>OW052061.1:9071913-13871913 GCA_932526445.1 Phragmatobia fuliginosa | reverse complement strand
AAATACACGGTTGCCCTAGTGGTTGAAGTTGTCGCCACGCCACTTTATACTGCATCAAGTGTTGTGTGTTCAAATCCAACATGGGACAGAACTTAGTGTGATCCAAAAATTAGTGTTCTCAGTCTGGGTGTTTTTTGTGTCCGTTTCTTGTATGTTCAAGCAGAAGTTCTCTTTTAAAAAGAAAAGAAAATATTCAAATTTTATATGGGAATGGGAAGAATGCGAAAAAGTCAATAATAAAAAAAAATGTCCAAATTCCGACTGCTGAGCGGCTTTAAAAATAAACAGAATAATATACACAGATTTAGACGTAATAATTGGCTTAACAATAACCAATTTTGTGCATAATTTAAGCGCAATGATAGTTGTAGCTATGTTGCACCTTTAGAACAACAACTGCTGGACGAAGTTATTAAAAAAAGCGGCCAAGTGTTAGTCGGACTCGCCCATGAAGGGTTCCCTAGGAGCAAGTACCATCATTTAAAAGTTCTTGTAGTTCGTTGTAACTGTGATCGATGTTCTAGGGAAATTGCGGTTTACGATTTAAGACGTATTAAAAAAAACTAGATCTCGTTCAAACCAATTTTGGTGGATTTTTGAAAGTGTCTCTCGCGCAAACTAATCAGTTTAGAAAAAATGATATTAGAAACCTCAATATAATTTTTGAAGACCTATCCATAAATACCCCTCACGTATGGTTTTGATGAAAAAAAATTTTGAGTTTCAGTTCTAAGTATTGCCCCCCCCCCCCCCCCCCAAGGTACGCCAAAAGTTTATTTCTTTTTTTCTATTTTTGTGTAAAAATATGAATGCGAGAATACATGTACTGACCAAGTTTCAACAGTATAGCTCTTATAGTTTCGGAAAAATTGGCTGTGACATACGGACGGACAGACAGAGAGACAGACATGACGAACCCATAAGGGTTCCGTTTTGTGCCAACGGAACCCTAAAAAGTAGTCTGAGTTACTCATCATCATCATCATCAAGCCAATAGTTTTCTGCTAGTTAAAGTCCAGTCATTCCAGAGATTACCCGAAACAAACAGACAGACGGACAGACAGATAAACAAAATTTTAAAATTTTCATTTTCGTGTAAGTACCAACCTATATACTTTCATATGCTTGCAGACACTTCCGTTTTATTTATTTGTATATAGATTTTTTTTTTGGACATCTGACACACAACATTATCTAGTCCCAAGCTAAGCAGAGCTTGTGTTATGGGTACTAGACAACTGATATAAATACATAAACATACTTTTTTTTGTAAGTACATACATATTACACATAGAAAACACCCAGACTCCGAAACAAATATTTGTTGAATCACACAAATAATATTTGGTCCGACCCGGGAATCGAACCCGAGACCTCTTGATCAGCAGCCGCATACGCTAACCACTAGACCAACGAGGCAGTCAAATATGTATAGATGTATGTATATGTATGAAAATTTATGCGTACATTTCAAAGGTACATCAGATTATCAAATATAAGTACAGTTTATAAGTTTTTGTAACCTTTTATGAGTCATTTGTACCTAGTACGATATTAATGTATTTATAAGGATCAATTTTTAGGATTTCCATAACTCTTCCATTGATCCCATCGTAAATCCTTGACAAAACGAATTACCCTTTCTATCTGTATAGCCATTTACCTAATTTATGAGATACTACCCCGGTGTCGCATACAAGAAAACGATATTTATGATAAAGATTGATTCACTTAAGTAGGAAAAATATTCTTCGAATATAGCTTGTCTTATTCCTTAAGTAGCTCAAAATGATTGAGTGTTTCGAAGCGATTCTTGTCTTCACCATTTGAAACTTCAATTATAATAAACAAACTTTTATTTAATTCCCAAGTGTTGAGCAAGTACCACGTGTACTAATTATGGTGTGAGCTGAATAGTTCAACGAACACTTTATTTAAAGCGTTCAAATAAAAAGGCGCACAAGTATGTTCACATTAAATGTGTTTATGATTTAGTCAGATCCTGTGTTTATAATAAATCTGAGATTAATGGCGCGAGCGGTATGACGCATCACTGCGCGGCTGTTCTACATCCTCATTGGATTTTTTAAACCCCAACTTTCGTCCTTTTATTCGGTAGCCGACCGCACACGCCTCACGCTTTTTATTGCTTCTCTTTCCAAACTATCACAGCCTCAGATTTGTACATTATTGGCTTTATAAATTATTTATGGCCTACCGCTAAAATGAGCATAAAAACAAAAGGCGCTCGAAACCCTGACCAACTGGGATTGTACCCATTGGAAATATCAAATAAAAGTTAGTACAGCTTGAGGAAAAGTTACGGCGGTGACATCCGTAGCAGCCGCGTAAAGCGTAGTGCGGGGCGCGAAACATGAAAACTTTGTTACACTGCGCTTCCTAGACAAATAGGGGATTCTTTGTAACATCACGCAACCATAAAGTTCGTCATGTTATTACGGAAACAAAAAAGTGTACCGACTAACCCGATCCCTTATACATGACCTACATCATGCGTTGCCCCGTGGTATATTTAACCTGTGACATGTTTAGTTGGTAAACTTTTCACCACCAACTATTATTTCGCTTTTTAAAACTATAAATAATCAAGGAAAGTCACCACAGTAAAAATAAAGAAATAAATTTCAAGGCCTGCTAACGTAATTAAAATAATATAGGCAGGAAACTGCTACGGAATGAAAATAAGGCAAACGGGATCTATATTAAAAATAAAAATGGGAGCATTGTCTTTGCCTATCATATACATACTTATATAACTTCTTAAAATCGAAATAATGTTTTTTATATTGAAGCCTACCAAGGTGACTCTACTCTGCCTGATGAAAAAAATAAGCAGAATCCAAGATAAAATTTATTAATATATGAATACTATAATAGATAATATTTAATAGCAGCAGTATTTCCAAAAAATATTTAAAATAATTAGTCTGTTCTGTACCTACCGATTTAACGCACCGTTTGATATAATATTCACAGTATTTAAGCTTCGTACCTATTGTAATTTAACGATTTGCGAATGACTAAACAAAGTTATTTTGAATATTATACTTTAGAAAGAAGATTCAAGCGTAAAGAAACGATGAATTTACTGAAGCACTTCTTTAAAACGCATTAAGATACGAGTATATACAATAGGTTGTACTACGATCAATAGTCTTTTATAACTTAAAGTTTATATCACGCAGATAATATTCTATGTTCTTTTGTTAATGTTTTTCAAAAACAATGCTGCCTGGACTTTATATGAATGAACTTCTTTTGTTATCCTTTTTATACATCTGAGCTTGCCCAAGTGACTCTAATCTGCCTGATGGCGAGCATGAGTTCAATATAGGAGTAGTGAATTCATGATGGCACACACTTTGGCAACCTATTGAGATGCTTCTGCATCATTAGACTTCCAATCTTGCACTTACCAACGAAATACGACAACACAAATGCTTTCATTTCAAGATGGTCTTCTATGAGAGGGTAGTACCGCCCCGATGGAACGGGCCCGTTTTTGTCGATTTCGATATTGTTCTATTATTGTAAATCTTATTATGAAATGTAAACATAAACTGTATAATTCTAACTTATTCCAAAGTAACGTAGCGTTGATTTTATATCAAAGTTGTATACACACGTTATTCTAATAAACTGTACGAGCACTTTGGTAGCAACCAGCAAAGGAACATAGCTCGCCCTTAATCATACAATGCCGACGTGTGTCAGAAACACAAGCACGAGATTACCTCTGTGGTTTCTTTCTTATGGCTATTATTTACTGAATCTTACTTTATCAAATTATATTACGGTCAAACTTTTAGAAAAATGAGGTTGTTATAGCCAGTAATGAAAGCTACTTAAAATATGTTACTCATAAGTAATAGCCAGCCTATTCTCAGGATACATCACTTACATATCATCATCATCAGCCCCTAGCAGTCCACTGCTGGACATAGGTCTCTCCCAATGCCCACAATAGAGTCTGTTGCTTTCCGTATTCAGTTGCCATAATACATACATATACGTGTACGATGTGTTTGTGTGGTATTCTGTTTATTTTTTTCACTTCTGAGTTTCTTTCCATTTAAAGTGTTAAGAATGTGAATATTTAGTCCTCAAGTCAAAAACCTATCAAATAAAAAAACATCGGAAACAGTTCAGAAGACACACTTATCGAAGATTTCGCGTAACGTACACATTAAGTTTAGTGCTAATTTGTAATTACGTCTCTAAAGTCAAAATACTAAAAAAATATTTATACTAGCTGCTCCCCGCGGTGTTCTTATTCTTATTCTTATTAACGGTATAAAAAGTAGCCTACATATGTCATTATCCAGAACTCATTTTTAAATTAGCCACTTACAACTATAATTATGGTTGCTAATGCAAGTGTGTTATGCATAGCAACCTGTGAAGTTTTGATAGGAGATAAACAGTGATACATTTTGACATCTACAATTTAAGCTATATTACTGTAAAGTTTCATCCAAATCTGTTCAGTAGTTTTTGCGTGAAAGAGCAACAAACATACGTACACACATACACAAACAAGCAAACTTTCGGGTTTATAGTATTAGTAGAATTCGCTTGTTTTGGTAGAAAATGCTATTTTTCGAGTATCTATTTTTATATCGTCTATTTTTGGTGAGACATTTCCAATTTTAGTCAAAATTCAACATTTAGAAACTTACTGGTAATGAATTTTATTGTCCTTGAGACAGATGTTTAGCTAGTATTGTTTATTTTTTTTACTACGGAATCAGCCCTTTTCTATTACCCAAATAGTCATATAGCGTATGCAGCATATACTTAAAAACTTGCGTCGATTAAATACCTTGTAACTTCTATTTGAATAGCGTAATATTACCGTATCAGGAACACAAAGTATGACAGACAAGAATAATTTCAAAGATTAATTAACGTGTCTATTATTAGGTACAGCTTGGTGTAGGAGCAATGCCGCTTACACTCGGTGTTTCAAGCGATCATTCACGCCTTAATTATATCTGAAGTATGATGCATGTGGCGAGTAGCACCTGTGCACTTTGAAAGCGGAATGGACGCGGGCGGGGACGCCACGAACGGTTAGTTTATTTCGAGAACATCCGGTGGCTCCCAGCTGTCCGCAACGTTAATATGACGACACTTCTCTACACTGTCACTTCCATCCAATCTTTGTAAGTATAAATTAAACGTCAATACCGAGAAAATAGCTGGTGACATTTTTGTGCTCACAAATTGGGCGGATGATATTCTCGTCGGTTGTTGGAAAACGTCTACGAAATTCAGTTAGGGGTACATTGTTGTCATTTAATATACTTATAAACAGATTTCTTGTGACAGTACAGTCGAACTATAAACGATGTGTAGGAATCGTACGCAATCGAAGTGATCAATTTTGGGAGTCACGAAGTCACTCACTTATTTGCTATCAGGAGAACAATATTAGAATATTGTTTGTATCACACAATACTGCTCCCACTTACTTTTTTATGCTCAACTGGAAACAAAGTATTTTGAAAAATACTGTTACTACGATTATGTGTTCTATATTTGGGTGTTATTGTAATAAAAGTTTCAAAGTATGTTTATCACTATCGTGCTTACAAGTCAGAGACTGATTGCATTGAGATGTTTCAAGTTACTAGTAGATTTACCTTACTTTTTCAACATATTTTTACATTTGAATAACATTTTTATAGATATATAAGAAAGGCTAAAAAGTGACTCTACACTGCCTGATGGAAAGCATGAGTAGAATCCAAGAGTAGGGGTCACCATGCTGATTGGGAATACAGGCAATGCACCATGGAGAACCACATTACGGCGACCTGGTTAGATGCTTCTGCATTATTGGGGCTCCAGTTTCCAACTCACTATCAGAGTACGACAGGAAGAATGCTGTCATTTTAGGTTGGTCTTCTGTGTGACCGGTAGTACCGCGTGATCGAGCGGCCCATTCGTACTGAAAGCAGCGTGGCTCTCTACCTTAAAAATGTTATTAATATATAAAGCTACACCGCAATAAGTTACATTTATCTCTCGTGGAAAGTTTCTAGTTCTAAAACAAATGTTTATTAATTTGTAACTGTCATGTTTATGTAAATTATTGAAGACATTCCGCCGACGTGTCGTTGGATATGACAAAGGTACTAAAACAGTCAAATGATGTTCATTTCTATTCTCTGAGCAATATCCGGTTGGTCCTCGCGTTTTATATCCAGTGCCTATGTTTAGCCGAGTAGCAATCTCCGCTCACTGTTCGGAATTACCATTTCATTATATTAATAAGTCACAATGACTAAGCCTCACTAACTTATGTAATTATATGGCCTGAACTTAAATTATGTTGGTTGGTGACCACTCAAATAGAGTGCTCTAATTAACGCGGTTGGTTGCTTAGACGGACTGGTTGGTAAAACTAATGATGGCACTTCAATGAGAGTTAGCTGTCATTTTTTTTAACTGTAAAAATGAAAGTGGTGATTTAGATATAGGTACATATTATAGAATATCTTTATTAGTACGAGTTTGAAATACCATAACTAATTGATAATATAACTCTATATACTTATCTAAAGGTACGACGTAGGTTTATCCAAAAATATATCCATTATAGGCTAGGCTTAAGCCTATATAAAGTGTAAGAAATAAAACGAAATTCGTCAGTGTTTAGAATCGTTGGCTAAATAACTAATAATATCTGCTTGTTGGTCTAACTGTTAGCGTTTGCGACTACGTATCAAGAGTTATCGGGTTCGATTTCGGGCAGGATAAAAGTGTTGTCCGATTTTGATTACAAATAAATTCTTAATAACAGCAGAAGGGTATGAAAGTCTGGCAGTGTTATACCGTCCGTATGTCAGAGAACACGTTAAGCCATTAGTCCCAGTTGTCACTTACATCTATAGCAATCGTTATTGGGAAATTAAAGCCGTTAAATATACTGATAGGTAGTTGAAAACTCGAATTCTTGCATTGCAGATATTTTATGCGAGTCATTCAATCAAAAAACCTAAGCCTGAATTATAAGTGAAATACGTAAAAACTTTAAATAATATGTATATAGTTATGAAATTCGGGCTATTATTACGAATCTGTTGATTCATTCATTAACATCGGTAGTTCAGGCGCTAATACCTTTCTATTATTTTCGCCTTAGTCGGGTAAAAATCAAGTACACGCTTAAAAGTTCGAGCAAGTGCGTGTCAGGCCACGCATAGAGTAGGGTTATAGTTATAGTTTTCCTTTGAAGTTCATCACATGGACTACTAGCACATTTTTTTTGATATTTCGAGCAAGCTTTAGCTTTCAGTGATGAAATTCGCAAATGACTACCTCAATAAAAAAAACCCTCTTAGCAACTTCTCGGTGTTTTTAAAAGACCTATCTAACGATAGTCACCCACACAATAGGGCGACAACCAAAAAAAATACATTCCCATATTACGTGTAGGGTAGGTACCCCATAATAAAAATATTTTTCATTATTTTATTGTAGCACTTTGTCGACGTAATTACAACACATATTCATGCAAAGTTTCATCTTTCTAGCACTTACTGTTTGGACGGTAAGTCGAGGACGGACGGACAAGGCGAATCTATAACGGCCCATTCACGACCTTACCGCTGTGAGCAGCAGCTAAGAGCGAAACGCCGAGCGGTAATATCAAAAGTATAAAAATGTACGAGGCACGCCACGAGTCGCCGCTCATAGCGAAAAAACTAGCGGTTTTTTCCGAGCGAATTGCTACAGCGGCGAGCGGTATATAGAGCGGCAGAAACAAAGGCACAAGTTAGTATGTGCGACGCCACGAAACAGAGCGGCGTGGACAGCGGTGCAGGAGTGACGGACTCAGCGGCGTTAAATAAAAACAAAAAAATTTAGACGATTTTATGGCGGTAATGGATATCGAGGCTTTTATAACAGAAATTTTAAATAGACCGCCTATATGGATGTCAAAATATCCCCAACATAAATATAAAAAGGTTGTGGGAAGAAATTAAACAATGTTTTCCGGAATATAATGGTACTTACGTTTAATTTAAATTGATAACACAAAAACATAGAACCTAGGTACCTACTAAACGAAGCTACTGATATGTTGACAAAACTACTGTTAAGTTTACGTAATGTAGGTGGATAGTTGACAAGTTTTAAAAGTTATTTTTTTTCTCTGTCAGTAGGTACCTAATTAGCAAAACAGTTTACATATCAGTAGTTTTGTCTGTAGATATAACTACACACGAAACTACTAGTATGTCTTATACGCAATGTAAGTAGTTGACAAGTTTTTAAAGTTTTTTCTCTCTGTAAGTACCTACTTAGCAAAACACTTGGAAACATCAGTTACTTCTCATAGGACCTTCGTGTAGGTCACTAAATCCACCATCTAAATACCGATCTTTATTTAGTTCGTGCACTCATTCTATCATATTTAAAAAAAAATTTTGTTTCTAAACAGACAGGGGATATTTTTTATAACGCCATGATTTTTAACACGTTTCGACTACCTAAATACGTCCACCGTCACCGCTACAACTAACCGCTACTAGGGTTCGTGGCGTGCAAAACGCACCGCTCACCGACGCCGCTCCGCTTTTCGCTAAGACCAAAACTCGTGGCCAGGCCGTAAGAGTTCCGAGTTATGAACCACGGAACCCTATGAATGGTAACTGCATTACTTCAAAATATTTTTTTTTCTCTATTAATTATGTGCTAGATTGGAGAAAAGAAGTAGGTAAGTCGTCTAATGGCCTTTAAATTATTGTTTACTATCCATGGACTCTTTAGTGAAAAGTTTCTTAAGTATTGTTAAACGCCATGAAGCGTTGGTACCTTCACTTTAATTCAACCGATCCTTTAGTGCCTAAGTATGGCTCTACCGTAGTAAAATATTATTTAACTCAATCGTATGAGTAATCAAATACGACATATCAATTTTACTTCTCATATTCTGTTCGTGAAATCAGTTTAATGCTTTCAAGGAAGTGCAATAAATTTTACATTGCTTTCCTTTTATATATTTTATATCGCAGTTTATATTCACCGGTTCCGACGACCAAGAAATGTTTTGTAGGGAAAACCATTTACCTTCCAGCTACGGCTATAACTTTCTTTGTTTCTTTTAACGTGAAATTCGAGATATATTTGTTTTAAGATAGGTATGCTTTAACCATTACGAGACGGTAGCCAAGAAAATCTAGACCATTTTATTTCATAACGGGTTCGTCGTTTGGCTATACTTCCACTAGCTTAGAGGGAATTTATTTTATTTTGTAGTTCAGTGTTACTCTATAGTATATGCAAGGTTACTGATATGTTACGATTTTTAAAATACCCTCAGATGAATAAAAAAGGTAGAAAACGCACGGCCTTTATTACCAGTAAAGCCCCAAAACTCAGCTCATTCAAGTAAACACATGCGCTCATGCATACACATGTATCAAAACTACGCTTCTTTTTCACAATATTTAATTATATTTAGTTTAAAAATTAATATTTAGTTTAAAAATAACACAAAAGTGAACAAATAGTCTGGAAGAATTCCCTTTCACACGTCAGTACCATCGATCAATTGGTAATAGATCGATGGTCAGTACACACAAACCTATGTTTTTAATAAGATAACAAGGCACAAATTTGAAATTTTTCGACACAATGCCAATTTCACTTTGACGTATTGGGAGAGTGTTTCTAGAAGTTCGTATTTCTAATGAGTAAAAATGAGGTAAGTAATATTTGTATAAAATCATAGCTAATAACGAAGTAAAACATGAGTATTATTTAATTTTTAGATATTTATCACCTCATTTTATGGTGTTTATAAGATTAAGACTTTGTAATTAAAAATAGACTCATTCTCGGAATGTGGTTATACATTAATTAAATAAAAAAACATCTATTTATTATTTAAATGAATTATTATAGTACGCGACAGATTAAGTATGCGTACATTTATGTCCAATATATAGATTTAACGTAAATATTTTATTACTCCTTTGTTACCTAAGGTTGCCTGGAGATTGGCTTTGGCAATAAGGCCGCCCTTTGTATACTATATATCTATAATTTAATGTACTTTATCGTAACTCTCTAATATGGTGTGCATGTAAAAAGTTTTCTATTCTATTCTTAATATTATTCTATCTTTTTCTTTTATATTTCTATTTACGTTCTCAAGTATTTTTTTTTTATTTTTCACTATAAAATATTATTGGTTTTATTTTGCCCACGAATATTTTAATGAGAGTAGCTGCTATAAGAGGAGTCGAATACGACCCAATATATTTTTTTTTAGTAATCAATAATCTTCAAATACCTTTAAAAAAAATTCTGTTTACATATGTCACCTAAATTTCATTTTAAAAAACAAGGGGATTAACTGTCATATATCATATAGTACAACTTCCAGGGATTTTTATTAAGTGGCAACTCTTCTTTGACTCGCCCATATTTAGTAAAGTGACTTCACTTTTATGTTCTAAGTGCGTTATCTACCTTTCTTATTCACCTGAGTTCATAATATTACAAATATTGTACAAGCCAACTAGTCTATTGAGGTCCATGTTCACTTAAGTCTACCTAGCAATTCACTATGTACTGAAAGGCAAATAAGTGAAACCTCACTCAAATCTATTCAGTGGTTTAGTACGGAGAGATTTGTTTGTCAGCCTCAGATCGTTGAAGTTAGACTTTTCTTAATATTGCATGGGGCTTTACTTTTTACAGCTCTATTACTATTTTTCAAGTTTTGTATATAATTAAATTTGCTATAATTGAAATAGAAGTAGTTTAAAGACATAATACTCGTAACAATAATTTACCAAATTGCAGCCTATTCTTAGGGCGTTTTTCTTCATATTTTGTTTAGTAACAGAGTTTATAGTATTTTTGTTTTTAAATATTTCGCTTTGGTTAGTAATGCAGTTTAATTTTTGTTCAACTAAATACATCCTGTAAGTGAAAATATTTGAGTAGAGCAATTCATATTTCTCATAATAGAGTTATGGGTCTTATTTCAAGCCTCAAACGGAATAAATACTTTTCAAATTGTTCAAATAAAAATTAGGGATAGTTATAAAATCCACTATTTTTTTACGTGAATCAACGGATCTTAGTGTCTTGTATATTTAAACGTACACTTTATGTTTTTGTATATTTTTATTCAAATTACTAAATTCATTCAATGAATACATTTATCTTATTAATAATATACACTTACCGCTGAATCCATACTTTGTTATACACTTCTCAACAAATGACATAAGTAACAATTTACAACCTTATAATATCTGGTTTAGACAGTCCTAGTTTAGGATTGTTCAATTTTTATTTTAGTGACAATAACGATTTCATATAGAAATGGAAAAATAATGGAAATGGAAAGCTTCTCTTGGTTGGATCCGAAACCAGTACGAGTACCCCACAAAGTTATTTCTTTAAAAATATGACTACAAATAAATGTCGGTCACGAAAGTTATTACTTAAAATATGCCCTTAGACACGATTCTTAGTTACGATAGAAATGTTTTCTGTATTAAATGCTAGGTTCCATTAGTAATATTAATATAACTTTCCATGTATAGTTAGTATTCACGTAGCTTGTTAATTGTACACAACACGTTCCCTTATCAGCATTTAGATAAACATCTTGTTCCGTTTCCAATGTTCGTGATCTCAATTGGCACTAAAGCAACACGAATGACGGACTCTCTGTTTACCCACAACACACATATTATCAGCTCCGTGGTCTAAGAAAACAACTTTCCTGTTAATAACAGTTTCGTCCTTGTTATATTAACACCTTTTTTTGCTTTCCTGTTTTGAAATGTTTTTGATTTGATGGAATATAACATACATCATCATCATCATCAGCCTATATCAGTCCACTGCTGGACATAGGCCTCTCCCATTGCACACCACTTTGATCAATCCGGTGGGCTATGTCGATGACTTTAGTTCTCTGACGGATAACTTCATTCCTGATACGATCCCTCAGAGAAACGCCGAGCATAGCCCTTTCCATTGCACGCTGAGCAACTTTGTATAACATACATACATATATATTTCTTACGTTTTACTTATTTAAAACAACGTTTGTACACCCGTTGTTATTGCATTACTAAGGTATTTGATGTAAACAAGGACTCACAATCTGAGATTTTTTTCATCTTGGCATTTTCATTTTCAGATAAAGAGAATTCGTCCCTACAATTTTCGTCTCTTCACCACGTTGTATCTGAATTTGAATCAAATAAACAGAATTTGAGAATATGCGACTGTGTGATAGGCAGTGATAGGCGACAGGGTGTCTTTGTAACAGCAACCAAGAGTAACAATGCGTGGTAAAGATAGTCTAATAAATAAAAGTAGACAAAGTTACTAAACATTATATCATCAGTGTAGTTTTTACTATTTTACTCGCAACTTTTAGATTTTTTCTCTTTATTAATATATAATTATATATATATATATATTTATAAGATTTGTATCTGCGTAACTATACACCCTTATGAAGATATAAGAATATAGCGTATTACCCGATACCTAATATCAAACTTTTATACGACAATAAAATAAGGAATTCATGAAAGTTTATTACAAACTCCGGTACAAATCCAATTTGTAACAATTGTTACGGCACCAACCAAACGTCCATTGTAAAAGAAATATGAGTCCTTTTGTAACGTTGAACATGATGAGAAGTATGAAAAGTATATTGAGTTAACCTAAAACTTATCGACGAGCAAAAATTTATATAAAATAATACTTTACACGAAAAACGAACGAGAATCCCTCGGGTGCCGTAAAACGGCTAAACCTCCACCTAAATTGAGAACCTTGTTGAAAAATCTCACTTGTGGGACAGGAATGAAAGTGCTATAATTCAAAAAACTAATTGGAATAGCACTATTAGAAAATAATTTGGAGAAAAAAAAATTCTTTACATTTGTTATCTTGCCAAAGTGACTCTACTTTGGCCGATGAAAAGCATAAGCAGAATCCAAGACTGTTGGTCACCATACTAATCGTAGATGTAGACTATGCAGCATGATGACCCACACTATGGCAGCCTTTTGACATCTTTCTGCATCATTGTGTATCGTAGTCACCAGCGAAAAACGACAGTCATTTTAGATTGGTCTTCTATGAAAGGGTAGTACGGCCATGGGGGAGACCGTCCGTTCGTACTGAAATCAGCGTAACTACTATCTTGGAATACTATTTTATAGAATAAATCAATATTATCAAAAACCGGATCAGGAAACGAGTGCAATAAGTACTTATAAATACAAAGAACGCTACATCCAAGCAAGCCAGGTTTCTTTACTAGTTTTTTACCTAGGAGTTAAGCGAGCAGATAGGTTATCAGATTATTCTTTACTTGTCTAACCCCGTTCACTTACATCTGGCCCTCAAGAAAAGTGTGATGAGTTGAGTGTTAAATGTGTTGAGGTCCATTCAAAAACTAATTTTCCTATTGTACCTAAATAGGTACAAGTATTTATATTTTTGTATATAGGTACATGATCATACCTTAACTAATGATCAACGTGCAAAAGTCTAAAATACTATAACCCGACTAAACGTAAAGCTTTGAAAACATTTATATAACCCATATCACCCAGGCCATTAGTACATTAATATAGGTTTAATAGTTTAGGCTCTGAATATTAACTTTAATTTTAGCTTCGCCATAGTCTGATAACAATAAGTAACAGTAAGATTCTGATGTACTGTACAATAGGCAACTTTCTTCCTCAAACTACTTTGGTCCAAAAAAAATCTCCGATAAGGTTTATCCAATTCTTAGGTAACCCTGAATTATTAAGCTATTATTAAGGATTGTATATAGTGTGATAAACATATTGCAATGAAATGAATAACTAACCAGAGTCGGCCCGGAGTACTTTCTGTATAGATGATTTTATAATTTATTCAACCACCTGAGTAGTAAGTATATATATATAAAATATATAGTATATAAAAATACTGTACTTTTAGTTAAAGAGATTTATCTGTAAATAAAATAGTAGTACATAATTGTTATTCTGTTTGTAACGTCCCGTGTACACAATGGCCAAAGACTGTGTCTTGAACACAATGCACCTTTACGTGTCGGTAGAATATATTCATGCTTTAAACTATTAAACAAACAGATTCTAATCGAAAATGCATCGCGCTCGAATTGTTACAGACTTCATCAATGTTCCTTTAATTCTTTAAATACTGAAATTTTCGATATTCATGTCTACATTATATTTATTATTAAAAAATATAAATCGTCTTTTTGAATTGCGATAATGATCCTTCAGGTCTGTTGCACTTTTATTTATGAAATTGCAAGAGATGTGAAGAAAGATCGACCAAAACGTCGTCGTCGAAAATAGAAGATAAGAAGGCAGTGATTGTGAGTTTCCTTTGAGTTACTAAAACAATAAATCTCTTTATACCGTGAAGTGTATAAAATAGTTATTGAAATGCCTTAATACGCCGATGTAAATCTTTGGAATACAGCTTTCCATGCATCATTGATAAATATTACATTATGTGGAGTAGATCCTCGGAAACCTAAGTTATTTTTGTAGTGAAACACAGTTTCCGAGTTAGTTACGCTCCCGTATCCGACAAAACCCCAGGAAAAGCCTCCAGCCGCCAAATCTCCTGTCTTTGTCTTTGAAATACGTAAAGAACGCCGCCACAACTTCTGTTCTAAGTATTCACTATACGTACATAAATTCAGGTAGGTACATTATTAATTTTTTGAAAGTACGCCTCAATATACATAGTTTTGTTTAATAACTTGTACAAAATAATAATACATTTAGCCGGTCTTAACTTAAAGGATCTTGGTTTAGTTTGAAATAACAAAGATAAAGTAATAACGTAGAGCGACATGAAGACGACTATAGACGCCTGTCTGCCGCTATTCCACTTGTAATTAAACTTTCATGATTACAGATTTAATAAAAGCTATAAGAGAGTATTTTCAGAAATCTGTTTGAAGTTACCTACTAGCAGAACACGTCTCGGCCCCACAGCTTCTATTTGTTTCGATCGTCCTGCAACACCGGTATAAGACCGTCATAAATATTTAACTTAAATGTAAACAAAGAACAACATAAAACTTTAACATGTTTATACAAAGGACGAGAAAGATTTACTTGTGAGTCGTCTAAGTTGATATACCTTTTGGCGTAGATTTCTTTACTGGTAACTACGTGAACAAATATATATTATGTTGATTAATGAAATGTTACTTGTTCACGTTCACTTTTGACAAGTAATAATTTAAATAAATCATTCCCGATATTTACCATAATAATAGATATTTCCTTATGATTACTTGAAGTTTTATTCTGTCTTTTTAGAAAACCGATAAAATATATTTAGATTGGAACTTGCATTTGAAATAACGTTAAACTGCTTACTATTTTACACTAGCGTTATTTCAAGATAATTTTATCATTATCAGTAGGTTTCTATTGATCTAGCCAATAATGAATTCTGGTAACAACATTAACAATTTCTTGGAGAAGTATATGATTCTTGTAGTGAAAATCTATATGACAAAGTAGTAAAATCAGATATATAATTTTGCTTGAGAAAGTAAAATATTTGTTAGACTGATTTTCTTGAACACTTTTACTGCCTTTTTTTTTTTAACGTGTGGAATTCCCCGCGGACCGTCACCCCGTCGGGGGTTACGGCGGGGTGGTGTGTCGGACTCGAACCGACTAAAACCACACGGTGTGACCCTCTCTGCGCCTTTGTATTGGAAGGAGTCCAGGGAGGGGATTTCCTTCTGGACTCCAACCGGCGCCTGCCCGCACTGTTGCGGGCACCATCTCAAAATTTACTCTCTAATTAGGCAACGTCCGGTCACACGCGGACGTCGCCCCCTCGCGGTTGGCCTCTACTGCGGACGGACGGGAAACCCGTCCCGCCCATCCGCGGCCACTCTCAGGGCGGCATGAGACGCAGGTATGCGCGCCTCCGCCGCCGTAGACACTTTTACTGCCTTGCATCAAGCAGAGTAGCATCATTTTGGCAAGTTTTAAGAATAACTAAGTGGTTCGTAGAAAGTTTATAAAGGGACTGAATCATTTTGCAAGTTTGATAGTCTTTGTATACTTTTGAAAACGGACAAATTCATTTCGTTCTTGAGATAAAACGTTGTTTACTAACCTCGCAGAATCCATTTGCCTAAAACATGGGCTAACAAATCGTGACGCGTTAAGCTTTCAAATTAAGAAATGCTGACGTATCATGATTTGCCCAGGCAGATGGCGATCGGACCGTGACAGACACTAAAATAAAGAACTTAATGAAACAGAAAAAAGTTTACAAATGAAACACGTGTTTTGTTTAAGTAAGAATCTATATAATTAACATTATTTAACAGGATATAAGTAATAACAAATGCTCTTAGCAGCTCGTATTAGTAACATTAGACTAAATTTCTGAGCAGTCCTTTTAATTAAACAGATACCTGTCTCAGAACATCTCATTTAATGTTTCAAAATAATTTGTAATTAAATTTATTTGAAAATAAAAGGTAAAGGAACGGAACAAACAGACAGCCGGTTTAAGTGAACGGAACAAACAGACAAGAATATTCAATTTCTAATGTTACAACCATATGTTAATATTATTAACAATCCATTATAAAAGAGCTTTAGAGAATTCATAATTTGACTTCGTATAAATTTACAAAGTGTGTTATGAATAGTATTCGCAACAAAAATATAATTAAAATAACCAGCTAATTGCTAGTTTTAGGGTACCGTACCTAAGCTATTATATAAAACCGATTGTTATGAATGATGGAATATATACAACATGTAGTATTAAATTCTTGCAGCAATTACATCGTAATAATGTCATTTTAAAAACGATCTTTACATTTTTTGAAAGTTAATTTCTAAGGAAACTGGAGTGTAATAAAAATGAAGAGTCGGTTAGTCAAGGTATGTCATGTACTCGAATTATAATGCGATGTCATTTTTCTGGACTAATGCCTTTAAATACAATTTATAAACGTTATTAAGGGCGGTAATCGTGAAACTGTATTTATTTATTTTACTAGAACTTTTAAAACGAACTATTAAAACGTTGAACATTCAATCCTATATCTTACGATATTTTTCTATGTAGATGACCTACACATGTGTTAGAAGTGGATAGGTTAATAGGTACGTGTTGTTGAATAGCATAGCTTACTAGACAGCTTATGTCCTTGTGTTTGTAAACAATGCAACCACAGCAACTGACAGCTATACACACTAGTGGTTTGGTTCAGTTCCGGGTTTCCTTACCTAATTTGCTTTCTATATCTAAAATAATTGCATTAACAAATTCCATCGGTTCAGAGTTTAGTAATAAAAGAAACGAGCCATAATTCCTTGCAATAAACTAGAAAAAAAGCGGCCAAGTGCGAGTCGGACTCGCCCATGAAGGGTTCCGTATCAGCAAGTAACATCATATAAAAGTTCTTGTAGTTCGTTGTAACTTTCATCGATGTTTTTATACTATGTAGTGTATTAATTGGATGAAAGGTAAATTGCGTGTTACGATTTATGACGTATTAAAAAAAAAACTACTCACTAGATCTCGTTCAAACCAATTTTCGTTGGTAGTTTGCATGGTAATGTACAACATTCTGCATCATTCTCCCGCCCTTCGAAGGCCGGGAGAATGATGCAGAATAATCAAACCAGGCTGCCATGGTAAGGGTCACCTTGCTACATTGTCTACCCTCACAATAAGCATGGTGACCCCTACTCCTGGATTCTACTCATGCTTTCCATCAGGCAGAGTAGAGTCACTTTGGCAGGCTTAAATATATAAATATACACTCGGTTCCAAAAATAACGGGTCAGTCACATAAACCCGAATATCTCCCGAACTACGTATGCCATCCTAATGAAACGAAGACTGTTCAATTGAGAATTTAATTATACAGATAAAAAATAAAATATAACTTAGTTACACCCACAATATTAATCTTAAATAAAAAAAAAACTAAAGTAGTCATATTTTTCTTAAGATTACATTTTTTTTATGATTGTTTTTTTGCTGTTTTTCATCACTGGAGGCTTCATCACGTGGAGGCAATACAAAGTATTAAATGAAGAAAGTGAAGAAAGACCAAATTTCAACAGTATAGCTCTTATGGTTTCGGAAATAATTGGCTGTGACATACGGACGGACAGACAGACAGACAGACTTGACGAATCTATAAGGGTTCCGTTTTTTGCCATTGGGCTACGGAACCCTAAAAAGGACATTCGAATTATGAAAGATTCATTAAAGCAGAACCCAGTTATATTTCAAACTTTTTATGTAAATAAGTATGAACGGTTGTGGTACACATATGAAAGTAAAGTTCACTATGTACGCTTCGATGGAAATGTAAATCAACTTTATATTTTTAAGCGTTCAGACCTGACCTCGCAATTAGTGCAGTCTATTATTATTTGCTTTTTGATGACCGGCCACTATAATATTGTTAGGTAGTAGAACATATTACTCTTACAGCTGAGGAGAGGCTAATTGCATATTACTAAAATATATGCTTTAGGTATCGCTTAATGTAATAATGGTCCTATGATTATATGGTACATTCAACATTTAATTATTTTGATTAAAATTGGTAATATTGGCAATAAAATGCATAATAAATATTATATCATGTATATTTAAATGTATTTAAAAAAATTAAAGTCGAGATTTATAATTTTTATCATAGATACACATGAATACAATACAACTAAATGAAAATAGTCATGGAAACAAGCAATAATATTCGTAAGTTCTAGAAATACGGGTTGTTAAGAAAATAAAGTCTTGTATAGATATATTAATACAGCTGTTCCTTACCTAAACCAATTACCTATATACAGAACCATGAAATCGTCGACCGTACACCCGTAACTGTTATGGCCGCACCGTAGCGTCCGTAGCGCAGGCGCCACACGCAATTTATATTTTTATGTTAGATCAATTCGCGAAGAAAAAGATATAGTCTATAAAATAGCGAGGAGTGGATCACCGAATCGCATTAGGTAGACCTTCATAAAACTAATTATTATTCTACAAGCGCGCGATCACTGAGATGTATTCAAGGCTTTCTCATTTATGATGAAAGTGGTTTAGTTATTGTCATAGATTTTATAGAATATTCACGAACTTGAACGGAAATATTATTATGTACATACCTATACAAAATTATTCTACGTTATATTACGTGCACTATCTACTATAATTAACTTCTATGAAGAAACGGAAATATGCATACTATTACATTTTTATAAGCTCCAAAATACTATGATTAACGCTTATAAATACAACTAATGATCAAAAAAAACTTTAATACATATGTTATCATACCTTTAGAAAGCTCCGTTACATATATTTAATTCACATATCCCAACGGGTACAGGAACTACTCGTGTATAATCACGAGGCGTTGCTTACTATCCAACAGTAGTAGATTCTGTAGAAGGCCATGGGCTAGTTTTTAGCCCATGGCCTTTAATTAAAAGTACACGCTTACAAAACTTGTATATTAAATTAATCTAAGTAAAACGAAAGATATGTATTTACACTAGCCAGTATTATGTACGTAAGAAAAACACATAAAAGTTAGCATATTGCATTCTACCCTTTACCTGTCAGACTTATACTTTGGGGTCACTTCTTTCACTTTTATGTGAGTATATCATTTTCCAAGTTTATGTCATAATTTGATTTATCGCCCGGTTATAAATTTACGTCTACATAATATAGAATTTTACATATTTCGTATTTAATGGTTCCGTACTCAAAAGGTAAAAACCAGATCTTATTAGGTACTAAGACTCTTACACTGTGTCTCTGTTTGTCCGTCGCTAATGAACCGTGATAGCTACTCAATTAAAATTTTCACAGATGATGTACTCGCATTTCTGTTGCCGCTTTTTGTTGCTGCGCTTAAGCGTTTCATCTGTCATATTATTTACAATTGTTTTTTTTTATTTCAGTTTTATTATATAATGTTCTTGATTCATTTTCATGTTAATTCTAGTAATTTAATCAGTACTTATTTATAATTTTAATCTCTGGTATAACATGACATTAATACATAATTTATGACTGCACGATTCACCCAGTGGTTTATGCGGTCGTCACGCAGATTTCTACTCACAGATTACCTCCTGGGGATATATGTGTTTCTACTGCACCAAATGTCGTGGGTTTAAACCCCACGTGAGAAAATACTTAGTGTGATCCAGAAATTATTGTCCTGAGACTGTGTTATTTGTGTCCGTTTCATGTAAGTTTGTAAAGTCCCCCGCAACACCTATGTCGACAGGAACAGCTGTAAAAAACCGACAAATAAACAAGTCTGCAATCGCAGATCAGCTGCTGGAATCAGGACTGAACCACTGAGTTGAGCTACACGAACCGTAGCTCCACGGGTTATTACTAGTTTCGCCAAATACTATGTCAAGCGGTTGAAATTAGGAAACATAATAATTTTAACAGGGAAGACGGATAACGACTATCAACAACAACAACTATCGGAATCCAGTCATCAGCGGGTGCAGTCACCATCGGAAAGAAGAAGCAAGGCGTACATATGTTGTAAGTATAGTGGGTAGGAGTCCCGATATTTCAAAAAATCAACGCGATCAAGTGCGGTTAGATACAACTTGCACATCACGAAGGCGTCGCTAAACTCTTATCAGTCCACCTGTGACCACGGGCGGTATAACCAGTTCGATACGTCAAAAAGTAGAAGGTATCGTACCTTTTTGACTTTTTCGTAAGTCCTGTTTACAGCAAAAAACATGAGTATATTAAGTATGTGTAAAAGTCTAAAAACCGGAGTAATTTAGGCTACTTTTTCTCTAGAAAACAGCCACGGTTAAAACCACGGGGTGCAATTAATGATATAATATAGTTATTTGATTTACTTATAGTCATACACAAAAGTTTTTTTGTTAAGTTAAATTATACGAATCAAATTTTTCTTTGTTTTTAAGGTACCCTTTGTCCTTTTCTGTACCTTTGACAACCTGTGTTGTAAATCTCTTGATGGTGAGTTAAGTGGTTAATACATTGAAGCGTAAGAAAAACAAACAAATAGATAGACTTTCGGTTTACCACCTAGCCACTAACCTTGTAACTGTTCAACACATTTTATTAAGGCTGATGTTTTTGGGACTCTCCCATCTGCATCCTTCATATTATTTTTGAATGGCCAGCAGTTAGCAACAGTTCAATCATTTTAACCGGTGACTGTATTTTCTAAAGGGATTCTTATGGAAAGTAAAGAGATAAATGCGCTGTATTTTTTAAACGCTACTGTCAAAAATTACGAAGTTTCCACTTTACATGCTTAGGGGCAACCCATTTATAAAAATCCTCTCATATGTTCCTTAGGTGACGTACGCACTAAGTAACATTTTTGGAAAATTTTATACATCTAGAACAACGGTTTCTGATATGTGTTAATATATCAATCAGTGAATTAATCTTAGATCAGGTATTTTTTATAGATTTAGAGAACCATACTAACATTGAGCCTGCACCGATAATAAACTAAAATATGGTGTGGACACAGTAAGCAACAAGCAAGCATTTCAAATAAACCTTCCGCTATACATCTATTACACAATCACGAACGACAAGCGGACGCAAAGTCTAATGAACTTCATAATTATCTGTTTTACTAAGTGAATGACTTAAAAAGCAATTACAAGAGGCAATATTAATTCAGATATTCCAACATTCACTTAGTTCTAGCTGCGAACAGTTATTAATTACACTATCTAGTATGCAATCTAAACTCAAACCAACTAAAACTTTTGAAATATACTCCATCGATAAACTTACACCAGACTACACACAAATTATATAAATGACAAGTACGTAAAGTTACTATACTATTCTATTCAAATTACATAACCAAGTTGTAGCCTTAAATTCATAAACAATTTGTAAAGCTTAAATCTTGACATTTGTAAACACAGGAGATTCGCTTTAAGAGAATGTAGCGAACCTTTGAATGCGTTGTACATTATCTCAGTTTAGCAGGCACATTTATCAGACCGTGCTCACATTCCACTAACGAAAAAATATACGGATTATGTACCTTAACGAAAATATTGCTGGCTTTACCGTGCGACTGCCACCCGCGTCGTGACAGAAATAGAAAATATATGATAGAACCGGTTAGCACATAACATACTCGTACATCATCTGATGACAGCTACATGACTAGCCGTTAACTAATATCCTAAATTTGTGCCAACAACTTTTGCACCAAAATAAGAGTTTTTTTAAATATAATAACACTTTAATTTTTTCTTGGTCATGGTAAAAAAGAGTCACAACTACAAACAAACTCCTTCAGGATTCTACACACGAACATCAGCAACATTCCAACCAAAATCTGATTTTGCACTAACCCAATATCAATCTAAAATTCTAGTGATTTGAAGATATTTAATTTAATGTCTGTTTTATAAACTCTTTATTTTTAACAAAATACTTGTTACAAAATGTGTAATGTAAGTTTACTTATTATTATTGTTATAAACTAAAAATATGGAACATGTAAATGAACTACGAGCTCTGATTAAGACTAAAGCAAACCTCTTTGCTTTAGTATGTTTACCCTTTATAACATGTATGCTACTAATACTCAAAACATATATTTAGTAGAAACATTTATTCTTATATATGATATTTTTTTGAGTTCCACCAAATTCAAATTCGAAAATTTCAGTTCGCCCTCGAGTTCGAGTTGAGTTGAGAAAAAATCAGGTAAAATTGGTTGCACTGCACTAGTAGCCGACTCCAAATAATCTTGGGAATAAAAAAAGGCTAAGAAAATGAAAATGATGAAATATTAATTTTCGAAAGTCATAAACGTGTTTTTAGGGTTCCGTAGTACATGACTAGGAACCTTTACACTTATGTCCGCCCAGTCGTCTTCTACTTACCGTCCAAACAGTTAGTGCTTGAAAGATGAAACTTGCATGGATATATGTTTTATCACGTAGAGAAAGTGCTAAAATAATATCGTGAAAAATATTTTTATTTAGGGTACCTCCCCTACACGTAAAGGAGGAAAGATTTTTTTTCTTGCGTCTACTTCATAATGTGGGGTCTCATTAGATAGGTATTTTAAAAACATTGAGAAGTTGCCATGGGAATTTTCCGATTTAACTTTAATGAGCATTTTTTGTGAAAACAGGGCGTCCCCCCCCCCTCTGTAAAAGCCAAATCGCTTTCTTAAAAATCATGATTTTAGACAATGTGATGAACTTTAAATAAAACTATAATGGCTCAGATATATATATGTTAGTTCAGGAGAATTAGAGGCCTTACTTGTAAAATACGCTTACTTGGTATATTTTGCATAAAATTAACAAGAAAATAAGTAAACATGTACCTAATATTGGACACAGTTTTATATCCATGTAAATTTTTGGGTGAACCCTATTCTATGGGTGGCCTGACACGCATACGGTCGATTTTCTATCATTTTTAATCCAAATAAAACTTATATATGATGCAAACTTTGTTACCTGAATGTAGAAGTTTATATGGTTAGCAACAATTGGCCTATGTCCAGAAATGGGCAGCAACTACGGAGATAGATTTACTTTTACTTATGATATTCATTATAACGACGTCCTCTCTAACTTATTAATGTTATTGGTATTTATAGCTGCCGTAAAAATAGTAACAGAATATATTTTACTATCCTCGCTATTCTATCGACCGCCTTCTCGAGAAGACTTTTTTTCTGTTACATGAAAGTGTCAAAATTTAGTAAGTAGTATTCTTCATCTAAACACCTTCCAACTTCAAAAAAAGGAGGAGGTTCTCAATTCGTCCGATTTTTTTTTTATGAATGTTCAGCGATAATTTCGTCGTTTATGAACCGATTTCAAAAATTCTTTTTGCATTGGAATGGGCATAGCTTACAGGTGGTAACATCGTCACCATATCGGGATCTGATGATGGTATCCCAAGGAAATCGAGGGAACTCCTCAAATATCATAGGCACAATTGTTGCGATTTGGGTACTCGGAATAGTTTTTCATTGAAGTCGGTTCCTTTTTGTTAAAATTATTGTATATGCAGATATCCTCTCGGATACCCTCTGAGTACTAATGGTTATCTCGGACTCGAACAAGCCAAAAACCGAACACCGTCTCATGTTCCATTAGCCGGTGAACCAGGTGTACCCAAAAGCAAACCTCTGGAACCCCGACGTACATTTAGTAGTATGTTATAGTTTTGTCAACTACACACTTTCAGTTACTGAGTATTGCAAATATTTATGTCATCATCATCATTAGCCTATTTCAGTAACTACATAAGCGCCTCCTATTGCACACCCCTCGATTTGAATTTGGGTTTCTCACATCCACCAAATTTATATATTTACTTTCAAATATTTATTAATTTTATTTATTTACTTTCAAATATATAAATTTGGTGGATGTGAGAAACTCAAATCGAATCGAGTGGTGTGCAATAGGAGGCGCTTATGTAGTTACTGAACTAGGCTAGTTTATCAGTTTTCTGACACTTACGAAGCGACACGCCTTACTTTTATTTTTACATGTAACAATAGTTCATTTTCAATACATTGCTTATGCATATTTCCATCAGCAATATCGAAAAAAGAATCTAAAAGAATCTAAAAGTCTAAAAGAATCTATAATTATTTAACAACTAAGTCTTTCTTTCTACGCACTATACGCATAACACGGTTACATAATTGTGTATATGTTGTTCTTCAATAATGACTTCCTTAAAGTGGTACTAGACGTGCATTGGTTAATTTAAATACAAAGTATTTTTTTTATGTAATGGCAGACTTATTTAGAAAGGTTCTATCGGATCAATATGTTGACATTGAACGACGCGTATTGCCATTGATACAAATGTTTGTATTAGAAACCTTCCCACAAGTTTTGATATGAAACTCAAACACTGGGCAACGTTTTGATATATGAAAGCAAGCAAAGACAAGTTTTATAAAATAAAATATCATTCAATACATTCGTACTTAATATAAGAATTTCGAAAGTAACTGTATATAATATATGTTTGTTACGCTTATAATATTAAACTGCTGCACAAATTTAAATTAAATTTACGATGGAGATACTTTGATTCCTATGAAAGATACACGGAGGTGGAGCTGAAGGCAAAAACTAGGAATTAATAAGTTACATGACTGAGACGATTGGTAATAGAATAAATAAACGCAGTGAAACAAACTCTAATTCTATTGTAACGTGTATTCTATATACAGGAAATATGAATTCACAGCACAACAGCATTACAAATGGTGTACACAAGGTCTGTTTGTCCCAATATTCTTAAAGTTCCAAATATTTTTAATTAAAATGTCTCAAATATCTTTAAACGAGCAATTCTTGCTACTGAAATAATATATGTATATATTATAAACATAATGTTGTTAACTAACCGTTTTACAAACACAAGAATAACAATAGTATTTAGCTCCGTTACGCCATTGTACCTAATAGTTTTCGAAGTGTTAACCTACTTTCATTTGACTCACCAAATATTAAATATTACATAAATATTTTAAATACACATTACTAAAATGTAATCAGTACTTAACGTTTTGAGAAAATAGTACATTGTTCACCGAGGGAGGAAAGGGACCGATTACTAGCGAGGGAGCAGTTTGTGGCCCGAAGGCGCAGCCTAGGGCCACAATACTCCCGGGGTAGGAATGGGACTTTCACCCGAGTGCTACACAGTGCTTTATACTACACCTGTGAGGAACATTTAAAGTATTTTTAAAATAAAATCAAAACGTAAGACACCATGTAACCACAATTTAGCTTAGAATTTGACAAATATTTCACGCTTCTTTTGTTTTTTTTTATTCTTCTTTATTCTTCATATTTAAATTATATGAAAACTCCTTGACACACAACACATAAGAAATGAAAATTCATACAACTTTCTCTCCCGCTAAAACACGTTAGAAATGGATTTTCATACAGTTTTTCCTCCCGCTTATTCAGGTCAAGGAAAAGACTTACTTTCTCTTTTCATTTTCAGGGAATATTGACTACTGTTCCGATCAGGTGTAGTATAAACATTTTTGTATTCCAGGAGATTGTTAAATAGTACTTAATACGATAAAATCATGAAAAGATTAAATTCAGCGTAAACCAGATTCTTGGTCAAAGCGCAAGTAGGTACATAGAATATATTACAAGCCGCATCTGGAGCAAAAGATTTCAGTTCCATTTTCTTTTCTCACATTTTTTTTACTTTTATCGAACATTTTATTGGTGTTCCTCAAAATAACTGATATCAAGAGATGCATTTTACTCGGAAGAGTTATAAACTCGTTTTCCTCCGAGTTCGTTCTATCTAAGCTCGTTCTGGAATTCAAGATTTCACTGTTCATTTTTGACGACTAAAGCGGTTCAATATAAAGTACTCTTACTTTATGATCCCTCTTCGGTTATTATTTGCAAGTTCATTGAAGTGTGTTTACTTACATTTGTTGATGAGTACCAATTGTAAATTTATGAATATTACATCATTTTATTTATTCCAATTAGTCCACTTGTCTTTCAAACAATATTAAATATGAACGTTCGCGTGCTCTTCTATTGAATCTGTTTGCTCTGTTTCATATGAAGTTATGATTTCAAAGGCACAGTGTGTTGTTAAATGTAGAAATCAGAATCAGAAATTACTACTTAAATTATATAAATTGAAAGAAGTCACATTTTAACAGTCAAATATAAACTAATTGATATCCAAAACATGCATGTAAAGTATTGACTTATAAAAAATAAATTACTAATAATCCACCACATATTTATTTGACGTTAATACGTGATCCTGTGTACAAAGGTTTTATAAACGGACATAATTATTTAATCAGTCAAATAGGTAGACAAAAACACCAATAGTTCATTTAAGGTCTAAAAGGAAACCTTTAAGTGAAAAAAAAAACAAATTTAAAATTGTTAGATACAACTTGATTACCTAAACTTTAAATTGGTTTCGTTCAATCCTGTAAACAGGTCTTAAAATACCCTTAGTATTTTGTCATGACGACCTGAACACAGTAATTTATGCCTAATAGTTCATGTAAGGCCTTTATACCTAATGTGGCAGAATTAATCAGTTGCGCAGTTTAACGTTTTAACATCACAATACAAAAGATATAAAGTCCCAGACGCTCGCTTAGTATCCGCTCGAGTTCAAACATATAGACGCCAGAGAGGATTCCACGAAAGGGTCAAGTAATGTAATAGATTAACTTAAAGTTTAAGTGCTCGCACTTCAGTTCTTGCTGGGCATTTAACTAAATACTACACTTTAATCGAGTCTTGTGCCTAATTGACTTTTCCATTCTACGCTAGACAATTTATTTGAAGAGTAATTGTCATGGTATGGTGGACGGCAATGTTGGGTTTTAACATCTGTATGTAGTTCGTATTTGTTTATAGTGTAGGTAGTTATATAGCAAGTAAATGAAGTTTCTCAAAACTTAATAAAAACATACCGAATTCTGTTGAATTTAGGAAAATATTAGGTAACAGTAAACTTGCAAGTTAAATATTGGATTTGTTATATTTATTTCGGGTACTAGATTTATACCGACATACATCAAGTTTCTTCTATGACTTTGGAGAGAAAACTAATATTTTATGCAGAAGATTAAAGTTACCACTGCATCGTATATAAAACCTTTAAAATATTTTAAAAACATCTTTTAGAGACTTGAATTGGAAGTACTCATTACCTTACCAACTAAGTTTTCCTAATAAATCTTAATACATTGTTGAATTGAGAAAAAAATCATAAGTTCATCGCCAGCAACTTAAGTTATATTATCTCAAGTTCTTTAAAATTTACTAGACAATACTCGTAGTCATAACTTATAGTTACACAGCATGACATTGATAATAATGTATTAAATATTTAAAGCCTAACATAATTAAATAAATAATAAAATAAAATAGCCTAATAAAATAACCATTATCACAAATAGGTATACTCGTAGCATGTAGTTCTTTTGTAAGCGTGGTTAATTTAATGTTTGTTTCTCCTTCTCGCATGAAGGGCTCCCGGATTTCTAATAAAATGTGGTCCCTAAATAGAAGGTATCCTGAATAAAAATAACTGTAAAGGTGGGCGAGTACTATCTGAGAAAGTTACTACGAATAAGTGACCGTAAATAGGTACATTACTTTTTAAGTCACGCCTCGTTAAACTTGCCATCATGAATTCATGACAAGTTGTAATAATCTTTAGGTATTCTTGTTTTCTTATTGGTGAGAGATTAATATAATTTTTCATTTTCGAATTTATATGGAACAGAATTAAATAGATACTCTATCAAACAATAAAAAGTTCATATCAAAAATTTATAACGATAAACCTGTTATAATTAAAATAATAAAATGAATGATAAAAAAATAAATAAAAAAAAATATGTAACGGGAGATTATAAACATAAAAATCTTTTTTTTTTTAAAGTAGAATGTTGTCCGTTGCATGTATAATATTATGTAAACAATAGAGAAGTTGATAACAATTACATCGTGTGGAAATACAATGGAAGACTTTACTAACAATCAATATGTAAAAGACTCATGATGCTTGCTTGCTGCTTGCTTGCTGTAAACAAGAATCTTTTTGTAAATTGACTTTTTATTTGACATGACCATTATATTTACCTGCTACTAGTATTATGTTAAAAACTTTTTCTATATCACATTACAGTCTATGTACACCCTCTCTCTCTCTTTAAAAACCGAACTTGTCTTGATGTAACTTAAAAATAATGATTGTAGTATTTATAATGAAGATTCAGTAAAAATTAGTCCCTAGCAGAACTATGTACTACTACTATTTTCGGAGTTTCTAAAAACTCAACTTACAAAATGATACCTACCTACTTGTCAACTATCGTAGAAAATACGAGAACCTTAGAAAATAACCACTTAGAAGAAGTTGTTACTTGTTGTAAAATGGGGTTGTACCAAATTACGATATCCTACACTATACTGAGAACTCATTACACACACACATAAATACACTGTATCAGCTGTAGTTTTTTAACTTCTACATGTTCTAATATTAAGTACGCCAAATGTTATATTAACATTCGTACGTCATGTTTATTTAAAAGAGATACACATAATTACCCTAATCCATCAGTTTCGAGATTTAAACAATGTAACATGACAAGATCCCATATGCTGTTTGTGAGAAACAGCACATGGGATTTTAACAATTGTTTCTTTACATTTACGAGCGATTTTGGATTCAACCTATAAACCTCGCTAAAAAGTATAGCCTGAGCCAGTGAGATGCATTACAAATTCTAACTTAAAGTTAAATATTAAAATCTACGTGTAACTCCTTTGAAGGATATATCTGTTAGTAGTTTCAAAATAATTCAATTACTTTATTTACAATTATTCTACCTTAACAGTCTAAAAGCGAACAGAAGGATAGCATAATTGAGTTGAACAAAATGTAAAATAAAAATACTTTGTGAGCAAACCTTAATTTGTTTTTTCTCTGGAGCCGTGTCACCGGCGTCACCTTATTCTGTTATGTATTATAATGATAATACTATCATCTTTATTTCATTATTTTATGTTTACATCTTGAGAAATTTAAATTAGAAATTATATTGGTGTGCTCTAATAAATAGACAGAATACAGACAAAGAGTTTTTTTGTTTTACCCGACTACGGCGAAGTCAAAAAGAAAATTAAGGTGCGCGTCCATTGGCCCGCGCCGGACGCGCGGCACTCAACGGATTGAACGGATTCGCCTTGCTCAGAAATGCCGGCGTTCGGTGCGAGCGGCACGGATAGTGGACGCAACACTATGTGAAATCATACAAAGCAAAATAAAATCCGTTAAAATTCTAACATGTATTTACAGTGCAAAAATATTCATCACGATTCGTAACCGTGGGAGGCGATTATTCCTCCTTGCGGAAGTATAATATGACTAAGTAAATTGGTTAGACTAAGACTAAGAAAATTTAAATGTACTCCGTCGAATCTGTTAACTTATCTCAGACTAGCCTGGTTCACCATGGTTCACCCGCGCTCATTCTGATTACCACGGTAAAGTGTAAAGTTCTTTTTTAAAATTCAAAGCATCTCTTTACCTTAAAATCGATGCTGCAGTTTAGACCTGAAAGCGTAACAGACAGACCGATATACAGAGTACTAATTTCTAAATACTAAATTGTGGTAAGAAAATAAACTATTACTATCATTATTTTCGAGTTTATGATATTAGTATGGATAAAGTAATCGTCATCGTCAACAGCCTTTAACAGTTCATACTAGACATAAGTCTCATTCCATATAGAAATTTTAGGACTACTATACCACACTGGATAGATATGTTAACAGACATGTTGGTAGCATACCCTTTGTTTTAAGTTTTACTTCTCATTTTAGTGTAGTTTTCCTGCGCAGTTGATCCCTTGATCGCCTTATGTGAGATCTCACAAGAGTGGTGGTTTTCTTGATTCCTCACTAAACTGAGAAATTTTTGATTTGTTTCTGAATTTATTTTTAGATTAAGATATATCTTTTAAGCCTCTGTCAATCGATGGACTCTATTTTTAACAGATAAAAGACCTTTGTGTTCTCAGTGCTCTTGAAAATAGAATTCAACCACAAATTAATATTTCAGATATTTACAAAAGCAAGCTTATAAAAATGTATTACACTCAGCTAAAATTTAAATCTGTTCTGAAAACTGAACAAATCCAAAATTTAGTTGTTCAATTTCATTATTTCGTTGTAGATCTTTGAAATTAAACCGTAGATTTTAATTATAACTGATGTTCAATAAATCTCCTTTACTAAAAGCACTTTGATTTTTATTCTTAGAAAAAACAAGCAAGTTAAATTTATCATTGAGAGGTATTGCCTATTTTTGGTATGTCTATATCTCACTCATAAAAATACACACGTAGACAAATATTTTTGGAATCGAAATGTCATTTTTTTTTTTACGTGTGGAAATCCCCGCGGACCGTCACCCCGTCGGGGGTTACGGCGGGGTGGTGTGTCGGACTCGAACCGACTAAAACCACACGGAATTTGGAATATAGGTAGGCTTACTTTAGAGAAAAAATGTATAAAATCACACACACACACACAGCTACAAACAAGCTTGTTAACAAAATATACAATGCCTTTCACTTTAGACTATACTTTTTTCATGCTCTGAAGCAAATTTCGTTATTTCTTTCCGCTACGTTTTCACCGATTAAGACGCACCTATCTAAAAATAATTTGATGTGTTCAAGTATTTCACTTGAATTACGAAAGTGGCTAGTCTTCACTGTATTAAGCAACATACACGCCGGTGGAGTCGTAAGCAAAAGCTGGTCTTAAATTAAAATGAATTACAGCTATATTTCGACATATTATAAAGTTACTACAATTTTGACGTTAATGTTTGTAACGTACAAGTTTTTCTAACCTTTATCGTCTCTAAAAAATTGTCGTAATAAACGTAGTGGAAAGAAAAATAGCAAGAACTGAGCCAAGAAACACTACAAGCTACTTGAGAATCGTTAGAAAAACATAAATGTACTTGAAAGTAATTGCTTTCGGTATCTATCGGCCTTAGAGTAAGTTGAATTAGTTTGGTAAAGAACTCCGCAACTAGATTCACTTGGTGATACCATATTTTCTTAATTCAATTTTGTGGTTAACACTTTGAACAATTATTGTTGGACTAATTGAAAGGAAAGTTTCCTCAAGCTCGATATTGTGTATAGCTTTCGATAATAACATTTAAAGTTTAAAACCTTAAAACGTAAAACTTCAAATATGATTAAGGAACAATTCTTGATTATTTTGATTGATTGATTGGTTGATTTTTTCTACTACAAATATTTTTGTGATAATTTGTGATAAGAACTAAAGTATAAAACATAGCGAGGCTTAGTAATTTCGTTGACTTTCGTCACAAAACTCAACCACTAGACATCCAAATTTAAAATGTTTTCTCATTGTAGCAAAGTGGTGTTGTAATAGTCGTTAGTACTTGATCTTATCATAACTAATTACTAGTTATTATAAGATCAACTACTCGACATTACATCTCATTCTTGTACTTACTACATCTCGCATCAGTTATGATAAGATCAACTACTCGTACAAGAAAGAGATGTAATAAGTTAGCCAATGGTACTATTTCTCTGATGTGTTGGTTTTACAAATCAGAAACGTTAAGAATTTACAGATAGTGATGTATTAACTGCCTACCTATTTATATTCTATTATATATCGGATCTAGTTAAGAGTATACCTTTTAGTATACCTTCAGTCTTTTAATATACCTTTGATATAAATTGTTTTTACTTTTACTGTTCAAATCACATGCGTTCGTATTTATTATGTAAAGATAGCAATGTATAGTATTTAAACGAATGTTCCAATGTTTTTGTTTGAAACCTTTTTAAAGCAATTTTACTTGATAATTTCAGTCGAATATGCAAAAACTATATCACGAACATAAATTTTACAATACCGCTTTCCGGAAAGCCGCTGTGATTTTTGGGTTTTATTTTACTATCATTAACATAATTTTATGAAATAACAGTAATACTTTAAAGTAATAAACGAAGCGTTGTATGCAAAAAGCGAGCACATCGAAAACAATGCGACGTATGACATTTTATTTGATTGACAGTCCAATATTGTTTGCATGCATATTCGTCATTTGATTTTATTTTTATTTTCGTTGGGAAATTTTATTCTTTTATTTTATTTTTTACTGTTCTAATGATCAGTAATGTACTGAGAATGCGTTGTGTATGACAATTTAGGAACATAGTAATGGGAATCGGAAATAAGGAAATTATCTGCTTGAAATTTTATCGAGTCGAGTCTTGCAAATAAAGATGTCTCCATATCAATAATGTAGCTACTAAAGAGGTTACCTTTTAGCAGTGAACGAGTATTATACATTGAATGGCTGATCTTGTGAGAAATCTTTTTGTAGTTCACAAATAATTGATTGTCACTCAGCTTTGATGTTAGAATTGTTGGAACTTTGCTGCACGAAAATATAACAGTGTGTCCTGAACCATTTTCGGTAAATATTTCTTCCTATTACTTGGAATGGTTTAAATATTTAAAAAATAAATAAAAAAAAAATTGTATGAAGTCCACTGTTATAACATTATTCTATTCTATTCTAAACGTTAAGACAAATTATTAGTTAGCTCGATTTCTGAGTAGATAGCTCTTAAAAATAAAATATTTAGTATAAGTAATTAGCTTAATTGCCTAATAAATAACTAAACATAATCAAAATTTTATTTTAAAAACATATTAAATGATTAAATAAAAAGGGTTTTAAAAGGACGGAACACAAAAATTATAATAAAAATCGGGAAATACAAAGGTAAATATAAGGTCAAGGTCTCTACTTAAGACCCTAGTCCTACCCACTGAACCCTATACCCACCTACCATGTCAATGAGGGTGTTCCCATCACCCAAGTAACCGTAGTAAGTCCTCCACCGAAAACGAATTATGCACATCAACCGCAACAATTCATAAAAGGTGGAAGATTTTATTCCCAAAAGTATACCTCTTAGGGATAGTATCATAGATCTTAGTAGAAACATAACTTGAAGTATCCCCTGTTAATAATTGAGAGTTGAAATTTTTTAAGCGATGAGAATCACTGCGCTCCCACTGAAACCATTAACAGATGTTTATAAATAAAAGGGAATATATTTAACGGAAACCAAAATTAATATCTGAGACTTTGTAATCAATGACGGGAAGGAGTGCGAGGCCATGACGCCACACGACGCAACGCTCCGACTTGACTTGCGAGTCACATGTGACACTACATCACCGCAATTTCCGAACCAAATATAACTTACCTTCCGGTGACAAATTGGACTTATACGCAGGTTTATACCTTTTACGTTTTATCTACACTATTCCATTTTTTGCAGGAAATGTATCCTATTTGAAATTAGAAATGAGTCGCGGTAATCTCTATGATGACAGTGTCAATTTCGTTGAAGAACTCGTAAATACATAATATTACTAGGTAGCTTACTAGCTGAGTCCCGCGGTTGTAGTCGTAAACTGCGGGTAATGCCACTGGGCAAAGCGAGTCTTTAACAGTTCACCTTTTAAAGGAGGGTTTGAGATATAAGCCGGAACAAATAGACAAACGGACAGACAGACAGTAAGTTCTTATGACAGTTCTTTCATATTAATTTAGTAAAAACTATTAATTTGAAATTAAAAACAGGTACTTCAATTTTATTTATGTGTATGGTCTTTAATATATTTATTCAATCCTATATTTTTACACCAGTGAACTTGTTAATACTCAACGGCTCTGAATTAAAACATAAACGGACGCTGAATAAAACAAGCACAGCTGAATTACACATGTGAGTGAAACTGTATATGTTTAAAAATTAGTAAATATACTTTTTAGTGATTTACCTGCCTAATTACAATACAATACAATACAATACGGTAGCTATTACAAGTAAGAAATTAGCTACAAGTTAGATTATTGGAGAATTTTAACCCTGTTTAGAGTATCGTTGTTTTGTTTTGAGACATTTACCATAATCAAATTTTGTTTTTAACGCTCGCCATAAGTAAATTAAAATAAGAAAATAAATTAGTTTAAACCATTAAATTCTTTTCATTACAGCTCTTATTCGTATTATTTATCGTCGTATAAAAAAGTGCGAATTGTCTGTATCTAGATGTAAATTACACTGCCTTAGCTATCCGACATCATGATAATAAGCCGATTAATCAATCTGACGCTAGTAACATAGAAATCTGACTTGCTTTAGAATAATAATCAGAAAGCATAACGTTATAAATAAATTACATTTATTATCATTAAATTTACTCGTTCTTACCTCCATTTAACATAAAAAATAAACAATTGTAAAATATTTAACGGGTGTAATGGGACCCGGTAAAGTAATATCGTAACGTTTATTGATTTAGTGTAGAGTTCTATGGCGAGATCTCCCACTTGAGATAATTCAGGTTGCGTCAACATGTGGAGCTATTCTAAGGCACCCTTTACTTTAGTGATTTAAGTGGAGATTAGGCTTCCACTATCCTAATGTTTATTTATGTTGTATTAAGAGGTAAATGACGTAAATATAGACAGAATAATAGTAATTAGATGAGCAGTGTAGTTACTTCTTCTATTGTGCAGTTACTCAGTCATAATCTTCTTTCTAGCCTTTGTTATTCCTTTGATTATTCAATCTAAATAGATTGACCTGAATATCAGTTACCCGAATGGCATCAAACCTCTGCAACAATGAGGGCGAACTGAATTTGAAAGTTGAACTAATTGTCAGTATATATCTGACCACTAAATTCTCAATAACGATTGCCATAGATGTTCATGACAACTGGAACCACCGGTATTACGTGTTTTCTGAAGAATGGGCGTGTAACAATGCCTAACTTCCGAGACTTTCGATCGGCAGTCAAATACGCTAACCGCTACACCAACGAGGTAGTACTTAGAGTCATTCAATTACTACGAATATGTGGTAACTGTTGCATGTCCGTGCTACTTCAGATGAACTTGTGTGACATTTTAACTAGAAATACTTTACTAGCCATGAACACCATCTGATACTCAAGAGTCACAAGCGCTTTGCCGGCCTTTGAGCCAAGAGCTCTTTGTCAAGTAAAGGTTAAGTTACGCCTTAATACATATATCTATATAAAATCCTCATTTCATTTACTAAAATATATTATTAAAGGGAGTCCCTTTAATCAATAGCATTGAGGAGTTTTTGACTGATATTAATTAAGTCTCGTAATTATTTTTTGTGTGTGATTGTCACTATGTAATCCTCATTGCTCAATTTATCTTTAGCTTATCTCAAGGTTCCAAAGATGCCAGCTTTCCCCTTTTAGCTAGCTAGACTAATTCTTTTTCTGAGGTAACTGCCAGCTCTTCGGTCTTCTGTGATATCAACTAACCTTTTTGTTATTTCCTTAAAAAGCCTTATAGCGCTAGGACCCCACGAACCGAAAGGCGCTAGACACCCAATGGTACACATATTCAGACCCCAAACCTCTGTATTTACATGCTTTAGCTTTTTAAGCCGCTTCACAAGCCGCACCAACTCTGATGTTAGTTCCATGTAGATGGGAAGGGGACAGCGTGTCTGAACAGGTTGCATCCCACATTAGCACCCGGCCCATCTTTCATGGAATCGAGAAGCGGCGTGTATTTGTTTGACATGACATTCCGTGATGTCCTAGCATGTCGACATCACTGCCACAGGGATATTTATGAGGAGCGCAGACTGGAACCTGAAGCCGTAAACAGGTTGCGATTCGGAGCGTGTATGGGTACCGAAGGGTACCTACGCGTGAAGCCAGTAGCCTGACTCATGCGTACCCACTGCCAAAAGCCAACCACGCGGCGAACCTTTTTTTTTTTTTTTTTTTTTTACGTGTGGAAATCCCCGCGGACCGTCACCCCGTCGGGGGTTACGGCGGGGTGGTGTGTCGGCTTAGACGCTAGTCTGGCGTCCGGACGCTTCCCTGAGTGTTGGAAAAGCGGGAAGCTGGTTCTGCTCCAGAAGCCAGGTCGGTCTGCCGACTCGGTCGCGGCCTATAGGCCCATCGTGTTGCTGGACGAGGCGGGTAAGCTGTTCGAGAGGGTGCTCCACGCCCGCATCGTCCGGCACCTGCGCGAGGTGGGCCCCGATCTGTCGGACGCCCAATTTGGATTCCGGGAGGGGCGTTCGACGGTCGACGCAATTCTGAAGGCCGCGACCGAACAGGCGGTGGGCTGCGGCGACGTGCTGTTGGCGGTGTCGTTGGACATCGCCAACGCATTCAATAGTCTGCCATTCAGCTGCATCAGGGCCGCACTCCAGTACCACGGAGTGCCACAGTACCTGAGGCGGCTAGTGGCAGACTATCTGACGGAGCGTACTGTCATGTACGAGGACCGAGAAGGAGTCTTGAGACGTCGGGCCATGTCGTGCGGTGTTCCACAGGGGTCTGTCCTCGGACCACTCCTGTGGAACATGGGATACGACTGGGTCCTGCGAGGGCGTCTCCCCCCCGGGGTCGGTGTAATTTGCTACGCCGACGACACTCTTGTGACAGCCCGGGGGGCGACCTTCGAAGAGGCGGCACGCCTGGCCACCACAGGAGTCTCCCTGGTGTTCAGGCGCATTGAGGCGCTGGGTTTGCGGGTGGCCCTAGAAAAGACGGAAGCCCTACTTTTCCATGGGCCCCGTCGTGGTCCACCCGCCGGCGCCTCCATCGAGGTCAACTCGGTCCTCGTACCGGTCCGGGCCCACTTGAAGTATCTGGGTCTGGTCCTAGACGGTAGGTGGCTCTTCGACGAGCACTTCCAACAGCTTGCTCCGAAGCTGATCGGCACTGCCTCCTTCCTTGGGCGTCTTTTGCCCAATCTGGGAGGAGCCAGTGTCGCCACGAGGCAGCTGTACACGGGGGTTGTCCGGTCTATGGCACTCTATGGTGCACCGGTGTGGGCGGCGGCTCTGACCGAGCAGAATAGGGCGCGCCTCAGGCGGCCGCAGAGAACTCTGGCGGTCAGAGCCATACGGGGTTACCGCACCGTATCGACGGAGGCGGCGTGCGCCCTGGCCGGAACACCCCCGTGGGATTTGGAGGCGGAAGTGCTCGCCGACGTTTATCGGCGAGTGGCTAACTACCGGGCGGAGAGTGGTGGAGTTGGACCTCCGCCCGAGGACGTGCGCGAGTGGCGCGAAGCCGCTCACCGAGCCACGATGGATCGCTGGTCGGTCCGGCTGGAGACTCCACGAGCTGGCCTCGCCACCGTAGAGGCGCTTCAGCCGGTCATCGGCGAATGGGCAGTGCGGCAGCACGGGACCCTTACCTTCCGACTGACGCAGGTTCTTTCCGGGCATGGTTGCTTCGGAAAGTACCTGCACTCGGTTGCCACGAGGGAATTGAGTCCCGCCTGCCACCACTGCGACTGCAGTGAGGATTCGGCTCATCACACGCTGGCGGTCTGCCCCGCATGGGAGACGCAGCGCCGGGTCCTCACTGCAGTCATCGGAGAGGATCTCTCGCTTCCGGCCGTCGTTCGTTCCATGGCCGGCAGCGAGAGCTCATTTACCGCGGTCGCAACCTTCTGCGAGGACGTAATCACGCAGAAGGAGGCGGCGGAGAAGGCCCGGGAGGACGACATCCAATCGGACCAGATTCGCCGCCGGCTACTCGGGCGGCGGAGGCGCGAACATCTGCGCCTCATGCCGCCTTGAGTGTGGCCGTGGGTGGACGGGATGGGTTTTCCCTCCACCCGCCCTATGTGGCCAGCCGCGAGGAGGCGGCGTCGGTGTGTGCCGGACGCCGCCTAAGAGAGGGTCGTCAAACCGAGACGGTGCCCGCATCAGGAGCGGGCAGGCGCTGGAGAAGTTCAGAAGGAGATCTCACCCTGGACTTCTCCTCCTCCTAAACGGAGAAGCGCGGAGAGGGCACACTGTGTGGTTTTTAGTCGGTTCAAGTCCGACACACCACCCCGCCGTAACCCCCGGTGGGGTGACGGTCCATGATGATTTTCCACACATAAAAAAAAAAAAAAAAAAAAAAAAAAAAGGGGTGGTGTGTCGGACTCGAACCGACTAAAACCACACGGTGTGACCCTCTCTGCGCCTTTGTATTGGAAGGAGTCCAGGGAGGGGATTTCCTTCTGGACTCCAACCGGCGCCTGCCCGCACTGTTGCGGGCACCATCTCGAACTCTCGACTCTCTAATTGGGCAACGTCCGGTCACACGCGGACGCCGCCCCCTCGCGGCTGGCCTCTACAGCGGATGAACGGGGAAACCCATCCCGTCCACCCGCGGCCAGAATCAGGGAGGCATGAGGCGCAGGTGAGCGCGCCTTCGCCGCCCCGTTCGCCGGCAGCGGATCTGGTCCGAGTGGAAGTCGTCCTCCCGAACCTTCTCCGCCGCCTCCTTCTGCGAGATTACGTCCTCGCAGAAGGTTGCGACCGCGGTAAAACACTGCAGTGAGGGCCCGGCGCTGCGCCGCCCATGCGGGGCAGACCGCCAGCGTTTGCTGGGCCGTGTCCTCACTGCAGTCGCAGTGGTGGCAGGCGGGACTCGATTCCCTCCTTGCGACCGAGTGCAGATACTTTCCGAAGCAACCGTGCCCGGAAAGCATCTGCGTCAGCCGGAAGGAAAGGGTCCCGTGCTGCCGCCCTGCCCACTCGGCGATAACCGGCTGGAGAGCCTCCACGGCGGCGAAACCAGCGCGTGGAGTCTCCAGTCGGGACGACCATCATGTGGTGGTGGCTCGACGAGCGGCTTCGCGCCACTCGCGTACGTCCTCGGGCGGAGGGCGAGACCCGCTCTCCGCCCGGAATTCAGCCACTCGTCGATAGACTTCGGCGAGCACTTCCGCCTCCAAATCCCACGGGGGTGTTCCGGCCAGGGCGCACGCCGCCTCGGTAGACACCGTGCGGTATCCGCGTATGGCTCTGACCGTCAATATCCTCTGGGGGCGCCAGAGGCGCGCCCTATTCTGGGCGGTCAGAGCCGCCGCCCACACCGGTGCACCGTACAGTGCCATCGACCGGACCACCCCCGTGTACAGCCGCCTAGTGGGAACACTGGCCCCGCCCAAATTGGGCAAAAGTCACCCGAGGGCGGAGGCAGTGTCCACCAACTTTGGTGCCAGCTGTTTGAAGTGCTCGTCGAAGAGCCACCTTCCGTCTAGGACCAGACCCAGGTACCTCATCTGGGCCCGGACCGGTACGAGGACCGAGTTGACCTCTATCGAGGCGCCGGCGGGTGGACCACGACGAGGCCCATGAAAGAGTAGGGCCTCCGTCTTATCCAGGGCCACCCGCAGACCCAGCGCCTCGATGCGCCCGACCACCAGGGAGACTCTCGTAGTGGCCAGGCGTGCCGCCTCCTGGAAGTTAGCCCCCCGGGCCGTGACTTAAGTGTCGTCCGCGTAGCAGATTACACCCAGCCCGGGGGGGAGACGCCCTCTTAGGGCCCAGTCATATCCCATGTTCCACAGGAGTGGTCCTAGGACAGACCCCTGTGGAACACCGCACGACATGGCCCTGCGTCTCAAGACGCCATCCCGGTCCTCGTACATGACGGTACGCTCCTCGAGATAGTCTGCCACCAGCCGCCTCAGGTACTCTGGCACCCCGTGGTAGCGGAGTGCTTCCCCTATGCAGCCGAATGGCAGACTATTGAAGGCGTTGGTGATGTCTAAGGACACCGCCAACACCACTCCGCCGCAGCTCACGGCCTCCTCGGTCACGGCCCTAAGGCGCATCACGGCATCGATCGTCGAACGCCCCTCTCGGAAACCGAACTGGGCGTCCGACAGATCGGGGCCGACCTCGCAGAGGTGCCGGACGATGCGGGCAGAGAGTATCCTCTCGAAGAGTTTACCCGCCTCGTCCAGCAACACGATTGGCCTATAGGCCGCGACCGAGTCGGCGGGCCGTCCCGGCTTCCTCAGCAGGACCAGCTTCCCGCATTTCCAGCGCTCAGGGAAGCGTCCGGACGCCAGGCTAGCGTCCAACACCCCTCTGAGGTGGTCCGACATGTAGTCGAGGGCACGGGCCATCACTCGGGCTGGAACCCCGACCACGCGGCGAACCTGTACTAGCCTAAAAGATTGGCATACGTCAATTTGCAGTTTATGTAACTATATTTATACAATAATACTTTAACGTCAACCAGTTACCAACAATTTAGTTTAAAAATTAGTAACATTACGGTTTGAGATTGCGTAGCTTAGTTTCAAATGCAAGCCCATTCGGAGAATAGGGTTTAACAACAGATAATCCGGCTTTTAGTTGGACGACTGACCTGTACATACATATATTATACTTGACATCCCCGTTGTTTCGCCGTCGCTCCCGGCCGGGCTTAGGTCTGTTTTCCGTTTTAACTTTGATACATGAATAAAAGGAAAATTTGAATAAGTTATAGGTAGATATAATCACAAAATACTCAATTTTTTTAATTATAATTACATATTACGAAAAGACACAGTTCTTGATACACAACTATTTGTTTTGATTGCTAACCCAATTGAATCAACCTATATTAAGTAGTCAGTATCGCTAATCATCATGAGGCCAAAAAAAATTAGGGCATCTCTTTAATAAAAAATCGGCCAAGTGCGTGTCATTATTTCGTTATTTTTGTACGAAGATTTCCAAGGATTATACAAGTTAGGCCTCTATAACCCCTTAACAGAAAAATTCACGTAAGCCTATATAGCTTTCCTTTGAAGTTCAACACATGTACTAGCATTATGAATTTTCGCAGATTTTTCGAGCCAGCTTTGTTTTGAGAAAAAAATACCCTTAAAAGTTGAATAACTCTCAAACAGATGTCCAAATCAAAAAATCATCTTACCAAACCCTCAATGTTTTTAAAATACCTATCCAATAATACCCCACACGATGGGGTATTATTGCGATATATATATTACGAGAATTTTTTTTTATCCCCACTTTACGTGTAATAAAAATATTTTTCATAACTTTATTGGAGCACTTTTTCGGTGTGATAAAAACACATATTCATGCAAAGTTTTATCTTTCTAGCACTAACCGTTTGGACGGTAGGTCGAGAACGGACGGACGGCAGACATGACGAATCTATAAGGGTTCAAAGTAATAAACTACCGATCCCTAAAATAACAAGGCATCATTTACATGTGTGTTCCCAAAATAATTTTAAAATTGCTTGAAATTTTGACAGAAAATATAAGTTCAAAATGAATAATTTAACCTCATTGAAATGACATTAAATTCAAAGAAGAATAAGCACTAAAGAAATGTTTCTTTGTTAATTATATCTCAAAGAAGAACAAACTTTTAACTACAATTTATGTACCTATGACTTGTAACTATAATTATTTAATATTCCTTTACTGAAAATCTAAAATCATTCTAAATAACAGGATATTTATTATTTTTCTAACTGTTCTTAGTATTTCTTCTTATTTCACTTTGATTGATCATCATCATCAACAACCCTTAATGTTCTTAATGTTCAAGTTTCTCAAGTTTCCTCTCAGGAGAGGTTAAATCCATACGTCGCTCGCCACACTGGCCGAGTGCAGGTTAGGAACTGGCAAGACATGTCGTGCCTATGTAACCGAATTTACTCACTCTTATTGATCGTATTAAATTGTCTTATTTGCTGAATGCTTGAAAATAGTTCTTACAGTTTTTGTGAGAGACTTCGGACTTACCGACAACTATTAGTATCCGACCCTGACCTTCTGCAACTAAGAGTGGATATTAAGCTAAGGGGTATTGTTTGTACGGTTGAATAAGAGGGTGCAATTCACACTTACAGGCAATATCCTTTTTTAACTTTTTTATACAACAGTAAAGAAACGAATCAGAACTCTTTTAATTAAATAAACGTAATATTTAAAAAAATAATTTCCTTGTATTTATCTACTGCTATTGTAATTTAGGTAAGTATTGCGTTAAAAGGCCTAGGTAGTAGAGCCACGCTGGTTTCAGCACGAATGGGCCGGCTCGACCCGGCCAGTACTACCCTCACACAGAAGACCATCCTAATAATGACAGCATTCTTGCTGTCGTGTTTCGTTGGTGAGTGTGGGACCGGAGGCCCAATCATTCTGCATCATTCTCCCGCCCTTCGAAGGCCGGGAGAATGATGCAGAATAATCTAACCAGCCTGCCATGGTAAGGGTCGCCATGCTACATTGCCTACCCTCACAATAAGCATGGTGGCCCCTACTCCTGGATTCTACTCATGCTTTCCATCAGGCAGAGTAGAGTCACTTTGGCAGGCTTAAATATAAAAAATAAAAAAATAAAAAAATAAAAAAACGAGCGTTAAAAAAAGAAGGAAGTAGATAATTTTTTTATTTGATTGCATCAAAATAGACAACCACATAAAACACAGGCCCAATATAACCAAGTAATAAGCTACTATAGTCTACAATACAACAAGATGAATGCACTAACAATATCATCGACATTATTATATATCTAAAGCGTAGGTTTGTCAATAGTTTATCGAAGATTCTTTCCTCAAATACTCCCATTTTCTCCAGGCAGGATTCAAATATAACATGAGTGGCTGATTAACATAATATGTCGCTTACATATCTCTTCAGAGAGGTTGGCAAATATATGTGTTTGTAGTGAATAGCTTATTAATAGCCATCGAAGAATTGAGCAAGTTGCGTATATGATTGAATATATGATTTATTTTAGAAATATATGTATATATGTATATATATATATTCAGAGTTATTTTATTTCTTTTTTTATTTAATTCTGGAACTAACTTACTGGACTAAGTCCCTACTATCAAACATGGCTTAATCAGGCCTAAAACAACTCAGGCGTAATAGGTAGGTGAGCAAGTTATGCTTGCGAAGGAGATGGCAGAGCGAGACCTCAGAACTCTCCCAGTGCGCCAGGCCCAGACACGGGCCAGATACCGCAGGTCACTCCGGCGCCGGAGACTATGAAGCGATCTCCGTCCTCTATAAGCGCAAACCTAGGGGTGACAGATGAGGTGAGCGCTACAAACCACGCCCTTTCCGTTTGAAGTGGTGTTCCCACACAGAAGGGGCCATACATGTCCAGGGTTGCCCGAGGTACATCTGACTTCCTTTCAAAGGTATACCTGGTTCTTCGGCTCATAGAATACGAGATGGCATACGGTTTTAGTCTCTTCGAGTCCAACGTAGCTACCGACTGGTGGTATCTGTGGGGATGTCCGCACGAAAATAAAGGCGTATTAAGTAGGCATGTATTACATTTGCTTAGCGCCTTATAAATTCGATTGAGTAGAGTAGAAGTATAATATAAATATAAAAGAAAGAACCTAAGTGCCAAGTGATCGGTGGTCACCATGGGCGTACCGCAGGGTTCAATTCTAGGCCCTTTATGTCTTCGGTTACGGAATAGCGAAAGTCTAGATACTTATAAAGCAAACTATTGTAATAAGTTCAAGTCTGTTATTAAAACAGACACTAAATTGGTAATACCTACTACAAAGTCTTAGACTGAATTAAAGACAATTGCTTGTAAAACTTTTCTTTCGCTTTCTCTCTTCATTGTATTCTTCCAAGACTGTACTTTTTCTATTACTATACTTGTGTTTGTGAAGTTAAATGACATAATACGACTTGAAATTAAGTAAGTGACAACCTATTTACTTTCTAGCTACAACCCGCAACTTCTACAGTATAATTCAACAGAAGTGGTCACTATTCTTATTATGAATTCAGACAATGCACCATGGTGACCAGGGACAGGCTTTCGCCAGCATCGGGAGCACACTTTCTGAAGCTTAGTGGGTAGACTCGGTCTTGTGGTAATTCAAATTCAAATTCAAAATTCTTTATTCACTTAGGATGCAATACATCTCTTGTGACAGGTCAAGATTCTACATGTACATTTATGCCATGTTCGCAAACAATAGGTAGAGCCGGAGAAAAGAACATGGCAATAAAAACTCGCGGCCACTCCTTTCAAATCGCCAATGTTTACAGTTTTAATGTTTATAAACCTGATATGGGGGTAAGGTGCTGCCACTAATATACTATACACCATGTTAGAGGACTGATGCAAATTATAGTGATTAAAAATTAGAACTTATGCTAATTTAAAAAAAAAAACAACAGCCTCAGTGGGTACAACATAGTAGGAGCATCTACTTACAACAAAGGTAAAAACTATATGTGCTCAAATATTGGCCAAATTACTGGTAACGAAAGATTAAATATAAAATATTAATTATAAGATCAAAAGAAAGAGAAGAATGGCCTTTATTAGTCACGTAGAATCTTTACTTACAAAAGTAAAATCATGTTCTTAAACAATGTGATAACAACATTCACATGAGTAGAATAAAATAATAAGGAGCAAGTAGTCAAATCCATTTTTCTTTATCATTTAAAAATTCGTCAACTGTATAATAACCTTTACGTATAAGATAAGTTTTGACTACATTTTTAAACTTTTCCACTGATAGACTCATAACACTAGCTGGTAACCTATTAAAAAATCGCACGGAAAGACCCATAAATGAATTATGCGTCTTATGTAGCCTATGATATTGACCTACTAATTTATGCTTATGTCTCGTGTTCACCGAGTGAACGTCACTATTCCTGTGATATAAATGCATATTTTGTTTTATAAACATAATGTTTGCAAATATATATTGTGATGCAACTGTCATAATGCCTATCTCTTTAAACTTTTCTCTAAGGGAAACTCGTGCACCTAGTTTGTAAATCGCACGCACTGCACGTTTTTGGAGAATGAAAATTGTTTGAATATCAGCTGCCTTGCCCCATAGCAGAATGCCATACGACATGACGCTGTGGAAATAACCGAAATATACTAGCCTTGCTGTTTCCACATCCGTAAGCTGTCTGACTTTGCTGACAGCATACGCTGCAGAACTGAGTTTCCCTGCGAGACACGATATTTGGGCGCCCCACTGTAACTTACTATCTAAAGTAATTCCCAAAAAAACCGTTGAATCAACAAAATTAATAACTTCATTGTTTAAAACTAGATTTGTACTGATATTCCTTACATTTGGCAAACTAAACTTAATACATTTGGTTTTTTTAGAATTCAAAAGCAAGTTATTTGATGTAAACCAGTCAAGGACTAATGCGAGGGACCTATTTACTTCGTCAGAGTAATCGTTTTTGCGATTGGTTTTGAATATAAGAGAAGTGTCATCAGCAAATAGAACAATATCGCATAATTTACTAGTAAAAAATGGCAAATCGTTTATATACACCAAAAATAAAAAAGGACCCAGAATTGAGCCTTGTGGCACGCCCATACTCACTGGTGATCCGGAGGACCTTATTCCATTAATATCAACATACTGTATTCGCTCACTAAGATAAGAAGCAACAAGATTAAGCGCTGTACCTGTTATGCCATAATGCCTAAGTTTCAGCAGAAGTGTACTATGCATCACACAATCAAATGCTTTTGAGAGATCGCAGAAAACACCAATGGCGTCCTGCGAGTTTTCCCAGGCACTATATATATGTTTAAGTAGTTTAGAGCCTGCGTCTACTGTTGAGCGACCCTTTGTGAATCCATATTGTTCACTATGCAGTAGATTATTAGAATTAAAATGTGTTTCTAATTGCATTAGTATGGCTTTTTCAAAGATTTTACTAATAGCTGGTAAAATAGAAATAGGTCTAAAATTACTAGGGTCGCTTTTTGAACCGGCTTTAAACAAAGGAATTACTTTACTGTGTTTCATCAAATCAGGAAACACACCGGTATCAACACATCGATTAAATATTGTTGCTAAATGTGGTGCTATCTTAATAATAATGCTATTAATTAATTTAACAGAAATACCCCATAAATCTGCTGTCTTTTTGCAATTAATTGACTTAAATATTTTTATTATGTCAGTGGGGTTTATAAAATTAAAACTGAATGGTACAGTACACTCTTTCACACTGCCTCTCATAAGTGATTGAGCATCAACCGGACATGATCTTAGGGAGCTGGTTGCATTTTTAGGTATATCAGCAAAGAAATTATTAAATGTTTGCGCCAGGTCTAAATTGTCAGTTACAGTTATATCACCAACAATTAATTCAAAATTATGTTCACGTGGCTTGACCCGCCCAGATTCAGCATTAATCATGTTCCAAGTGGCTTTAATTTTATTCTCTGCTTGTTTAATATTTTTACTTAAATATAAAGACTTGGCAGCAGCGCAAGTCTTTTTAAATACTTTGGAATAATTTTTAACATATTGAACAAACTTATGGTCAAAATTATATTGTTTCATGCCATACAATTCATACAACTTAGCTCTACTTATTTGTATGCCAGTAGTTGCCCAATCACAAAAGCTAATTTTTATATTTTTATAAAAAGTCTTAGTTGTGAATATGTTATTAAATTCCGATTTGATCATGTTAAACAAGTAGTAGTAGTTTCAGACACGCCCTTCGTTTCTCCTGAGGAGGGTACAGTGCGAAGAGTATTCCCCCCGAAAATAAGGCACAATGCACTGAATATGATTATTTAAATGAAAAAGTTATTCAACATAATATGTTAAGGGTTATTATCACACTTATACATTTTTGGGTTCGGTAATTGGATGAAATTGGTATAGATGCAGGTAGGTAAATTAATATTAATTTTACACAGACCTGCTAATTGCTGTCCATTTAAAAAAATTGCAAGTTTGTGCCTGACCGGTTCCATTGTAATAGACATTTTTTCTTGTCGTAATTTAATATTCTGTAGCCAAGAAAGCTCTAGGCCTGTGTTCATAATATAATGATATTTCAATGCTGAGCAAGTTGTTTTTCGTTTATGTAATTTTACCTTGTTACGTATAAAAAACAGTCTTTGTTCGTATTCTTTGTGCTGTCGTACCGTTTACCCAATCATCGTAAAATACATATACGAAACCAGGAGTACGGATAAAAATACAGGTTATCTATTAAAAGGATTTTTTTCCAAAGTAGGAAATCACCACTTTACGGCGTGTAAACTTGCAAAATAAAAACAGTTTAATACAGAATGTCAAATGTCTTAAAACCGATAAGTACTACACCTGTCCGCCACGATTAGTATCTCAGATCTCTTTAATCAATCATTCACTTTAAAAACATCGCACTATAAGAATACATGCTACGAATGTTAACATAACCGATCGATCACACTGCATTTTTAAAGTATCAAGGAAAAGATTCTTCGACTATAAAATTAAACATTCTAACGCTGTAATTCACTCTCAGCGGCCAGGATTTATGATTGCATTTCTCGGGCCACTCTCACCGTATTAATATTAGTGAGCCGGGGAGACAGGCGACATTGCTCTAAGGAAAGCGATCTCTAAACAAACCCAATTAAATACGCTACCATCAGGTCGACACCGCTGCCGCATCCTACCCGTACTACCGCTCGGGTCACAATCAGCTCCCTTTGCCTAATATTTTTCTAACCTAAATAAATTATCCGCCTTTTAAATGAATCATAGCTGTTAAGTACTGCTCAAAAATATTAAATGAAAACATTGAGTAGATGATATGATTTTCATTTATTAACATTAATTCTCATTAAATAGGACCCAATGTTATTATTTCACGTTATCAAAGCAAAGGAGCAATATTTATATAACCATTTACCAAAAACCTCATTTTGTGTAACCAAGTGTAAATTGGATAACCTAATTTATTTTAATTCTATTCCTATTACTAGACTTTTGGTGTTGAATTTATCCAAAAACTATGTTAAATTATGTTGTTGCGTTTCATCATTGCAGAACGGAATATCGGAATAGTTGGCCTTTTTTGGAGAAGGCTTTCGTTCAGCAGTGGACGGTAACAGGCTGATGAAGAAAAAATAATTAAGTCTAGAGGAGAGTAAGATCTAAGTCTAAGTCTTAAGTATCTTTTTTTTTATCAAACTAACCATACTAGAAATTTACTAATCAACTAAAGTAAAACCGATTCTCCTACGTGAGTCAAGTAGGTAATTTTAAAATTTGTAAGTGCTCACTAGATAATATGTTAATACTCGTACATGCAGTATGTAAAGTAGAATTAAATGAATTTAAAATGAGCTTATATTTATTATATTAATTCAATTGTATGTAAACTGTTTTGTTTGTCTTCAATGAAAATGAAGACCGGGAATAAATGGACTTAAAGTGCTTTGATTAATTGTTTTGCGTACGAGAATAAACAAATTCTTCTCCCTTTTCAAAATGATAGATGGTAAATGGTGACTATATCTTGTATTGTAATGTGCAATTCGAGTCTATTTATGCGTGTATGTACAAATTATTTTAAGATTAATGTCCTACACAAAACAATATTTCTTTGTCTTACTTTGTAAGTAATGTTCTAAATGCATTATTATGATATTCATCTGAAAAATACAACCTTTGAAATGTAATACGTTACGACGTAATAAGATTATTAGCACTACTTGACTGCCTTGTTGGTCTAGTGGTCAGCGTATGCGGCTGCTGATCTAGAGCTCTCGGGTTCGATTCCCGGGTCGGACCAAATGTTTGTATGATCTGCAAATATTTATTTCAGAGTTTAGATGTATTTACAAAAAAAAGTACGTTTGTGTATTTATCTCAGCACCCATAGCACAAGCTCTGCTTAGATTGATGTTGTGTAATTCGAAAAAAAAAATTATATATTATTATTAACTTATCAGTACATAAATTAATGGTACTTGCTATAAACCTCAGTGCGCCGGCTTTGGTTGTTTCATTTCGCCTTCGTGATTGCGGAGGTCCGATGCCAGTCGCGCTGTGTAAAAACAGATATTCAGATAAAATCGATTAAACAAGTAATCGACCCCAAATAATTTTGTAAATGAAATATGGCAAGATGATGAAGATGATTATGGATGGTATAAATTTCAAATTAGATTAATGTCACATCACGTACATGCTACAGGAAATCTAACTCGGAACAAATTTCACACCGAAAGTGGCCCGTCTTGAAACCAAAACGACGTATGAAACAAAAACCAAACACAACCGAGCTTAGAAATAGACATTGTTTGTGATTGGTTTGAATTCAAAACAAAAGCAGGGATTTGTTCATGTGCTTGCTGCAATACCTGCTATGACAGCAGAGTCAAATCAGCGTGGACGATGTAATGTAATAAATGGACCCGTCAAAGTTAATAATAAAGCAATATAATTGTATAATGTTTAATTATATTTTTATTTTATTTTTTGAAAAGTAAATCCTCTAATTCGACTAAACAATGAACTTATTATTTTCAATGCTGTGTTAATTCTCACAAGTCTAAAAAGCCGGAACGGTATTACATATCGATTGATACCGTCTATTATTGTTGTTTTCATTTTCTGTAGTATTCCTTGTAGATTTTGGCGTTCATTCAAGACGAATCATATGCGTAAAAAATAGTTTCATTTCAGATTAGATAATAAATATAATTATTTTAATAATAAAACAGTAAGTACTTACTGTAAAAACTTGTACTGCAGTTTTATGTAACATTGTATAACCTTTTAATGATTTGTGAAAAAAAAAATCATCAAAATGAATAGAGCATACTCTGCTGTTTTCACATGCATTCAGTCATATTCCTGTCTTTCCAAATTTACTGCAGCTATCCATTTTTTAGCTGAATTGCATCGGCAGGAAAATTAAAATATAACACGTTATGCAAAATACATTATCGTTATAAAATTAACAAAATAAATATACCTATTTTACAATAAAAATTATTTCATCGATATACTTTTCAATATTCACTAAGAAGAAAAAATAAAATCAAAAATTTACTGAATTCATGTTGCATAGTGTTAACCATCTCGGTTTGAGAACATATTTGCAAATCATTAAAAATAATTATAATTTTGCTACTACTTACTAATGAAATGTGATCCCTGGACATTTTAGCCTTGTATGGCTTCTGCACCACTTCACTGGCATGATTATTGACAACACAATGATAAATAGAAATAGGACGTGTGCTCGCTTGCTAGAACAATATCCGACTAATGACGCGGTGGACACGACTTTTAAGCACCGCCTACTTGGACACGACTTTTGTTGGGTCATTTTTAGAGCGCAGTTACATTTCCTGACTTATTATTAATTCGTAGCGTACATGTCACTGAAGCGACAAAATGTGTGTAAACCCAAATTTGAAAAATGGTTTCTTAACTTAATAATAATAAATGTTTTGGACATCTGTCACACAACATCATCTAGTCCCAAACTAAGCAGAGCTTGCATTTGATCCGACCCGGAAATCAAACCCGAGACCTCTTGATCAGCAGCCGCATACACTGATGACTAGCTAGACCAACAAGGCAACAATATTTTTCTAATACTAAGCTCCCACGCATACAACAATACTAAATTTAATAATTAATACAAATTTATAATGTCAAAAGTAACTGTCTTCTATTATACTTTCACGGACATACTGCTAGACCGATTTTAATGAAATTTGGCATGAAGACTTTGATTTTTGTAGTAAATCTGGTTCAAAAGGTAGATTAAGCTAAGAACACTCCCAAGTCATTCACTTCTGAACCATGAAAAAAAAAGTTTATCTCTTCGGGAGACACGATTTAATACACACACACACACACACACACACACACACACAGACACATACACACGCACACACACAGGCACGTCAAACTTATAACACCACGTCGTTTTAACCCACCACGGCCTTAGGGGTTAAAACAGAACAATGGCGACTGGAATTGAACCATGACAATACGCGTTCAGCAGCTAAAAAGGTTTATCATGTAAACACTAAGCAAAAAAAATCTTGTTAATGTTTCCAGCTATTCTATAACCTATGTTAGAAGTGAATAAGAATAAAGCTACAGATATTGCATTCATGAAATATACAATGGAAATTGAAATGGATACGATAGAATAAGTGAAAATGAAATACTTTAAATGAAACTAGAAAGTGAGTAGGTAGTGGAGTTTTAATGAAATATAGATAAAATGTGATTTTATTTTTATTAAAAATACGAATACAATACCAAGTACCCAAAAGTTGTCTAAATGTTAGTCTCAAAGAGAATGTCTTAGTGACGAATTTTAAAGAAGATAAAAACTAAAGAATAAATATAATGAATAAATATTTCAGACATCTGACACATAACGCCATCTAGTAAGAAACTAAGCAAAGCTTGTATTATCAGGAATTATCATCAACAACCCATAACATGGATAGGATTTCCTCTCAGGAGAGGGCTAAAGCCATACGTCCCCACGCTGGCCAAGTGTGGGTTGGGGATTGGCAAAACCAGTTGTGGCGACGTAATCTTGCCGTTGGATGTATTTTAGCAGCCCACAAGCATGCTCCACGACTTATCTTTATCTTCGTTATCGTTATCTTATGGTAACAACCGGGATCGACTGCTTAACTGAACTCTAAATCGCAAAAACGCAAATAACTAATCATGCCACAAACGGTCACCCATCTAGGTACTAACCGCACTGTTGCTGCTTACCCTCGGTGATTGTTTTCAATCACCTAAGGACACTTGACTATGAGCTATATATGCAATGGGTACAAGATAATAATGAAAGTGACTAAAACCTTGAAACGTTTAGTCGTCCCAAACGATAACAATATTTAAATAAAAGTTCCCGCTTTGTACACGACATGTATCTATGCATACAAAGTGTCGGAACCACTTCTAAGTAGGAAATGGATCCACAACTCATATCGGATATGAAACAAATGGTGACTCGAGCTCCATGACGACACTAAACAACCCGGCGCGTATTGCACTGTATGTATTAAAGGTTTTACAACAAAAGTTATGTATGGGTTGAACGGGGTTTTCCCTTTGGTATGATCTAATTTTGTCTCAGTAGGAAGGCGGTAAAACGGCGTAATGGGCCTGAACAAAACGGCACTGATTTATGGAGGGCACGCCACCCAGCTCGTACTGACATAAATAGAAAGTGGCAGACACCCTGAAAAGGGTTACGCGAATATAATACATGTTTGCAGCACGCTTCAACAAATAAAATCACAATAAATACCGAAGTTCTTGTTACAGTGTATCGGTAACAGGGCTGTTACTGCGTATAAGGGATTCCTCACACACTCTGCAGCACTTTCCACGTTCATCCAACGCTAAACAAGTTATTCAAATGAGTCTGTGCAAAATTTCATTTCGTGTTATAACAAAATAAATTGAATCGTTAGTATACTTTATAAAGCAATTGTATCTTTGTAAACTTGTTTTATTAAAAGTAATATAATACTCGTAATACGGGTCTATACCTACCTCTTCCATGTGTTTTCATATACTGAAAACAAGAATTGTCAAATATATAAGGTAACATAATAATAAGTGTCACGATTATTATTATGCCACACATAATAATCTCAGCTCAGCTCAGATAATAGAAGAATATATAACACATAAGTTAAAAGAACAATCGGATAGATTATAATTCATTTATTGTTCATGTGTAAGTACTACTGAGTGTGTAAAGTACAAAGTGTGAAAAAAAGCATCTCATTTGGCCGTCGCAGTGTGAGTCATCATATTGCATTGTCCACATTCAGGGTTGTGACCGCCTGTCTTGTATTCAACATAAATGCTTTCCATCAGATAGAGTAGATACACTTTGGTAGGTTTAAATATTAATGTTCAATATAACTTAACTGTTTGACGTTTCTTTGATTATTCTCCTAAATCTTTCTTTAAAAGCCAACATAATGATAAAGTTACAGGGACACAATAAATATTCATAAATTATAAAAGGTCAATGATTTTATTCTAAAGAAATTATTATATTTTAATCGAAATTTTATTGGCAACGTCTCTACTGAAGGCATCCTAAAATTAATTAAATTTTTTTCTGAGTCAAATGTAATATAATTCAAAAGACTTCAAAAAGATGGCCATCAAAATTCACCTTAACAATAGAAGTTATGTTTATGTTTAATTCGAACTGATAAAATATAAACAACAATTTATATTTAGATCACATACTTATATTTAAAGTTCATCATCATCAAGGTTTTGTTCTAAATAGACAGAGGTCTATTTAGAACTAATCCTTGATGATTAACTATTTACTACTACTACTACTGATGATGAACTACTGGTCTATTTAGAACAAATCCTTGATGATGATAATAGCTAGAGAGCTATGTGCGGCGGAGGATGGGTATATAGGATTTGTTTCAAATTGTCCCTAGCATAACAGTGCTATTATCTTGCGTTACTTGCTGCCAGTCGATTCTTAGGATACCTAAGAAGTTAAAAGCGGTGGACACACTCCGTATGCTTAATCAGTCACCATATAATTATTAAAAAGTAACCGTTAACTAACAAAGACTGTGCTGGAATTGATTTCTTAAAGTTGATTCGTGCAGTAAAATAATATTTTATTAAAATCTTGTTTCAAAATCCTCTCTGAAATTATGGAGCATCATGAATTTACAACATCAAGGATACAACAAACATAAAAGGAAATGTGCAATCCGCTCTAATGAGGTTAACTATTTGGAAAATACTTCCTATCACGAATAATGTGATAATAGTACGACGAAGATGTAAGGAAAATATTGCACATACTTCCGCACAAAAAGGTTTTATGGCTCGTAAACCCAATGATCCTAAAATTGCCCTTAGATTCTTTCTAATCTTAAAGATCTGTTTGTAGATATGTAAAAAACCGATATTATATTATTTAAAACTTTACAAAAATATGTTTATGTATCAAATAAAGCAAAATAAGTGTATTATGTATTAGCCACTTTATTTTAATTGATCATTCCAAAATGTGGTTTTTTATTGAATGAAATTTTCACATTTCATGAAACATAGCTGTTCTCGAAACTACATCGTAATGGGATTAATTAAATAAGTTTTATGACATTATATTATATAAAAGTATAAGTATATGTAATGCATAATATGTAACAATATATTATGAGAAATACGTACTTGGAATATTGACAATTTATTTTTGCCATAACTACTTCTTTCTTTTCATAAATAGTTCTTGAAAAAATTGATTCAGTAATAATAATTGTGCAAGATTCGTGATTATACGTAAGTATAATAAATTAAAATATTTTTCGGAATCTTTACGACTTTATCCAGCCATGACACGATTGATAATAGACAGATCAATAATATTAATTTTCATTAATAATAAAGTACTTATAAAAAGGTTAGTCGGTTGTCAGGCATACATTTTCAAACATAATATGTGCAGGAACCGGCTTCGTATTTTTCCTACACAAAGGGAGGATCCTCCGACCAGGTGAGGTGATCGTGCCTGGCGGACCACGGCCCAACGGTGAACGTAAATAGTGATACTGTTTATAGGTACGCTAATCAGCGCAAGAGTTTCTATTTCACGATTCAGGATCAGTAATTACTTCGTGGTTCAAAGATTTTCACATGCGCTATATTTGGGAGTCACCACAAATATTGAATCAATTTAATATTATATACATAAAAACCTACTTCTAAAAAATTTTTGACGACACCGCGACGGTATTTTATGAAAAAATACTATATTACATGTAACTCGTTTAAATTCTTACTACACAAAATTTGAAAAACAATTACATTAAAACCCAACCGAATTTAGGCTTTTCTAAGCCTTACTCTTAGTTTTTAAGCATCTCGGGATAAAATATTTAAGCAGTACAAGAATAGCAACTGGATTTACTTTATCACGGTACTTTCAGACTCAAAGCACAAAGCTGAAACTTTAGATATCGCATTAAACAATTTCTCTTGCGAAGTAACGAAGATACTCGTAATAAAATCTGTATTCGTATCCTTTTGAACACCTCATAATATATATAGTTTTCAGGGTGAGTAGAGTCATTTTGGCAGCATTATATAAAATAATAATATAATTGGTTGAATTAGTGTAACTATCACATTTATGTCCTTTATTTAATGTATGTGAGTGAAGATCTCATTAAAATATAATACCCGATAAAGGCACTAACTACAACCAATACTTTTATATTGGATTATTAATATTTGTATTTATATTAGATTATCGAAATCGTAGTTTTCATATCGAAACTAGGCAACTAACTAGCATCGATGGTATTCGTTATTAAATTACCAATAACTAGACTAAATTTTACGTCTCTCTCACATTTAAACTTATTTTTTCTTGGTCTGTACTCATCTTCGTCATCATGAATGCATGATGTTTCTGTATTAGAACGGCGAAATTGTTGTTGTTGATAGCACCACCAATGTTGACCATAAGCAAAAAATAGTTCAAAATGAGCAATATCTAAAACATTAACTTAAGCTTGGTATAGCCATAAAATACTCAGGAAATGAAGTAATCTTCCTAAATGAGGCGAAATGACATCAAATATTATAGTTATTTATATGATTTTCTATATGTGTGCTATGACGTGGCACGTTTCACGATCTATTTTGAGTCAGAATAGAACACTTCATCATTTTAGGTGTCATATCATAGCAACCGAAATAAACTAATGTATTGGTCACATATATTAAATTGTAATCTAGAAATTAACATATAAACTACATCTGTTTAACAAATAAAGTAAAATACGATCTTGATGAAATATCTATTTACGAATTTATAATTTGCGATATCAGTAAATTAAATGATTGTGATTTTGCAGTCATAAATTTATTCACTTTGTATCTTTATCTGGAAAGGTCTGCAAAAAGAAAGGTCGGGTTTACCGCTGCACTGATTTCAATGATATTTGATTTTGAATTTGATCCCTGAGGAAGGACACGGGCTACTTACCGCAACAACCGACATAAATACGACAAAGCGGGCAAAAGCTAGCGGATTATAAATTTGTGCAAAGTTGTTTTATGTACGGTTTCATAAAATATTTAGTATATAAAATTCTCGTGTCACAGTTTTCGTTCCCATACTCCTCCGAAACGGCTGGACTGATTTGTATAAAATTTTTTGTGCATGTCGAGTAGGTCTGAGAATCGGCTAACATCTATTTTTTATACCTCTTGGTCGCGAGCGGAGCCGCGGGCATCAGCTAGTTTAAATATATAATAACGTCCAAAGAGTTTTCCAAATTTATTAGTAAAATTGTACTTGCGAAACTGTACTACTGCAAAGATATACGAATTATTCAAACTTCAAAAATACAAATGCAGAAACATTTAAAGCTTTCATCGTGAAATAGTTAAATCGTTATTAGTTTTTTTCTTTCATATTATGAGTTATCCTTTTGTTCCTTTTTTGTGTATAAAAATATATATTACTTTCAATAGAGACCTAAGTACTTATTTCTTAGTACGAATATATTTGATGTGTTTTAAAAATAACTAGCGAGTCACCACTAACTATTAAATTATTTGTTCAAATATTGTTTAATAATGGCACATGTAAATGTGGTTTACCTACGAAGCCGGATTTTCCCTCTAAGCCGGCGACGTCCAAACCTAGGCCGGATCTGAGTGAAAATTTGAGGTGTTGCAAAATTTATGAGGTAACCAAAATCCTAATCATTTCAGCCACAATTTAGTGTATATTAGGACATAGTCCCGTTTAACTCGTACAAGGTTCATATACTTTTACTATGATTACACGTGACTCATAAGGTCATTTGCAGGATATATAATATTCTATGTGATAGTTGCTTATATCGCAGTGTATGCTCCGGTTATAAATACCTTTTTTCAATGCAAACTTTTAGAACACATTTATTTACTAATCGTTATCGCAGCTGTACTCACGTAAATATTATTACTTAACGGGAACATTACCTACTTTTATTTATGAAACGTTCCCTGAGTTTTGAAACTGAAGCATTAAAAGTTTATAAAACCATAACCAGGCTACGTAAAAACTATTGATGAATAGAATGACAGTATTTTTTCTCATGATAAGTAGTTTTTCTATTAACCTAACTTTAGTTTACTTTTTTATTACTTTTCTGTATTTTCAGTCGCTTATAAATGTATTTGTTAACCTGAAGGTAAATTGGGTTTTTTTCACAATCTACCTGTGTTAATAATAGTTAAATTTTAAAAGCACTTCTCTTGTTATCCTAATAGACTTATTGTTAACCTTAATAATTTTATTTACTTGGTGTGTAATAACTATTATGTCCACCAAATAATCATATTTTTTACCGAAATACGTATATAAACATATTATATGCATTAATGTCTCACATATACGCCATGAACATTAAAAATGTGTACGTTAAATTACGTACTGTTTGCTCAATATTTAAAGTAAGTTAATGCGGTACCTCTAAAAATATAACACAGCTTATACACGGTCCCTTATTCGAATCTGAGGACACAGGTGGACGCAGTGTACACGTCTGTAAATATTTAATGTACACCCTTAACAGCTCTTTGCTATTATAATCTACGATATTGTACAAGTATATAACCCTAAACTCTCGCCCACTTCTATCTCATATTTTATACGCAAAGTTACGTTAGCGAAATGACTTGATACTTAATACGGCCGAATAAAATAATACTATTTGTAGAGCTTCTTAAAAAGGATCTTACAGTATTTGTACTAATCCTTAGAGAAGGTTGAATACTTTTTTTTGGGGTGCTGCTGGCTAGAAAACCTCCACGTGGTGCACCCTGGGCGCTGGCGATAGCACTGTTCCTCCTCATTTCCTCCGCGTTATCTGGAGGGGAGGATTATCGCCAGCGGCTAATATTCTAGCTGGAGAGGAGCCATCATCGGCTCCCGGGCAAGGCCTGGTCCAGCGGGGCGGGCGTTTCCGCCGTTTCCCCTGCTGGCTCTTCGCTCTTCGGAGCAAGGAGGAGGTTAACCTCGTTAAAAAACCGAAGGTGGGACCCTTCATGGGTCGGAGTTTCTCCCGCTGGTAGCGGTGGAGAAAGGAGGGCGGGCTCGGCGTGTATTCACATTACCACCGAGCAGGCAGGGTGACGTAGTCTTCCTGCCACCGTCGGCATAGCGTAGCCCCGAGAAGAATGCTCTGATCGGGGGCGTGGGTCTTGGCTTAATCGCCTGGACCGCGAGGAAGAAAACCTCTATAAAAAATCACCCCGAATCTCAAGCTCTGGTGCGTGGCCAGGGGATGCATGGCTGATGGGAAGTTCAGTTGCGAACGCACCCCAAGCCGAGGTACCTGCGGACCCCTCGGTTTGGCTAAAAATTTACGCTTGCCCGGGTATTGGGGGATCTCTGCCCGGGTCGACCTTGTATTTCTCCCCCTCTCGTGGGTCTATTATGGATAATTTTAACTTTATAAACCAAAACAAAACGGAAACGGAAAACAACGAAACGGCAAGCATTACGGAATTCGAACGCACGACGGACATAAATAATGAGAAGGAGACGGAAAAGGAGCCTGCAAGGGGAGCTCTTCGGGAGTGGACGAAAATGCGTCCATAGAGGAGAGGGTGTTGTTAGACACGCCCATCTTGGAGGGGCTCCCAGTAGTCGAACAGACGACTGGGAGCCGAAGAGTGTCGGAGCGCCTGCGCTCCAAGACTGCCGCGGCGGACACGGACGGCTCGGTGCCAATGGAGTTGGAGCCGATTGACGTCCGGAAGAAGCGCGAGCACGCTGGGAATGACGACGGTGACGCATCCCAGCCGAAACGTAGAACGGCGTCACCCTCGCCGGTCCCAGGCCCGTCAGGCTCCGTCTTCAAGCCGGAGACCTACCGGCGCAACAGGGCCGACAAAGAGGCAAAGGCGGAGGAAGATGTAGAGGAACTCTTGCAGAGGGTCAAGGAGCTGATGACGACGGCGGGAGATGTACCGCAGGCTCCTCCCTCCGTGCAGGATAGGGCGAAGGTGGCGGTGGACGTGATCCGCCGAGTGGCCACCAAGTCCACAAACCTGAAGGGCTCCTTCGTTAGGGCCCTTAAGGAGTCCTCCTCCGCCATCACGGGGGCCGTAGACGAGCTCGTTGGAGACGTGGCTCGTCTGCAGGCGGCAAATGACCGCTTGACAGCGCAGGTGGCTGAGCTCGGATACAAGTTTGCCTGCTTCCAAGCGAGTCATCCCGAGATGGTGGCCGCTGCCCTGCCCCAGCCTGCCCCAGCCCCAGCCAATGCGGCGATGCCTGACGCCCAGCTGCGCCAGGTGCTAGTCGCGGTGGGGCACATGCTGGATGGTCGCCTGGCGGATCTGAAGGCAATGCTGCCTCCACCCCCAGTGGTACGTCCGCCGCTGGCATCGCAGAGGCCGAAGGCTGCAGCGGCGCCGACCAAACTCCCCGTTGAGGGAGGTCCGGTGTCGTATGCGGCGGCGGCCGCTGCCCCGGCCTCTGAGGCTCCCCAGAAACAGGGAAAGGGGGCCAAGGCTCAGGCGAAAGCGCCGGCGAAGGCGCCGGCCCAGACGCCAGCAAAGGCGCAGGCGAAGGCGTCTGCCAAGGCGCCAGCGAAGGCGCAGGCGAAGGCGCCGGCAAAGACACCGGCCACAGCGCCGACCAAGGCGGTGCCGGAAACAGGAGAGGAGTTCCCCCCTCTCCCCACTCCAACACCCCTGCCGGGCACCTCCACATCTGCCGCTGCTAACGAGAGCTGGCAGGTCGTGGGGAGCTCAAAGAGGTGCCAACAGCGGCAGCGGCAGCGGGCCAGAAGGGCCGCCGAAAAGGCAGCCGAAGCCTCGCAGCCACCGCCGGTGGTGACAGCGGCCACCAAAAAGAAGCCGCGAAAACTGCAGCCGCCTAAAACCGCGGCTGTAGTGGTGACCGTCACGCCGGAGGCGGCCAGTGGCGGACTAACCTACGCGGACATATTTAAAAAGGCCCGGGTTAGTCTCGCCAGCGAGTTTGGACCGGCAGGGGTCAGGTTGCGCCGCGCCCAGACGGGAGCTCGAGTCCTCGAGTTCCCTGGAGCAGAAGGCGCAAAGACGGCGGACAAATGTGCCGAGACGCTGAGGGGCATGTTTGCCGACCTGGATGGCATCAAGATCGCCAGGCCCACGAAGTGCGCGGAGCTGCGTATTTCGGGTCTGGACGATTCTGTGACAGCCGAAGATGTCCGCGATGCAATCCGGGAGAAGACCGGCTGCAGCGCGGACAATATCAGGGTCGGCACTATTCGCCCCGGTCCAGGCGGGCTAGGCGCTGCATGGGTCAGCTGTCCCGTGGCGTCGGCCAAAGCGCTAGACGACGCTGGCAAGCTGCTCGTCGGTTTCGTCAGCGCTAGAGTCACAGTCCTGGCGGCGAGACCGACGAGATGTTATAAGTGCCTAGCCGCAGGCCATACTCGCTCGAAGTGCGAGAGTTGCTTCGTTTGCAGTGGTCTATGTTTCCGCTGCGGTCGACCGGGGCACAAGGCGGCAGATTGCTCTGCCGCCCCCCACTGCCCGGTGTGTGCGGCGGCGAATAAGCCCGCCAATCACCAGACCGGGCAGGGGGGCTGCAAGCCTCCGCGCGCGTCTCGGCAAGCGCCGGAGGCCAGCCTATCGATCCAGGCTGCCTCCGATGTCACTAGTGCGTCGGCACCGATGCCCATGGAGGAGGTTGTAGAGACGAACCCTTAATGGATCAAGTCTCCAACCTTCTCGTCCAGACGAACTTGAACCACTGCGCCGCAGCGCAGGATCTCCTCCTGCAAACCATGGCGCAGTGGTCGGTCGGTGTGGCCGTAGTCGCGGAGCCCTACTTCGTCCCTCCCCGTCCAAACTGGATGGGTGACTGGGACGGCTCCGTGGCAGTCGTCGGCTCCACGGCGGCTGGTTCCCCGCCCTTGTCGCTCAAAGACAGGGGCACGGGATATGTTGCCGCCGAGTGGGGGGGGATCACCGTTTACGGTGTCTACTTCTCCCCCAGTAAGAGTTTGAGTGACTTCGAGGTCTTCCTGAACAACCTGGAGACCTCGATGCGGCAACTAGCGTCTGGGCGCGTCCTCGTGCTGGGGGACTTCAACGCCAAGTCCATTGCGTGGGGTTCCCCGGCGACGGACGCCAGGGGCAAGGCCGTAGAGGAGTGGGCGGCCTCGGTGGGCCTCTGTCTACTGAACAGAGGCTCCACCAACACGTGCGTGCGACAACAGGGGGGGTCGATAGTGGACCTTTCGTTCGCTACCCCTGCACTCGCCGCACGTGTACAGAACTGGCGTGTCCTGGATGAGGTTGAGACGCTCTCGGACCATTTGTATATCCGATTTGAGCTCTCCCGGTCCCAGGACGCCAGTAGGGGTCACGCGGCGCGGCGTCCCTCCCGCTTTCCGCGGTGGTCTGTCGCCAAGCTCGACAGGGACTTACTGGAGGAGGCGGCCATTCTTAACTCTTGGCTGCCTCCGCAGGCCCCGGCCGAAGAGGTCAACGTGGGGGCTGGTCGCTTCTGCAGTGCGATTACGCAGATCTGCGACGCGGCCATGCCCCGCGTACGTGGGCGTCGGCCTCCAAGGAAGGAGGTCTACTGGTGGTCCCAGGAGTTGGCGGCCCTCCGTGCGGCCTGTGTTCGTGCCCGGAGGTGCCTCACTCGTAGTCGGCGACGCCACCGCGGAGTCGGTGAGGAGGTGGATCGGCTTCAAGAGGAATACCGTGAGATCCGGCAAACTCTGAAGCTGGCCATCTGCCGCGCCAAAGAGGAGAGCCGCAAGGAGATGCTGGAGAGTCTCGAGCGTGACCCCTGGGGTCGGCCCTATCGTGCGGTGCGTAAAAAGCTCTGCGCGGGGGGCCTGCCCCTCACGGAGACCCTCCAGCCCAGCTTCCTGCAGGAAGTGGTCGAGGGCCTATTCCCACAGCGGGCGGAGCACACGCCCCCGTCGATGGCCGTCATGGCCGGAGGCGACGACGAAGGCGAGGCTGATGTGCCGCCCGTCAGGGAATCAGAGGTAGGGGCGGCTGTTCTAAGGATTCGATCCAAGAACACCGCCCCCGGGCCAGACGGGGTACCTGCCCGAGTGCTGGCCCGAGCCCTCGATCATATGTCGGACCGCCTCAGGGGAGTGTTAGACGCTAGTCTGGCGTCCGGACGCTTCCCTGAGTGTTGGAAAAGCGGGAAGCTGGTTCTGCTCCAGAAGCCAGGTCGGTCTGCCGACTCGGTCGCGGCCTATAGGCCCATCGTGTTGCTTGACGAAGCGGGTAAGCTGTTCGAGAGGGTGCTCCACGCCCGCATCGTCCGGCACCTGCGCGAGGTGGGCCCCGATCTGTCGGACGCCCAATTTGGATTCCGGGAGGGGCGTTCGACGGTCGACGCAATTCTGCGTCTGAAGGCCGCGACCGAACAGGCGGTGGGCTGCGGCGACGTGCTGTTGGCGGTGTCGTTGGACATCGCCAACGCATTCAATAGTCTGCCATTCAGCTGCATCAGGGCCGCACTCCAGTACCACGGAGTGCCACAGTACCTGAGGCGGCTAGTGGCAGACTATCTGACGGAGCGTACTGTCATGTACGAGGACCGAGAAGGAGTCTTGAGACGTCGGGCCATGTCGTGCGGTGTTCCACAGGGGTCTGTCCTCGGACCACTCCTGTGGAACATCTGGCGGTCAGAGCCATACGGGGCTACCGCACCGTATCGACGGAGGCGGCGTGCGCCCTGGCCGGAACACCCCCGTGGGATTTGGAGGCGGAAGTGCTCGCCGACGTTTATCGGCGAGTGGCTAACTACCGGGCGGAGAGTGGTGGAGTTGGACCTCCGCCCGAGGACGTGCGCGAGTGGCGCGAAGCCGCTCACCGAGCCACGATGGATCGCTGGTCGGTCCGGCTGGAGACTCCACGTGCTGGCCTCGCCACCGTAGAGGCGCTTCAGCCGGTCATCGGCGAATGGGCAGTGCGGCAGCACGGGACCCTTACCTTCCGACTGACGCAGGTTCTTTCCGGGCATGGTTGCTTCGGAAAGTACCTGCACTCGGTTGCCAGGAGGGAATTGAGTCCCGCCTGCCACCACTGCGACTGCAGTGAGGATTCGGCTCATCACACGCTGGCGGTCTGCCCCGCATGGGAGACGCAGCGCCGGGTCCTCACTGCAGTCATCGGAGAGGATCTCTCGCTTCCGGCCGTCGTTCGTTCCATGGCCGGCAGCGAGAGCTCATTTACCGCGGTCGCAACCTTCTGCGAGGACGTAATCACGCAGAAGGAGGCGGCGGAGAAGGCCCGGGAGGACGACATCCAATCGGACCAGATTCGCCGCCGGCGACTCGGGCGGCGGAGGCGCGAACATCTGCGCCTCATGCCGCCTTGAGTGTGGCCGTGGGTGGACGGGATGGGTTTTCCCTCCACCCGCCCTATGTGGCCAGCCGCGAGGAGGCGGCGTCGGTGTGTGCCGGACGCCGCCTAAGAGAGGGTCGTCAAACCGAGACGGTGCCCGCATCAGGAGCGGGCAGGCGCTGGAGAAGTTCAGAACGAGATCTCACCCTGGACTTCTCCTCCTCCTAAACGGAGAAGCGCGGAGAAGTCACACTGTGTGGTTTTTAGTCGGTTCAAGTCCGACACACCACCCCGCCGTAACCCCCGGTGGGGTGACGGTCCATGATGATTTTCCACACATAAAAAAAAAAAAAAAAAAAAAAAAAGGTTGAATACTTTTAGATATCCATTTCTCTAAATGGATATTCAATCATGTAAATCAGTGTTTGTGTTTTATTTTTTATGTCTTGGCAATGGTGAAATGGTGTTCGGAGAACAAAATCTTAATTCAAAAGTTTATCTATAGGTGAATCGAGAAAGTATTACATACTTTTCATCATTTCACTCTTGTGTTATGCTGTTTTTCTTGCTATTTTGAGCTGTCCATCGTCAAACAAACGTCCATCTAGTTCATTTTTGAGAGATGATGTCTCATCCCTCTATCACTAATATTTCAATAACTGTTAGTAGCGTAATAACAAATTAATATTATCACTACATATTAACAAAAAAGTCCTCCGCCGTTTCTGTCTGTCTATCGGTGAGTCTTTTTGCGAAAAGCTAAAAAACTACAGCACCATTTTAAATGAACTTTTGTACCCAGATACTCTAAAGTCTGAGAAAGGACAGGCTTTTTAACGTGATAATCGACATAGACGCGGAGTAAAAGCTAGTTCTTTAAAAATACATTTTAGAAAACAACACTTCTAATATCGAGTATGTCACGGTATAAGAAAATGACTAGCGTCGACAGCGATACCAAAAGTAATTTGGTGTCTAGAGCTAATAGTTCTCTATGGATTTTAGACACAAATTGGTTTCGAAATTGCTGCCGATTCTATTTACTGCGGTTAGAAAAATCATAATGTACAATACAATAGTTCCATTCTATATAATTCTATATAGTTCCATTCTACATTAAATTAATTATTAGGTAGTAGAGCCACGCTGATTTGAGCACGAATGGGCCGGCTCGACCCGGCCAGTACTACCCTCACACAGAAGACCATCCTAATAATGACAGCATTCTTGCTATCGTATTTCGTTGGTGAGTGTGAGACCGGGGGCCCAATCATTCTGCATCATTCTCCCGCCCTTCGAAGGCCGGGAGAATGATGCAGAATAATCTAACCAAGCTGCCATGGTAGGGGTCACCATGCTACATTGCCTACCCTCACAATAAGCATGGTGACCCCTACTCCTGGATTCTACTCATGCTTTCCATCAGGCAGAGTAGAGTCACTTTGGCAGGCTTAAATATAAAAAAAAAAAAAAAAAAAAAAAAAAAAAAAAAAAAAAAAAAAAATTCTGTCGTAAACTCAACCAAATGAAAGATCATCTTTGCGCGCAGAAATTTAATAAGTCATAAACGTAATACACGAGGAGAAACTCGTTAAAAAGGTCTTTGCTAAATCCATCGTTTTTATTGTACTTCATTAGAATCACTAGCCACGTAATAGATGAAAATCGATACTATTAAAATATTTACAAACTTACATGAAAATTATAAAGACAACGTCATTTCAATTTTCTATTCAGTGAGTATTCCTGCGTCATATCTTGTTTAAAATAATTGATGGAATTTATACAGAGATAAGCTTGGTCAGGATATTTCAGATATGAGTCTTTTATCAGTTAATAAGCACGTAAAATTCTAACAGTCATTTCTTCGTTGAGTTCAAGACGTGATTATATGAATTGTAGCGATAGGTTTTAGAATATATAATGTAGCTCTAAGAGCAATACAGAGGCATACCTAATAGGTATATACCTTAGTGAGTAATGTAAGACTAGTAAACCAAAGCCTAAACAATAAACATGGCTGCTATCACATATACTGTAATTGTGATTCGCTATTAACCTATAAGTTTGTTGACCCCGAGGACGGAACAAGCCTGAAGATATAATTTCGTTTTAGTGAGCCTGAAATAATGCATGTGTCCTCGTCTCCAATCGTCTCTGCTCTGATTCATATATCACATATTATAATCATAGCTTTAATTTTTTATTATTAACAATAGTGTGATATTATTATTAATAACAAATTGGATTAGATTCAGAAGTGGCCTTCTTGCGGTTGAAATGATATTGATGATGATTAAATAACGAATTTTAAATAAACAGATGGAAAAAGACAGATCATAAGTGATGATCACACTTGTTACTGTTTCGTTTTGTTCATCTTACTAAGAACCAAACCGTTCGACATTAAAGAGGAAAAAAGATAGCAATTTTCATTGGAATCTGTTAATGTGTCCCATATACACCAGTCAGATATAATTTTATTTTATGAACGTTATGATAGAAAAATAGGTCAAATCCAAATGGAATACAAAATATATATATCGTCGTCGCTATAGAAAAAATTGATCGTTGTTTAGCCATGAAAATAGTTCTGGTTAAGACGATGTCAGAAAGAAAGCTGAAACCAATATTTCTGTTAATTAATAATAACGTTTATACTGAATCTCGCTTAAACTGCAGCTGTGAGTATTATCTTCATCGTTTATTCAACAGTTTATGGAAGTGGAAACTTATGAAATTCATGCTTCATTTAACGTAATTCGTATATCAAAGCAAAGCTTATGAACTGAGTTTAATTTTGCGCTTCGCTTATGGAAAATTTATATTAAAGATGCAAAAAGACATTCGCAGTTACACTTACAAGGCTACGTTTTATCTCTGTATTGTCAGTATTACGCGCATTATACTGATGAAATAGGTTTTCATTCGGGACAAAGCCTTGGCACTTTATTCTGTAACACAATTATATTAAATGGAACAATTTTTTCTTATCTTTTTATGAAAAATATATTTGACATGGGCAAACCGGCGTCCTAAAAAATCTAATGTCAAATGAGGTATAGGTGCCTGGACACCGTAATCATAACGAATTATAGCACTCAAACTTTGACACATATAATAAACGAATCAAGTTAATATTCGAAAAACAAACACCTTTTTCTCTTATTATTTCCAAGTGTTTCCGGCATAATCTCCCTACTGTAAACCTTGTTATGTTTAATCAGTTTGATATTCACAACGTGACATTTTTGGGTTTCCGTTAGTATTACTTATGTAATCCATCATAAGATGTAATGTAGGTACTCGGAGGGTAACTTTAAATTTTATAAAAGCTTTTTGTATTGTTATACTTCTACCAATAATTTCATCTAGAAAAACTTAGCTAAAAGCTATGTTTGTAAAGTTTTTTGTAGACTATGAATTAGTCACGCCCACCTGTAATATTTTTACTTTCACATTGAAACTGTTAAATGGTATGAAAATAGAAAACATTTTACGCGTTGTTGTACTTCGTACCTCGATAAGTTGTGAGTATTTTTAAAGTAGCGCCAGTTGCCGGCAGCATTATTTATTGCAGACTTAAGTGGTATGGTTATACTATTATATATACTTAGTGAACTCCAAAACCAAAATCAAGCAACGAACAAAGATTACTTAGATAATACACAAAACCTTGATAGATCAAATTCTTAATAACATGAAATAGTTAAAAGAGATCAAGATGAGAAATCAAATTTTGCTTTTAAGAAATATATCAAGTAGGTTCTCGTAGATAGCTTTAATTTAATTATTTTTAACCTTAAGGTAGATAAAATGACAATAGGTGCTCGTATAAGAAACATTGAAAAAGAGATTCTTAATTTTTCTTAATTCACTAAAAGAACTTTAATTACGCAATTAAAAGATAAAAAGAAAATTATATCAGTCGACTCTTTCCAATAATTTAATTTGGTTGAAAGTTGTTTAATTGATAGAGTGATAGAATAAAACGAATTCAGCTTTTGTCTGAAATTCATTAAAGAAATTGGGACTCACATAGATGTGATAAAGAAAACCTTTAAATGCCTTTTTTTTTAAAAGCGGCCAAGTGCGAGTTGGACTCGCCCATGAAGGGTTCCGTATCAGCAAGTAACATCATATAAAAGTTCTTGTAGTTCGTTGTAACTTTCATCGATGTTTTTATACTAGTGTATTGATTGGATTAAAGGTAAATTGCGTGTTACGATTTATGACGTATTAAAAAAAAAACTACTCACTAGATCTCATTCAAACCAATTTTCGTTGGTAGTTTGCATGGTAATGTACAACATATTATTTTTTTAGTTTTATCACTCTCTTATTTTAGAAGTTAGAGGGGGGGGGACACACATTTTTCCACTTTAGAAGTGTCTCTCGCGCAAACTATTCAGTTTAGAAAAAAATGATATTAGAAACCTCAACATCATTTTTGAACACCTATCCATAGATACCCCACACGTATAGGTTTGATGAAAAAAATTTTTTTGAGTTTCAGTTCCAAGTATGGGGACCCCCAAAATGTATTGTTTTTTTTCTATTTTTATGTAAAAATCATAATGCGGTTCACAGAATACATCGATTGACTAAATTTCAACAGTATAGCTCTTATAGTTTCGGAAATAATTGGCTGTGACATACGGACGGACAGACAGACAGACAGACAGACAGACAGACAGACTTGACGAATCTATAAGGGTTCCGTTTTTTTGCCATTTGGCTACGGAACCCTAAAAAAGGACTGTACTGCGAGTTTTACTGACGGGCTGAGATAATAGTAGTTTGAAAATTTTATTATTAACTTCTATACCCCTAAAAAGTTGCTTTTTTTTATTTATTTTTTTATATTTAGCCTACCAAAGTGACTCTACCCTGCCTGATGGAAAGCATGAGCAGAATCCAAAAGTGGGAAAACCACACATCATTGCCGCACATGCAGACAGTAAAGTATGGCAGCCCACACTATGGCGGCTTAGTAAGATGCTTTTTCACGCCCCGCTTAAAGGACCCGGGATCATAGTGGGAAGGAAATACGTAGGCTGGCAGTGAGTTCCAGCTTTTGACTGCTCGGCATAAGAAGGAAGAGCCGAACCGGTGCGGAGATTTCCTCTACCCTGAAGCGGTGACTTCCAAGTCCAGCATGTGTTGTCCTGTAAAGGAAGGGAGAAGGTGGGACCAGTTGGAAGAGCTCTTCAGAACCCTCACCATGGTAAAGGCGATAGAGGACCGCCATAGAAGCGATGTCTCTCCGCAACTGCAGAGGCTCCAGGAATTCGGTAGTTTCGGGACTGTTAATAATGCGGATTGCTCGCCGCTGCAACCGGTCGAGAGCGTCGAGTAAATATTGCGCGGATCCATCGCAGAGGTGAGAACAGTACTCCACGCAGGAACGAACCTGGGTGTTGTAGAGAAGACACAGAGAAGACCTTCACGGATTTGGCAAGTCGCCAGAACTTACGACTACCGGTAGGGTGTGCGACGAGTTCTTGGCCGATTCGTGCAATGCGCTGGGTATTCTTCTTCCAAGTTATTTCTTCCAAATTAACAATTTTTCTAACAGCAACTTAACTAACGTCCAAATGCCCTATAAAAAACATGTGGTATATTTATGTTTCCATAAAAAAAAATAATGAATACTTTATATAATCAGTTTGTTCACCATAGTAGTAAGTTCTGTTTAGATTAGAGGGCCGTATATGAGCCGTATTATAGCCTTTCTTATTCCCAAGTTTATTTGGAGTCCGCTACTAGTTCAACCGATTTTACCAGAATATCAGTTTTTCCACGGAACGCCTGGTATAAGAATATTTGGGGGTGAACTGAATTCCGAATTTCGTTTGAACTAGTTGTCGGTATATTTGTGGGTTCTGATTTCTCAAAACGATTGTCCTAGATTTTCATGACAACCGTCCCGGTTGTCATGAAAATCTAGGACAATCGTTGACCGGGACTTAACGTATTTTCCGAAGCACAGGCGTGAAAAACCGTCAAATTGCTATACTTCGGGCTGTTTTCAAGAACTCCTGCTTAGGAAAACCCGATCCAGGAATCGAACCCGAGACCTCTCGATCGGCAGTCCCATTCGATAACCACTAGACCAGGCAATGTAAGGCAGCCGTGTCCGAGATTAAATATATGAAGTTATTATTATTCATTTCAAATAATTTGGATGTAAGTTTATGAACTTTAAAATGACACGAAGGGCATGCCTATAAAAATATCAGTTAAAAAGGGAGACTCAACTGAAAGGGCCAATATTTATGTTTTACAACAAGTTTGGTCGCACCACATGCATTCTATTTCCATACGAGCGCTGGCGACATGGGTGGCGCAACCGCCATAAATCAACACAATTTGTTCCCAGAACATTTTGAGCGTCTGTTAATATATCGTGATAATTGTTTAAATAATACACAGTTAACGAATTTATTCATCCCGGATGCTGGCCGTTTGTTATTTCTGGTACATTTATTATAATTTTCATCTGTATTAAGAAATTCAAATATCTACAAACGTTGTTTACTTTAAAAGTCAGCCGAAAAGCTTTTTAAAACATAATAATTGCGAGTTTTGTATACAAATTGCCAATTTATGAATCGTTCCAACATTATTAGCTGAGCCATGTTTACAATGGAAATTAAATTGAATTATCAGGTGTGTTTTCTTTTTTGTATTTCGATCAAAGTAGCGCACAATGGGAGAGGCTTATGTCTAACAGTGGGCAGTTATAGGCTGATGATGATGATAATGAAATTTCGAGACGCAGAAATTCATTTGAAGAGAATGTTAAGCAAACTGAATTAAGTAATTTTAAAACTTTTATATTCTGTCATGCATAATTGCTGCTACTACTCATGAATGGCAAAGAATAGGTTTAATATGTTTTTAAGCTACCTCTTATTTTGACTAGATTGCACTATAAAAATCGCAAATTGGTTATATTTACTACCTGTATATATGTTATTGTGTCTGTTCAGATATAATATTTTCAATGTAAAGTGACTTTCAACTTTTTAATACGTTTATAAGTACCTGTCCTATATCCTATATAAGTATTTGTGATAGATCATAATTAGTAAAGTGTCGGTCCTGGTTGTCATAAATATATATAGCAGTCGTTATTGAAAACAATGATATTAAGGCTAAACTGATTGAAATAGTTATAGCCAACCCTAAATAATTTTAGGAGCAGGCTAGGAAACAATTCTCTTAGTACACGAACACACTTAAACTTACACTAAGACACTTACATACTTAAAGTTACACATTAAGCTGTACAAATTCGTAAAAGTTGCTAATTATAGTTACATTTTTGTTGCAAGCTAAATTTTTTTAGGTTTTGGATGAAGTCTCTATGGCCTTTAATATGATAAGAATAGAGCACATTAGCAATTTGTGGAGCTAATAATCCTGATTATAGTCAAACTATTAGTACGGCCAGTGCAGCCTTTAAAACTAAATCAAATCGATCGAATAAATTTCGGTTCATGAGTAGCGATTATACGGCTGCATTTACGGTAGTATTCATGGTAATACGACTTATATATTGAAAAAATACTGTAACAGTAACTAATTAGAAATTTTATCGTTACGATACTTAATTTATTTGATGTAAATCTAATAATCATAAAATCACTTTTTATGTTTATAAATAAATGAATACTAATATTGATAAGTTCAAGACAAAAAAGTAGAAAGGACAGATAACAGACAAATGGTTTTATCTACACCTTTGAAGCTTAGTAGACAAATATACAGCCGTTGTAGTTATTTATTGCCTTTAACAGAATAAGACCCATTTATCAGATTAATTACCTTTGAAGTTAAAAGTAAATGCCCCCAACAATCTTAGCATTTTAGGCTAAGAACTCACTGGACCAGAAATCTTAATAAAGGTTGTAACGCAATTCACGATGAGAGTTATCTTAGCGATTGCATGGTTGGTTGCGGCTTTCACTGCACGTCACCGACGGGAATAGCTTCGCTTATAGCTCGCTTTGCGACTTACACTGCCTGCGGACCCGGCGGTAGTAAATCTTCCACGTACCTATCGCAATTTAAAATACGTCTACTGAATTACTGAATCGAAATAATAGAGGTATCTCAAAAAAGAATAATATTTTGGTACCATTTTGGAAGATTTTCTTTAAAGATTTAATTCACATGGTTATGAGATTAATTAAATAAATAAATAAATATTTCAGACATCTTCCACACAACGTCCTCTAGTCCCAAACTAAGCAGAGCTTGTATTATGGGTACTAGACAACTGATATAAATACATAAACACTCTTTTTTTGTAAATACATACATACTTTACATAGAAAACACCAAAACTCTGAAACAAATATTTGCGAATCGCACAAATATTTGGTCCGACGCGGAAATTGAACCCGAGACCTCTTGATTAACAGCCGCATACACTAACCACTAGACCAACAAGGCATTTATTATATAAATTTAAGAGGCAAGCCCTTGTCGGTGGAAGAATCACCACTCCTCGCTGTTTTCTGCCATTTGTTTAACCTCTTCACGGACCACGACTCTACTTTCTGTTTAATTTGCTATACGTATGTCAATATGGACAATAAGATAGCTAAACTATTTATTTCAAAGAGCTTTTTGACAAAAGGCACTTTTGTTTGTTTTTTTTTTAAGTTTTTGCACATTCCAGAAAAAGTATTAATATCTTTTGATGCTTCGCCTCCTTTTTTTTAAAGTTCAATAAGTTTCAGAGAAAGTATAAGGGGAAGTATGATTTTAAGTCTCACACACTAAATGAAAAGCAACCGAAACATTGTCTGACATTAGTCTTAGTTTTGACCGCCATTTTATGTTGAACCACGGCTCTCCGGCGTCAAAATTTGAAATAAACACAAATGTATAGATGACACAACGAGCACAGTATAATAGGTGTCTGTTAATTTTCCTTTACGTTACATTATTCCTTCCGGAACTATTTGTGCGGTCGTTAACATAATGGACCGCTGAGCCAAAGATAAATGGTTCGCGGAAAGAGAAATCAACCAGCCAAGAAGTAGGAAAACTAGATTCCAAAGTACCGCCAAGTAATGGCCATTCCTAATAAGGCTATTTCCGATTACATAACTTATATTATTATCTGTAAGTTATACAAGTTTCTTGATAAAGTTATCACATGTATTATTTAGTAGTGTTATAATAGTAGAGTAAACATGTAGGAAGGAACCATATTGTTAATTGTTGTTCTAATTTTAAAAAAAATGGCCATGTGCGTGTCAGGCCACGCATAGAATAGGGTTCTGTAGTTCCCATATTGGTAGTTCCCATATTGGAAATTTTCCAAGTGAGTGCATTTTACAAGTTATAAAAAACTATAACCCCTAAAATAAAAAAGTTATCAAAACCGCTTTAGTTTTCCTGGAAAGTACAATATATGGGCTAGTATCATGATTATTTTCAGATTTATTGAGCGAGCCGGTTAACTGTTTTTAGAAAAAAATGCGCTTTCGAGTTGATTAACACATAAACGGATGCCTAAATCTAAAAATGATCTTAGAAACCTCACAATTTTTTAAAAGATTTAAATAATGATACCCCGCAGAAGGGTTGACGCGAGAAAAAAAATCATCCCCACTTTAAATGTAGGGAAGGTACCCCAAATAAAAATATTTTTCATAATTTTATTGTAGCACTTTGTTTAATCAAATCAAATCAAACCAGTCTGTGACTTTACGTAATTACAACACATATTCATGCACAGTTTAGGTAGGTAGGTAGAGGACAACGGACGGACGGACGGACATGGCAAATCTATCGAGTCATGAACTACGGAATCTTAAAAATAGTCTGAGAAAGGACATAGCGACTTTTTACCGCAATAACCGACATTCACGCGGACGAAGCTGCGAGCGAAAGTAAGTCTAACAGAAAATATTTATTAATATAGTACGTTAATATGATTATGACTTCGATTTGGAGCATCATTTTTTACGAAATATACTTTATTTAGAGGTAAAGTTGAATCCTTAAATGCGGAAAGTAAACAAAGAAATTTAATTCAAGTCATGGTTCTGCCAGTCTGAAACACGAGATGAAATAAGACTTCAAGATGTCACTTATCTGCAATCTCAAACACTTGCAAAGATAGCGCCCTATCTTTCTGGTGATTTCCAAACATGAACGCTGCATAACGCTCGCCCTAGTTTTATTTACACAAAAACATCGGAATTTTTCCTAAAAGATACTAATATAAGCATATGTGTTTTATTTTTCCCTGTGCGATGTGAACGTCGGTTATTTTATTAGGTCGATACTACCGGTGAAATTTCTGTCATGGTCTGCAGTATTGGAGAAATATTCATGTTTAGGATCCTTCGTCGGAAACTGGCAATATCGCCGAGGGAGATAATTGAGTTATATTCTCAGTCACCGTAACATCGCTCAAGCGCAGGTGAGTGAGAAAATTTCTCGTAAAACCCCAACTACATATTTTGTGGATTAAATAACTAGCAATGAACTGATCGAGAATAAATCAAAATGTGACTGGAATTCACATCTCATGATTTTTTTCAGAACTTACAAATTCGTTTATGATATAAGTATATCATCAATCGATCAATTAAGTATGAATAGTGATCGATTTTAACTTTCACATATCGGAAACGATTTATATAAATGCAAAACATGAAGTGCATTTGAAAACCTACTAACTTGCTCTCATATTGATACGTTCAATAAAACAGCTATTCAATGATTTTATAAATGTATCTGACATAAATTAATTCCTCAAAGTACACTCGTTCATGTTCAATATATTTTATAATGCATCCAACAAGTGGTGCTTATCATGACTCTTATCCCAACGCGGTTTCACTGCCGGCAGCCTCTCAAGTTATTAGATTTGAAGAGTTTCGGCTGAAACGCTCTCAACCGCATCAATTTGTGCTTCGTTAAACGATTTGGATTGAATATCATAGATCTGTCTACACAAGACCTTTCAGCTGCATGGATAGTGTTGTATTAAATTATGCGCCATAAAAATTGTTTATCTGGTTCTAATTTAAATCAATTCGTGCTATTATATTACTACTAATTATTTTAACAAAAAACTCTTATAATATTCAGTGTAAAAAATGTTTAACAAGTGGCACAAATGTAATTATTAGATGTCATAAATGTAAACGTATTAGCTTTGACTTGAGCAAAACTTAGTACTATAGCACTATTTAATCTATCTCTATACCAAAAGTCATCAAAGTCGGTTCAGCAGTTTATGCGTGAAAAGGTAACAGACAGACAGACATGGTACTTTCGCATTTATAATATTAGTATATATATATCCCATATAAATAAAATAAAATTTTGATTCTAACTCTCAAATTATCTTCTTTATTTCTTTAATTAGATTGATACTCACAGTTTTGAGTAATGCATAATTGATACAGATGAGATAATGCAATGATGGCAATAAAATGTCATAACACAACCACTAAAACCAAATTACTAATGTCTATATCGTAGAATTGGTAGTTTAATGATAGTCAAATACATCATAATCGTAATTATAGAATCATTTTCATAAAATTTTACATTAAATTATTATTTTTTAATGCCTCTTCTTGCCCTTTCTTCCTTCTTTCTCTTTTTAGGAATATCCTTATATTGAAAGTGAAAAGAAAGGGAAGCGAAATGAAGTGTACAGATCACACATAGTGCTATCCAGTGTTGGGCATTAATCAATTAATATTTTAATCATCGTAGTAATTGATTGAAAAATTAATTGCAATTGATTCAATCACAATTAATTTAATTCCAAAATCTATTGCAATTGATTTAATCACAATTGATTTCAATTGCGATTAAATCAATTGCAATTAATTTTGCAATGAAATTAATTATGATTATATCAATTGCAATTAAAATAATGCAACTAATATTTTTAATTGTTGCAACAAACAATTAAAACTAACAATTAATAATCATGTTTTTGTGCACTGTACCTGTGTAGGTGCACACAATATAAATGATCTTTCTTGTTATCTTACTTATAACCCCGCAAAACTACCTGTTTGTTTCTGTGTATTTTTCAATGCAAACTGTTGTTACTTGTTTCTGTTCAGGTACAATCCCTTTTTAGTCGCGCGTGCGCAGGTGAGCGAAAAGTCAAGATCGTTTGTCAAAGTACTCTAAAGTCTACTTAACTTCTGCCAGTCAGTCTGTTTAGTCAGTCCTGTCGGTTCAGTATGTTTAGTCAGCCCTGTCAGTCAGTCCTGTCAGTTCAGTCTGTTTGGTCAGTCCTGTCAGTTCAGTATGTTTAGTCAGACCTGTCAGTTCATGTCAGTCAGTCCTGTCAGTTCATGTCAGTCAGTCCTGTCAGTTCAGTTCAGTCAGTCCTGTCAGTTCAGTTTGTTTAGTCAGTCCTGTCAGTTCATGTCAGTCAGTCTTGTCAGTTCAGTTCAGTCAGTCCTATCAGTTCATGTCAGTCAGTCCTGTCAGTTCAGTTTGTTTAGTCAGTCCTGTCAGTTCATGTCAGTCAGTCCTGTCAGTTCAGTTCAGTCAGTCCTGTCAGTTCAGTCTGTTTAGTCAGTAATGTCAGTCCATGACAGTCAGTCCTGTCAGTTCAGTTCAGTCAGTCCTGTCAGTTCAGTCTGTTTAGTCAGTTATGTCAGTCCATGACAGTCAGTCCTGTCAGTTCAGTTCAGTCAGTCCTGTCAGTTCAGTCTGTTTAGTCAGGAAACAAGTTTTGCAAGGAAACAATTAACAATTGATTAATTGTTAATTGCAAAACTAACAGTTAACAATTGATTAATTGTTAATTGCAAAACTAACAATTAATTAATAGTTAGTTGATATTTTTCAATTAACAATTAATCAATTGTTAATTGTTTCCTTGCAATTAAATTTTGCCCAACACTGGTGCTATCCCATATTGGGTTTGAACCCACAACACTCAGGAGGTGAACGTAAAAATCGCTACGCCGTTGGCTGTCTCTGCGGTACCTTACAATCTGAAAATCATATTTCAATCATGAACACGTATTTTTTATGTATGTAATTTTCTATGTATACACAGACATAGGAAATTGGATTAAAGATACTGTTATTTCATATTGTATAAAAAACTGTGTCCTCTTTATATTTATACAACTGCGGAAACCAGTTCAGCTCTTGCACGATTTACCCTTTATGATGAAAACTAAACAAGAAAAGCTAATGTCCGGACCTTCACAAGTTGACATTGGGTATATTATTTTGCTTTAAACAAACTTGCAAAGACTCCAAGCAAATGTTTTGGATAAACACGATTACGCAAAACACGTATTTATAATTATGATAATATTTTGTTAACTTCCCCTAATTACTTTCTTAGCTGTCTTCGTACCTTATTAAAATTCGTACAATTTGAAAATAATACATTAACGACATTCGCTTGGTTTTCCTTTTATTGCTATTTAAATGGCTTAAATAATTATGTGTAGGCATTTTACTACGTTATATTAAATGGTTTTATTATAGTTCAATCAACAAATTAGCGTTGGTAACTAATTATATATCCCTCATTGAATTTCGTCTTAGCTGATGTGGCAAAAACTTGAGTTAACACTATACATCACTCAGCGTGCACACATGACGACGCCACTATTAAGTCATTAATTAAGCAACGACGATGTAGAGAAAGACAATTTATAGACATACGAGATAGTCCTTAACTGATAGGTAATAAAGTCCAAAGTTTCATAATTCTGTTCGAACACGAAGTTAATGGGGTAGCATTAGGAGGGCACGCCACCGTTCGGCCGACACCGTCGCAAACAAATAAACCAACTCGTTAAATAAATCGCCGCAGTCAAACATAGTCAAGACCTTTCCGCACCTCTACACCCGTGAATAAATAAAAGTAATAATTAGTTTAACTTACACCAAGGTAGCGTATTATTTTAATTGCTAATTACTAACTTTTGACGCTTTCTACTTAATTACAGTGAAACAACAGAACAAATTATTGGTTGCTCCATTCCCTTTTTAACTGATGACGGCTGTCATGAAAAAAGAATGATACTATTATTTGCCTATTAAAATTTATTCTTTCAAAATATGCACTCAATGGAAGTTAAGGAAAAAAATCTCCCGTTTTTGCAATATCCCGACAAAAAAAAGCGCAGTACCCCGCTTTTTTTGTCGTTTCAGAGGAAGATTGACTTCAATTCTAAAACGAAGTAAAGGAGCGAAGTACCAATGTCCCAATGTCTTTTTTGATTCTTAATTTATTATCAATTATTTTTTTATATGATAAGCACATACTCAATTGTCCCACAAGCAATTATTGCTGCCATGGTGGGTGGTGAGGGTTACGGAATTATTCTATTCTTGTGACAAGCTGTCGACAGAAATATCAGTCGTCGACGTTGTTGCAAGCTATAAGAGAGTGGGTTCCTTTGCGGCAGATTATTTGCCGTGGTAATATATAACGGCGTGGTTGCATAAAGGTGTAATCGGGCCGTCACAAGACCTAATAAAGGAAGTTTTTGACGATCCTAGGAGGACATGAAAAATATTGTCCGTCAGGGTAATTTTTATGGAATTACCACAGTACTCCTGGTTTTATATTCCAAAAAACAGGAGATCCAAATGATTTTCTCTCTTTCACTAAAAAAACGTTATATTATGAGTAATTATAAAATCATTCAATCATGCAAAGAACGTAACTTTAATTGATTGAACGATTTTATAATATATCATCAACAGCCTTAAACAGTCCACTGCTGGGCATAAGCCTCTCCTTAGCAAATAAGTTTTGGCCTACTACATTTCGCAGGCTTTACCATACAGTTTTAAAAAAAACATTTTTTCTCTACTTTATAACGTGATAAACAAATACCAACATAAAATTAAAAATTCTCTCTCTCAAACTCGACAAACTCAAAGAATTGTCTAATTATTGAGTAAAAGTTTCACGTCAACAACGCATTCTCATCTAACATCTAAGAAATATAAAACCTAGACGTTAATATAATAATGGAATCTCTATATATCTCCGTCAAGATATCTTCATCTCATCTTGTTTGAAATTGTGAAGATGATAATGATTAGGTAAATTTTCTTTCTTTATTTTTAGTATTAAACTTCCATAGATTGTTTAACCCTATATAACATTACTGTTTCCATATGTAACCATCGGTTTTTATTTGTTCGTTTGATCACATCTAAATTACACCAAACAAGTTCACTGTATGAAAAGAAATATGTAAATAATAAAATAAGGGTTTTCACCGCACAACTTGTCCATGTTAACAATTTAAACGTTAAAATAATTTTCAATTAGACCGTCAAACTTTGAAGACAATTTGTCTAAACAGACGAGCAGATCTCCAAAAAATATTTTACATCATAAATCCCCCAAAACTATACAAAGGCGTCAAAAATACAATTTAAATCGAAGTCCACAAAATGCCGTAATTTTACTTTTCCAAGTTTTTCAATCTTCAAAAAGTTTGTGGATTCAATTATAATTTTTCATCCCTTCTTGAGGGCACAATTGGAAGGAAACTCTTTTCAATGTTTTATCTTTGGTGTAAATGAATACGTAGATTTAAAACAGTGAAATATCCCTACTAATATTATAAATGTCTGTCTGTTACGCTTTCACGCCTAAACCACTGAACCGATTTTGATAAAATTTGATATGAAGATAGAACTGAACTTGGGAAAGGACATAGGACATATATTTTGCCGATAAATATATGTAAGAAGGTTACTAGTGTTACCAACACGTTTCGGTCAATGCGCAATAATAATGACCGACGTCCCTGAGGAGATTAACATAACGAGACAACGAGTTAGGGAAAAGTTACCGTATTCCTGAATCCCCAGGGAGGACTGAGTCGAGAATAATGAGTGAGCATACCAACTTTTGGAGTTCGCCGAGATCAAAGCCACTGGGATCTCGGTTACGTCACGGCTAAATTATTACAAGCGTGAATAATTTGTAAAATGTTATATAAACAAGTTTCACTTAGTAGTTTGAATTGTCTGCAATTAATGGAATTTTAAGTTCAAATCTGTAACATATTTTATTTCGATCCAGTATTACTTGAGTACAAAATTTTACAGTATTTATTTATTATTATTATTATTTATTTATTTCTCGGTTATTAAGAATTTTTACAACAAGTTTAGTGGAGGCAGAGCCACGCTGATGTAAGTATGTAGGTCTGGCCGTTTTTACTACGCTTATACAGAAAACCAACTCAAAATGATTGCATTTGTGCTGCTTGTAGTATTTCGCGAGCATTGTGTAGGCCACCATGTTGCATTTTCTGCATTTATAATGATCATCATCAGATATAAATTATTATTTTTATTTTTTTTCGATTTAGGAATATTCCTGTGTTATGGAAGTAAATCTTCCAAACAAACAAACATGCATAAAACAAACAAACAACGCACAGAACTATAATTAAAAGTTCCAGTCATTCTATAATGCACCACAAAGAACCACCACACCTGAAATAATTGAATCTGAATCAAAAATTCAATTTAAAAAATTATGGATCACGCAGTATTATCCCATGTGGGGGTTGAACACATCACAGTGGGCACAGAGAGCGACGAGGCGACTGTGCAATGAGTCTTTAGAAATCTTTCATAATAAAGTATCGTCTTAAATAGACGAGTCTAAATCTGCTATATAGACAGCATATTTTTTTTTCTAATATTAAAACGAATATTACGTGTTCTCTCTTAAAATTGTTTTTCTCTGAAGATAATTGAGGAATGTTCGTCCTGAATAAAATGAATATCTCATCTTTGTTGACCTTCGACTTAATAACTTAATACAGTATTACATTTGACCGAACATTCCAGCATACATAAAGTAAACAAAATCCAGAAATATTTCACTTTATTTCACACCAATCCAATTGTAACAGTGACTTTGTTATTAAATGAAACATTGATATATTGTTTGTTAAGAAATTTTTATTTTTTTATTTCGTGGAAAATTGAGCAAAAGGATATAAAAATAGATAATTCTTTATTGTGTTTCAAAAGACCCTCTGCTGTACCCTCCTCAAAGTACATACATCTACATCTAACGTATCGTAATCTCCTTGAAGTCGGCTAAATTAACTATTTTTAGAACTTCACCTATTTGAAAGACTTGGAGTTAGGATCTTTACTTGAAAAGTAAATACTATCAAATATGTTTTAATATTTATTTAAGCCTTTACCTCTGATATGCCTGACGTTTCGACCAGTGCCATGATGAGCCAGCCAGCCGTGGCCACAGGCTGACTGGCTCATCGGTGCACGCCTTCCGTCTTCGAATCCGTGAATTAAAAGGTTCTTCATCTACCCGCACATTTTCGATATTATTGATATTTTTGTTTCGCCATGTACCGTCGCTTACCACACTAACAGTGTCCCTATTCTGTAAGCAAACCGATGACCTATTCTGGTGTTTAGCCGACTGCGTAGAAAAGCGAGGTGGTATGTTTTTTAACACTGAATTCCACGCTGTAGATAATTTAAAACCATCTTCCCGATTGAAAGTTTTATGCTTTTTAATCTCAATCGCTTCACGTGCAATCCTTGAGTAAAAGTGACGTTCGGTGGAGAGGACTTGCGTGCGGTGAAATTCAATCCAGTGGGTGATGCCTGCATCGAGTGCATGTTATGCAATCAAATCAAATCAAACTATTTTATTTCAAATAAACCATACAACGGTACATTTGAAACGTCAAGTAGTCAGTCAGTCGTGAAGCTAAGTGTCTTTTCCAATTCGTAGATCCTATGGAGAAGAACAGACAAGAAACTCCATGGACACTCTTTTCCAACATTGTTTTTACAATATTTGGTTACACTGTTTAAGGCATTTTATTAAATGTGAGGACAATGTAACGATGCTGATATTTACACAGGTAGTGTCCAAAAATAATTAAACAAGAAATAGAAGTTTTTCGTCGAGTCTTTTCGTCGTCGATCCCACAATGCCTAAAAACGAAAGTTTTCAAACAGTGCGTCCTACCCGTCATGACATACGGAGCCGAGACGTGGACACTTACGGTACGGCTGGTTCATAAGCTTAAAGTTGCTCAGCGTGCTATGGAGAGGGCTATGCTCGGCGTTTCTCTGAGGGATCGTATCAGGAATGAGGTGATCCGTCAGAGAACTAAGGTCATCGACATAACCCAACGGATTAGCAAGCTGAAGACGTGGCAGTGAGCTGGCCATATTAGCCGCAGAACTGATGGCCGTTGGGGTAGAAGAGTTCTGGAGTGGAGACCGCGTCTCGGTAAACGTAGTGTAGAACGACCACAGGCGAGGTGGAGTGACGACCTGCGTAAGATGGCTGGCAGGAGCTGGATGCGAGAAGCCCAAAATCGATCAGAGTGGTGTGCAATAGGAGAGGCCTATGTCCAACAGTGGACTGCGATGGGCTGATGATGAAATAGAAATTGTGAGATGACCAGCCCCGACTGGCGGCGCCCGTATCACGAGCATGACCTATGCACCTACCATCGTCCAGTTCAACATTATCGTAGGGAGCCGAACGACCCGCTACACACGCCACCGCCAGCAGGGCTTTTGAGCGAGCATGACATACTTACAACCTACAGTCAACAAACAAACTTATGCTACTAGTGACTACATACAAAGTGCTCACATGTACAATTCAAAATGTTCGCAGTTATACAATAATAAAACCATGTATAAATATGCTACTCTCTAAGAGTGCGATAAATATTAGGAACATTTATTGATATAAAAAGTAACTTATTATGCAATAATGTTAATACCAAAAAAAAATGTCAAACAACAAGATACAAGTAAAATATCAATAATACATGTCAGAAATATGGTTATCCAATGTCACAAAAAAAGAAAAATATAAGATAACATATGTCAGAAATACAAACTAACTTCTAAATAATTTGAGAATTAATCATGTGGCTATGGAGCAGGACCAGCATTAAGCCAAGCATTCTTGTCGGCAATGTAATCCTCTAATTTGTAATAAGGCGATTCACACAGTGGCGACGCGAATACGCGCGTAGGCGCGGGGCAGCCATTGCAGCCAATCCCTAATCTGTTAGCCGCACGCGCTCACGCGTCGTAGCGCGTGTACATTGTGTTGGACCTGGCGTGTTTTCTATACTAATCGATATACTTGCATACAATATTAAAATCTGCCACTCCGCGCTACGCGACGGAGCGCGGTGCAGTGTGTAAATCGCCTAAGCTTGCTTACATAGTGTACGTTTTACAACATTTTTAAATAGTTTCTCTGTTAATACTAGTATGTTTTGAGGTATTTTATTATAAAATTTAATACAGTAAAAGAAGATATATGCACTTTTGAGAGTCTTAAACGTGGTTGAATTAATTTATCTTTATTCCTAGTATTATACCCATGTCTATCACATCTTTGATTGAAGAGATGTAAATTTTTTTCGTCGCTGATTTACTCGTCTGTCGGTTCTTCACAGCAGCGATATGTTCTTTGACCCTTTCAGCAATAGTCCGCTTAGTTCGGTCTATGTAGGAACTTCCGTAGCTGCAGTCATTTTATACAATATATCCTTCGGTGTGCTGACGATGTTGTGAACCTTTATGGGTGATGTGTATACTGTCGGAATGGAATATTTCTTTAACACGGACCCGATCTTGTCCGTAACTCCCTTGACTTAAGGCATATAGGCTGGTTGTCTGTTCATTCGCGTTAATTCCCGTAAAAATAATATTAATTATTATGTTTTAATATGTTATTAACTGTATCAAGGTACAGGGTCATCATAAGGACGGTATGTGTGATAACTAATCTGACTACCCAACAATAATGATGACCATAGACTATATCTTTTTACAGTACATACCAAAGGCATGCGGTTATTAAAAGATGGTGATGATGAAAGAGATGTCTACATAACAACTACTAATTACGTCAATAGCTATGTTTGTGACTTCATCTTTTTCAGGTTCTGTACCCAAAAGATAAAAAGAGACCCTATAACTAAGCCTCCCCTGTCCGTCCATATATCTGTGTCACAAGGCTGCATCTCAGGAACCGTGATAGTTAAACAGAAGTTGAAGTTTTTACAGATGATGTATTTCTATCGCCACCTGCGTGGTTTTTGTCGGCTTTTAATCGATATTAATAACAGAAATAGGGAGACGTTGAAACGTATAGATAGTGTGGCGGAAACTTTCTTACGCGAGTCTGACTTGCACTTGGCTAATATTTTCTTATCGGGTTATGTTAATAAATAATAGGGATATTAAAAGTAAGCGTACAGTGAGATTAACTTGATTAAATAACTGACATTGCATGCTTTCGGTAAGAACCTGGACCAATACTGACTTTCTTTAGTTCAAACATCCAATAATAGTCGATTTGTATACTGACGTCAAAGCAGATACTATTAAAGTTTTAACATGGTCTAATATATTCTAATATAAATATAAAGTAACTTTGACAAATATCTGATTTGTCAAAGCCGAAAATTATGTGCAAAAAGTTAGGCTAATCCAATCTGTTATAATTCAGCCAACCTTACAAAATGTGATCCCAAACTATCCCAATAACTCTTTGATACAAATGTAACGTATGGGAAGCCATGATTACGTCACCGATATAACATATTATTAAAAGTATGCTTTGTAATACAGTACAGTTCATATAAGGCACAATTCTATCTACTCGATCTATCATGTCAACTGGCGAGTTATTTTTTGGGTCAAAAAAGACCTTTGTATATCTGTATTTTGGTAGACCGTGTACAATATTTAGTTTTTGTATAGTTTAAACTTGTAAGACTCAGCTTAGGAGGTTTTCAATTGCGGAGAAATAGTTTTCTTCGACAAAGACTGACTCTCTGGAGTGATACTTTATTTTATGCAAATATCTAAACCGAATACCACAGAGCAACACATTGAGTATTCATATGCATTCGTTGTACTTTGTCAAAGCATGTGCCTAAATAGGCCTACGCATTACACTGTCAGGACACATAATGTGTTAATGGGTGTGTGAAATTTAGATTTTTTTGTTTTAATTGTTATATGTGAGCTTGTGATAGGCGATTGGTTTTGTACGCGAGTGTGTGAAAGTGTGTAATTTCCCCCCGGCAAAGAATGGCAGACTGTTGTATCGTGAAAAGACTATGACTACTCCCCCTCCCCCTAATCGGCGAGCCTATGTTTCTCTATGCGAAATGCGATGTGTTTATTTTGATCTGGTTTAGCTATTCCGATGTTAAATCTACAGGCAGATCGAGAAGACAGCATGTTCATTGGGCTGTTTACCCGTACATACGGAACAACAACAGGACTCTCATAGTAATTTTTTTTACCTCATTTTCTATTAAATACTAGCTGAGTCCTATGTTATTACCCGCTATTATTATTGTAAATTGTAACGCCGAGAAGCGAAGATAATCTAAACTAAGTTAATCCTTATGTCACAGGTATCTACTAATGAAAGTCCTGTCAAAATCTCATTAAGTCGCCGATCTATAACTCATGAACCTTGATATATGTATTTCTGTTGCCGCTATGAAAAAAAAACACTAAAACAAACGTGATTTTTCTGCCTTTCGCTTGATATTAATAACGCTGTTTCGGAACAAAACTTTTTGTCATTGTCAGTTTAGTAGTTTTGGCGTGAAAGCGTGACCGACAGACAGATAGACGGACAGACAGATATTACTTTTGCATTTATAATATTGATAAGAATGGTACGGAACCTTTTCCACTCTCATTCAGCTGATTTTTTATTAAAATATCGTGCAAAAATGTATTCAAATATTTTCTATAGTATTACAAGAAGGTTTTCAATATTGGATCCTATAAAATGTTAATAAATCTTATTATGTACCTAATAGAAAAAGGGCGCCACAACATCATCATTTTTTACTTAAGGAAAATGCGGCAAGAACAAAGGGAATATTCAGAGGCGACTGGTTTTGTATTCCAGATTTCTGTTATGAAACCTTTTATAAGTATGTAAATTAAAAATTTCAGCGAGTGAATATAAAGAAGAATGCAAAATGTCTTAATCAAGTGTAGTCCCAAATGGTAACAAAAAACTTAAAAGAAATTTTATTTATATGTGGTAAGCAAAGTAGAGATGTTTTTATAATTTAACCACCTGAGTTAATATTATTGCACTACACAGGTGACAGGCACACTACATAACCCCTTTATTTCATGATAGTCATTCAAAATCTCATCACATTCCGTAATACAGAAGCAGTCGTTTTCATTTTACGATTTTGTAATGTCACCGAGGCGTATCAAACAGCACGACACACTGCGTTCAGGGTGGCAGATAATATTTTATAACGAGATTCACAGCCAACGAGATTTCTAGCACAGACGGATACAGACTTTAGGAAGATACTACGTTTGAAGGAGATAAATTAAATTATTCAGATAAAGTAAAAAGTTATTTATATTCCTTTATATACGCTGGTACTTTACTCAACAGAACAATCACTTTTTGGTAGAGTAAAGTTCGCTATAAAACAAGTCCAAACCGCTGGCAATACAAAAAGAGCCTCACTGTACGTCGTACGCCAAAAGGCAGATGTCGGTTAAACTCAGCAAACCACCTACACTTTATGAAAGAAAATATTTTAACTAAGGCTATTGTGTTGCGAAGCAAGAAAGTCATCTTGCATAATTTATATCTGTAAAATGCTTAGCCTATTTAATATGCTCTCTATTTTCAAATTATGTTAGTAATTTTGAAACCTAGCGGTATAAGATTTTGTAGCCATTCAGTTGCATGATCCTTTTAATATATACACAAATTATTATTTTTCATTTATATTATAAAACTATATATTATTTTTATCACGCTTGATTACGCTGACGTCAGTTACCTCGATATCACTAAGGAGCAACTTGATAAACTTGAGCGCCTTCAAAACTTCTGCATTAGATTTATATTTGGTCTACGCAAATATAATCATGTGACCGAATTTCGCAAATTGTTCAAGTGGCTCCCAATTCGACTTCGCAGGAATTCACATATTCTTTTTATGCTTTACAGCATATTATTCAATCTATTTACCCCACCTTACTTAAAGGAACGTTTTATGTTCCTCAGTGACACACATCTGAAATCCTTAAGGTCGTCGGAATCTCTGGAGCTAATGGTATCTAGTCATAATACCACATTCTATGACAAATCTTTTACGGTATAGCCTATCAGATTATGGAACGTCTTGCCGATATCTATTAGACGTGCCCAAACACTGACGGCATTAAGACTATGGACAAACATCATTACCTAAGTTTGTAGGTACCCTATGCTCACAATAGTTGTAAACGACTACAGACTCCACTATAATTAATAGATATTGTATATATTTATGTTGTTCATATATATGTATCTGTATATATTTAATTATATCTATATTTAATTGCCCCCGTAGCTCCAAAACACCGAAACTACCCTTTGTTTATTTTTATCTCCTGTCGATCTGTCCATCCAAAGATTGCCTGAAAGAGATTGCTTTTAGCAATAAGGTCGCCCATTGTACATGTCTACTTGTAATATGTTTATAAAAACAACACTGTAATTGGTCTACAATAAAATATGTTCTATTCTATTATTTTTATGATTTAGGTAAATACGCAAGGATGCTGTCCTATTAAATAATTGCTCTACTATTGTTGTTACACAGATTTAATTAAGATCGTTTGATCAAGTTTCTTTAATTTTTTTACTGATTCCTGATGAATTCCTAAAAAAATAACATTTCTGAAACTATTATATTTATACTCGGTATGCAGTCTCCTTCAGACTAAATTCCTTTTTAAGAAGCTCCACGGTAAAGGTCTTTCTGACTGTATCTAAAGGTGATAATCATAATCTTAAGGTCAAGTGCGATTCGGACTCACCCATGAAGGGTTTCGTAGCACCAAGTAACATCATTTATTATAAAAGTTCTTGTACGTCGTTGTAACTTTGATCGATGTTTAAATAATAGTTTATTGATTGAATGAAAGATAAATTGCGGTTTACGATTTATGACGTATTAAAAAAAATCGGTGGAAGTTTGCATGGTAATGTACATCATTTATTTTTATTAGTTTTATCATTCTCTTATTTTAGAAGTTACAGGGGGGGCCCTTTGCCTCTCGCGCAAACTATTCAGTTTAGAAAAAAATGATATTAGAAATCTCATCATTTTTGAAGACCTATCCTTAGATATCCAAACACGCATGGGTTTGATAAAAAAAAACTTTTTAGTTCTAAATATGGGGAACCCCCAAGAGTTTTTTTTACTATTTTTGTGTAAAAATATTAATGCAGTTCACAGAATACATCTACTTACCAAGTTTCAATAGTATAGTCCTTATAGATTCGGAAAAAAGTGGCTGTGACATACGTAGGGACAGACAGACATGACGAATCTAAAATAGTTCCATTTTTTTATATTTGGCTACGGAAACCTAAAATGATATTTCCTGCAACCTATCTACTTTCGTATAAACCTTTTTATTCACTGACCTACACATTCATATCAGTATCAAGCTTGAACAACAACTTGTATATATTATCGTAAGTATAGGCGTGTAGTGTTCGTTAGCACCAGTGAGATTTTCGACCGGATTTATAAAGAACTCATATAAATGCAATATAATCCGCGACGAAGCGCGTTGGCACGCTGGACGGCAAGCACACTCACCTAGCGACCTTCGCCTCCTGATTTATTCAAAGTCTAAACTCGCCCGAACACATATACGTCGGATTTAACCCAAGCCTCTTTCGCTTTTGATGGCCCGGCAAAAAGATCATGCTATAACAAAATACGAAGCAACAATCTCACAAATGGATCGGGCCTCTATTTTAATATTTCCGATTGTTAGAGGGCCTTAGTAATGCAAATTGGGTAAAGGAGACTGATTTTAAGTTTTTGCAATATTAATTAATGTAATATATATATTAAACATTGGTTCCATTTTCGTTCATTAAGTAATTTAAATAAATCAATTTAGAGCCAAATATATAACGTAATATGTAAAGATTGCCACTAGTAGCAGTTGCATATTTCCATGCAGGTATTGTCCAAACAGTTGAAAATATCTGAAGGTGATCTAAGCAGCGTTGATTCATACACAGGTGAAATGTATATCAATCTGTCCATCTGTTACTTTTTTGGGTTCCGTAGTTCACTAAACTCTAAACCCTTATAAATTCGTCATGTCGTCCGTTCAAACAGTTGGTTCAAGAAAAACGACACTTTGCAAGTATATGTGTTTAAATCAAGCCGACAAAGTGCTAAGATAAAATTATGAAAAAAAAAATATTTGGGCTATCTATAATAAAAAAAAATACGTAAAGTGGGGACACTTTTTCTTCCGCGTGTCTACCATACTGTGTGGAGTACCATTAGATGTATTTTATAAATATTGAAAAGATGCTATTTCAGTTTTTTGATTTAGGTATGTGTTTGCGATTTATTCAACTGGGCGTTTTTCCCTTATAAAAACTAAACGACAAACTGGAAAAATCAGAACAAATTCATAATAGTAGTCCATGTGATGAACTTTAAAGGAAAACTATAAGGGCATGGGTTAACTATAACTTTAACATTGGACATGATGTTAAATCGAAATTATGTGCCATAATGGCACGTGGTTATTCTATGCGTGGCCTGACACACACATGGCCATTTTATAGGGTTCCGAAGTTTATGATTTCGAATCCTTATAGATTCGTCAAGTCCGTCTGTCCGTCCGTCCGTCCGTCCTCGACTTACCGTCCAAACGGTAAGTGCTAGAAAGATAAAACTTTGCGTGAATATGTATTTAATTACGTCAACTAAGGGCTACAATAAAATTTGGAAAAATATTTTTATTTGGGGTACCTCCCCTAGACGTGAAGTGGGGATGTTTTTTTTTTCTCGCGGCTACCCCATCATGTGGGGTATCATTAGATAGGTCTTTTAAAAACAATAAAGGGTTTTAAGACGATTTTTTGACTTAGGTATCGGTTTGCGAGAAATTCCACTTTAAAGGGCACTTTTTTGTAAAAATAGGGCGGTCCCCCTCCTCTAAAAACTAAACAACTGGCTCAAAAAATCTGGAAAAATTTGTGATAGTGATCCATATAATATAGTCCTCAGGGAAGAAGGCGCGAGATTCTGCGAATTACAGCGTAAAGGCAAGAAGTCGAAACTTTCGGAGGAGACTCTAAGGTTGATGAGGGAACTGCGTGAAAACCCACCGGTCACTTCGGCGGCAAAGAGGAGGCTGAACAGAGCAATTAGTAAGCTCGTACGACACGACCTCCGGTGCTTCAATACTCTCTCCATTAAAAGAGCAATCGAGCAGAATCGGGGGTCAAAAGTGTTCGTACAACCACTGGGAAGAAGCCAACTGACGAAATTGACCAAAACAAGTGGAGAAGTTGTTGCCTCAAAACCGGTGGTCCTTTCGGAAGTGGAAAACTTCTATAGCCGGTTATACGCTTCGCATGCTTCGCGACCTGATCCCGAAAATGAGAACACCAGAGCTGCATTAAGGCGCCACTATGCCGAATACCTGCCGGAAGTCAGCACTGACGAAATCGAGATGGCTCTTAAACAGCTTAAAAATGGAAAAGCCCCTGGAGAGGATGGTATTACATCAGAGTTCTTAAAAGCTTATAGCTTATAGGTAAACCTGTACTGAGGGAGCTCCAAGAGCTCTTCAACACTGCCCTCTTTGAAGGGAGAACTCCGGAGATGTGGAGTAGAAGTTTGGTCGTGCTGTTCTTCAAAAAAGGTGATAAGACCTTGCTGAAGAACTATCGACCCATTTCCCTTCTAAGCCACATTTACAAGCTGTTTTCAAGAGTCATCACGAACCGTCTTGCGCGAAGACTCGACGAATTTCAACCACCGGAGCAGGCCGGATTTCAGAGCGGATATGGCACCATAGACCACATCCACACAGTGCGGCAGATTATACAGAAGACCGAAGAGTATAATCAGCCACTGTGTCTAGCATTTGTGGACTATGAGAAGGCCTTTGACTCGGTTGAGATCTGGTCTGTTCTGGAGTTCCTGCAGCGTTGCCAGGTAGATTGGCGATACATCCAAGTGATGAGATTTCTCTACGATAACGCCACCATGTCCGCCCAAGTGCAGAACCATCAAACAAAGCCCATACCATTGCATCGAGAAGTGAGACAAGGGGACATTATTTCCCAGAAATTGTTCACAAATGCAATGGAGGATATGTTTAAGACGCTGAACTGGAAAGGACGTGGCATTAACATCAATGGCGAATACATATCTCACTTGCGATTTGCAGACAACATCGTCATAATGGCAGAGACACTGCAGGACCTGCAACAGATGGTGAATGACCTAGCTGATTCTTCTATGCGCATCGGCCTACGGATGAACTTGGATAAAACCAAGGTCATGTTCAATCAACATGTACAACCGGAACCGATTGCAATACACGGTACCGCTCTCGAGGTTGTTCAAAAATATGTCTACCTTGGGCAGACATTGCAGTTGGGTAGGATAAACCCCGAGGACGAGGTGAATAGAAGAATTCAGCTGGGTTGGGCGGCATTTGGAAAGTTACGTCGAGTCTTCTCATCGTCGATCCCACAGTGCCTAAAAACGAAAGTTTTTAACCAGTGCGTCCTACCTGTCATGACATACGGAGCCGAAACGTGGACACTTACGGTGCGGTTGGTCCACAAGCTCAAAGTTGCTCAGCGTGCAATGGAAAGGGCTATGCTCGGCGTTTCTCTGAGGGATCGTATCAGGAATGAAGTTATCCGTCAGAGAACTAAAGTCATCGACATAGCCCACCGGATTAGCAAGCTGAAGTGGCAGTGGGCTGGCCATATTAGCCGCAGAACTGATGACCGTTGGGGTAGAAGAGTTCTGGAGTGGAGACCGCGTCTCGGCAAACGTAGTGTAGGACGCCCACAGGCCAGGTGGAGGATGATTTGCGCAAGATGACTGGCAGGAGCTGGATGCGAGAAGCCCAAAATCGATCAAAGTGGTGTGCAATGGGAGATGCCTATGTCTAGCAGTGGACTGAGATAGGCTGATGATGATGATGATGATCCATATAATGAACTTTTAAGGATAACTATAACGGATTAGATGACTTTGTTAGTTCAGGAGTTATAGAGGCTTGACTTTTAAAATGCGCTTACTTGGAAAACGTCATACAAATCTAACGCATTAATACGTAAACATAACAATCCATTAGATACGATTTCTAATCCACGTGCCATTATGGGTGACTGAGGAACCCTTTCCTGTGCATGGCCTGATACGCACTTGGCCGATTTTTAAGTTTAAGGCCTTTACATCTTGTAAAAAAAAATGTTCCTTGGCAAAGGAGGCAGACTACTTTTTGTCACGTAAATAAAATTTGGACGTAGTGGAATAGACGATGAAAATTTACATAGGAGGGATTTTACACAGTAGAGGTAGCCAACACCGTCCCGTATTTCATATCACTGACATAAACCTATGTATTTAGTCGACTAAAGACGAAAAATTAAAATAATTTATAATTGTATTTATACTACACCTGATCGGAACAGTAGTCAATATTCCCTGAAAATGAAAAGAGAAAGTTAGTCTTTTCCTTGACCTAAATAAGCGGGAGGAAAAAATGTATGAAAATCCATTTCTAACGTGTTTTAGCGGGAGAGAAAGTTGTATGAATTTTCATTTCTCATGTGTTATCTTATCTATGGCGCACGCCTGCCCAAAGAGTTTTCATATAATTTAAATATGGAATCTCCGTGCCACTGACATCCTTTTGTGAAGAATAAAAAAAAACAAAAGAACTGTTTTTCATCACTGGAGGCTTCATCACGTGGAGGCAATACAAAGTATTAAATGAAGAAAGTGATGAAAAACAGCAAAAAAACAATCATAAAAAAAATGTAATCTTAAGAAAAATATGACTACTTTAGTTTTTTTTTAATTTAAGATTAATATTGTGGGTGTAACTAAGTTTTATTTTATTTTTTATCTGTATAATTAAATTCTCAATTGAACAGTCTTCGTTTCATTAGGATGGCATACGTAGTTCGGGAGATATTCGGGTTTATGTGACTGACCCGTTATTGGTTTATGTGACTGACCCGTTATTTTTGGAACCGGCTATAGAATACCAAATTTCAGACTAATCCGGCAACAGGCCTTTCCTGTTGCCGGGTTGACCCCCTTATATATTTCAATTACTTGATTTGACCCAAACAAGGCAAGCTAAATGAAACTGTTAAAAAAAACTATATTTTTGATCATTGTTAATTATTGCTTATAATAATAATCATAATGTTGATGACGATGTTGATCTAAAATAAATAAATTTATTAATAAATATTGTTTACTTGAGACAACCCTAGCAGTTGCGACAATGTCTAGACGTTGCCGGCATTTACCACGAGATCAAAGGCGTCGTCCTACTGTATGTTTCTTTATACTGTGGCTAAATTGTGTCTTACATGGTGTCTTACGTTTTGATTTTATTTTATAAATACTTTAAATGTTCCTCACAGGTGTAGTATAAAGCACTGTGTAGCACTCGGGTGAAAGTCCCATTCCTACCTCGGGAGTATTGTGGCCCTAGGCTGCGCCTTCGGGCCACAAACTGCTCCCTCGCTAGTAATCGGTTCCTTTCCTCCCTCGGTGAACAATGTACTATTGTAGTGATTTAAAAATTTCTCACTCGTTCACTTTTCACTCACTTCACTTCACTCTTCAGTCACTCAATCATTCAACAATACGTTAATCATGACTGAAATTGACATGAAATTTTATCACCAATGAAAAGCTGCAGTCAACATCAATAGTTTACTTTTTACTACATAACCACCCCATATGGTAATATAACCGAAGGCGACCAGTAAATTATAGACTAATCTATCTTGTACTAACTTTTGGTCATCATGATTTAATTCTTATTTTTCCAGTCCTAAATATCTACTACACTTTTTTATTAACGAAATTCTTCTGTTACATTATTTTTTCTTATATTTTTGTTAATAAATACAAAATAAGAGTCTTGTACTCTAAGCAAGTCATTGCCTATGGCTACCTATCTTTTAGTACCTACATGCCTCGCCTACATAAACAACAAGAATATTAAATAACCATTGTAACAAGAGCGACATTAAGTTTTCAGACTATGTTACCAAAGTTACAGGTTCTCAGCTACTTATAAAGGTTATTATTAAATAGATATAATAATCATATCATTTCATATCATAAATAATCATCAAAATATACAAAACTGTTCTGTTACTGACTGACCTACGTGGGCGGAGCCGCGGGCGAATACTAGTCTATTTATAAACGATACCAGTATACCGTCAATGAATACATATATAGTTTAAAATGTTCATTTTAAACACAGTATCAAACTATATTCCTTAGTTTATCCGTACAACACGTAGACAAAATAAGAGTTAATATATTCTATCCCGAAGAAAAGTACATTGAAAACAAGAAAACAAATTCTATGTAGGTACCAGTGAGAGGGGAGAAAATTTGATAAAGCATTGTCTGTTCGTGCGTACGATGCTACCTATACATGTAATATGTGAAAGGATAAGGAAAACTGCTGATATAAGTTTTGTTTTTGTACAATATATAGAATGACGTCATTATTTTGAGACTGTAATGACGAATAGTGAAGATTCATTCAAAATAATTTTACCTATTAAAAAATAATTAGTTATAATATTTCGACGCGTGTTAGAACTATGTATGTTACGCGTGTTATTAAATAACAGAGTGTTCAGAATCTATACTAATATTATGAGAACTCTTCTACCTGTTTATTGAATGTGCTAATATCAGAAATGACTAGTTGGAATTAAAAACTCTTTTAGCAATGCACATCTTCAGAATACATAATAGTACCAGTACAGAAGACTCACTTCGAAAAGTAAATTAAAGAAATAGAGACCCTTGGCGCCAAAACATTAAGTTCAATTCAGATCGCACAGCGCCGAATCACCTACGATTATATTTACCTACAACTGCGTCTCTTTCTATCGTGTAACTCTTATCTGTTCAGGTTTGTCTCCTTTTAAAAATAAAAATAATTTAAATATTTAATAAAAACTTTTACTCTAGTACTTTAGTGAATAAATTACTTTCTACATAAACTTAAGATAGTTATTAGTAGTACTTTACTTATAATGAATTCGCGCATACCTACTTACATTCCCGATACTCCACGGGAAGTGAGACGGGCTCAAGCCCGTCTCACTTCCCGGTTGTGCCAGGGGGGTGTCACTCCGCAGTTTAGGTATAGTCGGCCGCCTGCCTGATCAGGAAGGCAGGCCGGCGGGGCTGTCGCTTACGCACGATACGCGTCATGTTAATCGCCGCGTCGCTCTCGTGCATTATTGATATTTTTGTTATACTTTTCGATACCCACAATGGCTTCTAATCACAAACCTCCATCTTCTAATCCATGTAAAATATATTGTTCTGTTTACGGATGTCTGTCAGGCCTTGCCCGAGAGCCGATGGAATGGCTTCCTCTCCTGCTAGAATATTAGCCGCTGGCGATAATTCTCTCCTCCAATAATCCTCTCCTCCAGGAGTGACAGTGAGAGGTTGTGCCAGGAGGGAGTGACACCCCCCTGGCACAACCCATTTATTAAGGAAGGCCGGGATTCATAATATCATACTATACTACTAAAAATGTTTCAAAAACACATGGAATCACATAAAGTATTCATTAAATTATTATTTGTGTTTTATAGACTAAACAAGCATGTCCTTAAAAACGTGTATGTCCATGTAGCCATTGATAATGACAGTTACAATGCTATATCTATGATTATAAAACTTTCATAAATTATATCGCAGTCCCATGGCCATGACACAACCTTAATTAGTCAAGTCACAAATAACAAACCAAAATACTCCATTATTATTTCAGTTTACGAGGAACACTACGGCGTCGTTGTTTGTTAGTATGAAACTATCTAGTCACGAGTTCTTTTGTCCGCATGACAAAAAGCGACGCGTACAACGCCACTACATTACTCGTAATAACTTCCTGAGTCTGCACGATGAAATAATGGGACGTAACGTGGCGTAACCGACTCGTCTAACTGTCCCTCTCGTTACCTGCGATTCCTTTTATATCTCTTCTGAGTTCGTCTTTTATATTTTAGTACACAAGTTTTCTGTTTTACATAAAATATAATTTGTGTTACCTGTTCACCTGGAAGCTAGCTAGAATGACTCCACTCTGCCTCTTGGAAAGAATGAGTAGAATCTGCCTTGTTGGTCTAGTGGTTAGCGTATGCGGCTACTGATCAAGAGGTTTCGGGTTCGATTTCCGGATCAGACCAAATATTTGTGTGATCCACAAATATTTGTTTCGGAGTCTGGGTGTTTTTCTATGTATAATATGTATGTATTTACAAAACAAAAGTATGTTTATGTATTTATATCAGTTGTTTAGTACCCATAACACAAGCTCTGCTTACTTTGGGACTAAATGATGTTGTGTGTAAGATGTCCAAAATATTTATTTATTTATTATTTATGACGTGGACAATGCAGTTTGGTGACCCACACTGGCGGCCTAGTAAGATGTTATTTAAAGGACTCGGGTAAAGAGAGTTAATTAAGCCTTTTTGTAAGTTGTCCACTACAATATACTACGTTTATTTGTGAAGCCTTGAACGACACAGTGAAGATTGGATAAGATTAGTTTTTTGCCGAACCTGCTAAAAATGCATAAAAATATTTCTTTCGAAAATTTGCGTGCTGTGCAAGACGAATCATGATGAAGATGCTCTTCATTTAATTCTTCTAGAAATATAATAAGAAGCAAGATATAAACTTAACCTTCAAAAGAACATGGTTTGATTAATATCTTTAAAATGTTTTAACTAAAGCTAAATTTATTAATTTAGATAAAAAATGTTTTACAGCATTGCAAAGTTGGCGTATTTTTTCATTTCGACCCTTTAAGTGCTTAGACTGAAGGTGCTCCTAATACATTATTCATAAGCCGGTTTTGTGTTACCTTAACTCGGCGACATTTTTTGGCATACTGTTTAAAAGAGCAAATACTAATCCTACTATATTTACAATCATGGCTTTTAAAAATAGAAATACCTTTTCATATTTATCTCATTTGTTAATGATAATTATAATTATTACTTTTGAAAATTAATTGCTTACCATTCGTTTTGCTTTTCGAAAAATGAATTTCTTTAATAAAAACTAATCCCAATATATCAGTGATTGATTTGCTTTTCTGTATTATAATTAATCTCTAAATATGTCTTTTATTTCAATTAAGTTTACTTATGCGTCTTACGTACACATATATTTAGAAGGTTAACGCTATATCTAAGTCCCGGCCAACGCTGAATCTTTATTACGGAATAGCTACAAAGATTTTTCTCATTTTTCGAAGAAAACATTTTCTAGTACTTTTTGTATTCTTATTTTTTCATAAAAATCAACTGTTGCTTGTGTATTAAGTTTACAAAATCGTGATGTAATTGTAAGCTTTTTCTGAAAATGCTTTATTTATGAGCATCTCGAAAATTCTTGACTGTCATTTGAGATAAACTCGCCTAAAAAGAAATTCAGAGGCTTTCGTAACGCGTTTTTCTAACCTACAAATAAGTGTAAACTGAGTTCTTTTTATCCATTTTTTATTTAACTGAAATTAACATCGGATACCGAACTTTACACAAATGGCTTCAGCTTTTAAATATACACGTCTATATTCTGACTTTTCAAGGTATGAAAAGAAATTTAACTTATAATAATTGAAATATAACTTAGTTGGCTTCATCATCATCATCATCATCATCATCATCATCATCAGCCTATCGCAGTCAACTGCTGGACATAGGCCTCTCCTATTGCACAAAACTGTGATCGATTTTGGGCTTCATTGGCTTGCTGTACGATTATATTATAAATACAATATATATATATGTACATGTTAAAAATTGTGATCTTATTTGGACTAGCAAACGATCTTTGCTACAAAATACAGTGTACATTAGCTCTCTTCTGGTTTTCCAACAATACTCCAATAACAATAAATCTCTCAAATGAGTAAAGTTTCTGTTATTTGTGGTGTGTACGAGGTACACTCGGAACTGAATGAATCTAAAGTGTTTGGGATTAACAGAATTCAATTCATAATTAGGAAGATTAAAGACAAAAACATATTTTATAATATTTAAAAAACTGACAATAATAAATTCCTTTTAAACATTTGACAGTAAAATTTTGCAACAAACAATTCTATTGAAATAGAACTTCGTTAACTGCTTGCTACTGCTACTGCTAACTTGTATGAGGTACAAGTGGGGACCTTTTACATCAATTTGTGAATAACAAATAATCGTAATATATCTGTAATATGCGTAAAATGACTAGTTTTAAGTTCTTCTATAATTACGTGGAGTACAATATATTTATTATTAATATTATTAAAATTAGACAGTGAAGCTTATTTGTCATATTTATTTATATTTACAATAAAAGAGAAGCAACGCAAATGCCCCAAGCATAATTAAATATCAAACATAGAGAGAAACAACAAAATAACAGAAAGTCAGAATGAACAAATAATATTCTTTGTTAGACAAAAAAAATATAGTGAAGCCCTCTTTACCCTCAACAAGGTCTACGCCGTAGAGCTACGATTCAGTCGTAGCGAGTCCTTGAAGAAAAACTCTCTCAACGACTTTGGTCTATTTGTCTATATGTAAAAATACGAAAGTTCAACAATAATAATATCAGTCAATTTATAAGTTTCAGTTGGGGGTTTTGTCTACAAAAGTTTGATAAACCGAATTATAGATAAATGAATAAACTTTTTTATTTATTCTGATGTACTACTCGGAATAGTTTTAAGTCCTATCTTATTGCAACTATCTTGGCAAAAGATAAAGTTTTCACCTTTCAGATCACACAAGAGGTTTTTAAATCATCATTGTGGTGAAGGGTCAATCAAAATTATTGAAAAACCAATGTAAAAAAAAACTCAAAAAATCTTCAACAACAGATGTCTATCTTTTAAGATCTTGCTGCAATCTTTTTTGTGATAAACAATTTTGTATACGCTATATACCACCACGCTCCGAGCAATTGAAGACGCAGATGTGGATCAGCTGTTTAAAAAAAAGTGATAAACAACCAGTCTTTTTATTTCGAAACTCGAGGTCAAGGTTTTCTTCTGTCTTCTGTGGTGTTTTCTAAGCAATAATACATTTCTCTTTGTTCAAGGTTACGTGCAATGAAACTGCGAGTATTCCCTCTCTATTGCCATTTTCCTAACAATAGACCAATAACAATAAATCTCACAAATTAATTAAGTTGACGTTATTTACGCTGTGTACACCATCGAATGAGATGACATAAATTTACTCGTTTAGCTAAAATATACAGACACGAAACCATTTTTCGATTTAAGCATCCGTTTCTGAGTTACTCAACTTGAAATCGCATTTATTTTCTAACCCGTCAAAACAGGGCGTCCTCCCCCCTCTAAAAAACTTAACGACTGGCTTAAAAAATGTAAAAAAAATCATGATAGTAGCCCATATATTGAACTTTCAAGAAAAACTATAGCGGTTTTGATAACTTTTTTTATTTTAGGGTTTTGTAGGGGCCTAACTTGGTAAATGTACGCCCTTTGAAAACTTCGTACTAAAATAAAGAAATAATACGTATACATAACAATTATCTATATGACACGATTTTAAATCCACCTACCATTATGGATGACTACGGAACCATATTCTATGCGTAGCCTGACACGCACTTGGCTAATTTTTAGACTAGCTTCACTCGGTACGAAGTTCGCTTGGTCAACTAATAAATATATTATATGCATAAATAAAATAAATAAATAAATATGTTGGACATCTTACACACAACATCATCTAGTCCCAAAGTAAGCAGAGCTTGTGTTATGGGTACTAAACAACTGATATAAATACATAAACATACTTTTTTTTCGTAAATACATACATATTATACATAGAAAAACACCCAGACTCCGAAACAAATATTTGTGGATCACACAAATATTTGGTCTGACCCGGGAATCGAACCCGAGACCTCTTGATCAGCAGCCGCATACGCTAACCACTAGACCAACAAGGCAGTCCGCATCTTATTTTTACATCACCTGAAGGTAGACTGGGAGAGAATGCCTCATGGCTTTAAGTCCACCTTTGTACAACAAGTGCAACAAGTTTTAAATAAATAAATAAACAAGCAAAGACAAAGACGTATCTAGCTAGTGACAAATAATCTCTTTATATCTTATATTTTATGATTAAAAATAGTTGAATTAATTGGAACTACCTAATAACTTAAAATACATTACGATAAGATAAAACCATAATACCTTTTGATATTATTTTTATTAATTAAGTTCACCAAACAGTTATAATACGAACGTTATTACAAACTTTGCGTTTAAATAAACTTCCTGGCAATTTCAAACTTATTGTCGATAGAAGGATCCCCATATTATATTCTCAACGTTAGAAATACAAGTAGCAATTAAAATGAAAATTAGATAATAAAATTAATCAAAAATATTTAATTAAAGTCAAAGAAACCAATATAATTTTTGTAATTAGATTTGTTGCTTACGACTGTAATTGCTATTTCTATTTACACACGTTGAGATTCTAGCATTATTCGCTACAGGCTTATTTTCTTAATTAAAAATTCGTGGAATTGCTCTGACTGGTCTACGTTTTATATATGTACCTCTCAAAACGATTGCCTATATAACAATTCTGATAGTTGCGTTATTTAATTACTAAAGGACAATATATTTCATAAAATAGAATTTAATATAATTGTGAACCTTGACTAAAGGGACTCCTTATAATAATGTATTCTATAGCCGGTTCCAAAAATAACGGGTCAGTCACATAAACCAATAACGGGTCAGTCACATAAACCCGAATATCTCCCGAACTACGTATGCCATCCTAATGAAACGTAGACTGTTCAATTGAGAATTTAATTATACAGATAAAAAATAAAATAAAACTTAGTTACACCCACAATATTAATCTTAAATTAAAAAAAAACTAAAGAAGTCATATTTTTCTTAAGATTACATTTTTTTTATGATTGTTTTTTTGCTGTTTTTCATCACTGGAGGCTTCATCACGTGGAGGCAATACAAAGTATTAAATGAAGAAAGTGATGAAAAACAGCAAAAAAACAATCATAAAAAAAATGTAATCTTAAGAAAAATATGACTTCTTTAGTTTTTTTTTAATTTAAGATTAATATTGTGGGTGTAACTAAGTTTTATTTTATTTTTTATCTGTATAATTAAATTCTCAATTGAACAGTCTACGTTTCATTAGGATGGCATACGTAGTTCGGGAGATATTCGGGTTTATGTGACTGACCCGTTATTTTTGGAACCGAGTGTAGTTTTATTATAATTATTAAGGTTTTTAGGTTCATTGTTCATGTATATTTATCTTTATTGTTAAATAATATTAAATGATTTAATATATTCAAAAAATCTCATGTAATAGAACTAATAGAAGTAAAATAGAATATCGCTAACATTAATTTTTTGTCGGAATAACTGTAACTCTGCTTCATAACTTACGAAATTACTTTTACGTCATCACTATTATTATTCAATTGTTTTTTTTACTCATTTAAAAATAATATGTTTTTATTTATCCCTTAAGTTTCACGTCAAAGAGATTAAATGAACCCTGAGTTATGGCTAATTCTATGTAGATATTGGAAACATTTTCGTGGCGAACAAATATATATATAACCAATGCCGATGTCAAAATAATCTATCAAATCGTCGACAATCTTTTCTTTTCTTGTGTCATTATTTCAGCAGAGTTTAGTCACAAGTCACAACACACGGCCGCAAAACGACAGTTATCATTAATAAGTGGAAAATCAATTTATATAATGATCCATAGAAAAAAAATTACCTTACAATTTGCCAATGTTAAGGTCTGCAACGTTATGATCTGTCAATAATAAAGCTGCTTGGGATATATTTTATATACTATTACCTCATTTATCCAATTTCCAATTTGTTATCGGCCTCCACAGAAATAGGGGAGCGCGCCCTGCGGCCCACTGCCCGGTGATATTTCTACGTCATGCTCTATTGTAGTGCTCGAACTGGATAATTTACTTATGATATACAACAGTATATTACACTGGTTGACATGACATGTTAGGGACCAAACAAGCTTAATAAATTTTGAAGATTTTATTATTAACTTTCAACAAGTTCAAGATTATTTGAATAGGCATTTCTTTGTCCTTTGGCGTTGAAAAGACATTCTTAACTATTGTATATTATTTTCATTTTTTCCTATCTCTTGGAATTCACGCGGTTGTCGCAATATTGAAAGAGATCCAAATAAAGAAAGTAGCCAAATGACAAATACCGAGGTATCATCAAAGTCAAAAGGCTGTAAGCAAAATTATTCGATTTGGTTTTGAATAAACTTTTAAAATCATGAATAACTTAAAATATTTCTTGCTTTGAAAAGGATTGCTTTAAACAATTTATATTGCCAGACCTGTTTCTTATAATTGTTTTGTTTTCAAATAAACTTAATTCTAAAATGAAGTTAAATTATATATATATCTTCTTGTTATTGATAAAAGAAAAGCGTTGTGGTTTTAGTAAAATATATTAAGTTGTAGTTACTACCGTCGTATTTATGTTAAACTCAAAACTACGACTATAAAGTGTAACTGAACGTCAGCACTATTCTCTTAACAAATTATAGCAAAACGTAAACAGTATTCACATAAATAACAGAAATGTAATACGCCTTGAATTTACATTTAGTAATGGAGGAGGTAACTACACGAATATTATAATTGTGAACATGAGAAGACGGTAATCATTTCGGAATTCGCGTAGAGAACATACATATGTGATAGTGATACATACACATTAATATAAACATACACATCTCTGTATATTTAGACAACACATCAAAGAGTAAAATAGTTCTCCACAATAAACAAAGTTCAAACAGTTTATTAACCTGTAATTCTTAGACAGCTATATAATTATAACTTTAGTTACGTAAAAATACAGGACAACCGTGATCTGTTGAACTTAGTGCTCCAGTTTTAATTGAGATAATTTATTGAAAATGGTCTAACAAATTTACTCAAAAAATTATTCGTTCTTTTTTCACAAATAAAATTTGAAAAAAAAAGCAGCCAAGTGCTAGTCGGACTCGCCCATGAAGGGTTTCGTATCAGCAAGTAACACTATATAAAAGTTCTTGTAGTTCGTTGTAACTTTCATCGATGTTTTTATACTAGTGTATTGATTGAATGAAAGGAAAATTGTGGTTTACGATTTATATAAAAATAATAATAAATCATTTATTGAGACCACTTTGTGTCCATTTTTTTTTGTTAATTACAAGTAGCTTAATATTATGGTTAGTAAAATTATTAAAATAATCAGAATATAAATCATAAATAAAATTAATTAATACAAAATAAAAACATTTAAAAACAATTCCTATTACAAATTTTAATCGTAACACACAATTTACCTTTCCTTTACCTTTTAGATGAAAGGTAAATTGTGTGTTACGATTTATGACGTATTAAAAAAACTACTCACTAGATCTCGTTCAAACCAATTTTCGTTGGTAGTTTGCATGGTAATATCAGGGGGGTGTCACTCCACAGTTTAGGTATAGTCGGCCGGCTGCCTGTCGGGTCAGACACGCCGGTCGAACAGACATCGTCAGAACAGTAAAGAGTTAAGCAGTGCGCTGACGGGTGACTTTTGTCGCTGCGACAAAAAAGTTTTTGTCATGTCGCGTCGCGTCTTAAAATCTGAGTGCGCACACGGCGAATGACAGTCACGAAACATTTTTGTAAATCCATGGTTCATTTAACGATATGCATTTGGAGGAGACAGTCATTATTTGCGAATTCATACGGCGTAAAAGTTTTCGAATGAGTGTAGAAAGTTTTAATGAATTACTGCATATTTTCAAAGTATTCACCACATAGTTTAGTACACTTTTCCCTTCGCTCAAACCACTAATTATAACAATTATTCCACTTTAAAGAAGGGGTATTTAAAATGTTTTGAGATTCAATATTTAAACACATTCGAATATAGAACTGTTCCAAATTTAAAACTGCCGTTAAATATGGAAACGACAGAACTTAAAAGGCATGCCTAGTATTTATCATATGTCAGAATATTCTTTTAATCTTTTCTCGTAAAGTTCTGGTCTTCTTTCCACTTCTTCTATATACTATATATTTTGCTTATCGCCAGCGGGCATCAAAAGTAAGCGGAGAGCGGGGTACGGAAAATGGCGTTAGGTTAAACTATTTTGTAGGGATTTTTGATTCGATTCGAATCAGTACATGAAGAATCGATTATTGAAAAAAACGATTTCTAAAGGATCGATTCTATAGCTTTTCTGTATTTACAATATAAATATAAATCCATTTTATGAAAAACAAAAATATTCATTAAACAATCTGTGGGATCTCTTATCAGTAAAATCATCGATTTTTTAGTTCAAGGAATTCGATTATAAGAATTATTTTTATTACCTATCAAATTAATACATTCAGCTAATTGTAACTATTGTAAATATTTTTTTATACCAACACAAAAAATCGACAGTCGATTTTCAAGGGTAAAAATCGATTCAGTACAAAATTCAATTTTTTGGGCCGAAACATTGAATCTTCGATCATTGTGTCAATCTCAAAATTAAATAACATCTGGTAATCTTTCAACCAGTGTTAAATTAAACAAATTATATCATATTTCATTTTCTCTAAAACAATTCAAGCTCTAGTAATTTCGAAGAAAACCTTGAATATTTTATTAGAACAACTTCAAGGCATACTGCTTAGACCCTTTATGATAATGTGGTGATTGAACGCTAGGAGACACTTCTGTTTTGATTACAATGCTATTTCAAACAGAATCCCCTGTTGTCTGAAAATATAAATAAAAAGTTAGTCCTTTCCGCTTTTGGCTTAGGGCACGGGCAGAAACTGTTTCGTCACCCGTGCGCGCGCTTGTATCTAAATCTAGCGGCGCGGTGACAGTTTTGTCGCACGCTTGTTCGCAGGCACAAAACAGTTTTGTCATCCGATTGTCACGTCGCAACGTGCGCGCATCTCCATATAATTCTACAGACATAATGAAAGTGACAAAACAGTCACAGTGACAAAAGTTTCCCGTGCGCGCAGGGCCTTACACGATAATATAATCGTAGTGATTCGGCGCTGTGCGATCTGAATTGAACTTAATCTTTTGACACCGAGGGTATCTATAACTTTGATTTACTTTTCGGAGTGAGTCTTCTGTACTGGTACTATTATGTATTCTGTGGTAATATACAACTTATATTTTTTTAGTTTTATCACTCTCTTATTTTAGAAGTTAGAGGGGGAGGACACACATTTTTCCGCTTTGGAAGTGTCTTTCGCGCAAACTATTCAGTTTAGAAAAAAATGATATTAGAAACTTCAACATCATTTTTGAACACCTATCCATAGATGATATATATATATATATATATATACACGTATAGGTTTAATGAAAAAAAATTTTTTGAGTTTCAGTTCCAAGTATGGGGACTCCCAAAATGTATTGTTTTTTTTTTCTATTTTTATGTAAAAATCTTAATGCGGTTCACAGAATACATCGACTGACCAAATTTTAATAGTATAGCTCTTATAGTTTCGGAAATAATTGGCTGTGACATATGGACGGACAGACAGACAGACTTGACGAGTCTATAAGGGTTCCGTTTTTTGCCATTTGGCTACGGAACCCTAAAAAGTAAGAAATTGATCCTGCGTGTCACTACGATAAACAAATGTATTGAATCAATTATATCAAAAAAAACGACAAAACAATGTATCGAGTTTTAACCAGACATAGTTTATTGAAAACGGGTAACCAACAGCTAGTGCGACCTGGTCGGTTTGGCTAACAAAACAAGAATTGTATATTTTTTTTGCAACAAGCTAAATTTATTGTTTATTATTATTTCATTAAAGTATGAACTATTCCATCTAAGCAATGTCTTGTTGCAGGTAAGTGAATGAATGTTTAATGACTTGAACATTCATTCACATAATATAAACGGAAGTGTTTGCGAAAACCCGATTTCTATTGGGAAAGTCGGATTGTATGAGTAACATTAATTGAACAAACATTAATTTCTTTATTACCATAATACACACAAATGGTATCCATGTTATAAATATTAAGGTTCGTCCCTATTTCGACATCCCGTACAATGATTGAAGTGAAGAAAAAGTGATGAAATGTACACTGATCTTATTTTGTCGCTTCCGTTGTCTGTTCGCTTATATCTTTTAAACTACTCTACTCATGCTAATGCAATTTTTAGCAACAGATGGAGTGATTCAAGAGTCAGCGTTATATGCATAATGCATATATATATATGAATTCATGAAATCCGAGAATATTAAAAGACTTGCGTGTGAAGCCGGAATTAGGTGTCTGGTTCTATTTGGGTGTTTTTTTTCATAATTTCCTAAACCATTTGGTAAAGGCCCATCTATTAGAGAGATAATAATGGAGTAGTTTTCTGAACTTTGTTGATGACATATTATAATTTACTTCGTTTTCAAGTTTTGTAAAATACTATTTATACATCAAAACAAAAATTATAAAAATGATGTTAGAGTGAATGATTTGTTAACTGTGGAGGAACGGGTGTCGTGTTCCTCCATCACAAAGGAAGGATCCTCCGACCAGGAGAGGTGATCATGCCTGGCAGGCACTGCCCAACAGTTGATGTTGGGATGTTGTATATATGCTTATCGACGAGAGAATTTCTCTATTGCGATTCAGGATTAGTAGTTCATTTCGTGTCTTCTTCGTAATTCAGTCTTTCTTCGGTAGATGGCACTGTTGTATGATTTTCGCTTACACTGCATGTGGAAGTTGCCACAAATTCCTTTAACATTTCACAAATTGTACAACGTAATCGTAATATTTATTTTTACTACAAATTAAATCGTAATTTAACTTGTGCTTTAATACCGTATTACATGTAACAGTGCTTCCTGTAGCGAAGGCGAACATTGAACGGCTACACACAAAGCTGGAGCTATTTACCGCACCCGAGGTGATCATCGTAACTCAATTTGATATAACTAGAAAATCATGGAAGACGACACAGCAGCCATTTTAGTGCCATAAATTGAGTTATCTGGTTTATTACAAGCGCAGTCCAAGTGGTTATAAATCGTTGGGACCTGCTATAAACAAGGCACTCTCTAGGCGACTGTCAATCGACTACACTGGTAAAACACCGCCATAAATATTGTTGCAGGTATTTCGCACGTATTTCCATACCAAATTGCGAAACGATAGTCGTCTATCATTCGCTTTGACATATTTCACATCTTGAAAAATCTGACAAAGTTACAAATGTTCGCAAATTGACGACATAAATATCTACAGTTTCACGAGCGATTACATTTCCACGTCAGATACAATATTACACGATACCTATGTCACAAAAATATAATTTGTCACTACATTTCTACTGTATTGTCTATATTTACACAGATTTTCTGACCCATTAAGTGGAAAATAACTTCAATTTGAACCAAAATATAGAAGTTGTGTGTACACTTGCGCGGTGTTTGTTTAAGTTATTTACCCGCCAAGTATTATTAACCGCTAGAATTGGCTTGATAAACCAAACAAGAGATTTTTTCCTAGAAACGGTGATTATTTTTGGTAGAAAATCCAAAGCTATTGATAAAATAAAATTGGCCGACAGGTGTTCCCAGCGGGGGTCGGCAGTGACTAATGAACGGTCACAGCGTCGACTCGTGGCCCACGAGACTCACCGCCTTGATACTTAACATCAACATATTAGTAAATATGCGATACAGAAACCACTTATCTGCGATTACTTCGAAAATTGATCACGTTGTATAGGAGAGAACATTAAAGTGTGAGTATTCCCCTCGCGCCAGAGCTTTATACAAGTTGAGATTAAGAGCCACTATTCGTTTATTTTCTTTTTGACTGTTCAAGAAATTTTGAAAGTAGTGACGCCCTCAATCAAAATCGATTTTATTTAAGAAGAACTTTCTATCGGTTTAATTAAATATTTTTAATTTAGTTAGTTTTTTAAATTGTATATGAAATAAAAATGTTACAAGTGATTAATAGGAATTTATCATTTTGTCTCATGTGTGATTGGCCATAAATAGTTACAATTTTGTAGCAAAGTTTTTTAGGGTCGATTTAAAATGTGAAGTAAATCCAAAGAAACTATTTGAAAATTTAAAATGAATTCCTTCATACTACCTTCCTAATTCCAGTAATAAACATTAAAAAAATATTACAATATAATACAATACAATATCAAATATTTAAAATCATTGACATGAAAAATTTTTCCAAGGAAGGAACTCAAAAGTATTCATTTTCAAAATGACTAAATTACGAAAGTATTGAACAATTATGAATTATCTACCTTAAACACTACCAAACAGTTTTTTGTTTAGAAAGAGAATATTATTTAATGAATAGAAACTTGTTTTATGATATTTTTCTTATGTGTTCTTCAAATGCCTATTCGATGTGAACGAAACCATACTGCGTAATTCGCAGTATAGTTTTATTACCCGTTTGTCGAATAGAAGTGTGAACTTTTCTGACAACCAATTCTAACTTTATTGATTGATTTGTTTTGTGCGTAGAAAATTTGTTAGCTATCTTTGACTTTAAACAAGGTTAGACAGACAGACAGAGAGAGGAGAGATATCAATTAATTCTATCAGTCAGTAACAAATACGGAGACGCTTCTCTGTTTTAATAGCTGCCTAAGAGATTGATCGGATGCTGCTACTCTGCCGGAATGATGGAACATCGCATAACTGTATATTAAACGAGCATCGCATTGCTGAGTGGAAAGAGCCATCCCACACAGTGCAGAATTAAGGATCGTATAAAATTATCAGCTTTCGGCAACCGGTGTAAGAAATTCTTACGATATTGCCACTGTATAAGTTACTGAACACATCGCAGCGGGAGTGGCCACATAAATATTTTATATCAGATTCAATTACCGCAAACTCTGTGTATTTTTGTGTTGTGTTTTCCGTGCTTTTACTATTTACACTCTATAAAATTGTTTTGAATAGATGTCTTAGTTTCTTAATTTTTATTTTGCTTCGTGGCATAAGTATTAATTATATATGGTTTAAATTATTATATCTTTCTTAAAATGTATTCTCATGTAAGTCAATCTGTTATTCTTTTTAAGAATAAAGTTGCAAAACGAAACCCGAATTCATAGTCAGTAATATAAAGTGGACAACGTATTTATTGAATTATGGTAAATTTTAAGGCATTGTCCATTGATTATAGTGAAGTTTATCAGTAATGTAATGTAACCTTATTACATGTATATAATTTGCGTTTTTATAATAACCAATAAGTTATAAGTTATTTAAAAATGTATATTATTAACATATTATACATTTTAAAATGACTTATTATAAAAAAATATATTAAGAAATGTAAAGACTAACGCAATCGAATCGCCCGAGACTATTTACAAAATCGGGTTTGCTATTTCCGCGGTATTTTATTATCTAGTTTCACTTGCTTTTGCCCACGGATCCGCTCGCGTGTATTCGGTTATTGCATTAAATAGTAACCTATGCCCTTCCTCAAAAATCAAATTATTTCTGTTGTAATTGTTATCCAGATCGGTTCAGTAGTAAATTTTCAATAAAATTATTAAAATCTAGGTGTATGTCAGTTAATAACATAAAACATGTGAAAATGTAGGTAACGTTAACGAAAGAGATTCATAAATTTAACAACATTTTTAAAAGACAAAAAAAGATAAATATCCATCTACTATACAAAAAATGGCAGAAAATAGGAAAATGAAACTGAATATCAATTACACCAAAACCTAACTCTCTAAAAATTTAAATCTCTAAAAAGCTAACAAACAACTCCGATAATTAATTTTAAAAAACCAATTGGAAGGCAGTTTATAACATAAATAATGCGAATATATTGTTTATGTTAACAAAAAAAATGTCGTTTCTATGATGAAAATGACAAATTTTTAATCCACTGATCACTGATTGGAATAGGACCAGAAAGCAAATTAGAGACTGCTCTATTAAAGTCGCCTTACACTAACAACTTCTATTATTATCCATACTGCAGTATACTGCAACACAGTCTTTACTAGCGCGGGTGTTAGAGAATCCTATAATGTACTAGCTGATGCCCGCGGCTCCGCTCGCGTCCTATGGGTATGAAAAATAGATAGTAGCTGATTCTCAGACTTACTGAATATGCATTAAAAAAATTCATAAGAATCGGTGAAGCCGTTTCGGAGGAGTATGGGAACGAACATTGTGACACGAAAATTTTATATATAAGATACTAGCTGAATCCCGCGGTGTTACCCGCGATTATTAAAATTGCGACTATAATTTGAGATTTAAACTATCCTATCTCTCAAGTTAGATCGAACTGCACATGGTGTGCGAATTTTATTATAATCGGTTAAGTGGTTTAGAAGTCCATTGAGGACAAACATTGTGACACGAGATTTATATATATTAAGATTGTACATTTAATTTATATCAATAAAGAATATTATTATTATATTACACCAAAATTAAGAACATATTATTTACAGAAATCCTATTATATTCTTCTGAAATTATCATTAATAGTTAGTATAAATTATTCCTGAACCTTGTTAACTGTTGCAATGCAATAAAGTAAAAATTAAATAGAATAGAAAAGTAGAGACATGAAATTAAATAGGTATCTTTATCTAATCTTTCGATAGTGAGCCAATTGTGCATTGATCTTCAGACTTAAAGCCGAATTTACATTGCAAAACTAGTGGCATATAGTACTGTAGGCAATAGTTCCGTGGCATTAATTTTATCAACAATTTCACGTCTAGACATTACGAGTATGTACCAAATTATATTTAAATCGGACTAAGTTACTTTTGCATCTGTAAATGTGACCAAATGTGACATTTATGAAATAAATTATGATGAATGTATGACCGATACGTCGGCGTTAAATTAAAGTGCTGAAAATGCATTAATGACAAATTAAACTTCGTGTAAATACATATTTTACTGCCTTTGTATCAGCATCCTGCTGCTTCATTATACTATGTGTAACTAAATGTCAACTAGTCATCCCACATACGAATGTCATTATGATATAGCAAATGATACTTTTTTTGCTATTGTAGAACAATAGCAAAAATATAAAATATAATATCAAAAGTCTTATGTCTCATGAACCAGAAATATTGTTCAAGTAATCAAGAATCTGTTATATTATACAGTAGATTTCAGTCGGTTTATATTCCACAGCACTGTCTTCGTTCTACATGCGGCAGCTTTTAATTGGCATATAGAGAAGCAATATTAAATGTACATTGTAAATTTGGCTGTAAGCTCCCCGAATAAAATAAAATAAAATTATCAGTTATGACTTTAGTTAAAAGAACTTGAAAATTATTTAAATATACATTTTTAATTATAGATACAATTTAGATACAAATTGGCATATAGAGAAGCAATATTATACGTACATTGTAAATTTGGCTGTAAGCTCCCCGAACAAAATAAAATAAAATTATCAATTATGACTTTAGTTAAATGAACTTGAAAATTATTTAAATATACATTTTTAATTATAGATACAATTTAGACGTTTTAGATTCTCATATTCATTTCGAACATCTAATGGGCATTAAAATCATTTCTCCTTGCTCGTTAAAATCAATTTGGAGATAATGATATCAGATTTGCTTGAAACAGTTAATAGTTAATAGCTTAAACAAAGTTAAAGGTAAAGACAGGCCGTAGTTGTAAGGCAGCTTCTAACATCAATGTTTAATGAAATGGAGAAGGAGGCTCGTAATCTGAACAAGTAAGTTGTTGAAGCAAATCGTATACTTGAATTATTTGTTGGATCACCGTGATCAAGATCATCTGACTTTAATTTGACTGAATAGCGTCCATCTACGTCAATCCGAAACGAAATTTCCGCATCCACATTAATAATCAAGAGTAAAAGATTTCAATAACCGATAATATTAACTAATATTTCATACGACATTGTTGTATACATCTTTTCAGTACTGAGACTAACTTTATGCTTTAATTTCAACTTTATATTAGATAATATACGTTGCATTTAGTGAAAGTAAATAATACCTTTGCATTATATACAGGAACTACAAGACTACCACCAACTATCTCCCAAGTCATTTCTCTCCATTCCTCCACAAGGACTTGGTGAAACTGGGATTTCTGATACTCGATTTCCCAGCTCCCGCGCCTCCTAGCGCCACTGACATCAGACTATATTGTGAATAATATTCGTAGAAGATTCATATACCAAAACACTCACTATGGTTATACGCTAAAATAAATCGAGGTTTAAGCCTATATACCCCTGTGATAAATACCTAATCCTAGAACAACAGCATACAAGTTGATAACCACACGTTTCGGTCGATTGAAAGCGATTATAAAGTTATCCGTGCCATTTCACTTTTATTGGGGATCAATAGTAGAATTAAACGCGTAATAAGCCCCTTTCACACAATTCAATATTTTGTCTACACTATTAGTTATACTATCTGAAATTTACAAACACGTACAATGAAAATTCCAACAAAAGTACATGCATATCTTTATCTTTTCTTTATATATATATATAATTCTTATGTGAGTGTGTATGTCACTGAACTTCTCTCAAACGACTGGACCGATTTTGATGAAATTTTTTGTGTGTGTTCAAGGGGATCTGGGAATGGTTTAGATTCGCAATTGGACCCGGTAGGTGGCGCTGCGAACAAGCTCTGGGATTTCAAATTCGAGCGGTACGAAGTTCGCGGGATCAGCTAGTCTTTATATATATAATTCTTGTGTGAGTGTGTATGTCACTGAACTTCTCTTAAACGACTGGACCGATTTTGATGAAATTATTTGTGTGTGTTCAAGGGGATCTGGGAATGGTTTAGATTCGCAATTGGACCCGGTAGGTGGCGCTGCGATCAAGTTCTGGAATTTTAAAGTTGGGTGGGACGAAGTTCGCTTGGTCAACTAGTCTTTATGTATATAATTCTTGTGTGAGTGTGTATGTCACTGAACTTCTCTCAAACGACTGGACCGATTTTGATGAAATTTTTTTGTGTGTTCAAGGGGATCTGGGAATGGTTTAGATTCGCAATTGGACCCGGTAGGTGACGCTGCGATCAAGTTCTGGAATTTTAAAGTTGGGCGGTACGAAGTTCACTGGGTCAACTAGTATAGGTATAAACAAACGTTTGACAGATCGCCTGACCCCTCTAGAAAGTTTTTCTACACACCTTTACACGTCAAATCAGTTAAAGTATAATTTTATTTAATCATTGTTCATGTAAGACAGTACTTTTTCAGCATTTTTTGAGTCAGTGCTTTTTAGCTGTGAAATCCGATGTGAGTAAAATTTGTAAAAAAAAATACTAACGTAAATATTTATAATTTCTGAGGCGAAATCTTAATTTTTTAATTGAAACCATTTGATCAAAGTATAATTTCTAAATGGCATATAGAAGTGAGCTCAAATAGTCCTCTATAAACATACAAGTTATGATAAATGTTCAAAATAAACCAATCTATCAATAACACCTGTTTCAGTACTCTCAAACTACAAGTTAGGTCTTAGTTCGGCTACTAACAAGTGCCATAACTTTAACTTAACCGAACTGAAATGTGTCTAGTTGCAGGGAATGCGAAGGCTGGTAGCTGATTCTAGAAAAGACTGTAATTTAAGAAATATAATACATAATATAAAATTCTCGTGTCACAATGTTCGTTCCCATACTCCTAAAACGAAACGGCTCGACCGATTTGTATGAAATTTTGTGTGCACATCGGGTAGGTGTAAGAATCGGCCAACATCTATTTTTCATACCCCCAGGACGCGAGCGGAGCCGCGGGCATCAGCTAGTAATACATAATATTTCATTATCTATAAAATTACTGACAGAAACATATTCAGTGCGTTTGACTTCTATTTCGTCACGGAACAATTGACTGGCTATATCAGAGAAGATTCTTGCTATTGCTTCTATTCTTGCTGGTGCAAATGTTTGTATAGCATGAATTATTATTGATGGTCATTACTATTAAGTCCAACATAAATATATTTCGATTTTTGTTATGTTTAACAATATCTATAAACTAAATTTAATGTTTTTACTTTATATTTTTTTTAACTTACCTGTACAAGTGACAGATATTCTGTTTTTTCTAAAATATGCTGATATCATATTTTAACTCAAAACTCTGTTTAAAATTTGGTTGGTAACTTTAGCTGGAGAAGACCAACAAAATACAAAAACAAATATTATAAATATACGAACTAGAGCTATGTATAACCAACACGTGTAGAGGAAAACATACTTATTCCATATTTTATAAAGCTAGCTATCCTTTGCATTGGGAGCAAACCAATAGCGATTGAATAACTAATATGCTTACAATTGCACACGATGAAACGTCGATTTCGGCTTGTATGGAAACATTTATGGTTTTTTTGGGAAGATAAAAAAGTATTCTATTTAATATACAGTTTTTCTGTCATTAAAAATATATTTTCTGGTGTGGTATTATATAAGGTAGTATATTGAAGCGTGGTCTTTAATTATAAAGCGTCAGTAATTCGGATTTTGAGAGGACTTTCATTGGCTGACAGCTGATGGCATAGGAAGTAACTTTGGATATATTTTAGACTATCTTCGCTCTGCGACATTACTTGTAATTTACGGCAATTGCCAGCGAGTAACACCACCTTATTTAACTAGTTATTCAAATTACAGACTGCATCGGTAACAGCCCAAAGTTATCAACTTACTTTCAACTACTCTAACGAGTGTATAGCCCTATACAAATATACAAAATCAACCGTAGTATCGTAAAAATCATCATCAGTGTTTAAACTTCACGGATACATCTATCCGTTAAGTATTGTGGATTGAAACTCTACATGAGACACTTCATAGAAGACAAGCCTATTTTTTAAAAATACTGATATTTGGAAAGTTATCTAACTTTAATTAAGTCATCAAATTCATATTTAATCGATTTTAAAATTATCTGACAACCTAAGCCATGTTGAAATATTGTAGACCGAAGCTAAACTTTTTTTGACATCAACGTCGATGGAAAACAAGCATTAAGTCATAAAAAAATGTTTCAGAAATGGAGGGAAAATTATTCCTTTCGAGAACTTCCATTGCGAGCACTGCGTAAACGGTTAAAAAATTTCACAAAAATAATATTTGAAAGAATTGCTTACTTTAAAAGTTCTAAAAAACAAGCAAAAGCTATGTTTTGAAGTCGGCTCAGTATATCCTTATTATGGTAAACCAATTTGTTATAACATCGCACCTCAACACCCAATATTTATTTGCAATCGTAGTGTAGGACGTCCACGGGACAGGTGTAGTTATGATTTGCGAAAGTCGGCTGATAGACGCGAGTAGCCGAGTATCGAACTAAGTGGCGTGCAATTGGAGAGGCCTATGTCCAGCAGTGAACTGCGATAGGCTGATGATGATGATAAACAAATAATGTTTTTATGTTTAATGAAATAAGTTTATAAATATCAATTACATAATATGTGACCTGCCAACGGCTCAGTAAAATTTATTTATTGATAAGTATGAACAATCTTCATCAAGTCTGCTTTTAAGAAAATAAACTAAGTTAAAATCTATATAAAAGTTATGATGCTTTCAATAGACACATATATTTTGTTTCACGTCCGTAGTTCATAAGAAAATCACGTGTAACTTATCGGATTTAACAGTTTTCATTGCATATAAATAAATGTAGCCTTGACTATGTGAGAGAGAGCGCTCGCGTTTATTAGTTTTAACTCTTTTATGTGTCTCATTGTCTCCACCACAATGGATACGTGTGCGACATTCGTGCTGTGATACAAGTAGGGTTGTGAGATCTTTTCATAAACCGCCTTTGAGCGAAGGGAATACGGCCGTTAGCGTGTGAGAAAACCTCTAAATTTTAACAGGGCGACATCCGATGTCGGTGAAATTCTTTTGTGCTCTGACAGTTTATTACGAGAACAAAAGGATGACGTTGTTTGAACAGACCCGCTTTAGATTTTACTACGCTGATTACACATTACTCAAGATCTGCTCTATTGTGACGAAGATCTGTATTCCCTTTCAATTCTAAAAGGAATTACATTTGACTGTAATTTAGCCCAAAACGAATCGAATTCATCATTCATTTGATAAAATCTTCCTTACTGATAGAAGTTAAATTGTCGGATTATTTCAGATTATTAAAGGGGACTTTCTTTAATTAACAAGTATATAGGTTGAATACACTTTATAGGAGATAGGTACTCGATGTTTTGTCTATGATTAAAAAGCTTTTATATTTGATAACATGATTTATTACAATATGAAAGTTTTTGGTATAATCGATACAAAATATTATTACTTACTAATTTTCTCCGCCCGCGTGTATCTCGATTTTGCAGTAAAAAGTAGACTGTGTGTTATTCTGATATGTAAGCTTTATTGCTGTAAAGTTTCATCCAAATCCGTTCTGTTGTTTTTGCGTGGAAGAGCAACAAACATACACACCTACATACATACGTACACACTCTCAGACTTTCGCGCTTATGATATTAGTAATGATTAATTTTTGCATCTCAAATTTACAAACACTGCCACGCTCATCAAAGGACTGATAAATATATTTGACTGCCTCGTTGGTCTAGTGGTTAGCGTATGCGGCTGCTGATCAAGAGGTCTCAGGTTAGATTCCCGGGTCGGACCAAATATTATTTGTGAGAATCACTAATATTTGTTTCGGAGTCTGGGTGTTTTTCTATGTATAATATGTATGTATTTACAAAAAAAAAGTATGTTAATGTATTTATATCAGTTGTCTAGTACCCATAACACAATCTCTGCTTAGCTTGGGACTAGATGATGTTGTGTGTCAGATGTCCAAAATATTTATTTTTTGGACATCTGAGGAGTTTCGGATAAGTATGGGAACGAACATTGTGACACGAGAATTTTATATTTAAGATATGAACGCAACAGGCAAAGAATTATACATGTACCTAACTACTATAATTATAATTACATTTATACTTTGACGACTTTTACATAAATTCATGTTTTTTGCTGTTTTGTTTTGTCGCGAAATAGACCCGTTTGCGCCAAAAAACATGAGTACCTATACAAATAAATGTCTGTGTCCAATATCAAATGTACAGTGTTTTTTAATTAATGTTTATGAAAGTATATACCGCGTTTGCATCAATAAAGCAATTTTATAATTTGAGAGTGAGGGTATAAATAACATTTTTTCTGTCTTCTTTTTTCGTCATCACTTAAAGTTTTACATTCTTTAAATAAAAATAAACATGAAATTCTCCAACGTATTACAAACGTCTTTAAAAAAAATTGAGTACTCATGTTTACACAATAATGCTTTTGAGATCTTCTACTGTAAGCACTTGACCATTAATAAATATATATAAAATATTATGTTAATGAATACTATGGGCCACACAAGGCCAAGGCCAAGGCACACATATCACAGCGTTTTTTTACTCCTATATTATGTTACGTACGGGTTGATAGCCATGTATTTATAATGCATAAAACCAATATACTGCCTTGTTCATCACTTAAGCTGAAATTCACTTATCGATCTCTGTGTATTCGAAGAGAAGTGATTATCCAACAACAAAGTTCCTGCCTTACTAAGCCTTTTAACTTAGTTGAGGGATAGCTTGAAGGACAAGCTAACAGATTATATTGATAGAACTAAATGGGGAAGTATGAATACAATTAGATGAGTTATACATTAACGAGGTTTATTGATAATTGCATTCGAAACTCGACTCCTTGGATTATTTTAGTATGGAAGTACTTTATGTCTATAGATACTTGTCAATTCTAAACTAATCTGCCTGATGAAAAGAATGAGTAGAATTTATTAGTGCTGGTAAAATAGACATACAAAATTGTCTTTAAATGTTTAGTTATATATTAAAATAGTTTAGATTTTAAACGTTTTGAAATGATAGCCTTTTCTAGACGTATTAAGATCAACTTAAGGGAGTTTGAAGAGAGTTTAACTGTGAATACAGTTTTTGTCTTCCGACCGACCCAAATCAAATGATCAAATAAAATTACAAAACAAAAAAAATGTCAATGACAGCTTTTATTTACACACGTGTAAATGTAGCTTTCTATATGTTGACTCCCGTTTACATAGAACGTAAGTTCAATGCAATTCTTATTATTCATTATACGCTAGATTAATTTATTGTGCTTAGGATTTTTTTAATGTAAAAGTACTTTAGATAGAAAAGTGTTGCAGCCTACAGAAACCACTGTTGTCCAGAATCGTTGTTTAATCTATTGGTGTGAAAAAATAATGTTGACTAATAATCCAAACTAAGAATCACAGGAAACTGCAAACGGATACCTAAGTCGCTAGTAATGATTGTACCGATCGATAATTCCTTATCATCACGGTGGTCTGAACGGAGTATTTGGCTCTCAAGTTAGTTAGTTTTAGAACAATAACTAGTTCGTAATGTTTTGTAGTACTTTGGAATTTATTAAGTAGTTGCGGAGTACAAACACCATGGTCGTTGACGAATACTGTTAGAATTATGTAGGTAAAATACCTACATAATTCTAACAATATTCGTAAAATAAAATTAAAATATGCGTTCAAATAATTTATTTGTGAATTGATAATAAAATCTATGCTTGATACTTTATACTTTCCTCAAAAAATATCCTCATCAGGAAGGTTAATTACTAAATCAAATTACAGATAAATTTATATTAAGGCTGCTGTTAATATAGTCCCTATAAATATATTTTGCGTAAGGTTAAAGCAATAAGGTTTATTAAGCGTATTTGAAGAATTTTTTGAAATGAATTTTGAAATGGAACTTTGGAAGTTGTGACGTAAAGAAAACTGTAATATTTGCATTGAGAAGTAGTCCAGTCAATAAAAGCTTAACTTTGCCATTTTGGTTGAACACCTGCAACCAACGCCAAAATTTTCGTAAGTCTTCGTAGATTAATATACTAAAATTGCAGGGTTCTGCAATACCGGCAAAGGGTGCAAATACATTGCAAAAGGGTGCAAAAACAACTTTTTCGTCTATATCTCGTGATTGGCTGGAAAAATAAAAAAAGATCCTATTCCAAAATTGTAGGAAATTAAATCCCCTACAAAAACTTGGAAACGTATTTTCGCGTATCTCTCATAGTTTTTGTACAAAATGCATTTTAAGGTGCAAAATGAAAAAAATGTTACTATTAATCTTTTTTTTTTCATATTGAAGTGATACTACATGTTTCATTGGGATTCAAATGATATGTTTCGGGCATTTTTTTTTATTTATTTACACCTTTTTTCAATTACCTAATAACCTTGGCAAAAAAAAACATGTAAATTTTACTATATGACTAGCTGACCCGGCAAACTTCGTACCGCCTCAGAATAATCATTAAAATATTATGCTTAGTTATTAACTGATACTGATAAACTGACAGCAGTGCCACCTAACGGGCCCCGGCCGCCACAGTCGCTTTGTTCCTGCATTTTAAATCTGTAATATCTTCAAAAATATTAATTTAAATTACATACTGTAAAGGGTCATATTAACCTATATTAGATGCACAAAGTATTTAAGGTACTTAATTGGATAAGGATTAATACTGTATTGCTTATAATCGTTTCGTAAATAATCCATTACTTCTAGTAAAAAGAAAAAAAGTGTATTAGAACTTTTTAAAGTGTATAATACTGTAGTACATTATTTTGATCTATCTCGTAGGGTACAGCCAGCGTTTGCAATGTAAGCGTAAAAAATGGGTTTATTTACGATATCACATTAAAAACCTCTAAAATTATCAATGTTTCTCTACTTTTATGCATGTATTTTACATATAAACCTTCCCCTTGAATCATTCTATGTAGTAAAGAAAAGGCGTCGAAGTCCGTTGCGTAGTTTTAAAGATCGAAGCATTTATACGGACAGACAGAGAGTGGAAGCGACTTTGGCTTATACTATGTAGTGATAATTTAATTTTAGTTTTTCTTTATTCTATTGGATTCAGAGCAAAATAGCATTTGAAACGTATATTTGCAGTATATATTACCTCTCCATTTACCTGAGCTATTATAAATTTCATTTCAGGGGGACGTTTATAATAAAATATCACTGGCGGAGAAAGAGCGTGGTATATTTTATACTATTCTTTCTACTACTATTCTACTCTTTTGCTCCCACTGATTCCAATTTTCTATATAAGAATCTTCAATATAAGAGTGAATAGTGAGAATGAGACAAATATGAGATCCTTGAGCTCGACGTAAATAGTCCCATTCAAGATCTATAGGATAGGATCGAAAATAGGACCCATGTGCTCGAATAAGACTATACGTTTCCTAATGAGAGCGAAAGAGATAGAGATTTAGACAAAAATGAGAACCTTGCGTTCGACGAAAATAGTACCATTGAGAACACACACACATGCGTTTGTTTTTCTATCTCGCTGAGTGGAATGAGTCAGAGTGCAGCAGAAAATGCTCAACTAACTGTTTGTCACTTACTGTCACTATACTCCAAACTGTCGTTTTAGAGATATTTCGTTTTTGTGCGTATAACTGTCCGAAAGTGATTTTTTGCAGAATAAACTTGATTCACTGTTTTCAATTTAAACGAAACAATGAATCCTTCATTTTTATGTTCTATTTGTATGAAGAAAACGTAAGATGCAACGTTGTTGATGCAATTGTTGTGAAAAGTATGCAATCCTCTCAGGATTGCATACTGATTGTAGTGATTGGTATGGTAAAAGTGAGGACCTCAGTGAAATGGCTAAGAAAACAATTATCACTGTATGCGCATAAATTTTACAGGACAAAATAAAGGAAACTCTTTACGAAACAAAAAGTTATCTACAACCGGACAAATTCCCTGATAACGTTGTATCAGAAACACCTCCACTATTTTTTTTTTTTTCCATTTATTGAGGTAAATAAACAATGACACAATATACAATTATCAAATGGTTCACATAATAAATGTAGCAATTGTGACACCAGCGGCATTTACCACATATTAATAAATACACATTTATAATTGGGTCCTAAAAGAAACGGTAAGTGCCCGTTACAACTTGTGATCTCACGTAACACACTCATTTAAATCACATCATATCATTTAACGTGCAAAAAAACAAAAATAAAATAAATACAACTAAAATATACATAAAAAACAGCAAAGAACTATTAGCTTGCTTCCTACATAAATTATTATTAAATGATGAAAATATCGTGTCAGATGAATGTCCTGTTATCCCAAAAATAGATAGTATAGGCTATAGTATTATTTCAGCACTTCGTCCTAAATCCTTCATTCGTTGCTTCAACAACCTAGCTGTTGAACTGCAGGGGTAGCGAACGAAAGAACATACATTTATCGAAAAACAGGATCGATGTTAGTTATCAATCTACTAAGCAAACTGGGTATTTGCACATCATACCATAATATTCAGCTTCATGAAGCTTCATCAATAATTTATCCACAGAAGACTATAATTACTGATGCTTTCCTTCAATATGTCTTTGATAATACCGATCGTAATACAAGGTGGGCCAAAAGAAATCACCCTATTGAAAGATGCTCTTATTTTTGCAAATGGCAGCCAATGTCAAATCTGTTTTGGCATTTGTAAACTAGACAGTGTAGAATACAAGTGAACAAGCCATGGAGCGATACACTCCCCGCGGAATGCGGAATAATCGTGTCTATTCTTTTGCGTAACAATTCATCTGTGGTGTTGGCGCAGCGCGAATTCCATCGCCGATTCCCCGGTCGTCCAGCACTAACTGCGCAAACACTGGGCCGTTTGGCCAGGGACTACAAGAGACGCTGCCAAGAGTGGCCGGCCCCGGAGTACCTATTCTGCCGAGAATATCGCAGCTGTTGCTGAGGAAGTCGAGCTGAAACACCAACCAGACGCGGTACCTCGCAATTAGCCATCAGTCGGTCGTCCCTAAGGTGACTTTTGGTCAAAGACCTGCGCATGTCCGTGCATCAGCTGCTGCTTGTCGACCACCAAACGCATGTAGCCTACGCCCATGCGATTCTCAATCTCGAGGACGAAGTAGACGATTTTTCGACTAAAATAATAATGAGCGATGAGGCTCATTTCCACCTCAGCGGGTACGTGAACAAGCAAAACTATCGCTTCTGGGGCACCGAAATTCCACGAGTGTAGCACGAGGAGCCAGAACAGTCATCGGTCCTTTTTTTTCGAGGACGCCGCTGGTCAAACGATAACAGTGAACGGTGCGCCCTATATGGCCATGGTAACCGAGTTTTTTCTGCCACAATTGAACGAATTAAGACTGTAGAACATGTGGTTCCAACAAGACGGAGCGACGGCACACACTGCGCGAGACACAACCGATATTCTGTAGGCGGCGTTCCTGGGTCGCTTCATCTCTAGTTTTGGCAATTTGCACTGGCCCGCAAGATCGCCCGATTTAACCGTTCCAGACTTTTTTGTGGGGTTTTTTGAAGTCCCGTGTTTACGTGAACAAGCCCTGAAAGCCCTCAAGGACAACATTCGACATGTTGAAGTGTTGAATGTTGAAGTGATGAAAAATGCCATAAAACGAGCACGTATAGCAATCGATTGTGGCTGCGCCCATTTGGCCGATATCATCTTCTCGACTTCACTATTAAAATTCTAAATGTTCAAATAAACAAAATCAAAAAACAAAATCGAAGTTTTTTATTTAGAAAAAAATTGAGAGCCAAACAACATCGGATGACTTCTTTTGGCCCACCTTGTATAAGAACCTCAGGTGGTCAGGAGACTTTTCATTGTTTAGGAGGCATAGCAGTGTACACACCAGCAAGTAGTATTTGATATAAAAGAACTCCAATCAAATGTAAAAAAATCTGCAGCGCAATTAGCATCTACAACAGATATCACCGATGAGATGTAAGATGAGAGATTGCCTTCTGGATTAAAAAACATCACTTATGCAGATCCTAGTAAACTATGTTTAGGCATTTTACCTCTTGTATCACCATCGTATATAACATTTCTATCAGGCATATTACATGCCTCCCGTTCATTAGATGACCATCCTCCCAAATTTGAAAATTTGCGCTGAATCCGATGGAATATAAAATAAAAATATCATTGACTTAAATTGAAATGAATTTTTTGTCAAGATTATTAGGTATATGAAAAAAGGTATAAATAAGTAAACAAAAATGTCCGACAAATATTAATTAAATCCCAAGGAAACATGTAGGATCGCTTTCAAAATGAAAAAACAGATTAATAACAAGATTTTTACAATTTTGCACATTTAAATGCATTTTGTGCAAGAACTATGAGAGATACGCGAAAATACGTTTACAATTTTTTGTAGGGGATTTAATTTCCTACAATTTTGTAGTAGAATTTTTTTTTATTTTTCCAGCCAATCGCGAGATATAGATGAAAAAGTAGTTTTTGCACCCTTTTGCAATGTATTTGCACCCTTTGCCGGTATTGCAGCACCCTGCAATTTTAGTATATTAATCTACGAAGACTCACGGAAATTTTGGCGATAGTTGCAGGTGTTCAACCAAAATGGCAAAGTTAAGCTTTAATTGACTGGACTAAAGTGTGAACAAGCCGGCAACATTCTGGCACAGGCGTACTCATTAAAATATACGAAAGTTTTCTTACGTAGGACTAAGTCAAGAGTTCAACTTTATATAGGTACGTCTACACGTTACAATATAAAACATCAAATTTCATTTTCAGAATACTTTAAAATCAAATAACGAAGAAAATTTTTATTATTCTATCTTGAATACATCTTTTTATTAATGCTGTAGGAATTGTAGCAGTAATGGAACTGCTATAGTTTGTCTGAGTCCTTGTATACATCATCATCATCATCATCATGGGTCTTGGTTTACGTAGTGTGAATATTAACAACTAGAAAGAAATACATTATGGGTATTACAATGAAATGACTTAAAATAAACAATTAAAATACACCTTAATCTATTTAAGTTACAAAATAATAATTTGACTGTAAATTTGAGATGGATAATTACGTTTTGAAAATCTTACCTACTAGTTGTTATAATATACTAATTTCTTTAAGACCAATTTGTTAAATTAGTAGTATTACTTATCGTATCATAGCAGTAAGCAGTATAGTCAGTAATCAAAATCTCATTTGATTCTAAACGTTTTGATACCAAATACGATACAATAATAATGAATAATGTTAGTATCTATTTCCTACCAATAATGTCTTCACTAGCCTTATTTACTGGAGTCCACATTCGGAACTTTTACTGTTAGGGATAAAATCGAATAATTTACGAGTTCTCTCGTTATTCACACCGTGATCGTAATAGACTAAAATGATTTAAATTCACTTAGCACGGTTGTTTAAGCATTGAAAATTAATGTTTTATAAAAACTCAATCAAGTTAGCAAACATTTCAACGATCAAATTATATGACTATAATTTTAACAAAAAGAAACCGACTTCAAAGAAAAAATATTAGGAGTATACAAAGCGCGACAATTGTGCCTATGAAGATTTGATTATTGATATTTGACTTCCCTCGATTTCCCTGGGATCCCATCATCAAATCCCGATATGGTGACGATGGGACCACCTGTAAGCTACACCCATTCCAATGCAAAAATAATTTTTGAAATCGGTTCATAAACGACGAAATTATCGCTGAACATACCTCCTCCTCCTCGCTGAACATACCTCCTCCTTCTTTGAAGTCGGTTAAAAATAGAAAAGTATTGTAGCCTGAGTTAGTTTAACTGTCAAAACACAGTAGCATTTAAATGTTCGAACATTTTTTATTCCTCTGGAATATATTTAATAGGTTCAAAGTCAGAGCTAATAAGAAGTATTCTTTCCAAGTGCTTAAAATTCATTATTTAAGTTAAAGTGAAAATAAATTTACAGCGAGAACCAAACGTATCTTGTTAGCCACTTACCTGTGCTCACCTACTTACGTCAGTTATGAATAGTTAATGATGAAATTGTTTCCGACCCTCCTGGTAGCCACATGTGAGCATTCGGTCGTTTGTAAGCAATGTTGAAAGCAATATTAACACGAAAGTCCATATTTGTCACTATAAACATAAAATGAACATGGGGTCCATGCGGCCGCCGCGTGTCCTAATTCAAGCGGTACTCGTTAATTATTTACTTAGATACATCTCGGACAAGGTTCTTGTCAGGGATTCAGGGTGAAACCTTTGTAATTGCTCGTACACTTTGAAATCCTAAGCACCCTATTATATATATAAACGAGACATACATTTGTTCAAGTCATTGTAGCGTGCGTAATCAATGTTGTTTCAGGCCTTTTAGCTTTGTTTAATATTGTAATAACAAAGGTACTACAGTATTTACACAAATCAATTCCATCAGATTTTTCAGAGCATGTTTTTGCTAGTCTAGTTTCAATATTTATTTTATAAATAAAAATGATGAAACAGACAATCCTGTGGTTGGTATATAAAATTTATATAAACACACTTGACGATAAAAATGACAGAACAAAGCGTTATTAAAAAATAATGTTAAATTATATAGTTCTAAGTAAGTCTCGCCCATAAATAAACCAGTTTACGTCGTAAAAAGTTTCTGTAACATGTGCAGCACATGAAAGGTTATGCGGCGTCTCTTAACATTTTCATGTACTTAGCAGACTAACTATGGAAGTCAGGATAGTTCAACGTTGCACTTTACATCTCGAAGTAGACGGTTCAAATAACACTTCCAGCTGATAGCATCATTAAGGTTTAACGTGTTCGTGAACACTTAGTTTGTACATGGTTTATGTTCAGTTTTATTACGCCCAGTATTTGTTACGAGCAAGCCGTGTCTAGCTAACCTTGTTATAATTTGCCTTGCAGCAGAGAGTAGTTACAGCTATAACTCTTAAAGTACACTATCAGCGGTTAATAGATAGTGTCGGGGTCATAACAACATAACAAACGGGTGGGTAACTAACGAGTGCTGTCATTTTCACACAGCGCGGGCCGAATTGTGTGTTGGCCGAGAGAGAATTAATGAGGGCGGGCCGGCTGCCTGCCGCCAGTCGCACGCGCCGACCTCCACCCGCCACTAAACACCAATGAGCATCGACATTACTTAAATTAATTCGCAACCCTGAAGTCGTTCCAAGCAGGAGTAGACGTCCTTATGCCTAGACAAACACTAACTCACACTTTTACAACTGTTCACTACGTCTATCTTAATTCAATTGCATTAAAAAAATATTATTGCTTGAGTAATGGAAAGTCTGCTATAAAATTTTAGAACTAGGAAAAGTAACGGTAATACAAAATTAAAAATAAAATGAGGTCAACAAAAAATAAAGTGGTTTTCTAGAAAGCTGAAATGAACGCAGCAATCACATAAATAAACAAGCCGCTTTACCCCTCGGCTACAGTTGATGATACCAACCGGAATTTGTTTTTTTAGGACGGTTAAGAAAAAATAAATGTATGGAATGAAAAGTTAAGGGCACACATATATTTTAGTATCAATCCAAATGACTAATTGTAGAATATTAAATTAAAATGTATTACTAACTGAGCTAGTATTGTTGTATTAGCGAAGCTAGTTTAAAAAAATTTGCCTCAGTTGCTCCTTATGTCATCAGCTATCTGTCAGAGAAAGTCCCGTCACAAATCAATCTAGTCGTTCCAGAAATTAGACGGAGCAAACCGGCAGCAGATACAAAAAAAAAATTTTCTTTCGTGTGCATTTATTTTAAAGAACAAGGCACTTCAGTTTTAATTATTTGTATAGAGATAATTATTATTCAACATCAATAAATAAATGCAGTCTAAACATATATGTGCCCAATTCCTGTTATGAGATCACAATAACTCCCGAGTATTTCTAATCTGCACTTAATAGTTGTAACTAATCTGTTTTAATGTTAAATTAGTCCGACTAAATTAAATATCCTGTTTCAATAAGACTTAATGTTCATATTTCACACAAAAGACATTCCTTCCTTAATAGGACCGCGGGGGCAAGAAATCGCTCAAATTGTTTCCAATATCTTTTACGAGCATTTGACACTCGAGTGAAAAATTACTAAGAGTTCCGAGCGATATTGTTATTTTCACGCTGTGTTATTTATATGAATGTAATCCCTCAACTTTTTTGTTACAGAGATGGAAATATTTATTAAATGTACTTACTTTCGAAATATATTATCCCTGACATGTATATTTACGATGAAAGATGAATAAAAACCGATTCACGCTTAATATACGACGAGCTCATTCCCGCGGTAACACCGAGGTTATTGTTGTAAACTGCGAGTAACGCCGTGGAGCGAAACTAGTGTAATTTTTTAGGGTACCGAAGTTTATGACTTACAGATATGACCCTTAGGCGATTCACACACTGGCGACGCGCCCTCGCGCGTAGGCGCGTGCAGCCAATCCCGAATCTGCTAGCGGCACGCGCTCACGCGTCGTAGCGCGTTTTTGGTGTGTTGGATCTGGCGTGTTTTCTATAATATTCGATGTACTTGCATACAATATTAAAATCTGCAATAAATCGCTACGCGACGGAGCGCGGGGCATTGTGTCAATCGCCTTATAGATTCGTCATGTCCGTCAGTCCGTCCATCCGTCCGTCCGACTGTCCGTCCGTCCTCGATTTACCGTCCAAACGATTAATACTATAAAGATGAACCTTTGCATGAATATGTGTTGTAATAACGTCGACAAAGTACTACAATAAAATTATGAAAAATATATATAAAACACGTAAAGCGGGGATGACTTTTTTTTCTGGCCGCTACCCCATAGTGTGAGGTATTATTAGATAGGTCTTTTAAAAACCATACAGGGTTACTAAGACGATTTTTTGATTAAGGTTTGCCTTTGCGAGAAATTCGACTTCAAAGGGCAATATTTTGTAAAAACAGAGTGTCCCCTCTAAAACCTAAATGACTGGCTCAAAAAATATGGAAAAACTCGATGATGGTGGTCCATATAATGAACTCAAAGGGAAAACTATATTGGATTAGATGACTTTGTTAGTTCAGGAGTTATAGAGGCTTAACTTGTAAAATGCGCTTACTTGGTAAACCTCATACAAAATTAACGCACATTATGTGAACACGACAATTATCTATTGGATACGATTTTAAGTCCATGTACCATTATGGGTGACTGAGGAACCCTTTGCGTGGCCTGACACTTGGCCGATTTTTTTTCGCCTAAGTTTTACTTTATGGCCTCAACTATTTGCCAGTAAAAGTACCGTCAAAGTCGATTCGTTCCATAGATTAACCGGAACAAACAGACAGACAGACAAACAAGTTTAAAAATTGCATAATAATATGAAATAAGTACCGTATATTTCATATGTATTTAGTAAAAAACTGTTTATTTAATATTTCAAAGAAGCACTACAATTTTATTTACTTGTATATTATGTATTTAGATCTGAAATTATAACTCGAATGAAATGAGAGAGACCTATTTGTCCGGTAGTGAACTGCAATAGGTTAATGATGATGATTATGAAGTGAAATTTAGTATACCTACATATATAAAGGTTGTATGCAGAGGAACTAAAGAAAATTAAAGTTCCATGAAGAAGGTGGTGTGTAGGAACATAAAACGGCTACACCGAGCATTTTCCAATACTTTCCAAATGATATGTGATACGAGCAAAAGTCATACTGCAAATGCTAGTATAATTGTAATTAAAATTTAATTCATTCTATAAAGATTCTTAGTAACTTATAGAAAGCTAGTTAGAAAGAGACAGAGAGCCAGACAGAGAAAAACAGAGAAAGTAAGAGATAATTATATACTTTTCAAACAGAACAATCAAGTCCTTGCAATGGGTAAGGAAATTATTAATGTATTTAGAAATGTGCACTTTGACCGCGATCAGTATTAACAAACTTACGGTATAAACCAATTGTAAACTTGAACCACCATTTTAATTTTTGTACGACACTAATCGACAAGCTTACAAAGTAAAATAGACATTTCTGAATTGTTAGAAATGAAATAAAAGTCCAATTCAAAGTGTACCAGAGGGACACTGAATACAGTTTAATATTCTCATTTTTTGTATGAAAAAGTATCTGGAATCGATAGCTGGCCGTCAGTTTTATGATGTAATCACCAATTTCAGTCCTAAAATATGTCACACGAAGATTAAAAAAGTCAAAGGCTATGTAGTTACGGGTCTGGGGCATTTATAATAATAATATATCTTTATATATATAATTCTTGTGTGAGTGTGTATGTCACTGAACTTCTCTCAAACGACTGGACCGATTTTGATGAAATTTTTATATATATAATTCTTGTGTGAGTGTGTATGTCACTGAACTTCTCTCAAACGACTGGACCGATTTTGATGAAATTTTTTGTGTGTATTCAAGGGGATCTGGGAATGGTGTAGATTCGCAATTGGACCCGGTAGGTGGCGCTGCGATCAAGTTCTGGAATTTTAAAGTTGGGTGGTACGAAGTTCGCTGGGTCAACTAGTTATATATATAAATGAATTGCTGTTCGTTAGTCTCGCTAAAACTCGAGAACGGCTGGACCGATGTAGATAATTTTGGTCTTAAATTATTTGTTGAAGTCCAAAGAAGGTTTAAAAGGTGAATACATAAAAATTTATTGTATTTTTTTTATTAATTATGGATTCCTTTAAGTTTATTTTATACAAAAGTTTAGGTCTTATATTTATTGATTAAGGCAATACAAAGTCTACCGGGTCAGCTAGTTTAGTTATAAAGTTGAACTCATTCGGTCGTTGACTCTTAAATATCTCTTGGATCAACTAAATTCAAACTTGGAATAGGTTATTTATGTGTGTCCTACTTACTCTTTGTCAAGTGTATCCGAGATAGTGATTAGGTGCGGTTCGCTCGTTCAGTATTTTCTTCGACTACCCAGAATCTGCTTAAGTAAATATTTGCGGATAGTCCCTACGTCACTACTTTATGTGTACATCATAACATTTGGTCAGTTAAGACTTTGCCGTACATATTATATAAACATATATCAGTAGACCCAAAATCGATTAGTTTAACTTGTATTTCTGGCTCGATCTTCTGAAATTCGCGGTATGCGTTCCAACAAGCATTTGCAATAATGTTTTGATACTATTTGTATTGTTAAAACTATGTGCTACGGACCAAACTGAACATTCTATGTGTTAAGTATTATAATTACTGTATGTAAATAAATTAGCGTTCTATTTCCTGCACAATATTGTTCTATTTTGAACGTATCAAACACAGATTGTTGGATATTAATGTTTAAATTAGTTCGTAAATTTATCCGATAAATAACAGATTTTTTTATCAGATTTATTATTATCGTCAACAACTTTTAATAGTTTGCTACTGTACTTAGGCCTCTCCTCTGTTCTTTCCACTTCTACTCTTTTTGTTCTTCTCCTCTGATCTATAGTATTTTTATTATGAGATGATAGATAGACTTCTTAAGTAGTAGATCTACATTAATTTCAGCACGAATGGGTCGGTCCTTCCGCCATTACCGCTGGCATAAAAAGGCTTTAGTTTTCACCAGGTTTGTGAAAAACACTTTGATATTTTGCATAGAACTATGAACCTTTTAAATTTTGACACAAAACGTATTTACAGTGATGACTCTTGAGATTTCGCCTCATTTGCATATTAACAGTTATCTTGTAAACCTTAATCCGCGGGTCACAGGTGACAAGAACCCACCGAATTGATATTTTATCGTTGCAATTACACGACCAATTCATTTACGAGGTCTGGGTAGCTACTCCTAACTGGTGAATCGAAATTCGGTCGAAGCCGACCTTTCTTAATCGCTAACTCTCGCTTTAATTATATTTGCCTACTGACCAAAATTTCAAAGAAATAGATTTTGTGAGACCCTTTTCATCCCATACTTAAACTGAAATGGGTTCACGTAAAATATGATGTAGATATTTGTATGTGTACGTCAATATTTAAATAATGTGAGCAGCTTAGAATTTATCTATTGTTTACTTAAGGTTCGAGCACATTATGCCGGGCCGCAGCGCGTCGGGGCGGGCCGCAGCGCAGCGCAAAATGCTAACTTAGCACATTGTGACGGGCCGGGTCGCAGCGCATTGACGGATTTTGAGTAGAATGTACCGCATGCGCAACTGTTGTGTATTTAGTGCAACTGTACCTTATGGATAGCTCTGACGAAGAACTTTTTTTTTTTGCCTGCTGTTAGAAGAAGAAGAAGAAGTTAGAAGAAAAAGTATCAAAAATCGCAAATTTCGTAAAATAAACACGTACGCGCATGCACACCAATCCGCTTGCTATAGCACACTATGACGGGGCGCAGCGGGGCGGGGCGGGTCGCATCGCACGGACGCAAATCCGCGTCGCAATAATGCGAGCCGCTGCGGCCCCACACAGTGTGCGATACTTCATACAATTTGTATTGAAGCGATTTGAGCGGATTTTTGCGCTCCGCCCCGGCACGCTGCGGCCCGGCATAATGTGCTCGAACCTTAAAGATAATTTAAATGCTGTCGGTGTCATTTTCACTCTCTTCTTTGTTTTCACTTCTTTGTAAGGTAAATATTACAAGGAATCCTTTTCATACAATTCCTATTAGTTTCACGAAAGGATCACGATTCTGACATTATGTATCGTTGATCAATTGTAAATCAATTGTAATTAATTTATTGTTTTTTTTCAATGTCATTGAGGAGCATTTACAAAGGTATTTATTATTCAAAAATCGAATGAACATACATTGGATCAAAAAAAACAAAAGGATAAAGAGAGGTATATATTAAAATTCTCGTTATTCTTTTGATTTGATTTCACTTGTGTGTACTTTTTTTTTATAACGCTGCATCCTGTGACGCATATTAAGTCACAGATCGTTTTAATTTATAGTACTATCATTATGGTTACATTTTTGTGTGACCTTTGTTAGGTTTTATTAAATACGTATTATATATATTAAGTTAGGTCTGATTATATATATTATGTATGTAGTTCAGGATAGCGCGACTAGTCGCGGACCCGATCTGAAGTTGTAAAGGATATTCTATTCAAGGGATGAAGTTTCAGTGAAGTAGTCAGACATCCTTGAAATACATAAGAGGTTAAATTTTGGTAACTTTATATAAAAAAAACATTCCTCGTCTCGTTGGCTTCTAAATCATACAAAAACACTTATATCCATGTATCTGAAAATAATTATTTATTTTATTTATTTATTTAATGTCTTTATGTATATACAAAAGTAAACAAGAAAGTAAAGGAAACAATTGTGTTACATTCTATGTACAACAATTTATCTATTATCAAAACGAATAGTTCACCGAAACCTTTAAACTATATGTATGTGTGTGTGATTAACAAAGCTTTTAGAAATCACAGACACAATTTACGTACACGTTTGCTACCAAATGCTGCATCATCAATTAAACCTATATCCAATTATTATAGTAACACGAAGCGAGTCGTTAGGCGATTAAATCTACGTCCAAGTGAGTATATTATATATAACCAGCTTAGTAGGTTATATTAAAGGTATTTGTATGTACATTTATATAGATAACTCAATAATAACAATTTATATTATGTATAGGAAAATCATGTATATAATCAAAGAGGAAAATAAGCTGCTTGAGGATCATTCGCTTCACGATATAAAACACTCTAATTATAATGGCGGTATATGGAGAAAATATCTCAAAACTGTATGGGCAAAATCTTATTTTGAATCCTGGAAAAGGTCATCCATCAAAGATTACTTAGGACTTACTGTACCTAAAAATATCTATGATTAGTATAACAACGTATTAGTTAAAGACAAATCTTTTATATTAATACCAAAGAGCTATTTTCATTATTTATTTCTATTCCAATTGTTAATTTATTGTTGAATTTGACTGTAAATTTTCGTACCAACTTTATCTCCAGTAACGTATTCCTGAATAGCCTTTAACCTAAATTGACAAGATGGACTCCAGTTTATGTATATATAATAAAAAACCTAAATCCTTATATCATGAACAAGGTTAAGTTCTAAAAAATATAGATCGTATTGACAGCACGTGATGCACAATAGAACGGTATTCCGTAGTTCACGGCACATAATCCAACATGACAGTCGAGTTTATGTGCGGAATATAGGTAGAACGAACGTGATGGTTTAGTTGTATGAAACAAATATATTTTAAATATTCTTTTAAAACTGTTGAAGAAATAAACTACATCCATACTTCTATACCAATGTTATATTCGAAAGTAACTTTATCCGTCAGTTACACTTTTGCGACCAACCGCTGCACCGATTTTTATGAAATTTGGTTTAGAGATACTTCGATTCTTGAGAAAGGACATAGGTTACCGCAAGAACCGTCAATATATCGCGGGCGGAGCAGCGGGCAAAAGCTAGTAATTTACATATGTAAGGCATTGGTAATTAAATAAATCTATAAAAAAAAAACAATAATATTTTACTTTTATAACTTATTAAGTACTCCACTATTTAAAAGTGTTATCATGTTATACATATATATGAATCTAAATAGTAACTAACAAGATAATACGTTGCGTATGCTACTGCTTTGCTTGAGGTCTCGGATTCGATTCCCGAGTCGGACCAAATGTGTGATCCGCATATATTTGTTGCCGAGTTTGGGTGTTATCTACGTTTAATATGTATATATTTACATAAAAAGTATATTTATATAAGTTGTTTAGTATTATTACAAGCTCTGATTAGTTTGGGACTAGATGACTTTGTGTGTAAGTTCTAAACATTTATTTAAAAAAAAAAACCACATGCCTGAACTATGAATATAAGCACTTAGACATCTTACCTTTTACAATACTTAAAACTGTACGAGTAAATTGTATAGATACCGAGTGTTAATTTTAAAATTTATTATCGCCGAGATATGATTTTACATACAAAATGAAAGACAAAATAAGATAGGTTTATTTTTTCATTAAATCCCTGTTATAAATCTGCCTAAATAATAATCCCTAACAGCTTAACATAATGTTCCTAAAGTCCCACCATTTTTAAAGATTTAAGTATCACGTTTTGGCTTTAATAAACACTTGTCGTGGGAAAAAACAATACTTTGAATAAAGCATTTCAAAAAATATTGTTATTACAAACTGTTCAAAGAAACATGAAATAATCATATTGGTGAAACTTGCGCTAATAAAACTATTGTGGGTCCTCTCATATGAATAAAAGACGTATAAAACCGAAACACATGGATATCATTTTATATTAAGTAGAAAAAGAAATGTTATTTTGAACATCTTTTATGTCCACCTAGCTATTATACTTAGGTAGTTTATCAAACATTTCTTCCCTTATAGAGAAAAGTTACGGCCTATTATTTATCGTAGTGGGTGGTGAAATCTGTTGCCTGAGCGCCAACTCAGTTCCTTATGTTTATTCCACAGCAACATGATTCTTTTCGTTAGTAACACAATGTAGTCAATTTGCTAGACTAAAAGTTTCCTCAATTCTAACACAAACTTGTTATTGCCTCGTTTTCTATTTCACCCACAAAGAGATGATAAATGCTTTTACGAATTTACCAAGTATGTTTATACAAAATTCCACCAAAATCACGGTGCGATCTTTGACTAAATGCTTTTATTAGGAACGTAGTATATTGGCCTTATTTCAGTAACATAAACGTTACATATATCCTGCTCTCCTATTTATAACCAACAAAAAAAAAACTGAAGAGGTTCTCAACTCACCGCGTATATTTTTTTATATGACCATGCTTAACTTTTTATAGAGTAGTCCAATTTCAATCATTCTTTTTTTAAGCTATTGTATAGCTTTTATCGCGGGCTTTGAGCGCAGCGACCGAATCAAGAAATTCCGTAACGATAAAACCTAACACCCTAAAAAAGGATAGAGAATATGATTGTAACAAGGTGTGCGACAAGGATGAGGCGGCTTCGTGCGCATGCGTGCTGCTGCCACCGACTGTTATCCGTTGCCTTGACAACACAGTCATTCTAGATTCTTCTTTTTTATTTGCTCATATTACTATTAAGTTCTCTGTTTAGTTGAATTGTTTGGCAATAATAGTGTTAGAATGTATGTTGGTAAAAAGACGGTGTATATTGTTTTATAAACTTGAATTGATATCAAAAAAAAATTCTACCTAAATAAATCATTATTGGATAATTAAATTGCATACGTTGATAAAAAATTCTATGCAATAGCTTCACCGCAGGTGTCCCCGAGTGTCACACTACTTTTTATTGAAAAGAATACATCTGAAGGCTAGTCTCATAATTATATATTTTTTTTAATCTAACATTAAAAATAATATAATAAGGGATGATTGATCCCTCACTGATGATATGGTATCTTTTAGACTAGATGGACTACAAAGTACTTTTTTACAAACAGTGAAACGCCTTTGTTTTTGTTAATTTGATTTACTTATTTCTTTAAAGTTAAAACAATTTAGTTTTCATTGTTCATTGATTGTTTGACGCCTTCTGAAATATACTTAGGTAGGCTTTTTAAAAAGTTTTATGAATACAAATATATATTCGAGGACAATATGTATTAGAAGGCATTTTCACGTTTCTTTTGTTGAAACTGTATGGTAGGTAATTTTCATATAAACGCAGTAATGCGCCGGTAATGGTCCATAACAGAAAGCTCGCAATATATAGACGCGGGACCTTTACCCCAGCTCACCCCCATCCACCCCTCGCATTGTACGGTGGTGGTACTACTAACAGAAACAAAATGTTCAAACTACTTGCTACTTATTACTAGATATTCAACAAAACATTCAGACTGGAATATAGCAAAATATCGAGCAAACAATTGCTGAGTTGACAGTGGCCATTTCAAACAAAGCAAAGCACATATAGAATAATAATATTTTATGCGAATTTGTTTGCTGCTCGTACCAGTTTTGTTATAGAAGTTGCAGGAATTTTCTTTCATAAAATTTCTTTAGACTGATTTTGGTGAAATATGTAAGTGTAAACATAAAAAATTAAATGTAGCATAAATAGCGCCGTGAAAAAATTTAATCAAAATCGTGTGGCGATAAGCAGCGGCGGAGATGCTTGGGAATGTTCCAATGCCTCTATATGATGGAAAGGAGTGGCCGCGAGTTTTTATTGCCATGTTCTTTTCTCCGGCTCTACCTATTGTTTGCGAACATGGCATAAATGTACATGTAGAATCTTGACCTGTCACAAGAGATGTATTGCATCCTAAGTGAATAAAGAATTTTGAATTTGAATTTGAATTTGATGTTATTACATTCAAATAATATTCATGTCGCAGATTTTAATTTGACATAAAAAATACCATATCATGTATATTACATTCAGGGATCCTGCCAGTAGAAAGAATATTACGCTTCAATAAGTTTAAATTTTTATGAATTTGGTTATTAAAGTCTTAGGTAAATTCAACCTTTTTCCAAGGAAACAATACTATGGAATATAAGATCATTCGTGCTTTCTCTACTCAACGTTTTATTATCTAATATTACGGAGTAAAAATTAATATCAGTTTGTACGGTCACGACACCCTATACATATATTCTTTAGGTTATCAACGTTATATAGTATAGAACGTTGAACAGTTTAATGTGAAAATTGGGACCGTGGTATCATAAACATTATCTAAGTCGGCAATTGGCGAACAACGCACGTACACCTAAGTACGTACAGATTGTTGAACGAGACTTAAGCCGCGAACGACGCAGGAGAACAATGAAAGCCCGGCGTGGACAAGCCATAATCCTATTTGGTGTGCAGCGCAGCCGCCTGGCCGGAGCTCGGTACTTGCGGCGATGGACAAACAATAACTCTAGCTCACACCTCTCGCAAACCACCGGAATTAACTAGAATCACAACGGAATTGCGTACCTAATTCCCTTGTTGCGCAATGTCTTTTGAGAATTGTTAATAGTTGCTGATACAAAGTATTGTCACATTGGTTTCCTTTTAATTTTACACTATGCTATTATTTCATACTATTTTAGGAAATGACAACGTTAAGATTACGAGTATCATTATGTTTACATTATATTGTTACATTATTAGCTCATGGTTACGTCAAAATTGACGGACTTCATTACTCACAAAAAACATTATTTAATAAAGATTTGTATTCATTTTGTAAACGGTGTAAGTCTTTCTTAAGTCTATACTTGAAGACAACATGTCTAATTATTTTTTAGGATGATGATACATTTTATTATAAAAATGTTTTATATTCAATAAATAGAAATCACCACTGCAACTCCTGGTTTATATATCGTGTATCACCAGCAATCATTCATCTGAAAAAAGGGGCCAAGTGCGAGTCGGACTCGCCCATGAAAGGTTCCGTAGCAGCAAGTAACATCATATAAAAGTTTTTGTAGTTCGTTGTAACTTTCATCGATGTTTTAATAATAGTGTTTTGATTGAAAGAAATGTAAATCGCGGTTTATGATTTATGACGTATTACAAAAAAAACTAATTACTAGATCTCGTTGAAACCAATTATAGTTGGAAGTTTGCATGGTAATGTACATCATATATTTTTTTTAGTTTTATCGTTCTCTTATTTCAGAAGTTGCAGGGGGGGGGACACTTTTTATTCAGTTTAGAAAAATAATAGAAACCTCAATATCATTTTTGAAGACCTATCCATAGATACCACACATGTATGGTTTTGATGAAAAAAAATTTTTTGAGTTTCAGTTCTAAGTATGGGAACCCCAAAAGTTATTGTTTTTTTTTCTATTTTGGTGTAAAAATATTAATGCGGTTCACAGAATACATCTACTGACCAAGTTTCAACAGTATAGCTCTTATAGTTTCGGAAAAAAGTGGCTGTGACATACGGACGGACAGACAGACAGACAGACATGACGAATCTATAAGGGTTCCGTTTTTTGCCATTTGGCAACGGAACCCTAAAAAGCACTTCCCTTTGGAAAAGTTACTCAGCTTGATGAAACGAAGTCAGACTTTTGCTAAATATTTTTGCTGTAGATACATCTTGTATACTTAATATTAATACTTTAGTATTAATCGCTCGAAAACAGATAAATTAATAAAAAGCTTTATATTACTAGCACTGCCAAAAATGGTTTTCTTTAAGAATGGTGTGCTTCATCATTCTATTATGTTAAACATAACTGTATATATGTAATAAATGTCATGTATCTTAAAAAAAATCTGTAGAGTTTCTTATTTTTATAAATAATAATAAAATAAATAGATTGTTCCCTTGAGCTCTCATAAACTATTAGCACTAAATTAAAAGTTATGTCTATGGTTTAACATAAATAAATAAATAAATATTACGGGCATGTAATACACAACACCATTTATTTTGAAACTAAGCAAAGCTTGTGCTATGAAAACTAGAACGGCTGATAGAATCTTTCATATAAAATTCTCGTGTCGCAGTGTTAGTTACCATACCCCTCTGAAACGGCTGGACCGATTTGTATGAAATTTTGTGTGTATATCGGGAAGATATGAGAATAGGCCAACATCTACATATTTTTCAAGCCCCTAGGACGCGAAGCCGCGGGTGTCAGCTAGTACTTATATACTTTTTTATAAATACATACGTTTCATACATTTAAAACACCGAAACAAATATCTGTAGATAATTTAAACATTTGGTCCGACCAAGGATTTAAACCCGAAACTTCAAGTAGAGCAATCGGTACTAGTGTACTCCACTGCCCCACCGAGGCATTCATCATAATTATAGTATTAGCTTTCACCCGTGGCAACGTCCGTATGTTTTAGCGTGAAAGCACGACAGACAAACAGAGTTACTTTCACGATTATAATATTAGTAAGGATTCAAAGAAACAAATTCTATAGAGAAAGTATCATGTTCACTGTCTACAAGAACAACACAGTTACGTAAACCTAATAGACTGCTATAATGAAGAACATTATGAAGTTATTCGCATTCCATCAAATGAAAATCTTATCTTATTTACGAAGTTAAAAGCGCTGAGCCAGATGACACAATTGACAACAAAAGATCTTAAAATTGATTGTAATCTTACTTATTTTTACAACCAACACATATCAAACAGTACAACTGTGACCATATAAATTTAGCTTATTCTATCAATTTCAGCCTTCTCGCATCCAGCACTTGTTAGCCATCTTGCGCAAGTCATCAGCAGATCTGGCCTGTGGCTGTCCTACACTACGTTTACCGTCTACTCCTTTCGTTGAGTGTAATTAAAACATGTTTTTTTTTATTATTGTTGTAATGGAATAGGCATTTGTCTTCCATCTCACCTGATGGAAAGTGTAGATGAAAAAGAAGATGGTACACGGCCATCCAATAATTAAATCTAATATTTAAATATATTAAATAAATAATTTAATATCTTTAAAGATTCTCCTTTCACTTGAAAGTCGGGGTATTCCCGTAGTAGTAGTCGTCCCTGTTATAGTCCATGTCATATGTACTAATTATATTATAAAAATTTGAAGTTTATGAGCATGTCAAAATTGACATCGACATCTACTATAATTTTAACAAAAAGGAACCGACTTCAATGAAAAACTATTCCGAGTACCCAAATCGCGACATTGTGCCTATGATATTTGAGGAGTTCCCTCGATTTTCTTGGGATCCCATCATCAGATCTCGATATGGTGATAATGAGACCATCTGTAAGCTGCGCCCATTCTAATGCAAAAAGAATTTTTGAAATCGGTTCATAAACGACGAAATTATAGCTGAACATACATAAAAAAAAAAAAAAAAGATTCCGACGAATTGAGAACCTCCTCCTTTCTTTTGAAGTCGGTTAACAAAATGTACGTAGAAGGGCGCGACTGTGAATTTTTCAAGCTATTGAAATCTTTCTTTAAATATTTCTGTAATCTTTGTTTGTTTGTTTTTGTTACCTTGTACAATACTTACTGCATAATTTACCCTAGCGACTACTCCCTGTCCTTTTCTAAAAGCCAATTTTGCCTTAAATTGGATTAATAAGAAAAGGATAGGCGAATGCTTCAGTTGTCCTATCTGAAAATAATAATATTCCCAATAAGTACATAATCTTAAAAATAACTCTTGCATTAAAAATATACTCCTGTGTCACGGGGGACTCTATAACTATAGAAGTTACGGACACAAAGAACACTTAGACTCAGAATAAAAATTTGTAGATCTAACAAAGTTTCGGCCCGTGTAGAATTTGAATTTAGTCACCACTGCTGATATCGGTGATTTCGTAAAAATATAACTTACTAGTACCGATTACCGTTTGTTGTAGCCAAAACCAAGTAATTAATTGCAATATTAACTGTTGCTAAGGAAAATCTAACAGATCTGAAAATCCACATATTAATATTATAGTCAATATTGTTTAAGTATGTAGTACTAAAGAAAACAACATTAAACCGCGAAGTGATTAATTTGAAACTAAACCCTTACATGTTGAAACCGTTCTAGCGGTACTCGTTGAGTGAAATATTCAAGGTGAGGGCATCCCGAGCGGCATACTATGGCAGTGAGGCAAACTTCAAAGTTCGAACGAACAAAGATATTATCTTCTAGATAGGCAATTCAATTACAAGTTTTTTCAAATACTATTACTATTGTGCTGCCAATTTGAATAGCCGATTTCATCTAGGTATAAATCTTTTCCATTTTAGCTGCCAATTACATCGGTGTACAAACCTATCCTATTTAGAATTTGTGTATATTTATGACCGTGGGTGTTCAAAGTCGTAATTTACTTTAATGGACAAGTATTCACTTTTTGGTCTTAATTACCAATAGTTTATTTCATATTAGTCCTTTTCTCAAACAAAAAAGTTATCTGCTTATAATTGTGTGTTGTCTTCAAATTTAAATGTATATAAAATAAGATGAAAAGCTATGAATTTCAGAAAAGTTTAATAACTGCTTGAGAATATTAAGTCTAAGTGTACATGTATGTCTCGACAAATAACGATAGAATAGCGAAATGCGCTATTTCGAATTCAAATAATAGATTATGCTTTATGTTTAGTATACCGTAGTACCGTGTAATAAACTCGAAACAAACAGAGCACGTATGTTGCCTAATCAATTATACTAAAGCCTGGACACACTATCAAGCTCTATTTTACATAGAAAGCTGAAGCCGTTAAAATTGGTAAACAGCTCAGTGTACCTTTGATTATGAACATGTCTAGATAGAGAGAATATCATGTACATAATGACATGAAATGTATATAATCAAAGCTCAACACCTAATTACATGAAACTATTAAACTACCTCTTGTAAGTTCAATTTTCATTATTTTTAGACCTCAGTCTGTCCATATTAATATTAAAAAGAAAGTAACAGAGTTTATCTGTTACGCTTTCACGGTTAAATCACACTACCAATTTCAATGAAGTTTAAGGACACTGATTCTTGATGAAGGACATGGGCTATTTATTAATATTATTTATTATGTTAACATGTAAATTAAGATGAATCAATTACATCTATAATTTGCTACAAAAATATACATGTAACAAAACATTCATTACATGGTTTGTTGTACACAGTTTGGCATTTAGATAGTCTTCTTTTTATGAATGTAAATGGTAGCTAAGCATCACATTATCAATACTACAAAATTACTAATACTAAAAAAATTAAATTGTACGCGATACGGCACGGCCAGCAACCAAGTTCTTGGAGTTGACACTGTGTACATATTGAATAAATATATGAATTAAGGTTTGGTCGAGCGATAGAACTGCAATTATTAAGTCACACATTTTCAGGTTAATCAAATGATTCATGATTCTGTTAAAGCTAAAAATATTAAAAGGATTTAATTAAATCTGTTGCCATTAAGTTCCCGTGGTATAATTATGTATAGAATTTTGCGAAGAGATTTCTTAATCAAAACAAACTTTGAAGGGCAAACTTGAAACAATTACTGCCGGTATAATTATAGCATACAGCGATAAGTTCATCTGAGTTACATAATTTATCACACTCGTCTTCCTTACTCCGAAATCATTAAATTTTCGTTTAAAATACAAAATGATAGTGCTTTTTAAAATTATTCAAAGATTCTTGCTAGGCACTTGCACTTTGTTTTGAGATTGCTTCTGTTTGTGCCATAGATAGCGTTGTCCATCTCCGGGGTGCACACAAATCAACCCCACTTTACATCTAGGGAAGGTACCCCAAATAAAAATACTTTTCTTAATTATATTGTAGCACTTTGTCGATGTAATTACAACATATTCATGAAAAAATCATATTTCTATTACCAACCGTTTGGGCGGTAGGTCGAGACCGACGGACATGGCGAATCTATAAGGATTCCGCGTCATGAACTACGGAACCCTAAAAACTGCCGTCTCACAAAAGACCGACCTAAAATGACAGCATATGTGCTTTCGTATTCCGTTGGTAAGTGAGAGACAGGAGGCATCGTTGAAATTGTGAAACAAAACTTTAAACAAACGCTTAACTAACCCATATGGACAGCGGTTTAATTGGCTAAAACCTCTTCAATGATTTCACTTACAGAAAATAAAACGGTAAATTCACCTCTTATGTGTATTTTTATGGCAGTGACTTGATCTTATTTAGATCCGTTAATAGAAAACTATCAATTATTAGAATCCATATCCAGACAGGACAAAAACATATAGCAATACCTGTCTTATAATAATTTATGGAAATGTCCTATAATGTGCCAGCACTTTGAGAAATGGATGTTCTTCATTTATCAACGTCAAAATCTTATTTTTCATAGTAATAGATGATTCATATTACAACTATATTACTAAGATTTATAATGAAATATTTCTAAGAATCATATTATACATTAGTAATTTAATAATATCAACATGTTTTTGAGAATATATTAATTTGAGATGAAACAGTTTGAAAATTGCTCCGAATTTGAAAAATAAAACCAAATTTTTAAAGTACTTTTAGACATTTTTTCTACAATTTTAATATACCCAAGAATCACAAAAGAAAAGAATAATATTCTTTAATCAGAAATCCTTCGAAAATGTAGCTATTTATATAATTACTAGCTGACCCCGCGAACTTCGTACCGCCAATTCAACGTCACTCAATGGCTGTGAATGACATTGACATTCGTTACGCACGTTTTTTTAAATATGCAAAATTAAATGTATATTTTTCAATATTTCTGAGAGATTTTCTTAATATTTTTTTCCGTAAGAACCTTCTCCTAATAATAACAAATACAACAAAAAAAGAATTAGTGAAATCGGTCCAGCCATTCACGCGTGATGCCGTGACCAAGGAAAACGGGTTTCATTTTTATATATATAGATATTCATTTATCTATCTTAAACGTAAATTTTGTTTTGTTGCTGACTGTAGTACATCTACTATTATATTAACGAAAAATTTCGTAGCCGGCTTCTGGCGTCGAATCCGTGTTATCTGGACAATTCCATGTATGTATGAGTTTCATTTTTAATCTGATTTCAAACTTGGTTTTCTGACAACTATGAATGTTGAAAGCTGAGAGAGCTGATAGCTGACAATTTATAGTTTAAAAATCGGACAAGTGCCAGTCGGATTCATTCACTGAGGGTTCAGTACTTAGGATATTTCTTAGATACGTAACTTAGACATAAACTTTTGCTTATACTAGCTTTCGCTCGCGGCTACATACGCGGATATACACGCGGATATCGGTAATCACGGTAAAAAGTAGCCTGTAAATTGCACCATCTAGAAGTAGAAACATGGCTCCAACTACCAGATATCTGCACAACCTAGATAGGTTGTGCAGATATCTGGTAGTTGGAGATGGTCTGGTCTGGTGATTGGCGCCATGTTTCTACTTCTAGATGGTGCAATTTACAGGCTACTTTTTACCGTGATTACCGATATCCGCGTGTATTATACTGTGTATTTATCGGTTATGAAAAACCACCATTTATTAGGATTTTATAGAACTAACCGATAAATAGACAGTACAATCTAGAAATAGAAACATGGCTCTAACAACCAGATATATGCACAACATAGATGACAAACCACCATTAATTAGGATTTTATAGAACTAACGGTTAAATACACAGTACAATTTAGAAATAGAAACATGGCTCTAACTACCAGATATCTGTACAACATAGATGACAAACCACCATTTATTAGGATTTTATAGAACTAACCGCTAAATACACAGTACAATCTAGAAATAGAAACATGGCTCCAACTACCAGATATCTGCACAACCTAGATGACAAACCACCATTTATTAGGATTTTATTGAACTAACCGCTAAATACACAGTACAATCTAGAAATAGAAACATGGCTCCAACTACCAGATATCTGCACAACATAGATGACAAACCACCATTTATTAGGATTTTATTGAACTAACCGCTAAATACACAGTACAATCTAGAAATAGAAACATGGCTCCAACTTACAAGATATCTGCACAACATAGATGACAAACCACCATTTATTAGGATTTTATAGAACTAACCGCTAAATACACAGTACAATCTAGAAATAGAAACATGGCTCCAACTACCAGATATCTGCACAACATAGATGACAAACCACCATTTATTAGGATTTTATTGAACTAACCGCTAAATACACAGTACAATCTAGAAATAGAAACATGGCTCCAACTACCAGATATCTGCACAACATAGATGACAAACCACCATTTATTAGGATTTTATTGAACTAACCGCTAAATACACAGTACAATCTAGAAATAGAAACATGGCTCCAACTACCAGATATCTGCACAACATAGATGACAAACCACCATTTATTAGGATTTTATTGAACTAACCGCTAAATACACAGTACAATCTAGAAATAGAAACATGGCTCCAACTACCAGATATCTGCACAACCTAGATGACAAACCACCATTTATTAGGATTTTATAGAATTAACCGCTAAATACACAGTACAATCTAGAAATAGAAACATGGCTCCAACTACCAGATATCTGCACAACCTAGATGACAAACCACCATTTATTAGGATTTTATTGAACTAACCGCTAAATACACAGTACAATCTAGAAATAGAAACATGGCTCCAACTACCAGATATCTGCACAACCTAGATGTCAAACCACCATTTATTAGGATTTTATTGAACTAACCGCTAAATACACAGTACAATCTAGAAATAGAAACATGGCTCCAACTACCAGATATCTGCACAACATAGATGACAAACCACCATTTATGAGGATTTTATAGAACTAACCGATAAATACAAAGTACAATCTAGAAATAGAAACACGGCGCCAACTACCAGATATCTGATGAAAGTACGAGAAGTAGCACAAGCGAGAACTGGTATGAAAGGATTCAGTATAGAGTAGGCTCCGAAGAACATCGGAGGTGCAAGCATTTTGAAAAAAAAAAAAAAACTTGATGTCCACGGAGTAATTTAGGGCTCGTGCCGGGCGATAACTGTGTATATTAGCAGCGAGAAGCCTCCTCCTGACCGTCCATACACTAATTTGCACATTTCTTACTTCTTCGAGTCTGTTCTTGAAGTCCACATAAGAAGATTTGCGATTTCTCAACGCTTGACTAACTAGAAAACGATCATCCCGTGGTTCAGTACATGTCTTTCTGCCAGAACCAGGCCTCCTCTTGACGGAGCCGGTCTCTTGATAGCGCTGCCAAGTCTTTTGAACTGTCGATCGACTCACATTTAGCCTCTGAGCCACGAAGCATTGGCTGCAATCTTCTTCAAGCAGCGCAATAATTTTGCTCGCTATTATCACTTTATCTACCATTTTCGAGATTGCTAAACAGCAATAACAATACTTTTAAATATCAAGAACATTAGATAATTTAATAAAAATTGACAAAATGTTAATTAGAATAGAATAGAATAGAATAGAATAGAATAGAATAGAATAGAATAGAATAGAATAGAATAGAATAGAATAGAATAGAATAGAATAGAATAGAATAGAATAGAATAGAATAGAATAGAATAGAATAGAATAGAATAGAATATACTTTATTGCACACCAAATACAGATTTTTTACAGTTGAAAGTTTTTACGAGATATGTACAATGGGCGGCCTTATTTCTAAAAGCAATCTCTGCCAGGCAACCTTTGGATGGACATTTCGACAGAAGAGAAAGTATAAAGAAGGGTAGTTAAGGTGTGTTAAAGCTATTGTGATTCTAAATAGAAATATGAGTACACATAAACACAACACAAATATACATACATAATAAAAAAACAAAAATACATATACATAAATACACAACATAAATAAATAAAATATATATTGTAAAAATATATACATAACATACATACATTAAAATATTATAAAAAATAATTCAGTTATATACAGCTATCGAGAGCAAAGAGTACTTATGAAGCCAAATAGTGTTCTTTAACCATTTTCTTAAACGCTGTCAGTGTTTCGGCACGTCTAATTGATGTTGGCAAACTATTCCACAACCTGACAGCTTGCACCGTGAAAGATTTGTCATAAAATGTTGTGGTGTGGCTAGGCACCATTAGCTCCAAGGATTCTGACGACCTTAAGGATCTCATGTGTGTGTCACTGAGGAATATAAAACGTTCCTTTAAATAAGGTGGGGAAAAGGGATTAAATAAGATGCTATAAAGCATAGAAAGAATATGAGAGTTCCGACGAAGCCGAATTGGGAGCCACTTGAGCAATTTGCGAAATTCAGTCACATGATCATATTTGCGCAAACCAAATATAAATCTAATGCAGAAGTTTTGTAGGCGCTCAAGTTTATCAAGCTGCTCCTCGGTGACATCGAGATAACTGACATCGGAGTAATCAAGTATAGGAAGGAGTAGGGATTCAGCCAGCGCAACCTTAGTAACTGTAGGTAGGAAGTTGCGAAGTCTACGCATTGAGCCCGCCGATGCGAATATTTTCCTACTAACCTCTCGCAATTGGGGACCCCAAGACAACGTACTGTCAATGAGAATTCCCAGGTTCTTAACAGAAGTACTAACTGGGAGTACAACGTCATTAAATTTGATGTCTGGTAATTTAGACCAGTCTATCCTGGAGTACAACCTGGAACTGCCCACAACAACGACCTTAGTCTTAGATGGATTTACAATTAGACCATACTGACTGCTCCAATCACAAACTCGCGCCAAGTCTAAGTTCATAGTGGCAAAAGCTTCTGACAGTTTGTTCAATGGAGCTTGCGTATAGATTTGAAGATCATCTGCGTAAAGGTGGTAGGAAGAGAGTAGTGTTTTTGAGATGGAATTTATGAAAATGGTGAAAAGTAAAGGAGATAGCACGCCACCAAGGGAACTCCAGCAGATGTATTATGCCATGAGGAAAAGAATTCCTCGACGTGTACACGCTGCTTTCGTCCTAACAGGTAACTACGAAACCACTCAATCACCGTTGGAGATATGTTAATACTGTGTAAAATGCCCAACAAGATGTCGAAGTCTACTGTATTAAAGGCATTACTAAAGTCCAGTAAGGAGAGTATTGTAAGTTTTCCATGCTCCATGCCCAGCCTGATATCGTCAGTGACATTGATCAGCGCGCTTACCGTGCTATGACCTGCACGGAAGCCCGATTGATAAGGATTTAGGAGACAGTTCTTAGTTAGGTAGGAAGTTAGTTGGGTGTGGACAAGGCGTTCTAAGACTTTTGACAGAAATGACAGTACGGAAATTGGACGATAGTCGGAGAAAGATGTAGGATTGGGTTTTTTGGGAATGGGGATTATCTGTGCTTCCTTCCAGGTATCAGGAAAAACACTGTTGGTGAGGGAGTGATCCAGGATGTGGCATATAATGGGAAGGATTTCATCGATAATCGGTTGGATCATGTTCCGACTTATGCAATCACTTCCAACAGCATTGGAAGTTATGGACATTATACACTTCTTAACATCACAAGCAGTAATCTGTTGAAAAAAGAACGGGCAGAAGTCACGGTTAGAGTCGATATTAACTATAGTAAGCGCCACAAAATGTAGTTAAAAGTTGTTTTCTTTGAAAACCAGGCTCAGTCAAAAATTTGAATTTGGAAGGTACTCTTATAAACATTATGACACTTTTATAACTGTCCAGTAACATGTTTAAATGATTAAAACCCATTTTGGAATTTTATTTTTTTCAGCCAGGAAGAAAATCGAAACCGCCCGTTTTTTTTGCAAATGAGTGTATAATCTACGAGTAACCACGAGTATTACAAGCGAAATAGCGTTACACTGTCGATATAAATGAGGAATAGGTGCTTTTAAACAGAGACCTTCTACGCCTTTTCATCGTTCTTCGTATGAACGATGGTAATTTTCAAAGATACGGAAAATTTGGTTGCTCACATTATTTATTCAATGATATAAAGGATTCACCGTACCACAAAATCTTTTAAGGAATCTCTCGTTTTCGATCGGAAAATGATTTAATTAGAGTAACTTGTTCATTATTTATATAAAAGCCTACATAACACCTAGCGTATACCCGAGTACAAGCCAATCTACCCGCAAACCGCACCCAAGTGACATCCTAAGCCAATTAATAACCTACAGAATCTGCAGTTAGATGCTACATTGAGTAGGGTGGTCATCAATCACTTTGCCAGTAAAGTTTATTTTAGGTGTCAAAGTAATAAAATGAGATTCTATCTTTTTCATCATACTTTTATGTAATACGGGTAACAGAGATTAATATCAAGGGACATTTTATTCTTACATTTTACGTTCTTCGGCTATCTAAAATAATGAAAGAATTTTTATTGTCATTGCCATGTTCTTGCCGCACAGACTTTAATAGAATACGTAAATATTTTGTACCTACCTTTATACCTACCAATTTTATAAAGCTGAAGAATTTGTTTAAACGCACTAATCTCAGGAAGAACTGGTCTGATTTCATAACTTCTTTCAGTGTTAGATAGCCCAGTCATCGAGAAAGTCAATAGGCTATGTATCGTCCTACGACTAATATGATCAGAGTAGCAATGAAAAATATTGCAAAAACGGGGAAAAAATAATTCTTTTGAAAGCTTACAGCTTACAGCTAGCTTTAAAGTTTCAGTAAATCAATGTATGAACGAAGTGTTTCCCTTTAAAGGTTCTAAAAAAACTTGACGAGAGCATATTTTTATTTTTTAAGGTTAGCTCAGTATAACCTTTTTATGGGAAACTTTTTGTAAAAAAAATATTTCCGTGGTGTAACATCAATACGCTACAGCAATAGAAAACGCAGACGTGGGTCAGCTATCATCTATAAAAAAAAATACGTTGACATGAGGTGCAAAGGTCTTTGATCATAATATTTTAAGCTGTACCTACTTTTCAATCTCAAAAAGAGTGTAGTTTTGGTACACATTTATATTTGGAGGGACGGATGTGATTTAAGGTAAAAAAGAAAGGAAGTAGTTATGTTTTTCTTTCATTTTATGTGCAAGGCGTCACATATTAGGCATGCCTTATAAGTGCTGTCGTTTCCATATTTCCTGGCAATTTCGAATTTAGCACTGTTCTATATTCGAATGTGTTTAAATTTTGAATCTCAAAACAGTTGAAAGTATTAGGATTAATGCTATTGTTCAGTCACAGCGTCAATTGAAATCTGCCAGGTTACGTACGAAAATGAATCTTCCTAAGGAAAATGTTCGTGCAATAATTTTCTACAACTTTAGAAGAGGCCTGACACGGCTTCATTGTTTTGAAGAGTTAACATCTGTGTTCAGTGATGAAGCCCCATGTCTGCGGACTGTCGAACGCTTTTATTTAGAATTACAGCGTGGACATCCTAGAGATAGTGACAAATCCCGCGAAGGACGCCCAAAATCCGCCTTCACTGAAGATAACATCATTGCTGTGAGACAACTAGTTCTAGCGACAGTTAGTCAAAGCGACTCATCATCAACCCCCACTTTCGAGTGGAATAAATTTTATAATAACTAGTTTGAGCGAATGTAAAAGTGTATTAAGCTACATGGTGAATACTTCGAAAAACAATAAAAAGTACTAAGGTCATAGTGGTTTTATTCTTCAAACGACAAAACTTTAAAGGCATGCCTCGTATGTATACTGAGTTCATGTATTTTATGTTTTGTCGTTAACTAAATGCTCATTTAATATTGTCTATTTTTATCTCCTTTAAACGGACCATAATACTTTTATATATAAATAAGTATATAGAAGTCTAAAACTAATATAAGTTGTTAACTACTTAGTTGTTAATTTTATTAATCTTTAGAAGTAAAAGGTGCAGCAACCCTCTTCTACTTACACTACACTTAATGATACTTTGATATGAAATTAATCTGATAAGTTTATTTGCGTATCACTCAAGCGGTAAAAGCAAGCCTGTGTTTATTGAAAGGAGAATACACGTGGCTATTAATCTAGTGACCCTTGCCAAATTAAATCAACAATTTAATGTTTAATCAAAACCTCTTAACGAGACCTTCACCATCTAAACTACCACTACTTAATTTATCTTAATTATAAATTATATTACTTCAAAGCTCAAGCTTTACGACTGTTATCCTGCATAACATGACCTCACAGAGACGCTCTTTGCCACTAACGGTCACCAGCCAGCCACCCAGCCTGGTTCGGTACCACGGCGTCGTTGCTTACTTTCGTTAATTTTTCTAATCACCTAGTTCAACTGGGCTATGGGCGTCTTATTAACGCGTCAATGGTATTATGTCCAAAACACTTTCGCAATAGCACTAGCTACTTCGAAACTTTTTCATAAAGACAACTCCCGCATTATCATGGGTCTAGGACTTCACGAACATACATGAAACGGACACAAGGAACACCCAGACTCAGAACAACAATTTGTAGATCACAAAAAGTGTCGTCCCATGTGGGATTTGAACCTACAATACTTGGTGGCGTCGGCCGTCGAAAGCGGAGAGGCGACTTAAAACCTCTAATCCAACCGTGCAAACAAGTTGTAGTTGTTTTAATCTAAAAGAAAGTTAATTACTTAATCAGACAAAATACTACTTATGTAAAACACATGGATCAAGTAATACAACTTACAAATAATACCAAGAAAAAGAGAGTGCAAAAGAAGAAAAAAGTGATTTCACCGTTTGTTATCTTCAATTTGTGACAACGATTATATTAAAATGATAAATTACCTTTAATATCGTGCCGCACAATTACATTCTTGTATCTTCGAGGATTATTAGATTCGCAGACCAAAGGAATAATAAAAGGACAAAAAGTAACATCAGCAGGTATATCCAACTAAGGAGTAAAATTTTACTGACAAAAAGCCCCCCAGCCCCAAACTAAGGGGATCTTGTACTATGGGTACTGGTCATTTGATAATTGGGGTTAGGGTATGAAATTATAATTTTATTGTAATAGGTACTTTGAATTGACATAGAACCTTCATGGTTGGAGATTTTTGTAAAACCTTTTTCAAATCGTAACTATGAGGTTCTTCTTTAAAACAAAAGTGCAACATTCGAATATTGACTTTCAGTTGTTTTTTATTCAGCTTAGACAAGAAAGATGCATGGATTCTTTATCCTGTTTGGGGATCGTAATTACGATCACTAGATGGAGAGAAGTCAAGATCAGGATAAACAGGTTCGTCATTATTTCAAGACTATGATTACAGAATCGTTCACCTATAATTCAGCCTTCTATTGCTATAGTATGCGTCTTCTATTGCTCGAAGAGTGATGTTATACCGCGGTAGCAAATTAGTTTTCCATAAAAAACGTTATAGTAAGCCAACCTTAAATAACAAACATATGCTGCCTTAAACTTTTTTTAGAACTTTTCAAAGGGAACAATTTTGTCATACATGATTTTTGCGAAACTTTAACGCGGGCGAAAGCTATTAAGCCATATAACTGTAAAGTTTTATCCAAATCAGTTTAATAGTTTTTGCGTAAAAGAGCAACAAACATACATACATACCCACAAACTTTCACGTTTATAATATTAGTAAGGATCTATATAATGATAACGTAAATTTTCGTACTTATACATACATCATTATGTAGATAGGTGACATGAACAAGTGTTAGTACGTAATATGAATACATTAGTTATATAGTCAATTTATAATCGATAACTTTGGGTAGAAATGTTTAACTAATATTTGAACAACAGAGCTAGTACAAAGTGCTTACAAATTCGAAACAACTACATTCGGGTAGCGTAACTTTTAGCAAGCTTTGTTTGGTGCTTGGAATACAATTCCAACTCCCGGCACACAGACAAGGTGATCTGAACATTACTCCCTGGGGCCACTACTATCCTATAGGCACATAACATCGATCGTTTTCGGAACACCCGAAAATTACTGTACCCTAATAAAGCAAAGATCATTTACTTACTTCGTAGAAAAATACGAATCTACTATAATTCTTAGACACGATATTTGTACTGAATAGGAAGGAAAATCAAGAAAGCTTTTACAAATAGAATCATGTACGAGCTATGTTTGAGTTACGAACGTTAATATACAAAGAATGATGTATCTATGTGTGAAGAATTACATTTTATTTTTCTTGTTAAGACCTATTCGTACTAGGAATGTAAGTACCCTATATCGTGGAGTACTTTATAAACATACATAAACCGGATTCAAAGTACACCCAGACTCAGGACAATAATTTGAAATCACGACGTCATGTACGTGCTGTTATAATATGCGTGCATTATTATCTAGGAGGTGAAAGTAGTTTGGAGATCATCTGTGTCTGATCCGCAAAGAGCCAACGCCTGAGTGCCATCACTGCGGTGGCCGGACCGTCGACACGGTACATCACATGCTGGTAGAATGTCCGGCGTGGGAAGAGCCAAGACGTAACCTCGTGGCGGTCATCGGGCTGAGGAGTCTCTCGCTCCATAACATGATTGTGGCCATGATACGGAGCGATAGCGCGTGGAATTCCGCCGTCTCTTTCTGTGAGCAAGTCATGCTTGCGAAAGAGATGGCGTAGCGAGGCCGGGAGAGCTTCAGAACTCTATCGGTGCACCAGGCCCGGGAACAGGCCAGGTACCGCAGGCAACTCGGGCGCCGGAGATCATTAAATGATCTCCGTCCTCCATAAGCGCATAAAAAAAGGAGGTGAAAGTAGTAATTAAAGTATTTGTCTCACTATACTTTAATTACTACTTTCACTCTCTCGAGTTTGAAGATAAAGAAGCATTGAGGTGTGAACTTGGTGTGAATTTGAACTAGTTAGTGTACCAACGTTAAGATGTTTGTTACGTAATTAGTATTTTAGAAGAACAATGATAACCAGAGGCTAAATGTGAGAGAACAAGTTTCAAATCAAGCAACAAAATCTTTCACTACCTTAAAATAGGAGGAAAATTTTGTGAATTATTCTTCATTAAATTGTTGAATGTGTTATGTTATGTGCTACATTTCCTATACTTTTAGTGAGCTTTCATTTATTTGTTAAATTGACAAATTTAATTATGACACCAATTTAGTTCGATCAAGACATGACAGAATGTTCATAAGTATTAAACTAAATCGTAATAAAAGTGTTATTGTTTCAACGAGACTAAATGGTTACATTACATCCTTAGACATTGTAAGGCAGGTATTTAGTAAGTAAAATAAATAGTAATTATGTAGTGTAGGACGCTTACAGGCCAGGTGGAATGATGATTTGCGCAAGATGGCAGGCAGGAGCTGGATGCGAGAATCCCAAAATCGATCAAAGTGGTGTGCAATGGGAGAGGCCTATGTCCAGCAGTGGACTGAGATAGGCTGATGATGATGATGATGTAAAGTTATTAATCTGATATAAGATTTATCTATGTATGTACTAGTAGGTACACTAACATAGGTATTGTTGAATGGGACACTCGCAGCAATTGATTTTATGGAAAAACTTATTTATTTTTGAATTATTTATTGTTCACACACACGGTTATACAAAACTTGCATCGCAGGCAAAGGACAAGTGTCATGTTCTATATGACGTTTTTTACAGTGACAGCTTATGTCAAAAAACAAATGTTTGGTGTTCTAATATTTTAACAGTTATAGCAAAGTTTTTTAAAAAAATGCGTTAACGTTTTCTTTGTCTTAGCTGAAAATACAATTCTCTTTAATCATGGATTCCATTTTTATCACTAAAATACTCATAGAAATTATGGTTGTATTCTACTAATTACACACCTTGTACTTTGAGGTTTAATCTGTTGACCTTAACGTACTTAACGTAATCTATAGGGAGTTAGGAACAGACCGGACGTTGATTCCCTTTTGATGTCATTCACAGAATCCCAAATTATTTTCGTCGTTTATTCCACCCACTTTTATTACGTTTCCAACATTCTTTGACGTCCATCTACTTCATTTTATATGAAAACACCGGTAAGGTGCCACCTTAATTAATGTATACTATAGAAAACTCAGACATTTAATAAGTAGGTACATATCTGAACTCAAAAGAATTCTTGTTCGTATTATTTACAGGGGACAAATTCCGTTGTAAAATAAAATGGATATCGAATGTTTGAAAATGTTCAAGTCAAGTCAATTTGCAGGTGACAATTCAAGCAAATTGTTACTGCCTGAACGCATTCAAGTCCACGTACCCGATGTTTTGATACAAATCTCGGTTTTATGTCTTTTATAATGCACAAAGATAATCACAAAGTTATATCAGTTCCCTACAGAAATTTAATCAATCAGTAGGTATAGTCATAAAACTCTTCCGTTCCTTCCGTCCAACAGACAAAACTACTGAGCGCAGAAAGTTTGATTGAAACTTTCTATTTCTTCAATAGATTGACTTCAAATGCTTACCTAATTTACAATACATATTATTAATGCAAAAAATTGTAATGATGTATGAATGTTTGTTAATTTTTGATGCCAAAAGTTCTGTAGAAACGATTGAGCTGAAACTTTAAAGTAAGAAAACTTACGTTATCATAGCAAGACAAGGGCTACTACTTACCGCAATAACTGACATGTCTACACGTAATGTTTAATTAGAATTATTACTCATAAGCTATGGTACGGAAATACGAAATCGATTAGAAAATAACTTGCGCCCATTTCGATGGTACAATATTATGTTATTGGGACGTTTTTTATTTGTATTTTATGGCCATCCATCTGTTTCTATTTACTGTTCTTAGGATTTTATATTATGATCAACATTTTCTATAATAGGAATTTGAATATCTTGTATTGAATAAAATTAATTTTCAACAAAGGAATAGAAATAGTTATAGTGCATTTTATATTTATACTTATATATAAAATGTTCGTAGGGTCCTACTTCGATAACTATGTACGGAATGTATAATGAAAAGGGAAAGAGGTTCTGACCCTTTTTTATCTGAGCATTATCTTCAATTTCGTGCCGTTGAAATCTTTTAAGCTTATTATCGTTCGAATATCCTTGTCATTTGAACTTAAATACGAATCTATGACAGTTGACGTTTTAATTTTAAACAGTAAAACGCTACTTAACATTCTTGGTAGTAAAAAAGATTTTTTTTATTGTTGTAATGGAATAGGCGTTTGTCTTCCATCTCATCTGATCAAAAGTGTAGATGAAGACGGAGATGCCCGGTACATGCCCATCCAAAAGAAACCTGTTCACTCTACTCTTAAAGGCTCCAGAGTTCAACTTATCAGGAAAAAATAGATCCAGCCAGGTCGTTCCAAATTTTGGCGACCCTCCTATCGTAGTGCCCCAAATACGGGGCGGTAAAAGTTTCGAAATACGTCACCTGATTCTGGGGTTGTGAGTGGTTAGGGGGGAGGGGGGGAGGTGTCGGAACCCCCCCTCACCATTTTTACCTGCCGGAAATACTTGGTTCCCTAAGAAAAAAATAAAAACAGAAATGGTAAAAATTTCGAAATACGTCGCCATTTTAAGGGGTTGTGAGTTTTTGGGGGGAAGGGGGAGGGGTCTGAACCCTCTGAACCCTGCCTCACCATTTTTACCCGCCGAAAATACTTGGTTCCCTTTGAAAAAATCAAAAACAGAAATTTGTACAAACATTATTTATACCACTTTATATACATGTTTTATTGCTTTATGCATTATAGTCGACGGAGCCCCGCTAAGCGGGGCTCCTATTTCTGGGTGGTTTAAAAAAAAATAACCACGACGGCTAAGGCGGCATTTCCTTTAGCACATAATATATAAAATATAATTACCTTGATTAATTAATTACAGTAAAGCAATCCAAACAGAATCCAAGAACGTAGCCAAGTCGTAGAAAAAACACAAATCGATACGGAAGAACACATTCACTTTAACTCGAAAGCAAAGGAATGACGCATAAATTTGAAATTTGCTGTCAATTAGTATCAAAATCATCCATCCAAGATGGCGGGTTGCGTTTCGTTTCACGTTTTTCATATAAAACCTAAAAATTACATTTGAAAAACTGTACTAAAGCATAAAAATACATTCCGTTTTGCATAATTGCAATTGTATTTAAGAATTTTTGGAAACTGTTTAAAAATATTTAGACGCAACTCCGGCAGCCAAAATTACTTTGGGGGGATTAAGACTAACTCCCTTAAGCCCCCTACACCACCAAAACCCTCGAATTCAGGTGACTCGTTTCGAAACCCAACCCTACGGGGCATAGTGTAGATGTTACAAATACCTAATGCTTAGGTGCTTTGAACTTTTCTTTTTTTCACGTGTGGAAACCTCCACCATAACCCCACCGGGGTTTGCAGCGGGGCGGTGTGTGCAAATATATATAGCAGCAATAAGCTTCGACGAGCACTTCCACCTCATGGGGGGTAAGAGATGAACTGACCTAACATGTTGTCCGGCCTCTTTGTCAACCTCACCTGCACGCACCGTGTTGTGATGATGCGCCCTGCTAGATAACGAGACGACGCAACTGAGCAATGGCAGTATAACCGTATCCCCAGATAGAGAACTATCTGGAAGAGGATGAAGCGAGTCTTGCGGTCTAACTTCTATATTCTATAATAACTTCTAAAATGTCTTAAAAAATAGAATTTAACAACCACCATGGAAGCGAAGATCAAAACTAAACTACCCCAGGACCAGGACAACCGGAGAATTTCTTCGTGAGTGTAAGTCAGGCAGCGCCCTCTGGGGGATAAATACGGAGAGCCCTTAGTGCCAATGTGCCCAACCATGTCCAGCAGTGGTTATCCTTCCCCTAAAATGATTTAAAATAATTCAAATATTTACAACAGAAAATTCAAATACATTACTTTGTTTAACGTGCTTGACATGTAATTTATGAGATAAAAGCATTCGTGCCACCTGACCTCAATAAACAATGACACAGATAGTTCGAGTAGTGCCTCTTTGGAAATGTCTAGAAAACTCACTCTTAAACGGTTTTCGATAAATTTTATCTGTATATTTGTCATTTCTGTCTTTATAGAGTTATTATTATCTTTACATTCAACGTATTTTGGGATGATGTTATGAGGAATTTCGTAAATGGTACTATGACTTACGAAGATGTAAAAATGTAATATAATTTCTACAAGACCTAGGTCTTAAATCAATTGTAGTGAAAATATTCTAACTTTGATGTTTTAAAGGTCGAGGTCACTATTCGGAGGAGAATCTCATCTCATCGTCAAACGCGGTGAGATATCTATCTCTCAGTCTCAGTGGAGACCTCCCTTGAGAACGCAAACCTACGTTGATAATCTCGAAGCGTTTTTGATTTAACTGCAAGGGGTAGGTATCAAAAAGAAAGATAAGTAGTCATAACTATAATCTAATATATAAAATTCTCGTGTCACAATGTTCGTTCCCACTCTTCCGAAACGGCTTGACCGATTCTTATGAGATTTTTTATGCAAATTCAGCAAGTCTGAGAATCGGCTACTATCTATTTTCCAAACCCCTAAAACGCGAGCGGAGCCGCGGGCATCAGCTAGTAAGTATATATATGTGACTTAAAAAAATCAGGTAAAACCGGTTTACCCAGTTGAACTACTCTTAGTAGGCGGCTTCAAATCAGGCGCGGTCGCAACCTGATATTTTGAAGCAACCCTCACGCCAAGAAGGAGAGGCTATGTCGAATAATGGTTATTGAAAGCCTATTAAAAGCTGTTGATGATGTTGAAATGTAAATTTTATGGCAAAGCGTGTGTTAACATTAGATTTTAGACGTCGCTGAATGTATATTTAGAAGAGCTAAATCTGTCAGTTTGTTTTTGACTGTATTTTCACACAAAAAAAGAAATTTGGTCTTGTTGTACGCTATCTATCAGTAGACAATAAAAACACCATTGATAATTAACATGAAGAGACTGCCCAGTTGCATTACGAGGCTTCAAAATAAATATAACCTGAATTCCAGTTATAATAGTTATGGTAGGGGGGCCAAGCGGGGATTTTGGGATTTACTAATGCGCGGCAGATTCATATACAGGGGGATAAATGGTACCCGGTATATATAACGCCGCGTGTGAAGGATAAAGGATCAGATTAATAAAAAAAAATGATCAGAAAACGAGCGCGTCAGATTAAGGTAGGGTGAGTTAGTTACATGCTAAAAAGTGTATATTACACTAATCTGACACATAAGTGAATTTAAGAAAGGGGAGGGCAGCAAAGTTGTAAAAATGTTCTCATGATATGTTGATGTGATGATCAAGGATAACGTAAAATATATAATAATAAAAATTAATTAATTAATTCTGTTACTGGTGATATAGTAACACGCATCATTAATAATGAGTTGTCATGCCCTGATCACGAAGAAACGGATACAAATATGAAAAACCTTCAAGCAAGAATAGAAGTTTGGATGAATATTGGAGTTGGCAATGCACGCGAATACATCGACGTATCTGCTCTCTAAAAAAACTTAGGCCCAAAAATTTCGAAGGCGCTTCGAGCTTTGCATGCGTTCACTGGCTGCGATTTCAACCCAGCATTGTACCGACGAGGGAAAAAGAAACCTTTGCAATTTCTGATGAATTCAGAAATCCAAGAACCATTTCTGGATTTAGGATGAAAGGAGCATAATGTGCGGGTCTTTTAATTTAATACAGTCTTTTACTTGCTACTTGCACGGGTTGAAGAAGTTAGACGATGTCAATCAAGCCAGGGTTGTCATCTTCAATAGGACGTACAAGGTAAAAGACAAATCACAACCCTTCTCCTTCCTTGTCCGGAATCACGATGCGTGCAACTTGCCACCTTGTGAAACGAAGTTACTCCAACAAGATTAATTGCATGCTTGTGGAGTAATGCCCATAATGCTAAAAGTATTGATCTTTTACCAACGGACTATGGATGGAAAGTTATCGACGGAAAATTCAAAATGACCTTCTTTCCAGGTGATCAATTGCCTAAAGCGTACGAAGATGTAGTCATAGTCATTCTTGAGGAAATCCAGACTCCAGGACTCCAGAATCAGGTATTTATTTTCTCTAATAATTAAAAAAACACGTTGTTCATAGAAAGAATAATGATTTTTGTTACATACACGCAAATTGCCGCTTTTCTATTTCAACGCGGCGGACATTGAGGAGAAACGAAGGGAGCTTGTCGCTGAGCTCGACTCTGGGTAATGATAATTAGGTCAAGTTCAATTCCAAGAAAACACAGGTGCGCGCGCTTACTGCAAAAAAATCTCCGTTCCTTCCCCTCCCCACTTTTTAGAACACTCAACTGCCAATGCAGGACTAGCTTGGTATCCTTGGTATGGATATCTGCCGAGATCTCAACCGACGAAATTACATAGAGAGCTTCACCAAGACGGCCTCGCGGAAGCTCGGTGTGCTGAACAAGGTGAGACGGTTCTTCTCGCCGGGACATCTGTGTCTTCTCTACAAGACCCAGGTCCATTCCTGCGTGGAGTATTGTTCTCACCTCTGCGATGGCACCGCGCAATATTTACTTGACGCTCTCGACCGCCTCAGGGTAGAGGCACTAGAACGAAACGGTTCGGCTCTTACTTCTTATGTCGAGCAATCAAAAGCTGGAACTCGCTACCAGCTCACGTGTTTCCTTCCCACTTTGATCCCGGGTCCTTTAAGCGGGGCTTGAAAAAGCATCTCACTAAGCCGCCATAATGCGGGCCGCCATGCTTTATTGCCTGCATTCGCGGCAATGGTGTGTGGTTTCCCCCACTCTTGGATTCTGCTCGTGCTTTCCATCATGCAGGATAGAGTCACTTTGGTAGCCTAAATATAAAAAAATAACTGAGGAGGAAATTGTGCCATAAGATGATTGATGATTAATTTATGAAATATACGTTTTTTTATTATTTTCTTTTAAATACAGGTATTCTACTTAAAAATATACACTCATTTATTTGCATCCTGTTTCCTGAACGTTTCAATTAATCAAGATCAATGATTTAAATATATATTTTTGCCAGGTTAGGTGAATTCCTCCAGAATCTAGAGTCTAGATAATCGTCAGAATAAGAGACAGCACGTTTAGATGACGCATATATATCTTAATTTGACGCGCTTGAGTATTTCAAAATGGTGAATTTTTTGCACATTATAATAATGGCCGCGATTTTGCGTCCGTCTACCGTGTGTCCTACCATGTATACCCCAAATAATGTTAGTAATAATAAAGGTTGATAAGATGATGATATAAAAAGTTGAAAAAAAACTAACTTAACTCAAGACGCTTGTGTAAATTACAAAACTGAACAGTGAAATCACAAATAACTATAATTAAAATTTAAAATTTTAATCATCATAGCATAATCATCTGTATATAAACAACTTATCCACAACGTCGAATGTTCTCTTAAATTTCATTCCGACATTTTACATCGACTCCCTTTACCGCATATTATTGTTAAGCGACAACGTTGTTCTGCTTACGACGATGATGTAAGATTATTACACTCATTATAACTTGTGATTATGCGGCGCCTATGTTTTCTGCTTGAAATAATATAATTACTGTCATATCGTACCACTGTGAACCATTAAAATATCAAAGTAAAGCGGTACATAGACGTATTTATATAATGACAAATTCTACATTAGACATATGATTACACTAAAATCTGATAAATATTTTCACTCCTCTTCTTATTAGATCCCTTTTTACTTCAAAGTACATATTTTTTAAGAACCAGCAATTTAACGTAACTTAATGACTATTAAGGTCATGAGAAATAAAATAAATTGTACCAATTTGTATGAGTAGCTAAGTTAATATATCACAAACTGAGTAACCGTATCGCATGGAGGAAGGTCTGTATGCAGACCTGTTTTCCTCAGGAGATCGATGCAATTTACATCGAAATCGATAAAATTCCAATTTACGTGAAACGTAGGTCAGATTAACGCTTTTTGTCGTTGTTCTCACGTTTTCTTCCCTGAAAATTGACAAAAAGTAATCAGTGAAAATGTCTTATATATAAACGTTGAATTCAACTAAAATAAGTTGTAATTTCGTAAATATATATATATGTGTGTGTAGTTTTGCAAAGTTAATATTAATATCTAATAATAGCTTTGTTACTATTCCAAGATTTATATAATTGTGTACCGATGTTGTCCGCACAAGGCTTCGACTGTATTAAGCCCAGCAATTATACAATTTATGTACAATCGGAATTTAGATATCGAAATTAATACGTATTAATAATGGCCTAAACAAATTGTCGATGTATTGAAAGGCTATTATACTGGTAGTGTTGTGTGTGATATTGTGTGTTGAGTGAGCATGTGGTCTGTGAGATGTGAAAGATCAATTGGTTTACATAACTTTTTTTTTTTTTTTTTTTCGTGCGGAAATCCCCACGGATGCCACACGTTGGTGGCTATGTCGGACTCGAACCGACTAAAACCGCACGTCGTCTCGGGTACTATGAGTCGGGGAACCAGGTATACCCTCGAAAGGAAGTCCCTGAAACCCCGACGCACCTCGGGCCACCTACCGCTAGTAGATGGCCCCCTTCTGTGTGGGGCACCACTCAAAAACTACACGGCACGCGCTTTATAGCGCTCGCACATCCACCCCGGCCTGCTTCTGCTAGGGTGACAGATGGCCTAATCTGCCACCCCCAGGCCTGCGCTTATGGAGGACGGAGATCATTTAACGATCTCCGACGCCTGAGTTGCCTGCGGTACCTGGCCCGTTCCCGGGCCTGGCGGACCGGAAGAGTTCTGAACCTCTCCCGCTCTCGCTCCGCCATCTCTTTCGCAAGCATGACATTCTCACAGAAAGAGACGACGGAGTTCCACGCGCTCTCGCTCCGTATCATTGCCACAATCATGTTATGGAGCGAGAGACTCCTCACCCCGATGGCCGCCACGAGGTCACGTCTCGGCTCCTCCCACGCCGGACATTCTGCCAGCGTGTGAAGTGCCGTGTCCACAGTCTGGCTACCGCAGTGGTGGCACTCAGGCGTTGGCTCTTTGCGGATCAGACACAGATGATCTCCAAAGCACCCCTTTCCAGTGATCATCTGTGTCATCCGGTATGAGAGGCTGCCGTGATGCCTCTCGAGCCAATCCTCCATAACGGGTCTTATCGCCGCAATAACGGCGTGCCCAAAATGCCCGGCGTGGTTTACATAACTGGTTTTATAAATTGCTCAAATTTATGTTAATTCGAGCTGTTTATAAATATAGTAACGCTGATCTGTGTTTCTCTGGCAGATTTATGTCTAATAATTATCCAGCTTGTTGAATGTATAAATTGTTACGGTCACATAATTTTTGAATACGTACTTACTGCCCAATAATACAGAAGCATCTTACTAGGCCGCCATAATATAGGTCACCATGCTGCATTGTGCACTCACAATGAGGATGGCGACTTTTGGATACTTCTCATGCTTTCCATCGGGCAGAGCAAAGTCACTTTGGGAGGATTATGTTTCAGATCAATTAAAAAATGTAAATTAGGCACGGCCTTTGACCACAAAGTAATAATACAGAAGTCACAAAACTCAGCTACTTCAAGTAAATACACGCGCTTACTTACACACACACACACATGCATCAACCTACGCTACTTTTCGTTGGTATCTTACCAGAGGTCATGTTGTTAGTTTGCCTAAAAATACTGTCCTGTAATTATATTGTGTACGTTATACATTATAATATAATGGATTACTTGACTTGTACAATGCAAATAATTGGAAAACTTCGTACATAAATAACAAATTAATAGGAAAACATTACAATTATCTATTGGACATGATTTAAAATCGATGAATGTCATTATGGATGACTACGGAACCCTATTCTATGCGTGGCTTGACACGCACTTGTCCCATTTTTTTACATATTTTTTTAAACAACACTTCAGTGACTCACACATACATAAAAATTGGCCAAATGCGTGTCAGGCCACGCATAGAATTGGGTTCCGTAGTCACCCTTAATGATAGGTAGAATTCAAATCGTGTCCAATAGACAATTGTCATGTTAACTTATTATTTCTTTATTTTTGTACGAAGTTTTCCAAGTGAGTGCATTTTACAAATTAGGCCTCTATATGTATAAAAAAGTTATCGACACCGCTATAATTTTCCTTGAAAGTTCACTAAAAATATATTCTATATATATGGATAATATCATGATTTTTTTCAGGTTTGTTGAACCAACCGTTTAGCTTTTAGAAGGGAGAGCTTTTAGAAAAAAATGCGCTTTCAAGTTGAATACTTAACGGACACCTAATAAATACCTAAATCGAAAAATGGTTTTAGAAACCTTCAATGTTTTTAAAAACATCTATCTAATGATACCCCACACGATGGGGTAGACGCGAGAAAAAAATCATCTCCCCTTTACATATAGGGGAGGTACCCCAAATAAAAATATTTTTCATAATTTTATTGTAGCACTTTGTCCACGTAATTACAACACATATTCATGCAAAGTTTCATCTTTCTAGCACCAACCGTTTGGGCGGTAGGTCGAGGACGGACGGACGGACAAGGCGAATCTCTAAGGGTTCCGAGTCATGAACTACGGAATCCTAAAATGTGTTTCACGTTCATGATCTAAGTTAAAAGAGTTTTGCACCGGAGCGGAATTTTGTGGAGGAGCATATTCATAAATATCGATGTATTTAAAAAAATATAAAATAACATTGGCAATTCGACACACATCGCCATCTAGTTATCAAGCATGGCAGACTTTAAGCATGTCATTTTAAAAACGTGTGTTTGCGTTTAGTTAATGCAGTTGTAATATCTTTTTAGCAGTTTTACAGTCCTTTCAAAAAATATAAACTAAAATATGATAAATACATGAAGATAATTTGATTAATTCAAATTATAAATGATATCGATCTCGAAGCCATCCATTACATGTTGGCAGCGGTACAGGATCTGCTATTCTCCTTTATAGTTTATATCAAGGTGTAATGCAATTACCGCGCGGCTTAACCGCTGAACCTACGGTGCAAACCTATAATCTAAGTGTGGTACCTACATTTTTTATTTGATCTGAGTCTTATCCAAAAAAAGACATTACAAAGTTTAAAATTTAACAGTACATATTTCCCAGACTGAAGGAACAGATAACAAATTCTTTAACACTTAATGCGAATTAGTTCATGTATACTTAATTAATAAAATGTACCTAAACTTATTAATGAGTTTTAAACTTCACATACGCGGCAACACTGAACCGATAAATGACGTTTTGTCATTCGTTCAGAACATGAGTGAGTGAATTAGGGATGGCAATTCTTTCCAACAATTATTGATTTTTGGATCGATCGAATCGTACCCTGTAGAATTGATTAATAAAAAATCGAGCTCATAAAGAAAGTTTCTTTTTTCAAATTGTATTTATAATAAAATTATTGTTTTTTTTTTACAAGAACAAAAAAATCGAATGTCGATTTTCAAGGGTAAAATATCGAGTATACTATACGATTCACTACAAATTCCGATTTAAAACATAGATTTTTTTGTTCTGAATAATAGATTCTTTGATTAATCAATCTTAGATTGACATCCCTAATTCTTTCTTTCATTTAGTTCAGATCAGTTCAGTCCCTTTTCAAATGTAGATGGGCTTCTCATTCATTTTCATTTCATAATTTTCATATTTATTATAGAGATGGGCCTAAGAGTGATATTTGATTAGCAGCGATCGCACTGAGCAGTTAGTGAAAATCGCAGTGAAAAATCGCAGTGATTTAATCGCTCTTTAATTACCTCTTAACTATCGCATTTTGATTGAAGCGGGATGTATAGTGGCATATACATACATCTCTACTTGTCTCTACTATCGTGGACCCTGTATCCAACAGAACCTATACTTGTCTTATCTCTACCTGTCATTAGAAAATTTCGTTAATATCATTTATGTACTATTAGGGTTGGTAAAAAAAACAATTTAAAAAAACAAAAAAAAATATTTTTAATTAAAATAACTACTTTAAAGTAACATAAAAATAGACATTTATTAAACTTGTGTGAATCATCAAACTGGTTTTTTCTACATTGCAGAAATATCTAAATTCAGATAAGTTTTCTTATAGATAACGAAATGATATGTTACATATTAAAGTAGGTAGCTAAAAGGAGCAATTAGCTATCCGTACAGAAAGTACAGATAACAACTTGCGACTAGTTACGGTTCTTGCTCTGTGTTGCTGCTCGCTGCTATTTGTAGTCGCTGAATCGCTGGATGCGCAGAGCAATAGCAACTGCGATCACAGTTTACGTAAATAGCATGGTGATATTTCGCAGCGATAGCATTCGCTGTCTCACCACTAATTTATTATTTTGACTTTGACGTGTGGTGATATTCTGTTCACACTTGAAAATAAAGTTTAATAAATTTACTATACAAATAAGCAGTAATATTGAGCCGTCATCATGACTATGAGGCCAGATGACCACCGTAGAAAATGGGATAAAGATGAGTTCGAGAAAATCGCAGCAGAACGATTGAAGACAGAATTAGAAGAAGAAGAAAAAGCAAAGAAAAAAGGTAAGTTTAGCTATAACCATAACCCGAATTGATTACTCTAAAAGTCGTTTAAAATATATGTTCTAAACATGTTACATTTATTATTCCAGCGCCTCCTGTTAAAAGGGAGCTTCTGAAGCAGCGAGATTATAAGGTTGATTTGGAGTCTAAACTAGGGAAGAGTGTGGTGATCACAAAGAACACGCCAACATCACAATCAGGAGGCTACTACTGCAATGTTTGTGATTGTGTTGTCAAAGACTCCATTAACTTTTTGGACCACATCAATGGCAAAAAACATCAGAGAAATCTGGGAATGTCCATGAAGATTGAAAGGAGTTCATTAGATCAGGTAAGCAAACAGTATTAATTTTAAGTGGAGTGTTTTGGTTTCTTTCAATTCATTTTAAAATCGGAACCTTTGAGAAATTCCACCCAGAAATGTTAACTAACTACACTTGTGGATTTTTTATAAATATGGGTATTTATTTTTGTGTGTTTGCATTGTTAAAAAAACATTAATTCGTGAATAATCTCATCACAAAAATGATTTTCCATAAAATCAGTGTATGCGTAAATGAGGCTTAGTGCTTCCACTGTAATCTGAAGTATATCAACTGAATTCCATATGCTATTAGGGCATGGCATCTATCTAAATCTGCAACTAGCTTAGGGTAAGTGTGCACTGGTGACTATTGTCACTGTGACAAAAAAAGTTTTTCATGTCACATCACGTCTTAAAATCTGAGTGCGCTCACAGCCAATGACAGTAAACATTTTTGAAATCCAAGACTCATTTATCATTATTTGCGAATTGATTAGGCATGAAAGAATATATAGTGAAGAAGAATACTGGGTATATCCCCTTTGGATACAGTTTAATATGTGGAAATTTATACAAAATATTTCATAAATTGCAACAATTTCCATAATTTTTTTTTCAATATTTTATATTTATGTCAGAATATTCTTTAAATTTTTTGTTGAAAAGTACTGGTCTTCTTTGTGTAGTGTATTGATTATTGCAGTAAAAAGTAGCCTATGTGTTATTCTGATATATAAGCTTTATTACACCCATGCGCGCTAGGCCTTAGTCGGGATAAATTCATGTTTTGTCTAAACGTCATAACACGGGCGCATTTTCGTTGAAAGGCGAAGCGAAAGTTGAAAGGCCCGTAACAGCGCATCGCCCGTGTGCATTGCACACCCTGCACTATAGGTAAAGACGCCCCTGCACACACACTCAATGAGTACTAACTAGGCAAAGTCTATACTATGATAATCAGACTGTATGAGTCTTCTTCATCTTCCTAGCAATTATTATTCCTAGATTTTTTGGGATCACCTTCTAGGTCAACCAAAATATTAGTTTTTATATGGAGAGACTGTCATCAGGCCTCTGCAACCCTAAGGGCTAACTGAAATTTGAAGTTTGAACTGATTGTCAGTATATTTGAAGGCACTTATTTTCCGATAACAATTGCCATAGTTGTTAAGACAATGAGGACCTGATGCTGAACATGCTCTATGAGGCATGGGCTTTATAGTTTCATCAACATCACCCAGATTAAACAACCACCACCAATATTGAATATAATAATATTAACTTATGTTACATATTTTTATTTTTATTCCTTTCTTGTATTATTTTGTTTATAAAAAAAGTCATAGTTTTCTTATGTATCTCTTAAATAAATCTTGTAATGTGAATGTATTACACAATCCTTGACATCCACACAATCAATTGAACTGCAAAATCGGTGGTCAGCCATCACCTATTCTTGACTAAATTGTATTGTTGGTCTAGTGGTTAGTGTGCGACTGCTGATCAAGAGGTCTCGGGTTTGATTCCCCCGGGTCAGACCAAATGTTTGTGTGATCCACAAATATTTGTTTCGGAGTATGGTTGTTTTCTATGTCTATAATGTGTGTATTTACAAAAAAAATTATTTATGTATTTTAAATCAGTTGTCTAGTTACCCATAATACAAACTGCTTTGTTTGGGGACAAGATGGCGTTGTGTGTAAAATGTTCGTAATATTTATTTTTTATTATTATTATCGGCCGAGCAGGCAGAATAAACATATTTCCTACATTCAACAAGTTCTTATCAATATTTTCCAGGTTAAAGCTCGCTTCGCTCTCAATAAGCGAAAACTAGAAGAAAAAAAACGCGAATACGAATTGGACTCCCGTTTACGTGAAGCAGCAGAGGAGGAAGCCAGGGTTAAGGAATTTCGTCGAGACCGACGTCGAGACAAAAAAAGGAAGCTTATGGAAACTGATGAACCGGAAGATGATGAGCCAGCTCAGTCAGAACTAGCACAAATCATGGGTTTCTCAGGGTTTGGAGGTGCCAAGAAATAATTTTTAAATATTTTTAAGTCGTAATTAACTAGAATCTTAGCCATATATGTATATATAATAAATAGTTTTTAAGTAAAATATCAGTGATTTTAATTTCTGGTGTAATGTAAATCTATGTTTATAGGTTGCGTAATGATGCTTGCGTTGTGTAAAGTCTTAAACTTCTGTAGTGTGACCTGTAGTATTAATGCCAATTACTACTCCTAAATCTATCTTTCTCGGCAATGGCTTTCTCGTTTGAGCTAATTTTTTTTTCCGCGAGCCATTTCTTCATGTTAAGGGAACAAGAAGCTCCCTGAGATCGGGTGACTACAGGGGGTACCAGCAGCGATTCATAACGCAAGTCATGCAGTTTGGCGGTGACAACACAAGAATGAATGTGCTTGGACGTTATCGTAATAAAACATCTTTGTTCCGCCAAATGCGGTTGTGCCTTCTTCTATTTTTTTAAAAGCGGTCCATAAACTATTAATGTCCAGTGATCGCTCTTCTGTTTTCTAAATTCGTCGCAATGACCTTTCCGGCCGAAGCGACCGTCTTCGCCAGGCGAAGTTCGCCTTGTATCCTTGTTGGTTTTGAGGGTTAACAATAGGAGAGGAAGAGACTGTTTTATGAAAACAAAGAAACTTAGGTTTGTCAGTAAGGTAAGTAAATTATCACGAAGGCATCGAGTTATTTTTTTATTAGCCATTAAATGCAGTCAGTCATTCCTGGTTTCGTCGTGAAATGCAAATTGCATTATCATGTTATGCCCATACATACTAGCATTTTTCAGGGATAGATTGGTAAGATTGTTGAGGTAGGTATGAACGTTAATCCGCCCTGAGTGTGGCCGCGGATGGGTGGGAGGGGTTCTCCGTCCATCCGCTGTAGTGGCCAGCCGCGAGGGGGCGACGTCCGCGTGTGACCGGACGCCGCCCAAACGGATAATATTAAATCAAGACGGTGCCCGCAACAGGCTGGTGCCGGGAGGGGTCCAGAAGAAGATAACACTGGCCCCCTCCCTAAACACAGGCGCAGAGAGGTCACACCGTGTGGTTTAAGTCGGTTCGACACACCACCCCGCCATAAACCCCAGGTAGGGTGACGGTCCGCGGGGATTTCCACATGTTATTTTTTTTTTTTTAGGTATGAACGTTGATCCCCTTACGCTACCTTTTTTTCGATTTGATACGATTTATTTCCACTCACAAAATTGAGTACATTTTTAAAATTTGGTATGTTTAGATGGTAGGTTTAAACAATATTGATTGGTTGGTCTAGTGAGTAGTGAATGTAGTGTTAATGACTGCTGAGCCAGAGGTCATGGATTTGATTCTCACCTGGTACAAGTTTTCATGTGATAAGGCAGACATGATCATCCAATCATTTTTTCTTTGCCTGAATATAATTTTATGATGATATTCCGAAAAATTATAAAATAAGCCATGTGACAACTAAAAAAAAAGAACAATCGTCGTTTATGCTCCCTGAGCTCGTTGATGCTCCTGATTACTCGGTTAATCACTTGTTATCAGTCTAATATGCGCCGCTCTTGCTAAAACGGAACTGTGGCGCGCAGACCTGAAGGATTTCGTGTGCCGATTCCAAGTGGGGTCTACCCACAGTTTAGTTCGTAGTTGGCGGCGCTGGCGTTGTTCTTTCTCTTTCGCTCGCGTTGTTATGATACACTGGGTACATAGAATTTCATAAAAAACATGCACGGTGTTTGTTTTTGTGATAAAGCAAGAAACTGTAACTAAAAAAACTGGTATTGCTTCTGAGTAATAATGAAGAAATCGAAACAAAGAGATTAGATAACAATCATTTCTTGAACAAGTAAACGTATTATGTTGTATTTCATTTCATAAATGGTAATAATGGTTTACTATTATGTACCTACTACTGCGCCTTTGTTTCAATTTTGTTATACTTTTTTTTGAAGTTAACCTCCTCCGGTTCTCAATACGTCGGAATCTTTTTTTTTATGTATGTTCAGCGATAATTTCGACGTTTATAAACCGATTTCAAAATTCTTTTTGCATTGGAATGGACGTAGCTTACAGGTGGTCCCATTGTCACCATATCGGGATCTGATGATGGGATCCCGGGGAAATCGAGGGCAACTCTTAAATTTTATAGGGACATATTATGTGTTTTATGTATGTCTGGTGGAAGGTACAACTCTTTAACTTTTAGGAGTTGGAGGAAAATTATTCAAATATGATAAATGAACTCATTCAGGTGAGCTGATGAAGGAAGGTACAACTCCTTAACGGTTAGGACTTGGATAATATTTTTTTCAATTTAATTTGTATGAAGTGTGATTTCACTATTTTTATTTGTTGTAATAATAAATACACAAAATATAAATGATAAAATATTTATATGCGAAAATTGTAAAACGTAAAAATCAACAATCTTTGGTTGCTACGACGACCAGATCTGCGCGCGCCGCTCGCTCTGCCATCGGCAATCTTCGCGGACGCTGTCGTATGTCGTCGCGCTGTATGTGGAACAGAAGTCGCCACATCACTCCCCTCCAAGACCAGAGGTTGATATGAAGAGCCAGTGCCAGGAGTGGGCAGTTCCTGTGAGTCGGAACTAAGTGCCGCTAGTTCCAGTGAGTCGGAACTGTATGCCGCTAGTCCCAGTGAGTCGGGGCTGGATTCCGCTGATCCCAGTGAGTCGGAATCGCTTGCGGTGCGCGGTGCTGCGTAGTGGCTGGCTGCTGCGGAGACGGGAGAGAGATGCTCTTCTTACGTGGACCGTAGGTGCAGTGTGCTGTGCCTAGACTCTGTTGAGGCCGTAGGGGCTACCAGGCTGGAGCGGTCGCGTCCTGCGTGTGGTGTCCCTGTTGAGGCCGAGGTTGCTGGCTGGCTGAGACATTGTTCTGAGAATTGGAGTTTTTTTTGATACATCGCTGTGGGAGTGAATAAGATGACGCTGCTGATCTGCTTTCTTGAAGGCTAAAACGGTGGTAGTCGTGCGGCAACTCGGCAAATATCGCTTCCAATGGAGCGCGGCCCTGCATTAACGGCCTCTTCACCGATTGATGCATCCGCAAAATTATCATTCACAGTTTTCTGTGCATCCATATCTTTGGACAGAATGAGTATTGTTCAACACTTACGATTTTAGAAGGTTTACCCGTTCCGTGTCCAAGCGGGGTCACCAGTGAAGTGTGATTTCACTATTTTTATTTGTTGTAATAATAAATACACAAAATATAAATGATAAAATATTTATATGCGAAAATTGTAAAACGTAAAAATCAACAATCTTTGGTTGCTACGACGACCAGATCTGCGCGCGCCGCTCGCTCTGCCATCGGCAATCTTCGCGGACGCTGTCGTATGTCGTCGCGCTGTATGTGGAACAGAAGTCGCCACATCTTTAGTGTACCTTTAGTTGTATACTTTCAACGTGAGATGACTGTGAGGAAGTGATTGAACCTTAATTTGTATTCTTTTATTAGGTTAAGGTTAGAGGATGACTATTTATATAGAATATGCACAAAATAGAGTTTTAGTCATCAACATCATCAACAGCCTATAACAGTCCACTGCTGGACATAGGCCTCTCCTTAGAAAGGAGGTTTTGGCCTACTATACCACGCTGGCCAGACGGATTGGTATAGGGTTGGTTTCAAGTTTTCCTTCTCTTTGCATTGATGTTGTCTTCCGTAGTTTATCCCTTAGTCGCCTTTTATTCTTTTAAGTTGATTTGGTAATTTGACAGCTAAGGTAACTCCTGTTCTGTAGAAAAGAAAATACATGCAAGGCTGGGGCTTAGATTAATAATCTACACTACCTTCATCTATATACCTAGCTTTTCTTAATAATTCATAAAATAATGATGGTATATAGTCTAAATTGTTGTCTTTCGCCTAACGCTTTCTCATCGTACTATTTCTTAGGCAATTTGTTAGCTTCATATCTAAATCGCAAAGGGAAACACCAACTAAAGTGTTTACGCTGCTAAACTCAGTTTTCTGATAGGCACAGATTAGGAATGCCGTTATGGACTTGACTGAATTTATTCACGTCAGATCGATGACCGCATGGTTAACTGCACTAGTTGCAACGCTAGATGCATTAGCGTTGCGATTAGTGAAATGTTCAGAGAGCCTAGTGTTGCTTTGTTTGGGTGGTTATGATACCTATTTAAAAGATAATTAAGTATTGAGAAGAATTTTCAGTTAGTAATTTAAGCTAGTCAAATTAAATCCAATTTATTTTACACTCCAGTGTCCTAGGCAGGGAGTTTGCGTTTGATGTGTTTTTTTGAAGTCTTTTTAAACTACTCGCTACAATCAACTGACAATAACGACCAGGCCACAGCACAGTTTCTGCTCTTCTTAAAGTAGCTGGCGATATTAAGGTAGGGATGGAAGATACTAAGGTAACAATCTTGGTACTGGTTGATTTTTCCAATGCCTTCAATACCGTCAGTCATAACCTCCTCCTTGCTGTCCTATCCCGTTTCTCAGCCTCTCAAGAAACACTAGACTGGTTCTCCTCCTATCTTCGGGATCGTCAGCAGTCTGTCACTATGGAAGATTCTTCTTCTAGCTGGTGTAGCCTCGTTGCTGGGGTCCCTCAAGGCGGTATCCTGTCTCCCATGCTTTTTTCTATCTTTATTGATCTTATCACTCTAAGACTTCAGTGTTCCTATCATCTTTATGCCGACGACCTGCAGTTATACTTTCAAACTGAATTGCGCAATATATCATCCGCGATTTCAGCCATGAATAGTAATCTGGCAGCTATCAAACAATGGTCTGACATGTTTGGCGTATCGGTGAATCCAAATAAATGTCAAGCTATCATCATTGGCAGCAACCGTAGCATAAGTCAGCTTAACCTTGCATCAATTCCACCTCTTAGCTATGATGGCATGGTTATTCCATACTGTGATGACGTGAAAAACCTCGGGCTGCGTATGGACTCAACCCTTAGCTGGCGAAAACAAGTCACAACTGTGTGCCAAAAAGTCACAGGGTCATTACGGGCCCTCTATAGACTCAAGAACTTTCTCCCTCTAAAAACTAAAATAACGCTTGTTCAGACTCTAATATTCCCTATAATCGACTATGGTGATGTGTGTTACTTCGACCTGAATGCAGATCTGCTCAATAAGCTAGACCGTCTTCTCAATAATTGCATTCGATTCGTTTTCAATCTACGTAAATATGATCATGTGTCTCAACATCGCTCACTATTGAAGTGGCTTCCAATTCGCCAACGCAGACAGATACGAGCGTTAACTACCTTATACTCTTTACTTTTTTCGCCTACCTCTCCATCTTACTTAACTAAACAACTTCAATATTTAGGTACAAACCACTCCAAAAACCTTAGATCATCCAACAACCCACTTCTCCACTGTCCCACTCACCACTCTGACTTTGTACATTCTACTTTCCTAGTTCAATCTGCTCTGTTATGGAATGCGCTCCCTCTCAAGATTAGAACGGCAGGAAGTCGCCAAACTTTTAAAAACTTGTTGCGGAAACATTTTACAGAAACATTAACTAAACCTTAACTTTAAATTATCTCAAACGAAAAAAATTAAGATAGTATGTATTTATGTAGGTATAAGTATATATGTGTATGTATGTATATAAGTGTATATGTATGTATATGTCTGTATGTATCTATATATGTATGTATGTATGTGGGTATATAAATATTTATATATTATGTTCCGTATGGATATGTTTTAATTAAAAAACCTATCCCTCATTATTGTGCATCTACCACGTTTGTCTCTGCATCGCCCTAAGGTCGACTGGTAGAAAATGCCCATGGCATTAAGTCCGCCTTTGACACAATTTTGTGCATAAAGTCTTAAATAAAATAAAAAAAAAAAAAAACACACAAATAATACAAGAACAGAAGTAAACGCACTTCTGTTTTTACGGTGCTACTATGGAATGCGCTCCCACTCGAAATCAGGGTGTCCAACAGCCGTTACACATTTAAAAAGAACGTACATGATTACCTTCTCGAGAAGGCGGAATAACTTGAGTGTTTTATATCATGTTAAATGTATCTGTTGCTGTTGCTGGCTGGTACAGGGCCATGGCCTGGCAATGGGCAATAAGTCTGCCGATGTACACAAGTGTATGAAGTTATACTTATATAAAATAAATATTCGGCCTCACACCGCCTACGCACTTAGCGAGCGATAATGTAGTAGTGTCGCTAGCTCTATTACTAAAACATATTAATTTGTCGTGCAAAGCATTTGATTACACAATAAGAATATTATGTGTTGACTACTTCTAATTTCCGTCAAAGCCACGCCTATGACACACACTGGACTGTGCTCTATTGTGTTGGAGCTTTCATGCGGAACATGAATCTGAATCGACAAGGTCGTTACTGAATAGCAACATGCATGTCATACATATCTTTATCTACATTATACAGCTGTATGCAGAAGTGTTGGTGGGGCGTAGTAGGTATTAGATAATATATATTCAATTAATGAATAATTAAGTAGGTACCTACCTACGAGGCCGGTTCAATAAGTAGGTACCCGTGTTAGAAGTGAAGTCACCATTTTTTTTTAGAAAGATACACTTCTCTTAACCGTCCTGCTATTTTAAGGGTTCCGTAGTTCAAGACTCGGAACCCTTATAGATTCGCCATGTACGGCCGTCCGTCTTCGACCTACCGTCCAAATGGTTGGTGAAAGCAGAAACTTCGCATGAACATGTGTTGTAATTACGTCGACAATGCACGTAAAGTGGGGATGATTTTTTTAAATCGCGTCTACCCATTCTGTGGTGCATCAACTAGTTAGTAAGGCGAGATAATCAAACTTTTAAAGCGCATTTTTATTGTAAAAACAGCCACACACGCTCTTCGTTTACCCCCGAAGGGTATGGTGCAAAAAGCATTCCCTTTTTCCACCAATGTATTAGTGCAGTTACCTAATCACTTCATCTTGAGGCTATCAAAGTGCATGGCTAGACATAGGCTTCTCCAATTGCACGCCACTTTTGTCGATCTTCGGCTTCAATCACATAACATTCATTAAATATTAATAGGGTTGAGATGTGCGTGTGCGGCGGCGTACCTCGGCAGTCAGGAGAAACACCAGGAACGCATTAGCGGCTCCTGGTGTCCCACCTGCCGTACACCACAACTGGGATACATTCTGGGGTGGCAAATATAGTAGGGGTTACAGTATAAAATTATTATGAAATTCTTCTTGTTTGTTGAACAGATACAGAAATTAAGGAATATTGGATCGAATTGTGACAAGTGGTGAAAAGTGGATTTTTTACGATAACCGTAAACGAAAAGCAAATCCTACTAATATTATAAACGCGAAAGTTTGTATGTATGTATGTTTGTTGCTCTTTCACGTAAAAACTACAGATTTTTCTAGAGTAATAAAAAAATAATGAGGCCTTACTACAAAATTTGTTTAAAAAAGGTAATAAGTACCTGATTAATACCCGTATTTTAAGTAAGTAGATGAAGAGGGCTGCAATATAATAAAAGGTTGTAAGCACCTGTCACAGTAGATAGTGATGATACAGCAAGCAAGCAATGATTTTCCGCTACAATCAGGCGAAACCACGCCCTCGTATAAAATGCAAGTTCACAGTCATGGGAAGTCAATGTGATCACTTAATACAGAGACATGAGGACGTTAATGTTGACAGTCGCTTTATCAGCTTTATTTTATTCTTACGCATATGCTTTTCAGGTAAGTTATTTACTATTTAAATATTGTGATTTTTTCTTGGCGTTATACTAAACTATAGATACCATAGTCCACTCAGGTACCTACTGAAACAGTAAGTACCTTACCATATTTTATTCATTGTCGTACTCAGATTCTGGTCCAGAGTGGTTGACTGTTTTTTTACTAGCGCTTATTACCACTGAAGTACCTAATCAAATAATATACTAAAAAATTGAAATAGGTTGTTTAATGTACTTCGATGCAATATTAATGTCGAATCTCGTCTCTGATGAAGATGATAACTAATTGAAGTAGGGCACTTTATTTTTTAAATATCGAATCACTTTGTAATCATTTGACACAATAATTATAAAACATAATTTGAATATATTCATGGGACCATTTTGTTTTTTTTTTAGACTTAATATATTTGACGCAGAACAGTAGCCATAAAAAGTTAGTTTCATTTATGATTCATTGCAGTTAGAGATCTCTGAATCATTATTTAAATAATTTTCATTCAAATAATTTCCCGCTAGGTTTAAGCTGTGGCAATTAGATAGTAGGGTCGTAGACAAAACAACAAATATGGTTTCAAAAGGACAGAGTCGTATCTAAAATTTATTTAGTTTTTATTAATTCAACCGCTGATGGATTAACAATACTGAGTGATAACAAAACCTATTAGCCAGTATGGTAGAGCAGACCAAAACCTCTTTAATATATATATATATATACCTATATGTGTGTGTGTGTGTGTGTGTGTGGCTTAATAGGTATACAGGTATAGTCGTTTATATAACTATTATATAAACAATTAACTTGCCTAACATCTCTTACAATAAAAACAACAACCTATAATTTAATATACCTATTCTCATTGTTTCAGATTGCTTTAGATTCATCCGGCCTTTCGTGTGAGTCTATAGAAATTAATTAACGCAACTATTTGTGATTTGTTTACCTATTACTAAATTCGAGGTCTCGGGTTCGATTCCCGGCTCGGACCCAAATATTATTTGTGTGATTCACAAATATTTGTTTCGGAGTCTGGGTGTTTTCTATGTACAATATGTATGTATTTACAAAAAAAAAGTATGTTTAATGTATTTATATAAGTTGTCTTAGTACCCACAATACAAGCCTAATACAAGCTCTAGTTAGCTTGCGACTAGATGATGTTGTGTGTCAGATGTCCAAAATATTTATTTATTATTTTGGTCATTGATAGATATTCTTTTCATAAAAGTGTTCCAATCGTTACTTATACAAATACATCTTGTCACTGTGGGTTACCTGAATAATAAGCTAACTAAATATGGTACCTAACTATGGTAATACATGTTTAGGTATATATAGTACATGAAAGAAAATGTATACCTACTTATAGTGTAAGACTTTTAAAGAAGGAAAACTAAAAGAGCACTAAAACGTAAATAATTATTATGGGGAAAGGACTAGGAAGTATTTATTACCAAAGTTATGTAATAAATATCAAATACTGAGAGAGGATAAAAAAATATAATGTAAATTTATACTTAAATTAAGACTAAAAGAAATGTTTGGATATGGTAATAGATTAAAACGTGTACTTAATTAAGGCAGCATTTACTCAAAAATACTGAGGTTATACAAATTTATGTATTGTTTGTTTCTTAGATATATTTTGTTTATTTTTAGCTAGTTATTAGTATTTTTACCGTTGTATTAATAGTTTAAAAAGTAGCATTAAAGTTTTATACATAAAATATCATTGATTAAAGTACATATTAAGTTTATTATAATATATTGAGCGGAACGCCTACAAACTGTTAGAATAGTTTGGCAAATAGAGACATACATTGTAAAAAAAATGTAACTTATAAGCCATTATAATAAGCCAAAAAATATATGTGAATAAAGAATAATAAAAATAAACATATAGGTACTCTGCTACGTGTTTGTGTTGCGTTATCTTTTGCGCCGAGGTCAAGGTGATCACTCATCGCATTACAGTATATCAACAGATCCTGAAGTCCATTCAGGGGCTCAAATACTGCATATTAAGGTTATCGGAAAACCGGTGAAAAGCAAACACTCCGTTGCTATTCGCCGGCTAAGTTAAATTAATAAACAAGTTATAGGCGCCCATTGTACTGTCACTTGCCGTTAAATGGTCTGACTGTTCATTTCACCCATGTAAAACATGTAAAGATAAACGTTTAAGGACATGTAAGTACCAAGAATAGCTCGGTTACTCACATGAGCTATGGTCGTTTTCACCAATGTCCCCTAAATTGGAGAGTTAGGTAACCCTTACTGATTTCTTCTTTGTCACCAACCTTTAGACGACACCCAAGATTTCTCTTAAAATTTAGGACCTACCTACTTTAGGGGACTCCTAGGAAGGAGACGGTTTATGTATAGTTGGTGAAATCGGTCACTGGTAGGTATAGTAGAAAAATATTTTATACTACACCTGATCGGAACAGTAGTCAATATTCCCTGAAAATGAAAAGAGAACGTTAGTCTTTTCCTTGACCTGAATAAGCGGGAGGAAAAAATTTATGAAAATCCATTTCTAACGTGTTTTAGCGGGAGAGAAAGTTGTATGAATTTTCATTTCTCATGTGTTATCTTATCTATGGCGCGCGCCTGCCCAAGGAGTTTTTATATAATTTAAGTATGGAATCTCCGTGCCACCTCTCCTCCTCATCCTTTTGTGAAGATTAAAAAAAAACAAAAGATGCGCGAAATATTGGTCAAATTCTAAGCTAAATTGTGTCTAACGTTTTGATTTTATTTTAAAAATATTTTGAATGTTCTTCACAGGTGTAGTATAAAGCACTGTGTAGCACTCGGGTGAAAGGCCCATTCCTACCTCGGGAGTATTGTGGCCCTAGGCTACGCCTTCGGGCCACAAATTGCTCCCTCGCTAGTAATCGGTCCCTTTCCTCCCTCGGTGAACAATGTACTATTATTTTAAAACTATATCTCGCCCAACTACGTAAAACTTTTGATAAAATTTATATAGACTATGTCACCATTCTACGCTACGGTGCTAATGTGTAACATACATAGACTGTCTAAAACTATTAGCCCTCCTTTTTTGGCTTCGCCGTAGCCGCCAAAAACATAAGAAGAATCAAAGTTTTTATGGGCGCTCTAAAGACAAACTTCTTGCGACCGATATTGCCGCTTGACGGCGCTGCAAGGACTGTCTCTCTTTTACGCATAGCAAAGTAAAGAGAGAGTGAGAGAGACGGACATTTCTCCAAGTATTCCCCACTTGAAAGCGGCACACGAAATCCATAAGTTACATCTATACGTGCGTGCTTCGATGTACGTCTATATTCATTTCCTATACCTTTCTGTTTTCAGATAATTTTGATACTTTTAAAGATTCAGTAAGAGAAAAGCGGCAAGTGGAAATTTTCGATGACGAGTATCCAACTGCCGTGAGTCAGAATGAAGAAGAGGAACCTGGTTTTTGGGATAGAATTGTAAAAGTAGCTCTTAAGATATTTAGCAAATTTATTGAATGGCTAAATAACTAATAAACTTTCAATAAAAAAATTTAGTCAGTAATTATATGGTGTGATTTTATTTAATAAATAAGTTTAAATTTAATAAATCAATTGATAGTAAGTTGTTTTCTGTCATTTTTAGGATAAGAAAAAAACAGTAGGTACTGAGACTTCAAACATTTTATTATTGAAATAAAAATACCCTCTTTAACCGTACCCTTAACTTTTACTATTATGTATACGGATACATGTAATGGAAGTACTACTAATTGGATACGGATCCTTCTTACAATAGCCTTCTTTTACGAGTATAATACAAATCAAAACATTTTTCTTAATACTAGAAAAACTATATATTTACTATGTAGGTATAGATGACAGCTATAAGCTACAGAAAATGTGGCCCAAACCCCTTTGGCTTATTTATAAACAAACTATTATTTTAACTGAGGACTGATCTACCTAAATGAATTAAGCTTCCTAATTTGTTCTTGGAAGCTTCAAACTTCCAAGAACAAATAAAAAAAAAGTTTTATTCGTTATTTGTATGTATGTTTATTATCACTACTATAATATTATAATCACTACTATCCCTACTGATATTATAAATGCGAAAGTAACTCTGTCTGTCTGTCTGTTACGCTTTCACGCCTAAACCACTGAACCGATTTTAATGAAATTTGGTATGAAGATAGAACTGAACTTGGGAAAGGACATAGGCTACTTTTTACCGCGATAACCGACATACACGCGGGCGGAGCCGCGGGAGAAAGCTAGTTTAAGTATATATTTATGTATGCATTTATATGTGTATGTATAATGTAAAAATATGTAAGGTACTTCATATAACATTAATTACTTAGATTATTATGGAAATATAACACAGACCACACAAAATTACATTCTATAATAAATATCTGTGAGTGCTAAGGCTGCCTATTATAATACCAAATGTAGATCTCCGCATATGTATATATCTGTACAAATTTTATACTGTAGTAGTGTGCAATGAAATTGTACACACATACACATATTCTTCTACATATCACATATACATTACATGGAGTAACTTATTATATTTTGAGGAAGCAACTATATAAAAATGACAATCTAGAGTATTCAATTGGTGTAGGCATATGTTACCCAAATCAGAAAACAAGAATTGCACTTTTAACATCAGCTATGTGCAAGTGAAATAATATTACAATAAACAACTAGGTACTATTTATATTGACTAGAAAGTACAAGTTTCTGTTTTATTATTAAATTGAGTTTGTGACAGTGATGTGGAATTTGCAAAAGTTATACAAACTTATAATCAATTGCAAAATAAATATGTACAGACAGAACTTACTTTGCTTTGTGTTTAAAAGTAATAGTACCTGGGTGACCAAGTTTTGCTCAGTTTTTATTTATTGTTTAACAACAACATCTATTCTCTAATGTAGCAGTAGTGTTGCTGTGTTGGAGTAGTATAGATGTCGCAAACAATGATAAGAGTACTTGAGAAAAACGCAAAACTAGCATTTTCCCAAACAAGACTAATATAGGTCGATTTTTAACCCCTGAAAACTCCGAATTGCAGCGAAATCATTTGAACCGTTTCCGAGATCACATATATATTTATAAAAATATATACACAAGAATTGCTTGTTTGAAGATTTCAATATAACCTCTTGTATTTCTTAAATTATGTTTATTTATGAAGCCATTCTGGGTGATGTGATGGAAGAATACCTTATATACCTAATCCTTTGGATATACCACAATAAGCTGTCTTAAGGTGGAAACTAACTTAAAGAAACTTCTTGCCTCAATATAATTGGCCAAACCTCTTTTCTAATTAAAGGCCTATATTAAAATGTGGACAATTATTGGCTGTTCATGATAAGTAATGATGAACAAAACACATGTGATTATAGATTTAAGCACATACAGCCTTTAAAAGTTCACTGCCAGACATATGACTGCTTTCACCAACCTTTAACGGACACATAACTGCTGAGATGTCTCTTAATATTTAGGGGGCTCTAATTATGTATGTATATAAGTATGGAGATACTAGGTGAAAATTGCAGATCTTTGATTTATAAAGGGGGTTTATCTTCACTTTTTAAGTATTTTTTGTGACGGTTTTATATAATCTTTATGTCATATATTGTCTCTATAAGTGACTTTGTCGTCATTGTTGTCAAGATCGCACGTAGGTTTCAAATAAATTTCTAGCACTCTCAAAGGATTGTAATTTTTCTGCGATGCTAAATGCCTCAAAACTGTAAGTTCTTCATTTTCTGTAGGTTTATGAAATGTATTTCCTTCCCTATCCAAATCTATAGAATTAAGGAAAAATTTGAATGTGCTATTTTTTATAAATGCTTTACTTGTTAAAGCTGTTTCTACAATACATTTGTTTAGTACTGCAACTGTTATTTTATCCAGTTGAAGTGATTTACCTTCCATTGCGTTAGCTATAGTGTGATATACTTTTCGGAAGTCAATATGTTCAGTATAGACTTCGTTGGGAATCATTTCTAGTTCAGCAATCATCCGGACAGCATCAGAAGATTCCGTTCTGAGCTCTTCTAAAGGCATCTTGTCTGTTAATAGTTTCGCCCAGCTTGTTAGTGGCACCTTGGGTTTGTACAATTTTTTAGATTTTATAGGATTTTTTTCAAATATAGGATGCTGCGCTGCTTTTTTTTTATAGTGATTAATGGCCAAGTTGATTTCATGTGGAGTCTTTGTATTAATATACTCGTGTATTCTCTCAACATGAGTAGAAGGAAATGCCTTCAAAGCTTGCAATAGATAAAATTTCTCATCTTTTGTCCAACCTTTTATAGAAGAAGGTTGGTTGGCTATATCATTGTTTTCATCATCCATTTTAATGTTTATATATTTAATAAGAAATGAAGTAAGTATTCTATTTTATCCTTCAAAATGCAACTAATAGTGAATATTGTGCTGTAGTTAGTACACTGAAACAAATAATATGAATATAAAACACTTTTTTATACATAAAAATATATAAAACTAACTGCCACAGGTAACTACATCAGATTCTCTTTTCAATAATCCTTAGCTCTATTGGTTTAAGCATGATATAGCTATCTTATTTTAGGCCCATTGCCACTTCAGCTTGCTAATCCTGTGGGCTATGTCGATCAATAAATATAATAATATAATTCCCTAAGGTTAAAATCATGATGACTCCAAAAGTGTTTTTATCAAGATATTATCCTTAGGGAATGCTATACTATTACAAGACTTCATAGCTTCATAGCAATGAGTAGCAAGTTATTTTGCATCATAGTCAAATTTAGTTGATTATGTAGTTTGAACTGCAAACATGAGTTAAGTACTAAGCATTAAGTTAAATAGATTGCGCTTTTATTTTTTTGGTCAATTAAGTCTGCAGTGATCTGATTTGTATGACTAAACTCACTTACCAATGTATGGATATAGGCAACTACTGACCATATACTAACTAATTACCATTTATTACTCCACTTGTTATAATGTTTCATATTAAGTTGTATATTACCTATGTTTCATATCCATGTACACATGCTAAGCGATAAAAGTACTCAAATGAAAAACCATAGATTTACTAGTTAAACTCAAATTATAAAAATAACGCCAAGATTATATACAGATTGTAGTGCAAAAAAGATATACTGAACTATGCAGAAATTAACATAGAATACCTAACAATTCTGTTTTTCATTCCTAATTTTTCAATGATTATTACACAGTATTTGTTATCTTAATAATCATTTATTACAACAAGTATGGTACCTTTTTTTTCTAGGAAATCGTACTGTGAAGTCCTTTGAGCAACTGTCTTTATTCACCGGTGTATCACTAGTTTACCCCTATAACCAGTGAATTAAAAGGGTAGTCAAAACTCCGCTCCGGTGCAAATCTCTAACATGAATACCAAAAAAAGTGTCAAAATTTTAGCTGAATTTGGCGAAGGACTACCGAGCTTTAAAAGCGTTTACAAATTAACGACATTTATAATTACATGAAAATAAAACAATACAATACCTTTTAAGCACAAGAGTCAAGAACCCAATCACTTAAAGTTTCAAGCCACACGTGTCAATAATTAAACAACGGTTACTTTACTAGGCAGTCCTAAATATTTACATTGATTTTGAAATGACGTTCTTTGAACTCGGCTCGGACCAGTGTTGCCAACCCGAATTTTAGAAAATCAGTAGATTATGTGCCAAATGTTGGTAGAAGTTGGAAGATCTGACTGTGTCGGGAGACACTCTGCACACAGAAGACTACCTACAAACTCAATTTTCCCCATTAACAATGCAAGGACTGAGTGAATTGATAGCAGTAAGGTTGAAAGAAAACAATTCATTTATTATAGAACAAATACAAAACACTATACAGTCCGAGCCCACAGGCCAGGTGGAGTGATGATTTGCGCAAGATGGCTGGCAGGAGCTGGATGCGAGAAGCACAAAATCGATCAAAGTGGTGTGCAATGGGAGAGGCCTATGTCCAGCAGTGGACTGAGATAGGCTGATGATGATGATGATGATGATACAGTCCGAAATAAAACGAGCATTAACTGAACTACAGAAGGATATTGACTACAAAACCAACGTTTTAACTTTAGAAAACAGTAAAAGAGAACAAGAAATCAATAGTATTAACATAAAAATAGAAAAACTAATACAAGAAAATGAAAACTTAAAAAAGGAACTGAAATATTTGGCAACACAACCAAACTGGACGGTAGATAAAACCATAAATAAATACAAAATGGTACTCTACGGCTTCCCGTAAAAAAATAGGTAGTTTTTAGGTCTAGGGTGGTAGATACGTAGACTGAAGTGAAAATTGGTAGATCTACCAAAAAGTTGGTAGATATGGCATCACTGGCTCGGACGGAACAGTCGCGGTCGAAGAGATGGCGGTCTGAGATAGGTTAATCAAAGAACCGTTTTTGGAAACAAATAAATTGATTTTTTAATTCGATATTTTATATTGAATTGATTCCGTAAATCGAAATTTTTATCCTTGAAAATCGACATTCGATTTTTTCTGTATTGGAAAAAAAAATACAATAATTACAATTAGTCGAATGTCCTCGTAATATTACGGCGTTGCCGACTGAAGATTTACAATTACTATAAAGTCGTGACATGGTGCTGAACTGAACTGTGTGCTTAGTTTTCGTCGCTTCTCTTTAGTAAAAAAAGTTACGTTTGTAATCTTTGACTTTGTTGATTACGATTAAAGAATAGGCTGGATGGTGCAACACCAAGGCCGTAAAAATAAAACCCAAGATAAAAGGCTTTGTTCTCTCTCTGTTGTGTCTGTCTGGGGGCCCGGCGCCATGACACTTTGGGGCTAACGCATACGCAATGGGCACATTTACATATTAATTAATATACCTGGTCCTGTAAAAGCTACTCTGCATTTGTGATAGGGATGGCGAATCTTTCCAAAAAAAATGATTTTTAAAGCGATTCGAATAGTAACCTGAAGTATTTATTCATAAAAAAAAAATCAAGGTCTAAAAGATCAATTTCTAAAACATCGAGGCCTAAAAGGTAAATTTCTAACAAAACAATTTTATTTCAAATTACAATTAGAAAAAAAAAACGTTTTTTAGAAATCAATCCAATAGACCAGGGAGGGCGAACCCATGGCACGCGTGCCATTAATGGCACGCCACATAATATTTTGGGCACCCACAATATCACAAAATTCACTATGCGCCTCATTTTTTTTTTGATGCAAAGAAAGGTTTATAATTTAAGGAAACAAAATAATTGACAAGGAATATATCCACAAATATTTGTTTCGGAGTCTGAGTGTTTTCTATATATAATATTTTTAGTTGTCTAGTACTATACAAACATTAATAAGTTTGGGATTAGATGACGTTGTGTGTATGATGTCTAAAAATATTTATAAATATTTATTTTATCAACCTATGCCTGTGAATCATTATTCTTAGAAATGAATAAATTTAAAAATTAATAAAGATTCGGTTAGAAATCGTTTGACAGATGGCTCCAGTTCATCTATATTCTGCTAAAAGTAACATCTAACAACACTAGCATATGTATTTTATTTGTCTTCTAATCTGCTACAAGAGAAGTCACACAAATTTTACTTTATTTTAATTATACATATAATAGATTTTTTTTTGTAGTGAATAACGAGTTTGAGTTAAAAGTATTTATAATTATTAGTTTCCCAATAATCAGATACAAAATTATTTGATGGCACGTTTATGATCTCATTAATGAGGTCTTGAGAAAAATGGCACGTTAGTATGCAAAGGTTCGCCATCCCTGCAATAGACTATTCAAAAAAATTTTTTTTTGGAAATCATGGCCATCCCTATTTTGAATGACAATAAGTTGACAGGACAACATGACTTATTTCAGTGTTACCAGCCGTCGAAAATGAACCTATTAGTTGTAGAAAAATCATTTTTTTCAATATTACATGAATGACTTTACCTTTTTTGTTATTTAATTCCACTACTACTTGAGATCAAAATATTGATTTATATTTACTTTATTTGTTTGACCACTAGGGTATTAATTAAATATGATTTTGCTGTCTAAATTTTTGAGTGGTTTCTTTTGATCGAAGCGATGAAACGATAGTAAAACTACTTATAGTTTCAAATTAAAAGGCAAGGCAAGCGCGAGACTGTCATGATTGCCGACTGCCCATTGAATAAGATTAAGATAGATTAAAAAAAAAATTTCATTGCACACTGAAGTAGGAAACCTAAGATCTATGACATTGCACGATGCAACAAACTACAAAGAGTATGTAATACTACGTAGATGCAATAGGTGACTATTTCATCGTGTAAACAGGGCCGGATTTACCATAGAAGCTGAAAAAGCTGAAGCTTGGGGCGGCAGAATTGGGGGGGCGGCAAAATGGCCCAAAAAATAAATAGGTACAGAAAAAAAGTAAGGTTGCGGACACACATATTTTTTTTTAAATGACCGTACTCGCATTATTAGTATAAATCCTGTGTTGCGGGGGGCTTTATAAACATACTTAAAGGAACACAGAGAACACCCAGACTTAGGACAACAATTTGTGAATCGCACAAAGTCTTCTCCCACGTAGGAACCCACGACACTTGGCGCAGTAGAATGCAGCGACGGCTCGAATTCCGTCCATTTGCAGCCACACTCAGGACAGCATTACCATGGCATAGATGATGTCGTGTATGGCTCTAACCGCCAATATCCTCTGGGGTCACCAGAGGCGTGCCCTATTTTGGGCGGTCAGACCCGCCGCCCACACCGGTGCACCGTACAGTGCAATAGACCGAAGAGTGGCTTACGACGGCCCATGGAGAAAAAGGGCCTCCGTCTTATCCAGGGCCAACAGTAAGCCCAGTGCCTCAAGTCGCCCAACCACCAGGGAGACTCCCGTTGTCGCCAACCTGAAAGTTCACCGCCCTGGCTGTAGTCAGAGTGTCATCGTCGTAACAGATTACGTCCAGCCCAGGGGGAGACGCCCTCGAAGGGCCTGGGCTTGACGTCTGACGTATCCCATGTTCCACAGGAGTGATCCGAGGACTGATCGATGCGAAACACGACTTGGCCCGACGTCTCAAAACACCATCTTGGCCCTCGGACATGTAGGTACGCTCGTCTAAATAGTCTGCCACTAGCCGCCTCAGGTACTCGGGCACTCGTGTTTACCTGTTGCAGCTAAATAGCAGACTATCAAATACATTTGCGATGTCCATAGACATAACACGCCGCCACTGCTTCCTGCCTATTCGGTCACGGCTCTCAGGCGCAATATGGCATTGACCGTCGAACGCCCTTGGCAAAATCCGAATTGGGTGTCCAATGATGAATGGTGATCAGGGCCCACCTCGCATAGTTGCCGGACGATGCGGGCAGAGAGCACCCTCTCAAAACTCAAACACGATGACCTATAGGCCTGTCTGTCTGTCTTCTGGAGTTTGACCAGCTTTCCCCTCTTCCAGCTCACAGACGGTATGCTAGTGTCCAGCACCTCCCTGAGGCGGACCGACCTACAAATTCTGCTTAGTTTGGGACTAGATGGCGTTGTGTGTGAGATGTCCGATTTTTTATTATTATTATATAGTGTCAATCTATCGCTGTCCACTGCTGGACGAAGGTCTTATTATTATTAACTTCAATTTAATATTGTTTTTAATTGTTTTGGTTGAATTGAGTTCAATTAAAATCAGTTAATAACGTTTATCGAATGTGCAATATTTTGATTTAGCAGTTTTAAGACTCGACATTGGTAACTGTGCACCTGGAGCTGTCTAGGTCGTGTCGGTTGGCAGAACTGGAATTTTATTCACTCGCTCACGTACCTCCTCCACACTCCGCCGCCGACCAAATACTGCCATCTCTTGAATATATTGACGTTGACAGGTGCATGTTTAGATCATAGAGGCCTATCTGCGCGACATGACGGTGAAGTTTGTGGATTGGATCGGGGTGGAGAATCGAAGAAGGGAAGTGTATTGCGGGGTTCCTCAGGGCTCTGTATTTGGCTCATAATTATGGAACCTCGCATACTATGCGGTCCTCCGCACCAGTCTGCCCTCTGGCCTAAGTGTCGTCTGCTATGCGGACGATACCCTAATACTGGCCAAAGGGTCACGCTTCGACGAAGTGCTTCTGCTTGCCGAGCAGGAAGTGGCTTGTGTTGTGGAAAAGACTCGTGAGCTGGGCCTAAGGGTGGCACCCCAGAAAACAGAGGCGATTTGGTTCGATATCCTCCGTAAGCGCCAGGAACCACTCAGCTCGCGCCTCCGAGTGGGTGACATTGAAGTCCGGATGGGCCTGTACATGAAGTACATAGCCTCATCCTGGACAGTTGGTGGAGCTTCGAAGAGCATTTTGGGCGATAAGTCGCCGGGTTCGAGGGGTAGCAGAGGCATTACATCGTATGCTGCCCAATCTCGGGGAACCAAGGAAAGAAGTTCGCTGCCTCTATATGGGCGTCGTGCGATCCATGGTCCTCTACGGGGCACCCGTCTGGCCTTTTTTTTTTTTTTTTTTTTTACGCGGGGAATGCTTTTCGCACCATACCCTTCGTGTGGTAAACAAAGGGCGTGTGTGGGACTCCCGGAGGAATCGGTTTACCCACTAAACCCCGCGGCGGCCTACCTCGGCAGTTGGGAGGAACACCAGGAACGCATCAGCGGCTTCTGAAGTCCCCCCTGCCTTACCCCACGATTGGGGTACATCCCGGGGTGATTATTCTCACCCCCAAGGCAGGACGCTGTCATGCCTCTCACCACTCCACGCAATAAGAGGCGCAACACCGAACCGCCTTAGACGACACCCCCCGGCCGCACCGGGGTGTCACCTGTCTCGGGTCCTTTGCAGCGGTCACATCTACCCAAGATGTGGCTGCAACGACCCTTTAAGCGACGACTGGGGGGCTATCGACCTCTGCCACGTCCCCTTCGCCGCCTCCTTCGAGCAGGATCGGCCCTTTCCCGATCCCGCTCAGCGGACTCCTTCTGGAGCATAACGTTCTCACAGAAGGAGACCGCGGCTTCCCATCCTTCGCCACTCGCCAGCATTGCCGCGATCAATGCTGGCGGTGACAGGTTCCGGCCGATCTGTCCGACTAGGACTCGACGCTCGGACTCCCACACAGGGCAGTCCTCCAGCGTGTGCTGGGCGGAGTCCCGGTCGGACCCGCAGTGGTGGCATTGTGCCGTAACCTCACGTCCTATTCTATTCAGATACTCACCAAAACAGCCATGTCCGGTGAGTATCTGAGTCAATCGGTAGCTGACACAGTCGGTCCTCTCTATCCAAGCTTCGAAGCTCGGCAGAACGGCTCCAACAGCGCGTTGGCTGGCACAGCCCTGTATTTCGAGCCGTGCCCTCCAAGCCCGTAAGGCTTGCGTATGTGCGTTCTGCCTCAGCATTTCAGGCTCATGATCCGGCGTTGTCTCCTCGCCACTCCGACCGACAGAACGAATTTGGTCGTAGACCATCTTGTCTCTGCCGGCCAGAATGTCGAAGGGTGGAGACCGCGCCAGGACCGTCGCTGCCTCGTACGAAATCGTACGGTAGCCCCGTACGATCCGTATGGCCATCAGCCGCTGCAAACTCCTGAGTTGAGCCTGGCAGCGGGAGGAGCACGCTAGGTCCTCAAACCAGACAGGTGCCCCATAGAGGACCATGGATCGCACGACGCCCATGTACAGGCAGCGAACTTCTTCCCGTGGTCCCCCAAGATTGGGCAGCAGGCGATGTAGCGCTCCTGCTACCCCTCGTACTCGGGGGACTAATCGCCCGAAATGCTCTTCGAAGCTCCACCGACTGTCCAAGGTGAGGCCTAGGTATTTTATGTACCGGCCCACCTGGACTTCAGTGCCGTCAATTCGGAGGCATGAGCTGGGTGGTTCCTGGCGCTTACGCAGGCCATGGAACCATATCGCCTCAGTTTTCTGAGGCGCCACTCTTAAGCCCAGCTCACGAATCTTTTCGACGACACAAGCCACCCCCTGCTCGGCGAGCTGGAGCACCTCCTGGAAGCGTGACCCTCTAGCCAGTATTAATGTATCATCCGCATAGCAGACGATACTTAGGCCAGAGGGCAGACTTGTACGAAGGACTGCATCGTATGCGAGGTTCCACAATAATGGTCCTAATACTGAACCCTGAGGAACCCCGCAAAATACCTCCCTTCGATTTTCCACCCCGTTCCGATCGACAAACTTCACAGTCCTGTCACGCAGATAGTCCCCTATGACAGCCCGCAAGTAGAGCGGCACCTCGTGATATTCAAGGGCCGCCCTGATTGCCCGCCAAGGGAGGGTGCCGAAAGCGTTGACGATATCAAGGCTAACGGCCAACGCCACCCCTCCCGATTGGACTGCTGACTCCGACAGGGAGCGAACACACCTAACAGCGTCTACTGTCGAACGCCCCCGTCGGAATCCAAACTGGCACTCCGATAGATCAGGGCCCACTCGCGACAGGTGCCCGCTGATACGGTCAGATATAATCCTCTCAAAGAGTTTCCCCGACTCGTTCAGCAGGCATATCGGTCGGAACGCAGAGGGAGAATCTGCAGTCCTTCCTTCCTTTTTCAAGAGCACCAGTCTCGCTTCTTTCCAGCCGAGGGGGAACATACCGAGGCGGAAACAACTCGTGAAAATCTGTCTCAGTTTGTCCCCCAGTACCGACAAAGCTAACACCAACGCCCGACCCGGAACACCATCAGGTCCAGGCGCGGTGTTGCGGGAAGCCAGCCGCCGCACTGCTCGGTCTAGCTCTTCCTTCGTCACCTCATGCTCGTCCGACCCAATTTGTCGGTCCGAGTACAACGGATGCATCTGGGGACTGTCCTGGACCGTCGGAAAGAGCGTGTCTAACACTCTTACCAGGAACTCCGGGTCCAGGGTTTCCGTCAACGGAGGGACCCATGGTCTGAGTTTCCCCAGAACCATTTTATAAGGTCGCCCCCATGGATCCCTATCCAGTCCCGCGATGAGCTCTTTCCATGACCGGGCCTTGGCCTCAGCGATTGCATCGCTGAGAGCCTTAACGGCAGCTCCATATTCCCGCCGTGCTCCGTCGATCTCCTCGACTGTCGCTCGCCGTCTTCTCCGGGCTCGAAGGTACGGGCGGCGCAATCTCGCGACGGTAGTTCTCAGCCGCGAGATCTCCGCATTCCACCAGTACACTGAGCCCTTTCTGGCTGGTGTGACTCGGGGCATTGAGACATCACATATTGATGTCATAACGCTCCCAAACCAGGTCGCCAATTCCTCCGGGTCGGACGAAATCCTTTCTTCTGACCAATCCGCGACATGGGATGCAGCTACAACCATTTCTTTGTTGAGCCGCTTAAGGGACCATCGTCGCGGAGGTTCTCTATCCTGGCTTGGACGGCTAGAGCGACGGAGTGACACATCGAATACGATGTGCCGGTGGTCAGATAGGCTCACCACTTCCTCCGCCACTCGCCATCCTGAGACCATGCGCATTGCAGAGGGAGTCGCCCATGACAGGTCGACAATCGACTCCCCCTGCCACCGCACGCAGGTACTGACTGAACCCCGATTTAGAAGTCGAAGATCCAGTCCAGCCGCCCACTCCAGGATAGCTTCTCCCCTCGCGTCGTCCCGGGTGTCACCCCACTCTCTTGAATGGGCGTTGAAGTCTCCCAGGACGAATACCGGACGGGGGGCGTAACTGCGTATGCAGATCGCCAACCCGTGCAGGTATGCCTCATATTCGGCTAGGCCACGATTAGGAGAAAAGTAACAGCCTACCACCACTGTTACTCCCCACTCGACTGCCACAAAACCCGGGCCCTTTTTAAGAAGAGCGCAATGGAAGCCTTCCCCACCTGGCCAATAGATGGCCGCCGAGCCGTCGGACGCCCCGAACCAACGCGGATGGTCTGGGACGGAGTATGGTTCTGCAATGACTGCCAAGGCAACTGACTGCTCCGCAAGCGTCTGAATCAAAAGATCCTGCGCTGCGCGGCAGTGGTTGATGTTGCCCTGGAGTAACCTTGTTTGAGGTGGGAATTTTAGGCCTCCATTGCCTCTCCCGTCGGGGTATCCCTCGACACAGACTGTCCCGTTTGAGTAATAGCGGGGCGAGGTTGGAGCTCTCCCCTCTTTTTAGCCTTTGGTGGGCAGCAGCTTTTACTGCCCAGCCTATGGTTGGCGGGCTGGCCGTAGTCGCGACACACCGGACACTTCGGTGCGCCCGCCTCGCAAGCTCTGGCCTTATGTCCCGTCTCACCGCAGCGGAAGCAACGCCCACTTCTGTCTGCATGGCCCGTGCATTTTACCCTAACGTGCCCCATTTCAAGGCAATGGTAACATTGCAGGGGCCTTTGTGCCAATGCCTCGGTACGGACTGACGCCCAGCCCACCTGCACACGTTGGGCGGCCACAACTTGTCGTACAGCCGCAAGTGGGCCCCGCACCCAAACTGTGCCCAACCGGGCCGCAGTTCTACGTATCTCCCCGACCTTGATGTCGGACGGGGAGCAGCCACCCGCTGCAGCTATTGCCCCTGCAATCTCGGTAGGAGTGATGGAATCATCCAAATCCATCACCCGGAGTTCGGCCATTTTGCACGGACGCGTGAATCTGGCCTAAGGACCTGGCCGTTTCCTTCCGCTGTAAGGCTCAACTTAGGAGTCTGCAGCGGCTGATGGCCATTCGGATCATACGGGGCTACCGTACGATCTCGTATGAGGCAGCGACGATCCTGTCGCGATCTCAACCCTTCGACATTCTGGCCAACATGGATGCGATGGTCTACGACCAAATTCGTTCTGTCGGTCGGAATGCGAAGGGACAGCGCCGGATTATAAGCCTGAAATGCTACGGCCGAACGCACACATGCAAGCCCTACGGGCTTGGGGGACACGACTCGAAACACAGGGCTGTGCCAGCTAACGCTCTGTTGGAGCCGTTGTGCCTAGCTTCGAAGCTTGGAAAGAGAGGACCGACTGTGTCACCTACTCAGATACTCTCTGGACATGGTTGTTTCGGTGAATATCTGAATAGAATCTGACGTGAGATTACGGCACAATGCCACCACTGCGGGTCCGACCGGGATTCCGCCCAGCACACGCTGGAGGACTGCCCTGCGTGGGAGTCCGAGCGTCGAGACCTAGCCGGTCAGGACGGACGAACCCTGTAACCGCCAGCATTGATCGCGGCACTGCTGGTGAGTGATGAAGGATGGGAGGCCGAGGTCCCATTCTATGAGAACTTAATGCTCCAGAAGGAGTACGCAGAGCGGGATCGGGAAAGGGCCGATCCCGCTCGAAGGAGGCGTCGAAGGGGACGCGGTAGAGGCTAGTCCCCAATCGTTGCCTAAGGATCGTTGCGGCCACATCTTAGGGAAATGTGACCACTGCAAGCGACCTGAGCAGGCGACACCCGGTGCGGCTAGGGGGTGTCGTCTGGGGCGGGTCGGTGTCCCGCCTTTTACTGTGTAAAACGACGAGTGGCACGATATCGTCTTGTCCCAAGGGTAATTTATTGATTACCCTGAGATGTACCCCAGTCATAGGGTAGGGGGGAATCCAGAAGTCGCTGATGCGTTCCTGGAGCTCCTCCCAACTGCCGAGGCAGGCCGCCGCGGGACATAGTGAGTAGACCGGTTCGACGGGAGTCCCACACACGCCCTCTGTCTCCCCCACGGAGGGTATGGTGCGAAAAGCCTTCCCCGCGAAAACAAAAAAAAAGGTGCATGGTTAGCAGTATCGGGCCTTAGTTACGTATTTTCCTTAGCCTACCAAACATTATAAGTAGTGCAGTAAAAACCAAGTTTTGCTTAGCTTGAAAAACAAAATAAGTTGTAAAAATAATCAAGTAACTAGATTATTTTCTAAAGAAAGGAATTACCTTTAGGAGTCAGTAGGGGCGGCAAAAATTTTAAAGCTTTGGGGCGGCAAATATGTAAATCCAGCACTGCGTGTAAAAGAGAATACGGGAGAGATTAAGCAAGCGTGATAGATAAATATTAGAATAAAGTAGTAGATAAACTTATATATAGTGTATAGTTCACTGATTCGTCCTACAAAACGTTTAGATACGGGGCCGTTCCCGTAGTGACAAATTGGCCATTTTGACAAGGCCGGCTACCAACTAAAGAATTGACAGGACTTTCACTGGCAAATATTAGCTATCTCTGGAACGGTAAGGATGATTTTGACAGCTTAATGCGCCTAACTGTTCCAGAGATTAGCCGGAACATACAGAGAGCTACCATAATCATCATCTGCCTGCCCTTATCCCAATTTCATTTGGAATCGGCGCAGTATTTATCCTTTTATTCTACTGTATCATTCGTCATTTCATTCTAACTCCCTTCCTAGCCGTATATTCCTTCACTCTATCCACCTTTTCTTTTGTCTTTGGTCTTCTTCTTCTCTTGAACCCTTCAACTTCCACACTAACATTTTCCTCGTCACGTTTTACTCATCCCTATTACTTCTTAACTTATAATCTAGTAACGCTACTTTCAGACTACGACTGCTTACAGATATTATAACCATAAATACCTATCATCATCATTTATATATAGGTATGAAATAGCATATCTTCTTAGACCTAAGTATTAAAAATATATAGGTACCTATTATGTTCAAATTCAGACAGTTGTCAATAGTTTCATAAGTGTATTCTTTTGTCCACAGTAAAATTAATCCTTAAGTGTTTTTATTTGCCGGGATCATAACCGACGAGAGTATATTGAAAGCGTCACCAATGTGCTTACGAGCTAGGTGTACTAAACAAGGGAAGACGGTCTTCTCGCTGGAGAAAAGAGAAACTAACAACTAGCGTCTTTCCTTTCTACTATGCTCCGGGGTTCTTCAAGCAAGGCGTGTAAAATCACCTCACTAAGACGCCATAGTGTGTCGTCATATTACCTGCATTTTCAGTAAGTGTGGTAGCCCCCACTCTTGGATTCCGTAAGACAGAGAAGTCACCTTGGCAGACTTCAAAATTACAAACACAGAGCTGAGAACGAGTTGTATAGAATTTATCGGAATAACAAGAAACAGCTACGCCACCAAATACCTTTCCTTAAAAATAAGTCTTCAAGTTCGGCTTTGTCCCGTTGTCTTCACCACCACCAGTGCTGGTGCGTCGTTTTTATATGGAAATACTGCACATACCACAATAACTAAAAGAATTTGGCTAAAAAGGTTCATTTAGTTATGTACAGTCAGCGTCATAATGATATCGGCGTTCAAAGTGGTCAAAATGATGTGAAAAACACTATTTCAATTTGATGTTGGCTCGCAAGGTGCTCAAATTGTTGTACGCATTCAAAGTGGTCAAAAGATCTTAGCAATCAGTTGTCAATAATATGTTGGCTAACAGAGTGTTCATATTGATGTTATCAAATAGGTTGTTCATTGGTTTCTAAGCATGCAAACTAGTCAAAAATATCTTAGCAATAAACAGAAACCAACGTTATCGCCCACAGATAGAGTATACTTTGCAGATTCATTATTACTTTTAAATGTTTGTCCTTTTTTGTCTTCAATACCTTTCTCATTCATTTCTTGCATGACGTAATTGACATGTCTTTTGTTTTGAATGTTATTAAAAAACATAGTCCAATATTCTATTGAATCATAGGTAATCTACAATATTATACTGAGAAAAGGAGTATGGATGTAGGTATATAAATGAGATAAAACCAATTGAAATTTCTTTGATAAAAAGTAGAATTAATGATACGATTATTTATTTTCGGGTAAAAATTCTCATTTGATTCGTCTTCTTGACGAGTACTTTGACACTCTAAGATGGTAACCAGGGTCTGATGATGGAGCTGGAAGGTGGCCATAGGAACTCCGTAATTAGACGCAACCCCATCGAAATTGGGTTCATTTTATTCGTCTTTACGAGTACTTTGATACTATATGGTAACCAGGGTCTGATGATGGAGCTGGAAGGTGGCCATAGGAACTCCGTAATTAGACGCAAACCCATCGAAATTGGGCTCATTTTATTCGTCTTTACGAGTACTTTGATACTATATGGTAACCAGGGTCTGATGATGGAGCCGGAAGGTGGCCATAGGAACTTCAGCAAATGAGTCGATGTGGTTGCGTTTTTGGTTTTTTGTATAAGATACATATTCATCAACTGTTCGGCTTTGTAGAACGTATTTTAATGTCCTACAATGTACGCAATGTATCTTGTCATATCGTAAAGCTCGTAGGATTCATTCAAGTTACACGCCGGGTACAGAAAGTATCTATTATAATCGAACGGTCAAATAATATTAAACTTTTACGCAGTTCATTATAAAGTCGCTCGTATTGTCTGTCCGCTCTGATCATTTAAATTACGCAAGGTATTTAAACGCGGTTTTCATCATAATTAAAGTTATCTTTTAGGGAAGATTTATTAATGTGATTATATTAGTGTACTAGATGCGCCCCGCGGTGTTACCCGCGTATCATTATGGTTGCTATGCAAATGTGTTATGCCTAGCAACCTGTGAAGTTTTGACAGGAAATAAACAGTGATACATTTTGACATCTACAATTTAATGTATTTTTATAATCACCTAGCTTTCGCCCGCTTATCTCGATTATTGCAGTAAAATGTAGCCTGTGTGTTATTCTGATATATAAGCTATATTACTGTAAAGTTTCATCCAAATCCGTTCAGTAGTTTTTGCGTGAAAGAGCAACAAACATACACACATACATACATACATACATAGTCACAAACCTTCACGTTTATAATAATATTAGGATTATATAGTAGGATTATTTTAGTGGAACTCATATAAAGTCAATGTTTCTTAAAAACATAATATTTTTTATATTATAGCCAATACTGACAAAATTTAACGAGTAACATAAACTAAAAATAACCTACAGTAATAATTTAGAAATTTTTAATATATTTTTTTTAATAATTTATTTGTTAATTTATTATACCAACACATATTTTGAATAGGTGACTCATTTCTGCATTCTAATTCCAACAATAAGCTTCTCAAGTAAATGGCTTATTCACTTGCCTTAAAAATATTATAGTCATAAATTCAGCTTCTGTGCTAGATTATGCTAATGTTGGTTGTTTTTTACACTTAAGAGATATGACACTACCACACTTCTTAAATATGTATCCAGTACAAGACTTACGGTCCACACAATATCATATTGTGTGGACCGTAAGTCTTGTACTGGATATTTTCATATTCATGCCCATTCAGCATTGACATAACCCATAAACGAAAAAACCAAAATGCTTGATTTTTTTTAAGTATTTTAAAATATGTTTTAATTGTTTCCAATGTGTTTCATTGTAATTATTGTTAAACTGGTTCTAGTAACAAACATCATAAAATATATCTGGGCGAATTAACATAGATAAATAAACTAAAGTTCCTATTAATTGCTGGTAAGGATACTGAGTACAATGAGTGTCTCTCTTCTCTAGCTTTAAATTTACTTCCATTGGTGTACTGACTGGGTTACAATTTTTTATGATAAGCCTAGCTAATAAATGATCTACAAATTGTTCCTTATCTACAAAAAATCTCATTATCGTTTCATCTGACTCTCATTCCTAAGTATTGTCTAATATTTCCCAAGGCTTTTAATTTAAATTTAGATTTTAACTTAGTCTGAAGGTATTCAGTTTACAATTACAAAAAATAAATAAAATTGACCACTTACGAGGCTATATATCATCCTGACATTATCAATATGTTTAACAAATAAACAGGTTCATTGATTGACTTCCTATACCCCAAGGTTTGTAAAAAATCATCCACACGCCCTATCCCCATGGTGGGATGCCCTAAATGATTGAAAGAATCATTTAGGGCATCCTACCATGCCCTAAATGATTCTTTCAATCCGTAGATTGCCTTTGAGGGGTCCGAAGTTTATGACTCGGAACCCTTATGGATTCGTCATGTCCGTCCGTCCGTCCTCGACTTTCCGTCCAAAGGATAGGTGCTAGAAAGATAAAACTTTGCACGAATATGTGTTGTAATTATGTCGACAAAGTGCTACAATAAAATTATGAAAAATATTTTTACTTGGAGTACCTCCCTTACACGTAAAGTGGGGATGATTTTTTTTCTCGCGACTACCCCATCTAGTGGGGTATTATTAGATAGGTGTTTTGAAAACAATAATGGATTTTCAAGAGGATTTTTTGATTTAGGTGTCCGTTTACGAGAAACTATACTTTAAAGGGCACTTTTTTGTAAAAAATCTGGATAAATTCGTGATGGTGGTCTATATAATGAACTTTAAAGGAAAACTGTAGCAGATTAGATGACTTTATTAGTTCAGGAGTTATAGAGGCTTAAGTTGTAAAAGGCGCTTCCTTGGTAAACGTCATAAATTAACACATTACTACGTAAAAATAGCAGTTATCTATTGGATACGATTTTAAAACCACGTATCATTATGGGTGACTGAGGAACCCTTTTATGTGCGTGGGGGATTTTTTCATTTAACATATTTATTTAATCAAAATATCTACCATTATTATATATATATTGCTGCCATCTAATAGGAATGTAATTTATGTCTTTGCGATAGAACTCAAGTGATCTAGATGCTACAAACTGTGTGAAAGCATTTTGTACTGCCTCCTGGGAAGAAAACTTTTTATCACGTAGAAAATTGTCTAAATTACGAAAAAAATGGTAGTCCGTTGAAGCAAGGTCTGGCGAATACGGAGGGTGACGAATGTTTTCTAATTGCAATTCCTCTAGAGTTGAAATGGTTTCTGTCTGACACGTCTTGGCCGATTTTTAGGGTTCCGTTGTCAAATGGCAAAAAACGGAACCCTTATAGATTCATCATGTCAATCTGTCTGTCTGTCTGTCCGTCCATATGTCAGAGCCACTTTTTTTTAAAATTTAATACATTATTTTATGACATTCCAAATTGTATAGTAAACTCATATACACATCTTCAAATGCCCATTCAAAAAAGCTGTGATTACATCAAGGTGAGTTATGTCTAGATTATATTTAATACTCAATACAATCAATAGTCTTATTGTAGTGACGGTCCACTGGTGAGAATGTTTCTGTATAGTCTGTGCCTGGTCTTTGTGTAAAACCCTTGGCGACTAACTGACCATAATATCGCACATTTTCACAACTGTCCACTTTTTTCTTGAACACCCACTTACACTTAACCTCTGTTGTTTGTTTTGGCTTGTCCACTACTTTCCAAGATTCGTTTTCTTCAAATGATTTTAATGATTCCTCCTGTAAAGCTTTACACCATTCTCTTGATTCTAACCCATTTAAAGCCTCTTTATATATTATATTGGCTGGTCTACACATGGATTTGTACCGATTTCAACACACACATTACTATAACTAAACCTATTTCTTCCTCTAACATCTTTAGCGGGCTTAGTACTCTGTATTTTTTAAACTCGCTTATTGATACACTGCCAAATGTTTCTCCTGAAAGACTAATGTCTGTGTTTGGTTCTTCCTCTGTACTGTCCTCATTGTTACTTTTCTTAGTTGATGGTTCAGAGTCCGAATTATCAGAAGATGACTTAGGTTCTATGCTAATCACTATAATCAGAAGATGAGTTATTGTTATCAATTATTACAGGTTGCATATTATCCCGTAACGATTCCCAAATCGCATTTACGTTAGGTTATACGTTATAGGATAGGATTTACGTTAGACTTTTTAAGGTATACAATAATGTAGTACATTATTTTGATCTATCTCGTAGGGTACAGCCAGCGTTTACAATGTAAACGTAAAAAATGGGTTTATTTACGACATCACATTAGAAAACTCTAAAGTTGTCAATGTTTCTCCACTATAATATTATGCATGAATTATACATAAAAACCTTCCTCTTGAATCACTCTATATATTAAAGAAAACGGAATTAAAATCTGTTGCATAGTTTCAAAGCTCTAAGTATTTATAGGGACTGACAGAGAGCGGAAGCGACTTTGTTTTACTATGTAGTGAAACTGCAAAGTATACTCTATCTGTGGGTGATAAGGTTGGTTTCTCTTTAATGCTAAGATATTTTTGACTAGTTTGCACGCTTAGATACCAATGAACAACCTATTTGTTAACATCAATATGAACACTTTGTTAGCTAACATATTATTGACAACTGATTGCTAAGATCTTTTGACCACTTTGAATGCGTACAACAATTTGAGCACCTTGCGAGCCAACATCAAATTGAAATAGTGTTTTTCACATCATTTTGACCACTTTGAACGCCAATATCATTATGACGCTGACTGTACAACAACTCTCGAGTGCACTTTTTGGTGTAACGCGTACATAAAAAAAATAATACTTTGTCACCTTCGATCAATAAAAGTATTTGTGATCGAAGTTTGTCACATACATGCCGGTTAGATCGGAGTGAGGCTTCTACATATTAAAATCTGCGTTAGGCGATTCTTTCGTCCATTTTCACTGCCGGAGATTAAACACTTCTGGTATTTGTCGTCTATTATGAGAAAGCAAAAAAAAACACATTTACATTACAAAATAATATATTTATATTGGTGACATAATCAAAGATTGGGTTCTTAGTAACAATTTAATGTAATATGTAAATATAACTGCAAGGAACCATCACAATGGCACTTTTGTTTTCCATGAATAGAACATATTACATGTGCAATCATAAATTCGTTTCGTCAATATTATTTCAGTTAAGTGCGTTCAAATTTAATTATTTTTAATGAGGTGTTACAAACTGTTTGGGGATCAATCTGAAAAAGTTTTAGACTAGCATCCAACAGGAAGGAGCAGTAAAACTAGGAGACATTCGATACTAATAATCAATGTTACAATATCACAAATGCAGGGCATATAGAGAGTTCATAAATTAGTTAACTCGGAAGTAGCATTTAAACTTTCTACACATAAGTTATATAAATACTGCGATGTATGTTCAGAACTTTTTACACAATTAAATACATTTAAGGTGTGGTATGAAAAACTAACCTATCTTACATTTACCCAGAATTATGGAACATTAACAAAACAATCTATAACAAGTAGTAATACGTAACATTAATGGGCGTTTTCCGCAACATCCCCTACTTTTAAAGGACAACTTAGGGAGTTTGGTAACCCTTAGTGATACCTTTTGTTTTTTCACCAACCTTTAGAGGACACCTAAGTTCTAAGATGTCTCTTAAAATATAGGGGCTACCTACGTTTGGTAGTTCTTAGTAAGGAAACGGTTAAGTATATTTGGTGAAAACGGGCATCAGTGTGCTATTAGTATTAAGACTTACAACAAAAATTAAAATAAAACATAAATTGCTGTTCTGGCTGAGTTCTCATAAATAATAACAATGAAAGTAAAACTAACTATTATTAAATGCAAACATAAGACTTCAGTTATATAATGAACACAAGTTTGTAGCAGGTAGGTATTGGAAACATATATTATACTATCGTATCGTGCGAAACAACCAATACTAACTAGAAAGTGGTCGTGTCAGGTCCTATACGTTTTTGGTTGCTTATGTAAAATAAAAGCGAATAACACGTTTGAAACTAGGAAACATCATTTAGGTGGGATACATGAAAAGGTACACTATAGATAATTAACTATTGAAATCAGTGGGAATGGTGAATTGTTCAGTCATCGAAGATAACGAACTATTGTAAATATGAGACTAGTGAAAATTTTATTCCACTATATTATTAAAATAAGGCAAATCCTGTCGGTTCTGAGTGCTCATACAAATTAATAAGAGATAACATAAAGAATGTTAGAGACAAAAAGAAAAAAAATCGTTTATAACATTAAAAATACCTATATAATTATTTTTAATCGGAAGTGCCTCGATTTTGGCATTCCCAAAATTGAGGGCTTGGGGAGACGTATATGATAGATATCTTTAAAGTATAGGAAATAACTAAGCTTTAGGGACGAAACAACATTACTCATATCGTCCACCTGGTAAAAACACAATAACTAATAGAGCAGTTTGCTAATTCATCAAATACTTATGATCCTAAATAAATGTTCACTTATACGTTCATGCTTATACTAAAATAGATATTAAATAGTGTCGGTTTTAATAGTTATAACTGCCAAAGTTTCTGCAACCAGAAGAACTAATGTGTACAACTTATAACATAGGACTCAATAAAAACTATATCAACGAAAGAAGCGAAAATGTTACATCTTAGAAAGTTTTACAGAATGACTTTTGTTAGTTCTGATCAGAAAAGAAACCCTGTTGGATAGTTCTTTTAAATTTCTACTATCTGTATTAATCCAGGAGTCGTGAATTTTTGAAATGGTTTTGTTTAGCTCAGTTCGAGATACGACATTTTAGCTTTCTGCCGTCGACGTAGAACCTTATCAAGACCAAAGTGATAATTTTCTTATTACGGTGCCTGTAATATGACTTTATCATATACCATAAAAATAAATATAGCTAATTTATTACCAAAACCAAAATTTTAAACAATCTTATTAAATAATGTATAAGGTTGAGAATTGAGGAACATACATTAACACTTATCATAATATAACTCGTATGTAGTGTTATACTTCACACAGTCGTAATATCATAATACAATACACAAACGAAAGGGTTTTATTGCTATGATTATGTTAGGTACATTAAGATCGACGCCTTCATCAAATCTGTACTACAATGTAAGTGTTTCAATAAAGTCGTCTAGTAACCTAAGGCAGGAAATAACATATTATTATACTTTATCGAAGATAGTCACGTGTATACCCAGCCTTAGTTGATTTAAAGGTTTCAAATTAAGCTATAGTAATAAATATTTTAAATCTAAAAACATTAACAAAACTATGACGGAAAAGAAATCTACAGGTTACATCTATACTAATATTAGAAAGAGGAACAATTTGTGTGAGGCTGTATTTAATCTCTGGATCTGCTAACCGGATTTTAAAATTATTACATACAAAATATAATATGTCCACATTATTGGTGGGGTGTCATGGGCCTTTGGAATTAACCCGAAAAATAACCAACAAAGTGGACAAAAATCAACTAGTAATTTACTATTAACTCAACTGAAAATCTAAGAACTTTAGTATAAATAAGTATCATCATCGTATATACAGAACAATGATCAACAGTTTAGTTTACAAAGTAAAAAAGTGAAAAAACAACAACAAAGGCAATATGCTTATCTTCGTGAAACTATTCTCGTTAATGGAGGCGAGGCACTTAATTAAATCAGTTTTTATGTCTTTTCTAAAGAAACTATTACTCATATGTTAACTATAGTAGATTTGAGGTATCATATATTTGATCAGACTTGAATTTTAATTAATCCAATGTATTCACGGTTACAATGTCAAGCCAATGTCAATACAATGTCAGTAGTTTATAAATATATCGTACGATATATTTATAAACTACTGGCGTATAGGCGAGGCTAAGTTAGAAGTTGGCGAGGTGACAGTTCCGTGTCGCTTGAGTACAGCAGCTGGTTCTAACGAGAAACAATCGAAACTGGTATCGAGAAAGAGTTCCTGAATGGAACGTCTCGCACATAACATGTATGTGTCTCTCGACAATAGAGCACAGACGTCGGAGTAAACGCAAGGACTTCGAAATAATTCTGGGTGTCGCTGCTTCATTGAAAGCAGAACGGACCGAGCCTGAAATAGAAAACCCATTTATTAGAGAATCGATACTGCCATATTCATCATCATCATCAACAGCCTTTTACAGTCCACTGCTGGACATAGGCCTCTCCTTAAAAAGGAGGCATTGGCCTACTATACCACGCTGGCCAGACGGGTTGGTATAGGGTTGGTTTCAGTTTTCCTTCTCTTTGCATTGATGTTGTCTTGCGTAGTTTATCCCTTAGTCGCCTTTTACGACACCCGTGGGATGAATACGTGTGGTGACACTCTGTCACGTCACCACACGGACAACTACTGCCATACTAATATCATAAATTCAAAAGTAACATTCACACTGTCTGTTACGTTTTCACGGCTAAACAGCAACACTGATTTCAATCAAACTTGGCGTGAAGATGCTTTGATTCCTAGTTGTAATACTTACCAACACCAAAAACTTTATTTATCAATTTATTTACATGCCAATGTTATATCACTTTACGGCTTAAAAACAAATTCAGTTACAAATTTTAAAGGTACCTGTTTTAAATGTATAGGGTTGGACATTAAGTGCACTTGGTGCAGTACGTCAGCTGCATACAGACTAATTCCATAATCAGCAACAGATTTTTCATTCGTTGGACTGCGAGGCTCAGACAGGCTTGCGATTGAACCATCCATTCCTGGTGCAAGAACATTAAATATATTAATATTATTGCTTTTGCAAAATTTGATAACAGTAGAACAAATATTGGCCCCAAATTGAGGGCCAACTATCAACTGGAAAGTCGGAATTGTAGGAAGAAACAGTTTTGAAATCTGAATGAATTATATCCTTACCAGCAAAAAATGCTTCACGTAATTCATGCGAAGATGGTGGGCGGGTTCGTACGCAAGCCAAACAATCGCCCGTCGCATGACGCCACTTTTTATTGGCGGATGCTGATGCAGAACTAGCTATGTTTTCAGATAGAGGAGCTATCGCACTTTGTGAGTTTTCATTAGCCTCAGTAACGAGTTCGTTTCCGGGACGATTTGAATCCACGTCTTTTTCCACCTGGATATCTGTCAAAGTATCGTCTTTGTTCTCTTTGTTAGTCGAATTTAAGTTCCTTTCTAATAACTGTGTTACAGTTTTTGCATCATCGTTTTCACTAACAGCAGTTATGACTCTTTTGGTTTTTTCTTTGGTTGCACGTCGATTCGTTTCACTCATTTCTATGTTGCCAGTCACATTAGTTTCGGATTTTTCTGAATTTGGAGTTTTGTGTACGTGAACCGCAACGGTACTGATGTTAGCACTAGAATTAGCATTGGTACTCGATTGTAAGGTTCTAGTCAGAGCAACAATATTTTCTAAACCTGAAATGGTGATTCAAAATTAGATATTTAGATGAATGCTTATATGCCTAATTTACTACAAAATAATTAATATACCTTTTATAGATGGTAATTTCTGAGTGTCGGGCGTAGCGCGAGATTTGTTGTCTGTACTCGCACTACTTGTATCTGCGAGGAAGGATGGCAGGCGACCACGTTTCATCAGTTCATTTTTATCGGTATCGTCGCCCTTTATTTCTTCGTCCCTGTAAAATATTTTATTATTATAATTAATAAGTGGGACTTTTATTTAAGGATGTGATGACACCCCTACTAAAATCATATACGTCGTAAAGTCCACACAAAAAGCAAATTATGCACAACAACAACACTGCAAAAATAAGGAAAACTTGTGGCAGCCTATACTAACTCGTCTGGCCAGCTAAATAGAGAAGGTTAAAACTTCCTTTCTTTCTACGGTGAGGTACATGTCAAGCAGTGAACTGGTACAGACTCTTGATTCTTCTTTTAAATTTTTAAATAGTAATAGTAGAGGGAGAGACTCAAGGGCGGCAAGGTGTGTTTGGGTGGCGGTATTTAATTACCATCAGGTGAATTATCTGCTGATTTGTGATTCAAGATCGCAAAAATTCAAGGTCCGCCCGTAGGTATAGGTAAAAAAACCGTCCACTGCTGTAGAGTAATTTTTTTTATTATTTAAGCCTGCCAAAACTACTTTAATCTGATTGATGAGAAACACGAGTAGAATAGACCATCCAGATTGTGTATTCTGTCAATGCAGCATGGTGGTCCACACTGTGGCGGCCTAGTGGAAGCTTCTGCATCATTGGGTCTCCGGTCTCAACCAATCAACCAAACATGACGGCACAAACATGCTGTCATTTTAGTTTGGGCTTCTGTGCGAGGGTAGTGCAGCTGGCCTTGAGACTACCTTATTAATGTTACTGGCTGTTAATTTAATGGTGATTTAAATAATTTATGGGTCGGGCCAAAAAGTGTTTTTGGGATTTTCTTAGGAAATTCCTAATAGCTGCCCGGAGTTTGGAAGTTTGGTGGTGATTCACGCCCGTGCCTCGGAGAGCACGTAAAGCCGTCGGTCCTGGTTGTCATGAATATATATACACTGACAACTAGTTCAATCTTCGAATTTCAGTTCTCCCTTAGGGTTACGGAGGTCCGATGCCAGTCCGCTCCGTGGAAAAACTGAAATTCAGGTAAAACTAGTTGGACTAGTAGCCCAACTATACTTAAATAAACTTGGGAATAAGGCTAGGACGATGATGTATGCATATGATACTAGTAGCGACCTGGGAAAGATTTCCGTGAGGTCTCGAGGTAGACAGATGCCCATGTAGGCGGGTGAGTGGGTGTGGGGCTGGAGCGCGATGGGCGCGGTCCGCGTCGCGTGTGGTTGGGTGACGGTGCTGTGTCGGCGTGGTGCCACCACGGGTGGTGACTGGCGCGAGCTTTCCCCCAGCGGTAGCGGCTTCCAGTCGTACTCCAACATACTGCACATTTAAATATTTCAATTATTAGTTTTTGGTTCTCTTGATGCATGATCCCTTAAACTGGCATGTAGGTTCGTAAACGACCCTCACTGCCAGACTTTATGGATTTAGTAGCAAATGAATTTTCTACCTAGGACAAAAGACTATGAGAAGAGAACGATAATTTGTTTTGTGTGGGTACAATTCAAAAGTAATATATTTGTGTTTATTAGTTTATAGGTATTTCTATCAGTAATCGGGGTAACATAAGTTATCTAAAACTAAAAACTCTCCAAAAATTGTTATCCTGTTAATCTTAAGTATTGATAAATAAAATTCACTTTCAGTCAATAAATGATTATAAAGTACATGTAAATATTTTTTACTAACAGTAAAATTTATTTCTGTCTACGTTCTGGTTTTCTCTATAATAATCTTTATTTTAATATTTACATTTAAATAAAACTACGTAGGTATATTTCTTGGTATCGTTAAGTTTTACTAATATTATGAATGCGAAAGTAAAGACTGACTTACTATCTGTTCGGCTTTCATGCCAAGATTACTGAACGGATTTAAATATTTCGTACACAGCTAGTTAAAAGTCAAAGAGAGGACACAAGCTACTTTTTATACACGCGGGCGAAAGGTAGTTTCTCATATAATTTTCTAGATTACTTCTTTAATTAGTTACATTTTAAATCCGTGTGGTGACGGATTAAGAATACAAAGTGTCACCACCCCTATTCATTCCATGTGTGTCGTAAGAGGCGACTAAAGGAATAAAATAAGTAGCTAACATCACTGCCAAGAGAAGGAAAACTTGAAACAAACCCTATACCAACCCGTTTGGCCAGCATGGTATTGTAGGCCAAAACCTCCTTTCAAAGGAGAGGCCTATGTCCAGCAGTGGACTGTTAAAGGCTGTTGATGATGATGATGAAAAGTGTATATTTTACCTGAGCTTCGCCCTCCTTTCTTTAGTAGTTTTGGATCTGTCTCGTAACGAAGAAAATGGTCTTGTTCGCCGATTGGATTCGTTTAATAAAAACCAGCTCAAATCGTCCATATCTGACGATCCTGTTGCTGCACTTTCTGATAAATGAGGTCTGCAAAATAATATTTCAATTGAACATGACACACAACAAGTAATTTTAAACATATATATAGATAACTCAAATTTTAAGGCATAGAGTATATATTAAAAAAAAATAGACGAATAAAAAAGATCATTTTTTTGGAAATATTAGTTGCGAATAACATGAACAATACAAAAAAGAACTGAATTAATATCATGAAAGCGAATAATTATTCACATCATACTACTAATGTCAGTTCTTGCCGTATAATAGAATCAAATTTAATTTCATTTAAATCAGTAAAAGAAAATATTTTTTATTCACTATTTCGCTTTTATGGATCGCTGTTTGTTCTTGTTACAATTTTTTCTACAACATCCTCATTAACCTCATAAATGCTCAAGAGTTTGTTTGCTTGTATGAGCGATATAATATCGCTGCGTAAATGGTTTGCGTATGCGAAATATTTCATTGCGTAAAAATTTGTTCCTCTTGAAAAGTTAAGAAAAACTCCGCGATTGCATGTCTATTTTTGAGGGTTCACTCAATATAACCATTTTGATGTTATAACATCAGTCTCCAGGCTATAGAAGACTCTTCGGAATTGCGTGGGTCAGCTAGTTCGATATATGGATTTAATTACCGTCTATTAAGAGACTTCAAAGTAGCATAACCAGTCATATCCATTTGTGATGGTGGTGAGCTTGCGACATCGTTACCTGTGAAACCTGGAAATATTATAATTTTCATTAGACATTAATTACAAAGTAAGCAAACATTAAAATGCTGGTTTTACACTTAGTATTTATTGATATCTATCCACAACATATTGAAACATAAAAGGATTTTTTTTTAAATAAAGTGAATCACACTGGTTATTAATCTTACTTTCTAGATGTTTTATAATATCAAATCCATTTCAAGGATGTAGACCTAGATACTGATATTTGCCAATAGTTTAAAACAAGAAAATAGTCATAGACATTAGTCTTTCAGTAAATTTTAGTTGATCTTCTGCGATGTCCCTTTCTGACAGTTGGTTGCCTTTGCCTACAAACGTTGAATACGAGTGACATTCACTGACTTTGACACACTGACTGCCTTGTTAGTCGTGGTAAGCGTATGCGTAACTCAAATTAGTCTATTTTATTTCTCTATGTTTTCGAAGTCGAGTGTAATTAACGCTTATGAAATTTAGAAAATCCCCATTGTTTCTATGTACAAATCACAAGTACGGAACGCACGACGATGTTATTAATATTTGCCGCTATTTATATCATATACAATCACTTAAAAAAAATATTAAAAAAACTCACTAGATGTTGAAGTGCGACGTTGTAATTCTGGTATCCTTGTTCGGTGCGAGCTGTTGGAACTCTTCATGCCATACAAACTTGACGAGCTTGGTATTGGACTTAGCGTCAGAACCCTGTCCCTGTAAACGAAGTACGAGTATAATTATACATCGTAAAAAAAACGGCGAAAATTAAAATGATTTTCTTAATAGATATGGTGATTCAAGAGAAAGGTTTATATTATTTTATATATTTTAGTTTATATTATTGACTGCCTTGTTGGTCTAGTGGTTAGCGTATGCGGCTGCTGATCAAGAGGTCTCGGGTTCGATTCCCGGGTCAGACCAAATATTTGTGTGATCCACAAATATTTGTTTCGGAGTCTGGGTGTCTTTCTATGTATAATAAGTATATATTTACAAAAAAAAAAGTATGTTTATGTATTTATATCAGTTGTTTAGTACCCATAACACAAGCTCTGCTTACTTTGGGACTAGATGATGTTGTGTGTAAGTTGTCCAAATATTTATTATTATTTATTTATTATTATTTATTATTACGTATTTATACATGCATAATTTAAAGGAGAAACATTGATATTTTAGAGCTTTCTAACGTGCTGTCGTAAATAAAATCCATTTTTTACGCTTACAGCGCAAACGCTGGCTGTAGATAAAAATAATGTACTACAGTATTGTACACCTTAAAAAGGTTTACAAAAAAGTCCGCAATGGTATATATGTCTATCTCTTAGGGATAACCCACAATAACCATTTTTTTATTTCTTTCTTTTTACGAGAAATAATGGCTTACTTACGAAGAGATTTTAAGCATTCAATACAGTATTAATCTTTAGCCAATTAAGTACCTTAAGTACATTGTGTATTTAATATATATTAATATGGCCCTTAAGAAAGCCTTAGAGGAGGCCTTTGTTGAAAGACAAGCTAGAAAGAAGGGAAACCGAGCGCCGAGTCAATAAATAGTATGTAGTCTAAGTTTGAAGTGAGTGTTTTTTGAAATTAAGAAGTAAGTAGTTTTAAACTCTTATAACCAGCAAGGCTTTTTTTAATATGGCCCTTTACACTACTTTACAGTATGTAATTTAAATTAATATTTTTGAAGATATTGCAGATTTCAAATGCAAGAACAAAGCGATTGTGGCGGTACCTCCCGGGGCCCGTTAGTTGACGCTGCTGTCGATTTGTCACTATCAGATAATAACTAAACACAATACTTTAATAAGAATTAATATTCTAAGGCGGTTCGCCGGGTCAGCTAGTTCTACTTTATGAAAACAAAACATAAAAACACTTACGGAATAGCATATTTTCCAAGAAACGAATCACAACTACTGACTCCACTCGTACTAGATTCGCTTGTATTTCGTACTCTGCCTTCATGTGTATGTTCTATAGAGTTAATTCGACCCATCACCAGTCTATTTTCACCCATAGGCATTCGATGTGAAGGACGTTCATAAACAGAACAATCTTTGAGTATATCCACTGTTCTTGACTCTGTCAGTGCCGGCCTGTCATGGGATGTATAACAACTTTGGGATGGAAGTGTGTGAGACTTCCTCTTGTCTGTTTCTCTTCGTCCATCACCATAGCCTTTATGGTCAGTAACGTCCTGATCTTTTATTTCCGATTGTTCGGCAGACACAAAACCCGGTTTGGCTAAGTTTTTATCCGAATGCAAGCTCTCTGCAACACTTTGGTCAGTATGGTCTGAATGTTCACTCATTTCTGTGTCGTAAACATTGTAACGGTTCTCCGATGATGCAAAATAATAGCTGGTGCCTTGATCGAATGTTGAGTACGTCTCATCGGGAATCACTGGAAATTGGTCGTGTCTTGTATGTCTAACGCATAACCAACCTAAAGGAGAAAATTAATATTATAATTATTTTAACTTTACCTTAAATAACAATAAATGAAAGAATGTATATGAAATGATAGATGATTGTTAAGTGAAAGTCGCATTTATTTTTTAATGTTGATTTAAATTTTATAAAATGAATATTCAAATTCTATAATGCAACCAGATTTAAAACGCAAGAACAAAGCGAAGCGCTCATAGCCGAGTGGCCTTAGGTGATTGGAAACAATCACCGAGGGTAAGCAACTACGGCGCGGTCAGACCTAGATGGGTGACCGTATGTGGCATGATATGTTATGAGCGTTTCCGTGATTCGGAGGTCACGTTAAGCAGTCGGTCCCGGTTGTTGTCATAAGGTAACAGTCGTGAAGCTTAGTTGGAGGCCTTCGGGCGGCTTAAAAACATCCAACGGTAAGATTTACGTAGCCATAACGTGTCTTGCCAGTCCCCAACCCGCACTCGGCCAGCGTGGGGACGTAAGGCCTTAACCCTCTCTTGAGAGGAGACCCGAGCCCAGCAGTGGGACGTTATGGGTTGTTGATGATGATGAATGCAACCAGGTTTTCGAGGTTGGAAGACAATATTCAAAATTATAAAATTTAATTTGTGAAAATACCAAGTGTATTCCCAGTAAAGATATTATGCGAGACTATGGCTTTAGACTAGACCATCGTACCCGACAATTTTCCCTCATATTTTTTTTCTAGAAAACTGCCAATAAACACTGTAAACACGGGATTTACAAGTTCATCTGAAAAAGTGGTTAATTATTCACTTTAATAAGCTGAAGTCATAGTTTTGCTAATTGTCTTTGCTGGAGAGACGAAGCCTGTATAAAGAGGATTATATTTTATTTACCTAAATCTGAAAGTAGATTGGCCCCGTCGTAAGTGCTTCCAATCAGACCGAGTACATAAAAGGCCGTCGCGCGTACAGAATACACGGCGTTGTACTTAGCCAGGCGGACTATATGCACCAGAACCGAGTCTTCTAAGTAACCATTACTCAAGCTCATCAATTGTTGAAGACCTTGAGAGGTAACAGCGGTGTTGCCCACTGCCCATAGAGAAGCTTTTATGTCTGCGATTTCCTGCTCTGTAGCACATCTCTTACGTTGTAGAATCTGTGAATATCCAAATATTAGTACTCACACTATAGTCGTCACAAAATAAGAAGCCCGGTTTGACATTTGTCATCGTGGCGTAACTAATACGATTAATTCGTGTTTTTGAGTCCAATTTTTCAATATCAAGTTAAACTTGATGCTTATTTATGATACGCGTTGTGATAGTGTATGGGTAACATAGTAATTAAATAGGATTATGAATTTGATTTTTCTATTTCTTACATGCGGCATGTCAAATGACAAATGTCAAAACGGGCTTCTTATTTTGTGACGACTATAGTTTTACCAATTTCTCTTGACTAAAATTGATATTTTACATGTAACATTGTCTAACAGTATTTTCTGAGATGTATGTAGTTCAGAAGAATAGTCATGTAATAATGTTATATAAGGAATAGATTTGGTGGTTGTGGTGAATAAACAGATACTAGTTAAGGGTTGATATTAATATAAAAATTCGTATTTTTATATATTAGACTACTTAAGTGATTCTACTCTGCCTGATGGAAAGCACGCGTAGAATCCAGGAAGAGGGGCCAACATCCTCATTTTGAGTGCATACAATGCAGTATGAGGACGCACACCATGGTGGTTTAGCGGGATGTTTCTGCATCATTTTCTCGACCTCCAGAGGGCGGGCGAATGATGTAGAATGATTGAGACTCCAGTCTCACACTCACCAACGAAAGACGACAGCAAGAACGGCTACTCTTTATCCGGATAACAAACTTACGATACGATAGAAGCTAGGTACTTAAAAAGTAAGTACATAAGAGAATCGTGAGAAATAACTTTAATAACATTATTTTACTTTAATATATTACTTTTAATAAAAAAATATTACCTTATAATGGTCAGGCAGCACAGCTTGCAGTAAAGCCCTGGCGCGATATGCTTGGGGGGCATGTGGGGCGTGTGTGGGGGGCGGCGCGCGGGGGGCTAGCGCGGCGTGCAGGTGCAGCGGGGGGCGAGCGGCGCGACGAGTGCGCGGGGTCACTCGCCCGCCACCCGCCTCGCTTACGGCCAAGGCTTCGTGCACGCCCGCCTCCAGGAGACGAACGTACCTGTTGTATAAATAATATTATAAGTATAGTTAAATGACCCGTTGGACTTATCGTGTAACATTACTATCGACAAGTGTTCGTATGACTAATACAAAAAAAAATACAAAATATAAGTCGACTTACCTATAATTGTACGATTTAGTCCAGAAATCTAAATGTTTTTTTAGAAAAGCTATGGACTTCGCATCGGCCGTTTGCACAGCGACGGCGGCTTCGAGACTGAGCCACAGTAAATACCCTCTATCGATAACTGTGGTGAAATCTATCGCAGACGGCTCCATATTTTTATCGAGTCGACAATTTTGACAAAGTGATTCCTTTAACGGTATCATCTTATCAGCAAAATACTGCGAAAAAAAAAAACAATACTTACAATAATTTTTAACAAAGAAACAAATTAGTATTAAACCTTATTATAACCATGACTCGTTTTTAAAAATATTAATACAAGCATTATGTGTTACTAATATTTTACTGCCTACGTTACTAGTATTTTTAAAAAGAGTACAAAAATGTTTACCGGCACATTATTAGCTTCCTCCAAAATTGTGAGTGCTATTTTAACGACAGCTTTAGAGTCGTCCTTTATTTGTCCGATCAACATCTGCAATATCCATGTGTCCATATCTACGCCACTGTTAACCTCGCTATTGTCTCTATGAGATGCCCTTATATGTTCATGCACCACAGTCTTCTTCAGTTTAGTTTTTCTCCGGACCAATTCGCGAGATTTACGCGATGCTCGCAATAAAACGTTCAGAAACTGTGTAGCGTATAGTCTAGAGGCTTGAATGTTACATGTCAGTGTTTTTGCGAGGATGTCTCGTGGGTAGGAATCCAATGTGTAGTCTAGACTTGATATAACCAATTTCACATAACAGCTGTGATGAGTTTTTGTCGAAAGTTCTAAAAGACTAAAAAAAACATGTCAATCTATATGTGCTCAAAAAACAAATGCAAGTTTTGACAAAACTAGAAATAGATGACGTATCTTTATAAACTGAAGTGATTAGTTACATATTTAACAACCGATATAAGTTAGCGCTGGTTCCCACTACGCCGGACCGGTAGATTTGCCGGGCCGGTAAAACTGCCGGAAGGGCTAGTGGCTGTACAAGTTATATGAATCTGTTCACATTATCCCGGATCCGGCATTTTTGCCGGGTCCGGCATTTTTACCGTGCGTTTTGTCACTACGATCGTCCGGTAAAAATACCGGACCGGAGCAATGTGAACGAGTTTGATCCGGTATCTGTCCCCCGCTCGCAGCACCTGTGCTCCCCTCGCCCCGCCCGCGCTCCCCTCAAATCATTTGGCTCGCATTTTCTTCAGTAAATCGTCAAAAGTGGTTGCTGTCATTCGAAAATAGAATGTACCCAATGTTTTCTTTTATTTTGTCTTCTATTAAAATACCACCACAACACAACAATTTCGTCGTCCATTGTGTGCACAGGTCCAAATTTAACTGAGCTGAGTACTCGACTGTCTGAGGCTCCGGTGTAATGTGAACACTCTGTCCGGTGTCCGGTTTCCGGTAGATTTACCGGTCCGGCATAGTGGGAACCAGCGCTTAGTACGTCATAATTTTTATGAACTTCAAATGTTGATATCCGTTCTAAACTAGCCGAGCCCTGTGGTGCTACACGCAAACGTACATACAGATAGACAATTTAAGAAATTATATTTTGATGTATATTTATTTGAATTGATGGAAAGCTGCTGATTTAAATTTGGAAACAGACTTTCCAATTGAGTTATTTGTATAGATTTATTTATTTGAGGAGAAGTTTGTGCAACAATGTAATAAGAATAATAAAATGTTAACTTTATAATAAGAAGGTAACTTATTTGTGTGTAACTCATTTAAAATGTAATGATGAAATACACAGATTACTTATGTGTTACCATTTTCAAACGTGATTGTTTTGGATACTCTGATGTCTTGAACTTCTTGAATGAATAGCTTAATAAGTGGTTAATTAAATTTCGTGCATTAATAATGATTAAGTCAGTACTTACTTTTCATAAAGCCCAGTTTGCTTTAATAATCTCAAACCATTATGCGAATGGCACAATTGTCCTATAAACAAGAAGTACATTTGACACATAGTGTTGCACATGTGTTGTGGCGAGAAAAGGCACTCGTGGGCCTTCAGCCCCATTTCTATGGCTTCTATTTGCCGACTTACATCAGAAAATAAGTCTTCCAGTAGTCTTTGACATTCAAACTGTGAACAAATACTTTTAATTAGAAAAAAAAGAGGTGGTGATGGATTGATGATAAAAATAATTTGTAACCGCAGATATAAATGTAGTCTATAAATATATTGTCTTGTTATATTAGTTATAACCTAATAAAAAAAAACTTTAATTATTCTTGGTACTTGTGAAGGAACGGGCATCGTGTGCCTCTAACACAAAGGGAGGATCCTCCGACCAGGCGAGGTGATCATGCCTGGTGGGCCTCTGCCAATAGTAGATGTTGGGATGTTGTTTATATGCAAATCGGCGCGAGAATATCTCTTTCGCGATTCAGGATTAGTAGTTACTCCGTTTAGTGCAATCTGTGTTTCTTCGTAGTTCATTATTTCTTCGGTAGATGGCGCTGTTTTATGTTCTCGTCGAGCCGTATGTGGAAGTCGCCACAGTACTCGTATCATATCATATACACAAAGTCTATCCATGATACTACTATTTTTACTTTTATATAAATTATTTAAATTTACTTACATCATTGTGTCTCAACAGATGTCTGATAACTTGGCAACCCGCACGGGTCGCTGAGTGTCCATATCCTGTACTTGATAAATCTGTGTGTGAATACTTGTTAGAAGACGGTTTTAAGTAATTAATTATACGAGTAACCCACGCCTTATGACCGCTGTCATTTAGATTTAACAATGGAGTGTCATTTTCCTGAAAATAAATCACATTATAAGAATAATGTTTATATGTCCTAATACAGCATTAAAAGTATTTCCGTATTTGCATTTTTATTATTTTGTGAATACAAATATTTACCTTTAAAATAGTTCTTATAACTTCCCAGTCCCATGTATTGCCATCTTTATTCTGCATTACTAGCGTACATCTAATTAAACTATCGCTGTCTCTTTCGAACAAATTGAAAAATTTCGCTGACTTAGTAACTTTACTCACAGCAGCACTAGTTCGAGAACTAACACTTTTACTTTTCACTAAAGCGCTCATATTTCTACCACTTAGGTCACCTCGCGAACCGACGCTATGCCTCTGTTTCGGCTCATTTTCATTGTCAGAATCATTCAAAAATTCAATACTATTTTCTCTCTGAAGTGTCACATCATGTTTAGGCTTAACCATACTAGCGTTGTCTTTTTCTTTGCGACTTTTACTAGCGTCTTCTATTTTCTCTTTAAATGCACCACTACAATACTGTATAATGTGGTCTAGGAACAAACTGCTACTAGCCGGTCTCGCTTCCAACATGGAGTGTAGTCTCCGCAGAGCAGCGACAGCAGCCAGTGCCTGTGGCTTGCCGGCCGCTGCCTGAGACATGAGGGTCGGAAGCGCCGGCGTTATACTACATATTTGAGGAGGTAGATATAGGTGAATTAAATGCAAAAGTTGACCCAATAACACAGTAGCTCGTACCGATATAAAAGTATCACTTGTAACAACCACTTCAGCTAAACCATCCAGTAAACCAGCCTGAAAATAATATTCGTTGTTTTAAAACTATGTACTAAGTAACAAAAATTACTTTATAATATTATATGATGTATGCAACAAATGAATGTAAGTCTTAAAACGTTTATAAATTTAGCTTATTAGTGTTCAATAAAAACATATTTCTATTTGACTATTTATATTATAAATTACCTCTAAGAAGCACTGAAGTAAAAGTGCAAGATGAATCTCAATTATATCAGGGCCCGTAGCCCCAAGGTGAGGTAATATGGCAGCGCCTTCAGCGGAAACAAAACCTTCATTCAGTCGCCAAGAATCCTAAAGTAAACAAAAATAATTAATTTTATAAAATTTTGTAAGAAAAAAAAATTAAACTAATGAATTCAGTAAAAGCAATGTAAGGTCAAAAAAAGAATATAGCATGTTACTTAATATCCACAATTCTAAAAATGATAACTAGCCAAAAAAATAGAATTACTTACTTGAAAGTCAGATGGATCAACTGCATCTAAGGCTACAGAAATCTCATCTGTCCATTCTGGTTGAGGCAATCCCACTAGCTCGTACAACAGGTCCAATATGGCTTTCTGAAAACATCAAATAAATGTGTAATATTGAAACAAAACACGAGGAAATAAAGAGAAAGAATAAATTGTTTACTCACTCGAACCTCTAATCGCGGTAAATGTAGGGCGGCGACTAGAGCTTGTAGTCCTCCAGTATTAGAGGGGTGACAAAAGTGTAATAGGCCAGGCCAACTGCGCAGCACGCATAGAAGAGCTAAGCGACTACATGTGAACCGCATCTCTCGTTCATCCCTGGACAAGTGAAGTAATTATTTCGGACAGGGAGACATTAAATATGTGCATCAGTTCAGTGAGCGTGTATCATTTGAATAACAAAAAGTTCAAGGTTTTTTGGAAAATAACATTATTTTATAGTCGAGTACACATTTTCTATCAGTTTACATTTTATTCATGAAGAAATTATACCAATAATGTATTTATCCTTATTAATACATATTAAAATGAATATTAAGTGTAATAAGTTTATTCAGAACAAGAAAATACACAAAATACAATTTAAATGAAACGATGATGACAGCAGTAGTAAAAAACTGTGTCGCGGTACGAACTACGTCGTAATTTAATTGTAATAAATATTAAAATTGCTTTTTTGATGAAGCCGTTTATACTTTCAGATGTATTAAATAAAAAACTGTTCATTTGATATTACAAGCACACTTTTTTTTAAATGTATTTATTCATATACATCAATAATAATACATACCTGCTGGTTTCAGTCCCAGCTGGACGGAAATGGAAATCACAGTAAGGTGAACTGAGGCACATCAAGTCGATGCGTGCAGAGCGTCGTGACGCCGGGTCGTTAAGCGCGTGTAGCAGGACACCACACAGCGCTTCAGCCATGCGAGGAGTTGCACACTCTGCTAGCTGACGAGTTACTGCAGTCACCCCACCGCATGATATGAACATGTCAGTGTTTAGGATGCCTGGATAAGAAAATATAAATTTATCTCATATTTCCGTTTAGTTTTCCGATTTTTTTATAATATTTATAATTTTAATAATTATTATTAGAATTAGACTGAAATCTATCCAAAATAAAGTTAGATAAGTCACAAGACAAAATCTTTTAAATGGCTATAAAATGATAAGTTACCATAGCCAACAAAGATGTTGGCTAAAGTAAACTACAAAAATTCTGATCTAAATTAGTTTATCTCAAAGGCATACTGCAACCTAAAAACTATAGCATTGGTGCTGTCATACTTAGTTAATGTTGTTTTTGTTGTTTTACTGTGTGGACCGCAAATAATTATTCTTTTCTTTCTTTAGAGGGTGTGAGGCCGGAGGATCGTAATGCAATAGCATCTTACTAGGCCCCATAGTGGTCACCATGCTTCATTGTCTGCATTTACAATGAGGATTGTGACCCCTACTCCTGGATTCTACTTATCCTTTTCATCAGGCAGAGCAGTCACTTTAGTGGTTTTAAATATCCAATGTAAACTCTTTATGAGCAAACTCAACAAATCGAGCCTTTTTTATCGTTATAGAGAGTCGATATTATACAGAGTGTGGGTTTTAAGGTAAACCAACCAAATGGTGCTCACTTCTTCTTATTAAGAATCAAGTTATAAAGAGTTTGCACTGTATAAAAAAAACTTGCATCAAATTAATTGTAAAGGAGATGGTCCAAAATGTATGAACCAAAAACCCAGAATCGATTGGGAATAAATGCGTATCAGTAGTTTCATTATATTGCACAATTTACTCCACCGAAAGCGCAATGCCAAAATCAATGGGGTATAAGAGCTATAGTCTGACAAAGTATATGAAAAAATCTTGATTGACTAGTGGTTATTATTAGTTTATACAATATACTACGACTAACGACTATAGTGACAGGATTTCTATACTGTTGTTTACTATCACCCATTTATGTTCACAATTATTACTCATCACTAAAAAGGAAACAATTATTTTTAGTAATAAAAAAAAAACCAAAAACGAGCTTGCTAAATGAACTGAGAAAGAAATGACGCTTTTGTACCGAAATACTAAATACTGAATAAAAAATATGTAATAGGTAATATTAATAATGCTTGTATTGAACTTTATCTTGTGATAGTTGTACATATTACTGCTCGACATAGTGATTACACAGTTGACTGTTATAACTTTTACAGTAATCCTATTATTATTGTTAATCAGTAATAGGTAATTATTGTTTTTGTAAAAACTGGAAAAAATCACAAGTAACATGATTTTCTCATACATACTTTGTCAGCCTATTGCTCATATACCCCATTGATTGCAGCATTGCGCTTACGGTGGAGTAAATTGTGCATTATAATGAACCTACTGATACCTTTTTATTCCCTATCGATTCTGGTTTTTTTTGGACAATCTCTTTTTAATTTTTTAAAAGTTTTAGTATAAAACTCTCTACAGTTAATAAAAAAAGCACTGTTACAAAATACCCATTGTTATGAATATATATTATTTTATTTAATATTCTAAATATTATGCATAGAAAAATAAATATATTTCTCATACAAATCTCGGCTAGTGTTGCGATAGCTGGCCTTGAAAGTCTGTCCCCAGTACCATCTCCAGCACTAGCGGCTCTCGCTACGGCAGCTAAACATCGTAGTAGACCATGGTCGACATAAGCAGCTCGATGACGTCGCATCGGTTCACCAGCTGCACCTACTACAGCTACTACGCGGCGGACAACGCGTAAGGCCTGAGCACGTTCTTCTTCGTTGCGTAGCATCAAATCCATTGATCTGCGCAGATTAATAGGAGTATATGATACATATATACATGATAAAAAAAATCGGACATCTGACAGAACCACCTTGTCACAAAATAAGCAGAGCTTGTACTATGGGTACTAGACAGCTAATATAAAAAAATGTATAAATGTACTTCTTTTTTTGAAATATATAAATACTAGCTTTCCGCCCGCGGCTTCGTCCGCGTGGAATTTGTTTATATAGCGCGATACGGTAAGGGTAGATTAAACAATCTTACATGATTTTATGTTTGCTAATAAGGAACTTCGACACAAACTTTCTTCCCCTATTTTAAACCCTTCTACCTTTATTTTCGCGATAAAAAGTATCCTATGTCCTTTCCCAAGTTCAGTTCTATCTTCATACCAAATTTCATCAAAATCGGTTCAGTGGTTTAGGCGTGAAAGTGTAACAGACAGACAGAGTTACTTTCGCATTTATGATATTAGTAGGGATTTTGAAATATATAAATTATATAATATTATATACAGAAAACACACATTATATATAGAAAACACAACACAAACACAAGACTGCACGGTTGGCCTAGTGGCTTAAGCGGTCGCCACGCCGCTTCCTACTACGCCAAGTGTCGTGGGTTCAAATTCCACGTAGGACAACACTTTGTGTAATTCACAATTTATTGTTCTGAGTCTGGGTGTCCTTTGTGTCCGTTTCATGTATGTTTGTAAAGTCCCCCGCGACACAGGAATTTATATTCCTAATGCGGGAGTTGTCTATTTATTAATAAAAAAAAACAAAATTCTTAACAAATATTTGCAGATGATACAACAATTTAATCTGACCTAGGAATGGAACCCAAGATCTCAAAGCACAGCAGACACATGAGCTATGAATACTAGATATCCATTCAAGTAAATAATACATTCTAATAAGGTGATATTAACAATATGGTTGCATATTTGAAACACAAACCTGTAATAGAAGTGAGAGTATGTGAAGTTGGTTAACTCATTCCAGAGATTAGCCGGAACAAACAGACAGACGAAGAGTATGAAAATTGTTATGGTGGTGTAAGTATATTACATTATATAATATGTACCATATATCACATACTTTCATATGCATTAAGCTAAGAGTTGATAATTCAATCAGACACTTCAATTTTATTTATGATAGGGGTAGTCCATTAATCACTCGGAACGGCGGTGAGGGGAGTGGTTCGACAAAAAATCTTGAAATATCACAAGGAAGACAAGATATCTAGTTTTATTTTTTCTTCAAGAACGCGATTTGTAAACCGAAAATGGCGTGCAGTATCCCCTTGACTCTCCATTTCCTGGCCAAATTTCAAGATTTTTTTAAGGTACTAAAAACAACATGTGATCTCGGTAGGAGGGGGAGGGGGTTTCACTAGGGAGAGGGAGGGGTTAAAAAGGGCTTAAAAACATCACATGATTCATCACATTCGTGCAAATTTTTATCTTTAGTAAGGGCAATGAGCGGGAAATAGAAAGCAGAATGGACTCCTTTTAAATAAAATAGGTTTGCATTTCCACCAACAAAGAATTTTGCTTGTTGACTTACACTGCGAGCAGATAACGACAAAGAGGAATCAGCGGAGCGAGCTGAACAAAAAATGAGAAATGAATAGTCGGTTTCCATAGCGAGCTAGTTCAGTTGGACTTGTTAAGTGCTGTAGTGTTTTGCTGTGTGAATTCACAATGTTATCAAATGACACGGAATCAAGTGAGGACAGTGATTATGTATAATAAAAGAAAAAATATATAAGAGAGGTAAAAGGAGTAATTAATGGTTCGGAGTCATAAACTTTGGAACCCTAAAACACAAATACCTACATGAAAACTTTGTTAGTACTTATTTTGTTTTAAATAAAAACAAAAATTGGTTATTAAATATACCTTGGCAGTGTTAGATTCTGGAAACCATCAACTGAACTAAGAATTGCATTAAGCAAAAAAAAAAAAACATGTATTTATTACTGAGTTATAATGTTTATCCATTATATAACTTTCTAATTAAACCTATGGCAATGTTGTATTTAAGCCAGATACCTGTAATCATATTACAACAAAGCTGAAAAAAACTAATTCCAGCAAAAATATATACCGCTATGATATCATTGTATAATGTTACCTTATAACTAAGTATGGTAATTTCAAATTGTTAAAAGTTGCCACATCACTTTCTGTCTTGATCAGATACCTCAGGACTCTTAGAGCTGATGCTCTGATAACCATAGACTCATCAACAAGATTCACTCTAATACTGAAAAAGAATACAAACAATGTTTTAACAACTGAGAACATTAACAATAAAAGTGATAATATCAATGTGTTACTCTTACCAGGTCATTAACTCATCAGGTGTAAATCCCAAATTACTTCTGTCTTCTTTACATAAGAGTGTGACAAAAGCATTTAAGTAGGACAATCTACGACTATCAGAGCTATTTTTCTGCATGCCTCTTAATCCTAATTTAAAATCCATAGGATTGTTTTTGTTGGTGGGAGAAGTATCATTGTGAATTGGTTTTTTAACATATAAACCTTGTAAAATATCTTTGATGTTCTCTTCGGGGGTTTTATTCTGAGTGTCCAATTTATATAAATCGCTCTGTTTACCTGTAATGTGCAATGCGGTTTTATATTTAATGGAGCTGACTATAGATTTACAGAAACATAATCTATGAAAAAATGTTATTTCATAATCAAAATACATTATTATTTCAAAATAAATAAGATGAATATATTAGAATAATGCAAATATTTACCTTTCCTACGACTAAACCAATTTTCTTGCAGGGTAGCCATTATAACATTTTTTGCGTATTTTTTTTTTAAAGAAATGTGGGCTCATAAGTTTCTGTAACGTCTAAAGACATAAATGCATTCAGTAATTTCTACATTAATTAGACATAGGTCATAAAATTAACCGTAATTCAGTCGTGTTTTCTTCATGCACCAACATCACACATTTGACTTGACATAAACTTTGACAAGCATGTCTTATTCTGATGTTAGCTTTTTAAAGTTTGGATTGTCGCTGGTACAGTGGTTTGTACTTTTTACATCATTGAAGAACCCTATTTTTGCCTGTACCAATACTAATATTATGACATATTATATCTAATAAATGCTTATTTTGCCATGCCACGGTGCAATCATTGTGATGCCCAACTTCGTCGTGACCTCAGCTCAGCGGGTACATTCTTGCTTTCCTTTTGTGAGGAAGTGATGTTTTAAAAGGAAGCGGTGGGATGGGAAAGAGAAAGAAGTATTGCTCCTTCTGTCCGCAGAAAACTCACCGGGCACCGGAGGGCATAAGGTGATCTCTGGACACTCTATCATACGGTCGATGATATTGGGGGATTCGTCGTCTAAAGATACAAGCTCGAGAGGCTGCGCACAGTATTTCGTGTGCACTCTAAGAGAATTACGACTGATGTACCATGGTTGCAAAAGATGACGTGATCTGACTTTGTGGTGAAGGGTCAAGGCATGCCGGAGCTAACGGTAGAATGCAATTACGATGCTCGCTCCCTAGCCATTGGCTGGCAGAGGAACACGAGGGTGGTTTTAATGCGAGTGATAGCGTAATATTTATCTAAGAAAGTTGGATTGTTTGAGACAAAGAAATAGAAATGTAATCTAGTAACATTTCTGAATAAAAAAGTGTACACAGGTTATAGGCTGAAAGGAAAAGACTTGTCAAAGCATGGAAAGCCAATATGTTTTTATGTCATGAAATACTGATATAATTAGTTACTAAAAAGTCTTAATAAATTGTAATACCATATAATTTTTCTTTAAAAATAGAATTGCTGCATCACGTTAAGTTATTTTTCTACCATGTACGTATTTTCAACTATGGATGAAAGATCATAAAGATTTACATAGGACGCATCGAATTCTTCACTCGTTTCATTACAATAATTTTTATATACATACAGATAGAACCTTTCCTACTTACTCATTTTTCATTTGAAATAAGAATATTGGTAATTTTAGAAAAACTAGAACTGGAAGTGATAGAGATTATTTGTATATTCATTAATTATGGTTTACTTGAAGAACATTCTAGAGTAAAAAAACAATTAATTAATTGGCAGCCCCAAGTAACGACGCACTATTTCCTTTTCATTGTCTGTGGTGTCATAGTGAGGTGAAGAAGAAGTAAAATCGTTCCTAACAGGCAAGCCCTAATCATTATTCACAGGAAAAGTGAAGTGCACTCTTCGATATAGCAACGGATTACTCTCATCACTTTAGTTTTGTTTCGGATAATGTTGGATCCAATTGATACTATCGACATGAAGTCATGTCGTATATGCTTGACCAACAAAAAACCACTCTGTCCTTTATTCAGATACAAGTTGTCTGGTAATTATGCTGAAATGCTTACAGCTATTGCTGATGTTAAGGTGGGTTAAACCGAGACTATGTAAACTACCCTAGAATCTGTAAACCTAAAGTTCCATGGTGATTTCCATTTATAAACATAAAAATGTCATAGTGTGGAGACGAAACTATAAATTGATATCCGATAACAGCGCCAGATTTAATGTCTTAATTTGTTTTTCTGCAACACTCACAATTAACTAAAATTTGATATTTTATAGACTGTTTAATGTATATGTATGTAAATGATTGCAGGTGTTTTCCAACGATGGTTTGCCAGAAAAAATATGCCTTAAATGCTGCACTACATTGGAAAAGGCTTATTTACTTAAAACTGTGGCTGAAAGGTAATGTTAGTGTAGTTTGTAATAAAAATTGTCAACTGTAATATTGTTTTCTGATCAATATTTTCGTACAATAAACAATACACTTAGCCATGCTTATTTCACAGGCCTATTACTATTTTACTATGACTAGTTTATTATTCAGAGTTGGTAAAGCCTCAAAAACTGTAGAAATTCTATAATTTTAGTCAATTATTTCATTTGCTGAGTTAATTTGCTTGCAAGAATAAAAAAATAACTGTTTTTAATTTTATTTGAAAATATATGATTAACTTGAAACAACTCCAAAGTTAAATCATGATCAAATATAACACTCTTCTCTCAGTGTTTTAATTGAAGTTATTTCACAACATTCAGTGCCTGGTAGCTTTTCTTTGATATTTTTCAATTTCTTTCCACCTCCTCTTTAAAGGACTTTACAAAGCTTGTCACAGTATTAAACCTTGTAGTTTCTGAGTAGTTAAATGTCTATTCTGTTTGATCTTTAGTAAAACAAATATGTTTAAAAAGTTATCATAATCTTTTCATAACTAGGTCGGATAAAAAACTAAGAAAAATATTAGCAAAAGAAAAGAAGAACATACCAACAAAAAAAATTGCATTTGATTCTTTCACTGACATCAAAAGCGAAATTGGTCCTTTAAATGTGAAAGCTGAACCAACATGGGAAATGGACATTGAAGTGACAGATGGATCCAAACCAGTGGAGACTATGGATGGTAAAGATATTGTTATTGCCAACACAATCATAAGAAAAGTCGATCCCAATGCTGAGGAAGAACCTAAACCTAATGATTCACAAGAGGTGCAATTAACTTGGAAATCAGCAAAGACTAATGATAATGAAAAAATTGATCTAGAGGTAAGTAAAAACAACAACAATGACACCACTCATACTTCACACATAGTGGTTGTAATGATCTGCAAGCATTTCTGTTGCTCTAAGTAAAATTTATCACATTATAGAAGATATTTAATCTATTTCAATATTATAAATTTAAAAGTATCTGTCTCGTCCTAATGGCTTAACTGTTGCTCTGTATTCAATTAAATTTGGCTACTAGATATACAGATTATTGCAGTAAAAAAGCTTGCCACTTAATAACGCAATAACAGACATGCCAACAGGCGGCACTGCAGCTTAACGTTAATATCTCCATATATAAAAAGCTACCAAGTGCGAGTTGGACTCCCCCATGAGGGGTTCCGTAGCAGCAAGTAACATCATTTTTAATTTCTTATAATAGTCTATTGATTGAATGAAAGGTAAATTGCAGTTTATGATTTATGAGGTACTAGCTTTCGCCCGCGGCTCCGCCCGCGTGTATGTCGGTTATCGCGGTAAAAAGTAGCCTATGTCCTTTCCCAAATTCAGTTCTATCTTCACACCAAATTTCATCAAAATCGGTTCAGCGGTTTAGGCGTGAAAGCGTAACAGACAGACAGAGTTACTTTCGCATTTATAATATAAGTAGGGATTAAAAAAAAACTACTTACTAGATCTCGGTCAAACCAATTTTCGGTGGTAGTTTACACTATAATGTACAACATATATTTTTTTTAGTTTTATCACTCTCTTATTTTAGAAGTTACAGGGGACACACACATTTTTCCACTTAGGAAGTGTTTAGTTTAGAAAAAAATGATATTAGAAACCTCAACATCATTTTTGAAGACCTATCCATAGATATGGGTCTGATGAAAAAAATTTTTAGTTTCAGTGCCCAGTATGGGGACCCCCAAAAACGTGTTGTTTTTTTTCAATTTTTATGTGAAAATCTTAATGCGGTTCACAGATTACATCTAATTACCAAGTTTCAATAGTATAGTTCATAAGGTTTCGGAAAAAAGTGGCTGTGACATACGGACAGACAGACAGACATGACGAATCTGTAAGGGTTCCGTTTTTTGCCATTTGGCTACGGAACCCTAAAAAGTGAAATAAATATACAATAATACCTTTTAGTTAAATAGATCAATTGAAAATATTCATAGTATCTTAAAAGTATTTTAATCAGAATTTGCTCATTTCAGGCTGAATATTTAGATGATGACGTCTTTCAAGATGATATATTTCAAGATGATGATGATGATGACTATGTACCACCAGTGGATAAGCCAAAAACTAAGTTCAAAAAACCTAAACTATCAGATATCAAAGTTTTTAAAGGAAAAGCCATTGTCAGAAAAGTCAAAGTTGTTAAAAAAAACAAAGACGATTATTTTGTTGATTCTGGTAAATCAAGAGATGAAAATAAAACAAAGTCTACAACTATAACTTGCTGTAAGTAACAATATACCTATTTAGTAATATAAAAGTATTGACTATTAAAACTATGTAACACTTTATGACTTCTAAAAATATTTTTTAGATCCAATTTTGAAGAATGGTACAAGAGGTGCACCAATATTATTGAAAAGACCAAAAGATGCAACAATCTTAAAAGTTCACCCTGGATATAAGTCAAAAATGTCTAGTTCTAGTTCATCTGATTCAAGTAAAACAAGTCGTCGAGATAAACCTGTGAAAATTGTGAGGTCAGGGGCACCAAAACAAAGGGAGAAGCTTGTATGTCCAGTATGCGGCATACTCACTTATACACTTGGCAACCACATAGCAACTCATCAAGGTATGTAATAACTTTAGGTTCTTAAGTAAAATTCAATTTATTTATTCTTCAATCATATTACATGAACACCTTTTGATAGTGCACTGCAAGACATAAATAAAGCATAGAAAGGAGGTATTAGTCTACTATTGCATGTTAAATGGAAGCACTTGACAAGTGGCCTTAGGTGATTGGAAACAGTCACTGTGGGGTAAACAACATAGACAGTGCTGGATTTACACATTTGCCGCCCCAAAGCTTTAAAATTTTTGCCGCCCCTACTGACTCCTAAAATTAGATACATTTTTCACAATTAAGTTAATTCCTTTCTTTAGGAAATAATTTAGTTACTAGATTATTTTTAAAACTTTTTTTAAAACTAAGCTAAGTTTGGTTTTTACTGCACTACGTTTAAGGTTTGGTAGGCCAAGGAAGATAGGTAAGTAAGGCTCGGTACTGCTAACCATGCACTTTTTTTTTCGCGGGGAATGCTTTTCACACCATACCATGGGGGAGACGGAGGGCGTGTGTGGGACTACCGGTAAACCGGTCTACCCTCTAAACCTCACGGCAGTCTACCTCGGCAGGCGGGAGGAGCTCCAGGAACGCATCAGCGACTTCTGGAGTCCCACTGCCTTACCCCATGACTAGGGGGCGGGACGATCTTCGCGCTTCCCACCTTTTACACAGTAAAAGGCGGGACACCAACCCGCCCCAGACGAAACCCTTCAGCCGCACCGGGGTGTCGCCTGCTCGAGTCGCTTGCAGTGGTCACATTTCCCCAAGATGTGGCCGCAACGACCTTTAGGCAACGATTGGGAACTAGCTGCCTCTACCGCGTCTCCTTCGCCGCCTCCTTCGAGCGGGATCCCGCTCTGCGGACTCCTTCTGGAGCATTACGTTCTCACAGAAGGAGACCGCGGCCTCCCACCCTTCATCACTCATCAGCATTGCCGCAAACAATACTGGCGGTGACAAGGTTCCTCCGATCTGCCCGACCAGGTCTCGACGCTCGGACTCCCACGCAGGGCAGTCCTCTAGCGTGTGCTAGGCGGAGTCCCTGTCGGATCTGCAGTGATGGCATTGTGCCGTAACCTCACGTCCGATTCTATGCAGATACTCACCGAAACAACTATGTCCGATAAGTATCTGAGTCAATCGGTTGGTGACACAGTCGGTCCTCTCTATCCAAGCTTTGAAGTGAAGCTCTGACGTGTGCCCCATAGAGGACCATTGATCGCACGACGCCCATGTAGAGGCAGCGAACTTCTTCCCTTGGTCCCTGAGATTGGGCAGCAGACGATGGAACGCCTCTGCTAACCCTAGAACCCGGAGGACTAATCGCCCGAAATGCTCTTCGAAGCTCCACCGACTGTCCAGGATGAGGCCTAGGTACTTCAGGTACTGGCTCACCCGGATTTCAGTGTCACCTACTCGGAAGCGCGAGCTGGGTGGTTCCTGGCGCTTACGTAGGCCATGGAAACAAATCGCCTCAGTTTTCTGAGGCGCCACCCTTAGGCCCAGCTCACGAATCTTTTCCATAATACAAGCCACTCCCTGCTCGGCAAGCAGAAGCACTTCCTCGAAGCGTGACCCTCTGGCCAGTATTAGGGTTACCTTACGATTCTCCACCCCGTACCGATCCACAAACATCACCGCCCTGTCGCACAGATAGACCTGTATGATCTAACCATGCACCTGTCAACGTCAATATATCCAAGAGTTGGCAGTACCTGGTCGGCGGTGGCAGGGTATCTACACCTGTCTAGGTCGTGTCGGTTATCTGGGCCTGATCATTGACGGTAGGTGGCTCTTAGACGAGCACTTCCGACAGCTTGCTCCGAAGCTGGTCGACACTGCCTTCGCTCTTGGACGACTTTTGCCCAATTTGGGTAGAGTCAATGTCGCGACGAGACAACTGTACACGGGAGTTGTCTGGTCTATGGCACCATACGGTGCACCGGTGTGGGCGGCGGCTCTGACCGCTCAAAATATGGCACGCCTCTGGTGACCCCAGAGTATTTTGGCGGTTAGAGCCATATACGGTTACCGCGGTCACAACCTTCTGCGATCTATACCATGGTCATGCTACCCTTAGCATGACCATGGTATAGATCGCAGAAGGTTGTGACCGCGGTAACCGTATATGGCTCTATTATATGGCGCTATTCACTCAGGGGAGTGTGGCCGCAAATGGACGGAAAATTTTCTACTCCATCCGCTTCAGTGGCCTTTAGGCTTCAGTGGAGGCGACGTCCACGTATGCCGTACGTCGCCATGGAGAGATAAGCAATTGATGGCACCCGCTTCAGTGAGAGGAAGCACTGAGAGGGGTTCAGAGGGCGTAATAACAGGTTCCTTGGACCCCTGCTATTTCAGGTGCAGAGTGGCACACCATGTGGTTTTAGTCGGTTTGATGCCGACATACAGCCCCGTTGCAAACTCCGGTAGGGTGACGGACCGAGGGGGTTTCCACACGTCAAAAAAAAAGTGTTTTAAGTGGTCGCCACGCTGCATTCTACTGCGCCAAGTGTCGTGGGTTCCTACGTGGGAAAAACAGTTTGTGCAATTCACAAATTGTTGTCCTAAGTCTAGGTGTTCTCTGTGTTCGTTTTATGTATGTTTGTAAAGCCCCCCGTGACACAGGATTTATATGCGAGTATGGTCTTTTGATAAAATAAAAAAAGTTTACAATGTACCAGTTTAGTTTTTGAGCCATTTTGCCGCCCCCCTAATTCTGCCGCCCCAAGCTTCAGCTTTTTCAGCTTATATGGTAAATCCGGCCCTGAACATAGATGTGGTCAGACCTAGATGGGTGACCATTTGTGGCATGAAATGCTATGAGTGTTGTCAGGTTAAAGTAAGAGAACAGACACTGGTCAATTTATGACTATTGTGGTTTTGGTTGCCTCAAGCTGTGATAAGTAGTGTCAACCTAGTCCACTGCTGGACGAAGGTCTCCCCCAAGGAACGCCAACCATCCCGGTCTTAGGCAGTCCGCATCCATCCGCCGCCAGCCACCTTCCTCAAATCATCGGTCCATCGTGCCGCAGGGCGTCCTACACTACGTTTGCCTAATCGCGGTCTCCACTCTAGCAGAGCTAGAGCTGTGATAAGAGACCAAATTAATATTTCTAAAACATCCACTCAAAGATTTTATTTCATTGCTTTAAAAATTAACTTGACTTATTTATTTTCTTTTTATTCAGAGAAAAAGAGATATTCTTGCGCTCAGTGTCCAAGGTCTTTTGCGCAGAAAAGTAATTTGTTAGTTCACGCCAAACAGCACACTGGAATTAAAGACCACATTTGTGAAATATGTGGTGCTGGGTTTTACAGCCAGAAATCCTTGGTTAGGTAAGTAAAAAATTATGATGTAACACAATACATAGTACACGCAATGTTCCGCACACCAGAAAGGGAGTGGCCATAGCATCTTTCATTTTTTACGGAAATCTTCACATAGACACATTTTAGACTCACCCACAAAAAGAATCGCCTATAACTATGAATTCGCACAACCATTAAAACAGAAGATTCAAAATTTCACACACAAACACATCTATGTCAAAACAGTCTAATGCATATGCTCATTTGGCCTATGCTTTCATTAACATCATCATCATTGCAGTCTGCTGGACATAGGCCTCTCCTATTGCACACCACTTTGATTGATATGCTTTGGCAGAGGGTAATGCCATCTACCTACTGTTGCTGTATGAACCCAACATGTACAAAAGTTTATTTATTTTATCATTTATTTGTGTGTTTCAGACACAACCTAATTCATAAAGGAGAGAGGCCATTTTCATGCAATCTTTGTTCCAAGAGATTTATTGCTGTGAGTATTTATTAAATACTTGTACTTGATATAAATCAAAAAAGCTTTATTAAAATCGCACCGGTAACGTTTATATTACATTTATTAACTGTAATGAATTACGTTGAATGTAACCTTTTGCGGAATATTATAAAAGTCAATAAAAAATATGTGCAATTGATGTATTTCAGCGTTGTGATCTGAATCGGCACCTGCGCATACATTCGGGTTACAAACCGTTCAAATGTAACACTTGCACAATGTCGTTCAACGCGAAACATCAGTTGCAAAACCACGAGCGAATGCACACCGGGGAGCGGCCGTACACATGCCAGGTGCGTTTTTTAACTTTTCAAAATATTTCTTATCACTTTCCAGATGGCCGGACTGCGCCGCCATATGGCAACACACACAGGCGATAAAAGATTCATCTGTGAATTCTGCTGTAAAAAGTTCACACAGAGTCACCATCTTCAGAACCATATGTTAACCCACACTGGTGCTAGGCCGTACACTTGCGAGGTCAGTAGGCTGTATTAGAGATTATGGCCATTACGAGATAATCATTATTATTAATATATTATGATACTCCCATCCTTTCCTGGGATACTTCCCAGGAAAGGATGGACTAAGCCTCATATTCTACAGTAATAACTTTTATTGATAGCTCAAGCTTATTCCTTTGAAGAGGAAGAGGAATAGAAATGATGTATTGTATTTTTGTCAGGTCTAAATATTCATCAGTATATTAAAAGTTAGGTAAATTTTTCTAATGTGTAATCTTCTGTTTGCTATTTCTTCCAAATCTATAACTTTCTCCGTCTCTTACTGACTCATTGGTGAAAAAGAATTTGCTAACACAATGTTTTGAGAAATAATTGTAAACACTAACACTTAATAAAGAGTATTTTATTGGTATTTATAACACTTTTTTCTATAAAAAAATGTAAATTTTTACACCAATTAATTTAATTCCAGGTATGCAATGTCGCGTTCAGCTACAAAGTGAATCTAAATAACCATGTTTACAAAGTGCATGGCATCAACTTAAAGTTCAAATCTATTCACACCGTTACCGAAGAAATATTGCGGCGAGAAATGGGCATGGCCAATGAAACGAGGGTTGCCATATCACATATTATTCCGCAAATGGGAGAAGTTCCTACACCAGCCGCACATGAAACTGTATTATCGTTATCGTGATCAAAACGGGAAAAAATATAAAGTTTTCGAGAAAATTCATAAATTGCACTAGCATTGAATTGTGTGTTACTTGTGTGTTGGAATCTGTCTCAAATTTCATCATCAATATTATCAAACTTATGTACTGATGTATTAATAACATGTCAATAGGTCCAAAGCGGATGGCTTTTAAATGCTATTAGTTTTAATTCAATCGAAATTCAATCCTGTTCGGTCACGATGTAATGGTTGAGGCAGACAGTAGGCGGGACGGAGTCGCGTTGTTACACTCTGTACAAGTACTAATATATTTCACTAACCCATTTGTTGTGATCCGCCTTTTCGATTTCTGCCCCGACCTTAATATTAAGATTGAATTACTTGGAGTTTTTTTTTAAAAGAAACATGTCTCATTATTAGTCCCATATTAACGTCACAATACTAAACAATTAGGTACTCTGAGAATATAAGACGTACCTAAGTCAAAAACTCTCGTAAGTTTTAAACGTACCGATATAATTTTCATTTTCGTTCCACGTTTTGAAAGACCTTCCATTTATACTAACTGCTTTCAATATACGTGCTAATTTTTAAATTAGTAATTTCTTTTAGACAATTGTATCACATGATTGTTTTTTTTTTGTATTTTGAATTTGTAAAATCTTTGTAAATACATGTATATTAATAGAGCTCACAAAATTTAGCTACAAAACATCTTCCTATTCTCCTTCCATTTGTCCTTGCACCGGTACAGAGTTCGTTTGAGAATAATATATCAAACCTTATTAATGCTGTTTTTGGAACACCAAGAGCTCAAATTATCTAGAAGAGTATATCCATTGCTAATTACAGCGATTCTCGCATTATTTATAAAAAGGTAACCAAATCGATTGGATTGTTGGATAAAATTTTCGATAACTTTATTATCCGACATACAAAAAAAATCAGTTTATAGATAAAGTCGATCATATCGAAAGTCTTATCGATATTTCACTTTTTGACTTGTATTTGAGGACAAAAAATTAATAACCGATCGTCGAATGTGTAACCATAAAATGACACTGGGAACGTTAATAGACAGGCTTATCAGACAGAACCTGTTAGCTCTTGTTGTGATGGTTATTTTAGTTGTTTGAGAATATAGTATTATACGTACTTTTATTAGGATTCTATTCATTGCAATGAAATAGAAGAGCGGGGTGTGAAGTTTTGTTGTGCAAGCGATTGTGAAGTCTAGGTTTAAATTGTTATTACTTAATTAAAATAGTTTTGATATATCTAATGTTGTTTTTTTGTACATATTGATATTTAAATATCATTTTCATAAAGTGAAAATATCGAATGTTAGTGATGTCAATCTACCTCAAGTACCCAACTTTCTTTAGTATACTCTTCATTGATACACCATTATAAGGATGAAATTCACTATATAGTGTACAAATCTAAAATCGATTCCTTTATCGACTTTGTTATTTTAAAATGTTCTTAGGCGATAAAACTGGTTAAGAGCGCCTTCACACTAGCGTTTGTCCAGCGTAGGCGTTCGATAAACGTATGCGCAGCGCAGACGCCGCGACGACGAGCGCAGGCGTCGCGTTGTCGCGGCATTTCTTCTGTAGTCAATTGAACACTGCGCTAACGCGGCGCAGACATCACACAATTGCGTTGTCGTTTCGGGAATATCATTAACAAAATGGATTCTGACGAGGAAACTCTATTGTTGACTTTGCTGTTAAAAAAAAGAAATACGAAAACGTGCAAAAAAATAAAAGGATGTGGGAGAGCCCATTAAGGAGTGCACGGTTAAGTGAAAGTGATTATTTTGTACTTTATTGTAAACATAAAAATGATTCAAAATATTTTTATTCTTACTTTCGAATGGCGAAGCCTATATTCGATGAACTGTTGCAAAAAATACACAGTGATATTCAATATCAGGATACACATTTGAGGCTTTTTGTATCGCCTCATTTGGGCGATGTCTAATGTGAACAGGAATGTACATGACTCCGCAGTAACGCAGCGTATTCATTTATTATTCCGCAACGCCGCGACAACGCGACGCCTGCGCCTCGTTACTGCGGAGTCATGTACATTCCTGTTCACATTAGACATCGCCCAAATGAGGCGATACAAAAAGCCTCAAATGTGTATCCTGCGCATACGTTTATCGAACGCCTACGCTGGAAAAACGCTAGTGTGAAGGCGCTCTAAATCGATTAATTTATTAATAACTTGCAGTTGAATTTATATATTTGAAAAATACACTCCAGTTGTCAATGTCAGAACATACTATATACTACATACATACATACATACATACTATATACATTTATATTGAATTCTCTCCCGGATAATGTAGACTAATATGGCCAGCCCACTGCCACTTCAGCTTGCTAATCAGATGGGCTATGTCGATGACCTTAGTTCTCTCGGATCACCTCATTCCCATACGATCCCTCAGAGAAACGCCGAGCATAGACTTTTCCATAGCACGCTGAGCAACTGAGCTTGTGGCTTAACCGTACCGTAAGTGTCCACGTCTAGGCTCCGTAGGTATGTCATGACAGGTAGGACGCACTGAATAAAAACGTTTTTAGGAATTATGGAATCGACCACGAGAAGACCCGACGTAGCTATCCAAATGCTGCCCAACCCAGATGAATTCTTCTATCTTCTACCTCGTCCTTGGGACCATTTCCATTTCCATTGGTCAGGTCGTGCAATGAACATGTACATGTTCATTGCACGACCTTGATCCTGTCCAAGTTCATCCTTTGGGCCGATGCGCATAGAAGAATCAGCTAGGTCATTCTGCATGACAATGCCACCATTGCGGGTACGACCAGCACACCCTGGAGGAATCCGAGGTTCGAGACCTGGTCGGACAGATCGCACTAAACCTGTCACTGCCAGCATTGTTCACGGGAATGCTGGCTAGTGATGAAGGATGGGAGGCCGCGGTCTCCTTCTGTGAGAACGTAATGCTCCAGAACGAGTCCGCAGGGCGGGAAAACGCCGATCCCGCTCGAAGGAAATGTGACCGCTGCAAGCTACCCGATACACGTGAGCCGCACCGTAAAAGCGTGTAAAATAGCGATAGGCGCTATATAATCCTGCCCAAGGGTAATTGATTACCCTGGGATGTACCCCAGTCATGGGGTACGGCTGAGGGGATTCCAGAAGCCGCTGATGCGTTCCTGGAGCTCCTCCCAACTGCCGAGGAAGGCCGCCGCGGGGTTTAGTGGGTAGAGCGGTTCGCCGGGTCCCACACACGCCCTTCGTTTGCCCCACGGAGGGTATGGTGCGAAAAGCATTCCCCGCGAAAAAAGAAAAGGTCATTCTGCATCTGTTGCAGGTCCTGCAGTGTCTCGGCCATTATGACGATGTCGTCCGCAAATCGCAAGTGAGAGATGTATTTGCCGTTGATGTTAATACCACGTCCTTTTCAGTTTAGCGTATCGGAAATAATACTGAATGACTGTATAATTTCTCTCTAATCATCTGATCATCCACGTTTTGACGCACGAGGCCGTTCCCCCCTGACTACGTCACAAGCTCTTAAACAAGATGTCGAGTCAATCTAATGGAAATAAAGGGGCAATACGTAGTAGGTATTCTTCTTTTTTCAACAAAATTATTATTCCTAATTTCTCTACGATTTGAAGAAATATATAGGTACATAGTTTTCCAAGTAAGTGTATTTCACAAGTTGGGCCTCTATAACTCCTGAACTAATAAAAACATCAAGCCGTTATAGTTTTCCTTTAAAGTTCAGTTAATCACATGGATTACTATTACGAAAATCGTGGACGGACGGATGGACATGACGCATCTTTAAGGGTTCCGAGTCATGAACTACGGAAACCTAAAAACAGATCAAAACCATCATTCATCTATTCGGGAGTTATGATGCCACAAATACACATAGGAAACACATTTCAAACCGCTAGACCAATGAGTCAGTTAAACTTAAATTAAACTGTCTTTTTGCGTCGGAGATAAAAAAAAGTCGTGTGGCACTCGGGGACTGCCGCGGCAAAGCTATTGCATAGCATTTTTTATCAAAGCAATTTAATTATTTATTTATTTTTTATTTATATAGTATATTTTTTTCTTTGATATTAATTGAAGTTTACAAAACAATATACACTGTCAATATTATTGCCAAACAATCTAATTATCCTATTAACCGAAAGACAATGACTACTAAACAGAGAACATAATAAATAGTAATATGAGCATATCTATGGAATGAAAAACGAAATAAAAAAAAAACTTGAGCTCACGCACGGCTTGCTAAATATACAGACGAAACCTCATACTCTACTAACATCATTAAAACTTGTCTAAAAACGCTACAATTAAACTCTACTCTAGTACTCGTAACTTAATATTTTGCTTTGTTGGAATAACATTCATACCATATAGTATCAAAGTACATGTCAAGACGAATCAAATGAGCCCAAACTCGATGGGGTTCCTATGGCCACCTTCCAGCTCCTTCATCAGACCCTTGTTACCATATAGTGTCAAAGTACTCGTCAAGACGAATCAAACGAGCCCAAACTCGATGGGGTTCCTATGGCCACCTTCTAGCTCCATCATCAAACCCTGGTTACCATATAATGTCAAAGTACTCGTCAAGACGAATCAAATGAGACCAAACTCGATGGGGTTCCTATGGCCACCTTCTAGCTCCATCATCAAACCCTGGTTACCATATAATGTCAAAGTACTCGTCAAGACGAATCAAACGAGATATACGGCCATTGGCGGCAGTACGTATGCGCACGGAGCCGCGACATCATTGTCGTGTGTTTTTGTCCTTGTCCCACTGCAGTGACAATCGTATCTCTATCCGTTTTATTGGTGTTAGGTTTTTTCATTACGAAATTTCTTGATTCGGTCGCCGCGCTCAAGGCCCGCGATGAAAGATATGCAATAGCTTAAAAATCACCCTATTAAGACTACTATTAAGGCTTAGAATATTTGTAGCTTATTAGTCATTTATTTATAATTAATCATTTGCCTAGCTTTTATTATTCCCAATACATATTATTGTTTGGGTTCGGCAACTAGTTCAACCGGTTTTACCTGAATATCAGTTTTTCCATGGAACGACATGTACCTATAGGACCTCCGGAACCCTGAGGGTGAACTAAATTTGACGGTTGAACTAGTTGTTAGTAATTAGTATATTTGAGAATACTAACTTCCCAATATCTTAGGAGTGCTCTCCGAAGCACGAGCTTTCAGCATCGCCAATTTCCATATTCCGGTTTCTATTAAGAATTTATTAAAGAAAACCCAATAATAGTCCAACTCGGGAATCGAACCCAACACATCTCGATCAGCAGTTGTTTACGCTAACGCTAACTAGACCAACGAGGCATTCATGCAATCAATAGATTGTAAATGTCTTTACTAAATAATACAATTTATCTAGATCAGTACATCATTTAATGTTTTAAATGTGCTTAAAATATGACTTGATATGGCAACACGAAGTCCTTAAAATAATTATCTAAACATCGTTCTTCAATACTGCCGTCACTATAATTCTAGTTCTCTATGACGTAATTTCTAGTACAAACGCAACCCACAGTTATATTTCGTTTTTCAGCAATCCATTTGTATTTTAATTCATTAGGTAAGTTATTTGGATATACCAAGGAGTAATCTGCGCGTGTCTCTCGTCTTCTTATTATTGTTAACTGAAAAATATATTGGTATGAATATGAATAAATATATGTATTAAGTAATAAACCTAGTGAATTATTGCTAATTTAAACCAAAATGTGTAACAAACAGTAACTACAGTTGTATTTTGCCTTATGAAGTTCATTACATCGGGTACAGTCTTTTTTAGTTGGCGTAGGTAAATGTCTATAACTAAGTATCTATATCTTTCATATGTTAGGTATATATCCAAGTAAGTTATTTAATTTAAACCAAATTTAATCGAGGTTTAAAGTAAAGTACATCATCCGTGCAGATGTTATGTTGTGGCTTTAGACAGATGATGCTTTTCTCGCCATAGTTATGCGAGTAACAACGGTATCTCATACAACAAGTATGAAAAAACATATTACCTCATATAGGTTTTCCTTGCAAATATATGGGGGACGACAGAACTGTTGCACTTCACTGCAATTTCTAGTTTCCACATATCGCGGGTACGAATTCGCTCCAAAATCTTCTGTTTCTCTCTGAAATTTAAATGATTTTCTTTGTTAATATCATTCACAATCACTAAATACATCACCTATGTACTATCGATATGCATAACTGTTAAAGTAACTTACATGAACTTCACAGTTGCAAGGTGGATCGGGTATAACTTGCTGTAAATAACAAAAAATGATGAATGGTAAACATTCATAGCAAAAGTATATTATAATTAAGTACTAAAGGGGGATTTGGACACAAAATAAATTACTTACATTGTGTTTCTTCATTTGAATATTACCCCTTTTATGAGTCCTTGTTTCCACGGAATCATCAAGTAAAATTACATCGTCTCGTATCATATTTGCGTAGTCTGCAATAAATGCTGACAGATCTTCAGGAGTTGTGTCAGACTGGAAAGTCACGCTGTCATAGTCAATGCCTAAGTTGTTAACATTCCTTAAGTATTTATCTCGATTCATTCTGACCACATAGTTTTTCCTTTTGCGCGTTCTTTGATTCTCGAGTAAAAATTCATTTACTCTCGCAGGACTTCTCTGTGCGATCACTTTTGGTAGCAGCGATTGTAGTAAAATGAAAAATCCGAAACATATTATCACTAACACAAGAGGCCGAGTAATCTGTAAATAAAAACACAAAGATAGAACTAGTCTTTTTATTCTAGGCGTTAGTACATACCATGAGCTCAAATAAATTTTCAGTAAAAAATATTTTTTATTTATAGAACTTTGACATAGAAAAAATAGGCAATGGACAAAAGGACAAAGGAGAAAAAAATAGACTTTTCGGAATGTACCCATTCCGAAAAGTCTACTTTTTTCTTGATCGATAGAAAAATACTTATTTTAAATCTAGCAAAATGGATTGTATTTTTTTTATTTTTACATGGTCTAAACATCCCGTATCCTAAAAAATCACCTTTAAAGAGAAAACATGGTATAATAAATTCTATTTTATAGCGGTTGATCAGAAAACCGTTGTGAATCAAAATAAAAACAAAGCCTTAAAAAAGTGGCTTAAAAAAGAATACAGGAGTTTTCTCTTACCATGACGATACCGATTTCTTCAGTTACCACAAAAGACTAATGGTCATGGAAAGTTTTACCACCCTTATATAGTACAAATTGATTGATAGGCTTATAAAAGGATCCATTAGATACATTGTGTAGGTATATTTATCCGATTACTCTTTCTTTATGTCTTTCTTATCACAATACACACTACATTGTTCAAATGACTGTGAATAGCTGACATCCCCTATTCACCTGTAGGTTCGCCAAGGAGACAATACAATGTAGGCGTATTGTGGTACACACTATATATATATATTAGGTGTGAAATATCTTCATTTTTGGATATTTTGTTTCAATCTATACTAATACTAGCTGAAGAGTTTGTTTGTTTATTTGAATGCGCTAATCTCAGGAACTACTGATCCGCATCAAAAAACTATTTCAGTGTTAGAAAGCCCATTTACCAGGGTAAATATCATCACGTTACAATCAATTTTAGCTGAGCATTTGATAGAATTAAAGTTCATCTCAAAAAGTTCTAAAAAAGGTTCCCGACAGCATGTCTATTTGTGTTTGTCTGGCTGGCCTGGCTCCACTTCACCACACATCTTTTTGATTACGGAGTTTATGGAAAAGCTAATTACGTATGTTCTTCACCCCTGACAGATTATATGACATGTATTAAACAAACATTATAATTTTCTAAATGTTGTAAATTTGATGTTTCAAGGAAAGGAAATAATCAGCCTGGTTCCTAAGACGAATATCTCCTATGACATTGGGATTTATAAATAAATGAGGTAGTACGTATGCCTAATTAAAATAAAATATTCGACCTGTAGCAACAAAATATCTTATGTTGTGTAGTTTTTTAATTAGAGTGCCGGGCCAGCCATTATTTTTTGCTGAATGCTTTTCGCACCATACCCTCCGTGGGGTATGCAGAAGGCGTATGTAGGACTCCAGGAGTTGTAACCGGTCTACCCACTAAACCCCGTGTCGGCCTACTTCGGCAGTCGGGAGGAACACCAGGAATGCATTAGCGGCTTCTGGAGTCCCCCTTGCCGTACCTCACAAACGAGTTCCTATGGCCACATCTGCCCTAGATGTGGCCGCGGTGACCTTTGGTGTCGATAAGGAGGTGACTGTGGCCTCCCATCCTTCATCACTAGCCAGCATTGCCGCGATCAATACTGGCGGTGAAAGGTTCAATCCGATCTGTCCGACCAGGACTCGACGCTCTTATTCCAACGCAGGGCAGTCCTACAGTATTATGCTGGGCAGAGTCCCGATCGGACATGCAGTGGTGGCATTGTGCCGTAACCTCACATTTGATCCTATTCAGATACTCACCGAAGCAACCATGTTCGAGAGGCGGTGGGTATCTGAGTCACTCGGTAAGTGACACAGTCGGTCCTCTCTATCCAAGCTTCGAAGCTCGGCAGGTCGGCTCTGACAGTCGATATTTCGAGCCGTGCCTGCCACCCTGCAGAGATTGAGCAAGTGCATTCCGCCGTAGTTGACAGACATGATCCGGCGCTGTCTCTTCGCTCTTCCGAACAAATTTGGTAGCAGACTTTCGTATCTATGTCGGTCAGCATGTCGAAGTTTGGAGATCGCGTCAGGCCCATCGCTGCCTCATACGAGAAGGTGCTTACTGCGGGAGGAACCCGCCAGGTCCTCAGACCAGACGCCGGTGTAGAGGCAGACGATATAACGTCCCTGCTAGCCTTCGAACTCCGGGGACTAATCGCCCAAAATACTCTACGAAGCTCCACCGAGTGTCCAGGATAAGACCTAGGTACTTCATATACTGGCCCACCTGGACTTTAGTGTCATCCAATCGATCGCGTGAGCTGGGTGGTTCCTGACGCTAACATAAGCTATGGAACCAAATCACCTCAGTTTTCTGAGACGCTGGACCGGGCCAGCCCGACGTTTACAGCCCGGCCCCTAAAAAGTGCTTGTAACTTTTTTCCAAAAGTCGTACCTACATTAAAAACGAAGTTAGTACGTTTCTTGTACCAACATTCGAATAATACGAATTTCGTAACCAAATTAAGTATGGCTGGGCCAGCCTGACGACAATATCTATTTTTTTTTAATTCTCACTATAATCTTTTTTATTTTTGAAACAAATTTGTTTCTTTGGCAAAACATCTCGCTGCAGGTAATAGAAGGCCTGGGTTCGTTGGTCAGTTAGTATACTCGTATAATAGGTAAAGATGAGCTCTTTGCTAAGCTGAAACCGAGTAGAAAACACATTGCAAAGTTGAGGAATCCTAGCCAGGTCACCTTTTCCAATTCTGTAATAATATTATTTAAGCGAAGTTTTAGACTAGGAGATGGTGACAGAAAACATTCTCCCATTTTCTCCTGCATGCATTTTTAAGAATTGATAACTAACCCTAAAATATGAAAGATAGAGGGGTTACGAGCCTTTGCACGCTTGCACGTCATAAAGAAAATGGCTTCCATTTGTGTAAAGAATTTTAGTATTTTTCCGTGACATTACATTGCATGCCTTTGTAATATAACGTATTTGGAACAAATTTAAGCTATAACAATTGATGGTATGTAATTCGCAACGGCCTACGGGTTACGGGCTCAAAGGGTTACGTAGAAATGAAAAAAAAATAGAACATTTCCGTGTTTACGAAATGCATGACGTCGTTAAAAAATAGTTATTTTTTTATCTCAAAAATACTCTACGAAAATTGACATGCACCCCTTGTATGACCAAGGGTGGAAAATATTAGGAATCATTATCATCAATCATCAACAGCCTTTAACAGTCCGCTGCTGGACATAGGCCTCTCCTTAGAAAGGAGGTTTTGGCCTACTATACCACGCCGCGCTGGCCAGACGGGTTGGTAAAGGGTTTGTTTCAAGTTTTCCTTCTCTTGGCAGTGATGTTAGCTGCTTATTTAGTTCTTTTAGTCACCTCTTACGACACCCATGGAATGAATAGGGGTGGTGTGGTGACACTTTGTATTCTTAATCCGTCACCACACGGACAGGATATTAGGAAATTGTTGTGAAAATTCAATACAACTTTTCCGTGATTTCAAACTGCATGCCATTTGAACAATACTTAACTTTTATAATTTATTGACGTTAGAAAATTTGGCATGTACAACAGGAAGTTGTAAAGTAGTGGCATGCATGATGAAAATTGCAAAAAACGCTGTTATTTTGCTGTATTTATTTCGCATGCCATTCAGTATTTCATTAAAAACATTATTTTAAGTTGAAAAAATGGCATGAATATTACACAAGCCTGACATAAAAAACTTGTATAAAAAATAAATAAAAAATAAGGAACATTTCCGTGTTTTTTTTGCATGCCTTTTTTTACATTGTCTGTAAATATTATTTTAAACTTCAAAAACAAATGGCATGCATGTTTAATGATAAAATATTACTTATAGTGTCAACCTATCGCCGTCCACTGCTGGACGAAGGTCTCCCCCAAGGAACGCCAACCATCCCGGTCTTGGGCAGTCCGCATCCATCCGCCGCCAGCCACCTTCCTCAAATCATCGGTCCATAAATATTACTTAAATAAACAAAAAACCACTGCCAATACCTTGGTACGTGGCTTTCTTTAAACTAAGTTATTGTTTCTATTATTAAGTACTCGGGTTTACTTTATTAAATAAGTGAAATATTTTATATAGTTTATTGTTAGTTCCATCAAAAAGTCACTTTTTTTTTGTGATTTTGAAATGCTTGTAATTTTTTATTTAAGCATACAAAATTATATTTCTTAAGTATTGCTTGATTGGCACACATGCACACATTTTATTTTAAATTCAATGTTTACATATATGTTTAAAATCTGTAACGTACTTTGTATATAAAACCAAGGAACAACAAATTGACATAACTGTTTAGAGAAACAGACGTATAAAACGGTTTTATCTTGCAAATAAAGTATATTTATGTATATATACTTCTGTAAACACATGTACACATATAGCTAAAACAACTAGCTAAAACGTCGGTTAATTCTATGTAACTTTATAAATATTTTTATACTTACTAATACTGCTTTGATTAAATACAAAATATACGATGTCGCAGCACTTGTACAGTAGTAACAAATGCAAGTCCATTTGTTATATATTAGGAGATCTCTTTGAAACTTGTAATATATAATATACTAGCTGACCAGGCGAACTTCGTACCGCCTTAGAATATTAATTGTGACTGTCAAATAATAACAGACAATAATTAGCAATAAATTAAAATTGCGACTATAATTTGAGATTTAAACTATCCTATCTCTCAAGTTAGATCGAACTGCACATGGTGTGCGAATTTTATTATAATCGGTTAAGTGGTTTAGAAGTCCATTGAGGACAAACATTGTGACACGAGATTTATATATATTAAGATTATATGGAATATTATGAATCATTGTTACTCGGCGGTTATATGCTTTCAACTGCGTATCTAATTTAGGCTGGAAGCGACTCCTTGTGATTAGTTGTGATATTTCGCAAAGGCGGCATTTCGGTCACAGAGCCCGGGAGTTACAAATTGAGAAACCAAACCATAGAGAAATTTTCATTTTCAATTTTTTATAACATTTTTGTTTCTGTTGAATTATAGATTTAAATATGAATGTTATTTTCGTTATAAACTTAAAATAATATTTTTTTATAAAGTACAAAATTGAATGTAAATTAAAAACACGGAAATGTTTCAAATATTTTATGAAACTTTCATTATTTTTAAAAATACGATGGTGTTATTTAATACGCATGCCATTTTCGATATATACTAAAAAACATATGTTTTTATGAAATGCAAAACGGCATGCAAATTAAAAACACGGAAATGTTTCCTCTGATTTATGAAACTTTTATTATTTTTTAAAATACGATTCTGTTATTTAATAAGCATGCCATTTTCGGTATACACTTAAAATAATATGTTTTTATGAAATATAAAACGGCATGCAAATAAAAAACGCGGAAATGTTTATTATTTTTTTTGCAACTTTTGTTATTATTTTAATTTTAATGATCATGTGCAACATGCATGCCATTTGTATTTCAGAATTATTTTGGTCATATAATTAATATTTATCTTTATTAGAAGTAGTTTGAAATTATGAAAAAGTTGTATTGAGTTTTCACAACATTTTCCTAATAATTCCACCCTTGGTCGTACGAGGGGTGCATGTCAATTTATGTATGACCAAGTATGTATTTTTGAGATAAAAAAAACTATTTTTTAACATCGGCATGCATTTCTTAAACACGGAAATGTTCTATTTTTTTTCATTTCTACGTAACCCTTGAGCCCTGTCGGCCGTTGCGAATTGCCTGAAGCGATGTCTCTCCGCAACTGCAGAGGCTCCAGGAACTCTGAGAACTTTTGGAGGGTTCATAATTGAAAAATGTACTAGATTGGCCATCAAAAACACAACAAGTTCCAAGTCTAGCAAAACCCAATTCTTATACCGTAAAACGTTGTGAAATCCATTTAATACCGAGTCGTTTAATTTATTCAGTCCCTACTAAGGAAACGCCTTAAATTATTATGTAATTACCTAACCTAACAACTTCCTATATTGGCTATTTTAACATTAAACATTTAGAATGACTTGACAATCGCATGAAAAAACAATGTCACGAGTAATACATGTTATATAACATTGCTATCTTACCGATATTCATTAAAATTGGCATGTATGTACGATTTAACAAAGCTAATAAAACTCTCAAACTAAAAAATCTACCACTATAACTCATGAACTAAATAAAGTAATATAAGCCGTTATAGCTTTTCTTTAAAATTCATATTATGGACTTTTTCAGATTTTTTATACATAAATGAATTATACCTACATAATATTGAGGCCCTAGACCCCACACTAGGATTCCCTGTGATGTGGGATCTAGTCTCTCTCGTTCGGTTACTTTACCTGCTAATTATAATAAAATAATGTTATGAGATAATGTTCTGATAAGGTGAGTTTTAGTGTGATGTCATGAGGTGAGATTTGATAATAGGGTGTAAAGTTGTGATGAGGTTTAGTGTGATAATCAGGTATGGTGATGTTTTGGTGTGAGGATACGGGTGTTAAGTATATGATGTTTTAGTGAGGTGTGATGTGTAGTTGGGCAATGTGATGTGGTTTTATGTACTTTTAATTTTATATAATTATATATGACTGGGAGAAAATGCCTCATGGCATTAAGTCCGCCTCTGTACAACATCTGCAATAAGTTTTAAATAAATAAATATACACCTAAATACACATACGTAATATACGTATAGATACAATCTAAAATTATTCCAATATCTTTAAAAAATATTCTGTACTATTGTAGTCCAAAGTATATAGCCATTTAGTTATGATTTCTTAATAAAAAAATGATCTTCCTCTTAGTCAATCTCGTAATGTTTTTAAAAGACCTTTCTAATGATATCCCATATAATGGGATGGGAGGTAACCAAAATACTTAGACATATTTTTCGTAATTTTATCGTAGCGCTTTGTAATCGTAATCACAACATATAATGATGCAAAGTTTCATTTTTCTATCACCAATCGTTTGTGTAGTAAGTCGACGACCGACGGATGGAAGAACATGAAGAATCTATATTAGGGTTCCAAGTCATGAACTACGGAAACCTAAAAAGTAAGAACTACGACAAAAAGATTTACCTTTTTTATTTATTACCTTATCTATTTATTTAAGGATCTGGTGCCGTTATTATATTAATTTATTTGCAAAGTATATTTAATTAATAAATCAATACCAGGCAAGAAGCCAAGAAGCCTCTTAAAATAATAAAAAGTGAACATAAATTATAATAGGATGAAACCCATTGTAAAAGGAGGAGAATATTACAAAAATTAAAGGAAAACTGAATTACGGGCGATCTGAGGTTGGGAAGGGGGAGAGGGGGGGGGGGGGTTAGGGAAAAAAATGGCTTATCTCGATTTCCGGCGAAACTACAAGTCCTATGGAAAAAAGTCAAATTGCAAACTTGTAGGTAATAAAAAGATCTACAACTTTCGCATTCACACTTTTTCACATAACCTCAAATTTTATGTGAAAAATTAAAAAATCCAAGTTTTTGGGTTTTTATTTTTATCTTTAATTATATTTAAATTAGAAATTAAGTGAAAACTTACCTTTTTATGTCCTGAATACACCATTATTTATTCGATTTGAAATATCTATTTTTTTACCTCATTTTGACTGAATACCGAAAAAACCCTAATTTTCAATCGAAAATTCACCCGTCAATATATCAAGTTTTTTCTTAATTAAAATTATTTTCTACTTTTTAGTTTAAAAGCGTGTTTGTTTAGTTTTTTAAAACTATATTTTTTTTTAGAGTAAAAAAGTTTTTTTTAATCTTTTTTTTTAAATTAATGTATTGTCATCGGTCCTCGATAAATCTACAAAGTTTGAACGAAATCTGGCCGTTTAAGGTGGGTCAAAATTGCGCCCAAAGGAGTCGGTTACAAACATACAAACAAACATACAGGTGAAGCTAATATAAAGCGTGTAAAAAATGAAGTGTTTTCTATTCGATGGTATGTGTGTTTTAAAAGAAAAAAAAATTATCTGAACAGAATTTTGTAATTATCGAAGAAATACGGACAAAGTTACAAAGCAAATGCTAATAATATTATAATATATTTTATAATAATATTTTTTACACATTACTTTATGATCGTTAGAGGGCGCCACACAAGGTTGAGTGACACGTCATATAACCAGCGGACGATCAAGATCCTTTTAACAATGCCACGTATGAGTTCTAATAAGTAGTTGAGGAGCTATGAGGGAACAGACGAACATAAATATGAGTACATACATACTTACATACATAACCTGTCAAAACATAAATTCATAACTCTCCGCTCGTCTCGCCGCTTTTCACGGGCAATGACTGTAAATGCAAATTACTGAATGTTGTGGGTTTATTACATGGGAAATAGTTGTGGGATTCATAAATTTTTGTTCTAAGTCTTTGCGTTCTTTGTATCTGCTTCATGTATGATTGTAAAGTCCCACGCGAGTTGTCACGTGAGGTGTCTTAAAAGAAAATAAGAGCGATATGAATGGAATGCCAAATACCTATAAAATACATCTAGCGCTGTCTTTGTCCAATTTTATATTCAGTATCGTATTCCTAATATTTAGCTAAAAGATGTTTTCTACATCATGTGCAAGCCGTCAAAATGTTTATTCTATTTTAAAGAAAACGTATTAGCTCGTATGTTTCTTGTTAAAATTACCCAAATATTTTGTTTACACTGAATTTATGGCATGCGTCTGCTTACTACCTACTTGCCTTTCTATTTTTAGGATTGTGGTTCTGTTAAAGTTCTTACAGAAACCTAACTATACCGAAAAATGTAATTTATTAACGTCGGATACATGTAAAACCGTTTGCATCAGTGTTTATTCATTAAAACAATATTTTCCAGGGAGCATTCACAAAAGAAGCGTTCATAGACGAGTAGCTTTGGTGATTGAAAACAAGCACCGAGGGTAAGTAAGGCCACACCTAGATGGGTGACCATTTGTGGCATGATACGTTATGAGCGTTTCCGTGATTCGGAGGTCACGTTAATCAGTCGGTCCCGGTTGTTATATAATAAGATAACAGTCGTGAAACTTATTTGGAGGCCTCCGGGTGGCTTTTTTAACATCCAACGGCATGATAACGTAGCCACAACGTGTCTTACCAGTCCCCAACCCTTTCCTGAGAGGAAGCCCGAGCCCGAGCCCAGCAGTGGGACATTATGGATTGTTGATTGATACCTCAATAATATAACAAGATATATTTGAAACAAGTTAACCAATTCGCAAGTATCAATACCTAAAGGTAGTTCTGTTTATTGTTTCCAAAGTAGTAGAGCCTTACTGCGGACGGCACTACTCTTCTACAGAAGCCCAACCTAAAATAATAGCATTCATGCTGACGTGTTCTGTTGGTGGGTGCGAAACCGGAGTCCCAATGATACAGAAGAATCATAATAGGCCACCATAGTGTGGGTCAAGTCAATATCCATAATCGTTGCGTTGTCTGCATTCACAATGAGTATGGTGTGACTCTAGTCTCAGATACCACTCATGCTGTCCATCAGGAAAAGTAAAGACAGGCTCATAAACAAAAAAAACTATGTCATTAAATATCTCAAAAAACCATCCCTCTTAGACAAGATGCAAGTATTGCGTGCTTCAAGACATATTAATAAAACTACTTTATATAATAATAAACTACTAAGAGGACAGTTCGCCCAACCAGTCACCCATACCCATCATTACAGCCGACGCGCTTACTTCTTCTACTTCCCCTCCTATGACTTCAAAAAAATACCAAAAAACCTATCAACAAGTTCTGTCCTCAAAAAACGCAAATCAGAAATGGCTATGTTGAAAGTAGCTAATCTAGCTATCTTTCCGAATCAATGTGCTTTCCGAATATTCCGTGCGTTTCCGTGATTCAGAGGACACGTTATGCAGTCGGTCCCGGTGGTTATCATAAGATAGCAGCCGTGAAGCTTAGTTGAAGGGCTTAGGGCGGCTTAAAAACATCCAACGGTAAGATGACGTAGCCACAACGTGTCTTGCCAGTCCCCAACCCGCACTCGGCCAGCGTGAGGATGTATGGCCTTGACCCTCTCCTGGGAGGAGACCCGAGCCCAGCAATGGGACATTATGGGTTGTTGATGAAGCTAACCTTGAAACTATCCTCATGAGACAATGTGAGAAAATAGGTATTCTACTACAACAAGTAAGCTCCATTTTGGGACTCATCACCGCTCTTGTCTCGAAGTTATCCAAATGATTACCCTACATGTTGGTCTAGTTCGACTGCCTTGTTGGTCTAGTGGTTAGCGTATGCGGCTGCTGATCAAGAGGTCTCGGGTTCGATTCCCGGGTTGGACCAAATGTTTGTGTGATCCGCAAATATTTGATTCGGAGTTTGGGTGTTTTCTAAAAGTAAGTTTATGTATTTATATTAGTTGTCTGGTGCCCATAATACAAGTTCTGCTTAATTTGGGACTAGATGGCGTTGTGTGTAAGATGTCCGAAACATGTGGCAACTTGGAACGTCAACGGCCTGGACCTTAACTCCCAGAAATTGGAAACATTTCTTAACTCTAATATGCTGGACGTTTGCCTTATATCTGAGTCCCACACAACGTCAAGAAGCCGAATATGTATCATTGGCTATTACATATATTACACTCCGCACCCTGATGGTGGTCCACATGCTGGTTCTGCAATTGCCATCAAATCATGTATTAAACATTACACCATTCTCAATTACTGCAACCATTCTCAATCGACTACTTGCAAGCCACCACAGTGAGAATAAAAGATCACTCGGGATATATATTATTAACCGCGTCACTCTATAAAAGAGCCAAAGTCTAAAGCCTTGGGTGTCCGGTTTATAGTGGGTGGGGACTGGAAGGCAAAACATACCTATTGGGGAGCAAGGACGACAGTTACCAGGGCACGAGAATTGAAGAAAAGTGTAGATGCAAATAGGATAATAACCTCCTTTCTAGGGAGAGGCCTATGTCCAGCAGTGGACTGTGGAAGGCTGTTGATGATGAAATAGGATAATGCCACTGTCAAATAGGGAGCCGACATACTAGCCCACTGATAGATATAAGCTACCGGATCTTCTAGATTTCTTCATTACAAAAAATTTAAGTCACCTGTACACTCATATTCAATCGAGTCTCGATGGATCTTCGGATCACACGCCATTTAAACTGATACTAAGTACTGCGATGGCAATACCATATCATGCATAATGACAGAAATAAGGACAACCTGCTATATGAAAACCGATTTGAACAACTTCAGAGATTACCTGGAATCTACTCCCTAGGAAGTGCGTCGTTTTCCTTGCGATTCTTTTTAGTTCCATCCTGAGGACCTCATACTTTCCTGCCCTGTAGAAGGTGTCTCAGATAGTGATGATTCATAAGCCTGGAAAACTAATTAACGAAGTCACATCGTATCGACCTATTAGTCTTATCCCAATACTGTCTAAGCTTTGGAAGAGGGTATTTCTGACAAGACTAAAAAGGTATCTGTATGAGGATCATATCATTTCTGATCATCAATTTGAGTTTCGCAGGGGCCACTCTCACTCTCGAAGCGCTCATAGCCGAGTGGCCTTAGGTGATTGGAAACAATCACCGAGGGTAAGCAACTACGGCGCGGTCAGACCTAGATGGGTGACCGTATGTGGCATGATATGTTATGAGCGTTTCCGTGATTCGGAGGTCACGTTAAGCAGTCGGTCCCGGTTGTTGTCATAAGGTAACAGTCGTGAAGCTTAGTTGGAGGCCTTCGGGCGGCTTAAAAACATCCAACGGTAAGATTACGTAGCCACAACGTGTCTTGCCAGTCCCAAACCCGCACTCGGCCAGCGTGGGGACGTATGGCCTTAACCCTCCCTTGAGAGGAGACCTGAGCCCAGCAGTGGGACGTATGGGTTGTTGATGAGGGGCCACTCTACTCTGATCTTGTAATTCGATACGAAATTGCCTAGAAAAGAAGGAATATTGCTCAGCTGGCTTTCTGGATGTTCAGCAGGCTTTTGAATGCATCGGGCATAAGGATCTGCTGTGCAAAATGAAACAGACACTCTCACACTCATACTATATTTTGCTGGTTTCGTATCTCGATAAAAGATTGTACCAGATTAAGTTGGGCAATGCGAGTTCCTCCCTTCACACCTACCGCGCTGGAGTACCTCAAGGATCGGTCCTCGGTCTTGTATTATACGACATATTTACCTTAGACCTCCCTCAGGTTCCAAATGTAACATTTGCTACCTTTGTTAACGACACTGCGTTCCTCACATCTACCTGCGACCCATATGTGGCCAGTAGTACATTACAGACGCAACTTCACATGACCTCGGCCAGGTTTAACAAATGGCGCGTTAGAGCAAGCGCCAATAAGTCACAATACATAACCTTCACACATATGCAAAAACAATGCCCTACGGTTAACCTAAACCAGGATCCCTTACCTCAAACTACTTATGTTAAATACTTAGGATTCCATCGGGACCAGCGTATGACGTAGAAAGATTATTAAACACTAACGCAATGAAATTACCTATAGGTTCAGAAACCTCCTGTGGTTGCTTGGAAGACAGTCCACCCTCTCTCTAAGCAACAAACTCAGATCATCAAACCAATATGGACTTATGGTATCCAGCTCTGGTTGCAGCAAGCAAATTAAATATTCTTTGCATAGAAAGAATGCAAAACAGCATCCTTAGGACCATTTGCAATGCACCTTGGTTTAGCGCATTTCTGAAATTCATGAGTAGCTCGACATGAGAACTGTTACACAGGAAGCTCAAGGATATGCTCGAAAGTACTTAAAACGACGGAAAGGACATCCAAACCCCCTAACAAAAATGTTTTTGGTGCCAAATCAAATAAACAGACTGAAAAGAGCCAATTCCGGTAAAGGAAGTTTGGAGCAGTGGCCCAAACTATCCAAAAAGTTATCTCCTTTCAACTCACCTGCTTATAGCTTCTTGGACTGATATCATAATAAAAAAATACATCACTTTAAATCACAAGAAATACATATTTACGTCCACAGGTAAATAGGGTTGTGTTGTAGCAAAACAACCTGTGGGAGACCCAATAGTTGACCACATGGATATATGAACCGAGACACCGCAGTTACCTACACAACTCTGTCTCACAGAAAACTGATGTTAACGAATTATTTCGTCGCTTTTCACTAAGTGATTGAGGTTACCGTGGCCTAAAATCCTCATTTCCCTGTTTCTGGGCTGGGGGAAGTCAAAGGATGGATGCGCACTCGTGATTCTTAAGTTGCTGGTGTCCATAGGCATCGGTAGTCATTTAGCATCAGGTGATTTGTCACCTCGTTTGCCCCTTAAAAATACTTGTAAAACTTTCATTAAGGACCTGTTCTCTGTTGTAAATTTGTAATAGGGTGTACAAATAAAGAGTTATCTATCTATCTACTTAGTTTTTTTAAATACAATAGACAACACACTAAACCATAAAAAGCAACCATGCTTTAATTCATAAAAGTGGTTCCATTTTTTTTTAAGAGTATTAGTAGTACCTAGGAAGGATAGGGCGGACGGACATTAGCTAGTAACGCAGGCTAAAAATTCATGAACGGTAACGTTTTCGTGGATCTGGCGCTTCGCTGCGCTGAAGCGCGTACAGATGGATCGAGATGAGTCAGCAGGTCAGTCAGCGGGGCGGCGAGCGCGGGGGCCATTGCATCGTCCCAGCGCCAGCGCCGCGTGGCGCGGCGGCGTGCGGCATGCGAGTGCCGATGTGCCGAATGTGAGTCGTGTGCAGTGTAGCACGCGCCGTCCGCGGCAGCACATCGCTTCTCGCGCTACGCCGCCGCCTTACCGCTCTGCCGCACCACGCGTCCGCTGGGCGCGTCGCGCGGGCCGCGGGCCAGGCCCGCGAGCCTGCTGCTTCTGGCCGCGTGGCTGGCGGCCGTCGCTGCAGAGCTCGCCTGTCCTCAAGAGTCACCGGCGGCGACCATCGCGTGCACCTCCTGCCGAGCGTACGAAAACGCGCGGGAATACAGCCTGAGAGTGGTCCGCGAGAGTCTGCTGGCAAAGCTCGGCTTCACTCAGGCCCCGAACACCACAGGCCGGGAATTGCCGGAAGTGCCCGCAGCCCTCATGGCGCGTTTCGAGCGCCGGAAACCGCCGCTGGGAGTGCAGGCCGATGCATCAGCTCCAACGCGAACCTTCGTCACTCACACAGAACAAGACGACTTCCTCGCGCGTACCGACAATGTCGTCATTTTTGCCCGTTAGTACCTTTCTGTTTTCATAATAAATTAGTAGGTATAAAGTTTTATCGAAAAAAGTTCAATAGTGCATAATTTCTAAATAGAAATAAGTTCGATGCCCGTAACTTAGATAGAAACGGTAGCTCATTAATAACTTCAATAATATTGTAAAATTAAATTGTAGTTCTACAGACGGTGGAAATCACAGATTTGGTGTTAAATGTGCTTAAGTAAATTGCAATATTAATGAGCATGTATTTGTATGCTAACATTCGGTTGCAATCCATTCAAGACTCATATTATTTAATTGTGTCGGGTACGATAGTAGCTGCGTCTAGAATTTGGTCAGCTCGGCTATTGGCATGGTCTGCGAAGTTCATTGACAGGCACGTGTGCAGCCTATAAGTGGGTAAGCCACTTCGTGGTCGTGTCACGCACAGCAAATATTAATTAGCCAATGATTGCTTCAACTTCAACGCGTATATTATGTGCCATTGTCTATAGAACACGTCAAGTTGAGATTGCTATCACGATGGTCTCCGACAACTTTTGAATATCAAAATCCTGCAACGGTCAAAGTAAAGCTATTTTGGACATTCAGATATTGCAGGTACATACTTAGTATTCTATTTTAAGCTTAAGTTATATCTCCATGTAGAGAGAATTCGTGATTGAAATAGTTATTTTGGGTGTGGTTGATTGTATTATATCTCATAGCATTCTAAACCTTAAAATATTATATCCAAGAAAAAAGTAGATATGCCACAAAAGTAGCAAGGGTGAAATTGTAATGCAAAAACGGGGCTATCAAAGTTCAGGCCAGTATGTAATCTGGTACCGTGAACGAGGGGCTTCGACCGCTGACGATAACGTAACTACTGTGACTTGGCTATAGCTTACGATTAATACAATAATATTAGCTCAGAAACTAACTGATAAAACTTTAAGTGATTGTGCAAGGATGAAGCATAAGCAAAAAACACTACAAAAGATTCGCACATCTATATTTCTCAAAATTTCGTCCGAGCATCAACATGACATAGATTAAGAATTCTATATGTAAATGTGTTAATTTTAGTTTCTAGCTCCAGTGTTTAATAATAACCCTGGTATTGCACTGGTAAAATTGCCACTCAACTTGGATAAATGTATTTGAGTAGGTACTCAAATTGATATAAAGTGGTATAACTTGCCACTTACTTGATAAGATATCTCCCTAAATTAGTAGGCATACCTATAAATAAATTCACTTTTCTAGGATAGTCATATTCCTATGATTACGCGTGTATTAATAGAACCAGATAAAAGTACGTTATTTTTAGCATATCAAAGTTGATGATGTCGTCCCTAGTGGTACAACACGAAGTATTGAGAAGGTGCAAGATTTCATTTGTTAATAATGGTCTTCTTATAGATATATGTGCGTGTGTGATGTATATGCGTGTGATGTATGATCTATATAACTTGTTTGGTATATAAGTTGTTTGTTAAATATACCTGAAGAGTAAAAGTGCGTGGCCGCCACCACAAAACTTTTGACAAGCCTGGTATAAATTAATAAATAACTTTATTGTTCCAACGAGTATGTATTGTGCTAAAGTATGACTGTGTTGTATTTTCTTGTTGTCGTTCAGTAATTTGCGACCTTAGCGATATTGGAAATTTTCAATCCCAAGTTGACGTAGGTGACGTAGTAGCTGAGTAGGCGTTCGACGTCTCTCTGTCTATCACTCGCTCTGGCCGAGGAACACTGCCCTCGACTCATAATAATCGACGTGCAAACGCACCGCCTCCGTTTAACTGTATGACACAATTCCTGACACATTACCTAATCTCGACAACGTACGCTAGGTACCACAATTTCGGGACTTCAAAATCTCAATCTGTAGGTCAAAGTAGGTTTATATTTCAAGGAACAATAGCGGTTTTTTTCCATAACTATTTTAAGTGGCCAATGTTCACAGAGGATTAGGCCTATTGGGGAGACCTCTATAAAAAAAGCGCACCTATGGTTCTTACCTCTTGGTGGTGTGGAAAAAGGACTCAATTTTTAAATATTCGTGCAATTAACCGGTAGTATACGAATACTTCAAATTTTGACTATTTATGGACAGAGTATTACAAACTTTTGCTTCCTCTGATTGGTTTCCCCTTGACCCACAGACAACATCCTGCCAAAACGATGACTACTATCGATAAAGCGGTTATCGCCTCGCTACATCTCCGAACATCATTGAAATATATTGTCGGAAAATTGAAATATCTCTCATGAGATGTAACATTGTCAAATATCCATTAATTTAATATACATCGTACTTGTCATTTTTATAAATAATCATTTCTTATCAGTAGAAGCAAGGACATGACACTGTTACGAGTTTTTATTACATATAGAAACTACTTACCTATAGCTTGTGCACTTTATACAATCAGTTATCACTATACAATTTACCTTTTTGCAAATATAATAAGCTCTGTATAAAACAAGACTTATCGTTTTCTTTCACCGTGGATTTTAATGCTCAAATTGAAACGTTAAGAATAGATCGCTTAGTGTGGTTAGTAACAGTTCCCCTACACCCACGATTAGTTGCGAACGCGTTCATAAACGTTTAATGCGGATATCATAAATCTATACAATAGTTTACCGCTATCTGATTAAGATTCAAACGTATGCACTACATAAATAATTGCACAATTTAAAAATCTTTTCACACTAAGCATAAATTAAACTTACTTACCTAAACTTAGACTAATACCCACATTGGATAGAGCGCTAATTCTCTAAAAACAGTAAAAACAGTTTATTTAGGTTATACTTGATACATATTTACTTACATTTTGGCTTTAAACAATGATAGGTATGTAATACATTTATAGCATGAATACTTTCCTAGTATTAGGAGACAGAAATAAATATAACCTTTAACAGACTTATACCTAATAACAAGACGATGATACGTAAGTTTGTGTGCGATCATTGAATTTTGTCCTAACGTGACCTAAAGGTACTTGTCGTTTATCGACATGTACCTATTTACTCTCAATGAAAAATTTAGTCTTATTTCTACAAAATAGAGTATATATTTGCAAAAAGGTAATATGCAGAGCGAGTAGAGACTGTCTCGCGTTCGTCTGAGTTGTGCGTGTCAACGAGACGGCCATTTGCGAACGATCGATTGTTTTGGCTGGTGGTAGTCACCTTAATTGCTCATGAATCAAGATGACTTGAGCAGTTTTATGTGGAATGATTAGGTCTGTACTAGACAAAACTTACACATTGAAAAGTTTATTAACTTAAAAAATATTTTGCAATTCTTTGCATTACATTTAAAACTAAAATTGTCACTTGGTGACACAATTTGAATTTGGTTTTAGACAACTTTTTGTGTTCATTATTAGGAAAAACATTCCCTATTTTTAATTAAGCTTTTTCAACAACGGGGTTATCTAATATTAAAAGAATATTTCATATCAGACCAGTACTTCCAGAGATTAGCGCGTTCAACTCAACAAACCTCTTTGGTTTTATAATATTAGTGGTCCATAAACTTATATAGGGACCACTATACATACATTTTATGTATAGATATTTTGATATTATGTAAGGAGATTTGTCATCATATTTCGGTTCCTTAGAGTTCTAAGGTTATCAGGTTATCTGAATACGATCATCTAAATTAAATATTATAAAGCAGAAGAGATATATTTTTTTGTTTGTACGTGCTAATTTCAGACTCTACCGGTCCGATTTGGAAAATTCTTTCACTGTTAGATAATCCATTTTACCAGGAAGGCTACATATCATGTATCACGCTACGAACAATAGGGTGAAAAATAAAATCGAAATATGTAAATAAAAAATATCTCAAAAACCAGGGATAATTATTTATTTTGGGGGCTTCGATTGCGTGCGACGTATTAATGGTAAAGATTCGTGAAAATAATGCAAGAGATAACTGTTCCTCGTGCCCTGTTTTGACTTGTCTATTTTTAAAGGTTGGCTTACTATTACCTTTTTTATGGGAAACAAATTTGTTTCCGCGGTATGACATCACGCTACGGGCAATAAAAGACACGGACTGGGTTGCGTGGGTTACCTAGTTACTAACATGAAGGGTAATTTTACCATAACGGTTTATCATAATCGGTTCAGTAGATGCAGATCTTTAACCTCAAACTACCTCTATATAACGTTAGCACAGTTGGGTATGATTCTCATATTTTGGTATTTTTATTTCAAGATTTTTATGGCTTCCAACAATTTTTTTTTGTTGTTGTTTGTAAGTTAATCCAAATGGTGTATTTGATAATTTTATTAAAACATATTAGGTAGAGAATAATGATTTGATTTAATTTGAACTGAAAACTAACAACATTGTTTCATAAGTACTATAGTCTGTTGATATGTTCATACAAAGATTACCTGAAAGAGCCTGCTTTAAGCAACAAATTAACCCATCGTGTGTTTCTATTTTGTAATTTGTGCACAATAAAACATATTCTATTTTATCAATTTCATATATTGGTGTTTTTCATAGCTATATAAGTTCAGGTCTTTTCAGGTAAAGTTTGGGATAGAGATCATTCTCTAAACAAGTAGACTGCATTCCGCTACAATTAAATTGAATGATATATCAACTCTATGTTTATGTTTTATACGTATAAGTTATGTTGATATCGTATTGATTGGCAAAATAAGAATCTATATGCAAAAATTGCCGCAATATTCAATCCAAAGTACTGTATGATAACATTAGCTCTTTGGACAAAGATAGCGGATATCTCGTGTTCGGAAAGTACATCCGTAGATGAGGTACAAACAGCAAAGATATGTCTATAGAATATGTGCAAAACTGCGTGTAAAGTTATACGCAGCTGAGCCCGCATGTGACGACCACCCTCGCGGTTTTGCAACAAATCGGTAATTGGTAGGGTTGACAGGAATAGGGATAAGCTTGGAACAGGGTTTACCATTATACACAACATGCCCACAATGTGTGACAACACACGTTTTTATTAATGTTTATTGCTTATTTGGCACAATGGATGATTCGTGTGCCTGCTGAGCGTGAATTGTTAACGCATCTGCGTCTTGTGCTAGGTCATGAGCTGGGAACAAACGAGATAATACGAAAAAGGATTTACTAATAATATTTAGAAGTTGTGCTTTTCAAAGTAAAACTTCTTTAAAGGTTATTAACAAATCTATAGTCTCTTATTTTTTTCTAGCTTAACTTTTACTTTTACTTATTCGCATATTTAATGCGAAGAAGTGAAATGAAACAAGACATATCTAAGAGATATTAGCAGATGAAGGAATAATATACCTTCAGAGTTAGACTTGTCGTCACAATCATTGTCTTAGGGAAGTAATGTTCATATGTTGCATGCAAGTCCACGTAGGACGATATACCTAGATGAACGAAGATTGTCGACTATGTGTATCCCTAGTACATTCAATACTCATAGTTTTGAGACATCCTTTCACTATGCAAACAACAGCAGGCACCTTGACACTAGAGGTTGTTAACCGGTGCATTAGATGGGGCACAATTGAGGCCAGTGTGTGAGCGAGTTCAAGAGCAATTTAGGTTCCGTAGGTCAGTTCGCCGAAGGTAACCTTGACTTTGACAACAATAGTTGTACCTGAAATGTTTGTTTTTATTGAAATATTGTACATGTTACATAATTTGTCTTAAGTGAGAACACTTACAATAATCATTGTCAAGTTGACGAATACACATACTGTATGGATGGTTAAAAACCTAACAGTTTTAAATGAAAACATAAAAGTCTCTAAGTGTTAGGTACTTGATAACGGTCATTAAAAAACATGAACCTCTTTTTATGATATATCAGAGAAACATAAAGTTTGAATATACTTTTTCAAAATGGTGGTTGAAGGAATTTGCTTAGTGCATAGTTTAGATTTGAATTTAATCGGAATTTGTAAGCTATATGTGTCTGGAATTTTGTATAAAATGAATACATTGTCTCGATCTCATATCAGACTTTATCTGGCTATTAAAAATTAATTTGCTGCTCATTTCTGTTTTATACAGGGTCATTAATATGATTGCAAATATCTCTGCTCTGCTTCGTTTAGTTTAAAAGTTAAATATAGAGTTTGCGTAAAAAATCACGTGCCACAGAATTATCAATGTTTCTTCAATTAAATATAATATGTACAATCTGATTGATTTAAAAAAAATACAAGTTATAATGGATATAATATAATAAATACGATTTGATATTATGGACGTCATAAATATTTATTAGAGAATAAATTTTCATAACTTCCCATAAATTAATAAACATTTAATATACATTTAGGCTACCTACCTTTTTTCTCCTAGGTAGAAACCCTAGCCCTACGATCCTCTAGTTACACAATAGTGATAAAATTTTCTATAATAAACTAGCAGTTAACCTATCTTACTGTTTTCCTGTTCCACGGAAAACTATACACTATACTTGTACAGTATTCAAATGCATTCACGAATCAAGCTTTACTTGGAACTTCCCTAATTCATTCACTGTATGATCTCAGCGCCACATGGCATTTACCGCGTCTATTTCGGTTACAGCAAAAAAATTTAAAACATTTCAGGAACATCAGTGCAATTTTACTGTGAATTTCATAACTTCGTAGCATCAAGCTGAACTAAAAGTTCAAAATAATTTTGTATAAATTCAAAAGAAAAACCAAGTTATTCGAATAAATCAGAACTTATAAAATTGATAGGTATAATTCCAATTCAAAAATTATTTTACGTGTGTACTTATTTAGGCGAAGCTAATAGAAGGGTGTTATATAAATCAAGATTTCAATCAATTTAGCGGTTTTCCACTCTCTGACTGCCATATTTTGTTTATATGTTCACTGTTACTTCTTTACTAGCTAAGAAGTAAGTAAAAAGAAAAAAAATGCAGTATTCCTCAAGTACCTAAAGTGCAGTTTCAAGATCTGGACTGGATTGGAGTTGTAAGTTGAACCAAGTACCTATCATTCATGTCTGTTTAATGGAAAAGTTCTTGGAATCCACATAATCATAATGGGTATACAGTATTTGTATGTGTGTATGTGCGGCCATGGCTCTACCTTGGGCCCTTTTGTACAAATGCATTTCTAAAATATTTAAATAAAATGTAAACGTGTAGTAAATTAAACCAATTATAAATATAATTTGTGTTTCAGGATCAGGTGCCAGGCAGACAAAGACACTCCTAAATCTAGTAGTAATCATCTACAGCAAGTAACATCCATGAAACCACCAAATATCACAAAAAATATTATAAAATTTTTAGGGATCCGAAATAGTATTAGTAGTAGTGCGGAGATGAACAGCTGTTTATCAATGGCATTCGTTTACGCACGAGCATGATAGCCATCGGCCTATCGCGTGCATCACGCTTATATGCGAGTCCTGCCTGATTATTTTGATGTGTAAATTACGACGAGACTTTCACGACATTCTTACATCGAACGGGTGTTCGATGTAAGAATCTTCTTCCCGAGTGTTAATATTCAAATTATGTCCACGTAACTGACTTCTTTCATGCAATAGGAGAAAAGCGCTCTCATTTGCAAAAGACCTGCTACGTCTCCCTCTCCGCTCTCATCAGAGAAACCAAACCGCTTTAAAGTAACTTTTTGTAGGAGGTAAATATATTAAAAGTTGACTTTGGGTCACTCTATCAAATAGATGAAAGAAGCGTGAAGAGAAACTCTATTAACCTCCGTTAACCTTTCCACTGGTTAAAAAACAATTTTAAGTTATTTTTAAACAATTGACTATTTAAATACCAACATTTACGAATATATGCTAAAAGAATTTAGACCTAAACAGAGCCAAGTTTCAAAAAAATCTAAAATATGAAAAAATTATGGATATTTTTATGGGCCTGAAATTATGAATATTTTTTATATTATTTTAGTGAGTAATTTCTTCAAATTATGAAAGTTGGCATTAAGCTTTGCAAGACAAGCTAGATGTAAAAACAATTATAATTTAATCAAACCAATTAGTTATACTTTAAAAACAGTTGCAAATATAAAACTACGGCATTGTAATCTAATGATAGAAAAAAAAAACAATGATTTCATGTAGGTTTAAAGATTGATATACATATAGGTATACCAAGCCTATTATGTATAAACTTTGTAAACATGATGCCATCCTGTTTGAAAATAACATCACACTTATATTGTCGTCGTATTTCCAGGAGACAGAGGTACAGACAGAAAAAAATGACAGTTCGTAAATTAAGTGAACGAGCAGAGACGCCGCCACCCGCCACTCTGTACTTCTGTTATATTCAGGGTTGTTTTAGTTCTCATTTATGCCTTTATAGCTGTCTGAGTTTATTTATGTCGGAGCATATATTCATTATTCACCACGTTCATTAATATCTGGACATGTTTTGCACTTACCAGTGTTTCATTCTACGTTTCACTAGAAATCTTAGGCCCGTATTACACTGTAAAATATTTGATAAAAGATCTTTTATAAAATATATGATAAAATATTTGACGAATGGATCTTTTATAAAAGATTTGTGGCTAGAGTTTACACTACGTAAAAGATACACGTCAAATATCATTGTTGATCAAATATTGGTTTAGTTCGGTTATTATACTTGAGTATTAAAACGTCATTGAAACTGTTGGTCTAGCACTTGTAATCAACATTATCATGAATGATGTAGCATTCTATGCTTGTTTAACTACATTGAGTGCTATAATATTGACTGCTTTATTGAACAAAAGGCAATGTCACCGACGCAAGCGTGTTTGGGTTAAACAATGGGTTGCAAGGCGTGGCGTTAAAGGGATTCAACAAAACATAAAATAATTATTAAGTGAAGACAAGTTATTTTATAAATACCTTGCCTTTTGTTTCTATTTTTGTAGTCTTCGTGTTTTGTGTTGTTGAGCGTTTCGTGGCATTCGTAAATGTTTTTAAATAAATATAGTAATAAAAATAAATAATAAATATCATTAAACAAATAATAAATTTCAAACAATCAATACATAATTTCATTAAGCAACATTATTTTTTATAATGCTATATTCATGTATTGTCGAGAACTTCGAGTAACAAATCATTGTCTTCAGATTCTGACTTTTTTAAATCACACATTATTGACATTAAATAATTACAACATTTTTGCGGATAGTTTCCCAGGTCTTGGTATATTTTTGACATAACTTTTTTTTTCTTTATTTAACTATAGGCATTTTAACGAATGACTTGCTGATAAACGTACCTACGAATTGAACAATCAAATTACTAATAACAATAACAATCAAGGTATTTGTAGTAAATATAAGCGCAGTTTAACCTTAACCACGAATTCTTAAGAATATGTTTATATTGATAATAGTGTTCTCTCTGACTCTGCTCTCTTAGTAACAATCAATCGCACTAGATGTCGCTAAGATTGTATTATCTCAGGGCTATACACCTTTATTTTGCTTATTTAGAAATAAAAAAAATTGACATTATAAAAATCCCCCTAAAAATATGACACCCCTAAAAAAACCCCATCCTACACTTTTCCCCCCTAAATTTAGGGGGAAATCCCCTAAGCTGGGTACTCTGAGTTTATTCTTGCTACTACATGACAAAATTAACTACTAAATGGTGGTGCCACCTTACAAAAAATAATGCTAAATTGTGCAATAATATGGTAGAAATAGGTGCCGATGCAATCCGAATCTTTTATAAAATGTAATGCCAACCTATTAAATATGATAAAAGAAATATTTTATAAAAGAAATATTTTATAAAATATGGCCTATTACACTATCAAAGATCTTTGTCAAATGTGGCATTCGTACTCGGAAATCAATAATTTTGTTGTTTCAACAGTCCAACTGAACTTAATTGTTGCCATTTCTTGCTTGATAGGTTAATGAAACCTCCATCGTGGTGTCTCGAACAGAAAAAGGGACGAAGCAAAGTTTATTCTTGCTACATTAAGATAAAATTCGGTTCCCGGGTCAGACAAAATATTTGTGTGATTCACAAATATTTGTTTCGGAGTCTGGGTGTTTTTCTATGTTTCATATGTATGTATTTACAAAAAGCAGCCAAGTGCGAGTCGGACTCGCCCATGAAGGGTTCCGTAGCAGCAAGTAACATCATAATTTTTTTATAATTCGTTGTAACTTGTATTGATGTTTTAATAATAGTGTTTTGACTGAAACAAATGTAAATTGCGGTTTATGATTTACGACGTATTAAAAAAAAACTACTTACTAGATCTCGTTCAAACCAATTTTCGTTGGAAGTTTGCATGGTAATATACATCATATATTTTTTTTTAGTTTCATCATTCTCTTATTTTAGAAATTACAGAAATTACACATTTCACCACTTTAAAAGTATCTCTCGCGCAAACTATTCAGTTTAGAAAAAAATGATATTAGAAACCTCAATATCATTTTTGAAGACCTATCCATAGATAATGGTTTTAATGAAAACATTTTTTTTGAGTTTCAGTTCTAAGTATGGGGACCCCCAAAATATATTGCTTTTTTTTCTATTTTTGTGTAAAAATATTTATGTGGTTCACAGAATACATCTACTGACCAAGTTTCAACAGTATAGCTCTTATAGTTTCGGAAAAAACTGGCTGTGACATACGGACGGACAGACAGACGGACAGACAGACATGACGAATCTATAAGAGTTCCGGTTTTTGCCATTTGGCAACGGAACCCTAAAAAAAAGTATGTTTATGTATTTATATCAGTTGTTTAGTAGCCATACAAGCTCTGCTTAGTTTGAGACTAGATGACGTTGTGTGTAAGTTGTTCGAAATATTTATTTATGTTTGAATTAATAATATGGTAGAAATAGGTAGAATTAGGCTTAACTAATTCTACCATATTATTGCACAATTTAGTTTTATTTTTTGTAAGGTGGTAACACCATTCAGTAGTTAATTTGTTCAAAATTATTTTATAAAATGTAATGCGAATCCGTTAACTTTGATAAAAGAAATTTTATAAAAGAAATATTTTATAAAATATGGCCTATTACACTATCAAAGATCTTTGTCAAAGAACTTTTATAAAAGATCTTTTATCAAATATTTTACAGTGTAATACGGGCCTTAGGGACAGTAAAATTAATACCTTTGAAGTTTCTAAAGATGCCCAGTATATTCATCTTTTTAATCACTTAGGCAGCCTTTTCCTATGGTTTATCCATCCATCCATGTTTTTTACAATTACATATATTTAATTACGTAATAGGTTTCCGTGTATTACAAAGACAAATACGCAAAGTGAGAGATTTTTAATGTTGCACGGTTCTTCAAATATATTAAAGTAATTTTGCGGCAGTCATATATAAATACATTTAGGTAGAACTTAATAAGTAGGTATTTCAGATATTTATTTTATGTTACTACACTAATGTTGCAAACAATGATATACATCACCTTAAGTGCCGTCCCTGTTTATTATCGTCAAAGAAAAAGAGGATGCCACGATAATGTGCGAATGTTGATTGCAATAAGCACTTACTTTGCTTCAATTTAGTCAGGACGTCGATTTCAATTTGACCACATCCTGCTTTCCCAAGATATTCTTGTTATTTATCGTTGAGACAGTTTTTTAAATCGTCGCCGACCCTAACTTATGATTGTTTCAATTGTCAGCGTCATGTGAAGCAGATCTTAAAAAAATAAAAACAATGGAGTCGTTATTTTCATGTTCATCACATTCTCAACATAGGTACTCAGTTTCGTTTTCAAAAAACAAAAATGAGTACCTATGTTTGTGATAATGCCATATTTGTTAAGTTCGCACTATGCCTATGAAATGTGTACCAGAAATGCATCCACAGTAGATAAAAGTCAATAATGCAGTTTAAGATATAAATGCTCATATTTGTCTAATAAGATTTGAAGTTCTATTTACATAAAATAATGTTTATATGAAATATTACTTATGTGTCTTAAAAAGTACTTATAATATTTTAAGACGGTATACTTACGAGACGATTATGACTTGTGTAGAAAGAAATATAAGAAAGAAACCAAAATAAAACTTTATCATGTCCAATTTCTTAGAGGCGAGAAATTTCAATTTGGCTGTATTTTTAGGGTTCCGTAGGTAACGACTCGGAACCCTCATAGTTTCGTCATGTCCGGCCGTCCGACCTCGACTTACCTTCTAAACGAGTAGTGATAGAAAGATGATCTTTGCACGAATGCATTTGCATTGCATTTTGCTTTATTAAAATCAATTAAATATTTTTTGGGATGCCTCCCCTACACGTAACGTTGTGATGATCTATCCCGTAAGGTATCATCAGATAGGTTTATTAAAAGATTGAGAAAAAAGATCATTATACTTTGTCCATTCGTTTATTATCTTTTTGACAGGTCACGTCTATAAATAACCGGTATTTTTTTTCGAAATAATGTACTACAGTAATGTCGTACTTTATAGACGGGTAGGGAAGTGGGCAGTGTGCATAGCTAAAAACAACATATTAAACAGTTCCTGAAATTCGATGAATCGATTAAACGATTAAAATAATCTATCATATTATTATGATCAAAATAATTTGACTTCATGTAAGTATTGTTTCTGTAAATTTAATAAAATAAAAAGGAAATTAAAATAGTATGACTTCAAGATTGATTATTTGCAAGGAAATAAGTCGAAATTTTGGAATTTAATTTCGAACTTAGAATAAAGAACAATAACTCTGTGCATCAATTAACTTATTTTTAGACCACTGACTTAAAATGTAACTATGCACGTGTTGGTAAAATATAACTTTGAAACGCGTGGTTAATAACGTTTAAATCCAGAGTTATAAGAAAATACATTTGAAAAATAACATAATACTTACTAAACCGACCTTCAAGTGACTGTGTTAGGAAGTTTTCTTTGTTCTGGGTCAATTATATATCATAATAGTGCACTTTTTTTTATTTACAATACTGACTTAAAGAATATTATATCGATTGATTTTGATTTCAAATCGAATCGGTGACGTGTGAGGGCGTCACTATTTTCGAAATTTGTTGAACTGTCAAAAAGATATTAAAGGAATGGACAGAGTATAGGAAGATTTTTTGATTTAGATTTCCGCTTGGGATTCAACTTTGAAACGTAACTTGAAACTTTACTCGAAGCTTATAATAATAAGCAAATAGTGGGTTCAAAAATGCATATTCCACTACTACTGTCTCTCTACAACATTTAATCCATCCAAAGGTTGCCTGGAAGAAATTGCTTTTAGCAATAAGGCCGCCCTTTGTACACTCTACATTTAATCATTGTGTTCCTTGCTTGTAAATCTGTAATTTAGTGTGCAAATAAAGAGTTATCTATCTATCTAAAATTCACGTGCCATTGTGAGTGACTACGGCACTCTATGATATTCAGAGGCGTCCTAGCATGTAGTGCCCATGTGCAATAATAAATATTTTCGGACATCTTACACACAATCCGTCTAGGATTGTGTGTAAGTAAGCAGAGGTTGTATTGTGGGGACTAGACAACTGAATAAACATACTTTTTTGTAAATACATACATACACACGAACATAATTGTTTTTATGGTTAAATGTTTGGCAATATGGTTTTAGACCGAACCAATCTACGGATGAACTTCTAGCCCACGTCTCACAAAATGAGTAAATCAAAGATCTCGATAAAGTCAAAGACTTCGATAGTTTCTGGCACCGTTCGCTACCCTCCAAGTTTATGTCATTATTTCTCTCACTCAAACTCTGCAACTAAGTTGTTGCAGAGTTTGCAGAAGTACCACAATAGGGTCCTTTTGCGTCCTTTGAGTTTTAGCAGATATGCGCCGGTCCACCGCAGGGTTCCGTCCCATGAATATACTGTTTATTCTATATATCAATAGATGTAGATGATAGGACAGTCATCATAGGCCTCTCTCTCTGTTCCATTTTGGGCTACTAGCATCCAGCACTTGCCAACCGTGCTCAAGTCGTCACTTCACCTGGCCTGTGAGTGGATGCGGCCTCCACTCAAGAACTCTCCTACCCTAACGGAAGTCAGTTCTCCGGCTTATATGGCCAGCCCACTAGATGATCCGTCAGAGAACTATGTCGATGACCTTAGTTCTCTGACGGATCACCTCCTTAATGATACGATAGCTTAAAGAAACACGGAGCATAGCCCTTTCCATAGCACGCTGAGCGATTGTGAACCAACCGTACAGTCCTCTATCGCCCTTGTCATGGAGCTTCTGGCGAGCTCTTCCAACTAGTCCCATCTTCTCCCTTCCTCTACATGAATACACATACTGACCTTGGAAATCACTTACACTCTCGAAAGAAACAGTTCGGCTCTTCACATTAATTAAACGTATCAACCTATTGCCGTCCACTGCTGAACTACGGTCTCCCCCAAGGAGCGCCAACGATCCCGGTCTTGGGCAGTCCGCATCCACCCACCGCCAGCCACCTTCCTCAAATCGTTGGTCCATCGTGTCGCACTACGATTGCCTAATCGCGGTCATCCCTCTAGCACCTTTCAGCTCTAACGTCCATCAATTTGTCTGGAGACATGACCGGCCCACTTCCACTTCAGCGTATTGATTACAAATAATACTCACAAAAAAATGATATAAAAAGTTTCTTAAGTTACGAGTAGTAGTTAAGTTTTATTTAAATAAAATTTATTATAATATAGTGGTTGACTTGATAGAAATTTCACACATAGGATCAATGTACTCTATAGGAGTAAAGTAGAATCCGTGCTGCTGAGGTGAGCATGCCCTTTTTGGTGACTGCTACATTAGCTTTGTTGGCCCTCAACCCAAGAGGTGCGATTCCCGAAGCGTTGCACATGGAGCAGTGCATGATTTGATCGCATTCAAAGCACCATAATAAAGGGCCCTTTATTCTGGTGCAGGGTTGCACACGTTGTCTGCCCTAAATTCACTTGGGCACTTTACTTAACTCGATTTCAATCAAAAGGAAAACCGTATATTATTATTTATATTTATTATTGAATTTTACTTCAACTGCCTCGTTGGTTTAGTGGATAGCGTATGCAACTGCTAATTATAAGAGGTCTCGGGTTCAAATCCCGGGTCGGGCCAAAAAGTGGTTTTGGGTTTTTCTTAGGAAATTCCTAATAGCAGCCCGGAGTTTGGAAGTTTGGCGGTGATTCACGCCCGTGCCTCGGAGAGCACGTAAAGCCGTCGGTCCCGGTTGTCATGAACATCTATGGGAATCGTTATTGGGAAGTCAGTGCCCTCAAATTTACTGACAACTAGTTCAACCTTCGAATTTCAGTTCTCCCTTAGGGTTGCGAAGGTCAGATGCCAGTCGCTCCGTGGAAAATTTGATACCCAGGTAAAACCAGTTGAACTAGTAGCCGACCCCAAATAATATTGGGAATAAGGCAGGAAGAAGATTGAATTATACTTCTCTTTTTTAGGGTTCCGAAGTTCATAACTCGGAACCCTTATAGATTCGTCATGTCCGTCTGTCCGTCCGTCCGTCCGTCCGTCCGTCCGTCCGTCCGTCCGTCCGTCCGTCCTCGACTTACCGTCCAAACGGTAAGTGCTAGAAAGATGAAAGTTTGCATGAATACGTGTTGTAATTACGTCGACAAAGTGCTACAATAAAATTATGAAAAATAATTTTATTTGGGGTACCTCCCCTACACGTAAAGTGGGGATGATTTTTTTTTCTCGAGGCTACCCCATCGTGTGGGGTATCATTAGATAGGTCTTTTAAAAACAATAAAGGGTTTCCTAGACGATTTTTTGATTTAGGTATCCGTTTGCAAGATATTTCACTTTAAAGGGCACTTTTTTGTAAAAACAGGGCGTCCCCCCCCCTCTAAAAGCTAAACGGCTGGCTCAAAAAATCTGGCAAAAATCGTGATGGTGGTCCATCTAATGAACTTTGAAGGAAAACTATAACCGATTAGATGACTTGCTTAGTTCAGGAGTTATAAAGGCTTATATGGTAAAATGCGCTCTCTTGGAAAACGTCATACAAAATTAAAGTATTATTACGTAAACATAACAATTATCTATTGGATACGATTTTAAATCCACATACCAATATAGGTGACTGAGGAACCCTTTCCTGTGCGTGGCCTGACACGCACTTGGCCGATTTTTTAGGTTTTGTGGCGTTTTAAAGAGTTTGTTTTGTGTTTTGCCTACATGAATGTATATAAGGAATGTGATTACAAAATATATCCGCATAATTAATTAAGTTATTTTTGAACCGATTTCTTTATTTATTTAGTACAGAAGTGAACTACGCCGGACAACTGAAGATCATTGTAAGGATAAAAAAAGATTAAAACAAATCCTATACCAACCCGCTTGGCAACGTGGTTTAGTAAACCAAACCCTCTTTTCTGAGAAAAAGGCCTATTATTAGCAATATACTTTTAAACGCTATTGATGATCATATTGATCATTTTTATAGCGACGTAATGTCGGTGATACCTACTTTTATATAAATTATCTAGAGAGTAATGCTAAAACAAATAGCTAAAAATTCATTCGCATTTATTATGATAAAATTAAATAAGTAAACTTAGTTTTTTGGCTTTTTAATCCTTACTTCCTGCGTACCAGTAATGACAATGAAAATACTGTTTAATTGTATATTACCGCTATTTGAGATATCACCCAGGTACACACATAAACCTGCAATTTCATATTTCTACTAATCTACTGTTTGTTATTCAAAACGGATGATGGTTTACGAATAAAACTAGTGCAATTAGTTAAATGCATAATGTAACGCTTTTTTGCAGAGCGGTAGGTAGAGACGATCATGGTAGTAGCCAACCACAAATAAACTTGTGAATAATAAAGACTAGGAAGATGAGGTAGAGACGATGGATCTCTACTCGTTACGTCTAAAAAGGCATCAAGAACCGACGAACAAGCATGCAGCGATAGATTAATGTGGAAGAAACAAAATATATTTACAATTTTCTTGAACTCGTTTTCTTTCAAACATAACCATTTAATTCTACTCGTGCTTTTTATCAGGAAGAGTAAATTCATTTGGCAGTCTCATATAAAACAAAATGAAATGATGATTTTGAAATAGGATAGTCATTATCATTGGCCTTAAATAGTCAAATGTTGAAAATAGAAAAATTTATAAGTAGTATAATTATATGAATAGAAGAGCCACGCTGATTTCAGCACGAGTGAGCCGTCTCGACCGGGACAGAACTAACCTCACACAGAAGATCAATCTAAAAGAGTTTGTTTTGTGTTTTTTGTTTTGTCTACATGAATGTATATAAGGAATGTGATTACAAAATATATCCGCATAATAAATTAAGTTATTTTTGAACCGATTTCTTTATTTATTTAGTACAGAAGTGAACTACGCCGGACAACTGAAGATCATTGTAAGGATAAAAAAAGATTAAAACAAATCCTATACCAACCCGCTTGGCAACGTGGTTTAGTAAACCAAACCCTCTTTTCTGAGAGAAAGGCCTATTATTAGCAATATACTTTTAAACGCTATTGATGATCATATTGATCATTTTTATAGCGACGTAATGTCGGTGATACCTACTTTTATATAAATTATCTTGAGACTAATGCTAAAACAAATAGCTAAAAATTCATTCGCATTTCATATACATTATGATAAAATTAAATAAGTAAACTTAGTTTTTTGGCTTTTTAATCCTGACTTCCTGCCTACCTGTAATGACAATGAAAATACTGTTTAATTGTATATTACCGCTATTTGAGATATCACCCAGGTACACACTTATACCTGCAATTTCATATTTCTACTAATCTACTGTTATTCAAAACGGATGATGGTTTACGAATAAAACTACGGCAATTAGTTAAATGCATAATGTAACGCTTTTTTGCAGAGCGGTAGGTAGAGACGATCAAGATGGTAGCCGACCACAAATAAACTTGTGAATAATAAAGACTAGGAAGATGAGGTAGAGACGATGGATCTCTACTCGTTACGTATAAAAAGGCATCAAGAACCGACGAACAAGCATGCAGCGATAGATTAATGTGGAAGAAACAAAATATATTTTCAATTTTCTTGAACTCGTTTTCTTTCAAACATAACCATTTAATTCTACTCGTGCTTTTTATCAGGAAGAGTAAATTCATTTGGCAGTCTCATATAAAACAAAATGAAATGATGATTTTGAAATAGGATAGTCATTATCATTGGCCTTAAATAGTCAAATGTTGAAAATAGAAAAATTTATAAGTAGTATAATTATATGAATAGAAGAGCCACGCTGATTTCAACACGAGTGAGCCGTCTCGACCGGGACAGTACTAACCTCACACAGAAGATCAATCTAAAATTACAGCATTATTCTTTCGTTGGTGACTGTGAGACCGGAGGCCAATCTCACTAAGACGCCATAGTGTGGGTCACGTCACAATGCTGCATTATATGCACTCGCAATAAAGATGGTGGTCCCTACTCTTCGATAGTACTCATGCTTTCCATAATTCAGAGTAGAGTCACTTTAGGAAGGCTTAAAAATAATAAAGTAAGTCAAACTGAATGAGCTTCCTATTTAAAGAGACGATTAAAAGAAATATTTTAGATGATAATGGGGCGCTCACCATGTGCGCAATGGAAAGTTTGTTAATTAAGACACCGCGATAAGTTATTTTTGAAGTATCCTGCATTGCAGTTTGTATAGATAAGAGTTTTTTAAGCGATTTATAGCTGAACTATATTGTTGCGAATTTCAAAAATGTATCTATAATGTCTCGTCAGTATATCATAATATATATAAAATTAAATTATTCAAAACTAAGTGTATTACACGAATGGCTACTAAAAGTTTTGAATATGTACAAATGCCCACATATTATCATAGGCTTTCTAGAAAAGGTCATTCCCACCTGGAAGGTTGTTATGACAGCCCGCGGTGAAAACATTTCAGTAACGACCGTCAACATATTTATCCGACGTGGAATCTTCCAAGGTGATCTCTATTACCATTACTTTTTTGTTTAGGAATTAACCCAGTATCAAATGTACTTAATAAGTACCACACTAAGGGCTACACATTCAAAGATTCTACAGTCATCAATCACTTCTTATATATGGACGATTTAAAGGTTTATGCCAACAACAGAAATAGCTAAAATATTTTATGAATGGAATTTGGTCTGAACAAATACAATATATTGCACTTGACATCGGGCAGACGAAATGAATACCGAGGGGAAGGGCAAATTCTGCTAAGTGGATTAAAATTTGAACACCTCAAAAAGATGAATCAAACAAATGTTTAGGTATTAACGAATCAGGCAAAATAGAACACAACGACATTAGGGGGCAGGTTAAAAGAGAATACTTCAGAAGAATAAAATGCATTACAAACGCACACCTTAACGCCAGGAATCTCATTAAAGCTATAAATACCTACGCAGTACCAGTTCTAATATAGGTACACATTCAGAATTATCAATTAAAAAAACACTGACCTCAACAAAATAGATGTAAAAACACGAAAACTGCTAAACATAAACAAAGCACACATACAAAAAGCCGACATAGAAAGACTATATCTACCAACTGAAGAAGGTGGACGAGGTCTAATAAACATAGAAATGCTATATCAGTGCTGGATTTACACATTTGCCGCCCCTACTGACTCCTAAAATTAGATACACTTACAATAAAGTTAATTACTTTCTTTAGGAAATAATCTATAGCCGGTTCCAAAAATAACGGGTCAGTCACATAAACCAATAACGGGTCAGTCACATAAACCCGAATATCTCCCGAACTACGTATGCCATCCTAATGAAACGAAGACTGTTCAATTGAGAATTTAATTATACAGATAAAAAATAAAATAAAACTTAGTTACACCCACAATATTAATCTTAAATTAAAAAAAAACTAAAGTAGTCATATTTTTCTTAAGATTACATTTTTTTTATGATTGTTTTTTTGCTGTTTTTCATCACTTTCTTCATATAATACTTTGTATTGCCTCCACGTGATGAAGCCTCCAGTGATGAAAACAGCAAAAAAACAATCATAAAAAAAATGTAATCTTAAGAAAAATATGACTACTTCAGTTTTTTTTTAATTTAAGATTAATATTGTGGGTGTAACTAAGTTTTATTTTATTTTTTATCTGTATAATTAAATTCTCAATTGAACAGTCTTCGTTTCATTAGGATGGCATACGTAGTTCGGGAGATATTCGGGTTTATGTGACTGACCCGTTATTTTTGGAACCGAGTGTAGTTACCAGATTACTTTTACAACTTTTGTTGTTTTTAGAGCTAAGCAAAGCTTGGCCTGATACCTGTAACCATGCAGTTATTTTTTGTTTTCGCGGAGAACGCTTTTCGCACCATACCCTCCGTGGGGGAGACGGAGGTCGTGTGTGAGACTCCCGGCGAATCAGTCTACCCACTAAACCCCGCGGTGGTCTACCTCGGGAGGAGCTCCAGGAACGCATCAGCGACTTCTGGAGTCCCCCCTGCCTCAGGCCCAGCTCACGAATCTTTTCAACAACATAAGCCACTCTCTACTCGGCGAGCGTGACCTTCTGGCTAGTATTAGGGTATCATCCGCATAGCAGACGACAATTAGGCCGGAGGGCAAACCGGTGCGACGGACCGCATCGTATGCGAGGTTCCATAATAATGGGCCCAATATAGAGCCCTGAGAAACCCCGCAACACACTTCCCTTCGATTCTCCACCCCGTTCCGATCCACAAACTCCATCGTCCTGTCGCGCAGATAGGTCTCTATGATCTGACTATGCACTTGTCATCGTGGATATATCCAAGAGTTGGCAGTACCGGGTCGTCGGCGGCGGGGTGTGGAGGAGGTACGCGAGCGAGTGAATAAAATTCAACTTCTGCCAACCGACACGACTTAGACAGCTCCAGGTGCACAGTTACCAGTGTCGAGTTTTAGTCTTAAGCCTGCTAAATCAAAATATTGCACATTCGATAAATGTTATTATCTGATTTTAATTAAACTCAATTTAACACAAATTTTAAAAACAATATTGAGTTGAAGTTAATTATAATAAATAAATATTTTGGACATCTTACACACAATTTAGTCCCAAACTGAGCAGAATTTGTCAGTCGTCCATAGGTCAGTCGGCCTCAGGGAGGTGTTGGACGTTAGCATGCCGTCCGGACGCTTCCCTGAGAGCTGGAAAAGCGGAAAGCTGGTCTAACTCCAGAAGACAGGACGGTCTGCCGATTCAGTCACTGCTTATAGGTCCATCGAGTTGCTGGATGAGTTGGGTAAGCTGTTTGAGAGGGTGCTCTCTCTCTATGGACATCGCCAATGGTCTTTTAAAAAATAAAAGCCTTACTTTTTTCTGTACCAATTTATCTTTTGGGCCAATCCGCTGCCCCCTAATTCTGCCGCCCCAAGCTTCAGCTTTTTCAGCTTCTATGGTAAATCCGGCCCTGTGCTATACTAAACACAAATAATTAAGTACAATGTCTACGTAGGGAACATGACGAATTAAACAGACAAAAGTTCAACACGATAGGCATAAAGGTAAATATTCTAACTTTTAAACTTTCGCGTTCCATGTTAATAATACCTATTATTTTTACGGGAATTAACGCGATCACTTATTATGGGTATTACATACCTCTAATTTGCCTGACGTTTCGACCAGGTTGCACTGGCCGTGGTCACAGGCTGACTGTCAGGTCAGACTGGTCAGCCTGTGACCACGGCCAGTCCGTTTAACTTCGTTACAATAATTAAGTTAAAGTCAAAACCGTTGCATGGGCAATTTTACAAATCTGTGCTGGAGAAAGAGAATATAGATAGGGAGTACTCGTTCCGTTGGCTTAAAAAGCAACCAGTATCTCCCACATTAGAATCAACAGTGTTCGCCATTCAGTATCAAGCAATAGTGACTAAGCAAATAGAAAGAGACATCCAAAAAAAACTGTCGATGGTAAGTGCCGGTTATGCCTAGAAAAACATGTTGTGCAACATATTGTTTTAGGATGTGAAAAGCTAGCCGGCACTTACTATATGAAGAGACATATTAATATTGGGGCATTCCACGCGAAGCGGACAGGTAAAAAAACTCGATGTTTCCGATTTCAGTAATATTTGAATATGTTTTACCTATACGTATTATTGATAAGTGTGCCAAATATTTTTGTGAAATATTGACTAGTTAAAAAGTTATGGGTCTTTGAAGTTTCCGACAACCGGTTGGCATGCAGTACTTCAGAGCCGATTATGGAGTCATAAAATTATATTATATTAAAATAATTAAACTAATGGATTTTTGACTTCATTTACTGAGCTTTTTAATTGTATTTTTGGAAACGAAAAAAAAATTTTTTTCGGATAAAAAAAGCAATTTAATATTTTTTTCTTGATTTTCACTAACTTAGACCATTTCGATGTTTTATTTTTTTATTAATATAAATTGCTAATATTGTATAGAACATTCGTGCCAACTTTTATAATGGGCATGGAAGTAAGGCATGGATTAGGAGCTAGACTGAAAATACTGCCGAAGAGTGGCCGTCCAGCGCCGCGCCTGACGCCTGCCACTTGTGAGTTAGCAGGTTAATTTTTGTTTTTAGTAATTTGATATTTAGAATAAAACGAATTATCTTTTATGATTAATTACTTTCTTTACAAATTTTTACAATTTTATATGTTTCACTGCTTTTCGTGCGGTTTATCATAATACCTTCAGTAATGGGAATGAAGGCATGATATTTTTTTGTGCCTGGTATTGTCGCTGCCGATTCAAATCTGCTCTTTAAAAACAATGTGTTTCGTTGAATGTCCTTTTTTGGAGCGTATAAAACGTGCGTTTGGGGCATTGATGTTTTTGCCCATTGGTTCAAACGCTCGGGTGTAGTGATCGCTTTGTCTGACGCCGACTGTAGCTCGAGTTGCCAAACATTTCGAGTTGCCCCCAAGTCCATCAGATGGCCCTTTGAAATGAGAAGAGGCATGAAAATGAAACTCTGTCTCTGTATGTACCGAAATCTTGATTAAAATAAAACAGGTTAATAAAATAAAACCTGTTTTTAAGGTGCTGGGGTGCACCATCAGTTACATAAATATAATTATTTGTTGATATATCCTTTTCTTATAACTTCGTAACTTGCGGGGCATAACATGAGACTTGTGATTCTTGTTTATTTTGGTACAAATACAATATTAGCAATTTATATAAAAAAAATCGAAATGGTCTAAGTTAGTGAAAATCAAGAAAAAAAAAAGCTCAGTAAATGAAGTACGAAATTCATTGGTTTAATTATTTTATTATATAATTTTATGACTCCATAATCGGCTTTGAAGTACTGCATGCCAACCGGTTGTCGGAAACTTCAAAGTCCCATAACTTTTTAACTAGTCAATAAATCACAAAAATATTCGGCACATGTCTCAATAACACGTATAGGTTGAACATATTCAAATATTACTGAAATCGGAAACATCGAGTTTTTTTACCTGTCCGCTTCGCGTGGAATGCCCCTGTTTGGTGGGCTTTAGCGAAAAAACACAATTTTGAAATAGAAAAACTTTGGTGAAAAGAAAATTTAACACAGCCACAAATTAAAGAAAACGACACTGCAAAACTAATGTGGGAAATGCCGGTACAAACAGATGTTACAATCACACAAAATAGACCGAATATCATTTATTTGATTTTGAATAAAACTGAAAATAAAACATACCCTAAAGATATAACAATACCATCTGACTACAACATAGGTCCAAAGGAAATAGAGAAACTTAGCAAATACCACGCCCTTAGTAGAAATAAGTATACTCTGGAATACAAACACTGAAACTATACCCATAGTAGTATGTACATCTGGAATTGTCGCGAAAAGTAAACATAAATAAATTAAATGCAAACATAAACATGCATATACTACAAAATCAGGCAGCCATACACATTTGCACAATACTAACAAAAGTATTCATAAATTCAAGGGAATTCGAACCTCCTCTTCTCTGAAGGTTTCGGGAGCGGGAATAAGGATAGAAAACCGAGAGAAAATCTTGAGTAAGAAAAATCTTATTATATACTGAGTTTTAAAGTATTTCATAGAAAACGTTGTTATTAATAATAATGAAAATGTATTTTATCACAGAAAATATTCATGAAGTAAATGTTTTTCTTTTATTTGAATTAGTTGTTTTTTTTTTAATTCAATTCTCAATTCACATAGATAACACAAAGTAGTCTCACAGTATGTACTTAGACACACATTTTTTCCTTGCTCTGCGAAAGTAAACTATAAAGGTTAGATATGACAGTAATTGATACATGACTATTGTAAACTATCCTTATCACCGAATTGCTTTCATTACATATTTACTCGTAGGAAGGTTCTTATCTAGTTATAAAATTGTTACTCATCTATACAAATATTAAAAAGAGGTCATTTTTTTCCCTACAACCTCACAAACTTTACCTCTTTTTAATATTTGTGGGGTGTAATCTTTGGATTTACTTATTTTATTCAAGATTGGTTACAAGCTACAATACACACTAAAAAAAACGGGCAAGTAAAGTCCGATAGATAATTAGACTAGAGCAGTGTTGCCGTTTTTCTAACGCGCATGCGCAATGCGCAAATAATTGTCTTCTCGAAATCCCATTACGGTTTTTTTACATTTTATAGGATTATTATTAAATATTTATAGTAATTGACACGAGGGCAATTTAAATCAGCTCAACGGCAATTTTTCAACGCTTGGTAGAATAAAAAATAACCATATTTGAAAGAGATACAGGTATTTGAAAAGGTGAAAAAATAAAAATGATATTTTGTTTTTTCCTGGGAAAACGAAAGAGGGGCTCTTAAATTGATTAACATAGTCCGAAAGGGCTAATTAAGATCTATCAATATATATATTTTTTACATCGAAATTTTAATTTTTGCAGGCCGGGACACCACCACACTCAGTTCCAGCACTTCACACAGGTATATAGGTTTTTCCATTGGTTTTCCCTTTTTTCTCACTTGTCCGGATTTGTCACTGTCACTTTGACAGTAGTAATGTTTACCTGGTTGTTTGCAAGGTTATTTTTAAGAACTTGGATATAAAATTAAATAATTATATAGATAATTTCAAGTACATAATTATTTATGAAGATAAGATACAAATTTTATTAGACATGCCTATAAAACCTGTATGAATTGAACATAATAGTTTAGTGTTGTGCTGGTGGTTTTTCAAATCTTCAAATAAAATGCATTATTGTTCTAAAGTTAATTCAAGGTTACACAGTTAGCAGTTATATAATGATATTATTTTCCTTGATAGGATCCAAAACTAAACAATTTTCAAAATGTTAGCTCAAAATTCATGCTTCTATGTTCCTGTTATTTTTAAGTATTATAGGAAAGTTCCACAGGTGTGTAATCACTGTTTGAAGCTATTATCTACACAAGCAAAAGAGCAATCTTCATCAAATGAAGGTCCTTTGTCTGTATATACCCAAAGAGTATCAAATGGAGAATTGAGTAAAGACTCACATCAGGAAGAAGTAATACAACATTTACAACAAGTTTATAATGAAGTTACTTCTTTTGAGCGACCTGTCCTACAAAGTCAACGTGGACGATCTTTATTCAGCTTGTTTAAGAAACCTGAACCTCAGAAAATCATTGCACCAAAAGGATTATATTTATATGGGAGTGTTGGAGGGGGAAAAACCATGTTAATGGATTTATTCTATGATACAGTGCCGGTAAACTTTGATATCTCCTATCATACTTTTCATCACTACAGAGACATAATATTACATGTTCATAAATCATGGATCACTTTTCAATTCTGTAAACGCCTTATTTATAAACACTATTACACTTAAGCAACAGTTCTGTATTATATTCAATATTAAATTCACAGCCCTTAAAGTTAGTCGAAACAACTGATAAAAGCCCGTATATTGAGAGGTTCCAAACTAATGTTTATGAATAAGGCTTGATATCCTATTGTTAAACTTCCAACTCAATTTTGATTTACATTTTTGTTTTTAAATTGGCAGATAAAAGAAAAGCTACGAGTTCATTTTAATTCTTTTATGTTAAATATTCATGCGAGGATTCACGAGCTGAAAATAAAATCAGGAAAAGGTGCCAGTTCTTTCCGTGATGAGGGGTCTAAGCCTTTTGATCCAATACCACCAGTAGCCACAGATATAACACAGGAGTCTTGGCTTATTTGTTTTGATGAGTTTCAAGTAAGTAAATTACGTCACTTGTTTTTCACAGAATATGACATAGCTTTGCTTAGTTTCAGATCTGAAAGCTGTGTGTTTGTGTGATGTGTGAGGATATTAATATTAGGTTATTCGTTTTCATCAAATACAAGTATGTCATTTTTTTAAGCAGAGGAATGTTTATAATTGAATATTATAAATTCGAAAGTTACTCAGTCTGTTACGCCTTCATGGCAAAACAGCTAAACTAATTTCAATGAAATTTGGCATAGAGATGCTTTGATTCATGAAGAAAGAACTAGGCTGCTCCTTACCAGGATACCCTGTACCATGAATACCAATGTATAAACGGGTGAAGCTGTGCCGAATTGTATGCCAAAATGACTAGGAAAGTCACAAGTCAAAAAATATAAATGAACAAGTAAACATATATCAAGACAAACTTGCATCATATTTTTTAAATTCAACTTATTCCTTATTTGCAGGTTACAGACATTGGTGATGCGATGATATTAAAACGTTTATTTACTCAGTTGTTTGACAATGGCTGTGTGGTGATAGCAACTAGTAATAGAAAGCCTGATGATCTATACAAGAATGGTTTGCAGAGATCTAACTTTTTACCATTTATACCTGTACTGAAAGCTCATTGTGATGTAGTACAATTGGATTCTGGTGTAGACTACAGGTTGAAGGGCAGTGGCAATAAATATAGTAAATATTTTTTGTAAGTATATAAACAATCCTTACTAATATTGTCAAGGCGAAAATAACTGTGTCTGTGTGGCATGGCCAAACTATGTAATTGATTTCAATGAAATCTGGTACATATAGTAGGAAGTAGGTAGGCCCATCATTATCCATGAACAGCATGGATTTGTGTCTAACAAATCTATGGTCTTGAATCTTCTCATTTGCCTGTATAATTGGACAGACAACTGGGACAAACATCAGCCCACCAATGTAATTTATTTAGATTATGAAAAAGCCTTTGATCGGGTCCCAATTAAAAGACTTGTAGCCAAACTAGAAAACCTTGGAATACTTTAATGGATTGAAGACTTTCTAAACAACAGAAAATCAAAGTAAGAGTGGGTGAAACACAATCAGATAACACAACAGACACAGTGGGGTAACTCAAGGTTCAGTGTTCAGACTGCTCTGGTTTGTGTTGCTTACAACGTATTTGAAGAGTGTAATTCACTCAAACCTGTCAGTATTCGCAGATGATACCAAAAGAACGTCTGTTTGAACTCAACCTGCCTACCCTAGCATAGAGAAGACCAGAGGAGACCTTAAAGAAACCTACGAAATCCTCAACCATCATTTCAAAGTGAGAGATATTGAGTCCATGTTCACAATGAACACAAACACTGAACTGAGAGGTCACTCCATGAAGTTTAGCAAGCTTTGATGCGCCAGCAATCCCCGAAACCATTTCTTGTCAAACCGTGTAGTGCGTATGTAGAACTCATTACCGGAAACCGTAATTAGTGCCCCAAATGTGAACATTTTCAAAAACTGACTTGATGAACATTGAAACTCAAGTGTAATGATATATGCCTATCAGTTTTAAGCTGCTTGTGTATTAAAATAATATTAATAGTCTAGAGCATGAGAAACGACATATTAAGGCTACGAAATACACGCGGGCGAAAGCTAGTAAATGAATATATAAAACTGTATATATATGTAACTACTCAACTACAACATAACAAAACTTTTATACAATTGAGTGATAATGAATCAAAATCTATAATTTGCCTAAGAAGTTTCTTTTGTAGAATTTTGCTGCATAATTTGTAATTTTTATCTGTATTACTACTTGTTTCTTTAAAACAAAATATATAATGGATGGATTCAAAACAATTTCTCAGGGTCAATTTTCAATGAAATATATTTTCATGGTTGGTTTTGATTTCTATTTTTTTTCTAAATTGTTTCTTTCTTTTAATTTCAGAAATAGTGAGCTGACTCCAGATAATAATGCAGTAGATAATTTATTTAAATTTTTAGTATCTAAGGAAACAGATACAGTTAGGCCTAGAGTTATTAATATTTTCGGCAGAAATGTCAAGTTTGCTAAATCCTGTGGAAGAGTTTTGGATTCTACTTTTGAAGAGCTATGTGATAGAGTGAGTGATTGTTTTAAATAGATAACATATAACTATGCAGTGCTTATCAATCATGATACTGTCTAATTGAGATTGTCAAAACCTTTTTTTTTTTTTTTTTTCGCGGGGAATGCTTTTCGCACCATACCCTCCGTGGGGAAGACGAAAGGCGTGTGTGGGACTCCCGGCGAACCGGTCTACCCACTAAACCCCGCGGCGGCCTACCTCGGCAGTCGGGAGGAGCTCCAGGAACGCATCAGCGACATCTGGAGTCCCCCCTGCCTAACCCCATGATTGGGATACATCTCACGGTAATCAATAGGTTACCCTTGGGGCAGGACGATATCGCGCCTCTCGCCGCTTTACACAGTAAAAGGCGGGACACCGACCCACCTTAGACGACACCCCCGGCCGCACCGGGGTGTCACCTGTCACGGGTCGTTTGCAGCGGTCACATCTCCCCAACAATGTGGCCGCAGCGACCCTTAGGCGACGATTAGGGAGCTAGCGACCTCTGCCGCGTCCCCTTCGCCGCCTCCTTCGAGCGGGATCGGCCCTTTCCCGATCCCGCTCTGCGGACTCCTTCTGGAGCATAACGTTCTCACAGAAGGAGACCGCGGCTTCCCATCCCTCGCCACTCGCTAGCATTGCCGCGATCAATGCTGGCGGTGACAGGTTTCCTCCGATCTGTCCGATCAGGACTCGACGCTCGGACTCCCAAGCAGGGCAGTCCTCCAGCGTGTGCTGGGCGGAGTCCCGGTCAGACCCGCAGTTGTGGCATTGTGCTGTAGCTTCCCGTCTTATTCGATTCAGATACTCACCGAAGCAACCGTGCCCGGTGAGTATCTGAGTCAATCGATAGGTGACACAGTCGGTCCTCTTTACCCAAGCTTCGAAGCTCGGCAGAACGGCTCCAACAGCGCGTTGGCACAGCCCTGTGCTGAGATTGTCAAAACCTATAAGTTGAGAAAATCTAACATTGACAAATATATACTCGTAGACATAACTGATCTGCAAAAGAGACATTGCAGTGTGTTGGGCTTTTGAGTTGCCATAAAACTAAAAGTTAAATTTAACAAAAATGTCCCTTCTGTGTTTATTTAATTTATGGTCATGATATGGTATGCTAAACTTTCAAAATTGTTTACACAATTTTCGTTAGGCAGACTTTAATACACGAACATTTAACTTAGATGTTTCCTTTCTTTATCATTCCTATGTAGCGAAACGTCAAGAAATGTTTACATGCTTCGAAAAATAGAGTTGTGGGATTAGCCCAGTTGCTAACGTTTTCGTTTTTCTGTTCTATTTCTCTATTCTCTTGTTTCATTGGCTAATGTCACTCAGTCACGTGATCAAAACAAAATATTAGCTACTGAAACAAGAGAATAGAAAAGAAAACGAAAAATGTTTGCAACTTGGCTCATGGTGCAGGAATTAAACTTGATTGACACTTTAATAGCTCTAATTATCAATAAAACTATTCCTTTTGCAGCCTCTTGGAGCCAGCGATTACCTAGTGATATCAAAAACATTTCACACTGTGTTCATTAGAAACCTGCCGCAACTATCGATTACCCGGCATAGATCTCAAATGAGAAGATTTATTACACTTATTGACACTTTATACGACAATCGAGTGAGAGTAAGTCACCACATTTATTAATATAATGAAATTCCAATTTTGAAATCGAATAAATTAATTAATGTTTCTTGTTTACAATATTACAGGTAGTTATAGTTGCAGACTGTGAGCCGAAAATATTATTCAAATCTGACGAAAAAACTGAAATTGAAGATGTCGAAAGAGCCCTTATGGATGATTTGAAAATTACTAAAGATTCTGTAAGTCCAAATCTTATATTTCTACTTTTTTTTTGCTTATGTCTGCGACCTGGCTGTATCGGTTATCACTATAAAGAGTTTTTTAGTTACTCCCTCAAAATTTTATTAAAGTTGTTACAGCGGTTTATACGTGGTAGCGTAACAAACAACATGACTTTCGAAAAGCGTAACTTACGAATTTAAAACTTTGTAAATATTCTTTATGTATTGTACTTGTATAAGTAATAATTATTGATTATTAATTTTACAGGAAGATGCTAAAGCAGCAATTTTTACGGGTGAGGAAGAATTGTTTGCGGTGGACCGTAGTCTTTCTCGAATAATGGAAATGCAAACAGAGGAGTATTGGGAAAAATGGGGCAAACAAATCAACTAGTATACACTTTATTTTGACCAACCAATCAACTAGTATACACTTTATTTTGACCAACCAATCAACTAGTATACACTTTATTTTGACCAACCAATCAACTAGTATACACTTTATTTTGACCAACCAATAAACTGGTATACACTTTATTTTGACCAACCAATCAACTAGTATACACTTTATTTTGACCAACCAATCAACTAGTATACACTTTATTTTGACCAACCAATCAACTAGTATTGGTTGGTCAATATAAAGTGTATACTTTATATTGACCAACCAATTAACTAGTATACACTTTATTTTGACCAACCAATAAACTGGTATACACTGTATATTTTGTCAAATATATCAGTTGCAATAGAGCCGCTTCTCACAATGTCAAAACAAAACATTGTATTGTGGTATTTTAACTTTGCACAATGATCATTATACTAATTACGCTTCAAATCAAAATTAGTGAAATGGATCGCAAATATAATGAAACTGGCATGTCTAGTGTCCTAGTTTGTTAAAAAATCTAGTATTTTGTATGTATTATATTTTTACGTATATTAATACGTACTCGTTCGAACTCATTTGAATCTACAGTAGGCACAAATGAGTTAGTTTTAATATAATTTGAGAAATTTCAACATAGCAAGATGTGTTATTTTTAATGTGTAAACTAAACGCACACTAAACGTTCATCGTTTACCAACCCATTAATGATATTAACTGTCCATTTTAGTAATCGTATTGTAAGCTTTATTTAAAAAAAATGCCGTAAATCTTGCTTTTCGAACTGTAATAAATACAATAAGGGTAACATAAAATTACTATTTAGCTAGAAGTAATAACTATTAAACTTAAAATCGGAGATTAATTAACATTGGTGCCATATCGTTTAGATATATTACTTCTGAAGGGATATTCAGGCTGGTTTCAGTGCTTGACCGACCGTCAGTCGCGCTTTTCATTTAGGTATTAGAAAATTCATAAACTGTTCAGTGCTGCATCTATACATATCACCGTCGTCAACGTGATTTCGCACTACACACGAACCAATAAATCGATATCGCATGCCAAATCACTTGCTCTTCTGATTTCGTTGATAATTCATTTCAAATTGTTATGATCAACATTCTGAAATAATTAAACTTTTTTTGGTTTAACGTCATCTTCGCATGATAATTAATGTATATATAGAGTGAATTCTAGAGAGAGTACGTGGTATCAACGCAAAATTTCGTGTACGACGGTACCAATCCAGTCAGTTTGTTGATCAGGATAGCACTGAAAGGTACAAATTGACGGTTGGTCAATTCGTATCGTCAGGACCGATCGACCTTGAGTACTTTTTACCTAACAATGTGATTGGCTTATATAAATAGAAACTGCAGCTAGTTAGAAGTACTAATTCTAAAATAACAGTAGACCCTTAGAATAATTACACATAGAAAGATAGTCTACATACAAGCGCTGTGTCAAAAGTTAAACACTGAACCAATTCACACAGGCGTGTCGATTATGTGCTTACGCTCGGCGACACGCACACATACACTTGAGTAATGTTGTCAGTGAAGGTCCAGCTCCCGATTGAAGGGAAATGTTTGGCCGCTGATAATCATTTGTTATTGGCAATAATACATTAATAGCAACCTGTGGTAAACTATGGTAATGTAGTTGTTATAATACGAGAACGTTTATTTTTATAACGAATTCCAATCTTCAAACAGATTATCTACGCCTGTGCATGAATATTCTTCTCCACGTTTAAGCCTCATATTTTTCATCCACTTGTCAGCAATAACAAGGTGGATAGGAATCCTTTGAACAACAACACGTAATAATTCTAACGGTTATCATTTTAAAACGTGTGAAAATAAAATTAGTTTATAATTATAGGAATATAATATCGCTAAATCACACAAATACCTACATTAAAAAACATATTATATACCTGCGAAAAATCAGTAACAACTGTTCTAAAATTAATTAGTCGGAGTAATAAAGTCAGTTCAAATGGGAAAAATTTTTTTCATATTCGGTCAACACCGAGCAATGAAATAAAACATTTCTATTTTGACCTAATTAACTATAATATACTATGAAACATTGAAAGCTTACCTGTGAAAAGTAATGTTATTATGGTTATTATGTTTATCAGATTTGTTGTGACACAATTTGACTGCACAAACCGTCATAATAATTATTTTTATCGCGACACACGTTTGGCGTGCTTTGAAATTGAACACTAACGGAGCGGAGCGGCGTTTGGAGCCATATGGCTCCATTTAAAGTGCTTCAAAATGGGCGCCCGGACTAGGTTTCTATGTGTAATTATTCTAAAAGTAGACCTCATTTTACAGGAATATCTATAGATCAGAATATCTACACTTAGTATGATCTGTTTCTTTGATGGTTATTGGGTGGATGGGTATTATTAATGGCAACATAACGTTCAATAAAGTGCCTAACATACATATATATACATCTTAATATATATAAATCTCGTGTCACAATGTTTGTCCTCAATGGACTTCTAAACCACTTAACCGATTATAATAAAATTCGCACACCATGTGCAGTTCGATCTAACTTGAGAGATAGGATAGTTTAAATCTCAAATTATAGTACCCGGTAGGTGGCGCTGCGAACAAGCTATGGGATTTCAAATTCGGGCGGTACGAAGTTCGCCGGATCAGCTAGTGTTATATATAAATAAGGTACTTAAACATTATACATATACACTTCGAGCAGTATTAGCAGCATTCTCATGTTATTCAAATGTTTCCATTTTGTGTTCTAATGTACATAATAATATGTAAATGTAAATAGTTTAATAAAAAAATATTTTTGTTAGTAACTTATTATTTTAAATTAAATAAATTGACATTTGTAATTGTTTTTTTTTCTGAACTTCGCTTGCTATTTATCAAGCGATAATTATAAATCCCAAATTGTTTTTAAACACGAAGATAAAAAACAGGTTTTGTTTTAGATTTTGTGTTTGAAAGTCGGTTAAGGGTGTCAAACACTGCTGAAATTCCATACTTTGGACCGTTATTGAGAATTTCTTGTAAGAAAAATCCAACACCACTTGGTCTGACCCAGGAATCAAACAAGAGACCTATCGATCAGCAGACGCATACGCTAACCGCTTGGCCAACGAGTCAATTCAAAGTAAGATGTGTTTTGTGTTTACACAAATACACATAGTAGGGGAAGCATAATGAGAACGGCACATTTGCTGTTTAGATTTTTTTGGAGCCGAATACACTATAACGGGGAAATGGGATAGGTGATAGGGTGAACTGAGATAGGCTGATGATGAATGCTAATGAAATCTGCTGTTACAGAGGGTATTTTTTAAATTAATATGCCTTTAATATCATTAGTCTCCCCCTGTTAGTTAGAACTAGCGGAGTCCTGCGATTATTGTTGTAAATTGCGCGTAACGCCGTGGAGCGAAGCTGCTCTACAATTAATTAGCTTAAATTACTCCTTATGCGATCAGCTATCTACTAGTGAAATCTCGTCAAAATTGGTCAAGCCATTCCAGAGATAAACTAGAACAAAAAGACATTTAAAAAATAATGCTTTTTTGATGTAAGCACCGTTTTTAAGTAAAAAACTGTATTCTTGATATATCAAATAGTTAAATTTTATTTATTTGTATAAATTTAGACACGGTATAACAAAAAGTTATGTTAATGTCAATACTGGGGGGGGGGGGGGGGGGGTATCAAAGTGCATTCCAAGCAAAGCCCGTTCCAATATTTTTAATTCCTTAGTTAAATCTCATCTTGAATATCTAATTGAAATATGGGGTTCAGCAGCTGTAACTAATTTCAATACACTCCAAAGAATGCAAAACCAAATATTTAAAATACTCTTTCATCACCATTACCTAACTCCCACAAAACTGCTATATGAAAAAACCAAATTAATGAACCTCAAACAAATTTATATATATAATACTTGCATCTTAGTTAAAAAGATTACTAATAATTCCATTCAAATTGACATACACTTATTCAAAAAACCAATCTCACATAACTTAAGGAATTCAAATAAATTTCAACTAGTAAAAGTAAATAAGGAAAAAAAACAGTACTATATGAGGGAGCACAGCTGTTTAATAGATTGAACTGAAGACATGTGATAGTTTAAATGTATTCAAATGCAGGCTGAAGAAGCATGTTTATACCTTGTAGCTTCCTGTACGCCAATAGGGGAATATAATACATATTAGTTATAAGTAATTGTTACATATCTAGTGAACTAATTGTGTTCTTATGAGAATAAATTCTTTAAACCCTTAACAAAGTTTTGGATTAACTCTGTTAAAAGTACTTAATCAATTTGAGACAAGAAAATGTAAAACGAGGAATAGAATCTTAAACGGGGCAATCTTCCTTGTACTGAACTGTCCATTCTATACAAAAAATAAAATGTAAGTGTCCGTTTGTGATTTCAAATCAACAGCCTTTGCTAAATGCATATACATATATGAAAGTATTTACTTACATACAAAAATCATTTTGTCTGTCCGTTTGTTCTGGGTCAGCTGGACCGATTTTGACGAGACTCACTGGCAGATAGCTAACGATACAAGCAGTAAGTAGGTTAGATTAGTATCGCAAAGCGAATTTACCTGCGGTTGTTGTCGTAAAGGTATGACAAAACCGCGGGGCTCAGCTAGTCTATACAAATATATAAAATTGGGGTGTCTGTTTGTGTCACATCAAACGAATAGTGTTTTACTAAATGCATATCAAAGTATATACTGTACTGACATCAAAAATGCAATTTAAAGTGTCGTGGGTTCAAATCCCACGTAGGACAATACTTTGTGTGATTCACAATTTGTTGTTCTGAGTCTGGGTGTTCTTTGTGTCCGTTTCATGTATGTTTGTAAAGTCCCCCGCGACACAGGAATTTATATTCCTAATGCGGGAGTTGTCTTTTTAAATAAATCAAATATTTTTTTGTTTGTCTGTTCTGGGTAATATTTTGAATGACTGAACCGATTTTGACGGGACTTTCACTAATAGGAAGCTGATAATATAAGGAGTAGCTTAGGCTAATTCTTTTAAGACTAGCTTCACTCCGCGGCGTTACTTTACAACAATTACCGGTACCGGGACTCGGTAAATAAAATGTAGTGGTAATAAAAACAATGATTTAGAGAATCAACTTATTTGCATATGATTGATTTATTGTATATGTTTAACACCTATCTAATCGTACATGTGGCTGTAATACTCCTGATACACTTGTATGTAGGTCTCTTTCTCGGAAGGAGTCATCTGTGCAATGACGTCATCGTCAACACTCGTTAGTGGAACAGTTTTGCCATTGACCAGTACCGTGGGAGCGTTGTCATCGCTGTCTGAATCTTCACTCTCCATCTCGGCTGGAAGAAAAAGCAGATTAATGAACTAATTATTTTTTTATTTCGGACATCTGACACACAACATCATCTAGTCCCAAGCTAAGCTGAGCTTATATTATGGGTACTAGATAACTGATATAAATACATAAACATACTTTTAAATTATACATAGACTTTACTACTTTACTTTATTATACCCAGACTCCGAATCAAACATTTGTGAATCACACAATTAATATTTGGTCCGACCCGGGAATCGAACCCAAGACCTCTTGATCAGCAGCCGCATACGCTAACAACTAGACCAACAATGCAGTTATTTATAATGCAATTTTTTTTCCTAGTGGAAAGCATATGTAGACTCTAGGAGTAGTGGTCACCATGCTCAGTTTGGATGCAGACAATAAAGCATGGTGATCCTCACCCCACTATGGCGGTTTAGTGAGATGCTTCGGCATCATTGGGCGTCCGGTCTCGCACTCACCAACGAAATACTGTACATTTAGATTGGTCACCTACTCGTATGCGAGGGTAGTATATCTCCGGTCTAGCCGTTCGTGCTGAAATCAGCGTGGTTCTAGCACGTGGTAAGTATTATATATAATGTTCGTGTAGTAATGGATGAAGTTTTTTTTTTATTTTTATATTTAAGCCTACCAAAGTGACTATACTCTGTCTGATGGAAAGCATGAGTAGAATCCAGGAGTAGCCACCATGATTATTGTGAGGGTAGACAATGTAGCATGGTGTACTATGGCGGACTGATTAGATAATTCTGCACCTGTTAGTTAATTGTTGCACAGAATGATTGGGCCTCTGATCTCACACTCACCAACGAAATACGACAGCAAGAATGCCGTCATTATTAGGATGGTCTTCTGTGTGAGGGTAATACTGTCCCGGTCGACCCGGAGCATTTGTGCTGAAATCAGCGAGGATCTACTACCTATCTGAGTGTCATCACCCCGTGGGTGTAAAAATAAATCCATTCCACGAATGTCTCGGTGGCGGAGTGGTAGCCTATGCGACTGCTGTGCTTGAGATCTCGGATTCGATTCCCGGGTCAGACCAAATTTTTGAATGTTTTAAAATTAGTGTTTTCTATGTATAATTCCTATGTATTTATTCATAAAAAAGTAAATTAATATCAGTTGTCTAGTACGCATAGTACAAGCTCTGATTAGTTTGGAACTAGATGGCGTTGTGTGTCAATGTCCGAAATATTTATTTACTATATATTTGGTCAGTGTGTTATATCTATGTCCAACAGTAGACTCATGTGTTAATACGCTAACGATTGTCGATGATGGAGTGCTACAGTTGTATTCAAAAAGATGCGAATAGGCTATCTATAGGTGACTTTACGTAGTGGTATTTTTAAATCCAGTACATTTACAGATAAATCATAGGTTAAAGCCGTGGTTTATCTACAGATATACGTATTTTTTTCTTAACAGCCTCATAATTGAATGTTTTCTTTAAACTCAACAATATAATCTACTAATTACACAGAATTCACTACCATTATCTGAGCTTGTTTATTAACCCTAAAAGGAGTTTTATACATCTGTTTTTTTTTTATCGATTGTATGTATTTCAGAAATACATGTACATATTATGTAGCTACACTATCGTATTAATGAAAATATTAAAAAAAAGCAAGGTATGTTTAGTAGAATTATTCAATTAGCCATCCAGGGCTTGCTTGTTGTGTGTGTTTTAGAACATTTCATTGTCGTCTCTTCCTTGTTAGTATGTGAATGTGTTTATTTAGGTTAACTCTAGCGCAATGTTTCAGTTACTTTGACACGTTTTAGTTTAGTTAGTGTAGATCGATCTGCTAGGATTACCAATAGACACATTGATGAAATTGCTAAAGATTTATATACACACTTATTACCAAAATATATGCTATTTAATATCGAAATGCAATGTTTGGTGAATTGGTACTAATGATAACGACTTACAAATGACAACCAAAACCATTTAATAATAATGATATCACAGTTTCCAGTTAGTCCAGTGCCAGAACTTTTATATAAATACTCAAGCAATTAATATCTCATCACAATACATGTGTTGCAAAATCATGAGAATTCTGCAATTAATGTCCTTTCACTAGTAAGTATATTTTGTAAAGGTAATGTATATATTATCACACATTACACACAGGGCCATCTGATCCCAAACTAGGCAAAGCCTATGTAACTAGACAACTGATAGACATCCTTATATATACATACATACATAGTATAAATTTAATAAATTATTACACATGTACTCAGAAGAAATTATAGTGTTCATTCATCAAAAATCTGACCTTAGTGGGAATTTATCCCAAGACCTAGGTCACTAAACACTAAGCCATGGCCCGAAAGAAGTTTTAGTCTACTGTACCCAAGCTGGTCAAACGTGTTGGTAGTGTTTGTTTGCAGTTAACTTCTTATTGCAGAGCTGTTGTCTTGTGAATTTTGCTCCTTTAGCTGGCTGTTGTGGCGGTATTGATTATTATCGAATAATGTTATGTTTCAAATAAAGACAAATTAAATAATTTAACTAGCAGACACACATAGCTACATCTGCCTCTCTTTCCAATCATGTTCTAAGCGTCCATTGATCTAAGCGTCATGTTAATAATGTTAAATATCCTATTTCAGGCACGGCAGCAAAACACACATCGAAAAAATAATGTAGATATCGGTTGGATAGTTTCAGAGCTCATTGTGAGCAACGACATGAGACTTGCATATTGCTTAAAATATGTGGTATATATGTTGATAGGACTTTTTTGTAGAGAAGGTGTTAGTTAAATACTTACCAACTGCAGCCAGTTCATCTTTAAGTTTGAATGGATCTTTGGACTCATTGTCACTGGAATCTGAACTTTCAGGCTCGATTCCTTTCAACGCGTTTGATGCAGCATTTCCTGAAAAATAATAATACTTACATAAAGTAATCCACCTTTACGTGTACACACATACACGGCGTATTAAATTACTCGGTATGGTAAATTTATTTCAGTAATATCTGTTATTAACCGACTTAAAAAAGGGGGAAGTTTAAAATTCGGCAGACTATTTTTGTAAGCTATCCCAGAACGCTTTCATTTCTTGTACCAATTGAAAGATAGGATTGGAATAAAGGAACTATCCGCTTAGAAACATTTGGATTTAGATAAAATAACGGTTGAATGAGAAATTTTTATTACCTTTTTTAATTTTTTACAATGCATCGGAATGAATCTTTTAAATGAAATATGTACTTTTGAAATGAGTCTACGTTTATGAGTCTACGCCTGATTGAAAGCATGAGTAGATTCCAAGAGGAGTCACCATCTACATTGTGAGTACAGACAAGCAGTATGGTGACCCACACTAGGCGGCTAATGCTTCATGTTCCTGTATCATTGAGCCTCCACCCTCCAGTCACCTACTCACACACGAAAAACGAGAGCATGAATGCTATCATTTTAGGTTTGTCTTCTGTGTGAGGGTAGTACCGCCTCTATAGGGCCTGCTAATCATGATGACCTTAATAATCGTACTAGTAATATTTATGCGAGAATTTAATACAACTCTAACATTTAGGTCACATCTAAAAAAATATTTACTAAACCAACAAATAACTTAATGTGACCGTGTGTATGATATATATTTAGTTACCTCATCATCAACATTACTCCGTTAATTATCTTATTTATAATAAAGTTACATAATATTCGTGTTCGTTATTAATTTACTTAAATTTTTGAAACATAAATTTTATGTATCATAAGTGGTGTAGCATTATGCTGAGCAATATCTATTTTTAATGTACACTGCGACGCAACTGCACAGTGTGTATTTATTATATGTATTGTAAAGATAGAAGATGATTTACTTGATAATTACTATTAACGTAATGCCATGTAACATCAAATATTAATTGTCTGTGTTTGCAATGTCATTAAAATGAACGTTTTCTTTCTTTCTTTTATTAATATTGGTTTACCTGTGTTTTGTTTCTCGTGAGCGAGTAAAACTGACATGATATCATCGTTCTTCTCCTTGCCGACATTCTTGGCGGTACTGGCGTTAGAGGCCGCTTTCTCCAATGCAGCGTCCGTAGAATGAACACTATCGCTCTGCAAAATAATCGTTATTTATCAAATGTAATCAATAATTTGAGTCGCTGACTTGAAAGTTAAAGTAAACTCTTGTTTCTGAGTTTTAACAAAAACTCACTGACATTTTTATGCGAACGGGAGACAAATTTATAAATCATATTATTTTAAGTAGGAATTTGTGCCTTCATCCTTCCTGCGCTAATCTCATCAAAATCTTTCGAACACTAAAACGATGTATTCTATCGCGAATTTAGAAATTACTAATATCTATTATAAACATTAAAGTAACTATCTGTCTGTTACGCTTTTACTGTCAAAACCGCTGAACCAAATTCATCATTATCATCGTTCATGAAATCTGACAAAGAGGTACTTTTATTCTTGAGAAAGGATATTTGTCACTTTCGCAATTATATTCGCAAAAGTATTCGCAAGTGGCGGACGGAGCCACGGGCAAAAGTTATGAGTATTATAATACTTACTTGATCGTTTGTAACGATAGTGCTCTCCACCATCCATACAGGTCGTTCCTTCCTCAGCGCGCTGGCGTCGTTAGCGTTGTCTGACTCACCAATGGTGACATCGACCCTGGTTTCCTCAACCAACATGCCTTGGTTACGAGTTGCTTCACCCGACCATTGCTCGCCTGATGGACGTTGGCCTAGCTGTTTTGAGGTCAATCTGGAAATACATTAATTAAATAAATACTTCGAACATCTGAAACACAACGCCATGTAGTCCTTAAGCAAAGCTTGTAGATTGATTATAAGATACGTTTGGTTCAAATATTTACAGATCTCATTATCAACGACTTACTTTCCTACTGAAGATCAATAAAGAGAACTTTCGTTTTGATGTTTGTTTAATTTTTCAGTAGTATGTTAGCTACGAAATGTACCTACGTATGTAGAAGTTTAAACGTATTCTCATTTTAATATTCCTACGCGCAGAACAAATATTTTCCTGATCTTTATGTAGACAAACATTAAGTAAAGGAATATCGTCATTTAATAGTAACATTATAAATTCGAAAGTAACCCTGTCTATATGTCTGTCTTCACGGTTTCACGCTTTCGCACGCGTTTCGCTTTAACGGTTAGAAAACTGCACCGAGTATAATGAAATATGGCGTGGAAATACTTTAATTCCTGAAGAAGGATATAGGCTACTCTTTATAGTGATAACACGCGGTGAAACCTAGTTCAACATAATTCGAAAATAACGTCGAAAAAAACATTTCAATTTACGTAGATAACCTTTAGATAGATAGAGAAGTATTTGTGTACTTACCCTCGTATTGTATTGATGTCCACAGGCTCCGGTTCTAATATCTCCGGGGATAATTTGATGCCTTCCACTTCTCGTAGTAAAATATATAGCGTTTCCAGTTGTTCATTGAACTTGGCCAATAGAAGTCTCGAGTCTTTCTTTGGGAGTGCCGACTGGTCTTCTTCGACAACTTGGTTACAAAATGTACATCGGAACTCTTGAGTCATCATGTCGTATAACTGATCCGCCTAGTCAATACAAATAAATAAAAGTGTCTGTTTGTAATGTACGGGAATACAGAACTTACATCAAAAATTTAATTTCTATGTTTTTGATCCCTCTTTCTGTTTGTTCCGGCTAATCTCTAGACTGTGACTGGCTGGACCGATTTTAATGGAACTTTAACCTGATGTTATAAGGAATAACTTGGGCTAATTTTTAGCCTAACCCGGGGTACAAAATAACAGGTGGGCTCAGATAGTATTAAATATAAACTTGATAATCATTTTTTTATGAATTTGCCTAGTTTGTTTAGACTTTGAGCAAAACACTATCTATCCCAACTGGCACGTGTGACGTCAGTGGACAAATACTTTAAAAAAATATTATGACATTCCAGAATCATCACGTCTATACCAAGGTCTAAGAAACAAGGTCTAGCATTCTGTAAGTGACGTATGCTTACGTCACTATCCAGTTAATACTGCTATTGTAATGGGCCCGGTAAACGATCAAATTTGTTTGTCAAACAAATTTGATCGTTTACAGGGCTCTTTTGACGTAAACGTGATGTTTGACCAACAAATTTGTCAAACAAATTTGATCGTTTACCGGGCCATAAAGAAAACATGAAATTGTTTAAACATTTTCAGTCACCGTTCTATTAAAACAATTATAAATATGTGCTAACGTAATAGTAAATTAAAATCTATTTTACAAACAATTTTGACATCACGGTTGAGCGAGGGGTATAAGTGGTCGCCAGGCTGCTTTCTACTGCGCCTAGTGTCGCGGGTTCAAGCTCCACGTGTGATAACACTTGTTATTCGCAAAATAGGACACATTCCTAATGCAGGAGTGGTATTCAAAAAACCCGAGACCAGATAATTTATACATTTCGAGAATTTATTCTCGAAGATCGCACTGAAAAATAACTTATCTTTGCCCTTTTAAAAATATTCTTCGACATAATGATATAAGGTCAGTTTTCCAAGCGCAAAATACGAATATATGAGTGTGATTGTAAATGTTAAATGTGTAATTTTTATGTAAGAAGTAAGCTCTGTCGTCTATACAGGCTCCATCGTCCCAAAAAGATTTTGGGACGAGAGAATGGATTTGGTTAAATACGAGTTTGATATTTTTCTGACGTTTTAAGCTGAACTGTTGGTTCGGTACTTATAACGATCAAATGAATGCAACTTGTGTAAAAGAAAACTAAATAATCGTCTCATCTGGCAGACAAACAAACCAGTGATTCTATAAGATTTCTTATTTAGTACGAAACCCAAAAAAAACTTGTGGATAACAAATAATTCATAAAAAAATTAGAAAATTAAAAATATAAATATTTCAACTGTCTCGTTGGTCTAGTGGATAGCGTATGCGACTGCTAATCAAGAGGTCTCGGGTTCAAATCCTGGGTCGGCCCAAAAAGTGTTTTTGGGTTTTTCTGAAGAAATACCCAAAAAGTGTTTTTGGGTTTTTCTGAAGAAATTCCTAATCGGAGTTTGAAGTTTGGCGGTAATTCACTCCCGTGCCTCGGAAAGGACGTAATGCCGTCGATCCTAGTTGTCATGAACATCTATGGCAATCGTTATTGGGAAGTCGGTGCCCTCAAATTTACTGACAGCCTTCGAATTTCAGTTCTCCCTTAGAGTTGCGGAGGTTCGATGCCAGTAGTTCCAGTTGAACTAGTAGTCGACCCCAAATAATATTAGGAATAAGGCTAGGAAGAAAAAGCAATATAAATATTTGAGTAGTGAGTAAATTGGCACTTACTTCGAGATCTGTGAAAGTTTTCCCACAAGAGGGACATTTAAAACTAGCGCGACTTGTGGCGTCTCGTTCTTCTGTTTCCATACGTTTGCGCATTAAATCTAATTTGTACTTAACTACGTTTACGAATGTTTTGTAATTTATGAAATAGTAGTTGACTTTTTGTGCTTTGCCATCAGGACCTGAAATTGATAAAATCAGATAATTCAAAAACCGTTAAGTTAACACGCATAAATCGTTGTTTATCAGGCAATCAAGGCAATAATTATAATTGACTGACGATACTTTTAAACCATCATCATCAATAGTTCACTGCTAGGCATAGGCCTTTTCTTGGAAATAAAGTTTTGGCCCAGTATACAAGGCTGGCCAGATAGATTAGGACCTATAGGGTTTGTTTCCAGTTTTACTTTCCTTCGCAGTGATGTTGCCCTATGTCATTTGCTCAGTTAGTCACCTGTTAGGCGATTCGCACACTGCACCTACGACGCGTAGCGCGGAGCGGCAGATTTTAAAATTGTATGCAAGTACATCGATTAGTATAGAAAACACGCTAGGTCCAACACACTGAACACGCGCCCAGGCGCGTGGTCGCGTGCGGCTAGCAGCTTCGGGATTGGCTGCCCGCGCCTACGCGCGTGTTCGCGTCGCCAGTGTCTGAAACGCCTTACGTCACTCAATTCTTATACACATACTCATGTTTTTACTGTAAACGGGACTTATTCGCGATAATATTAAAAAGGTTACGATACCTTCTATTTTTCGACGACCGCGGAACTTATTCGCGATAATATTAACCTTTTTAATATTATCGCGAATAAGTTCCGTTTACAGTAAAAACACTCAATTCTTAATCCGTCAATACACTTTTTATTTTTAAGTTATTTTTTTGTATTTAAAGTAGTAGGCAGGTAGTTTGTTTTCCCCTCAATGCAAAAGAGCATGTTTTAAAGATATAATAAAATAAAGAAAGGGTTAAAAGATATAGGTACCTGTTTCCATTTTTAATCGTACTTGAATAAATTTGTCATTTTTCAGTGTGGCGATTCGAGCTCTCAACATCTTTCTCTCAAATTTTAATAGTTCGCATATATCATCTTCTTTCATACCTGTAATTACGTTAATATGAGGTTTCAAGGAACAGAGGGCCTAGTGTGAGTTTATTTCACATCAAGGCGATCTCTGAACGGCTCTGAACGGTATCACCGTGACGATCAAGTAGATGTAAAACAAACTCATACTCGGCAGTCAGATGTAACATAGGTATATCAGTAAATAATATTTATCTAATTGTACATACATGGATTTCTGACGAGCATATCGACTATTAAGGCATCTTCTATTGTATAAAAGCCCCTAACAACAAGACGCGCCAACTGCTTGAGACTGCTCGGTACTTCCGTCACTAACCGTTCTTCAGTCGCCATAGTGCCTGGTTTAGATATTCTAGAAAGTAGTTATGAATTATACATTAATTTTACCATTCATACTTTTAATACATATCTATACCAATATTATGAAGCTGAAGAGTTTGTTTGTATGTTTTGTTGAGCGCGCTAATCTCAGGAACTACTGGCCCGATTTTAAAAATTCTTTTAGTTTTAGATATCCCATATATCGAGGAAGGCAATAAGCTATATATCATCACGCTAAAATCAGCGATTGCAACCGGACCAATACAACATCTTTTATTGTACACCACAAAAGTAACATACAACGGCAGCTAAAACTAGGAGGTACAAGTGGCGACCTTATCGCTCGTCGGCAAACTCTTAAGCCTTGAGCATGCTCGTGCGAATGAGCGGCTCATTTGGCCGAGCCGCTCAAGTGGAGACGCCTGAGCACGAGCATGCTCGGGCGAATGAGCGGCTCATTCGCCCGAGCATGATCAAGTGGATACAAGGCTTTACAGGCAACCATGGGATCATGGGATGGAAAGTATAATGGCAGTGCCTAGTGACCTGAGAAATTTAGAACATAAGTGAATTTAGAGTAATTAAGTCAGTCTAGTAATATTAACACAGTGCATAGGATTAAATAAAATATACCTATAGAAATAAGAATAAATAAGTGAAATAAACAGGTATTCCATAAATGCTCAAGTGGAGTTTGAGAAGTAAATAGTTACATGTCCTTAAAGTCTCCTAAGCATTATGCATTCCTTAACCAGTCTTTTGAAAGCAGCTAATGTCAGCGCACGTCTGTTTGCGACTGGTAAGGAGTTCCACAATCAAACTGCTTGGACAGAAAATAAGTGGTCAAGGAATCTAGTAGTATGTCCTCGCATTCCCAAATTCAGGTTCTTTGATGATCTCAAAAATTTGTGGTACGTGTGTCATGCAGGAAGGTAAACCGGGATTTAAGATAGCGTGGAGTAAGAGCATTGAATATAACGTTGTAAAGAAGAGAGAGCATATGAGCATTCCGGCGAAAGCGGATGGGTAATCACATAAGCTGTTTGTGATAATCGGAGACATGATTATATTTACGTAATCCAAATATGAATCTTATGCAGAGATTTTGAGTATCTCAAGCTTATTCAATTAATCTTCTGTGTGATCTAGATAACTGGCATTAAGATAATCAAGGATTGGAAAAAGTAGAGATTCACTAACGATATCATACACGATGGGGTATCGTTAGTGAAAAAAAAACATAGCCATTTTACGTGTAGGGGAGGTACCCCAAATAAAAATATTTTTCATGATTTTATTGTAGCACTGTCGACGTGATAGAAAATAGCAACACATGTCCATGCAGTTTTATCTTTCTAGCACTAACTGTTTGGACGGTAAATCGAAGACACGACGAATCTGTAAGGGTTCCGAGTCATGAGCTAGGGAACCCTAAAAAGAGTACCAATGAAAAATGTAACAAAAATTTTAAAAGCATTTCACATATATAATTAAAGAATTGTTCCCTAAACTTCTAAAAACCTTTTTTTAAGGTTGGTCGACTATATTTCTTTTATGGTAAACAAATTGGTTTACATTGTTTCATCACGGTACGGGCAATGGGACACGCAGATGAGGACGCGTGGGTCAACGGAACGCGCAGGGCAATCAACCCTGAGTAAGGACTATTTTATGACTAGAGTGGAAAACGTGTAAAATTATTCGTATCATCAAACTCGGGCTAAACACACAATTGTATTGTTTTTGAAAGATAACTTTCGTAGAAATGTTTTTCAGGTGAGTAACAATTGATAAAAGCAAGTACTTCTGTTATCAATTATTTTTATGATAGGAATACAAGATGACCCGATTCTCAGAAAATAATTTAAAATAGATACTTCAGACTAAATTTAAAAAGGAATAAAACATTTATGATACTTCATAAAAACAAATTTAATTATTTTCACTTAGATTATTATTTATCGAAAACTAATATTACATTACATTGTAACAAATAGTTACTTAAATAAAAACATTCTAAAAATTAAAACTTCAAATGCCTATATATTAGCCGTCAGCATTACGAAAAATATTACAATTCACTCTTTTGTGTATATAGAACTTTAGATTGTTTGGCAGTATGTACATTTATTTACTTTGGACATATAACTATAAACATATTGTTATCAATCACTAGGGAGACATTCAGTCCAATTTTTGTCAATTTATACAATTCCTACTTCATAATCTTTTACCATTTCAAATATATTTGTAGATTTTAATATCATGCTTTGTTTTAATAACACACCATTTCCACCGTTTTCCACACACAATAAAAAATGCAAATTTATAATAAATCAGTGTAACAGGAATGACAAAAATCAATAAGCACATTCATGTGATTGCATAAGAAATGGTTTTGTGAAAGGATAATTTAATCTTAACATTAAAACTAACATTGTTAGCAAACAATAGTAAGTTACACACCATTCAAGTAAGGATAATACTTTTTTTGTCCCATTGACAATAATCCTAGAATTAAGCTGCCTAACTTGTACATGAAAGAACATTATTAGAACTGCACTTGGAAAAATGTACACAATATGGCTAGCCTACTTATTTTAAATTAGAATAATCGAGTTCTAACCAAAATCAGTCTTGGATTTAATAGTTGCAAAACGAAATATTAAATTAGTGTACCATTTACATATAAACAAAAATCAGTAATAACTTATATCAAATATAAATTGACCCATAAATTCAATAACTCCTATAATGAGAACTGTTACAGTGCAATGATTATCTTACCATAACAATTTGAGGCAGTTAACATATATAATTGGGATAACACATAATATAATAAACACTTGGCAGTGAATAAATTAATAGACTAAATTATAATACAAAGTCATTCTACATTCTAGTAAATTAAATGTATCATTTGTTTTATTCTGGATGACTTCTTTCTAAAATTAGTTGAATATTGTCCAATGTCTGATAGATGATTCTAAAGTTGGGTCGATCACTGGGACTGTTGTTCCAGCACTGTTTCATTAGATCATAAACACATCGAGGTGTGTTATCAGGGCAAGCAAGAACATTCCCGTCCTTGAGAAATCTGACTACCTCCTCATGTGTCATACCAAAGTATGGCTGTAAAGCAAAAGAGAAGATCTCCCACAAACATACTCCATAGGCCCAAACATCTGATTCTAATGTGTACTTATTATACAAAATGCTTTCTAAAGGCATCCATCTCACTGGAATAGCATCATGCTCATCACCTTTATAGTAGTCTTGTAAGTATATCTTGTGAGATAAACCAAAATCAGCAATTTTTACTACCATGTCATCATTGATAAGACAATTTCTAGTAGCTAAATCTCGATGAACAAATTTCCTATCTGATAAATAAACCATGCCTGATGCTATTTGTCTGGCAATGTGGAGGAGATCTTGGTGATTTAGAGGTGTGGCAAGCAGTCTAAGATCTTCCCTGTTCTCTACAGATGGTTGAAAGTTTGTAGCAGTGCTACAAGCTCTTAAATACTCATTCAGATCACCCTTGGCCATAAATTCAAATAACAAACACATTGGTCTTCCAATAGCACAAACACCAAGCAGTTTTACAATATTTGGATGATCAAAGTCTGCCAACAAACAAGCTTCTCTTTCAAAATCCAACTTCAAGTCATGAGAAGCCTCATCTTTCAGCATTTTAACAGCAACAAGGGTAAATTCTTCTTCAGGAATAAGGCCAGGTGCTTTGGCTTGAAAAACTCTACCAAAAGCTCCTTGACCCAAATCCCTGATATATATGATATTATTTCTTGGAAATTCTAGTTTCTCCAATTTGGGATTTAATTGTGCACCAGTGGTATGATAGGCTAAATTACTAGGCAGTTTATCTAAATCAATATCCATGTTTTGTACATTTCTGCGATTGGATATATTACATTTAGAGTAATGATTCTTAACAAAATAGTGACATAGTAAAGCTACTGAAGCTATCCCTAATACACATCCAAGGCCACCAATAGAGAGCAATAAGACAAATGTTGGGGTAAAATAATTCTCCATAATAATACTTGGTCGATTACTATTGTCAAATTCATCACTAGTGTTGGCACAAGACGGAATATCACAGTATTCCCATCTAACATCTGGATCCATAGTGTAACACCAAGGCTTGCGTTCTTCACCTCCAGCATTCCTACAATAATTACTAGAATTCTGTACTTCAGGGAAGACTAACGGGGGTCTCGTATGTTGATGAGGAAATTGTGACTCCCAAGCTTGACATGCTAATCCAGTTTCTGTAGTATTCTTAGTACCTTGGTAATAGCGGCCATTGTCTCTGTAACACATAGTCGTAATCTGGCTTGTGTCCATGTTAGTAGTGCCAACATTGTTGCAAGTCACTTGATTACCTTTCCCTGCGAACTTTGGAAGGTTTTCACACTCAGGAAATCGAAAGTGTCCTCTGGATTCAAAGAAAACACCTCGACGTTTCTGTTCTTCGATAACAATCCAATCGTTATAACAAAACTGCATTTTAACAGCCATACAGTCTTCATAACAAAGCGGTAATGCGAAATAACCAACCCCATCTTTGTCAATGCACTTTGGGAATGCATAAGCACATAATAACTTCTCAGCTCGACTTCGGCAAGGCTCTTTTAATTTTGATATCATTTCTTTCCACAATCCTGTTGTAATCTTCTCATTGTCAAAACCTCCTGTATGGTTATACCACACATATCCCGTCGAATAACTTTTACATATTTGTCCATTATATGGTCCACAGTATAGATGCACAGATTTTATTAGAAGAAGTACAATAAGAACTTTATAACAAATGTCCATTGTTTTAACTTAGGGGACTCCAAAAATCGATGTGTTTATCATTGATTCGTCGCATTATAATGTAATATTAAATACATGTTATAAAAACACGATACTTATACAATGGCGGACGCAGATATTTAATTTATGTATTGATTTTAGCCCGGCAGTAGTGTATGAATGAACAATGATGACCAATTCAATATTGTCACAGCCGCAGCACTAAAGATTTAACACGACATGGTACGGAATAGTACGAAAGTGACACAGTATGTTTTGGAAATAGAAAGTGTAAAAATTAAAGTTTAAAGAAGTATTAATAAAACTAAATAAGGAGTAGAGCTTTATTATTTAGTCACATATTTATAAGACAAAAATTAAACGTAAAAAATCAAGTTTATTAAGTTTCGGAAAAGTTAACTATTATTAATCGATTTTTACTTAGAATATTGTTGTAACTGAGGACAAAAAAACCATAACTATGGCAACACAAGTTTAGTCTTCAAAGTTGGTAATCGAGACTGTCAAAATATAAGAAAAGGTACGAACCGAGTTTATTTCATGTGAATGGCTGCTATTGAGAAAGTTAAAGTCGTCGTCCTTGGTGATTCTGGTAAATGAAATCCTATTAAATACAGGCACACTTGCTATATGATTGTACGGGTAAATTTATCAAAAATGCACTCAAATCACCGATCAACTTGTCGTTTGCCAACATGTCTGTGGCCATGACAGTTTTGAAGGTTAGCCAACATTCAAGTTTTACTATTTTGGCGGTAAACACATGAGCGATAGTGTTTCAAAACAAATGTTTGATCAAATCAAAGTATTAAAAAATATGTTATTTTCTTCATAGAAATATACACATCAGGGAATCATTGATTGTATTTCACTAAGATATTTAATAAAAAAGCATTGCTTATTAATGTAATAGTAACTAATGCTTATTTGTTTTATTTAATTTATATGTATTTATTTAAACGTTTAGAAAGTACATTAGTTGTTGCCGAAGACCTTTTTATGGTGCCGTAGTTCATGACTCGGAACCATTATAGTTTCGTCATGTCCGACCATCCTCGACTTGCCGCCCAAACGGTTGGAACGAGAAAGATTAAACTTTGAATGGATATGTGTTGTGATCACGTCGAAAAAGTCCTGCATTTAGTGTAGTCGACGTGATCATAATTGGAAAAATATTTTTATTCTGGTACCCCAAGTAAATTATTTTCCCCTACACGTAAAGTGGGGATGTTTTTTTTTCTCAAGTCTACCCCATCGTGTGGGGTGTCATTAGATAGGTCTTTTATGAACATTAAGAGGTTGCCAAGATGATTTTTGGTTTAGGTTTACATTTGTGAGTTAGTCCATTTTGTTAGTACAAAAATATCGTAATAATAAGTAAATATAACAATTTTCTATTGGAAATGATTTTAAATCTACATACCGTTATGGGTGACTACGGAACCCTATTCTATGCGTGACCTAAAACGCATTTGGCCGGTTTTTTGGGTTCCGAAGTTTATGACTCGGAACCCTTATAGATTCGTCATATCCGTCTGTCCGTCCGTCCTCGACTTACCGTCCAAACGGTAAGTGCTAGAAAGATGAAACTTTGCATGAATATGTGTTGTAATTACGTCAACAAAGTGCTACAATAAAATTATGCAAAATATTTTTATTTGGGGTACCTCCCCTACACGTAAAGTGGGGATGTTTTTTTTTTCGCGCGGCTACCCAATCGAGTGGGGTATTATTAGATAGGTCTTTTAATAACAATATACCCTATATTGTTAAAAAAATGTAAATGTATAATATATATACCACATACAGGGTTTACGGTCGGCATCGATAGTTATCAGTTAAATGCTCTGAGTTACGTATATATGAATCCGTTAATATCAAAGGTACAATGGCAACTCGTACAATTGTAACAACTTCGGCGTTCGCAACTCACATTTGAGTTGGTTTTGAAATTAAAGAAGGCCCTAATCACAGGAACGACATAAAGTTCTCGATTCCGTTCTATTCGAACTACTACAGTTTCAGTCCTGCTTCTCTTCCAGAGATATCTTTCTCCACTAAGTATCACTTATTATCGAAAACTCTTCTTTTTGGTCCCATCTGAAAACATTACATTCTACAAAGTTGGCGTTCCACATGTACACGGTCGTTAAATAAATCATCTAAAACAAATTAACGCGACCTCTAATAAAGTTAAAAGAATGGCAGAAGGATTATTATGAATTAATATTGGTTTTTATTTCAGGCGTGGGTAAAACTTCACTTACATATTTGATTGCCCATAATAAGACACTAGTCTCACCAGGATGGACCGTCGGCTGTTCCGTAGAGGTAAAACTACACAGATACAAAGAGGGAACACAGGCCCAAAATACCTTCTTTGTGGAACTTTGGGATGTTGGAGGCTCAAATGGCCACAGGAATACTAGAAATGTCTTCTATCAGCCTACACACGGTACGTAAATTACGATAACATCATACTGTAAACATGCAAAATGTTTTAGCATGCTAGCTTTTTAGTTCACCACATTTAGGGGTTCTCTATGTCCGGAAGTGTGACTCATATAAACTTCATTGACTGTATATTGTAAAACGTGTTGAAACTTCAAACTTTCAAATTGGCTAAAGTGAGTGGAAGCTTTTTTTGTACTTATGGAAACCCCACCGGTTTTGCGGCGAGGCGATTGCTCAATAAGACCGACTGAAACCACTCGGTGGGTCATATTGCACCTAGATCTAGATAATAACTTATCCATATTGTTATCATTTCCAGGTATTATTTTGGTTCACGATTTGACCAACAGGAAAAGTCAAGTGAATTTACAAAAGTGGCTATCTGAAATATTAAATCAAGACAGTTCGAATCCAACACAGCAACATGTTGATGTGGATCCTGAACAGTTTTTAGGTTCTACTCAGGTAAATTATTTAATTTTCCCAAAACTCTTGTTGGCTGAATCTTGGAAAAAACCGTTAAACCTGTATTTATTTAAATATCAAGTTACAAAAAGTAAATAGAATCGTAGTGCCAGGTAGAGCTATACAAATATGTGTATTAAGGCATTTTTTCTGTTCACATCTAAGTGCAGTCTAAGGCAGTGCATTGTTACATATTTAATTTACCCCTGTGTCGCGGCAGTTCACACCGTAAGCCAATCACATTTTACTTTTTCGGGTAAATTTTTAAACAGTTGTAGTAATTTATGGTCATATTATTACAGATTCCTATATTAGTAATTGGTACAAAGTTTGATCTGGCAGAAGAGAAACAAAGAAAAAATCAATACAGAAGATTAGCGAGCAGTATTGCTGAGCAATGCGGTGCAGATGAAATATTTGTTAACTGTCACCAAGCCAGGTTTGTACTTATATCTACAAGAATTCGTCATCATCAGCCTGTCGCAGTCCACTGCTGGACATAGGCCTCTCCAATTGCACGCCACTTAGCTCGATCCTGGGCTACAAGAATTATCTGAGATATTTTTCGTATTTAAAGATTTTATTTAAAATATTGAAATTTCAGGTCTCTAGCCCCAGCCACGAGTAACTCCGTCAAGTTAACCAGATTTTTTGATAAGGTTAGTTTTCATTTAATAAATACTCTTATCATTTTTGAAAAATTGTCTAAGTGCGCATAGAATAGGGTTCCGTAGTCATCCATAATGGTGGGTAGATTTAAAATCGTGTCTAAAGGATAATAATTCATTTATTAATTCGATATTTTCGTACGAAGTTTTCCAAGTTTGCGCATTTTACAAATTAGAGGCCTAAAACTCATGAATTATATAAAAAATGATCATAGCAACCTCTCAATATTTTTAACAGACCTATCTGTGGTACCCCATACGATGTGGTAGACGCGAGAAAAAAAAACATCCCCACTTTACGTGTACATATCCCAAATAAAAATATATTTATAGTATTTTTATTATATCACTTTGCCAGACCATTACCTCCCCGCCGTGAACCGTTTGGGCGGTAATTCGAGGACGGAGGTCGGACCGGACGGGCATGATAAATCTATAAGAGTTCCGAATCATGAACTACAAAATCTTAAAAACATGTTAGGTGAAATTTTAGGGCTACCATAGATCGAGATCTCTTTCTCTGTCATTTTAGTCTACATAGCGGACAACAAGTGGCTATGATCGAACAGTCACAGATATTCCAGCGTGTTCTTTTATTTTGAATTTCAAAGGTTTAACTTAACATGTAACACACTACACGTGTTAAGTTCATGCTCTCAATATGTTCTTCCAAACACATTGTAGTTTTTACAAGCTTCATCGGTATTGAATTAGTTTTTAAATTAAACGTCCCATCAACTGTTTGACTCACCTGACTGTGCTTAATAGTCTACATAAATCATATTCCTTGGCCTGGCAAATATTTGGCTTGTAAATCGTGATAGAAATTCCTAATATGAAAAAATATTCATCATAATTATTTTATTATTGTTCATTGCAAAATCTCAAGAACCGTAAATTTCAGGTAATAGAAAGGCGATATTATTCAAGAGTAAGTCCGTTTGCCGACAAAAGACGTATCCCACCATACATAATGGCTACATCGACGCCTCTGTCAGGCAACAGGCCCTCTCAGTACATGAGCCCGCGATTCTACCACATGGACTGATGTTATTTGTGATGTTTGTATCATTCCGCGTATATATAATAAAGATTGATATCATGTAAACTTCTTTTTTATGCATATTCACTTCTGCGTCTTAAAGGGGTTGTCATATTAGTTTTTTGTAGTCAAACCTATGTATGTACTTTGTGATTTATAACAATCTAAATTATTTTATAACTACCGTTGTCGGCAGTTATATAGGAAAGATAATAACAAAAATTGAAATTGCGTATATATAACTCGTGCGAGGTAAGATGGCACCTGGCTCAAAATTAAACATGATACCGTGCCCCCGCGTGATACCCCTCTGTCGTCTTGCGAGTAGCGTTAGCATCACTATTGCTGTTTCAGGAATCTTTCCATAATGATTTTAGTTTATTAGGTATTAACTAATGTCATATAAATCACTCCAAGAATTTATTTTATTAAAATATCATTAGATTCGTCTGGATAACCCAATTGTTTTAAGAAAGGTCACACGAAAAAGGCCAGCATGACGACTATGAGACCAATAGTTTATAATAACGAATACCCATATACATATGATATTTAGAGACTACGATTAAAATGCTTATCATGACGATTTAAAATTTTTTTTATAACCATATTTCAGTTCCTAGTTTCATTTAAAGTGATATTAGGTATTACCTAATATTATTTAAATCACTGCACGAAGAATGCATTCGGGTAAATAATGAATATGGCCTGCTTTTTATTGATATGCATATGTATTTTCTTAACTCAGGTAGTAAAGTACCACTTAAGATAAAGTAGTATGTTATGAGAAAATACTTGAAGCAAAATAAATTTTGAAATTTAAAAAACTAGAATAAATTATATTTTTCTTGCACTCAGTACTTTAAACGACTGACATTTGAGTCAGGTGCCATCTTAGGTCGCACGAGTTATAGACGGATTTGAGAGTTTAGAGACAGTTACCTGTACCTAACAGAAAGTAGTAATTATTTTTGGTAAATTTAGTAATAAAAATGATCCATAGATAACCAAAAAAATCATACTTCTAACCTAATTTTGAAATCTCTAAATCATGTTTTGAGTGTGATGTAATTTTTTTTAGGTCATTTCCGTGTTAAGGCTCTTTGTCCTACTTGTGCAATATTTCATGAATTTAGGTCAGATTTTCAGAAAATTTACTAATGACTGAACTCTTTTACCGGTAGGTACGTAGATGATAATGAAAAAATATGTCACAATTAATATAGTTTTATTTACAAATCATTATTCAGATTTTTACATAACACAGTCTTCAGATGTCGTATCGAAGATTATAGGGCCCAAACGCGAACGTAGTCAACTTGTAGAGACGCGTCTTGTCCGTCATTGTGATTCAAATTCCACGTGGGCAGCCATGCCCCGCGAGCATTCCAAAAGTCACGTGTTGCCTAATATACATAAATTAAATATTAGTTTTAGTAGAAAAAATAATATACAGGAACTAAACTAGATTTATTGTTTTGTGGGTAAAACTATAGAGAAACTGTGTAAATAGAAAATTGCTAGGTTATAATTTAGTATCACTCAATGTTTAAATCAGTCTATTTATCTGAATATGCTTTCAGAATGAACACTTGTTATTTATTGTAGATTTGGCTAGCCTATATTATCAAAACTATTATAATGCTAAGTATTAACACTAAAATAAAATGTTGCAAACCCCACTTGGCATCCTTAAGGTCTGCACTTTTAGGTACGTCTATATTAATGGCCTAAAGTCAAACTACAAAATTCAGGTTCACAACAAAGGTGCACGGCACTAACATTATCTTACGAAATTAATGAGTCACTTGTCGAAATTAGCTCGCTTATCATAACTTACCGTAGGTGACCCGTTCCACCAGGGTTTAGGACTAGGATTGGAAACACCGTCAGGGAAGAATCCATTAGTTCCGCCAACAGCCAAGTTCATAATGATGTAGAACTAAAAAAATTGAGAAGACATGATGATGATGATGATGACATTTTCAACATAAGCTTTCGACCTTATCTTAAAAATCTTAACGTCGAAAATATGAACGTAAAGACGTTCATATTGAACGTCTTTACGTTCATATTGAACGTTTTTACGTTCATATTGAACGTATTTCGACCTTATATTAACAATACTCCATTTACGTAAACATGAATAATTTTCAAAATACGAATTTTATTCCGGCGTCAAAGTAGGAAAGAAAGGGAGAATGATGCAGAAGCAGCTCACTAAGCCGCTATGGTATCGGTCACCATGCTGCATTGGATGCACTCACAATAAGGATTGGGGCCCCTACTCCTGGATTCAACTCATGCTTTCTATCAGGCACAGTAGAGTCACTCACACCACTCACACAGAAGACCATCCTAATAATGGCAACACTCTTGCTGTCGTATTTCGTTGGTGAGTGTGAGACCAGAGGCCCAATAATTCTGCATCATTCTCCCGGCCTCCGTAGGCCAGGAGAATGATGCAGAATTATCTAACGAGGCCGCCATGGTATTGGTCACCATGCTACATTGCCTATCCTCACAATAATCATGGTGGCCCCTACACCTGAATTCTACTCATGCTTTCCATCAGGCAGACTAGAGTCACTTTGGTAGGCTTAAATATATTTAAAAAAAAATAGATACCCCAATGGTTAAAGAAGCTAAAACTAGAGTATTCTAGATCTATGCTTACAATTTGTATTACAGTTTTTAAATTAGAATACAACAAGTACTTTATAAATCAACCTAAAGGTACTATCGTAATTTAGTAATAATAGTTTATTAAAGAGGTCTCCAAGAATCTAAGTAAAAGCCTTATTCACTCATGATCATCATCATCATCATTAACAACCTATATCAGTCCACTGCTGGACAGAGGCCTCTCTTTAGAAAGGAGCATTTAGCTTAATATAACTTTGTCTTTGCAATTTATAACCTTTACAACACCCACGGAATAAATAGGTATGATGACACTCCATATTTTCAATCCTTCACCACACGGTGAATGATAGTATATGAAATAAATGAAGATAAAAATAAATAAAATACCTTTTCGTCAAACGGTGCCATTTTGGATCCAAACCGCCATGGGTTCTCAACTCTAGGATTCTGGTTGAAACCACCAAATTCCCAAAAACCTCCATTGCCAGGTGTAACACGTCCGAGTTCTACATCATCGATGCTGAACCTCAGAAAATCTGCAAGTTAAAACGAACATATTCAAACAGGTAATATGTATTTGTAAAATGAAGTAAAAGCAGGTAAAAACTGTGATACTAATATTTAAAAAGAAACATTTAAGTATTATAATCATTCCATTATGAAATAAAAAAGGACAGGCACATTATTTGATAAAACCATTCTCAATGAAATTAATGATAGGTGGCACTTCAAGACTTTAGCTAAAAGCAGATTAATTATTGCTTAGCCCGCCTCATATCTAATCTTTGCTTAGCCAAAGTTTGATGAAAATCCTGTCAGTATTTTTTAAAAACAAACACTGAAGATAAGAAAACTGAATTGTACTATTTATCGCATTCATTTTTGACATTTGCATGCGATATTTGATTGATATATTTAATTAATTTCATTTAAAATGTACCCCACCAAATATGTATTTGCATACCATGTGTATTGGTAGGATGTAAATGGGACATGTTTAAAGATCAATCTCTGTATACCTACATTCTGGCAAATAAATGATTATGAATCATTTTGTACCTGGAGTCCATTCAAGCTGGTAGCGATGGAAGTTTCCGTCATAACCATTGCTATTTCTTCGAACCCAGTGAGCGCGTTCCCATCCGTTCATGGCTGGAAAAGGTCCATAATGAAGTGTCGAACCGGCTTCCTATAAAATTATTCCTTTAATCATATATTTCATATGGAATTGGCACTTACAATGAGGATGGTGGCCCCCACTCCTGGATTCTACTCATGCTTTCCATCAGGCAGAGTAGAGTCACTTTTGCAGACTATCAAATAAAAAATTATGATTTAACTATGGCAGATAAGATACTTCAATCAATCAATTAATCGTTCTGATATTTGTGTTTTTGGATTTGTTATCCAAATATCTTCGTGATATCAGCAATAATAATGTTAAAAAACTTATAATACGTACTTACTTCAAACTTAACGTAAGTACTTTCCCTAAGTAGAAGTTTATGCAATTTATATTTACGTTTAGTTTTGTATAAAATACTCAACAGTAAGATTAGTTAGTCGATTAGTTTTCAATCAAATTAACAGTTTTTTACTAAATGCTTATGAAAGTATATACAGTACATAAAACAAAAAAGCATTTTTTTTTTTTTTTTGTTTGGGTGTCTGTTCCGGGTAATCTCTGGAACCTCTGGACCGAATTTGACGGGACTTTCACTGTCAGAAAGCTGATAACATAAGGAGTAACTTAGCCAAATTTTGTTTTAGACCAACTTCGCTCCGCGGCGTTACTCGCGATTTACAACAACACCCGCGGGTAACAATGTGGGACTCAGCTAGTATATATAATCTTACAAAAAATCGGCTTAACTAGTAGGTGGACCCTAAATAATCTTGGGCATAATTAAGTCTAGGAAGAAAGAGAATAAACGTAGGAGAATTTCTTAATATGAGTATTGAATAGATACATCGACGCCTTGGAACTAATGTGATCTTACTTGTGTACCGATGTGAAGTCCATTGGAAAGCATATTTCGATTGCCTCGAGATTCTACCAAGTCGATCTCTCCTGAAGCCGGCCAGGTACCATAAGCGTTGTAAGCAGGCATCAACCAAATTGCTAATCAAAGGAAACAAAATCTATTACGGTCTGGTAAATATCCTGCATTTTTTCGTTTGAGTTTTGTAGAATATATGTATCGTTTACACAGCATTTTGATTTTCTTAAATGTCGTGGAGCCACGCCGATTTCAGCATGAATGGGCCGACTCAACTGGTTCAGTACTACCCTCACCCAGAAGATCATCCTAATAATGACGCCATTCTTACTGTCGTATTTCGTTGGTGAGTGTGAGACCGGAGGCCCATTCATTCTGAACCATTCTGCATGGTGCAGAATGAAAATTATCTAACCAGGCCGCCATACTCTAGACCGCCGTATGGGTCACCATGCTACATTGCCTACCCTCAGAGGATGGTGACCCCTACTTTCCACTCACGCTTTCCATCAGGCAGAGTAGAGTCACTTTGCTAGGCTGAAATATACCTATATTATTAGTAGGTAGTAGAGCCACGCTGACTTCAGTACGAATGGGCCGGCTCGACCCGGCCAGTACTACCCTCACACAGAAGACCATCCTAATAATGACAGCATTCTTGCTGTCGTATTTCGTTGGGTAGTGTGAGACCGGAGGCCCAATGATTCTGCATCATTCTCCCGCCCTTCGAAGGCCGGTAGAATGATTCAAAATAATGAAGATTCAGAATAAGAAGGCTGCCATGGTAAGGGTCACCATGCTACATTGCCTACCCTCACAATAAGCATGGTGACCCCTACTCCTGGATTCCACTCATGCTTTCCATCAGGCAGAGTAGTCACAAAAAAAAAATAACTATATTATAATTGTATTTCAACAGAATATTTATGCTGAAATCTTCTTGTACGCCTACGTACAAATTTCTATATCCTAATATAGAAAAAAGAACTGAACAAAATTCGTGCTTCTCTGACAAAAGAAAGTGATGAAGAATATTTCTATTGTCACTGTTGGATTCTAAAGTCTCTACCAAGGCGGGCAATTTGTTCTTTTAACTAATATAGCAGCAGTCTGTTGAAAGATATTGTGTCTCAATTCAGACGTAGTCACCTTACTAGAATATAACGGGAAGTTTTGAATGGGTTTTAATTAATAATATATTACCTGGCCACAACCAATCTCCAGCGGGCATCTTAGCGCGGACTTCCATACGTCCATATCGGAAACTGAAGGAATTTACAGTGCGAAGACGTGCGCTCTTGATTGGGTTCAACAAGTTCGTTGGGGTACCGGAACGCTCACAACCATAAAACTGTGGGTTTGTGCACCTTGAAAAGATCGAATATACCTAAATCAAAATAGGAAATTTCGTGGCACATTAACTTCAAATCAAATCAAATCATTTATTCTGCAATTAGGTTACATGAACACTTTTGCAAGTAAACCTTTTTTTGAGCAGATGAGTTCGGCTTTTAAACTTAAATATAATAAAAATGCCTTACTCGGCACAAAGTAGAAACTATTTACAATTATCTTGCAGGCAGGATCTTGACTTTTAAATAAACAATTATTACAGTGCGATATTTTGAATTGAATTTTTTTCGTCTCTTATTTTTCCACTCACTGAGATTTTTTGCAAAACTACGTGAGATTAGCTTTATGAATCTTAGCTAAATGTTAGCTTAATGTTTAAGACAAGCGTTTTTAGTTTAGTTTGGTAAACGTTTCAATCATTCATCTTATCAAAAAAACAAATCGACCTAGCAGAACTCAGGGTGAGCTCAATTGTTAATGATAAACTCACTTTAAAAGAATAGCGTAGCGTCTGTTGTACGTTAAGTGATGAATTTTAAAGTAGGATGAAGTAATTATACTATACCTGTCAGCCGGAGCACCACCTTCGATGTTCAAATGTCCGGAAGACAAGAAACTTTCGCCAAACTGATCCGATGTCAAGCTCGGGCGGATATATAAGTTACCGCTGTGTGTAAACGAGTTTGTACGGTTATTGCTGTAATATTGAAACTCCCAGTTCTGAAAGTATCATAAGAATCCTCGATAACACGTTCAAACTTCATACTTCTTACTGTGTCGTCATAAATTTTATCAGTAATGTGAGGCTATGGTAGAACTATTGAAAGAGCACAATGATTTCACTTTCTATGAACTTTGGCAATAATGATGATTAGCCATTTTCAACTAAAAAATATTGTACAGAGTAAACAAGTAGGTACTTACGCCGCCACCGGCCAAAGTATTTTCGTGTTGCCATTTCTCAACATCTAATGAATTGAAGTCATCAGCGAAAACTAATTGACCAGAACAAACAACAGCGGGGGCATGAGTACCGCTGACTGTCGTCACACTGGGGGTGCAAGCCTCCCCAAATGAGGCAACCGTTAACACTCCCGCTACCACGAACCACATCCCTGGAAATAAGTATGAAGTATTGATAATTCTCTCAATTGCTTCAAAATCGTCCTCTATATAAAAAAATAAATTCGTGTACGCAGATCATCGTGTGCTGATATTATTTTTTCAATTGTTTATCACTTGTTTTGTCACTTTTGACCTGCCTTTACTAAACTTTACATAATATCTAAATACCGAGCACGATTAATTTAAATGAATTTATTTGTTCACAATAAATAAAAGCAGGAGGCATCACTCACCGACTAACGATAGCGAATGCTGCTTTGAAATTGAAAATGAATTTATTTATATACGTTTCTTAATCATGATTAAAGATAATCCTACTTCATGAAGCTCTAAGGCGATGCGACACTTGTGTAGGTTATGACGACCCACGTACTATAACTAAGTACTATCACAATGACTTAGTTTGTTTTTCCTCGATTGCGTCATGACGTTAACAGTGTTGGCTAAATTTCGAATTTCATCTGTAGCCTGTAGCTTTATCTTAATCATATCATATCAAAATATTCTTAAGTTTAGATTAAGATTGCAATCTAAACGTATTTGACATGATAAATGCTCGTAATATTTTCAAATTTTACTATAACATAATCATGATAAACTCACAGAGTCTATAAATTTAGAAGAACTTCGATTGTACAAACAATTACGATCATTATATAAATACTTATTGATGCCTTATATTTACTTTAACCATGAATTTATAAATCGCATCGGAATTGTATTGTACTAACATCTGAATTGTGTTGACTGCACAGTTGGTCAAGTGGTTTAAGCGGTCGCTACCCCACTGTTCTACTGCGCCAAGTGCTGTAAATTCAAATTACACATAGGACCACACTTTGTGTGATCTACAAAGAGTTATTCTTAGAGTCTGGGTGTTCTTTGTGTCCGTTTTATGTATGATTGTAAAAGTCCCCCGCGACACAGGGTCCACAATATCCGTAAAATCCATAATACGAGAGTTGTCTTTTTTAAAATAAAAAAATTAAATAAAAACTTGAATTGATTTCTGAATGCGTGAATAAAATAACTGGAACACTTATCAAAAAATTTTGAATTTGACCACTATATTAGTTTATATTAGTAACAATTTTCTATTTTTATTTAGAAGACAATCATTCACATAAAAATCAGAAGAAGCATCCATGCAGAGTATAATATCGTAACATCAGTGCTGCGGTCCCTCAGACTGTATCAATATGCTGAGATAGCCTTCTTTTCTGGGCTTGGCTTAAATTATAATTTACGAGTATTCTTTGTATAAACGTTACTGTGATTGTCAGATTAAATAACTTTTTCTCTATACCTTGAGATTCTTCAAACCATCAGAATATCGTATCCTGATGGTTTGTAGAATCTCATAGTATCATTACCAAATTGTTAGCGTCAGTGTTGAATGAAGAAAACTGTTGTATATTTTTAACTGTTGGGTATTTTTAAATTGAAAAAACATAGTACAGTAGAAGAATGAACATTAGGAATCTGAGCTCACTCATGTTCAGGAGGTACTAAAACGAAGTGAATATCGATGCACCTCAAGCCGCCCTAACATAAGGAGGGCACAAGCCAGGATAGATCAAGTACCAGCCTTTCTACCTTAAATAAAAGGAGTGACGAACAAAGATGACACAACATTAAAAAAGTAGTCCATTAAGACTGTATATAGTCCTCATTCCAAGGTAGTTAAGACCTTAAGAACACCTAAGGATGTGATACCGCTGTAGATGCCCGGGGTATACAAGGTAGACTGCAGCTATGGTAGTTCCTATATCGGCCAGACAAAACGCACCATAGTGGAACGGATAATGGAGCATATCACGGCTATGAATAACCGTCAAATTGATCAATCGCATTTCTGGAGCTTGCAATTCACTTGCTGGAGTCAGGACCAAACCACTGAATCGACCTACATAAACCGTAGGTTACTACTTTTGTTGAATAGTACTCTCACGTGAAGCGATTGAAATCTAGAAATACGTATATAAAAAAATCAACCGAGTAGATGGATACAGGTTGTCAACATTTTGGAATCCAATGCTCACCACAGGGACGAAACAAAGAAGGCTGATGTCATAAGTGTAGTGTATAGAAATACCGACTCTAAAACCTATCAATTTGACCGAGTGTGGCTAGTCACACCTACCGCAATACGAAGGCGTCACTAAGCTCACACCAGTCTACCCGTGACAACGAGCGATATGACCCGTTCCAAACGTCTGATTATAGAAGGTATCGTAACGTATAGTCACAGTTTTACTAAACTTTATAATTCAAACTTTAACTCCCTGTCTAAATGCCACTAGTTGACAACGGCTTTCTCCACCTCTCGTCATTTCTCTTTATCGTCACCTACATTGTGTCATTGTCTACCTGATTTTGATTTACTTATTACCCATCGTAAGTAAGTGGTTACGGTCTAAGAACCGCAAGTCGGGTAAAACCATCGGGATTTATACGAAGCATGTTGTTTAAATGTTCGACAATTGTTTTGTGTCCTTCCTGTTTACGTACATGTGGTAAAACTATTAATCTATGACTAAGGAAATAAATAATAACATAATCTATTTGACGTAATATCTTGTGTTACAGGGGTACAGGTACATAAATCATCATCCTTTTTTTTTTTTTTTACGTGTGGAAATCCCCGCGGACCGTCACCCCGTCGGGGGTTACGGCGGGGTGGTGTGTCGGACTCGAACCGACTAAAACCACACGGTGTGACCCTCTCTACGCCTTTGTATTGGAAGGAGTCCAGGGAGGGGATTTCCTTCTGGACTCCAACCGGCGCCTGCCCGCACTGTTGCGGGCACCACCTCAGCTCTCGACTCTCTAATTGGGCAACGTCCGGTCACACGCGGACGTCGCCCCCTCGCGGTTGGCCACTACTGCGGACGGACGGGAAACCCGTCCCGCCCATCCGCGGCCACTCTCAGGGCGGCATGAGACGCAGGTATGCGCGCCTCCGCCGCCCGGGGCGCCGGCGGCGGATTGGGTCCGATTGGATAGCATCCTCCCGGGCCTTCTCCGCCACCTCCTTCTGCAAGATTACGTCCTCGCAGAAGGTTGCGACCGCGGTAAAACAACTGTCGCTGCCGGCCATCGATCTTATGACGGCCGGCAGCGAGAGATCCCCTCCGATGACTGCAGTGAGGACCCGGCGCTGCGCCGCCCAAGCGGACATAAATCATCATCCTATATTAACCTATACTATTCCCAAAATTATTTAGGGTTGGCTATTAGTCAAACTGGTTTTATCTGAATATCAGTTTTTCCACGAAGCGACTGAAATCTTTAGGGAGAACCGAAATTTAAAAATTGAACTTGTTGTCAGTATATTTGAAGGCACTGACTTCTCAATAATGGTAGCCATTGATGTTCAAGGCAATCACGACCGATGGCTGAAAGTTCTCTCCGAGAGAAGTAAGAGATTCCGAACAACACTTTTGGCCCTACCCGGAATTTTTAATAAATGTTTTATTTTCCAAAGTAAATGTATCTACTTATTGTATTAATATATTAATTTATGCCTAAGTACTTTGTAACTGCCTGGAACCGGCAACGATGTATGCAGTGATTGATAAATGTTGATCAAGCAAGAGATGTGTCAGGGCCGTAGTAAGTAGACATCAATTGTCTTTGCCTATCTAATGTAATAGGTGCAATGGTATGTACGTACCTTATATTTCAGTATTGGTTGAAGCAAATGGTGTCTAGCCATAAAAACTAGGAATCCAAACTCTTACCAGAGCCATCTCTAACAGAGAAAAGTCCTAAACGGAAACCCATCAGTAGCTTGAAGACATTATCATATGCCATGCGTATCATGTATTTCAAGCATGAGTAGACGGATTTAGAATTTATGAAGAAGAACAGTCTATCGAGCACCTGTAAAATTTACTTGCTGTCAGATTACACCACGAAGCTATTTAGATTGTTTTTCTGAAATAGCATTTTACTTAGGGTTATACTAGATGTTACGATGTATCAGTAGTACAGTCTTATAGTTTTATGACCCCTTGTCGGCCTGAATATCATCAGTTAACAAGTTTATATAAACGTTTGCTGAATTAACTAAGTCTTACCATATAGTCAGCACGGTTTAAGTTGTTGAGACACCTGCTTTAAACCTTGAGCCATCACTTAAGTTTAAACTGCCACATCCCATTTCCACCACGTTGAAGTAGGTACGAGTAGCTTTTAGGTAGTCTCGAGCTTGATCTAACCCATCAAAATTATTGCGTAGCTGCAACAGTAGTCAGTCGCTTTAGACAAGATTTTTTATCCTATTATTCTATTGTGACTATTGTATCGGTAAATTACCTTTATAGCAAAAGTTATCTATGTATTTATTTATAGTATTCACTATATTTAAATAATCCTTTGAAATTGAAACATTCTATATAATTTTCGAACAATTCCGAACATAAGATAGCATCGATAGCGAGCACTATATTTGTACTCTTTGTGATTTTGTTCAACTGAAGTAGGTACAATTTGATATTAGAGTTCCTAAACTTAGAGGTTCTAAATCGTATCATATGCAACCTATGAGATTTCAGTAGAAAGTAGTTTTTGGTTTTAATCGCATTCCCATCAAATTATATTCTGTCAAATTGTTAGATGCGAAATTTTAAGTAGTACTTTCACCAAACAGATATTTAGTAAACAAATAAAAATGGAAAAAAATTGTGTCTAAAATATGTTTTAAGCAAACGAAATTAATAGAATATATGTAATTGCTATGGAGAAATGGTAACTGTGTCTGAAAGTACATAAAATACATATGTTCAGGAATACATATTTCGTTGAGAACATAGTATAAAATTAGATTTTTTCAGATGGCGGTGGCACTCAAATGTTTTGCTCGACAACTGAGCCCCATTCTTACACGTTTTTTGCCATCAGGAAGTTATAGCATTTCTTCAGTAACGAGTCGTTTATCAAACCTACCCAATCTTCCACCTACTTCCAACACTAAGAGATCCAAACTGTCATTGAATACTATTTCACGGATATATAGTAATATACCTGTTCTATATCAACAATTGGATCCGCACAACAATAGTTCTGGAGATAACAAATTTTCAAAATCAAGTAAGGGTTCCCGAAATCTTGACACAGGGTTACCAAGGTCGTTCTCCTTTAAAACAAAACATCTAAAAAATAATAAAGGAAAGAGAAGAGTGCCTAAGTTAATATTAGTACAAAATCCTTTTACTTGGTTAATGATTAAAATTGACTTCAGTGTATTAAGGAACATTTGGGATCCTTCATTTCAAGAATCAGAATTCAAGTATGGGACGAAACAGGTACTTTTTAACCCAAATACGGTGAAAACTGGATTGTAATATTTTTTAGCAGTCTATCTGTATGTTCCGTAACGTCTAAACTACTAAACCGATCTTAACAATTTAAACCAATTCGTTAAAATATCCACGAAGTTTTTTATGTTTTTTGTTAGCCGAATTAAGGCAATAAATGAAATTTTCAAATACAATACTAATCAGTAAAGTTAATCATCTGGTATAATTACCAGTAGGTAACTAAGAATTTTCCGGTAAAATTTGTCTAGGAGACCGTGGTATCATTTCCGCTGAACAAGTCTGTAATTATTTTTATTAAACGTAAAATTCTTTCTACGTTACGGACTTTAATTCTGCGGGTTTGGTATTTGTGTATGTATAGTTATTTGATTGCCTAAGTGGTGCACTGGTAGCGTGTGCGACTTCACGTGACACGATCACCGGCATGATCTACAAGTATTTATTACGGAGTAGGGTGTTTACTATATGAGTTGTCTAGTACTCAAGCACAGATTAATATAGTGACTCAAGTGTGTTGTTGTGTGTCAGCTGTTCAAAATATTTATTTATTTGCTTTGTAGAGAGCCCGCTAAAATACAGATATAATATAGCTTTCAATATAACTTATGAATTTAATGAACGAATCTAGAATTTAGATGAAGTAGTATGTTTTTAAAGTCTCTATTTTTATAGAAACAGCTAAAACCTATTTAGCTCGGCTTGATCGAGTGTTGCAGTCTTCTATGTAAACTTTAACAAAATGCCTGAGAAATACCAACTGACCAATTGTTTTTTCATCAGGCTATTTCAAAGATAACAAATGTAATTAGTTCCGGTCATTATGCTGAACTAAATGGTCTTCTGACAAAAGCGGCTCGACTGAGTTTAATGCGAGAATTAGAGCGAAATTGGGGTCAGAAGCAACGTTCTCTATTAGCATTGGAAAACGATGATATACAAATTTCATCACCAAGAAAAGTTTATTTCATTCGGATTGCCGGTATGTTTCATTCTAATGTACATAGATATGCTATGTTATACAGGGTGAATTTTTGAGACGGGACAGTAAGGGTAGGTACCTTAACCGTTACAGTTACAGGAAAACGCTTTTAGGAGACTATCTATAATTTTTTAAGATATTCTGAACTGCATTTACAGATTTTGGAAAAAATGTACAGCCAGCAAGAAAATGGTCATTTTAAACAAAAACTTTTTTTGATGCCAATCGATCCTGTTTTTTATAAGGATCAAAAGTCTCTACTGGACCGACTGAGGTTTGAGTACTAGAAATGTCAGAATCGCAAAAAACTTTTTCCATACATTTGTACGGAAATAAATCATTTTAATTTGTATTTTAGACACAGACAACAGATAACTTACATTTAGATAACTTACATTTAGATGATCTACGAAATAAATTGGTCAAAATGACCGCCGTTTTAACGAATACATAAGTACAGTGGTTTTTGTAGCAGCCGATATTTTTTTTGGATAGATATCATTTAAAATCGTTGTTTATGCATCTTTTGTATTATGCGCATTTTGTAAAAAATAGAAACACGGAATCTGCATTGGTTTGGTACGCGAGTAAGTATCCACTGCGACTAGTATCGTGTGGTAATGGTGTAGTTTTATGAAGGTACTCTTAATTATGCCGTGTATAACGACGTCATTTTAGAGAATCTCCAAAATCAGTTGGATTAATTTCTCTGGTCTGAATTGCGAAAAGTTTATTTTCAGCAAGATGGCGCTCCGCCACACAACAGCCGCGTATTCCAGTTTGAATAGGCAGTTCGGGTCACAGTGGATAGGTACACATGGTCCCAACCAAGTAGCCCCGATCTAACGCCTCTCAATATTTTTCCGTGGGACTATCTAAAAACGAAGACTACAAAAAAATACAACAGTATTCAGGAGCTGAAAGATGTATTAACAAGGATTTTAAATGATATCTATCCAAGAAAATTATCGGCTGCTACTAGCTCAGTACAAAAATGAGTGAACTTATGTATTCCTGAAAACGGCGGTCGTTTTGAGCAATTTATTTCGTAGATTAATTAAATGTAAGTTATCTAAATGGAAGTTATCTGTTTTCTGTATCTAAAATACATATTAAAATGATTTATTTCCGTACAAATGTATGAGAAAAGTTTTTTGCGATTTCTAACATTTCTAGTACTCAAACCTCAATCGGTCCAGTAGAGACTTTTGATCTTTACAGTAAACAGGATCGATTGGCATTAAAAAAAGTTTTTGCTTAAAATGACCATTTTCTTGCTGGCTGTACATTTTTTTCAAAATCTGTAAATGCAGTTCAGAATATCTTAAAAAATTATGGATAGTCTTCTTAAAGCGTTTTCCTGTAACTATAACGGTTAAGGTACCTGCCCTTACTGTCCTGTCTCACAAATTCAGCCTATACGACTTAAAGTTTACTAGCTATCTAACACTTTGCTCTCTTGACTTGTATATTTCTATAATGGCAGTTTAATATACCCTCTATAAGTCGTCCGATCAAATGTTAATCATAATGATCTCCTTAACCTTCGTCATTTCTAAGAATATTTTCAACTACTAGTTTACCCGGTTTTATCCGATAGCCAGTTTTTCAACTAAACGACTTGCATCGGACCTACACAATCGTGAGGGCTAACTGAATACGAAAGTTGAACTAGTTGTCATTTTACGACAACTTTTTTTTTAAAGTTTCACATTATATTTTGTGACAAAAACTCCGCACGTCGCCCCCCCTGCCCTTACGGAGACTCTTACCTGAGTGCTGGAAGAGCGGGAAGCGTCCTATTGAGGAATCCGGGACGGCCTGTCGATTCTTTTTATAAGAATTTCCCGGTAGAAAAATCCAAAATCACTTTAAACCCTACCCGGGCACATCGAACCCTAGAGAGACCGCTCGATCAGCAGTCACATGGAATTCATTTGATCCAAATGAAGTTATCGCTAAGGGCCACAGCACACTGGCTTCTCTAGCATCCGCGATGTGTGGAGAGTACCGTTCAGAAGCTGTGTCGCGCTTCTAAAAAGCGACTCAATCCTAGCGTTTGGTGTTTTTAAGTGTGCGGGGAACGTTCGGTCGCCGTATTTAGCTTCTAAAAAGCGACTAGTTGCCGATCGTCGATGCTAAAAGTGGCTAGTGTGCGGTGGCCGTAATCAATTTCATTATTATTTTTACACGGCCGGTAAAAAAACTGTGTGTCAACGCTTTGTTTTTCCTAGCAGTTAATATGGGATTAAGATTTGCGTTGAGACGTTATCTTTATCCAAAATATTATTTATAATAGGATATTAAAATAATAATTTGGATAAAGATCATTGTAAATTATCATGGATTATATTATTCTGATAATTATAATTAATTACGTTTTATTATTTTTAGAAATAGTACTTATATTCCGAAAAATTTTATCCAAAGCAGTTACTATCCATTTATCGTAAATATGTCTTTATACATTCGACCACAACAGTTGTTTATTTTAGATAAGAAGACTTTTGCCTAAGTAGTAACAGAGCTTTGATTTATATCTGAATACAATAAATAAAACGATTATAGCTATATAATTGAAAGACTAACTAATCCGTGTAAGTAAAAAATAATTTAATTCTTTCAGATAAGAAATTTTGCGATGTTGATATGGCCTTTTTGGCATTAAAATGGGCACCTGTAAACAGTATTGAAGCACTTATTTTTACTGAGATATTTGCGAGATTCCATCGCGAGTATACTCCACATTGTATACCTGAATGGACCGTTGCGTATTTTAAAGTGACTCGTTTCGAGGTTCTACGACGATAAAGTAATAACTGCTGAAACTACAAAAAATAAAATATCACATTTTAATAAATGTTGTTTTACTAACTTAATGTAATCTGTACCTTACTTGTTGTTATATTTTTCATCCTTTTCATACCAATAGGTGCTTAAAAACATATTATATTTAGTCTTGTTAGTCATACTCTGGTGTTATCAGTGGAGTAAACGCGTAAAATAGATAAATTAAATGATATAATAATAAGATCCACTAAAAAGTTTCAGCGGTTAAGATGGAGGTCTTGTTCTACTATACATCGCTGCCAGATGGATTATTACTTAGTCTACTCTTTATTATTTGTTCTCAGTGAAATAGATTCCATGGGTTTAGACATAGAGCAACATAGATCCGCATAGTAGAGGGAACTATAGTCGGATTTTTAATTAGACGATATCCACTGACGTTTACTGTGTTGTCAGTTTTTGATGAAATAAAAATAGTGTTGTGACAAAGTGAATGATTGAAAAAACTCCTGAATGAATAAAATGAATAAAATTAAAATTAATTAATAAATTCAAAAACAATCCTAAACACAAGTACACAATTAATTCTGTGCCATTACAACCAGTGGACTCCCAAAGAGACCTCGGAGTTATCATAACACATAACCTGAAGTGGGATGAGCATATTACAATGACAACAAAGAAGGCAAACTCTTATTACTATTATTAAACTATTGTTATTTATAATTAGAAAGACATTCTGTGTTATCAATTATGAGTTATTTCTCAGCATCTATTTAACGTACATTAGACCCTTGCTGGAATTCGCCTTTCAAATATGGAATCCATATTTAAAAAAAGATATTGTAATGTTGGAGAGAGTACAAAAAAGGGTAACTTAAATGGTTATTCTCTTTGAAAAACATGTCCTATGAAGAACGTCTGCTATAACTCAATCTACCAACACTAGAACCTCGGTTCTAAAAACATAAACAGTTCTGTTCATAAACATCAAAAAATACTTTTTTTATTTATAATTATAAATAAAAAAGTATTTTTGTTGTTTATGAACTCTTTTGTATTTTCTATTAATACAAACTTATATGTCATGTTTTCATTGACATAAATCAAAGCCGGAATTTTCCAATGAAAGAAAAAATGTGGTATAGGGAAGGGGCCCGCCCTCGTAAGACTTTGGTTAAAACCTCTAAACCTAAAAAAAAAATACATAAACATTTCTTTTGGAGGAACGGGGGTGAAGCACCATGGAGCCATCAAAGACCCATGTTGCCACTTTGCCTCAACATGAATTAACCCAACCTGTTGAGGGATGTCAGTCTGGGCTCCGACCAGCTGACTTAATGCAAGGAGGACAAGAGGGTGCCAACCTTCTTGTTGGTATGTGAGTGGCAAATTATGAAGCTGTGCATAGCGCCTCAGCCATCATATACGTAACAGAATATCCTTGGTAGCCGATGACAGTAACTCTACATAAAATATTGGTTTGAGGTAAAGAGATCATAAGAAATTCGGCGCTTCCAATAGGCATGCTATTCGGACAGGCTGGTGAATCTATAAATAAATTTTAGAGATATGACAGATTAATTCTTTTGTTCTTTTTGAGGCCGACTGTGGTGAAGTACATAGAACCCTAATGTGTCTAAAAACCAACAGCTTTCTATGGCTTTGATAATATATCTACAAAATTTTATTCTTAAAATTTACCAGCATGTGTTTCCATGGTTTCCATTATTACACATCTTGCAAAATTTTTGCTTTAAAAAAAGGAATTTTCCCAGCCCCGTTAAAAGAAGCTATCATTATGCCAATTCACAAGGATGGTGATAAAGACGATATAAGCAATCTTAGACCAATCTCAGTTTTAACTTCTTATTCTAAAATAATTGAAAAACTAATAAATACTAGATTACTAAATTACATGAATATGTTGTCTGACTCACAATATGGATTCAGAAGTGGTGTATCTACGGAGAACGCTGTTGGTGCCCTATCCTCTTTAATAAACAAACATCTCAATAATGGAGAAAAGTGCCATACTGAAATAACTCAACTAAATACCTCAAAAACAAATTTTATATGCTTCAGTATCTCCAAACGCCGTGGACCAGTCGATGATTTTAGTATTGTTAAACATACATGTAAGAGTGATAACGTTAACAATTGTAGCTGCCCTAATATCCATAGGGTAACTGAAGTAAAATATTTAGGTGTAGCTGTCGTTAAGACTCTTTTGATACCCTCATTTGTAGCAAGTGGCAGCCAGAATTAGAAAGCTAAGCTAGTTGTTCAAACCTCTAAGACATGTGGCGCCAATGGTTAAAGCTAATAGTTATAGTAATTTATACGGTTTTAATACAGCATAAGTCTCTGCCTCTTAAGGTGAGTAGGCATACAGTGTAATGCATATGGCCATTTCGGCGTATGGCCGTATGAGGCGGCCATTTGTCAGAGGGGAACGCTTGCGTATAACTTCAACAGCGTGTAATAACATGGTATAGAGAAGTCATACATTGGAATTACCGGTCTTAGATTTAATATACATTTATAATGAATGTTAAATTTAAAATTGAATTTAGATAAGAAGTTAATTTAAGTTAATAAGAGAGGCCTATGTGCAGCAGTGGACTGTTAAGGCTGTTGATGAACAGACTTACAAGCAGAGTTACTTTGTAATATATTAAATTGGTATGATCCTGTATGTATTATTTATCATTGCTATTCATAAAGTAAAAATAGCTGTAATAAATGATTCAGGGCACCAGGAACAAGCACCATATGTATGAAGAGCGAAGCTTAATAATAAATAATAAATGGATGAACTTTTCTGATAAACCGTAACCTAAGTTACTCCTTAATGTCATCAGCTATCTGCCAGTGACAGTCGCGACAAAGCCGTTCCTGCTGAACTAGAAATTAGACGGAACAAACAGAATGACAGACATTGATCTATCAATGTCAAAAGACAAAAAAAAAGATATTTTGATGTGAGAACCATTTCTATATGCAGTTAGTGAAAAGCTGTTGTTAATTTGAAACAGACACTTCAATTTGATTTTTTAGTCTTTTAATTATGTCTAAATGTTCTTCCAAAGATTTGGGAATAATTTAAAATCGTACACTTTTTATAAAAATAATTAAAACTTTATTAAATATTTAAAACCAACTGGTTTTATTTACAACTAATTGAATTAATTACACTCTATAAATCCAATAACATGGTGTATGGGTTTTCGAGATAAGTTTTAATGAGGCTGGAGAAGCGTGCCATGGTGACTCCGTCGATGACGCGGTGGTCGGCTGAGAAACTGATTGTGAGTATGTGCGCTTTCTTTACGTTCCCTTCTGAGTCAAATCTCGGTAGTACCTATAATTTTAATAATATAGTATTATACTTAAGAATAATTTTGAAAGGTTGTTACTCGATATTGTATAGCGAGTTCAGGGATCTTAGTGCGGGTATACACTGAACGCGCTGTTTGTTCTGGGAGTTCACGATACTCACATAAGAAATAAAATTAATATTTAAATAACAGAATCAACATGAATTTGACCACTCAATAACCGCGATGATTGAGTAGAAGTGAAATAATCTTACACTAGGACCTTATCTTAGAATTGATCACTTCGTGATATGATCGACGATTTCTTGAAATTGAATATTACAACACTAGAAGCTAAAATACCTACTTCTTAGCAAAGTAGCTCTTCCTGGTAATGTAGTATTTCTTTCGTTTTAGTAAATACGCGGGTACCTAATAGAGCGGTCACTAAAATAGACGTTTAAGCACTAACACATACCTACCCTTTATTTTAGGGGACCTTGGCTGGGTCAGGAGAGGTTTAGAACCCTCCCGGTACGCAGGGCCCGAAATCGAGCCCGGTAGCGCAGTCGACTCAGGCGCCAGAGGTAAAAAGATCTCCGTCCTCCATAAGCGCTAGCTTGGGGTTGAAAGATGAGACTATCATAGGGTGACCCTAGCAGAAGCAACCCAGGGTGGATGCGCTACTGAGCGCGCGCGCCCTGTCTGGGGGACCATAAAAGGGAAATCGTGGTTTCCATTATGAAGGAAGTCATCTGCAAGCCGTACGATAGCCATTAGAGCGTTTATACGCTCTAAGTACTTTAATAAACATGCATGAAGCAGCATGTAGAAAGGAAACTGTTTATCGCGTTTTTGACAAGTCTGGAGTTTTGTCGGCGCTATTTACCTGAATTCTCCCAAGAGCGCCAATAGCTACTTGTGGTGGTAGAATCACAGGCTTAGTATACGTTCCTCCAATCTGAAAAATTGACATTACCAAAATTGTATTCCGATCTCTGAATTCTCACTTAAGTCATCAAATGAATTAGTGAAAAAAATGACAGTCACTGCAACATCAGTTTAAAGAAAGAAAAAATGCAAGACGGCAAATATTGTGATGGATCGTTTACAGAATGACACCTATTGTGTCTGTTTTTGGACTTTTAGACTCTTTCAATTTATGAAAGACTATTTTAAAACGCTATGACTGATCAATCGTTATTTATTTTGGTATCAGAATTATAAGAGGTAGAAAAAAAGGTACATGGACACGTATTATATGGGCTTGAGGATAACACCTACATGGAGAATACTAGTTTTTATTCACGAAATATACTATTTTTTTTTTGTGAAATTTGGCAAAGGTCGTATACTTACAATTCCAATATTAGAAATGGTGAAAGTCCCTCCACTAATGTCATTTACCCCAAGTTGACCCTTATTTCCTTTTTCTTGGAGGGTATTAAGATCGCGGGAGATTTCTAAAATTGTTTTATTTTGTACATCCTGTAAACATAAAAACATAACTTTAATAAAATAATTTTGATTTGTAAAGATTATAATTTTTATTCAAAAACAATGTTGTGCGGAATGTTTTTTTTTTACTTTTAAAAGGCAAATTTTTTTTCAATAGTATGTAAATATGACTATGGATCGAGTAAAATGATCAGTAGCCACACTAATGTAACTGCTGTTCGGATAAAGTTACCTGTAGTCACACTAGCGTGTCAACGGGTACTTAAACTGAAACATAGTCATTAAGGGTGACTACAGAACAATTTTCTATGCGTGGCCTGACACCGATCGTCGATTTTTTTACCTACATATGTTGAACTTAAAAGACAGACATCAATTAAATATGACTGTTTTTTTGTACTGTAGGTGAACGTGTCATTAATTATTAATTAATCAGTGTTTCAATTGCCAATCCCAACCACAATGTCTCACCAAAGTCAAAAGACCCTAATGTCAAATATCATTAATTAATAGATATTCTTTATATCAATGCACATACAAACACTAATTTCAATTCTGATTGTCCATTAATGTCCATAGAGGAGAGATGAGAGTTAATAGAGAAAATAATAATAATAATAATTATTATTATTTTCTCTATTCTATAGGAGCTTGAGCCAGCCGTCAACGTATCAGCGCAACGATTGTCGGATCAAGTGCGGGCTATACAGCGATGCCATCTGCTAGATGAGGCCGTACTTGAGAGGATACGCTCGGACGTACGGAATACCTTGGCTATCCCTTCTTCGTCACAACATGCTCTGTATTTGGGAGCGAATAGTACACCAATTCTACCACATAATAATAATGTTGATGAAGAGGAGAGTGAAGTTATATCCGTGAGTACCCAATATAATGATAGAATAAGGAGCGCTTTGGAGGATGCGGTTCAGAAATACCGGTATGTTGATTATCATAACAGACCCCGGTTACCCCGTTTGCCCATTCATAAACGAAATTTAGCACTGGTGAGTGCCCTGAATTCGTTATTATCAGATTATTTTGATAATAGCGAAGATCTTAGTGATACACATTCTATTCTTTACTGTGCGGCTATTGCAGTTTGTCGAGTAGCTGGTGTTAAATTTGCTGAAGACAGAATTGCTACTCGACCCAAAAATACTTTGCCAGCTTGGCAGTATAGAATAGAACGTCGTATTACTGAGACTAGGACACTCATCGGTAAACTAACTGCTTTCCAGGCAGGTAATACGCGGCCGAGAGTCATGCGCTTTGTGAAACAGGCATTCTTGGGGACTACCATCAGTCCTCAACAGTACTTGTCTAGTGTCACAGAGCGCATAGACTTCTTGAAGCAAAAAGTGTATGCATGGGCAAATAGGATAAGACGGTACAAAAAACGCGGAAATCGGTATTATCAGAATCGCATGTTCCAAAGAAATGAGAAGTGGGTGTACCGGAAATGGGAAGAACCAGATCCATGTGAGCGCGATGGGTACTTGCCAGATGAAAATGTCACAAATGAATTTTGGCGTGGCATCTGGTCGGTGCCTGTCACCCATACAGATGGTGACTGGATGCGAGATGTCAGACACTCATGTGAGTCTATTACAACTATGGAACCAATCATCATTGACAAAGATGATGTAAGTTGTGCAATCCGTTCATTGCCAAATTGGAAATCACCTGGTCCGGACGGTCTGCACAACTTTTGGCTTAAGTGGTTCCGAAGCTCGCATGCGTGTTTGGCATCTCAATTCCAGGCAGCATTGGAGTCTGGTTCATTACCACAATTTTTAACAACTGGTATAACCCATTTACTCCATAAATCTGGTAGTGCCATGGATCCCAAAAACTTTAGACCCATTACATGTTTACCAACTTTATACAAACTTCTTACATCTATTCTGAGACTCAAAATTACTACACATGTAAATAATAATTCGATACTTTCCGTTTCTCAGAATGGATGTAGAAGTGGGACCCGTGGCACTAAAGAGCTCCTTATCGTTGATATGACCATTAGCCAACAAGTACGTCGTAATCGTAAGGGTTTGGCGACATGTTGGATAGATTATAAGAAGGCTTACGACTCGGTTCCCCATTCATGGCTTTTGAGGGTGCTGGAGTTGTATAAAATTGATACAACTCTGTGCAACTTCTTGAAGTCATGTATGGGGCAATGGAGGACAGTCCTCTGCTATCCTGGATGCCGCCGAACTGCGGTAAGCGACGTATTTGTGAAGATCGAGAGGGGTATCTTTCAAGGTGACAGTCTGAGTCCCTTGTGGTTTTGTCTGGCCTTGAACCCTCTTAGCACTCTCTTAGAGGGTTCAGGGTTAGGCTATAGGTTGCAGAGAGGTAACCGGGTTATATCACACCTGCTTTACATGGATGATTTGAAACTACTGGCTCCCACTAAATTACAATTGATGGAGTTACTAAAGGTTACTGAAAACTTTAGTAATTCTATCAAAATGGAATTTGGTTTGGACAAGTGTGCAGTCATGTATGTAAAGAAAGGTGTTATTGTGGAATCTGAAGGATTAGAACTTTCAGATTCAACAAAACTTAGGTCTCTCTCTGCCACCGAAACCTACAAATATCTAGGCTTTTCACAATCCTTGGGAATACCAGAATCTGATGTGAAGCAAACGTTGCGGGAACGCTTCTTCGGCCGCCTGAAAAAAGTCCTTAAAAGTCTTTTGTCAGGGGGTAACAAGGTGCGAGCCTACAATGGTTGGGTCATGCCGGTTCTGATGTATTCCTTTGGTATACTTAGATGGACTCAGACCGAATTAGATGCCCTTGACAGGAGAGTTCGTACCTTACTGACTGCATTCCGAATGCACCACCCACGTTCATCGGTTATGAGATTGTACATCCCGCGAAAGTTTGGAGGTCGTGGATTTTTAAATATCAAGACCCTACATAATCGCGAGATATACAATCTCAGAGAATATTTTCTTAATACCGACATGGGGGTGCATCGCAATGTAGTTGCAGTGGATAACGGACTCACTCCACTCGCTCTGGCTAAAGAGAATTGGCGCAAACCTGTAGTACTTAGTACTGATGATCGCAAGGAGGTATGGAAGGGCAAAGAGCTTCATGGTCGGTTTTATCGGGCTTTGAATGGGCCCGATATAGACTTTAAAGCATCGACTTCCTGGCTACGGTATGGTGATCTCTTTGGAGAAACCGAAGGTTTTATTTGTGCAATTATGGACGAAGTTATCATGACGAATAACTATCGGAAATATATACTGAAGGACGGTACGGTTGACATATGTCGGGCATGTCACCGACCCGGTGAATCTATCAGGCATATAATTTCTGGTTGTTCTCGTCTTGCTAACGGTGAATATTTGCACAGACACAACCAAGTAGCCAGGATTGTACATCAGCAACTTGCCCTTAAATACCAACTTGTAAATTTGGAGGTGCCATACTACAGGTATGTGCCCGACCCAGTTCTCGAGAATGGTCGTGCTACATTATATTGGGATCGATCTATTATCACAGACAGGACTATTGTCGCCAATAAGCCTGATATTGTGATGATAGATCGATCGCAGCGCCGCGCAATGATTATCGATATCGCTGTTCCTCATGACGAGAATCTCGTGAAGGTTGAAAAAGAAAAACAAATAAAATATTTGGATTTATCTCACGAGATTGTCGATATGTGGAATGTCGACTCGGCGATCATTGTTCCGATAGTTGTTTCTGTTCATGGTTTGATAGCCAAGAGCCTCGACCAACACCTTAAGAGGCTCACGTTGGACGGCTGGATCAAGGGTCTGATGCAGAAGGCGGTCCTCCTTGACACGGCACGTATAGTGAGGAGGTTCATGTCTTTGGAGTCCTAACCACCGGTTTCTTGGTCCCTGTACCCGAAGTCGGTGGTCTACTATTTTTTATATTTTTAAATGTATTTTTTATATTTATATTTAAAAATGTAATTTATATGTAAATATTATCAAATAAAGAGAATAATAATTACCTTAATAACTGGTACGATCAAGCCATTTGGAGTATCCATTGCGACTCCGATATTATGGCTGGCTTTGTATATAAGGTTTTCACATGTACTGTCAAGAGAGCTGTTAATAATCGGCATTTGTTCAAGTCCTAGTGACGCAGCCTTGATGATAATCGGCATGTACGATAATTTGACATTTCGCTCCTTCGCTATGTTCTTCAAAACTTCTCGGGATTCGACTAACTTTGTCACATCATATTCTTCGCTATAGCCGAAGTGTGGTATTTTCTGAGAAATTTGTTAAATATTATGTATGTATTAGATCATAGGAATTCTTAACCTTACAATTAAATGGATTAACGTAATAAATTTTATTAAGGTAAGTTTAGACAGAACTGAAACTGTCCGTTGGCCCTGTATTAAATTCAGGGCAAGTAATTATTTACATATTGTAGACGAGCAAGTACATTTTTATCCAAATAAAAACACTTTAACATTGATGTTATCTAGTTCTTGTACACTAGATAACAACAATGTTAAAGTGTGGCGTAAATATATAGACTTAAGACTTTCAATAATGAATGTTATGCAACCTACCATTGCTTCTGTCATTGATTTAACCATAGCTCTGGTAAATCCACTTATAGGTACCACCCTGTCTTCCAGCAACAACTCAACGTTAGCAGTTTGGTACATTGGCATTTCTACTGCTCTAATACTTGAATCATCAGCAGTAGCATTAGAACTATCCGAATTCATGTTCAAATGAGAAAGCATATCTTCTTTGAGGATCCTCCCGTTTTTGCCTGTTGCTTTGACAGTGCTCAAATCTACCTTGATGGAAAAAATATTATTATACTAACAAACAGTTAGTGTGTTAAGCGTAAAGGATAAGTAATATGATGAGAACACTATCTGTGCTGTGACGCATTAAGAATACCCACAGTCACCACCCTTATTCATCCCATATGTATCCAAAGAGGCGACTTAGGAACAAAAGCTACCCAGGATACGATCACTGCTAGGTAAAGGGAAACTTGCAACATCCTGTATCAACCCGTTTCGCCAGCGTAGATTACTCGTAGTAGGCCAAAATGTTTTTGTTAAGGAGAGGCCTATGTCCAACTGTGGACTATTAAGGGCTATTGGTGATAATGAGTTAATATCGAAAAATAAGGATCTTATTAAAAAAAAGACCTTAAAAAATAAGTGGCATAGTATATAAATATAAATCATGTTATTTTTTTCCTAACCTCAGATATAACTTGATTCACAAATTCGGCTTGGAACGTGACTCGTGGTCTCTTTTTCTTTGAAATCCCATCCTTGTAATATTAAGTCAGTAATTTGATTATGAGGTGGTTATTTACGGAAACGTAGGAGTAATTTTTCTTTTATTATTTGACCACTTTTTGAACAAGTCAAACCGGTGGTTGCAAGTAAATAATTAATCGTTTATCTAATGACTTAACCGGTCTCTACGTAAATAGGATAGATCAGTATCGTTTATGTCATTAACAATCAAACCCAATTTCGTAAATTATACAAAGAACTATAATTTAAAAAGGAAAGTCATTTTGATATCATATATTTCTGTGAATCTAGTATTTTGAAATGAAAAATAAGCGAAAGTGATAAACCCGACTAATTAAATTGCGAATTAATTTGCACTCTATTTCTCCGAGACAATTTATTCACCAATCTTTTGTCTTTCTTTAAACACATAAATTTAACTAACCTTGAACTGAGCAGCAATTCTTCTTACAGAAGGAGTTGTCAATACTTTCACTTTTTGCACCGTTTCAGTGGAAGAAGTTGCTTTAGGAACAATAGGGGTATTGTCTTCCGATTCAGATGAAGAATCTGGAAAATTGAAATCCATTCAAATAACATGCTGGGTTCTAATAACAACTAGTGGTTAGTAAGAGTTCGCGTAGTAATAATTATTCAATGAGTTTCGGCGGTTACCTCGCGACTTTCTACTACACAGTGTTGTGGTTCCGATCCCATCATGAAACACTTTGTGTGATCCACAAATTGTTGTTAATGTAATTGTTTTAGGTATTCTTTGTGTTCGTTTCACATATCTATATTTGTAAAGTCCCTCGCGGGCCTCGATAATTAATTCTTTCCTTGTTCGTTTATTATTTTTAAATACTTACACAAATGTTTTTATTTTTAATATCATTGCATACAAGCACATTATGGGCATATACAACATTCTCTTATTATTTTGCCAGTTTTCCGTGCATAGAAATTGGCAAAAAGTGTCATTTTTTTACTATTTTTTTCACACAGTCAATTTAAATGAATTGGTACCTTCATCATCTTGAACATCTATATCAACAAGAGGTTGTCCAACCAGTGCAATCTTATCAACTTCATGGTATAACTTGGTCACTGTTCCATCGTATCGGCTTGTAATGGTTACAGCGGCTTTGTCACTTTGCACCTCGCATATGTTGTCGAATTGTTGTACCTTATCACCTAGTTTGACGAACCTGAAGCAATTCAATATAAATTGTTACGTGGTAAGGTTCGAAACATTTGAAAGTAAACCTTGTGCCATCTAAAAGAAACTTTATTTAAAATACTCTTAAACAGGAGCGTCTTTACCTACAGAGCAGGGTGTGCAATGCAAACGGGCGCAGCAGTGAAAATTCATGTATAAAACTGAAAGCACAGGAATTAATGTTGTAACGAACTTTGGGGGATTGAGGAGGGGGGGGGGGTGGCTATGTCCGGCAGTGGATGTTTTTCAGCTAAAATGCTTATGAAGTTTGATATAAATATAATCTATTTTATATTATTACTAGCTTTCGCCCGCGGCTCCGCCCGCGTATATGTCGGTTATCGCGGTAAAAAGTAGCCATGTCCTTCCTCAGACTCTACACTGTCTTTGTACCAAATTTCATCAAAATCAGTTTAGGCGTGAAAACGTATATATAACGCCATCCATGTGTGCCCTATATATGAACATGAATATATAAACAAAATATATATTGTTCAAATATTTATCCACCACAACTGCTGTGGTAGAGAAACATTAAAAATCTCTGTCTCAAGATCAGACATATAAGTATTATATATGAGCCGTGACTACTCCTGATCGAGAGCATGAGCAGAATGTTAGAGTGAAGTTCACCATACTCATTACGAATGCAGACAGTGCAGTATGGGCGGTGTTTTGAGTTGAGATGCTTCTTCGTCATTGGGTATTCAGCCTCGTACACTTCAACGAAACACGACAGCACGGATGCTATTATTTTAGGTTGGTCTTCTATGAGAGGGTAGCACTGCCCCCTTCGAGCCGGACCATTTATGATTTAATCAGAGTGGCTATACTACCTTTTCTTTTACTTAACAGCAGGAAAGTTCATACATAAATAATTCATTATATAATCAAAAACAAAGTAACACCTACATTCATTCCTACTGACATAGGTGCCTTTGATCTTAGATGTACCTATTGTAAAAGTTACTTTGTAACCAAATCTCACATCATGAAATGTATGAATAATTTTAGAGTTTATACGTATCTTTGTAGTACATATGGTTCTATAAATAAGGGCTGATAACTGAAATTGCGCATAGAGTTTAAAAATTAATCTAGCAGTGCCTGCGGTTTGCCGATATATATTGATTTATTTACCATAGTCTTTGATAAGAATTGTGTATTTTCATCAATTACGTCATAACTTTCGTATAACATATGACATTTATTTATTACAACGCCAGTGTTTATTCATGTCAGTATTACATCATACGGTTTGTTATAATAATAAGTTAACTATCAGAGAAGATAAAATATGTTTTAGTTATAACAAAGCATGATAAATAATTTAGCTTGATGAGTTATATACACTGGTGTTTAATAAATATTTATGTTGTACAAATATTTATATTGCACAAATATAAAAATGAAATTTATGCACAATGCGCACAAAAAACTTCTTTCCTTTCAACAAAGTTTTTCATGTTTAATTATTTCCTAAATCCTTCAGTGGACGTAAAACAACGTTTTCAGTTTATTCGACATTAAGTAGTATTAAAAAATTCTAATACGATTTCATTACAATACATCCATTGCATAGAATTGAAGTGCTGTCGAACTGTCAAAGTATTATCATAACAGATATTTTTTTAAGTTACAATATTTATACTGCCTACCTCATTGGTCCAGCGATAAGCGTAATTTACTTCCGATCAAGAAATCTCGTGTTCGATTATCGGGTCAGACTGTTATATTGAATCCTGCCTACACCCAACATAAGAAAATAAACTATTGTGTTACTAGCTGTCCCGGCAGACGTCGACCTGCCCATAAAAAAGTCATCCCCTATTTTCTAAAAAAAGATTTTTCTGTTGAAATTTTCCTGAATTTTCTTTGCTATAAACCTCACGGAGCCCGAGACCTTTCCAACGAATGCAAAACCGTGGAAATCAGTTTGTGCGTTCTGGAGTTATAGCGTCAGGAAGGAAAATCCGACTTATTTTTATATAGTAGATTAATAGTATGGATGGTATAATTGATCAGTCGCTGTTGCAAAGTTATTTTTTTTTTTTAAATACTAAAGTCGGTATATATAGTTACAAAAGTCTTACCACTCTTTCACAACGACTTCTCTGATACCCTCTCCAATGTCAGAAAGTTTGAAAGCAACCACTTTGTTCACGGTTTGAGAAATGTGAAACTTTCTGCGGGGAATGTGAAAGTCAAGACTACGTTTTACTGTATTCCTCGTCAAGCATTGAGATCGATGCCTCTCCTGGATAAACAAAAGCCAAACTTTAGATTGATGATTACGAATAGACAGGAATACCACTGTAAACATGAGACACAAATGATTAGTAGACATTGTAGTACTCGTTAAACCAACATGTGCACTATGTGCAGTATACATTGTTATTATCAATCGTCACTTACATAAATTTTCTCAATCTTTTCCAGAACATCCTACATGACATGCTTTTTTTGGAAATAATTTAAACGAAGTTTGGTGCAGAACAATGCAGCTAATTAATATTGTAAGGGAATTATTGTATCACAAAAAAACCATACTTCTTTTCCTGTAATGTTTTTATTTAATTACTTTTCTAGCAGTGCAGTTTTGTGTAAAACCGTAATTTATAGAATTGGTTTTAACCGTATATATTTGGGTTTTTCTCTGAACTGACGTTCCTGACCTTCATTATTATTTTTGCGTATGTTAGTAATTTGGAATAAGCCTTTAAAGGTTCTCAGTAAAAGAAAGAACGGCTCTCAGTAGAAGAAGATCTACCGTTAAATATTATACAAACAATACGTATACAGAGTGTCCCTTATGTCGACGTAAAGCCGGAAGCTACCCCTAGTCATAGTAGTTATTAGGAACTCTCTCACAATCAAATTTTTTTTTCGTTTTTCGTATGTAATTCTGAATCTTTAGCTGTAGTTCCGGTTTGGAAGAAACTGCCGCTTTTATTGAAAAAAGTATTCAAAGTTCATACTTCTCTCAACTTCAACTGACTCTACTGAATAAATGTACTAAGTTAGTTTGGCAAGTAACTTGAAAGTTGGCGCAATTAAAAAGGATTCTAAAATGGTACAACACTTACCGTATTGTTTCCAAAATTAACTATAAAATGTTCTTTTAAGGAAACTCAATTTCGATTAATGGTAGGATTCATTAAGTTTTTTGTAGATATGGATGGAGAGCGAGTTTTTGTAATATTCGGTGAGCTGTACTTTTAGGAACTCTTGTGTTTGCCTGAATTGCACGAACCGAAGCACTTGGATCTTCTTCAACCGCTTGAAGTACAATATCCTCGATAGGGAAGGAAATTGGGGGTCAGGCCACTGTAAAGATTAGACGATGCACATTCGTAAACACTCGATGATCTGGATATCGATTTAAGGTATCTCTCGCGATACAGTCTAGCAGTAGCACTAGCGTTACATCTACATTCCCCATAAATGAGGTGCATGTTGGAAAGCAAAAGTCGTCGTAAAGAAATCTAAATTCAAATCAAAGGCAAGCAAATCCAATAAACGAAGCCAAAAGTAGTAAGTACATAAATAACACGTTCGAATATACGTTCGTACATACGTTATTTCATTACGTTCGAATATACGTTATACGTTCGATGTGTGGTAAGCGAATGAATGAGCGTAGCGTACCTATTGATATCTCTGTTTTGTGGGTATCAGCACCAAACAGTGGCGTCACCGTGTGTCTTGTTCACTCACTAACTTCGTCTCTGTCCTCTGTCCAGATAGCGTCACTATCTGTCTCACTTACACTTAATGAGTGACTCACTCAAATTATTTTAATTTTTATTATTATTCTTAACTGCGCCAACTTTTTAAGTTACTTGCCAAACTGACGTACTACATTTTTTTCAGTATAGTCAGTAGAAGTTGATGGAATTATTAATTTTGAAAAGCGACATCTTTTTCCAAACCGGAGCACTCCGGAGCAGTTAGTGTGAATTTGGGAAAAATTTAAGGTTTGTAGCAACAGGAGTCGAAACATCATCACAGGGTATACATTTCTTAGAAAATAAAATGAAAATTGAATTAAGTTTCAAAATTCACGACTTATTTTTTTTTCTGATAACTTCTATCACCCCGTTCCGGCTTGGCGTCGCCTTCTGAGACACTCTGTATACTAAAATAAGTATTATTAAATAAAACATGTAAGGATCACAATGCTAACACTCTTTAGCAAATATACAAATACTGCTCATGTGGTGACGGATTATAAATACGGAGTATCACTACTCTTAAACATCCCGTGGGTGTCGTAAAAGTCCATTAGAAGATAAATTTTGCAGGACAGCTCTGCAAAAAGCAGAAATACTTTGAAAGAATATATACCAACCCGATTGGACATCGTGGAATAGTATAGCAAATAATCTTTTATAAGGAGAGGTCTATACTCAGCAGTGGACTGCTAAAGATCTTTGATGAAATACAATATGACTTATTATATAATATTTTTGTATATGTGTGTAACGTGTGAATAAATGGAATGTAAGCAATTGTGATAGCGTAAATCAGTTCGCTCGATATACGATTAAATCCTTGAGCTTGAGCTTATCGAATCATAGCGTCCCAAACTGCTCATTTTAGATAATGTTATCTTGTTACTATAGTGTTGAAAACAAATATCAGATTCTGTGGCAGATTACATCACTTGCTAATTCTAGCTAATAATAATATTTATTAACAAAAAATGATGCAAATTCATAATAATTCTGTTGTTTTTCATTTTTCTATAAAATTTACGGTCACAAACAATACTTGTTTACATAATTTGTTTTAAAAAGGATTTGTTTTTATATATTTTAATTTGTTAGGTTTATCTTAATTTCATGTTCTCATAAAGGTACTGATTTTAGCTTAAGAATACAAATGACTCTATAGTAATTTTACACTTATCTAATAGAACTTGTAACTTTATCTACACAAAAACAAATTTTAGGAATATTACTATCAGTGCAATATAAAATACAAATAAAGTTCGATTTTGAATTTGTATCTTTAATCTTTGCATCTTAGCCAAGATTTAACAACTTCCTTATTAATAAACAAACAGAGGTTAAAAAACTAGGTATAAGCAGACTTCGTATAAACTTCAAGTACAGGTGGATGTTACACTCTAACACAAACATACGTAGCGCCCCAAAACTATTATACTTCCTTTTGGATCTGCCGCTGTCGGGTAAAAAATGTCTAAGGCATGCACAGACAATAAACGCCTGCACTTAAGTAATTATTACGGTGCAACTCATAACGACGCGTGTATGCAGATTAATAACCTGTTTCAATCCGTCTTTTAATTACTATACATACAATACCTACAAATTCACACATCACACCAGCCAAGGCATAATAGCATAATTTTACTCAACTAAAATACTTAATATATTTATCATTGTATAGAAGTCATTCATCGTGTAAAAATATACCTTATAAACTAGCAATAAGAGTAAAAGAGATGCCACAATAACCTTAAACCTAAAGTTTCATATAAACTACTTACATTTTGCAGAAGTACAAAAACGTTGCGATTCTTCGGAACATACTTCAGGTTCACTAAACACTTTCTTATTAATAACGACATTGTAAACTATTATCATTAAAATTATTTTTCGTGTTGAGGCACAAGATTATATCGCCGGCCGACGCTCCTCGCCGTGGCTTAACAAATACAACTGTATGTTATCATTACTTTATCAGCGGGCCGAGCCACAACGTGCATTGATTATCATTGAACAAAATTAACATAGTCGAATAATGAAGCGAGTCTACGTCACTGGCCGTGTCAATGTTCGTCTATTACGTTGAAAAACACAGCTCACAGCACAAATTTAAATGCTTACAACTCGACACCGAGTCAGCAAATGCGCCTTCTCTTTCCTTAGCCATTACCTGTGTCAGGCTGTGTCCGCCATCGCGATCGTCCACCGAACGGTTTATTCAGTCATTCTGCACTTAATACCACGTAACGAGTTAAATGAATAATTTAAGTATATTACCTTAGTGAGAACATAATGGTAATGCATACTCTCGAGTCTTGCTCTTAGTAGTACTTACTCTGACTTGACTTTAATTAATCAAATATGAAATGAAAGTCCCCATAGAAAGTAAATATGAAAAGTCTAGAATTCATTCGTGAGAAAATTGTTTTATGTATATAAAACTAAGTATGTACCTATGTAAGTATGTCGGTTAAGCCTATTTCCTTTCTCAGGTTCTAGACTGTCTGTGTACTAAATTATTTTATGTATATAAAACTAAGTATGTACCTATGTAAGTATGTCGGTTAAGCCTATTTCCTTTCTCAGGTTCTAGACTGTCTGTGTACTAAATTGTTTTATGTATATAAAACTAAGTATGTTCCTATGTAAGTATGTCGGTTAAGCCTATTTCCTTTCTCAGGTTCTAGACTGTCTGTGTACTAAATTATTTTATGTATATAAAACTAAGTATGTACCTATGTAAGTATGTCGGTTAAGCCTATTTCCTTTCTCAGGTTTTAGACTGTCTGTGTACTAAATTGTTTTATGTATATAAAACTAAGTATGTTCCTATGTAAGTATGTCGGTTAAGCCTATTTCCTTTCTCAGGTTCTAGACTGTCTGTGTACTAAATTGTTTTATGTATATAAAACTAAGTATGTACCTATGTAAGTATGTCGGTTAAGCCTATTTCCTTTCTCAGGTTCTAGACTGTCTGTGTACTAAATTGTTTTATGTATATAAAACTAAGTATGTACCTATGTAAGTATGTCGGTTAAGCCTATTTCCTTTCTCAGGTTCTAGACTGTCTGTGTACTAAATTGTTTTATGTATATAAAACTAAGTATGTACCTATGTAAGTATGTCGGTTAAGCCTATTTCCTTTCTCAGGTTCTAGACTGTCTGTGTACTAAATTGTTTTATGTATATAAAACTAAGTATGTACCTATGTAAGTATGTCGGTTAAGCCTATTTCCTTTCTCAGGTTCTAGACTGTCTGTGTACTAAATTGTTTTATGTATATAAAACTAAGAATGTACCTATGTAAGTATGTCGGTTAAGCCTATTTCCTTTCTCAGGTTTTAGACTGTCTGTGTACTAAATTTCATTTAAATCGGTTGAGTAGTTGACAGTTGAGTAGTTAAGTCGTGAAAGCCGGACTTTCGCTTTTATAATATTAATAATAATAAAATTTTAGTAAAATTTGGATAGTTGGCCTACGTCCTACAGTGGACATCTTTCGTTTATTATTTATTTACTGTCCTAAAATGATTGATTGTTATAAATATTCATAGATGTATGAATCGCTAATTTCTTAAGCCCCACTTTAGTATCAGATTCCACTAACAATAAAATTAGAATGTGGATTTAGATAGTAATTGTATCGTAAGCAAATTTTGCAACCTAGTCCATAAATGTGACCCTAGTATTGTGGATATCATATTGTTAGTCTGAGATATTACTTGTGCTATCTTAAAATAAATAAATCAAATCTTGTTCTTGACGAAGTAGTCTTCTGTATTGTTACACGATTGATCTCTGACTTTAAGACAAACCGAATTTATAAAAACCTAGTTTGGTAATACTTATAATAGCTAGTAATGTTTATGTAACGTCCAGGAGAAAAACAGGAAATATAACACAATTAAAACAAAAGACAAGAGAACATTCTACCGGGACAAACTGAAAAACGATGTAATAAGCAATTGTTTTATTAAAGACATAATAAACATGTTAATAAAGTGAATAAATACAATTATATAATCAATAACTGTTATGTATGATGAGACGCAGGGCAACCCATATTGAGAATAACAGATTGTAAGTACATGATTATTTTAATCGACGACTCCTAATCAAAGTAGCTAACGTGTATCACAGGGGCGCTCTGCTAAGTCATTGCCACTGATCATTGTTTTAGTATAATTTATATTAGTTAAACAACATCTTGTTTTAGTGTAGTGTACAGAATTATTGATATTTATATAAAAACTCTCTTCTGTCTCTTGAACTGCACGTGTCTATCGGCGGCGGTTACTCACCATCTGGTGATACTTTTGCACCATGTTTTTTTGTCGGTATACCATGTTTTTTGTAAAAGTTTTGAATGAAATTAATAGAATTATGTGTCATCGTGTATCAATGTGATATTTTGGCGATACCATAATTATGAGGATACCTCTAGATTTAAAAAATCGGCCAAGAGCGTGTCAGGCCACGCACAGAAAAGGGTTCCTCAGTCACCCATAATGATACATGGATTTAAAATCGTATCCAATAGAAAATTGTTATGTTTACTTATTAATGCGTTAACTTTGTATAATTTTTTTTAAGTAAGCGCATTTTACAAGTTAGGTCTCTATAACTCCTGAACTAAAGTAAACTTTCCAAATATACATGAAACAAACCTAAAGTATCTACACCCCGACTCAGAACTAAAATTGGTGGATCACACAGTGTTGTCCCTCATAGGTTTTGAACTCACAATACTTGGCGCAGTAGAAAGCGGTGAGCCCATTAAAGCACCAGGGCAACCGTGCAGTTAAAATGTTACAAGGCCGTAATCAAATAACTCTGGTTTTAATCGAAAATATTTTTCAATTTTAAATAATTTTAATTTCACACTACACTGAAAGTAAACTGTAGTATATTCTATTATAGGATTGAAAGACAAGAGGCACAAAACAGCAGATATAGATAACTATTATTATTGTTTTGTTGAATAGAAATAGCTAAAACAATGTCTGGGCAAACATAGACTTGCATGTCGTTATTTACCACATCGTAACTTCCTACTTGTATCTCTTAGTAAATTGTAGAATATACATCATATTGTATATGTAATCAATCATATTATAATGGAAGTAATTTCACATTTTAAATGGAAAACTATTGTTAAAGTTGAAACACAAATATGGAAGATACATTGCAACCTTGTACACGAATATTTAATTTAAAATAGTTTTAGCGACATTTCATTGTATAGAAAATAAATACTTACAAATACGGTTATTGACATTTCTGATTTGTACATAGTAAATAGGTTAGTAAATATTTTTTAATTAGACACAGACATTGTATAAAAGCCTATTTTTCAAAAAGGACTATGCGAAGCGATAAATAATGAAGACATTGCTCCCGTTGTATAAGTAGCTTAGAGTAAGTAATAATAACAAAACTAATATACTAACGAACTAATACATTGAAGCTGTTACATAATTATATTAATACTGCGTGACAATAAATGTCAGTAATTTTACATTTAATGCTGCTAAGATTGGAAGTTTACATGTTATTGAGAGGAGGAAGATTTATTAAAACTTTGGAAGACTTGATTTTATGAAACGATTCTGTGACAGTAATTTTGTAATTGTGTCACTGTTTAAGACTACTGAGCAACGAAAAAAACCGGATGTCATAAAAGGTTAAGTGTAGTTTAGAAGTAACAAGAACGTAAAGCGTCCATTGTTATCTACATTACTGAATGGGAAAGTAGTAACAGCAACAGTAGGCTTAAAAAGTGACCATCTTGTACATCAATACTCTCTTTAAAGAATCAAGTAATTCCTCAAGGCTTTTTTACTTGTTTTCTCCAGTCCATTTCGTATCCCGTGATAATAGTATTTACTGTTGAAAGTCGTCTTAACTTAAGTATATCGGGACACAATGGAAACAAATTTAACAAGCGTTTGAATATGAAATATACAATGCATGCCAGTTTACAATTATTATGTCATAATGATTTATACCTTATTCATTTATAATTTCAAGTCTAGATGTTATTTAGTTATCAAAATTTCACTAGCCTTTTATAATGTTATTTTAATACACCATATGAACAAGGCCAACGTTTTTTGTATATTGCAAAAAATGTGTACGGAGAGAACAGTGGGCATGGAATTGCCTATAAACGGCCACATAAGAATACCCCCTCTCATTTTGGACAACTTTTATAATATCACACAATTCTCTGGTCGACTTTTACTTCGAGTTACGTTATTAAGAAAGCGTTATGGGGTCTGATGAAGTTGACTGTGTAAAGTGAATACTTAATTACTTAAACCTGTGTGTATAAAACTACTGCGTTACCTAAATGAAATTCAGCCCACAGAGAATTTACTACAAGATTAGAACTAACGAGACGAGACGAAGAACGATATGTATTCGAGTTAGATACCGTACAATAAGGACTTTTGTAATTATAAGAACGAACTAAATATGTATGCAAATTACACGACAAGTAACTTGATTTAAAAGTAGGTACATACACATATTCATCAACAGCCTTCAACAGTCCACTGCTGGACATAGGCCTCTCCTTAGAAATACACATATTGAGATTGCCAAATAATGAATCTTCAGAAAATTTATGAAATATTGGTTAGTATTTAATTTATATTTTTTCATCATATTCATATTATAAATGAATACTGTAAAGATAACGATTTATCTACGATTACAGTGTTAATCCTCATTGTACGGTCTCTTAAAGTTACGTATTTATCCACGAATCATAGTACAAGTAAGTACAAACTACATTCTCATCTAAACTGACAACGTACACGTATAGTATTGAAGCAACAACATCAACTAAACATCAACGGTAGTAAATATGTTTCTACGATGATCTATTCAAACATCACGTATTCGGTATCCAAATTACAGTTCATTCGAAATACGAAAGGTCATTCAGGATAAATGAAAGGTCAATTATGTATATGACTCCTAACGTAAAAAAAAATCCGTTTGATCCATAAAAAGTTGACTTCTAGTACTAAACGCTGGTATTGGCTTGGCACCATTAATAGACAGGTCAATTCAAGTTCTTGATATTTTATGGTTGAGAGAACATTTATTGAAATACTTTGTAATAATAGCATTAATTTTAATAATTATCATCAAATAAATGACAAAATATTGTCCAACAGATAAATCTGATGAAATAGCTTTTCAGAAATGACTCTATTTCTGAAAAGCTATACGATTGTATATACGTTAATGGTGATTTTTAATTTATAAAACAATGTTGATTCTCCCTTTGACAACCAAAATTATTCAGAATAAGATTTCCGCTCAGTTTTTTTAATCGAGTGGCATTATTTATAAGATGTCATTGTTGTCTCACAACAGATAAAACTAATTTTAATTTAGTTAGTGATTTAATTTCCGAAACGTGACGTTTAAATCTCTATGTTGAGATGATTTATGAGATGATGATTAGATAACAAGATAGAGTTCACGATAATGAATTCTCTTCACGCCTACGTTATACGAATAAATACACTCGCTAAAAGCTCAGCCCTTAGCATTTAGTTACATGACTTTAAATATATTATTTTGTATGTGATATATTTCAAATGTGCACTTTGATCATCAGAACAGTTCTTAAAGTTAATTTTCTATCTATAAATTCCATTTTGTGTAGTTATATTATTTACTGATTTATAAAAAGCTCAAAAGAAATAACTTAAAAATAACGAGATAAAAGTACCTCTAACACATTAAGGTTTCATAGAATGGCTATGCTCTAACGCATTTGGGTGTGTCGTGGAGGTTTAATGAAAATTTTCTAATATAATCTAAATCCATATCCCAGATGAATGAAGCTTACGGGCCGTAATACAAGTAAATATCATTTGATTGAATGTATTGGTTTCTTAGACGAAATGAAATCACCTGACCAAGCATTGTCTTCAGCACGATAGTTTGTTATAAATCGATATTCTAAAACATTTTCCTTGACTCATGTTGTTAAAAAATAAATACCAAAAAATGATATATTTTTAGTTTAAGAAATGTCATTTTGTTTCTTATGATATTATTGAATTTAAACAACAAACTACAAGTTCAAAATTTGTTGAACTCAAGTCTTTCGAGGATAGGCTCTTTAGCCTATATTTAGACAACGATTTGTATTTTAAGCAGCTGAGTCATGCTTTACATATCTTTCCACTAAAATGTTTAGTAGCTTGAGAAGAGATCAACAATTTAAAAAATCAATACGGGACAAAGGGTCGAATGTATCGCAAAGGTCACGTTTATCTTAAGATTATTTTTTGTTATTGTTATTGTATGCATCCTAACTTCCTTTAATTCAAAACATAATTTTTTGAACTCCAAACTAGGGAATATATATTATTTCACGTACACACACTTTGTAGATTTGCATGCATAACAGAGCCACCGCATTTCAGCATTAGTTTTAAAATGAAGGTTTATCCAGTTAGAAAACAAATCTGATTCTGATTTAAAAACAGAAATATAAATAACAAATCAGTTGTTATCCGTCTTTAAAATCTCTATCATTGTTACTCATCATAATACGTAGTCCCTACAGCACTTTCTCGTTATTCTAAATATTATTAAAGGATAGATTTTAGTTCGTTGTAATTTTAGTAGTTCTGATTGTTTTTACATTAAAAAAGTAGATCGCGACATAAGGCAAACATACAAGTAATTAAACAATGACATTAAGTTCAAATATCAAATTGTATCAAAAGCTTTGTTTCAATTTTTTCACTTTGTATATTGATTTACGATCGAATAAATAAACTTAACAGAAATGCGGAATAAATAAGGAATCGTAAATTTGATCATGTAAAATCCCTTTAAAATCCTCTAAGTAGCCAAAGATGATGACATACCATGTGTAGGTTAAATATTTTGTGTTTTGACATGGCTAGGAATGATTGTAACTAGTATCAAAATTTTCAGGATATAGGGTATTGGTTATCCCATGCTTATTTCATATTACAAGTAGGTACACCATTTAAGCCACGATTCGATTTAGTCCAGATATTGAAATTTTTGTATATTTTATCAAAATGAACAATGACGTATAAGGGTAATTAATTATGTTATCGCGTATCAAATATATATAAGCTATTTTTGTAGAGAGGTTATAACCAGGGTTGCCACTTTTTGGAAAAAAAAAATCGGGACGATACTCATTAAGTGGACAGTCGGTCAAATTTCACTCTAATTCAGATCATGATAAAAAAGCAGTTTTTTGCAAATGATAAAATAAAAAGTTTTGTATAAACATTTACGTATTTCCATAGCTTATTAGTCGAAACCCTTATAGATTTGTCACGTCCGTTTATCCGTCCTCGAATTTAAAACCGTCAAAACGGTTGGTGTTAAAAAGGTGAAACTGCATGGACATGATTTTATTACGTCGACAATGTGCTGAAGTAAAATCATGAAAAATATTTTTTTGGGGTACCTCCCTACACGTAAAGTGGGGGCGATTTTTTTTATCGTTAGGGCTATCATTAGATCGGTTATTTCTAAACAAGGAAGTTGCTCCGACAATTTTTTGATTTCAAGCAAGCAGTATGGCGAACAGCATTATGGCGCCTTAGGGAGATAGCCTAGCTTAAAGGACCCGGGATAATAGTAGGAATGAAAAACATCAGCTGACAATAAGTTCCAGTTTTTAACTGCTCGGCACAAGAAGGAAGACCTAAGCCGCTTAGTTCTGGAGCGTATATCTTCCACTCTAAAGGGGTGACTTCCCTGGCCAGATCGTGTTATTCAGTAGAGGAAGGGAGAGGGTGGGATAAGGTGGAGGAGCTCTTCAGAACACTCCCCATGGTAAAGGCGATAGAAGACTCCCTTAGAGGCGACATCTCTTCGCAACTGCAATGGCTCCAGGAACTCTGTGGCTTCGGGACTGTCTATGATGCAAACTGCTCGCCCCGGCAACCGATCGAGAGCGACAACATGTCATTGATATGTAGAAGGAACAGCGTGGGCGACAAGACAGAGCCCTGAGGTACGCCTGCGTTTACCTGCTGGAAATCAGACGCCGCGCCGTCACAAAAAACTCTAAAGCTGCACAATTTAGGGGGCAGGCCGTATGCCGGAAGCTTAGAGAGAAGCTAGCGTTGCCAAAGCCTATCAAAGGCCTTGACAATTCCTTAGGAATATGACAGGCGATACAAGCGTGTCAATACCGGAGACAACTGGTGCACAGTTCTTTAGAACCACCGCTGGGATCCCGTCAGGTCCACTGGCTTTCCGGACGTCGAGTGACCGAAGCTCCGCGCGTACTTCACTACGGTGGACACCAGGCAGTGGTCGAAGGAGCCTAGAGGGGCGAGAACCGACACACAGTACTGCGCTGGGTGGCTCGCCAGCAACAGGTCTAGCAAGGAGGGCGCTTGACTCGACTTATCCTGGTGTGCTGGAGTACCAGTTGAGTGAGATCATGCGTAAGAGCGAATGCGTGGGCAGTTCAGTCATCCGCCCTAACGAAAAAACACACTCCAGCCTTCGCGAGGAAGCACTCCTCAAGCTGGTATCCAGGATTAATGAGATATGTCGTGTCGGCAGGGCAGCGTATCTGTGACTTCGTTAGAAAAAACATAGCCGGCCGTACCGTTTCAAGGTGCTGGTGAACGGCATTGAGGTTTGCATGGAGTCCATGAATATTTGTGAACTCCACCTCTAAAAGTGGGTTGGTGGGAAAAGAGGATGCCGTTGTGGTACTGGTATGCTTCTTCTTTAGACTCCCCCCCCCCTCTCTAAAAGCTAAATGAAAAACTGTAACTCACTGCTAACTCATGTTTCCTTTCTACTATGATCCCGGGTACTTTAAGTGGGGCGCGTAAATAAACATCTCTTTAAACCGCCATACTGCCTCCATTCGCAGTGAGTATGGCGCCTTCCACTTTTGGATTCCATTCATACTTTCCATCAGGTCACCTTGGCTGGCGTATGTCTATATTTAGTGTAATTTGCAATTCTGCTGGAATAAATCTACCGAGCAACCATTTCTGATCTTGGACCGTTTTATTATCATTACTGAAAATACACACATAAAATAAACATTTAAAGGAGGTATGCTCTGAGCACGAGATACAAGACACAATTAAGCGTTTAACTTCTGTGCTTTTCCAGTTTTAAATACTTTAACTCATTTTTATCACAACCTGTGACTGAATACAACAAATAAAATTTTTGGTAAGAAGGTTGTCATTAGTTCCATTTGGCAGCCAATAGCTGTTTTTTTTTTTACACTGCGCGAAAGGGAAAGAAGGTGAATTCAAATTGAGCGATTCTTACATTTGTGAAAAATCGGGACAAAATCAATACGCTGTCGGGACGCGGGACGATATCATCAAATTCGGGACTGTCCCGGGAAATTCGGGACGGGTGGCAACTCTGGTTATAACTGATAGTGGCATATGAAGAAAAAGTAAGGTTGTTAAATACAGGCAAAAGAACCGGCCCAAACCATCCGTAATTATTGTAAATGGGTACAATTAGAAGCAGTGTTAATGTCACGCTACGATTATTATAACGCGGTGCTAGATGGCTTTACTGGAACTTTTGCTGTTTGTTTCAACTACCAGAAGGTACATATCCAATTATTGACTTTCCTGAAGTGAAAGAACTTAATAACCATGTAAGGAGCTGAAACAGTACACTTATAATGAACAATAGCTATAAATTCGCGCAGTAACATTAATATTTTATCACGAATTTAACACGTCTTACTTATCACTATTAAACAATTAATTATTTTAACATTAAAATACTTTTAGAATTCCACATTTGAATTATCAATTGCTTAAAAAAATTATTTCAATTACAATTCCATTATTCTATCAGTGTTTTTATTGAAACTAACATTATTTATATTGTTTCACTTGTTATTATAAAAAATTGCACTTTACTTGTGTTCTTTGAATTACTTGAGCACTACGCGTGTTATGTTGTAGCACACGATTCAACCCATACTTTACAAGTTCACACAATAGTCACAATGCAGAAAGTTTAATCACTCATTATATAAGTACACATCACTCTTATCAGCGTAACGTATTGGTTCATAGTTTTTCAGTCCGAGTTTCTCTTCGAGCGAACGAGCTAATATTTTATGAATTACAAAATAATTATTAAATATTTTTTAACAGGAAGCTCTTTTTGTATATGAAACATAATTAAACGCAAAACTGGCCTTTTCCTCTCACTAATTAACATTTTTAGAGGTTAAAGCATTCTTGTGCAGGTACACAGCTAAGTTAGCCTACTGTAAACAGATTTAAAAGTCTGTGGTGTGAGGTGCTTCCGTTCGCTCAGTCTGAGGTCATGGTGATTTTATAGAAGTGTTGGGAGAGAAGGTCAGTGGCGACACGAGCGGCACCAGCTCGGGCTGGAGCCGCGGCCCGCGTCAGACGGTGGGTTCTGGTGATGTGGTCATCTCCGCAAACTTAACTTCTCGCCCGCGGCGAAACGACGTAGTTCGTCGTGGTGGTGGACTCCGACGTCTCGCAGGTGCCGGGGGCTGTAAGCTTGCGGATGAAGTCTGGGTCATCAAACGCGGGGGAGGTGGTACGGACCGCCCAAACGGTGACTGCTTAAGAAATTGACGAGCTACCACTGGTTGCCAGTATGATGTACCTGGAAAAATTTATCATATCATCTATATATATAAAAATGAATCCCTATTTCCCGCCATCACGCGTGAACGGCTGGACCGATTTGCTAATTCTTTTTTTAAAATATTCCTTGAAGTACGAGGATGGTTCTTAGGAGAAAAAAATATCTGCTAAGTTTTATTGGAGGGGTTCCGAGAAGGCAAAATAAACGTTGAATAGACTGTTAGGCGGTACGAAGTTCGCGGGGTCAGCTAGTAAGAAATAAAACATAGACTTCACGCCAGGATGAGGGAACGGGACAAACCAATAATTTGTGTTATGAACCTCAATCACAAAATAAATAGAGACTTATATTTTGTAACAAAATAACATACTTTTGGGAGCAGTAGTGCATGCACGCCACGCAACACTGCGCAGTCTGCCGCGTGCTCCTTCGTGTACGGCGTCAACACTGGCCGAACGCGTGAGGTGTGAAGGGAGACCCTCGTTATCAGATGCAATTCCCGCGCTTAATCCTTCGCTGACAGAGTACAACTTGTGGGTTATATCTTTACCTGAAACATAAATATAATACCAATTATTAATTATTATAGATTGTATGTGTTAAAGATTAAATGCCACTCGAAGGCTCGTTAAAAATTTTTTTAACTTCACACTTCAACTGCCTCGTTGATCTCGCGGTTAGCTTATGCGACTTCCAATACCGAAGTCTGGGGTTCGATACCTAAGTCAGATACAGAACAGTCCGGAGTCTGGAACTTTTGCGGTATTTCATAAACGGCTTGGAGAGCACACTAAGTCGTCGATCCCAGTTGTTATGTTCTTATCTCTGTTCCATATTTATATATATTTAGGCTAGCATTTTCTGGTAATACTTCCAACAGGCACGACTACCAATCGCTTTATTGGACAGTTAGATGACATTACAACACTAGAGATTGCCTGGAAATCGAAATTCTACCATTATTCAGGATTATTGTTATAGTCACGTACCAGCGCAACTTACGTATATTATGTACTTAGACGTGGCGTTATTTAACAAGAAAATTTTTCGCTTCAACTCTAGATCAATAACCAGAGGCACGACTTTCGTACCGACTCAGACACCATCGTCACCACTACAACCACTTGGATCTCGTCTCAGGAGAGGGTTAAGACCACGGCCCCACGTTGCCTAAGTGTGGGTACGGGACTGGCAAGACACATTGTGGGTATGTAAACCTTGCTTTTGGATGTTTTGAAGCCCCCTGAAGGCCTCCAACTAAGCTTCACGACTGTAATCTTATGATAACAACCAGGCCCGACTGTTTAACGTTTTAATCACGAAAATGCTCATAACATATCATGCCACAAACAAATCACCCATCTAGGTACTGACTGCGCCGTCGTTGCTTACCCTTAGTAATAGGTGGAATACGTTTCGAGGCGACTCTCTGAACACTTTTATTCTCTTGTATAATTGGCGAATATTTCATTTTGACCACATGACTTAGCATTTAAAGACGTGATTCTTAGTCAACTTGACTCAGGGAGGGTTCTTGGCTCAAAGACATCTATCTAGTTTAAGAGTCACTATTTGCCACAGTTAACTATCCCACACACTCAATAGAATCCTAATTCAATTCTATACTTTTTATAATTATCTACACCCGTAATAGTCGATAGCTAGATATAAGCCTCTCCATAGAAAAGAGGTTTTGGTCTACCATACCACGCTGCCGCGCCGGTCAAGCAGGTTGGTAGCAAGTTTTCGAACTCTTTACATGTCGGTCGTAGTTTACTCCTTTAGTTGGCACTTAACATACCAAAGAGATGAATAGAGGTGATGACATTCCGTATTCTTAATGCGGATCTCAACACACGAATAACTATATCGGTCTAAATGCAAATTTCAAAACTCATAACTAATGCTTGGTTTTAGAGTCACAATGCCGCATAAAAATTCCATTAGGCACACATTGCTGTATGTACTTCTTGCCTTCCTAGTTAGTTTATAGTTACAAAAGATAGTGTATTAATAGACGCAAAACATGCACTGTCATTGCGCATACAAACTTTATTAAATCACTTAGTTTAGTTTATCGTCGCTTTACGTTTTACCATGGGCGTGTTAGGAACTTTTAGGGAAAAATGGTAACAAATTGCTATGTATTTATTCCTTAATTTGTTAGATTTATCTAATATGTTTACAATAGCCCCTGACACCTCAAAAATTCTTTATGCCAATAATAACAGAGTTATTATAAGGGAAACCAATTATTTTTACGTGTAAAGGAGGCTTTTATAATTAAGTTTGGAAGTTTAGTTATTGTCGTGACTGGAATTCTTTAAGAGATTTCATAACTAAGTAGGTATTTTAGTTTTAATAAAGATATCTTTATGATCAATTTTTACTGATCATAACAAAACACCGAATCAACGCATTAAGAGCCACATCCATACTTCTTTCACCAATAACCCATAATGCTCCATTGCTGCACTCGGGTCTTCGGTCACTCAGAAGAGGGTTAAGGCCATAAAAAATAATATATATATAAAATATTAAAGACAGAAAAATAATAAATTAAATAAGTAAAAGAACTTGACCAAAATAGGTCGCCTAGTCCTTTACGACGAGCAAAGTAGCTTTCCTTTGAGTAAATGCGTTATGTTAAAGCGTGCGTTTATGCGTTTAGTTAAAGTTATTAACAGCGAACCTTAAATGTAGGATCAAAAACAACTAAAGAGCAATGGAGAGGGCAAGGGTTTCTGTGCTTGATCAAGTCAGATGGCGGAGAGCAACAGGTCATCGACACTGATCGCAAAATTAGCAAACTTAAGTGGCAGTGGGCATAGTCGTAACGAGTTTCTGTGTGGCGACTACGGGCTGAAAAATGGAGTGCGCACTACCCACTTACGATTATCCGACGATCTTATAGTGAGTATTCATTAGACCTTTTGTTGTGGCGAACTTTGGAAGAAACCTGCATTCAGCGTCGTACATCTAACAACTGAGATAAAATAAAGCTGAGATAAGTAAAAGGCGCTTTGGTGTAAAGAGAGTATGATCTTAATCGTCTCAGAGTTCTTGGTTCTTGCAGCTCCGTAGCTATCAAGTCAAACTTTGATTCATTTACTAGGGACGACATTAAATTGATCTAATTATAGAAATTTAATTTTAAACTACTTTGTACGCAAAAAAATTACTTCACTAAAAAGTACCGACTCACCACGTACCCAGTACCACTAGAGAATTTAGTCTGTGATGATCATTAATATTGAAAGCTAATTCCGTACATTTAGCGTGTTCAGTAGAAAATAAATAAATGTAGGAGTTTTACCAGTTCAATTCATACCCCTTTTAAAAGCCTTATATCAGATGAAACGTAAGGTACAATATCGATTGTCTTTGCTAAAAATTCAATAAGTCACGAAACCATAATGAATGTTATACATACTTGACTAACTTACTCAAACTATTTTACTTTGGTTAATCTTTGAACAACATAAAGAGTTTATGTCTAAGCCCTTCGGTCGAGTGTAACAGTCACGTATCAAATCAAGTTAAGTGATTAAGTAAGTATTGGTTGCAACAATCATATTAAGGAGGACTGACCTATAAGACAGTCGAGGACGACCTTGAGTGCAGGGCGGTGACGCAAGACGCGCTCGAGGCGCATGCGCGGCCAGCATACGCACGTGCACTGCTCCTCCGCGATCACGCTTACCTGCGAAAATTATTGGCATCATCAGACTTGCACGCTGTGGAACTGTGAGTATCGATTGAAAAACAATTTGATTTAGATTGCTGATTCACGTGAGATATGCGGAACAGTAAAGTTGTAAGTTGCGTTTCATGGCATTCATGCAACGCAACTTACATTCAGAAATCATAAGTATTTGTTGGAAGCAGGTAACAGTTAGCTGTATTAACAAGGTCTAAAGCCATTTAACGCCTTTAAATGTTTTTGTTTTCATTTAAGAATTAAGTATGATTAGTAAAAAAAGAAAACAATTCATGCGCATTCACTTTCTAGTTTTGGTAATTTACATTTTAGATGTATAGACTAGTAAGAAGATCGGGAAGCGATCTCCGTCCTCCATAAGTGCATGCCTGGGGGTGACAGGAGGCCATCTGTCATCCTGGCAGAAGCAGGCCCGGGAGGCGGCGTGAGAGCAGAAAGGGAATGTCAGGGTTCCCTAACAGAAGGAGGCCATCTACAAGCCGTAGGTGGCCTAGGAAGTTTCTTTCGAGGGTACACTTGGTTCCTCGGCTCATAGTACCCGAGATGGCATGCGGTTTTATTCTTTACTTTACTTACTTTGTATTGAAGCATTTAAACTAAATTTGTTGATATGAAATCTAAACAGTTTCCCTAATTGTCTCAAAGAAGTACATACATGATCTACAAAATAATACTACAAAGTATACTGGCATCTAATAAATATTTTGTGTATTTTAATATGATTAGATTTATAGTATTTTTTTATCACAGTTTCTACTAAACTCTAAACACAAACGAAAATCTAATATTAACCTTCATAAATTTCTGTTTTAAGAATTCTATTATACTTCCATCTTAATATTCGTATTTTATTTAATATCTGCCAAATTAACTGAAATGAAGGTTGTATTTTTATAAAAAATACTAGCTGATGCCCGCGGCTCCGCTCGCGTTCTAGGGGTGTGAAAAATAGATGTTGGCCGATTCTCAGACCTACCCGATATGCTCACAAAATTTCATACAAATCGGTCCAGCCGTTTTGGAGGTGTATGGGAACGAACATTGTGACACGAGAATTTTATATATAAGAAGATAATAGAGGTTAAAGAACCCATTTTTTTACGAAGTAGTGATCGATAAAATATAATTCGTATCGAACTTTCAAAAGTTACTATTCTTGTTTGTGTAGTGTGTACCTACTCTAGGTTCAAAGTTGTTTACGGAAATGCAAATTTGAATACACACGTATTTTCCATACGTCTATACCACATTTAGTGTATGAAAAATTTTGAACTTGAGTATAATTTTTATTTTATAATATATAATGTATTACTTACGATGAAAGTTCTTTTGTACATATATAAATATACCTATAATATACCCACAAAACGTTAAAGTAAAAGCGAAAAACTAAAAATCAACTGAATTAAAGGTAGTGTAGTAGAACTTTACCTGGAAGACATCATCAGACTGTTCACGATTTGCCTCCCATTCAGGCGAATCTATGAACTGATACGGTTGTATGAAATGGAGATGCGTTTCGTCACAGCTTACTCGCATTCTATTCAAACATAAAACATTACATAATTAAATAATACCTTATAAGATCACTAAGTAAAGAACAGAAAGGGAAATTTTTTCAACAATCAGTACGTGAAACGGCTTCATTTTACTTGCGACTTTACGTTAAGTTATAGTTATGATACTTTTCGTCCAACATTAATGTTGCCTTCCGTATTATACTATATACCTAATGGCTTCGATGGGAATAAATATCATTAGCGTATGGAATATCGTACTTTACCAAAGTGGCCCTACCCAAATAATGAAGTGTTATTTTAATACGGCATAATGAAAACAAGGTTTATGCGTTTATACTACGATTGTACGGGAATGGTAAAGTAGTATTTATACTTATGTATGTAACTGTATTCATTAAAATAATTGATTCCAACTCAGAATTAACGTAATTCAATAGCGCTAATTATGTTGTTTTCTAACTAAACTAATATTTCTCAAATATTACACATGATTCTCTTGTTAACATAATCAAATTTAAGTTCTAGTTAGATATACTTTAATATATTATATACTTTAATCTCATTGACTTTTAGGCATGATAGTTTAGTTCAAAACCAACTAAATGTTCATCGGAAACACACGCTTGTTTATTTGTGAAAAATCTTTAACAAATAGCAAACGAAAATATATATATTATTTTTCTGCCTGTGACAGATATAGAATAAAAAAAGTAAAAAAGACCTTCCCATAGAGAGCACTCTTTCAGAATTAAACTGTTAAATTATTTTCCCTGAGAGTTATTCTTAAGATAGAGGTATTTCGTCGCTCTGGGGACCATTATGTTATCTTGTAATCGTAAACCAAATAATGCGAATTATTAATTGGTCAAATGTTTGGAGTGACAAGCTGCAATAACATTGACATTTAATATATATTTAACAAAAATTGAATGGAAAATAAGTGTATAAGACGAGATTCCACTAAAAGGTATGTTTTTATGAGAGTACTGTTTAAAACCTATACCAGCCTCTTTTGTCATATCTAAAAACACGTCAAGCTAATCTGATAAGGGCTGTTGATAAAGAGAGTTTTGAGAAAAGAAGTAGCAAGGCCTATTAAGAAGCTTCTTTGGAAGTTTAACAGTGAATTATAATTACACTTATTTATTACTTTGAAGTCGGTTTCAAAAGACAGTTGAATATAGAAATTCTGAAATTACGTAAATACCTATCAAGAGTCAATCAATTAGTCATGGAATACAAAATGATGTTTCTTTTGAGTACAATATCACAATGCACAAGTTCTAACAATGCCACGACACTGGTAAAATAAAGGAACAATATTTATCTACGAGTAAAACAAAAGAATGTGTAGATATCTTATTTTACATGGTGAGGGTCGTCTCTCGTCTTTGAATTGTTTATTTTGTAGCCCTGACCCACGATTTTTATCGTTAAAAGATTTTTCGGGTACGGCTATTCAATATTCAATTTATTCCGTAACAGATGACGCACCCTAGTAGGTAGAAAGGTAAGTTAATTAGCTACCATTAGGTATTTCTGTAAAAGCTTTTTGATCTCAAGTAACTTAATGTAATCATAAATGTGTTAATATTTGGGTTTGGATAAGTCTCTATCTCTAGTTAATGTGCTAAATATTACTTATTGTAAAATATCAATTTTATTTATTACTAGCTTTCGCCCGCGGCTCCGCTCCGTGTATGTCGGTTTTCGCGGTCGCGCTGGACCAATACAACAATATAATCGCTTCAATAGTTTTGCGTGAAAGTGCGACAGAGATAGATAGATTTACTTTCGCATTTCGTTTTTACATATAAAAAAATAAATTAACAAAAGAAACCAATAAATACATACTTTCCTCTTAATAATATAGAAAGTCTCTCATCAGCCGGCGTGACTTCTTCCACCGCATACGCTTCTCCGGGATCCAGACGCATTATCCGCGCTTCACGTGTCAATTCTTGGAAGTGTTTTTTATTGACCTTGAGCGGCTTGAACAACTTCAAATACAGCTCTGTGAGCTCTAGTGATAGTGCTGGCGGTAAGAACCTGCGACAATATTTTCATTAGAAAAACCTCGACTGGAAGGGAGTACCTATACCTTGGCAGCGAAGGAATGATGAAACAGACTCAGATTTGCTTGGAAAATGATCCATTTTCATGTTTCACGTACTCAGTTCTTCAATTTGGACATTACTGTTACTGTACTGAATAGTGTACATACGTTAACTGGGAACTGTTATGATGATGACGTCAGTAAGTAATAATTACTCATAATTTTGTGCTGAACTAGTAGGTACTAACATTATCAGAACCAATTAGTTACCTCATTTAGTTATAGGTGACGTTACAGTTACAAAATAAACTATTCATTACTCAAATTACTCGTCGAAGCAGTTCACATTTCGATACATAAGTATTCTTTTTAACCGACTTAAAAAAAATGGAGGAGGTTCTCAATTCATAAGATTTCATAGAACCTCGCTATCCACCTGCGCTTGCAGCCGCTCCAACCGGAGAATTTACTGGAATAAGCTTAAATGCCGTAAAACGTTTGGTAGGAAGTCTTTTGGCTTTACGGGACCTTACATTTACACTAAACTCAACAACATTAATAATATAATCAATGTAAAAAGAAATCGTTGCAAGGAAATCATAACGAAATGGCTATATACTTTAGACTACAATAGCACAGAACAGTTTTTGAAGATATTGGTATAATAATATTAAATTGTGTCTATACGTGTACGTGTATATGTTTATTGTATGTATATATATGAATAATTATATAAAATTTAAAATAAAGTAAACTCCACATCACATTGCTCAACAACACATCACATCTGACCAAAACATCATATACTTGACACCCTCACACCACAACATCTCAATCACACCACACCTCATTATCACAGTACACCTCATCACCACACTATAAGTCATCATCACACTACACCCTTTAAACACATCTCACCTCATCACATCACACTAAAACACACCTTATCAGAACATTATCTCATAACATTATTTTATTATAATTATCGAATAAAGGATTTGAACGAAGGAGAATAGATCCCACGACACAGGAAATCCTAGTGTGGGGTCTAGGGCCTCAACCCATGTATTTTTTTCTTATGAGACAATAAAGAGATATTATTATTATTAATTCGTCGGAATCTTTTTTTTAATGTATGTACAGCGATAATTTCGTCGTTTATAAACCGATTTCAAAAATTCTTTTTGCATTGGAATAGGCGTAGCTTACAGGCTTACTTATCCCAAGAAAATCCCGAGAGAACTCTTCAAATATCACAGGCATTCATTGACGTCGGTTCATTTTTGTTAAAATCATATTTGTAATAAATTTGCAGTAGTATGTATTTAAAACTTTAAACAGTTTTATTTGATACTAGATGAGTCCCGCGGTGTTACTCGCAGTTTTTGTTGAAAATCGCAAGTAACGCCGCGGAGCGAAGCTAGTCTACAATAATAGCATAAGTGTGTCATCAGCATCAGCCATCTGTCAGTGAAAGTAGTACTGTCCAAAATCGGTCCAGCCGATTCTAGGTTTACCCGGAAGGAACTGACAGACAGAGAGATAAAAAATTTACCTTATATATTTTCAAATGAATTTAGTAAAAAAAACCGTTCATTTGATATTACATATAGACCCTTCCATTTTCATTTATTTGTATAGATTGTGTCTATTTGGAAAAAAAACTAATGGAAAATAACTAAACAAATATTTTAAAATAATGTCAAACTAATATGTTTAAGCAATGAGTTGCTTCTAGTTTGTGGTTTTACCTTAATGGTTATTGTTTCTTATTAAAGAAATAATAGCAATTGATTCTTACAAACCAAATTATCTCTGCGAATTAAACATTCTGTCCCTTTTAGGCTCTCCATCATAGAACATGTGGATGCAATCCGTGTAGTGACGGAATTAGAATACAAAGTGTCACCACCCCTATTCATTCCATGGGTGTCGTAAGAGGCGACTAAAGGAACAAAATAAGCAGCTAACATCACTGCCAAGGGAAGGAAAACTTGAAACAAGCCCTTTACCAACCCGTCTGGCCAGCGTGGTATAGTAGGCCAAAACCTCCTTTCAAAGGAGAGGCCTATGTCCAGCAGTGGACTGTTAAAGGCTGTTGATGATGATGATGATCATAGAACATGGATTTGATATTTCCTACCTCTTTAGGTAGGTATTTTTACCGTTTCGGCATAAACTCATTTCTGTTACACTGGGTCATGAATTGAATTCATCTTTAAGGTTTCTAAGTTTAATTCCAATGTTGAAAACAAAACAATTAGCAATAAAATCATTTTCTGCAAAAGAAGTTGAAATATCTATTGTACTTACAAGTTGTAAGATTGAGAAGGTTTGTTGCAAATCAAAGAAATTAAGTCGCAAAGTTAAAAAGCCAAGCAGACAGTGCTATTATAATTGCACTTAATAAATGTGGATGCAATATTTTATTGGCAGAATGAACCATGATAGAAATATAAAATGTTGCCTCATTTACCTTATAATTAAAAATACTGTGTGAATAGAGTTAACAAGCACCAAGGCGAGGCTCCAGAGAAGAACATCAGGGGCACACACCTCTGCCCCAGCCCATAAGCCCATGAGAACTGCTCCCGCAGCTGCCAACGCTCGAAGCACCAGGATGCTCTGCTTGAAGCTTTTGGGCGCCAGGAACGCAATAGCAAAGCATAAGTTTGCCGCCTGTTTGTGAAATTCACGAAGAGTTATTTACATTCACTGATCTGACAAGTGCTAGTATGTCAGTATAAAGAAATAATAATAATTATAAATAAATAAATATTTCGGACATCTTACATACAACGCCATCTAATCCCAAACTAAGCAGAGCTTGTATTATGGGTACTAGGCAACTGATATAAATACATAAACATAATTTTTTTTTGTAAATATATACATACATACATTATGCATAGAAAAACACCCAAACTCCGAAACAAATATTTGCGGATCACACAAACATTTGGTCCGACCCGGAAATCGAACCCGAGACCTCTTGATCAGCAGCCGCATACGCTGACCACTAGACCAACAAGGCAGTCCGTATTTGTAAATGCTTTTATTATTTTTTTATCATCGAATGACATTCCTTTTCTTTGATTTTTATTTTATATAGAAGTCACCTTAGTTAGTCCATCTTCTTAGTAAGTTAGTTTAGTAAATTTTATATTAAATATTGGATCCTAAACTTTAGAAACATCGTTAGCACAGTTATGTATCAACTGTTGTAGTGTTATTGGTACTAATGACAGTTGCAGACGTCGACAGAGTTGTTGACAGAAATAAATTAAAAAAAAATATTTGGAGAAAGAACACAAGAAGAAAAAACTGAGTTTCTTTTTTGTTATAACGTTTTAAAAATAATGATAGACGTATATCATTTGGTAGCTTTAGAAACAAAAAACAACCTGAAACAGATCTTGTTGTGCATTGGTCCATTTGGCGCAAAACCAGTGGTTGTTGTGTTCATCGGTGGAGCTCCCATTGAGCAGCTCATAATCTGTGTCGAAGGTAGTGTTGAGCCGCGTGGCGTTGTAGATGAGTGTGGCGTTGAGCCAGGGCGCGACGGAGACCGGCGCGGGCGCGGCGGGCGCCATGGTGCCGGAGCGCGCTCGCCCCGCGCCGCCCCGCGCGCCCCCGCCACCCCCCTCCGCGGGCTCGCGCTCGCTGCTCCCCGCGCGCCTCTCACCGGGGGACACGAGACGATTCAGTTGGGCTCTCGCTTTTAGTATTACCACCTCCATCACCACACCCTGCTGCCGACTTCGATCTCGAGCCCACCCTATCTGCAACAAAAGGTAACATTCATTATCCATGTTTACTAGCTGAACCCCGCAACACTAGTATAAAAAGAGTAGCGTAAGTTACTTCTTATATCAATTATATTCGTCTGAGAGTCCCAAATTAATCGGTATAGTCATTCCTTATATTAGCCTACAGTACACAATAAACTAGTAAACATTACCAAAATATTTGAAATTCTAATTTCTGATGTAAGTACCGCATATACTTTTATTTGCAGATAAAAACTTGTTGAATTGAAATAAAAACAGACATTTAAATTATATTTATTTGTATATATGTGTACACACTACAGTAATGACGTTTTAATAATACGGAATAGCACAACCGCTATTTCTGTTGTGCATATCGTAAGAGGAAAAAAGGAAAACTGAAAAAGAAAATATTGTTCAATACCAAATTTGTCTGGCCTGCACGGTGTAGTGGCCCACAATCGCCTTCCTAAGAAAAAGTCTACGTCCAGTAACGGAATATTTAGGCTGTGGAAGATGATGATGATCTATAGTTGCGTCACAAGTAACTATAGAACTATGGGATTTTACATACAACGTTCCTAGTAAGGTCAAATGTTGTTTTTTAAGAAAACGCAGATATCGTTTCGGAATTATACATATATACAATTATAACTGAAAGCTTCTCGAAAATTTCAGCTCCTATTTTTTCACAAACTGTATGACGTGTGTATAACTTTGCATGCGATCCCTTTAAGTAAATAAAAATATATACATTTATAAAAATATTTTTTCATATATAAAAATAAAAATACATTTTTTTATTGTGTCTGGATATACTTATAACAACTGTAAAGGCGTTATTAATCATCTTCGCTAGGTAAAAATTGACATTAAAGTATGTGTGTATTTTTTGATGTAAAGTACATATAGACTCAATAAAAATAAAGTCATATTCCTTTGTAGAGTAATATCTTAGTGTTACTTTACTCTACTACTGTAATTATTTATGTAACATTAGTAATGTATTATCAGGGGATGTCACTCCGCACTTTAGGTATTGTCGGCCTTGTCGGCCGCTTGCCTGACAGCGCAGGCCATTCCGGTGGGCTATCGCTTACGCACGGTACGCGTCACGTTCGTAGCCGCGACGCTCTCGCGCATTATTGAATTTTTTTATACTTTTCGATACCTACCCACAATTGCTTCTAATGACAAACATCGATCTTCTAATTCATGTAAAATATATAGTTCTGTTTACGGATGTCTGAATAAAAGATTTTAGATGTTAGGTAGGAACTAATCTGGTCGTGTCATACATAAATACATACGATATTTCGATGTGATATTATTTAAAACGTCATTTGTTGACAACTTTTGTCAACAAATGACGTTTAGGTACTTACCTACAGTTATTTTTTCACTAAAGTGCTAGAGAAAAAGTAGTTATTATACCTATTTTAAAATATTTTTAATATAAGACATACCTGAATACGTCAGAACAGATAAGAGTTACACGAAAGCAAGAGACGCAATTGTAGGTAAATATAATCGTAGGTGTGCAATCTGCATTGAACTTAATGTTATGACACCAAAGGTCCCTATTTCTTTAATTTACTTTATGGAGTGAGTCTTCTGTACTGGTACTATTATGTATTCTGTGGTATTATACACTATTCTTCTACGAGTGTAAGTAGTTACACATATTGACAACAACATCCGTAGAGACCGCACGCCGCGTAGCTAGTTGCTACGCACCGCACGATTTTCACGATATTAGTTTTTCTTCATTGTTAAACTCCTTCAACACGTTATTTCTTGCTACATCACACTTTTATAATAACCTTTAGCCATCGCCTTTAAAAAACGCAGCTTTCAAAGCTGATTTATATGAGTTTCCTAAAATTTTATGTTATTTTAAATGGAAACATACTGGTATGCTAACAAAAAAACTTCTAACTACAAACAATGACAATGCATAGTTCGTTTTATGACGGAAAATATTGTGCAGTATGCACCGAATCCGTACGCGTATATACCAGCCCATTTCCGAGCTCATCAAGTCACAAGCTGAAGCGATGGCGAAGCGAAGGGTGAGGCCCGGGTGCGGTGCTCTGGCAAGTCTTACATTATGGGAAACGTTATGATAGACTTTAGTCTTAAAGTCAACTGCAACCTAATTTGAGAAAAAAGCATAAGAAGATACCTTTTTATGTAAAGAAAAATCTCTTCGACTTACAGATTAGACAACTTACAGATTAGTAACATATTTATCGAATTTTTACAGAGAATTTTTAAATTAAATATATACAGAGAATTCTCACTGAATTTTTTTACATATTCTACCGTCAGGTATGCGGCACAATTTGTGGCTCATGACATTTATACAACACTACTTAAACTGTCTTTACTATGAGGTAATGTAGATAGCCTCTACATTTTAGGAGAAATTTAAGTACTTACGTGACCCCTAAAGGTGGTCGAACCCAGCACTAAGGGTTACCTAATTCTCCCTTATTGACACCATGAATTTCGGTTACATTAGTGTAAACTGCCATTAGACCCATAAATTACCAAAAGGATATTTTATAAGCTAGGGTAACCACTTACCAACGTGTTTGTGAACTCTAAATAGCATGATGTTAAGTGATGAATCGTTCTGTGAGGAGTATGAGTACAAGGAAATGAAACTTTAAGAACGATAAGATATGTACATATATGCCATGAACGTTTATAATACATACATTCATATATGGAAAGTTTAATAGCATAATTTTGCTTGGGCCTTAGTTTTTTATGCCTAGTAATTACTGTAAAGGCTCGTAAAGAAGGTACGTAAAGGTCCATTTCAAATGTGACATAAAATAATCTAATAAAATATTTAAAGATGCTACTGCCTTATCTATTTGGTTCGTGTGAGACGAGGGGAGAATACTGATCTGATTCAATAGTCGTAATGTAGACAGAGGTATAAAGTTAGAATCAATTCTATCTACGGCAATGTGGAGAATATCGTAGTTTATTTAAGCAGTACAATACATAGAGTACCCACATTTTCAAAGGAATGAATGAAAACGAAATGTATTTGCTAGACGTAAATCATTTCAGTTATAGCATGTTGTGCCATTAAATAGGTGCTGGATGCTTCTGTTATTGCGCATTTTATGATCTCAACGATCACCACTTGTCACGTAACTATGGAAGCAATTAGCGTCAGGGACAGTTATATGAAATAAATGTGAGAGATTGGTATTCCGCTCATTCTTCTGCGCATTTGATGCGCTAGTACTTTAATTTATATTGGTGCGTTCTCAATCCTTGTGATAATAATAGTAAAAGCCCTACACTTCAAATATTTTGTCTTTAATAGTAGATTAGTAGCCAAGGGCTGTAAGGCATCAATTGCAGCCCGAGATATTTTGGCGCACGAGCGCAGCGAGGGCGCCTATAGTTCGAGGGTGCAATTGGTACTTACACCCGAGCTAACTATTCTGCTTTACATCTCGATTGTGAGGTAAGTAAAAAAAAACCGGCATTATAAGAATAAAACATTACATCTGCAGTTTATATCTTCATCACTTGAAGAACCCATGTTTTTTCCTAATTAGCACGTAACTATGAAAAAAAATCCCAAAAAAAGCAATATTTAAATTAAAAGTTTTCTATTCCCGCCTCTTTTCATTAAAAAGAAACCAGTAAAGAACTTATTGTTTTTTTCGAGAATGAAATTGAGCTTCGCCGTTCGATATTTAAAATTGATGACATATACTCACACGAAGACAAGGCTGAATAGCAAAGCGACCTCTTTGGTCATTGGGCTTAATGCATGATGTCTTTACCAGTATGATGCTTAGATGTACGCGAACTTTTTGTAAGAAAGTAGCGTTTTTTTTTTTAATTACTTACTGCCCTAGGGTTTTTCTAGCTACATTATTATCCTAGAGCGCTAATAAGTCACTTAAAAGCCCCATTTGGAGGTAATAAGGACCTACTTACCGAACATGAGAGATGTAAAAGGAATTTTAGTTAATTTTTCATTTTATTTTACAAGAGATCTTTCATTCACAATTAATGTAACTCCCGTTTAATACCGAGATTTAGTCGGGTCCAAATATAGAAGACATTACGATTCCTGGGCGTTGTTAGTCTTAACGATTACATTAAGTGGTTATCATGTAATAAATAGGTAAGCACTTTCTTATAAAAAGGTAAGTACTTTTCTGTTAAAAATAATTAAAACTTGCTAGTAGTAGACGTTATTATAAATATTTTCCAAGTTATGTTTCTTAATCTTAATACATTATATATTCGTGATTAATATTATCTGTATTTTAGAGAGGACTTAATAGACTCAATATCTTTCGACAACCCTATCATAATTTTACAATGTTCAATACTGTATTGTCTGTAGTTTTAGTAGTATATTTTTATACATTTCTATCTTTATCAATCGAAGTTTATTTAATACTTGCTAATGGCCCAGGCTCCGCTCGCGTCATAGTGGTATAAAAAATTGATGTTGGTCGATTCTAGAACCTACCCGATATTCACACTTTTATTTTTACAAATCGGACCATCCGTTTCAGAGGAGTTTGGTAATAACCGCGACACAAGAATTTTATATATTTGATTGTGAAATGCTTATATCAATTATAAAAGCAGAATTGAATCAATTACTTTTGAAAAGAACAATTGATGACATTAATGCACATTAAATACTTGCGGTATGCGAGTTACTAATACTTTCGTTTGTACTAAATTGTATAAAACCTAACAACTATAATTAGTAGAGGTAATTTAAATCTAAAGTATCACGCCATAACACATTTTTGGTTGGTTAATGGAACTGGCCACTTTGAGTTGATATTCAACAAACTTCGTTTCTTTTAAGGTATCTATCTAAATAAAAAAAAGTTTTCAGGTTCAACTTCAAAGTGAAAGTGCATACAACGCAAATCAACCAATCTTGTTGGGTCTGTGTTTGAATAGGATATAACTAAGTCATAACAAAAAAAAATTGACTATGGCTTTTTTTAGAATACATGGTTTTATGTTAAGACATATTCAACGTCGATCCATTTACATATGTGTGATCTATAAAAATAGGAGCTTTTAAAATTATAAAACTCCCATTTTTCAATTAAATAATTAATTGGTTACAAGGAGCGTCAAAAATCCTGCTTTATTTCTTTCAAAATTGAAAATATAACACCAAAATACTTTTAATAAATTTCATATTTTAAATTATAAAATTTAGTTTATAAGTACGAATATCATCTGACTATTATATGAGTTAAAGTTTGAATGTACTTTACCTACCAACTCGCAATTATTGTAATTTAATGGTTCCGTTTCATTATAAAGTTTTCTATTATCTCAATGTTAAGTATGAACTGAAATGCGCCAAAGATGGTTTTTAAAGTTTACATTTCTTACATTTCTAAAAATCCATACATACATAAAGTATTTACTTTAATCCGTTATAGAGGTTTAGCCATGAATGTGTTACAAACAGACATATTTATGTCTGTTTGTAACACATTCATGGCTAAACCTCTATAACGGATTAAATGAAAATTGGCATGGATAGATTTTGATTCATAAAGAAGAATATAGGCCACTCTTTAAACGACAACTGTCATAAACGTGGGCGGAGCCGTTTGCAAAAACTTGTTTAGTTATTATAATAAACAAAACATCATACAGAAGTTATATTTCAAGAAGTAAATGTATTACTCGATATGAATCAGGCACAAAATAAACAAGACAGAAACTAAGTGACAGTTTAGGTTTCTTAGGTATTTGTATTAGTGCGTTAGCATGTTACAATATTCTAGGAAAATTCCGTCCGTAGAACAAAGGACACAAAAAACTATGCTATCTGTCATCACTTCTTGTTTGTTTTTGTTAGTCGTGACAAGTACATTTATATTATTATAAATAAGGATGGATAGTTTTCTGTCTAGAATAACAACTGTTAGGATGACATTTTAGATACACTAGCTTTTCTCCCGCGTCTCCGCCCGCGTGTTTGTCAGATATGTGGTAACGTTTTTGAGTTATATTCATGGGTCGGATCAAATATTTGTAAGATCTGCAAATATTAGTATCGAAATTTGAGTGTTTTCTTAGTGTAATATGCATTTATTAATATTTTTTAACTTTAGGACTACATAATAATGTGTAGATTTTCGAAAATATTGTTATTAATTTTATGTATTTCAACTTTCCTGTAACAAATATCTGTTTATTTACATTAAAGTATTTCGCTAGTCATTGTAGTTGTAAAGTATGATACAGAGAAGTGAATAAGTAACTAAAAAAAGAAAAATGAGAATTAAGAAAAACTAATTGAAATATTCCTAAAACAAAGATCTGCTATTTTTAGATTATATTGTGTACCTAAAGTTTGCTTTTAACTTTGTACTCTGCCAAATTTTCCTAAGGGAATATATAATTACTGATAGAAACTTTCATTCCTGAGTAGAAATTTCGTTTAACAAATTCGTTAAGCCATTTATAAATCAAAATGTTGTTTCCACATACCAAAACTTTCATCAATAACATCATGGTCGAAGTACTAGAAGTTATGTAGAATATCTTTTGTCAAATTCAATTTAACTATCATGTAAAACAAGTTTTGTCACAAAACATACTTTAACTCAAAAATAATTACCAGAATCTTTGCCAAACTTCGTTAAAATTGTTTATGTAGAATCGACGCCAAACATTAGCAAACAACCAAATACTCGCCTAGATTTAAATTAAAATTTACGACCTACTTGCGAGATAATTATGTTTTTCCGTCGCTCCGTCCGTCCTCGAACTACCGTCCAAACGGTTAGTGCTAGAATGAAGAAACTATGCATCAATATGTGTTGTAATTACGTCGACAAAGTGCTACAATTTTTTTTTATTTGGGGTAACTCCTACTACACGTAGTGTTTTTTTCTTTCTCGCGTCTATCCCATCGTGTGGGGTATCATTAGATAGGCCTTAACTTACGTTTCTAAAACTACTTTTGAAAATAGATATCCGTTTGCGAGTTATTCATCTTTAAAGGGAATTTTTCGTAAAAAAAACCCCCCTCTAAAAGCTAAATAACTGGCTCAAAAGTCTGAAAAAAATCACAATAGTAGCCCATATTTTAAATTCACTTACCATTATGGGTGACTACGGAACCCTATTCTATGCGTAGCCTGACACGCACTTGGCCATTTTATCTACTTTTATTTTACGTAATGTTATAGATAACTCTAATGGAATAAGAAAACTAATTTCCTTTTTTCATTCTTCAGTCCATGAAACAGTCTGTTTCTTCAGCAAAAAAACCTAGCAGAGATGTTTAAATTATTTATAAAAAAAAATAATCCTTACTAATATTATAAATGTGAAAGTAACTCTGCTTTCAAAGTTACTTTCAAAACACGCCAAAACAACTAAACCGATTATTTGAATTTTCATACACAGATAGTCCAGAGCCTGAGAAAGGACATACACTTTAACAGCAATAATCGACATACACGCGGGCGGAACCACGGGTAATAGTAATACATTTTTCGGATATCTGACACTCAACGTCATCTAGTTACAAACTAAGATGAGCTTGTACTATTTTTTACTACATGCACTTGGGGACCATTCACCGAACGTGAGTGACTACAAAATGGCTAAACACCGGATTCGAGCTAATAGAGCTACGCTGATCTCACGAACGTGTCGGTCTACTAACCTCGCATATAAAATCAACTTAAAATGACAGCATTCGTACTGTTGGCTTTGTCGGACTCGAACCGACTTAAAACCGCACGTCCTCTCGGGCACTAGAAATTGGGAAAACAGGTGCATACTCGGGAGGAAAACCCTTGAACCTCGACGTGCTTCAGACCACCTACAGTTGGTAGATAATCCCCTACTATACCAGAACGTAGTAGAAGTAGCGCTCATGTTGGCACCTCAGCCTGCTTCTGTTAGGGTGCTGAATAGCCTCACCTGTCATCCCCATATCTTAGAAACTCGTGATCCCCAGTCAACACTTCTGTATTCTACTCAAGCTTCCCATCAAGTAGAGTAGTATTTTTGACATGTCCAAATATAAATATAAAGCTTACTGATACACTTATTGATGCAATTAAAACTTAGGAACTCGTGATTTCAAATAAATATTTGTAACTGCATGCATGCAAACAATGTCAGGTTAATACCTGGAGACCAGATTTATAATATATATCCATGATCATATATTGTATGAATGGAAAAACTTTAAGAGTATGATGACTTCAGCTTCGCAGACAATAAACGTCTATCGATCTTTATCGGCAACACTTCTCAGAGTGGGTCAGTAACGTACTTGTTTCCCTCCTCCCCTTCGCACCACTGGATAACTAAGGGTTCATCGACATTGCTTCGTAAGTACATCACTCTTAGATATAAATTCTGTGATATAATATGTTCTGATTCATCATGCTTATCGCTTAGTAATAGAACGCTTACCCGATAGTTGTTCCCATATAACTTTTTAGGCAAGTCTACTTTACGTGTCAGATAAGTTGGTCAACAGTAGCAGTTTACTGCTTTGCTTTTATTTTATCCTATTATATAGTTCTTTATTTTCTTAGGTTATTAATATACCACATTAACCTCATAGCCTCATACTTACTGGTAAGTAGTACCTAATTAAAGTATGGATACAGTAAACTATAAAATAGAATAACAATAGTACTTCACATTCAAAATTTGTCAATACAATTCACTGTACAGTTTCTTTACATTCAGTTGCTTCTGAAGTTGGAAGTCGGTCGTATCATTCTGGAGAATAGTTGCAAATCGTTGTAATGTTCTAGAAAATATCGCGATTTAAAACTGCTAATGATTGAATTTAAACTATTAAGTTTTCAAAATTTGTTCAAATGAAAAGACTATATGGTTTGATACTAACTCGAATAGATTTATGGAAGAATATTTAATTAGTTTCATGTGATTAGGATGATCAAAAAGTATCAATCATGATCATAGTTAACTCTACAATAAATGACGGGTCTAGTAATGACGTAATTGTTTAACAGAGACATTATCTACCTGTCGACCGATTTTATGATACTGATAATAATAATCTTTATTTTCATAAGCCAGTTATAAACTAAGTACATAGATCGAACTGCAAAAATAAATTTTATTCAGAGGCGTTGACAACCGCGGTCGCCGCCATGGTACGGCAAGCAACACTCTCGTGCTAGGAGTAAACCTGTGTTGGAAGTATCGGGACCCTCGCCATGGAAGTGATCTCGACCCAGTCGCAACAGCTAATTAACTTATGACTACATTAGATCTACTTCAATACTGGGTCCATATATTAGGCAAGCCTGTATTTAGGACCCAGCTACACTTAAAACTAAGTCATATACAATGCCAAGTAGAATTAAAATCGTGTCCAATAAATAATTCGTTATTTTTGTACGAAGATTTCCAAGTAAGCGTTTTTACGAGTTTACAAGTTAGGCCTCTATAACTCCTGAACTAAAATATCTACATAATCTGTTATAGTTCTCCTTTAAAGTTCATCATATGGACTAACATCACGATTTTTTTCAGATTTTATGAGTTGGCGGCTTAGCTTTTAAAGGGGGGGGGGGAGTTAAATAACTCGCAAACGGATACCTAAATTAAAAAGTCAAATTAGCAACTTCTCCATGTTTTTAAAAGACCTATCTTACGATATCCCACACAATACGGTAGCCACGAGAAAAAAAAACTTTACGTGTAGGGGAGGTACCCTAAATAAAATAATTTTCATGATTTTATTATAGCACTTTGTTGACGTTATAGAAACATATCCATGCAAAGTTTTATCTTTCTAGCACTAACAGTTTGGACGGTAAGTCGAGGACGGACGAACGGACGGTCGGACACGACGAATCTATAAGGAGTCGACGAGTAATGAACTACGGAACCCTAAAAATGACAAAAGTTGAGTAATTGTGTATTCATATGGGTGTGTGTATGCGTGTGTGCATGTATGCGTGTGTGTGTTTATGTGAATGCGTGTATGTTGCGAGTACGTGTGTGTATGCGTGATTGTCTGTCTATTTGTTTTCATTTCAAAGTTTGGAATAGGTTTTCATGTCTGAATAGATGATGCTGAGAAAAAATTAGGTAGGTGCACTTACGGTTTTCCGTAAATGCACCTACCTAATTTTTACTACTAATACTTTTGTATTAAACATTCGTATTTTATCCTAATTTTTTATTCCACTAAATACAAAGAAAAAAAACAATTCTATGTAAATTCTTTTTCTGACCGGTTTAACAAAATTTTGTGTTATGTTGTGCTTATAAATGGCATTCAAAATCACAATAATTTTGTTTTGGAAACCAGTTAGAGTTATTTTTTGTTAGGAACCTGGTTTTCAACCATTAATTTCAAATATTATAAAAGGGCATGAAAGATCTAGGCTTGTTTAACTTAATAACTCATATCACTATTAAATTACAATAATTTCGTGTCTAGTCGATGTTGTTTTAGGTCAATAAAATATAAAAAAGATGCCTAACCGAAACATATTTTAATAAATAAATATAAAACTAACTCCCATACTCAAAAGTAAAGTTGCTTAATGTTTATACGAGTACAGCTACCAATTCATGTAAGTAAAATAAAGAAATATTTATAAAAATAATTCTCGTGGCTTGCCTTCACAGCCGTACACACTTCAAAGTATAATGTGTTGTATGAAAAATCTTTCAGACGCCGTTAACCGAGATAAGGTCACCTTATTCCCCGCTACAACATATTTTATTAGCTTATTCAACGTGCATGTAGGTTATGATATGAACAAAATAGGGAGTTTTTACGAGTATGCAAAATGCTTTATTGTACAATATAATGCAGTATAATATAGCCAGATGATGTAATGTTGTATATTTCAAATAAACTCGATTTCATATTGCAGATTAAATGTTGTTGTACATTTTCCAATGGAGATGAATTTAACCTTGATTTTTACAGATTAAATTAGTATCATCATAAATAGCTGCATGTTTGCGATGTGGTCATGTGTCGGGCTCTAACAGACAAAAACCACACATTGTATCACTCTGGGCATAAAATGGGAGGTATCCAGAAAAGTCTATAGTTAAAACCTCTGGATCTTTTTACCTAAATTTAGATTACCCTTCGTTTGGGTAATCCTTACTAATATTATAAATTCGAAAGTAACTGTGTCAGTCTGTCTGTCCATAGCGCTTTCACGCTAAAAGTACTTAACCGCTTTAAAAGTAATTTGGTACATATATACTCCAAAGCCTGAAAAAGGACATAGGCTACTTTTCACCGCGGAAACCGATGTGCATCCAAGTGGAGCCGCGGGCGAAAGCAAGTATCAACTATACGTAATTCAAGTAATCTTTTTAATTATTTTACAACATATATATATACTTACTAACCGAGGTGTTAACGATACGGGATTGCTAAGTCATAGTTGGGGGAGTCATTATTAAAAATTAAATAATTAAAATTCAATATGAATTGATAATGGTGGTTCTGTTAAAGTTACATTTCGTACAATTCGTGATATTTTCGGACCATTTATTATTATTACCAAACTTTTCTCTTACAATAAAAATTTGAATCATCTTCATATAAATTCTTTGTGTATTTTTTTTAGAAAATAAAGTTCTTGTTGGAAAACCCGTATTAGTAAAGTAAAGGTATGTATAAGTAAATAGATAGATATAAATAGCTGTAAATGAGCATAGGATAATAAAAGGCAGTTTGTGGTTGACTTCCCGTACATCATTACATTCTTGATTTTTATATCAGATTTTAGTGCATTAAGCGAAATATCTATAAATACAATGTAAAGCCACAGACATAGGATATGAAGTCGTGTGATGGAAACCTCTATTTTTCTGTTCTGTTTACGTAGCAGCAACGATATTTAAGCTTAGATTACAGTTTTTGAAATAAAAGTACACCAAACTATCTTGTATTGTTCTATTATCAATTATAACTACATATTTATATGTACGTATTTACTTATACATGTCTTAAAGTCGTAACTGTAGTAATACTTCACAAATACAGACTCGTTATTGTCACAATTCGTATTCCAGAAGTATAAGAATAAATATTTAGCCATCAAACCACATAAACAGCCCTTTCATGTGTGGCGTATATATTGTTCTTATAGAGATTATATTTGTATACATATCTTCGATGTAAGTGCAGCGGCGGCTGGCACAGGCATCAGGCATGGCGACGTTGAGTCGCGACCGTCTCCCCCGCCTACATTCACCAATATCGCCTTACCCGAATAACTGCTGACACATACAGAATGAGCAATGCAATTTTATTGCAAGCTTTTAAATTAATAGCCTATTACTGTTATGATATGTAAATTCATAAGCCTTTACCCGGTCTAAATAAGAACTTTGCATAATAAGATACTTTCATATGAACGGTTCTTAAGATTTCCGCGGTGGTTTATAAGTAAACTACGTAAAAGAAAATACATCTAAGAAATCGATTCAAGTAATTTATTTAAAAAAATCATTTAGAAATATAAAATGTTACAATGCTACAATTAGTCAACAATTCATATTAATATTATGAATTCGAAGATAACTCTGTCTGTCTGTCGGATACTTTCTTTAAGTTTTCACAATTTGCTTCTTGAGGAAGTCCATAACTTACTCTCTACCACAATAACCAATATACAGGAGGCCGGAGGGGCCGTGGGCAAAAGCTTGAAGAAATATAAAATTTCAACTAAATTAGAGATTATTAAGGCAAGACGATAACTGCCATACACGTGGGCGGATCAACGGCCAAAAGTTGGTTATTATGAAATACTATGTCAGAAAGTAACCTAATTTCACACGATTTCTTTGTGAGGTAGTACTAAGCCACCATCAAAATAACTGCTTTGTATAACGAATATAATGTCATGTCATGTCGTCATGTCTGTCTGTCTGTCTGTTCGTCCAGAGCTATTCTGTTGGAACTTGGTAAGTAGATGTATCTGTGAACCGCATTAAGATTTTCACATAAAAATAGAAAAAATAGAAAAAAAAATACATTTTAGGGGTCCCCAAACTTGGAACTGAAACTTAAAAAAAAAAATTCACATACGTGTGGGATCTATGGATAGGTGTTTAAAAATGATGTTGAGGTTTCTAATATATTTTTTTTCTAAACTGAATAGTATGCGCGAGAGACACTTCCAAAGTGGAAAAATGTGTGTGTGTGTCCCTGTAACTTCTAAAATAAGAGAGTGATAAAACTAAAAAACAACAAATTTAAATTTTTCCGTACAAATCGGCAATCTATTATCGATCTATCGATTATCGATACAGGATGGAAAAAAAATGTATTAAGACTTATTTGGAATGTAAAACTTAAATTCTAAGAATGTCATTCTGTATTAAAAGATAAATCCAAACCTTTTTATTTCTGTATTCACATTTCCCAAACTCGCGTTTTAGAGGACAAAATTTAAAAGGAATTAATCCCCTGGGTTAAATAAAACCGGCAATGGTAAGATGATTAAAAATCGGCCAAGTGCGTGTAAAGCCACGCATAGGATAGGGTTCCTCAGTCACTCAAAAATGGTACGTAGATTTAAAATCATATCCAAAAGATAATTGTTATGTTTCCTTCATCATCAGCCCATCTCAGTCCACTGCTGGACATAGGCCTCTCCCTTTGCACACCCCTAATGCGGTTATTTTGTATGAAGTTTTCCAAGAAAGCGCACTTTACAAGTTAGGCCTCTATAACTCCTGAACTAACAAAGTCATGTAAGCCGTTACAGTTTTCCTTAAAGTTCATAAGTTCATCGTATGGACCACCATCATGAATTTTTCTAAATTTTTCGCACCAGCCGTTTAGCTTTTAGAGGGAAGGGTACGCCCTCTTTTTACAAAAAAAAACCTTTTAAAGGGAATTACTCGTTAACGGATTTCTGAATCCAAAAAATATCTTACTGACCTCTTAAAGTTGTTAAAAGACTTACCTAATGATACCCCACACGATGGGGTAGCTGCGAGAAAACAAATAATACCCACTTTACGTGTAGGGGAGGTACCCCAAATAAAAATATATTTAGTGATTTTATTCTAGCACTTTGTTGATGTGATAAAAACACATATCCATGCAAAGTATCATCTATTATAGTATATCATTCTAGCACTAACCATTTCTACGGTAAGTCGAAGACGGACGGACGGATGGACATGATAAAACTCTAAGGGTTCATGAACGGAACCCTAAAAATGATTAACCGGGCTTCTTTCTTTACCAGACAATTTTTCAAGAAATATTAGTAATAAATTATTCCGATCATCTATCATTAATACATACATTTATTACAAAAGTGGAGATATAATATCTCCTTGCAACTCCACATCATGTGAATGAGCTGTCGTATTCTGAGCCTTAAGATTGATGACGGTTGCCGAAGGATTTTCGACTCCAAGATAAGTTGTATTGCCAATATTGCGTGACGTGGTAATCGTGACTTACAAGTTACTATATTTAGTTTCCCGACGAAATGTTTAAGGATTTTAGACCTTAGCGCAGAACTTTGACCTTTACTTACACTAGACAGATGATAAATTAAATAATGATAGAAATATGCTTTCTGCTGATAATTAATTAGCCACTTACAACCGATTAAGTTCCGATTATGGGGAATAAGTGTTGACATTTGTTTATTTACATTATCTACCCAATATTTTATTGGTTATTTACGAACAGTAACAAATACGTTACGTTGCCAAGTTTCCTCAAATTGTGTGTGTGCGATTGGTACTGTCAGATATTGAGGCGCTACTGTCGCTTTCCCATTGGCTCATTTACTTGTAAATACTCTATATACGAACCAAATGTTACAATGAGTGGATCTATAGCAGGCAGTACTAAGATATATAAATGGCAGGGAGAGGTTATAATTCGATTTGAAAAGCTCAGCATAAAATATAGCGGTGAATAAATATAAAGTCCTCATTCTATGCTATGAAATCTTCAGGTACAATTTGTTTATAAAACGTACCTGCGATAAAATTCACTTAACTCATTATTATAGGCTCATTACTCAAACATTATTATAAATTCTATTATAAATAAAATATCAATAGGACCGGTCTCTGATTGCTGCTTGAAATAAATCTCAGTTTAATGCTACGAGTAAAACTGTGCTTCGTAGCACTAGCTACGCCATTCAAAAATACGCTTTATCTCTCGACCTAGGATTTGATATAAGCGCAAGCAGAGAGAAGTTCTATCGACCCTGAGATTACAGCTTCTTTACCCAGCATACAATGATGAGAGATGCGAGGTGCTGCTCACCTGAGCAGTCTAAGACGCGTCCCTTCTCTCCGCCCACTTGTGGCGGTGGTAAGTTTAGCAGCACGTCTCTCACGGAACGTCCTCATATCTGGCACTCTCATGCCGTACCTTCATAAAGCACCACAACACGAGTGAGCGCGGCACGCGAGTCGCATAGTAGGACGCGGGTGCGTGATATGGCGTACTCGGCGCTGAGGGCGGCGGTGATCGGAGCGCGGCGCCGCGCGGCACTACTGACTGCCGCTCGCTCTCCGATCGCCTCCACGAGACGGGCGCGGCGCCGTCATACGCACGCGCACTCTCCCTTCACGTCTCACGCCGCCCTCACCCTCTCCAACCCTTACTCCCATCTCGCTACTACCTACTTAGATATTATCAATAACATTATTGTACAACATAAACTCGTCCGATAGCCGTAGCTTGTCACTTGTTTCATTTAACGACCGTGAAGTAAACATATAGACAACAAAATATCAAAATATACCTCGAAATCAAACAAAAAAATTCCAAACACACATTATAGACGAAACCCTATGTAAACTAATTCAATAAAAGTGCTCATAAAAGAATGTGCAAGAACCAATACAAGTATCTGATGGTGACGTTTTATTTGTTTTCCAAGTCTGGAGCATCAGCAATGGTCCACAACTTTTCAGCAAAGACACGCCATTACAAATCACGGGAAGAAAATATTAGATAGTAACGGGCAGTGATCAAAATATGTCAGTTTAAGCTGCGAAAGTGTAATTTTGTAACTTAGAATATTTTAAATTATGAATATTATGTCGCGTATTGATTACAGTATCTACTGTACTGATAATCGCAGTTCTGTATAGAATGCTATCAGCATTCTAGATAGAACTGCGATTTACTTTATTTTTATTTAGATTATGCTATTTATTTTCATCATCATCATCATCAGCCTATCGCAGTCCACTGCTGGACGTAGGCTTCTCCTCCCTCTAGTAGCCTCTCCCTTTGCACACCACTCTGATCGATTTTGGGCTTCTCGCATCCAGCTCCTGCCAGCCATCTTACGCAGTTCGTCGCTCCACCTCACCTATAAGCGTCCTATACTACGTTTACCGAGACGCGGTCTCAATTCCAGAACTCTTCTACCCCAGCGGTCATCAGTTCTGCGGCTAATATGGTCAGCTCACTGCCACTTTAGCTTGCTATTTATTTTAATTTCTAATAATTACCATTATTGATACAAAATGTAATCAATAATGATAATAATTATAATTATTATAAATCTAATGAGATTACACATTTTTTATAAAACTGCCGATCACAATATTGTAACAGTTAATGAAATTACACTTTGTGATCGAAAAATTTAACAGTAAATAAATTAAAAAAACACATTATTACACAGTCAACGATAAAAAGAATTCAAGACCACTGAAAAATATCTACTCATCACATCATTAACAGCCTTTAACACTCGACTACTGGAACGCACCACATGCAACTCTCCTTAGCAAGGCTTACCTACTCATAGATTTAACAAACTTCAGTAAACTCAGTTGATCGTTTAAATTAATTTTGACCAAGCTAAGGTTTCTCTTAGAGATGTTGAATTTTTACAAAGCCAGTTTGCTTTAGACAAAGCCTATCTATTCCTAATTCATCTTTTTGGACATTATATTTAGTTATGTAGCCGGCAATATGGAAAGCTGCAGTTTTTATTTTATTTTACTTTAATAAATACTTTTTTTTAAACTACGTCATGGTTGTGGAGAACGCACAACAGAAAAATAGAAAATTTTGTTTGAGTGATTAAAAATCAAGGTTTCGATACATTTTTTATTTTATTTTACTTCACTTTAATAAATACAGTTTGATACATTTGTAGCTAAAATTTATCCAGTTTAAAGACTACATTCCCTTAATGGGTTTTCGTGATTTTCTGCCTTAAAACGATTAGTATTAACGATTGTAAAATATTAATTAGTTGAGTTTACTACCTCAAGTATCTACCTACTCTTGAAATAAGATAGAAATAACAAAACTCATCGTCCGTATAACTGCTTATGAATAAAGAGCTGAGGCGTTAAGTCTGCTACGAATCCTATTAATAATTCATTCATACTGTAAAGTTATGAACACTCAGGTATGAGTCATATCTTTACTGCAAACGGTGAACGGTTGGATAAGAGCAAATCAATAAGGATAATATTGACTTGAGGTAGAAAAATAATATTTTGTTATTTTCATCTTACAATCGAATATTTTTTTTTAAATCCTGAAAATAATTATATAACTAGTCGGAGATTAACGCCTGGCAGTGGTCCAATATGAACAAGATGCGGAGATTGCAGCGACGACGCAGAGCCTCCTGTCAACGATACTATATACGTGTACGTATACGTATATATATTAACAACACTTGAAATAGGACATAACTATCATAGCAAATTTTCACAATGTTTGCCAAGTCAATGCAATCTACCAAGTAAGAAAATTTTCTTTGAAAAATAATATTTTGGTGAATGGCGCTGAACCTGTTTTAGAGCTAATCTTTAATGCCTCGGTCCTGAAGAGTTATTGTCGCGAATACTATGGTTTGGAAAGAAAAAACAAATAAATATATTGTTTTTAAGATGTGAGGTTTTCTAAGGATGCAGCAGGAGTATATTTTACTTGATTGGAAGGTGGTAAAGGTTTGCATAGTACATGGTGTTGTAATATCCACCCCTATTCATTCTATGGGTGTCGTAAGACTACGAGAGCAAACTACGCCAGACAACTCACTGCAAAAGAGAGGAAAAACTTTATACAAAACCTTGATAAACTCGTCTGGCCATCATGGTGGAATTACGGAGAAGCGTATGTCCAGCAATAGACTATTATAGGCTGTTTACGGTAACGGTAATCAGGTGGTAAAAAAAAAATCATGGACAACATTTGTAGGGTTTCGTAGCCAAATGGAAAAAAATTGAACCCTCATGGATTCGCTATGTCTGTCTGTCAATCCGTCCGTATGTCACAGCCACTTTTTTCCGAAACTATTAGAACTATACTGCTGAAACTTGGTAAATAGATGTATTCTGTGAACCGCATTAAGATTTTCACACAAAAATAAAAAAAAAAATTTGGGGGTTCCCCATACTTTTTTTTTTCATCAAACCCATACGTGATGGGTATCTGTGGATAGGTCTTCAAAAATGATAAATGATAAATAAATGATAAATGATATTTATTTCTGTAAGTAAATGTTTTCAGACATTTTTACAAGTCGGACTTATAGCTAGAAGGCGCCGGCATTTCCTACGACTCACTCTGGGAAGAAACGCCGAAACAAACCACACACAGAGGTGTCTTTTTTTTAAGTCCGTGTACAATATTAAAGAGAACTATGTGATATTGAGGTTTCCAATATCATTTTTTTTCTAAACCGAATAGTTTGAGCGAGAGACATTTCCAAAGTGGTAATATCCTCCCCTCCCCCTCCCTGTATTTTCTAAAATAAGAGAGTAATGAAACTAAAAAAAATGTATGACGACTCGCACTTGGCCGCTTTTTTCATGAGGTGACATCCATCCATCAACAAGCGGCATTATCGAAGTGCTATATTCCGATGTAGACGTGGCTTTGGAGACAGAAGTAAAAAGAAATGTGATAAAACTACGAGTAACTTCCTAAATTTTTAAAATGAACATTAGAATTATTTTACTACTATTTAAAAATTATAATTTAGCTTCTGAACAAAATGAGAGTAAAAAATTAATTACGTAACAAAATGTGAGAAATGAATACTAAGCGGAGTAAAAATATAGAAGAAAAAGACATTAGGTTAAAATTTAAGGAAGGTAGCCAAAAGCACAACAGTAGAGACCCAGAAACCACAAGTCTCTTACTTGAAAAAAGTTATGGGATCTTTACTTATTAAAGCGACTTCAACAAGAGAAAAAGTTTTAAGCCTTGGCTGTTTTGTAAAATATTAAAAGACATCAGTAGCTCCTTTACATATCCTTACCTACTAGTATATTTATTCTTAGGATTTATTTACAATGTATTGCCAACATTCAATTTTAAATATCCACGTACCACGCTTTGATAAACTTCAATTGAACTGTCGTTTTTAAAATTAATAATACAGATGTAACAAAATGGATAGAATTAGCTAAAGTTTAATGAAAATGTTTTCTAATATCTTAAATAATGCCATCGAACTACTAAACAAAAGTACCTATAAACCCTTAGCGTGTTTAATACACACTAGAACTGTTACTATATTGAATCAGACGGTCAAGAATATCGATCTTGCTTTACCATTATTTAGACCTCTTTTGTTAGCAACCCCATAGGCCATCAGATAACATTTGAAATGGTAAATCGCATGTAAAGCTCAGGAATAGTGCGGTATAGCCCTGGTGGATAAGAAAGCATCGTCGGTGCCAGGCCAGTCCAGCCTTGACCACTCCGACCTGCAAGTGATCAGATCGTATCTTTTACAATCGCTTTGTTAAGTCACCTTTATACCTTAAGGTCACCCACTCATTTAACTAGATAAGAAAAGACAGTCGGCTAAGTACAACAGTGCTGTCAGTCACAAGTCCGATTAGAGAACATTATTCGAAAATAAATGTTAAAAAAACTTTGCTACATTAATTTATTTAACAAATATTTATAAATTACCTACTGAACAAAATCGGTGTGCAATAAAACATAGACATACATTAAGCGCTGTCCATATGTGTATAAAAATAAAATTTAAACTCACATGTTACACGTGTTTAATCTTTATATAGGTACTTTAATTAATAATCAATGAAAATATATTGAAAAAAATGCAAATATTGGCAAAGGAACTCCCAAATCAGGACGTCGTACATCACATTTCATTGAAGTCGTTTAGAACGTTGTGTAATACTAACCGACACGCGATACTATGACTGTTTAGTAAATAATTTTAGAGCACTTTGTAATTAGTACTGAAATATGTTTGCTACCAACGGAAAATACTACACTTGAAGGACTATTTTGTAATTACAGATTTTGCATCGTACGTTTCTGGTATGTTAATAAAAAAAATCTCTCTTGCTTATGAGATGTTAATATTTAGATACATTTCTGCGTTTATTACAACGTGTATTACAACATCAAAGCATTGACATATTTATCAATCATAAAACCTCATAATAAGCAGCCACCCACCTTTTTTTTATTTTATTTTTTTATTTTTTGGACGGAAGTCCCCACGGATGCCACACGTTGGTGGCTATGTCGGACTCGAATCGAGTAAAACCACATCGTCTCGACTCATAGTCGGGGAACCAGGTGTACCCTTGAAAGGAAGTCCCTGGAACCCCGACGCACCTCGGGCCACCTACCGCTTGTAGATGCCCCCTTCTGTGTGGCATCACTCAAAAATTATACGGCACGCGTTTTATAGCGATCGTGCCTCCACCCCGGCCTGCTTCTGCTAGGATGACAGATGGCCTCATCTGCCACCCTCAGGCCCGCGCTTATGGAGGACGGAGATCATTTAAAGATCTTCGGCGCCGATGACTTGCTCACAGAAAGAGACGTCGGAGTTCCAGGCGCTCTCGCTCCGTATCATAGCCACAATCATGTTATGAAGCGAGAGACTCCTAACCCCGATTGCTGCCACCAGGGTTCGTCTCGGCTCTTCTCACGCCGGACATTCTACCAGCTTGTGAAGTGCCGTGTCCACAGTCCGGCCACCGCAGTGGTGGCACTCAGGCGTTGGCTCTTTGCCGATTAGATACAGATGATCTCCAAAGCACCCCTTTCCAGGGATCATCTGTGTCATCCGGTATGAGAGGCTGCCGTGATGCCTCTCGAGCCAATCCTCTATAACGGGTCTTACCGCCGCAATAACGGTGTGCCCAGCGCTCGGTTGCCCAAGTCGTTCCTTCCATTCCTCCAAAAGGACCTGGTGGAGTCGGGATTTCTGATTTTCGATTTCTCGAATCTCAGGACTTCTCCCCGACTCCTACGCCTCCTTGCGCCACTGATACAGAGCCGCAAGGGCTTTCGCTTCCAGGACCCATGGTGGAGTTCCGGCCAGGAGACTCGCCGCCTCAAAGGAGATTGTGCGATACCCTCTAATGATCCTGATGGCCAGCACCCGCTGCGGACGCCGCAATAGCGTAATAATGCTGGCTTTCAGGACCTCTGTCCATACTGGGGCACCGTAAAGGGCCATGGATCGCACAACCCCCGCATATAGTCAGGAGACTATATGCGGGGGTTGTGCGATCCATAGCAAGAGTTATCGGGTCCCCTCATATCTGGCAGCAGCCACGATTATGCACGCGCTGTGCCAACCAGCTTGGGAAACAGACTTCGGAAGTGAAATCCGAAGTCCCATCGGTCATCGAGTACAAGCCTCAAATACCTCATAAAGGGCTCGATGCCGGTGCGAGTGCCTCCTACTGTGAGGCTGAGTCCCTCATGTGGCTTTCTCCGAGGTCCATGAAATAATAAGGCGTCGGATTTGTGCAAGGCCACCTCGAGAGCCAGCCGCCGGATTCGTTCTACAACTTGGGCCGTGGCCCTCAAGATTACCTCACGATGCGTCTTGCCGCACGCCGTCACAAGCGTGTCGAAACAGCCACCTACCTATCATAATGTAGCCTTAGATAATACGTAGGAAAACTAAATAAGCAATATAAGATTGGTAAACTTTTTTACGAACTCGGATTCAGGCGTGCTAACATAGAGTTACTCCGATAATTATCGATTTTGTACATATGATCGTCATCTGAGGTTTTACTATGTTTGCACCCCTTTTAACGAGTTTACTTTACCTACTTCTCATGTGAGTTAAAGGAGAACGTGGTATCGCAATATTGTAGTATGTTACATAGTCTTCGCAAAATCGTTCTCATAAAATTATGAAACACTAAACTTATGGAGATCGTGCGTCGAATTTTCATTAATCTAGATTGCCTGACGAACTGAGATAAGAACTACTAAAAAAGACTGCTATAGGTCACTATTTACATGTAAATTATAGCCCAACCAGCATTTCTGTTGGTACTGGATCTAGTCACTAAATCCAAAGTCAGATATGGCAGTAAACAGACTGGAACAAAAATCTATGGCACAACTATGGTAATTCTAAGCATGAAACCAAGAATCGTAATATAATAATCAACTACCAATCATACACCGCATCCTATAGGATCTTAAAACAACAAGTACGACAAAATGAATCTGAAGTTTTCTCAGAACACCATAAAAACAGCACTGAAGTTTATTCGTATGTCGAATTAACTTCAGTGCAACTTGAATCTTCAAATTTCATTTCTATCGATGAGTTTTGCCAACACTAATGGTAGACTGAATTTCACTAAAGCCTCTGAGCCTACAGAGAGAATCTGTTATAAGTTTGATACAGAAAGTGCGCAACGTTTAGAGAAATAATTGATTCTAGAACCCTATTAACGTTTCAGGAGGCTTCTGTAAAACTTAAAGATTAAACTAGTCCGTAACTAAACTTCGGTAAACGAATAATAAACAGACCTTGCTTCTAAATAGGGATTCAATAGTCCTGAAAATGGTATAACTTTTCATTTACATTAAATGTTCTAGACTTAAACTTATTTTACAATAGCTAATTCTTAACAGTTTTTACTTGTCATAGGGAAATGAAATAGGTGTAAGATATGTGCCTTACACTTACTTCATTTCATGATATCTGAAAACGCATTAAGTAAGTAAGTTGTCTACAGACAATTACGGCTTTGAGAAATGGGAACAAGACTGTACAGATATTATGTACTTTTTAAATTTAGGTGGGAATGAAATATGACCTCTGTTATTCGATACTTCATGCATTATTTGTTACCAAAGCACTTCGTATCTCATTCATTTGAATATGTAGAATCTTTTAACCTAAGACGGCTTATGATTTTATCTTAGTTTTAGGCTATTTTACAAAAGTTTTCAAAAAAATGGTAAAGTTAATATCTCAATATTTTGAATAGAAAGCATTCTTTGAATTATATGGTAATTGCTATAGTGTTTAATATTTTGAAAAGAAATAAATCTTTGATTTATATGGTAATTGCTTTAGTGTTTGATAGGTATGACGTAATAAACTGGTAAACTATGATCCATTTTGGGCTTCTCGCATCCAGCCCCTGCCAGTCATCCTGCGCAAGTCATCACCCCACCTGTGGCCTGTAGGCGTCCCACAGGACGTACCTGTAATGAATATCTGCTCTAATACATGCGATTATTACAACACATTTTATAAATACTTACCTATCTGTAATTAAACTAATCTTATAGTAGTTACATTAACACAAACACAAAACGTACATATTATATGTAATAATTATTTCAGAATGGAATATTTCCTGATAACAAAAATAAACTGTATTTGTAAGGTTCGCTATTCATCAATCACATCCTTCAGCCCGTAATTATGCCATAACTTAGCCGTGTAACCGCGCAACCGATTGTTTAGTAATCAACTTTAATCGCAAACTAATAGGTGGTGAAAATGTTTTAAACATATATGAAATGGCGACATGTGACTAAGCTTTTTTACTCGTGTTTCAAAACAAGCTGCGCTGCTTTTTTTTCTAAATGGAAGATTCAATTACTCAAGGAACTCTCATCTTAATCTGTTTTCTTAAAAGGATAGGACTAGTTAAAGTAAAATAAATTAGGTGTTTTCGTTCAAACCCCAGAAGTTTAGGCAAAAAATAACAATTTATAATCATAAATTATGTTGCAGTTGCGTGACGGCGGTAAACAACATTTTACCCGCGAAAAGACGGTTCTAACACTGACACAATAATCTTTAATATATATAAATCTCGTGTCACAATGTTTGTCCTCAATGGACTTCTAAACCACTTAACCGATTATAATAAAATTCGCACACCATGTGCAGTTCGATCTAACTTGAGAGATAGGATAGTTTAAATCTCAAATTATAGTCGCAATTTTAATAATCGCGGGTAACACCGCGGGATTCAGCTAGTATGAGATAAAAATTGGCCAAGTACGTGTTAGGCCACGCATAGAATTTTATTTTTCCTAAATTGTTGTAGCATTTTGCCGACGTAATTACAACACATATTCACGAAAAGTTTGATCTTTCTAGCACCAACCGTTTGGGCGGTAGGAGGTCGAGGACGCCGGACGGACGGACGGACATGACCAATCCATAAGGGTTTCGATTCATGAACTACGAAACCCTAAAAAGGAGATTTGCATGATTAAGACGAATAATTTTCAAGCTATTGCATAGCTTTTATCGCGGCGACCGAATCAAGAAATTCACTAACGAAAAAAAGCTAACACCCCGTGTTAAAAAAGGATAGAGAATATGATTGTAACTGCAGTGCGACAAGGACAAATAACGGGCGCCTGGCATGCGTCATAGATTAATCAAATAGTAGGGATAATGTTAGGCAAAATACAAACCTAACAACCCGTGTTAAAAAAGTATAGAGAATATGATTGTAACTGCAGTGCGACAAGGACAAATAACGGCCGCCTGGCATGCGTCATAGATTAATCAAATAGAAGGTCAAAATCAATACATAGGGTCCGCGTCCTCCAGTACCATCAAATTGAATCTTAGTATTTTTTTATTCCATAGATAATATATGCTCATATTACTATTATGTTCCCTGTTTAGTTGTCATTGTCTTTCGGTTAATAGGATGATTATATTGTTTGGCAATAATAGTGTTAGAATGTATGTTGGTAAAAAGAATGTGTATATTGTTTTGTAAACTTGAAATAATATCAAAGAAAAAAAAACTGTATAAATAAATAATAATATAATTATAATTGCATAGCTTTACCGCGGCAGTCCCCGAGTGCCACACGTATTTTTTTTTATATTCAAAACTTACAAGATGTCTAATTTGTCATATTATAAAATTTGTAATCAATAGGAATTGTTTACATATGGTGACGAAGAATACAGAATGTCATAAGCAATAATCATCCCGTAGGTGTTGTTACAGGCGACTATGGTATCAAAAACTTGAGACATTATCACTGCAAAGAAAAGGAAAACTTGAAACAACCCCTATGCTGACCAGTGTGATATAGTAAGCCAGAGACTTTTTTCAGGAGAGGCCTATGCCTCAAGTGGAAGTACTCGTACTGTTAAATATTGTTAATGTGAATAAATGGCAAGTTTATGTACGTGCAGACTTGCCATGGCAAGTTTATGGAAGATCACGGGACTGGAAACCTGCTATCTAGAAAAAAGTTCTTAACAGTTTTTACTTGAAATAGCCAAATGAAATGAGTGTAAGGTCTTACTTCATTTTATGATATCTGAAAAAACATTAAGATACATTGCATTAGACGATATTATAGTATTAATGTTTGATTTTATAAGCCTCATCACTTTTTTTTAAAGCTTGCTGTTAACATGTTCTGCTATTAAGTTTCATTAAAATTAATGTACCTAGCTCTTAGATACTTAGTCATTTTTGTTATGTTGTGAATCTATGGTATTATGATTTTATTCCATATCTTTATATCTCCTTCCTCAATTATCTCCATGACAAATTCATTTGAAATCAGTACAGTGTTTTAGAAGTGAAACAGTAATAGACAGACAGACAGACATAGTTACTTTCCAATTTTAATATTATCTAGTATAGGAGGGTGAATATTTTTAATTAATTAATGGATATAAATAAGTAGTTTTACTAATCTTTTATAGTCGTATTCTGTTCATTAAATGAACGTCCACGCCATAAACGTCGCGCGTCGGGACAAAAGTTAATTAGCGCTATGTACGTACATATGAGCAGGCACACTTGCTAGGTGTTGACGCCAAGAAACAGCGCCAACACCCATCAGTTAGATTAGGCTCATTTGGTTTTAAGACCAACATCTGCTAGCTGATGGTGTTTGGCAGTTTTAGACTTATATCTGCTGACTTTTCTGGCATCATGACTTGTCCCGAGAGCCAAACGACACTAACTATCCTATTTAATTTCTCAGATGGCTAAGCTTAGGACAGTTATATAAAACGTTATCCCCACTCTGTATGTTACATATATGAGTATGATGGTACTTTGACGAAATTTGTTTCGTGCAGTACTGTCAAGTACACTAATATTCTTCAAAATTAAATAAAAATTCTAATTACTTAGTTGGTTAAATTCGCATTTAGGAATTGAAATCCAGCAAAGTAGGATCCTGCGATCCAGCCGGAGCATAATTTTAGGCTTTGCGGGAGGAAGAACATAAATTATTCTTTACCGCGATAACCAATATACACACGTGCGGAGCCGCGACTAAAACCTAGTATATGTTACTTATAAATACGCGCCCGTGACGTTAATTTTGAAAAGTCTATGAACGCTTCATAAAATTATATCTACTCCCTTGTTAGAAAAGTGTGAATTGGTTTAAATAATGTTATTTTTCTCAAAAAACGTAACAGTTCATTTTTAATAAGAACTTGAATAAGTACAATCATTTGCATAATTATTTATAGTATCAATCTGACCCTTTATACCAAACGTATCATTTTGTTAAATAAATAAAGAATTAAAAGTTTACACAATGCAGTTTAGTATTGCTCTAGTATTCTAGTACTGTAGTTAGTATTACTGTTTAATTAAATTATAACCTAAGTAATATAAACGTGCCTATATAAAATAAAATATTTTTGTATCCACATTGGCATAGGTAATCTATACAAACCCGTTGCCTGCACTGGTGTGATGGATTGGCCGTATTAATGGATTGCTCGTCACGGAGTGACCACTCGTAATGTAACTTTATTACTTCACCACAGCTTTTAATGAAAGCCGTAATTAAATTGCACACAACATGCATACTTTGAAGTACTTATTCCTATGTTTCATTCATGTCAGTGAACAAATGCATGAAAAATAACAACATATGTGTCAATTGAACTGCCTATATTCTGGACAATATTAAATGTTCTGTTTTGGTTTCAAATACTGTTTGTCATCGATATTGCATTTTTCATATTGTTTTCTGTGTCCTTCAAAATTGTAAAGTCCTGAACAATAAGTCCCTATTTTTTATTTCTAAATAGTATATTCAGTCGCTTTGAAGATCACTGTACAAGCCCTGAGTTAGAGTATGGTACGAAAGTTTGTAGACATGCTGGAGTAGGTGTTTAAGACATTCTCAGAATATAATTTGCAAGACACCCCTTTCACAATATCCAAATACAGAAAGTAATGATCATTTAAGAACCCTTTCATTTTGTTTGTGGGGAAATCCCCCCGGATACCTAGGTGATGATTATGTCGTACTCGAACTGACTAAAAACCCCCTCCTGAGTGGGAACCCCGATGTTCCCTTTGCCTAAAGAAGAGCAAGAACTTTCTGTAGCGCGATGCGCTGTCTCCCCGGCATACTTCTGCTAGGGTATCAGATGACCTCATCAATCACCCACAGGCCTGCGTATGGAGGACGGAGATCGTTCTGCGATCACTGATGCTTCTGACACAGATGATCCTTTTCCCAATGATCATCTGTGTCAGCCGGTATGAGAGGGTACCGTGACTCCTTTCGATGTAACAATCTTAATGCTGTATGCATGGGATTTTAACGCTGGAAGATATGTTTGAGACTATTTTGAAATGTTGACAGAGTATTATTTACTATTATCAAAAAATGACGTTGTTAAATGACCGCTACGGTCCAGCCAGGTCAGCATTTCTATATTAGGATAGCTGACAAATTTTCAGAATGCCTCAAACACCTACTCCAACATTTTGGTATATCAGCTCTCTTAACATTAATCAAAAACTTAATTTCAAAATTATTTTCTTTTTAATCTTCGTACTACACTAGTTTTCTCGTTAGCTAACGCAAAAAGAATGCTGTTATTTAGCACTTCAATTCTGTTTTTGAAAAAAAATGATGATGGCTTACTTAAATCTTTCCTTTGTTTTTAATACGATGCAAATTGATTAATATCTTTATGTATTATATACATATATTTGTATGTATTATACATATAAGAATATTAGTCTAGCTATTCAAAGGGAACGCTGTTAATATCTTCGGAACCTTGCCTAAAAGGACTCCTTTTAAAAATACACTCGGTTCCAAAAATAACGGGTCAGTCACAAAAATTGAAATACCTCCAGAACTGTAAAAGCTAGATCAATGAAATAAAAAACAGAATAAAGACTTTTTAGTTGCGCTTCTAATAGCATATTATTTAAACTGGTTGATGAAAAAAACTTCATTAGAAAAACAAAATTTAAAAAAATGACTATTTTTAAAAACAAAATTTTTGTTTCATGTCATTATGGATGCTTTCCATTTCTATTCTGTCACAAAAAAAAATATCGTGAACGTCTTCCACGTGCATAATTATTATTCTGTGAGGTGAAGCATGGCAGTCACGCTAGAGGAATGTACCAGAATCCTAACTTTTTTGGAACTTGGGCGGAGCCAGCGTGAAACAGCCAGAAACATTGGTGTATCTTTGTCGACTGTTCAGCGGGTAGTCCAGCGGTACCAAGAGACCGGATCACACCTTAGAAGACCAGGAAATGGCAGACCAAGATGCACAACGACCAGGGAAGACAGACAACTGGTGGCTACAATGCTCCGAAATCGTTTTCAAACTGCTGTTGGTCTAAAAACTCACTTTATTCGCTTTGGAGGTGGCAATTTAAGCGCTCAAACAGTAAGAAGACGTCTTGCTGAAGCAAATTTGAAACCATTGAGGCCCGCAAATGGCCCCAAACTGGAACGGGGACATCGAATTGCAAGACAGAGATACGTGCGCGAACACCTAAACTGGACACTAGACGATTGGTCTAGGGTAATGTTCACGGACGAGTCTAAATTCATGCTTTATAAGCATGATGGTAGGCAGTTGGTGTACAGAAGACCAGGGGAGCGCTTCCATCAAGCGTGTGTGGAGGAAAAAGTGGCGTACGGTGGAGGCTCCGTACAAGTTTGGGCTGGGATTTCTGCTTAGGCCCGCACCGAGCTGGTGCTCATTCAAAATGGAACTCTAAATGCAGAGAGGTACGTGGAAGAGATCCTCAATGAACATGTAGGTCCTTTCATGGCCAGGATGGACCGGCATGGCATATTAATGCATGATAATGCGCGTCCCCATACCGCCAGAATTGTACATGACTACCTTGAAGAGGTCGGTATCGAACTCATGCAGTGGCCAGCGCGAAGCCCGGACTTAAACCCCATCGAGCACGCCTGGGACGAGCTTCAGAGATGCGTGAAAGGTCGAAACCCCCCACCAATCACGCTTCCCGAGCTCATACAAGCACTGGTGGAGGAATGGGAAGGTATTCCTCAGCACCGGCTCCGAAATTTGGTGTACAGCATGCCTAATCGCCTGGAAGCTGTCAGAAGAGCTCGTGGAGGCAATACAAAGTATTAAATGAAGAAAGTGATGAAAAACAGCAAAAAAACAATCATAAAAAAAATGTAATCTTAAGAAAAATATGACTACTTTAGTTTTTTTTTAATTTAAGATTAATATTGTGGGTGTAACTAAGTTTTATTTAATTTTTTATCTGTATAATTAAATTCTCAATTGAACAGTCTTCGTTTCATTAGGATGGCATACGTAGTTCGGGAGATATTCGGGTTTATGTGACTGACCCGTTATTTTTGGAACCGGCTTTATATCTTGGTTATATTTAATTTTTTAAGATTTTTAGTTATAGGTTCATAGTTACCTAAATTATGTTTACGAAATTTAAATTAATTTGTAAATATATTACATATTTACAAATTAATGAGGATCAATATTTATCATAAATGTATTTGTGGCCTCCGTTCAGCAGTGGACGGCGACAGACTAATAACAATGTAAGTATATATGTATATTATGTAGAACGAAGTAAATGTTGAAATTATGGAGTTGAAATTTTCTTTTCAAGGCATTCAATTCATTCTTGCTATGTTCAAATTTTCAAAACGGAAGCAATTAAAGTGAAATCGGATCGCATGGCTATTAAGGTGTCAAGCAAGTAAACTCGTCTCAGAATTAGTACCACGAAAAGTGGAAGTTTGTAGTAGCAAAAGTAAACTTAATTTAACTTAAGCACCTATGTAATATCTATCTGGTAAGGACACTCTTAAGTTTGTTAACCCTGATTTCTTATCTGCATGTTTATCGTTTGAAAACTGTGGGTATTACTAGGTAAATTAAAGGTTCGGAAAAAAGCATAACATAATTTTCCTAACTTCTAGTCGTTCGGCTACTAGTTCAAACGGGTTTGAACTAGAACCTGAATATCAGTTTTTCCACGTAGCGATTGGCATGGGCCACCGCAACTCTGACGGCAAACTGAATTCGAAGGTTTTACTAATTGTCAGTACATTTGAGGGTACTGACTTTCGAATAACGATTGCCATAGATGTTTATGACAACCGGAACCGACAACATTTTCCATACTCCAAGTTTAACTCCAAAAGACAAATACAAGTTCTGCTGAGTTTGGGACTAGATGACGTTGTGTTTAAGATGTCCCAAATATTCAAAAATTTATTTTTTACAGTTTTTTTTAATAAAAACGATGTGACTTATCGTAAATTTGTGGTTCGAGTCACAACCAATTTAAAGAACTATGCGTGAAAAAAATGGTATTGTTTTCCCTAAAACTGTCTGGAGGCTTTGTTCTTTTTCAAGTTACTGCTTTTAATTCTGGGATCATCACACATCATCATTAACCACGTCACCACAGCGTTTACTTTTAGGATATTGAAGTCTTAGACTTAATAAAGTAGGCACAGTAGTGGTAACAACACTTTATTATCATATATGATATCAGTCCTAATACAATATTAAATATAATGTGTACATTATGTACGAAAACTTTTTCAGATACACAAGCGATCAAAGAATATTCAATACATTTTATACATCAAAAACAATCATTTTTAGGGTTCTGTAGCCAAATGGCAAAAAACGGAACCCTTATAGATTTGTCATGTCTGTCCGTCCGTATGTCACAGCTACTTTTTTTCGAAACTTTAAGTGCTATACTGTTGAAATTCTGTCAGTAGATGTATTCTGTGAACAGCATTAATATTTTTACACAAAAATAGAAAAAAAAAACAATAAATTTTGGGGGTCTTCATAATTAGTAAAAATACTGATATACTCGCACTTGGACGCTTTTTTATTGTACATGATGTACACAGCTCCATATTTTTTTCTATATTTTGCACTTAAAAATGCCTTAGGCATTCTCTACTAACCTTTGGGGAGCGTAAGGATGTAGTAAGGTTCATAGGTGCATCAAGGTTAAATTTGTCCAGAACGAGATGCACTTGACTAATACAACTAACATAAATACGGACATAACATATTTATATATACTGTAATATCTTTACAGTTAATATGTTCATGGTTCTAATGTCTAAGTTCGTCATCAGTTTCCACGGCTTCACAACTGTGGTATTTAGACGACGTGTCGGGACAGCTGTCAGCTACTGACAAATCGTCGGAGGAAGCCGCTGGCGCTTCGTGTGCGGCTAAAGGCATAAGTTCTTCGTCACCTCCGGTGTAACCTGATATGGATGTGCAGTTGCGTTTTACAACGGTAGTTAATGGTTCCATTTCCCGGGACCAACAATCTGTAAATATATTTCTTTGTTAACTTGAAAAGCGATGAATTTCTAAATTAATTTTATACTTTTTTTTCTACATGCAGTTGTATTTACTCTCGATATTACAAACGTCATAAAAAATATTTGAAGTATTCAATTATGGAGGAGGACTAGCAGATATTATAGACTCAACTTATGGTTGCAATACGATACAATTTAAGCTAATATTATTCAGAGGTACATTTTGTGAATCTGTAGGGCCAATATATGGATCTAACAAACTGATTTTCAAAAAGTCTTTTACTAATATAAATCCACATTATTTGTGAGTATTATCTATAGCCTATGAAAAAAAATACCGCGATATCTGCGATCAATAGCTAGTATTATATACTTTACTGTGAAAATAAAACTGTAGAAAAAAGAATTGGAAACAATTTGAAAATACAGGCCAAATATTAATTGCATTGGCATTCTAGATGAAAACGAGCATAGTGATGTGCTATATGTTATAGCTTAAAGCTCATAGGCTTTTTGTTCCAAGAAATTGATAAAAAAAATCGATCGCAATGACCAAGCTTTTCTCGAGTTCAAATTAACTTTACGTAACGATGATGAACTTTAGGAACTTTTCTAAGATTTTAATGTTTCGTTCACTATTTCGTATTTTTATCGAACAACTGATAATACACAAACATAAATTACAATTTATATTACACGTAAAAAATAGCATTGTTGTGAAACAAAATACTTACTTGGTCTTTTTTCTGGAGGTACAGGCTGTACTGTAGTGGGTGGAGGTTGATTATTCACAGCACGGAGTCTCCTTGGACTTCGAGCTAGTGCATGGGAAATACTAGGCAACCGAATATCTAAGTGCGAGCCCCTCTCTGTGACGATCTTGTTATTCATTGCGTAGAGTTTTGTTGTGATATCGCGTGCGATTAGCGTGGTGAATACACACGCGAGGTAGGGCTCCTTAACGAACAAATATTCAAGCGAACTCCTTTGCCAGTACACGTAGCGGCAAGACGAAGCGGCGACTATCGATACCTGGATGGAAATAATTATGAAGTAAATAGGTACAATTATATGCCGTAAATTTTTATTACTATTGAAATTATTATGTTGCTTTGTAAAGTATTAACCTAACCTCTAATAGAAAGGTCGTCAAAGTTTAGCCTAAAATAATTATTATAATGTCAATTCGGCTGGTTTGAATGAACTAATTGAGAGAACACAATAATGAATATAAGTTATGTTGCATTATACTAGTAACATATGTTTCGTATCGTTCTTTAGCATAAAATATAATTCTTTAAAACATTTTGAATTAAAATTTAACCATTTTACTTGTTAGACCGCAAATCAAAAGTATTAATCTTTTTGTGTTAACAAAATTTTGTAGAAGTCTATTAACCGATTGGTACGAGGTATTACTAAACCTTAAAGTAAAACATATATATGTAATACTAGCTTTCGCCCGCTCTGACGTATCTCGATTATTGCAGTCAAAAGTAGCCTATGTGTTATACTGATATAAAAGCTATATTACTGTAAAGTTTCATCCAAATCTGTTCAGTAGTTATTGCGTGAAAGAGCAACAAATAAACAAACATAAACATATTGTTAAAGATTATTATGAAGATGTTTATGATGATGGCGAGACTTATGTACAAAGAGTGATCATTTGAAAACATAGCATTATAATTGAGAGTACTCACAAACTTTCGCGTTTACAATATTAGTATGAATTTTCAATTATAATGCTATATTTTCAAATTACAATTGTTAAAACAGGTCGACGTCCCCCCCCCCCCCTCTAAAATCTAAACGGCTAGCTGAAAAAAAAACATGATAGTAGCCCATACATTGAACTTTTAAGGAAAACTACAGCGGTTTTGATAACTTTTTCATTTTAGGAGTTATAGGAGCCTAGCTTATAAAATGCCCTCACTTGGAAAACTTCGTACAAAAATATAACAAAAAGATAAAGAAATAATAAGTTAACATGACAATTGTCTATTGGACACGATTTGAAATCTACCTATCATTGTGGGTGACTACGGAAACCTATTCTATGCGTACCCTGACACACACTTGGCTAATTTTTACTATGGGAAACAATTTTGTTTCCACGGTATAACATCACACTAAAGGCTGACGGAGCTACGTCGGTTAGTAACACAATATATTTTGTTTGGTTTATACAAAAAAGGAGTGTATATTATAAAAAAAATACACTAACTAGATAGGTAGACGGTCTAAGTAGATAGAGAGTGATGCTAATGTAATTAGTTAATGGAAACCGCAAACACCTCATAACCGAGGGATTTCATGTTAGTCAAACGAGCCGTAAAATATGCGATGTGACATTAATTTGAACTAATGGTCTGGAAAAGTAACGATTCTTAAGTAGTCTTGACTGTTTGAACTCCATCGATACTTAATTAATTCACATTTCATTTTTCCTAGTTGATTGCGTACATAACTATGCTGTTCCCAATCAAGTTAATTTTAAACATTTTCTACGAAATTTTAATTCAGTTTTTCAAATGCTCTGAATCTTATGTACACATGAAATGTAAAATTACTAACATAATAGATAGTTCAAACCATAGATATTATTGTAATCATAATCATAACCATAATCAAGTACTGGTAGGCCAAAACCTCCTTTCGAAAGAGATACTTAATATGCCCAGCCTTGGACTACTATACAGATACAAATATATAATATACAAATATTTATGATCGTCAAGTGCATAACGTCTAAATGTCTGTTCGTTGCTGTTCAAAAAAGTAATTTAAGTGAGTTCGCCACGTCTTTTGCAAGACTGTGTAGACGCCATCGATATTTAACCTACTTTCTTGCATTTGTAGCCACTTCGGTTGTTATACAGCCATATCGGCAACAATTAGGTCAACGGAATAGGGTAGGTAATGCCAAAGCACGATCAACGAGTGGGTAAACCTATCGAGAAAGTAATTTGAAAGGGCGTTACACCTCACTACACGGGGAAGCCATATAAATTGAAATTAGCTTTTGCTTTCTTTTTCATAATATTAAAAAAAACATTCCATAGAATTTATGGAGTGAATGTGTTGGAAGTATCTCAAGAGATCGTCAACGGCGAACATTTATTGACCAAATTGGTGATGTTCTAAAAAAGAGTCATATAAAAACACGACACAAACAAAAAAAATATCTTATCCACGAAGTAAAAGAGGTATATAAAGGTCAGTAGTAAGTGTAGATCAACTGTCTCTCACGACCTCTCTTGGAAACATGCGTATAAAACATTCATTACGTCACTTAGCCGTCCTAACATTTTATGCATATAGGTAATATATGAAGCTGTACGTGCTACGAACACAGCTAGACTGTATTATGATACAGTCTAACTATCCGTATATACCGCTGAAAAATAAAAAATTGTGAAATTCGCATCAGTTTAGCCTGTGAGGCTATGGTTTCAACTCAATTCGATTAAACTTGCAGTTAATTAAAACCTTATATAATATAAACTTTTTTGTAATGCTTTTCTTAGGTGATCATGTGAACAACGAAACGGAAACTACACGTCAACAAGAAAGCGTGAAAACCTTAGATAAAAATTATGTAGCCAATTTCGCCCGGACCAATTAACGCATCTATTAACACTTTATTCATTAAAATCTGTTTAGTAGTTTTATAGTTACGATGGAGTGATGGAACATACAAAGAAACATAGACGGCGTCGCCGTAGTCGGGTCAAAATACAAACACAAAGATCACCAACAAGATTTGGTTGATGATGATTTTTTACCAGATGTGTGCTTAATAACGTGTATAATAACCGCAAAACCTACAAAAGATAAATATTTGATAATCCATGAAATGATCAGCTTTAAGCTATAATACTCTGGCAGTTAAGACCTTAGTAACGTTTGTTAAATAGGTTAGTGGGTTCAGAAGCGTTCGCTACGACATGGTGTCTGAAACTCCGCTCCCTTTGAATAATGAACTCATCAGTCCGCCACCCAACCGTGCTAGTTAGCCCCATTGCCTTACTTAATAAGGTGATGCTTTACACCAAACTGTTATTGTGTAAAATAGTAGTTAATATGTTTTGTAAAGCTGGTCAACAATCTATAGAAATAACATAAATTGATCTGCTTGTAATTTCAAATGAACAGCATTTTAGGTTATATAAAATATCATATTTTTTAATTTGTCTGTTGCGACTAAACTGTGCAACGACTGGACGGATTTTGATGGCACTTTCACTGACAGATTGATAGATACTTTTTAGGGTTCCGTAGCCAAATGGCAAAAAACTGAACCCTTATAGATTTGTCAAGTCTGTCTGTCCGTCTGTATGTTACGGCCAATTTTTCTGAAACTATAAGAGCTATACTTTTGAAATTTGGTCAGTAGATGTATTCTGTGAACCGCATTAAGATTTTTACATAAAAATAATAAAAAACAATATATTTTGGCGGTCCCTATACTACTTGGAAATGAAACTCAAAAATATTTTTTTATCAAACCTATACGTGTGTATGAAAAGGTGTTCAAAAATGATGTTGAGGTTTCTAATATTTTTTTCTAAACTGAATGTGGGACACGTTCAGTTTAGAAAAAAATGTAACTTCTAAAATAAGAGTGATAAAACTAAAAAAAATATATGTTGTACATTACCATGCAAACTACCAACGAAAATTGGTTTGAACGAGATCTAGTAAGTAGTTTTTTTTTAATACGTCATAAATCATAAAAACGCAATTTACCTTTCATTCAATCAATACACTAGTATAAAAACATCGATCAAAGTTACAACGAACTACAAGAACTTTTATATGATGTTACTTTCTGATACGGAACCCTTCATGGGCGAGTCCGACTCGCACTTGGCCGCTTTTTTAGACTAGTTTCGCGGTGTTACCTGCGGTTATTGTTGTAAGTAGGTACAACCACAACCGAGGGTAACAGCTCAGGGCTCAGCCAGTTTTACTCTTTTGAAATAGCGTTTTCTTTTGGCTGTTTACTTTTTATTTTTTTATGAGTTAAGCATCCAGTGGTTTTTTGTATAATTAAAGTGTCTAATAGAATTAAAGGCTTTGTCTGTAAAAAAAAAATACACTAAAGACTAACCACAAAAAATATTTTACAAAACGGAATCTAAAACGTACAATTAAAACAAAAATCAAACTCAACTCTCAAACCAGAATTACGAAGTGTTATAATGCATTAACACTTTACCTTTCTCCTGAGTAACACTTAGTATAATGGTTTTACCTTGAATTTTTCATCTATCGTTGCCCGACTTGATTCAAATTCTGGGGAATCCAGAAATTCGCACGGCAGGATCGGATGCAAAAATTGATGACCGCTCATAACGTTCACCTGATAAAATAAAAAATTCATATGAAGAAAGTAAAAAACAGTATTGTTTTATATATAAGTAGATATATAAGTAGTTTTATATGAAAGTAGCATAAGTCTATTCTCAAACTCTAGACTGTATGTTTACTAAATTTAATTTAATTTATTTCAGTAGTTTTGGCGTGACCTACAGACAGACACACAGACAGACAGACAGACAAAGTACTTTCACATTTATAACATAATTAAGGATTAGAATTTAATACTCTTAACACAAGAACGATGATTTTACAGACATTAATTTATTTAAGCCGTCTAAAAATGTATTCCTTGATTCCACTCATGCTTTCCATCAGGCAGTGTAGAGTCATTTTTGTAGGATTAAATATTGATTCAGCATTAAGGAAAAAAAAAATAAGAGAACTTAGAGAATTAAACACGGTCTTTAATTTTATCTTTTCTTGTAGTTCATCCCATAGAGCCTGAGGTAGGAAGTAATCATACGCGGTCAAGGTTGCCCTCTGTCAATGCATAAGCCCAGATGGGCATATAATTTACACTATTATAACAAAGAATGTGTTTGTGTGAGCGAAATTTTGGAATTTCTATTTCCATCGTCATGTACACGAGTTCATAGTTTATGTATTATTATTTTGTGTTACACTGATTTTAAATCTAAATATTACGTAACTACTACAATGTCAACTCATACCACAGAATACATAATAGTACTAGCTCTTACTCTGTTTTTAAATAGATGCATTAATTGAGTTTAATTACTGAAATATGATATTTTCTTTATTTTAGCAATCATTGAACTGTTCCTCACTTTTAAGTACGCACATTTTCTTGAACAAGCATCATGATCATTCTTGAACGTATCGTAACATGACACTAATTCACTTGCGGCTACTTTCATGAACTCTAAAGTAGGAGCCCGTTTTATGTGCTATTGTTTGAGTGATGCTCTAATACTTCGTCAATATTTGTAAAAGGATCCACCCTGTACAAAAAGTATGAACGCAATTCTTTGATCGACTCATATAATATACTTAGTTTTCTTTACCTACAAGTTTTTCACGTAAAAAATTCAAGTATGTACTCCAACATCATCTTAAGGTTTCGTGTAAAAGGCACGTATACGCCATTTGGTGAGGTATACGATAAGGCTACAGCAACAGCATTTCAATGCAAACATTGGCACGTGCACTCTGAAAAATTGTTTTAAATTTTCCAGATGTGTGAATGGCTGCAGAATTTAAGGTTTGCATTTACATACTTTGTAGCAATAAAGTTCTAATACAGAAAATTACTTCAATTTTGCGTGTCTTAGTGCTAGTCGATACTTCATTTTCAAATAAAATCGCAAAAGGTTACATCATTTCAGCATTTAGGTAAGTACTTATTTTATTTAACATGATAACTCTACATTAGAAAGAAATCGTATGTCGCGGGGTATGTATTTATAAACATACATGTAACGATACAAAAAATACCTAGGCTCGGAACAACAGTTAGTAGATCACACAAAATTTTGTTGCATTTTTGGTTTAAATCCACACTTTGGTTTAAACATACACTCAGTACAGTGGAAAAGTGGCGACCACTTGATGAACCAGTACGTTAGCCGTGCCGCCTTCTTAGCAACTTTTTTTTCAATTATGTAGAAGTTAACTTTCCGTAGTTAAGTTATCTTATCATTACAACCGAGACTGACTACTTAAGGTGACCTTAATGTGTAGGTAGTAGAGTCATGCTGATTTCAGTACGAGTCATTTGATAAATAAAAGATGTGCGTTCAATCGAATGTTATAATTGACTGATTAATATATACACTCATGTAGTTACCGTAGGAAACTACCCACTAATATTTACAATATATAACACCTTCACCCTTAATAATTACTATACTTAATCTAAACCTTAACTAAATCTAAACACAACTTAAACTAATCTCTCTGTAGGTCCGGTTACAACCTAACTATATAATAATAACAATATTTTATAAAAGAAAACTATTTGTACAATTTGCGATGACAACCAACATAATTATTTTAAAATAGTTTATATGATACATATTTACTTGTAACAGTCATCTATACCATATCGTCTGACCGGTTTACGTACACGCCGGACATTATTTGATTCATTTGGTATGTGACCATCTATTGCCGGCACATTGGGCTCGCCAGTAGTTAGCGGGTCCGCCGTCAATTCGGTGCCCGTACTACTAGGTGAGTCGGTTGGGTTTGAAGTTGCCCTCTCGGCTACTATCGACCCCAACCGGTGCGCCCGCGTCGGACTGTTTTTCGTCATTATCTGGAAACATTAGCGAAGGGCGGGAACGTCTTTTGCGCATGAAGTCACGACTGTCGCAATTATTGCGTATTAATGGTACTATATTAGTTATATCTTTTGACACTCTTAACTTAAGTTGGTCGACATGTCTATGTTCCTCGGTTCCATTGATAGATCTGACTTTGTAATCCGTACTACCCAACCTGTCTATTATCGTCCCCGCTGACCACTTATCGAGACCACGATAGTCCCTATACCAAACCTTGTCACCCGGTGTAAATTGTCTAATGGTTCCTCCAGCTGACCTTTCTATCCGCTTTTGGCGAGCTTTAACCAATTCCTTTTGATCAGGTTTTAAACAATCTAAACGCATTCGTAAATTACGCCCTAAACACATTTTTGCCGGACTTTCCCCGGTTGTGTAGTGTGGTGTATTTCTATAAGCTAATAGAAACCTACACAATGATACATGTATATCTGTTTTAGACTTGATAGCTTTTTTTTATATTGCGCTTACACAATTTAACGGCGTTTTCAGCCGCCCCATTCGAAGCCGGGTGATATGGGGCTGAAAACATTTGTTCAATCCCGTTAGTAATCCCGTTAGTGTTTAAAAATTGCTTAAACTCGGTACTGAAAAATGGGGGACCGTTATCACTGACCACTTGTTTGGGCAAGCCAAATCTCGCCCACATTTCTCTCAACTCTTTTATCACCGCTTTTGCTGTAGTGCTACCCATTTTAATTGCCTCTATCCACTTTGAATGAGCATCTACAACGATAAGGTAAGTTTGCCCTACGATTGGTCCCAAAAAATCGATGTGTATCCTTGACCATGGGCGGTCTGGCCAAGGCCAGACGCGCGGCTCGTGAGCCGGGGGAGCTTCGGCTACCGCAGCGCACACGGTGCAGGCACGGCATGCTGCTTCTAAGGCCTCGTCTATGCCTGGCCACCACACATAGCTCCGAGCCAGGGCCTTTGTTTTTACTACCCCCATATGACTCTCATGAAGCTCCATAATCACTTTATCTCTACAAGTATTCGGAATAATGACCCTATGTCCCCACATTACACAACCCAATTCTATGTATAGTTCATTTTTCCTGTTGACGTATGGTTTTAATTCTCTCATTTCGACTTCGTCCGGCCAACCGTCATTAATACACACATCAAAAGTGTCTAGGGATCAACATATATTTTTGCAATAACTTTTCTCCTGATTGATATTAATTAAAAATTTCTTTAAGGATTCATCAAATAAAGTGTTTTCGTTTGTCACAGTAACGATAAACCAAGTCACCTTTGCATTAGTAAAGACATTTGCCATTTTCCTAATAAAGGAATTTTTGACATTTGAACCACTAACATTAAAGTTCGAAAAAAAGACTGAAATAACAGTTTTCTTTAAAATTTTATTAGGTAACTTAAACAATTAATAATCCGTGTTTCTACCGCGAACACTAACAACACAAGAACATCGGTTTGGCATACTCAAAATGAGTTCATCCAAATCAAGCTGTGGAATGGCCGCCCATGTTCGTTGCAACAACAAAAAAAGGTCTTCTTGCGACTGGATACCCTCCATATTCGGCAGAGCTCTTCTCTGTAGCATATCCCATGCATGCTCAATCGGGTTCAAGTCTGGCGACTGAGCAGGCCAGGGCAGGACATTGATGTTAGCTGCGGCGAGAGTCTGTCTTACAACTCTTGCGGTGTGCGGTCGTGCATTATCATGCATTAACTGAAATAAGGGACCGATTTGCACTTGTAGAGGAACGATGACGTCTGATACAATCGTCTCAGCATAAATTTGAGCGTTGAGGTTGCCTCTGATCCAAATCAACTCAGTTCTTCCGCCGATCCAAATACCCGCCCATACCATGATGGTTCCACCACTATAAGGATGGACTTCCTGGCAGGATTTTAATCGCTGTTGGCGTCCAGGGGTTCTCCAGTGTCGTATACGTCTTGTATCCGGTCTCATACCAAAACGAGACTCATCAGAAAAGCACACGAAACGCCATTGTTCTTCTGCCCAATTTCTGTGTTCAAGAGCCCATTGATATCGAATCCTACGATTGTGCATTGCTATAGGTGGTACCCGTAGCGGTCTTCGGGAATGAAGGTTCACTTCATGCAAGCGGTTTCTGACTGTTTGGTCGCTAATTAAGTTCCCTGAAGAGTGATGAAGCCTCACGGCTAACATCATGGCGGTTATTGTTGGAGCTCTTCGAGTTAAGATTTGAATGTATCGGTCTTGTCTCCGTGTGGTGCAGCGATACCGTCCTCCATGGCGCTCAGCCACGGTACCAGTGCTTCGGTAACGTGTCCAAAGTCGACTGATAACACTCTGACTTGTATTCAGAGCTAAAGCCACAGTACGTTGCCGGGAACCAGCTTCTATCATTCCCACGGCTCTGAGCATTTCTTCCCTGCTTAAATGACGTCGCCGCTCCATAATAACGTTGGTTTTAATCAGTAGTAGGGAAACAGTAGCACTAATAATTTCTTCAATGCGTTGTATGTTTTTATAGGGAAAATATTGGCAGCTGATTTTCATCTTTTACTCGAATTTGATTGACAGTTCCTGATTCAAATTATGAAATGCACCAAAAAGGATCCATATAAATTTATAAAATCATAAATTTATTACAAAGCCACATCTCAATCTCAAGAAATCCGCATAAAAATGCTTGATCCCTAGACACTTTTGATGTGTGTATATCTAACTACTCTGTTCAATATGCTATCCGAAGCCGTTTCTTTTTTTAATTTATGGGAATCTAACAGCAAAGCTTGTGACGCAAAGTGTAGATATGTTTGTTCGGGGGTGTCTAATTCCTCCTTATGAGCCACTTCTTTGTGCTTACTAATCAACCTAGACAAAACATCTGCTGTATTCTTGTCCGTGCGAATGTACTCTATATCGAAGTCATAAGCTGACAATTTAATGGCCCATCTTTGTAATCGGCTAGCCGCGGTGCTAGGAATACCCGCCTGTGGTCCAAAGATTGTGACTAACGGCTTATGATCCGTACGTAAAATAAATTTTCTACCAAACAAATATTGATGAAATTTATCCATCGCAAATATTATCGCGAGAGCTTCTTTATGTATCTGACTATAGTGTTGCTCAGCTGAGGTGAGCGCGCGCGACGCGTAAGCCACGACTCGCTCGGCACCGCCGCCGTCGCCAGCCGGCGCGCGCTGCGCCAGCACGGCGCCTAGCCCCCGCGAGCTCGCATCGCATGTTACAATGCTCTCCAATGACATATCGAAATGTGTTAAGACTTCCGCACTACACAAAAGTTTTTTAATGGTGTTAAAAGACTTCGTATGTGACATTGTCCATTTCCAATGTTTACCCTTTTTGAGTAAGTCGTAAAGAGGTGTCACATGAGTACTTAAATTTTTTATAAATTTTCCGTAGAAATTAACCATACCTAAAAACGATTTTAATTCTGAGACATTAGTTGGGTGGGGCATACCCAATATTGGTTTTAACTTTTCTGGGTCGACCCGCACTCCCTTTTTATCAATTATGAACCCTAAATACTTTACTTGGTCAGAACCAAAGTTACATTTTTCTTTCTTGATTTTTAAGCCGTTCTTTTCCAAAATACTAAATACCAGTTCTATGCTTTTTAGATGAGAACCCCACGATTTACTTTTGATTAAAATATCGTCATAGAATACTACTACGTCCTTAACATTTCTAAAGAGATTTGTCATTAATTTTTGAAAAATGCCCGGGCTCGAAGAGAGACCATATACTAAACGATTGTATTTAAACAAGCCCCTATGCGTATTAATGACAGTGTAATTTCTAGACGTTTCATTTAAAACTAGCTGATTATATGCTTGGGATAGATCTAGCTTGGTAAAGTAATGATTACCACTCAAGTCACTAAATAAATCTTCTACCTTTGGAACCGGGTACCTATCAACCAACAAAACTTTGTTAAGTGTCACCTTATAATCCGCGCACAGACGTATTCCCCCATCCGCCTTCCTCGCTATGACCAGCGGCGTAGCCCAGTCCGAGCGGTCGACGGGCTCGATGACGCCGGCGCGCAGCATCGCGTCCAACTCCGCATCAACCCGCGGAAGAAGCGCGTACGGAACCGGCCGCGCGCGGCAGTAGATCGGCTGGGCCCCCTCCCGCACGTACAGCTTCACCTCTTCTCCAGTATACTGGCCCAATGCGCCGTCAAATAAATTCTTATGTCTGGTGATAATATTATTCAGACAATTAGTTTTACATGGTACAATACTATTATTGTTTATTTGTGTAGACTTGCTTAGTTTCGGTATTTTTATATTTAATTCAGACAACCACTGTCTCCCTAATAAACTAGTGCTACCTTTATTTATAACATATAAATCTAATTTTTTCAAATTATTCTTATACTTAACATTTATTTCCAAGTACCCTATAGGGAAAATAGTTGAGCCATCATAAAATTTTAACTTTAAATTACATGGTTTTAACGGTAACATTTTAAACAATTGTTTGTATGTCGAATAGCTTATACAAGATAACGCCGACCCGGTATCAACTTCCATTTTTAAGAGTTTGTTATTAATGCTAATGTTTATACACACCGGCTTTGATTATATACATGTCTAGATAGAGAGTTCGAGCGTCTAAACGTCCAAAAAAATAGTATTTAACTGTAAGAGACTAAGCTCGTCGCGGCCGATCAGTGGCGTTACTGTCATTGTACGGTAAACACGTATTGAGTGGCGTATAAAAATGACGTTTTGCATGATAAAAGTGTGCAGGAATTACTTTGGACGATTGAAATCAACAAAAAAAATTATCTATCATCGGTAAGTAAACTTTATATGACTATATTGTAAAGAAACAATTAAATTAACTCAGTGAAATTTTATCAAAAGTTCGACCACCATTTTGACGGAATGTTTACAGGGTAGCCTGATAACTGAATTTAAATTTCCCATGTGAGTGTTAGCCAATTTACAAATTGTTCAATCATGATCGAAAAAGTATATTTCGAGAATTCAAGCCAATTCAACTTAACTATAGTGCTGGATAATACATATCATATATTATGTTTATAAAGTATAATTTTTTGAATCTAAGGTGGTAGATATTGTTTATTTTATTTAAAATCTGATATGCGTGTCGATTTTGCCGCTCCATGGATGCTAATAATGAAAGTAAGTGTTTGTTTGTTTGAACGCGCTAATCTCCGGAATTTCTGAACCGATTCTGAAAATTCTTTTACTAATCGGAAGCTACATTTCTCTGAGTTCTTAACGAGAACGATATAAAAACATGATTTTGAGAAATTGCGGGGAACATCTAGTTAAAAATATAGTAATTAAATTAAATATAATTTGTTGATATTAACCAAATTGTTGTTAAGTATTAAGAATAGATAAGCTTTAATAGCAATTCCCTTTTTCACCAACATATATTTTACCTAGTAACTCAAAAGCAAACACTCTAATACATATTGACTGACTTTAAATTTAATACAAATTACAATTCTCAAAATCAATACACAATTATTTTCCCTCCATTTATGGAAAACATTCAAGGGCTGGTATCACTCAGAACGCTTCCACGTCATGCGCGCGCCCGTAGGCAACGCTTGCATGTGTGTGTAATACGCACACAAGCCCTTCAAATCTGGCCTGTTGTTTTTATTGCGAATGCAGCGCAACACTCCATCTAGACATGTATATAATCAAAGCACACCGGTTTATAGTTCGCTAAAGACATCTGGTACATAGACTCCTCTCCAACATCAGACGCGTCCTGTTCCTCACCGGAGCTATTGACCTCTGCCGGCTCGCATAACCAATGCGCCGCACCAGCAGCGTCGTGAGCGGCGCCGGCGACAGTGCTGGCGCAGCGGCGCGCGTTCCGCCTCGCTGTGCCCGCACGGTGCACCCCGCTGTTTTCCCCTGCACTATGGCTGCTCACGCTCGCTCCGCGCGCGTGACCACGGTGTGACCGCCCTCGCGGTACGTTGGAATTTGAGTTTTTTGATGACATACGGCGATTGAATTGCATCTTCAAGCAAACTCTGCGCAAATGGCCAACTTTTCCACAGTAACTGCATTCGTACCCTTTAAACTTGCACTCTTGTGAGCTATGGCTATTGTCACCGCATGCTGAACAACTTCTTATTCCCAACTTGTGCATCTTCTCGCTAAGTTCACGAGCCCGGACCGGTTCCCGCGAGTCCTCGACAGCCTCGGCATCCCGCTCGGCTGCTTCTAGGGTATTGGCTAGCAGTACCGCTTTGCTATAATTTATATCATTTTCAGCGAATACCCTCTGCCGAATCAGATCGCTCCGCAACCCGCAAACAAACTGATCTCGTAGATTTTCTTCCAAATTAGATTTAAATTCGCAATATCTCGACATCTTTTTCAAGTCCGCCACGTAATCGGCTATCGATTCACCTGCCGTTTGTCGTCTTTGACGAAATCTGTACCGTTCTGCCAGGATTGACGGTGTCGGTTGCAGATGTGCACGCAGTAGCTCCACCGCGACCGCATAAGATAAACTTGATGGTTTTTTAGGACTCGCTAATGCCGACAATAATTCGTATGTCTGTTCCCCGATTAACGCAATCAAGGTCGGTAACTTTAAATCGTCCGATATCTTATTCGCTAGAAAATACATTTCTAGGCGGTCAACATATGCTGACCAGTTACCGGATTTTAAGTCAAAGTCTTTAATTTTCCCAACCGACATTTTTGTTTATTGTACACTTTGATCACACGACACCATAAAATTATAGATCTGAGAAAGTCCTTTATCCTCGTCGCCACTGATAAATAAAAGATGTGCGTTCAATCGAATGTTATAATTGACTGATTAATATATACACTCATGTAGTTACCGTAGGAAACTACCCACTAATATTTACAATATATAACATCATTCTCCCGGAGTATGTGGACACATTTCACTAAGCCACCATTGGTGACCGATCACCATGTGCTGCATTGTATGCACTCACAATGAGAATGGTAGTCCCTACTCCTAAATTCTACTCATGGTTTTCATCAGAGTAGTCACTTTGGTAGGCTCAAACAAATAAAACCTCCGAATCACGAAAACGTTAATAACATAATGCCACAAACAACCCATATAGGTACTGACTACGCCATCTCTATTATATACGAGTACGATAGGTCAAAATTATCTAAACAATTATATGATTCTAAGCAGTGAAATAAACCAAAACAATTGTAAGGTAATTTTGAAATATTTAGTTCTTAATTATTTATTTGTTTTAATTACTTACTGATTCCTATTATCTTTTAATTAATTATAACTATCGAAAGTCGAGCACGACACAGCAAATAAGATAGTATTTACCTATAACTTTATTATGACCTGCCATATTTTTTCAATTACATATATAAATATACTTATATACGGTGTAAATTCATACAGATTCATACAGAAATACGTAAAATACGTACATTTATATAAATCAATAAACAAAACAATAAATATAGGTAATAAAGTGTAAGAAAAAAGTTGTACTAATACAGAAATATTGCACCAATATTAGGCGTACAATTCATAAATAATTTAATGATGTTTTATACCTATTAACTAAACCCGTCATAGCGCTTTTGAGTTAGAGAATCTCAATTCTGAATTCTCTGAAAATAACAACCTGTGAATTACGAGGTTATCCGGTAACTCACGCCATCCATAACGAGTACTAGCATTTATATTTCTGTACGTTCCGGCAAGTAATATTTCAATGTAGCTTGCATTACATTAAGATGTAGTAGAAAATATTTTACCTGGTAAATTCAAAATTTTTCATGCCTTACATTTGCATTAAGTTGGAAAAAATATAATATTTTCACCCAATCTAGTGGCTGTATCTTTTATCTTATACTATAAAATTATTATAACTATCAAGAATACCTCTATAACTTGACTTTTTCTTTATAATATCTTTTGTTTAAGATTTAGTAAAAACATCAAATAAACTTTAGAAAAGGAAAGACATAATTATTCATTCTCCCTAGTCTATACATTTATTTAGTTTTACAACTCTTAGATATTCAATGTATACGGTATGATATAATTAGCCAAAAACCTTCTTACAAAGGAGAGTTTCAGCAGTGGAAATCTTGAGGTTGTAGATGATGAAGGTTTCAGTTTGAAAAAAAATCACTTATATTGTTAATTACAGAATAGACAAAACAGTTTTTGAAATATCAGTAGGGGTTTTCTATGATCGCCACTTTGAACTACTAAATACGAACGAACAAAGTAAAATCTTCTTCTTCATAGCCTTATTCCTTATAATATTTAGGGTCGCCTACTAATTAGTTCAACCGGTTTTACCTAAACATCAGTTTTTTAACGGAGCGACTGGCATCGGGCCTCCGCAACCCTAAGGGAGAACTGAAATTCGAAGGTTGAACTAGTTGTCAGTAAATTTGAGCATTAACGATTGCTATAGACGTTCATGACAACCGGGACCGACGGCTTTACGTGCTTAACAAAGTAATATCAATAAGTATAATATTTGTTGGTACTCAAATTCAGTAATCATGAGTAATCTATGAACATAAAAAACACCAAACGATAAGAATGATTCAAGGATCCACTCACATGTTAGTAAACATAATACTTAGAAACTCAGTTAAAAGAAAAGATATCGTAGTAACGACCAACCTCATTTAGAGTAACAGTACAACTTGAATGAATATTGTTAAAGGATTTACGTAATGACCTACCTACGTATATTTGCGATGTTTCATTTTTCATGACCACGTAACGAACCCTGAGTAACATAATCTATACAAATAAATTAAAGTATCAGTTTGTAATTTAAAATTAACAGCTTTCTACTAAATGTATAAACGGCACTGACAATAAATATATATATATACATATATAAATATATATATATATATATTAAAAAAATTGTAGTTCTGTCCATCTGTTTCTTCCGTCAAATTTCCATATCGGCTGGACTGATTTTGACGGGACTTTCACTGGCAGATAGCTAATTTAATATGAAGTAACTTCTAACTATAAAAACTAGTTGTGCCCTGCGGAATAACGCGCGGTAAAGGTGCATCAATTACCGTTGTTAACACCGTAAGAAATAAGTAGAAAATTAAGAACATACTTTCCCAGCGAGCAGTAGCCCGAGGCGGTCGGTCTTGGTTAGATTTTGCATAGCGTACGCCTCCCCTGCGTGCAAAGACATCACGTGTGCGAAATCAGGAGACACCATACGTTTGAACTGAAGTCTTGACACCTGTTCACAACCAAATATATTTAGCAGCCCCAAGTTGGTATTAAAAAGTTATTTTACGGATATGTTTTTATCTTTTAACTCTAAACACGACTAAACACTCGGTTTAAGTTCAATTTCAAGAATTACAATTAATTATAATTTTTAATGTGACGAATATTTTATATCAATCTCCATGTGTACGTCATTTAACATTTATAGGTTGGTTATAGTGACTGGTTTTAATGAGTCAATAAATAAATATACAAATGATAAAACTTACCTTGAACGGTTCGAAAAGTGTATGATATACTTCTTCGAGTTCAGGATCAAATTTAACAGGCCTCATTTCATATACTAGATAGACGACTTGTGCTAAATTCAGGAACACGAAGCCGAAATTCCAGGAGAAGGCATCCGGTGAACAAATTACATGCCATGCCCAAATTGAGTACAGCATGAAGGCTTTAAACAACAATTTAGTGATTATAATCAGACTGCCTTGTTGGTCCAGTGGTTAGCGTATGCAGCTGCTGATTAATAAATCTCAGGTTCGATTCCGGATCGGACCAAATATTTGTGTGATTCACAAATATTTGTTTCGGGGTCTGGGTGTTTTCTATGTTTAATATGATATTTCCAGAAAAAATAATATTTTAATGAATTTATATCAGTTGTTTAGTACCCATAATACAAGCTCTGCTTAGTTTAGGTCTAGATGATGTTGTGTGTAAAATGTTCGAAACATTTATTTATTTATAAATGATGTTGTGGCAAAATCCGTAGAAAAACCATATTTTGTCAAACAACTAATACAAGAAAGAGGGGTTTTGTAAGTTGACATATGTTTGCTTAGGGATTTAAACGTTACTCCTGAACTAATGAACAATTGATGAAGTAGTTTCAATTCTCACGTTCTCCTAAAATTTTACTCTAGTTTTATATTGGCGTTCTTTACAGTCGTAAAATGACAATTGAGATTCATAATTTTGAATATCATAAACCATTTTTCTTTATCTACTCTAGCGTGTTAATACTTTGATAACATTTTCTCATTTAGTTCATGACATATAGGAGGAAAAAATCTTAAATATTTTTAATAAATAAACGATTTTTCAAAATAAATAGCGTGTAGTACACGCGACAAATTCGCTTGGTCTGGGTATGCTCACAACTCTTTTTTTTTCATAATAAGAACCATACACGCAATCGGCAGCAGTAGTTCGAGTAAATTTAAGAATTCAATATAATGTATAGTTTTTAGAGTGAGTTCGAAAGCCTTTCGATGCCAAAGCATAAGAATCCAGAATTAGGGGACACCATCCTCATTGTGAATACAGACAATGCAACAATGGTTACCCGCACTATGGCTGCCTAGGGAGATGTTTCTACATCATTGGACTTCTGGTATATCCCCAAAAGGAATTTCCTGGAACCACGACGTACCTCGGGCCACCTACGGCTTGTAGATGACCCCCTTCTGTGTGGGAACACTACTCCGAAAAGAATGATAGCATTCGCGCTTCCACCCTTTTTTTCATACCCCTAGGACGCGAGCGGAGCAGCGGGCATCAGCTAGTACCAAGTCTAAAATTATTATCGTTATATCGCTATCAGGACGTCCCCAGGCCAGGTGAAGTGATGGATTTGCGCAAGGCGGTTAGCAGGAGCTGGATGCGAAACGCCGAATATAGAACCAAGTGGCGTGAGAATAAAAACAAAGAAATTAACGCGTTTCAGTTTTATTTAGCGAGCAGGTACAATAATAGTGTTTTGAGCTTAAACATTATTTCTCAATAATTTAATTAAAACGTTATCATAAAACTGATGAAAACTATTCCTTCCTAATTTATTCATAAAATTCTGAGGATTACAATACCTAAAATTGTCAAACAAACAAATAGTAACTATAAAATAGTTCTTTGCATATGTGCCCGTTTTTTTTTTGCAAAAGTGTTTATTATTGTGAGATGTATACACAGGCAATGACCAACTGATTTATAATACTTACCAAATATTAAAATTGTGTGCATCCAAAGTTGACCTTTTCTAGTGCTTGGGGCACAATATGAAGCAACAAAAAGCAAATTGGAGAGCTGAAAATGTTATACTTTTTTAATGCTGTTCATATTATATTTATTATAATTTTTACATTATTTTTATACCTGAAACAACGGATGTTGTGCAATTCTCCATAGCGGACACCAAGGCCAGTACCACGGACCTTTGTACAAAGATAAATATAAATTAATCTGCTCATAAATTATGAATTAATTAAATAGTAAAATAAAACTATTTCTTACCTGATGGCAAGGTGTAGTTTACAGAACCAAAATCCTGAAAAGTCCCATTTTCACCAGGCCATGAGAAGTTGTTTTCACCAATTTCCAAATAATCACTTTTTTTACCAAATACTCCACCATTTGCCATTGTTTACATTTATTTATTTTTAATCATCACTTTTTATTACTCGAAACGTAAAAAAAATAACATGGCGCACAACACACAACTATGTTCGCGCCAAATCAATAACATCCGTTCTCAGATTCAGTACAACAGGTCACAGGAACAAAACACTGATCTGATTTAACGCCATCTATCATTGAGTTTCATATTTATTCTGTAGGTAGTAGAGCCACGCTGATTTCAGCACGAATGGGCCGGCTCGACCCGGCCAGTACTACCCTCACACAGAAGACCATCCTAATAATGACAGCATTCTTGCTGTCGTATTTCGTTGGTGAGTGTGAGACCGGAGGCCCAATCATTCTGCATCATTCTCCTGCCCTTCGAAGGCCGGGAGAATGATGCAGAATAATTTAACCAAGCTGCCATGGTAAGGGTCACCATGCTACATTGCCTACCCTCACAATAAGCATGGTGACCCCTACTCCTGGATTCTACTCATGCTTTCCATCAGGCAGAGTAGAGTCACTTTGGCAGGCTTAAATATAAAAAAAAAAAAAAAAAAATAAAAAAAATATACTACTTTTGTTGCCATTTAAAAATATAATTAAGCTACTTACGATATACTATACAGTATTGATACAGTAATGATTAGACGAATACAAATTCGTTATTAAGAATTAATTCAAAATATAAATTTATTCAATTAATATTAAAATAACGGGAACGAGGTTTCTTTAAATCCAAAGACTACGAAAACAATTTGCATCCTAAACAGAAATAAAATATATTGAACCCTTTAAAGTACAGAAAATGACAGAAATAAATAATATATAATCAGGATGTGGAAAACTCAAGATTTTATTATATACGAATAAAAAGATTATGATACATTGTATTTGATTAAAACGCAAGAAATAAAATCCTGAGTTCACCCTTTTCTAATCTGTTTCTCGGAGCCTTTGACACATTGATTTATCGAAATGACTAGAATTGAACTGAAACGGCAACACTAGTAGAAATTTGACGTTTAAATTCACGTTATCTATGACTGAAACTCATTCGCAAGGTGTAATGTAATGTGAACAGTGCGAGTAACTATACAAAAACCTAAATAATTTGCGATGAGGTAGCGACGAATTAACAAAAATAATTAAACAACATCTGAGTAATATGCCTTAAGTTCTTGTGTTATAAATTTCACAACAGTTTTCGCGGGAATGCCGAACATTACTAATGCCACCGTCGCCAATGGTAAGTCTCGCACACTTGATTAAATATTGTGAGTCATTACATGCACAAGAAAACCAGCCTTTTAAGAAAAAATGCTACGATAATATTGCAATAAATAGGCAATCTAAATTTGCATAGAGAAGTCCCCGTATAGTAACAAATTTTGGTTTGTGCAGTCTAGTCGGAAGTTCAAGGTTTATATAAAATATTCACAACATACATAACTGAAATTACAAGAAATTAAACTAGTAAACTATGACAGCCGTGATACTCCTTGAGAAAATTTGATCAATAATAATACACACAAATATTAATAATATTTTTTTTGAGATTGTACTAAGTAATAACATGTGGTTATTTGTGAATTTACTACTTCATTTAAAGAATGCAATATTTGCACTAACATCTTTAGTCTTGTTGCGGTACATAGCCTTTATCACAAAAATAATTGTTGCATTTAACTTTGTGTGCATCAAGACATTATGTACTACGATTACCTAAAATACTAATGCATGTTAGATAAATTATTTCTATTGTTTTTTAATTGATTATTTCACGGCAGTATTGTTTATAGTGAATAATTATATTGAGAAATACAAAATGTGCTAAAATTAAATACATATTTATTTAGTTTATATACTTCATTGCACACCACTAAACTATAAGGTAGTACAGAGATACATATTATATTTAGATCACTGATCGTTAGGTATTACAATAGGCGGTCTTATTGCTAACTCAATCTCTTCCAACCTTTTTTCTTTATTTGAGTATTTTTTATTAACAGTGCAATAAAAATTTGAAATATGGTTGTATTTAAATGATAGATAGCTAGAAAACTCTTGATTTGTATACCATGTTACAGATTTATAAGAGCACTCTATTCTACTGCCAGTACTGGTTAAAAAACAATATAGTACTGTAAAACCTCAAAGCTGTTCATTTATGTTGTGCAATCATGTGAAAGATCCATTTACTAGCATCTTGAATTTAGACTAAACTATTAAATTCTGTGTGTGAAAATGTGTCTTATTATTTATTTCAACTGCCTTGTTGGTCTAGTGGTTAGCATATGCTGCTGCTGATCAAGAAATCTTGGGTTCGGTTCCCGGGTCAAACGAAATGTTAGTGATCTGCATATATTGGTGTCAAAGTTTGGGTGTTATCTGTATTATTATATGTATACAAAAAAAGTGTGTTTTTATTTATAAAAGTTGTCTAACCCATAGTACAAGCCCTGCTTAGTTTGGGACTAGATGGTGTTGTGTGTAAGATGTCCGAAATATTTATTTATTATTATAGTTTATAGAGAGGCCTATGTCCAGCAGTGGACTGATATAGGCTGATGATGATGATGATGATGATAGTTTATTTATTTTACAACTTCATTATACACCAATAAGGTATCAAATTTTGTACACAGATATAAATGGATTAAGAATAGATTTTTAGATATTTTGTAGCAATTATTGAAGACGACAACAATAAATAAATCCTAAGTAGGAATAAAATTCTGTTTACTTTGCATGTGAATCAAGCAGGCACCACACTTCGTTATGCGCTATTCGTTATGTGTCTACGCCGTATTCGCCCGAATATTTGTTATGCATGCAAACAACAAACATGCCACCACACTTCGAACTGGTATGCCAAATAAAGCAAATATGTGTGTTGTAGAGATGTGTCATTGTCATTTTTATGGTGAACGAAACGAAACCATATGAACGAATGAAACACATTATTTTAATTTTCTTTTTATTTTATTAAATTTAGAGAAACAATACTTAAATGAAGTCTAATTATTTTGATCACACGATAGACTAATTTAATCGATTTATCGTATTTCAAAAACTGTTTTATAGTCTATGGTTGTTAGTTATGCACAGGGCATTGTCATTTTTAATGGTCAATGAACGAAACATATTATTTTAATTCCCTTTTTATTTTATTAAATTTACAGTAACAATACATAAATGAAGTCTAATTATTTTGATCATATGATAGATTATTTTAATCGTAGAATTGATTTATCTATTTCAAATACTGTCTATAGTCTAGTTATGCACAAGGCACTTCACTACCCGTTCGAAGTGTGGGCAGTCGATGCGTGTATTCGCCTTATTCGTGTCCTTTGAAGTGTGTCAAAAAACCGACAAGTCGACGGATATGCGTATTCGCTAATAAAGCGTACGGATATTGGCGAATATACTCTCCACACTTCGCCGTATGTGCGCGAATAACCCGCATAACGAATAGCTTAGAATTAGCATAAAGTTCAATTGAACTTTAATTTTGTATGTATTACTACTAATTTAATTATAATCAAATAGCATATGTTGATTAATTTCAGCATTTATATTTTATGGAGGTTTAATACCAATCATTCCATGGATAAATTGATATTGAGGTAAAACTGATAGAACTAGTAGCTGACCCCAAATAATCATGGCAATAATAAAGGCAAGGAAGATGGTATAAAAGTCTAGACTTACTTCTGAGTTAATTCTGTAACTTCTTTTCTGAGTCATCACATTTAATAGGAAACTCCTAAAACTTTAAGAATAATTCTTTTTTGAGATAACTCATTGTTAGGAATTTACACTGTGTCGTTGGCAACTTTACAAACACACATGAAAGGACCATAAAGAACATTCAGACTCTAAACAACAATGAATTTGTCGTATGTGGGGTTTGAACCCACAACACTGAGCCCATTATAAAGCTGCTTAAACCACTAAATCAACTGTGCAGTTTAATTACCTAATAACCTAACTTCTTTTTGTTTTTGTGTATCTAAGGGATAACTTCTCTTACGAAATTGACACTGCTCCTAAAAGACAATGATTTTGATTATATGGAACTAGCGCAGTGAAAGCTTCTTGCAACAACTAAAATTAATCATTAATTCATTTTAACATTAAATTATGATTTCTAAAATTTTTAACTTATTACCATCAATTTCATTATTATGGAATACTGTGAAGTATGGTTTCTGATAAAATCACTTTTACTTTATTTGTGATATTTGTATATGGTCTTGGCTATATTTCAATCAATAATATGTATATAAATTCTATTTTGTCATAATTTATAAATATTTTATTAGGACCTTGAATGAGTTCACACTGTTACTTTTACAATAAAAAAGGTTTATTTAAAATATACGGAACAAAAATATTTCATCCAAATTATTGCCCATCACTAGCAACCACTTTCTGCCATCTTTCTGGCAGTATATGAAATCCGCGTCGGAAAAACGACATGTCTTTTGAGGCTATCTAAGAATCCATTCATTTTTTAGCTTCCTCATAAGAATGAAAGCACTGGACAGCTAGGCCATGTGCCATTGAACGTAATAGGTGAAAATCAGAAGGGGCTATTTCACCTGAATACCCTTCTGATTTTCACCTATTCACTGAATACGGCCACTGAACACCTGAACACCCGCCGTATTCACCTGAATACGGCGGGTAGGGGTAGAACTTTCCATTGAAGCATCATGAGGCCGAGCGTTGTCTTGTAGCAAAATCATTTTGTCGTGTCTCTGCTGGTATAGCGGCCGTTTTTCTTTTAAGATTCGGATTAAAGGCATCAATTGAAGTCGATAGCGATCCCAGTGATAGTCTCATTCGGTTTAAGCAGCTCATAATAAATTACACCCTACTGATCCCACCAAACACAGAGAAGAAGCTTCGAACCATGGATATTTGGTCTTGCAGACGATGTTGATGCATGGCAGGCTTACCCCACGATTTTTTCTGCGAATTCTTTTCTGCAGTTGAAGCAGTAGTGCACATGTGAGAAAACGACGTTCGACGTCTGTCGGCTTCAATTCATACGGTACCCAATGTCCTTGCTTCGGGATCATGGACATCGGTCTTGATCGAGTAATTCCTCCAACTTTTCGTCTTCAATTTTTTTCGGTGCGCCAGAACGTTCTTTATCCTCAAGTTCATAATCATTATTTTTGAAGCGTCGAAACCAGTCTCTGCATGTCGTATCCGACAAAGCATTGTTACCATAAATCGCAACAAGAATTGTATGTACTTCAACTGCAGATTTCTTTTGAATAAAGTAATGCAACAAAATTCCCCGCAAATACGCTTTATTCGGCACAAAAGTAGACATTTTCAGAACTAAGAAAAAAATGCTTTGTTTACACTAAAGTGAACTACCATACACTGAAATTTAAGGTTAGATACACTACTGCCTTGCATGTATGGTACCATTCGAAATTCCACAAACTGGGTACTGCTACTGCTATCTTTGTAGATACAGCGAAAATTTTAATGATGTTTAGTGAGTAATACTTAGTTGATGAGATCTTGTTGAACACTTTGTTTTAATCCTATGTTTGTCTCCTGGTTCTAAGCTACCTCCCAACCAATTTTCAGACAAATCGGTTGAGCCGTTCTTGAGTTATAAATAGTGTAACTAACACGACCTTCTTTTATGTAATTATTTACTTGGCAATAAATTTCAAATTCATAATCATCAGTGCCATGAAGACATTATGCGTAACGCCGCGGAGCGAAGCTATTTTAAAAATGGTCTAAACTAGCTGACCCGGCGAACTTCGTACCGCCTTAGAATATTAATTCATAATAAAGTATTGTGTTTAGATATTATCTGATAGTGGCAAATCGACAGCAGCGCCAACTAACACGTCCCGGCCGGTACCGCCAGAATTGCTTTGTTCCTGCATTTTAAATCTGTAATATCTTAAATTATGTAATTAAAATTAATATTCAAAAGTATTAATTTAAATTACATACTGTAAAGGGCCATATTAATCTATATTAAATACACAATGTATTTAAGATACTTAATTGGATAAGGATTAATACTGTGTTGCCTATAATCGCTTCGTAAATAAACCTTTATTTCTCGTAAAAAGATAAAATAAAAAAATGGTTATTGTGGGTTATCCCTAAGAGATAGACATTAGGTATGCCATCGCGGACTTTTTGTATTTTTTTGTAGACCTTTTTAAGATGTACAATACTGTAGTACATTATTTTGATCTATCTCGTAGGGTACAGCCAGCGATTGCAATAAAAGCGTAAAAAACATCACATTAGAAACCTCTAAAATTATTATCCCCTATATTGCATGTATTAAACATAAAAACCTTCCTCTTGAATCACTCTACCTATTAAAGAAAATTTCATAAAAATCCGTTGCGTAGTTTTAAAGATTTAAGCATACAAAGGGACAGAGAAAGCGACTTTGTTTTATACTATGTAGTGATGTAGTGATTACTCCTTGTGTCATCAGCTTTCTGACAACGAAAGTCCCGTTACGATCGGCCGTTCTAGAGATTACCGGGAACAAACTGATAGACAGACAACAATTTTAATTATTTCTTTTTGATATAAGTACCATATACCTATCTTGCATATGCATTAAGTAAAATATTGTTGATATTTTATACAGACACTTTCATTTATTTGTAGATGTAGATAGATAGATATAAATATAGTATAGATTATAGGACCTGTTTCACAACCTGGTTATAGTGAGAAGTAATCAGTAGATGTAGAAAGCTCAAGGCTAAACCGCGTGCAAGGTTCCTGAAACATGGCTATGAAAGGATATCTATTACTGAAAATAGTTCTCACCGCAAGATCATCAGAGTATATTTACTAGAACGTCAATTATGATAAGAATATATTCCAAAACATTCTTGATCATTCTACTTTCTTAAAACACATAATATACCTATGTATTACAATTGTGTAACTCCTTAACAAACCGTCGCTTTCTTCAATTATATCACACTTCAGTACCACAACGTTTAATTGAACAATAAGGCCAATAAATCAACAAGTATTTTCGATGGTCTTTACTGGCAGTTCTTAACAAGTTTGACTTTCAAATATTTCATCATGTCGTAGATACGAATGTAGGTTTTAAGTACGTTCTAATACTATTACAGAATGTTTGATTTATGTTGTATGTACTGCCATGTGATTTTCGTGATAAGCCTTTAACATTTGTTTTATATTTCAGACGAATATGAAGTCATTGGCGAAACACAATGGCAAACTTTGGAAAACAGCGGCGACGAACAAACCATCAAAATATACGGCTTTAAATATTCAAAACTACGCACTGCTTTATTTCATACCGTATGCATATTACTTTGTGGGCTACCCTATTTTGCATTGGCTTATTATCCATCGTTTAACAAGCACAAATACATAAAATGCAGTTTGAAAATGGCTGATGTAATTTGCGGTGAGTAAAATTCATATTGAAGTAAATGAATGTTTATCGAATTGTATGTTGTCGGCAATTAACTCGCAACATACGTAAATTAGCTACTTACAATTCCATTTGTTCGACTAACCATGTTCCTGTTTTTTTGATTAAATAAGTTTAATCATCGAGATCATAATGCAACTCTTTACTGACGGTATCGTTAGTCCCAGACCCGTTTAGAGTAGGTAGAAGAACCGAAAAAGAATATACTATTTTACATACCCAGATTTAGATGCCTTAGTTTTAATGACCTCTAGCTAGCTAAAACATTTAAATATTAGTGTAATTTTAGTTTACGGAAATTAATGCGTTCATGATACTTGCTATTTAATTGACAAGGCCCACAAAATGCTTCGGAAAATAACGAAAAGAAAGAAAAAAAAGGTAGTTTAGTTATGGGAACCTACTTAATTTCTATAAAGAACGCATTAACAGATTACCTTGATTCTTAACATTATTTATAAATGTTCGTCTTTTCATGTTTGTGCGTAGATTCTACAACATCTATTATTTCCGTGTCTAATTTCTGATTATTGATTTCTAGTAACCGATGCGGAAGGCCTCTTTAAGACAGAAAAAGTGCATGAGATTGACATAAATCATAGAGATAACCGATTGCGATATTTTATTTACCAACACAGTCGTTTTATTTGGGTTAATGATTCCGGCGTTTTTATCAATGTTCTGGCGCTTAATGAAAAACTTACTATTGGTTTCCTGATGGAGAAGATGTGTGGTATTAACAAACGCCAGCAAAATGAATTGTAAGTATACACACAGTAGTTGCGCTGATTCTCTAATTATGTACATTGGTGAACGAACTTTAGACTTCTTGCTAGTTTTGTAATACGTTAGTAACGTCACGTAAATTGATATATGCTTACTTGCATATTAAAATCATAAACATCGGCTTTTTTGGTTCAAATTTAACGAATAGACTCTTCTAGAGCTGTTTGCTTGCACGCTATCGAATATCCCAAGTGGTGTATTTTATGTGAAAATAACTCACTTGAGAGCACTAAATAATAATAGAAATCACGTAAAGTTGCAGTAGCACGATGCATGTGTGTAAGTTACTATGTCGCTACTCTTGAGACGACGTAAAACTGAATAATAAACTTCAAAAGGCCTAGTGTGAGTTTATTTCACATTCATCGGATGGTCCACTCTAAAATCTTTACTAATGGCTACGCCGAACGCGCTAGAGTTTGGTAAAGTGAAGAAAATTCATACGCAACCCTGGATTACTACAATTCGAAACCAGCTATAGTTACATCTGCATACACAGCTGTCATGAATTTTATGTTAAGTTATATTTACTACCCTACCCTCCCTATAACAAAATATAAGTTTGCAAAAACAACAACATGCAATAGTGGCACTTTTGTGCTTTAGAAATCGTTTTCCATAATATCCATTTATTTTTAGACACTAATAAGTTTCTTATTTCTTAACAAAATGTACACATTTCAGGATGAAACTGTATGGACCTAATTCTGTGGAAGTAGAAGTTAAAAGTTATTGGACCCTATTCGTTAATGAAGTCTTCAATCCCTTTTACTTATTTCAAGTGTTCTCAATTATCCTTTGGTCATTGGACGAATATTACCAGTACGCAAGTTGTGTTTTCATTTTATCTATTGGATCGTGTATGTTGGCGTTATATCAAACCAAACAGGTAAGACTATAATTGAAAATGTCACTATTTACTTTCTACTAGATATTTTTCCTGAAATCACAATAGTGACGTATCTTCATCAACATATAGATTTTTTAAATCTTAGTCTATATGTAAACTAGTTATGTGTCGGATACCCGAAGCAGAAAAATGATCCGTATCAGCTATCACAGAATGTAAGGTGGTGGATATTTCGTTAAGAAAATATTTGAACTAGAGATAACGCTAGGGCTAGGTGTTGGAATTCTTTACTATTATTAACAATTTCATTAATTTTAATTTTTAGGGTTCCGTAGTTAATGACTCGGAACCCCTATAGATTCGCCATGTCCGTCCGTCCGTCCTCGAACTACCGCACAAACGTGGTGCTCGAAAGATAAAACTGCATGAATGTATTGTAATTACGGGGACAAAAGGCCGCTGCATACGTGACGGGATTTAACGTGGACGTGGTTGCCTCGTTATAAACGGGAACGTGATGTAAATGCATACGTACCATACCGTGACTGTGACTCGGATCTAACGTGTGTGTTGTGAACAAGGAAAGATGTATTTTTCATTTCAAGAATTGGCTTTAATTGCTATTGACGTGCTAAACATCGTCGGCGACGATATTTAGCTCGTCCCGTGCGTGCCACGTTCCCGCCCCGTCCGTGTCTCCGTGAAGTATACATTTCCTTATACATTTTTTATGTAACGATGTTTGCAAAACTTCCCGTCCCGTTCCGTACGTGTTAAATCCCGTCACGTATGCAGCGGCCTTAAGTGCTACAATAAAATTATGAAAAATATTGGGTACCTCCCCTACATGTAAAATGTGGATGTTTTTTTTTGGAGCGTCTACCCCCATTGTGTATGGTATCATTAGATAGGTCTGTTAAAAACATTGTGAAGTTTCTAAAACCACTTTTTGATTTAGGTATCTGTTAATGTGTTGTTTAACTTGAAAGTGCATTTCTAAAAACAGGACGTCCACCCCCCTCTAAAAGCTAGGCTCATAAAATCTGAAAAAATTCATGATAGTAGCCCATATATTAAACTTTCAAGGAAATCGGTTTTGATACCTTTTTTATTTAAGGAGTTATAAAACGTAACTTGTAAACGAAAGCAAACTTGTAAAATGCACTCACTCAGAAAACTTCTAAATTTTTTCCCTATTAATTAATTTATGAGAAACGAAGTATTTCTATTGGAAATAATTTATCCTTCTGGAATTCTACATTTATACTTGAATAATTTCATTGCAATATGTACTAGAAACTCCTCACGTATGTTAATTTATTTCAATATATTTAATAGTTTGAGACCAATTTAATTTTCAAAAGGACAATGTCAATTCTGGCAAACAATTTAAAAAATAAAGTAAGATAAGGCAAACAAGTAATATATGATTAGGTAGAAATTCAATGAAAATCCTTTAACCCGGCAATTTTTTGTGTGAAAATCATGTATAAAAACTAATTCAAGTTGCAGAAATAGTACAGTTTTAGACTGTACTATTTCTGCAACTTGAATTAGTTTTTATATCTGTTAGCTTCGAATTCAGTGCTTGATATTGTGTACTTACATTCAAACCTTATACCTTCGAAAATGTTTTTAATTAATTAGCTTGTTAATCTTACGTATTTGACTTCTACTATAGCTGTTATATGTGAAACTGTGTCAGTGTTTTTCTGTAGAATTTGTATTTGAATTTCGAATACACATACTTCACTAAAATGACCTCGATTCGTTATATTTTTTTTTTTTTATATTTTAGTCGGCTAAAATAGTAATAGAATCCAAGAGTAGTAGTCACCATCCTCATTGTGATACAGACAATGCAGCACGGTGACCCACACTGTCTGCCTAGTAAGATACTTCTGCATCATTGGACCTCCGGTTTCGCACTCAACAATGCAGTCATTTTAGGTTGGTCTTTCATGCGAGGGTAGTACTGCACTGCCCCGGTCGGCCCATCATCATCATCATCATCATCATCAGCCTATCGCAGTCCACTGCTGGACATAGGCCTCTCCCATTGCACACCACTGTGATCGATTTTGGGCTTCTCGCATCCAGCTCCTGCCAGCCATCTTACGCAGGTCGTCACTCCACCTCGCCTGTGGGCGTCCTACACTACGTTTACCGAGACGCGGTCTCCACTCAAGAACTCTTCTGCCCCAACGGCCATCAGTTCTGCGGCAAATATGGCCAGCCCACTGCCACTTCAGCTTGCTAATCCGGTGGGCTATGTCGATGACCTTAGTTCTCTGACGGATCACCTCATTTCTGATACGATCCCTCAGAGAAACGCCGAGCATAGCCCTTTCCATAGCACGCTGAGCAACTTTAAGCTTATGGACCAACCGTACCGTAAGTGTCCAGGTCTCGGCTCCGTATGTCATGACAGGTAGGACGCACTGATTGAAAACTTTCGTTTTTAGGCATTGTGGGATCGACGACGAAAAGACTCGACGTAGCTTTCCAAACGCTGCCCAACCCAACTGAATTCTTCTATTCACCTCATCCTCGAGGTTGTTTCTACCCAACTGCAATGTCTGCCCAAGGTAGACATATTTTTGAACAACCTCGAGAACGGTATCGTGTACTGCAACCGGTTCCGGTAGAACATGTTCATTGAACATGACCTTGGTTTTGTCCAAGTTCATCCGTAGGCCGATGCGCATAGAAGAATCAGCTAGGTCATTCAGCATCTGTTGCAGGTCCTGCAGTGTCTCTGCCATTATGACGATGTCGTCCGCAAATCGCAAGTGAGAGATGTATTCGCCATTAATGTTAATGCCACGTCCTTTCCAGTTTAGCGTCTTGAACATATCCTCCATTGCATTTGTGAACAATTTCGGGGAAATAACGTCCCCTTGTCTCACTCCTCGATGCAATGGTATGGACCTTGTTTGCTGATTCTGTACTTGGACGGACATGGTGGCGGTATCGTAGAGACATCTCAGCACTTGGATGTATCGCCAATCTACCTGACAACGCTGCAGGGACTCCAGAACAGACCAGATCTCAACCGAGTCGAAGGCCTTCTCATAGTCCACGAATGCTAGACACAGGGGCTGGTTATACTCCTGGGTCTTCTGTATAATTTGCCGCACTGTGTGTATGTGGTCTATGGTGCCGTATCCGCTCCGAAATCCGGCCTGCTCCGGTGGTTGAAATTCGTCGAGTCTTTGCGCAAGACGGTTCGTGATGACTCTTGAAAACAGCTTGTAGATGTGGCTTAGAAGGGAAATGGGTCGATAGTTCTTCAATAAGGTCTTGTCACCTTTTTTGAAGAAAAGCACCACCAAACTCCTACTCCACACCTCCGGAGTTCTCCCTTCAAACAGGACAGCGTTGAAAAGCTTTTGGAGCTTCCTCAGTACGGGTTTACCTCCAGCTTTTAATAGCTCTGTTGTAACGCCATCCTCTCCAGGGGCTTTTCCATTTTTAAGCTGTTTAAGAGCCATCTCGATTTCATCGGTGCTGACTTCTGGCAGGTCTTCGGTGTAGTGACGCGTTAATGTGGCTCGGGTGTCCTCATTTTCGGTATCAGGTCGAGATGCATGCGAAGCGTATAGCCGACTATAGAAGCCTTCCACTTCCAAAAGGACTGCCGGTTTCGAGGAAACAACTTCTCCACTTGTTGTGGTCAACTTCGTCAGTTCGCTTCTACACAGAGATTGTACGAACACTTTTGACCCCCGATTTTGCTCGATCGCTCTTTTGATGGTGCGAGTATTGGAGCACCGGAGGTCGTGTCGGACGAGTTTCCTTATCTCTCTGTTCAGCATCCTCTCGGTCGGCCCGTTCGTCCTGAAATCAGCGTCGCTCTACTACGAATATATTTATACGTATATTCACGAATTTGTTTCAGATGAGCATAAACCTTCACAAAATGGCTGGTTCGACAAGTGCGTTCACGGTAACTGTTCTGCGTCCTACTCGCACGGGACGCGAAGAGTGCGTGGTAAATGCAAGTCGATTAGTTCCAGGCGACGTGCTCGTTTTACCTCCAGACGGATGCGTCATGCCCTGTGACGCGATGTTACTCACTGGAACCTGTATAGTCAATGAGAGCATGCTTACCGGTATGTGTTTAATGTTATTTTTCAAATGCAGTACCATGATAAAGTTAATATAATTAGGTACGGCTACTTAAGAGATTGCTTAATAATAAATATAATCTCACACGTGACTTGTCTTTTCCCGAACTTGCGAGTCTGTACTACTGTAGCCCAACTACTGATGAAAATACTTATATATTTCTAGAAACATACATATCATATAGATTTTACCCAAACACAAGATTCAAGAGTAGTGGTCACCATATTCATTGCGAGTACAGTAAATCCAGCAAGGTGACACGCACTGGCGACCATACTGAGATACATCTGCATCATTTGTACTGGGTGGGAATCAAACCTACTATGACAATAAAAGCCAATCAATAATATTGGTAACAGAATTGTGAGGTTGTATTATAAAATATATACTTACGCCGTGCATACAAATCAAAATATAGAATACCTCCAATACAGAAAAAAAGTATTGCTCAGAAATAGCAATAATATAGCAACTTTAGGAAATTTTCTCTGAAAGGCACTAATGTACCTCTAAAATTCTATCCTATACAATACTTTTTTAATTGAAAAGTACTTATGACTGAAACAATATCATGATGCAAATAATAATAAAGGAAAAAAAAACAAAAGTGTAATTTATAAAATATGCCTGTAGTGTTTTGTGTGTGAATACAAAATATATGTATGTGTTTATCTTTTAATTTTATAGTATAGTATATATACAAATAGTGTTAAAATTAATTTAATTTATGTAGTGGTAGCAGTTATTGTACCCATCAATTGATTTTTAGGTGAAAGTGTTCCAGTCATGAAAGGGCCACCTTGCGTTTCTACCGAAATATACTCTACTGAAGGCCATAAAAGACATACTCTGTTTGCTGGCACTCACGTAATACAAACAAGATTTTACGGAAACAATCAGGTAAATATAAATAATGTTTATCATCATTAACAGCCTTTAACAGTCCACTGCTGGACATAGGACTCTCCTTAGAAAGGAGGTTTTGGCCTACTATACCACGCTGGCCAGACGGGTTGGTTTCAGTTTTCCTTCTCTTTGCATTGATGTTGTCTTGCGTAGTTTATCCCTTAGTCGCCTTTTACGACCCCGCGGGATGAATAGGGGTGGTGACACTCTGTATTCTTAATCCGTCACCACTCGGACCACACGGATGCACAAATAATGTTTAATACTACATATGTTTTTAAAGATAGATTAGCAAATTTGTAACGAAACTGGTAAACAGTATTGCCATTGTATAATTGTACATGAGGCTCATACGTTAAAATTCCTAGTGCGTCAATCAGAATCATGATCACAATATGCTTTCTACAACAAAGATTCACGACCTCGCTGCGCACTATCCATACATGTAAATAAAATTGAAGTGTCTGTTTCTATCATATCAAATGAACAGTTTTTTACCTAATACAAATGAAAGCGTATACGGCACCAATGTCAAATTTTTTTTTTGTTTTGTTGAGGCTAATCTCTGGAACGTCTGGACCAATTTTGACAGGACTTTCACTGTCAGGAAGCTGATACTTACACTTTTAAAACTGAATTCGCCCCGCAAGTAACATTTGTGACTTAACTATTAGGTACTGTAGCTACTACGACTGTGAAAAAAAAAAATTCATTCTCCAGGTTTTAGCGAAAGTGGTGCGCACCGGTTTCTACACGGCTAAAGGAGAGTTGATCAAAAGTATACTGTTTCCGAAACCCTTCGATTTTCAATTCTACAAAGATGCTGTCAAATTCGTCATTTTCATGTTCTTCATTGCCGCCATTGGGATGGGTTATTCAGTATGGCTTTATGTTGTTCGAGGGGTAAGTGATATATAATATTTAACGACATTTTATTATTCCTTTAGACCTGACCTTCGGAAACTATTTGGTGCTCTTTGATAGTCAGTGTTTTATTTCCTGGGAAATAATAAGATTTAATTTGCAAATTATTCTTTTGAATAAGGAAAGATTTATTTAACAATAAAGATAAATATACATGAACAATGAACCTAAAAACTAAAAACCTTAAAAATTATAATAAAACTAGAATATATTATTATAAGGAGTCCCTTTAGGCAAGGTTCCGAAGATACTGGCAGCGTTCCCCCTTTGAATAGCTATACTAATTCTTTGTCCGAGGTAGCTGCCAGCTCTTCGTTCCCCCGTGACGTCGACTAACCTTCTTGATATTTCTTTAAAAAGCGCTATAGCGCTGGGACCCCACGGGCCAAGGGTCTCGACACCGAATGGGACAAAATCATATTCGGAGCCTAGACCCTTGTATTTGCATGCTTTAGCTTTTTCAGCCGCTTCACAAGCCGCACCAGCTCTGTTGTTGGTTCCATGTAGATGGGAAGGGGCCAGCGTGTCTGAACAGGTGGCATCCCATACCAGCACCCGACCCATCTTCCATGGAATCAAGCTCATACCGTCTGGTCTCTTGCCATCGTCTCTTGCAATACCAGTCGGCTCAAGTAGACTTGGCACGTTGACGGTGGCAAGGGACCGGCGTATGATGTTGTTAAGTGCGGCATGTCTCGAGAAGCGACCTGCACTTTTTTGGCATGACAGTCCGTGATGTCCTAGCTTGTCGACATCGCTGCCACAGGGACATTTATGAGGAGCGCAGACCGGAACCCCAAGCCGTAGACAGGTTGCGATTCGGAGCGTGTCAGGCTCAAGGAATGTTCCTGTATTTGACGAAGGGTACGCGTGAAGCCAGTAGCCGGCCTCATGCGCACCCACGGCCAAAAGCCTAGCACGCGCCGAACCTGTACTACAGCTCAAAAGATTATCAAAAGTCAATTTACAATTTATGTCGTCCCAGCTCCTCTGTGAATTTGGAGAAACTGGAAAACTTTGACCTGGGCATGCAATTAAGAAAGCGTTTCTAGCTTCTTTCAAGCCAGCAATCTCAAAGTTTGAAGGGGATGTCCTTAAAATTTTACTTATGAGATTTGCTGAACTATGAACAGAAGATAGGAAGGCTGGTAAAGCAACACTGGAAATTTTGCGAAATTAAAAGTATATTAATTCTAATCTTCACGTTTTCTTTTCATACCATCGAATTTGAATAACATTACCATTTAACTTGAATAACAAGAAGAGGACAATAATAGGACTTCGGTATTATTTCAGCTCTGTTTTATCTCAAATTAATCTAATACTCTAATATAAGACAAAAATTACAAAAATATAAAACAAAAAAGTACAAGACAAAAAGTGTGAACTTGATTTTTTATTTCCACAGAGCGAAGTAGGTACTATAATTCTTCGAACACTGGATATTATTACGATTGTGGTACCTCCAGCCCTGCCCGCCGCCATGACAGCCGGTATAGTGTACAGCCAGCAACGGTTGCGTAAAAATAAGATATTCTGCGTGTCACCTCCACGTATTATAATATGTGGTAAACTTCAAGTTATGTGTTTCGACAAGGTAAATTATTTTATATCCAGAGTTTAGATAAAACAGGAATTATAATTTCTTTAACTCACTATGCAAAACTAGTCCTTTTAAGACCCGTTCTCAATCTAGAATCGTAGTCTTTTATTTCATCAAAATCTCAGCCGAAAGACGACCACTGCTGGATAGAGACCTCCCCCAAGGCTCCCCACAACTAATTTTAAAAATATTGTCTGGACTTTAACGGAGACTTTGATCCCTGAGTTTGTTTCGTCCTTTCTTCTTAGGGCTAGTCCAGTAAGGAAAGGCCGAACACATCTGCTCAATGCAAAAAAAAAGTTTAACTTGCAAAAGTGTTCATGTAACCTAATTGCAGAATAAATGATTTCATTTCATTAGACTTTTTTATATATGAACCTGCCAAAGTGAGTCTACACTGCCTGATGGAAAGCATGACTAGAATCCAAGAGTAGTGGCCACCATACTCATCTCACGAATGCAGGCAATGGAGTATGGGTGACTCACACTATGGCGGCCATTTTAGGTTGGTCTTCTGTGATCTAGGTAATAATACTTCTTACTTAATATTTTTTTCCATTTGGTTGAATATTTCGACTACAATAAATTTACTGATTTTAGATGGACTTTTTTGTTTATTTTTTTTAGACGGGTACTTTGACCGAAGATGGGTTAGACTTCTATTCTGTGATACCGTCACTTACCGAGAAGAAGTTCGGCGAGTGTGTTGTTGAAGTCGGCTCATTGCCAGTTAGCAGTCCACTTGTACAAGCTCTTGCATCCTGTCATTCCCTCACGAGCATACAAGGAGAACTAAAGGGCGATCCTTTAGACTTAAAGATGTTCGAATTTACGCAATGGGTGAGATCTTTAAACTTGTAATTATTTATAGACATTTACACGATATAGTTACATTTAAGTTGTGATGGTATCATTACATAGTATAAAACAAAGTCGCTTTCGTTCTCTGTCTGTCATTATAAATGCGTAGATCTTTAAAAGTACGCAACGAATTTTGATGCCATTATATAGAGTGATTAAAGAGGAAGGTTTATATATATATATGACATGCATAATATAGTAGAGAAACATTGATAATTTTAGAGGTTTCTAATGTGATGTCGTAAATAGACCAATTTTTTTAGCTTACATTTCAAACGATGACTGTACCCACGAGACAGATCAAAATAATGTACTACAGTATCGTAAATCTTAAAAATGTCTATAAAAAAGTCCGCAATGGTATATATGTCTTAGGGATAACTCGCAATAATCATTTTTTTACGAGAAATATAGCTTATTTACGAAGCGATTTTATGGAATACAGTAATAATCCTTATCCAATTAAGGACCTTAAATGCATTATGTATGTAATAAAGATTAATATGGCCCTTTACAGTACGTAATTTAAATTAATATTTTTGAAGATATTATAGATTTAAAATGCAGGAACAAAGCGATTGTGGCGGTACCGGCCGGGGTCCGTTAGTTGACGCTGCTGTCGATTTGTCACTATCAGTTGATAACTAAACACAATACTTTAATGAGAAATAATATTCTAAGGCGGCACGAAGTTCGCCGTATCAGCTAGTATATATTATGATAATTTGTGACACTACACGTAGACCATTTGACAGCCGACATGAAAGTTAGTGTAAAAAGTATAAAAATACTTAGTGCATGAGTCAGCATTATTATGTTAAAACTATACTATGTTTGACTAATCCGTTAAAAGATTAGTTATGTGCGATTTCCTTATCTTTTAAAGTTATTGTATTGATATATTATACCAATTATATTTATCAGTTAGAAACTGATAAATAAGATATCGGTTATTTCGAAAAAGTGTACTATTGTCAATAATAATAATTCTCTATTGGAACAAAAATGAATAAAAACACTACAGTCCTGACCTTCAAAATAGCTATGTTTTGGGAGTCAGTTCCTTAGTTATAATAGTAGGCACTTAATTAAGTTTGTTTAGTTGAGAAAAGAATGAATGAAAGAGAAGAGAAGAATGTGAGTATCTGTATGTGAGATGTCATGACATGTGTATGATTTGCTGTATATGTGAGGCTGTTAGTGAATATGTGTGTGTGTGTGGTACTATATATGTGATGATGTGAACAATACTTATCAAAAAAAATATTACTTTAGGATTCCTATTCTTTCAACAACAACTAATTCTACTTCCTAAAGCCTCAATTTAATTATATTTTTATTTTCAAGTTTAAAGTTAAAATAAGCTCCCCTTCATACATAATTTATTTAAAATTGTATACTCTACATACTCTATACCAACATGTTGTACAAATAAAGAATTTACTATCATCTATTTTAACAGGTGTTAGAGGAGCCAGGTCCAGAAAATACTCGCTTTGATAACTTAACACCAGTTGTTGTGAAACCCAAGCCTACTCAAGAAGAAGAATTGCAAAGTTTGGAGAACTATGACCCTTTTACGATGGAGATTCCATACGAGGTGCATTATTATTATATTAAACCTTTGACACTGATAGTGTAACACATCTCATTATTTAGGTATTTATTTTTTTAATATGGATTTAAATATAGTAGAGATCCCACAGTGGTCCAAATTCAATCATAACTTACTTATTTTTTTTTAGCTTTCTGCAGTCCTCCTTATGAAACTAACTGAATTTCATACTTCTCTTTTCGTATAATTTCATACTTCTCTGTTCGTATAATTTCATACTTTTCTGCTCGTATAATTTCATACTTCAATGTTCGTATAATTTCATACTTCTCTGTTCGTATAATTTCACACCTCTCTGTTCGTATAATTTCATACTTCTCTGTTCGTATAATTTCATACTTCTCTGTTCGTATAATTTCATACTTTTCTGCTCATATAATTTCATACTTCAATGTTCGTATAATTTCATACTTCTCTGTTCGTATAATTTCATACTTATCTGTTCGTATAATTTCATACTTCTCTGTTCGTATAATTTCATACTTCAATGTTCGTATAATTTCATACTTCTCTGTTCGTATAATTTCACACTTCTCTGTTTGTATAATTTCACACTTCTCTGTTTGTATAATTTCATACTTCTCTGTACGTATAATTTTCGTAAAAAGATGTGCAAAGTTTTTGCTTTACGTATTATGTACACATATTATTAGTTTATTGTATTCTATCGTGAGGTTGAAATACTTTGGGTTAAAAAGTCTATATTACATACAGGCATAACAAATCTCTTGTTTTCACTACTCTTATTTTATATACTGATATTTATAAACCATACTTTTATGTGTATGTATGTGAAGCGTGACGTATATTAAGGCACGCTTCACTTGAATACAACAAAATATGTTGTGTATCCATCTTAAACTATGAGTATGTTATAAGTTGACAGATACATAAATATTATATTTCAAAATGTATCATCATAGTAAAACTTTACTCAAGTTGAATAAAGTTTAGTAAGTAGAGTTTTAATTTAACAGGTCGGTCTACTACGAAGGTTCCACTTTTCTTCTTCGCAGCAATCCATGGGTGTTATAGCGAGAGTACTTGGACAACCCCAAATGGTTTACTTTGTGAAAGGTGCTCCCGAAAAGGTAATTAACTTGTTCATTATATAAATAGCATAACAACTTTTCCTTTTTTTAAATATCAGATTTCAAGTCACACGGATATTGTTTATTTAGTAGTTTATATAATGAAAACGGGAAGTTAGGTGACATGATAATAATAATTATAAGAAATTCATCATTAGAGATCCTAATCAGACAGTAGACATATGCAGACACTGCTATTCCGCTCCAGAGACCATCCAACATGTAACCGGCGCCTGTAAAGCTCTAGCACAAACTGATTACAAACATCGACACGACCAAGTAGCTACAATAATTCACCAACAGTTGGCACACAAAAATGGATTCAGAAGTCAAACATTGCATACTATAAGTATGAACCTGACACAATACTAGAAAACAGAGCTTGTAAAATTTATTAGGACAGAACAATCATTTCAGACAAAACCATCCATTACAATATACATTACATTATATACCTTGGTATCATTAAAATGAGTATATAGTCAGTTCCCAGCAATATATATAAGCTTAGAACTAACATTTATAAAACTTGAATATTTTGTTTTAGGTGGCCGGTATGTGCAATCCAGACACTCTTCCAGATAACTTTAGTTTAGTCCTCAACGAGTACACTTCAAACGGTTTCCGTGTGATAGGCCTTGCTCACAAAAAACTAGATCGTAAGATGAAATGGGTCGACGCTCAGAGGATTAAAAGAGAGACTCTTGAGTGTGAGATGGTATTCCTAGGCTTTCTAGTCATGCAAAATAGCCTGAAACCAGAAACGACCCAAGTAATTAAGGAGCTACATGATGCTAATGTGAGACTGATAATGGTCACAGGTTTGTAAACTGATATTTATTTTAACAAGTATAATTTAATTATTCTTAGTATGTTTGTGGTGGAATACCCCATATCAACTTGACTGGCTATACCATAGTAGGCTGAAACCTCCTTTCTAAAGAGAAACCTATAACCAGCATTGGACTATAAAAAAAATGTTTTTTTTTACTTTTTATTTCATTATCATCGCAGTTCACTGCTGGACATAGTACTCGATATTTTTTTATTTTAATTGTAAAGAAAGACTGTACAGCAATAGGCTACTAAATAAGGCTAAAATGATGAGTATAATTGTGTTAGAACTGTAAACTTACATTACTTTAATGTTGCAGGTGATAATATAATGACGGCAATGTCGGTGGCGCGAGGTTGTTCAATGGTGCAAGCCAATCAGAAACTTGTTCTCATGACTGTGGGACAACAACAAACCGCTGATTCACGACCCCCCTTGTGTATGGAGGTAAGTGTTACATATCTCGATTTGGTTATGATTCAAAAAGTTTCTAGGAGAGACATAAACATTTCAATAAAAAGGACGAAACGAACTAAGGAATAATTTGATTATTTTTCTTAAATAATAAAAACTTTGAGTGGCACGAATGCAGCAGATGGCGATGCGTAGCCCAATCAACCATCACGATTAGATGTTTCACGTAAATAACTACTATTCTTCGTAAATAATTTAGCCCTTTTAAGGTTCTTTGTCCTTTAACTAAACGAAGAAACGAATTACTTGTAAATAAAGAATGAATAATTTTTGTTCATTAATTGAAAACTTTTTTTACTCAAGTAATAAACAATGTCATATTATTGTATACTGTAACTGATTTCTGTGTAGCGTTAAATAATATCGCTGCTGTTATATTTCAGGTTGTAGGTGAAGGTTGTCCTCCTAATCTATCGTTAGATGCTTATGTCCTGGCATTAGAAGGCAAAACTTGGGCTGTAATACGTGCTCATTATCCGGAATGGATGCCAACTGTACTAAGCAGAGGTAAAATTAATGCATTTTCTTTCTTTTTTGTCATCATCAAGAGACTTCTACAGTCTATATATAGGGCCTAGTCCCTAGAATATAACTATGAACCTTTGTTTTTAGGAATGGTATTCGGTCGATTTGGACCAGACCAGAAGACTCAGTTGGTGTCCGCACTGCAAGATGAAGATCTCATAGTGGGCATGTGCGGTGATGGCGCTAACGACTGCGGGGCACTTAAAGCGGCTCACGTTGGAATATCTCTCTCTGAGGCAGATGCATCAGGTTCGAATATATCCAAACTAATGTTATCAATTCCAAACCGCTGCACCGCTTTCAATTAAATTCGGCTCAATGATACTTTGAGTCTTGAAGAAAGATATAGGCTACTTTTTACACAGATAATAGAGATACACGCGGACGGAGCCGTGAACAAAATCTAGTAGTAATTATATATATTGTAAAGTTACATTAAAGTGATAAAAACCTCGGTGTTTTAATCAAATCATGTATATAAAAGTTTGCAAGAAAATAAACAACTAAAAATTGTTACTGAGTTTAAAAATTAATAGACTTTTAAAGGTTAAATTAACATTCTCCCTAGTTTGATGATGATTAATTTAATTTTTGTAAAATAGTAAACATTTTTTTACTGTAAAATTTGAGGTAAAATTATTGCATACAATAATACAATAGAAAAAAGTCTTCTATAAACAAACCAACTCCTTTCTAGAGAAATACAAGTTAATTTAAAAAAAATATTTTTGTACTTGAGCAGGTATAAAATATGTTTTTACACATATGAATATTAAAGTCCTTATGTACTTGTTGTTGTTGTATACTTGTACTAACAATTATGATATTGTCAAATAAGTTAGTATAAAGACTAAATGAGCTTTGTAAGGAATTCAAAATATGCTGTTTTATGTTTTAGTGGCGGCTCCATTCACGTCTCAAGAGCAGAATATTCGATGTGTAAAGCTACTCGCTTTAGAAGGTCGCTGTGCTCTGAGCACTTCTTTCGCAATCTTCAAGTACATGGCACTGTACTCCCTTATCCAGTTCTTTTCCATCCTTATACTTTACAATGTAAGTGTCTTTTGTTTTTATATGAAAAAAATGTTTTACAGTAACACATAAGTGTATATATTTATACATATACACAGGTAATATATAAATAATTTTGTTGTTTCCGACTATAAACTCAGGCAACACAAGACCGTTTGTGGTGGAGACTTACATTTTCTATACCTCATTACGTTTATTCATCGCATCGCCCGTTTATCTATAGCCAAGGGTCATAAATGCAGTCTTACCGTTATTTTCATATATGCACGCAGTATTATACCTATATAGACTATTCAAATTACGGTTGCACCTTAGAACAAGAGATAATAAGCTGAAAACTCGTATACATCTTTTGATGTCCTAAAAGTTCTCATAAGTCTCATAAAATCTCGTATCTGCGTCATAAGTTATTTGAGGTCAAAAGTCACAAAAATTAATTTAATTTCTGAATTCCCATGATGTTAACATGTGATTTATTTGTGATTTATTTATTAAAATAAATGATGTACATCCAAAACGTTATTTAGATACAATGTGGGAAGTCTACAACGCTCAGACATATTTCATTCGACTACGACTGAGCGCTGTGATCTCTCCGCCACAACACGTACACAAATATTTTTAAATCGCAAATTTTATGCTCTTCAATTCTGTAATATATGACAGCATCATCGGAGTTATAGAAACTTAAATAATCGCAAAAAGAAAACAAATTTAACAGATTTTTGTGACCTTTAACCCTGAATGACTTACGACACACGATATTTTATTAGACTTTTGAAACAACTTTTAGAACATCAAAATAAAGGTGTATACAAGTTTTTATTTTGCCTATTTGACTGGAATAACAAGGTATACATATGTGTGAAGTTGGATGTTTAGATGCCTATGAGCAGAATATTAGATACAATATACTCATTTACGTTTTGTTAGTATTGAACTACTTTAATAATATTCTATACACACAGCCGTCTGTGCCTACACTGGCAAAGCCTGTTTTTAATTAACCAGATAGCTGATAAACCTACTTCCATAGTTTTCAAAACACACATTTTAGATAGATTAAAAACACCCATACACAATTCGATTTTTCCTACGAGGGAATTCGAACCCACGACTTCTGCTACCACCCCTATTCATCCCGCGGGTGTCGTAAAAGGCGACTAAGGGATAAACTACGCAAGACAACATCAATGCAAAGAGAAGGAAAACTTGAAACCAACCCTATACCAACCCGTCTGGCCAGCGTGGTATAGTAGGCCAATACCTCCTGTTCAAGGAGAAGCCTATGTCCAGCAGTGGACTGTTAAAGGCTGTTGATGATGATGATGAAGTAAATGTTGGTTCGGTTCCAGTTCTACTCGATCCTGGGCAACAACCAGTTCCTTTACATCGACCTGGTGCTGACGACGCTGCTGGCGCTGTCGCTGGGGCGCGCGGGCCCCGGGCCGCTGCTGACGCGCCAGTCGCCGCCCGTCTCGCTCGTGGCGCGCGCCTCCCTCCTGCCGCTCGTCGTGCAGGTCTCGCTCGTGCTTATCGTGCAGCTCGCCTCCATCTACCTACTCTACGAACAGCCCTGGTGAGTCACCAACGACTATACTAACTCGAATATAGAAAACTGTTTAACTGCCTCGTTGGTCTAGTGGTTAGCATATGCGACTGCTAATCAAGAGGTCTTGGGTTCAAATCCCGGGTCGGGCCAAAAATAGCAGCCCGGAGTTTGGCGGTGATTCGCGCCTGTGCCACGGAGATAACGTAAAGCCGTCGGTCCCGGTTGTCATGAACATCTATGGCAATCGTTATTGGAAAGTTAGTGCCCTCAAATATACTAGAACTAGTTCAATCTTCGAATTTCAGTTCTCCCTTAGGGTTGCGGAGGTCCGATGCCATGGAAAAACTGAAATTCAAGTAAAACCGGTTAAACTAGTAGCCGACCCCAAATAAACTTGGGAACTAATGCTAGGAAGATAATGATAGAAAACTGTTTATTAATTACTCCAACATAATAAAAAGCGGCAGAGTTCATAGTCGCTCCGCCATGGCAAGAAAAAAAAGGAAGTGTTACCAACTAACAAAAATAAAATCCACACAAAATAAAGACAGACAGTTAAATGGCAAATCATTGCCATATAACTGTCTGTCGCGCTTTCACCGCAAAACTACTCAATCGATATAAATGAAAAGTACACGGATATAAACTTTTTACCGCGTTAACCGACATACACGCGAGCGATTGAGTATGACTACCAGTTTAGTAGTTTTCTATTTTTTTTACCACAGTGACTACTCCGCTTAATGGACAGCGTGAACATAATCCAAAAGTATTTATACTACACCTGATCGGAACAGTAGTCAATATTCCCTGAAAATGAAAAGAGAAAGTTAGTCTTTTCCTTGACCTAAATAAGCGGGAGGAAAAAATGTATGAAAATCCATTTCTAACGTGTTTTAGCGGGAGAGAAAGTTGTATGTATTTTCATTTCTCATGTGTTATCTTAACTATGGCGCGCGCCTGCCCAAAGAGTTTTCATATAATTTAAATATGGAATCTCCGTGCCACTGACATCCTTTTGAGAAGAATAAAAAAAACAAAAGAAGCGCGAAATATTTATAAATATTATGTCAAATTCTAAGCTAAATCACATACAGTCGTCCCACGAAGACGTCTAGACAGGGCAATCGTGCGGGGCGTGAGGGGTGAGACGGGGGAACGGCTGCCCCGAGCTGCATACATTTACAGTGTTAGCAGCTCGGGAAACAACTTTCAGGGCTGTCGTGTGTCACTTTAAAATATTATTATTTTGGAAAATAATTCAAATGGTGCATACGACGTGTGTTGTGGAAGATTGCAAGTCGTCATCTGAAATGAAAATCCAAGATGGCGAAAATTTGCAAATTTTTTGACATGGGTATCATGTCCATGGTTTACGAAGTCACTGAAAACGATTATGGGGTTGAAATGAAAATCCAAGATGGCGCCTACTAAAATTTGCAATTTTTTCGACATGGGTATCATGTCCATGGTTTACGAAGTCACTAAAAACGATTATGGGGTTGAAATGAAAATCCAAGATGGCGCCTACTAAAATTTACAAATTTTTCGACATGGGTATCATGTCCATGGTTTACGAAGTCACTAAATACGATTATGGGGTTGAAATGAAAATCCAAGATGGCGCCAAAAAAACTATATTTTTGATCATTGTTAATTATTGCTTATAATAATAATCATAATGTTGATGACGATGTTGATCTAAAATAAATAAATTTATTAATAAATATTGTTTACTTGAGACAACCCTAGCAGTTGCGACAATGTCTAGACGTTGCCGGCATTTACCACGAGATCAAAGGCGTCGTCCTACTGTATGTTTCTTTATACTGTGGCTAAATTGTGTCTTACATGGTGTCTTACGTTTTGATTTTATTTTATAAATACTTTAAATGTTCCTCACAGGTGTAGTATAAAGCACTGTGTAGCACTCGGGTGAAAGTCCCATTCCTACCTCGGGAGTATTGCGGCCCTAGGCTGCGCCTTCGGGCCACAGACTGCTCCCTCGCTAGTAATCGGTTCCTTTTCTCCCTCGGTGAACAATGTACTATGGTTACCGTACACATAGCGGAAGCAGACAATGCAACAGCAACATGAATGCTATCATTTAGAGTAGAGGGTTTTAATTGTCTTTATTTAGAGGGTACTACCATATCGGTCGAGCCGACAGCTTTGCACTGAAATCAGCGTTACTAACCTGATAGCTTCCAAAACTATTGTAATTGATGCCTTTTCTCTGAAAAATTTTCAGGTCTCATTTACTAAGAATAACCGTGTAACCATACCTATCAGTTATTTGTTAAATGATAACGTTCCAGGTTCAAGCCTACACCCGCAGAGCAAGTATTTAAATGGGAGAACACAGTCATATTCATAGTAACAGCATTCCAATACTTAATTATGGCGTGTGTTTATGCAAAGGGCTGGCCCTTCCGTGAACCGTTTTGTACAAATTGTAAGTATATATTATTAATTTTGTACTAGTTTTGTATAAATTTGTAATTGATACATTGTAAAAAATAACCTCATCATGAAGTAAACAGAAAATCACCTATATCTTACCAATAAGTAAATCTTTTTTTTTTCACAAAAAAATTCTTTAAAATGTTATTTATATACCTTTTTTTTCCTAGATTACATGGTTTTAGCTCTATTCACGCAAGCAGTATTTGTAATCATTCTTTTGCTGTGTCCATGGGATGGACTCGCACATTTCATGGAGGTTGAAGTCATGAATACAGCGGATAAAGAACAAACAATTTTCCGCATATATCTGTTACTCATACCTGTGTTACATCTGGTATTGGCTATAGGCATTGAGGTAAGTTGAAATAATAAACTTTTATCTAATTGGAAAATAGAGAAAAACTGTTCTGTTCACTTGTTGTAGATTAATAGTCAGAATAAATAGTATCTAGAAATCTATATAAAGAAAAACACCTATATGAAAATATCTGAAATTGGGGTTGTTAGTCAAAAATTGCATTATATATTCTTAGGTGCAACAACAGTAAAACCAATAACATTTATATATGAAGTTATTTATTTTTAGGATTGACAAATCAAAACAAAGATAAACCAAATGTGTTGGTCTGAAATCTTTTATTAACAACATTGACCTAATATAGCAATTGCACTAAATCTCGCTTTATAACACAGAAGTAATAATATACATTTACATGTATGGTATAATTGCAGGCATCACTGTCGAACTCGGAGAAGTTCTCTGAGCTGGCGCGACTGGTGCGGCGGCGCTGCGGCAAGAAGGAGGAAGAGGCGGGCGCAGGCGAGGAGTGGCCGGCCTGGCCGCCCGCCGACCGCGCGCTGGTCTGCTGACCGCCCCCCACCACTCCCCCAGCGACCATTGCATCCCGCACCAAACATTGGCATTTGCTGCAAGTCGCACGCATTAACAGTTATGACTCACCCCTCACGGACGTTATGACTCTATATATTATCATTTTTATATATTTGCATAATAGGTAGCGAACGAGAGCCCGATGGCTATTCATCCTTTTTTTATTCAGTTGAAGGACCACGTGACCTCACTATTGTAGTAACCCTGCGGCCACATAGAAAACCAATGATTGAAGTCTAGTTTAGAATTGTTTTTCTTAATTGGAAACCAGGTTTACAACAAAAAAAAAGTGGTTTGAAACTAGTTACCGACAAAGAATAATTATGTGTGGAATGATTATAATATTATTATTTTTTATTCACCAAGTGGAATTAAGCTTTTTTGTTAACAATATAAAAAAAGTATTTATTTCATAATTGTACACATAATTACACTTACTATTTTACAGAGCGCCACTTTCCTTGCAAGAAAATTATTTTTAATCAATTATTTATATTTTCGAAGAGTTCTCAAACAAAAAGAGATTCTTTGTCGGAAACCAGTTACCAATCATTGGTTTCCAATATGGTGATTGGACCATATTAGTTTCCAATATGGTCCAATCGGTCGGGAATAATCAGATCTTACCCATCGTCGTTGTGTTCGGCCGTTAATCGTGAAGATATTGGCAGGTTGTTATGCTGTTTTGTCCCTTCTGCGGTACAAAAACCTAAGCTCCTCAGTATTATAGTTCAGCTAGCTTTACGAAAATTATTATTACCATACAAGAAAAAAGTGGAAAAGAAAGAATAGTCCATACCTATCATATGACTATATTTCCACTCAAAAACGCGAGTATTAAGGCCGCTGCATAAGTGACGGGATTTTTCACGGACGGGAAGTTTTGCAAACATCGTTTTATACAAAATGTATAAGGAAATGCATACTTCACGGAGACACGGACGGGACGGGAACGCGGCACGCACGGGACGAGCTAAATATCATCGCCGACGATGTTTAGCACGTCAATAGCAATTATAGCCAATTCTTGAAATGAAAAAATCCATCTTTCCTTGTTCAGAACACTAGCACGTTAGATCCGAGTCACAGTCACGGTGCGTATGCATTTACATCACGTCCCCGTTTATAACGAGGCAACCACGTCCACGTCCCGTCCGAGGTAATATCTCGTTACGTATGCAGCGGCCTTTAGGTTGAACTAATTTTGTAGTCCTCGGCAGATAAGATTAATATAATTAATACTAAAAATAGTATGTCATATGATGAATTTATGTTAGATTACTTTTTTGACTGAAGAGATATAATAACTAATTATATTGTAATAAAAAGATTTTTAAATAAATAAGTATACACTAATATAAAAATATTATTGAATTTTATTACAATATACTAACACTACACAGTGAAGGGAACATTGTCACCTTTTTAACATTGCAATACATTTTTTTGCTAAAAGCGTCAAACGGTACTGACCTTAATGAATAATTACAGCGTATTTTAACGTATATCATAAATATTCAATAAAATGTGGTCGCGTTAAATAATTGTAAACATTGTAATTAATATAATGTGCAATAAATAGGTACATATTGTTTTTTATCCTAGCTACAAATAGAAATCGAATTATTAGGTGAATTACTAATCAATACGTTTATAAGCAAATATGTATAATATTTGTTTGTCTTGTTTGTACGTTACTGTTAATGAATGCCTAGACTGTTAGCAAATTCCAATGGTGCTTGGTTCACTTGCGTAAGTTAGGTACTTATATTAGTGTTCGGAACTGTCCTCTGTAGTTACCTTTTCTTAGTAATGATAATGTAAATATCAGACTCGGTCCTGCCGCCTACTTTGTTACAAAATTTATATATTTATTTATTTTTAGATGTTACGCGGCGGCAGATATTATTAGGGCTGTTACTTAATTTAAGGACCATTCATAGATTTACATTTGTACTCGAGCGATGACATGTTTAAATTTCGAAGGGCATGGCTCCGAAAATTAGGCTTGGATTTGCATGTATTCATATATTTAAAAGAACGCTAGTTTACTTAAGCGCACAGAAGAAGCGTCATTTTAAATTTATGCATTTGTTTCTCAATATTTATGAATCTTGACTTCGTCTTTGCTTGCCAACAGCATTTATTTTTTTGGCAAAACTTTTTACCCGTTACTGAACTGACCTAAGTTTATTTATTATTAAAAAAAAATGTTTAAAAGGTAACATTACACATCTTAAAATTGCTAATTAAGTTACCTAATAAATTAAAAAATGTCTATAGGTTGTATATGTTTACTTAATGGGTTAAACCCAATGTAAATTGTACTTAAAATACATAAGCAATCATCATACTATAGATGTAATGTGTTTGTAGTATAATGATACCGTATCATTCGTATACATATTTCTTTCAATTCATTGGTCAAACAGCTCATGACAGCCGTATTTATACTTTCTATACAGTAAAATAAAAGACCTCTGCTGTGATAGAGATTCTCGGATAGATAATTCCGATACTGAATATCATTTACATGTCATTAGTAGTCTTGTAGTGTACATTGGAGATTTTGCGTTCAAAATATATTTATTGATGATCTGAATGACTGGAAACAAAAATTATGTTCTATTTTCAGTAACTTTAATAGATGAGCGACTGTAGATGTAGCCATTTATTTCTGTAGTTTAATAGTTTTCTTTTCCATGAATAAGAGGAAACTTGAAAAAAATCCTTTACCAAGCAATCTTGCCAAGGCCTTTGTCCAACATTGAACTGTTGAAGGCTATTGGTAATGATGAGGAGTTTACTTGATTTTCATGTTAAATCTTAGCATTCAAGATGATTTAAAAATAACTTTCAATAGAAAATCGAAAAAAAAAAATGATAGTGGAATTGGTGGCTACATCTGTAGTTGCATTATCTAAGTATCGGTATGTAGTTCAATCTGATCTAATTAAAAATTATTACCTATAGAATTTCTTCATTTATCAGTTGCGTTTATGTAAAATATACTTTTTGTAATGATGTTTTTAATGTATTTATAGAACTGTTTATCTCTTGAAATGAATGGACCCCTCCGGTTTGGGGTACCAAAAATATTGTTTTCAAATTCACATTACAACTATCAATTATAATACTGCTTTATTGCATTTTCGTACTATTTTGTTTTAGAAGTAGTTCTTATGCCGATTTCAGTACTTTTTATGTATTTGTTATAACGTAATTATTAGACATGAATTTATATACATTCTTTTATGACTTTATATAAAATAACTGTAGAAATAATATATTAAATAAAATCATGTAAACCTTTTGGTAATCATAAAAGTAATTAATGTCTGTCGTCTCTATTAGGAAAATTAATTAGTTATAATTAGTAAACAAAAATAGTTAATTCTGTCTGTAATGATCATACGTATTTATATGGAGTATACAGTATGTAAGTGCCAAATAAATCTTAACAGAATACCTTCACACGCGGTACATAACAATATTTTCACTGTTAATGTGTGATTTATAGATATTAGCTTTAGAAGATAATACATTGATATCCGAAATATACGTTTCTCATTTCAATCCCTGTGTCAAGTGTTCTTCATACTAGATTACGATAAGGAGCTAAATTATAACATTACCGGAGTCTTAGCCAAGATAACGAGAGTTTCGAATCTCTTTCTACAATCAGTAACGCTAATCTGTTATGTTATGACCACGTGATTTGACGTTAAGATGACGTCATACATTTGACTTGTTTCTAAAAACGATTGTAGAATGTCAACTTGTCTAGGGCCCCCGGTATCCAGATAATTAAGCGCTCGGCTTTTATTCACAGAGAAACTTAAAAAATGATTTCAGAATGTAAGTTTTATATTCCTAGTAATATATCGTATGATTAGCAGGTTAGTCTTCCTAATTTAAATAAGAGGCAACGTATTTATAGACAAGTATGCGACCATAGTATACGTTATTATTTTAAGAATAGATGAATTCTAATTATTTTCTATTTTATTAGTAATTTATTTACAGTGTTTATTTTTTGGTTTAAATTTATTGAAAATCTGAATTCGTATGTAGCACTTAATTCTTAACCAAATGTAGAGAAATAAAACAATTGTATCAAGGCATTGCATTATTATTGAATAATCAGATGTGTAAGAAAAGTATCTAATGCTTTTTTTGCATTCCGAAGAATTATACCAAGGGATTATAACAAATAATTGAATGTACATTATGTACCTTCATAAAATTATTTGTACGATAGATTGACACATTTTATAGAATACAGATTTTATAAAAAAATATGTTATATTTGATTTTATTGCATTAGGTAATTTTACAGTTTCAAAAAGAGTTTGTAAAATATTTTAGAAACAACATCAACCGTCAAACCTTACAAAATTAAATACAATGTATTTTTGTAGTCAAATCTACAGTTTAAATAAATGTGCTTAACATATCAAAATAGTATAATTACATTTTTAATCATTGCTAGAAGTAAACGCATTATGCAAGTTAAATAATGTACTTCGTACCTTAATGTGGTAAAAGATTTAACCAACAACTATGTTTTATACAACCATATTTTTACTGAAAAGTCAGTAGAAATAAAATTAGTTTCTTATAAAAGAAAGCTCTACAAGCATACACACAAGAACAGTGTTGCAATAGACGTTTGAAAAACCATTGAATTATAGGTGGAGGGCGAATCATTTGCTATAACTTGGATTAAATATAATATGTGCAGTTTTATTAAGAGTTCCTAAATTACCAGGCAAGAAAAAAATATGTTTTTCATGTTTTAGTTTGTTTACTTTTAATTGCTATTTAATGTTTGGTGCTTAATTTAATGTGATATTGTTTCTTCTACATGTTTTTATTCACAACTAATAAGTTAAAACAAACCAAACCCAGTAAGGTCACAATGAACCATTTTGATTTAGGGTACACACAAATCGCTACAGTATATTGATTGCTATCATAGAGCAACACAAGAGAGGGAGTATCCAGTCTCCGATACAAAACAGGTCTGTCATTTTTTTGCGTGGGAAATCTTCACGCGTACATTTTGAATTGAAACAAAAAACAAAACAAACAAAAAAATGCAAACACATACTGTTTTATGAATGACAATGTAATTGGGCTTATGCAGAGTACCGCCTGCATATGGTTACTCTATACCTTGTTGGTCCATTATTGCTATATTTACTGTAACTGTGCTTTTGTGTCAGATATTGCAAAAGCTGCACTAAACAAAGTTTTCTTGACATTCAAAAAGGAAATATGCCGTGTGTGTATGTGTGAATATGTACTGTAATTATGACCTTGCAGTGTAAATATGCATAAAAGTGAGCTCGAAAAATTATTTATAAAATAATAAATAAAATCGTAACTTCTTTTAAAAACAAGAAGTTTCAAAAACTAACAGCTAAAAAATAAGCTCCAAAAATTATTTTATAAATATTTTATTTTTCTCTTCGGTAACTTTTTGTTTTTAAAAGAAATTACGATTTTATTTTGATATTCGTCAATAAATGCATTTTTCTACATTTTTCTTTAGCGAAAGCCTTAATAAATGCATGCGTTGTATTTGTTAGTTTATTTTTTTGTTACTTCCCTTTGTCTCCTCCACGTAGTGTGTACCTTTGAAAGAGTGGCTCGAAATGTTAAAATAAATATGTAGTTTAGTAGGTATTAGAGCTTATTTTTAACCGACTTCAAAAAAAAGGAGGAGGTTATCAATTCGTCGGAATCTTTTTTTTTTTTTTTTTTTTTTATGTATGTTCAGGGATAATTTCGTCGTTTATGAACCGATTTTAAAAATTATTTTTGCATTAGAATGGGCGTAGCTTACAGGTGGTCCCATCGTCACCATATCGGGATCTGATCATGGGATCCCAAGGAAATCGAGGGAACTCCTCAAATATCATAGGCACAATGTCGCGATTTGGGTACTCGGAATAGTTTTTCATTGAAGTCGGTTCCTTTTTGTTAAAATTATGTACTTTGTAAAGATTTATTAACGGGAATTTCTGACAAAATATGTCTATTTTATTAACGATGGAAAAGAATAAAGCATTTCAAATTTATTGTTGTTTTGTTCAATTAAATGACAGATAATATTTAAAATATTACAATGTTCAGGAAAGTATGCAATGTATAAAATATCATATAAATATCAAAACCTAAGGTCCAAAAGAAATTGAGAAACTCAGTAAATATTACGCCCTCGAAGTAGAAATAACTAGATTCTGATTCTACATCTACATATACTAAAAAGCCGGTGTTTACACACACATGCACCTTACTCACGAAAGTTTTACTTGCCACAGTATTTTAAATTGGGGAATCCGAACCTCCTCTTCTTTGAAGGTTACAGAGCGGGAATTAGGGTAAAATACCGAGAGAAAAAGTTGAGTAAGATTTTAAGAAATCAATTATTATATTATTATGTCACAATAACCAACGTTTGAGTCATATTTAGGCTTATATATTGCCGAATTAATATTCTAAGGTAATATTTTGTCTGTACTGTATTTTGTTATTAGAAAATTTCATTCCTATTTATTTATATTGGTGTTAGAAGTTCGGTGCTGTCTATGATTTTATTTCTTAGCTAATGATTTGTAAATGTATATCATAGAACACAGTTTACTCAGCCCAGTTTCACTACTTGTTGATAAAGTCCTTGACAAACTATTCGAAACTTATCCTACAGATAAAAGAGATCAGTTAAGATAGGCATATTAAGTGACATAAAAATTAATATATTGGCAACTGTTATTTGTTAAATTGTTTGTACGGCAAATAACTATCAGGAACTGGTGAAACTGGCTCCTTATGTTGTATTTTTAATACTTGTTATTTTTGATCCACATTAATATGACCGTTTTCATCAACGTTCCCTAAATTGAATGGCTCAGAGCAAGACCTTACGAGCCTATATTCCATCGATCTAATCGATGCCATATTCCCAAGATTATTTGAGGTCGGCTACTAGGTACTTAGAAAGTTAGGTAACCCACAATAACACAAATGCCTACGTTAGGGGGCTCCTTGTAAGGAGTTGGTTTGAGTATAGTTGGTGAAAACGGGAATTGATTTCGGTATGTGTATTTCACTCGATAAGAACTTGTTTTTTGTGCCCTTTATTTTAGTAATATGGATATGAATTCATCAAATGGAATTAGAATGGATGTGACCAAAAATATTGACTGCCTCGTTGGTCTAGTGGTTAGCGTATGTGACTGCTGATCAAGAGGTCTCGGGTTCGATTCCCGGGTCGGACCAAATGTTTATGTGATCCATGAATATTTGTTTCGGAGTTTGGGTGTTTTCTATGTATAATATGTATGTATTTACAAAAAAAAAAAAGTATGTTTATGTATTTATATCAGTTGTCTAGTTACCCATAATACAAGCTCTGCTTAGTTTGGGGACTAGATGGCGTTGTGTGTAAAAATGTCCGAAATATTTATTATTATTATTATTATTATTATTGTAATAAACTTCAATTGATAAAAATCACGAAATATATTTTTACTGTGAGGGAAATCCCCGTTTCCTCATATACCTACTATACCCCGTCACCATCTTCTGCAATAGTCCCACCTTTTGATACAGGCAGCTTTTAGGGTTCCGAAGTTTATGACTTCCGGTTAAGGGTTCCGCCTTATAGATTCGTCATGTCCGTCCGTCCGTCCTCGTCCAAACGGCAAGTGCTAAATAGATGAAACTTTGCATAAATATGTGTTGTAATTACGTCGACAAAGTGCTACAATAAAATTATGAAAAATATTTTTATTTAGGGTACCTCTCCTACACGGAAAGTGGGGATGTTTTTTTTTCTCGCGGCTACCCCATCGTGTGGGGTATCGTTTGATAGGTCTTTTAAAAACAATACAGGGTTTCTAAGATAAATTTTTAATTTAGGTATCCGTTTGCGAGAAATTCCATTTTAAAGGGCACTTTTTTGTAAAAACAGGGCGTCCCTGTCTAAAAGCTTAACGGCTGGCTCAAAAAATCTCGAAAAATTCGTGATAGTGGTGCATACAATGAACTTTAAAGGAAAACTATAACGGATTAGATGACATTTTTAGTTTAGGAGTTATAGCGGCTTAACTTGTACAATGCGCTTACTTGGGAAACGTCATGCAAAATTAAACATAACAATTATCCATTGGATACGATTTTAAATCCACGTACTATTATGGGTGACTGAGGAACCTTTTCCTGTGCGTGGCCTGACACTCACTTGGCCGATTTTTTTTATCTATTCTTCTTTACCTGCCTAGGTATTGGTAATACCTTGCCAGTATTCCTTCAAAGGTTCTCCTTTTTCTTCTATGACATTGGTATTTACGTAATTTATGTTTAGCTTGCGGTTGAACTCGAAAATGGGGTTACGATTTTCCTCAATTGTCCTCAATCAATACGCAAATATAATAAATTGTGAGTATTACTAAAAGCGGTATTAAAATACCCACAACACCAGTCATAGTTAGTCACACTACAATATAATATCGAAGTAACATAATTATAGTCAAATTATAAATCATAGAGCCATTAAAGAAATACATTTTTTTAGGGTTCCGTACCCAAAGGGTAAAATGGGACCCTCTATTATATTAATCACTCCACTGTCTCATAAAATGTGATAACTAGACAGTTAAATTTTCACCAAGGATGTATTTCTGTTCCCGCTACAACAACAAATACTAGTGGTGTGCAATGGGAGAGGCCTATGTCCAGCAGTGGACTGAGATAGGCTGATGATGATGATGTATAAATAATAGTACGGAACCCTTCCCGCGGAAGTCCGACTCACACTTGGCTGATTTTTTATATCTGCACAACCATGGCGTGAAGGTGTTAAAAAATACCTACAAATCATCCACAATTTAATCTTAAACTTCTAGCTTTTGCCCGTGGCTCCGCTTTTGTCGGATATCGCGGAATTATTTTTCTAGTATATGATATTCACTAATTACCAAACCTACAACCTCACAAAGTTTCTATACATATTAATATTATATACATTATCTTTACTATATAATATTAATTTAGTATAGATAATATTAATTTAGTATAGATAATGTTATAAACATTAGCTTTGAAAAATCTTTTACTTAAAAACAAGAAATAATTAAAAAAAAAAATGAAAAACAAGTATTGATTTATTATAATATTAGTGATGGTATTCAATGCATTTTAAATGAAACTACTGTTTCGACTTTTTTTTATTCGGGTTATGATCAATAATAGGTGTTTTTTCAAAAAGATTTTAAGGTAAATAAGAGTTATATGCTGGTGGTGGCACGTATTCCGCCGGTGGAACGTTCTTCGAGCGCACTACTATTGGGCGAGAACTCCGGGGCGCTGGGGGCTGTTTCCACCTAAAATTATAACAAAAAACACTCATGATCTTAATCGGCTATGATATTAAGTATTAGAAATCAACTGAATGATTTACCGCAACCGAGAGGGAACAATCCCGTGTGTCTAAAACACTAGCCCATGTATCATTTACTACCTACATAATACTGTAAAACTGAAGAGGTCGTTTGTTTGCTTGAACCCGCTAATATCAGTGACTGCATGCTGGTTTGAATTGAAAAAATATTTTAGTATTGCATAGTCTATTTATAGAAAGTTCTATAACATCTCGTTATGACTAATAGGTGCCAAACATCAACAAAAACAAGAATCATCATTCAACTTAGTATTTTTTTAGAGTTCCGTAGTTCATGATACGATTTTAAATCCACGTGCCATTATAGGTGGGTTATTCTATGCGTAGCCTGCCACGCACTTTGCCGATTTTTTTACTCACCAAGGCACAAGGCTGAGGTCGTGTGGAGGTTTAGGCTTGGCTAATCTTTCAGCACGTTCTTCTTGTAATGTTTCAGCATCACGCACTGCAGCACACCAGGCTCGTAGAGTAAAATAGTACAATAGTTCTACACCGGACAGCAAGGAAAATCCTAAAAATAATCCCGCGATGCCTCCAAATGACACTACAATAAATTCAAGGAAGGTAAATAAACTTATTAATTAGTTGTTCTTATTATTTGTTGTGACGGATTAAGAACACGGAGTATGGTCACACCCCTAGTCTCTCATGTGTCGTAAGAACCAACTAAGGGAGCAAATTACGCTGGACAGTGGCAAAGAGAGGGAAATCTTGAAACAAATTATATACCAGTCATGGTATAGTAGACCAAACCATAAAAGCTGTTTAAACTATTAAACGCTGTTGACAATAATGATAAGTTGTACCTAACTTTTTTATAGTATTATTCCTACTCGCGGTTTTGCTCAGGGTAGCGAAACAAGTAATAAATACATTATGAAAATTAAATGCGTCATTAAATTGATGTTTAAGTTTCCTTATAACAGAAAACGCAAAAGCCTATGACAATTTGATATTACGAGTATAAGTTAAATACTCGTACTAAAACATACACTGTAAAAGACAAACGGTAAAAGCGTCATCGAGAATTCCATAGTGTCATAAGTTTGTAGTGAAATGACTCACCTAACAAGTCAACCCAACCGAAAAGTACTTCGCGTTTGTAACGGACCATTGGCCATGAGACAAACTCTGTTTCCAATAAAGAGTTGTCGACACTTCGCATTGTACTAAAAAAAGAAAAGTTTTTAATACCGTTAGGGTTGTTGGCTCTAAGAAATCTATATGTATAAAAAAAAATTAAGTTATGTTTGTAATTTCAAATGAACTTTTTCTGACTATTTATTCCGGCTATTCTCTAGACTCGCTAGACCGATTTTGAGATTTTGTCAGATATCTTGTGTTACTAGGTCAATTTTATTTAAAAAATAGAAAATTAAAATCAATGACGTGTGAACAATATCTATCAATATCAAATAAAGTCAAAGTCTAAACTGCCTCATTAATCTGTGGTTAGTGTGCGGCCTTATCGCAATTGTACATGGTCATTATATTGAAAAATATGTTCTTGTGTGTCATCATCATCATCAGCCTATCGCATTCCACTGCTGGATATAGGCTGCTGGTTCTTGTGTGTAAAGTATATTAACTGGTATACTATAAGTTACCTCTATTCTACTATATACCTATAGTAAAAAGTATTAGGGGTTAATGTATGAAATTGTCGATTTGTACTGACCAAATCAAATCATTTATTCTGCAATTATGTTACATGAACACTTTTGCAAGTTGAACTGAAAAATTGATATTCGTCTTTTTTGCAGTTAACATATTTATTTATTCAAAATATCTACCATTATTATCTATACATTGCTGCCATCTAAGGGAGGTCATTTATGTGAAAGCATTTCCTACTGCCTCCTGGGAAGAAAACTTTTTATCACATAGAAATTGTCCAAATCACAAAAAAAATGGTAGTCCGTTGGAGCAAGGTCTGGCGAATACGGAGGGTGACGAATGGTTTTTAATTGCATCCACACCACTTGCATTCATACAAACTTACACTAACTCACAAATGCACGCACGCTCACACGATATAATGAAGCAAATTGTTTAAAATGTGTAACTTAATATTTTTTGCCGAATGTGGGACTGGTATCCACAAGCTTAATCTTACCGTGGATACCAGAGCCTGACCATTACTGTGTAATTAATCAAAGAAAATGTATGTGAAAATCTGTACTTTATTTAAGCGTTAATAAATATTATTATTATATTATTATTATTAGTTCCTGTAGAGTTATAACGGTTTCTCGTGTTGTATGAGCTCTCGCGTTATCATGGAGCAATAATAGTGAAAATCGATCTTGTCTAAGCTGAATAAAAAAACAACTGAAAGTCGATAATCGAATGTTGCACATTTTTTAAAAGAAGAACCTCATAGCTATGATTTGAAAAAAGTATCACTCAAAAATCTCAAACCGTGAAAGTTCTATATCAATTCAAAGTACCTGTTACAATAAAACGGTAATTTCATATTTTAACCCCTATTATTTATTGTAACTATTATTTCTTCATACGAAAATAGTAATGGCTATCATATACCATAGGGTTTCCCCAAAACAAAACAGGAATACTTACTCAACATCTGAAAGCTTTTCCACTTCATATACGGTATGCGAGCAGCCCAGTTCACAGGGACAACCTGACACATCAGTTATCTCTGTCACATGATCTGCTATACAGCGTAGTTCTCGAAGAGTGCATTTTTTGTAGCCCTCTGATAGAAAAGAAATTGTATGATTAGAATTGGCTCTCAGAGGGAAGCTCAATTAATGAATCTCTTCGACCATATTTAATTTGCTTAAGTGCAATTTGCAACGTAAGTTCAGCAAATTCATACTTATAAAATTCATTTTGCAACAAAAAAGTAACGTAATTATTTAATTTAGTTTAATTTACTTTTGTAACAATACATTGTTACTTACTTAGAGGTGGATAAAAATATGGCACACATTTGCATAACTTTCGACTTCTCTGCATACGGCATTGTCTCATGCACGCTGAATATGTGTAAATGTCAGACGTCTCTAAATGCACTTCATCTGCGAATATGCAGCGGCGTTGGCGAATTGACAATTGACGTGCATCTTTAGTTGTGTAAGTGTGTTTGACTGAGAAAGACACCTTATCCACCCGATGATCCCAAGTGTGTTGGGCACTTTGTTCCAAACCGGCCATTTCTTCAGACGAATGAATAAATATCTATCGAATTGAAAAAGTATTTAGTTATAACAGTAATTTACTCTCTATCCCACATTATATTTACAAAGTAAACTTTAAAGTATTCATATATACTTTGTTTTTGTTTATGCGGAAATCCACCCGATACCGCCTACTGGAAGATATGTCAGACTCGAACTGATCAATAACATCACGCCGCACCGTTTCAGGTACTAGTAGCCGGGGAGCCACAACGCTACCACCTCCTATTGCTTGCAGACGACCCCTCCTGAGTTGAAACCCTGATGATCACAGGGCTCGCCCTTTCACATAAGGGCGGCTTAAGACTATGGAGGACGGAGAACGTCCGATACCTAAGATTTCCGTATTACCGTACTTTCCCGTGCCTGGCTAACTCACTTCGCGAGGTTCTTTCAAACATAACTCGCTCCCAGAAAGAGATTTCAAAGTTCCACGAGCTCTCGCTCTATACCATAGCCGTGATCATATTATTGAGCCAGAGAATTCCTAGTCCAATGGCCACCATGAGGTCACGCCACTGCTCCGCCCACACCGGGTATTCTGAGAGCGCGTGGAGCGCCGTGTCCACTTTCCTGTTATCCCAGTGATGGCACTCAGACGTTGACACCTTTTGAATCGGATACAGTTGATTGCCGAAGCAGTGATCACCTGCGTCCCTTGGTATGAGAGGGTCAAGTGATTCCGTTCGAGCAAATCCTTCTTAACGGTTCTTACTGTCACAAAGTGTTCACATATCTTGAGCTTTCACCTATATATAACCCTGTTCACCGTTTTATAAATAAATTGATAAAATTGATTGACTTTATATGTTTGTTATACTGTACATATTTATGCCTGCTATCAATAAATATAATAATAACTAAAATGACGTAAGTTTAACTTACATTGAACGTAGTATTATCAAGATCGGAATTAAACATAAATGACCACTTCGAATCTGTTTCGTGAATGAAAGCTTCAGCAAACGCCTCAGGAGCTTGCGATTGCCTAAAAATTAAGAAAATTAAGAACCCTTTAGGTAAAGCAGAAAATTAATATGAGGATCATTATTAAAACGACAGTACTTCCTACCATGGCCACGATTTTTCTGAGTGTTTAGAATTAAAAGCATAACAAAATCCCATTTCTGTAAATACTGGCATAAGGAGATCACAGCATTCTTCTGAATCTCCTTTCCATTCGCAATCAAAAAACATGGAATCACAATGTCGAACGATCTGGAATGATCACGGGTTAATTTAACGACCGCACACAATTAAATAAAAAACGGAAGGAAGTTTATGTAAGTTAATCTTAAACTTTCACAAGTTTTGGTTCATTAAAAAGTAGTAAAAGCTTACTTAAAGAAGTAGCTGCCTAATATCACATCGTTCATACTTAAGCCATCTACAACGGTGCCTTTAGCCAACTTAGGTTAGTTACATTTTACAAACGTAAACGTTTATGAAAACCTATCAAATCTATGGTAATGACGTTCCTCAACTCCAAGTCTCGTGATCTAAACAAAGTATTAGCTAATAAGACAAGAGAATGGCGGCGTCACCGGCTGTAAAAAGAGAATCGATTGGCTTTATAATGCTAATCGATTCTCTTTTTGCAGCCGGTTTTACATTATATATCTATAGATAATAAGCGCAAAGAATGGACGAACTAATCTGTAAGCTCTTTACAAACTACAGTTAAAAATACAGCCTAGTGGAAAACAAAATTTCCCAAGTACTCTTGAAACTTACAAAAAGACACAGTAAAACTTAGTACTATATTCCGAGATTCTGATTTTTTATTGAACAATATTGGATAACATACTTGAAAGACTGCATCTTTTGGATCCTTAGCAGGTTTTGGCTCATCGTGGTCATTTGTTCCAACTAAGTCAGGATCAGTTAAAAACTGATTAGCCTGACTTGTTGCTATAGAATCATAACTGAGTGTGGCTAGCCATCGCAGCATTTCCTTAGCCTTCTCAGGAGGTTCCGACCCCCAAACACTGTAGATTAAAAGAACATTAGTAATAGATACCAAATTGCATGCTTACTTATCTGCTTTCAATAGAGACTGCGATTTCCATTTCTTCTACAAAAACTTATTATTTGCATTTTTAATTATTTTGTACCAAACAAAAATTATATTCCTTCGTAACTGGTTTTATACAAAATATGAGACAGAACTTGGTCTTTCTGGCAGAATCAGAACCCAGCGGCTTATAAAGGTATATACTGAACTAACACTCGAGATCTAAATTAACTACGAATTACGTTACATTCCATGATCTGCAATGTTTACTCCTAGTCCACAGTTTTTTGTTCGCTTAAATTTATTTTTTCGATGTCGTAAGGTAATATGAAGAAACATAAATATAATAAAAAATCTGTTACACCTTTCGATATAACTTTGTAGCAACTCCTCATCGACAGGTTTATCGTCACATATTGTTACTGCTGGGAATGGAACGTCCCAATTGTGAAAATCCGTATCTAAACCTATTGAAAAATAATAAATTTAATTAAAGTAATAAAAATTTAGAATATTTTTTATTTATTTTTTATGTTGTAATGGAATAGGCGTTTGTCTTCCATCTCACCTGATGGAAAGTGTAGATGAAAATGAAGATGGTACACGCCCATTCAAAAGAAACCTGTTCACTCTACTCATAAAGGCTCCAGAGTTCAACTTATCAGAAAAATAATATCTATTAAACACGATATTCTATGCATAATATGCAAGTTTTAGAGCCATCCGCGGGATTATTTTATTCCATAACCTAGAGATCAAGGTTACGGATCCATCAAATTTGAAAGTTAAGCTAAGCTGTTAAACAAGCAGGCCCAGTCTCCTCCTAATCATACAGAAATGATCCTAAAATAAATATTAAGATGCGCAAGCAAACTACTTGAACGAGAACATAAACAATGGTTTATTATATAGGTGTAATATTAATAGAACGGGCTAAAAAATCTTTGATAAAGAGCTAAACAATGTCATATTTATACCTACTTACCTGTGATGGTTGGGTTAGTTTGAAACTTCTCCCACAAACTGACTATTATAATACAAGTTGTCACTGCTCCCACGGCTGTGAAACTAAACCACATAAATCTGAAATCATAAATTATATTGTTATTCAACTATACATTCCTTACAATGTTTAAACTCGCAATACCGGCAAAATAACGTATCAAAATGAAAATTTTACAATTACTTGTGAGAGGAGTTTTTTTACGTGATTATTAATTGTATTTTGATTCCAAATTAACTTTACTAGTTACTTGAACATTTTTAACATCTAAGTACCTATATTACAGAAAATTAAAGAAACATATCACATACTAACTTCTCACAAAAGGGTCGATCTTTTTCGGCAATGTATCGAACACCATGTAGTGTTGAATTATTAAAGAATTCAGTCGTTTGATGGCGAAGGCTTGCAGCCAACAGCGATAAACAACTAACATCTGAACGTGGCCGGTTCTTTTTAGAACCAGAATATTCATTTTTAAATTCAGTTTCTGGATACACTTTCATCTCCTCGCACGTGTTCACGTAGAATGTTTACGTTTATCCATATAAGACTGACTCAATCACGGTATTCATTATCGTGATAACATCAATATCGATTACCCGTTGCGTGTTAATTTTAATGATCCATTCAACTACCTTCATAATATCGTCAATAACGGACACATATAGTGGTAATATTAGTTTAAGTCAGCGGTTCTACCTGTTTAGTACTTCAGCAATTTTCAACAACAAACAACAACTCAGTCAGTTCACTGCTAAACCTACAACTCTCTTTAGAAAGGTTGCTTTGACCTACTAAAACCACGCAAACGGTTTAGTGTAGATTTTTTTTCAAAAAATAAATCTCCTAGTAGTGATGTTGTCTTGCGTAATTTGCTCCCTTAGTCATCTTTTACTACTCCCACGGGATTAATAGGGATGGTGGGTGACTATCCTTATTTTGAATTCATCACTACACGAACAAATAGGTTGATAGATATTGGTCTTTAAGAAAGGAATTTTGTATATATTTGGTTATATCTTTGTTTAATAACTTCAAAAAGCCGTTGCTGCTCTTAGTACCTAATATCGTAGCCAAACTAGGCGGACCGCGCGGTATAATTTTATTCTTCTTAAACTGTAATGAACATACCCAGCATTTCTTCAGGGGTGATAATATACGAAGTAAATGAAGTTACCGGAACATAACCCTCTACAGCCTACCCTCCCCTCCTAGATTATAGGGTACGTACTGATTGGCTGGCACTTCTAACTCTTGGCTTACGATGTCCGAGAATTGAAGTAGTCACTTAGCTTGACCTTATTGTTTGTTTGTCACTCTGTATCATGACAGAAACAATTTACTTGTTATAAATTTCGTTTATTACCTATGTACTTGCAAAAAGCAGTTCCTTTCCCATGTACACTAATCATGTAAAGGCCGACAAATCCATTTCCTGTCATTGACGATCGTAGTCAAGTTTTTATTTTACATAGTAGAGTAGAGTAAAAGACGATTTCAATTCTGGATTTAAGTGACTTATCGTTTTAAATTTTAGAAAAGAAAATAAATTCATTAATTATTCTCGTATCACGTTGTTGCTCTCGATTAGCTTCGAAACTGATTACAATATTTCACTAAGTACCTTAATTTGTCATCTAAAGAGCATTCGCCAGCCCATCGATTATTTTAAAATGTGCCTAGCAAGTGAGATGAGAAAATATTGCAAGTTGGGCAAGTGCAAGTCGCTCTCGCGCTGGTTATTTATGGTACATTTCAAGCGTCTACCTGTTGGCGATATTTATAACGGGTCTAACGTTTTTTTTTTCAACTAGTGCTTATTTCGTGAATGGTAACACTTAGCTCATGTCTGATCTGACAAACCTACAACTCCGTTGAACGAATATGGTTGTGTATACGCTTGAACAACGCTGGAAAACATTACATTACTTTGAAAATCATGGTAATGTTGTAGAATGTGTGCGAAAAGTGCGTACGGATTTTGGAAGAAGAGAAGCACCGTCAGCTCCGTATGTTCGTTATCTTGTGAAAAAAGTGAAAGAAACTGGCATCCTCAGCGATAAACCAAAGCGTGAAAAACCAAAAACAGTGCGTATACCCGAGAATATTGCTGCTGTGGCAGAAAGTGTGCGTGTAGCGTCATCAACATCAATTTTACCGCCGTTCTCAACAATTGAACATTTCGGAGACATCAATAAGACGAATTTTGTATAAAGACCTTGGTGTGACACCATACAAAGTCCAATTGGTTCAGGAGTTGAAGCCAACTGACCATCCAATGCGTTTTCGCTTCGCTAATTGGGCCTGCGATCGACTTACAGAAGATGCCGATTTTGCCAAAAAATCATCTTTTCAGATAAAGCTCATTTTGGACCATGGTCCATGAGCCATGTTGAACGAATTTTTGTTCACAAAAATTGAAGAGGAGGATATTGGCAACATTTGGTTTCATCAGGACGGCGCTACGTGCCACAGAGCTGAAGCTACACTCGATGTTTTGCGCCCTGTTTTTGAAGATCGCATTATCAGCCGCAGAGCTGATGTCGTTTGGCCACCTCGGAGCTGCGATTTGACACCGTTGGAGTATTATTTGATGGGTGCCCTTAAAGAAGTGTTACGCCGACAAGCCAGAGACAATTGACGCTTTAAAGGACAATATTCGTGAAGCCATTGGTGAAATACAGCTGCACACAATCGATAATGTGCTTAAAAATTGGACCGATTGTGTAGGCTACTGCATAGCCAGCCGAGGCAGCCATTTGAATGAAATTATTAATATATTATATTAAAATATTACAATTCAAATAAAAAAAGAAATTTGAGAAAATATTCAATAGTTTTTTTATAGCATTTTCAAAAAAAAACGTTATTTGGCAGACCTGTATATCAAGCAAAAACTACCCAAAAATCATGGTTTTCTGAGAACCCCCCTTGAATATTTATTTTATTCTTTTTTAATTTTATATATTTTTATGGGTCGAAAGTGAAATAGAAACAAAAATATAATTAAATTATATCAAACTGTTTTTAATAAGCTAATTGTCTGTTCCAAGGAGTAGATCCGATGGAGAAGAAAGGACAAGAAACTCCATGGACACTCTTTTCCAACATTGTTTACTTACACAATAAACTAACTTTTATTAGTATTTGAATAGAAATAGTTACATTAGATTTCCAACTCTAACAAGTTAATTACTTACAATACTCGCAGTCCTTACTTTACAATTTGATAATAACAATGTAACAATATAGCAAAGATCACAATAACATTCCTTCAGAGTTACCACGACGAGCGCCGAACAAGAAATGTGTTAAGCACAGGCGCGCGCTGCCTTTTATACCCTAACTTATGAAATATCTAATACGGCCTCTCCTGACACCCTGACGTCGTCGGCAGGTCCGGGTGACCACACACTTCTTCATTGTTCTACCAAAAAGTTTATTGGACGCCTCTTTAAGTACACCATCGTCTAATTGGTCAGTTACTGAAAAAAGTTATCAAATTTAGTGTAAACAGTTAAAGTTAACGAATAGAGTTTATGATAATAACAGTTAACACGAATAGGAAAGGTTCGAACCTCTAAGGAAAAGAGTGAAAGATTATTTATAATCCGCGCCAGATTAGAAACAAACAGTCACTGTTAGATACCTTTAAAATAAAACTAGAAACTTAGTACTAACACAAGAGTAGACTTCAGCATGAAGGTCTACCGTTACCTTATGAACCATAATATCATAAGAACAGTTATCATAAGTGTGTGTCTTAAACATTTAAACTTAAAATTAACAAGACCACGAGTTTGGGGCTGGTTACCCTGTCCATGGGTCTTAAACCTCTCTCAACAAGACCACGAGTTTGGGGCTGGTTACCCTGTCCATGGGCCTTAAACCTCTCTCAACAAGACCACGAGTTTGGGGCTGGTTACCCTGTCCATGGGTCTTAAACCTCTCTCATCAAGACCACGAGTTTGGGGCTGGTTACCCTGTCCATGGGTCTTAAACCTCTCTCATCAAGACCACGAATTTGGGGCTGGTTACCCTGTCCATGGGCCTTAAACCTCTCCCATCAAGACCACGAGTTTGGGGCTGGTTACCCTGTCCATGGGCCTTAAACCTCTCTCATCAAGACCACGAGTTTGGGGCTGGTTACCCTGTCCATGGGTCTTAAACCTCTCTCAACAAGACCACGAGTTTGGGGCTGGTTACCCTGTCCATGGGTCTTAAACCTCTCTCATCAAGACCACGAGTTTGGGGCTGGTTACCCTGTCCATGGGTCTTAAACCTCTCTCATCAAGACCACGAGTTTGGGGCTGGTTACCCTGTCCATGGGCCTTAAACCTCTCTCATCAAAACCACGAGTTTGGGGCTGGTTACCCTGTCCATGGGCCTTAAACCTCTCTCATCAAGACCACGAGTTTGGGGCTGGTTACCCTGTCCATGGGTCTTAAACCTCTCTCATCAAGACCACGAGTTTGGGGCTGGTTACCCTGTCCATGGGTCTTAAAATTATCTCAGGAAGACCACGAGTTTGGGGCTGGTTACCCTGTCCATGGGTCCATTACATACCTTAGATACATTACATACCTCATGCTCTCCACCATCCGCCATACATTGCACCACACTTCACGCACACGGGGATCAGGTCGAAGATTGCGTCTCGTAGCCACGGTGAACAGGCGGAAGGTTGCATCTCGCGCACACGGAGAACAGGCCGCAGGACCGCTTATCACTGAGCGGCATGCAGGACGTAAGTCAGCACCTCGTAGCCACCATCAGCGTAGAGTGCACCTTGCACAGTGACGAGGCTCTCTCAACGCATAGTTGTCATCTAAGGAAAGCATAAAAACATTGCATTAGTTTTGAATACGGTATTACTTTAACGTCACTAATATGCTTCATTATCGTCATGAATAATCACAGAGCTTTTAGAAGGCGATACTAGCAAGCAAAGCTTTGAGGATATTTAAAAATAACAGTGCCCTCAGTATGTACGCAGTGATACCGTCAATAATGTTACTCTCTTTCGCATATCTCTCAGGATGCAAGACCCGGATGTTACCAATAATCACAAAGCTCTCAGGATATGATACCGGGTCACCAATTTTGGGTTATGTCTACAGCTTGACGATTGGCGTCAAGCAACTCCGAAGCATGTCCAAGTATGCCCACGCAGTGAATTCAAGTTCAGACTGATTGCCCTCAAAGTCATTTTATGCACCGGGGCTTATTCGACAGGTGTCGTTCAATCACTTACTGTAATAGGCCACCGTCTACTTATCGTCCATAGTCTCGAGTCTGTAGTTAAACCTTACCATTTAAACCTTTCTGCTACGGCGGCCAGTTCCAATGGTGACTAACCAAAAACACAGTAGACACTACAGCACTCAAGTACTTGTCTAACACAGGTGTACGCCTTTGGTTCGATGAAGCGGCCACCCAACATGACCCGAAAGAGATCAGGCGTAGGACCGTCGACTCTTTGTACTCATTCGAGTCACGGAGCTTTGACCACAACTTTTAAACTTCGGGTCGCGACATGCATGTCTATAAATAGAAGTACACAGTATTATTAGTTATTGTTTGTTCAACCCAAAAATCGAACCTATATTGAACAATAGTAGCATACAATAACTGTCGGCCCATCGAAGCAGTCGAAACCATCACTAGTGCTGACGTTTCAATATGCACCTCTATCAGGAAGAGAAAAGATCACAATAGCCTGTGCTGGCTTGTAATGTCCTCATGAACATGAACTCGTGATCACATATGAATGTCACACCTTTACGATCAAGTTTGCTAGAATGTTTTTGTTTAAGATCTTAAAACTTAAAACCCGAAATAGCTAGTCTTATCTTTATGTAACACTACTTGGTACGCTCGCATTGACTAGTGATTAAACCTTGTTTTAGCTCGGTCTAACCTGACCATTAGTAATTATAGTTTCACAAACAACATAATGTCTCGCAAACTAACACTTAAAGTTAATTTAATACCTGACACTAGTGAGGGTATTTAAAACCTTTCATAATGCTTCTATAACTTTAACCCATTATTAAACACTTGACCGTTATTTGAGGCTTACTATATGAGAGTGGCGCACATTTGACTTCCGCTTAATAGCCCTCTTTTACTCTTTATCAGTATTTACATCTATCTATCTCTTTCGCTCAAATGATTTCTCCCACCAGGGGGCGCTGTACAAACCAGCTTATGGTTGTAACAGTTTAACAGCTCATTGGCGTCTAAAATTCCGCACAGAGCAGTCGTTGCCTAGTCAACGTTGCAGAATTTTCGAATATTATATTTTATATTATAATTCAATATCCAATTAAAAATACGTAAACTTATTTAAACTTATCAAAGTAAGTAAATATTAAATTAGATTTTATTAAAAGTGATGTGCGATCCATCCATACCCGCATCGAGTAAAACTGTGAGTACTAATTTAATTTCTTTAAATCAACCAAACAAGGTTGGTTACTACAATGGGCAAAGTATTAATTTTGGTTTCAACGGTGTTACCGTTCGACTTTAGCCCCATATGCAAATGTTATAGTAACGTGTGTGAAAGTACCCTCTCTTGCTCTAGTTCTTAAGCTTGTTTTTCAGCGTGTCAATATACCTCATAGAGGTTATCGTAATAGAATAGCTTGAGTTTTGCTAAAAGAGAATGGATATACCAAGTGATTTTAAGCTAAAGGAGGTGCCGTGAGTCTATTAACCTAAGAAATAAAATACCTGAATCGCGTTGACACCGACGATCGAATTCAAGTTCGACCTTGAGTTTTTCCTGTACTACATTACCGTCATTATAAAAAAAAAAAAAAAAAGGTGTATAAATAATCACAAGAAGGTGGTTAACTACCTAATGTCCTAATGTTAATGACGCTGCATAGCGGTCAAAAAAGAAATATAACCTCAGATTTTAAGTACATAAATAAGACTAAATTTCTTACTTCAAAGTCATCCATATGTAGTTAATTTGACCAACAAATAAAAGTAAATGAGGAATTGCTTGGATTCCTCTTAACCAATTCAACACTTGTAGAAAGTGAATAGTGCGAGTCATGTACTCGGTGAAAGAAAATCTGTAGCCACACGGTTGGTTTTTTATTGTAATGTATTGGCGATTTAATTATATACGCATTAACTTTGACATTGCTAAGAGTAAGGATGTGAGATTTCATTTAAGACTTAAGAATTCATAATGTTAATTATCTCATTATGTAACTTTAAGGCATGCAAACGTTTCGGTAATACACCGTAAGTTTGTACTACTTATCACTTTGAATAAATGCCACGGTCTGCCATGTGAACTGTGACTCTAGCAGGGCTGGCATCTAGCTGCAAGCCCTCGCAGCGATCGGCTCATTATGTACTTGCACAGGTTATTTGTTTATTGCATTGGCTGTCCAACAATTATATATAACCTTAAACAGTTAAATAAATTTCACATTAGTATGGAGTGGCATAGTGTAACAATTACTCATGGGTAAGCACTATGTGCACTATAAGCAACAATATTGTCAGATGCTTAAGCTATCCATCAAACATGCCACACTATGCCGTGTGGCTCTCAGCTTTAGCAGGACTGGCACCCAGCCGCAATCCCTGACAGGGAATCGGCTCATTATGTACCTTTTGGCAGGGAACCTATCAGGTATAACCACGCTATGCTATGGTACTTCCAGCAGCAGCTGGGCTGGTACCCAGCCGCAATCCCTGACCGGGGAATCGGCTAATTATGTACCTTCGTAGGCTACCTATCAAATAAAACCGCGCTATGCCATGTGACTCCCAGCTCTAGCAGGGCTGGCATCCAGCCGCAATCCCTGACAGGGAATCGGCTAATTATGTACCTTTGCAGGGTATCTACCAGATATAACCAGGCTATGCCATATGACTCCTAGCTCTAGCAAGGCTGGTACCCAGCCGCGATCCCTGACAGGGACCGGCACATTATGTACCTTCGCAGGGTACCTATCAAAAAAAAAAAAAAAAGTCAGGCTATGCCGTGTGACTTCCAGCTCTCGTAGGTTAGGCCAGCTTAGGTAGGACTCTTCCTTCAAGAAGAGGTTACCAGAAACAAGATCTAAAGATGACTCGGGAGTAAAGAATCGTGAGCTTTGATCGTCAATTTATATGTCAACAGCGATGCCGATCATGGCACGGACTAGGTACAGAGAAGATACTGCTTCACACATTATAAGGGTGTCACATACTTTATGTCAAACAACCGTCTCTCATGCTACGAAACGAATTTTACTCAGTTACCATTTCATGGATGTGTGCACAGCATGTTAGAGATGTTTTAAATCGGTACACAACAACAATGTTTTTAAATCCAAGTCCGACAGCCCGGATCAGATCAATCAGTCTATTAGGCCTAATTAAAACAGTGTGTCATCGCACCGAATCACTGCCTTTAAGAGTTTCGTGACCTTTGCACATAGTTTGGTTCCATAGCAGGTCTAATTCCTTATTGATTAGTGTTACGATACGTTTTATATTCCGACATTACGAACAGGTTATACCGCTCGTGATCACGGGTAGAGTCTTAATCTCTTTCTACGATCGCTAATGGCTCTGGTTAATTGTTTTGACCAGTTGAAGTAACATTGAAATAACTGTTTTTAAACTAACTATGAAGGTATCGTAACCTTTATAGTATTATCGCGAATAAGTCCCGTTTACAGTAAAGACGTAACATTGAAATGTCATTACCATGGTTAAAATCTCTTTGTAGAATGTCCATTGGCTTAGCCTCGATCGCAATATCTCGTTGGGATTGGCTCATTGCGTACCCCCCAAAGGTACCCATCAGACATGCCATAATATGCTGTGTGCTTTCCAGCCCTTGCAGGGACAGCTACAAGAACAGCTCACGCAGAGCTCACGTTCAATGTAGCCTTATTTCAACTTGGCCTTAGTCTTACAGACGATATCTAATCTGATTTACACACAGATGCTGATCAAATGATGATTCAGGAAGTATTAAGTCACCTGAGCACTACATTACTGATTTAGTAATCGCCATGTGGCATGTGCTGTGACAACAAATAAATTATATTAGAAACATATCATGCGCTGGTAAAAGGGTTTTTTTTTTTAGGGCTCTCAGTGAAAGACCAGATTGAACGAGAGATTTTTTGCTCCAAAAATATTTAAAAACTAACACAAGCGTGTTGAAAATTTTGAAACTACTACAAAGAGATGTAGGCGTATTGAACTGTATAAGCCGTACCGGAAGGTAGGCAGTATCATTTTCGGGATACTCTCGTATTCCTAAATGAGGAAGGAAGGATCATTAGGCAGCGATGGCTGATATGTCATTCCTGTTAACGAGCGCCATATCTTGGGACTTGACAGTTCACAGTTGTTACAGCAAATATGGTCAGACTATGATCAGTCGTCTGTTATCGCACAACTCCAAATAGCTTACTTATTGTAAACCATACCTACTTTTTAAAAGAGCATCCAAGAAGTTCTTGCTGGATCCTTTTCCATGACGATTAGGCTGTTTTTGGAACTAGTAACTAGAATCGCTCTCATCTCTTGTATGGTCATGACTACTCATAAGTGCCTAAAATTATCTATAGGAGTAAAAATATTTTAAATTTGGTTACTGAACCTTCCTTAATTACCTTATCTGACTACAGGTGGGATACTTGATTTGATATCCCGTAACCGTCAGGGAGACAAAGTAAAGACCTTCATTACACAGAAGGATAAAAAGACAAGTCCGTTTTTTGTACATGTCAACCGTACTAATACGTGCTAAGCCTATTACTGTGTATTAGTAAAACTAAGGGGGGGGACAGGGTTCACCCCATCACAACTACTGTAAGCCCGAAAACGCAAAGATTCGTGATAGACCTGTGTCCGTTGCAATGGGAAAAAGTAGTAGCGTAATACGTTTCTCTAATCTGGACAGCACGCATTCGTGAATTTAATTGACGGTCAAGACCGTCGCCTGAAATGTGATTGTCTCTTGGCCTAGATCTGGGCCTCCTTACTATATTGCTTTAGTTCTTAAGGTTGTGGTACCTCAACTTAGACTCGTGTATATTTCGTCTATTAGTGCCGAAGTGGAAAAGTTGATACTGGAGAGCAGACGTAACAGCCTGTGTTCTAGTAACCTGTGACCTAGCAACTGAGTATTAACCTGTAACCTAGCTAAGAAGATATCTAACATGGATAATGAACCATGGGACATGTCCCTTCAAATCCAGAACTTAGCTCGTTTTTGGAAGGATTGATATATGCTAAAAGGACTTGCTATACTTAGATTTTTGCTGCACAGGTCCAAGGGTTGCAACTTACGCAGTACATGAAATTTTCGCAAATTGATCGCTCTTATTCTAAGACCATTGTTCAGGAAAAGCCGCTGCCTAAGAAACCTATAATTTGGGATGTACAAGAACTAGGCTTTTACCTAGAAATTTATGAAACAAAATAATGTTTTGACATACGGCGACATTAGTGCCTTCCTGTTCAGCCAAGGGTTTTTATAATTTCACCTACTGGCAATTGATACAGCACACTTGTCCTAGTCTAATAACTGTCTTAATGTATGTTCAGTGTTCCAATTTCAAACGAATATAGAAAACTACAGTCATTTGAGGCAGGAACTAATTACGAAATTTTATTATTATTAACCAATGAGCCTGTATTTCTATTCTACAGACTATCAATCTTTTTGTTTTGACTGAACCCAAAGTTGCCTCTTGTACATCTATAGCTGAAGTGGCAAATCGCCTTTATGAAAAAGCTGGCATAGACAGTGCAGAGCCTGAGATCTGCAATAGCATCTTAGTTCTCTAGATCAAAATTATCATTTTGATAGGCTAGTTAATAACTAGCTGTAAGTAATAGGTAACTGTAAGTCTCGAAATGCCTTTACCCGTTATTACTATAAACAAGTGGTACCAACCATACCAAAAAGACCTACTTGTAAATTAACAAGTACATTTTCTCCAATTCCTTAAATTATTGTAGGAATCGCATGATACCTTTCATAAGGTATTATTAGCCTTATTCAGATATTGATATCACATTGGCGTCCTCTTTCCTCCACCAGGTGATAACAAACACGTCTCATATAGTAAGCCTCAAATAACGGTCAAGTGTTTAATAGCAGTGTTTTACCTGAAAATAAAACACAGATTAAATACTTACCTTATTTGAGGCTTACACTCCAGTACTACCTGGTGTATATTATCGACTCAATGAGCTGTTAAACTGTTACAACCATAAGCTGGTTTGTACAGCGCCCCCTGGTGGGAGAAATCATTTGAGCGAAAGAGATAGATAGATGTAAATACTGATAAAGAGTAAAAGAGGGCTATTAAGCGGAAGTCAAATGTGCGCCACTCTCATATAGTAAGCCTCAAATAAGGTAAGTATTTAATCTGTGTTTTATTTTCAGGTAAAACACTGCTATTAAAGTTTTTTTTTTTTTTAATTTATTTAATCACAAAGTTTACATTTTCAAATCTTAACTAAGTAGTGTAACAAAAACCAGAAAGGTTTGTTCGTACACTATCATCCGTCAATGTACTCAATCGACAAAATTACAATATTCAAAAACAAAAGATGCACACAATACGAAATAATAATTTACAAAAGTAAGTTATGCCTAAGTAGACGTACTAATAAGATCGATAGACATGTAGTCGTTACCGGCATCAATATTTGGCATTTTCATAAACATATCAAAACATAATTAACAAACATACGATGTGTTACACGTTATCATAATCTTTCTATAAATTTGTTGTTGACGTTGTGTAAACCCAATAATAAGATTACATTTGCAATATGAAGTTCATGTTTGGAGTCCAAACTACGTATTTAAATATATACGCCGTCTTAAGACGAATTTAAAAAAGTTCCTTTGAACCATAAATTACAATTGTAGTCATTTTGGTATTACCTACTCGTAACTATAAAATAAATTTAACATAATAACTTTAGAACCTAGACGTTTGGCACTCGATGTCATAACACTCTAGAGATTTTACAATAACAGTTGACTGATACAATTACCAGTAAATAATGTGACATAGTACCTCGTACTCTCTACCGGCGGAAGATTCTCAAGCTGTTTTATACAGACTTCGGTAAGGACTAGCGCTGCTGTCCACGCCCCCTTTCGCCGTATTGTGAATAGTTACAACACACGTTTTTAAACTCTCGATGTATTTGCTCTCACCACCCACCAATATAAAAGAATAGCGCATTCATCGAATTATCAAAATAAAAATTAGAAATGTAATTGATCATCAACTATTTCTTGTTAATATTTTTTTTGATCATCCCTACTATTATAAATGCGAAAGTAACTGTCTGTTTGTCTGTTACGTTTTCACGCCTAAACCGCTTAACCGATTTTGATGAACTTTGAAACTCAAATAGTTTAGAACCTGAGAAAGGACATAGGCTACCGACATACACGCGGGCGGAGCCGCTGGCTAAAGCTAGTTGTTTAATTATGGTCATTTCAATTTTTACATTTACGGAGAAACATATCTAGTAACTTGGTTTACACACTGTACCTTGTTATAATCTGACAAGTATCTATTTTTCCATAAAGAAAGATAAATAAATTAATCACAACGTGCGTGGGTATTATTCTCAGCGTACTTACGTTAGTGCAACTTCGTTTCATTTTACGTAAATCAATTAAAATGTGGTTAGCTTTGCATTAGGCAGCCACTTTAAAACTGCAACTGCTATTAATTCATCATCCATAGTAAAGACGCCCAGTTGTTTATGCACAGGTGGTATAGTTACAAAAATTCGTTTCCATCACGTCAAACAAATTATGTCAAACTATGAAATAACTTGGTAAATTTTGATCAGCTACGATTACTACTAACCCTTTTGTTAAGCTACAGCTTTACACCAGCTTTGGACAATTACTCATAAGCGTCATCAATCATTACGATCGTTTTAACGATTTAAATTATGCACACGGTTCACTTTCGTACACTACATATCAGTTATGTAAAAATAAATCAAAACACGATATGAAAATATGATTTGATCTTACCAGTGAAGCGTTAATAGCAACTTACAGGCTTTTCAGTAACCTCACTCATTACCGGGTAGCACTGATGAACTGTACTGTGTACTAGTTCCCGTATAATGCACGGGCGCAGCTTTTGTCAGCAGAATATTATCTAGCTAGAAAGAAAGCGTTATACATGAACACACCGACACAACATAGAGTCAACTACCCGCGCTATACACATATAACATAAAACATTGATGGCAGTAACAGAAGGATCGAAATCTATAAATAATAATTATTTGACCTACTTAGATGCAAGGATTGGATAGCTTTAGTCAAATTTGCTGATCTAGGATCACATAGAATAGTTACTTTAGTCAAACTACACTTTAGGGTTCGATGTCAAACTACCTTCGCCTACCGACGGTCGGTCGTTCGAAATAGTTATTTACCGGTGTATTTGTTGGAAATTGTATCTACAACTCTGATGTACAAGTATTCTGGTCAACAAACAAAGACGTGATCGAATCAAGAAGAATTGTTATTCGTATTGGAGTTATTTGTTATTACCTGCCTACTAGTAGGTTTTACACAATAAAATTCTGAACTGTATCATCCACCTTTTTTTTTTTTTTTTTTTTTTTTCCGTGCGGAAATCCCCCCGGATACCACCAGTTGATGGTTATGTCGGACTCGAACCGACTAAAACCGCACGCCGCCTCGGGTACTATAAGCCGAGGAACCAGGTGTACCCTCGAAAGGAAGTCCCTGGAACCCCGACGTACCTCGGGCCATCCACGGCTTGCAGATGACCCTCTCTAGTGTGGAAACCCCAAGTTCCAGAAGTCTGAAAGGAGGCGCGGGCGCTTTGTAGCACTCGCGCCGCCACCCTGGCCTGCTTCTGCTAGGGTAACAGGTGGCCTCACCTGTCACCCCGAGGCTTGCGCTTATGGAGGACGGAGATCGTTTGACGATCTCCGGCGCCTGAGTCGTCTGCGGTACCTGGCCCGTTCCCGGGCCTGGCGGACCGGGAGGGTTCTAAGCCTCTCCCGGTCCCGCTCCGCCATCTCCTTCGCAAGCATGACTTGCTCACAGAAGGAGACAGCGGAGTTCCACGCACTCTCGCTCCGTATCATGGCAGCAATCATGTTACGGAGCGAGAGAATCCCCACTCCGATGGCCGCCACGAGGTCACGCCTCTGCTCCACCCACGCTGGACATTCGGCTAACGTGTGGAGCGCCGTATCCACGGTTTGGCCACCGCAATGGTGGCACTCAGGCGTTGGCTCTTTTCCGATTAGACACAGGTAATCTCCGAAGCACCCCTTTCCAGTGATCACCTGTGTCAGTCGGTATGAGAGGCTGCCGTGATGCCTCTCGAGCCAATCCTCCATAACGGGTCTTACCCCTTTGGTAAATTTTGATCAGCTACGATTACTACTAACCCTTTTGTTAAGCTACAGCTGTACACCAGCTTTGGACAATTACTCATAAGCGTCATCAATCATTACGATCGTTTTAACGATTTAAATTACGCACACGGTTCACTTTCGTACACTACACATCAGTTATGTAAAAATAAATCAAAACACGATATGAAAATATGATTTGATCTTACCAGTGAAGCGTTAATAGCAACTTACAGGCTTTTCAGTAACCTCACTCATTACCGGGTCGCACTGATGAACTGCATTGCACCCCTTTCACATTGTACTAGTTCCCGTATAATGCACGGTGCAGCTTTTGTCAGCAGAATATTATCTAGCTAGAAAGAAAACGTTACACACAAACACACCGACACAACATAGCGTCAACTACCCGCGCTATACACATATAACATAAAACATTGATGGCAGTAACAGAAGGATCGAAATCTGAGACATTATTTATTTGACCTACTTAGATGCAAGGATTGGATAGCTTTAGTCAAATTTTCTGATCTAGGATCACAGTTATGAATAGTTGCTTTAGTCAAACTACACTTTAGGGTTCGATGTCAAACTACTTTCGCCTACCGACGGTCGGTCGTTCGATATAGTTATTTACCGGTGTATTTGTTGTAAATTGTATCTACAACTCTGATGTACAAGTATTCTGGTCAACAAACAAAGACGTGATCGAATCAAGAAGAATTGTGTTATTTGTTATTACCTGCCTACTAGTAGGTTTTACACAATTCTGAAGTGTATCATCCACCTGGAGTCGATTTATTCGACTCGATGGCATTAAATCATCATTAAAATCGTATGAAATGTATGTTGCACATCGGTGTCGCATACACTACAATGACGGGAAGATGAACGTGACTCATGACCGAGTATACTCGTTACGCTTGTGGGTAGGCGAACGCGAACGTCGAGCGCGACGAGAATCATGGTTACTACTAGGACTTATTGACACGCTGTTACGAGAGTAATCTCGAGCCCTATGCCGTGTCCTAGCACAGGACCACCAATACCACACCATATACAAGCAAATTGAAAAAAGTGGGTAGAAAAGAATAATATAAAACGAATTAACGAGTTGGAAATCAAAGTTTTATAATGCTAATGAGTTTGGTTCTTTATCCCACTTCTGATTTTACGGGTCGAAAGTGAAATAGAAACAAAAATATAATTAAAGTATATCAAACTGTTTTTAATAAGCGAATTGTCTGTTCCAAGTAGCTCCGATGGAGAAGAACAGACAAGGAACTCCATGGACACTCTTTTCCAACATTGTTTTTACAATTAATAAATCATTACAGTACTTACACAATAAACTAACTTTTATTAGTATTTGAATAGAAATAGTTACATTAGATTTCCAACTCTAACAAGTTAATTACTTACAATACTCGCAGTCCTTACTTTACAATTTGATAATAACAATGTAACAATATAGCAAAGATCACAATAACATTCCTTCAGAGTTACCACGACGAGCGCCGAACAAGAAATGTGTTAAGCACAGGTGCGCGCTGCCTTTTATACCCTAACTTATGAAATATCTAATAATATATATATATGTCGGGTTCGGCCCAGCCATCAGAAATGGAACTTCGATATGGCAACATGGGAAGGAACCCATTATAATCTATCTATCATCTATCGCGGAAAGAGTTCCTTGCTCTTGTCAGGTATGGCGGTCTCGCCGGGGCAGTACTAACTGTCAGGGACAGAGTTCCATGCACCCACCGCAAGATGGACAGTACTAGTTGTTAAAACAACATTCCACATCCGAAGCTGGTGTAGTACTGACTGTCGAGAGAAAGTGATCCGTACACCAAGACGCATCCCTTACAAATGCGTGCCGACTATACCAGTGCTCGGCTTTTTATAGAGACCAATCTCTGTAGTGGGGGTAAACACGATACGCTTGGTGTACGTTCCACTAGCGCCAACTCAGCGCTGTCTCAAGAAGTGCGGGTACTTATACAACACGACTACCTTCATAATTATCTAATGTTTCATTTGCACCGTCATATACATATATATTTTCGCCTTTTAAATAAATACTCTGCCTGATGGAAAACATTAGTTTGTTGTTAAAGTGGCAACAGAATACCTACATCACCCGTGATAATCTTAACATAGCTATCATGGTTTTTGAAATAATGCCTGGTAAGGTGTCAGATACATTCGTAATAATCGGGTGACAGGCTACATAAATTTTATTCTTTTTCGTCATTTTCTTAGATGAACATATTGATAAATCAGGCTGTCAGTGCAAAAGTGGCCTAACCCTGAGACAAATAGTATGAAAATAATAGGTTTTGTATAATCACGAATTTCACATTAATTTGCATATAATTTATTGTAGAGGATTTTAGTCCATAAGCATATTTTATGCAATTACCGTCCTAAATTCTTCAGAATGAAGTTTGTTATTTTGAAATAAATCCATATATTTGTATTATTTGTGTGGCTTAGGCCACTTTTGCATTTAAAGTTCTTTTACCGATTCACCACTATAACCAAGGTTAGGCCGTTTATAAAAGATGTTAGCACTGGATACTTCCGGTTTTATCAAAAAAAAACTTAACCTATTAGAGGTCAAACGCAAATTACCAATCATCTTCCTAGCCTTTATTCCCAAGTTTATTTGGGGTCGGCTACTAGTTCAACAGGTTTTACCTGAATTTCAGTTTTTCCACGGAGCGACTGGCATCGGACTTCCGCAACCGTAAGGGAGAACTGAAATTCTAAGATTGAACTAGTTTTCAATATATTTAAGGGTACTGACTTCCCGATAACGATTGCCATAGATGTTCATGACAACCGGGACCGACGGCTTTACGTGCTCTCCGAGGCACGGGCGTGAATCACCTCCAAACTTCAAAACTCCGGGTTGCTATTAGGATTTCCTAAGAAAAACCCAAAAACACTTTTTGTCCCGACCCGGGATTTGAACCTGAGACCTCTTGATTAGCAGTTGCATATGCTAACCACTAAACCAACGAGGCAGTTTTTTTTTTAATATTGGTAAACGCAAATTACCAATATGAAAAAAAAATATCTTTACTTCTATATTGAAATAAGGATACAAAAACAGCAAATATAAATGAAAAATGAAAATAATTTAGTTTTCATATAATTTCAGGGGTGTACCGAATTGAGTACACTGACCGCTTTAATATGAAAACTTTCAGAATAGGTTTTTTCGGCCTAAAGTGTTTTAGGCACTTTTAACATTGCCAGGGTGCTCTTGAATAATAAAAGACACATTACAAATACATATTTATAAATTTCGTGGGGTAATGTAAAATTCATCTCGGAGTAGTCCTTCGATTAATGGTGCAAGCGGGCACGACATTCTCGATTTTTTATCAAAATATCGCCGTTCACTGCTGAACATAGGTCTCCCCCAAAGAGCTTCAGACACCTCGATCTCGTAGGCATTCTATATCAATCCTTTGATAAACACCCTACATTACGTTCATTGCGGTCTCCACTCTAAGATCTAAGTATTATCGTTTCCAGCGACAATCAGTCTACCTGTCCTGTTATAACATATTATTATAAAAATTAGGTTTTGCCCATTGACTTGATGCTTCTTATGATTATTATTACACAGAATAGACATAAATTAGAATACAGTCATGTCTAACATAGCTAGATAATACAACGCGAAATTCTAATCGACTTTATTCACACCTCGTATACCTATATTTTGAGTAGGTAAATTTGAAATTTACTTATAATCCTTACATTTGGCTTCTCTATTTTTTGATGACGACACCTAGATATGAATTCCTAGATTCTACTTCACATATAATAAAAGTTTATCCTTTTTGTCACAACTGTAGTTATATATGGCATGTTCGTTTTCCTTCATTTATTTTGTGTTAGTGAACGTTTTAGTCACATTTTTAATTCCAATAAAAATATTACAGTTTGAGAAGTTGAAGAATTGAGTTTTATACATTTCCAGAAATTCAGGTTCGGATCCGGAGTAGGTAGATCTTCACTCGTCGTACGTACACTTCGTCATTACAGCAGCCTGTCCCGCCAAAAATTTGTGATGACGGTATGCAAAAATGGCCTAAGCGGCTTAGGCCACTCTTGCATTACGATTAATAAAAAAGTAATAAATTCAAAAACTAGTTTTGCAGCGTAACTTTTACTGAGGATAATAAATTAAAGATAGGCCGATTTAGCATGATATTTTATCAGATTTTGGATCACTTTTTGTAGTTAAGTCGGAATATGGAAAATTGTGGGTTAGGCCGTTTTTGCGCTGACGGCCTCAAATAAGTATTGGCCTTTATCATCACAAAACTCTCAACAAAAGAAATAAAACCTTGTGACGTCTTACCTTTGTCAAGGCTCTCGCTCAATTTAAATATAGCATTTTCCTACGAGATAACTAAAAATAGCTAAGTATGTATAGATAGTTTATATGTAAAGAAGACTTGTTTCGATTGCGATACATATTGTATAATACTTATAGGTAAATATATTGAATAAGGGTTTCAATTCTCACCCTCTTCCAAGAAACTCTTCATCCTCAGACCGCCTGAAGAGTAGTTTAGTAGGTATTACAAAGAAATATAGGTACATACTTTCGAGATATTAGATCTGTCGAGAGCTTTCATAATATAAAAGTCAGGAGCAGTTAAACGTCTATGACAAACAATTATAATAAATTACTTTTATGAATTACCTACTGACACGAATTCGGGCACACGTCATAGGTACGTCGATACAAGTTTGTTAGGTATTACAAACATTATATAAATCGCTTTTCTATTCTAATTATTTTACTAATATGTATACTATTAAGCTCAATTATTTCGAATTATGTTATTAGTACATTTGAGCAATTCAGCAGTTTCAAGGCCAACTCTATTAGGTATATTGTAATATAACTGTAATGTACCTAGGCATTACATTTCCAAAAGCAAAAATACCTAAGTACCTATGTAAAATAATAATAAATTGATAACTTTTGGCTTTTATTATTTACTAGCTACGCCCTTATTTAGTTTTCGCCTATTCCTTTCACTTTAATGGACTGGGCTATTACTGGCAGGTATTTTACCTACCACTGATATTCCAGTCAAATTGGTCCAACCCTTGCAGAGATTAGCCGAGCCGAACAGACAAAGATATTTAGAAAACTAAGTAAAGACTTATGTTTATATAGTTTACAAGTTTTTACCGCAGCTCCGCCCGTGTGTATGTGGTTTATATAACGGTAAAATTTAAATAATTTAAAGTTAATGGTATAGTCTATAGCATTAACCCGTCATGTCCCACCAGTCACTATAGAATGCCCCCTCAGACTTTAGACTATCTGGGTACCAAATCTCTTTTGAATCGGTTCACTAGTTTTATACGAAATAAGATTCAAATTTTAAATAACTTAAAAATAGTAAAAACCTAAAGCAAAAGCATGTAGTGAAAATCAGTTCATTAGACATTACAAATAAAAAAATTGGTATATTATTTACTTGCATAGATTTATTGACAAAATGCAAAAATCATTAAAATATTTATTTACTTTGTTAGAATTTGCTTTTATTTTGCCAGTAATTGAACCATAGCGTGGTGTTGTTACATTTTACTAAATATTACAATTCGTAAATTGGCTAAGGATTTGTCTAGTCTTCGGCTTAATTCACATTCCTAACAGTTTATGATGGAGGATATGATGACAAAAACCCTAACTCAATTTTTGCTACAGTAATGGGTAATCGACAGATTTAAGTATATTATGTAGATTTGCAAGAAAAAGGTCCTCGCTTCAAATGCATACGGTAGCCATGATTCTGCCTGTAATTGAATCACGCACAATGTATGCGAGGCTGAAAAAAACTGAATGAATAGAAATAAACATAGCAACATATCATAACGTTAAAACTATCCTCTCACAGAAAATCAACCTAAAATGACAGCACTTGTGCTGTCGTGTTTCGATGGTGGCGAGGCCCAAAGATGCAGAAGTCAGGGTTTGCATTAAGATTCACATCTCTTGTCCGTGTGATGACGGATTAAGAATACAGAGTGTCACCACTCCTGTTCATCCCGTGTCCCAAAAATTGTTACTCCCGTCGTTGGGTTTTCAAGTTATGACAGGCCCGTGCCTCGCAGAGCACATTAAGCCGTCGGTCCCGGTTGTCGTGAACATCATAGCAATCGTTATTAGGAAGTCGGTGGTCTCAAATTTGGTGACAACTAGTCCAATATTTAAATACAGAGCTCCATCAGCGTTGTGGTGATGTAATGCCAGTCGCTCCCACTTGTTTTTCGAGCTATTTATAAATAAAACTAACATTAGGTAAAAGTTTTATACTATTTCTTAGGAAGCTAAGAATTCAGGATATTTGTTCCACGCGGAATTGGATTCTGTTCGACGCTTCTCCAATAAAAAGATGTAATATATGAAACTAAATCATACAGGTTACATTTTTATTTATTTTCAAGTTCAACAAAAAACTTCAAAATATATTAATCGTTTCGTTAAATCGATACTTAGCGTTATAAAGGTCCCATTAGTTTTTTGGCGATTGCCGCTGAATTACTTTGCAGATTATCCTCTACTTCAACATAAAGAGGTTCGATTTTGATGTCAAGATTCTTGATAGCGTCGTCGAGGATTTTAATTTTGCCCAATAACTTTTCTGCTTGTAAATTATATCCTGGTTCAAGCATCTTACCGCTCGGATTCAATTTGAACAGCTGTTCCGCCTGATAATCATCAAACAAAACATCATGCATATCACTACATTACTTTCTTTAGCAGTATCTAATTAAAAGGACCCTAAATTTATCAGATGATGTAGTAGCAAGCATCACACTTGTTTGACTTTGATTGAAATGTAAGTGGCAAATCATAAGTTATTCCCTGATGTGTAGATATGAGCACTCAAACCTACACATTTATTTATAATTAAGTTGTAAGTATCCTATGTAGATATAACATAGTTTAAGCGGTCACTATAGACCAAAAGTTGCATCATTCGATATTTTGCTGTCTGCCTACCTACCTTTATTTTATCCCTTTAAAATTTCAAGAATTCTTTCTCAATGGGAAAATAATGAAATTAACTGTTCTTTCTTTATTTAAACCACAGAGAAAACAGAACGCTTGTCAATAATAATTGTATTGAACTAAGACATGCAGAACGAAGTCGGGCAACCAGCAGGTTAATACTTATGTTAAACTAGCTTTCGCCTGCAGCTCCAGCCGCTTGGTTATCGCAATGAAAAGTAGGCTCTAGACTATCTGTATACCAAATTTCATTCAAATCGGTTTAATAGTTTTGCAGTGAAAGCCGGACAGACAGAGTTACTTTAGCATTTATAAGTAGTTCGTAGTTAATTAAATAAAGGTTCAAGTCACAATTCAAATCAGATTGAAAATACATATTTTATTTTAAAAGCAAAAATGTAATCACTTAATTTGAATTTAGTAACATTTTTTTCATACTGAAATATCAATTGGAAAATACTTTAAAACACAAAACAAATACAACAATATAATGTACCTATTTAAATTAAATTTAACAATAAATTCAAATATCTGACGCCATGCAGTTTGATCCCAAACTAGGTCGAGTCTGTGCTATGAAAATCAGACTGAGAACATACTTACATGTAATTACATACATATATAATAATGATAAACAAATAACCGTGCTCGTCACACTATTATTTGTCCTGAGTGGGAATCGAACCCACAAACCTCTGACTAGTGTGGGGATTACTTTCCAATAGAATGACAATCAAATAGAAAACTTTATAGTAAAAGGTAGGCCTTTTACTGTAACTGTACAATCTTTTGTAACTGTTATAGGTAATAGTTACAAAAAAGTTGTAATACAACAAAAAGTCGTTTCAGATATTTAACATTGATTGGTACTTTTCAAATATTTGAATGCAGATTATTTGAGTAGGTTTTCTATTATGTAAGGAACGATCTAAAATTTTATGAAGTAATATCGAGTATTAATAACTAATAGTGTAACGTTACGTAACGCTTCAACGCTTTGTCATTGGTTATGTTGTTTATCAAACTATTAAAACACAGCGCTCTGGAACGCTTATTCTTAGGGGTAGTTTTCTCACGATCAAAATTACAAGAATTGAGGACTTCATAGCGCTTACGAGTTTCGTTCAATGTAGTTTAAGTACGAAACGTACCAATAGCGCTAGCGCCATAGAGCCGGCCATTGGGCGCACTTCTGACGTAAGCTCCAGTAGTGTGAAGGAGCTGACGCTAATACACAATTTTTGTACTTTTGTTTTAGTATGTTTAAATAATATTGTTTATTCATGTCATAAATTTCAAAAGGGTTCTTTAAAGAATATCATGACTCCCTCATATTCGAGTGAATTAAACTAGATCGTTCTAACTTAGTTTGTTCTCTTTACTTCTTAAATGTTTATTATCTTTATCATTGCCCTTCGCATGATCTATTTCTTTTTCCATTTCACATATATTAACGCCACGATCACCAGCACTTTGTTTTCTTAAAAATGTTTCAATTAGTCTTTTCAATTTCGGTTCGACCTTCTTCGCTTGAGGGTTTAATTTGATTAGATAATCTCCCTGATGACCGTAAAGTAATTTATTATATCAAACAATGAAGCCTTATAGTTAAGGTACTTGACTTGTTATAACATGTGAAGTAAAAACTGTTTACTCTTTTTCACGGAAATGACAGCATGAAAGAAAGGCACAGTTAGAGGAGTGATAAAAATAAAGAATATACATGTTTTCAATTCACTATATAATAGTTAGATACCCTATTTCGTAGTCACTTATACTTACGTTATTATTAGGAATCCAATTTTAACCGATAGGTATATTAGAACCTTTTGTGACCACGACCCTAACCTATCACTGTACCACCGCCACCGCTTCCACCGCTACTATGACCGTGCAACAGAAAATTTCCGGCACAAAACATGTAATCCTAATCTTTCAAAATTAACAAGTCGCGGTAATGTGGTAGAAAAGATCAAACTTACCTATATACGAATGAGAGTAGTACGGAAAGTAAATACTTACGAGGAAGTCTACCGGGTCCTCTGGACGTAATTTAGCAACTTCAAGTAGAGCAGGAGTTAATGTGGGGAAGATGTGATGAATAAGATAATTGCGCATCGGTTCACCAGCTGCAGCCAACGCGGCCTCTTCCTCTTCTCGTAGTAATGCATATAACTCAGTCTACATAAAAAATAGAAACGTGAGTTTGTAATGACTTGATGAAACTGCTCATACGATTGAATTTCGCTTTTACACATAAAAAAAGAGAATCACCCAATATTCCATTTTCTCTTCCCGTTCCTCTTTAAGGCTTCGCTCAAGAGCTTCTAAAGCTTTCGTTTCAGCTGCTTTCTTAATTTTTCGTTCTTCTTTTTCTTTCTTTTCGGCTGCTTCAATGAGACCTAAATGAAAAACGTCAATTGATGTAGATGTAATGCGTAAATCTCATTAATGTTAAAAGTATCATAATGTGCTAGCTGATGCCCGCGGCTCCGCTCGCGTTCTAGGGGTATGAAAAATAGATGTTGGCCGATTCTCAGACATACCCGATATGCTCACAAAATTTCATAAGAATCGGTCAAGCCGTTTCGGAGGAGTATAGCAACGAAAACTGTGACACGAGAATTTTATATATTAGATTGATCGCATATACACAGTTAAATACTACTATTCTCTACGAAATATTTATTTTGCTTACCTAGGAGTTTACCATAGCGACATGGACGACCCATGCGCAGTTCTACGTTATGGTAGGAAAGCTTCATATCATAATCTTGATGTTCTTTTACGGGTACGACTAAAGGATGTATATCCAATTCGTCAAAAAAGTTCAACGGAGTAGTTTCACGTGAATCAGTGCTACGAAAGTCATTTAATCTCTTTAATACGGTTTCTTCATCAAACCTAGGATCTCCCTCAGGCTGTCGCATTGCTTTTTCACATAGGAATTCATCAGTGGCTTCTAGTGATACAACGATATCTGTATAAGCAAAATGATTAAACTTATCATACTGAAAACGTTGGCAATGTTTACACATAAAGCAAACTGGTAAACTATACTAGCCTGGTAAGAGTTTTTTCAATACTGTACTGTACAAATCAACATCTTCATCAAAAGGTTCATGTCCTGCTCCGTCATCGCTTTCAGAATCTTGTTCTTCGCCTTTTTCGAACACTAAAACATCAAGACACTAAATATGCTAGTTTTTTTAAACGGCTTTCCTATTATTAAGCCAATCAGAAGTACTCATTTGAAATACTTGAACACTAAAATGGGAAATTGAGAAATTTCTGACTTGTTCATCATTTGGTCAATGCAACTTAGTCTTTTCCTCACTTTTAGTAAAAAAAACAGTTTTTGCCGTATTATTCATCTGTGATATGATGTAATATAATCTACTTATATATATTTCCTTGATAAATGGGATAATATACAAATTGAATCTGCAATAGCTGAAACTGATAGATATGTGCTCATATTCGAAGGTAAAAAACATTCGTGTCCAAATAACACTTTTGGCAGACTTTAAACGATTCTTTCTGTTGCTGCTGCTGCTTCGTGACTCTGGGCAGTATTAGAAGCTATGCTATCGAGATCGCTGTATTTTTGTGTTGTTGTTGAGAAAATGTGCGCCCACATTGAGCACACTACATGTTAATTCTGGTAAACTAAAGCTGTTCACTCACACGCTGCACATTGCGCCAAATTTGTAGGAAATCCGTCCAGAACCCATCCTCTGTTTATAGCATCACGGGACAACATTTTCTGGCGCAGGTATCTGAAACGATATTATTATTATAACCAATAGTGACATTTTATACAGTTTCAAAAACTCAAGAATGTCACATTTTAAAATTGAGTGCTCATTTTCAGGCGACCGCCTTGATGGTCTAGTTAAATAAAGGTCCTCTCTTCAAATCCTAGCACTAATATAATAATTATGTGGTGAACGCAAGCATTTTCCCTGTGTGCGGTTGCAATTTAATTTATAACTAGCTTTTGTTCGGTATAGGCGCCCATGTGTATATCGGTTACCCCAGTAAAGAACAGCCTGTGTCATACATATGTCTAATCTCAAAATTAGTTTGGTTAAATTTAAATCGGAGAAGCGGTTTAGCCGAGAAAGCGTAACAAACAGGAGTTACTTTCCAATTTTTAATGTTAGTATGGATGTATAACCATGTATTTAAAGTATATGATTATGTTTATCAGACCGCTGATAGTCGCTATCATTACGGGCTCTGCCTAATTTAGGATCAGACAGCGGCGTGAGAAATATGTGAAATTGTTAATAAGATCAAAAACACAAAAAGTATAACTTTCTTTACATCTTTCTATTAATCTGTTAATTTAGTATAATCAAGTCTAACCCCATAATCTCTTCATCGGTAGGCGTCCGTCCAGACTGGAGAATAGTTAATGTTTGTCGCACTACAGTCTGTGAATCCTCGTCTTCTGCGTCATCATCCTCATCTACCGGCTCTTCTTCTTCGCCAGTAGGTGGAGGCAACTGTGCTGTCTCACCAACATCCCAATGATTGACTCGAGAAGCCTGTGTATTCAGTATATTAGGGATGTGCTCCGAAAAACAAAGGCAGGCATTACATTGACAACAAAGACATTACTAGTGCTAACTTTGATCTTGGATCAAAAAGAAAATTAGTTACTGACGAAAATAAATAATCTTTTTACAACATCTCATTGACATTATTCTCACTCCATTTCGTATTAGGTATTTCACGCTCCATCATAAAGTTAAAACAAAACGAAACTATTTTTTCATAAAAATGTATCAATTATTTATACAATTATGTGCAATTTAGGTAGGTATGTTTTCTTTTATCTTCAGGAGCGGTATAGAAACAAGTCTCTACTCCCTTCATACTGTCCTATTGCAGAGATTTTGACCCTAGACAGATCTTGATCCAGCCAAAAGGGTGATACCCTTTGTATTGTGGTCCGTTACGAGTTAAATAAAATACGCAACTTATGTATCTATTATATCGTTAACGATCTACAGGAGTTCCAGCAAAACAAAAGACAATCTGTTTGTACGAGTTGGATTAAACGAAAATTGTATAAAATATACCTACTTCATATTAAAGTTTCTCATTTAAAATTTTAATCAATATTTCGAACTCAAAGTATGCGTAAGTATTAGCATTTTTATCAACATGAGTAATGTGCAAAGCCATGTGGTTTACATATTGATGATTTGCACGTATCATTACTAAAAAACACCGTATCTATATTGGAGTCGGTACAAATATAAACACGATTTTGTAGAACGCTACAATTTAAATGTTAACAATCAACAACTATAATTTAATAACTGGACTATAAACATCCCGAAAGATTAACTAGATAAGCTAATTGAAGATGATGTGACCAACACATTGTACTTAGATTTATTTTCATGTGCATAATGGCAATGTTCATTAAAGAGATTTGAGAAATAACTATTTACTAAAAAACCAATAACTAAGAAACTGTTTTCAATTACTGACAATAAACAAGTACTAATTGTGTCTGTAGAACTTACTACATCATGTGAAGTTATGTAAAGGAATGAAATTATAAAAATAAATGTACTAACTAAATCCGAAAGTAGGTCTTGGGTGACTGTTTCTGGAGAAATATAGACGAGACCGTAATTGTGGCAAATGAGCTTCGCCAATGTAGTTTTTCCCACGATTGGAGGACCATATATGAGAATCTGAGAACATAATTCACCTACTTTAAACTTTTCATGGTAACTTTGTCAGTCCTTTCGAATACTTTGAAATCATTCCACACTGTACGTCATAATTCGATATATGTATAACGACTAAAGATGAAATTGAAACTAATATCAAATACATAAACTTTAAATAAGAAGTTTTCAATTAACTACCTGACCCGTGCAATCCTGTGTAGGCCAGGCACGTCTCCTATTAACACGTTAAAAGTCCAGTGTTACGTATGTGGTACACGGTGAGTTCGTGTACCCTATGAGTATATAGTAGATAGTATAGATAGTAGTCTGTTGCAACCTTTTTATACCACGTAATGGTTTTTCTAATAGGAGAGTTGTAGCTTGCCATCTGATTAGCCTCATCAATACCCTTTTTTCCTTAGTCATAACTGATGATCATGTTCGGCTTGAGTTTTGGAACACGTCCAGATGTAGAAGACATTTCTTTACCGTGGCAAGTCGATAATTTTAGTATTTTCTGCAGAGCATAGCTTATAGATTTTTATGCCATATTTATGTATCTTCGAGGGTATGTATTGGTGGAAAAGTAGTCCACCGCGGAAGTAAACCATCGACTCGTCTACTTGATCCTGTGGTACACGTTAAGGGTACGCGGTAATTCAATTCATAAGTCCGTGTACCTCCCGGTGTACACGGGTACATTCGGGGTCAACGACTATATTTTGTTACTTTTATTGTATCATTCGACATCGAATAATGGCCTCAAAATGTATAACACTTGGACATATGGTGTGTATCGGAACGCTTGTTTAGGGACTGTTAACGTGTAGCGTGTTAACGGCGAGATCAAATTTGTTCACCTTATAGAAATAGACATATGCTATCGTGGACATTTTTTTTGAACTTTTAAGGTGGAACAATTAATTCATTGCTTGTTTTTGTGAAACTTTATCGTGCGTACTTCAAATTCGTATTGAACTAAAGAAAACAAATTCTTCAGTTTTATAATATTAGTAAAGACAAGGGGGTAGAAAGTTATAATAATATGGTAGATAATTAACTTCTAAATCAACGCTATTCACTACTGTTTTAAAACTTATCGTAACAGAGTCATTCAAGGCCTGAAGTTTTTACCTTAAAAGGTTTTAGTGTTCTCTCTTTTTTGAACTGCTTCATAAGAGTTGGTACATTTTCGCCAAAAGTCAATTCTGATGTCCACTGCAGTCCCATAGTCTCAACTATAAAAGTTGGCTCCAAATTTAAGTTTAAGGTCATAAGGTCGAAAATTCTTTGCTGCAATTTATACAAAATAATGATTCAACGAAGTAATTCAAAATGTTTCTTTATGTTAAATTAATAGGCTTTTTGTACAACATTACGCTGATATGGATATTGGTTCTTATATAAATAACATAAGAAATAAAAGAAGATCATACGTCTATTTCTGGAATCAAGAAAGCGTCTTCCGGTGGTATACATTTGAACAGTCCAGTACCAATTGTTCGTCCGAGTGGCTTCACTATCTGCAAGTGGAACATATTTAGCACATTCCGTACTGATAAGAAAATATCTAAATAACTTTTACAATCTCTGGTAGTCAGGTACCTCTCTTTGTTTGGTGACGTTTTGTTCAACTGCTAAAATGTAAAGCTTTCTCGGAAAGTCTACAACTAAATTGTAAACAATTCTGCAAACATGAATATAAAAATTATATGGATCGATATCAGTCTTAACGAATACAGTTCCAAATAGAAGTAACTAACTACATCTCTCATAATTAGATTATTCATTATCTCATAATTTAATTTTTGTATCAAATATCGATGCTGAATTCACCCTTTCGAGTCTCGAATTGTGTAAAACTCGTTTTTGATCAAAATTCCGTGTCATTTGGTTTACCTTTTCGGCCGTTCTCTTCGTCCTTAGTAAATAACTTAATTATCCACATTTAGCTTGCAATTATATATATATATAATTTTAAAGGCAACAAGTCATCTATAAATATGTGTTGATATAATAACAGTTTACTAACTTTGCTAAATCTAAAACATTTATTAAAGGAATTATGTTCCTTCCACGACCTAAAATCGGCAATATAGGTTCGCATTCCCAAGCCTTTTGAAACCAATAAAATAGTACGTCCTCTCGGCCTCCGTACGTTACTCCTGTGGCTATTACCAACGCTCTGTCGAAGAAAAGTTACAAGTTATAACAATATATGGGCATAGACTATTAAGTCAAGTTTTTAACGAGTTTCTAATAAAGAGTAAAAAGTTATTGAACAGTTCCAAGGCCTACGCATAAGGTTATTCTTAATTTTGTTATCAAAATATAACGAGCAAAATCCGAATTAGTAAAGACTGATCTCCCCTTTATGAATGTATGGAAAAATACATTTAGATATAAAAACATATGTGTAATTAGATATCTATAACTTGTGTACTGCCCTATTAGGCCATGTTTGTCGGTTTCATGAAGTTCTTATTATGTACTCTATCAGAGTTCTATTGGTCTAATATAATGATTTGATAGGATGGTCTCAGTGAGTTATTAAACCTATTTCAATTACTATTAACAATCATAATTTGAACTACATACCCAATCTGTGATCGATACTTTCTAGCAATGCCGATTACTTCATTTTCAACATCATAGTGCATCTTATAATTAGGGTGTGGCTTTCTTTTACGGAAATCCGTTTCAATAAAAGGCATATCCGGATTATCCTTATAAACATAAGTGGTAAATCAATCAAATCTAATGATAGAGCGATCAAGTTTCAAAGGTTGTAAAATTCATCTATCTGGCTTATCTATCTCAAAAACTGCGCGGATGGCGTTGATGTTAAAGCGGTCGCCACGGTCTGTGCTGTGTGGTGATAAACAAAAGTTGTTGTTCTGAGACAGGGTGTTCTTTGAATGCGTTTCATGTATGTTTATAAATTCCCCCGCGACGAATAGTTTCCTAACGCGAGAGTTGTCTTTTTAACTTACATGATTTATATTTAGGCAAGTTTGAAGAAATCAGTCCTAATCAATAATAATGAAATCTAGACCATAATATCCTAGAATAGTCAAATAATATCAAGATTACTTACTGGATCCATGGGTTTAGTTCTTCCCCATGTCATGACGGTGGATATAAGTATTAATATTCGTTTATCTATGTCTATAGCCGTAGTGGCAGTGGGCTCATCGTCATCAACCTTGGGCGGGGGCTTTTGTTTTTCTATTAATTCCTCTAACACTAAGTACAAAATCCAATTATTGTAATGTATGCTGCCGTATACTAACTTGCATATATATAATTAGTGTAGAATAACAGATAGAATAACAAAGAATATGACTCGAGTCAAAGAAATGGATGTACTGAGTCGCGAAAGCAAACCACACTTTATTATATATGAACCTGCCAAAGTGACTGCACTGCCTGATGGAAAATATGAGTGGAATCTAAGAGTAGTGGTCACCATACTCATTACGAATGCAAACAATGCTGTGTGGTGACCTACACTATAATTATATAGTAATTAGTAGATGCTTCTGCATCAACGAAACACGACAGTACGAGTGCTGTCATTTTACCCTTATCGATTATGTCGCTTAAAGGTCTAGTGTTAGTTTATTTCATATCAACTCGCTTTAGAAGTATAGCGCGTTCGGTGTTGCAAGGGGTGGAGATGCCATGTGGGCCAATCGTAACGCCTAAAGCGGGCAACGTGACTCACGTTAAACTCAGTTCTCAGGTCATCACTTTTAGATTTAGTTAAGAAGGTATGGTAGAAATAAGATGTTGCCGTACCATTCATATAATCTATTGCAACTTTAAGCTCATCTCTATCGTAACTGATGTCCAAAATAACAGTTCCACACGTCAACATCTGTGGTATACAATCATCCTTTGGAACGAATCTCGCCACGTTGTCAATACTCTTGAGCTTTGGGTTACTTACTGTACCTGTTGAAAAACATTCCCTGTCTTTTGAATTCTTCGTTATATGTACATAAGGTCATAGGATTTAACTTACTAAGTATATTTTTTTATAAATATACATTTAAGCCTACTTTGCCTGATGGAAAACATGAGTAGAATCCAACAGTAGGGGTCACCATCCTCATTGTGAGTGAAGACAATGCTCCAAGGTAGCCCACACCATGGTAGCCTAGTGACAGGCATCATTCATCATCATCATCATCAACAGCCTTTAACAGTCCACTGCTGGACATAGGCCTCTCCTTTGAAATATAGGCATCATTGGTGATACAAAACAAATGTTAACAAACTATAGTCCTCAAATTTCAGTGCGTGCTGTTTATGGGAATGTTAAGTTACATAGTATTGAATGGGAATAATAGGATAGTTATAAAGTGCTCAAGTTTATGGAAGGTAGATAATGTGATGAAGGAAAATGTTAATAAGAGAGACCTGAGAAAGACTATTGCATTTATTCTTATAATATTAACCTGTAAAATCATTGCAAAAACGGGGAAATTGTATTCTTTTTGAGAGATGCAGACGAAGTTATTGATTATTTTTTGAGAACAGGTTGCAGTACCTCACCGGGCACACACCTCTATGCTGCACGGACCTTGGACTTAAACACCATGCTGGCGGGTAGCTAGTCCGTTGGGTCAAACAAACCACCACCGGGCTGAAATTTTCCTTTGCAGTTTTAGCGGCATGGGCCAGCGGTCTAATGATGGCGGTAGTATACATATACCCGCGGCTAAAGTAACGCCACAACTAAAGTTGTGGCGTTACAAGACATGTTCTGATTATCTTTTTAGTTTTTTTTTTAACTACGGCTACAGCTACGGACTGTTTGTGTCCTCGCGATTGTAGTAAGGTACCTACCTAACATTAGCTTCATAGTACAACAAACCTGTAAAAACCATAGGTGACCTAGACCTAATGTAAAAGGAATTTAACCTTATTACGTACCAATAATCTCATACGGTTGTTCAGGTGGGGAAAATGAAGGCACTTGAACATCTTCTCCTACCAATGTTCGTGACGATTGTTTCGGAGATGGCACGTTTTTCTCCGCTACTATTTTACTTATTTCTTTAACTATGTAAGCCCCATGATAGCTGTCCAAATTGTTTATGTAATATCGCTTGGGTGAAAAAACAAAACTGCTCTCAGATAACGTTGTCGCTGTCGAGCTTGATGCCATGGTATACTTCTATTTATTAATTAAAATATATAACTTTTACTTTCAGCAACATTCAAGTCAGCCACAGACACAGTATGGTTATTAAATGACAGTAATTGTCTACAAGGAAACAATTGAACTCGTACAAATAAATACAATCTTATTATGTATTAAAATATAACCAAACAGTATTACATACACAATAGATAAACTTTCAATAGTAATTTTTTCAAGGTAACAAGAAATTGCATGTCGTGATGGTCTAAGCGGTCGCCAGTGCTTCTCACGCACCGTGTCTGGAGTTTGATCCCCACATGAAACGACTTGTTATAATTATGATGCATAAATTGCTGTTCTGAGTCTGGGTACTCTTTGACCGTTTCATGTCTATATATTTGTAGTTACAGCTGACTCGTGAAGTAGAGAACAGCAGTCTTTTTACACCCATGAAGAAAATTTGATGTTTGGTGTTGCATCATGATAGGGGAGAATATTTGATGAAACATGATAGATGTTTATTTTCATTTTTGTTTAAATTCTGTGTCTGTGTGGGTGTGTCACACTACTACATCCTAGTATTGCCTGTCACTGTCTCACATTGGGTTTACCCAGTAGGTACATAATAGCGATTGCAGCTGACGGAGACTAATAACCTGCTCGTCCAGTCACACGAGATTCTTACGACGCCGAATACACCACAATACCAGTGAATAGACTAAGCTCACCCGTCGCGTTAGCTGCGTTTCCAAGTCGCTCCGCTAATAAAAAATCCAAACGGTGGTAAAAGTTAAACGAAAATACATGTATTATATATCGTTGGATTCGTCTCGCGAAGTGCAATCGATTCGCGAAAACCTTGAGAAAATCGAGTGAAAACTTTAGAAGTTATTAGCGAAAATCAGTGAAAGTGACACAAAAAAGTGTAAACAAAAACTAAAAAGTGACTATATCTCGGAAATAAGATCTGTGACCCGTGTTTTTTCGACTGTGGGAGGGTGCGTCTCGGGGGTGCGCTCCTTTTGAGACCCCTCTCAGATTTTTCCGACGACGGGAAAAGAAAACACGGGCACTTTTCCGATAACCACGTGGCCACGAGGTCCTCGAACCAGGGCAACCAGGACTTTTTGGACCTTGCCATCTCGTACGCGACCGAGAGTGGAGCCGGGAACAGTTTTTATTAATTAAATAAGTGCAGTGTCTCAAAAATTATAACGAAAAATAGTGCGTGAAACCTTACACCAACTTTGAACAAATTTTGTGAAAAAACTTGATTAGGAACCATACTTTTTTATCAAACTCCCATCTGGGGTTGTGTTTGAAGTGTACAATACAGTTTACCTAGTGCAAATTAGACGAAAATTCAAGAAACTACGGACCAAAAACTAAAGGTAAACAAACTTCACTCGCACGACTTTCGTGCAAAGGGTGAAAACCACCCCTAGACATTTATAATTGACTGACCCTTTACCCCACGCTCTGTGCAACATACCAAAGTGCTCCGCTGAGTAGACACGGTCCCGAAAATTTGAAAATCCAGGGAGCTACAAAGGTTGAACGAAGCCTTTGTTTTGCACGATTTTTCGTGCAAATTTTTAGTGAAATAACTACTCAGCTCCATAGGATCAAGCAGCCGACCTAACATCTTTCAGGGATAGTGTCTCCATAGACCTGCAGGAAGAAGAAGATCTTTGTCCAGACAAAATTTTTTTGTTATTGATTAAAAATAATTTACTTTGTTATTTTGTAAACAGCTCAAAACTTTTGGGAATTTAATAAAATCGTAAGCGTCACTCCCCTCCCTTCCCCACGTAAGATACAGGAATTTTGACCGGCTGAACCGAGATTGGTGGGAATTCTATCAATCGATAGACAGCCTGAAATCTCTGGATTGGCTGGTCCGATCTCGACTGGGTTTTCGGGAGAGGATAGAGGATCAGGTGGTCTATCTTGGTACGAAGGAGTGGCACCCTACGATAACCTTTTAGGTATTATTATTAAAAATTTAATTTTCAAAATTTCTAAAATTTTTATATCAAATAAAGGTTTTGGGCTGTAAAAATATTTTATTGAAATTTTTTATTTCTTTTTAAATCACTCGCCACCCATTAGCACTTAGTGACATTGTACTTGTCTTTTGACGGTACAATTAGCTTTAGGAATTTTAATTTGCATTTTTAAATTTTAACCATTGACCTCTTAATTTATTTAAAATTATTTTAACTTGTATATTTTTAAAGGATTTTTTAACCAATTGACAAATTTTGACTGTAAGTAAATAATTTGCAGTTTTTTTAACAATTTAATTTTATTGACTTTATAATTTTACAATTTAGACTTTATTTTAATATTTGACAGAGGCTTTACACCTCTTGTATATTATTGAGACCGGCTCAAATTAGAGCAAATTTTTATTTTTAGCTGATTTAAATTGATTTTTATTTTTTGACACATATTGACACTTACCCCCCTATACAGGGTAAAACAGACATAAACAAGCACCACCCTCCTATACAGGGTTACATTACACACAATACGAAACACTACACAGTGACAATTTTCCCCGTCACACATTCTCTCTCCAACAAAACATCAAAATGGTAAAAACTTCACCAGCAACCGGCGCCATCAAAAAACCTGTCACTTCCGGCACCTCAACATCACCTTCGAAAATGAAGGATGCAGCCGGGACCTTTGTAAAAAGACCCGAAACCAAGAGAAGGTCACTCGACAACATGCAACTTTATAAGAGCCAGCAAAACACCTACGCTGCGCAGTCGAGTGACAAATTACTCCAGGAGGTCATGCAGACCTTTGAGGACATACCGTCCAAGATCCTTCAATACCCTCAAATGAGGCGCGATATAAAAACCTACTTAGAAGACCGTTCGGACAAAGGCATTCGCATTTTGTTCGAACTAAGTAGGCGGATCAAAAAACTGGAGGCGGGGGCGTCCGAAACCACTAGCGCGGCTGCAGAAACAGAAACTCCTGCGAAAGGGGAAGCAGCCAATGCGGCCGCGACTCCGACACAGGAGGACAAGGTGCTCACCAAACTGGGTGACCTGGAAGAGTCGATTTTCCAATGGATCGGCGAATCCCACGCAATTTTAAAAAGGGAAATACAAACTTTAAACTCGGATAACGATGAACGAGGAGCTAACATCACCGAGAGCATCTATGAGAAAATCGAAGAAACCCAGGTGGAAATCGACAAAGCGACTGAGGGGCTCGTGGTGCGCGCCCAAACTCAGATTGAGGACCTGGTGGCGACCGTCGCAAGAGACATCGTAGTACAGGCGAAATCATGTCTCGCTGAAGCGACGAGTGCTCTTAAACCAGTGAGCGACCCGACCCCTATGACGTACGCCAGTGTCGCAGCGGCTAGGCCCGGGCGCCGACCGGCCCTTCACTCGGTGGCGGTCACCTCGACGAACAGTCGCGAGACTGCCGACGAGGTGCTCGCCAAGGTGAAGAAAGCGGTCGACGCCAGAGCTACTGGCCTAAAAGTAAACAAAACGAGGAAAGCCAAGAACAGCACGGTTATCTTGGGCTGCGACACGGAAACCGAAAGGGCAAAAATCATGGAACAAATCGGTAAACGCGGTGAAGGTCTCGTGGTAGCGCCCATGAGCAACAAAGACCCGCTCGTCGTCCTCAAGGACGTGTATATGGAAGAGGACGACGAAGATATGGTGAGGGCCCTTTACACCCAAAATTCCGATATCTTCATGGGCCTACCGCAAGAGGAGAGAGAAATTAGAATTAAATACAAGAAGAAGACACGGAACCCCAAGACGTCGCATGTCGTGCTCCAGGTTAGGCCAAGAGTATGGCAGAGAATGACGGAGACCGGGAACCTCTACATAGACCTGCAAAGGGTCAGAGTGGAGGACCAGTCTCCGCTCATTCAATGTACAAAATGCTTGGCCTTCGGCCACGGTCGTAAATACTGCACCGAGAGTGCGAGCAGATGCAGTCACTGCGGGGGCTCACATCTTCGTGAGAGCTGCCCCGATTTCGCCAAAGGGGCGGAACCACAGTGCTGCAATTGCTCGCACTCTGGGCTGCACAATATCGGCCACAACGCATTTAGCGCCGAGTGCCCTACACGAGCTAAATGGGACTACCTGGCACGCTCAACCACGGAATATTTATGACTAACACATTCACAACACTCACATGATACAGAACTCTAGTGATTTACGTAAATATGATAATCATATTGAAGTAATATCAACATGCACACAAACACGCAACATGAACACATACAAACAGACACGTAATTCACTGGGAGGGTCAACAATTATATATAATTTAGTTTATATATACATTGCTGACAAGATAGGGAGTGAGTGGATTACACACGACGTAACAACACAACATTGGTCACGCACACAAACAGATACACAAGTCATAAATATTACGTGTAAACAACATCTACATGCGACGTCTTGGCGTTACCGAACAATACAAATTATATACAGGACATGACACCACTACAATAAACATAAACTAACTTTACTATCATGTAACACAGTCAAAAAGACAACCCCAAGTAATGGGAAGCTTTTAAATCAATTGTAAAATAAGACATCAGATTACCCAGTGTTATTAGACAGTAAGTACATATTAACAGATGTCTAGAAAGATTTAAATGATAAGAAATAGCATAAGTGTACAAAACAAATAGTATTAAGAATTTACATATATATCATAAAAATAAGTAATGTAAATATATTATTATATAATAGACAATAATGTTAACAATATCGGGAAATATACCCGAAAAATAGTAATGTAACAAGATAGTAAATGTAAAGTATAAAAAGGTCCTGTTTTACGAACGGGGAAAAGCTGGGAGGTCTAAAATAGACCTCATAATAAAAAAAAAAAAAAAAAAAAAAAATACACCACAATACCATAAACAAGCTACAACTGAATCTACTAACGTCTAACATCGACGCAATTTTAATGCAATTATTTTTAGGAGTTATCTGCTACAGGTTGGTTAAGAACAGTTGAGCCCCGATTTAGTTGTACCATGTTTATTCCTTTCTACGTTCTGATTAAATAATCTGATAAATGGTTGTCCAAGGTACTCAAATAATAAACCCACAGTAAAATAAAATAAATATTTTATTGATATCATTACAATTTTAATAAAAACAATACAATAATATACCTAAATTACATAAATTTCATATAGTCTTGTTAAAATTAAATGCTCCGTTACTAGCCGTAGCCGCCATAAATCGAGAGCAAGAGTTTTTTTATTTCCAAAGGACGTCACCACTTATCACTTTTGTTAAATTTCTCTCGTAATTGTCGTCATTTGCATAAAAATAAATTGACTGTCATTCATAAAAACATGGTAATTATGTAATACAACATTACTATTTATTAAACATGAACTCAAAAATTTTATAGTTAGGTACTTTTCATATTTCATATATATAAAGTTAATGTAAATTAAGGCATCTGATACATATTGTGGACGGTTTCAGTTTACACTTATCGCATTACATATACATAGGTGGTATTTACATATACATATTATTATATAAAAAAATTATACACAATCAAAATTATATCCAATACTTCATTATTAATTCCATTATTGTGATTTGTACACTTTAATTATGAACTTGATTAAATTTGTATTGTTATAATGAGATTCTATTCTTATCCATAATTGTAAGCTGTTCCCAAGCACCATTATAATAGTTCTTAATTGGCACGATATTTATTATATTCGAACATAATATTTTAAAAGAACCATACTAACTAAATATAAGTACTAATTTAATGTACTATTTTTATATTTATGGAGGTTTTATTCCTCAAATATTACAGCACAGGTAGCTACTAAGCAAAATTGCAGTTACTATAATTTTACATCAAGGTAAAATTAGACTTAACATTGCCTTCTACTTAAGAATTCGAGTAACTACCCGCCTGATATGCTACATCAATTACCAAGGAAAACTATACCTACTAAATTAGTAATTTCATGTACGTACGTCATCTAACCTACTCTTTAATTTCCAATACATAGGTACTTACGCATGATACCTCGACGTCTCCTCCAGAGGGCTTAGTGTGTTTGCCCCGCACTGAACTCTTAGCAATCGTAACTCAGAACGAGGACGCCATAGGATCGAATTGATATGAAATAAACGCCTACTAAACACCCTCTAAAGGAAACATCATACGTGTCATACGTACATACGCACTATGCGTATCATGCGTATGTACACGCTATGGGTATCATACGTACGTACGCACTGTGCGTATGTATACGTCGCGCTGGTCATCACTACACTCTGATTATTCTTAAGTACGTAATACCTTTAATGTGTCCCGCACGTATACATAATTATATATCATAGTATACGTTTAAAAGTTATTTCTATTGTTCTCTAACATGGCAATACATATCCAGGATTAACACAATACATATCAAGTCAAATCCACAAAAATCATATGGTGATTGTATTACAAATGGCTGTGATCAATGGCACCTAGCAAGCTAGTTCTCTCATATTTTAATACTGACGAGTTGTACATCTTAATACTAAACGAATTATGTAAATGTGGATGACTATAATTATTGTACAATAAAAAGGACGGTTTCAAATATTATCACAAATAATTACATTGCAAGTATAAGTTATAATTACTAACTGCATTATATTATGTAGAATAGGTGAATCATAACTTTAATCATATTGTTATCAGTTCTGGTCACTTATAAAGGTGATAAAGGAACAATGCTATATCTGTACGCAAAAGGTTCTGGTATTTAGATAAAGGTTAATAACAAAATTTAGGTACATGCCGAACCTTTTTAAACGACTGCGATAACGAAAAAAGGGTGTTTTATGTTTCACCTGTACGTCCTATTTTCTAAACGGCGACACAATGTCAACACATGTCAATACGTACCTATTATAAAAGTTTAAAAATCAATCGAGTTGATTTTTTGTCTGAAAATGTAAATTTAAAATTATTTTAACCGACACCGAAAACGGTGGATTTAAAAGGCTGTTACAAAGATATAATCAAGTAACACGTATATTAGTCACTTTTACCGTAGTCGGTTTTTTGCTCTTTTTAATATGTGCTTACTGAACTAAACATTTAATTAAATTATAACAATTTTAACAAAAGGCAACATTTATGTAGAGAAATAATAGGCAGTAAATGAAACTGCATAATAAGCAACACAATGACAGTATTTACTATAATCACTATAACCCTCTAATACATACTTAGCTATATTTAGGTCCTACAAATGTGATATGTAATATAGTACCGTTTTTAATAAATTTTCTCTTTTTTACAAGTAATAGTACCTACTTTCATGTCTTATTTATAAAAAGGTTTAGTCAAAAATGTATTATTTTATTTTCAATATAAGTATGATGTCATGTTGGGCATATAAATTCAAGTAATACCTACTCTCTTAAGTACTGAATGATAAAATAATTATATATATACACACACACACACAAGTATAACAGCATGTATATTTTTAGTGTGTGTAGTATTCTTATATGTTACCATTCAAATAAACATAAAGCAATAACTATCTCAAATATAATAAATGCTCTTCATGGAATGTTAGGTAATTAAAAACTATCTACATGGTACAAAAATTACCAGAAATCTTCTATTTTCATAATAATTGTAAGACAATTGACTTTTGTTGGCTATAAAGCTATATGACGCACTGTTGTCAATAGACTGTTTCTATTGTTTTAATTTTTGATGCAATTTTCAGAATTTTTTTAACTGCTACCTAACTCTCAAGACTCATACATTATTAATGGTGAGCAAAAAAGATCGAAACTCGAATGAGCAACTAGTCTCAACTAACTTTGTAATCTACATACTTGGTTGGTTTCAACTTCTAATACTTTGTTGAACTTTATATAAGGAATGTAAAACTATCCTAGGTGTTAAGTACATGCAACATGAAGGTTAAGTACAAGCAATTTAACTTAAAAATAAAAACAGTTTGTAAAAGTGTTGATACAACAACAAGGTGTCCAAGCTAAAGCTACATTGGCGCTTTAAATTGCCATTGCTTGTTACACAAACTTTCTTTTCCTAAAAACCATGTCCTTTACTACTTTCAAAGTAAAAGTATAATAGGCGAATTTATAAGGCATTAAACAATATATTTATTTGATATAAAATGTAATATACTCTCTTTTAATAAAAAATATTACTCGGATATATTTCTTAAAATATGTTATCTTATATGTAAATAAATTATAATTGTGTAGTAATTACAGACTTACGATGAATTATTGTAATTTCCTTCTCACCAATACCTGAGGGAGAACTTGGTTCTGATGTAACCAGCCATGGTGACAGGGAAGAAATTGGTTGAGGTTTTGGAATCACATCTTCTTTCTTTTCTGTTGGCTTTGCTGCAACTAATTTAGGTTGATTATGAGGTGGCTCTACAACCACAATAGACACATATTGTGAATTAATGGGATTAGAAGGTTCATTCAGGATTTTCGGTGATGGTGTTGATGGTACAGCAAGATTGATATTAGTAGATTCATTTATAATCTTTACTTCATTTTCTCTGGCTTTCAAAATATTATTGCATTTCATTTGACCAGGTGGCAACGCCTTAGTAGAAGTTAGATAGCATTTGGTTTGATTATTAGGAACTTCCTTATCACTTGCCGAGTCTAACTGATCTCTCTTTGCTTCATTTTTAGAATCATCACTGTTTAACTTCTCTTTAACCAAGCTCATTAGAAGGTCGTTGAGAGGGTTTGATTCCGTAACAGGTGAACAGCTGCATGCTGGTTTGTTGATGACAAGCTGTGTCAAATTGTTTTTCTTTTCTTCATTAACAGGTTTGTCCATTTTGAAAAGAACTTTGTTACTTATGGCATCCTCCTTAGAAATTAACACTTCTTCAACTTCAGGCTCCTCATGTAGCAAGTTCTTTGTTGATGGTTCACCAACTTCTGCTTTGGACTCGGATTCAACCAAAGTAGATTTTTGTGATTTAGCACTACTCCTTCTTGAAATAGTATCAATTTCAGGTACTAAAACTGCAGTGTCACAAGAAGTGCTAGGCACTTCAACAGTTGCCTCAGACTGAGTTGTCTCTGCTTTAGGTGTGCTTTGTCTCTCACGTTCTCTCAGTACATGACTCTGACGACGAGCAAATCTTTGACTTGGACGCCTCTCAAACTGAACAGTGCGTCTAGCACGATTTTGTTGAGTTGTTTGATATTCTGTTTTTCCAGAATATTGGAATCTTGAACCCATTCTAAAGAAGTTTTGTCGAGCCGAAGGACCTTTCACAGGTGCTCTTAGGCGGAAGAAAGTGTGATGCTCAACAGCACATTTCCAAAGATGTTTACAAGCTTTCTCATTATGAAGCCTGAATACAAAAGTATGTTCTTGTTCACGGCCTTGATCATCATCTTCAACAACAACTAGTGTCAGTTTTTTTTTCTTGAAATCTAATTTGCTTATTTTTGGCCAAAAGAACAGTCCAATCTTTTGGGGTCCCTCAAAGACTAAAATTCCTGTGGGTGTCAGTCCAAGATGATATTCACATCCATCTTTGCCTAGAACAATATGCATATCAACACCATACATTTCAAGCCACTTTGCTTTGTTCAAGTAATTAACTTCAGCTTGTGCAGGCGTAAGTCCTTTGCATTTCTTAAATTCTTCCAGAATTTCTATTTCCATTTCTTCAGTTTGATTTGGTACAAATCTGAACTCAGAAACAGTAGCAGGTGTGTGGATGTTCTCATCAAAATCCCCTAGTTCAGACTGCAATGCCAAAGCAGCTAATTCTACAGCAGTAGAGTGGGGACATTCTAGCTTACTCTCTAATATATCTTTCTTCAATTGTAAAAAAAACTGATACCTAGTCAGCTCTTCCCTTAGGTTGTTTGGTTCAGAGGAATAAAATTTCACCTTTAGTCTTAAAGTATAGGGAGGTCCTATTTTGACTTGTTTTTTTATAGTCTTAGTTGGATCCAACCAATGCTTAACATTGTGAGTGTCAGTAAATTGGAGACCAAAATAATCCTTCTCAATAAGGTCTAAAGAATAAAAAACTTGTTCATAGAGATCTCCAGCACTAGCTTTTTTTGATAAATTTATAGATATATCTGTTTCATCAAGCAATATTACTTTGCATTGTATCAAATTCTTGTTACTTGAAGCCTTTAGAGATTTTTTATTACGATTTTGACTTGATGAACGACCTCTCCGGCTTAAGAAGCGCAACATCTTTAATGTGTGAATAGCTGTGAAAAGAAATGTATAATAATTAAAAGATCTCTAAATCTCATCAACACGAAAGTGTCTAATTAGGGCGTTAATTATTAAAACACGCAAAAACTAGACATTAATATAAGATATAACGTTTTGTTTTAATAATTTATAACTCAATTAAGTATACGATTAGTTGACGTTTCTCTCACAAAACAAGTATATTTTGAAAGCTAGTTTTGCAGCAACCCATACAACGGTACTTCCTCACTATATAACTAATATTTTACGTATAAAAATAGCTTAAGACTAGTTTTTAATGCTAGCACAAATATCGTGTCATAAATAATACATTTATTTTGCTTATTTTCTTTTAACTTGTAAACACCAGTTTTTCGTCTAAAGGGAGACGAAATTTGGATTCAAAGAGGGAACGCAATGTTTTTCACTAGGTCACAGATACATGTATCGCGGCACTATAAAATGTATTATTTTAATAATAAAATTACTCACAATCACTTTTTATGATCCACACTATACTTTTGTAATGCAAATAGCAAACACAGAGTAACACTAAACAGACAAAACCACAGTTTAATTTACGGCACAACTGCTGGCTGACTAGGGTTGCAAGTGTTGCAACAATATATAGGAAAACCAATAAATATCGAAATTTCGACGCCATAAAATATCGATATCAACGATAAGATGATATCGATATATATGGATGTCGACGATACGCTGATCAATAACGATATTTAGGATACAACGTCGATTGGTATTTTTTTAATATCTTAAATTTACAGGCTTGAAGGGAGGTTTTTTTGTTGACGTTTTATTTTCATAGGTTTCCATTCCTACTTAGACAAAGAAGTAAGGGATAGCAACAAAGTACATTAAATATTAATGTTGCCAGGTTAAAACAACTCCCCTTTAATAAGGGAGAATCGTTATTCCGTTTATTGTTCATAACGTTTAAAAATCAGTCAAATATGGTTAGATTAGAATAGAAGGCCTTCAAAACGAAAGCTAATAATGTAACCGGGATCGAGATTGATTGCATTAAAAAAATCATTTTTTAGAAGGTTATAGTATTTACTGGCCCTTAAATAAAGTAGGTAAGTATGTTGAAGAAATTAGTTTATTTTCTCTTCTCTTTAGTTATCAGCACATTTTTGTACTGTAATGTATACTAACGTTCAAAAAATTTTACATAGCTTTGCTATTGCCCAACCTTGTCGTCCAGTAGCCTTCAACCACATTTTACACACATTTTCATCTTTTGGAAATCTGGAGGACAATAAAACACAAATCAAATCAAATTAAATTTTCTCACCATATGAGGTAACTTCAAAAGGCTGATGCGTTATCCCTAAAATGCTGGTAAACTTGCAAAATTACCTTAACACATTTATGGTCATTCAAACTTTAGCTGTGACAACCTACGCAATTTGGTCGGATAATTACAAAATTTTCACACTTTAGAAAATAGTTTTTATCACTTTTTTTAATTATTTCTGCACATTAACAAACAAAAATTTATGTAATTAATCGTAGTTTATTTTAAAAACAATAATATGCCGATAAAACGCTTTTTTTTATACTTACGTGTGAAAGGTGATGTTTTCATATTTACGTTCACTGCGGCTTTTGCAGCCGACAACACAACACTGTACCATAGTTTTTAAAGTATCTGGGTTAAAAACAATTAGATACACTTGAAATCACACAGTAATTCCGTCAAAAAGCCTTATTTTCACACCTGATATAATTCCCGCTTTGAACATTGTTTGACACATAAGTTTTGTGACAAACCTATACGGCAATAAGGACAAAAAATACGTATCTCTATTTTTCTCTAAGACACTGGAAAATAGTATCGTTGTCTCACTCTCTCGTGGTAACGCTTGTTGGCATGTCAGGTCTTGGTCATTCTTAGTCTAAGGTTTCCTACTTCAGACCGGCCAAAATAAAAATTTCGATTTAAAAAAAGAATTATAGATCTTAATTAGCCCTTTCGAATTAAGTTTATTAATTTATGGTTATTTTTTATTCTACCAAGCGTAGAAAAACAGCCCTTTAGCTGTTTTAAATTACCCGCGTGTCAATTATTATAAATATGTAATAATAATCCTATAAAAAATTAAAAAATCGTAATGGGATTTCGAAGACAATTATTTGCGCATTAGAGAGAGGCGCGGTAGAAAAAAGGCAACACAGCTCTAGTCTAAGGGCAGCATTTATAAAAATTTCAAATTTTTCATTATCATTATATATTGTGGGGATTATTATATATTACTGCCTCGTTGGTCTAGTGGTTAGCGTATGCGACTGCTAATCAAGAGGTCTCGGGTTCAAATCCCGGGTCGGGCCAAAAGTGTTTTTGGGATTTTCTTAGGAAATTCCTAATAGCTGCCCGGAGTTTGGAAGTTTGGCGGTGATTCACGCCCGTGCCTCGGAGAGCACGTAAAGCCGTCGATCCCGGTTGTCATGAATATCTATGGCAATCGTTATTGGGAAGTCAGTGCCCTCAAATATACTGACAACTAGTTCAATCTTCGAATTTCAGTTCTCCCTTTAGGGTTGCGGAGGTCCGATGCCAATCGATCCGTGGAAAAACTGAAATTCAGGTAAAACCGGTTGAACTAGTTATAACCGACCCCAAATAAACTTGGGATAATGGCTAGGAGGATATATTGTGGGGATAATGTCGACTTAAACGTGAGTTGACAATGACAATTAAAATAATATTAACAGTACTATTATGTATTCTGTGTTTTAACGCCAGTATTTTATTATTTTAAACGCGATTACCAGCCGATGACTGCTAGTTGCAAATCACTTTATCAGTGTTTGTGTAATATTTTATAGTTTTTTGTTTTTTCGGAAGACTGACCCCATTTTATCTCATCCACATTCTTTTATGATTAAATACATTACGACGACGACTTGTCGACTATAAACTAGACTTTACAATTTATAATACTTGTTAGGATGGCAAAAATAGTTATCTTATTCAGTTGGTTGCCATCTCATCAAAAGAAGATTACGTTTTAAATAAATAACTTAAAATATTTCTTACGAAATATTTTTAAATCAAACGTCATTTTAACTTATGTAATTTTACATAAATGCCTTTATGTTGGAGTAAAAAGAAACTAAGCCAGCGGTTTTTTTCACTCAAATTTTGCGAAGTCTACATTTTAATCTGGTCTGGCGATATAACATTTTTATAAGTGACAGCACTGCTTACGGTGGGGGGGTTCTAGCTACATCTGTCTGGAAAAAGGTTTTTCATGGTTGAAATTTTAGAAAACCTAAAACAAGAAAAATATTGATAATATCTTCTCTTTCAGTTATAATCTTTTTTGACAATCAAGAAAACTATATCATCAACGGTAAGTTTTTCCAAGTAAGAGTTTTAACAAGTAAATTCATGTTTTATAACCAAAAAATGGACGGATCTATGCTTTCGTCATACATATTATCTAGTACATCCAAAAGCAGATTTGTAGTCTTTGTATGCTTGTCTTGTACTTCTGTGTTATTTGTACCAAATTATATTTCGTACCTATTAAAAAAGTATTTGTAAAGCTTGCCCCCTTTTGTTGTTACCACATAATATAACACTGATGACCATAGATTTGACATGTGAATTGTGTATTTGTAGACACTGAAATTGGTATTCTTTCATTTAGAACCAGTAAACACCAAACAAACTTAAGTACTTATATGTCGATAAAAAATAATTGTAAGTTATGGATGTTGTACAATATTTAACTAACTTGTCAAACAATTCGTGAGGTTTTCTAATGTGATTTTTAAAAATATAATTGTTTTCGTTTACCATTTCCTTAAAATCAACTTGTATAATTATAATTGCTTTATAATAATCTTTTTTTTAAAGATGCCTGTTGCTGATGAAATTCAGTCCTCATGGGCGGATGAAGTTGAGCTCGACCAGGGAGCCCTGCCACCACCTTCAGAAGTAGTCGAGAATGGCTTAAAAATTGTCACTGAATATAAATATGATAATGATAATAAGAAAGTGAAGATTGTGCGTACTTACAAAATTGAGAAACGTGTGGTATCAAAGGTATGTTATATCATTATTATATGGTAATATAATTAACATCATAATTAACTGTTGGATCTAACAGAGGAAACTATAGGTTTTAAGAAACTTTCATAATCAATGAGTTTTGTAGATTATACAATTGAATGGCACACATCACACAGTTCAATCAAATTTAATATCTAAGTATATTTAAGTAAACATAGGATGTAAAATCTTATAAATAGTATAAAATGAAGTTATTTAGATGTTTTATACTACTCAGTAGATTTCCGTGTAGTTTTCATTCAGCAATAGACAGAGTAAATGAAGTTGATAGAGGAATGTGGAATCTATACAAATAAATAATTCTTTTATTTTTCCAAATTAACAGTTATTCAGTAAATGCATATGAAAGTATGCTACATATGTTTATACTTACACCAAAGTTCCAGGTAATCTCTGGAATGGCTGGACCATTTTTGAAGGGACTCCACTGTAAATTTTTACTAGCTATGCGGTGTTACTTGTGATTTACAACATTAACTGTGGGTAGCACAGCAGGAATCGGCTAGTATATAATAAATACAGTATGAGGACTAAGTGCAGAAGCCGCCCAGAAAAACTAACTAACTAAAGAATACAGTAAGGAAGCCAGGTTGCATGATCAGTGTGTAAAATAAAATCATTTCTTGATAAATATTTTGAGCATATTGGGGTGCCAAAATAAAAGTTTTGTTTTTTTTACAAACATTGGGGTAGGCATACACTGAATTGAGTGCTACCTGGCTTTGTAAAGAATTTATGTAATAATTATAAAAACAAATTGATGTATTCCAAAACAAAGGCAGGAGTTGAGTAATTTATAAAAGGAATTATATCACAAATAATATACAGTATTCCCACTTTCTTTTTTTATATCATCAGAGTATTGCCAAGCGTAAAACATGGAGTAAATTTGGAGATTCTGCCAATGACAAACCTGGTCCCAACCCAGCTACTACCAATGTTGCTGAAGATGTTTTCATGCAGTTCATCACCAGTAAAGAAGAGAGCCAGCGTCCTGATGATGAGTGTGTGGATGGTCTAAAGGTACTTTTTAATCTAATTTCATTTTCTTATTTTATGAGTAAAAAGCAAAAGAAAGGTGCATCTTGGGAGATAAAGTAGCATATTCAATAGTCAAGATGTACTATTACTAGTAATTTAATTAAATTTTATAAAATGATAATAAATAGCAAAAAAGTAATGTGCAGTAAAAGAAATCCTTATTTTTGTATTCAAGTGACAAAAAGTTTTTAGTATAACATCTCATATTTCTAATGCCATTCAGTGGAACCTGATTGGAATTATACCAGGGGGGTGTCACTCCGCAGTTTAGGTATAGTCGGCCGGCTGCCTGCCGGGTCAGACACGCCGGTCGAACAGACTTCGTCAGAACAGTTCAGAGTTACACGATAGAAAGAGACGCAATTGTAGGTAAATAAAATCGTAGTGATTCGGCGCTGTGCGATCTGAATTGAACTTAATCTTTTGACACCGAGGGTATATATAACTTTAATTTACTTTTCGGAGTGAGTCTTCTGTGCTGGTACTATTATGTATTCTGTGATTATACAACGCAAGATACAAATAATTATAAAAATGTGTGTGTGTATTGTGTAATCAGAAACCACATAAGGCAAGGTGCCACTTCAGACTCGATAGTTACAAAATTCTTGTTATACATAACTCTCTAAAACTATCCCTGCCACACTGATAGATTTAGAAAAAATATTTCTTACTTCGTTATTATAAACATGAACTTTTTGGTGAATAGATTCTATTATGGATATTCTATTGTTCAATTTCTTTGTTACAGCCTCAAAGTAGCAGTGTGATTGTCAAGTGTCGAACTTGTCATGGTGAACATTGGACCCTTAGCTGTCCGTTTAAACACACTCAGCTTGCTCAGACTAAAGCTTCTGAAGCAGCTAAAGCTGCAGGTAAATTAAATCACATAAATGTAATGATAACACACTATTTACAGTATCCTTACTAATATTACAAATGCAAAAGTATCTTGGTCTGTCACATTTTTGTGCCAAAACTACTAACTGGTATCGACTTACATGAAATTTGAATCATAGATAGAGTTAGTTGCTTTGTGAGTCTGGTACTACTTTTTAACTCCATAACTGATATACACGCAAGCGAAGCTGCTGGCGAAAGCTAGTTATTACATGTATTATACTATTTTTATGAAAATAAGGGAATATGTGTGTATCGTAACATAGCCTATATGCCTATTAAGAGAGCAACTACGCAGCACCACAAAGAGAAGGAAAACACGATGTCAACATGTCGGGCCAGTGTATAAGGCCAAAACCCTCTTTCTGAGGAAGCCTGTGTCCTGTCAGTGTGGACTACTAAAACCTATTGTGATGCTGATGAAAATGGTAGTTTTATGAATAAAGTAGTGGTGTAAAATATTTTTGTGGAGGTCTTATAGTTCATGAAAATTTTCTCTTCAGAAACTAAAGCTGCTACGACGAACAAGTATGTGACCCCATTCATGCGTGAAGGAGGTGCCGGTCGCGGCGCTGGTCGTGAGCCTCCAGGCGCTCGCCGTGACGATGTCGCTGCCATTCGTATTTCGAACCTTAGTAACTTCGCAGTCGAAGCTGATCTGGATGACCTTGTTAAAGGTTTTGGTCCAGTCCAGAAGTTGTACTTGGCTAAGGAGAAGGTAAAAGTTTATCTTAAAAATGTATCTAGATTAGAAACAAGTGAATGACAGCATGACTGCTGTCATTTAAGGTCTGCAGGCCTTTTGTGCTGAAATCAACATGGCTTGCTTTCAATCTCAATTTAAAAATTCCTTCTTATTTAGTTGTCACTGCAGCTGTCCCTTTAGAGCAAGATCCCTATATCTCTGTTGTTTCCATCATTTGCTACATACATATTCTTTAATTTTCTTTGCTTAATTTTTCCAGAGTACCGGCCACTGCAAGGGATTTGCGTATGTTCACTTCAGGTTCCGTGCAGATGCTGCCAAGGCAATTCAGACTCTAAATGGACATGGTTATGACCACTTGATTCTGAATGTGGAATGGTCCAAGCCTCCTCAAAACAACTGAAAAATATCATTTCCATATTGTGTACCATTTATAAATAAAATTTTGTTATTGACATTTATTGTTTTATCTTATGGTTCCTTATCTCAATCTTCAAGTTGAAATAATTTTGTGCAACCACTAAACAAAGTAAAAAAAATGAAAAACAACAGCGTGTGAAGTCTTATGTCATTACAATAAATACATATTATCATAATCCAAGATAAAAGTATGGCATGTCTTGGATTATGATACTAAGTATTTATCCTGGACTCTGGGTTAAGTTGCTAGACAGGTTCAGCAATAAACTGGTTCAATAACTACTATACCATACCAAGATTCAGCAACTACAATGTTGTTTAAATATTATTACAAGTTTTATCTTACTTCTATATAGCTTCATAAGAAGATGGTGTCTACGTGTCTACAATGATTTGCCAATTAACAAGTTTCAAGATTTATTTACTTTGATATTGTTTGCTGAATTGACTGCGGTAAAGCCAAAAGGAAGGGTAATCTTTTTGACAGTATGCATGTTGTTTTGTCTAATTATGCGAATGGCTGGAACAACTTTTACGGGACTCACTGGCAGATAGCTGATGTTATAAGGAGTAATTTAAGCTACTTTTTTTACTAGCCTTGCTAGCTTCTAGCTTGTAATAGTGCAACTTCGTAAAAATGTAGGTCTCAGTTAGCTTGATAAGTATTATTCATGTTTGTTATTAAGAGTACAAAATATAATATTTTGATGAATTAAGTGCTAATAGATTTGATAGCAGACAACATCGTTCTACTCGCCTCTGCATTTTCCGTAACAGATAATGCTTACAGAACTTATTCGGACTTCACTGACAGATGGCCTATAAAAATAAACTCAAACAAGACGAAGTGAATGGGTTCAACTAATGTCACACATATATGATAGATGGCACAACAATAGGAAATTTAAAGGAATACGTCTACCTAGGACACAAAATTAGAATTGAGAAAGATTCACTGGATGCTGAAATGGACAGGCAAATACAGCTAAGTGTATCCTTAATAAACTGATAATAATTTAAATAAAACAATCTATATTTTTTTTACAATTTAATCAAAGCACAGTGAAAGACTAGACAGACTTTAGAAATACAACATCAACATACTAAAAGGTGCATTCAACATAATAACTGGACTTATTACTACCAAAATATGTGCTTAATAAATAAACCATTCTTTCCATATATACCAATATGAGTTCAGATTTTATAATCACAAAGCAAATACCAAGAAAGATTAATATACTTCAAAAATAATTACAAATCAATATCATACTTTTCATCATCACTATTAGGTGTGTAGGTTTCATCAGGTAGCTGGACTTCACCACAAAACATTAGCTCTACATAGTGGAAATAATCTAAAGCAATATTAGTAAACATAGCTCCTGAAGTAATGCCTAACATTGTGCCTATGATCGGCCTTCTACCAACTGAACTTCTTAAAATAGCCCATATAAATATCGAGCCTAAGGGCCATAAACAACCACCTAGACATGCCCAGGAGAACCGCCGTGCTGGTGCCGCTGCTGCCATATGAGGTCTTGCCCAAAGCCATAGTCCTGCACCTCCTCCCGCACTCAAAAATAGAATATCTGTTATATCTCTCTGAGGAAATAATCTGAAATGTAAAACAAATAGAACACATTAACTTGTAAACCTCTTGTAAAACTTGTAAAAATAACTGTTAATTGGATGCATGCAGTGTTTTCTTACCTGACCATTAAGTGTGGGTTCATTACACTCACTGATAAAGTTGTGTAACTAACCAGACCTTGCAATGGAACGTAATAATACAGCACATTATCTTTAGTAAACGGTGGCAATCTCAAACTAGACACCGATTTATTCAGTTGATCAATAGTTTTCGGTACCGTATTCGGCAAATTAATAATTTGTCGTCTAATGTTTTGATAGATTTTTTCTAAGATATCCATTTTGGCCGTCTCCTATGAGATATGAAGACAGTTTGTAGTCTATAATAGGAGAACCACGTTAAGGTTACGTCGCTACATATTATTTGGCAACTGTTAAGGTTATATGTACTATAATTTGAGACATTAATAAGAGTACCGCAAACGAATAGCAGTAGAAGTGTAAAAAAATGCAAATACAGATTGTATAATTATTTGTATATGTAAAGTCATTCAAGAAATTGACAGATTTGACAAAGACAGAAGTAAGGCTAGAGATGTTTCTATTCACTCATTCTATCGATATTGTAGGTACATGTTTTGCTCCGTCGAATTTGGTTCACCGCATCATTCACATTTAATACATTCGCTTAAATGAAAATCTTTGATACATGTATTATTCACCAAAGCTATCTAGCCTCCTTGAAATTACAAATTTTAAATCATTGCTTTAATATACCTACTGTTAACATCGAAAAACGGCGAAAATAAAATCAGGATAAAGATTAATTTTACTACTTACATACTAGTATGCATGAACGTAGCTAGGGACTTTAAATCGGGAAGGTAGTTTTCAAATGACTCATATTTAGTGCTGCCTACCGGCACTAAATTTGATAGATACAGTAAAAACTGTGACGATCTTTTCTCGGGCGGCAGTGCCCCCCCTTGCTACCTATGCAACTATGTCTCGTAATATGCTCAAATGGTGGAAAAAGCTTAATTGTGATTTAATAATTTTGACAAAAAAAAACCGATTTCGAAGAAAAACTATTCAGATTACCCAAATCGCGGAAGGTGTGCCTACATTTAAGATCTATCGATTTCTCCAGGATCCTATCATCAGATCCTGGTTTCTTTGTCATGGGACCACATAGAAGGCACCAGCTCTCAAAAATAAAAATCAAAATCGATTCACCCAATGGAAACCTATAAGGTAACACACATAAAAAAACAGTCAAAATAAGAACCTCCTCCTTTTAAAGTCGTATATATAAACAATTTTGTAGGTTTTCACGTGTCCTCTGGTGGGTGTAGCCTAAGTTACTACTTAGGCTACACCCGACGTCGGTACACGTGGCTACGCGTACGACGGATGTCCTAGCAGGACGGGGAGACAAGTGATCAACACTAGATTGTAATACCAACTCTTTTATTAATAATATGTACTGCCTTAAATATTATAACTCCGTGTAACGTGTCTGTGCGTGTGTGCATTTGATCATTGAACTTAATACAATGCAATAGTTTATAACGGATGTTAAGTACATTGACACGGGTTACCACAATACTCTCCCCCTTTGAAAATTAATTGGCACAATTAATTATAGAAAAACAATAAAATTACAAATAAAATATTTGGTGACCTTTTGATATCAAGAATAAGCAAATACAATGAAGAACAATAACAGAAAAAATAATACATTAAAAAAATACATAAATATAGGTTCAAGTACATTGTTAAAAATCTTACGAACATTTACCTAAACAAAATGATGAAATAATAAATACGAAATCGGACTACTGGTTTGCTGACTCTGCCGGACTTGGTCGCGTACGGTGGCGTCGTGTTTCCGTCAGCTGTTGTCGCATTTTTACCTTGTGGATTTTCTGCAGTCTGTGCGTTTCGAGGTTCATCGACATCTTGTACTATATACGCTGGCTTTAAGCGATCGATAGAAGCAATCCGTGTCAATGTACTTAGCATCCGTTATAAATTATTGCATTGTATGTATAAAGTTCAATGACCAAATGCACACACGCACAGACACGTTACACGGAGTTATAATATTTAAGTCAGTACATATTATGAATAAATGAGTTGGTATTACAATCTAGTGTGGATCACTTGTTTCCCCGTCCCACTAGCACGTCCGTCGTATGCGTAACTATGTAGACCGACGTCGGGTGTAGCCTAAGTAGTAACTTAGGCTACACCCACTAAAGAAGCACCCACAGTGGTGACCCCGACGTGATTAGGCCTGCCTGTGTAGCCTAAGTAGTAACTTAGGCTACACCCACTAAAGAAGCACCCACAATGGTGACCCCGACGCTCAACCGACACGCTCAACCGACGTGATATCCAACCGACGTGATGCTCAACCGACGTGATTTTCAACCGACATAATCTCCAACCGACGTGATCTTCAACCAACGTGATTTTCTCCAGAGCATCATCATGCAAGAAAATTGCCAATGATGCCTGAGGTACCAACTCCACGATAACCAGTATCAACAACAAGAGCAAGTGAATCATCAAGGTAGGCAAGATAACAGCATCATCAAGAGGAACGACGAGACCCGGGAAGCTTTCAGTCAGTGCAAGAATGGTTTAAAACAAGCCATCGCTCTGAGCCCCCCGCACCCGGCCCCCCTCTCCGGATCGCAAAACGCGGTAGCAGACGAGTCATCACGAGTTTCACAAATTGACTTCCCTGATAAAATCGACTTGAACGAGTTCGCAGCGCAACAAATGGCTGATCCCGAATTGATGAAACTTTTACGAAATGATAGATTGAAATGGAAGAAAATCAGTTTAAACGACAGTCAATCACCATATTGTAAAGTATCAACCGGTGAAGTGCGACCGTATGTACCGATCATATTTCGTAAACAAATATTCAGTACATTACATGACGTCACTCACCCAGCAATCAGAACTACCAGGAAGCTAATTCAAAACCATTACTTTGGCCTAGCATGAATCAGAATGTAAATCGTTGGGTCAAGGAATGTATATCCTGTCAAAAATCGACATGAGCACATGCAATTATGTGTTTGTCAGGACAGATGCTGTGAAAAAGCCATTGGTTTCACCATACAAAGGTCCGTGCAAAGTATTGGAACGTCACGAAAATTATTTCAAGATACAGTTGCCTAATCGCATCGCAGTTGTTTCTATCGATCGCTTAAAGCCAGCGTTTATAGTACAAGATGTCGATGAACCTCAAAACGCACAGACTGCAGAAAATCCACAAGGCAAAAATGCGACAACAGCTGACGGACACACGACGCCACCGTACGCGACCAAGTCCGGCAGAGTCAGCAAACCAGTAGTATGATTTTGTATTTATTATTTCATCATTTTGTTTAGGTAAATGTTCGTAAGATTTTTAACAATTTACTTGAACTTTGTATATTTTCTTTTTGATTGTATTTTTTTTTTCTGTTATTGCTTTTCATTGTATTCGCTTATTATTGATATCAAAAGGTCACCAAATATTTTATTTGTAATTTTATTGTTTTTCTATAATTAATTGTGCCAATTAATTTTCAAAGGGGGAGAGTACTGTAGTAATCCGTGTCAATGTACTTAGCATCCGTTATAAATTATTGCATTGTATGTATAAAGTTCAATGACCAAATGCACACACGCACAGACACGTTACACGGAGTTATAATATTTAAGTCAGTACATATTATGAATAAATGAGTTGGTATTACAATCTAGTGTGGATCACTTGTTTCCCCGTCCTACTAGGACATCCGTCGTACGTGTAGCCATGTGTACCGACGTCGGGTGTAGCCTAAGTAGTAACTTAGGCTACACCCACTAATGAAGAACCCACACCATCTATACAAATAAATAAAAATGAAGTGTTTAAACAGTCCCCTAAGTTGCAAACTTTTTTCGTTCTGCAATCGCCAACGCTCCCTGACACCTCTATTCTCTTCTTTGATTGGCTAATATTTTATTTTCTTCACGTGACTGAGTGACATTGGCCAATCAAAGTAATCAATCGTTTGCAACTTGGCTAGGGGGGCAGGGCTCGGCTAATTAGGGTTCCAAATGGCAAAAAACGGAACCCTTAGGCTAAATACACACGAAGCGTTTTTCTCCCGTGCCCGCTGCGGTGGTGGAACTGCGGTTTTTTTTCTATTCTCACGAAACCGGTTATTTGCGCGGTTACGCGGCCGTCGCGGTTGCGATCTTCGCCCGCCACGTTTGCGGGCAATGATCGCAAGAGGTTGCAAGATGCGATAATGTTCAGTTGAGGTTCAGAGCGCCATGGACACACACTAGAAACGAGTTGTTGCATTATATTTATTTCAAAGAAGAATTAAAAAAAGAAAGACCAGAAGATTTTGGGTGCATCCACTAATTCAAACATGCCGAGGTATACAAACATGTCACGATGCGGTCGCCCGCTAAATGAACGAAGAGCGCGCGGGCGCAACCCGCCGAGGGCGCGGGCGACCGCGACCCGCGCGGTTCTACAGGTTGCCCGCCGGTGCAGCGGGAGCCGCAGGCGTAAAACGCGTCGTGAGTTGTGCTTATTTTTTTTAAATGTAAATCTGCATTCTACGGAAGCTGCGGGCCCGCAACCGCAGCGGGCACGGGAGAAAAACGCTTCGTGTGTACTTAGCCTTATAGATTCATCATGTACGTCTGTCTGTCCGTATGTAACAGCCACTTTTTCCAAAACTATTAGAACTGTACTGTTGAAACTTGGTAAGTAGATGTATTCTGTGAACCGCATCAAGATTTACATACAAAAATGAAAAAAATTGGGGGTTCCCCATAAGTACTTGGATGGAAATGAAACTCAAAATTTTTATTTCATCAAACCCATTTGTTTGGGGATATCTATGGATAGGTCCAGGGCCGGATTTACCATAGAAGCTGAAAAAGCTGAAGCTTGGGGCGGCAGAATTAGGGGGGCGGCAAAATGACCCAAAAAAAAACAATTGGTACTGTTTTTATTTTTTTAAAAGACTATACTCGCATAAGGAGTATAAATCCTGTGTCGCGGGGGGCTACAAACACACCTAAAGGAACACCGAGAACATCCAGACTTATGACAACAAATCACACAAAGTGTTTTCCCACGTAGGAATCCACGACACTTGGCGCAGTAGAATGCAGCGTGGCGACCACTTAAAACTCTTTTTTTTGACGTGTGGAAACCCCCTCGGGCCGTTACCCTACCGGAGTTTGCAACGGGGCTGCATGTCGGCATCGAACAGATTAAAACCACATGGTGTGCCACTCTGCACCTGAAATAGCAGGGGTCCAAGGAACCTGTACGCCCTCTGAACTCTTCCCAGTGCCACCTCTCACTGAAGCGGGCGCCATCAATCGCTTTTCTCTCCATGGTGACCGGCGGCACACGTGGACGTCGCCTCCTCTGAAGCTTGAAGGCCACTGAAGCGGATGTAGGGAAAAACCTGTTCCGTTCATTTGCGGCCACACTCAGGGCAGCATGACCATGGCATAAATGATTTCTTCGCAGAAGGTTGCGACCGCGAACCGTGTATGGCTCTCACAGAGGCATGCCCTATTTTGGGCAGTCAGAGCCGCCGCCCACACCGGTGCACCGTTCAGTGCCATAGACCAGACAACTCCCGTGCCCAGTGGCTCCACCCAAACTGGGCAAAATTCGTCCAAGTGCGGGGGCAGTGTCCACCAATTTCGGAGCAAGCTGTGGGAAGTGCTCGTTGAAGAGACACCTACCGAGTTGACCACGTTGGAGGCACCGGGGAGTGGCGTACGACGGGGCCCATGGAACAAAAGGGCCTTCGTCTTATCCAGGGCCTAAGTGGTGGCCTAAGTGTCGTTTGCTATGCGGACGATACCCTCGTGAGCTGGGCCTAAGGGTGGCGCCTCAGAAAACTGAGGCGATTTGGTTCCATGGCTTACGTAAGCGCCAGGAACCACCCAGCTCGCACAATCGGTGGAGCTTCGAAGAGCATTTCGGGCGATTAGTCCGCCGGGTTCGGGGGGTAGCAGGGGTGTTACATCGTCTGCTGCCCAATCTCGGGGGACCAAGGGAAGAAGTTTGCTGCTTCTACGTGGGCGTCGTGCGATCCATGGTCCTCTATTCCTTCCGGAGTGAGGCTCAACTTAGGAGTCTGCAGCGGCTGATGGCCATTCGGATCGTACGGAGCTACCGTACGATCTCGTATGAGGCAGCGACGATCCTGACGCGATCTTCACCCTTCGACACTCTGGCCGAAATGGATACGATGGTCTACGGCCTGTCGGTCGGAATGCCGAGGGGACAGCGCCGGATTATGAGCCTGAAATGTTGCAGAACGCACACACGCAGCTGTGCCAGCCAACGCGCTGCGTTCTGCCAAGCTTCGAAGCTTGGATAGAGAGGACCGACTCTGTCACCTACCGATTGACTCAGATACTTACAGGACTTGGTTGTTTCGGTGAGTATTTGAAAAGAATCAGACGTGAGCTTACGGCACAATGCCACAACTGCGGGTCCCACCGGGACTCCGCCCAGCACACGCTGAGGAACTGCGCTGTATGGTATCCGAGCGCCGAGCCACCACCAGCATTGATGAATGCTGGCGAATGATGAAGGGTGGAAGGCCGCGGTCTCCTTCTGTGAGAACGTAATGCCCAGAAGAAGTCCGCAGAATGGGATCAGGAAAGGGCCGATCCCGCTCGAAGGAGGCGGCGTAGAGGCAGCTAGTCCCCAATCGTTGCCTAAGGGTCATTGCGGCCACATCTTGGCGAAATGGGACACTTTTAAAAGAAAAGAAAAACTGTAAGCGGCCCGAGCAGCCGACACCCCGGTGTGGCAGAGGGGTGACTTCTGGGGCGGGTCGGTGTCCCGGATTTTACTGTGTAAAACGGCGAGAGGCACGTTATCATCCTGTCTCAAGGGTAATTTATTGATTACCCTGAGATGTACCCAGTCATGAGGTAATCCAGAAGTCGCTGATGCGTTCCTGGAGCTCCTCCCGACTGCCGAGGTAGGCCGCCGTTTAGTGGGTAGAACGGTTCGCCGGGAGTCCCACACCCGCCTTCCCTTTCCCCCACCGAGGCTATGGTGGGAAAAGCATTCCCCGCGGAAAAAAAGGTTCATAGCAGTATCAGGGCAGTATTTCAGGGCTGATGTCCAACCTCCAGTAATTGGAGAGGAACAAAAAGAAGATGATAGCAGTATCGGGCCTTACTTACCTATCTTTCTTAGCCTACCAAACATTATAAGTAGTGCAGTAAAAATCAAGCTTTGCTTAGCTTAAAAAACAACAAAAGTTGTAAAAGTAATCTAGTAACAAGATTATTTCCTAAAGAAAGGAATTACCTTTATTGTGAACAGTGTATGTAATTTTAGAAGTCAGTAGGGGCGGCAAAAATTTTTAAGCTTTGGGGCGGCAAATGTGTAAATCCAGCACTGGATAGGTCTTCAAAAATGATATTGAGGTTTCTAATATCATTTTTTTCTAAACTGAATAGTTTGCGCGAGAGACAATTTCAAAATAAGAGTGATAAGATAAAACTAAAAAGAATTTAATATGATGTACATTACCATGCAAACTTCCAGCGAAAATTGGTTTGAACGAGAGCAAGACAGTAGTTTTTTTTTAATACGTCATAAATCGTAAACCACAATTTACCTTTCATTCAATCAATACACTATTAAAAAATCGGCCAAGTGCGTGTCAGGCCACGCACAGGAAAGGGTTCCTCAGTCACCTATAATGGTATGTGGATTTAAAACCGTATCCAATAGATAATTGTTATGTTTACGTATTAATACGTTAATTTTGTATGACGTTTTCCAAGTGAGCGCATTTTACCATATAAGCCTTTATAACTCCTGAACTAAGAAAGTAATCTAATCGGTTATAGTTTTCCTTCAAAGTTCATTAAATGGACCAGCATCACGATTTTTTTCAAAATTTTTGAGCCAGCCGTTTAGCTTTTAGAGGGGGGGGGGACGCCCTGTTTTTACAAAAAAGTGCCCTTTAAAGTGAAATATCTCGCAAACGGATACCTAAATCAAAAAATCGTCTTAGAAACCCTTTATTGTTTTTAAAAGACCTATCTAATGATACCCCACACGATGGGGTAGCCTCGAGAAAAAAAAATCATCCCCACTTTACGTGTAGGGGAGGTACCCCAAATAAAATTATATTTCATAATTTTATTGTAGCACTTTGTCGACGTAATTACAACACGTATTCATGCAAACTTTCATCTTTCTAGCACTTACCGTTTGGACGGTAAGTCGAGGACGGACGGATGGACGGACGGACGGACGGACGGACGGACGGACAGACGGACATGACGAATCTATAAGGGTTCCGAGTTATGAACTTCGGAACCCTAATAAAAAGCGGCCAAGTGCGAGTCGGACTCGCCCATGAAGGGTTCCGTATCAGCAAGTAACATCATATAAAAGTTCTTGTCGTTCGTTGTAACTTTCATCGATGTTTTTATACTAGTGTATTGATTGAATGAAAGGTAAATTGCGATTTACGATTTATGACGTATTAAAAAAAAACTACTCACTAGATCTCGTTCAAACCAATTTTCGTTGGTAGTTTTCATAGTAATATACAACATATATTTTTTTTAGTTTTATCACTCTCTTATTTCAGAAGTTAGAGGGGGGGGGACACACATTTTTCCACTTTGGAAGTGTCTCTCGCGCAAACTATTCAGTTTAGAAAAAAATGATATTAGAAACCTCAACATCATTTTTGAACACCTATCCATAGATACCCCACACGTATAGGTTTGATGAAAAAAAAATTTTTGAGTTTCAGTTTCAAGTATGGGGACCCCCAAAATTTATTGTTTTTTTCTATTTTTATGTAAAAATCTTAATGCGGTTCACAGAATACATCGACTGACCAAATTTCAACAGTATAGCTCTTATAGTTTCGGAAATAATTGGCTGTGACATACGGACGGACAGACAGACAGACAGACTTGACGAATCTATAAGGGTTCCGTTTTTTGCCATTTGGCTACGGAACCCTAAAAACATCAATCAAATTTACAACGAACTACATGAACTTTTATATGATGTTACTTGCTTCTACGGAACCCTTCATGGGCGAGTCCGATTCGCACTTGGCCCCTTTTTAGGGTTCCGTAGCCAAATGGCAAAAAACGGAACCCTTATAGATTCGTCATGTCTGTCTGTCTGTCCGTCCGTATGTCACAGCCACTTTTTTCCGAAACCATAAGAACTATACTTTTGAAATTTGGTAAGTAGATGTAATCTGTGAACCGCATTAAGATTTTCACATTAACATGGGAAAAAAACAATACATTTTGGGGGTCCACATAGGTTCTGGGAACTGAAACTCAAAAAATTTTTTTCTTCAATCTCATACATGTGGGGTATTTACGGATGGGTGTTCAAAAATGATGTTGAAGTTTCTAATATCCTTTTTTTCTAAACTGAAGTTTGCGCGAGAGACTTTCAAAGTGGAAAAATGTGTCCCCCCCCCCTGTAACTTCTAAAATAAGAGTGATAAAACTAAAAAAAATATATGTTGTATATTATAAACTACCAACGAAAATTGGTTTAAACGACAGGTAGTAATTAGTTTTTTTTAATACGTCATAAATCGTAAAACGTAATTTACCTTTCATTCAATCAACGAACTACAAGAACTTTTAAATGATTTTACTTGCTGATACGGAACCCTTCATGGGCGAGTCCGATTTGCACTTGGCCCCGTTTTTTAATGATAAATTTCATCATAATCATCAGCCTATCGCAGTACACTGCCTCTCCAATTGCACGCCACTTAGTTCAATCAATAAATTTACACATCGACAAGTCCAAGCTAGGTAGACCCCGTGACCTATGGTAACAAAACAAGAGATTTCACTTGTTAAACAAACATAATTATTTCTAAATACGTATTTAATATCATAGATATATTACACCCAGATATAAAATCAAATTAAATGAGGTGTGTACATTACACAATCAGTTGTCTGAGGTGGAAATTAAACTCATGACTTCCAGCTTGACTCTCAGGATTGTGATCCTGATTCCTTCAAGGAGCCAGGCAACTCTAGACCAGTCAGTTCATACACATTTTACATTTAAAAAAAAATATGATTCGAGGTTGTGAGATCAATTATAAAAGATTATTAAGCATTTAGTGATTTTATTTTAACTTTCATCATTTTGGTTGAAATCTTAGCTGCAATAACTTTTTCTATAAGACTTTCTCCTATTGGACTAGATGCTTCTATATCTAAAGAATTAAAATCAGTACAGATGTCTATATCCTTTCTCCATTTTTCCAAGCCGTTCCATGCTATCATGACTCCATTGTCTGTACATAGTTTAGGCGTTGGTCTATAAATTTCATAAGAGCTCTCTTTGCACAAAATTTGTAATGCACTAAATATGTAATTGTTACATGCCACCCCACCCGACACAATTAACTGTTGATTTTCTTGTGGTATTAGATTATTTTCTTGACAAAATATCATAGCTCTTTGTGTTCTATGTACTAGATGTCTTGTAGTAGCCATTAGTGTAGCTGCACACAAATCATTAATTTCAGGTATAAGTGTGTGGGCCACAGTGTTGTGTTCTTGTTCTTTTTTGTGTAAATTATAAAGCACTGATGTTTTTAACCCATTAAAGCTGAAATTACAATCTTTGCATTCTGCCAGTGGTAGGGGTAGTTTAAACTGGTGAGGGTTTGTTGCTTTAGATGCCGCCATTTCCACTGCTTGTCCACCACATATTTTTGAATACTCTGGTACATTTCTTAATTTCATCCGTCTAGCAACTTTATCGAAAATTTCACCAGGAGCACAGTCCATGCTCTCACCCAGCAGTTTAAAATTATCAACATCTTGAACAACAGCTAATAAACAGTGACCTCCTGATATTAACAGAACCAAATATGGAAAATTTATATTATGATGCATTCTTGCTACTAAAGCATGTGCCTGCATGTGATGTATAGGTATTATGGGTTTCTTGTAACGACGAGCTAAATGCTTTGCATACTTCATGCCAACAGCTAAGCTAAGTGGCAGACCTGGTTTTAATGTTACCGCAATGGCTGTAATATCTTCCATTGATAATTTTGCTTCTTCTAATGCTTGATCTACAGTTGGTTTTATATAAGTCCTATGAAGATCTTGTGCTATATCTGGTATGATGCCTCCATTCCTCAAGTGCATTAAATTTTGAGAATATAAAGTTTCTGACAACAATTTGCCTTGTTCGTTAATAACAGCACAGCCTGTATCATCACAAGAAGTTTCAATGCCCAGTATATTAATATTCGATTTGGTACTAACACTACATCTCGTTTGTTGTAATAATAATTGTTTATTCACATTGAAAACTTGTAGATACTTTGGTAGTCTGAGCAGCATCTTTTGTATTTTCTTTGTTAGGATCTATTACATACTTACAATCTAAAATTCAAATAGAGTTAGAGCTTAAAAGTATCTAAAAATAAATAAGGTTAGGCAAGGTCATAAAGTTATCCAGATGGTAAGGTTATGTTTATGGTTTATCCATAGCAAATATTTTATAACTTAAATAGGTATATGCCTGAGAATAAATTAATTTTAATTCTAACAAATTATACTCCTATCTTATTCCAGTGGAAATTTAGATTTATATTTTAAACGAATGAAAATAAATACACAAGATTGTCAATTGTCAGAATCAGAACTAGGGATGACGATCTGAAATCGATTTATCGAAGATATATGAATCGAATTTTCAGACCAATAATGTCTATTTTTTTAATCATTATTTTGTATGTTACACAGTCAATAATATCGTGATAATTACTGACATCATGGATATTAAGAAAAAGTCAGTTTTAGCTATACCTAGTACTCGCATTTGCGTTGAAACGAAAAAGTTGCAGAAAGCGTTGAGTGAAAGATTGGGTTTTAAAACGAATATACCTACACTGCCAAATGCTCTTGCACGATGATTTGAATGATTACGCAAATTATATTAGAAAGTTTTGTTCTACACCAAATTTTGGGAACATCAAATGTAAAGTAATGATAATGATAACGACAGATAATGATAAGGATACATTGGGTTACATCAAGCCATCTTTAACCGCAATGCTTCTTCAGACGCAAAAGCAGTTAGAGATCAGTTTGATAACACTACATATTTTGAACAATCAGTTATAGGTATAATTACCAAAACACTACGACAAATAAATGTCAGTTACAATAATAAGAGGAATCCGACATATTAATAAATATATATATTTGAAGAAAGCTTACAGACTAATATACTTTGGTTAATACAATTATATCTTTAACTTGCTAACAACAAGCTATTTAGGTAATAGGATACATATGACACCGGTCTAATTGCCATCACAAAGCCATCTAGTCCCAAACTAAGCAGAGCTTGTATTATGGGTACCAAACAACTGATATAAATCCATAAACATACTTTTTTTTTACATATTATACATAGACAACACCCAAAATCCGAAACAAATATTTCCGAATCACACACATTTCATCCGACCCGGTAATCGGACCCTAGACCTCAAGCACAGCAGTCGCATGCGCTCCCACTGCGCCACCGAGGTATTGTAGTAGAACAGAATCACATTTTACACATATACATATAAGCCTAGAACCCAATATATTTTCAATGAAATAAAGTTGTCGTAAATGTTGTTTATAACTTGTATCCGCATCTATGCACGCACCACCCACCAAAAGGAACTAACTTGAGTAGACGAAGTAGGTAAGAAATTATATAGTTCGCACATTGATAGTAGCAACTGAATCTTTGGGCAGCCACATAAAAAATATACTATGTCAATGTTAAGGTATCTACCTACTTTCGTGTGTAATTATGAGGGTCTGTATTTAAGTATAAAAGACTAGCTGAGTCCCGCGGTGTTACCTGAGGATATTGTAACTCGCGAGTAACGACGCGGAACGAAGCTAGTCAAAAAATATTAGTTTCAGTAGTACTCCCATTGTCATCAGCTATTTGTCAGAAAAAGTGCCGTCAAATTCGGTCTAGCCGTTCCAGAGATTAGCTGGAACAAATAGACAAGAAAACAAAAAATAAATAAAAAATGCTCTTTTGTTGTAGGTACCTTAATACTTTCATAAGCATTTCGTTAAAAACTGTTACAAACACACACTTCGATTTTATTTTTTTGTATTCATTTACTTAAGTAGATTTTATAAGCTCGTATTCCACTTATTATTGTAACTGACATTTATTTGTCGTAGTGTTTTGGTAATTATACCTATAACTGATTGTTCAAAATATGTAGTGTTAACGTTTTTTATACGTAGGTGGTACCTACCTACTTGATACTATTTTTTACTTCAAACTCCCCGAAGTTCGACAAACAACTGTTGTTCATGTTATGCGCATAATTTTGCATCGACGATAGTCGTCACAGGATCTTTTTGTAATTCGATGATTGCGTTCAGCAACGTCTCACGCTTAAGTTGTGTCAGTCATAATATCTCGTAAACATGTTACAGTGGTATTTGAGAAAAAAAGCTAGTCAGCCTTTAAAAAGTATTAGTATAGTGTCCAAGTTAGCAACGTCATGTAATGAAATTAATAGAGAAGAAAGTAAAAAAGTAACGCAAGATAGTTTCATGACTATTGATGATATCCCGGGCCCCAGAAGTTACCCATTCATCGGAACACTTTATAAATATTTCCCTTACATTGGTAAGTCACCGTCTCAATATCATAAGAACTTTATAATTTACTAGCTATGGCCAATGTTTATTGTAAATTGCGGAACGGAGCTAGTCTAAAAAATAAAAGCCATCTGCCAGTGTAAGTTCCGTCAAGTTCAGACAAGCTGTACCAGGGTTTAGCCGGAACTAACAGACAGACAGACGGACGTAAATAAATAAAAACCTTTTTTACAAAAATACCGTAGATATATATTCATACGAATTTATTAAAAAGTTGTTCATTTGATATTACAAACATCCACTCCAGTTTTATTTATTAATAACTTACCGGGTACCAAGAATAAAGAATCTCGAGCTATAGTCTTTTGGTCTTTTAATTCTAATATATGTTTAAATTGTAATTCTGACTTTTTCTTCGTCACGTTGTGTTGTAATCGCGCAGATCCTTATAATTACTGTGTTTTCACCCGTAACACACGACTACGAAAATATTTTCACGTGTTGCTAGTAGCGGTAGCGTTGAGAACGATTGCTCAGCAATTTCAGCGCATATACCAAACACATATTTAAAATAATACATTCTAGTACAATCCGATTTGTTACTTTTTGGACTTTCAAAAGCGTAACAGGTCATTACTATCATACGGAATAAGTAAAGATTATCACAGCAAAGATAAAGTTTCACGTTGCTCCTATGTAATTTACTTATTGAGTTTTTGATCAAAATTCGATTTGGATTCCTGGTACTTAATTAGAAAATAACAATATATCATGTAGATTGATGAGATTACACTTTAATTATCTCTGTATACGGACCCTTATGCATTCGATCTTTCGTTCATTTTTGTAAGATGTATCAGAAATGTTTTTTGCTGCTTTGAAATTGAAATAATTCAGTATGAATAAAAGATAATGAAACGAATCGTATTACTTATTCATCTTAAAATTCAACTTGATTCAACAAGGCGTATGTTGTATGTATGCAAGCGAAGCGCTCGCCTAGTCTGTATTTTTTACTGTCGCAATCCAAATCCTTTTTTCACTATGTTTTGGAAATTGGGTTGCTGAAATTATACCATCTACAACCATAGGCAGCAGTTAAGTAAATATAACGACCATCATACCCACTATGTTTTTCATGTCCAAATCGGGTTCTTGTAGGAAGTATGTCAATAACGAATTTACATCATCATCGACCACCAATACGTGCACTGCTGGTCTCTTGTCTCTCCACTCAGGAGAGGGTTAAGACCATACTGTCCCACCCAATGACATTAAATAATTTATTATTTATTTATTTACAAATTTTTATTATTTATTTTTAATATACAAATATATTTAGGCACTGATTATGGTAACGTTTCAATCGTCCTAGTACGAGTTTAAAAGAAAACTCGTCTAATTGTTCAATGGGTGTAATAATAAGTTATCATGTTACAAGTTTACGTTATTTACGAGTATTTATTTTAAGGTGAATACAATGTAGAGACTTTAGACAAGAACTCTTGGTTGAACTATAGACGTTATGGAACCCTGGTCCACGAGGCGCCAGGGGTAAAAATGCTGCACGTTTTCGATCCCGAGGACATAGAAGTTGTGTTCAGACAAGAATATCAGTATCCAGCTCGAAGAAGTCACTTGGCTGTTGAACATTATCGTACGAACAAACCTAATGTTTATAATACAGGAGGACTGTTATGCACGTAAAGTATATTTTATAATCATCTGGTACAATTTATGTTTTTTTTAAATAAACTCGAAAAAAATTAATGACATAATTTATTGTTAAACTGTAACATATATGATAGTAGAGTAGAGTAATTTCCAATTTCAAATATGATATTCATTTTTTTTTATAAAAGTAAGTTAATATTTATGGTTTAGCAATTCAAAAACCATCTATCTATCACACACCATTGTCTTAAAACTAATATGTTCATATAGATTTTGTGATAAATGATATTAGTACATTGTTATTTAATTGTTTAAATTGATGATTTCTTTAACCATAATTTTGGTCCTCATGCTATCAAGTCCCAAATACAGATACAGGTCTTGAAATAATTATGGATTTCTTTTTACTACACCCTATATAATGTTTATAAATATTTCAGTAATGGACCAGAGTGGTGGAGGCTAAGGAGTAAGTTTCAAAAAAAATTTACAAGTCCCCAAAGTGTTAAAAGTTTTGTAACCAGTGCTGATAATGTTGTTACTGAATTCGTAAAGTGGATAGATGCTAAGAAAGTTTCGTACAAAGAAGACTTTTTACCTTATTTGAACAGATTGAACTTAGAAGGTGAATATTGGCACTTGTTTTGTGTAATATTATTGCTTACTTTATATTATTGACTGCCTTGTTGGTCTAGTGGTAAGCGTATGCGGCTGCCGATCAAGAGGTCTCGGGTTCGATTCCCGGGTCGGACCAAATATTATTTGTGCTATTCACAAATATTTGTTACGGAGTCTGGGTGTTTTCTATGTATAATATGTAGGTATGTATTTACCCTAGTATCTAGTACCCATAATATAAGCTCTGCTTAGTTTGGGACTAGATGACGTTGTGTGTAAGATGTCCGAAATATTTATTTATATTTATTTCATTAAATTTAACTCTCAGATATTTACCTCATGTATTTCAATTATTTTTTGAGTTTCAATTTCTTAATAAAACCCGAAGTATGACTTAAAACAGAAAGAGCGACAATAGACTGATATTATTAGGGGTTTCGTTTTTCTCTTTTGAGGTGTAACCCTAAATAGATAACTTGTGTGAAGCGGAAGGAAGAGAACTAGGAAGCGCAGGGTTTGGGAAACTTATTCAGACTTGTAAGATAGACTTGCCAGTCTTTCCTGCTATTTGTTTCTGATTTTGTCCTATTTGCTCACAAGTTGGTAAAGCAGGCACCACACTTCGTTATTCGCTATTCGTTATGTGTCTACGCCGTATTCGCCCGAATAATTGTTATGCGCGCAAACAACAAGCACGCCACCACACTTCGAACTGGTATGTCAAATAAGGCAAATATGTGTGTTGTAGAGATGTGTCATTGTCATTTTTATGGTGAACGAAACGAATCCATACGAACGAGCGAAACATATTATTTTATTTTCCTTTTTATTTTATTAAATTAACAGAAACAATACTCAAATGAAGTTTAATTAATTTGATCATATGATGGATTATTTTAATCGTTTAATCGATTTATTCTATTTCAAAAACTATTTTATAGTCTATGGTTGTTAGATGAGCACAGGACATTGTCATTTTTATTGGTCAACGAACGAACGAAACATATTATTTTAATTCCCTTTTTATTTTATTAAATTGACAGAAACAATACTTAAATGAAGTCTAATTATTTTGATCATATGATAGATTATTTTAATCGTTTAATTGATTTATCTATTTCGAAAACTGTTTTATAGTCTATGGTTGTTAGTTATGCACACTATGCACAGGGCACTTCACTAGCCCTCCGAAGTGTGGGCAGTCGATGCGCGTATTCGCGTTATTCGTGTCTTTTGAAGTGTGTCAAAAAACCGACAAGTCGACTTATATGCGTATCCACTATTCGGCTTAACGAATAAAGCGAATATTGGCGAATATACTCTCCACACTTCGCCGTATGCGCGCGAATAACCCGCATAACGAATAGCGAATAGCGAAGTGTGGTGCCTGCTTTACATTTGAGTATTAGAGGTGTGCCAAGATGCTAACTTACTCACATAGTACAAAAAAATCATAAAGTAGGTAACAGTGAAGCTTTATCATTATACGGTTACAGATTTTATTTTATGTTATAGTAATTGGAACAGTGGCATTTAATGAGCGATTCAGAAGCTTTTCTCCTGAGGAACAAGAAAGTGAGTCTCGAAGTAGTAAACTGATTGAAGCCGCTTTTGGATCAAATGCTGGAATCATGAAATTAGACCAAGGTTTTCTGTGGAAATATATGAAGACGCCTCTCTACAAAAAATTATACGATTCGCAGGAGTTTTTGGAAAAGTATGTTTAGTAGTAATCTTTAAAAATTATAAATTGCTTGATTATAATTAATTGACTCAATTTTCATTTTAGAGAATCCACCAAAATTTTCTTAAAAAAGGCTAATTTTTTTGAAAGTGATAACTACAGTGAAAATTCGTTATTAACATACTTCCTACAAGAACCCGATTTGGATATGAAAGACATAGTGGGTATGATGGTCGATATATTTATGGCTGCTATAGATACAGTAAGTTTCAGTTTCTTAATTAAGTATTTTAGAAGAGTATGTTCTTGATAAGTAGTTGTGACTTCCCAAAACTAGCAAATTTTAATGCTATTCTAGTCTGCGTTGAAGCATACTATATTCCTTTGATTTCTTGTTTGTAGACATCTCGTAATAATTGTCTTTTTTATCAGATTTCTATCACGATAGAATTAATATAACAAATTATATTATACATTACGGACTATTACATATTGCATTTATTCGGTAAGTATTATACGTTCCTACTAGTATCTTACCTTTTCATCTACTTACCTTTTTCTCCGTATCGTTTCCTTTTCGATGAAAAAAAAAAGTAAGTGGATAAAACTATTCTTCTTCTTCTTTTGTTGAGAGCAATCAGCCGAATAATATCAGCTATTTATGCCAATGTATTTTAAAATCTTTATATCGTCGTCATTATAAAATTAATGAAAAAATGGAGATGGCGTCTTCCGAAAAACAAAAAACAATCTCCCAAACGATTTTTTTTTCACCTATAAACTTAAAGTGTCCGGTTGGCAGAAAGAGGGAGGCCCTCTTACTCTTATTTTTACTTAACCTTTAAGAAGTGAGGTGCACGTCACGTCTTTCTCATAAACATTGACTGCACGGTTGGCCTAGTGGCTTAAGCGGTCTGCGCCTTAGGGCCGTGACCGAGGAGGCCGTGAGAGGCGGCGGAGTGGTGTTGGCGGTGCCCCTAGACATCGCCAACGCCTTCAATAGTCTGCCATTCGGCTGCATTGGGGAAGCACTCCGCTACCACGGAGTGCCAGAGTACCTGAGGCGGCTGGTGGCAGACTATCTTGAGGAGCGAACCGTCATGTACGAGGACCGAGATGGCGTCTTGAGACGCAGGGCCATGTCGTGCGGTGTTCCACAGGGGTCTGTCCTAGGACCACTCCTGTGGAACATGGGATACGACTGGGCCCTACGAGGGCGTCTCCCCCCCGGGCTGGGTGTAATCTGCTACGCAGACGACACCTTAGTCACGGCCCGGGGGGCAAACTTTCAGGAGGCGGCGCGCCTGGCCACCACAGGAGTCTCCCTGGTGGTCGGGCGCATCGAGGCGCTGGGTCTGCGGGTGGCCCTGGATAAGACGGAGGCCCTACTCTTTCACGGGCCCCGTCGTGGTCCACCCGCCGGCGCCTAGATCGAGGTCAACTCGGTCCTCGTACCGGTCCGGGCCCAGATGAGGTACCTGGGTCTGGTCCTAGACGGAAGGTGGCTCTTCGACGAGCACTTCAAACAGCTAGCTAGAAAGTTGGTGGACACTGCCTCCGCCCTCGGGCGACTTTTGCCCAATTTGGGCGGGGCCAGTGTTCCTACTAGGCGGCTGTACACGGGGGTGATCCGGTCGATGGCACTGTACGGTGCACCGGTGTGGGCGGCGGCTCTGTCCGCCCAGAATAGGGCGCGCCTCTGGCGCCCCCAGAGGATATTGGCGGTCAGAGCCATACGCGGGTACCGCACGGTGTCTACCGAGGCGGCCTGCGCCCTGGCCGGAACACCCCCGTGGGATTTGGAGGCGGAAGTGCTCGCCGAAGTTTATCGACGAGTGGCTGAATTCCGGGCGGAGAGCGGGTCTCGCCCTCCGCCCGAGGGCGTACGCGAGTGGCGCGAAGCCGCTCGTCGAGCCACCTTGGCTAGATGGTCGTCCCAACTGGAGACTCCACGCGCTGGCTTCGCCGCCGTGGAGGCCCTCCAGCCGGTCATCGCCGAGTGGGCAGGGCGGCAGCACGGGACCCTTTCCTTCCGGCTGACGCAGGTGCTTTCCGGGCACGGTTGCTTCGGAAAGTATCTGCACTCGGTCGCAAGGAGGGAACCGAGTCCCGCCTGCCACCACTGCGACTGCAGTGAGGACACGGCCCAGCACACGCTGGCGATCTGCCCCGCATGGGCGGCGCAGCGCCGGGCCCTCACTGCAGTCATCGGAGAGGAACTCTCGCTGCCGGTCGTAGTTCGCTCAATGGCCGGTAGCGACAGTTGTTTTACCGCGGTCGCAACCTTCTGCGAGGACGTAATCTCGCAGAAGGAGGCGGCGGAGAAGGCCCGGGAGGATGACCTCCACTCGGACCCGATCCGCCGCCGGCGAACCGGGCGGCGGAGGCGCGCCCATCTGCGCCTCATGCCGCCCTGAGTGTGGCCGCGGGTGGACGGGACGGGATTCCCCGTCTATCCGCTATAGTGGCCAGCCGCGAGGGGGCGGCGTCCGCGTGTGACCGGAAGTCGCCCAAATTTTGAGAGGTAACAGAGATGGCGCCCGCAACAGTGCGGGCAGGCGCTGGGAGGGATCCAGAAGGAGAACAGTTACCTGGATCCCTTCCAAATACAGGCGCAGAGAGGTCACACCGTGTGGTTTTAGTCGGTTCGAGTCCGACACACCGCCCCGCCGAGAGCCCCGGTGGGGTGACGGTCCGTGGGGATTTCCACACGTTAAAAAAAAAAAAAAAAGTGGCTTAAGCGGTCGCCACGCCGCTTCCTACTGCGCCAAGTGTCGTGGGTTCAAATCCCACGTAGGACAACACTTTGTGTGATTCACAATTTGTTGTTCTGAGTCTAGGTGTTCTTTGTGTCCGTTTCATGTATGTTTGTAAAGTCCCCCGCGACACAGGAATTTATATTCCTAATGCGGGAGTTGTCTTTTTAAAAAAGAGAAAAGAAAAAAGAATAAGGGTATGTTTGTTTTAGACTGCGTATTCAACGAGTTTCGCGTTGTACCACATCAGTCGTAATCGACAAGTTCAAGATAAATTGTATTCAGAAGTTGCTGCTCTTCTCCCTACAAAAGATTGTCAAATATCTTCAGAAGTACTATCGAAAGCTGTTTATTTAAAAAGTTGTCTTAAAGAGACTTTAAGATTAAATCCTGTGTCGATTGGAGTCGGACGACAAGCGCAAAAAGATTTCGTCTTGAGAGGATACCTAATACCGAAGGGAGTAAGTAACATACTGCACTCTAAAATTCATCTGCTTCGCTATTTATGTACATTATACTATTGTTTCAGACAGTGATCGTTACACAGAATATGATAGCATCTCGTTTACCACAGTATGTTCGTGATCCTCTTCACTTTAAACCAGAAAGATGGCTAAGGGGTTCAGAAATGCATGAAAACATTCATCCTTTCTTAAGCTTGCCATTTGGTTTTGGTACACGGTCGTGCATAGCCCGGAGATTAGCTGAACAGAATATGTCTATTATTTTGATGCGGGTAAGATGATTTCTTTTTAGTCTTAATATATTTATTTAATACATACATGATACACAATCACGCCGGTTTCCTCGAAGGGTTAGGCAGATACATTTTAAATGTCCACCTTTCGTCAGTTTTTTGATCCCAGTGGCGAGCCTATTGCATTTTATCGGGATGTTTAGTTTGCTTGAGCCTCATCCGTCAATCAGCAGTTGCATCACTTGCAGGTGAGGTTGGTTTGAGGCCCTAAGTTGTTTATAGGAATCCTATGCACCCAACCCACATTTCAGCAATTATTTTTTTCGGAGTTACAAAAAATATAATATGTATGTTTATGTATTTATATCAGTTGTCTAGTACCTACCTACAATACAAGCTCTGCTTAGTTTGGGACTAGACGATGTTGTGTGTGAGATGAGATGTACAAAATATTTATTTAAATATTTAATTGAAATAATACGTAACGTACATTTTTTTACAGTTTATTCGCAATTATGAGGTTAAATGGATGGGAGGAGAACTTGGCATACGAACTTTTCTCATAAACAAACCAGACAGCCCAATATCATTGCTTTTTAAACCGAGAAATGAGTAACTGCAATAATATTATGGTCACTATTAATGATTTATAAATGATTTCGAATATGATAAGAAAATAAAGAATGGTGCAAATATTTATTTATATTTTTTTTTCCTGTCAACCAACACACACCTTAAAAACACACAATACGTATAACCATAATAACTTTTGCCCTCGGTTCTATCCTCGTGTATGACGATTATCGCGGTAAAGAGTAGCCTCAAGAATCAAAGTATGTCTATGCCAAATTTCATTGAAATCGATGCAGCGGTTTAGCCGTGAAAGTTTCACAGACAGACAAAGTTACTTTCGAATATATAATATTGATATGGATTAGAAATAATCCATATCAATAAAGGTGCGAAGGTCAGAAGGGTCACAGGGTTTCATATTTTATTGTAATTGTCGATAGCCTAGAATCTAACAAAATAATGTTACTGTAATTTGATGTAAGACTAAAATTTGATTCGATAGAATATCTAGTGTTATACCCCTTTAATTTAGGAGACGTTAGTGAAAACGTCTGTTTTAGAGAGATGTAACCCTATGTGATATTTTTGTTTTCGACAAACTTTAGGGGACACCTAAGTACTTAGATATCTATTAAAATTTAGGGGCTACCTACGTTAGGGGACAACTTGTAAGAAGACGGTTGAAGTCTAGTTGGTGAAAGCAGGCATTAGTGATACTTCTGAAGAAATACGTGAGGTCGAGAGTAGATCAAAACTAAATATTAATTACGAGACCTTTGGTTAAAAAAAAATGACAATAGGAAAAGCTTGTTTTATAAGACTGTTGAAGTATTGAAGTATCTTTAGTTAAACCAACTACAGTTAATGTCGAAAATAATTTCATTATTATCTTAAATATTATATATTTCGGAATTGTTAACTATTTAATCTAAAAACCATAACACCACTTTAATCTTCGGAAGATTTTGTTAATTTTTATTTAATGATTTAAGTAATTAATACGAATAAATATCAATATATAAGCCGAGTGCACTTACAAGAAAACAGCTTATGAGATATAACAACTATAAAGGTAAGTCAACAGTAGTTTTTATTATATTTCTTCCATGTTATATTTTTCCTAGCCTTTATTATTCCCAATATTATATGGGGTCAGCTACAAGTTAAACCGGTATTACCTAATTATAAAATTTTCCATGTTCCGTTGTGTGTTTTCCGTTCCGAGTGACGTGCATCGGACTTCCGCAACTCTGAGGGGAAACCAAATTCGAAGATTGAACTAGTTGTCAAAATAATTGAGGGCACTGACTTACCAATAACGATTGCCATAGATGTTCATGACCGACCGCCTAACATGCTCCCGGACACGGGCGTAAAACACTGTTATTTTCCATACTCCGGGCTGCTATTATGAATTTCTTGTAAGAAAAATACAACAACAGCCTGAACCAGGAATGGTACTAACCACTACTCCGAAATGGTAGTATCATTTCCTTCCCTCAGTGTCTAATATTCTAATGAATTATATACATTTAAGGCATGACGGCGCGGATGGCTTAGTAGTTTAACCGATTAACAATCAGTGCAGTAGAGCACTGATTGTTGTGGGTTCAAATCCCAAAGAGTAGAACACTTAGTGTGATTTACAAATTGTTGTTCCGAGTCTGGGTGTTCTTTGTGTCTGTTTCATGTATGTTAGTTAACTCTTTCGTGTCACAGAAATATTCCTACTGTGGCAGTTGTTCATAAAAAAAGTTGAAACCATTGTGGCAACACCAAAATAACCCCACTCATTATTACCTATATATAAATATTAGGTACTCATTTTTATGATTCTCTTTCTTTCTTCCTTCCAGATGTATATCTTGGTGGCATTATGTTTATTATCAACAGTATCTACGCTTCCGACCCCGGAAAAGTTACATACAACTTTACAAGAACCTCTCTTTGCTCCGGAAAGAATTCCACCACTTGCAGTTTATTTTCTTCAGAAGCAGCCGAATTTAGAGATTCACAAAATTAAAATAAAATGTTTGAAAAACGATCTTAGTCAACCATTACCTGATATATGCTCCGAATTGTTTAGAAAAACCTCAGATGATTCGAATGTCAAAAAAAAACACGATGAAAAAGAACGTATAAAGCGAGACTTAAACGAGTTTAAGGCTGAAGAACCTGTAGATCAAAACACGACAGAAGAACCTTCTCCCTCAAGTGCAAAGGAAGAAGAAAATAATTCAAAAGGACAGTCAGTTAGAGATATTACAGATACATATAGAACTACCACCGTGAACCCCGACAGTGGAGAGAATGACAGTGGAGAAGATTTTGACAAGAATAATGTATTTGAAGAAAAAGAAACATTTGAACCACTCGAACCAGAGGAAAATAAGAAACCTTCTTTTCTATCCATATTTTCACCAATCGTACATTTCTTCGATACTATTTTTTACCATTTTAAACCAAAATCAAATTTCGATACGCCACGCTCTTTCTATATCATTGAGATAGAATCAGACTATGCTATTTAAAAAATAACTATTCAAGTACGAAATAGGTACTTATCAATACAAATACTCTTTAAAACACTTTCTATTTAATAAACTCTTTTTCCTACCCATGATGTCCAACAACGTTATTATGTATGTTTTTGTGTACCTAAGTTTGAAAAAGTTTTAATGTTTATTAAATAATATATTTTTCTTCATAAAAACAAGGAGTTTTCTTTGCACGTAAAATATTTTTAAATTAGTATATCTACTAATATATCTATAATATAAAAAAGCGGCCAAGTGCGAGTCGGACTCGCCCATGAAGGGTTCCGTACCAGCAAGTAACATCATATAAAAGTTCTTGTAGTTCGTTGTAACTTTCATAGATGTTTTTATACTAGTGTATTGATTGGATGAGAGGTGTTACGATTTATGACGTATTAAAAAAAACTACTCACTAGATCTCGTTCAAACCAATTTTCGTTGGTAGTTTACATGGTAATGTACAACATATATTTTTTTTAGTTTTATCACTCTCTTATTTTAGAAGTTAGAGGGGGGGGGGACACACATTTTTCCACTTTGGAAGTGTCTCTCACGCAAACTATTCACTTTAGAAAAAAATGATATTAGAAACCTCAACATCATTTTTTAAGACCTATCCATAGATACCCCACACGTATAGGTTTGATGAAAAAAAAAAATTGAGTTTCAGTTCCAAGTATGGGGACCCCCAAAATGTATTGTTTTTTTCTATTTTTATGTAAAAATCTTAATGCGGTTCACAGAATACATCGACTGACCAAATTTCAACAGTATAGCTCTTATAGTTTCGGAAATAATTGTCTGTGACATACGGACGGACAGACAGACAGACAGACAGACTTGACGAATCTATAAGGGTTCCGTTTTTTGCCATTTGGCTACGGAACCCTAAAAAGCGGCCAAGTGCGAGTCGGACTCGCCCATGAAGGGTTCCGTACCAGCAAGTAACATCATATAAAAGTTCTTGTAGTTCGTTGTAACTTTCATCGATGTTTTTATACTAGTGTATTGATTGGATGAAAGGTATATTGCGTGTTACGATTTATGACGTATTAAAAAAAAAACTACTCACTAGATCTCGTTCAAACCAATTTTCGTTGGTAGTTTACATGGTAATGTACAACATATATTTTTTTTAGTTTTATCACTCTTATTTTAGAAGTTAGAGGGGGGGGGGGGGACACACATTTTTCCACTTTGGAAGTGTCTCTCGCGCAAACTATTCAGTTTAGAAAAAAATGATATTAGAAACCTCAACATCATTTTTGAAGACCTATCCATAGATACCCCCACACGTATAGGTTTGATGAAAAAAAAAATTTTGAGTTTCAGTTCCAAGTATGGGGACCCCCAAAATGTATTGTTTTTTTTCTATTTTTATGTGAAAATCTTAATGCGGTTCACAGAATACATCGACTGACCAAATTTCAACAGTATAGCTCTTATAGTTTCGGAAATAATTGGCTGTGACATACGGACGGACAGACAGACAGACAGACAGACAGACAGACAGACAGACTTGACGAATCTATAAGGGTTCCGTTTTTGCCATTTGGCTACGGAACCCTAATATATCAATACGTGAAGTTTCTCGCATCCAACTCCTGCCAGCCATCCTGCGCAAGTTGTCACTCCACCTGGCCTGTGGATGTAAGAAGCCACAAATCGATCAGAGTGGTGTGCAATGGGTGAAGCCTATGTCCAGCAGTGGACTGCGATAGGCTGATGATGATAAAACGAAAAACCGATTTTAGCACGAATGGGGCAGTACTATCCTCACACAGAAGATCATCCTGATAATGACCGCATTCGTGCTGTCGTATTTCGTCAGTGTGAGACCGGAGGCCCAATCATTCTGCACCATTCTCCCGGCTTCTGGAGGCCGGGAGAATGATGAAGAAACATCTTACCAGGCCGTCACGGTATGGGTCATCATGACGCATTGCCTGCTCTCACAATGAGGATGGTGATCCATACTCCTGGATTCTACTTATGCTTTGCATCAGGCGTAGTCACTTTGATAGGCTTAAATATAAATAAAAACCTTTTTACGAAAATTGCGAGTGGAGGAGGAGGAGGTGTGCAGGATAAAGGTTTTTAAAAAAAGCATTAAAATACAGTAAATCAATAAAACCTCACATACACTAGCATGTTTTTTTATATTTTATACACAAATTAAAATTGTAACATAGCCTTGGTGAAATCCGTGATTATAGAAGTTAAAAGTCTTTGACAATAGAACTTTAATAATGTTGCCAGTCATGATTCAAATTAATTGTGGTCGAATTTGCCGCTTAGCGACCATTAGTTTATGTTAATAGGCAGCCTAGCTTATAGTTTATGAAAGAGGTTCTCAATAGAATTATTTTATACATGACGCTTGGTGGTTTGTGTTTGTAACGTGTGGTAATTAGAAGAACAGAGTATCACCACGCCTATTTATCCAATAGGTGTCGTAAGAAGTGACTAAGGGCGCAAACCACTAGGGACAAATTCACTGAATAGAGAAGGAAAACTTGAAACTTACAGTATACGAACGCGCCTGGCCAGCGTAGTTAATTTAGTAGGCCCAAGGCCCCCTTTTTATAGAGAGGTTTATGTTCAGAAGTGGATTATTAAAGGCTATTGTTGTTCGCTTATTGAAGGTTTTAAAACACAATGACGGCCATGGAAAAGTCATAGTTTGATACATTTTGGAATGTTCGAGTAGATTGACATCATCACCTTCCAAAGAAACATTTTTATTACACAATAAAGCTAGTATTTATGAAATTAAGATTTTGGATAAAAAATTGTTTACTAAGATGTGTTTTTTATGTAGAACTAAGTTTTAAACTACATAATTAGGCTAACTTGATTTTAATTAGTTTATGATTGGGATTTTATTGAGTGTACCTATAGTTACGCAATAATAGCCTAATGAGAATTATAAAGCGATTAAACAATTTCTGTTTGAAATCAGAAATGGTAGGTAATAGTATAAAATTGGTTGATATACATCATAATAATAATATCATGAAATGTTGATAGTTTCATATTAAATTAGGTATTTCTATTGTGAGTATTCTAAACGTTTTCTTACCATTTATTTTATTGCTATTCCTTTTGATTAGGTGTTTGGGTAAAAAACATGGTTTAGAACTAGATATAAACTTCAGAATAGGGAAGAAGCTGAAGAAATAGTAAAAAGAACATTTAACAAGCAACTGTATTTAAAATTTAAAGTGCGCCTTTTTTTTTTTTTTTTTTTTTTTTTTTTTTTTTTTTTTTTTTTTTTTTTTCGTGCGGAAATCCCCCCGGATACCACCAGTTGATGGTTATGTCGGACTCGAACCGACCAAAACCGCACGCCGCCTCGGGTACTATAAGCCGAGGAGCCAGGTGTACCCTCGGAAGGAAGTCCCTGGAACCCCGACGTACCTCGGGCCATCTACGCCTTGCAGGTGACCCTCTCCTGTGTGAAACCCAAGTTCAGAACTGTCTAAAAGGGGGCGCGGGTGCTTCGTGGCACTGGCGCCGCCACCCTGGCCTGCTTCTGCTAGGGTAACAGATGGCCTCACCTGTCACCCCCAGGCTTGCGCTTATGGAGGACGGAGATCGTTTAACGATCTCCGGCGCCTGAGTCGTCTGTGGTACCTGGCCCGTTCTCGGGCCTGGCGGACCGGAAGAGTTCTAAGCCTCTCCCGGTCCCGCTCAGCCATCTCCTTCGCAAGCATGACTTGCTCACAGAAGGAGACAGCGGAGTTCCACGCACTCTCGCTCCGTATCATGGCAGCAATCATGTTACGGAGCGAGAGAATCCCCACTTCGATGGCTGCCACGAGGTCGCGCCTCGGCTCCGCCCACGCTGGACATTCAGCTAACGTGTGGAGCGCCGTATCCACGGTTTGGCCATCGCAATGGTGGCACTCAGGCGTTGGCTCTTTTCCGATTAGACACAGGTAATCTCCGAAGCACCCCTTTCCAGTGATCACCTGTGTCAGCCGGTATGAGAGGCTGCCGTGATGCCTCTCGAGCCAATCCTCCATAACGGGTCTTACCGCCGCAATAACGGCGTGCCCAGCGTTTGGTTGCCCAAGTCGTTCCCTCCATTCCTCCACGAGGACCTGGTGGAGCTGGGATTTCTGATTCTCGATTTCTCGAGGATCAGGACTCCTATCCAGCTCCCGCGCCTCCTTGCGCCACTGATAAAGAGCTGCAAGGGCTCTCGCCTCCAGGTCCCATGGTGGAGTTCCGGCCAGGAGACTTGCTGCCTCAAAGGAGATCGTGCGGTACCCTCTTATAATTCTGATAGCCAGCACCCGCTGCGGTCGTCGCAGCAGCGCGGCGTTGCTGGCCCTCAGAGCCTCCGCCCATACTGGAGCCCCATAAAGGGCCATGGACCGCACAACCCCCGCGTAGAGTCTCCTGCAGGAGTCATCGGGTCCCCTCATGTTTGGTAGCAACCGTGCCAATGCACGCGCTGCGCCAACCAGCTTGGGGACCAGACTTCGAAAGTGAGGTTCGAAGCCCCATCGGCCGTCGAGTACGAGCCCTAGATACCTCATAGAGGGCTCGATGCCGATGCGAGTGGCTCCTACTATGAGACTGAGTCCATCAGGTGGCTTCCTCCGAGGTCCATGGAAGAACAAGGCCTCGGATTTGTGCAAGGCCACCTCAAGACCCAGCCGCCGGATTCGATCCACAACTTGGGCAACCCCGGCCGTGGCCCTCAGGGTTGCCTCACGATGCGTCTCCCCCCACGCCATCACAAGCGTGTCGTCCGCATAACATGTGATGGCGACACATTCTGAAAATGCACCGCGAAGCACCCAAATTTAAAGTGCGCCTAATAAAAAATTAAGAGAACACTATGAAGTATAAAACTTATTTCGTATTGTTCATTTTATAGTAGGTTCAACTGAATTCTGACTGAATACTGTTACATCTCTAGTTATCAATTAGTAATTTTATATACCAATTATAAATTATATTATTATGATTTTTTCTATGCTTCAGGTAAGTTTGCTGATAGTCGCTTGAATAGTTACGGAGTGAATGCATTAAATACAAACTCGGTAAAGTTAGTAAATTCCTAGATCGGTAGTTGTCCGCAGAAACATATTTTACTCCCAATAGCTGCAGAACTAAATAAATGAGGTTTTAGGAATTGCAGGACATTATTTTGCAATTTCCTTAGAAAATGTGACAGACACAAAATTTCATTCCCTCACGTTTCAAGAACTCAAGATTGTTAGCTTTAATTAATTCAGAATAAAAATCTAACTATTAATTTCAAAAAAAAGCCACGACGGTTAAAACGTAATTGAAAAAGAATGATGTTTTTTAAAGCCCTCTACTTACATTAAATTCAATTTCACAGCACAGTATATTTACTTCTGTGACACAGAAAAGAGATTCGTTTATAGCTGAGATAAATATAATCGAACTATTCATTCGGCATTAGATTAAAATCAATAAACTCTCACTATGCAACAGTATATTACGTTACTATTTCGTATAAATACTTATAACTATGTACCGTCTAATTTAGCCCTTAGTTATATTATCTTTATAAAGAAAACATTTAAAAATTACAAGAATCATACAAAAACTATTTACTAAAATTATTACAAAAACAAATTATTTTCTGTAACAGTCATACCATGTTGGTAAAGTAAGCACCGGTGGCAGTTTCTGCACATACTGTCGTGTATTTGTATTATGTTTATGCTCACGAAAAGAGTTTTCTTTTTGAAATATCCTTGGATGGACCCCAGTCGGTTTAAAATCTTCATCTATATCTTCACTAATAAAATCTTCATTAAAAATTTCGTAATCAGGCAGCAGTACATCATAATCCCATATGTTCCATCTAGGGTTCGAGGTTTGACGATGAACTGGAGGTAGGACGTTTTGTTTATTTTTTAAATTTGAATTTAATGCTTTAGGGGACTTCGATTGTCGAAAACCCGGATGACGGCGACGTAGAGTTTGAACTATAATAATTGGTGCATTAACTACTCCTTGAACTTTTAAAGGAGTCTCATCACTTTTGATCACATCTTCAAAGGTAGATTCGGATGTAGTTATTGCCATACTTATAGGCGAATTCGTGGTTGCATTCTTAGTTTCACTCTCATCTGTGTTCCTGTGTTCAATCTTATCAGGTTGTAGGTTATTCATTTCTTCCCCATCATGGAGATACTTTACATCAGGTATCACCCAATCTGCATCAGTGATGTTATCCACAACTCCAGCAGAGTCTTCTGAAGAAGGAAAAGTTTTATTTTCTGGAGATAACTGAATATTATTGCGATGGTGATGATGTGTTCGGCCAAAGGTTTGTACTGCCAATAATAAGCAAAGTGCCAACGTAAGCATGTTTCGGTAATTGATATGTATTAACCTTCTTGAATAAATTAAATAACTGAGCCAATTTTTAGAGAATGCTTCTCTTATATACGATTAGATGCAAAAGGTAATTATGCAAACAGGTATTCGTTTCTTTAATGTAATGTACACATAATACACCACAAAATCGTTTGATAAGATAGTGGTAATTATTAATACTCGTCATTGACGCAGAACCATGTAAAACACAGTGAGTGAGTGATCGTGTTTTGAACTAGACTAAAAATTATTTGGGTTTCAGGTCAGTTAAATAAAAATGAACATGGTTAACAAATTATTTATGTAGGTACAAACTTAAATAATAATAAAATTAGTATAAATACGTTCTGTGCATTTTAATTATTTTAAAAGATAGAATAGAAATTAAATAGAGTACAGAAAATTGTTTTAGACAATAATACAGCTTAACGTTAATACCCATAGTCATTGGAACAAGATGTCATTATCACCTACTAGTTGCACTCTTAATAAAATGACAAATCATTCTCAATGACATTTTGAAAAAACATGCACCGGTTGTATTTCATTAGGTAGGTATTAATAAATAGACAAGGTGAAACTGATAAGGACGTTAAATCTGCTTTAAGGTCCTTATCAGTTTCAAACATGTAAGCACTTAGCTCATCCTACGTGTCACTGTTACACTTTAGTTACAGGCCTAAAAGGTCATACAAATCTGTATTGTTAAGCCTACGCATGCCCATTTGTAACAAATATATTAAGATAACGACTGAGATGAGTTCAAAGACCTCCTCACATTTTAGGCATAATGAGCAACTACCGCCCTTGTTAGACATGTCGAGGACACATGTTTAGATTAAAATAACGGTATTTCTTTGTATTTCATTAAATTTAGATTTAGGCATTAAAGATATACTCATTCATTGAAGAATGAGTATTCTCTAAACAAGTTTTCATAACCTTATGAATAATTAATGTATGATTAATATCCAAGTATCTTTTTAGTATAAAATACTACAAATATGCATCAAATTCTGTCCTATACAATATGTTTCTATAAATAAATATTATAATGTACCTACCTATGGCACTGAAAAATAAGAAAGTAATGGTTTTTGTTCACAATATTTTGTGGGAAAAAATCATTTGACTATTGTTTTAATTATATTTTTTATCATATCATTACTTACGTATCAAAATAATGGCTAAGACTTGTTCGCTTCGTTCGATTTAATCGCTTGTGTCAACTAGTCTAGTTGCTGGGACCTTACAATACTGTTGAATAAATAAATTAGGTAACTTTAATTCTCACATGTATGATATTACACGAATTGCCTATACTAATTTACCGGTCTAGGGTCATACGGGGTCGCATCATGACCCACATACCTATTGTTTTTACGTATTTGGAAACCTTCGCCTGGTGCTGTGTTGTAGTAAATTACTCTACGAATACCAAACGGATCTATATATCCGAAACTACCAGTTCTTTCTTGAGTATTGCTATCTGAGTATCGTTCTTCTTCGTGGTATTGTTTAGGTAGATAGTATCGGAAGCCGTTTCGTCTGATGGAAACGCCGTCGTATGCTGGAAATTGGGGCGTGTATCCATCACCGACTCTTATACCAGGTTGATTTGACTGTTGTGATCTTGAAGTCCAATGATCAGCGTGCCTATAAAGGTTGGGATTGTACACATCATAGCGTTTACTGTCATCGGTGTAATATCCATCATCAAGATTGTTGGTGTTCGATGAATCAAAGTTGTAAGGATTAGATGTTGGAGCAACTTCACTCGCTGTTATTGGTGTTACTGTAGGTCGGAAGTCGTAAGTTTTGGATGAAGAATCAATGGAGTTTGGTGTGACGTATACTTCAGGGCTCGCAGTTGGAGGTAAGTAAGGCTTAGGAGTTATTGATACAGAGAAAGAGTTAGGTTTAGAACGATAGCTGTTTACATCATCTCTTGTCGAGGATAGAGGTGGGGCTTGAGTAGTTGATGTTATTCTTGGAGTACCGCGATTTCTCGTGATAGGTCGTGAGGGTGCCGGCGTCACTCCATATCCGGGATCGGTTGGAGCTGTTTTTGCTATTTGTATTGATTCCTGAAATACATTAAAATATTAAAATTAGAGATAGGTAGATTCACTTAATCATACTAACTTCCAAAAAATTATAATTGCGTTAATAATATATTTCTTTTTAAAGAAATTTTATTAGAAAATACAAATTGTAAATATTTTCATATATTTTCAGATGTTTTAAGATATTAACTATGAAATGTTAAAGAAATATTTTCCTCAAAATATATACACCATTATGTATTCCACAAATAGAACCAACTTTATCATACTCAATTCCGCAATTAGTCAAATCAGCAAATTGTAACAAACAACAGGTCAAATAAACAGGAATTTGTAACAATTATTATTTCAATACGTCTTTAATTAACATAAAATATAATAAAAACAACATACACTAATTGGTCGGTTTACTCCAACATAAACAGTTTTGGACTTGTGAATTCTATAGCCTTTACCGTCGGCGATGTAATCCTGGAGTCGTAGGTATCCATCAGCTCCAACCCAGCCAGTAGTTCCTGGAATTACAAAAAAACAAATTATTTTGAGTTCCACGGTAAAGGCTTAATCAAAACATACAATTTTTACCATCAATCATCAAGAGTTTGACATAGGCCTATTCTTAGCAGGGCAGTTTTGACTAATTATAGTTTTTTAAGTTTTCATTCTCATTGTACTGCTTTTGTTCGTTGACTTTTATAATATCCAATTTATATAGTTTATACCTATGAAACATATAATTATTTAACATATTACAAGACTTCCGATTCTTCCTCATATACAGTGTATGTTATGAAAGACATCCAGAAATGGTCTGACACGGACGACATTCTTTAGTGCTATTAACTATAATATAAATATGTTATGAAAATCCTTATTTTCTTATAAGGAAATTGTTATTACCGTTTCTGTCCACCTACGAAAGATAGGCCAACGAACTGTAAAACTTGAGAGCATTTTTATTCGAGCAAGGTCTCGGAGAAACCATGGAAAATAATTTTCAATTTTATCTGTTCATTGAAAAGTTGTGCCTACACGCTAGCTCATAATTTAAAACACGGTTGGGTATTCGATAGAAAGCTCTTTTAAAATTTGTACATAATGTATGTTATTAAAGAATAAAAAATATTAAAGTATAAAAAATTAATACTTCAGTCATCTGACGCACAACCTCATCTACAACGACGTCGACTACTCAGCTATTTATTTAAAGACGTATCTGTTCTCAGTGTCCCACAACTTTGTGTGATCAACATAATTTTACGTGTGCATTCTAAACTAATTTATAATTTACAACCCAACGTTACTCAATCACAAATGGAGAAAGTATCTTGTCTGTTCACCAGTCCCTACTAAAACAAAACTGGAAAGAAGCAGCTACCCAAGTCTCAGTAGTCATCTATACAACACTGTTAACAAAGCTTGCAATATACAGTGAAACCTGGCTAATTGAGAAACCTCCACTGTTACTCATTTTGAGGTCCCAACACTTAACAATGGAATTACCTCTGTTAGTTGAATGAAGCAAACTATATCTGGGATTCTTTCTTTCGATTTATAATTATAGTTCCCTCTATAACTGAGACAGCGAGTGAATTTTATATGCATAAACCTCTGTAACTGAGATAATTTCGTTTTGTTTGCTTCCTAACTTATTCCTATTCTATCCGCAAATTTAGAACTTAACTACATAAGTAATTTTGACCATGACCAATGACATCTAGTTTTAATTGTACTTTACTATCATTATTTAAAAAATGTGAAAACGAAATCTAAAACCTTAATCTCGAAATTTGAAATCGAAAAACTGAAGTTAAATATCAGTTTATATAAGTGGGAAGTTTGTGTCTAATACATTGTGCCAAAATCTACTCTTTGTAGAATAATTAAGGATAAACATAAAATTCATTCACAATGTTCTGAAAGACAAGAAAAACTGAAACGTGTTAATTTATCAGAATATCCTGAACTTGAAAAGAGTTTGCTAACATGGGTTAAGCAACCCTCTGTAAATGAGAGATATTTATTTATACTTGGATATCTGAGACACTGGGTAAGTGGAATACCTCTGTAAGTAAAACCACATTGCAGGTCTCTTGATATCTCAGTTAACCAGGTTTCACTGTATGTATATTGTATATATCCCATGGTCAAAATTAAGTGTAAAGGTGTAGTTAAGAGTTATCTCTAAAAGTTGTCAAAAACATAAATATAATTCATAACATAATTCACAACAATAACTAGCTGAGTCCCACGGTAATTGTTGTTAACCGTGAATAACGCTACTGGGTGAACCTAGTCTAAAAAGAGTTACTCCTTATGTCATCAGCTTTCTGTCAGTGAAAGTCCCGTTAGTATCGATCCAGCTGTTCCCGAGATTACCCGCACAAGCAAACCGACGACGACAGACGGATAGCCTGACAGACAGACAAGAATTTAAAAAAGTTGCTTTTTGACGTAAGTCATGTTTAACTTTTATAAACATTTACTGAAAATTGTTATATTTATAAACTCATCATGACGTTCAATACTATTTATCTTGTAATAATAGCGCAGGGGGTAGTTATCACCTCAACTGCTGCCTAACGGATCCTAAAATTGTTACTGAGTAACAATTTTCATTTAAATAAGTCAACTGAATACCATCTGGACCTAAGGAATTGTTCCCTTCAACCAACCCATCCGGTCTGATCCGGACGACTTTCTTAGGCTAAACCACACACCATCTGGACCGAACAAGTGCATCCCTTCAACCCCGCTATGGGTGTGGCCCGGACGACACTGTCGACCAGGATAAACTACACATCTGGACCGGACGAATGCATCCCTTCAACCAACCCTCACGGGTCTGGCCCGGACGACACTGCCGACCAGGATAAACTACACGTCTGGTTCGGACGTGTGCATCCCTTCAACCAACCTTCACGGGTCTGGCCCGGATGACACTGTCGACCAGGATAAACTACACATCTGGATCGGACGAGTGCATCCCTTCAACCAACCTCCAACCACAGAGTTCATTAATAACTACATTGCTTTCAATTTGAGTCGTACAGTGTATATCCTCACCGCCAATACCACTTAAATAAACAAGGCTCTCACGCACAGTATCCGCAAGATTTTCCTGAAAGCTTTCTTTTAAAAGAGAACAAGATGGTCCGTTATCATACAGAAAAAAAGAGACTGACTCACCAGATGATGTTTGTAAAGTACCACTGGGCGGTGCTAGCATTGGTGAAATACCTAAACTACATTTCTGCCATTGTTCTTCATTCTTCACTTCTTGTCTGGACCGACAGTCGCTACGTAACCGGGCTGACCACACGCGTAGAAGGTGACATTAGCAGATCTTTCCGTAGTATGCGATGAGCCGGTAGAAGCATCTTGCGATTTCGTTGCGAATTCATCACGTCGTTTTCTACATTCAGCAATACGATGTCCAAAAATCCCGCAATAATGACACTTGCCACTAAATTTTTCCATTGTGCGAGCTCGTTTCGCATCAGGTTCTGTGATTTCAGCGTCTAATTTTCGCATATTTGATATTCCGCCAAGTATCCGGAATAACTGAGCTCGACTCGTTGCAGTTCCTGTGTTTAATTCACGTCGTATCGAGCTATCCTTCTGACTCAGCACGGATATAACAAATCCGGTTATTACGTCTTCGGGCATTACACATTTGGGAATTCGTTCGATAAGAATCCATAGCCGCAGAGCAGATTCCGATGCCGTTTCTTTAGCTCCTATTTGAAAATGTAATATTTCATCGAAATAGTCTTGGCAAAGCCTCGGTTTGGCAAATCTCGCAATTAGAATCTCTTTAACTGAACTCCACTTGATCTGATCTAAGTTGAGATTAATGAGACACGCAGCAGCACGACCTTTCAGGGCTTCCGCCAATGCCACGAGTAAGTTAACTCCTTCAAGACTTTTGTTACGTACTATCACTTCGGTTAGCTTACACCAGCCCTCAATATCCGAATCCGGTTCATCCGGGTCAAACTTTATAAGTGTTATTTTATTGTGACTAACTATTGGCACCTGCTGCGCTGCTAAAACGCGGGTAAGTAACGCTTCCATGTTACCTAAAAACTTTTCAGTAGTCTTATGTCCTGATTGTATTACTTCACTTTGCGGTACGTTCGATCCTACGTCTGATATAAGCTCATCATTGCTTTCAATACTATCCATCTTTTAATAATGGCACGGATAGGTAGTCCGTATACGATAGGTAGGTTACTCCGTCTACAATTAACGATTTCACAAATTACAATTGAGCCAGTAGACAACGATTCGTCGTAGACGTGGTGCGCGGGCGACGTTCCGATCAAAAGTGATCCAGTATCCACCATATGGCCTGCCCAATACCAAAGACACGACGCTTCGCTAGACCGTGACCGCCGCTTCGTGACCGATATCATTCACTCTTTGACTCTTGCTAGTGACGTATATTCAGCAACGCGCCGACATATTGATATTACATAAAGAAACTTCAATTTTGTTTATTTGTATAGATGACAAAACATATGCTTAATGGTTTTAAACTGGTATAGGTAATGCTTATTCTATTTGTTTATTAATGTAATTCTTTAACACAGCTTAAACTCTCATAGACACTGATGCGCACTCAATAGTAAATAGTAAATCATACCTAGTGTTGTGTTTACGAATGACTGAGATGGAAAAAAATGCGAATGACTTTTGATAATCAACTGTATATTTATTTATTTAGTCCCAAAACAAAGAAGAGCTTGTACAATGGGTACTAGACATATGAATTATGATATAAATACATATATAATACTATTTTTGTAAATACATATATATTAGCTATTCATAGAAAACACCCAAACTCTGAAACAAATAAATATAGGTCATGCAAACATTTGTTCCGACACCAAGACCTCAAGTACAGCAGTCGCAAACGCTACTACCGGGCAGACAAAAATACCTACATACATTGACAAACAATTTTGACCAATGAATAAATGAAAGCTCAGAAAACCTACGTGACGTTATATTTATACATTATTGTCCCTACCCTTTGTAGCCCAAGATCATAAAATTTTACATAACTTTGGAATATGATAGGATTAAACAAATAAAAAAAAAAAGCGGCCAAGTGCGAGTCGGACTCGCCCAAGAAGGGTTCCGTATCAGCAAGTAACACCATATAAAAGTTCTTGTAGTTCGTTGTAACTTTCATCGATGTTTTTATACTAGTGTATTGATTGGATGAAAGGTAAATTGCGTGTTACGATTTATGACGTATTAAAAAAAAACTACTTACTAGATCTCGTTCAAACCAATTTTCGTTGGTAGTTTGCATGGTAATGTACAACATATTTTTTTTTTTAGTTTTATCACTCTCTTATTTTAGAAGTTAGAGGGGGGGGGACACACATTTTTCCACTTTGGAAGTGTCTCTCGCGCAAACTATTCAGTTTAGAAAAAAATGATATTAGAAACCTCAACATCATTTTTGAACACCTATCCATAGATACCCCACACTTATAGGTTTCATGAAAAAAAAATTTTTGAGTTTCAGTTCCAAGTATGGGGACCCCCAAAATGTATTATTTTTTTCTATTTTTATGTAAAAATCTTAATGCGGTTCACAGAATACATCGACTGACCAAATTTCAATAGTATAGCTCTTATAGTTTCGGAAATAATTGGCTGTGACATACGGACGGACAGACAGACAGACAGACTTGACGAATCTATAAGGGTTCCGTTTTTTGCCATTTGGCTACGGAACCCTAAAAAGAACGTATTTCTCAAAAAAAATAAATTATTTATTATTTTTGATTTATTTGACATTTTAGGGAGTGTAACATTACTGTAACATTGAGTTAAACTACAAGAAAATATAGTTATGTGGTATGGAAGGATCTAAAACAAAAACGTAACACTACTCCGCATTTTTCACAATTATTTTGTGATACACCAGTACATTTGGAAAACTTGCACTAAACCTTTTTCTATCCAAATCCGCCGGTACCCAATTTGATCCTGCCTATCTGCCAATGGGGGGACATGTTGAGTTGGGCCCATTTGTGTTTTTTGTCTTGAATTTCATTTTCAATTGACCTTCGGTTATTGATATTAGGTTTCAAGCCTAGCTTGCATAAAATCACACCGATTTCAAGTCGAAAATCTGCTAAGACAATTGTCTGTCACTGCAGTTTTTTGACTGCCTTACTCCTTGATATAAGAGTCAAGAATTTGCCATAGTCAGGTCTAATAAGTGATAAAACATCCGAACCTGATAGCTTTTACTTTGTATCAAAATTTTATACGTTCCCATAATACTGTCAATCAATTCTACGTCTGCCATAATATGCCGATTATATTTTCCGACAATATGGGACCGATCAATCTTCTTATTGGCTTTTTCGTAATGTCTGACTTGAGCATTCGGCAAATCACCAGCAAAAGAGACACCAGAGTTACAACTTTGTTTTCTTCCAACATTACGTTTCATCAATCACATCCATCCATTGTCCATATTCGCCACATATTCAACGGAAATTCCGCGTACTTTTTTCATTACTTCCTTGTTAGCGGGTAGTTTGCAATCTGGAATGCGATTGCGTGGTACTGTCCCAAGACTCAATATACCCCCTTTAGCTAAGTACTCCAGTAATGCCAAGGAAGTTATGAAATTATCAAAAAAATGCTGATAATTCTGATGTCTTGGTATGGGGCGTGCCTGTCTTGGTATGACTACTATGTTTGAAGATGTTCATAAATCTGGTTCAGCGTGGAGTTCAAGTTTTTCTTTTTCCATAGTATTTTCCGCTTTTGTCACTTTTGTGGATGCTTTATTTGAATGGCTCACTGGGTTCACATTCTTCAATAATTGCCTCCATATCAACTGAGGTATCTTCTTTACATACAGATAAAAGTTGTAAAGTTTCTAATAATGGCTGAAATTCTGGATCAATAACGCTCATCATCATCATCATCGTCCTCTAATCCGTCTTCGCAATCATACAGCAGTAACTTTGACCCCATTCTGAAATAATATGAGATAATTTTACATCAATATCCACATACTTTAGTTACAATTATTATTTCCGTCATCACTCAATGTAACAGAAATGTTACAAACATATAAAGATACATTTTTCCCATAAAAAAGCAAAAATATTCTTTGGTAACAATATATAAAGAAATTCATTCACTTACCTATAGGTTTCGACGAAAGCAAAACAATTTTATACACTTTTAGTATATTTTTATAAAATTCAAACTTTCAATGAGTTTCAAATTGTCACTTTCATCAACACATGAAATTCGAACTCGCTAAAATCGTCTATTTTTGCCATCTATGATTTGTATTTGATACTAAAATATTCGGTGTAGTATGTTACAATGCTGTGACATTGATTTAAATAAACTAAAATGTTTAGTTTAAATTTTAGCGGCATTATTTAGGTTTGTTACAGAAATGTCACACGAGTCTACAAAGGGTTAATACGGGCGGCATACGGGAAGCTATGTCATATTTTTGAGTCACAAATACCTCAATCACTTAAGACCAAAGTCTACAACCAGTGCGTCCTACCCGTAATGACATACGGAGCCGAGACGTGGACACTCACTATCGGACTGGTCCATAAATTTAAAGTAGCTCAGCGTGCGATGGAGCGTGCAATGTTGGGTGTCTCTCTGTCCGATAAAATATGTAACGAGATTATTCGACAGAGAACTAGAGTTACCGACATCGCATGGAAAATCAGCACGCTGAAGTGGAAGTGGGCCGGACATGTCTCCAGACGGACTGATGGACGCTGGAGCCGAAAGGTGCTAGAGTGGAGACCGCGATTAGGTAAACGTAGTGTAGGACGCCCTGCGGCACGATAGACCGATGATTTGAGGAAGGTGGCTGGCGGCGGATGGATGCGGACAGCCCAAGACCGGGATGGTCGGCGTTCCTTGGGGGAGACCTTCGTCCAGCAGTGGACGGCGATAGGTTGATACTATACTAACTGATTAAGAGAAACTCACCGACAACGGATCCATCTTTAAGCCTCCTTTCTTTTCGGTACTGTCCGTTGTGGGTCTGATACACAAAGTACCTTTCGTCATCTTCATCAGTTTGAATGTGATATTGGTCTGGGTCTTGCTGAGCGCTGTATCCATCTAACGCAGCAAGTGCGCTACACGCCAGTACCTATAACAAGATAAGTGTTTAATTAAAATGGTTGTTTTTAAAAAAAGTCCTATTAATTTGGTTTGCCAACGATTTAGCTACTAACAACAATGACAATTTGTTTACATGGAATAATTAGTAGATATATATAAACATCAATTTATTGTGGGTATAGTAATAATAAGTAATTACAAAAATTATCATAACGTCTTGACAAAGACTTCGATATTCGTTGTCATAGGTAGTTTCGTTGTCTCTTAGGAATCTTAAGACATGTGGGGTGTGGACAATTATTTCAAGAAATTAGAAGTTTTAGGTACATTATAGGAATAGACTGTGTTAGCAGAGTACTCCTGAGTACTCCATCGACACTTCATTATTAGAAGCAACTTATCTATACACTTTTAATGTCTTAACGACTGGTTTATGTATAGAACAGTAGAAAACCATCTAAATTGGGTACATAACATAACATTCATCACGCGATAGAAAACCATCTAAATTGGGTACATAACGTCTAATTTAGTATAGAAATGTTTCAAAACCTTCATAAAAGGCATATCTGCTTGCTTAAAATAAGACGCGAGTGAATACATGTCCTAGGCTTGCCAAGTGACATCATTTCACTCTAAATATGGACAAGTCTCGTAGCAAAGGCACGAGGCAGTTGAAAATATTTTTACTAAGCTTTGCGATGACTAAGTGAACCGTCTTAAGGCTTTTTCCTTGCCTCCTACAGAATGACGCTATATATTGTCCATCATTATACGAATAATAAGAAACGTATTCATGGCTATATATATATATATATAGATAGAAAAAGTGGAGATACAGAAATATACGTGACAAGAGCCTAATACTCGTACCTACATTCATAATCTAATATAAGCAATCGACTCTTGAATATTCTGATTTCTTCAAAATATTCCGATACTCGATTTTAATTTATGTTTTAACAATTTATTATTGGCTTTCAATAGACATTATTGTATTCTTATCTTTTCTTGATTTGTTCTGTTATATTAAGGTTAGCGTAGAACTGTGTAGAAAATCATTTGATACATTTAAATATATAATGAAGGTTTTATTAATATAGCTGTTTTAAACACGCATGTATTTAGTGTTGCAGGTAGAATTCATTGCAAGTTGTAACAATTAGATTTAACCCGCGACTCCACGCACGTGTAAATCGGATATCGCGGTGAAGAGAAACTTATGTCAAGAATTAAAATATCTCCATGCCGAATTTAATTGAATTCGGTGTAGTGGGTAATCCGTGAAAGCGTTAAAATATTAGGACGTATACGAGTAGCCGACCCCAAATAATGTTGGGAATAAGGCTAGGAAGAAGAAAGAAGAATTATTGGTATTTTTTTTTCATTATCGGTTCAGTAAATCAAGAGATTATCCTACTCACAAACTTTATCTCTTTATAATATTCGTATAGAAGTCTATTGTTAGTCTTTCTAGGAGTTCGGGAGGGGTGAAGCACCAGAAGGAATTCTTGTTTTTGAACATTAGACTACGAGTTATAATAATAATAAATATTTCGGGCGAATGACACACAACATCATCTAGTCCCAAACTAAGCAGAGCTTGTACTATGGGTACTAGACAACTCGGTTCGAGTCCGACACACCACCCCGCCGTAACCCCCGACGGGGTGACGGTCCGCGGGGATTTCCACACGTAAAAAAAATGGGTACTAGACAACTGATGTAAATTAATGTATATTTTTTTTTGTAAATACATAAAATATTATACATAGAAAACACCCAAACTCCGAAACAAATATTTCCAGATGATACAAACATTTGGTCTGACCCGAGAATCGAACCCGAGACCTCTTGATCAGCAGCCGCATAAGCTAACCACTAAATTAACAGTCATAGCACCAACAGCAGTTAGACGGAAGCTATGTAAGAACATACAACTCACCTAACAATGATCATGTTCCCCTCATTTATATCATTAGGTGTATTAATAGTAAAGTCTTACTTATTGTGGGCTAAGACAAGGTCTGCAGTAGTGATTACTGTATGGAGTTTGTTTCATAAATCGTAAGCTAGAAGCGTGGGAGTAGGGATTGTTTGTAATAGCTGTTTATTAGGTGGTGTCAAGGACTGCTGAGTATACTTACAATATTGTTATTGCATTATTATCTTGTACCGTATACGTAATTGAGCATTGTCACACAATAATGCAAGTACTCGTTTTAAAAATGAACTTGAATGCGTTCATTTAAATGGTCTGAACTTGATACCTTTATTTCATTACTAGCTGAGTCCCGCGATGTTATCCGCGGTTATTCTTGTAAATCGCGAGTAACTAGTAGTTAGTTTAAATAAAACTAGCGTAAGTTACGCTAGTGAAAGTTCCGTCAAAATCGGTTCAGCCGTTCCAGAGATTAGCCGAATCAAGCACAGACAAAAAAAACAAATACTGCTTTTTTGATGTTAGTACTGTAATATGTACATATTTAGTAAGAACTGTTCATTTGATATTACATACATACACTCGAACTTTATTTATTTCTATAGACTATTTAGATATTTTTGATCGATTAATTACGAATTTAATCCTTTAGGCAGTGTCTTTAAGTAATTATTACTTACAACATTTTTAATTGCTCTATGAATGATAAATGTATCGTATTTTATAGTTCAATGGTTTAACTTACATAAATTCACGTTATATAGTTCTTTCGAAGGCCTACCTATAAAATTTAATACAAATTGAATGAGGCTATTAAACAAAACAAGATTAATCAATGGCAATAGTTTTTCGATTACAAAATCGGGAAGTGGTTAAAGTAATTACTATAAAAAGCTACTATATGACAGCTTCTAACGCTGTGTAATTAGTTATTGTTACCAGTAATTAATTATATGGCTTTTAAAACGGTCACTTAAAATATCCTCATTTTCATTCATCACGCGAAAATTTTTTTTTAGTAGTAAACACTATTATAAGTTTCTGATGTGCATTATCCGTAAAATCGGGCAATGATTGTGAGAGGACAATGGGTCTGCCACGAATTAGAGACGGAATCAGTAATTTCTTGAACAATAGATGTTAACTCAGCCCCGAAGGTCGAGATGTAGCAACATACCTATTAATTTAAAAAATAAACCTATAATATATATCTCGTAATGTGTTTTCGTTATTCAAGTTTAGTCTTGTTAACTTTTTGCAAATTCATAATGAATTATTTTGCATCATTGTCAACATCGACAGCCTTTAATAGGCCATTGCTGGACATAGACTACTCCTTAGCAAGGAGGGTTTGGACTACTATAACACCCTGGCTGGTTTTCCTTCTGTATGCAGTGTTGTCGCTCTGCAGAGGAGTTGTTCTCTAGACGGTTTTTCTTACGCAAATTGGAGCAATAGAGGTAGCGTCATTTTTTCCATATTTTTAATCGAAGTAGTGTTAAAAAACCTTGTCATTACTCAAAGTATGGTGACACACCGGTCACAATTGCTATATAAGGAAATCCAATACCGATGTTAGAAGGACTAATCATGCTAGCCTTACTCACAGATAGTGTCATGGAATTTCAATGTGTATATCAGTTGCCTACTATGTAGTGCCCAACGCGACAACCTCGGAACATACGTGGGTGGTTAACTAAGGACCTACGCGGAAATGTTCATGTGTATGTTGAATGACACGATAAATGGAACAAAACCCAATCTACGTATGTTGTTATTCGTTCCTAAGTCATTTGCGGCCACATCCGCTACTCACGAAATTATTCTTTACGAGGAAACATAACACTATGACTTACAAAATAAAACTAAGCTGTTCTACTGTATGCTTCTGAGTAATTTACATGGATAAAGGTTCTACTTGCTAGTCATCCATCGAGTTATATATTGCATGGAATTATGTACCCGGTTATGAACATAGTAGATTTTAGATCACATGAAATACTGTAGGTAAGTGGTCACTCACACGTCACTCATTTAATCGGCTGGTAACAAATTCCGCTTCTGGAATGTTCTTGCAATGTGCAGAGATATACATATCGATAGCTGAATGTACAAAATTAATACTTATCTATATTTTTACATACCTAAAATCACGCATATTTAACCGAGGGGATAGGGAAGTTATTTTTAATCCACGTTATAAGTTACGGTCCTATTGCCGTTTAACTGGATGTTTAGTTTGCCAGAGCCTGGTCCAATGGCGGTGCCTTGTGGCCCTAATGGTGGAAACCGTATGTCCTCGTATCTTTATTTTTATTATCAACGTAAAGAATTTTCCATGGCCTTAAAACTTAAAAGATTACCGATGATTATGAATATTGAACATCTACTACATAACATTTATTACATACATTTTTTAATCTATTACAACCCAATCAGCAATTAACAGAACTATACTTGACGAACGCTCGGAAAATAAACAGAATAACACTATGCAATGCAAGTCATGTTACGTATATTCAATTTATTAAAGGGCAACACTGACTACCGTTTCTAATTTCCTAAAGAAGTCTTAATTTTTATTTGCCAATAAATGTCTATGTGAAAATCAGTACCATTAAAAAATTAGCATTTGTGAAGAATACCCGGATACATCAAATCAATTTTAATTATACAACAGATGCATCACATTAACATTCCAACTAATTGCGTATATGTGTGGGTAGGTATTGTTGTATATCAATATTATACACACATACATACATAATGATATTCAGGAACAAAAATATTGTAATGTTATGAATTCCAAATTGATCTATGTACCTAGGCCTACACCATGCCAAATGAGCACAGCGAATGAAAAATATGTTATGTATGGTATGTCATTATCCTAATAATTATTTCCTTTGTGTTTTTGTTTAAACTACAATCCATGCATATTTAATTTTCTTTTTACATAATAAATTAACATGTGTATGTAGCTTACAATACAATACAATTTATAAATAATAAATAAATAAATAAATATTTTGGACATCTGACACACAACATCATCTAGTCCCAAGATAAGCAGAGCTTGTGTTATGGGTACTAGACAACTGATATAAATACATAAACATACTTTTTTTTTGTAAATACATACATATTATACATAGAAAACGCCCAGACTCCGAAACAAATAATTGTGAATCACACAAATAATATTTGGTCCGACCCGGGAATCGAACCCGAGACCTCTTGATTTGCAGCCGCATACGCTAACCACTAGACCAACGAGGCAGTCAATTATTTACTTGTGTATTAAATATATATCAATATTTATATTTATTTTAAGTTCCATTTAACTGGAATCGTAAAGAGCATACTTTAGTAGAGCATATTATTATATTATAATTGCGGTGGCAAAATATAATGTAGGAAAGAAAGATGCCTTCTGTGGGAGGCAGAGGTCAGATAAGTTTCAAAATATTTTATTTCATTTTATTATTACTTTATAATATTTTTGATGAAAACATATTTGGGGAAATAATATAATAATAATATTTTGGACATCAGACACACAATGCCATCTAGTCTACTAGATAATTATATAAATACATATATATTTTTCTTTTGTAAATACATACACTTTTACATAGAAAATACCCAAACTCCGAAACGAGTTGAACCCGAGAACATTGAATTGATCGTTGAATTTTAAATATTGGATTTTTTTCTACAAAATCCAACTTTTTAAATTCAGGTCACCAGATTTTTTCATTCTGTTCTTCTTAGGCTATGTTATGGTTACTCAATAACCTTGTAGCGAGGTAAAGTCCAAAAATAGACAGAAAAGTAGTGGATTTAAACATCGAGTGTGTTGGCGTTAGCGGCACCCAGATTTTACACCCACATAAGGTGTCTGTTACCTGAATAAATTATAGCCAGTTATAGATCTCACACGTACATTTGACTCCTATAATGTAAAGTGGCTTTACATTCAAGAAAATAACTAACAATTCTGATTTATCATGGACAATAATGTACGTATTGGTAAAATGTTAAAATTCGGATAGTCAGTCCCAATTTTAAACAAGGTCTCCATTTTCAAATTTGATATCACATCGACAGCGTATCGCAGTCCTATCATGGTCATAAGCCTCTCCCATTGCATATTATTCGTTCAATCCTCGGGTTCTCGCATATCCTGTCGGCCATCATGCGTAGCTCATCATTCACAAATGCCCTTTTTTCTTTTCATTTATGTGTACCATAGTTACTCTACTCTGCGTGACGGAAAGCATGAGTAGAATCCAGGAGTAGGGGCCACCATCCTCATTGTGAGTGCATACAACATGGTGACCCACACCGTGGCGGCTGTGAGATGTTTCTGCATGCAGAATGATTTGGCATCCGGTCTCACACTCACCAACGAATGCAGTCATTTTAGGTTGGTTTTCTCTGTGAGGGTAGTACTGCTCCGGTCGAGCCGGCCCATCTGTTATGAAATCAGCGTGGCACTATTACCTATTAAAGTTACCACGCTACTATCCCTAGCCATGTTGACATTATACAAACGTATACGTGATTTTTATTGACTGCACGTTTGGTAGAGGTTTAAGCAGTCGCCAAGTGTTGTGGGTTTAAATTCCACTTGTGACAATACTTAGTGTGATCCACAAATAAAAAAACTAAACAAAGTATGAGAATGAAAAATGAACATTTAGTTTAAGAGAACAGAAGCGTAAGCGATCGTAGAAAGAGATGCGATTGTCTCCACGCGGACACGGTATTTGATACCACACTTGGTATGAAATAAAAAAGTGATTGGGCTGTTTAATTGAAAACTTCCTCATTGCAATATTTTTTGCCTTCAGTTTTTGTGCCTCTAATTGAGTCGTGGATATCAATTTACAATTAAAATATCAATCTGAATAATTACTATTGTAATAGGAATATTGAAATATGACATCAGCGTGCTCTGATAAATAACAATAATGTGTGTGGGTGGTATTTATACGCATATATTGCGTATTGAAATCTAAGATAAACTCGATGGGAATAGCATTAGTGCATTGCGGTTCACGATAAACTGGTCCTATGATGGTGGACGTATAAAACGTGGGTGCAGGTAAATGAAGGCAATGGGTCTGAAGGCGCGCAAATCCACATTCAACGAAAAACCAGTAACCTCGCTAATAACTAATAACACTAAAGTAAGTACAAATTGCCTTTAAATGCCTGTACTAAACTGGCTATGAATTGAATTAATTCCTTTTAGACATAGAGCAACACGGCAGGGAGTAGCCATACGCAGACATTCCTCTCTGTCAAAGCATAAGCCCAAATGTGCGTGTGTGTATGTGTGGAATTTAGATTATTTTTCTTTTAATTCCTGTGTGTGTGTTCAGAGTAAGAGGCTATAATTGTTTTCCTATGTGAGTCTAAAATGTGTGATTAAGAAGATTTCCTTCCGCAAAGGCGACGTACTGTTTCTGTTTTGTATTGGAAAAAGAGGCAATGGCTACTTCCCTCTGGTCCGAGGGACAGTGATGCTCTATACTTTTGGAATACTTGGATTTCCGTCTGCTAAAAAAGTGGTTACTAGTTGATTTAAGTTTAGTTTTAGTTTGTTAAACATATTGCTTAGCGCTACGTCATCTAGGTTAGTGTGTTTGTATATTTTGATATTTATGACTTAATACTGTTCTATCGTATTTTTTTACATTGTTTCATTATGTACTAAATCTATTAAATTCAGTAGTTGAGGGTCTCAATTATAAAAAATAGCGTGATTTAGTAAGGAGCTTTAAGAGAAGTAATTTTGAATAATAGGCATTAAGTTATTGAGTTATGTTTAGTTGAACTATTTCTTACTTAGAAAGCGCGCTTGTTTAATAATGAGAAGATGGTTGTACCGTACAGGAAGTCTAAAGCTTTACTCTAAGCGTATTGTTAAAAAGCTCATTAGAGAAGTTAACCCATTAATACTGCATGTGTGAGTGCATGTCGTTGCGTTTGTCACTGAGCTGTTTTGTCGCCGATGCGTCGCCATTCGCATTCCTAGCTGTATTGACCGCTAATGCTTGTAATATAACTGTATCATTTTGCTACTACAGCTGCATAGGAACTAAAGCTAGATTATCATCTAAAGCTGTTCACACAATGCACTTAAGACTTTGCATTAGGACTTTACTGTATTTTCAAAGAAATCGAACAGGTGCGTATCAGGACACTTATAGAATAGGGTACTGTAGTCACTCATAAGGGCACGTGGTTTCAAAAGCATGTCAAATTGATAATTGTTATATTTACATTATATCATTTTTCGCATTGCACAAGTTCGCCCACTAACTCCTGAAATATTATAAAACGAGCTTTCGCCCGCGGCTCCGCCCTCGTGTATCTGGGTTGTTACAGTAAATAGTAGTTTATGTGTTATTCTGATATATAAGCTATATTACTGTTAAGTTTTATCCAAATCCGTTCAGTAGTTTTTGCGTGAAAGAGCAACAAACATACATACACACATACATACATACATACCTACTCACAAACTCGCGTATAGCAAAACTAATATTATAAAATATTAGTAGGATAAAGATATTAAAATCGTTCTAGTTGTTTTTAAAGTTCATTAAATCATTCAAAGGCTTTACAAACATCAAGCGGACAAAGAACAGGCAGGTTCAGATAAAAAGTTTGTAGATCATGCAGTGTTGTTCCGTGTGTGGCTTGAACTCACAACACTCAGCGGTATAGGCAGCGGCGAATTGTAGTTAGAACATTTTCTATAGTTTTATGAATAAAATGCCATCCTTATAAATGGCATTTTTTGTGCAAATGTAATACATAAATGTTTAGCCGTATTTCATAAGTATTTTTCTCCGCATTAAAGTCGTTTAGAAATAATGTTGATCGTATTGTCGTGTCTATTGACGGTTGACCACTGTTGTTAAAAATAAGCACTCACGCACATCTTCCGAACGTCTATTGATCCGTTCCATGCACAGAGTTCCGTGTAAAGTATAAACAATGAAAGTGAAGCGCGAGTCGAAGCTACAATGCGCGAAGGTTCTCACGCGACGAAAGTTAGATGACGTAATACTGCGACAACGCGACGCGCGGACGCAGGATTACACTGTATTAACATAATTATTCAATAAATAAATTGTAACTGATTGATGTGAAATTACGGGATGCAGGAAGAAATAAGTGTTTTAAATTACAGCAACCGCAAATAAATACAAGTAATACCACTAAATAATTTGTTTAGGTAATGCAATTTGGTATAATAAAGTTGTTAAGCTTTAAAATGGCTGTGGGAACGTTGTATTTTATTAAGTGTTTTGGCAATATTATGCTAAACGCTGAGTTTAGGTATTTATAATTTTTTGTAGGTTTGTATTTTTTGGTTTGTTGTTGTTGTCAGCGAAACTAATAAATGTGTCAGATAGAGAGTATAAAATATAAAACGCACTAAGTTTTGATTAATAATAAATAATACAGGAAATTTTTATACGTAAGGAGTATAGAAAACAGCAATGTTTCACGCCCATGGCACGGAGAGCTCGTTAAGGCGTCGGTCCCGGTAAAGCTGTAGTAATGTACATAGCCTAGTAGGGTTACAACCTTACTGCTCCTTCTTAGCCTTTATTCCCAAGATTATTTGGGGTCGGCTAATAGTTCAATCAGTTTGACCTGAATATCAGGTACCTAACGATTTCATGTTATTTATGATATAAAACCTTTATTAAGATATATTCTGCTTATGTAAATTACTTCAGAACAATTATCACGACAGTTATAAGAAAATATCTGTGTATCATTATTATCATTAGTTTTGTACTTAATGACAGTATTCTAAATATGATAATTACTGTGATCACTTGACATGAAAATGATTGAATTAATTGCATTCCACAATCCTACGACTACCATGAGATTATCAAGTTATTTAAAAAACTGTAATGCCTTGAACTTGAACTTGGGTAAGATTTATGAAAGCTGATCTGAAGCTAGTGTAAGAAAGATTTGCTTTAGTTACTCCTTATTAAGTCGGTCCAGTCGCCAGATTGCCGTAACAGACCGTCAGACAAACAGATAAAAAGACATAGTTACTTTTTTATGTTAGTACCGTATATACTTTCATACGCATTGAGTAAAAACTGTTAATTTGTCATTAGAAAAAGGGACTTCAATTTTATTTATTTGTATAGATAGATAGTATTCAAAACTGAAGGACAGTTTTCATCAGTATCAAATATTTAATCTATGAAAAATTGTAGTGTCCAAAGTGATCAATTAATTCACTGTGTGTAGTTTAATATTTTGTTATTGTTTTTAAAATTCAACGTCAGTTAAATTATAAAGTAGGAAACCGTTGTATTTCAAATTTGTAAATTGCTTCGAAACCAACAAATTACATTAAACTTCAAACGTTTTAAGATTTTAATTTGGTCAATGGTAGATAAAAAATAATAATTGTGTTAGTTAACAGAGCAATAAAACTAAAGAATAATTCGTTACTTAATTGCTAACTTTTTGCAACAATTATTTGATGATGTGAATCTGTTATAGCACAGCACTACCGTCAGTGATATTTTGAAGCATAAATAAGCATTTTGCAATTAATATAATTTCATGTAGCACATCAATTAAGTACTTAGAGTAAACGTAAAAAGAAAATAAATATAATAACTGTAATTATATTACATGAGGTAATATAAAAATAAAATGTATTATATTTCAAGTAAATGATCTTGCGTATCTATTGTTGGAGGAAAACCAAATTCTAATTAAACATGACTGAACACAATTTTAAAATTAGATGTCGTGAATTAAGTAAGTATATATTACATGTAAACAAGGTTTCAAAACAGGTAAACCACAACAAAACATATAATATGTTTAAATGAGCTTATAACAATTAATTATGTTTACATGTTATTTTTCAAACTTTATAATTTAAGCTTGGTAGCTAGCAGTACGCTTTACAGTCATCAGTCTAGAAATATGTGAATTCAACTGGTGTCAAACCAGGTAAATCACATATCAAACATATAAATATTGTTTAAATGGATTTGTGATGTTTAATTCTATAATAAAATGTTTGCAACAATAATTTGATGCTGTGAATCTGTTATAGCACAGCACTACCGTCTGTGATATTTATGATATTTTCAAGCATAAATAAGCATTTTGTAATTAATATTATTTCATGTAGCACATGCAATGAGGTACTTAGAGTAAACGTAAATTAAAAAAAAACATTGCTACACATAATAACTATAATTATATTACATGAAGAAATATAACAATTAATTGTATTATATTTCAAGTAAATAGTCTTGCGTATCTATTGTTGGAGGAAAACCAAATTACTTAGCTAATTAATTTTAATTAAACATGACTGAACACAATTTTAAAATTAGATTTCGTGAATTAATTAGGTATATATTACATGTAACAATATGCCTACTGATACAGGCTATGTTTCAAAACAGGTAAACCACACCAAAACATTTAAATATGTTTATATGAGCTTATAACAACTATTATATTCATGTTTGTTTTCAAACTTTATAATTAAGGCTTAGCAGCTAACAGTATGCTTTACAGTCCAGTCTAGAAATATGTGCATTCAATGGGTGTCAAAACAGGTAAACCACATTTCCAACATATAAATATTGTTTAAATGAATTTATGATGTTTAATTATATGATACAGATTGTTTACAATATTTTGTAATAGAGAATATTGAGAAACAGTAGTAATTGTAAGGGATTTCAAAACAGGTAAACCACATTACAACTATATCTGGGGGCACGGTCCTCCAAGTTGAATAAAAAAGCGGAATGGCCATACCATACTTTTCTCGAAGCAATTCAGGCTATTTTTGACCCCCTATAACTTCATTGTGGGTTAATTATTGTTTAAACGGTGTTATGACAACTGATTATGAAATATAGTTGTATATTTGTCGAGTAAACAAAAACTATGTACAACATTTATTTAATCTATACTCATATTTTTGAAGTAACTTTTTCTGTCTGTTACGCTTTCAACTGCTGAATCAATTTGAATGAATTTCGGATTTCTAGAGATAGATTGGACCTTGATAATTAATAATATTTAAAATATAAATATATAATAATGTATATATTTATATTTTAAATATTATTAATTAATAATATTAAATAAATAAATGTTTAGTGGGTAACAAAACGTTTATTTGATTTCAATTATTATGCAATACAAGCAGAAAGGCGCGTCTTACGAAATGTGAACCATAATTAAAGTGTTTACTCCAAACTTAACATGATTTTAATGCTACTGATATTATAAACAAGTAAGGTTGTGAAGATGGAAACATACTTGTTTTTTTTTCACTCAAAAATTACTTACTCTACGGACATAGATTAAATTTTACAGTAATATATTTGATAAATCAGAATAAGAAATAAAAGACTACTTTTTACGTCGATATTCAGCATACACGCAGGATCTAAAAGTTAGTATTTAATATTCCAGTCATCAAAAAAGAGATCGTATTAGCATTTGTATACATATAAACCATCATCAATAACCCATAATGTCCCACTGTTGGCCTCTGGTTTCTTCTCAGGGGAAGTCAGGGCCATACGTCCCCATGCTGGACAAGTGCTGGCTGGGGACTGGCAAGGCATCGTTGTGGCTAAGAAATCATGTCGTTGGATGTTTTCAAATCGTCAGAAGGCTTCCTTCTAAGCTTCATGACTGTTATCCTACGACAACAACCGAGAGCGACTACTACTACTACGAGAGTATACTGAAAGACAAAAAATTTGATATATGCTCATAATTTTATATAAATGTCGAAATAATTTAACTCAAATATGTCACTTAGCTGCAAACTGGCTCAGCTTGCAATGACAGCTGAGTATTTTTAATTTAATAAATGGTGACCGAGTCTCAGTTTCATTTCAACAAATAGCACAAAATTATAGTCTTAAGTATTTTTATAGGTATGTGTTGCATCTAATTTTTTTTGTTGTTGTTGAGTTAAATATGTATCTATGAGAAATACTGCAGAGATGAAAATTATTCATGAACCAATTAAATATATTATCTTTGCATCAGCAACTCATAAAAAAACTCTGTATCTAAATGCTTCCTAAATATTTCAAAATTTCAAAGGTCAATTTCTCAAATGGAATTCCTAGAAATAATTAAATATTTTTCTTAATTTCAAGAAACATTTGAGGTACATCCTGTATATAATAGTAATTTTTTATAAAGCCAATTTACAACTGGGCCCTGGCCTATCGTGTCGTTCTCTAGTGAACATGTTTTTTTACGATCAGTCCATTTCGTTCCAATTTGCTAATTTCTGGTTCCGCACCTTAACGATCTTATATAACCTGAGCAAAAACTTGTATTAATAACGAAAACAGTTTATAATAAATATGAAACATAATTTCGTAAGTGGACATTTGTGTTGTTTGTGAAATAGGCGCCCTCAATAAATCAAATGTTTTCTCTGGTTTCCAATCATGTAATAGATCTAATATTTCTTCTATGAGTTTATGGTAGGTAACAAAGCAAGGCAAGTGGCTTAACTTTTAGGTTATTCATCCCGTGTCACGAAACAGAACAAAGGATACGAACTTTTTTCTTTGAAATAAAAATAGAGCAAAAACTAAAAGTTGAAAAAGTATGCAACGAGATTTCTCATTAAAGAAGCAAGATATCCACAAATTTATCAGTATTAACTCAAACTTATTTTTTGACACAGTACCTTATGACCATTAGAGGGCGTCACATTAGATTCACTGATGCGTCGTATATTCTACAACCAGCTTCTATACGATACCTTATTTGTCCATTTCTTTCTAAAAGGTAGTTGAGGAGCTACGATGGAACAAATGAACACATTCATTCATATTATATACATTCATAGCCAGTCAAAATCATAACCCTCCTTTAGATCTGCCGTAGTCAGTTGAAAATCGAAATGCTAATATTTAAGGGTTAACCTTGCATCCGTATTGAGTGATTGTCGCTCCATCACAACAAGAAGGTAGAAATTGAATTAACTGTCTATTTTAAATCGATTTCACTGACAAAATCGTTTTGTCCTTTCTATCCGTAAGTTTCCCAACCACAAAGGTTATTAGCCTGTTTGGTCATAAAAGTAGCAATAGCGTCATGATAATAATAGCTATGTAAGAATATTTCAACAGATTTCGATTTTCTTCTTAGGGACGTTCCATAAGCGTGACTTGTTAACTAAATTGACATGTCCGTTCGGAAGTTAAGCACATTATCATATATTGCATCGCTGTTATACAATCGTTTTGCACAACATTCTGAGACGCATTGGCATGCGCAGAAATGTTCTGTGTTTTGTTATTGTTACACTAATCACATTTGCCGAAAAACTAATAAATAAAAATCGGAAGTAGCCGTACTGAATTAAGTTTATTTATATAGTATTGATCTAGTTTACCTTGAATGTAACAGTGACAGACTTTATCTTAATTTTGTATGTTAATTTTACGAGTGTTGTATAAATTCCACGTGCATGTATATGCGTTAGAATTGTGAATAATTAAGTGAAATTGTTGTTTTCCATTTACATCTATTACAATTTTAGCCACTTTTGCCAATTCTTATATAAAGCATATTTAATATGCATTATAAATTCTAAAGTGACTCAGTCTGTCCGTTACGCATTCACGCCTAAACCACTGGACCGATTTCAATGAAATTTGGAATGGTCATGCTTTAATACTTGAGAAAGGACATAGGCTTAGACTGCAAGGTTTGCCTAGTGGTTTAAGCGGTCGACTGGCCACTTTCTACTGTGCCAAGTGTCGTGGGTTCAAATTGTTGTTCTGAGTTTCGGTGTTCTTTGTGTGTTTGTTTCGTATATGTTTGTAAAGTCCTAGCGATACAGGATATATATTCCTAATGCAGCAGTTGTCTTAAATATAATAAAAAATGAAAATGAAATAGGGTACCCTTACCGCGATATTCGAAATATACGCGAGCGGTAGTGATAAACAACAGCTAGTCGTCTCATAATCATAAATAACTTCTGTGCTACGTATGTATGTGTTAAGTATGAGTCATGAGGATAAAACAGAGCTTAACCATAAACACAAATATATCCTAATTTATTCACGTGACACATTGCACGCATCGGGATCTGTGTTAATTACGATTATTGTGTGGATGTTGCAATTAAGCATAATATTTAAATGATAAGGATACAAGATTATGTTTGTAGGAACTAATTTATTACCGTTTTGCAAATCAATAACGAAATGACTCCATGTACGCATTTTTTGCGTGGAACGAATGTTATGGAAAATCCTTGAGAAGGCTTTATTTGCAAGGCGATTAATATATTGACGATTTCGTATACGCACGGGTGAACCATAAACTGCCTCTATAAAAACGTCTAGCTACACTATTATATTTCTTTTTAGCATCTTCTTGGAATTAGGAAACAATAAGTAAGCGTGGGATGCCGTATGAGTCCCACAATATGCTTTATCTAGTGTCTAAGTGGATGAAACATTATTTGATCAGTTCTTTTAGGCGTTTTCATAATAATAATATAATTGTTGTACTATAGTCGTGTAAATTATCTGTAGCAATAGGTTCAAAATGTACACAAAGAGCTTGCTTTCAATGCGATCATTTTCGCTAAAGCTTAAATGGGAGTGAACAATGCAGGCTTTTTCTAACAAAAGAGAAGCTGAGATATAGGAATAAAAAAGAAACTTGTTTTAAAGATTATTGGGAAAAATTTAAATTACTACTGAATGACCGGACAAGTAGTAGGTTTTTAAAGTTTAAACGAATCTGTATTATAATTCTGTAATCGAAAGAACTGTATACCCATCTAAAGACACTTATTTTTATTTAATTTGTTGTAACATAAAGCACAGCAAACGTCTCTTTTCAAGTATTCGAAAATATTGTTATTATTTGATACATTACCTGGCTAAGTACTATATTCCCGTAGTTAGGTTATCACATTGTGCAGAATACTACTTAATTATTTTACGGCTACTATGTGCGGTAATGATGTACATTCAAGTTTTTTGTTCAAGTTGTTTGTTTAAAAGGTTATGAAACCTTTTATTTTCTGCCGTTTTCAATAGCTTATAACGCTCGTGGTCAGTGGTAGACTATATACAAAAACAATATAATGTTCTAAAAATTTAATGTTCCTAATGAACATACTGTTAAGAGTGTTAAGACCCAATGAAGTTATATTAATAGTCTATAATAAAAACTCACGCTTGTCAAATAAATAAACTATAACCATACATATTAATCACACATTAATATACAAACGGTGCGTAGTATTTACGTATAGGTACTTATTGAATATGCATTTCTAATTGGAATACCTATACATATTCAAAGATCTCTTTGTCTTCGCTACCACCATGTTACATACAAGTATGGAACTGATACTAGTACCGTACGAATAATAAAGTATAGGTAAATAATCTCAAGATATAATATATAAAAGTGCGATTTATGGATAAAAGCCGAAAGTATGTACTTCTGAAATATTTATTTTATCTGTTTTACAGGTCCTATTTCTTAGGTTTTCTATTGTCAATCATAACATTTTTTATTGTGGTATATGGTATTTAATATGTAAAATTCACGAAAAAAATACTTTAAGACAAGTAGGTGCAGAGTAAAAACGGTGGACTTTTTTAACTTACTGTGAAGTTTGTGGTGCAATATTTTTATATTATTTATTTGTACTATTATTTATACTGATGGAAAGTATGAGTTGAAATCAGGAGCAGGAGTCACCATACTCATCGCGACTGAGACAATGCAGTATGCTGAGCCTCACTAGTAAGATGCAACTGTATAAGTGGTCGTCCGGTCTCGCACTCACCAACGAAATACGACAGCAGGAGTATTGTCATTTTAAGCATGTTTTACTTTAGAGGAAAAAAGGGACATAACGCTTCTGATTACGACGAGAAACTGGCCTCAAGCCAGGCAAATGTAATCATACTTGTACACCGTTCCTTTATTTTCTACGTTTCTACACCAATTACGTATGCATCTTACGTTACTTGTGCATAAGAATGTTACCGCTGACCTAACATACAACAGTAAGGCAACCGTTTGACAGCCAGTCAGTTAGCTAATTATACCAGCTATATTATATAATTTTTTGTTTCAACTCTATTTCAAGTGTACAGTTACCGATTTAACGAGTTACGGAATCATGCTGTGTATGGGACAGGACAGTGATAGCAATAAGCACTTTCTCCAAGGAAGATGGCACGAAGGCAAACTGTCAAATGATGTCATTTGTGTAAATAAATAGGGAAATCGTGACTTGACTACAATTCCATGTTGATTTATTTTTGTATGTAAAACTTAGTTTTGACGTGTACAGGTTTTGGTTTATTTGTTATTTTGTCTGTATGTGTGTGTGTGTGTATATTTCAATGGTGCCGTTACAGATAAGTTGTAATATAGATAATTGTACTGTACTATAAGCTGTTACCAAAATAGTTTAAGTTTCGTCGTGATTAAGTTCGTAATTTTTTTAACTTTTGTAATTGCATTCCTTCAGTGTCGTGTGTATTTTATCGTGTTATTAACAAAACTGATAATAATTTGGTTCTCTTTGAATACACAAATTATGAATATTCGTAGAAAAAATTATACTTTTCCCTTTTTTCCTAAACAACAAATAATTTCTAAACAACTTAAATATCTATTAAACCTCCAGCAAATCATTATAATTTTGAATTGTGTGTATAAAATCTATAAGCTCTATTAAGTAAGAAGGTACATATAAAACGTAGATCGCGATTCAATCTGGTATCAACGAAAAAGTAAAAAACCACCAGAACCATACCAGACAAGCAACTATCTTTTTTTTTTTTTTTTTTTTTTTTTTTTATATTTAAGCCTGCCAAAGTGACTCTACTCTGCCTGATGGAAAGCATGAGTAGAATCCAGGAGTAGGGGTCACCATGCTTATTGTGAGGGTAGGCAATGTAGCATGGTGACCCTTACCATGGCAGCCTGGTTAGATTATTCTGCATCATTCTCCCGGCCTTCGAAGGGCGGGAGAATGATGCAGAATGATTGGGCCTCCGGTCTCACACTCACCAAAGAAATACGACAGCAAGAATGCTGTCATTATTAGGATGGTCTTCTGTGTGAGGGTAGTACTGGCCGGGTCGAGCCGGCCCATTCGTGCTGAAATCAGCGTGGCTCTACTACCTTTAATCTTATGACGTAATTGCGGTGTATGATCAGTTATTTGAACCACTTCCACTAATTTTCACTACACTTGACATACACATTTAACAGTAATGAAAATTTGTGTTTTTACATCAACAACCCATAACGTCCCACTGCTGGGCTGCTTGGTCTCCACTCAGGAGAGGGTTAAGGCTATACGTCCCTGTGCTGGACTGGCAAGACTACGTTGTATCTCCGATTTCGTGTATCACTGTATGTATGTAATGTAATCACGGTGATGCTTAAGGTTTCATGCAACTAACAGTTACATTCAGGTACTGACCGCGCCGTCGTTGCTTACTAAATCACCTTTTTTTTTTATTGTGGAAAATCATCATGGACCGTCACCCCACGGGGGGTTACGGCGGGGTGGTGTGTCGGACTTGAACCGACTAAAAACCACACAGTGTGCCCTCTCTGCGCTTCTCCGTTTAGAAGGAGGAGAAGTCCAGGGTGGGATCTCCTTCTTAACTTCTCCAGCGCCTGCCCGCTCCTGATGCGGGCACCGTCTCTGTTCGACGACCCTCTCTTAGGCGTGCTTACTAAATCACCTACAGCGACTGGACTATAAGCGTCTCTTTTACTACTGTGTTTATTTAACCTAAAGTATATAATAAAGTTAGAAATATATCCAGATCATGGGTATTGATAAAGTAAATCGATGACAAGACGATGCAAACCGTAATCGAATCTAACTAGATGTATAGTTATATCTAGAGAAATCTATAGTCTTTCTCATTGGTCTCTGTAATCATCAGTAGGTACATTAATGTACAGATAAAAACAATTTGGTAATAGTATCACGGAATTGCAATGTAAATAGTAATGTTAAACAATAAATCAAATGCTAGTTGATGGAGTAACTGTATAGTGTAGACCATACTGACTGTAGTGACAAATGATTCCATCTATTCAACAGGGTGGTGCAATCGGAAGCTTTATGGCCACCATAAGATAAATGTATCTTGATTTTATACATTAAAAATGCAAATTATATTGATTATATCGGGTTTAATCCTACGTAAATAGATTACATCAATACTGTTCAGTGTGAATACTAAACAACGCTTTAACATATGGTAGTTACAAGTTGTTAAATATATTTATAAGAATTAACTTTATTAGGTGTGAGCGCGTAGTTACTGAGGTTAAGTTTTAGTAAAATATTAAGACAATTGCGAGTCAGAGTTACAACCATGACCTCAACCTCAAACAAAGGATTTGTAGTTCTGTAGGCGAAGACACGTGTAATATTTTACAACATAATACAATTATAGGAAATAGTACGTACGGCTAGCATGAAAAACTAAAGTGCTAACAATTGTTCAGTGTCTCATAATTATGCAATATAAAAAAATATACAGAGTAATAAATATTTTTTTGTTGTTTTTTTAATTATTGCATTTCAATATTTACAAGCTGTGCAAATTATTTATCATTTCGTTTGCAAAGTTTGTGAGTATTGTTGACGTTGAATTTTGCGAGAAAAGTGACAACCGTATATAACTTAAATGAGGTTTAAATGCAGGCACATAGCTAAAATTTAATTCATAGTTTTAATGAAACAGCTTTTAGATAAAAACGTATTTAGCTTCCCAGAATATAATATAAAACTTTTACATTTGCAGAACAACATATAGGTATATTTTTAAATTTGGAATCGATGAAAATTGTTGCTGACCATACAATGCTACATGCAAACGATTTGTCTCCCCGGGCAACAGAACGCTTGTAATCGTTGTTAGTTCAGTCTGTGCGACATTGAGGTATGTTCTCACTTATGACATAAGCCTTGAATATTGGACGAGTGAATTTACTGAACAAGGTTTCAGTATTGTATAGGAGTAGCCGGTGACCTACAGTTGCACTTTTGATAACATTGTTCTGTAACAAATAGGAATATTTCACATATTGTCGCATGGTCTTTATATTTTTGTACCACAATTCGAGTGTCATTGTTATTTTTTGAATGCGGACAGATTATAATCTAGTTGAACAATGTTAAAACATAAAACTGATATTGTTGTGTATTTTATTACATGCATATAGGTTTAAAATTATATACAAAGGTAAATGAAACATGCACGTTAATAGTGGGTTGATTTTATGGGCTGTAAAAAGATTGATACCATCAATGTTGTTGTTTCAAGTTACATAAATAATGTGTATAATTATGGTAACAATATGATATAGTGCTGTTTATGCAATAAACATTGTTTGTTATCTTTTTCCGGTTATATTTCTAATATTACCGCAATTATATCATTGCAGTCGTAATTTTTATTGATTTACATACATAAACCAGATCATATAATCACCATAACAATTCATCCGAATGTTATTTTATATGAGGTTTTACACAAAACCTGTTCGGATACTAAAATATCTATACAAACAAGGAAAGTTAAAAAACTTTAACGCGACTTCGGTATACTCTCGATAAAAAAATTAAGGTACCCGGGCCGTTATTAGGTGTCTATAGATCCCTAATTTATAAATACATACAGAATCCTTACTAGGAGCCCCCCAACTTAAGTAGTCCACATATTATAAAAGACATCTAAGCACTTAAATGTCCTTTATGGATTGGTGAAAACGAAAATATCACTACGGGTTATCTAACTCTCTCTGAGTGCCCCCTTAGTGAACGAACGAGGAACGTTGGTGAAAGCGGCCAGTACACTGCAAAAACAATGATTTATTTCTATTTTACATGCACCTGTAAACATCGACAGACTTGATATACAGGGCATTTTCTACCAGCCTTGGGGGTTATAGTGCTTTAATTTACGTGCTCTCAGAGGACTCCAAGGCAAATATTTCTTTCGGAGTTTGTGTGTTTCTTTTTGTATATTGTGTATTCATAAAAAAAAATGGAAGCAGCTTATCAATCAATCGAGCTATTATAGTTTAAACTCTGTTGCAGTACAAGTTAATAATATACAAGTTGAAAGATAGATGTTATTGTGTCAGACAGATGTTCCAAATATATACATATGTTTATTGGTTCTAAAATTTGGGTCAAATGAATTGAGATTTATTAGGTACATGCTAAAACTCTTAACTTTACCCCGCGGAAATTAATTCAAAGAGCATAATTATAAATAATGTAACCATTACGTCGATGTCTAAAAGACGCCTCTGTGTGTCAGTTTGTCACTGCCATATAAGTGCGCAGGCGCAAATAAATTGCAATTGTCATGCTGATTTTGATTGAACGTGGGTACTTCGGCGCAGACCTTGTTCAATGTAATCTATTGTATGCAATCCTTGGCCAGGCGTTTGCGCTTTAATTTATTGTTATGAAGGAAAATGATATAATTTTGCCGGTTAAATGACTATTATTACTACTAGTATTTTGTTATCACTATATTTAAAGTTTAGTATTTCTATGTTCACTAATAACGAATGACGAATTTATTTTAAATATTATGTTCTGTATCTTATTTAATTAATCATTTTAATTCACTAAAGGGTCAAATGATCCTTTAGGGGTTATTTAAATTAGATAAATATACGCCTTAAATTTAACTATATTTTAACTTCTCTTTTAATTTTTGGTGAGATATTTAGTACATGTGCATAAAATCAGTAAGTATTACTAAATGCCCGCAGTCTGAATCTGAAGCATCTACAAGTTCAGGTGTGAGTGCACCAAAAAAAAAGGCCTGGGTATGAAAATATGCAGCAACAGAAACTAAACTTTAAAACTCCACCGATACAATCATTGGGTGATTTTTTTAAATTGAATTAGCTTATTTAGATTTATGTTTTTGAATAACTTCAATAAAAGTTTTGTAATTAATTTGATACTTTTATTTGAGAGGGAAACCATTGAATTTGTTGAGGTTATTGCAACCAAATAATATGAGAAAACGTTCGTAAATGTAAATTTCTCGACAACCCGAGAAGACCCGAGAAATTAGCTTCGAGAATTCTCGAGACTCGAGAAATTGAAAAGCTCGAGAAATCATGAACCCTAGTATGATGAACGCTAAAGGCGAGTTAAGTTGCTGATTAAGTAAACTTGAGTAGATAGCAATCCTGTTTTCGGCCAGTTAAGTCCGAAGTGGCCCTCTCTCTATCTTCTACTACGCTACTGTCTACTTACTATTTAATACTGAACTAATAGGTAACTATCAGATTATTTAACTCGCCACTGTACTTGTTGAAGTATAAATCGGGCTTTAGCAACACTTGAGGTTTTTACACCCCAAATATCTCGACGTATGCAAATATGATTGACCTGGGAATAAAAAAATATTGCATTAACCTATATTCTTTTAATTTGACTATTATAAAACTATAAATAGTCACAGTGAATGACCCAAGCAGGATATAGGTATAGACTTGATTGAGCTAAGTTTAAATTCTTCTTATGCCATAGTAATTAAAGTTTTATTCAAATTTAATTATCTTAGACATTTTACAATCTCATAAATGATTGAGGCAGCGTTTCGGAAAGATTTAAGATTACAATTGTTAGACAACAGGATCAGCTTTTTGTGAATGCCAAATTTTTACAGTCTGGTAGTTAAATTATTTTTAAGACCAATTGTTTTAATAACATTAATAATTATTGCGTTTAGGATTTAAATACTGGAACAAATTTTGCCTTGATACATTCAGGTTTTTTGGGTTGGTTGTTATGCTAGCTTCTAAATTTTTACTACTTTATAATTATAATGTGTAATAATAAAGCCTTTTTATTTGGACATTAGAAACAATTAGTAATAGAACTACATAGTTGTGTGTCAGATGTCCAAATATTAGTTTTTTATTTAATTAACAAATGTTCACCATATGCGTAAGAAACATGTGTCATGTAATATGTCTATTTACATAGTTAAAAGTATTCGGGTGATTACTTGTACGTACTTGGTGCTTCTTTATTTTCTGTAAGTCTGTTTACCAGTTGGCAAAGGGCTGTTTTTGCAATTTTTCCTTGCGGTTAGAAGAGTTGTGTTGGTTGTGGTCTCTATCTCCTACGAGGACGTTCCCTAGATCAGTTGGATTGGGGTAGACTCTATAAGTTAACTGTCTTGTTGGACTAGTGGTTAGCGTATGCGGCTGCTGATTAAGAAGTCTCGGGTTCAATGCCCGGGTCGGACCAAATATTTGTATGATCTACAAATATTTGTTTCAGAGTTTGTGTGTTTTCTATGCATAATATGTATGTGTTCACAAAAAAAGTATTATATATTTACATAATTTCAGTTGTCTAGTACTTATAGTATACATAGTTTGAGACTAAATAATGTTGTATCAGATGGCAGAATTTTTTATGAATATTTATATTCAGTTATTTGACATAAATATTTAGAGTTAGTAGTTAAATGTATAGAGTTTTTTAACAAGAACTTTGTTTTCTATAACAAAATAAAGCAAGAAATTTATATGATGATGATTCAATTTTTTATTGAATATAAATATAAAACATTAAAAAACCTTTGCTTGAGGTCTTGGTACGAATAACTAGAAAGAGAAAAAATTGTGCCAATGAATGAAAAAAGAGGAAGAAGAAGAAGTTGACTGAAGAATTATGAAAGCAAACCATCTCCCTCGTCTCTCTTGAATATAATTCGAACGAGACAAAGTCACGTAAGGGCAAGGCTCGACCGAAGTGATACCAGCCTCCTTAACCAAGTTGACATTCTACAAACCTAAACCCTGTTTTGTCAGTCCTGTTGTTCTAGTAGTCAAGCGGTCGTGGGCTAGATTATCACCTAAGCCAAATCAAACTATGATGAGCACGATCAATTATTCTGTCACTAAGTAATTTATGTGGTATAGTGTGTTTTAAAAAATATGAATATTATCATTGTTAATAGATTGTTCTGTACACCCATTGTACAGGCTTTACCTTGTTTGAGATCAGGAGGCTGATTTAAATATATAATATAAATAAAATTAGCCAATCATTTAATAGAGTTCCGTAGTCATCCATAATGGTAGGTAGATTTAAAATCATGCCCAATAAATAATTGTTAGGTTTACCTACTTATTTTTTCTTTATTTTTTTACGAGGTTTTCCAAGTGAGTGCATTTTAAAAGTTAGGCCCCTATAACTCCTGAAATAAAAAAGTTACCAAAACCGCTACAGCTTTCCTTGAAAGTTCAATATATGGACTACTATCATGATTATTTTCAGATTTTTCCATTTCGCTTTAAGAGGTGGGGAAGACGCCCTGTTCTTGCAAAAAAATGCACTTTGAAGTTGAATAACTCGCATACGGATACCTAAATCGAAAAATGGTTGTAGCAACCTCAGAATGTTTTTAAAAGACCTATCTAATATGATACCCCATACGATGGGATAAACGCAAAAAAAAACATCCCCACTTTACGTGTAGGGGAGGTACCCCAAATAAAAATAATTGTAATAACTTTATTATAGTACTTTGTGGACGTAATTACAAGACATATTCATGCAAAGTTCCAAAGGACGAACGGACCTGGCTAATCTATAAGGGTTCCAAGTTATGAACTATGGAGCCCTAAAAACTAAGTGATGTGTGGGAATTACATCCTCTCAACGCTAAGTGACGTTAGAAAAACAATGTATTAGCCGATAATACAAGAGAATAGAGGCGTTAACGGTTATGGAAAGAGAATCATTGTGAATCTTGTTGATTCAACTGAGCTAAATTAATACTATTTAAAAAGTTTAATAATTATATTACTTTCAAGTTGACCTTTATTTTTGTTGTGACCTTGACTAGAGTTCAACACAAGTATAAAATTCTACTATATACTGCAACATTGATGAATGAAATGCTTCACTAATTAAGGCATAAAAACGGTCAACGAGGCGAGTGCCTTTCATGCTAATAACCTTCAATATAACTCAAATAGTTCATTGAAGTTATTTTTTTACGCTACAGTAAAATAAGGAGTCGATAAATTTGTGGGTCAGAGAAGAATAGTAGAAAAATAGAATATTTTTATCCGTACTAATATTATGGATTCGAAAGTAAATCTGTCTGTCAGTTGGTTCGTCTGTTATGCTTTTACAGCTAAACTATTATATCGATTTCTATAACATAAGGATTTAGGAATAGCTACTCTGACAAAAGTTAAGTAGTTCTATTATTACTATATAATAAATAATTATCCTTAAAACCGAAATATTCACAACCTTTTTCATTTAAAGGAAAAGCAGGGATTTGTAGGAAATGCGTGACCTTTTGAGCATTCCTGATAGTAAGTTTCGGCTAATGCCGTCTGTGGTTTGACAACTTGTGCACCGATGGATAGTATTGACTTTCTATACCAGGGTACTAAACAAGTATATGTAATAGATGAACAAGATCGACCACGTAACGCACTATTTGAGACGGGAAAAGTGTAATTGCGTGGCCTGCGGCTCTGTCTATTAATCACTTCGACACTTTTTCTGCTTATTTAACGTGTCTATAATTGCCGTAACGTTACGCTTATAGTCCAGTCAATTAAAGCTTAACTTTGTCATTTTGGTTGAACACCTGCAACTAACGCCAAAATTTCCGTGAGTCTTCGTAGATTAATATACTAAAATTGCAGGGTGCTGCAATACCGGCAAAGGGTGCAAATACATTGCAAAAGGGTGCAAAAACAACTTTTTCGTCTATATCTCGCGATTGGCTGGAAAAATAAAAAAAGATCCTATTACAAAATTGTAGGAAATTAAATCCCCTACAGAAACTTGCGAACGTATTTCCGCGTATCTCTCATAGTTTTTGCACAAAATGCATTTAAATGTGCAAAATTGTAAAAATATTGTTATTAATCTTTTTTTTTTCATTTTGAAGCGATCCTACATGTTTCCTTGGGATTTAATTAATATTTTTCGGACATTTTTGTTTAATTATTTATACCTTTTTTCATATACCTAATAATCTTGACAAAAATATCATTTCAATTTTATTAAATGATATTTTTAATTTTTTTTTATTCCATCGGATTCAGCGCATTTTTGCAAATTTTCAAATTTGGGAGGATGGTCATCTAATGAACGGGAGGCATGTAATATGCCCGATAGAAATGTTTTATACGATGGTGATACAAGAGGTGAAATGCCTAAACATAGTTTACTAGGATTTGCATAGGTGATGTTTTTTAATCCAGAAGGCAATCTCTCATCTTACATCTCATCGGTGATATTTGTTGTAGATGCTAATTGCGCTGCAGATTTTTTTACATTTGATTGGAGTTCTTTTATATCAAACATTACTTGCTGGTGTGTACACTGCCATGCCTCCTAAACAATGAAAAGTCTCCTGACCACCTGAGGTTCTTATACAAGGTGGGCTAAAAGAAGTCATCCGATGTTGTTTGGGTCTCAATTTTTTTCTAAATAAAAAAAATCGATTTTGTTTTTTGATTATGTTTATTTGAACCTTTAGAATTTTAAAAGTGAAGTCGAGAAGATGATATCGGCCAAATGGGCGCAGCCACAATCGATTGCTATACGGGCTCGTTTTATGGCATTTTTCATCACTTCAGCGAGAACTTCGGGCGACAGATTCTCGCACTCATTTCGAATGTTGTCCTTGAGGGCTTCCAGGGTCTCGGGCTTGTTCACGTAAACACGGGACTTCAAAAAACCCCACAAAAAAGTCTGGAACAGTTAAATCGGGCGATCTTGCGGGCCAGTGCAAATCGCCAAAACTAGAGATGAGGCGACCCGGGAACGCCGCCTACAGAATATCGGTTGTGTGTCGCGCAGTGTGTACCGTCGCTCCGTCTTGTTGGAACCACATGTTCTCCAGTCTTAATTCGTTCAATTGTGGCAGAAAAAACTTGGTTAACATGGCCATATAGGGTGCACCGTTCACTGTTATCGTTTGACCAGCGGCGTCCTCGAAAAAAAAAGGACCGATGACTGTTCCAGCTTGAACAGCGCAACCTTGCAGTCACTTTTCGCGGGTGTAATGGCTCCTCGTGCTACACTCGTGGAATTTCGGTGCCCCAGAAGCGATAGTTTTGCTTGTTCACGTACCCGCTGAGGTGGAAATGAGCCTCATCGCTCATTATTATTTTGGTCTAAAAATCGTCTACTTCGTCCTCAAGATTGAGAATCGCATGGGCGTAGGCTACAGGCACTTGGTGGTCGACTGGCAGCAGCTGATGCACGGACATGCGCAGGTCTTTGACCAAAAGTCACCTTAGGGACGACCGGCTGATGGCTAATTGCGAGGTACGGCGTCTGGTTGATCTTTCAGGCGACAGCTTGTCATCCTCAGCAATAGCTGCGATATTCTCGGCAGAATAGGTGCTCCGGGGCCGGCCCCTCTTGGCAGCGTCTCTTGTAGTCCCTGGCCAAAGGGCCCAGTGTTTGCGCAGTTAGTGCTGGATGACCGGGGAATCGGCGATGGAATTCGCGCTGCGCCAACACCACAGACGAATTGTTACGCAAAAGAATAGACACGATTATTCCGCATTCCGCGGGGAGTGCATCGCTCCATGGCTTGTTCACTTGTATTCTACATTTGTCTAGTTTACAAATGCCAAAACAGATTTGACATTGGCCGCCAGTTGCAAAAATAAGAACATCTTTCAATAGGGTGATTTCTTTTGGCCCACCTTGTATTACGGTCAGTATTATCAAAGACATATTAAAGGAAAGCATCAGTAATTATAGTCTTCTGAGGATAAATTATTGATGAAGCTTCATGAAGCTGAATATTATGGTATGATGTGCAAACACCCAGTTTGCTTAGTAGATTGATAACTAACATCGATCCTGTTTTTCGATAAATGTATGTCTCAACAGCTAGTTGAAGAAACGAATGAAGGATTTAAGGACGAAGTGCTGACATAATACTATAGCCTATACTATCTATTTCTGATAACAGGACATTAATCTGACACGATATTTTCATCATTTAATAATAATTTATGTAGGAAGCAAGTTAATAGTGGAGGTATTTCTGATACAACGTTATCAGGGAATTTGTCCGGTTGTAGATAACTTTTTGTTTCGTAAAGAGTTTCCTTTATTTTGTCCTGTAAAATTTCTGCGCATACAGTGATAATTGTTTCCTTAGCCATTTCACTGAGGTTCTCACTTTTACCATACCAATCACTACAATCAGTATGCAATCCTGAGAGGATTGCATACTTTTCACAACAATTGTTGCATCTTACGTTTTCTTCATACAAATAGAACATAAAAATGAAGGATTCATTGTTTCGTTTAAATTGAAAACAGTGAATCAAGTTTATTCTGCAAAAAATCACTTTCGGACAGTTAGACGCACTAAAACGAAATATCTCTGAAACGACAGTTTGGAGTATAGTGACAGAAAGTGACAAACAGTTAGTTGAGCATTTTCTGCTGCAGTCTTACTCATTGCACTCAGCGAGATAGAAAAACAAGCGCATGTGTGTATGTGTTCTCAATGGTACTATTTTCGTCGAGCGCAAGGTTCTCATTTTTGTCTAAATCTCTATCTCTTTCGCTCTTATTAGGAAACGTATTCGAGCACATGGGTCCTATTTTTCGATCCTATCCTATAGATCTTGAATGGGACTATTTACGTCGAGCTCAAGGGTCTCATTGTCTTATTCTCACTATTCACTCTTATATTGAAGATTCTTATATAGAAAATTGGAATCAGTGGGAGCAAAAGAGTAGAATAGTAGTAGAAAGAATAATATAAAATATACCACGCTCTTTCTCAGCCAGTGATATATTATTAAAAACGTCCCCCTGAAATGAAATTTATAATGTCAGGTAAATGGAGAGGTAATATATACTGCAAATATACGTTTCAAATGCTATTTTGCTCTGAATCCAATAGAATAAAAAAAAACTAAAATCAAATTATCACTACATAGTATAAGCTAAAGTCGCTTCCACTCTCTGTCTGTCCGTATAAATGCTTCGATCTTTAAAACTACGCAACGGACTTCGACGCCATTTTCTTTACTAGATAGAATGATTCAAGAGGAAGGTTTATATGTATAATACATGCATAAAAGTAGAGAAACATTGATAATTTTAGAGGTTTTTAATGTGATGTCGTAAATAAACCCATTTTTATACGCTTACATTGCAAACGCTGGCTGTACCCTACGAGATAGATCAAAATAATGTACTACAGTATTATAGACCTTAAAAAGTTCTATAATACTTTCTTTCTTTTTACTAGAAGTAATGGATTATTTACGAAACGATTATAAGCAATACAGTATTAATCTTTATCCAATTAAGTACCTTAAATACTTTGTGCATCTAATATAGATTAATATGACCTTTTACAGTATGTAATTTAAATTAATATTTTTGAAGATATTACAGATTTACGGCGGTACGAAGTTCAGCTAGTCATATAGTAAAATTTAAATGTTTTTTTTTGCCAAGATTATTAGGTAATTGAAAAAAGGTGTAAATTAATAAAAAAAAATGCCCGAAACATATCATTTGAATCCCAATGAAACATGTAGTATCACTTCAATATGAAAAAAAAGATAAATAGTAACATTTTTTTCATTTTGCACCTTAAAATGCATTTTGTACAAAAACTATGAGAGATGCGCGAAAATACGTTTCCAAGTTTTTGTAGGGGATTTAATTTCCTACAATTTTGTAGTAGGATCTTTTTATATTTTTCCAGCCAATCGCGAGATATAGACGAAAAAGTTGTTTTTGCACCCTTTTGCAATGTATTTGCACCCTTTGCCGGTGTTGCAGCACCCTGCAATTTTAGTATATTAATCTACGAAGACTTACGGAAATTTTGGCGTTGGTTGCAGGTGTTCAACCAAAATGGCAAAGTTAAGCTTTTATTGACTGGACTATTATTAGGACTTAAGTTGAAACGTTACATATAAACTACCTAATTAATTGAATTTGAAAAATAAAAAAACTAATGCAGATATCTATCATTTTTATATATACATATAAGATTTTGTGTGTCAGAGAAGAATATTTTGACCGTACTAATATTATGGATTCGAAAGTAAATCAGTCTGTCAGTTGGCTGGTTTGGTCAGTGTGGACGTATGGCCTTAGCCCTCTCCTGAGAGGAGACCCGAGCCCAGCAGGGTCACATTATGGGTTGATGATATAAGATTTTAATAATTGCCGAATAATTAGATATATATAATATTATTTTTATCAAGAATATAAAAATGAACATGTAACATATTTTTTAGACAAAATAATCTTTTGTAATTTAAATAAATTCGTCTGTTTGTTATGGTTTTGCAGCTAAACCGGTACATCGATTACAATCAAAATTACGATACTTTGATTTTAAAGAAGGAGATAGGCTACTTTCGTCACCGCAATAACCGACATAAAAGTGGGCGGAGTCACTGACAAAATTGAATGTAACAAATATGATAATCACTTTTCTTTGGTATGCATTTAATTCAAGGTGTGTCAGGTACCCATGCGAATTGTGCGATAAGTCATTTGACATGTAGACGACCTTGTTAGCATTCTTTGTAAGCCCCTTGTCCTCTGGGCAACTTAACCAAATACTACCAGTTGTTAGACAGTGCACGATTAAACCGCTGGTGCAAGTTGCAAGAGGAAAAGGTTCCTTGCTATATTATCAACTAGTTTTCGCCCGCGACTCCAACCCCGTGTATGTCGGTTATCGCGATGTCCTATGTCCATACCAGTAGTTTTGAACTTGAAGACAGACAGACCGAGTAACTTTTTTAAACTTAATTGTAACAAGTGTTCACCTCACACAGTGAAAGGATTGAAAGAACTGCGTTTCACACTTTAATTATTTTAAAACTTAAACATAAAGCATTTTAACGAGTTTGAAAATAACTTTATATATCTATTCAACCACTCATTATCATTGAATTGATTTATGATGGTAAGGAATAATATTAATTCAAAAATTGTTGTAGCCCTAAATGGTGCGAATATAGAGACGACGGCTTTAGAAAAAACAGACTCACAATATTCTACTTATATATGATTAAATATATTGATTTAAAATTTGCCTAAACTTTGATTTCTGATTCTTTTAGTAAATAATTAAATTTATCGCCGTCCACGAACAAAGATATTATCTTTTAGTATACAATACATCATAAATACTCGTGTCAAGGGAGATTTAAAAGATGTAATACTTCTCATATTTACATAACTCTATTTGAAACGCACTAATTAAACATGTACTCTCTAGTTTTAGGGTTAACTACATAGTGTAAAAACATGCAATAACTATAAAGCATTCAATACTTCTATGAGACTCTGTAGGCCTATATTCATAAAAATAATTACAGCAATATGTAGGTATCAAGTGTTTCTTGTGTGACAATGTAAGTAGTTTTAGTTTTTATGATTACAACTTTGCGTATACGTAATTTTAAACAATAGGTAATAAAATCGCTGTCTGTTATGCTTTGCGACGTACCTGCGACCTAGACCGACATGCAACGGTCATCGCTATTAATTTATATAGGGACGACAACTAGATTTCAAGTGCAAATTTCACAAATATGATTATATTTGTTATAATTAACAGGCATAATTTTGCATATAATTTTTACAAGATCGTACACGTAATATGTACATACCAACACATTTATAAGATATTTAAGAAACTTTACTCGAGTCACACGTGCACCAGCGGTGCGCGTTTGCTGTGAATGCAATACGAATAGTTTTAATAATGGGATGTCGCGAAATTCTATTTGGTATCTTTGAGTTTATCTTGTTTAGCAGTTCACTGCAGTCTCCTCCTTCGTTGAGAAGTTTTTAAAGAAATGGAAAAAAAAAATGGTTTATACCGATGATTAAGACTATGTATTTAAGGAAATATAAGTCTGTAAGTAATATATTTATTAAGTATGGGATCTTTTTTAGAACTTTTAGGGGAGAACAATTTTTTGTACATTGTTTTTGTGAAACTTTACCCGTTAGTGCAACGTTAAAATGTATGCAATGGAAGCTCTCAAAAGAAATATTTTTCCGCCATTTTTAGGGTACCGTAGCCAAATGTCAATAAACGGAACCCTTATAGATTCGTCATGTCTGTCTGCCTGTCTGTCTGTCTGTCCGTCCGTATGTCACAGACACTTTTTTCGGAAACCATAAGAGCTATTCTTTTGAAACTTGGTAAGTAGATGTAATCTATGAACCGCATTAAGATTTTCACATAAAAGTAGAAAAAAACAATACATTTTGGGGGTCCCCATACTTGGAACTGAAACTAAAAAAAAATTTTTTCATCGAACCCATACCTGTGGGGTATCTATGGATAGGTATTCAAAAATGATGTTGAGGTGTCTATTATCATTTTTTCTAAACTGAATAGTTTGCGCGAGAGATACTTCCAAAGTGGAAAAATGTGTCCCCCCCCGTAACTTCTAAAATAAAAGAGTGATAAAACAAAAAAAAAATATGTTGTACATTACCATGCAAACTACCAATGAAAATTGGTTTGAACGAGATCTAGTAAGTAGTTTTTTTTTAATACGTCATAAATCGTAAACTGCAATTTACCTTTCATTCAATCAATACACTATTATTAAAACATCGATCAAAGTTACAACGAACTACAAGAACTTTTATATGATGCTACTTGTTGATACGGAACCCTTCATGGGCGAGTCCGACTCGCACTTGGCCGCTTTTTTTTTTAATCATTTTTCATTTTGACACTCCGCTTCTAGTAGTTGTAGCGTGATTATATATGTATTCTTTCCTCGATAAATTGGCTATCCAAGATTGAAAGAATTTTTCAAATCGGACTAGTAAGTAGTTCATGAGATTAGCGCGTTTAAACAAATCAAGAAATTCTTCAGATTTATAAAATTAGTATCGATGACCACAACCAGTATGTTAGTCGTATCGTTCAAAATATGAGCTCAATCGGTACAAAACTTTTTGAGGTTTTGGGGTGTACATAAATAACTTTACATTTTAACATACATAATAGATAAAAAATAGTTTTTGTTAGAAGAGTACCTTTACATACCTTTACATCAATTGTTAAAAATGCTTTTCGTTGATTAAGTAAGATATAAGATATTCAATAAGAAATTATAATCAACTCATTCTATAAATAACATCTAAACAACCTTTAGCGTTTAAGCTGATGTAATTTAGAAATGGGCTTAATCATAGACTTCGATATTCATAACTTTAAATTTTTCAATAAAATCAGTTGTAACAAAAACAGATTGCAAGCATAAAAAACATTTGAGGTTAATCATGTTACGTAAATATAATATATCTTTGTTGCGAATAACTGTACAACATTTTGTTTAATAGACAATGTAGGCCAAACTACTTGTGCAGTTCTTGTTAAGAAATCAGAATATAATTATTGTGTACCTCGTCAGGGGCGCTATATTTATTTAATAAAGTAATTATTTGCAATCGCGAATGATATTTTGATTTTATTGATAACTATGTATGTATTACATATCAGTGTTATTAAATAATCAACAGCAGGTATCGTAATGAGCATCGTTCGTAGAAAACTAATAACTAGTTTTACAAAACGAATTTCAGAAAGCGTTAACGATTACCTACGTTACTATTTTTCCTATGAGTAAAATTGATATACATATATTTTTTAGGTGCTAGAATGTATTGAAAAATATAAAAAAATTTTTTTTACAAAAAACTGAATGGCAAATCCTCTGAATGGAAAATGGTACATGTCATCTGGTCAATTCATTCTCTCTAAAATTGAAGTCATCGGAACTCGTTAATTTAAGCTTAGTCTTGTAAACTAATTTCGTGCATATACTAAATACTTCATCTAAATTAGAACTCAGTTTTGATCAAAGTTGTACCGTTGAGAAAGTAAACATAAAAGTAAGGAACCACGATGATACCAGTATCATATGCGTATAAAAGTTCCTGTTTTTACTTTCAATTTGCAATCCAGTTATGTTTAATGCTTATTACATCTTGCATCAGAAAAACGTGACTTGCATTCTTACAACAGTATTGCTCCAGTTCGTTTTTGTTTCCAAAAAAGTAGATCGCACTCGTGAGTCTTCTGCAAGTCTGTTTTATAAGCTGGTTGCTTACGGTGCGTATCGGTGACCGTTCATTCTAATATTTAGCTTGAATTTTAAAGTAACCTTGACCTTTGTGCAGCTTGTGTTTATGAGTCATTGTAAAGTAATTACAAAATAATTACATAATTGTATTTGATATAAACATCATTCATGGTGGGTTTAATTGTATCTCGGTTTTTTGGTCTTGCAGCAAAACAACTACTTATTCAATTTCTGAATACAAAATCGTGTCATTACGTGTGTGTTCGTTAATAAATTACATTAATTACTTGATGATGGTGATAAGTTCCATCTAACTGCTTATTATTGTAGGTTTCTCAAAAAAAGTGGCCATGAGAACATTTGCTTGTTTCATTGCTTTTGACGTTTCACCTCAACCATTCGTTTTTGTAGTAGTTTCGAATCATGTTCAAGCATCGTTGATAAATAGGGCTAATAGTTTTTTTCCCATTTACAATTTAAATACATAATTATGTTTCCCTAAATATTGCTACGAAGATCAACACATTACTTTATGAAATCATGATTAATGCTTTGTAATCAATCTATGGAGCACAAACTATTGTAAAGAAAAACAAATGAGACAAATAACAATAACAGCTGTCAAATAAAATTTAAATCCGTTATGATTGTTACCGTTAATCTATCTGCCGATATGACTACCACAAAATGTGAATCGGTTTTAATAATTGGCCTAGTGGTTTAAGCGGTCGCCACGCCGCTCTCTACTGCGCCAAGTGTCGTGGGTTCGAATCCCACGTGGGATAACACTTTGTGTGATTCACAAATTGTTTTTCTGAGTCTGGGTGTTCTTTGTGTCCGTTTCATGTATGTTTGTAAAGTCCCCCGCGACACAGGAATTCATATTCCTAATGTGGGAGTTGTCTTTTTAAAATAAATAAAAAAAAAAAATTGACCGTTGATCTTTTGATGATGATAATAAATAATAAATACACACTAACCATGGATTACAGTTTATAACAGCGGATACAATTACTGAATTACTGCTTTTTGGAAATCAATCTTCGCTTATGTTAGGCTATTATGTTGCATAATTGATATAAGCTTATTCAATATCATCTAAAGTATTGCTTATATCTCGTGGAAGTTTAATTTGTGTTGTGATTAGTCTGATCACTTTTGCATAACAGTTGTAAGAGCAACGATTCACATTACATTATACAAGTATAAAATTAATGTGTAAGCTGTAAAAGTTGATGTAATAAGTAAAACATTAGCTCTAGTTATACTTAAGTACGTCTCTTTACTGCTTTACCTAGATACTATACAAGATTTATTATATCCTGGAGCATAGAGTAACTAAGTCTGTAGGCATTTTTCAGACATATGCTGAACTATTCTTTACATAGTGCAACAAGAAGCCGTAGCGTTTTTTTCCGATACCAGTCTGTCATTTTTTGTGGGGGGAAATTGGGTATGCCTGCGTATAGCTGTCTTCTCCCTACCGTATTGTTCAATGAAGAAAAACGAAGGAATCTTGTGAAGGATCACGATATCATAATAAAGATAATTTAATGCAATAGAAATAGTGAAAATCATATGATTTTGTAATATAGTGAATAAATGATTACTCTATTTCGGATTTTCCTTTTTTGGTCTTACTCTGTGTTGAAATAATTTAACGATCGAATCTATAAAGACCTTGGAAATACTACGATTTGTTTTGAAAACCAGGTACTACATTAGACATTTTGCAATGAGGCCAGCGCCAAGTTACCATAGACAAACGTTTTATGTGAAGTTAGTGGGTGTATCCTAATGGTCAGCGTGAGATTGTTGGATTGACTGCGCCGGCGCAGTTCACTAGGGTCAACACCATATAAAGTGTAAGTGTAACTTTATGTTTGGCAAGTTTCTTTAAATGTGTGTCAACATAACTTTTTTAAAGGCCGAATTGATCGAGTGCTTGTTGCGGTTTACCAAGAAAATTTATAAAAAGTGTCCATTAAATTTATATTTTATTTAGCTTCGGTTTATTCAGTGCCCAGTATAGAATATTCACAATTACAAAACAATAAAGAAAATTCATTCCTCTTGAAAGACTGATATAAAGATACTATTTTGCATTAGTAACTCAAGACCCGTTCATCAAAGAGCATATGTATTTCTCACGTCAATAATGTAATTGATTCTGTTTAAAATTGAACTTTCTCATAAGTATACATATAAAGCTGTTCCAAGTCTCATTCTGCTCAATGAGTTTAATATATAGGTTATTTAAGGAACAGAACTCTGTGTCTATCTTTTTCACCATCTTCTTACATAAAATTTGCATAAATACATTCATAGATTTGAATGTAAATGAATAGAACGACCGAATAAAGATTACCTACTTACAAAATATAATAACGTGAAATCAAATGCCTACTTAAACATAATATTCATTTAAATTGTATTACTTAAACGTTTATTTAAATTTAATTTTAATAACATTACAACGTTACATGCAAGTGACCAATTGCGGGGGATACTGACAACCCTGAAATCGTGAGTTGCGCCAGCCTCAGTTAGTAGCTCGATAACTTGCTCCACATTTGTTCTTTGTCTCAAAAACCTCTCTTATAATGTCCGGTCTGTATTTGTGGAATTTATTAGTATTGGGCAGATAATTTTTACTATGTGCTTTTTGCTATACCAATTATTCTGTTTTAGACGAATACAAAATGAAAATAGACACAATATTTTACTATTACCTTAAGTTGTCGCAAAGAGACGGAAAACTTGAAACATGTTTAGTTCATTGTTCCCACATAACTCCAAAAAACTAACAGTGGAATGTCGAAAGTTGTTGATAATGATGAATTTGTCTATTATGTCATCGATGATTCGTCTCCTAACTAATCCTCAGTGCGGAGATAAATTTGTACTATATTTTATGTTAAGTAGTGTTGCATATTTGAAATGAATAATATAATACACAAATGTTAAGTTACATGTAAGTTGATTCGTGACGAGTTAAAATGATGTAAAAACACAGAACGTCAGATTAAGTAAGGTCAGCTATTTTGTTGTGCACAAGCAGTTAAAATCAGCACAGAAAATTAACATCGATGAATATGTTCGTGTTGAGTTTCCTGATTCATCCAAAAGTATGATATATATACATACAATTTGTTAAGAAAACATTTGATGACAATTTGATGTTCCGTAAATAATTTTACGGAACGGCCCTGTTTACGGAACATCAAACATTTTAAATGATAAATGATGATAAATGATATTTATTTCTGTAAGTAAATCTTTTCAGACATTTTTACAAGTCGGACTTATAGCTAGAAGACGCCGGCATTTCCTACGACTCACTCTGGGAAGAAACGCCGAAACAAACCACAGAGGTGTCTTTTTTTCTTTTTTTTTTTTAAGTCCGTGTACAATATTAAAGAGAACTATGTGAGTGCAGTATAGGGTCTGGGTTGGCCTTTTGAAGAAAGAAGCATAGTTTTGAGTCGACCTGTCCATACAGACGGCACACGGGCCCCAGCCATCGTGTAGCCTAACCGATGTAGTCAGGATCCACAACCCGGAACACGACACTGCCGCCAGCAGGACACTTGAGTAGGCCGTGGAAACACTCAAAACCACCAGAAAATTACTAAAATATAAACTAACATTACAAGCCTACACTATACTCACATTTACAAACTTACACAAAAAAAAAAAAACAAAAAAAAAATAAAAAATACTATACAAAACAAAAATTGTGGGAGCGAGCAGCATCAGTCCCAAGCAAATTTATCATTTAAAAAATCAGTAACTGTGTAGTAAGCTTTATCACACAGTTTCTGTTTAACCAAGGACTTAAATTTGTTAATACTTAATTCATGAAATTTGCTTGGAATCTTATTGTAGAATCTCACACCCTGACATCGAAAAGACTTGCTTACTTTTTGTAGTCTAGTCGTTGGCAACACGAGTTTATCTTTATTTCTAGTGTTTATATTATGAATGTCGCTAAACTTTGTGAATGAATGTATATTTTTCTTAACATACACTAGATTTTCATATACATATTGAGATGCGACTGTCATAATTCCAATTTCTTTAAACTTATCCCTCAGTGACTGCCTATAACTGAGATTATAAATTGCGCGAATAGCTCTCTTTTGCAACACAAAGATACTTTGAATGTCAGCAGCATTTCCCCACAACAAAATACCGTATGACATTACACTATGAAAATAGCTAAAATACACCAGTCTTGCGGTGTCTACATCAGTTAATTGGCGAATTTTATAAACCGCGTATGCTGCAGAACTGAGTCTATTCGACAAGCCATCAATGTGTGGGCCCCACTGCAATTTAGAATCTAGAGTTATACCCAAAAACTTAGTGGTGTCCACAAGATCCAACTCCTTTCCATTTAACAGAACATTAGTTTTTACCTGCTTAACATTAGGTGTAAAAAATCTAATACATTTAGTTTTTTTCTCGTTTAAGAGCAAGTTATTAACGTTGAACCAGTTCACGACCTTGGAGAGAGTGTTATTCACATCGTCAGTAACTAATTGCTGTCGTTTTAGTCTAAATAAAAGTGAGGTGTCATCCGCAAATAGCACTATCTCCTGATTATCTTTTATCAGATTAGGTAGGTCATTTATATAAACGAGAAACAAAAATGGGCCGAGAATTGAGCCCTGCGGAACCCCCATAGTGACCAGAGACCCGAGGGACCTCTGTCCATTAACTTCCACTCTTTGGGTCCTATTACCCAAATAAGAGATAAGAAGATCCAAAGCAGTATTCCTTATTCCATAGTGATGCAATTTCCTGATCAATGTTTCATGAGAAACGCAATCGAATGCCTTGGATAAGTCACAAAAAACACCCAGCGCATCCTGTTTATCCTCCCAGGCACTAAATATATTTTCCAATAGTTCAACACCAGCGTCACTTGTCGAGCGTCCTCTTCTGAAGCCAAACTGTTTCTTGTGTAGAATTTTGTTTGCGCTAAAGTGAGTTTGTAACTGATCCAGTATAATTTTTTCAAAAATTTTACTGAAAGTAGGTAACACCGAAATGGGTCTATAATTTGTAGGATCGGACGTGCTACCCGCCTTGAACAAAGGAATGATCTTACTGTGTTTCATTAAGTCAGGAAATACACCACACTCAATGCACTTATTGAAAATTTAGAAGGGCTTATGAAAAGTTGTTCGCTATTTAGCAAATAAAATATAATATAATTATATTCAGAAATACAATTTTTTTAAATAATGTTGTTTATCAGTAATGAATTTGTAAAATCAAGTCCCTTTAGAAGTTTAGTATCAGTAGTGCCTGGACATAGGCTTCCCAATTCATTCCATAATATACGATCATCCGCTTTCCGCAATTAGGCCGCAAAAGCTATCTATGATCTCTGCTTTAGACTACAAACCCTTTGGCTGGTCATTGCTTCTTCAGTATTTTTTATTAGTTGATCATATTAATTCTTTAAGAGATGACTTCATTATAAATACAGCATGGCGACCAACACTATGGTAGGTTGGTGAGATCATTGGGCCTCCGGACTCACAATCAACAACGAAATAAAATAAAACGAATGCTGTCGTTTTTAGGTTATTCTTGAAAAACATTCTAGGTAGAGCTTGCCGGGTAGAACATTGGGTGACTTTTTGTTTGCTGAGATTATGGACTAAACCATTACCTACGTTTAGTGTCTATGTGTCTGTCTTATATATCATTATATATGTAAAGGGTAAACAATACAGATATCCTCACCTTTGTACAATTCTTTTACGTAACCGACCATTAGGGCGTACTTAATTCTCATAATTACGTGTCATGCGAATTTCGAGTATTGTATAGCATATGAATGTTAATTAAAGTGCTTAGTTACGAGTTCGTGTAACTTATATCATTTGGAATGTTACTTAAGTAGCTTTCACATTAATGTTTGTATCACACAAGAATGAGCTGTGGTATTCTTTTAATTTCGCGATATTTTTATAAAATTCCGGCCACACCCAGCTCCTTCGCTATGCAGTTATCTAACTTACGAGCTTTTTATGGTAACAAGAGTCTCTTAGTGTGTTAAATTTAAAATTAGTAATTCAATAAGGTTAAAGAAGTATGTCAACCAGCTCTATACATTTTTTTTTTAAATTTAAGTACGTACGGTGACGTTCTATCTCAATACTATATATAAGCAAGAAGAGTAGACCTCTTAATCATCTTCAATCGGTTAATAGTAAGCGTGTTATATAAAACTTAAATCTTTGCTTACGATTGCGGACGTGCATTGTGAAATGTCATAGATCGAAACCTGTTAGTGGTCGTTAGTCACATCAAAGTATAGACGATGAAATAACATTAATTAAGGTCAATTTCACCCATCTTAGATCCTACGAATTGTCATACACAACTTTATTGCTAAGGGCGTAGGTAGTACAATAACTTTTAAAGTTTATTGAGTACTCCAAGTTTTGTTGTTATAAGAATTTGCGCATTAGATTCATCTTGAGAAATGAAGGCGGTTGACATTTTTTATAGGACGCAAAGATTACTAATAGTTTTTACTTTTTGGATTAATTACAGGTCGATCCTATTTTGATATTAATGAAATATAGTAAGAGTGGAAAATAAATAGTTGATGAAAAACACCTTAATGAAATTAAATTATCTTGCATTCATGGTAAAAAATGAACAGTATGCATTTTCAAAGCAGTTGCACTGTTCAGTTGCTTGTTAAAAATAATAATGAGTTAAAATTGTTTTTCTGTTTTTATTATTATTTTGTTTATCAATTACCTAAGTTCTAAAACAAAGATGGTCGTTTGAGAACGCTACCAGTAGACGATGCTGTGTAAGATTTTTTCATTTTTGTATGTGAATATTTTTATTAGGTTTTATTTTCTAGTATTTCATTTAATTTTAAAGTAGGTCAATACATATAAAGTAAAGTTACTAAACAAATAAATACGTAGGCACACAGTTACACATAATATCAACATCACTTAACTTACTATCAATTATATAATAAAACTGTTAATACTGAATCAGCTACAGATGTACAGTTGACCATGACCATCTTATGTGACGAATCTAACTTAGTATCGCCTATTTATAGAAATATAAGAACATTTGTCAACGATCTCTATGTGGGTAAATAAAGTTATGCTAACAGTTGTAGGTATTACATTATTATTACAAAATTAAATTATAATACTTTATAGGCCTTTTGATTTTTGCAGTCGTTGTAGGAATGGGCATATGCCAAGTTTTAGAGAAATAATAACACTTAATAACAATTATATCGGCATATCGGCAATAAAAACTGGAAAATTCTACAAACATGTCCAGTTTTTGGCGACTTTTTTTTTTTTTAAATAAGCCTACCAAAGTGACTCTACTCTGTGTGATGGAAAGCATGAGTAGAATCCAGGAGTAGGGGTCATCATCCTTATTGTGAGAGTAGGTAATGCGGCATGGTGACCCATACTATAGCAGCCTGGCAAAATCTAATAATATAATCGCAAAATGTGACATAACAAATAATTTCTTAACCAATATTAATTCATAATACATTCCTCCTATATTTTTAAAACATTTTGCAAATAAATAAAACAATAACTTTTTAACTATATTATGTTAGCCTAATAAAGTCAAAGTCTAAAGTTATAGGCACAATAATACTCCTTTGAGGCTTATCCAGTTACCCTTAAAGGAGGCTGATTCGTCATGCGTATATTAATGCACGAACACAATAGTGCGTCAATTTGTCATAATAGCTCAACTTGAGAAACAAATGTTTAAATAACATCTAATTACTTAAATGTTTGCCAATTAACGTATTTTTATTTAATTGTTGCAACTACCCACATCAGTGTCGCCATTAGATTTTATAATAAAGACTTTTTGGACTCACGATTAATCGATTTAATCGGAATAATACATGGATGAGGTAAATTTTTCGTGTACTCGATAAATTTATGTCACGGTTGGAATCGGAGAGCTATAATGAGAGTAACTAATTATATTAATGACTTAGTATTGCCTTATAAATTATTAGAAATTGATAGAAATTATTTAACATATTTAAACAAATTACGCCATGTTCATAGTGTAATTAAATACACATAAATGCTTAAAATGCTTCACGCGGCACAGTCTCTTTTAAAGATAATGGGGTCATGAATATCATATTATCATAATTGTTCTTCACAGAAGTTATTATTAAGATTATATTAAAGCCATGTAAAACAATATTTACAATGTTAGAACTGAATAATAATTCAAATTTCATTATACAAGTTTGTAGTCTTTATGACACAAAAAGGCTACAAATTTGCATAATTTCAAGGAGTTCTTAAATGTTTAGGAAATATTTTTTAGGACAGGACAGAATAGGAAACTCTTCTTCTTCATGGCCTTATTCCCAATATTATTTGGGATCCGCTAATAAAAAAAGACATAAAGAGACAAAGTGTAATCTTTAATAATAAATTTATATTATATATTTCGGATATCTATCAAATCTATACACATAACGCCCTTAACGTCCAACTAAGCAGAGCTTAACTGATGAAAATACATATTTACTTTTTTATAAATCAAACTTCGGAACAAATATTTGCAGATTATACAAACACTTGGTTCGAAACAGGAATCGAACCCGAGACTTCGGGAAACAGTTGTCGCATACGCTACCTCTGCGCCACCGAGGCAAGTCTTAATAAAACCAAATATGAATTCTTTTTGAATTTTTGAATCAATCAATTTTAGTCGAAATTAATTTATGTTTTGATTAAAGTTGCAGGTAAAGGTCCTGAGGTCTATTTGTAAAACATACTAAAAACTAAAATTATGCGGATTAGGGTTCCTTTTTGCACAAGTTTGCATTTTTTAATACTTTATGCGTGACTTGTTGATATTGTTATTAAATACATTATTTTAAAATCATATACTATTTGTTATGGATTTTTTGTGAGTGACTTGCGACCGCATATTTGTACTGACATTCATGTTTAGGTGTTTTATAATTTATATGAAATCGTATAATATTTTATTTTACGAATGCATTATTTAACTAAACAATATATTATCGTATTATAACCGTGTGGAAACCTACGAATGATCATCTCACTGCAGCCTGCGATATCCTATACATTGTAAGTCTAATGTAAGGTAGGAAGTCCCCAAGAACTCTGACAGACGCCATAGATACTGTCTGTGGCGTCTGTTGGAATCGTAATGGTTGCATACCTACAACCATTATGATTTTTCTATAAAAAATGTAAGGTAATGCACTAGTCGGAACCCTGTAACCTTACAATTTTATCTAAAAATAGTCCTTAGAAGCATCAAGATCCTTGCATTACTTTTTGTGTCTCATCAAATGAACTAAATTAGGACCAGTTTGTGAGGTCGCTCTCCCATACAAGGGTACGCGTCAAGTCATTAAGCCTTAACATAATTAGTTGTGTGTAATAAATTTAGACCTAGTAGCTGTTACTTGCATGATAGCGTAGTGGTTTAAGAGATCACCTACTTATCTGAGTCTTGTAGATTCGTTGGAATAGTAACAGTTTGTGTAATCTACAAAATGTTTTATGTTGTATAGCGCGTATAATATATATGTGGACTTATTCGCGATAAAATTATTCAAAAAAGGTTACGATATCATTTCAAGTGGTTATACCGCTCGTGGTCAAAGGTAGACTGATGTGGGCTTAGCGCCAACAAAACCGCAACGTATGTGTAAAAGTCTCAAAAAAGGTTTTACAAAATGTTTCTTTTGAGTCTGGATGTATTTCTTTTTTTCCAGGGGAGATTTTTAATCCACACTTAGCAATATTTGAAATTCGAAAGCAACTCTGTGTGTCTTACTCTTTCACAACTAAACCACTGAACGGATTTGGACGAATTTCGGTATAGAGTTAGATTGGACATTGGAGAAGGACATATGCAACTTTTTGTGCGATTGAAAACTGCCTGCCTTTCTATCTGTCACGGTTTCATGGCCCAATAGCTACACCGATTTCAATCAAATTTTACATGGAGATATTCACATTCTTGAAGAAGGAAATAGATCCCGATGTCCAACAAACACTCGGAAAGAGCCATAGGCGAAAGCTAGTAAAGAATAAAAAATGTAGTAAAACAGAAAATTATTAAAAGAGTCATAATTTTCTGACGCGAGTAAATGTAAAAAGGGGCCAAGTGCGATTCGGACTCGCCCATGGAGGGTTCCGTAGACGCAAGTAACATCATATAACAGTTTTTGCAGTTCGTTGTAACTTTCATCGATGTTTTAATAATAGTGTTTTGATTGAAATAAATGTAAATTGCGGTTTATGATTTATGACCAATTAAAAGCTAAAGCTAAGTATTTTTTTTTTGAAAAATAGTAATCTTGATCAAGTTCTGTTGGTTTCTTGAAAGTAAATTTTTGTCTTTAAACTGCGAGATTTTTAGATCAGAAATTTACAAAAAGAAGTAGTTGAATTTTTACTATACATCAAAATATTACAAAATAATCGTTGCTTTTCTAGAAACATGCTAATGTAACAATAAAATGTAAAACAATTATATCTTGAAGTAAGTGTTACCATATGTTTGTGAAACAAATATACTCGTATTACATTTTTTTAAGCCTAATATTGGATTTCTCACCCAAAATATGTAGAAGAATTGAAGTATGTTTAGAATATAGTACATCTATGTCGTACAATATGTAGATTTAATTCCAAGTAACCAAAATTGCAATGACGTAATTCTTACCTCCAAAAATCCCCTATAGATAAAGTTTCAAATACAGATTACGATCGGAAGGGAATTGAAATCAGTTAATTCTAAAGCCAATTTACTAGTCAATTAATCTGTTCTATTGACTTCTATGAATCATTGTTATTTTCCTGTTGAAATAGGAACCTCCAATAGGTACAAATGCCGAAATACAAAACTTCGTTGAATTTTTGATGGTTTTCTTTCATTTTATTTTTTTGATCCATAATAAGTTCATCTATTGAAATTTTATTTTCCAGAATATCTCATACGAACAATTTAAACTAAAGTAAATACACTTAACATTATTTATTAAATAGTGTGTTAGTAGTACTATAATTTTGTACATTATACCAAGTGGTTATAATTTTCTAGAATGTACATTGTGTCTGCAAGTCTTTTGAACTTCCGAATCCACACCGACGCGTCGAGAGCAAATATGTGCGAAATATTTTTAAATGCATTGTCTATGCCTATGGTATTATAATTGACCATGGGAAAGAACAGAATATACCTAATCTGTATCTCTATTTAGTTACTTGTATTATGAGTTCAAGATTTTTTTGTATTTTATTGTTCAGTAAATTACTTTTTTTATTGTTATTGCACTTTTGACACTGTAAACAGGTCAAATATTGTTAAAAGTTATAAAAAAACAAATTGTGCTACATTTGTGTGTTTTCATCACTTATCATATCATTATATTATTATCATTATATTATATAATTATAGTCTAACAAAATATTTGAAGAGTATTGTACTGTTGATAAATAAATAATAAATACTTGGGACATCCTACACACAACGTCATCTTGTCCCAATCTAAGCAGAGCTTGTATTATGGGTACTAAACAACTGATATAAATACATAAACATACTTTTATTTGTAAATACATACATATTATACATAGAAGTACACCCAGACTCCGAAACAAATATTTTTAGATCACACAAATATTTGGTCTGACCCGGAAATCGAACCCGACACCTCTTGATCAGTAGCCGCATACGCTAACCACTAGACCAACAAGGCAGGCAAGTCAAATAAAAGTTCTGTGATTGTCATTACGGAACGTCAGTTCTGATTAGAGGATGTAGAATATTATAATATTCTATATCCTCTAATCAGAAATGACGTTCCGTATGTAACTCTGCCTTCACGCCAAAGCTATTGAACAGATTTGACTAAAATTTTGCAAACAGGTCGTTTAGAGCCTGACAAAAGACATAGGCTACTTTATTATAACAATTACACCACAATTACACCAATTGAAAATCCAAAAGTCTTCGTCATTTCATCTCAAATACTCGCATCTACATAACCAACATATACGCTGACGAATGCTAGTAACGAAATAAAACTTATTAAAGTAACCATTAATATTTTAAAAAAGGTGTGTTTGGAATCATAAAACTTGAACTATACATATAAATTGTTTGTGCGAACATCGCGTAATATTTAAAAAGTTCACTTGGCTTTTCCAGAATTCAATCATATGCTGAGCGGATGTGACCAACTATAAAATGTTAAACCTGACCTTTAAAACATTTCTACGAATCGAAAACCTATTTCTTTTTCTAAATTGATACTGTTAGTATAGAAAGAGGTCAATCTTGCTATATTATGTATGTACATTAGATCCGACTATTCAAATGCGTTCGCTATTTACAAGACTGTGGGCGTCAAAACGCAACCTTCGATTATTAATCTTCAAATCTTGTATACACCTACGTAAATAGCTTCTGTGGGTAGTTAATCGACATATCAACACAAAACTATAACACACGAAAGTTAAAAGGCAAAATAAATTTTAAAAAATTATGAATGGGTCAAATGAGCTTATTTTTTCAAGGTTAAGTAACTACCGACGCTCATCGGAACCTGCAACTTGAAGTCACAAGTTGACAACATTTAGGTAGCTTACCTCAGGAATTAAATATCAGGTTTTTATGAGTCCGCGGTATTAAGCCGGCTTAGCACAACATACACATTTCAGACTCACACACAAAAACAATCGCCTGTCATTACGAACTCACACATGAACAAAACATTCTCAATTTCACTCGCACCTACACACATTCAGCGTAACAGCATTGTAATGCATCAGCTCAATTGGACTTATTGGCTTGTTGCCATTACCCATTTGAAATTAAGCTTTGACAGAGGGGAACTCTTGCGTATGGCTGCTGTGGCTATGGTGCCGAAATATGACTTAAATATCAACACAACTCAAATTGAATACTGTGTTTGAAATTTTTAAATTAACAGCTTTGGACCCCCGTTCTCATGCTTTAATTTTTAGGTTGATCTTCTGTGTGAACCCTCACACTACTGCTACGGTCGGGCCGGCCCATTCGTGCTGAAATTAGCGTGACTCTACTACTACCTTGAAAAGAATCTTGACTGTTTGTCCGAGCTAATCTTCGAATCTACTGTACTGATTTACTGTAAAGTTTTACTGGCGGATAGCTGATGTTGTTAGGAGTAAATTAGACTACTTTTATTTTGGGAGTAAAGGGTTACATGATAATCTTATTAAAAGAGAGAGAGAGAGAGGGAGAAAAACAAATTGTTACGTGGACCAATTTGGACGGGTCTCCTGGTTTTAAATATAAAAAATAAAACAACACATTATGTTGTTTTCAAGACAATTATTCTTCTTCTTCCCAGGGGTTTTCCCAATATTATTTGGGGTCGGCTACTAGTTGGTTTTACCTGAATATCAGTTTTTCCACGGAGGGACTAGCATCGGACCTCCGCAACCCTAAGGGAGAACTGAAATTCAAAGGTTGAACTAGTTGTCATTAAATTTGAGGGCACTGACTTCCCAATAACGATTGCCATAGAAGTTCATAACAAACGGGACGGACGGCTGTATGTGCTGTCCGAGGCACGGTCTTGAATCACCGCCAAACTTCCAAACTCCGGACTGCTATTAGGAATTTATTAAGAAAATCCCAAAAACACTTTTTGGCCCGACCCGGGATTTGAACCCGAAACCTCTTGATGAGTAGTCGCATACGCTATCCACTAGACCAACGAGACAGTTAAAGAAAAATATTATCCTCCTACTATTTTAGGAAGGCTCTTAGTCATCAATAAGCCAACTTCTATACGGATTCTAATTACTTCACCAAAATTTTCGTGTATCTATATAAAGGATTCGAATATTGTGTTACAAAAACTGTTATTAATTTAAAACATTGCAGCAAAAAATACCGGGAAATATATTTTACCTAACAAAGTCGTTAGTGCTATTATAGCCTATAAGCTGCCAATTTAATCTTTTGTATTTGTGAATAACAATTTAATTAGACCACAACTATTATCCTTAATAGGTTGTTATTAAATTTTGACGTTTTTAATGGCAGATGTCGGATGTAAACACTTTTCTGACTTTGCAATTAATCCATAGCGTTACCAAGACCTTTTTTAGAAACATTTCGCTGAAATGGCGCCATTGTATCAATTAACACTTAGCATGATGGTCGTTTACGAGTATTATGTCAGTAAAAGTAGAATTTAGAATTTATTTTTGTAAATTCTAAACTAAAATATTAGTAGAGACTAAATAGACTCTGACTGACGGGTTAGTGTACTTTATTTGTAATGAGCAATATATAAAAATAAATACTTACAGGGACTAGGAATTACGGCTTACTAAAAAGTTTGAAACCAGCCATAAATAGCTTGCCCGTGTGGTGACGGATTAAGAATACAAAGTGTCACCACCCCTATTAATGCCATGGGTGTCGTACGAGACGACTAAAGGAACAAAATAAGCAGCTAACATCACTGCCAAGAGAAGGAAAACTTGAAACAAACCCTTTACCAACCCGCCTGGGCAGCGTGGTGTATTAGGCCAAAACCTCCTTTCAAATGAGAGGCCTATGTCCAGCAGTGAACTGTTAAAGGCTGTTGATGATGATGTATGATGATAAATAGGTGGCTAAAAACTTTTTAAGAAATTACAATCGATTTTAATTAAAGGATTTATATACTTTCCACTAGTAATTATCCACACCATGAGCTGTGTGTGCGACCTGTAAGTTGAAATTATGTTAGCTTGTTCGTATTCATACACTATTGAGATTTATTTAAATAATGTTTGTCATCTAAAAAACTTGTTAAGTTAGCCGTTGTACATAAAACAATCTGTGTCGCTTTTCATTTACTACGAAATGGCTCGTGTATTTATTATAAAGTACTAGCTTTCCGCCCGCGGCTTCGCCTGCGTGGAATTCGTTTATATCGCGCGACACGGTAAGGGTAGATTCAACAATCATAAATGATTTTATGTTTTATAATAAGGAACTTCGACACAAACTTTCGTCCCCTATTTCTAAGGCTCCTACATTTATTTTCGCGATAAACAGTATCCAATGCCCATTCCCAAGTTCAGTTCTATCTTCATACCAAATTACATCAAAATCGGTTCAGTGGTTTAGACGTGAAAGCGTAACAGACCGACAGACAGAGTTACTTTCGCATTTATAATATTAGTAGGGATTACACCATCGGAAAGTAGAGATTTCATCAAACAGAAAACACCCAAATTTTTTGAAAAAAGTAGATATTTGGACATTTGATATTTTAAATAGGGTGAAAAAATAAATATTTCAAATCAATAAACTACAGTGTATTCGGGACATAAAAAGGTAAGTTTTCACTAAACTTCGTTTAAAAATTATTTTATTTGTGAAAGATAAATATAAAAAACCAAAAACTTGATACTTTATTTTTAATTTTTTTATATATTATATAGTTTCTGAATTTTTCACATATAATTTGAGGTTATGTGAAAAAAAGTGTAAATAAAAAATCGGCCAAGTGCGTGTTAGGCCACGCACAGGAAAAGGGTTTCTCAGTCACCCATAATGATTAGAAATTGTATCCAATGGATAATTGTTATGTTTACGTATTAATGCGTTGATTTTGTATGACGTTTTCCAAGTAAACACATTGTAGAAGTTAAGCTCTTGAACTAACAAAGTCATCTGATTCGTTATAGTATCCATTTAAAATTCATTATATGGACCATTTTTAGGATTTTTTCCAGATTTAGGAGACGGCCGTTTAGCTTTTAGAGGGGGGGACGCCGTGTTTTTACAAAAAAGTGGCTTTTAAAGTGGAATTTCTCGCAAACGGATACCTAAATCGAAAAATCGTCTTAACAACCCTATAATGTTTTTAAAAGAGCTATATAATGATACACCACATGATCGGGTAGCCGCGAGAGAAAAAACCATCCCCACTTTACGTGTAGGGGAAGTACCCTTAATAAAAATATTTTTCATAATTTTATTGTAGCACTTTGCCGACGTAATTACAATACATATTCATGCAAAGTAGTAAGTAAGTCGAGGACGGACGTACAGACGGACATGACGAATCTATAAGGGTTCGAAGTCATAATCTTCGGAACCCTAAAAAGTTGTAGATCTTTTAATTACCTACAACTTTGCCATTTAACTTTTTTCCATAGGACTTGTAGTTTTGCCGGAAATCGAGATAAACTGTTTTTTACCCTTTGTTGTATATATTTTTTGGTCTAGTGGTTAGCGTATGCGGCTGCTGATCAATAGGTCTCGGGTACCCCTTCCCGACCTCAGATCACCTGTAAATTATTTTTCCTTTTATTTTTATAATATTCTCCTCCTTTTCCAATAGGTTTCATCCTACCATAATTTTATTTGTTTTCAAAAAATATCTAAACTGGTCTACTGGTCTATATGTCATTTACAAACTATCATTATGGTTACCATGCAAGTGTGTTATGCTTAGCAACCTGTGAAGTTTTGACAGGAGATAACCAGTGATACATTTTGACATCTACGATTTATGTATTTTTATAATCACCTAGCTTTGGCCTTTATATCTCGATTATTGCAGTAAAAAGTAGCCTATGTCCTTTCCCAAGTTCAGTTCTATCTTCATACCCAATTTCATGAAAATCGGTTCAGTGGTTTAGGCGTGAAAGCGTAACAGACAGACAGAGTTACTTTCGCATTTATAATATTATAGTAGGGATTAATAAAATGTACTTACGCACATCCACTTATAAACAAGATCATACCTATTTTATACAGGAAATACCAATTGTATAAGAGTTACACAATAATATCGAAATCGAGTTTCATTGCTTGGAATTGGGTCCTGTATGTGGCCAACTGCAAGTAGATATTGTGACCGTTCGACCACTGTCACTTTCACTCTCAGGGCGTGCGACAACAAAATAAATTGCAACTAGAAATACCTTATAGAGATTACACATGGATTGCATAATCTACAAGGGCTTTACTAAGATTAAACACTGTGGAAGTGGTGGAGACATTTCATGTACTTTTAAGTTCCTTTTTATTTTTTTAAAACTTAAGACTGTTCGATTAAATAAGAACACTTTGTTAGCCAAATCAATAAGATCCATGCAGGACGGCAGATCTGATGATCGTTTTATATATTTATCCATTTAGCGTTAAAAGGAACCTAGGGTCGCAAATAGTTTCTGTTTCCTGCCACCACTTCATCCATCCTGCATTCATTCGATCCTGTACGGATGTACTATCTATTTCGCCATTGTTTTGTAACAGAGAAACAAGATAACTGAAATCGGCGCAGACCGGAATAAATATTCCATTTAGTGACATGGCAGCAGGACCGGAGAGACCTGAGTCATAGCTACTTAGAAAATCTAAACTATGTTTATGGTATTTCCCAAGATAAGGAAAGAGCACATGTTTGAAGACAAGGGATTTTCAGTAACTGTATGCCTACAGTTGCATTGTTACACGCAAATATCGTGAAATAGAACACAAAGAAATTGAAGTTTTGGTTTTCCCATATGTCACCTTTGTTTTTGAGGATTAGTCAGCAGTATTTGTTGTAGATACTAGCTTTAAATACTTTGACTAAATAAGTTGACGATAATGAACGGTACATTTCCAAAAAAAATTGAAGTGACAGTTTGTAATTTAAAATTACAAGCTTTGCATTAAATTAATATGAAATTATGGTATGTTTGGTCTGTCTCTTTGTCTATTTTTTTCTGACAAATCTCTGAAACGGCTGTGCACGATTTTGACGGGACTTCCACTGGCAGATAGTTGACAATATAAGAAGAATTTAAGCTGTATTTTTTTACTTCCCGCGGTGTTATCACCGGTTGTTTTAAAGTTAGTTATACAAAAATAATTAAAACATACATAATTATAATTGAAAGCAAACTATTTATCAATATCCTGAATGCCTGACTGATATCAAGACTGCCTTGTTGGTCTAGTGGTTAGCGTATGCGGATGCTGATCAAGAGGTCTCGGGTGCGATTCCCGGGTCAGACCAAATATTTGTGTGATCCATAAATATTTGTTTCGGAGTCTGGGTGTTTTCTATGTATAATATTTATGTATTTTCAAAAAAAAGTATGTTTATGTATTTATATCAGATGTTTAGTACCCATAATACAAGCTCTGCTTAGTTTGGGACTATATGATGTTGTGTGTAAGATGTCCGAAATATTTATTAAAAATGTATATATAGAAAATAGAAAAAAAATCCAAAATGAATTATAACTCAATTTACATATTGATAACTTCCATGAGTGGAGTTTTCAATGAGAGTCAAAAGTGTGCCAATAACTTAGTTTAAAATTAATACTGTATAAATAAGGTTTCCGGTTTTATGACATTGCTGGGTCGCAAAAGTTGCGTATTTCGTCATAGTTGTGAATAATATTTCAACTCTCTATTTATGGTCAGAATAAGGACCTTCCTTTCAAAAATTCTGAACTACTTATTCAGGTCCTATAAATAATTCGGATATTTTTTAGTTCAATGGAAACTTCTTTAGGCAGGATGTCAACCTTCATCTAAGACACAGTGATCATAAAAACAGATCAAGTGATTAAACATATTAAAGAGTTATCACTGTTATTTTTAATATGAGACTGCCAAAGTGACCCCATTCTATCTGATAGAAAGTATGAGCGGAATCCAAGAGTGGTGTCAATATCTTCATTGTGAGTGCACCATGCAGCTTGGTGACTAAAATAATGACGGCCTACTGAGATGCTATCTGCATCATTGGGCAAAATAACAACAAGAGGAAAATAACAAAGCTAGAATGGTATTTACCATTACCATGATAATTGAAAATTTTAATTACTATCTGATTCAACTACAAAATGAAAACTAATTAAGACCTAAAAAAAACTTAATAATATTTAAATTTTAAGCAAGAAATAACTATTTAGTAAACAGAAGTATTAAACGGTATTTGAAAGATTTATTAATTCAGTCAACTAAGCCGTTAGCTATTGAGTAACCATTGCTATAGTCTAGATATGGGTATGGTATTTATAAAATGGTTCACATATGTTAGGTTCTGAGAGCGCCGAGAGTCACTAGACTCGAATGGTTCTTGATCCCAACTGCTAAACCAGAGGTTTGTTTCTCAACACATTGTTATGATGAGCGCGATCATTTCTTCCTTGTTGGGACTATTATATAAATGTATGTATTTATTCAAGTTGATCACCAGTCTGGTTAACGTACCAATGCCTTTGTCTAACTTTTCATCAGAGTACTTATTATGTCAAATTATTACTTGATACGGAGCGAAGCTAATCTAAAAAAATGCCAATACCCAAGGTTCGTTTGCCTGTTTTTGGTAATATCTTTCACTTTCTTTGCTACAATCACCGCTGTTAATGTAGGTTATGGATATTGAAAAGGGTGCCATAATATTTAATGTATTGTGATTTGTACATTGGGTGAATGAAACATTTGTGAGTTACCTACCAAGGATGTTTCGTAATACAATTGATAGTCGAATTTATATTTCTTTTATGCTATTGCTTTACTTTGTTTTCTATTAATAGAGCTTTATATAAATTCGGCATTTAGAAACAGTATAATAATATACTACTACTTAATAATCTTTGTAACCAACGAAAAAACCGAGGAGGTTTATTTAGGTATGCTTTATTACTTTAAGAACTAAGTTATTATGGTTAAATAAAAGTGGTTTATTATTATCTGCTTTTCAGTTTTTTCGGCGGTTTAATTTTTTGCTCAAAGTATTTATGTAGGACATAGAGGTCGGAGGCGGGCGTTGGAAATATCCCAAATAAAGTACAATGCATTTTGTGTAACATAACTAATTAAGATGACGAGATTACATTTGGCACAATTATATGTTAGATACACAGGTATGATAAATTTTGCACTGACGTCATAACAAAGAAACGCATTATGTTATTCGGCTTATTGTTCTAACAAAATAATGCAACACCTCGAACCTAATTGAGAATCAGATACAATAAAATTGATTAATTCAATTTTTCTTATTTGAACTACGTATAAAAAGAACCTGGTCATGTTTAAGCCACAGAAGTAGCTACATTACTATTGACAATAGCGTACGGAATTGTGCATCAGTACGAACTATCTATTACAAATGATGATGTTCATCCCTGGTCTATTAGTAGAATGTACATAATAAACTGTGGCGACTTCCAAATACAGCGCGACGAAAACTTACGACAGCGCCATCTAGCGGAGATACACTGAATTACAAGAAAAACGGAATGAAACTATACGGAGTAACGACTAATCCTGAATCGCGAAAGAGACATTCTCGCGCCGATTAGCATATATACAACATCCCAACATCAACTGTTGGGCAGTGGTCCACCAGGCATGATAACACTAAAACTACACCCGTTCCTCTACAGTAATTATATAATAATTAAATAACATTGCAAATGTAATATTTACTAATAAGACCACAATCGAATCTGCCTGTTGAAAAGAAAATACTTTATTTCATCAATTAACCGGCTACAGGTTTATGTTTCCGGTAAAAGCTAATTCAAGTTATAGCTATGCGGCCTTTTTTTTTTTTTTTCTTAAAGACAACTCCCGCATTAGGAATATAAATTCCTGTGTCACGGGGGACTTTACAAACATACAAGAAACGGACACAAAGAACACCCAGACTCAGAACAACAAATTGTGAATCACACAAAGTGTTGTCCTACGTGGGATTTGAACGACACTTGGCGTAGTAGGAAGCGGCGTGGCGACCGCTTAAGCCACTAGGCCAACCGTGCAGTCTTGACCTGCATATGTTTAAACTCTTGTTTCCTTTACTTATTTAAACTAAATTGATAGATCAGGTAGAAATTTGTCATTAGAATAAAATTGAAAATACCCAGTTACCAGTTGGCGATATAGAAATTAATTCATTGTTGTATCAGGAGAAATAGAATTATATTCGAGAAAATTCAGGCGTATATCTTTGTTCCAATTGAGAAAATATACTTGGGTATATAAGTTTATCTTAATTTATACACCGCTTGCCTTTTATCTGACGGCCCAGGAGGATTATAATAATACACATGTCTACGCTGTAGACATAAATTATTTTTTAAGTATTGAAAATAAAGTGAAATGCAAGTTTTAATAAGAAAAATATCACTGTATTATTATTTTTATTACCACGAACTAAGATAACCTCTTTGATTATAGACTGATCTATCGTTGACTGAGTACAATGGTTTACAAACTTGTTGTTTTTTTGCATAGTAGCATCGATACACTGTATCTCCTGGCACCCGATATGTATAAGCGTTTGATCGTCTACCCGATGTTACTCTTCCACTGTAACCACACCAAGAACCTATACAGTTACGGTTAAGTATGACAACATAAGTACCACTTTTCAGAAGGACATTATCACCAAATTTCATTGATTCTTTGAGTTTAAGACCACTTGTGAAGGGTACGTATGGATTTAGATCACAGTTTATTTCTTTAGTTTTACTTTCTTCGCATATGAACTCATCTTGAGCAAGAACGCCGGTTTCGTTGGGCCGCACCAAAGTTCCTGTATCTACCAAATTGGCATGTGCATAAACACTGTTGACAGCGTCCTTTTTATGGCACACTCGTTCCCCACCTTCGTATATTAAACAATCAACGATGTAAAATGTTTTATCGAGGATGGTTTTGGATAGAAATAATATTTTGTCAACGTTCTTGTAGTTATGGTACCTTACTGTTTCACATTCAAATTTCCGTAATTCTTCTGGCCCTTGTCCAAAGCAAGATTTCAGATTTAAGTCTTTGGATAGCAGTTCTACCATAGAAGTTGATTTTATAATTTTACATTCAGCGGAACAGTTGAAAAGAAGTGTATTATTTCTAGGTATGTAAGGATCATGTGACGGTATATCGTTTATGTTATTTCTACGGCTTACTCTTGGTGCTGTTGTACAAATAGGTTCTTTGCCCTGAAAATGTGTACATATCCTTCAAAATTATAATACGTTCAGTTCTAATAAAATAATAGTTAGTCAAGGAAATTAATATAATTTAACTTATATTGAACTGTATATTTTAACACTTAATTTCAACTTATATTGCATTTATATTCTACATAGATAAAACGGTGCGATCAAATTTTAATTAATAATATAAATAATGATAAACTTAAAACTAAACATAAACAAATGAATTTACTATTACCTGATCTATTACGCAAAGGACGTCTTTATTGTAAACCTGAAAATGCAATTATACGGCTATTTTATCGTGTGTCTATTTCGAAAGGTTACTTAGAAAAGGCATTAAGGGCAATCTTGACGGTTTTATAAAGATTTCTACAATACGTTAGCAAGTGGATTTATTACATTAAGAAATTAACGATATTATGTCATTCGTTTTAACAATACAATAATTTGGCTGTTAATGGTCTACCAAACCTTACTTTTCTGCAAATGCCATTCAATCTGGCAATGTTACAGTTCTTCTAGTATTCAACTGTATTGTAATTTTTGCTTAACCAAAATGAGTAATCATCTAATAGTAATCAGTTTTACTGAATTATGTGAGTATGTATGAGTATCTTTTGGTTTTAAAGTTAACTATAAATACTAAGTCTAGTTTATGGATAAAAGTGACGCTTTTTTCAGTTTTTTGTATTGACTAATGTTTAATTTATTGTATTTTGAGGAAAAAAACCTGTTAATTCAATAGTAAATGAAAATATGTATTAGTTGCACTTTGACTTAGACGTGTTAATATGATTAATCAAAAAAATCTAATCGTAAAAGTGCGATTTTTTTAAGGTATTAAGGTCACAGCAATAGACCACCAGGTTAGCAGATCAGTAAAAAAGAATATTTAACAACAATTGCTATTCAACAATCTCTACTGTGTTTCTCTTTTTCAATTAATTACACATTTCCATTTTGAAATTTCGATTTCAATTTGTAACATTTTTTATGAGTGACGGTCATGCTTTTTTACATTTTTATTTAGTAAAACAACGCAAACCTTACCGCTGTGATTTCGGTGAAAAAGAATAAATGAACGATAGCCAAACATATGAAATTGAAATACATTTTTGATGTACGTTACACACGTAAGTGAAATCACGGTAAGGAATCAAAGAAGCGAAGGCGCAATAAAATGTTAACTGTGGTTTGGTTCATTGCACATTAATGGACAAAGAAATTGGAAACTCTCGCTTGAAACTAAAGTCAAGCATGTTGTAATTTTAAAGAATATTTTTAATCGTGTTGACGTCAAAGATGAAACTATGTTTCCCGTGTGCAGCTTGTGCTACATTGTTATTTATTGCTTAATTATGCATTTACATGACATATGAAATAGGTCTAAGAGTAATTTTTCCAAGGCAACTACGGTATTTGACCTTAAATGATGCTGTAAATCATAGTCAGATACAGTGAACGTTGCTCGATTTGATTTGATTTAAAGTTACATTAGTAATTATTAATCTGACCTATTTCATAGAAAGTAACGAAGGATGTACATAGTTATGGTGTAAGATATTCCTAGTTTGGTAGTGTATTTGTAACACGTGTACGTTAAAATGGGCTAACAGATTTAAATGACATTAGGCACAAAGGCATATTTTGGCTTGGATGAGGGAGGACACACGGAAATTGTAAGAGACGTGGATAATCACCGAATTTTTCGAATCCGTAATCAGTCACTAATATTTGATTATCACAAATTATCAGAAACTTACTAAATGCAATAAATAAATGATAAATTACATTATTAAACTTAAATTCATAACGGAATATACCACAGTATATTTAAATACAAAGAACGATATATACAATTTCATTAAAAATATCTTTATCTCTTTTTTAGTTATTTTTAAGGATTAAAGTTATTACTTACCAACAAAATGAAGTTTTTTCTAATCATTTTTAACCACAACTTAGAGAGTTCCTGTAAAAAAAGAAAATAAACAAAATTAAAACTAGGTCAATACTATTTTACTGTTCTGGATTAAAGGTGTATCTTATTCTACGATATTCCTAGCAGGTTTATCTAAAATAATATGGAGAATGGTTCTGTAATTCAGTTCAGTAGTAGTTAAATCACTTTGATAAATAAAATCTGTCTGCACTGTAGTTTAAGTATTCGTCTCGCCACTTCCTACTGCGTCAAGTGTTGTGGACCCTATTCCCACATGGCGCAGCACTTTGTGTGATCCAAAAATTGATGTTTTGTGTAAAGGCGCTCTTCGTATCCACCTTATATTCATAAAGTCCCTCATGACACAGGATGTATTCCTAGTGTAGGAGTGGTTATTTCAAGAGAAGAAGAAGGATGAAAGTATATTTATTAGGATGCATACTTTATAATAACAACAATAAGTAACTAAAAGGGCAAAGACGTCCATCAAGAAGGTTTATAGACTAGCTTAGAAATCACAGACCATGCCGTCATTCAATTATGATTTTCTTGGTATGCATTTAAAGAGATTAATGTCAAGCAGTTAACATCCTATGACTAACATGGTGATGAAGATATTATTGACTAAATGCTATTCGTATTGTGTGATGTTGTACGTAGTGTTTAATACAGGCAAGGCAAAATCTTCTACTACACCTCTGCTTACAAGGAGTAATTACACAGGCATTATTCCGGGCCGGTACACATAAAAGAGCACTATTTTGGTCACAATGTGTATTCACGTGCTCTAGTTATGGCAAGGTTGAACGTGGGTGTCGCTCACTGCTCCGGGCTTTGTACTTTGCTTCTTACATTTACCATTGATAATTGAAATAGATGGAGTAACGAAAAATAAATGTTACATGTATATTGTATATACATATGTATATGCTTATTTAAGTACTATAAAAGGTGTCCACAAATGTCTTAAAATGAACTTTAGAATCGCAATTATCATCAACAGCCTTTAATAGACCTCTGCTGAACTTAAGTTTCTTAGTAGGGAGCATTTGGCGGGGCAGACGGGTTGGTGTAAGCTTTCTTTTAAGTTTATTTTCTCCTTGAAATGATTTTGTTCTGTCTTTCTTGATGACTTTGTGAGGCACGAAATGAATAATCAGAATATCAGTTTTTACAAATTTACTCTTGATTTTGCAAATGCCTATCATAAAAAGTATTTTTCTACAAAAGTAGCAAAATACTGATTCAATTTATTGCCCACAATAGAATGTGATCGCTGGATCACACTACTGCTAACATTCGATGCACTCGTATGTCCGAATGGTCTAGCGGATAGCGTATGTGACTGCCGATTACCTTCGATATTAGACTAGGTCTCGATGGCTGCCTCGGGCATCGAGACTTAATCTAAGGTTGTTGAATTTTTCTTACAAAAAGTTTACAGATATTATACAAATATTTAATAAGGTGAATGCAGTGAATTACCTCTGAGACCTCGGAGAGCCGTGACATTATTAATATTTACGACAATCGTAATTGGAAAGCCAGTGCCCTTAAACGTATTGACAAATAGTTCATTTTATAGAATTATTAGACTTGTAATAGAAGTTGTATTACGAGAAACGATCTTCAGAACATTTAACGGACTTAAGTATCGTCATACAGCAAGTAGCTCAAGTTTATCATAGGACAATAGTTTCAGATCTTCGCAGAATTTCAACACACAAGAAAGCGAGAACAATTAGAACGAGTATAAGTGTTAGTACTTCCTCTTATAAGTAGTCTTCCGTGTAGAGTTGGTACTTGAGAGTGCCTTTAATGCGCACCCAATTAAGTACTCGAGTTTATTTGTTGAGTATGAGCATATTTGACTTCTCATTATTTATTTATTTGAATCGGATTTGAAAAACGAATTAGATCATGGACTATATTTATATGCCATGCTCATTAGTGCCATGGAAATATCATTGATTTTTAGCAAATAAACTCATATTTTTCAAAATTCGTAAACTTGCGTGAGTGGATTTTTTGTTGTACTATTAGGTACGTGGTTTTCATGAATGAAAATTTTCTCACGTAAATTACCTCAGTCTTGGTCAATTAATTTCATATACATATATTAAATTCTAATTCATTAATGATTAATATCCTGAGCTGACGCATTCGCTAACACAAACTTCATTTACATTTTGTGGGTTTGTGGGTGTAAAATTTTAAGTATCTATCTATTTTATTTTTCATGGAACTAGTAACCCGCTTTAGTGTGATGTTTTTCGTACAATTTTTTGACCAATACCGGCACTACCAATGTCATATCGTTTAATCATTTAAAAAATTATTAAAATTTAGCAACTATTTAGCAATACAGAGTAATTTTTAGCAGTTGGTATTCCCTACTTGTATCTATTCAGCACTACACTATCACTTGTCATGAACATTGCTGTTGCTGAACTTGAGCTCACACAAGTCATATTGCTATTTGTATGTGTAGGTGTGATTAGATTAATATATCAGTTCCGTAGATTAACTCATAGTACCCACATACCAAGTCCCGACTTAGAATCCTTAGGCAGTTATATTGTTTGACATGTAACTGATTATTATAAACCCACACACATTTATAAGGTAACAAGTAGGTATGCGGTTTAAAAAAATATTTGCATTAAATTGCTGACTGCCACCAGTTGCCTTGAATATCGTCTTTGGTATTGTTTCTTATAGATTTGAAAAGTTGACGTAACACAAATATAGGATAAAGTATTAGAAAGACTTATTTTTGTCTATGTATCTAAGTAAATTGTGTGCAAGTCTAATCTGTCAACAAATTATTAAAAATTGTTTATGAATATTCTATTAGTTCATTCCTTGAAGTTACATTAATTGCATTTATGTTACACATCTAATAAAAATCCTCGATAAAAACTTATCTAATATAAAAATAATTCTTTAGATGTTTTTTATATATTGCATTTTGAATATTATTATATTGCATTTAAGCCTTCTAAAATTACTCTACTCTACCTGCTGGAAACCATGAGAAATAATAACGGTTAACTTAGAAATCAGTATGTTTACAAAAACTTTAAATAACTCAACCGTTTTCCTACATACGACTTGAAGGTATAAAATGTTGATTACCAATGCATTTAAAAGTTGAACAATAAATAACTTAACAATAAATCAAATCGAATCAAATCAAACCATTTTTAAGTCAAGTAGACAGCCAGTGGGGGCCCCAACCCGCACTCGGCCAGCGTGGGGACGTATGGCTTTAACCCTCTCTTGAGAGGAGACCTGAGCCCAGCAGTGGGACGTTATGGGTTGTTGGTGAGACAGCCAGTAGTCAGTCGTGAAGCTAATTGTCTGTTCCAATTCGTAGGTCCTATGGAGAAGAACAGACAAGAAACTCCATGGACACTCTTTTCCAACATAGTTTAAACTAACATAATTAACTATGTTTAAAGTAATCAAAAAAGAAATACTTTATTTATTATTTTATGATTCTGTTTTAGGTATGCCCTTTGTAATGCATGTCCTTAACATAACTTCAGGAAGCCTACTTTATATAAACAAATTGGCATCAAAGTTGCTATTTAATGAAGTAACAATCGTGACATCACTATTTGGCGTGCCCATGCGGTGTTAATACGTAATTACTTATAAACTCTTCCATTATGGAGTTGTTTACTATAGAAAGTGTTAGTACAATGGGACATTGAACGATAGTGAAAATGCTAGTGTCCTTCGCATAACAAGTAGTCCTTTGGTGTGTTTTATGTGATTGGTCATGATCGATATCGGAACTGAAATGTAACAAGATCCGTTTTGGTAGAAAATGCAGTAATGCATAGTGATATAAATGAAAAGTTTTGAAGGAATTACAAAGGGACTTCAAAAAGGGAGTTCTTTGAAGTGAAAATTGTTAAAATCATGATGATGGATGCAAATTCATATACTTTCACTGTTATTGGATACTGGGCTATGAAACATGCCATTTCTAAGACGTATAAATGCGATGTCTATTAAGAAATAATGGTTATGTGTTCAATTGACGAGATTTGTAATCTACGAGTACGAGGTATGGTCAATAAATACAATCTATTTATAGACGAGAACACGATCTAATTAGATTATAGCGCTATATTTCTTATTATGATCCAAACCTGGTCATTATAAGAAATATTTATAAAAACCTATGTTTGTTTAAGGTAGTAGAGTCACGTCCAAGGTAGTAGAGCAGCAGTGGGCATGCTCGACCGGGGCGATACTCATCATCATCATCAACCTTCAACAGTCCACTGCTAGACATAGGCCTCTCCTTGGAAAGGGGGTTTTGGCCTACTAAACCACGCTGGCCAGACGGGTTGGTATAGGGTTGGTTTCAAGTTTTCCTTCTCTTTGCATTGATGTTATCTTGCGTAGTTTATCCCTTAGTCGCCTTTTACGACACCCGCGGGATGAATAGGGGTGGTGACACTCTGTATTCTTAATCCGTCACCACACGGACAGGCGGGGCGATACTACCCTCACATAAAAGAAGAACCTAAAAATGACAGCACTACAATAATGATAAGAAAATATAGTGTGAGACCGGAGTTATAATGATGCAGAAGCATTTTACTAGGCCGCCATGCTGTGGGTCATCATACTGCTTTGTGTACTCACAATGGGGATGGTGACCACCACTTTTAGATACTGCTCTTGCTATTCATTTGTCAGAGTAAAGCCAGTTTGGCAGACTCAAATAAAAAACGGTATCATTTAATGTTGCTCTGTGTCTGCGTCGAATTTTCTAGCAAACGCTTCCACTGCGCCACCGAAGCAGTTTTAAATATAGATCTAACAAATGTGTATTTGCCTGTATATTTAACATTATCTTTTAAAACTGACAATGCATTGCACTAAACATCAGAATTTAAATTATTGTTTGGAAAATATCTAATTACCAAACACTTTAAAAGTATGTACTATAATAGTCTTCTATTGTTTATGAATTAACATTAATTTGTGCATTTTATTAATTTCTATCTTCTGTTAAATTGCATAAGTTAGTTTTCAAATATCCTAGTACAATTTATAATCTTAAATTATTACTATAAACAGGAAATGTATTCAAGTAACTCTATAGTGTAAGGGAAGCGTGTAACCGCGGTCAGTTTGTTGTGCGCTAAGCCGCATCATGTGCGATTAGAAACATTAAACTGCAATAACCTACAATCAAAGACTAAATATCACTCTCAGTGTAAATATTTCAAGGACCACGTTATTTACTAATATTTTTATAGGTTCACTGTTTTTAAGTAAATATACTATCTTTTGCATGATATTTAAATGGGAACGTAAGAAACTGGCGTTACAGTCAAATTGCGTTATGAGTCGGAAACAGAGAATAGTTTAGGTAATATAAAAGCAATTAATGTTCTTCTTAATAGATGTTGTAGTGAGGAAAAAGCAATTTCCTAGTAGACCCGATGTTTGAGCGATTAATCTAGAAAAACTCCACTTCCTACGGACGTGATTTCTAGTGATGCAATGCAGTATCGTGAATACTTTTTATAAGTACGCTCTAGTAGCGGCGTGAACGTGATTGAATAATTGGATGCCTATTGTATTTTTAATTCTGAATCTATAATACGAACAATTAAAGATGAAGTGTAACATAACTGGTAAAAGAGTGTGTTATAATTTTATAAATGATGATTAAGTCTTATATTTATTTAAAGATAAATACTTAATTATAATTTTAAGCTATATGTAGCTGCTCTATATAATAACAATAACTCTTTATTGTATAAAATCAAATTTACAAATTGAATGTCAGCCCTGATTCCCAAAGTAGCGTGAGCTGTATGTTGGGCACCAATATATAAATAGTTAAACCGATTGACTGCAATAAACTAATAACGACGATACCAATTGAGTTAATTAAAATCTACTCTTATTTATTTTTCTATTCTCTAACTTTACCTATTACCTAAGAAGAAATAAATCATCACCATTAAAAAAGTAGGCCAAAACCTCTTTTTCAAGGAGAGACCTATGTCCAGCAGTGGACTGATGAAGACTCTTGATGATGATTAAAAATAACCTTGTATTGGCGGGCGAAGTACGTATTAAAAGTATGTTAAGATCTGTAGAATATTTTGTAACAAAATAAAAGTTCATTTTTAAACTTTTTTGCAAGTAATTTTTAAAAGTGAAATAAGATATCTCATATTCACACTTTTTACGTATTACATATTCTTCACTATATAGTCAAGAATTTGTTGTACACCGTAAATATCTTTGAATGATTTATAATAAAAATCTAATATGTCTACTGACCCTACACTAGAAGTCACTGTTTTTTTACTCACGGTTTCTGTGTCTTTGGACCTAATAACATATTTTGTAGCGTAAAATTTTGTTATTATGTACTAATTATATACTAGAGAAATAACACAGTGAGTTACATACAGTTATTAGCCTGTAGTCAATATTTTATTGATAGTTTTATTGATTTTGTGTATGTTGTGCTCAATAAACGAAATGCTCAAGAACTCACACAACTCAAAAATATGAACTTTAATGATAATATTAGTTACTGTTCAGTAACTAATAAACTCATTAAAGTTCATATGTTAATACTTCTATTTACGAGTACATGTTCCTTCCAGTATTTTCTTCATATGTTTCGTAACACGCTAACTCATAATAATAATATACTTACCGAAAATAATTATCAAACCGATCTTGTTTGTGTATTCTCACTTGTGAACATTTATTGTTGATTGAATTCATTTATTTTTAATCCTTAAAAATTGATTTTTATTGCAATTATATTTGCATACTTACTATACTTCTTCTACTTTACATATGTGAAATGTTTATAGTTATAGAAAAGTTGACCTGTTCAAGGAAGAAGTGTCTGAATAAATTGATGCGAATATTATCAAGTTGATATTGACTGCGAAACGTACGTTCACAGCCCGTGAACGCGTTTTGTAATCATGGCAAGTGCACTTTGTTTGTTCCTCTGCATAATTCTATGTGAATGTGTTGTATTTAGATGTTTATTTGCAAACGTGAAGAAGGAAGTATTAAGGTATAACTTAAAATGTTTATGTGATGGTTTGTAATGCTTTATGCGTGATGTTTTGATATCTTATATTGGGTAGTACTAAACTTACGTTCGTTTGAAAATCTACAGTATTTAAATGCAAACTGAAGATAATTCTATTCTTCTTCAATAGGACCACTTTCGCTTCAGAAATATATCCTGTGTAGCAGAGGACTTTACACACATACATCAAATGGACACAATGAACACCTAGCCTTTAGAACAACATGTTCAGGATCACACTAACTGTTCTCTCATGTGGAATTTGAACAAAAAAAACACTCAGCTCAGTAGAAAACTCTGAGACCGTTTAAACAACTTCGCCTTCCGTACAGCTAAATTATAATATTGCTCAAAGTATCTGTAAACGGGTTTGAAGTACTTCTCTAGTTTTGCTTTTTCTGTACCCTCTTATCAAGAAAGTGTGTAATATTTCTAGATAACATATAGCAAGATTTGGTGTAAGGAAATTTTCAGTTTCAAAAATTATGCCAATTTTATTTATTTTATTTATTTATTAACTTTATGCACAAATAAATGCATCGGCGGACTTAATGCCTAATGCCTAATTTTTATGCATATGTAGAATATCGTCAGAATCTCAGATGTTTGAATGGCTAAATTGACATAACATAGATGTTGTTTATAATTTTTAAATAAATAAGACATAAGTGATGTTATTTAGGTATTTGAATGAGCTGTTATTGATGATTTAATATATCGAATATTTCTGTTCTTTTTATATAATCTAGCATTGAACAAGTTTATATAAATTATGGACTGAGATAAGATTTGTTTTTGTTTTTAATCTTGTCTCTGATTAACCAGTGATTGTATTATAAAAGGTTTCATGTGTGTACTTACATTGTGCTCCTAACTAATTAATGCAAGGCTTGAAACGTGATATACGATATAAGTGGCCTTGTATTTGGGGATAATTGGCTAAATTACATAATATACAGTAGTTTAATGTGCAATTTCGTTCACGAAGCATGATAAGTTGTTCTCTTGTAAAGGTCTCGTCCTCTCTAATGCACAAATTTCGAGTTTGGTTGCAAGATATTGTGAAGATTAAAATATACCTAATTCTTAATCAATCATAACGAAAGATAGAGAGTTTTTTCAATAGCAGTCATTTGTATTTTAATACTTTGAGGTTGCTTTTCAACATTTTTATCACATGACAAATTTTATAACTTCTTGTAAAAACATAATCTTATTATTATCTACTACTATTACTTCAGTCAGTTTGTTGAGACGAACTTCATATCTTTAATTTTTTACTTGATTAATTATTTTATGATTAATTATTTTATGAATATAACTAGTTTTATTTGTTTATTTAAGGTTCTAATACACTATCACGTAAAATCAGTGAGTCTAATCCTGTAATGTCTTGTGAAGTCTCATTAAATAATAAATAAAATTCCTGTTTACAATGTCTGTAATTTGAAGACAGTATATATAGGCAGTAGCCTATATATCATAAACATCGGCAATAATATGATACACCTATATTGCTATGATCTTATTTTGCTGATGACTAAATTTTAAAATTTAGTCATCATCATCATCATCAACAACCCATAATATTCTACTGCTAGGCTCGTATCTCCTCTCAGGAGTGGGGTAAGGCTACGCTGGCTGAGTGCGGGTTGGGGTCTGGCAAGACACGTTGTGGCTGCGTAATCTTGCCGTTGGATGTTTGAGTAGTTAAAGTAGAAACTTCACTAGAAATTGTATGATATTTTGCTGGTTTTATTAGTTATTCAAGTAAGGAGAGATAATATTTTAGTGCAAAATCGTTCATTTGGATGAGATATTATGTATCGCTATTATATGTCTAGATATAATTAGGGTTGCACTTGATCGTGTCTTTAAACAATTTCATATGAAAACCGTAAGTGATAGTTAAGTTTCTTCAACAGTTACTAGGAAAGATATATAATTTAAAGGAAAACAATAATACTTAATATCAAAGTAATTAGTTAAGCACTTTGTTTCTTTAAAATGAAGTAAAAATGTCTGAATCTGTGACCGTATAAGGTCAAGAGACAACAACTTGTTCTGACAGTGTATATGTCTATAGTTAGGTATTCTCCGACGAAAAGATGCATAATCATTATATTTGTAGTGCATACAAGTGCATTTTTTATCATTCATAGTCCACTTGATTAATTTATTGTGTCTGGGTATTTACAACATTAACTTAAAGAAAATTTACATACAAGCGCCAAAAACTTCCCCCGCATCATCGCTTATTGGTAGCGATCCCAAAAGACTGGCAGCCTTGCCACGTTGAATGGCAATGCTAATATCTGTGTTAAAAATTATAATTTTAATTTATTTTGTCTGGGTATAATTTCTCTATAATATTTATGTATTTAAAATTATAAGTATGTATTATATTTAACCGTAGTCTGATTCCCACAGTACAAGTGTTGCCTAGTTTGGAATCAGTTCCTAGATCATTACTGTAAACCCTGTAAAAATATTTAATAGAATTATCCTATTTTAGTTAGTGCATATAATAATAACACACATACACACACACACACAAATGAATTAGTACTTTGAAATAGTCATACATTTTCCTGCCACAATAGTATCAATCATCTAAATAAATTTTGTAAATTTTATTATTGGGGCCGATTGGTTTGTAGCCCTTACTGTTAGGACAGAGATCGTGGGTTGGATTCTCACTCGGGACAAATAATTGTGTTTGGATTTAGAAATTTATACGCATGTTTATTAGCCGTTTGGTTACCTAGTTTGGGATGAAATGTGTGTGTGTGACATGTGTAATGTTATTTGTTATTATTATTAATATCTATTGTAAGATTAATTGATAATAAGTGGGTTACTTTACATAAACAATCTAACTTACTTATATTATTGGAACTTCTTTCGCTTTATAAAGTCCAACATCAACTCAATTGGAGTTTGTTTTAAGTTTAGGAAAGTAGAACTAACACTTCTTTTATCAGTTAACAAAGCATATTCACACCATTTTAAAGAGAATCGATACAATGGGAAATGAGGTGTGTCCTCAATACTTCCATTTAAATAACTTGAAACAACAAGACTAGGACGAAACGTTCGCGATCGCATTAAATGTGTAAATTTGAATAACGAACGCGTGTAGCGCACGCGCCGGCTTTGGTACGACTGGTGGAGGCTTCCCGCCAAAACCACATAGAGATAGTGCTTGCAGGCAGTTGAAAAGATTCATTCATAAATGCGAATGTGATGCAATTTTCTTGTTATAAAGATTATTACGGGACCATTGAATCATTGCGGTCGGATCACGATATGGCACTAAGGTATAAGCGGTACAATTTTATTGTTCAACTGTAATAAAAGTACTATTGTTAGAGTGATAACAACTTCTTCGTATACAATTGAACTTTACCAATAAGATCGTTATGCTTTTATTATCTATTGCTCGGTAATTGTGTAAAAAGTAAAAGGAGAACTAAAACATTTGTAGTGTTCATTTGAACTAAATTATGTTAATTGATAGTCCAATTTTTTTTTTAATTGAAAAGAGTTTTTAGTTGAAAATTGCATTTAAGTACAATTAATACGTATGCCTGAATATTTTCTACGAAAGTAACTTTGAGCATACCGTTTTCACACTTTTGAATCAATATTATATGAAAATAGTAAATGAAAGAGTTAACAAAAAGCGGCCAAGTGCGAGTCGAACTCGGGACCCACACAATTTATTGCTTTTTTTCTATTTTTGTGTAAAAATATTAATGCGGTTTACAGAATACATCTACTGACCAAGTTTCAACAGTATAGCTCTTATAGTTTCGGAGAAAAGTGGCTGTGTCATACGGACGGACAGACAGACAGTCATGACGAATCTATAAGGGTTCCGTTTTTTGCCATTTGGCAACGGAACCCTAAAAATTACCTCATAGGATTACAGCCTTTTTTCTTCTTTAAATTACCCAATTTAATAAATGAATGCATACCCATGCATAGTAAGTAGTTAGTATGCAAGTGCTTTTTGATTTTTAATTTTTTATTCCCATGTAAGACAAGAACAACACACAATTTTACTGTCACTCCAAAACATATTATAATGACATATAGTTTCAAACTAAGCAGAACTTATAAATACTATGAAAGCTCTTCTCTTATTATCCCAAATCTTTGTTTTTTTAGCAAATCGATAAAAATTTAGTGTTTATTTGTCTTAACATTAACAGTTTTTTTTACTAAATGCTGAAAGTGTGCACTTACGGTACTTACATCAATTCCGGGTAATCTGATCATATAGGAGTAACTCGCGGGTAACGACAATTGATATTAATACATATAATTATATATACTTTTGTGGTCAATGCGGATGTATTTTATATTTTCAGGGTTCCGTGGCCGAATGGCAAAAAACGGAACCCTTATAGATTCGTCAAGTCTGCCTGTTTGTCTGTCTGTCTGTCCGTCCGTATGTCACAGAAAATTATTTCCGAAACTATAAGAGCTATACTGTTGAAATTTGGTCAGTCGATGTATTCTGTGAACCGCATTAAGATTTTTACATAAAAATATAAAAGAAACAATACATTTTGGGGGTCCCCATACTTGGAACTGAAACTCAAAATTTTTTTTTTTATCAAACCTATACGTGGATATGGATTGATCTATGGATACGTGTTCAAAAATGATGTTGAGGTTTTTAATATCATTTTTGATATATATATAATATCATTTTTCACACTTCCAAAGTAGAAAAATGTGTGTCCCCCCGCCCTCTAACTTCTAAAATAAGAGAGTGATAAAACTAAAAAAATATATGTTGTACATTTCCATGCAAACTACCAACGAAAATTGGTTTGAACGAAATCTAGTAGTAGTTTTTTTTAATACGTCATAAATCGTAACACGCAATTTACCTTTCATCCAATCAATACACTAGTATAAAAACATCGATGAAAGTTACAACGAACTACAATAACTTTTATATGATGTTACTTGCTGATACAGAACCCTTCATGGGCAAGTTCGACTCGCACTTGGCCGTTTTTTTGTTTGTAAATATGTCTATATTATACATAGAAAATACTGAAACTAATATTTGTATATAATACAAACATTTGGCCTGATCCGGAAATCGAATCCGAGATCTCAGCAAGCACTGCAATCGTATACCCTATCACAGCGCCATCGAGGCAATCAAATAACAATGAAAGTGGCATCAAAGTGCAATACTTTGTCTAAGTATGTATTGCAATCGCTTGTGGATTTAACAAGCATTCAAGTTCATACAAATAAAAAATAAATAAATATTTCGGACATCTTACACACAAAAATCATCTAGTCCCAAGCTAAGCAGAGCTTGTGTTATGGGTACTAGACAACTGATATAAATACATAAACATACTTTTTTTTTTGTAAATACATACATATTATACATAGAAAACAACCAGACTGCGAAACAAATATTTGTGAATCACACAAATATTTAGTCCGACCCGGGAATCGAACCCGAGACCTCTTGATCAGCAGCCGCATACGCTAACCACTAGACCAACAAGGCAGTATATAATAAGTATATAATAAGCTTAGGTTTACATGTTTTACTAAAAATCAAGGAAAAAAAACAATTTCATGTAAACACTATTTTATTATTATTCGTTAAGAAGACGAACTAAAAAACAAATTAAAAGGAGTAGTGTCGTTTTAGTACAGAGCTCCTATGGCTACCATCTAGCTCTAGATCCAGATGAGCTTCAGGTCCCATATAAAATTTCAGCTAATATGATAATGCTAATAATTAATAAAATAATGCTGAAATAATTTTAATATCGTTTATTTATATCGTCAGAAGACTGCACGGTTAGCCTAGTGGTTTAGTTGTCTCCACGCTCTTTCTACTGCGCTATGTGTTGTGAGTTCAAATCATACACGGAAAAACAATTTGTGTGATTCACAAATTGTTATTCTGAGTCTGAGTGTTCTTTGTGTCCGTTTCTTGTATGTTCGTGAAGTCCCCCGCGACTTAGGAATTTATACCTAACTGGTGCGGAAGTCGGGGAGTTGCTTTATAAAAAAAAAAGACAAAATTGTTTTAAAACTTCTTGTCGTATCTTAAAACAGTTGAGAGCATTAATCAATTGGTCTATAAGGGTCAACTATTTTACGTATTTAAACCTTTTGCTGTGGTACTTGGTTTTAGATCAACTTTGTTACTTTCTTGAGATTGTCTTAGCTAAACTAGCCAACGGTATGGTACCCACCTTCAGCTCCATTTCTCTAGCTGTCATTGAAGCTGCAAAACTATAGTGATTGTGGTTGCCTGTAAATGATTACCTTCGACCATTAGGGCGTTTCCACTTCCCGTTTTTAAGGTAATAAATAATAATAATAATAATAAATAAATATTTGGACATCTGACACACAACATCATCTAGTCCCAAGCTAAGCAGAGCTTGTGTTATGGGTACTAGACAACTGATATAAATACATAAACATACTTTTTTTTTTGTAAATACATACATATTATACATAGAAAACACCCAGACTCCGAAACAAATATTTGTGAATCACACAAATAATATTTGGTCCGACCCGGGAATCGAACCCGAGACCTCTTGATCAGCAGCCGCATACGCTAACCACTAGACCAACGAGGCAGTCGGTAAGTTTGAAATTTTATCTGGCGTACATTAAAGAAATAATATATGCTAATATTGATCATAAATATTTTGACATTTTATTAACGCAATTGTATGTAAATATCATTGTTTAAATACCGTAAAATGGAAGCTGTTTGCATTACAAAATGCAACCAGGCTATATTATTCTCACGGAGCGCATAGAATACTGATCTAAAACACTTATCACATAATATATATGCGTATTATTTGCATTTTATTATAATTCCCAACATTACATAACATGTGCACTTTGCAGAGTAGTAATCTAATTAAAATTAAAATTAAAATATAAGATTTTTAGAGATAGCTATGTTTGTTTACAATAGTAACTACTTTTATATATCTTTTTTCTGTGCCTGAAACTGTGTGATCTCACCGTTCAGTAACACTGAGTGTCAAGACGCTTTTTGTTGGCAAATAGAGGTGGTGCAATGATTGAAATTTATTTCTGGTGATTCAGTTCTGTGGATATGAACTTCTCAATACCGTCATATTTGTTGCTGAAAGGAGGGCTTCGATTGTTCAACAGTGTGTAGCGAACGGCTGATGAATATCCACTATCAGTCCAGCAAAGCAAAACCCTTGAGAAATTTCTCCCAGAAATAGGACAAAGAGTATGATTGTAAATTTGATTAACCTCAAGTTACTCGATTAAATCAATGGAAAACATTGATTTCCTATGATGGCGTGGTATCATCCGGATGAGCCGCGGTTCTCCCACGGTTGTTATGAAAATTCCAGAACTTTGCTTTGTTTTTCAATAGTCGTACTTGAAAATCTGCAAAAACCATAACGAGAATCAGTTAAAATGTTTTGTTTATCAATGAAAAAGAAAACCTTGGTTCATTGAAATTATATATGGCCATAGAGTGTTATATTATGTCGCAAATAAATGTGTTATTTTTGTCATTACTTCCTACTACTACTTAGTTTTGATTACCTGATTGTCAGACTGATTATTAGACAATACATTTATATTCCTAAAAACAGTTTATAAATATTATTATAACTACACTAAGGTGATTCCACCTTACTACTTTACCTTATTTGAACTTTCTTCGAACCTTATGCAAAATTTCATTAATTTAGTTTATCGTAGGGCACATTTTATTTATTGAAAAGTAACTTACCCACGCAGCCCCGTCTGCGTCTTTTATTGCCCGTAGCGTATAATGTTATACAGCCAAACAAATTTCTTTTCCATAAAAATATTAAAGTGAACCAACCTTAAAAGATATACATACGCTGTAGACTTTTAAAGGGGAACAATTCTGCTATACATGATTTTTGCGAAACTTTAAGGGTTTACGCAGGCACGCAGCGGAAGCTCTCAAGAGAAAAAAAAAACCCTATTTTTAAACATTCTTCATTTGTGCACGGCTCCTATTGATTTTAGCGTGATGATACATAGCCTATAGACTACCTCGATAAATGGGCTACCTAACACTGAATGAATTTTTCCGCGTTTCCTGTGGAACCACAGGGCTTCCGTTTTGTGAGGTGCAACCCGTAGACCCAGGCCACTGATCTTTTGCACGGCACAAGCCACCCCTAACTCGGCGAGCTCCAGAACTTCTTGGAAGCCATTCCCCCTAGCCAGTACTAGAGTGTCGTCCGCGTAACAGACGACGCTCACTCCAGGGGGAAAGCTAGTAGCAGGAACCAAGTTGCCCTAGGAAACAATCATCGGGTAAGCAACGACGGCGCGGTCAGTACCTAAATGGGTGAATGTTTGTGGCATGATACCATGAGCGTTTTCATGATTATGGTTGTTATCATAAAGTAACGGTCGTGAAGCTTAGTTGGAGGCCTTCCGACGGCTTAAAAACATTCAATGGCAATATTGCGTAGTAACAACGTTGTTCTTGTCCCCAATCCGCACTCGGCTAGCGTGGTGACATATGGCCTAACCCTTTCTTGAGGGAAGGCCCGAGGCTTGTAATAGGTCGCTATGGCTATGTTGATGATTGAAGACCTAAACGTTAAGAATGACAGTTTGTACGCTACGTCTTTCAATTTATAATGAATGATCGTTCTGTTCCTCGAAATGAAATCTGAAAAAATAATAAAAAATGTATCCATCGCTTTCATTAGGAATGTGCACTCACAATGAGGTTGGTGGTCCCTACTCCTGGATTCTACTCATTCTATGTGGGGCTCTTTCTAGGTGGGGTTGAGTTATAACCAGAGATCGGAATTGGGTGTGTGAAACTACCTTAAGTTTGCAGTAAGTTTGCAATAATAATATGGAGCTGTTACAACCACTGTTCTTGCAATTGAAATAAATGTTTTTAATTTATTTTTTTATGCAGTGCAGGTTTAATAATTAAAAAAAAAGCCGACTTCAAAACTATGTAAAGACGCGAAAATGTTCGTTTTCCTTGCATCAACCTGTAGCAAAACTTTTTAACTTAAGATACAGATCAAAAAAAGAAATTAAAACCGCATTAGCATTTTGCAGATATATAAAATTCTGTGTTTGACCGACAAAGAACAATTGGGACTAAAAGACCGAATTTTAACCGGAAAAGTACAAAACAAAAATTTATTTAGAACTGTATTAGCAGAACATTTATTTAGAACTGTATTAGCAGCTTGTAAATGTTTATAGTTCGGTGTTTCAAAGGTAAGGAACATGTAAAAAAAACAAAACTAAACCGGTAAAATTCAAACCCGGTTTAACTTAAGTGGTTGTAACAGCTCCATATTATGCCCCGCTGCAAACTTTAGGTATTTTCACACACCTAATTCCGATCTCTGGTAATGAGTGAAATTAAAAAACAGAAATGTGTTACACTACTTGAATTTTGCCGAAATTCAACTCTGGAAGTACGCCTCTACTTAGGAAAGAGGTGTTGGCTTTGGTACTGTACCTAGCTAGCCAGACGGGTTGGTATAGAGTTTATTCAAGTTTTTCTCATTGTAGATATGTTTTGCGTAGTTTATTTCCTTAGTCAAATCTTAACAACACCTATGGGATGATTGGGGTTTTTATAAATTTATAAATATTTCGGACATTTTGCACAGCCCATCTGGGTAACTAGACAACTGATATAAATACATAAACATTTTTTTTTTGTAAAAACATACATAGGTATTATACATAGAAAACACCCAAACTCCGAAACAAATATCTGAGGATAAAAAAAACATTTGGTCCGACACGAAGTCGAGACAACTTGATCAGCTGTCGCATACGCTAACCACTAAACCAACGAGGCAGTTTAAGGCAGTTTATGGCAGGGGTGGTGACACTCAGCATTCTTAATCCGTTACTGCACGGACAACTTTGAGTTTAACTTGGTTAATTATAGAACAGCGTGTTACACTATTTGATTTTTGCTTATGTCCGATTGGCCTAGTTTCCTCCTCAGAAAGAAGGTTTATGTGGTCCTGCTTGGTTTTCTCCTTTAATCAGTTCTAATGGCATCCTCAGGATGAATAGTCACACTTAATACTAATAAACCACATTTATATTTAGCTTAATTATTTATACTTAAAGTTTTATATTAGTCATAGTGAGATTTATATGTGATATGATATATATTAGGAGTTAAAGTATGAAATTGCCTATTTTTACTCAAAAATTGAAATTCATTTGTTTTCATTCAACACATTTATTTAATTTTTGATTAAAGATTAAAGAATTATAAATATGTAGTTGAATCTGCTGGTTTAGCCTGCTTAGATATTGATAGGGGTGGTTTCTACCCATAAAAAGTGAATTTCCGCAGTGCTACAAGTAAGCAGACATAATCACGAGTATTAAAAAAAAAAACATTTGGATTAGATTTACTGCCTCGCGCGAAGTTTCCGCCGCTCCGTTTATTGCATTTTTCGCTTACGGTTATCGTAAAGAATCCACTTTTCATCACATGTCACAATTCGATCCAATTTTCCTTCATTTCTGCATCGATTCAATATGGCAACACAAGTTTCAACACGCGTTTCTTTCTGTAGATCAGTCAAATCATGAGGCACCCATTTTTGGAAAGTCGATATTCGAATGTTGCAAATTTTTATAAAGAAGAACTCCGAGGAATTGTTCGAATTGATCCTTGCCGCTTCTTTCCGTCATCGTACCACGCGACAACATTACTTAGATGGTTGGCAGTGCCCAACAGTGCATTTTTCCCGAAATTTCCTGCCTCGCACATCTAAGTTGTGGAATGAACTGTCGCCTTCGGTGTTTCCGGACCGATACGACCTTCATAAAAAGAGCGTACTCCCATCTTAAAGGCCGGCAACGCACCCTTAACGTACGTCCTTTGGTGTTTCGGGTGTCCATGGGCGGCGGCATTCACCTACCATCAAGTGATCCGCTTGTATGCCCCCTATAATATAAAAAAAACAAATACTACTTAAATTGTTTAATAAAACTTGAAATAAATTTTTATTTTCATTTTTATTTCTTTTATTAATTACATGGCTATGACCCTTTGAGAGTCAAGTTTCAAATCTTTATAACTTGTGTACACTCGTGTGTTCAACTTCAACTGTGTTCAACTCGAAACTTTACAGAGACACATATGAATACATAATTTCACATAATGATTTAATTATATAAAAAATCGGCCAAGTGCGTGTCAGGCCACGCACAGGAAAGGGTTCCTCAGTCACCCATAATGGTACGTGGATTAGAAATCGTATCCAATGGATAATTGTTATGTTTACGTATTAATGCGTTGATTTTGTATGACTTTTCCAAGTAAGCGCATTGTAAAAGTTAAGCCTCTATAACTCCTGAACCGACAAAGTCATCTAATTCGTTATAGTTTTCATTTAAAGTTCATTATATGGACCACTATCACAAATTTTTCGGCGGGCGGGACGGCCTGTTTTTACAAAAAAGTGGCCTTTAAAGTGGAATTTCTCTCAAACGGATACCTAAATCAAAAAATCGTCTTAACAACCCCTTAATGTTTTTAAAAGACCTATATAATGATACCCTACATGATGGGGTAGCCATGAGAAAAAAAAATATCCCCACTTTACGTGTAGGGGAGGTACCCTAAATAAAAATATATTTCATAGTTTTATTGTAGCACTTTGTCGACGTAATTACAATACATATTCATGCAAAGTTTCATCTTTATAGCACTTACTGTTTGGACGATAAGTCGAGGACGGACGGACGGACGGAAGGACAGACGGACATGACATAATTATCTATAAGGGTTCGAAGTCATAAACTTCGGAACCCTAAAAAGTTGTAGATCTTTTAATTACCTACAACTTTGCCATTTAACTTTTTTCCTTGTAGTTTTGCCGGAAATCGAGATAAACCGTTTTTTACCCTTTGTTGTATATATTTAGCCATCCAATCTGACTCTACCCTGCCTGATGGAAAGCATGAGCAGAATCCAAGAGTCGGGGCTACCACTTTTGCTGCGAATTCGGACAATAATGTATGGCGGCCCACACTATGGCGGCTTAGTGAGATGCTTTTTCACGCCTCGGTTAAAGGACCCGAAAACCTCCCCCCCTACCCCTTCCCGACCTCAGATCGCCCGTAAATAATTTTTCCTTTCATTTTTATAATATTCTCCTCCTTTTCATCCTACTATAATTTTATTTGTTTTCAAAAATTATCTACTCTGGTCTACTGGTCTATATGTCATTTACAAACTATCATTATGGTTGCCATGCAAGTGTTATTCCTAGCAACCTGTGAAGTTTTGACAGGAGGTAAACAGTGATACATTTTGACATCTTCGATTTATGTATTTTTATAATCACCTAGCTTTGGTCTTTGTATCTCGATTATTGCAGTAAAAAGTAGCCTATGTCCTTTCCCAAGTTCAGTTCTATCATCATACCGAATTTCATCAAAATCGGTACAGTGGTTTAGGCGTGAAAGCGTAACAGACAGACAGACAGAGGTACTTTCGCATTTATAATATTAAGTAGGGATTAAAAAAAAAACTACTCACTAGATCTCGTTCAAACCAATTTTCGTTGGTAGTTTGCATATTAATGTAGAACATATATTTTTTTTAGTTTTATCACTCTCTTATTTTAGAAGTTAGAGGGGGGGGGGGGGACACATTTTTCCACTTTGGAAGTGTCTCTCGCGCAAACTATTCAGTTTAGAAAAAAATGATATTAGAAACCTCAACATCATTTTTGAACGCCTATCCATACCATCCACCCCACACGTATAGGTTTGATGAAAAAAAAATTTTTGAGTTTCAGTTCCAAGTATGGAGACCCCCAAAATGTATTGTTTTTTTTCTTTTTTTATGTAAAAATCTTAATGCGGTTCACAGAATACATCGACTGACCAAATTTCAACAGTGTAGCTCTTATAGTTTCGGAAATAATTTGCTGTGACATACGGACGGACAGACAGACAGACAGACAGACAGACAGACAGACTTGACGAATCTATAAGGGTTCCGTTTTTTGCCATTTGGCTACGGAACCCTAAAAATGAATTTAGAGGAATGACACAAATTTGACTAGCCTGACATCTATGTATATACATACAAAACTGGTAATACAATCGAATACCTCAGTCATTTCATAGTATGAATTTCTTTTTAGTACACCTACTATAAGATAGATGGCGTACCTAGCTGAGTATTTATTATTCTTAAACATCTTATAGTACAAGTTGCTTTTGTCAGATGGCGTGCTGCTACAGTTTTTATATATTTTCATAAAAAGTTCTATGACTTTTGTCCACAGAATAATAGTACTAGTACAGCAAACTCACTCTGTAAAGTAATTTAAAGAATAAGATTAAGTTCAATTCCGATAGCATAGCGCCAAATCACCTACGATTATTTTTACCTACAATTGCGTTACTTACTACCGTGTACATAATCTTATCTATTCTGACGATGTTAGGCTCGTCTCCTCCTAAAAATAATTTAAATCTTTATTATCTACTTTTTGTTTACTTTAGTGATCATATGACTTTCCAAATAAACATAGGGTAGTTGATAGTAGTACTTTAATTATAATATATTCGCGCATACCCCACGAAACCCCCACGGGAAGTGGGAAAGGCCTGATATTACTCAAAGATATTGAATCACGCCGCCTTACTGTAGGTATTTTTACTATTTAAGAATTGAGCTCTGATCTGTCACAAAATTTTTCATTCATCTTTCTAGCTATTGATGTATATTTTCTTTGAGGTTGACTATTAGAAATTATTATCTAATAATAATTGGGACACATTCTATAGTTGAAACTTGTCAGTATCTAAATAAAGATTAATTGTTTGAAAGTAGTACTTTTTCTAAGTACTACTGTGGTTTGGTACACATTACCAGCCTTGCCAATACCATGTGTTGCGCAGTTTTTAAACAAACAAATATTGCTCCCGTGTGAAGTCATGGCTGATCCTACTTATCATCTAGACCCTTCAAAAGCCTACTTCTGGACATAGGCCTATATAGACTATACTATATTATTATACTCGTATATAGACAATAGTATGTAATAATCTCCAAACAGAGGAGGTTATGGCATACTTTAGATTGATATAGGGTCTGTGTGAAGTTTTCCTTCTTTTTGCAGTGTTGTTGTACTACTTACGTACACTGTACATACTACTGTAAAAAAACTTTAGAAACTGTAGTAGGACTATAATAGTCCTACTACAGTTTCTAAAGTTTTTTATTAATTTTCTATGGATTTTTACAGTTTTTTATTCTAGTCATTTAGAAAATGAATACATCCTTGATATTGAATGATTCTGTAAACATATTTGAGGCACTATCGTCTAATTATATCTTTCCAGCCACCGTCGCCGCTAGTTTTACCTGCTGTCTTCCTTCGCTGCACCCCCGCCATTTGTCTATTATCAAATTAATAGGACTATTATCAAATCCTGATACATAACTGTTGTGAAATCCACCATATCACTGAAGCATTTACTGACAAGACAAGTCTGTCTCGTTGGTCTAGTGGTTAGAGTATGCAACTGCTAAACAAGAAGTCAAAAAAGAAGGTTCAAATCCCGGGTCATGCCAAAAAGTGTTGTTGGGTTTTTCTTCAAGGAAATTCTTAATAACAGCTTCTGGAAGTGTGGTGGTGATTCACGCCGATGCCTCGGAGAGCACGATAAGCCGTCGGTCCCGGTTGTTATGAACATCTATGACAATCGTTATTGGGAAGTCAGTGCCCTCAAATATACTGACAACTAGTTCATCCTTTGAATTTCAGTTCTGCCTCAGGGTTGAGAAGGTCCGATGCTAGTCGCTCCGTGGACAAACTGAAATTCAGGTAAAATCGGTTGAACTAGAGACTTGGTACTAGAGCCAACCCCAAATAAACTTGGGAATAAAGTCTAGAAGGATGATGATCACTAGCATTTGGGAAAAAAAAATCCTGTTACTTTAATGACATATAAAGAAGCACCAAAGTGCTACTAAACAGTACAGATGATGTAGTGGTTTAAGCGGTCACCTCGCTAGTCATTGTGTTGTGGGATGTGTGAATTTCGTGAATTGGGTTCTGAATCTAGGCCCGTTTCGTGAATATTCATAGATCCTGTGACACAGAATGTATATCTACTGCGGCGTTTAAGTTTAAAGAATATTAATATGTACAAATTAAACAAAAAGGAGTTGAAAAGCCAATTAAACAAGATGTTTTAAAATACCCTTTTCCTAACTAAGTCGCACTTCCAGAAATATTTATTTCATAAACAGAGATACCACCCTTAATTCTTGCCTCATACGAAATTACTGAATTAAGTTCATCTTATATAAAAAAAAGCGGCCAAGTGCGAGTCGGACTCGCCCATGAAGGGTTCCGTATCAGCAAGTAACATCATATAAAATTTCTTGTAGTTCATTGTAACTTTCATCGATGTTTTTATACTAGTGTATTGATTGGATGAAAGGTAAATTGCGTGTTACGATTTATGACGTATTAAAAAAAAACTACTCACTAGATCTCGTTCAAACCAATTTTCGTTGGTAGTTTGCATGGTAATGTACAACATATATTTTTCTTAGTTTTATCACTCTCTTATTTTAGAAATTAGAGGGGGGGGGGGACACACATTTTTCCACTTTGGAAGTGTCTCTCGCGCAAACTATTCAGTTTAGAAAAAAATTATATCAGAAACCTCAACACCATTTTTGAATACCTATCCATAGATACCCCACACGTATAGGTTTGATGAAAAAAAATTTTTTGAGTTTCAGTTCCAAGTATGGGGACCCCCAAAATGTATTGTTTTTTTTCTATTTTTATGTAAAAATCTTAATGCGGTTCACAGAATACATCGACTGACCAAATTTCAACAGCATAGCTCTTATAGTTTCGGAAATAATTGGCTGTGACATACGGACGGACAGACAGACAGACAGACATGACGAATCTATAAGGGTTCCGTTTTTTGCCATTTGGCAACGGAACCCTAACAAAGTTCATGTAACGAAAATATTTTTATGTGTGTGTGCCTTAATTTAAAAAATAGGTATTATTATTACCGTGAGCATGTGTGCGTTGTACAATTTGTATTTGGTTTAAATTCTTAAATGATTACGAATTATGCAAATTGTTATATTACTTCCTTGATAGAAGCTCTCATAATTTATTGATTTTCGAATTTGCACATTTATTTACTAGTAAAAATAATATTTGTACTCGATTAATACTTATAATTATTTAATTATAACAAAATTTTCCAAACATTATTATCGTCATATATGCATTTGAAACCGGTTTCCCAGCTTACACACTATTACGGACAATGATATTATAAAAAAAATATCATTGATTACGGAAGTAATCAGGTTCCTTACATAATTGAATGAATATTAATATGTAGTTATTTCATCTTTATTTGTAATTATGTAGCTAATAGGTACAGTGTTCAAACAAAAAGTAATTAATAATTGTTTTTGTGGCGTGCTTGAGTAGATAGAATCATCATTTTTAGGGTTCCGTAGTTTAGTCCCCCCCCCACTCTAAAAGCTAAACGGCTGGTTCAAAAAATCACAAAAGATTCATGATAGTAGCCCATATATTAAATTTTTAAGTAAAATCATACTGGTTTATATAACTTTTTATTTTAGGAGTAATAGGGGACTAACTTGTAAAATGCACTCATTTGGAAAATTTCGTACAAAAATAAATCATTATTTAGTTAACATAACAATTGACTATTCGACACGATTTTAAATCTACCTACCGTTATGGGTAGCTATGGAACCCTATTTTATGCATAGCCTGATACGCACTTGGCCAATTTTTTTATAATGCTTTACTGCCTCTCTTTAGAAAATAATCTTTGGCCCACTATGCCACGCTCCAGACGGCTTAGTATAGATTTGCTTCTTTTACTATTTCATAGTGATCTTTATCGTTAGGGGTCTAGGGGTAATTCCAGCGGTCATTTACAAGTCTGCCAAGCCTTTCTCTTTGCAGTGATGTTGTCCTATGTAGTTCGCTCTCTTAGTCGCCCTTTACAACAGACATTGGCTAAATAGGGGTGACCGCCGGTATTCCTCGTCCATCATCACACTACAGCTCCTCATGAACTTTAAATGCTTTTCTTCACCTCAGAAGTAGGAGGACTTGAAACAAAATCATAGGCATAACGTTAACGAAGAAAATTTATTTTTATAATGTAGTATCACCAACAGTTACCTCTCTATCACAACAAACAATTCACTCAACCTCTTAATCAATTGGTTCGGTTCTCTCTAGATTGATGAAAAGAGTGGCGGGATGACTCGTGCTCATTATATATCTCTTTACTTTAAGCTTTAGTACATTGTACTTTATTTAATCTTACAATTTTTATATCTAGTTCAAGCTACGATTTGTATTTGTTTATGATACGTGATACTTTACCACCACTCTTGGATTCTGCTCATGCTTTCCATCAGACAGAGAAGAGTAACTTTAGCAGGCTCATATAAAAAATACACGATACTTGTCACCAGAGAATAATCTATATAATTTTTTATATAATTTTATTGATATAACTAACAATGTGAACAATCTAATCTACCTTGCAAATTTCATAGTAATTTCTTGCTTTCTGTATGTATTTCTATGTCTGGATGAATTAATATTTATATCTGTACGAAAGTTTTTATGCAATGCATATTAAGTTATTATACATAAATTTTAAATGCGTCACAAACTACATGTCACTTAACAGTGGCATATTATACATTTTATTATAAGTAGTATATTTTAAAGTTGCCTGTAAGACATCGCAGACTACTATTTTCCCAATAATGTGCAATAATGTGCAATCTTTCTATCTACATTTTTCTATAAATTAGCTTCCAAAACGACTACGACTACTACTACTCAACTCTCTTTCTCTTGTTTATTTTATTGAATTCATTATTTTCTATGAAAGCCTTTAATGAAATAAGTACCTCTTTATATTCAAGTTTTTTGTTTCTATTTCAGTACTGAATGTTTATATTTCTATTGAATTCCTCATTGTCATTGCTGCTTTATATGAGCTTGGTGCAGCTTAACCCCTCCATTAATAATCCTTGTGACGACTTAACTGTGTCATTTCGTGAATAATGCCAGTCTAATTACACAATACATAATTTTTTATGGTCTGTTGAGCTGCCTTAAATTTTGTAGACATTTGAACTCTATGCGAATTTAAAGAGGATATTATTATTTTAGCCGTCCTGCAATTAAGCAGAAAACTGGTACTGGTTAGGAATACGTTGTTTTTTTCAAAGTCAAGAGAGTACACAGATAAATTGATTCATTGTAGAAACACTTATCTGCAACGTTTCCTGATAAGTAGATTTACTCTTTAAATTATACGCGACATAAAATATTCTATGGGTAAATAATATACAAAATGTCAATATTTTACATTTTATTATGTTCTTATGACAGTCTGATATTGCTTCTCATTTATACATAACTAGTATTATTCATACAAAACCTTAGATTCCTTACTGAAACCTGTTTGTATAACTAAAAAGCTTTTTAGATCTTAAAACTATTTAAATAGAAAAATCTTTAACACACCTAAATCCTATGCTATGCTCCAAGGCTCGGTTAATTTTTCTTTCCATTAAATGCTAATTAATTTTCACGAGTTTTTTTTAATTTTTAACGTTTTTATTTATTTTTATTTTTAAATCATAATCTTCTTAGCCTTTGTTCAAAGATTATTTGGGATTGGCTTTCATTTATATTTATAAAATAAATATATGAATCAGATACTAGTTTAGTCTTGTTTAGTACTTTTAGGCAAAAGTGATTCCATTATGCAAATCTCATTAAAATATTAAACATGCAAGTAAAACCATTTAAATATGCAAGTTCTTTTGTGAAGTTGAGGGTAAGTTACTTGGAATCCTTTTGTTTAAATGATACGTGGTACGAATAGCTAAATTTACAATATATTTAGTAGTTTTACCATTTGTCTAAACTATACTGGAAAGTTACTGAATGTACAAATTAACTGTGAATATGTTATACAAATTACATAAGTGCGTCTATAATTTTTAAGAGTTTCTTTTAAAATTTCTAGGATCCCATAATCAGATACCGGCCAGATAATAATGGCACAAATTACAACTTTTTGACTGAACAATGAAACTTTTAAACTTAAAGGTTTGTTTGTTATCGGTATTTAACTATACACACTACTGGCTACTAGAAGAAGGATCTTCTACCAGGATACATTTACATTTTAACATTACACTCTCGTTAACATTACAATCGAGGGGCAGTGTACATTTAGCATGTTTTCAATTAAGCTATACACATAATTATATGTACAGGTAAGTCTTAATACTTTTGTTTCTTAAATTTCTATGCTAAAAACTATTCATTTACAAAGTAAACACGTAGGTAAATACAATTTATTATATTTCTAATAGGATTTGGTTTCCAGAAGCTTATAATTTATAGTTTACCTAGCCTACCACTTGACGTATTTTTATCTAAGGGAAGTGCTTATTTCTATTTTCGGCTCAACCGGATAATATAACCATTTGAACTCAGAATTCTTTAGCCCGAATTTTGCATCCTTTTCCGTCTCTGGTTTAGGCACATCATCAGAGAGTATATCAAGTACTTCTTGTGTAACTTTAGGATGGAATCCTGTATCATTGGACACATAATCGATCCTTGTTCTAATACCATCTCTCCCAGTAACATAATAGTAACCTTTCTTGGTACCATTGGAATATCCTTCTTCAAAATGACCATGGAAACCAACAGTGTAATTAAAAGTATAAAGTATTTTCGTCATATCGTTTACATCCAGACCATCTGGCAGACCTGGTTTTTCACCAGGACGAAGCGCGTTAATATCTGTATTTTTGTCGACTATTCTCAAATCAGCAGTAACTAAGGTAGGTTTTACATCATCTGGCAGAGTGTATTTCTTTGAACCCCTGTTCTTGTTTGGCGCACTGGAACTTTGCGTGGGCGTGGGACTTGGAAGTGAGTTTTGTAAATTAGGAAGAACAAATCGTTGAGATCCGCGTAAAGGTTTAGAGTTCTGCGTTGGAGATAAATCATCTTTTTGAGATGTATCTGTTGCAGTACGTGGGCCATTTAAGTTTTGTTTCACATTTTCTTGTGGGTTACTTGACTCATCGGAACTTTGAGGAGGAGATGGGCCGTTCAGGTTTTGTCTAGAATCATTTTGTGGTTTACTTTGTGCATTGGAGTTTTCCGTAGGAGATGAACTATTTAAGTTTGGTTTGGAAGCTTTCTGTAGTGTATTTGGAGATGGATTGCTTAAGTTTAGTTTTGCGTCTTTTTGTGCTTCACTTGGGGCGTTGGTCATTTGTGTAGGAGATGGGCTCCCTAAGTTTTGTTTTGAAACTTTTTTGTCTTTTCTTGGTACATTGAAATTCCGGGTAGGAGGTGGAATATTTACATCTTGTTTTAATTTTTTTTCTGGATTACTCGGTATTCTTGAGGTCTGGGAAGGAGATGGACCCTTTGTGTCTTGTGTTGAGTCTTTTGGTGTGTTACTTGGTATGTTGGAAGCCTGGGTAGGAGATGAACTCTTTGTGTCTTGTTTTGAGTCTTTTGGAGTAGTACTTAGTATGTTGGAAGCCTGAGTAGGAGATGTATCCTTTGCGTTTTGTGTTGAGTCTTTTAGAGTAGTAGTACTAGGTATGTTGGAAGCCTGGGTAGGAGATGGCCCCTTTGTGTCTTGTGTTAAGTCTTTTGGTGTGTTACTTGGTATGTTGGAAGCCTGGGTAGGAGATGAACTCTTTGTGTCTTGCTTTGAGTCTTTTGGAGTAGTACTTAGTATGTTGGAAGCCTGAGTAGGAGATGTATCCTTTGCGTTTTGTGTTGAGTCTTGTAGAGTAGTAGTACTAGGTATGTTGGAAGCCTGGGTAGGAGATGGGTCCTTTGTGTCTTGTGTTAAGTCTTTTAGTGTGTTACTTGGTATCTTGGAAGCCTGGGTAGGAGATGAACTCTTTGTATCTTGTGTTGAGTCTTTTGTAATAGTACTTAGTGTGTTGGAAGTCTGGGTAGGAGGTGGACCTTTTATGTCTTGTGTTGAGACTATTGGTGTAGAACTTGGTATGCGGGAAGCTTGAGTAGGAGATGGACCCTTTGCGTCTTGTATTGAGTCATTTAGAGTAGTACTAGGTATGTTGGAATCCTGGGTAGGAGATGGACCCTTTGTGTATTGTGTTGAGTCTTTTGGTGTAGTACTTGTTATGTTGGAAGCCTGGCTAGAAGATGAACTTTTTGTGTCTCGTGTTGAGTCTTTTGGTTTAGTACTTGGTATGTTGGAAGCGTCGGTAGGGGATGGACTCTTCGTGTCTTGTATTGAGTCTTTTTGTGCACTACTTGGTATGTTGGAAGCGTGGGTAAGAGATGGATCCTTTGTTTCTTGTGTCGAGTCTTTTGGTGTAGTACTTGGTATGTTGGAAGCCTGGGTAGGAGAGGAACTTTTTGCATCTTGAGTGGAGCCCTTTGGAGTGTTGTTTAGTATGTTGGAAGCCTGGGTAGGAGATGGACCCTTTGTTTCTTGTATTGATTCTTTTGGTGTAGTACTTGGTATGTTGGAAGCGTCGGTAGGGGATGGACTCTTCGTGTCTTGTGTTGAATCTTTTGGACTAGTACTAAGCATGTTGAAAGCCTGAGTAGGAGATGGACCCTTTGCGTCTTGTGTGGAGCCCTTTAGAGTAGTACTTGGTATGTTGGAAGTCACGGTTGGAGAAAGACTCTTTGCATCTCGTGTGGACTCCTTTGGAGTAGTGCTTGGTATGTTGGAAGTCTTGGTATAAGATGGATCCCTTGTTTCGTGTGTTAAGTCTTTTGGTGTAGTACTTAGTATGTTAGAAGCCTGGGTAGGAGATGGACCCTTTGTTTCTTGTATTGAGTCTTTTTGTGCACTACTTGGTATGTTGGAAGCCTGGATAGGAGAGGAACTCTTTGCATCTTGCGTGGAGCCCTTTGGAGTGGTGCTTAGTATGTCGGAAGCCTGGGTAGGAGGTGGACCCTTTGTTTCTTGTGTTGATTCTTTTGGTGTAGTACTTGATATGTTGGAAGCCTGGGTAGGAGTTGGACTCTTTGTGTCTTGTGTTGAGTCTTTTGTCTTAGTACTTGGTATGTTGGAAGCCTGGGTAGGAGATGAACTCTTTGCATCTTGCGTGGAACCCTTTGACGTTGTACTTATTATTTTGGAAGCCTGGGTAGGAGATGGACCCTTTGTTTCTTGTTTTGATTCTTTTGGTGTAGTACTTGATAAGTTGGAAGCCTGGGTAGGAGATGGACTCTTTGTGTCTTGTGTTGGATCTGTTGGCGGACTACTTGGTGTGTTAGAGGACTGTGTAGGAGAAGTACCCTTTGTGTCCTGAGTTGGATCTGTTGGTGGACTACTTGGTGTGTTAGAGGACTGGGTAGGAGATGTACTCTTTAAATCCTGTGTTGGATCTTTCGGTGTGTTGGCGTTCTGGGTAGGAGATAGAGCCTTTGAATCTTGAATTGAATCTTGTGTTGAATCCTTCTCCTCGTTACTTGGTGTCTTAGAATTTTGAGTAGGAGGTTGACCTTTTGCATCCGGTATTAAATCTCTTTGCGGATTACTTGTTATGTTGGAAGTCTGAGTAGGAGATATACTCTTTGTATCTTTTTTAGAATCTTTTGATTTCTTAGAGCTAGACTTCGGTGTTGGAGTTGAACCTTCTTGTTCTTTCAAGGATTGTTTTCGAGATTCACGTGTCGTACTAGAGCTCTTAGTAGGAGAGGGGATGTTTGAGCTTTGTTTTACATCGTTTTGTGGTTCATTTGTTACCTCCTCGAACCGGTTTAGGTTAGTTTTTAAGACCATCTTAGGTTCATTTTTCGCTTTTGAATTTCGGGTCATAGAAAGACTTCCAGGCCTTTGAAGTTGAGCCCGTAAATTTGGTTGCGGTTCATTGGGGGGTGTACTTGTAAGAGAATTAGATTCTTTTTGAGGATTATTAGGATTTTTAACCCGAGGAACTAGGCGCTGACTATCAAACACTCCAAGCTTTATGATATTTTTTTTTACAGATTCAGGGACCGAAATTTCTGAAGGAAAATTAGATCGTAGGCCTAAAAGTGGAGTTAGAGGTGGTGTTCTAGTAGGAAGACTACAACCACTGCATGATTTTCCGGGTGGCTCAAGAGATAATAGTTTAAAAGGCATTCTATTCCTAGGTGTTGTTCTTATTACTGGAGAGATATTAGATTTTTGACTAAGAGTATTTAGAGATGCACTGCCAGCATTAGGTAAAGTGGATAAAATTGGTGTATTGTCAGCTAAACCATTACTAATCGATTTAAAGATTGCAGAGAGTGTTACAGGTACATCAGATGGTGCCACATTTGCATCTAGTTTAGTAATTGTATCGCGTACAGAAAATTGGTTTGGCGTAACAAGCCCAGCTGATAAAGTTGGTGCGATAGATTCAACTGATGGGGTGAAAACAGGGAGTCCAGTTTGTATTTCAAGACCCCCCTTTGGTGCAACAACCGATGTAGATGGCGAGGATACCTTGAGTTTAGCCACTACAGTGGGAAGTAAGGTAGGGATCACTATTGTATTCTGTTTATTGACTTCTTTAGGTGTCGTTATGGCTGCGGATACAGAAGGTGCAGTAACTGCAATAGGCGCTGATGGTGTTGTAGTCCTTAGTGGAGCAGTGAGGGTAATAGATATCGCAGGTGTAGGCACAGTAGCAGAAGCAACTAGTGCAGCAAGTGTAGGGGGTACTACAGATGTAACATTTGTAGTCGTTAAAAGTTTTGGCCCCTTAGAGGAAGTGAATGATGGGAGAGTGCTGGATGTTCTAGGTGTCGTAGGAGATGCTTTAGTAGAGCTTGCTGTAGGTGTAGTTGCCGGGGAAGTTGCAGCAGATCCTGGGTTCGGTAAGTCAAGAGAATGTCCTTGCCGAGTTGGTCCAGCGTAGGAGGCTATAAAGAAAAAAAAAAAACGTTAGTTTATCAGGCGTTTATATTTTCTGAAGTGTGAAACTGACATCAAGGGAAACACTTATTGCTTTATATTCTTTGGTTTAGTGTTCGGTTCCTGAGGAGTTTACCTGGAGGTCCTAGATAATTTTTCCACGATGCTATATTACCTGGTTTTGAAGAATATATTATATGGTAAGCAGCCTTAAGTGGTCACTATGGCCATTATAGCGTATTGGCGTTTAGCGGCAGCATATTTTTGTTAAATTCAAAATTAAAAGCTGAAAAAATGCTTAAATATGCTTACAGGACTTTAAATTTATATTCTTCGTGGATAATATTTTGAAATCTCCTTCTTTTGTTGTAGCATACACTGTAACATGGTACACGTCATCTGCAGTGAGGAAACCGAACTCCCCCATGACAATCCCGTCATTATCTAAAAAATTTCAATCATTTTATAATTATACAAATTTGCTTTTTGAAATGAGACAACTTCTCATTATTTTGTGTAAAGGTATATCTTTCAACTCCTTTTTATGAAAATTTTGTTGACGACAAAATGTGCAATTTGGGATACTCAAAATTTACTCTAGAATGTGTGGCAAAAGCTAAAAAGTCAATAATGTTCTTAATTTAAAACTTATGTTATATATAATAATGAAATACTGTAAGAAACTTAAATAATGAAAAAACTAATTCACTAGTACAACACTAGCACGACACTGAAAACTATTTTCTTCTGCTTTTAATTATGGACAAAAAATGTAAAATAATTTTATATACAAGAGTGGGTTTAATTTGATCCATTAGTTTAAACTATTCATGTAATTTCATAATAAAATAGAAATACACGTTATTAAATAACAATGTAAAAACTGGAACGATGAGTTAACTGCACGGTTGGCCTAGTGGTTTAAGCGGTCGCCACGCCGCTCTCTACTGCGCCAAGTGTCGTGGGTTCGAATCCCACGTGGGATAACACTTTGTGTGATTCACAAATTGTTGTTCTGAGTCTGGGTGTTCTTTGTGTCCGTTTCATGTATGTTTGTAAAGTCCCCCGCGACACAGGAATTCATATTCCTAATGCGGGAGTTGTCTTTTAAAAAAAAAAAAAAAAGTAAAAAAAGTAAAAAAAAAAACTTTCATATAAACTGAAATATTACAAAAAATCAATTATTAGATCATAACTTTGTCATTAAATAAATAGAGCAATCTAAATAAACCTGTTCAAAAATGAATCCCTATTAGCATCCACAATTTTGTTTTTTTTTTTTAAAAAGACAACTCCCGCATTAGGAATATTAATACCTGTGTCGCGGGGGACTTTACAAACATACATGAAACGGACACAAAGAACACCCAGACTCAGAACAACAAATTGTGAATCACACAAAGTGTTGTCCTACGTGGGATTTGAACCCACGACACTTGGTGTAGTAGGAAGCGGCGTGGCGACCGCTTAAGCCACTAGGCCAACCGTGCAGTAAAAGTATTCCTCTTGGTCACGTCAACATGCGTGAACAAATGGATCAATTTCCTTTAGATTTGGATGTCCCATATCTAAAACACCACGGTACGACTTAAGAGCCGAGAATTGCAAAACCCCGACAAGTTTATTACTTTTGAGAAACGCAAACGAAGTTGCACCGGTTACCTGATTAAATAAACTATTTATCTTACATGAACATGAAAACTGCTTTGACTTATTATCACATCAAAAAACATTCAAACGACTTTATGTTAATGTTTCTGAGAAACTAATGATTAATCCATACTGACAAATCAATCGTTATTATGTGTACTCGATGATTTTCATTTTTACATCTGGTTATTGCGGAAAAATAATAAATAAAGTTCTAAGTCAAAATAAATACCGTTTTATATAGATACTAGCTTTCGCCCGCGGCTCCTCCGCCCGCGTGTATGTCGGTTATCGTGGTAATTAGTAGCTTATGCAATGTCTAAAGAATCAAAGTATCTCCATGGCAAATTGCATTGAAATCGGTGCAGCCTTTTAGAGCTAAATGTGTAACAAAGAGACCTAATTACTTTGGTATCTATATTAACATATAACATTGGCAATGTCAATGGACTACCACTCCGCCCCCACGTCCCCCGCACCCCTCTCTCTCTCATAGTAGGCGCTTAATTCAGTTTAGTCATATCGTGATAATTTTTAAACTATTCGTCCTAATTACTTAGAGGAAAAGACAAAGTTTATCTACATTCAATACTTAAAGTGACAAATGTATAAGTTTTGATAATAGTTCGATAAATATTCTAATGTGCATTGTTAAAAAATATCCAATTTAATTGTATTTATGATTCACTATTTTGGTCGTAGTGACTTCCACATAAAAGGTTATGCTGTCGCGGACTTTACAACTATTTAAGTCGAATATTTCAACAGTAATTGTGTTACTCCAACGGTTTGGGCAGCGCACGCCAAGATTAGATAGCTCTCAGAGGGCTGATTTTTTTCCGACTTACTTCACAGTTACCGTTATATTATGACTAAACTATCTTGAAAATTTAGTACATGAGAACCGTAAATATTGCATTAATTTTTTTCAACTTTTTTTTACCGATAATATCATCATCAACGATCGGTTACTTAAATCCAACAAATGTGTTTCGATGATGTCACCAAATTCAAATTAAATTGACTTGGGAGGTAAATGATTAGTGTTAGTTGCCAAAATCATAAAATTAATATATGATTGTTTAGGTAGAATATCTAGTAATTCTTCGCCGATTCTTGACAATTGATTATTAATGCTAATTCAAACATAAAATAAATTATAAAAACCCAATTTAAAAAGAAGCTTTTGTTATCTAATGATTATTTATTTAAATATGAGATTCATGATTTTATTTTTTTGTAATATATCACAAAATAAACTTTTTAAACAGAAAATAATTAAACAAAATCTAAAGTTGAGTCGTAGAGTACAATTGTAGTTTATTAGAGGTATTTTAATCGATTAAGATTATAAGTTAGATACATTATATGTACACACACCTGAATTAAAACGAACTTTTTTATAAAAACTGAATGAATTTTCTGCATAGTTCATACAGTTTTTTTTAGACTTATACAACAGTTTGGTATTAATGCTATCGCGTATGTTAAATTTTATCAAAAGACTCAGTTTCAGCGTTAGCCTAAGATCTTTATCTTGATGAATCTTATAGAACATACACCATAACAGGTACGTTGGAAATTTAGTAAATCAGAGTTGTGTGTTTAGATCAGTTCGGAATTATTTAACCGAAATTATATAAAGATGGATTTCAATAGCTAGGTAAATAATAAACTACTGTCGTATCATGCTCTTATAACCGAAAGCCCCCGTGTCTATAACTTTGAAGTATAATTAATGATTGTCAAAAAACGTAAATATTGTTGTTTAAAACTAAGAAAAAAGTAAAAAAGAAAATAGTTTATTCTGTTATTCGCTGGATAAATGTGACAAACGGGACCAAATAAAAGAATGTATACATTGTGTACATATCGATACCAGATTCACTTGTGTCAGTCGGTAAGAGAGGTGACGTTTCTCAAATACTACTAACTATAACGGCAACTGAAATAGATTATTTAAAAAAATTAAACTGTCCAAATATCACGGCTTATGAGATAAAATCTGGTTGACAGACGGACACCAGTGTCTGAGTAAAAGAGTCCCGTTTAGCCTTTAGGGACGGAACACTAAATACAGTACGAGAAATCGGCACTTTTACTATGCTCTGGTTGAATCAAAATTAAGTCGAAGTACGTGTGACTTCTGTGGTAACAATTTTTACTAAAATCTTGTAAGGTGTTTGTATTAAAAATAAAAAAGCGGCCAAGTGCGAGTCAGACTCGCCCTTGAAGGGTTCCGTAGCAGCAAGTAATATCATATAAAAGTTTTTGTAGTTCGTTGTAACTTTCATTGATGTTTTAATAATAGTGTTTTGATTGAAAGAATTATGACGTATTAAAAAAAAACTACTTACTAGATCTCGTGTGAACCAATTTTCGTTGAAAGTTTGCATGGTAATGTACATCATATATTTTTTTTAGTTTTATCATTCTCTTATTTTAGAAGTTACAGGGGGGGGGGGGGACACATTTTACCACTTTGAAAGTGTCTCTCGCGCAATCTATTCAGTTTACAAAAAAATAATATTAGAAACCTCAATATCATTTTTAAAGACCTATCCATAGATACTACTACCGTATGGTGTTAATGAAAAAAAAAAATTTGAGTTTCAGTTCTAAGTATGGGGACCCCCAAAATTTATTGCCTTTTTTCTATTTTTGTGTAAAAATATTAATGCGGTTCACAGAATACATCCACTGACCGAGTTTCAACAGTATAGCTCTTATAGTTTCGGAAAAAAGTGGCTGTGACATACGGACGGACGGACAGACAAACAGACATGACGAATCTATAAGGGTTCCGTTTTTTGCCATTTGTCAACGCAACCCTAAAAATCGCCCAATTGCGTGTCAGGCCACGTACAGGAAAGCGTTTACCCATAATGGTACGTAGATTCAAAATCGTATACAATAGATAATTGTTATGTTAACGTATAATTGCGTTAATTTTGTATGACGTTTTACAATTAAGCGCGTTTTACGAGTCAAGCCTCTATAACTCCTGAACTAACAAAGTTTTCTAATCCGTTATAGTTTTTCTTCAAAGTTCATTATATGGACCACCATCACGAATTTTTCCAGATTTTTTGAGCCAGCCGTTTAGTTTTAAGAGAGGGGGACGCCCAGTTCTTACTTAAAAGTGCCCTTTAAAGTGGAATTTCTCGCAAACGGATGCCTTAATCAAAACATCGTCTGAGATAAACCCTTTATTGTTTTTAAAAGACCTATCTAATGATACCCCACACGATGGGGTAGCCGCGAAGAAAAGAAAACATCCCTACTTTACGTGTACGGGAGGTATCCCAAATAAAACTATTTTTAATAATTTTATTGCAGCACTTTGTCGACGTAATTACAACACATATTCATGCAAAGTTTCATCTTTCTAGCACTTACCGTTTAGACAGTAAGTTGAGGACGGACCAAAGGAAGGACGGACATGACGAATATAAATATAAGGGTTCCGAGTCATAAACCTCGGAACCCTAAAAATAACAATAAGGTCAATCGTCCAAATGTCTTAATATAAATCAAGTATGATTAGGATTTGTAAATTAATTTTTACTTTTATTTTATCACTTTTAGGTTGACACACAACAAGCATCAGTTGCCAAAATGTTAAGTTTGTATTCTCAACAGCTTAGGCTCTGCGTTTGCAGAACAAGTAATTTTATATTTCACGGATTATCACATTTTATGTATAAACAGTCAAAAGTTGATGAAAATAAGTATAATTTCATACCTAAATGTAACAAGAAAAATTGAATGTAGATAACTAGAAATGAACCGTGATTATACGAAAGTAGTATACGAAGTTGACGCTGTGTGTGACAAACTGCGTGCTATTTTGGCAAAAGAGACATGTATACAGCCTTGGCGGAGAGTATTATACAATATGGGCTCAGTAGCTATGGACGCACATTTCAGTCATATCTACATAAAATATATTCTTTACAACTCCGTTTGTTAAAATCTATTACACCTAAAAAATTTCTAAAACAATTTAATTATAATGAAGAAAAACTATTTCAATTTTGCAAAATAGTACCAGTTTATGAGAGAGTAAAAATGATGCTTACCATTGAAAATTATTTTAAATTTAATAATAATTTCATTGACCACAAAATAATAACACGTCAAATGGCAAACAAAATGCTAAATATCAAAACAGCCAATAATTACTACGGCCAGCGAACTACTGACTACCTTCTTCCAAAAAAAATAATTCCAGTGGAAACAAAAAATAAAATAACCTTACTTAACATAAAACGAATAGTCAAAAATATATACCTAAATAAAGAAAGCAATGATCATGATAGATACTTTTAAAATAACAACATAGTTAAATAAAACCTTATAATAGTTATCAATCATCCTGTATACTGTATCATAACATTATAATGTTGTCATCGAACGTAAACAGCAGCACCGGTCGTAGAAAAACTTGTTCACCTACCTACCATGTACTTATTACTTTTTGTATTAAGTAGTACCCGCAATTTTGAAATTTATATATGTACCTGATTTTTTGTTTATATTGTGCATGTGGATTGTTCTACAAAACAAGACTGTTTTGTTGAGCAATCTATTTTCTATTGTTACGGATTGAGGAATGTCTATTTCGCACCCAAGATAAACCAATGTGAGTTTGATGGGTGTTTTGTGCTTTATAATTATATGTTGTTTTCTTACGTAAATAAATAAATAAATAAAAAGAAAAGTAAGTATACGAAAGTAAGTATACGAACTTATATACTTATTGTTATAAACATTAATTTTTTTTTTTTTACTACGAATTCAAGTTTAAAAATATGGAAGTCGTCATTAGTTTTTGGATATATAGGAAATCATGAAACATGATTAAATTTTTAGTTCAATATTTTATTGTAGTTGAATCCATTTCGATTTCAGAGATGTGTTAAAAAGTATAATATAAAACTATAATAAAAACTATAATACGAAGGACCGGATCATTTGCAAGGTTTCATAACAAAGGGTCCACATTCTAGGGCTCTAGCCCTGAGGAACCTCGCAACATAGGTCCCTTCAATTTTCCACTCCGTTCAGATCGATGTACTTCATCGTCCTGTCACGCGGATTAGCCTCTATATGATACCCCTCAGGTAGGGCGGCACCTCGTGATATTCATGGGCCGGTCTAATTGCATGCCAGGGGAGGGTGCCGAAAGCATTGACGATATCAAGGCATATTTTTCCTATGTTTGTTGGTAAATAAAAATAAATTTACTAAATTAATCGCTTACTGAAGGATTGTACGTTTAGCTCTACCCTAAATTGTAGAAGACGTATGAATAATTAAGATCACGCTCAGTAACGGTAAATAATGCTGTATCATGTTCGCTGACAGTCATCACTTTTTACTTTTATCATTGAATACTTTTATTTCGTTGATTTACAGTCCGTTTCTGGATATCTCAGATCCAGCTAGCTAAATCTGTCAAGAACGTATAGCTGAGTGTAGCGGTAACGTCAAACTTGTCGTATCGCACTACTAGACGTCATGTAAATACATGCCGACCAAACCAAACTAAACTCATAATGCAGAAATTCTTTGATTTCACATTCACAATCATGTAAATTATCATGTTATAGCGAAAATTGTTTTCGTTAATAGATTCAAATTTCGATAGATGTTTTTAGAGGTTTGTAACCAATAATCAAGCGTTTGTCACCGATGAACTTTTAGTTAGTTCTGGACTAACCATCCATGTGTGGGATATTGAAAAATGGACCGTAAATCATGAAGCTTAAAGAAAATAATTCAACAACAAGTTTTAGTCGACTTTAATTTGGTGATGTTAACGAGAGAATCAATGTCAAGTTTATTTTATGGGATCCCCTCAAACATTTAGTTTATTCTATTTTTTAGTATTTGTCGCTATCACCGTATGTGAGATATAGGTTGGTGATACAGAGATGGACCAACATCGGTGTCTTAGTAATAGGGTTCTGTTTCCCTTGGGGTAGGAACCCTAAAAATAACTTTTCTTTTGGTACAAAATAAAGTTTTGTGTTGAGGGCTCACGTTCAATGCACGAGTCTGATCATTAAATGTTTATATGGTTTAGGTTGGTTTCGAAATTTGGGTGTCTTGTGTCTTCTATGCATAATTCGTATTTATTTAAAAATATATTTATGATAAATTTATCTGGTTTTCATAGTTTATTATCTCTGCTTAGTTTGAAACTAGATGGCGTTGTATGTGACTTTTCCGAAACATTTATTTATTTCCAGTACATACCCAATTTTTTTATATTTAAGCATACTCTGCCTGATGAAAAGAGTAGAATCTAGGAGTACGTGTTACCATCCCCATTGTGAGGCTAGGCAATGCAGCCTGGTTACCCATACCATAGCGGCATAGTCAGATGTATCTGCATCATTCTCAAGGCCTTCGGAGACCGGGAGAATAATGCAGAATGACTGGGCCTCCACTCTCACACTCATTATTAGGATGCTTTTCTCTGTGAGGGTAGTACTGTCCCGATCGAGCCTACCCATTCGTGCTGAAATCAGCGTGGCTCAGTAGAGCCACGCAGCACTAAAGGAGTACCTCGATTTCACCAAGATCCAATCATCATCCTGGTTTCCTTATCATGGGACCACATGGGAGGTACCAACTTTTAAATAAAAAGAGAATTATCAAAATCGGTTCACTCAATCGAAAGCTCTGATGTAACAAACATAAAAAACACAGTTGAATTGAGAACCTTCTCCTTTTTTGAAGTCGGGTAAAAATGAAAAAGTTTACCATTACCATTATCCTGTTTCTGAAATGAATGAGCTTAAAACTAATACGAACACGTATTTCACTTACAGATTACAGAGAAAACTATAAGATGTCTAACAAAATTCTAACTTATGCAATGGTACTACTAACTGGTTCAATATTATTATGATTCCCGTTATTCGTTGTGGGTAGACGTAGAGATTATAGTTCGGTTTTGGTTTCAAGTGAAAATATATTATCCAAAGATTAAGACATCAAAAACTTTGGAAAGAGGAACAATATTTTCAGCATTTTTCCGTCCTACTCCTACAGAACACCACCTTCGCTGACAGTTGGCTTTTTACAAATGTAAATCAAAAATGTAAATCAAAAAGTTTATGTAAGATTGTTATTTACTCCTAGCTATAATATGTTTTTTTTTGGTTTTTGTTACAGCTGAAACAGAATCTAAGCTACTACTACCTATTGCCGTCGACTACTGAATGAAGGCCTCCCCTACAGATCACTAACCATCCCGATCTTGAATAGGCCATATCTATAAGCTGCTAGACATTTACATCAAGTTTGCGGTCCTTTGTAGCACAAATTGCCCTTTGACCTCCAGTGACCATCAGCCAGCTCGGAGTCCTGACCCGGTCATTTACACTTCAGCGTGTTGATGCCCCATGCGACCACTTTCATTCTTGTTCTCTATCGAATCATTGCGTTATAATTTCTATCGACCAGTAAAACACTCAGCATCGCACGTTCCATCGCACGCTGAGCGACTTTACCTTTAATGTTACCGATTGCGGGACAGTTTCGAAGGTATAGTGAAATCTCCCATATACTGCTTAACACGAATCATCAACAACCCATAACATCCCACTGCTGAGCTCGCGTCTTCTCTCAGGATAGGGTTAAGGCCATACGTCCCAACACTGGCCGAGTGCGGGTTGGGGACTGGCAAGACACATTGTGCTGACACATACATATAAAATGTTCTATCCATTCGATCTTGATCGAAGTTAATCCAGCCGAGTTGGTTAGAGTGGTCATGATAGAGATTTCACTTTACACAACTCATAGGGACACGTCACGAATCAGAAGTTCTAAATCAATAAGACTGTCATGAAATGTGAGAGGCATATGTCAAGCAGTGAACTGCAATGGGTTAGTTAAGATCATTTTTTATTTTTTATTTTAAAAACAATTATTACCTTTTGCCTCATGTCGGTGTTGGTGTTGAGAACCTTCGACTTCTACATTGAAGCCAAACTCGTAAGGTTTATTTTCGTCGTTATCATTGTCGGCGCCTTGAGCTCTTAGCAGGAAACATAATAATACACTAGTCACTATTCTAAATCTTTTTCTAGGAAGCATCTGAAATTGAAAGAAAATTAAAATTAGGTTTACTTTCAAACTTTGTTTGAGGTTTGTTTTAATCAAGTAGGTAAGAAAGCCATTCAGTGCAGTGTAGAGCATTTACCTGTTACTTACTGGACATTTTGTTTTCCAGTACATTTAAACGTTTTTATAGACAAATACTTCTTCAGGTAATTTGATGCCGCTATTTTTTTAATACGTTAAGTAGGTATCCAAAACGAGTTATGTCACTAAATTACAATTTGCAAGTTTAAAAATTATGTGATGACTTTTCGTAAAAATACTGAATTTAATAAATTATAAAAATCAGATTTATATATAACAAATATTTTACGTTTTTAATTCAATCATAAGTAAAATAAATGTACAATAAATGGACTTGTCGTAAATCCGTCTAAGACCCAACTTATTGTTGTAGGCAGTTCCAGGTAGGTATCAAGAATAGACTGGACACAGCTACCAAAAATCACTTTTAACGGTACACTATTACCTTTAAGCTCCTGTGTTAAAGATTTTGGGATTATATTTCACAATACTTTATCCTGGGGCCCCAATTGCGAGAGCTCAGTCGAAAATTGTTTGCATCAGCGGGTTCGTTACGAAGACTACGCATTTTTCTCCCAACGGCCACTAAAATTGCGCTTGCACAATCCCTCCTCTTCTTCCTATACTCGACTATGCTGATGTCAGTTATCTCGATATCACAGAGGAGCAATTACAAAAGAATGGTCAAATCATCATAATTTGCTAATTACCTAAATATATTATTCCAAGTACGGAGGCGTTTTACAGACACATTAAATAAACCACCTTAATTTTTAGCTCCCCTTTCTTGAATTTTTATATATTTATAATATGTATTATATGTATTTATGTGTATTAGTGTATCAACATATATTATGTATTGTATACACTTATGTATGTTATATTCTTTATATATATATGTAAGTATATGTAAATATATGTAAATATTTAAGCCTGTATATGTAGAGTATGTGTGCTATATTTCAAAAAATATGTTTCGTATGTGCATCTACCATGTTTGGCCCTGCATCGCCCTAAGGACGACTGGGAGAAAATGCCTACGGTATTAAGTCCGCCTTTGTACACTTGTGCATACCGAATAAAATAAAATAAAAATTACATTCTTTAAAGTACATGAAAATGTAGATATTGTATTTGTGTCTATACGTATTTATTTATATTGTATTTAGATATGTATGTATTTATTTATTTGTAGTAGTATATTAATTATAATCAATATTTCTTTTGTTATTTACTTTATCTCATTCGTTAATATTCTTTTATTTTTTCTTTTTGCTACTCGTACCAAAACTACCCATGAATTTCGTGTGGAAGAAATTGCGATTTAGCGACAAGGCCGCCATTCATGGCATTGTTAATAAGTTATTTTATAAAGATCTGGTGTACAATAAAGTTTATTCTATTCTATTGTACAATAACGGATAAAGTATTTCCTGGATACGAAAAGTGGTTTTTATCATAAACTATCACTTTTATCTCTACTGTCTCTGCTGGCTTTTATTATTTAGAGTGAATGAAACGTTCTCTCTTTCCGTCACAGAAATTTATATTTGTTACTAGCTGAGTACCGCAGTGTTACCACAGAATACATAATAGTACTAGTACAGAAGACTCACTTCGAAAACTAAATTAAAGAAATAGGGAACCTTGGTGTCATTAGATTATGTTCAATTCTACAATTGCGTCTCTTTCTATCGTGTACCTCTTATCTGAAGTAATCAGGTTTGTCTCCTTTTCAAAATAGATTAAATATTTAATAACTACTTTTTCTCTAGTACTTTAGTGAACCAATTACTTTCCAAGTAAACATAAGGTAGTTGTTAGCAGTACTTTAATTAAATAAATTCGTGTATACCTACTTACGTTTTCGATACCCCACGGGAAATGAGACAGGCCTGATATAACTCAAAGATATTGAATCACGCCGCTTTACTATAATTACTATAGGTACTTCTGTCAACAAATTATGTTTTAAATACTTAATTTAATAATAATATCACATCGAAATATCTGTTCGCGTCGTACATATGTACAGATTAGTTCCTACCCAGATCGATGCCTGCCCGGGCAGGCTCGCGGCCGACTAAACCCAAACTGCGGAGTGATACACCCCTGATCTTAATAGCGATTGTTGTTTTCGTTAACAACTACAAACGCCAGTAACGTCACGGAGCAAAGCTTTTCTAAACCCAAAGCCCAAAGTAGGCAATCCTAAATAATCTTGGGAATAATAAAAGCTACGAAGATGATGATGTATGTATGTATAGATGAATATGTCTAAAACCGTTACTTTATTTGAAGATAACTAAAAGTACTATCATTAATTGTTACTATCATTGGGAATATACCGGTTGAACGATTCACAAAATAGTTCAAAGAAAATGAGAGTGTTTGAGACGACGGCACTGCTTATAAGACGTCAATTTCACTATCAAGTCAAGGTTATTTCGAGCGAGATTACGATAAAGCGATTTTAAATTTTATACAATTGGGAATTTGTATAAAAATATGCTTTTTTTATGTATTTTTAAAACTTTATTATTAACGATATGGATATTTATGCGAAAAACTAGAACAAAAAATCAATTAATTATATAAACAATTGAAAATTTATAAAATTTAATGAAAAATCACGTGACTATGAACGCACCACGATTGATCACCATAGTTGTGACGTCATAATGTTATTAATAACAGTACAGCGTTACCGGCTATTACGCGTAACTTGTCTTTAATATTGAAAATTTACTGCTAAAAAACGATTTGTTAGTTAATTCCGATTGTGTGTGTGATAATGGATTTATAAAGGCAAAGTCTGATATTATTCTTGATGTTGATTTATTTATAATAACTAATTTAAAAAAAAAAACTGTTGAATTTCTTGGTCGGTAACATTAGAATAGAAATCTGCGGGATTGCTACCATGTACCTTTTTGTTTTACCAATTACTCCGTGATCATGGCACTTGCAACAGTGCCGAAATATCGGATACTCATTAACAAAAAGGTACATGGTAGCAATCCCACAGATTTCTATTCTAATTCTGCTGAACTTCTAGGTGCCAAAGCATCAAGGTAAATTTGTTAAAAATAACATTGTAAATGAAAATATTTAAATATTTATTCTCTATTATATTTAATATAATTATTTATTTCATTAATTGTGGAGCATCGCGTGAGAGTTACGGCGGCAAGGCGTAAAAATAATATTTGTATCGTGTTCAGAGTAAAGTTAAAGTAAGATATTTTCAAGAGTATTAAACAATGACAACAGAATTAAATAGATCACAACACTTTACCTACATAATATTTTTTTAAAAGCTGCAATGAGTGAAAACTAACATTATGACGTCACACACGCTCGGGTTTGTTCGGGAGCTGTCGGTCTTAGGTACTCGATTCCAAAATTATTTTTATATTTAATAAGATTTGAATTATTGCGAAAATAAAAATGGTTTTGTTATAAAACTTAAATGATCTTTCAATTTATCACAAAAAAATATATATTTAAAAACTGAATTGCATTAGTCATTTTAAAATTAAACATTTGATTAGATTGCCGATCTTTTTTGGATTAGTAAATCTTTTACTCATAAACTTATCAGATTTCTATGGGATACCTATATACATATATCATCAGGAACTAGTTTACTTGTCAAACTGGTCGTTCATCGTTTTCCAAACACGCTGACAGATTGGCTTGGTGACAACTACTTAATATTCCAAAAAGGTGCGGTATTGTTAAATTGTTGTTAACATTATGTTAATAAGACAAAAATAAATGATGATTAACGTTGTACTATTATAGTGTCTAGAAAACTTGTATTTATATATAGCCATATTTGTATATACATAATTAAGTTTAATGTTTAGGCACTCTTATGGCCGTTTTCACCAATTTCCTCTAAATTTAAGGGGCGACTTAAAGAAAATTAGCCCTTAGTTATATGTTTGTTTTCACAAACCTTTAGGGCACACTTTTTCTCTTAAAATATACGAGCTCCCTATGGTATAGTGGCCTAACCTATTAAGGAGACTGTTAAAGTAGAAATGCTGAAAATGGGCATATTGTTTCTACTGTTTAGTTCAACTTTTAAGCTCGCTTAATGCTCTCCGCTCTACTCGCGTAAATTTCGCCTATTTGATTTTTTTACATTTATAAATGATTTGGTTTCTAATTGGTAAAAGTATTTTCAAGATTATGGTTTAATAGATCTAGAAATTACCTTCTACAATCTAAGACATGTGTTTATTCGTGTTTCCCGTAATATTATATTAGGATATTTTTTCCCCGGATGAAAGTAACAAGAGACTTCCTGTAGGAGTTGTAATATATTGTTTTCTTTCCGATAGAGTTTCCTTTGAGTTTACGACTAATCCGTAGTGCTGGTATGAATAAGTAATAAATAACGAAATTTTGAAATTAGAAAACATATTTTTAGTAACTTAATACTTGACAGAATTATAGATATTTGTTTGTTTCGACAAAAGTAACTAAAATATTGAAAAACAATATACATTTAATGAACCGTAACTAGTAAATAAATTATTTTACTATAGTTTACAACATTACAACGTTTACGTTATAACACACATACATGTTATGTATGTTAATGTATGTTACATTAGCGTATAACCTAATAATTTTACTTCACCAATCGTTTTGAAATATTCTTTGCTAACATACATATAAAGGACCAAATGTTTCTATAGAGAGAGCCTTCACGAATAATATTTCCCGGATAAGATTACTTCTAATTCTTCATCAACTTTTCACTTCAGAACGTCAATAATTATGCTTAATCGCAAGGATTTTTTTAAAAACCTTGCAATTTTAATAAGTATTTACCATTTTTAGTACCATTATTTTAAATTGACATTGAAATGATGACAATATGTATTATGCATGAAATTATTATAGATTTGCATTAAATTAATATATTTTATGATTATAAGTATTTACAAGATATAAGACAACTGGTATTAACATTTAGGTATTTCTTTTTATAGTGTTTAGACTTTCGCGATTTATACACATACTCATGTTTTTTACTGTATACGGGACTTTTTCGCGATAAAATTTAAAAGGTTACGATACCTTCTACTTTCCGACGTTTCGAACGGGTTATATCGCTCGTGGTCACGGGTAAAACGAAGAAAAGTAGAAGGTTTCGTAACTTTTTTAATTTTATGGCGAATCGGTCTCGTATACAGTAAAAAAAATGAGTATGTGTAAAAGTCGCGAGAGTCTAAAAACAGTTATTAAAGTTACCAGCTCTTGTTCTGACACAACAAGCTCAAACTCCTACCATGTCCAAAATTTTCAAGTAATACAGTAAAATCCCATACAAATGGTAATCTAAATCAGCAAGTACAAAATATAAAACCTAAAAATCATCATCATCATCATCATCATCAGCCCATCGCAGTCCTCTACTGGACATAGGCCTCTCCCATTGCACACCACTGTGGTCGATTTTGGGCTTCTCGCATCCAGCTCCTGCCAGCCATCTTACGCAGGTCGTCACTCCACCTCGCCTGTGGGCGTCCTACACTACGTTTACCGAGACGCGGTCTCCACTCCAGAACTCTTCTGCCCCAACGGCCATCAGTTCTGCGGCTAATATGGCTAGCCCACTGCCACTTCAGCTTGCTAATCCGGTGGGCTATGTCGATGACCTTAGTTCTCTGACGGATCACCTCATTTCTGATACGATCCCTCTGAGAAATGCCGAGCATAGCCCTTTCCATAGCACGCTGAGCAACTTTAAGCTTATGGACCAACCGTACCGTAAGTGTCCAGGTCTCGGCTCCGTATATCATGACTGGTAGGACGCACTGATTGAAAACTTTCGTTTTTAGACATTGTGGGATAGACGACAAAAAGACTTGACGTAGCTTTCCAAACAAAAATACAACAGTAAAAAGGATCTACGTTCATGACCTTAGTTTTGAGAAAGGCAGTATAACCGAAAAACATCTCATGGATAAAAGGCAGGCCCTTGGCTACCGCAGCGAAAAGAACAGACGTAACAGCGATATCAACTCTTGGGCTGCCGCTGACTGTCTAGGAACAAGGAAAGATGTCTATAACAAGACATTTTGAGTGTAGAGCTTTTTCATGTAAAAAATATTTTCGTTTAAATAGCTCTCTTTAAAAGAGGGAAAAACTTTGTAATATTATAATACTCTCGGAAAACACAGTTCGATAGAACAGTTACAAGTAGGTTGAAGTTTACTTTCAAAGTTGTTAATATAGAAACTTATTAAGCGCGATAGTTACCCAATATTTTTTTTGTCGATATATGATGTTTGGAATTCATACTTATATATACGGTGTACATACATAAAAGCATGCTACCGAATGAAGTAAAATCCCTCATTTTCATTTTAGTAGTCGTTTAGAATACTCTACAGGAAACTCTAAAGGAACCTCAAACAAAATATCATCTTACCGAATTAATTTCCTTAATAATATTCTTAATTATTCATCAACAATTTGAATTCTTAATATTTTAACATTGACTATCAAACTAGACATTATGTGTTGAACTTCAACCTCTCTAATATTATTAACTTTGTGTTACTTTGGCTATCTAAAAGTTCGTGTATTATTGCAAATGGAAATCATGTTTTAAGTGGAATTACAGTTGATTTGCATATACAGAGAATTTATGTAAAAAGCTATACACATTAGATACATGGATTATGTCATGTGTCATATCATACCTGACAATCAGCATTATATGATAAAAACCTTAAAAAATATATGAAGGCAACTATTGGGAAGGAAAATTGATTTGTAATGAATCCAATTTTCAAGTCAAGGTCACGGAATAGTGTCTTTAAAGAAAGAAAATAGTACAATACCACTGGAACTTAGCTTAAAATTTTTAAGAAAAAATATGTTAGCAATACGGTTGCGGTAAGTCTGTAATGAAAAACTAAATAGTAAATTTACAAAATGTACTGATAGAACTCAGTTCATTTCCTACAAAAATATTTGTAAGAATGAAATATCCTTCCTACTACTTAGTACCTTTAAATAAACTTTTTTTTCTTTTCACACACACGTGTAAATATCAGACTACTCTCTGACGAGCTTTTTAAACAAGTGAAGAAATTCGGCTATCAAGACCATGAGAAATTGATCTAAGAGAGTTTTAAATAATATTTTTCTTATGAAAGGACATAAAATAATTCATAATCTTATTCAAAATAAAGTTTCAGAAACAAAAGGCCTTAGTTTGTCGGGTTAGTAGTAATACCAATCATATAGTGTCGGATTATGATTAGTGATTAACGTTACAACTCTGTGAAAATCTAGTCATATTAATTGGGTAACAGATACGGGGTATTAAACCATATCATTGTAAATATAGAATGTTGTATAATTTCATATTTAGTTGTATCACCGTTTTTTCTTTCAATACTTTAAAAGATTATGTCAAAAGGGCAATTGATGAAAATGAGAAATTTTGATTTACGTTTAACAAATAGAACACGAAAGTGTCAGAGTTAAAGTCTAATTTGTTGGGAAATATGCGTCATAAGCAGTCTTCTAAAAAAATAATTAACATGTCGCATAATACACTCACCGTTAAGAGTCACTCTCTAGAGTTACATATCGTTAAATACATACCTTTCAAAATAATTAGGTTATCAAATGTTTTTCCAAATCCGACTTGTAGTTCTTGAAAAGCTATGCGTGTTCAAGAAAAAAAACTTAAATTTTAGTACAGACATTTTTTTATGAATTGAATTAATTTATTTAATGATGTCACTATTGGCTTACCTTCTGTCTGTGTATTTACTGTAATATTAGCCGATGATCGGCCGGCCTGTTGCGCAAGAGTTCGCACGCGACTGTGCCGATTCTTTGAATGAGATAATTTATTAATACAACTTCCTAGCTCATGCAAATGATGAGTTACCAGTTAAGTTGTATTTGATAATACTTATGGGCATATTTTATCGCGAGACAGAACTAAGTTTTTGTACCTACTGTACAGGTTTTCGATTTCGTTTTCATTGTCACGTCCTTTAAATAATATATGTACTTGTTTATATGTATATGAATTGGTATAATGAGCTATGTACTATTTTACTGTGTTAGATTTTGTCACACCTCTCGATAAACCTATGCATAATCTTGGTTTAAGTGTTCTTTGATTCTACTAGCATAATTTGTAAGTGAACTTTAATCGCAAACCACTTTCATAATTAAATAAATAAATCGAAATTTTCTTATTAAAAAAGTTCGATATCGACTAATATCTTGAATTGTGCACGTTTGATAACAGTAGCTGTTGATAAAAGCTGATTAAAAAAGCTCTCAACAAAGTAGTAAGAGTTGTTAAAGTTCAGTTGGTAATTAATAATTGTATAGGGTCTGGGTAATTTTCATCGGATGTTTTAAAATGTTATCTCAGTCTCAATACTTGGTTACTATTTTTTATGAGCATATGCACTAGTTTAAACCATGGAGGATTTAATGCGATAGGAGACCGCATATTTAACATAGTATCATTTTAACTACATTAAAATATCCTGAAGTATATGCCTGCACTCCATCCGTGTCAGGAAGTCATTTTAAAATTCTTTGATGTGAGTTTGGCCTGCGTATGTACTGGTATGCACCAACAATTTCATCCAGCAGCTCGTTAAGAGTTTTTGGTAGGTTATATTTACACATTCTCGTCCCATTTAAGTTGTTGTAATGAGGCACTATATTTGTTTAGGTGTGACCGCTTTATTTGGTTACCTTTTCATTGGTAAATACTCTTCCCGCATAACGGCCATTATGATTTTGTTCTGTATAGGGAGTACCTTACAGTAATGAAATAGTTCATTATAATACCCATTATAGAACCAGCACGCAGTTATTACAATAGTAGTCGAAAGACCATATCCTACAACAGAATCTGTCAGTGCGAAATATATTAAACGAAGCGTTTTAATTCCATTTATTACAAACATGTTCTATGTCCCCACATAGTCTTCCAGTTAAAACCATTGTCTATTTTAAGAACTAGGGACATATATTCCGTTACTAGGTTATTACCGTGATATACAAAACTAATAATAATATTTACAGTTATGATTAGGCCTGCAGATAACGTACTGTATACGAACTGTTATTGTAAAAAATATGAACGTCGTTTTTTATAACATAACTAGCTGCACCTGCCGGTGTTTCCTACCGCTTGTAGATGGCCCCCTTCTGAAAGGGAACACCGCTCAAAAATTATACGGCGCGCGCTTTGTACGATACGATACGCACGCGAATCCACCCCGGGCCGCGTATACTAGGGTGACAGATGACCTTATTTGTCACGCCCAGGCCTGTGCTTATAGAGGACGGAGATTGTTTAATGATTTCCGGCGCCTGATTTACCTGCGATATCTGGCCCGTTTCCGGGGCCTGGCGGACCGGAAGAGTTCTGAACCTCTCCCGGTCTCGCTCAGTCATCTCCTTCGCGGGCATGACTTGCTCACAGAAAGAGACGGCGGAGATCCACGCGCTGTCGTTCCGTATCATGGCCATAATCATATTATAGAGCGAGAGACTTCCCACCCCGATGGCCGCCACGAGGTCACGTCTCGGCTTCTCCCACGCCGGACATTCTACCAGCGTATGAAGTGCCGTGTCCACGGTCTGGCCACCACAGTGGTGGCATTCAGGCGTTGGCGTTTTGCGGATCAGACATATAGGATCTCCAAAGCATCCCTTTCCAGTGATCATCTGTGTCAACCTTCGGAAGTCCCATCGGCCATCGAGTACAAGCCCCACTTACCTCATAGAGGGCTCGATGCCCATGCGAGTGCCTCCTACTATAAGGCAGACTCCCTCTTTGTGGGTGGCTTACTCCGAGGTCCATGAAAGAATAAGGCTTCGATGTCCAATGACACCGCCAACACCACTTTGCCCCGGGAAACTGTTTCCTCCACCAGGACCATCAAGCGCATTATTGCATCCACGTTGAAGCGCCCCTGGCGGAAACCATATTGTTTCTCCGCCAGATCCAGCCCCACCCTGTAGAGGTGCTTAACGAGGCGATGTGCAAGCTAATTTAAAGAAAAAAGTTATTTCGTTTGTGGCCAGTATAGCATAATATTTTTGCGTCACATTTAAGGTATAGTATATGATATATAATTTTTTTAACACAAAATCCATTTTACCTAATGTTTCCTTAGTCTTCTACGCTTCACTATCTTTAAAACTGCATAAATAACATATTTTGAACGTATATAAAAGTTTCATTCAGAGTTTCTGACACATATTTCCGATAAATTATTATAATTTATGATGATTTGTAACGAATAATCGTTGCAATTGGTTTTATAATGTTTAACAATAGATTGAATTCAAATTAATGGTGCTAGTAAAATATTTATGATTAGATAAATTTGAAAGTGGAACAATTTATGACATCCATTTATTACGATGATATGTTTTTAAATCCGCAAATGATTCAAAGTGGTGACACCTGTAAAACTGGTTTAATATTTACATTTTCATAATTTTAAACGAAACTGTAGGTCGTATTTGCATTTATTGAGAACCTAATTTTGATTATTATGTTAATTTAATGGATATCGTGATAAACAGTGGTCAATTTCATGTTCAAATCTCTCATCAACTTTCCCTATGTCTAATGGTAAGCATGAGCAGAATCCAAGAATAGTGGTCACCATCCTTATTGTTAGTGCATACAATGCTGCATGGAGGGGTCCCACCGTAAAAGCCTAGTAAGATGCGTCTTTATAGCTAACGGTACGGAACCGTTCGTGTTCGTGTTAGAGTCGTACTTGGCCGTTTTTTTATAAATGTGACTTCCAAAGTGACTTTCATCTGCCTGATGGAAAGCATGAGCAGAATCCAAGAGAAATGGTGAAAATACCCCTAAAACTCCTAATGCTAGCAATGCAATGTATTGACCTACATACACCCATTGTGTGAGGATAGTACCATGGTCGTGAAAGTTAGTTCGTGCTTTCTATACCTATCGTATATTACCGAATATCCATTACTAAGTAGTAATAACAGTAGTAATTGTACTTGTAGTATTTAGTGGGTCTAGCACATAAAAAAGTAATTACCTGAACTACTGTCACCTTCTGTATATAATCATATAAGAATAATATACCTATATAATCAGAGAATCACCAATTCAAAACGAAAGTCAAAACTAAAAGTGTATGCCGTAAATTAAATATTTTTTTTAACTTTTAAAAAATATGGCTATATTTCTTTGAGAAATAAACATAATGTATTAATTATCGAAATCTTTCCAGTCAATTGGAAGATGTAATAATTTATTTATTTTATTTTATTTTATTTTATTCGGAATACCAACAGCTTAAATATTATAAAATAAAATAAACATTAAACATAGTTAGCAACAAAGCCATTTACAGGTACTCGCAATTATTCCCAAACATAACATACCATACGCGCGAAAAACAAAACCCTTCGACAGTCGGGTAATACGTTTCGCGAAAGCAATAAATGCGAAGCGAATGCAGAAACGTATTGAATTAGAAAAGGTAAGCGATAAAAGCTAGGTGTGTAAAGAGGATTCTGCAAATGAAAAAAAAACCGGTAATGAGGTTGACTATTTATTGAACATCGATCATGTTATGACTACACAGCGTGAGGTAAGATAACAAGTTCGACATATATACCGATAATAAATATCCAGTCTCACAAGTCTAGTCCGTCTTTTTTATTAAGGAAATCTCATCCTTTTTTTGTTGTACCAAATAGTTCCTGCAAAGTTCATCTATTAAACTCGATATTCAAACATGTATTACGTGTTATAATATTATGATAAAAGGTCGTATGTAATACACCATGACCCTATCATAAATACACCTTAACACTGACAAAAAAATATTTCATAATAAGAAGTTTATTATGCAAAATTATTATGCATGCCGTGTGGTGCCGGCGGAGTAGAATGTCACCACCCCGACTCTTCCTGTGGGTGTCGTAGAAGGCGACTAAAGGAATGTGTGTAAAAAAAAAAAAAAAAAGCTTTGACTCCTTTCGGCTTTTACACCAATATACATAACATCTGTCCGAGTTTCTTCTCCAGTTGTAACGGATACCGTTCCACTGGGTCTGGAAGGGCAAGGATGAGTATGTGCATCTGTGTCTCGCGCGCACACTGCTGCACGTTAATATATCCTGCGCAACTGACCGCTTCCGCATTAAGGACTTCGATCACAGTTTAGTCCTATGGCGATGGGGGGAGGAAAAGAGGCTCGACGTGATGCTCGTAGAGTTTTGTCTGACTCCTGCACGTAGGCGGCTCTGGGGGTGTAATAATACATCGTGGTCGCTTTTGCTCTGCATTGGAGTGACAGAGTGGATTCGGCAGCACCCGGGGCGACAAAGCAGCCCTATTTAGGGAGGCACTGCTTTCCTCGCTCAGCCGGGGAGGGGGCTAGAAAAGGTGCCCTAAACAAATGTTCACTCCAGCTCGTAAGGAAGGTAGCAACCGCGGCTGCCCCTGCATCTCAATTTCGCGGTCGACGACACAGGAAAAATAAAAGAACAACAATGTTAATGAAGTTTGGCGCGTGGAATGTGCGAACACTTCTTGACCGCGAGACTAACGCTTGTCCGGAACGAAAAACTGCCATTATAGCTCGAGAACTACATCGCTACTGTATTGATGTTGCTGCACTTAGCGAAACACATCTTCCCGATGAAGGAGAGCTAGTAGAACACCATGGCGGATACACTTTCTTTTGGAAAGGACTTGCTTCTTCGGAGCCGCGAAGGTCGGGCGTGGGTTTTGCTGTCAGGAATAATCTTGCCAAACAGCTACAGGAGTACCCTGTACACATCTCCGACCGCATTACCACATTACGCCTACACATGGAACATGACAACTTCCTTAATATCATCAGCGTTTATGCCCCAACGCTAGACAAGTCTGATGAGATTAAGGACAAATTCTATGAGGAACTAACGAGGTGCATTGAACATATTCGCCCGAGAGAACAGATCCTACTCCTGGGCGACTTTAATGCCAGAGTGGGGCGACAATTCGAGGCGTGGCCAAAAATTCTGGGGAGACACGGCGTTGGCAACATAAATAGCAACGGGCAACTATTGCTTAATCTCTGTGCACAATTAGAGCTTGCAATCACGAACACGATGTTCAGATTGCCTGCCAAACATAAGACGACGTGGATGCACCCCAGATCTAAGCACTGGCACCTTATAGATTACGCTATAGTACGTCAAAGAGACCTTTCCCAGGTCCAGGTTACCCGTGTCATGCGTGGTGCGCACTGCTGGACGGATCACCGGCTTGTCGTCACGAAGTTGCGTTTTCATGTTCGACATTCTCTCAGATCGGAAAGCATAAAACAGAAGCGCCTGAACCTTGAACGACTTTGCGATCTTAGCACAAGAACAAAATATGCGGAGTCCTTGAGCGTCGCCTTGCAGAGCCTCGACCTAAAATCTGGTGAGACCAGTACTGTCTGGGAGTCACTTTGTTCCCATGTTTTCGACACCGCTACACTTACCTTGGGCTTGAGAGTCCGAAAGCATGCAGACTGGTTTGATGAGAATGATGAAGTACTGACGGAAGCTATAGCTAAACACCGTCGGCTTCTGAGAGGCGACGTCGGGACAAATCGGGGTGAGGCTGTTGATTGTGTGCGTCGTAGTGACCTGGAGCTGCGTAAACTCACACGGAGGGTGAAGGAGAAATGGTGGCAAGAGAGGGCTCGTCGGATACAGTGGCTTGCTGACACCAACCAACTTGGTGAATTTTATACTGAGATACGAAACCTACTCGGTATACCTTTCGCAACAAGAGTCCCAATAAAGCCGACCACCGGTGAAGGGTTTCTTAAAAGTAGGGAAGAGATACTCGAGCGGTGGGCGGAGTACTTTAACACCTTACTCAACGTTGATCGTTTTGTTAATCTGGACCACATTCACTCTCTACCCCAACAATCTCATGCCCACGAACTTGACGAGCCGTTCTCACTGGACGAAGTTATCCTTGCCATCAAGCAACAACAAAATAAGCGCGCGGTTGGCGTGGATTTGATGCCGGGTGAGTTATTGAGGTACGGCGGTGAGAATCTGCACGCGGCGATGTGGGAACTTGTCACCGTTATGTGGGAAAAAGAACAAGTTCCTAATACCTTTCAAGTATCACTCATTAGGGCCCTATACAAGGGCAAAGGCGACCGAGCTGATTGTGGTTCTTATCGCGGTATTTCTCTACTCTCAGTGCCTGGCAAGGTGTTCGCTAGAGTGCTCTTAAACGGCCTCAGACATTTATCGGAGAGAATTTTGCCTGAATCCCAGTTCGGCTTTCGACCTGACCGTGGTACTTGCGAGGCAATATTCTCATTGCGTCAACTACAGGAAAAGTGTAGAGAACAGGGTCGTAACATGTATCTCTGCTTTGTTGACCTTGAGAAGGCATTCGACAGTGTGCCGCGGGAGGCCCTCTGGATAGTGTTGAGGAAGATTGGATGCACGGAGAAGTTTGTACGAGTTCTGAGACTCCTGCATGACGATATGCAGAGCTGCGTGGTCGTCGGCGCTGAGCAGTCGAGGTTTTTCCCCGTTACCTGTGGGGTAAAGCAGGGGTGTGTTCTTGCCCCCACGTTGTTCGCACTGTACTTCGCAGTCGTAGTCCGGGACGTCTTAGAGACAACCCCTGAAGGTATCCGCATCCGTTTCCGCAATGATGGTAACCTTTTTAACTTAGCCAGACTCAAAGCTCATACGAAGGTGTCCAAATCACTGATAACAGAGATCGCTTATGCTGACGACCTGTGCTTTGTTGCTGACTCCCCTGATGGTCTACAGAAGCTTATGACCACTCTTCACAAATCTTGCCGTAGTTTCGGTCTGAAAATCAATGTCAAAAAGACGGAAGTTATGTCTATGGATATCCACGGTCAAGAAACACTTGCCATTAAACTTGGGGATGACATACTTAAGCAGGTCAGCACATTCCGTTATCTTGGGAGCACATTATCATCTAAGTGCGACCTTGACGCCGAAATCAATAGTCGTATCGGTGCCGCAGCTGCTGTTTTCGGTAAACTGGATCGTAAGATTTTTAGTTCACACGACTTAAAACTGACCACCAAAGTTGATATTTATAAGTCGGTGGTGTTGCCGAATATACTGTACTCTTCCGAGTCATGGACAATTTATCGCCGTCATATAAAAGTATTGGATCGCTTCCACATGAAATGCCTGCGCAAAATCTTAAACATCCGTTGGTCTGATCGTATTCGAAATACCGAAGTGCTGCGGAGAGCCAATATCAGCGGGATTGAGGCCTATCTCATGCAGCGGCAACTCCGTTGGTGTGGACACGTGTCCAGAATGGCAGACAAGCGGATGGCAAAGTGCATCTTTTTCTCAGAACTTGAGGAGGGCAAGCGAAAGCATGGCGGACAACTCCTTAGGTATAAAGATGTACTTAAGCGCCATATGAAAAAGTGCAATATAGAGCCTTCAAAGTGGGAGCAAACGGCGGCTCAGCGATCGGAATGGAGGTCTTTGGTGAGGACTAGAGTCGAGAGCTTTGAGGACAGTCGCTGCGCTGAGTTGGATGCTCGGCGCGATGAGCTGAAAGCACGCCCGCCTAGTGCTTTCTCTTATAACTACGACAATGGTGTGCTCACCTGCCCGCACTGTGCGCGAACATTATCACATAAGATCGGCTATATTAGCCATATACGAGCACACCAAAGACAGTGTGATCGGAGTTGAAGAGGTCGCCGTGGCCGAAACCGGTCGAGGAAGTTATTATTATTATTATTATGCAAATACTTCATTTACTATGTTTTAGCAACTTATGTACTGTTTTATATGTAAACAGACATTTTGATACTCTTATAAATTAAATTACAAAAAATTACTAAACGCAGTCGCAGGTTGTTTATCATCAATTTCTACCTAGTATTAAGACTTTTCTTGGAAACATGCTCATAGTTTAGCCAGAACAGTTTTTATTTCTATTTATAGGTGAAAACTGCATATATTTAACGATAAGCATATTTTTAATATATATTTAGAGCTTATAAAGTGATTCTATCCAGTGATTCTATGATAGTGATAAAATCCAGGAGTAGGGGTCATCGTCCTCATTGTGAGTGAGACAATACAGCACGCTGACCCTCACTAGGGCGGCCTAGTGAGATGCAACTCTTACACCAACAAAATATGACAACACGACTATTATTCTGATTATTTGATAACACAGGGACCAATAGAAAATTGAGATTGTGACTGAACTATATAGTTCAGTCACAATCTCAGAATTCTTTGGAGTGGTTAGTACAATAATAATGGCCACCTAGTAGCCAAGTCCTAACCCCAATCGAACATGATTGGCACAATTTTAAAAAACAAGTATAAAATGGAGTTACAATTTTTAAGTTCGTTAATGAAACTGAAGATTGCTGTGATCAAGGAGTAGGAGCTTATACTGTAGTCGAAGTCAAATATTCAAGATATAATGAATGATTTCTTAAATTGACGCGAAGAGGTCGAAAGCAATGCTCGAATGCCTCCTAACGATAAGACTTTTAAACAGCACAACTCCCTTGTTAGGAATATACATTCTGTGTTGCGGGAAACTTTACAAACATACATGAAACGGACATAAAGGAAACCCAAACTCAGAACAATAATTTGTGGTGCGCACAACGTGTAGTCCTATGTGTGGTTTAAACCTACGATACTTAGTATAGTAGAAAGTGGCAAGGCGACCGCTTAAACCACTAGGCAAACAGTGCAGTAGAAATATTAACTCTTGTGTAATCCGGTGTACAACAAAGTTATTGTTATAATTTGTTTATGACTATCACATCATATCTACAATATTATGAAAATAAATTATTCTGCAAAGGATTCCTGAAGTTCAACGAAACATTTGACTGCCTTGTTGGTCTTGACTGCCTTGTTGGTCTAGTGGTCAACGTATGTGTGAGTCTCGGGTTCGCTTCCTGGGTCGGTCCAAATGTTTGTGTGATCCGCAAATATTTGTTTCGAAGTCTGGGTGGTTTTTCTATGTATAATATGTATGTATTTACAAAAAAAAGTATGTTCATGTATTTATATCAGTTGTCCAGCACCCATAATACAAGCTCTGCTTAGTTTGGGACTAGATGGCGTTGTGTGTAAAATGTCCGAAATATTTACTATTTATTTATTTGTTTAAGTAGACGGTAAATTAACGGGTTGTTAGTAAACATAACATTGCGTTACTTAGCAAATCGATGGGGAGCTTTATATACCAACAACCCATAATGTCCCTCTGTTGGGCTTGGGTCTTATCTCATGAGAGGGTTAAGGCGTTAAGCTTTTGTACCCACAAAGTTGTCGTGGGGAGCTTATACTTGAAGAGCTTCATCAATCAAGTACATTGTTAAGTAATTTTGAATCATGGTTCTATATTAATTACATGTATTATAACTCATTAAGAACTCGAACAGCACTTTATGTTGCCGATCCCGGTAGCCATACGAATTTCTGTATAAATCATTACGGGTACTTCTAGTCCTAAAAAGTTAGAAAATAGCCTTTCTACAGCACTGTGATATAGTCTAGTATAAGGTTGTGGAGGTTTGATGGTAGTCCTCCGCGTAAAAATTTAAGTTAAACATTATCTTTGTAGTGGACCCCAACTCAGTTGTAGTAGGCAACAACTGATGAATTCACACTTGATTCATGAATAATTTATCATGTTAAGAAATTTATACCTATCCCTCGGTGGGCGAGTACGGCTAACACTTGTTTGAATTTTATAACCTTTTTATTTTAGTTTTTTCAGGGACTATATCACTCGTCATAGAACGCTTATTCTATACGGGTAACAACTAACTAGTAAACAGTTTAACACGGGTACAGTAAGCTGAATGAAAGCAATGATTGATTTGGATGGGTCTTAATTGGCCATTTATTTGAAAACCGACATTAGCACAAACTATTTGCATATATAGTATCGAACGCATTTCTTTCTATTCAAGAAAGAAAATTCTTAGTAGTCTTGAATATCAACGGCTGATTATTATATAAACATATAGGTAATCGTGATAAATATTAGCATAATAAAGAAAGAATTTGATAATCTTGTCAGATTTCTTTGAAGTGATCTTTAAAAGAGGAGTAAGACCGCAATTCATAAATATTGTTAACTCCATGAAAATGGTAGTTGGGCAACGTCGGATTTTTAAATTATTGTTTGTACTTTTTGAGAATAGTTTATCAGATATAAATATTATAGGACATACTCGTAATGTATCGGAGTAATCTAAACATAACTGGGCGCGAGAGAAGTTTTCTTCAGAACACTTCAGATACATACCTACAGTATTAAATATTTTTATTTCGTTTTTTTGATAGGTACACTGCTTAATTTTTGATATCAACACTTTTGGTTTGGCTTTTTAACTCTACACTACATTGAGGCTTTTAATTCCACTTGAAAGAGAACACTAGTGACTTACCTTCTGTCCTTATGCTACTTGTATGGTTCCGTTGACTTGCGGCCTGTGGCGCAAGAGTTCGCGATAAACTGAGCTGATTTCCTGAATAACGTATTTTATTAACACTTCATTGGAATCAGGTAAATGATAATCGATCAGTAACTTTAGGGAGTTTAACCAGTTAAGGCAGATATTAGTTGCCTTACCAGTTGATGATTAGGACATCACCGCCATTGAATTTAATTTGCGTTTATAAATATGGACTGGAATACCGTAAAGCTTGTATTATTAGATGTTGACTTAATTAGTGGGCTTTAATAAAACGTATGAGTATTATATTGTATCGGAAATATACGATGGCGTTTGAAGATTTTCTTCACTCTTCATGATATTATATAATGGGGACCATACATGTTCATTTTTGTCGGTGCAATAATACCTACTATGCAGTCGGACTGTGTTATAGAACATATAAATCGTTACGTTAGCATATTTAACCTAACAGTAAGAAATAATTTTTGTTGTTATTTTTTCAATACCCATAAATGACCTATGTGGAAATATGTGCAAAGTAGAAAAAATATATAATTTTTAAAATGTGTTTTCAATTCTCATCTTTATTTTTATGACCTTTCTTATTTTTTGATAAAGGTGAATGACCGAGGCATAAAATCGATATGAAGGTAAACGAAGTTTTTGAACTAATAAATTAATATATTTTTCTTATCTCTCTCTTATATAATGAATACAATCACAAATCATTAAAATGTTAACCATGTACGGGCTACTCCTTCAGAAGTGTCAGCTTATTGATATCAGTGTGAGCGGGAACTTTCTCAAGAAATTTCACTGCCTTGTTGGACTAGCGGTTAGCGTATGCGGCTGCTGATCAAGAGGTCTCGGGTTCGATTCCCGGCTCAGACCAAATATTTGTGTGATCCACAAATATTCATTTCGGAGTCTGGGTGTTTTTCTATGTATGTATTTACAAAAAAAAAAGTATGTTTATGTATTTCTATCAGTTGTTTAGTACACATAACCCAAGTAAGTAAAAAAAAGAATAGGCGGATCCCTCCTCCTTCTGTTTTAATATCTATTATTTAAGAATCTAAAGGTAAAAATTAAAATACTTTTGGCTGGTTTTGATGTTTATTTTTAAAAATAACTTTAAAAAAGTATACAATCATGCGAATGGAATCATTTCAATAATGTAGATATGATCATCATTCTTTACTTTACGTATTTTTATGATCTAACACAAGAACTAGCAAAACTCTCTCCAATCCCCCTTATCGTCTTACTTATTAAATGAATGGACCCCTAAGATTTTAGTTTAGTATAAAAATTAATTAAATTAGTGCGACATGTCTAGTTTTACGTTACACGCTACACTCGGCTGTATGTTTTGAACATTCAAAACAGGAATAACTAAGATTAGAGATGTCGAAAAATGCCCTGCAAATCAATGAGATGAAAGTTTATAATAAACAACAAATTTCTTCTGTGGTGAGTTTGGGGATGTTAAGAACAGAATCACGCACACTATTTTGTTTAAGTAAAAAAATCTTTTTTTACAACTACGATAAAATGTTAACTTTATCGAATACAAAGAAATTACAAATAAAAATATTTTTTATAATTTTACTATAGAACCTTGTCGACGTAATTACAACACATATTCATTCAAAATTTAATCTTTCTATATTAGTACTAACCGTTTGGGCGGTAAGTTGAGGATGGACAGACGGATATGACGAATCTTTAAGGGTTCATATCATGAACTACGGAACCCTGAAAATGTAGTAAAAAATAATTTGAGAGCTTCTTTTGCGGGCGCTGCGTAAACAGTTAAAGTCTCACAAAAATAGTGTATGGAAAAGTAAAAAAAAATATGCGACGTCATAGGTCTATTTTTTTACATTTGGCTCACTATAACCATTTTTTTAAAGCAAACGTCACGGGCAATAAGCAGACTCAGTCGATGTTGCGTGGGTCACCTAGTTCAGATATAAAGTCATGAAATTGATGACATATGAGATGAACTTGTTCTCAGTTTAAACCAGTATATGAACCACTACGTCGATGCGTACAAGACTGTTACTTGTTTTTCTTAGAAAAGTATAGGTATATGTGAACCGAAAATATACAGGTATGGTGTTATTACACCAGTTTTTTTTAAATATTATGCGTAACAAATAATGTGTAAATTTTAATTATAAGATTGTTTCCCGTTCAAAATCATGTTTGTATAGTTAAAGTGATAATCAGATTATGTAGAATATCTAATTAAATTGGTATAGAAAATTATTTGTGTTCGATGTTGCACGGTTGGCCTAGTGGCTTAAGCGGTCGCCACGCCGCTTCCTACTACGCCAAGTGTCGTGGGTTCAAATCCCACGTAGGACAACACTTTGTGTGATTCACAATTTGTTGTTCTGAGTCTGGGTGTTCTTTGTGTCCGTTTCATGTATGTTTGTAAAGTCCCCCGCGACACAGGAATTTATATTCCTAATGCGGGAGTTGTCTTTTTAAAAAGAAAAGAAAGAAAAGAAAAGATGTGCTAGATGTGCTGAAGTTGAACAAGTTCAACGACTCTCAGTTCTTACAGCTACAGCATCTGTCCCAAAGCTACAGAGTTCCTTCAGCCTCTACAGTTCCGAAGACACATCACCTCGGTGATATCTCTCCGGAACACTCCATAGTAAACGACAACGATAGATTACTGCCTATCGTCTTTACTATGGAACGTCTTCTAAAGAGCTATCCCAACTGGTTCTACCTTCCTCTACAAGACAACACGTGCTGGCTTTCAAAGTAACAGAAACATCATAGTTTATACTCTCGACTCAGCACTTTTTATAAATATATAAATAGACTTATTATAAATAGAATGCCACGCGCAATGATCACTAATAAAAAGTTAATTTATGATAATTGTCGAAAGTAAATAAAGTGAATGCAAACATGCATACATAATGTCACATTCTCCAAAGGTGCTAGGCAGAAACAAATAATCTCTAGATAGTAAATATTCGGTTTATATTACTGCCCGCTGCCCCACCATGATGTATCTCGGTTATCGCGGTAAAGATTAACCTATGCCCTTCCTCAAAAATCAAAGTGTTCTTATCAGTATTGTAAATTGAATGAATCGATTGCTTTTAAAATGCCCATGAGCTTTTTATATCAGTGTCGGGTGACGTTATCTGTTCGCACTTAGGTAACGTGGTGATACATGGCCTTAACCTCTCCCATTTCATCTATCAACTTTGATAATATTGACGAGCATAATGTTAAACGTTTTTATTTCGTACCTCTTTGTAACAGCCTAATGATGATTTATAAGTATATAACAGGAATTTCAATTGATAAATGTTAATAATGCGTTAATGAGAAATACATCTGATCTTTAACTTGCGCTTTTTATGTAAGTGTTTAGGCAGTACTCTCGGATTTAGTTGTCTGGGAATTTGTATCATTATATAAGCGATGTGGTTTGAATACTAAAATTTAAAGTATCTGCACTACACATTTAAATGAAAACGTGATTTTTTGTTTGCGTAGGTATTGAGAAAAATAAATTTACTTTAAAAATGTTTAATAATAGACCACCCTTATTTTTTTTTTTTTTATGTATGTTCAGCGATAATTTCGTTGTTTATGAACCGATTCCAGAAATTCTTTTTGCATTGGATTAAGCGTAGCTTACAGGTGGTCCCATCGTCACCATATCGGGATCTGATGATGGGATCCCAAGGAAATCGAGAGAACTCCTCAAATATTATAGGCACAATTGTCGCGATTTGGGTACTCGGAATAGTTTTTCATTGAAGTCGGTTCCTTTTTGTTAACATTATGCAATGACTGGAGTCTATAATTATATTCTGGTACTTTTTACACTTTTACCTTGATAGTTTCTAGGACGAAAAATCTATGATGCTTACTATTACTTTTTATATATATCTGATATGGATAGTAATCATGCAAACCAACAAATGCCATTTAAAAAAGTGATTAACTTTAATATTATCTAAAAATACCAAGACAAAGCTAATTAAAACAATATTATAGATTCAAATTAGTATAAATTCACATTTATTATTAAAAATATAACCAGTAGCCAGCCTTCATCGCTGTTATATTCACTGTTCATTTCTATGTATGATGTCAAACAATATTATTATTTGCGTATTATTGTTAATTACAAGCTTTTAATCGTGACTGCACCCACATGCGTGCAATCGCCAGAGTCCCTTAAACCTCTGCAGTTGCGAAGAAATGTCGTCTCAATGACAGTCTTTTATCGCCTTTATGATGGAGTGTCCTGACGAACTCTTCCACCTGAACCTACCTCTACACGATAACACGTGCAGGTCTTGGAAGTCATCGCGTCATTGCATGTTTTATTCCCTCTATGTTCCCGAGTCCTTCAAGCGGTCATGAAAAGGCATCTCACTAGGCAGCCATAGCGTGGGTCACCATGCTGCATAGTCCGCGTTCACAATGATAATGATTGTCATAGCTTGAAATCGGCACATGCTTTCCATCAGGCTGAGTAGCTATTTTAGTAGTTAAACTTGAGAAAAAAAACACAAAATGATAACCTATATGTCTGATATAAGCTATATTACTTTAAAGTGTCATCTTAATTCGTTTAGTAGTTTTTACGTGAAAGAGTGACAAATATCCGTTTTCATACATGCATACATCTTCACAATCTTCGTATTATATAAGTAGGATCAAAGAGGAAACGCACTCATGTCAGTGTCTGATAAAGAAGGTCCTTCCTTCGCTTCCTTGAACATTATTGTAAATATTTACACAAAATGCGCAGTCACACTGATTTCCTCTACCACTGGTTTCTATTATCTATATATATAAAAGTGGATTGCTGTTCGTTAGTCTCGCTAAAACTCGAGAACGGCTGGACCGATTTGGCTAATTTTGGTCTTGAATTATTTGTAAAAGTCCAGAGGTTTGAAAGGTGAATATGTAAAAATGAATTGCTTTTTTTATTAATTAGGGACTCTTTGGTTTATTTCAAGTAGTACGAAGTCTGCCGGGTCAGCTAGTTGTTTATAAATTCTTTTTTAGTACTAACTTATATCTGCGATGAAAAGTTGTCTGTAAGTTTCGTCTTTTTTAGAGCAAAGAGTGTGAAAGTTATCTTTTAGGCTGTTAATACTTACTAATATTAAAACGCAAGAGTAACTCTGTCTGTTGTTACTGCTATAACCGACATACATGCAGTTGGAGCCGCGAGCAAAAGCTAGTGGTGTATATAATATATGGATTGTGTAATTATTTGTACAGAGTGATGTGTTCTGTCTTTAATTTTTTTTTTTTCAATTTGGTCATAGTTTACACTAAGCAACCAATTCTTGGATTTATTCTTAATCTGACTTTATCCGTGGTAAAACCACGATAGTTTCCATATATGTTAGTTAGCAGCCTATATCTTTTCTTAAAAATCAAAGTATCTCCGTGTCTCCATGCCTAAAAATCTTTGGTATCGATGCAGTAGTGTGAAAGACTTTATTATTTAGTACGGATACGGGTATAATGTATAATATTTTAAAGTATTTAATTTTTTATAAAACTTTATTTCACATCATTATGGTATAAATTTAAATACAGACACACAATATATGCATTATATAGTTTCTACTATTAGTTTTGTGTATTAATAGTAGATAATTTCTGCCTAATTTACAAAGGTCAATATTGATTTATATTGAGTGTTTATATTACAATCATTGTGTATTCAGGGTCACAGATGCACCTCACGTTTTGATAAGCACTGATTATCGAAATGAAAAATGCCTAATGCTTGTGCGCAAAGGATCTATCTTGAGTTAGATAAACTTTGTTGAATATATATAACAAGTGTAACCTATAAAAGTACATATTACTATAATTGACATCAGCAAAATTGTTCTGCGGTTCATTTTGATGTCGGTCACCCTAAAATAGTTCTGATTTTATTTTTTCATCTCGAATTACTATCTATTTAGGAATATCTATTTAGGCATGGACACATAGATATTAGTGTAAGAAAAAGATAATAATTAGATGTTTGTACAACTTAGTTTGCATTTCGTATATATCTAAAATCGACTGTAATCGACTATCATAATTTGTGTTTTTGTTATGGGATTATGGGATGATTATGGGGTGGGATGAGGTGTATGTCTATACATACAGCAGAGGTAAGCCTATGCTGATGATGATGATGATTTGTCTATGATAATAGTCACTGTAATTAATCTGGTAATTGGGCTTACAACTTTTCTTTTGAATGTGAAAATAAAAAGCTACTTATAGTGAAAAAGCAATTTATAAATTGTTTTCTTATTTAGTTGAATCTGAACACTTAGTGTCTTGATGGATTACGAACACAGAGTGTCACTACACCTATATATACACATAGACGTAGTACGAACTGACATCAACCAACCAACACAGCTATAGAAAAAACCCATTTGGCTAGCGTTGTATAATAGGTCAAAACTTCTTTTCTAAGCAGAAGGCAATATGTAAATCTAAGAAATTTAAAGTAAAATCCAACAACTAATTATGTAATATATACGAATCAACGCTAATAGAATGAATTCTCAAGAAAACCATTGTTACTAAGTTGTTTTTATCAATTCATTGCGGTTATAGCTGTAAACAGAGTAGATATATTAGTACATGTTTAAATTTTTAACATATTTATTAGTTTTAAGCCTAAACTGCTTACTAATTTAGTCGAATTCCTTTTAAAGTAGGGAAGAAGTAACAACTATGCTAAACTTACAAGCTCATTAACATACATAGGTGTGGGAAGTTTGGTTTTGTCTGTACTACCAAATAGAAAAAATTCAAAAGAGGTTTATTTAACCTGTTGTTGTTTATAACACATGTTTTAAAACACAAGCTAGATAATTCTCTTTTAGACAAATTTAATCAAACGTGATACTAGTGCTAACTTAAATCCTTGTCAGCCTATGTTTAGGATTGTATCCAATAGCATTTTGTGTTAATTAATGTTGTTTTTGGATCTCGTGACGATTTTTTAATGTAATTATGTGTAAGCATTGCTGCTATCATAACTGTTAATGTAATTATAAAAACATTAATTATTTAAACATTTTTATTAGTTTTGATTTTTATTATTATTATATAGATAGGCAGCCAGTTGAAAGAACTGATAAAGGCCTTCCCTTTGGTAGGTTCCAATCAGTTATTTTTCTTGGATTTAGGCAAGTATGTTTTAAGTCGATTTTTAAGTGGTTTCGCATCTTGGGCAGGTAAAACGTCATCTGGAAGCCCGTTCCAAGCTCTGACTATACGGTCGCTCTAAAAGTGTTTGTGAAGATTGTTGTTCGAGAAGCTTGTACAAAGTTTAAGTTTGTGGCCTCTCAGATAAATATCGTCACTTCGTATAAACATTATGTCCAAGTCTTGAAGGTCATAAAGCTTTTTAAGATTTGAAGTCGATTAGGTCAGTGCGACCTCTGCAATCCCTTAGAGTAAATAATTAAGATATTAAAAATAACAGTTATAAATACTGTGCAAAAATGAGTAATGTTATATTGGGCCTGCTTTGAGTAAATAAAATTGAAGCAAATTTTCTAACATGTAATCATCACTATGACTATTTTGTAGCTTGTAGAAATAACTTAAAATATTTACTTAAGTTTATGCCAACGGACATATAACACGAACAATAAAATGTGATAAGTCATCATTTACTCTAATAAGCGCAAATCTCGAGAATAGCTATACCGATTTCGCTAATTCTTTTTTTATAATATTCCTTAAAGTACGAGGATGGTTCTTAGTGAGAGAAAAAAATTAAAAAATGACTGGAAAAGCCTAAAACCAACACTTTTCTATATGCCCACAGAAAAGATTCGCAATTATACTTCAAAGTCAATTTAAAATTAAATACCATACCATAAACTTCAAGTTTTAGTGGAGGGGTTCCGAGAAGGCAAAATAATTGAGTGATGTTGAATCGACTGTTAGGCGGTACGAAGTTTTAGGGGTCAGCTAGTATCTAATAAATATATATAAATGAAATCTAAAACTAAAGCTAACAATCGTAAGATTTTAATAAAGCAAGTTACATTGTTTTTTAGTTTTAAAACTAAAAAAACATATGTAACTTGCTTAATGACCTATATACCTGTATAATATATATTATTATTATATGTATATACCTATTTATTTATATATTTGTCCCTGTGGTAACGGATTAAGAATACAGAGTGTCGCCACCCCGTGAGTGTCACAAGAGGATGAGTTGTAGCTTCGTAATTACTACCCGGTCACATTATCTCGAGACCTGGCGTCGATGACGTCACGTCGTGTCGGCGCTCTGTTAAGGTGCGCAAAACAAGTATCCTCTAGTAGGATATTAATATAAACAATAAGATTTCCAACAAAAAAAGATTGTGTTAATTAATTTAATGTAGATAATATTAATATAATGATATGATTAAAATGATGAAAAATAAATGAAAAAAATCTTGATTAAGTGGGTCAAAAAGTGTTTATTGTAAATGTCCAAACTTAACAAAAATATCCAACGTTGCAACAAAATCAAGATTTTAACGTTACAGCAATAATAAAATAACAATAAAAGTCCAAACGTAACAATGAAATGTTTAAAAATATACCACGAAAACAAGTCGACGCGTATCTGCAACGAAAGTGCTAATGCGGGCGATAAAAACAAAAGACTGAGTTTGTAAATAGAATGTCATGGTTTTAAAACAAAATTAATTTGAAATTAGAATACAGAGCCATTACAAACTTTTTTTTTTGAAATGACTGGATGATGAAAGGTGAAAGGAGAACGGGGCGGGACGTTCGCATTCCAGCGAGGTCTCGAGATAATGTGACCGGGTTGTAGATAGATCAAACATTTGGCCGACATCTTTCAGAATTCATAATTGTCAATCTTAAATAACCAACATCTGCTACTTGCTACATGCTTGAGAATAAAGCGATTAGAATAAAGCCTTTCTTAAAATATAGCAGCAGACCTTACCTATATATAAAATACCGTACCGCGCACTATAATACTTTTATTCCATTTACGTAACAGAGGTCTAGGCTATTTTCGTCAGCTGGTAACTTTAGAAGTATGAAAGAAAAATTGGCCAAGTGCGTGTCAGGCAATGCATAGAATAGGGGTCCGTAGTCATCCATAATAGTAGGTATTAAAATCAATATTAATAATTGTTGGGTTTACTTATTGTTTCTTTATTTTCTTTGATAACTCGTAAACAGGAACCTAAATTGAAAAATAGTTTTAGCAATCTCTCAATGTTTTTAAAAGGCCTATCTAATGATACCCTATACGATGGGGATGACGCGAGAAAAAAAACATCCCGACTTTACGTGTAGGAGAGGTACCCCAAATAAAATTATATTTCATAATTTTATTGTAGCGCTTTGTCGACGTAATTACACACATATTTTTGCAATGTTTCTAGCAACAACCGTTATTATAAAGATTATAAAGATCAACTTCGGAACCCTGAAAAAACATTGGCAGATAATGGACAGCTTGCTAGAGAGCATGAGCAATAATCAAACATTCTAGGGTTGCATGTGACCCTAACTGGCCATAAAAGAGTAATTTAAGCTTTCACTTGTTTGCCTCTCAAAGCCGTTTTTATTTATATATTACTATAAGAAACATTAAGGTCCATGACACCTTAGGTCCACTATTTAAGAAGATACTTAATTAAGAGATTCCTTGAAGTCCTCCTTTCCTTCCTTCCGTCAGATTTCTTCAAGTGCAAATAGAACTATTTCTGAAATAGGTTTTTACAGAAGTAGTGCTATTTTAAGACGAACATTGCTTATAAGTACAGGAAGTGTTGGACTTATTATTTGACTCACAAACTAGGTCATAACCAGTATCGGGAGTTCATCGTTCCAACATTTTTTACTTTACCAGTTTAGCAGGTTATAATGAAATATTATTTGTACTAATGTGATAAAATTGAAAACTGTATGTTTGTTCGCTTACGCTAACATTATTTTCTATTATTTTTTCTAACTAACTAACCGTTATTTGATGTGAAATTCTGCATTTACGTTCATTACGACTGGTGCAATTCGGTCGAAACATTGAGTGGTAGTTTACAGGTTTAAATTATTGCGTTAAATTTATTTTGCATTTTTCTTTAACCAAAGTAAAAATAAACAGATGCAGTGCAAACTAGGTGATATTTAAAAATAAAAAGAATAATAATAATAAAAGAACTTTATTTGAAAGACACATTGGAACACATTGAAAGAGAAATAAAAAGAAAGTTTCTTCAAAATCCTAAGTAGAGATCTCCATCCCCAATTTAATTAAAATCGGTCGCTCGAGCAGTTTAAACGTGACAGATAACAGACAGAAAGGCACAATTTTGCTTTTATAGTATAAGTATGGATTGCGATGGATAATTTCTATTTATAAATAATAAAGTAACAAGCACATGCCATGCTTTTTTTCAGGACGACACAGATGCAGTAGGTATGTACGAATAGCGATACTTGTTTTTATTCGAATATTTTAGAATAAAATGTCTCGTATAAACTTTAAAGAAATCAAGATGTTTTAAAACAGTTATTTAGGTAACGATGGCACATATTTAATTTATAAGTTTAACTAGTTTACTTAAACTACTATGTAAATCAATTCAGATTATCCATCTAATTCTTGGTTGACATAGTGAGTAAACAAATACCTTATTTCACTTCCTATATGAGTAAGCCATGTATTACGCATCGCATTGCCTTTTCTTGTAGTTTATTTCCATTTTATTTAAAAATTTACTATGTTTGTAGTAATTGAATTCTCTTTCTGAATGTTCTAAATATTTGTTTTTTTTTTGGAATAAACAGAAATGAAGTGAAGACTAAGACGCAAAATATATCGAAATTAATTCCAAAGTAAAAACAAATTCAATTTTATGGTCCTCCTGTTATATTTTTTAGTTGTTGTTTCAGGTCCTTATGTGCTTTTGCTTTCCATCAGGTAGAATAGAGTCAGACTTAAATAAATACGAGTATATACATGACAAAAAGGAAAGGCCTGAATTCTGCAACTAACTGATAACTACGTAGGTGGATGGTGATCACGATATTAGTATTATAAAGGCACACAGATTATTTATGTTTAAAGTAAAGGTGCTTTCGTTGCGCTGTCAATAACGATACCGTGTAAGATCGTAATTTTACACCTGCATTTTGTGTATTTATAAAAACCATCTTTGGTTAAATTCAAATGAATTATATGAACTGCATGACACTAAAAAATTGGGCATATTTTTTGTAAAGCCTCATACAGTTCTGTTTTATATATTAACTTATACAATTTAATTACATTATCTTCTTTAGCCAATATGTCTAATATTGTATGTATATATCTCTTACCCAGAGAGATCTCTCCCTCTTACCTAAAGAGATATCTCGCCTACTATAGTAGTTTTTTTCTAACCTACATGTTTTTGTTTCAAAAGCACTTTTTGTTTAGTAGTCGTATTAAAAACTAGACTATGATCTTCCTCTAAAATCAAAGTAGCTCAACGTTAGAAATTGGTTCAGCGGTTTATTCATGAAAGCGTAATAGACAGAGTCATTTCCGCGTTTATAATACTAGTAGATATTAAGCAAAATTTATTATCTGATTTTACATTGTTTAAGAATAATAAAGAACATTCCGGACCAACCTGTGCGTAGCTACTTCTATCTTAAACATTTTTATTACAACATTCTGTTGTTCCTGCCTAAAATCTTATATTCTATCTTACATATAGACTTATTCTATACATATATTGTCTTCCTATGCCCATTCATGACTTATTTTCTAAATATTAGTTATAGAGTTTTTATTAATCTAGTTACAGTTTTTTGTTATATACCTATGTATACACAATATATAATTCATCAACTGTTTATATTACTTATTTCTATTATCGGGTCGGACTGGTTAGGTCGTTACCTAATCTTTCATTACAATAGATATTATAAATGCAAAAGTTTATAAGGGTGTGTAAATGCTTGTATGTAAATCTGACCTATAAACCAACGAACTGATTAAGTAATAGTACAGAATAAGCACATGGATTACTTTTCATCCTAATAACTTACACAGATCGGAGCCTTTGGCAGATGTATATTTTTCGTATTATAACGCCATTTATATTAGGCTTTACACAAAAAATAAAGAATATACAAAAGTCAGGCGTCGAATGATTGTATTCTTAGCGTAGTAGGATCAACTAAAATATGTATTCTTTCGTAGTAAAAAATAACTTAATAATGGATTACGTATATGAAATAAGATCATTGTGATGTTTACATGGTGCCGAAAAACTCTATACATTTTACTAGATAAGCCTTAAGTTTCAATATTAATACATTTGCACAAAAAGAGACATTGATAAATATTCAAATTGGTAATATAGATAGATACGAAAAATATTATAGTAATTACCAGTTAAGTTTCTAATTATTAGAAAACTAAATAAGAACTCCTGTTATATTTTTATTAGCTAAAAGTAAAACAATCACATTCAAAGTGCTTGAGATGCAGGCGCTTTATGTGAATTTGCTTACGATTGTGCTTGATGTGATTGGCTTATTATAAAATGAGATAGCTTAGTAATTATGGCACATATTTTGGAACCGTCATATACACCTTTCATAATGTCTCTGTTTTCTACCATAGGTTGGTTTTGAAAATTTTTGAGCTTCATTTTTAATCTTCTGATTATAAGCTCAAAAATTTGTTGTTTGCAACGGTTACTAAGATAGCAGCGATACAAAAGTGAGTAGAGTGGAGTGGCTTCAAAAAAGTATGTTATTAATGTTAAGTAATTTCTTCTTTTGATTTTAATAGAGGTTCCGAATAGGGTCGTAGAAATATTCAAAATATGAAAACGTACTAGCCTTTCTTTCAGAGTACAGGCATCTAGTGTTGACGGCTGCTAGTAATCATTAGATGATCTGTCACCTCATTTGCGTCATTTGAATTTGCATGTTTTAACTAATGATAAAAAAATATTTTTAAATAATGATGAAGAAGCATCTTACTATGCCACCGTAGTGTGGCATTCCTTTGAATTCAAGGAGTCATGAGCCTGCCTCGACCCAATAAATGTTTTTGGTTTTTATACTACTTGTTTAAACAATTAAGTGGTATTTCAAGATCTACTTACAGGTTATTTAATGAGCAATATTGTTAGCTTCCGTATAGTTTACTTCGTATCTAAACAGCATTTTATAGATGAACAACAAGTAAATGTGATTCTATCAGATACTGGTTTGACCTGAAGTAACCTTTTTAATATTTCGGAGGTAATCACCATTCTGTTGAAACATCTATATGATCCTGGGAAAAAAGAGATAAGCAAATGACTTAAGTGGTTGATTCATTTAATACCCGACTCTGGCAAAGCCAAAGGGGGGTTATGATTTTGAAAGGCTATGTATGTAAGTATGTGTGTTCATTTGTTCCCTCAGAGCTCCTCAACTACTTATTAGAACTAGACAAATGAGTATCGTTAGAAGGGTCTTGATCTAATATGGCTACCTTTAAGGGTCATAAAGTACAGTGTTAAAACACAAACAACGTAAAATATTTCGTGTTTGGTATTATTGAAAAGGGCGTTAACAATAGCACACACAATATTATCGTTTGCTTCTGACTTTGTCCGTATTTATTCGATAATAATTGAAATATTTCTACAGTATGCTTGTCTGTTCAGACAAATGATTACGGTCGGTTGGTTTTGTTCAAGTACACAAATACAATTTGCAAACAAATTAATATTATGGCGCCAGCAAAACATTTAAATTTTTCGAATATTAAAAAAGTATTAATTAAGACTTTGTTATTTAAATCTTGTTTCATACTTTTTCAGAGTCATTTTTTGTCGTAGTTGGGTTTTAGTTTTTACTTTTCTTAGAGGTCCAATCAATTGATACCGTACATAATATTAACAATTAACCTATTGAAAAAAGCGTCATTATCTTCTTACAGGATGATTGACTACGTTAAGGTTAAGCCATAAGAAAGCGTTGCTCTGTTTCGGGTACTAATTATTACCATAAATGGAAAAATCTGTTATTGTAGTTGGTATTGTTGTTATTGTATTGTTGTTAAGTCACATCTAACGGTAATACTGTGACATCAGACACCACGTGGTTTTAAAGGAATCGTCGTACTCGTCGCAAACTTAAATAAAAAATGGTAAACGAGGTAAACATAGCCATCTTGTATAATATATTCATTTTATATACATCTATAATTATATAAGTTTAAATATTTCAGACTAATTACACACAACATTATCTAGTCCCAAAGTAAGCAGAGCTTGTGTTATGGGTACTAAACAACTGATATAAATACATAAACATACTTTTTTTTTGTAAATAGATACATATTATACATAGAAAAACACCCAAACTCCGAAACAAATTATTGTGGATCACACAAACATTTGGTCCGACTCGGGAATCGAACCCGAGACCTCTTGATTAGTAGTCGCATACGCTAACCACTAGACCAACGAGGCAGTTAAACTAATTCATAGTACAAGTCTTTATTATACAGAATTATATATTATAATTTTAAAATAAGAAATACAATTGTCATCATGTCACATTAATCATTCGGTCGTGTAGTAATTAATAAGCACCTGTTTGTGTATAGGAATATGGTGGCTTTAGCATCGGCTCCACCTATTTACGTCCGAATTTATATTTATAATGTGAGTACAGATGGACAATCTAAACGAATAAATAAAATTGAAGTGTCCGTATGTAATGTCATATGAACAGTTTTTTACATAATAATTTGCATATATGGTGATGGCAAAGTGTATATGGTATTAACATTGAAGACATTACTATAACCACGGGATGCAGCTAGTAGGTTAAAAAGGTGGTAAACTGAAACTATGGAGTCAAACAAACGCAAGTTTATACCAAGACGTACAAAGGTTACCAGTTTCGTCACAGTCATTTTGTAATCATTTTAAATAACGAAGGTGCATAAACACTCTTTCAAAGTGGCGTATACTTACTTAGTCATTTGTGTGATGACAATCCTCAATCGTTACGTAATCTATAAAACATACTTGAATCTGATGCACACACACTTATTCGTGTACATTATTGTTCAAGGTCGTATGTGCAATTGAAAAAAAAACATTAACTGTTGCTTTAAACAAACTTACCCATTTTATTGTTGTAAGCAACGTCATTAGTTGTGTTTCTTGCCTCACTTATGATTTACTATGACATTAAGATGGTTTTGTCTTAAGGAATATTATATGTTTGCGGTGGCTTGAAAGATTTACTTAATGGCCATATTCTAAATGAGTAGCATTCTAAACAATTGTCTGGTTGGTCTAGTAGTTGAGCAAGAGGTCTCGGGCTCGAAACCGAAACCCCGGCTCGGGCCGAAAAAAGTTGTTGAGTTATTCTGATATTAGAAATATTTACCAACAGTCCGAAGTTTGGAAGTATAGGGTCTTAGCTCCCGTCCTTCGGAGAACACGAAAAATCGTCGGTGAGTGAGGGAACAAAGAGTGCACCTGTGTTTGCGTTCACATTTATGCACCATATCTTAAATCGGTTAGGACAACGTCACTTTAAAAGACTAGAATAATACTTTGTTGATATTGTAGTGACCTACAAGCATACCACAGGTCCTACCGCAATCATAGCGATCGGCGCACTGAGGCGCGCGAGCAAGCGTCGAAGTATAAATATGAGCGGGTGCGCCCCAGACATCAGCCGCGCGCTCGAGGAGCGACAACGTGCCTGCGTGGAATATTATCGTGTACTGGCGGGTGAAGCGAATGTCGCGAGTATTTATGTATCGCGCGCTCGTACGTCATAGATCGACGCCCGCACGCTATTGGTCCTTGTAGTTTGAACGCTCACAAGCACTACCCCTAGTATAGCAATAACTTTGTAAATATATATAATGCATCCTGCCAATAAAATATTCATATTCGAATCGACTACCAAGCGTTTCACTTCTACAACCCGACCTCCAAAGTGGTGACCCCGACGTGATGCCTGACGAAAATAAGACTCAAGATCCAGCCCCGCGAAAAGTGCTGTGTGAAGAAGATATAGAAATGATCTCAGTGAAATCCCGAATACCTCCATTCTGGCGAGATAAACCACGCTTATGGTTCGCACAATTTGAAACTATGGTGTCTAACCAGAAACTTAGCGAAGAGGGCAAGTTCGGATTGGCTGTGGCTCAACTAGACAAGGCGGACGTCGAGCAAATAAGCGACATTATTTTATCATCGGCAAGAACGGGCAGATTCGAAGCGTTGAAAACAAGGCTATTATCTGTCTACGAGGAGTCCGAAAACAAGCAATTACAAAAGCTGCTAAACGAGGTAGAACTTGGTGACCAGCGCCCTTCTCAATTGCTTAGGCGTATGCGTGATTTGGCCCGCGACAAGATGCCCGATGAAACCCTTCGAATGTTGTGGATGAGCCATCTACCGTCATCAACAAGAGCGGTACTGGCTGTTAGCGAGGAGTCAAAATTGGATTCGTTAGCGGCAATGGCAGACAAGATGGATGAGCAGACGAAAGAGGCTAACGCCGTGTGTTCTTGCAGTCACAGCAGCGTAACATCACAACAATCAGCATCATCGTCTAACGACAAGATATTAAATATGATTGAGGCGCTAACCAGAGAGGTCGCAACCTTGAAACTCGACCGAGCACGAAACTACTACCGTGAACCGCAGAGGAGATACCGATCAAGATCCCGTTCAAAGTCAGCAAATCGTGATTCATCTATTTGCTACTTTCATCGCAAGTTCGGCAAAGACGCGTATAGGTGTCGAAGACCCTGTCATTTTGTAAACAAGACGAATACGACACAGGAAAACTAGTACAGACTTTAGCTGCGACGGGAGCCGAAGTCAACGACATATCCAAACACCGTCTATTCATAAAGGAGTTGGCATCCGGACTGCATTTTCTTATCGACACCGGAGCGAACGTCTCGGTATTACCCGTCAAGAGGGTACATAAACAAAAGGCAACAGCACCCACCGAGTACCTATACGCCGCCAACGGTTCACAAATACCCTCATACGGCGAACATACGATGACGTTGAATATCGGATTACGTCGACCGTTTATGTGCAATTTTGTCGTCGCTAAAGTGACCAGACCAATATTGGGAGCCGATTTTTTGCATAAACACCAACTGACAGTAGATATCCACGGAAGAAGGTTGATTGACAAACAAACAGGCCTTTCCGTAGTCGGTTACATTACACCTACGTCAGAACCCAGCATCAACACCGTGAACGACCAGCAGCCTTATCACGACCTGCTGGCTAAGTACCCGGACATCACTCGACCGTCCTTAAGGCTTTGTCACAGCGAAGTTGAACATCATATTGAGACTACCGGCCCACCACTATACGCAAAAGCAAGACCACTGCCACCGCACAAGTACAAGGAAGCTAAAAAAGAGTTCGACGCAATGATCGAGCAAGGTATTTGCAGGCCTTCAAAGAGCCCATGGGCCAGCCCACTGCACCTTGTGTTAAAAAAAGACGGCAAATACCGAGCCTGTGGGGATTATCGTCGTCTTAACGCAGTGACTGTCCCGGATCGGTACCCAATACCGAGGCTACACGACTTTACCTATAACTTGTTGGGTAAAAAATACTTTTCTATCATTGATATGAAGAAGGCTTATTACCAAGTGAGGACGCGCGACGAAGATATAGCGAAGACGGCTGTCATCACACCCTTCGGGTTATTCGAATTCCCGAGGATGTGTTTTGGGCTACGCAATGCTGGCCAGACATTCCAACGACACATCGACAACGTTCTACGAGGACTACCTGTTTTCCCATTCGTCGATGATTTGTTATTGGCTTCAGAAACCGAAGAACAGCACAGAAGAGAGCTAGAAGAAGTGTTTAAAAGGCTTCAAGACCATGGACTTCAACTGAATGTAGCAAAATGTACATTTGGTCAACAAACACTCGATTTTTTGGGCTACACTCTATCTGCCGAAGGAATTAAGCCAACTGTCGGGAAGGTCGAAGCCATTAAATCATACCCACGCCCAGAAACAGTACAACAGCTACGTCGCTTCCTGGGCATGATAAATTTTTATCGCAAGAATATCCCACACGCCGCCGAATACCAGAAAGAACTCAACGTCTATCTCAAGAATTCAAAGAAAAACGATAAAACGTTAATTAAATGGAGCGAAACAGCGATACAAGCATTCGAAAAGTGCAAAGATGCCATCATCGACTCGGTATTGTTGTCATATCCATCATCGACACTTCCTTTTGTACTCATGACCGACGCTTCGGATACCTGCGCTGGAGCAGTACTACAACAAAAAATTCAAGGCCAGTGGAGACCACTCGGTTTTTATTCTATAAAATTCAACGACGCACAAAGAAAATACAGTACATACGACAGGGAACTGCTGTCTATATACATGGCTGTTCGTCATTTTCGCCGGACAATCGAAGGCCGTGACGTCACCGTATTGACAGACCATCAACCACTAGTTACTGCACTACGCGCACACCATAAAGACGAAACACCGAGACGTACAAGATATTTAGAATACATCAGCCAGTTTGTCACCGATATACAGCACGTGTCAGGGAAGGACAACTGCGTCGCCGACGCCTTGTCCAGAGTCGACACAATAACATGCCCATCGTCTATCAACTACGACGCGCTAGCTAAAGCTCAAAAACAAGACGAAGAACTTAAACAACTAATGAAGAGCGATCGTTACACATTCAAGCAAATAGCACTGCCCGGTTCAACCACTCGAGTCACATGTGAAATGACTACCCGGTCCCCTCGTCCTTTCTTACCACCGGAATTCAAGAAGCAAGCTTACGAAGCCCTGCATAATCTTAACCACCCCGGAGTAAGAGCGACGAGACGATTGATCACTTCTCGTTACTTCTGGATGACTATGAAGAAAGATGTCACAGAGTGGGCGAGAGCTTGCGACCAATGCCAGAGAGTCAAGATTTATCGTCACACCAAGGCACCAGTAGCCAGTTTCGCACCAGTTGACCGCTTATGTCACGTACACATTGACATAGTCGGCCCTTTACCGATATCGAATAACTGTCGTTACATACTTACGATGATCGACAGAGCAACCAAGTGGCCAGAAGCTCAACCGATCGAAGATATAACAGCAGAGAAAGTCGCCAACACCTTGTACGCGACCTGGATTGCAAGATTTGGCTGCCCCGTGACCATAACAACGGACCGCGGCAGACAATTCGAATCCGAGCTATTTAATAAACTGATGCATCGCATGGGCATACAACGCATACGTACTACGGCGTATCACCCTGAAGCCAACGGGTTAATAGAACGCTGGCACCGTACCCTTAAAGTATCACTCGCCGCAAGACTAAATACAATGAACTGGACGTATGAGCTACCAACTGTTTTACTTGGTTTGCGCGCCGCTTATAAGACGGACATTGGCACCAGTACCGCAGAATTACTATACGGTAAAACATTACGCTTGCCCGGTGAATTCTACGGCGAAACAAGCACAACATGCAACACGTCATCCTTCTTCATGAATCAACTAAGCGAGTCATTAAGAAAGGCACAGGTGCAACGAGAATCAAACAAAAGGACAGCTGTTTTCATTCACGGCGATCTATACAACTGCACACACGTATATGTACGTATCGATGCGATCCGCAAGCCGTTAACACCTACTTATAACGGTCCTTACCGCGTCATCGATCGCAAAGACAAATATTTTACCGTGCAGTTAGAGAATAAACGCTCGAATATATCTATAGATCGACTGAAACCTGCTTATCAATACAACACGGAAGAAACAAAAGAAGCACCTGTCAAGAACAATTACGTAACAAGGTCTGGCAGGACATCTAAACCTACTGTACGCTTCGCTGAGAGGGGAGTACTGTAGTGACCTACAAGCATACCACAGGTCCTACCGCAATCATAGCGATCGGCGCACTGAGGCGCGCGAGCAAGCGTCGAAGTATAAATATGAGCGGGTGCGCCCCAGACATCAGCCGCGCGCTCGAGGAGCGACAACGTGCCTGCGTGGAATATTATCGTGTACTGGCGGGTGAAGCGAATGTCGCGAGTATTTATGTATCGCGCGCTCGTACGTCATAGATCGACGCCCGCACGCTATTGGTCCTTGTAGTTTGAACGCTCACAAGCACTACCCCTAGTATAGCAATAACTTTGTAAATATATATAATGCATCCTGCCAATAAAATATTCATATTCGAATCGACTACCTAGCGTTTCACTTCTACAACCCGACCTCCAAATTATTCAAATTATTCAAGATTTGAAATGATAAGGGCATTGAAGCATTTTATCTCAGATGCTAATAAAAAGTTTCATTACTAAATTATTACCCGCTTGTGATCCGTTAATAGCAAAACCTAAGTTTAAAAGCTCGCAAAATAGTTTTGCCAAACACTACGATGTGGAATAGTAAACACTCATCAGTAGTTGGCTTGCAATGATCCGGAACAACAGAAAACAACCAAGATGATTAATTAGCGACCACTCAAAAGAATTATCGTGATAAGTGAAGGTTGCAAATACACAAATACAATCGTAATACACAGTTATGTATGGAGCATAAACGGATGCAAGAACCTTCACGACTGGCCTGTGTGCGTTGGCATTTAGATAGATTTACGAAACATACGTGGAACACTAGCTATGTGAAATTTCTAAGTCTAATGTTATTGCACTAAAGTGCAAATAGTTTCAATCGTCCTTTGGTTTCAAAGAAACTTGATGTTGCTATGCTGAAATATAAGAAATATTTTCTGTTTAGTTCTTCCAATTTTGCCTCTTCATTTGCTAATTGCATTAGATGATGATGTTGAATTGCATTGGCATAGAGTCCAACATTGCAAAACAAATGTAACATGTTTATAAGTTTATTTTTAATGTTTGTACAATATTGGTTATCAACTAAAACAATGAACCTAACAATGTTTATTATCTCAATTTCATTAAAGTTGTACCTGTATGAATAGGTACTAAACGTTATTAACAATTAAAAATAATTTAGACCAACTCAACTTTTCTTTGTTACTTTGCAAGTTTTGTTACGTTGCATTTAGAATTTTTAAAGTAATAATGTATTACATTACATTTTTAACATGGAGTTTCAATATAAAATAAATTGTAACTGTTTTCTCATAGTTAGATATTCCAACAATATCTGTAAGGATTTCAATTAAATAGATACGATTCTCATTAAATGAGAGTAGTTACAATTGTTAAATAGTTGGAATATGAAATAACTTTTTTAATTGTATTGTATTCGAAGTATTTGTAAAGTGTTTTTTATACAAGAGCCTGCTAAAGTGACTCTACTTTTCGTGATGGTAAGCATGAGCAGAATCAAAAAGTAGTAAACACCTGTGAAATAAGACAATGCAAGAAACGCAGCTAAGTGAACCACACTAAGGCAGCCTATTGAGGTGCCTCTGTATCATTGGACTACGGTCTTGCATTTAGCAACCAAATATGATATCACAAATGCTGTCATTTTAGATATGTTCTCTATGAGAGGGTAGTAGTTGAACCGGTCCGTTTATGCCAAAATCAGCGTAGGGCTAATAAACTAAACCTTGGAAAGAATATTATTATTATTAATAAAAATACAAAAATGATGTTATTTTCTATATAGTGTATAATTGCGTATCAAAGTTTTCATTTATTATAATATCAGTTTTGATATTAGCACTTGACTCTAACTCATATAACTGGCTAGTCATCGCATGATTAAACTCGACTGAATGTAAACAGAGTGTAGTACTGTTTTTAAATGGTAAAAAAAGCGGCCAAGTGCGAGTCAGACTCGCCCATGAAGGGTTCCGTAGCATCATATAAAAGTTTTTGTAGTTCGTTGTAACTTTCATCAATGTTTTAATAATAGTGTTTTGATTGAAAGAAATGTAAATTGCGGTTTATGATTTATGACGTATTAAAAAAAAACTACTTACTCGTTCAAACCAATTTTCGTTGGAAGTTTGCATGGTAATGTACATCATATATTTTTTTTAGTTTTATCATTCTCATATTTTAGAAGTTACAGGGGGGGGGGGGGGACACATTTTACCACTTTGGAAGTGTCTCTCGCGCAAACTTTTCAGTTTAGAAAAAAATGATCCTCAATATCATTTTTGAAGACCTATCCATAGATACCACACAGGTATGGTTTTGATGAAAAAAAAGTTTTTGAGTTTCAGTTCTAAGTATGGGGACCCCCAAAATTTATTGCTTTTTTTCTATTTTTGTATAAAAATATTAATGCGGTATACAGAATACATCTACCAAGTTTCAATAGTATAGCTCTTATAGTTTCGGAAAAAAGTGGCTGTGACATACGGACGGACAGACAGACAGACATGACGAATCTATAAGGGTTCCGTTTATTGCCCTTGCATCGGAACCCTAGAAAAGGACGTGTATTGACCATTGTTAAATTGTATATGATCGTTAAAACCAGCCGTCCTTGTATTCTGGGCTGTTTGTTTTGACGTCACATTATTATAATTATGTTATTTGAAATATTTATTTAGTGAATAGTGGCTATAAAAAGGTGCACTAACGTAACGTAAGATTTTTTTGTCAAAAACCTCACTTGTCGACAAATGTTCCAATATGAACTTCCATATCCTTGTTTGTATTCCAAGATTGTATTTGCATGATTTATTTATGTATCAAGCAAGTCTGAATAAGCATTAAGATAATAATGATCCTTTGACTAGTATGTCTAAACTTTGGTACACTGTTCTTCTCTAAAAATTAGGAACTCCATGTGTTTTAAATCAGCAATATGAAAAAAAAACTAGATGTATTATATCACGTGCCGCTGCGCCACCTAACATTAAAGGTTCGAGCACATTATGCCGAGCCGCAGCGTGTCGGGGCGGGCCGCAACGCAGCGCAAAGTGCTAACTTAGCACATTAGTGACGGGCCGGGTCGCAGCGCATTGACGGATTTTGAGTACAGTGTACTGTATGCGCAACTGCTGTGCATTTATTGCAACTGTACGTTATGGATACCTCCGACGAAGAACTTTCTTTTTTTTGCCTGCTGATAAGAAAAAGTTAATGAACAGCATAAACAAAAAGTTCGTCAAAAAAGAAAACGTAAAATATGGATACATCCAATTTGTTCCAAAAGAAAGGTATTCGGCGAATACCATCATCTTTTTCCCGATCTTTTAGCAGAAAAGTCAGTCAAAAAAGAAAACGTAAAATATGGATACATCCAATTTGTTCCAAAAGAAAGGTATTCGGCGAATACCATCATCTTTTTCCCGATCTTTTAGCAGACAAAGACAAGTTTTGGGGATATTTTCGTATGACTCCTCATTGATAATTTCAATTACTCGAAATAGTAAAAGAGCCACCAATCCGCTTGCTATAGCACACTGTTGACGGGGCGGGGCGGGCCGCATCGCACGGACGCAAATCCGCGTCGCAATAATGGGAACCGCTGCCGACACAGTGTGCGATAATTCATACAATTTGTATTGAAACGAATTGAGCGGATTTTTGCGCTCTGCCCCGACACGCTGCGGCCCGGCTTAATGTGCTCGAACCATAATAGGACATAACTAACACGCTAAATAAATATACATATCTTTAATATATAAAATTTAACTGTCACTTTTTAATTTTAAGCTTTTCACTAAAAAAAATACCCTAAGTTACTAAATTATGTCATCAGTTATCTGCTAGTAAAAATCCCGTCGAAATAGGTCCAGCCACTCTAGTTATTAAAAGACAGATAAAAGTTTTAAAAATTCCTTTTTAGTGTTCTGAAGTTCATGACTCGAAACCCTTATAGTTTGGTCATGTCCGTCCATCCGTTATCAACTTATCGTCGAAACGGCTAGTGTTAGAAAGGTGAGTGAGGAGTTTCAACTTTGGATGGATATGTGCTTTTATCGCGTCGAACAAGTGCTAGAATAAAATCTCGAAAAATATTTTTATTTGGGGTACTTTCCCTTCGCGTTAAGAATAGATGATTTTTTTTCTCGCAGCAACCCCTTTGTGTAGTATTGTGTGTAGATGGGTCTTTTAAAAAGGGCTTTTTAAGACAATTTTTTGATTTAGATATCCGTTTGCGAGTTATATTATACTTCAAAGGGCATTTTTTGTAAAAATAGGTTAGCCCCCACTAAAAGCTAAACAGCACGTTTAAAAAATCTGGAGTTTCTAGAGGTCTAACTTGTAAAATGCGCCAATTTTGTAAACTTCATACAAAATTATTAAGTAAATATCTGTTGAATATGATTTTAAATCTTCGTACCATTATGGGTGACTGAGGAACCCTATTCTATGCGTAGTTTGACACGCACTTTGCCAAAATTTTTTATGTAAGTACTGTATATACTTTATCGTTAATACATTAAGTGAAATACTTTTTAAATGATATTACAAACAGACACTTTAATTTTACTTATTTGTATAGATTATTCTTGTAGAGGTACAAGCTTTGAAAAAAAATACTCGTAATTACATTGTGTTTTCGCTTAATTCTTTTTTTTTTTTATTAAATGTTAGCGGTGTGAATTTTTACTTTCTTCGCTTAGGTATTCAAATAATTTTTATTTTTTAAAACATACAAAAATGTGTCTATCTATCCAACTAAATGTATGATTAACACACAACTTTTCATTTCTGATATCAAGTAATTTTATTTGAGCTATTAAAAAGAGAAAGCGGAGTACTTGCTTTACTATTTAAGTTCCATATAAAAATTACAGTCAACGATATCCCATAAAACGATTTTCACTTATTGTCTGTGTAAAATATTAAGTACTAGCTTTCGGCCGCGGCTCCGCCCGCTTGTATGTCAGTTATTGCGGTAAAGAGTAGCCTATGTCCTTTCCCAAGTTCCGTTCTATCTTCTTACCAAGTTTCATCAAAATCGGTTCAATGGTTTAGGCGTGAAAGCGTAACAGACAGACAGACAGACAGAGTTACTTTCGCATTAATAATATTAGTAGGGATTATATGATTGACCGAACAATAGTGACTATTTCAATTCGTAGTTTAGAAGGGGAAAGGGAAAAAAATTCAAGTTAAATTGTTGTAGTAATATTGTAATTGCTCATAGCTTATAATTTATAATTAATTATGTCCGTTCTTTAATCTTAGAAACGTACGAACAGTTTCGGGGTCAAACGGTGCACGTTTTGAATCTTAAATTGGCTAAATGTCTGCTTTTGCTGCATAATATTTGTGCCATGAGTCGTAACTATTCTGAAATACGCTTATATCAATACTCCGATAGAGATGATAGTTAAATTCAACTTTAGCTACAAAAAACTAAGAACTTCGAAAGAGGCCAATTTGTTTATGACTGAAAATTGAAAATGGGTGTGTAATTTTATCGTTCCGTCATCCGTTCCATTAATTACTTATTAAAGATCTTCAGAAATTTTACATCATCAATCATCATTATCAAGTTATTCCTTTAAGGTGGCGAATATTTACTTTCATAAGAAAAAAAAGTTTTAATTGAAGTATCAGTTATAAACTAATGAGCTCTATCGTTATAGTATATAAGCTATATATAATAAAATTATTTCAGGACGGTACTGACACAATAAACAAGTAACATAGTAACTTTAAATTTAAAATGTATGACTCTATAATAAAGATAAATTAGGAAAACAAAATATTTTTTAAATGTGACCTAAACTCGTACAATGTATAGTACACATTAATCTATATCACTATTACACACGTAGTATTTGATTTAAAATATATATGTGCATATTAAATGCTTAAGCTAAATGCCCAAACACAAAGCAATTCACCATCTTTGACATTAGATTCAGGTAGATATCGCGTCTAATCTATTAATTTGATCTTGGTATTAACTTCTGCTGTAGGATACTATATTCTGAAGAGTAATATAGTATATATGATTGACGATTAATGTGATTACAAACTATGATTAAAGAAATTACTATATAAATACATTTATAGCAATTTGTTCAATCATAGTCAAAACCTCTGTCACAATCATAAACTACGAATTGATCAATGTTAATGATTTTGACCATTTCGATCAAGTTTTATATTTATATAAAGTATAGCATTATATCGAAAGCAAAGCGCTTATAACCAAGTTACCCTAGGTGATTAGAAATAATGACTGAAGGTAAGCAATAACGGTGCTGTCAGTACAAAGATGGGTGACCGTTTATGGGCATTTCCGTGATACAGATTTCACGTTAAGCAGTCGGTCCTGGGTGTTATCATAAGATAACATTCGTTAAACATAGTAGGAGAACTTTGGGTGGCTTAAAAAATCCAACGGCAGGATTATGTAACCACAGAGTGTCTTGCTTATCTAACCCGCACTTGACCACCGTGAGTATGGCTTTAACCCTGTCCTGAGAGGAGTAGCGACTTCAGCAGTGGGGCAATATGGGTTGTTGATGATGACTTCATTTTATGTTCAGTTATATGCATCATGTTGTATCATTATATAACATGCTGCTAAAACCTATCAATTGGGTATTACAATGTAAACAAATGGAATAAAACGACTCGCTTATGACTGAATAAACAGTATAAGTACATAGTTTATAGGGTACGAAATGATGCACTTTAAACTTTGTCCTAGTTTATTCACGACTATTACTAATCCAGTTACATTTAAGATTTATCGAAACATAGATACTCAGACATTCACCCATGATCTTATGATCAGCCTACCATTCAAACAATTCATTATTTGGTCATGGTCTGGTGCAGTAAATTAACATCTGTCATTAATTGACCGCTAAGTAGCAAGTGCATAGTTTTCGAGGCTTAAAATGAAAGGAAATAAATAGTACGTAGGATAGGGTGACACTATGAAGGCCTTATTTTCTTGTTTCATTTTCAACAAAAAAAATTTCACGTGAAAAAATTTTGCACTTCAAGAAAATAATTGGCGTGTAGTTATTATCTTCTCGTCGTAATTTAGAATTCACATTTGAATTTATATTAGTAATTAATGTTTTAAGTACATCATCTTATTATTTTCAACTGCCTTGTTGGTCCAGTGGTTAGCGTATGCGGCTGCTGAACAAGAGGTCTCGGGTTCGATTCCCGGGTCGGACCAAATGTTTGAGTGATCCGCAAACATTTGTTTCGAAGTCTGCCTGTTTTCTATGTATAATATGTATGTATTTACAAAAAAAGGGGGGTTTAAGTATTTATTCAGTTGTCTAGTACCCATAATACAAGCTCTGCTTAGTTTGGGACTATATAATTGTGTAAAGATGTCGAAAATATTTATTTATTATTATTATTATATATTTTATTAAACGAAATATTTATTTTTTATTTTGTTTTTTACTAGGATTTTATTAGGAAAAAAACAGCGAATTTATCAAAAAGTGTTTATTTCTTGATAAAAAAATTATTTATAAAAAATATATAAAAGTAGAAATATACGTCCGTATGGCACGTGAGTTTTAATGGATCTCTTCGGTCAAGATGTTTTGAGGTCTCATATACTTTCAATTTACAAAATTGTGATATAGGTAAGAGTATTAACTATTTACAAGGTACTCGAGGGGTTTTACTGTCCTAGGGAGGTTTTGGGCTGGAAGCCATTTGGTCCAGCGGTAAAGGTGACGGAGTAGTGCTTGCCATCTGGAGCGACGAAAGCGTATTGGCCGGTTACTGTAAGAGCTGCGTTTTCTGATTGAGGATTGTCCAGCTTGCCCTCTTCTTGTCTGGATGTGCCATCGCTAGTCTCATACCTAGAGTAGAGAAGAAAATAATGAGTTACATCATAGGTTTTAATTTTTATATCATTTTTAATCGAGTATTAATTATTAATTTTTATTGACCTATATGAAAGACATCAACGCGCTCGGTCAAAAATGTCTTGTAAACTTAAATTGAAAATGTCTTTTATTAAAATTATTTTTAAATATTAATTGTCAATATACTTACTCAACAGTTTATGTAATAAAATATAATTTATACAGTGCATTGTTTGTAGACACATTAAAAGGTTACATTCATGTTGTTTTTATGGCTGGCAAATGTTGTATAATGTGGTATTACGAAATAAAGGGTCATTGCCTCTTCTGAATTGGGATTGTTAAGCAACAACAGGTGTATTCGATTAAGTAATTATATTTATGTTTGATGACATCTCTTCAGTCGTTTTTTTATGTAGCATGAAATTTTGTTTTTTTTTTATTAATTTAAATAATAAAAATTTCAATTTTATTTTTTTAATTGTTTTATAATTAATCGATTGTAAAGTTATACCACAAGTTCTAAATAATGGTTTACGTTTGAATCGTATCATAATTTAGATGTATTAAAGCGGTCTTTAAAGTTTTTCTAAATTGGCAAAACTTCAAAACCATGATTACACTACTTTTTCGTCTGGGTTTAGTTCAGCTATATAAATGATGAAATGATGAATGAAAATTTATAAGAGTCAAGTATTGATGTCTATAGATATCAAAAGTCAAAACCTCTGTCACAGTAAAAGATTGAAGAATGTCATGAAGAATGGAATCGAATTAAATACGTTGAAGAAATATAAATCTTACGCAAAGTTGTAGCCATCGGTCTCAACGTTGCTGTCGAAACGAAGAATCTGCACATCTTGGGGGTTCTGGGGTGCGCCGGCACATACGGCCACCAATACACATAATACTGTCACCTGTAAGAAAATAACATATTTAAATCCTAACTTCCTTATATTATATTGGCTGCTTTGTTGGTCTAGTGGCTGGCGTTTGCGGCTGCTGATTAAGAGGTCTCGGGTTCGATTCCCGGATCAGACCAAAACATTTGTGTGAACTACAAATATTATTTTCGGAGTTTGGGTGTTATTTAAATATATTATGTATATATTAACAAAAAAAGTATGTTTATTTGTTTATATCAGTTGTTTAGTACCCATAATATAAGCTCTGTGAGTTTGGGACTGATGACGTTGTGTGTAATATTTATTTTCTATTAATCTTTTTTTACTATTTTTATACTAATATTATGAATGCGAAAGTAACTCTGTCTGTCTGTATATAGGTCTGTCGGTCGCTCTTTAATGCCAAAGCTACAGAACAGATTTAAGTAGAATTTGGTACAAAGATTGTCGAGAATCTGAGAAAGGACATAGCCTACTGTTTATCGCGTAAACCTATATTCACAAGCCGCGTGCAGAAGCTAGTTTAAATAAATTATTACTGAAGTTGAATTATAACATGATTTTTGTATTCTGAACGCATGAACTTGAAAATTGAGTTCCTAAAATCTGATATATTGTAAAACGTTACATTTATAAACGAGAAGAAAGTATTGATAATTAAATAATTTGGTTAATGCGATAACTAGTATTCATAAACCTTTAGTATTGAACTGTTGCATTTTGATTGCATGGATCCTTACAAAGACTTATATTCACAAATAATAAGGACGAAGTTGTATCAACTATATTTTACATACCTACTATTAAGTAAGTGCACTAGTACCAAACTACTCGTAGTAAAGAAATTCCACTAACAACTAATAGCATTTAGTAACTCTATACAATCGTCAGCATCAAGATAATACGTTGTTTACGAAGACAATTAAGCTACAATTATTAAATTACTATTTAAGATTTAAAAAAATATTTTTGTAACTCTTTATTTGTACATTGTATTAGAGATTCACAAAAGCAAATATTAAATAGATAATGTACAAAGGGCGGCTTTATTACCAAAGTAATCTCTTCCAGGCAACGTTAGAATTACTCAGAAAATAAACGAGAAATAACTACGTGTTTATGTCAGATGAGGCTACAATATTTTTTAATAAAGTTTGACAAATTGTTGTCAAAAATCATTCAAAATATTGATCTCTTCTAGTTATATTTAGTATTGTATCAAGTGTAAAAACTATATAAACCTAATGCCACAAGCCTATGAAGAACATTTGATATTTAGAATAACAGACTACATATCCGTAAAAAGAAAGAACTCTTGCACCCTTAAAAAGGTATTGAAAACATCGAAACATCAAAATATATTGTATAAAAAAAAATAGTTTTGAAAAACTAAACAAACACGATTTTCAGAAAAGAAATTTTAATGTAGCAAAGCGTTGGGTGACGTTATTGAAATATTTTCAGAAAGCACCCCACGCTTTGTTACATTAAAATTAAAAACTACTACTAAAAACATTAATTTAAAACCATGTTTGTTTAGTTTTTTAAAACTTTTTTTTGTTTTATTTTTCAAATTAGTGTATTGTCATCGGCCCTCGATAAATTTACAAAGTTTGATCGAAATCTGGTCGTTAAAAGTGGGTCAAAATTGCACCCAAAGGAGTCAGCTACAAACAAACAAATATACAGCGTGTAAAAAGATGATAATAATATGGGAATGAAGAATGTTAATGAGAATAACCGTTTATCGTTTATTAAGTATCACGATTATTGCGATTAGGCACCATAACACTTTTTGTAGTTCTTATGGAACCAGTGAGAAAAGGAGAACAATCATATTATTGAAATGACAGTCTTAAAAAAGTATAATTGTACCAAATTATGTATTTTCATTGTTGATGTTTTTTGTTTGAATTGTGGCTTATTATTCCTCTATCTCTATTATCTATCTAAAAATAAGTATTTTGATAATACATAGTAATATATATATTCCATTTATCAAGTTGCATTAATATCACAATTCAATACAGCTTAGACGGATGCATTGCAGCATAACCTAGGGTCAAGCGTCATCAGGTCACTCAGCTATGACACCTCTTGCTATTGTTTCAGCCCATCCTAAGATTGTTACTACATCTTACATAGATCTATCACAAAAACCACGACATACTTTCTAAATGTTCATAAACTAATAATAAATTTAAACAAATGAAGCACATTATCTTTAGTGATTATAATTTCTATTATATTTTACTTAATATGAAAATATAATTTTTACTCACGTATTTGAGCATGATGCTTAGTTCGTCTTGAGTTCAAACTAACGAATGAGTAACTAGTGTAAGATCGTTCATTTTATATATATCCCGACTTGCAAGCACTTGCAGAATGCTGACATCATGTGAGGATGGGTCGCGGTGACGCGCTACTCGCAATACTCTATGCTTAAGAGACCTCAAACTTTTTTAAACTTTAACTTTCATATTAACTAGATAACTTTTTTAAACACCAATTTCTATATTTTAGTTAGCATCAAAGTATTAAGATTACTATTTATTATTATTACTTGTGACTAAAGTAATAATTTTAGTAATCTTGAAAGGAAAAGTCATCAAAAGTCATTATGTGTTTTTGTCTATATCCGCCATTTTTAATAGCTTATGATATACCTCTTTGAGTCTATTTAAAAAAGAACTTTAAGTTTTTTTAGAATTGAAGATAATATCTATAGAGTGGTCTCATAAAATAAACTAACTACAACTTGACCCAAAGACCCGATGACAAAATGTTTTTGTGAACCGTGATACATTTTATGCATTCAAACGGATCTACGTTAGTTTAATAATAAGGATATTCACAGGTTTATTTTAAAAGATGTTGAAGGTTATTTTTTCTGAAAAAAAATATTAAGTTTTCAAAGTAAACAGACCCAGTTCCTTATTATTTACTGTGCCCCGCAGTTTCCTTCACCTTTATTTTGATGACTAAACTTGTGAAGCGGTTGCATTATGTTTCTTTTTTAGAAAACATAGGAAAATCTGATTGAAAAATAAGTCTTCAGCTATATAATATCTAGTAATAAATTTTAAAAGGTCTTGTATATTTCAACTTCATTAATTTATTATATTTATTTACAAATAGCTTTTTATAAAAATTAACCATCGTGGATTCTGAAGCTTTTTAAGTCGTAAAAAGAACAATGTCACTATTCTTACTCTTAATATTAATAACGTACTGAATTATAGGTCCAGATATATTTGAAGAATTTAATTGATCACATGTGTATCATGTAAGTAAATAATTTTTACTATGATGAAGTTTTTTTGTTACTTTACTCGATGTCTATAATAATATATATATATTATAAAAGAAACTATACTATACTATACTATACTATATATAACTATACTATATACTACAAAATGATGTGCTTATTTTTTTATGTAGTTATAAGTTTATATTACACATCAATATTTTAACTAAGTTAGATTACTGATGTATTGTATTTAATTTAAAATTGTTTGTAACTCATGATTTACGGATCGTTTTTAAAAAAATGGCACGAATATAATACTCATGAATATTAACACTACGGATATATGTTTATATCTTTGTTAGGCCAAGTGATCATGGAGTTTATATCATCACCACACTAGGCATCATTAAGCTTTGTTTCAAGTTTGCTTTTTTTTGCAGCGATGTCTGCTGAGTTTGCTCCCTCAGTCGGCTCTTACGACACCGATGGGATGGTTATGACATTAGGTATTTTAAGCTGTCACTATATAGATAGTTATGAAGTTTGTGGCGACTTCCACACACAGCGCAAGTAAAAAACAAACACCAACACCTTCTAAAAGAAACACTAAACCCCGGAGTTACGAAGCAACTACTCCTGAATTACGATATAGAAATTCTCACTCCGATTAACTTATACATAATTGTCCAACATCAACAGCCCGCCAGGCATGTTTACTCGGAGGATCCTCCCTTTGGAACACGGAACCCGAACACGTCATCCGTTCCTCCACATATAGTATACACGAAAACGAATACGAACGCCACACATAGAATAGGGTTTCTCAGTCACCCGTACAAGCCGTCGTACACAACGAAACTATTAGGGTTCCGGAACCCGGAAAACAGGATATTAGTAATATTCTTCTATACTATCCCTAAGGAATGACTTGATAGCCAATTTCTTTCTAATAACAAGAACGTTCTCGCTAAAAAGTTTAAAGTATGTATTTGTATCAGATACGATTTTATGAGTGTTTTTTTTCTAATAAAGTTTCAATGAACTGGACGCAAAAACGTAGCGAAATGTTTAAATAACTTTTTAAAAGCAAATATTAAACATGACTTTCATTTAAATGAATCTCATATTACATGATCCTGATGAGTATCTATACTAATATATTACGTTGGAAAGTTTGTAGCTGAAAAAAAAAACAAAAATCACCGATTTGAAATGAAAACTATTCGTGTTCATTTAGTTCTGAGACAAAAGTGTCATTATTAAAGTATTCTAAAACTCCAACCTAATCTCTGAGTATAGTATCTTACAAATTTATTATGGTTAGCAAAACCTAGTTTAGCCGGCTTAAAATTGTGTTTTGTAATAATAAATCTTTATTTTTTCTTAACTGCCTCGTTGGTCTAGTGGTTAGCGTATGCGACTGCTAATCAAGAGGTCTCGGGTTCAAATCCCGGGTTGGGCCAAAAAGTGTTTTTGGGATTTTCTTAGGAAATTCCTAATAGCTGCCCGGAGTTTGGAAGTTTGGCGGTGATTCACGCCCGTGCCTCGGAGAGCACGTAAAGCCGTCGGTCCCGGTTGTCATGAACATCTATGGCAATCGTTATTGGGAAGTCAGTGCCCTCAAATATACCGACAACTAGTTCAATCTTCGAATTTCAGTTCTCCCTTAGGGTTGCGGAGGTAAGATGCCATTCGCTCCGTGGAAAACTGAAATTCAGGTAAAACCGGTGGAACTAGTAGCCGACCCCAAATAAACTTGGGAATAATGGCTAGGAGGATGTTTTTTGTTTGAACGTTATAGCCATAAATACTCCTTTTCGTTATGTCATTTAATCGCAAAGTGGTATATCGCTCATCGGTAGTCGATTTTTTGAATATATATATATGAACGTCTTTAACTCTAAGACTCATTAAAGTATAATGTTCCGCATTTTTTTCCTCTTTAAAAGTTTATAACTTTTTTATCTCATCACACCGACATTACCTATTGGTTACTGCAATTACTAGAATTCAATAGAGAAAGGAAGAGTGATGGACAGGAAGGTAGTTGATATTTGTGAATGTCTACATATCACAATAAAATAAACTTGTATTTTTTTAATAGGTTGGTAAAATATCATAGGTTAACTGTCTGTCTCTAATGTAACTGCTCATTTTGTTTCAGGTTTAACGTTCATTCATACCTATGCCCCTAAATACAAGAGCATAGAAATGGAAGAGCATACATTATAAAATTGTAATTGAATATAAAAAACGAACAGAATCATGACAGACAGATTAAGAAATAATACGTGAGTGAAAACACAATGGGTTCGTTTAAAAGCTTCATATCGTCGTCATTGTGACACACATTTGTTCAAAGTTCTGTCAACTGTTTTAGGAATAGTGAGAAAAAAATAATCGGAGCATCTTTAAGATTAGCTTGAATTTAAATTGTACGGGCTACTAGATACTACGAATAATCTGATTAACACAATTTAAATGTTGCGTTTTGTACATAATTATGCTATTTTAAGGGTTACAATACAACTGTAGATTGCTGGGAATATTTTTAATATTAAATTTAGTATGCAAATGTTCGTTGATCTTAATCTCAAACGTTATGCTTCTTAATATAATGCGTCAGGTAATTATCTAATTGAAAAAGGTAATACTGATGCATTTATAATCTTATTTTCTAGGTTCCTTATTCAAATTTCATTGTGGATAATATTATTATATTTGCGAAAACATCATCATAATCATCACGGTCATCACCATCAGTCTATCGCAGTCGTAGGCCTCTCCTGTTGCTGTAGTATTAAATCAACGGAATTTTTATTTGGAATTGATATTTTGTGGTTAGAAATAATTTTAATACAAATAAATTGTATTTAATTATGTGAAGAAAATGAAACTAGGTCAGCTTTTTTGTTTGTGTACATTTATGAACAGAATTCATAATCTAATTTATACATAATTGCATTTGATTGAATGTTAAGTTAATTTTTTTCACACTGTTGGTTTTAACTTATATTTTATATGATATTTTTTTAAAAACGGGCCATGTGCATGTCAGGCCACTCATAGAATTTAGGATTTGAAAGCGGAAAATTTATTGTCATGAATAAATTAATTGAATATAATAGTTTAACCATTATTGTCTGTAACGTTCGAATATGTTTTTATTTTTAATATCACATATTTATGTACGCAGTTTTTCAAGTTAATTTACAAGTTTGGCTTCTATAACTCCTGAATTTACAAAGCCATCTAGACATTTATAGTTTATCTTCAAAGTTAATCATAGACTATAGCTATCATATATTTAGAATTCTTTAGATTTTTCGACCCAGCCATTAAGCATTTAGAGAGACGGGGACGCCTTATTTTAACAATGAAGTTCGATTTCAGGTTAAATATCTTGCAAACGGATACCTAACTAAAATAGTCATCATAGCAACCCCATAATTATTCCAGAAAACCTAGCTAATGATACTTCACACATACGAGGTAGACGGGAAAAAAAAAATCTAGAATTTACTTTAGCACTTTGTCGATGCTTTGACATGGACATATACCTAACAGATACATATAATGCAATCCATTATATGTATCTGTTAGGTTAAGAGTTATCAATATAACTCCTTGCAAATGTTCAGTGTTTTAGCACAAACCGTTTAGGGGTAATTTGAAGACGCAGGGGTGGACGGACGGACATGATAAAATTATAAAGTGACTTCACGGTTAGCCTAGTAGTTTAAGAGGTCACCAAGCTGCTTTCTACTGCACCAAGTGATGTGATACCTATTTTACGATATTTTTAGGTAATGATGTTATATTGGAAGAACAGCAACAAACCACTTATAAAAGTATAAAGTAATATAAAATACGTTTAAGTATTTATCTATGTATAAAAGTGCAAAGTTGAAAGTACTTCGAGACGAGATGCAATAGGCTAAAAATGGAATTTCGCAAAAGGAATTAGAAGTTTCTTGTGAGTGTGTTTAAAGATCTTTAACTGTGTACTGCTGAAATGTACGAAAAGGTTATAAGGCACTACATGCACGGATAATTTGTGAAATTATCACTAGTGTTAGGTTTTGAAATAATATTATTATAAAAAGTCGAATTACTTATAAAACCTCCATGATTTCGATTGGCCCGCTGCTGGAGGAAAATAAACACGTTTCAAAATAGAACATGTACCTAGTTTTAAAATGAGATAAACATCAATCTGAAATACGTAGCGCGATTTAACTTACATAACCGGGAAACCAAGGACACTTTTGGGGATGACGGTTGGAGGCGCGATGGACTCGGGAATTTTGGCTCAGGATCAGCATCGAATGTGGACGTGTGATAAGTGTACGCTGCTGTTTGTGGAGATATATAACTACCCTTCAATACAATCAACGTAAGTTTCATTACACAATATAATTAAGAGTATTAGTATATAAGAGCAGTCTTATACTAGAAAGGTTTAAGGTTGTGAAATCATCACAAGCCTATTACATTATTTTATCTACGTGCCACCAACTTTCTTTATATATCTAATTTATAACATTAACAACATGAAAATAAAAATTAAAACTAAAAATCGAGTTAATCTGTTTATTGTTAACATTAGAAAAATAATTATTTTAAAATTTTGGTGTTAAATTTCAAACTATGTTCTGTCTATTGCAGTCCAGTGCCGGACACCACCCTTTTTAGGTATCTTGGTTCGAAACTCGGCTACAAGCATTCAGCTTTTGCTTCTTACACACATATCAACACCTGTTTTAACACTTTTCTAGTACTGACACAATGCCTAGATGTTCATAAACATTTTATTTGGTTTATTGTATGGGCGTTCACTTGATATAATACTTGCGACATAGGGCACTGTAGGTCAGCATAGGTTAATCATAAAATAGAAATAATTTTAACTGTTACTTCTGCTTCGATGACGAGATGAAATTAAATGACATAGAAAAATTGCATAATCCGTTAATTTTTACTTGTAAACTTTGTACATTTTGTGATTATGTACTATATGTATTAGAATAGTTTGAAAAGTATTTTTATTTAATTTAATTATTTATTAGGCCACTAACGGTTCGTAAACTTTACAATGTAATTAACAAATTTAAGGTTCTTGTAGCTTTTTAAGAATATTATATTGTATTAATAGTATCTGCTGTGTGTAAATTTTGATTCAAAATTGTTCTACACGATAAACACTCCATGGTTTTCCAAAAAAGTAGTAATATATTTTTTTTTCCAATGCTTCCATTTATCTAGAGTAGCCAAAAAGGCAGGATGAAACTAAAATGTTATTGAATAAAAATGTTGTGAAGTGTTCCTGTAATATTATTTTCTTTAATGAGTCATTCATGCACGCAACGTTTTAAAACGCACATCTAACATTAGAACTTGAAATTAATTACAATAATTTTCTAAGCATTGTCCTTGACATCGAGATTGTTGATAGTTTTTGTGTTTGACAGTTGATTTTAATCTTTATTTAATTGGATATTGTGTTTTTATGGTTTAGACATAGCAAGGTTATTTAAATACTCAACGCTGTAAAGTTCAGTTACATAAATGATAGCTATTTATGTTCGTGGTGTTCGTTCCCGTTAGTAATGAATGCGTGGCTGGTAATGCCAAGGCAAATAACGTTTGTTGGTATTTCGATTATTTAGCTATTCTAGTGACCGGTGTCTGTATGCGCGAGTGTGTGGAGACTACTGAGAGTTATGTAAATAGTTATGATAAACTGCTAAATTAGTTGTATTTTCTTTGCTGTTTATTTTTGTATTTATTGTATGAAGTACGTGTAAACAATTTACTATTGTAGGATATAATTAGAAGTTATGTAAGAGATTATGTGGCTAAGTATAATATGTATGTATTTACAAAAAAAAAGTATGTTTATGTATTTATATCAGTTGTTTAGTACCCATAACACAAGCTCTGCTTACTTTGGGACTAGATGATGTTGTGTGTAATGTGTCCAAAATATTTATTATTTATTTATTTATTTAAGTAACTTTTTTATAGTTTCGAACAGTACACCTTTGTCAATGGATGGATATCATTGTCGAATTTCATTGAAATCGATGCATCGGTTTGACAGCAAAAGCGCATCAAAAATCAGAGTTGCCTTTGAATTAAAATATTAGTATTAATACAGGGCGATTGAGCAGATGGGCTTATAGTAAGTGTATTGCCGCTCTTTGAGTCCTATTTATGATAATAAGGGGAGGGCAGGTTAGGGCTCTGGTAACTTCAATAGGATAAAAATATTGAAAGAATTGTTTAACAGTGGCATAGGCACCATCTTCAAACAGATCTTAGTTACCTAGAACTCGTTTGATTCCCGGGTCGGTCCAAATTTTTGTGTGATCCGCAAATATTTGTTACGGAGTTTGGGTGTTTTCTATGTATCTATAATATCTGTTATCTATAATATAGTATGTATTTACAAAAGAAAGTATGTTTATGTATTTATATCAGTTGTCTAGTTACCCTTATTACAAGCTCTGCTTAGTTTGGGGACTAAATGGCGATGTGTGTAAAAAAATAATTTATAATCCTACTAAATATGAATTTATGAATAATTAAGTATAGACAAGAGTTGACACATAGTAATTTAAGACAGTCAAATTTAAACGACTTTACAATTATTTTTTTGTTTCCAAGCATGGAGTTTTTATTTATTGTTATTTTATTTATTCCTTGATAGTGTTTTATTCTGTAGTCAATTTTCAATTCTGCGTTAACTTACAATATTGATTAAAGATAGAACTAATTAGTATTAACTGCAACTATTGTACCTTAACATATTTGATTGAGAAATCAGTGTCAATGCCTCCTTTGCTTTTTATTGGTGAGGTTTTTTATTTTAAATTCACATTATTGAGCAATTTACTACAACTACTACTACTACTATACTTCGTAGGGCATGTATGTAAAAATATCGAATTCCTATGCAAATTTCTGTAAACTCAGAGCTTTCAAGTTGCATACAATGCCAATATCTTTGGTTATATAAAACACAATAGTCTTTCTGTACATCAGGTTAAGTACATACTTAAAAAAGTTGAAGAGTGTCATTCGTCTTTACTTTTACAGTATAAGTATGTTTGGCAATAAATTCTTGTTTTGTGACATGTTTTCTCCCTTTACTTACAGTTTATATAAGATTGAAATCGAATTTTATGTTATCAATTACTTTCAAGCGATAAAAGTATTAGAAATGTGAAATAAATATAAATAAGTTCGTACCGTATCGTTCTTCGTCGTTGATTAGTTTTACTTGGCCAGCATCATCATCAGTTAAATTAGTGGTATTAATTATTTAATCAGGATCAGGCTACAGCCATGATCACCTTGCTTGGCCGAAAGATCCTTCCTTTGTATTGGAGGTACATAAAACCGGTTCCTCCTCAGTGGTGACCCCGACGTGATTAGAAGGTAGTAGAGCGAAGCTGATTTTATCACAAACTGGCTTTCACAGAAGATAACCTAAAATGACAACATAGCTGCTGTCGTGTTTCGTCGGCGGGTGCGAGACCGGAGGCCCAGAAGTGCAGAAGCATCTCTATAAGCCGCCAAAGTGTGTGTCCATCCTGCATTGTTGCATTGTCTGCATTCGTAATGAGTATGGTGCAGTATGGCCCTTGCTTACCCTCTAAACTATTGATCCTGCAACACACAAGTTATAAGGTGCTGGGAATTCTCAATTTTTTCTTCGTATCATGGTATAAAAAGTTTCTAGGTCATATTTTGTTATGAAAAATAATACAAAATTATAGACCATTTAGTAGATTATGCCAACTTATGAGGCGCAGATTAATCAAAACTCTTTTTTACATTTACAATGGAGACTAGAAAAAATATCATCATTATACAGACTCATGGAGTCTTCAGAAGATTCCGCATTGAAGTGATAAATAACCTTTTTTTATTATCAACGAAATCCATAAGTATACTATTTGGTAGGTTTTTATACAAGCACGAGGTCAAATAATGTGAGCTACGACTTGATAACATCAGATTTAGGGTTGTCATCTCAAGATATAACGATTATTAAAATAATGCGATTCAGGCAAAAAGGTTATAGATTACTATATTTAGTATGAATGTCGATTTTCACGATAAAGTAAGTAGCCTATGTTCTTCATGCATAATTTCATTGAAATTGCTGCTGCTGTTTGCTATTTGTTTGAATCGGTAAGAGACTGACAGAGTTATTTTTAAATTTCTAGTGTTAGTAAGGATTGGACAAATAAGTTAGTTCACAAATAAAATAATAATAATAAGTTTTATTTGAATAAAAACCGCATTCTGACCAAGAAGCAGTTTAACAGTTTACAAGTTACAAATGACACAAATAACAAACAAAATTCAATACCTATTTAGGGTTCCGAAGTTTATTACTCGGAACCCTTATAGACTAGTCATGTCCGTCCGTCTGTCCTCGACTTACCGTCCAAACGTTAAGTGCTAGAAAAATAAAAGTATGCATGAATATGTGTTGTAATTATATCGACAAAGTGCTACAATAAAATTTAGAAAAATATTTTTATTTGGGCTACCTCCCCTGCATGTAAAGTGGGGATGTTTTTTTAACCTACCTTGCTACCCCATCGTGTGGGGTATCATTAGATAGGTCTTTTACAATATAGGGTTTTTAAGACGATTTTTTCCACCTTTTATTCCACTTTAAAGTGCACTTTTTGTAACAACAGGGCGCCCCCCCGGGATGGTAGTCCATATAATGAACTTTGAAGGAAAACTATAACGGATTAGATGACATTGTTAATTCAGGAGTTATTGAGGCTTAACTATGCAAGACAACATCAATGCAAAGAGAAGGAAAACTTGAAACCAACCCTATACCATAGGCCAAAACCTCCTTTCTAAGGAGAGATCTATGTCCAGCAGTGGACTGTTAAAGGCTGTTGATGATGATGATTGTAAAATGCGTTCACTTGGAAAACGCCATACAAAATTAACGCATTAATACGTAAATATAACAATTATCTATTGGATACGATTTTAAATCCAAGTACCATTATGGGTGACTGAGGAAACCTTTCCTATGCATGTGTTAGGGTTATGTTAATGTAACTAAATATTATATATAAATATTGATTTATGCTTGTTAATTGCTTACTTTAAATATTTTCAGAAGATATTGTTTGATGACGGTAGTTGATTAAAATACAAACTTGTATGTTATATTCGCTTGCCGTTGCCTATAACACTGTTAGTCATGTTAATGTAATCATTACTACTTTTAACTATATATTTTATAAAAATATTGATATTTGTTTGTATTAATAAATTACTTTAAATACTTTCTGAAGATAGTATAGTTTGATGACGGTAGTCATACAATATTGAAGTTGCTTGTCCTCGCCTATAAAAACGAGTGTTCCGACTGGATTAAAAGACTTGTTGTCGAGACGTGGACCAGGATGGAGCTCTCTACTATTCAACCAGTAACTGAGGATATTATATAGATTTAAAAGCTAAGTATATGCAATTCACTTTTGTGTATTTCTCTTTACTAAAATGTTCTCTAAGTATTGTAATAATTTATAATGTTTGATTTATGGATATGTGTATAATGTATGTAAATATGTTGGAAAAGAGTGTCCATGGAGTTTCTTGTCTGTTCTTCTCCATAGGATCTACACCTTGGAACAGACGAATAGAATCACGACTGACTAACTAACTGACTGACTACTGGACATTGAAATAAAAAGAAAGTTTAATATGATTTGATTTGGTTTGATTTGATATACTCAAATTCCTTTCGTTCTAAATATTCTAATATTTTAATAGATAAAACCTTTATCACTATGTATGTTTCATCTCTTCTTTTCTTTAATCTAACATCAGAAGTGCGATCGGAACCTATGTGCTTTGTTATTGTTTATGTACTTTGTCACAAAACTTTTCAGATGCATCCTGCTATGTTGGAGGGCCTTCTGGGGACAATCCGTGGTGCTGTGGCTGCTGGCCGAGGTGATATAGTTTATTGGTGATTAGCCATGATTATTAATACGTTGTTGTTAGTGTTGATATTTTGTGCGATTATTTAATTGACGTTCAGGTACTTCGAGAGCGAAGTACAGGTCAGTCTGGCCGTGATAGATTATGCGAAAAAGTTCCTTTTATTTATTGCAATAGCTAACTTGTTTTGTTTATTGGATACGGATTAAAAACATCCCTATAATGATTATAACCTACTGTGCACAACATTCAACACTTTCGCATCAAAATTTTATCAATATTATTGCAAACTACCCATCTTCTGTTCTTTCATTGTTATCTTAAATCTTTATTTACAAAAATCACGAGACTTATTTACTAATTATACCATAGTAAAACTAAATACGTAATTTAACTAAAGATATTTACTAGTTTCATGGTAAAGTACAAATGTTAAAAATACTTCACAATTGATAAACTGATTTACGTCATATTCCATAACAAAAAAAAAAACCAATAGATCGTTACACTAAGGACACTTGTAACTCGCATTGCCCTAAAGATTTTAAGATAGATCCTAAAAATGTTGTTACTGTGGGATAATCTTCTCACTTATTGTAAAAAAAAAAAAAAAACTTATTACAAAAATATTTTACCTTAACCAAACGACATTGACAATATTTTACCAAAGTACCTACTATCTTTCTAAATATTATATAAAATCAACTCGGTTTTTCTTGACGCATAATTCGTACAATACCGTCATTTTGTGTTGTGATCTTTGTTGAATGACTGAAATCTAACCGTAATCGTACAAGAAATTCAAAAAACAGTAAACCAACAAATGATTCTTAATCAATAAAGCGACAACCTTGCAGCTCACAAAATTTTGTACTTACTATAAAAAAAAAGCCGGGCATATAGATTCATTAAACCCCAAACATGATTCTCCTATTTCTAAAAATCAAGTCAGTTTTTTTTAGTCAAACGAAATTAGTCACAAATTGGACACCTATGTCCTGGTTATGATACAGGTCCAAATTGCAGTATAAACGAAGCATCGGTAGCTTACAAAGTATATGCCAAAATCGTAATTACAGTTAAATTCGAAGAATTAGAACTAAATATTTTTTAACTAATTTAGTCAAGATGTTACTATATGTAGCGAGTTGTCAGAATGGCCAAACGTTTTATGAAAATGCAACTGTCTCTGAATATTACAATACAAAAATCAACCGGTTTTGCGCCAACAACATTTTTAATTATTTGCAACGGAAATACACCTCCAATACAGGCTCGGCTAGATCAAATACAAAAATATATTATTATTTTTTACATCCCGTGTTGCCCACGATCATATTGAATGATCTAGACAACACCATCGACCTAGACCCAATTCCTTTAGGGCCTCTGTGGACCACGGCCTTTCAGTACCGCCCTGATAGTGCCCAGACCACAGCATCGCCCTAGACCCAATTCCTTTAGGGCCTCTGTGGACCACGGCCTTTCAGTACCGCCCTGATAGTGCCCAGACCACAGCATCGACCTAGACCCAATTCCATCATCCCTTTCCTACGATAACATAAATAATACAGTTACATAGAGTAACTGTATTAAAATAAAATCATAGTTAGCAATAAAAATAATAATAAAATAAAAGACATTTTGCAAACATATTTTAACTTGTCCAAACAACTTTCTAAACATTATATAAAATCAACTCGGGTTTTCTTGACGCACAATTCGTACCATACCGTCATTTTTGTGTTGTGGTCTTTGAAATTCTGAAAATCAAGTCAATTTAATTTTTTTAATCAAACGAAATTAGTTTTGACACCTGTATTATAAACGATGTCCTGGTGACGATACAGGTTCAAATTGTAGTATGGTCAAAGCATCGGTTGCTTTCAAGTATATGCAAAAATCGTAATTACAGTTAAATTAAAAGAATAAGAACTGAATATTTTTGTCTTGGCAAGTTTAGTCAAGGTGTTACTATATGTGGCGGGTCGTCAGAGTGGCCGAACGAATTTGCAAAGTGTTCTTTCAAATAACTGAAAAATAGAATTATTAGATTGGTATTATAATAATGCAAACGCTAGTTTGGAGATCATTTTTTGTCTTTTGCGGAAAACTGTCCTCATTTCATCTCATCCACATTTTTTTTATCATTAATTTCATTAAGACTACGAATTAAGACTGGAAGACTTGACAATTTCAATTACTTGACATTGACTGAAATAGACTAGACTTATAAAGACTGAATAAAAAAAAAGTGAAAAATAATGCGCCGATTGGCCTACTGGTGTCAAGCTATCCCACCACGGCGGGTGGATGGGCTTGGCATGTCTATGTAGTTGTCAATAAAAAAAAAAGAGAAAAATAATGCGCCGATTGGCCTACTGGTGTCAAGCTATCCCACCACGGCGGGTGGATGGGCTTGGCAGGTGTATGTAGTTGTCAATGGAAAAAAAAAGAGAAAAATAATGCGCCGATTGGCCTACTGGTGTGAAGCTATCCCACCACGGCGGGTGGATGGGCTTGGCATGTCTATGTAGTTGTCAATAAAAAAAAAAGAGAAAAATAATGCGCCGATTGGCCTACTGGTGTCAAGCTATCCCACCACGGCGGGTGGATGGGCTTGGCAGGTGTATGTAGTTGTCAATAAAAAAAAAAGAGAAAAATAATGCGCCGATTGGCCTACTGGTGTCAAGCTATCCCACCACGGCGGGTGGATGGGCTTGGCATGTCTATGTAGTTGGCAATAAAAAAAAAAAAAAAACTAATATTTTTTTTTTCAGTATGTGATAGAGAATTTAAACCAATGGAAGAGTAATAATTGAAAGTACCTACGTTTGTGTGTTTGTGTACTTCGAGGACGAAGCACTGTCAGTATGGCCGTGTTAGGGTTATGTTAATGTAACTAAATATTATATATAAATATTGATTTATGCTTGTTAATTGCTTACTTTAAATATTTTCAGAAGATATTGTTTGATGACGGTAGTTGATTAAAATACAAACTTGTATGTTATATTCGCTTGCCGTTGCCTATAACACTGTTAGTCATGTTAATGTAATCATTACTACTTTTAACTATATATTTTATAAAAATATTGATATTTGTTTGTATTAATAAATTACTTTAAATACTTTCTGAAGATAGTATAGTTTGATGACGGTAGTCATACAATATTGAAGTTGCTTGTCCTCGCCTATAAAAACGAGTGTTCCGACTGGATTAAAAGACTTGTTGTCGAGACGTGGACCAGGATGGAGCTCTCTACTATTCAACCAGTAACTGAGGATATTATATAGATTTAAAAGCTAAGTATATGCAATTCACTTTTGTGTATTTCTCTTTACTAAAATGTTCTCTAAGTATTGTAATAATTTATAATGTTTGATTTATGGATATGTGTATAATGTATGTAAATATGTTGGAAAAGAGTGTCCATGGAGTTTCTTGTCTGTTCTTCTCCATAGGATCTACACCTTGGAACAGACGAATAGAATCACGACTGACTAACTAACTGACTGACTACTGTACATTGAAATAAAAAGAAAGTTTAATATGATTTGATTTGGTTTGATTTGATATACTCAAATTCCTGACGTTTATTCTAAATATTCTAATATTTTAAAAGATAATTAATCTCATATTTTCTCTAATCTAACACATGCCTTGACACGCACTTGGCCGATTTTTTATTTATACTTTTTTCACATAACCTCAAATAAAACTACTGAAATTATGAAAAATAATTTTATTAAGGGTACCTCCCCTACACGTAAAGTGGGGTAAAGGAAGATAATATAATGATATATATTTGAACGGTTTGTCATTAATGTGAACATGAACTGATTCTAGAAAACATAAGATGCTGACAAGATGCAAAATTTCAATTCGTGATGGTGGTAAAATCCAGTTGAAAATTTTAGAACTTTGTCGTGACACGTGACTTCATTGTGTTTGATTAACGGTATAATTTGCAAACAATTGTAAATATAAATGTTACGAGTTGGATTCGAGTGATTAAGTGCTTTAATGTGTGCAATAGATTTTTTCGTATTATGATGACTTTTAAAACATGAACATCTATGACAATCGTTATTGGGAAGTCAGTGCCCTCAAATTGACTGACAACTATTTCAAACTTTAAATTTCAGTTCTCCCTTAGGGTTACGGAGGTCCGATGCCAGTCGCTCCGTTGATAAACTGATATTCAGGTAAAACCGCTTGAACTAGTCGTCATAATCATTATCATCAACCTATCGTAGTCTACTGCTGGACATAGACCTCTCCAAACTAAATTGACCCCAAATAATATTGGGAATAAGGCTAGGAAGAATAAGATGATGACTTTTAAAACACGTGTTAACGGTTTTAACCGTTCATATCACCATCCATATTTTGAACCACTTTCATTTCTGGTTATAAGAAAACACTTCGTAGGTATTACAATCTCATTGTTCTTTTTACATTGATTTTTTTGAGAAATTGGTTTCTTAGGATTTTAGAGCACGATTTAGACATTGAAATTGATAATTCATGCTGCACACTGAAAATTCAGTTTATAGTATATGTACGTATTACGTATTACGAACGATATTTTCGTAAATTCAAGACACGTACGACATGCGCGCGACTTTATTATTATTATTATCTAGACAAGGTTTATCTATCCTATATAAATTATTGCTAAAACTGAAACAGCCTAAAACATATGTCGCTTCTCTAGGTGAGCACGGTAGTTACGTAAAAAATTTGTGGCAACCCTATGACAAGTTGAGGACGTTTTATTGAAAATACAATTACAATGACACATTGCACGGTGTGGGTTACTGCAGCCTTCTATTACATAATCGGTGTACATACATCTTTATCCTTTCACGTAAATTGTCATTTATTGAAGATACATTCAGCAGGTTTTATTTCGAAATATCTCATTAATTTTAAACATTACGTTATTGTTAACTAAGATTCACTACAGTAGAGAATATCTACAAATGACGTAGCTAGCTACAGTATTAGTAAGTAAAAAATGATTATAGATAAAATAGCCTTTGTCCGCGAAACCGTCCGCATGTATATATATATCCGACTGCCTTGTTGGTCTAGTGGTTAGCGTATGCGGCTGCTGATCAAGAGGTCTCGGGTTCGATTCCCGGGTCAGACCAAATATTTGTGTGATCCACAAATATTTGTTTCGGAGTCTGGGTGTTTTTCTATGTATAATATGTATGTATTTACAAAAAAAAAAGTATGTTTATGTATTTATATCAGTTGTTTAGTACCCATAACACAAGCTCTGCTTACTTTGGGACTAAATGATGTTGTGTGTGTAAGTTGTCCAAATATTTATATATATTTATATATATTTATATATATATATTAGTTATTGTGGTAAATAGTATCCTAGCGGTTTATGGCTTACCGGATGAAGATTTTTTTTAATTATAATAAGTATGGGTTATATTATATAAAAAGCTTTAAATTGTTTTCTTTAACTTTTTTTTTATAAATCTGGACCAACAAAATTGTTTCGATGTAGATTCCCTATTAAATTAATAACATAATGGATTTACGAATCTAACTTCTTCTCAGCCGAATGATATTCACTATTGAACATGGGCTTACCAATAATCTCAAGGATATTAATAGCAGTTATTATTATTAACACATTTGGTACATAAACAATACAATATACTTGTATACAGTAAACAAAATATCTTTGTACTAACCGAGGAAGATTCATTACACCATTATGTTGAAGAAATTTCGAGTACATAAGAGTATGGTATTTGGAATAGGTGCTTAAAGTTTACTTGCATATGAAACGCAAATTTAAAAAAAGCCGTTAGGGTACGTTTTATACAGGGTTACAGGAAAAGTCGTGCTAGATCCGTTAAGGGCGTAGAGTACCCATCATTTCTGACTTATTTCACTATAAAACACCCTACCCTAAACTTAACCCTTTTCGAGATATTCGACTTTTAATTTTTTTATTGAAAATTGCCGATTTTTAGACTACTACATTTATTTTGTGTATCTTATTATTATCATTCTTGCATTTTACATATGTAATTAGATGCTTTAAGACGTCAATCATGACTTTTCCTGTAACCCTGTATATTGGCTTTACCCTGTTGCTCATGATGTTTCGAAGAATGAAGTAACATAATTCTTTGTAATAACTTATAGTTCAATAAAATAATAAGTAGTAGGTAAACATATATTACGAGGTATAGCTGAGAGGAGACCTGAGCCTAGCAGTGGGACGTAATGGAATGTTGTTAAACATAATATTTTAAAACAATGCCATGAAATGCAAGGATACAAGCAAAGACGCAAAATGCGCACAAATATTGCAAACAATTTACACAATTCACAAATCCCCGTAACAGTTTTTGGATGTTCTCAAATAAACTGTTTGCATGATTGTTATTAACACCTTTGCCTGTCAATGATACTTCGAAATATTGTATTGTCAACACGTATACAAAGATATTTATAGCTCAACTTGACCCTTCAGAGTATAGACGTTCAGGATTCTTCAAGCAACCAACATACACCTTGCAATAAACAAAATACATCAAAATGATGAAAATTGTAAGTGAACATAATTTTATAACAAAATCTAAAAATAAATCCAGTTCAATAAATCGTATATTAAAAAGTGCTCATTAATACTAGTAAAAAAACCAGTGAAATTTTGCTTAAAACTATTCATTGTTATTAGATCTTAGCTTTAAAGGAGCAAACAATCAATTAATTAAATGACAACAAAATTTAAACTTTCACAGACATTGTTCGCTCTGGCCGCTTTAGCGATAGTGTGCGCTCAGGATCAAGCCGCTCCCGCCAGCCAGCCTGCCGTGCAAATCGTTAAGCAAGTGGAGGATGTTGATGTTGACAAATACAATTTTGAGTGAGTATATTTATAATATGATTATTAAAATATACCTATATATATATTATTAAATATATATATAATCGAAATTATGTTTAACAAGAATCTACGCAATATGCCAAAATAATTGTAATCGATTTATTCCAATAACACTTTTTTCAACTAATCAATAATGCAAGAAATAATGGTTGTTTTTATAGGTAAACTGTTTAGCCATATTAAATCTTAAATAAAATCTCAATAGAGTCTTAATTAAATAATTGAGCTAATTAACTTCGTAATTATGAACATGACTCTATCAAATCTGGTGCCATTTTCTATACATGTAGGATTAGATGAAAGGGCTCAAAAACTCGCGCCAGTTATAAGCACATGTATAAGAGAAATAAAATAAAAATATAAATAAAGAAATGAATATTTCCAAATACGTCCTTTTAGGGATTGCTTAATGAATATTTGTTTTTGGAATCATCACAAGTCTTATTATTATATTCCATTGTTGCAACCATGTTAAAGTTAAAGACAAGTTAAGAGTATTCATGTTCATGCTTATTCCATTGTTCAGAAAAGGGCATTATAATCAAGACAACATGTTTACGACCATTTGTATTTGGAACCAATGAGTTATTCTTATACGAATATAGATAAATTTAACAAAGAAATATTCAGTCAATTATTTAATGGTCTCCCTAAAGTTGTACGGATGTTGGATTTGGTAAAGAGCTTTTTAGTCTTCTTATAAATTCGTTTAATGATTTTGATGAAAATTCATGTTGTTTATTTTTATATACTATAGTTTATTTACGCAAGTAGACTAGACTTAAAGTGTGGAATAAAATATATGGTTTTGATTTAAACAATTACAGATTAAATCATTGTAAAATACCTACAAATCGAAATGTAGTAAAGGTTATATAGTATAAACTGTGTATTTAATTAACTGTTTCTTTTCCTACAGGTATGAAACTAGTGACGGAACGTCCAGACAAGAACAGGGTGAATACAAAAATGACACTGAACAACAGGGTCTTGTAGTTAAAGGCAGTTACAAGTATGTCGCCCCTGACGGTCAGCACATCTCTGTATCTTTCGTTGCTGACAAAAACGGTTACCAACCAACAGAAAACAAAGATGATTCTGCCCAACCAGCAGCTGCCTAGGATTATTACTGCCCTCTTCTAATACTGCCATAAAATTGTTATGCATTGCTGCAATACCAAATATATATATTCTTATTATTTCGTTGCTAATGTACTTAACACTGCCACATGCACTAAGAATTAATAAAAAATTAAATTTAAAATCTGTGTTATCGTTTATTGAAAACACGTTAGAGACTTCACTTCTTTATTTATTTACTTAAAGTGAGGAAAACCAACAGTTACGACAAAGACAGTGGATAGTTATATTCACAGCATCAAGCCAATAACAAGTTTTCACAGGTAGTTGCATTACAAGCCTTTAGAAGTTGCAAAAAACTACACCAATAGCCGCGTACTGATTGAGCGAGCAGCCTCGCGAGGCTGCCTCGCGAGGCAAATCCTCGGTCGGTCAAGACGTGCCTCGCCCGAGGCAAACGCACGCGCTGCCTCGCCCGAGCCTGCCGCGGCCCGAGCCGAGCGTTGTCGGTTTTTGTCGATGCTCAAAGACGCCTCAGTACGTTTGCCGCGCTCACTCAAGACGGTAGTGTTTTGCCTCGCTTTTATCTCTATTCGACTTCAAGTAAAACTGACCGTTGATGCTCACGGTGGCTCGGCCTTGCCGCGCGAGGAAGCCTCGGATTAGAAAACTTACAGACCGAGGCCGCCTCGCGCGGCATGCGTACTGCGGCAAATGTCCGAGGCTGCCTCGCGAAGCCGCTCGCTTGGTCAGTACGCGGCTTATATAAGTGCGACAGTTTGAGTATGACTATTCATTTGTACCCATCAAAATATTCTGTAAAACACAAACACATGAATTTGCATGAAAACTGACTAAAAAATATAAAGGCAAAACGGTAAAGATCTTTAATTTGGAGAAGAATGAATAATCTAATTCTTCTTGGTTTACCAATTAACAGTTTTATCTACTCAGTGATAGACATAGTTCTTGACATAGAAATGATTTTGGACCTATTAATTACTTGCTATTTCTCTGACTAAAATTCACTATAAAAAAAAACATGAAGTAAAAATACACATACACTTAATAATAACGTTAAATTTGCGATTGAGGTGCAAATATTATATTTTAAATTCTATCAATATTTGTTTTTATTTTCTGTGAATTCGCTTCGAAAAACGTTGGTTTTTCACGTGACTATTTTACGTTCTATTTATTGAGATTGCCACTAATTAATGCATTATATCCATTGTGGGAATATTTTCTGAGTCTCTAATAACTTGTCGTGGCCACCTCAATTTCGTGACTTATGATTTCATTGATGTACTTTTCACGGTCATCTCTAATGAGATAATATCGAAAAGTTCTTAGACGCACAGAAGACAAGAACAATAGAAGAATAATAAGTAAGTCTATTGACTCATCTAACAATTACTTCTTCAGTCCGTTTAGCCAACCATCCCGGTAAAATCAACCAGCCAGAAGTGTGCCAACCTTCGCGGTCTTGGGTACTACAGACCTATGAATATCTCAGTCTGTTAAGGCAAGTTATTTTAAACGTATAGTTAAAAACCTTAACACAATAATGAATTTTGAAACTACTGAACTGATTATGACAAACTATTAATCTTTACTATTACACCAATTATTTTATAGAACTAGTAATTCTTGGCGATTACGCCAAATTCATTATAATATAATTTTAACAAAAAGGAACCGACTTCAATGAAAAACTATTCCGAGTACCCAAATGGCGACATTGTGCCTATGATATTTGAGGAGTTCCCTTGATTTCCTTGGGATCCCATCATCAGATCCCGATATGGTGACAATGGGACCACCTGTGAGCTATGCCCATTCCAATGCAAAAAGAATTTTTGAAATCGGTTCATAAACGACGAAGTTATCGCTGAACATACATAAAAAAAAAAAAAAAAAAAAAAACCGACGAATTGAGAACCTCCTCCTTTTTTTTGAAGTCGGTTAAAAACAAAACCGTAGGATATCACATGGCATATCCATTCGCATTTGTTTTGCTGTCAAAATGACTTTACGTCGTCTGTTGAAAAGTAAGAGTAGAATTAAATGAATGTGGTGAATATGTATGAAAGTGGAAAATGTAGAATGGAGACCTACACTATGGTGGGCTAGTGAGTGCATAGTGTAAAAAAACACTGGTAATGAGTCCCTTGTTTTTACTGCATAGGAAGGAAAGCCGTGATTCTGAGTGAGAGGTTTTTGGGTAGGATGATATATTTCGATATGCTTTGTCTTATGTAAATATTACTAGTACAATAAATTATTGTAAGCTAATGCGTAATATAAATAAAGGTTACTTAAGATTTAAATAAAAACCACATTATATTCGAAAAGCAAATTTTAAAACAGTACAAAAAGTGGGTTTTTTGTTACTTATTTTTTTATTGATATACTTACATCTATTTGATAAATGTCAGGTTATTGAGTTATGTTCTTTTGTTAATCTTTTTTGTGTCGTTATCTACATTATTGAGGGTCGTGATTCCTTAGTTGAGCGATGATCTTTTGCCAAACAGATGCTCACCACTTGTTCATCTCCTTGATTGAATAAAATGTAACAAGCTGCGTGGTTTTATTACTTCGCTTTAAGCTTAAAAAGTTTTTAATTACGATATGCTTATCGTTGGATAGTGGTTTATGTAGCAGCGTCTTCGGTATTTTCCGTTGTCACGGTATGTGCTTACTGTCGACTATTTTTTTTCATTTGAATAACTTTATTTACCATTTTACCCTTATTTCATCGTTTGTATGATTTAGAGTTTTCCCTTTTATTTCTGAAAAAATATAAATAGTCTATAAATGTTTGGAAGGTACAGCAAACCTATTTTTTTACATTAATATCGTCGAAATCATATTTAAAATCTCATCAGCGTTCGCAAGATCAGCTCAGCTTTGGATTGTTCAATTTTAATCATATTAACTTAACGAGGAAATAAAATACACTAATTAAACAAACAATAAACTCTTACCCAGTATTTAAAGCGAAGGTAAACCTAATCTGGTTTCTATATTCAACAATGCCTTTATGGTTTTAAATCTCTTCTTTTTATTTGGTGGTTTCTGAAATTCGAAACGATATTGAACAACGCGATGTAAATGCCGCTTCAATAAATACATCAATGTTCTAGTTGTTTCTCCTTATAATACCTTTGCCAGTGTTCAAAATATGGACAAATTGAGTAGTTCTAATGAAGATACCACGAACTTACTAAACATAATGTCACGAACAAAAATTCTTTGGACTTTGTAAACGTATTACATATTATACTATAATTTTAACAAAAATAAACCGAATTCAAACAAAAAATATTCCGAGAACCCAAATCGCGACAATTGTGCCTATGATATTTGAGGAGTTCCCTCGATTTCCTTGGGATCCCATCATCAGATCCCGATATGGTGACGATGGGACCACCTGTAAGCTACGCCCATTCCAATGCAAAAGAATTATTGAATTCGGTTCATAAACGACGAAATTATCGCTGAACATACATAAAAAAGAAAAAAAAAAGATTCCGACGAATTGAGAACCTCCTCCTTTTTTTTGAAGTCGGTTAAAAAGTCAGTATTACTGTCATAAACTATTTCGAAACTGCAAATACAAAAGACATCCAAAAGTAGCTGAGTTATATAACAGTATAAATTTTGGAAAGTAGATGTGCTAAAATGTCAAATTAAGGCTTCTACAATAATTTAGCTGCTATCTATCCCCAAAAGTCATATCAATTTGTCTATATACGGTATACTGTCGTGTGAGCCAATTGAGTATGTCACAATAAAACGGCTTACACAATTCATCATATAATTTATACTATTATTTTATTGTTGTATTATTGTTGAATTATATCCTGTAACAATAGTTATGCTTATATCTTTACGTGCGGATTCTTAGCCGTGAAAAAATTGTAGGCGCTTAAGAAACTATATGAAAGCGGTAGAGTCTTGTTATATTATCTTCCTAGAAAGCGAGCTAAGTCAAATATCAAAGTAAATACCACATTGTAACACACTGTATTAGGGCAAAAATGTAAACCTAGTAATTTTATCCAAAGATAGTCCGATTGAGATTGAATAGAAAGAATGTTTCTAACAAGCAAAGGATAAGAAAATAAATTAGTCAATTTTACTGGGGATTTATTAATATGACATAATTTTTCTCTGGCCGTATCTTCGAGCTGTAACACATATTTAAGTTTCGCTAATGTCTAGTCTTAAGAAATAGTGGGAGTAGTGGCTCATCAGGACAAGGACTTGACTTTTCCCCAAAATAAATATTTATGTTTTTATAACTTTTATAATAAAGGGGCAAGCAAGCATGCACGGCAACTGAAAGAAAATACAGCTATAGATGAACTGTCATAGGATAAGCATGAAATCAAAATACATTCATATTCTCGAAAATTTAATACCATGATGTATAAAACGTTAGAAAAATAAAAAAAATGTTGTCAATTATTGTTGTCCTGCGGATACAACTCGGATCTGGGGCTTGTAACCCTTGTCATCGGCGGTAAAGGTGACCTCATATTGCTCTCCATCAGGTCCAGGGTAAGAGTATGAACCACTTACTGAGATGCCAACTTTGTCATCAACTGTGATCAACTTTCCCTCTTCTTGACGGGAAATACCGTCATTTGACTTGAAACTGAAAAGAAACAAACATTCAAAAAAAGGAGATATAAGTATAAATTCTGACTATTTTATGAAATTAAACGTCTAAGTAAATTTTATTATCATCTCAGAGGGAGAGGTTGCTATGTATGAGTACTATATTGTTCAATGTTAGACAAGGTATAAATGAAGTACAAAATAAGTCACACTTACTCGAAGCTATAACCATCAGGATTAACAATCGTATGCTCAGTAATTATTTCGGCCACAGGTTTGTCATTCGCTATGACAATGGTGGTTACGAATACAAAAATGAAAAGTCTCTGAAAAGTACCAAAAAGACGATAGTATTAAAGATATGTATATACTACGTGTTTTGCAGTAAAAGTTTATAGTTATGCAAATAGTGATAATAAGGTTGAGTGTATTGACAATTGCAGTGAAAAACGTTGCATCATAATTTACTTGTAGAATTTGTCACTAAGAATCAAAGCCTCATACTGCGAATATCTTGCACTTAGTATCTTTAAATATGAAGCCAACTACAAGCTAAGGATGTATGTCATTACGCTATGATCATAAGGAACTTAGTGTCGTCGAAATGATTATTGAAATATTGCAAAAACCGGGGAAAAAGATTTCTTTTGAAAAACAATTATGCGTACGTTGCGTAAACAATTAAGGTGTCGCAAAAAATATGTATTAAAGAATCCATATGAAAGTTCCCAATTAAAGACATAGTTAAGCTGTGCGGGTCAGTTTGTCAAGTACAAATTGTAATGAAGAAAATTCTTTACACCCGATTTTTAAGCTTTTGCGTTACACACGAGTTAAGTTACAGACGCGATAGCAGTAGTCGAAATCTAACCCCTAATGATCTCTTTTTTGTTCAGGATAAATAAAAAATCTAGGACGAGTGTCTTTTTCTAATCACATGAAATGTTTATACCAGAAGTATTAGTTCAAGTGGGCAACAACTTACCAGAGCAATCATGTTGGTTCTCGTTAAGATTTGATGTCCAAGTCCAACTAAGGAAAAGTGAATGATAGGAACACTGCAAACACTTGCTTTAAATATACCTACGGAGTTTGTTTGTTAACATTACAGCAACGAACAAATTTTCGAGCCTTACTCTGTTTACAACGGAGGTGATAACTCGATTTCTGTGATGAAATGCATAAGAGATACAAATTGACACAGGGATGCTGCAATGGTTTGTGTGATCCCATTGGCAACACAAATTGGTTATTTTCCACTTTATTTCTAAAATTCGACACGGCTTTGCTTCGCTCGAAAGTCTTTGAAACTCTCAGATTTCGTCGTCTATAGTATACATGTAGTATGAGTATAAAGGTAACTAATCTTGAATCACCCAAACTATTACTGAAAACTGCATTAAAATTAGCTTAAAAGAACTAAGCAAACAGACAGTCCAAGCACGCAAGTCCAAGGAAAAATCCTTACTGTCAATCTTATCGATTGCTTTAGGGACTTTCGATTATCATGATGTTTAGAACAAACTAAACTATCATAAATAATCCAGCGAGTGAGATCGGGTTCAAGATGACGACCAATTTTCAGATCTGATAAAGTCCGGAAGGTTTGTTCCCAACCATTCTTGAGTAGACCGGCCTTTATTACCCGGCGCTGAGTTTTGCTGGAAATACCATTCTTGACTATGAATCATGGTATTGTTAAGTAGTTTAACCACCTTCACAAGAATTACCTTGACAGCTTTACCAAGTATTCGGCTAGTACCAAGCGGATGGAGAGTTTGAAATTGTATTTGACCCCAGATCTAATTTGTGTAATGTAATCACAGTCATTCGATTCTCTTTATCACCGCTCTGAATTTTAATATCATAAGTAATGACGTGACGGATTAAGAATACAGAGTGTCACCACCCCTATTCATCCCACGCGGGTGTCGTAAAAGGCGACTAGGGGATAAACTACGCAAGACAACATCAATGCAAAGAGAAGGAAAACTTGAAACCAACCCTATACCAACCCGTCTGGCCAGCGTGGTATAGTGGGACAATACCTCCTTTTCAAGGAGAGGCCTATGTCCAGCAGTTAACTGTTAAATGCTGTTGATGATGATGATGAAAAATGTTTGACAACAATAGCCAGGTGGTCTTAGATGATTGGAAACAATCACCGAGAGTAAGTAACGACGACGTGGCAGGACCAAGATGTGTGACTGTTTGTGGCATGACATGCTATAAGCGTTTCCGTGATTCGGAGGTCACGTTCAGCAGTCAGTCCTGGTTATTGTCATAAGAAAACAGTCGTGAAGCATATTTGGAGGCTTTCGGGCGGCTTAAAAACATCCAATGGTAAGATTACACAGCCACACCATGTCTTGCCAGACCCCAATCCGTTGGTTGGCCAGAGTGGGGACGCATGGCCTTAACCCTCTCCTGTGAGAAGTCCCGTGCCCAGCAGTGCACGTTACGGGTTGTTGTTAATCGTTGTTGTTGGTGCAAAAATGAGAAAACACAGCGACTGATCATAAAAGAATGTCATGTTTGAAATAATTCTTGTAAATCCTATATTTTGTTTATTTTTAGTTGTAAGAGCTTTAAACTAATTAGTCTGGCGTTAAATACAATTACAGTTTAATTTACTTATAAATAAAATATAAACCATTGATAGCCTCATGTATGATACACATTGTATGTATATTGGATTTATTCATAGTTGATCCTTTCAACCTTTTACGACCGTCAATATAAATATAAATTCTGTAGACCGTCAATACATATGTATATATTTTAAAATTGTAAAAATTAAGGCCGATGCCTAAAATATTTCGTGATACTTATTTTATACGTTTATTAAGATGTTTAAGTGCACTGACCTGTGTGCATTATTAACACAACTTACCGTTGTGTTCTGTATCTGCAATCCGAGTAATTTTACATTCTTCCACTTTTTAACACTTTAAATGGAAACACAAATTACTCGCAAAACCGTGTCAGATGATAACACAAGTTTTACAAATTTTTGTGGCTGCATGAATTATTTTTATTTCGCAATACAATTTTTTTACTTTAAATTACTACTATATACTACTGGACATAGATTTATCTTTAGTAGGAAGGTTTTGGTTCACTATTCTAAGCTGCAGCGACACATATTTTTGCAATGATTTTATCCTGCGAGGTTTTTTCCCTTAGTCGGTCTTACAATACCTCTTTTTCTTTTAAGCCATCACACGTCATAGCATGTTAATTTGGTTCGTGTTGCTTCTGTTTTGCAACTGTCCCTTCGAAAAGATATCTGGGAGTAGATTTTAATTGGTGAAAATATTGATCAATTATAATAAATTTGTTAGTTGGCTAGGCACAGTTCAGATAATAGCATTTTATTTAAAAAAAATGAACTACAATCTACTACTATTACAGTTGTAAAATTGTTCGCAAGACAGTTGTTTTTAACCGGAAAACTCTCAAACTGTAACATCAATATCTATGATACTTAACGAGTGTAATATTAGGTTATTGATATTTCTATTTTCACACGACGATCAATTAAATTTTGATCTTTTCGTACTATACTATGATTTATTAGTAATGCTTCATCATGCATCTAATGACTTGACAAGAGTGATACCATGAAATCTCAAAAGGGCACTGGGCTCAAAATGAGTGACTGTGGTTACCGGAGTGAAAACCCTCAACCCCAAAAAAAGCGGCCAAGTGCGAGTCGGACTCGCCCATGAAGGGTTCCGTATCAGCAAGTAACATCATATAAAAGTTCTTGTAGTTCGTTGTAACTTTCATCGATGTTTTTATACTAGTGTATTGATTGGATGAAAGGTAAATAGCGTGTTACGATTTATGACGTATTAAAAAAAACTACTCACTAGATCTCGTTCAAACCAATTTTCGTTGGTAGTTTGCATGGTAATGTACAACATATTTTTTTTTTAGTTTTATCACTTTCTTATTTTAGAAGTTAGAGGGGGGGACACACATTTTTCCACTTTGGAAGTGTCTCTCGCGCAAACTATTCTGTTTAGAAAAAAATGATATTAGAAACCTCAACATCATTTTTGAACACCTATCCATAGATAGGTACGTAACACGTATAGGTTTGATGAAAAAAAATTTTTTAAGTTTCAGCTCCAAGTATGGGGACCCCCAAAATGTATTGTTTTTTTCATTAGAAAGTTCAAAGTATAGAAACACAACTACCGCATTAGGAATAAATAACGTGTCCAGGGGACTATATCGAAATGAATAACAATATGATGTTAGATTAAACAAAGTTTTGTTATATGTTTTGAAACTATACACATGGCCATCTGTGCAGGCGAATTTATTAAAATTTGGTCTACACCCGAGACGTCTGCGGTAGCCGGCCCATTCCCGGGCCTGGCGAAACGGGAGAGTTCTAAACCTCTCCCGATCCTGCTCCGCCATCATCTTCGCAAGCATTACTTGCTGACAGAAAGAGACAGCGGAGTTCCACGCAACTATAAAGAAACGCCTGACAAATTAAGTAGTAACATGACTGTTTTGTGTATTTCAAAGTAGGCATAGAAAAAGTGTCTGTTATTAGGTAAGAAGTTGGTAAGGAGTTGCTAAGAGGAGTTGATGAGAATAGCAAGACATGTGATAACTGCCTGGGTAGCGTAGTGGTAGTATACGACTGCTGTGCTAGAGGTTCTAACGGGTTCAATTCCCGGGTCGTACCAAATGTTTGTGTGATCAGCAAATATTGTATGTTTTGTATGCATAATATGTATATATATTTACAAAAAAAGCATGTTTATGTATTTATATCAGTTGTATAGTATCCATAATACAAGCTTTACCTAATTAGGGACTAAATGACGTTGTGAGTAAGATGTCTGAAAAGTATTTGTCTTTTCTCAGTGATTCTCAATCATTTACTTGAAGGGACTGCAGCAGTCACTTACTTCAGGGAAGCTATCTTCTCATATGTAGCATCTTCCTTTCTCCTGTATTTCATTAAAATTTGTTATATATATTGAGAATGGTTGTTACTATAAACTCTTTAGTGATAGTAATAATATTTTATCGAAGCAGTTACAAGCTTATTAATGTCGTACGACTGAAATCATATTTATGAGGGTTTGACTGTATCTATCTATATGTAATTTTATTTAAGCGTAACGACCTTTTGAGCACAATATTGGAAACTTTTTTAGTGCCGATATAGTTGAGTTTATGGTTCCCTCTATTTATTTGAATACCCTGAGTGTCACTAACAAATTGACGCTATCTGTATCTCACATAAAGAGCGTAGATTAATTTAATCTTGAAAGATTCTCACACTCGACTTATAGGTTTGTATTTATAATGACATTGTAATTAATAAAGTTGAAGTATTAATGAAGTTGAAGTGGTGTATGCCCTTAGTATGTTTTTTTATACAAAACTGGAAAAATTAAAACCCAAATTACCATTTCGGCAGATAATTTACAAAAAAACATACAAAAACACAAAACGGGTTATTGTCAGTATTTTTTACTTAGCATGAATTTTAAAGACTGTAGTAATGAGTGAATGGATACCACAATATTAACAGTAATCATATTTTCTTGCTTAAATTTTAATAGTTTAAATATTAGGCTTTTACAATTAAATTTTCAGTTTTCGTTTTTACTTAACAAGGTCATCAAAGTTAGAAATCAATCTATTACAACAGCTGTATTACTAAGCAGGTATTATTTGCAAAAAGAGACCCAGTACAAAGTATTTTACCTTTATAAAAAAACATTGAAATAGTGATATATACAGTGTACTTTTGTAAAAAATATTAAATAAATGATTTATAAATCAATAAAAGTAAAATTTAAAACTCCTTTGTTTCATAAACTATACTATTATAAATTAAAATGAGATACCATATTTATTTAACACAATTTCAGTTTTCACTTTATATATTATTATGTGACACATGTGGTGAGACATTTTATTACATTATATAAATAAAGAAATAAATTACTTTAATCTACAGCATTGTCTTCAGTTACATAGTCAAACAAATTAATATTATTACAATAAATTAAATATTTTGTCCAGTCTTTCTATAACGAATAATATTCGATTCTAATACTTGTAACAATTTCTCAATACTATTATGAATAGACTCTTTTGATAACTGTTCTGTAGCCTCTCTTGCCAGCTTTATAGGTCATTTCGTAGAGATGACCTTTGTCATTGTACCAGCGCACTGCCCCTGCTACTTGTAGTGCTGCATCTTTTGTACCGGGGTTGACGATTGCTCCTTGTTCGTTTCTAGAAGAACCATCGGGAGCATCATAACTAGAATAAAATAAATTTAACGATTAGTTTTTTGTATTAACAATTTGGCGGTTAAATGAATCAGAGATACAATCATTTTTAAGTACATAAGTACATGTGTAAAGTTAGTTTTGTATACATGTAAAAGTAATTTAGAAATCACTAATTTCTAGTTTATTTACTTATTTATTGTTCTAATATTATAGATAGACTTCCTTAAATTTATTACATAATTTGGGTTATAGGCAAATGTAAATAGCATGTAACAACTTTTTTGTAGTTAGTATAAATAATTCGTATTAGTAACGCAATAAGATGACGTGTTTGGGTGAGCGCCATCTTTATCAGGTTAGCGGTAGCTCTTACACTCCTTCTTCATTGGTTTTAGATAAACTTTCACCCGCGAGTCGTCAGATGGCGTCATCTCTCTTAAATATATCACTGATGAGATTAATACTCTGTGGTAAATTGTGTTCTATGTTATCTCTGGTCATAAGTCTGTTTTGTCTATGAGAATCAGGTGATGTTTTTTGATTAATGAATAGAGGGTAAAAGTTTTATTCCAGCGGGACCTTGAAATGTAATATAAAAAGCGGGCCCTGATTCCCCGTAAAAAGCATTCTTAGTTCTACTGCGATATTAGGCGAAACTCTGCCCGTTGTAATATTGGTTTGTGAAGAATTCCTGTTGTGTAGCCCACTCTCCAAAGTGGTGAGAAATCTGCTTTCTTTATTTAAACTATATTTCTTTGTACCAGTCTGTTTGTGTGAATACGTACTTAGGATTGTGTCTCCTCTTTTTTCCTAGGGTTCCAAGGATTGATTTCAAGTTTTGGTTTGAGATTTACATCAAGAAACGCACACGTACGTCACCAACGTGGTCTACCTTCGGCTATACCTTCGGGCACAATTGGCGAATCCCATTAGCGGTGCGTGGGCAATCCAGCGAGCAGAAGTGATCGGGGTACAGGAGAGCTCCCTCCCGTACGACATGTCCCCCAGACTTGCCACAGGATCACGTATGGTTTTATAATCCAATAATCATATCACTTGCTAATATCTTATCTTGTCCACCGGCACGCGCTTCCCGAGGCTACAAGATGAGAGACCCCAGGGACCATGTGGGGGTGGACTTGTTTTCATGCCCGGCGTCTGCACATCCCTGTCGAGCCCCCATAAGGCTAAGGCATGGTAGAGAATATGAACTTTAAATTTAGATACTGACCCTCTTATTTATAAGTATAAAAATATGACTAATAAATTATATTGTTAATGTTAACTTTCTGTAGTAGGGCCTACCTGTACTCTCTAAATGTGTTTTATACTGATTATATATATGTGTGAAACCGATAATCTTTGTTTTCTTGAGGAATTCCCTGGTCACCCATCGACACAGTGCATAATTGATAATCTTAGTATTCTCTGTAGTTTCTTCTTTTTCTTTATTTAGTTTTCTTTCTGTGAACGGCGCCCTGGGATATGTCTCATATTTCTACTGACTGCGCACCGGTGAAGTGATTCCCCCTGGTAGGGCTAGGGCCAACTAAAAACCCCCTTTTACCGGGGCTAGGGGTTACAAGCAAAAGGACTGCCAAAAATGGTATGATAAATTTCAGGTGGTGTAAATAATACTTATGTAAGGCAAGTGAATCACGTCCTTATTTCATAAGGATGAAATGTAGAAATACTGAAAAAAAATTGATGGTTTGCTAAATATTTTTAACAATATAATTTTTTACATATAAAAGGTACTTTTGCTATTTATATACGGCACTAAATATATGCAGTTTGAGTTTTATGAAATATTAATGTTGCGATAAAAGCCTATTGTACATTTCATGTTGAGTCTGAAACCTAACTCAATAAATGGGTTAATCAGCAAAATTAGCAAAGTTAGTCAAGTCATTCACACTGAATGCAATGACCAAGGAAAATAGTAAATCGCTTTTTTTTATACCTAAATAGATTTGTTATTCTGTTTTATTTTTTTTCAGGTTTATTATTACCTAAATAGGATTAAAAATAGAGATGGCATGTCTGTGTAATCCTGTGACAAAATTTAACGATTTAAAATTCTTTCTTGAGTAAGTTATTCACTTTTTAGAGTTCTGTAGTTCATGACTCGGAACCCTTATAGATTCGTAATGTCCATCTATCCGTATGTCCATCCTCGACTTACCATCAAACGGTTAGTGCTAGAAACATGAAACTTTGCATGAATATCTGTTTCTATCACGTCGACAAACTGCTTTAATAAAATCAATAAAAATATTTTTGTTTAGGGTATCTCCCCTACATATAAAGTGGGGATGTTTTTTTTTCACGCGTCTACCCCATTGTATGCTATATCATTAGATAGATCTTTTAAAAATATTGAGAGATTACTAGTTCGCGAGTTATTCGACTTTAATGGGTATTTTTTTCTCGAAATAGGGCGCCCCTCTGTAAAAGCTAAACGACTTGCTTTAAAAACCTAAAAAAAAACTTGATAGTAGGCCATTTGATGAGCTTTAAAGGTAAACTATAGCGGCTAACGTAACTTTTTAATTAAGGAGTTATAGCGGTTTAACTTGTAAAATACGTTAACTTGAAAATCTTCGTACAAAAATAACGAAAGAATAAGTAAACATAACAATTATCTATTGCACACGACGAAAATCATTATGGGTAACTACAGAACCCTATTCTTTGCGTGGCCTGATACGCACTTAGCCGAGTTTTCAATACAATGTTTGTTCTTATCATCAACTAAGTATACTTGTGTTTATATAGGAAAACACGTTATAAACTAGTTCACGTATGCATACAAATATATATATGTATATATATTCGTGTTTAAAAGGTATCATATGTTTATATATAACATTAATTGTAAAATATAACATGCACATTTAGGTCTTTAATAGATTTTAAAGCCTAAATTTGCATGTTATTAGTTAGTTGTAGTGTCTAAAAGTAAAAATAGTACGTAGATATTTGGCTTTAGTAAAAAAATATCTAAACCGATTCACCTTTATACCTCAAGAACTATATTTTGCATTTTTTTTATATTTATGTTGATTTGGATTCCTACTATTACCTATTACTTCATGAAAAATTGTTCAGGAATACAAAAATACTATCTTAATTGATGGTATTTTTGTATTCCTGATCAATTTTTCAAATATGATAAAAAAAGTATTATTATAAATATTAGGATTGATAATTTAATTAATCACATTTGTCACATTATAAACGAGCTAAGTTAAAAAAAATCAATTAGTTGTAGAGATATTAGAAAAAGGATGTTGAAATATTGGAATTTTTGTTGGTATGATGTAATGACCTAAATATGTGTTTATATCATAGGATATAGCCATATTTGCATACACGTGAGTGATCGTCGCTTTTAAAGAATATTACAATTATATGTTTTATTTATTTGCTTATTACTATATTTCTGTTGCATATTACGTATGTCTTGATAATTTATAGATATGTCTCATTATATAGAAAAACTAAATCCGTGTTTTAAATGTCTTGGATTTTTTGAATATTTCAGTACACGAGGTAATTTTTGTCAATAGTCCTGTTTCATATTATAAATTGTTATACATAACACTATTATTTTTGTAAAAACATACTATATTTTGTATATAGGAAACAACCAAACCGAGGGATACAATTTAATTATAAGCCGCCAAATGGGGAGTACCTATTGCAGGGAACAAAAATCGGCCAAGTGCGTGTCAGGCCACGCACAGGACAGGAAAGGGTTCCTCAGTCATTTAAATCATATCCAATAGATTGTTAGTGAATTGTTATGTTTACGTATTAATGCGTTAATTTTGTATGATGTTTTCCAAGTGAGCTTATTTTACAAGTTAAGCCTCTATAACTCCTGAACTAACAAAGTCATCTAATCCTTTATAGTTTTCCTTCAAAGTTCATTATATGGACCACCTTCACGAATTTTTCCAGATTTTTTGAGCCAGCCGTTTAGCTTTTAGAGGCGGGGGGACGCCCTGTTTTTACAAAAAAGTGCCCTTTAAAGTGGCATATCTCGCGAACAGATACCTAAATCAAAACATTGTCTTATAAACCTTTTATTGTTTTTGAAAGATCTATCTAATGATACCCTACACGATGGGGTAGCCGCGAGAAAAATAAATCATCTCCACTTTACGTGTAGGGGAGGTACCCCAAATAAAAATATTTTTCATAATTTTATTATAGCACTTTGTCGGCGTAATTACAATACATATTCATGCAAAGTTTCATCTTTCTAACACTTACCGTTTGGACGGTAAGTCGAGGACGGACGGACGGACTGACGGACGGACGGACAGACGGACATGACGAATCTATAAGGGTTCCGAGTCATGAACTTCGGAACCCTAAAAAAGGTGTGTTTAAATTATATATTAAAATTTCACAAGACAATCTTTAAAAATTAAGTTTAGATGAAAAGATAAGGATAAAACGCATGAAGAAGTCGAATGAGAATCAAACACAATTAGGTCATTGAGAGTAAGTGAAATCCGACCTCAATATCACTTTCGAAATATCATTGTTTCTTATAAAATACCAATAATAAATGCGCAAATCGAAGTAACGGCCCCGCAAGGGTACTCAAACCGTAAACGGACATTCAACTTGGAGGAGGCGTATCACATACTCCGTATTTGGATCCAAATGTCACCATTATACTTTTTATAACGTGTAGTGACATGCGTTTAGTAAATGTTTTCGAGATAATGAGCTTATGATACTTATTTGATATCCGGGTTCGAGATGACTTTGATATTTGAATATAATGTTATCTGATAGATCACGAGAATCTAATAGTTACATAGATATATCTCAATGAAGTGCCTTAGAAAATAATCACTGAGGGTAAGCAACAACGGCGTGGTCAGTTCGTAGATGGGAGACCGTTTGTGGCATGAAATGAACGTATCCGTGGTTCAGAGGTCACGATAAGCAGTCGGCCCGGTAGTTATCAGAAGTTCATGTCCAAGTTTATGATCTTTTTTGACAGGTACTGTGAATCGTATTAATCGTCATTTATATATTATATTTATATGAGTTAGTTCTCTTTTAAATACTAAAATTAAAATTAATAAACACATGTCACTATTGGACAACTTCAATACGTACCATCAACTATGAAAGTTAAGCAAGCGTGTAAATTCAAGCACACGAAGTGTTACACAAGCACTAAAACTTCATTTAAATTAAATACACAAAATTAGTTTATATTTGACGCTGTTGAATTCAGTTGAAATTAATAAATAAACTTAATATCTGAAATATTTGTATGTTCAATGTAACAGCTTAGCGTCTGTATATTGTAAAATTTACTTGAAAATAGATTTGTGCATACATAACTATAACAATCATAATACGACAATCAAACCAAAACCCCCAGTAAGTAGTACCGAACAGTCGCGGTGTATCGATTTTCGTATTTGCAAAAAACATCTAGTTCGTATAATAATAATTCGCCAATTATGATTGCGTTTAACATAATTAGCGTTAGTAAATTGTCTTAATCGCGGAGATAAACAAAAAACGCAAGATCACCTTTTCCTGTTTTTTTTTTAATACGAGTTGCATGAAACTTTGGAAATATTAGCGATCATATGTTAATTGATAGTCCCTTATGTACAAGTATCCTTTTTGCGATGAGATATTTTGCAAACAATTACTTCATGCCGAAATTTAATCATTTTCAAAGAAAAAAAAATATGTGACACTTTGGCGGAGTTCTTATTTGTTAATTAAAAACATGTCAGCAGTCATTATAAGAGTAGTAAAACCGATTTTCATTCTCTAAACAGTGAAAAAAATTCTTCAAAATGAATGAATGGTTTATTGTCATTTTTAAGACTTACTTAAAAAATGAGACCTACAGCAGCTACGTCTGTAACCCAAAGTATTACATAATTTTGCATTTAAAAAGTTTTTAAGAAATGTAGCGCATTTATTCGACAACCATTCGATGTACATACTAATGAAATCGGATTACATTGTGACTCAGGATTGTGAACAAAGTATAAATGTTAAAGTAATAGTGAACTAACTGAGTAAACAGACTCCAACTTACTTGACCATAAAGTCAATTATAGTAATAACTTCAATATATTTTGAGGTCCTTATGATGTACCACCAACTTCAGTTAGTCTGCAACCATTTACACAAAACAGTCGTAAGCCGTATTGGACAATCAATTTATGTATTTAACAAGACACTAAATATTTATGGAAAAATTTCGACATCGTCTTATGATCAGGTAAAATAAATGTAAACAGAATTTTAGTTTAAGTATAGAATAAGTAACTTTAATTAAGACGTTAAGATTAGAAACAAAGGCCAAGATGAGATTATATTATTGAAGTTATTAAAACATAATTCGAATCAGGTACTCAGTGAAATATGTCATATTTATAGCAGTAATAAGCAAAAACTTAGATATGTAACGACAGAAAAAATCCAAGCAGATTCCACTTGGCCTTCGTAAAATCTGCATTAGAAATCTATAATTTACCTATTAGATCAGGAGACACAAACAAAGCATCCTACTCTATGTAATGAAATGTAAATATTGCCCTAGTATATGTTTGCCTATTAACAATGCTTGCAGTGCGCATACGATATTGTGTAACTTACTCTACGTGGATTCACAAACGAATAGTAAAATACCGATAAAACGGACGAAGATCACGGAAGAGTGAGTACAAAATATTTGCTTTTTGCGACAACAGATTTAGTACTTATAGAGATTGCTAGCACGTATTCGGATTAGCGGGTTACACCTGCACACATAAGGACAATATAAAGGCCAATTTACATTAACATGACATTCCGTAGTGTGCGCCAAATATTTACTTTTGGCGATCTATGTGTGATGTGTGACTCAGGTGACATTTTGCTTTCCTTTTCGTTTAGTATTCCAAATGTAATTTTTATTTTATTTGTGTACATTACACACTGTCCTGCTTGTTATTGCGGTACGTGTTTTACTTTCCATAGCTATTTTGTTAGGAGTTACATACATGGATGATGTGCAAATAAACAATTTAATGAGCCTTGTTTTAGTTTATGTTTAACAAAATGTAAGTACTTTGTTTTGGGTGAAGTTTGTTAACACAAAGACACTAGACAAAACATTATAGACAGTAGCGATGTTTTAATCTTATTAACAATCTACAACATGCTACTGCTAGACGTAACATGTTTTCTTAAAAAAGGATTTTTGACCTACTATGCAATGCTGGTTAAAAGATTCGGTTATTTTTTTTTTTTAATATTTAATTCTCTCTCTAGTGCTAATGATATTCACGAGATGAGTAGCTATTGAAACTTCGTGTTTTTTATTCGTCAACACAAAGTATTGGCTTATGCCTGTTGTTTTTAACTGTACCTATACGGGACTTATTCGCGAGAAACATGAGTATGTGTAAAAGTCGTGAAAGCCTAAAACAGTTATGCCTGTTGGTTTCCTTTCTAATAAAACGTAGACCTGACTATATCCTTGTAAGTAATATTGTGTAAAACTGTATATATTAATATTATTTTTATCAATTCTATAGATATTTTACACATAGTAAAATCTTAACCTTGAACATTGTACTTGGTTTACGTAGTACAATATAATATCCGTATTATTTAACTTATTTGCAAACGATGATAGCACGATCTTTCGATTAATATTTTTTGCATATAGAAAAAAAAACATATGTATATTTGATTTGTTTTTATTGGTTTCTTATATATTTAAGCCTGTCAATCTATCTCATCATCATCATTGTATCTCAGCATAGAAGTAAAACCTACGTAGTTTATAAACTTAGAAATGATTGCGATTATAAATATCAATTTACGATATTGTAAAATTAAGGGCTGAGGAAATAATTCTGTCCAAAATATTTATTACTTGCTTAATTTTTAATCGACTTCAAAAAAAATCAGGAGGTTCTCAATTCATCGGAATCTTTTTTTTTCTTTTTATGTATGTTCAGCGATAATTTCGTCGTTTATGAACCGATTTCAAAAATTATTTTTGCATTGGAATGGGCGTAGCTTACAGGTGGTCCCATCGTCACCATATCAGGATCTGATGATGGGATCCCAAGAAAATCGAGGGAACAGCTCAAATATCATAGGCACAATGTCGCGATTTGGGTACTCGGAATAGGTTTTCATTGAAGTCGGTTCCTTTTTGTTAAAATTATCAATAACCGAAATCAAAACTATTCGTAATCCTGCAATTCGGTTACCTAAATGAGAATGAAATGATGATGAAAAACATAATTGTTTATCCAATAGGATGTCTCTCATATGGACAGAGGGTATCATTTAATGAATCAGAAGAGAACAAATTTCAGTCACTTTATGTTTCAAGATTTGGTCAGATACAGAGAGTCCGTATATAAAATTGCCCTTGTTCATCTTAGTTCTAATATCTTTTTATATTAACTTGTTTTGTTAGCATATCACGTGTCGTCTTATGATGAAAACAAAAAGACAATGTTATTGTTAAAATTTAAATCTTTTTTTTATTACTTTTTCGTATTAATTATATTATGCATCTACATATAAATAGTATAAATTAGTAGATGTCTGCATGCTTGTAAGAATGTGGGCGAACGAGTCTAACAGGATTAAACTTAGCTATTACATTACCGTGATATGAAGAATGTGATCTGATTTTTTGCTAGTTTATTTTAATCGTATTATTAATTCTATAGTGAGAAATCATTTTATTGACAACTTGACTACTGCGTCATGGTAAGTGAAAATATAAACCTACTTTGAACCCCAACACCCTTATGAATCAAAGTTAATAGAAATATCTATTCTAAAATTATAATGGTTAATTGAAAAATTGAGGCTTTAATTGTCATGTTGTACTTTTGGAAACTTACATTGCAAACTTAAGAAAAATTTTGTCTGTGGTTTCGCTTTCGTGAAATTATTGTCCTTCTTATATAAATCTTTTTTAAATATATATATATATATATATTGCTTTAAAAAATAAAAGTAAACTAATTAATAATGACTTTTGAACATCTGGGCTAGAAAAAGACTTATTTTGATTTGGGAATTAATCGTATGACAAAATTTAATTAACATTGTTAAATTTGAATCTCTGGCTACTCGTTCAGTCTAAATACGAGTATGTTGATAAATATATATATTGTAGAAGTCAGGACACCATTAGCTAGCATTAACAAAGTATTTTTTTTATCTAAATGTCAGTCAAATCTACAACAAAACTTTGGTATTACTGGTAAATATTTTCGAAAGAGTCATTGACCTCCAATTAATGCCTCACAGACAAACAGTTTCTGCGTTGTATTTTCTTTTCTGGTATATGTCAATTTGTAATTATAATTTTAAAATTATGATAATAAATTGACATAGCAAATTAAGCAATTTATTTAAATTGTTATGAGTATTAGTATTTTAAATCCTACTGGTTTTTTGACTTATGGTAATTTTTCACTATATTTTGTACTCATAGATAAATTGTTGTAAAATAAATATGGCGAATACATATATGACATGCACATAATATACATACAGTGGATATAATCCGACACTAGAGATAAATGGTTAGCTTTTCATAGACAGATACGCGTAATTTTTCAATATTAATTCGTATGATTATATTCTACTAAAAAACTTTTAACGTTTAGACATTAAAAAGTGTCAAACATTTTAAGTATTTTCATCAATGATATAAAAAAAATCTTTGGAAATTGGTTAAGATTTAGAAAACAAAAGAAGAATAAGTGAAATGATTTTTAACCCAATCTATTATATTTTTAAAATTTTATTTATAACCAACATATTTTGAATATTTATTAGACGACATATATTTTACTAGCTTTTGCCTGCGGCTCCGCCCGCGTGTATTTTGATTATTGCAGTAAAAAGTAGCCTGTGTGTTATTCTGGTATATAAGCTATATTACTGTTAAGTTACGTCCAAATCCATTAAGTCGTTTTTGCGTATATAAAGGGATAACTAAAAAAATGATTATCAGAGCTTATACTATATAAAACATATAAAATATAACTGTGCACTTTTGTTTTTATTACGCCACGTGTTTATACCGAATAAACAACTTTTGACGTCTTTCCGCTAAAGGTAAATTGTAAAGTAAATCTGTTAAGCTTGTTTGTTAGTATTTATATGATTGGTAAACTATTGAAATCTGATTGATCATGTATATTTTCTATTTCTGGTTTCAGTTATTGTTTTGTTCCTTTATTAAAGTAACACTTGCCTCTAAAGCTATGAATAATAGTTACTACATTTTAGTTTTATTACTATTATTAATTTGGTTATTGTTAGAAGAAAACGGATGAAAGAAGTCTGAACGGAGTTGAAATGCTAGTGGTGAGATGTAACTTGGATGGACAATGCTGGTAATGAGTATGTACGAGTAAGTCTGTAAGTGGAAAGTTGTATGAAATAGAAAATGGCTAGGAAGATAGTTCATAATGAACAATGGAAGGATGGAACATACTGCGCCTACTCTAAGTACAATTGAGGTTAGGACAAGAAACAAAGGATGGCAGATAAAACGATCTCTGAAAAATATAGTTTTATCTGCCATCAACAAAACAGATCATTTATATACATCGTGTCAAAATATTGAGTTTTAAAAGCATATAGGTACCAACTTAACATTTTTGAATATATATTTTTATATTGTTATGTATAGCAAGAAACTCCTTTTTTGTATTTAGCCTACCAAAGTGTCTGTACCCTGCCCGATCGAAAGTGCGACCAGGATCCAAGAGTGGGAAAACCACACACCATTGCTGATAATGCATACATTAAAGTAGGGCGGCCCACACTATGGTGGCTTAGTGAGATGCTTTTTCACGCCCCGTTTAAAGGACCCAGGATCATAGTGGGAAGGAAACACGTGAGCTGGTAGTTAGTTCCAGGTTTTGACTGTTTGGCATAGGAAGGAAGAGCCGAACCGTTTAATTCTAGTGCGTATTTCCTCTGCCCTAAAGCGGAGTAATAATAAATAAGTAATAATAAAATTAAAGTTATTTCGATTGGCCTTTAGAGCATTTTCCAAGTTTTTCACTAATTATTTGTTTTGTATGTGTGTCTAGTAAAGTAAGGCGTAGCCTCTACACTCTTTAGAAACCTGTAACTCTGGTGCCTTGTGTGTATATTTATTACGTAATTGGTAAATGTAAAACCAAATATGAAATAAACCGTGTGCAAAAACACTGATGGGTTAAATCATATTTGTATCCAAATATACTAAACATGAATTAACTTCTTAGTTTTCGTAAAATTTTAGTACATAACGTACGAAAATCAGCCTTATTACCACGAGTCTTAGTCCACCTTTATTGTAAACTAAATATCTCAAAGACACACATAAAGGTCTTAGATTCTGAAGTACTTACTGAAATTTGTATGAGTTTGGCATATTCGATGTGTCAAATTCGTATGGAACATGTTGAGCACTGGACTGGTTATCAACATAGGGGCTGGCGATACTCATCTGCACCAGGAGAGTCGACACCAGAAACTGCAATGGTATGAAGATGGGACATTAAATCTATAATATTATTGTAGAAGAATTATAATAGCGATTAATGCTAAGTTATTAATACATATTATATTGACTTTACTGTTACAATGTCCAATTAGAGCTATATTTAGTTGACCTTCAAAAATTTTGTATATAATTTATCATGCTTTGCATCAATACAATTACGACATATCTTACTAAGATATTTACATGGCACGTTTAGTACCTATTTGAAAACCTAATTTTTAAGACCACCCATTATCATTTTAATAGAGATATCGAAGTTTCTTCCTCTGTTATTCAGCATTATATTCTATATAAGACATTACCTTATCACGAGTTTGATAGGTAGGTAAATAGTATGTCTAACAATTCTCATAAAATACACCTACTTAAATTGCTGGATTTCAACAGAGAATATAGGTATGAACTTAAAAGGCGCGAACATAGATGATGTCAAGTCTTTATCTTTTTGTCTTTACCTACAGCGATATTAGGTAAACTTAAAAATTCACACACTAAACATAGCTTTTTGCATAATCACAACTTAGATGGTAGCGCGCAATCACAGGAAGGTCGATAGTTCAAACACACACTCATTTATTGCTTCAATTAATGATGCAAATTTTGACACTGTTTAATTAAAACCTTTCATATTATCACAGATTTAAACACACTAATCCGAACTACAATTACCAGAATGCACAGCATCTTGTCGCGTTTCACAGATGACAAAAGAAGCAGGTGACTTCCTGGACAGGTTGTAGTCCGAATGTGCTAACGGTTTCGCAAGATCTCCTTATATATAAAGAGTGGCCGGTGTGTGCGCCTGGTGGACGCATACAAGCGTGCTCACCGCCTGCGCTGAAACTGAGTCAATTATAGCTCACTATTAAGAGATCGACACATGAATGGACGACGCGTTACAGATCTCTGAACACCAAAGTAAGGTAAAACCCACCTAATCAAAGATACAATAGGCAGTCGAACGTTTCACAATTTTAAAGTAAAACTCTTTGCAGATTTTGTTAGTGTTTTCAATTGTTTACTAAATGACTTAAAATGACTTATTGTTACCAACGGCAACAACGACAAAAGATTGTTAAGTAGTACAAGTACACGTGTAGTTTATACTTTAATGTTTCGCACGTGGGGTCAGTACATAAACAGCGGATATCTTTAGTAGTGGGGTATAAGCAACATAAACTTACTCATACTTTACAGATACATATACAAACGTGAGTCAAAACGGGACCTCGGCCAACTTTGAATGCTTTATGTGTTTGTTTAACCCTTCAAGAGGACGTTAGATTTACCTCAATGGATATAATATATTGTAAACATGTATTGTTGTTACGAAGCATAATCGGTGCTTGCGTCTAACAACAGGCAGAATTGGCAGTTATTATATTTTATAGGTGTTATATTATTACTAATAGCCATAAAAAACCTTACAGCATCATAATTGTCCAAATGAAGAAATTTCATGACTTTTAAATTATTTAGTAACCAAGAACGTTTTTGTACGTTTATCCAGTTTTATTTAAATTTATGTCCGAATGTTATCGACTTCGTGATATGTTTTTAATTGGGAAAAAAGGCAACTGGGAATATATAACCCTTATCCATTTCTCGACAAGTTGTCGGGAGAATACATTAGCTACATACACAAATTGACAGCAATTGTGTGACTGCTAACGGGAACTGCGGGTTTTCTTCATCATGCACTTTACGAGAAGTCTTTGAGGTTTATCTCAAATTCATTTTGCCGTCGGTGAATATGGTGTACATTTATTTTATTTATTCGGTGTTCAGAATTTTTATAACCTCGATAACCGTGTTATTATGGAGAGAAATGCGACTTTCGTTATTATTTATTAAGGAGTTGCAAACAACCATTTCCTTAGGACAAGTCTTACATGATAGAAGCGCGTATTATTTGTGTATATTTGTGTGTATATTGCTGACTTCAATATATTAATAAAAAAATATGTGTACGTTTCTCTTAAATGATTGCATGTTTTAAGCATACATACATAACATTAAACAAACAAAAAATCTTCGGCTTGAAAATATATATCAAGCCAAAGAATTTTTTCTATGTTACTTGTTTAAACGCAACAATTTCTAGTGTTACCTACGGATCGACAGACCTCTCAGTTTGTTTTGATTGGTTAAATAGTACAATTGACTCTTCCACAGGTAACGTAATTCGCTCATTTATATTAATACTCTACAGAATACTCGTACATCGAGAATCTATTCAATAAAATAACACATAAAAGAAGTAAATTTTAGATTACGCAAGAATCTAAGGTATGACATTCCGACTTACACGAAAATATTTTTGTAGAAAAATGTTATAATTGGTTACATTTTAAAATTATTTTCAAATATTTGTTTATCTATAATACATGTATCGATATCGAACACTGACGAAAACAATTAATTAAAATATATTTGTATAGGTGCAATTTTGTAATTTAGTAGATGTGATTTCATAATGCTTAGATTATTTTTAGTAAGTATCAAGGTCGAACTAAAATGCCATATTATTATTCAATATTCAGCAATATTTACAATAACAACTGTCAGTTTTGTGCCATAATATAAATAAAAAGTGTAAATAAAATAACATCATATCAAACTAGTTTAGCAGCTCTGCTTGCGTCTAAAATGTAGCATCTGTCGTCACTCGGGGAACAAAATATTTCCTTGACAAATTTCATTGAAATTCAGTGACTTAAATAGATAGAGTAACTTTGAATTTATAATCTTAATATCGATTTTCTTTATTATATTTTACAGTTCACTTTACAAATATACTTATAAAAACATAAACAAGTGCCTATGATGCAAAATACACGTATTAAATGTTAGTTTTTTATGCATCGGGGAGCAAACGAGCTTACCAGTCCCGTGATTCTAAGTAAGATAATCACCGCTAACGGCCACATGCTATTCAAGAGACACAAGTGTGTTGCCCCTCAGTTACGTGACGCAAAAAGTGGTAACACTTAGGGAATTCCCCAAGATCAGGAGATCTGGGTTTCAAAATTTCTTCATCGTCTATAAATTTTCTTCTACAAAACTCTTAAATAAAATATTTAATTCTGACGATAATCAAGCTGAAATATAAATCTCAATTAAGGTTTATCGTTATTGTGGCTATATGTATGGCTAATGGTGGTACAGTGCTTTATGAGTGTTGATGTTGGACAGTAATAAAATTATTAATTTGTTCATCGTAATATGATATTAATGCATAGCACGCCACATAAATGATGCACCGTAGTTATATAAGATTTAACTATATACCTACTTGAAGGTTTTGTAACACAAAACTACGAGATTGTATGAAGTTAAACACAATGTTTAAAAGCATAAATATTTGTATGATATTTATTCCTGAGTTTTGATGTTTTCCATGTATATTATGTTTATATTTACAAAAAAAGTATATTCGTTTTATTCTATCAAAAAAATGTAGCTTTAATAGTACAAGCTCAGCTTAATTTGAAGTTAGATGGCATTGTGTGTTATATGACTGAAAATATTTTAAATAAAATGTTATTGGTAACATTCAAGGGTTGGTAGATGTATATTTCGTGAAATTTAATTTAATCATATTTAAGTAATAGGAACTTTACAAAACTTAAAAAAAAGCATTGTCTCTCATACAATTAAGTTTTATTTGGCACCATACATTGCTTGGAGAAGTGATTGCCGAATCGGACGATAAACTTCTCGAGTGACACATACTGGAAAGTGCACCGTAATTATATACCCCATAAGATGGTTCGATAATCTGGTAAATATTTCAGGAAGCGATTAGAAACAGGTAGGACAGACTTCGTTGTTATGGAGAATTTTGGAAGAAGTCTATAACAATACGTGTGGAACAAAGTTGCTACTGTAGGAGCATCCTAGTATGATGCTGTATTATTAATATATATTTATAATGATTTAAATAAGTACTTCGGATGAAGCTTTCCTTGAACTCTATATAATTGAAAAATATTCTGATTTCGAGGAAAAGAATATTATAATGGAAAGGTAACTAAGTGAAGAATGTATCTGCTACATTGTAGTGAGCTTTGAGAAAAAATACGATTATGTCTATATAATTAAATATTTTCAATTTAGGTGAATAATCTTGTAAATATTTAAAACACGTAACCTTGCTCTCTTATAATCTCATACAAATACAAAAAAAACCTTTATTGCCAAAGCATTCATTAAAAGAGAACCTGCCTAAATAAAGCCGGTTCCAAAAATAACGGGTCAGTCACATAAACCCGAATATCTCCCGAACTACGTATGCCATCCTAATGAAACGAAGACTGTTCAATTGAGAATTTAATTATACAGATAAAAAATAAAATAAAACTTAGTTACACCCACAATATTAATCTTAAATTAAAAAAAAACTAAAGTAGTCATATTTTTCTTAAGATTACATTTTTTTTATGATTGTTTTTTTGCTGTTTTTCATCACTTTCTTCATTTAATACTTTGTATTGCCTCCACGAGCTCTTCTGACAGCTTCCAGGCGATTAGGCATGCTGTACACCAAATTTCGGAGCCGGTGCTGAGGAATACCTTCCCATTCCTCCACCAGTGCTTGTATGAGCTCGGGAAGCGTGATTGGTGGGGGGTTTCGACCTTTCACGCATCTCTGAAGCTCGTCCCAGGCGTGCTCGATGGGGTTTAAGTCCGGGCTTCGCGCTGGCCACTGCATGAGTTCGATACCGACCTCTTCAAGGTAGTCATGTACAATTCTGGCGGTATGGGGACGCGCATTATCATGCATTAATATGCCATGCCGGTCCATCCTGGCCATGAAAGGACCTACATGTTCATTGAGGATCTCTTCCACGTACCTCTCTGCATTTAGAGTTCCATTTTGAATTAGCACCAGCTCGGTGCGGGCCTCAGCAGAAATCCCAGCCCAAACTTGTACGGAGCCTCCACCGTACGCCACTTTTTCCTCCACACACGCTTGATGGAAGCGCTCCCCTGGTCTTCTGTACACCAACTGCCTACCATCATGCTTATAAAGCATGAATTTAGACTCGTCCGTGAACATTACCCTAGACCAATCGTCTAAAGTCCAATTTAGGTGTTCGCGCACGTATCTCTGTCTTGCAATTCGATGTCCCCGTTCCAGTTTGGGGCCATTTGCGGGCCTCAATGGTTTCAAATTTGCTTCAGCAAGACGTCTTCTTACTGTTTGAGCGCTTAAATTGCCACCTCCAAAGCGAATAAAGTGAGTTTTTAGACCAACAGCAGTTTGAAAACGATTTCGGAGCATTGTAGCCACCAGTTGTCTGTCTTCCCTGGCCGTTGTGCATCTTGGTCTGCCATTTCCTAGTCTTCTAAGGTGTGATCCGGTCTCTTGGTACCGCTGGACTACCCGCTGAACAGTCGACAAAGATACACCAATGTTTCTGGCTGTTTCACGCTGGCTCCGCCCAAGTTCCAAAAAAGTTAGGATTCTGGTACATTCCTCTAGCGTGACTGCCATGCTTCACCTCACAGAATAATAATTATGCACGTGGAAGACGTTCACGATAATTTTTTTTGTGACAGAATAGAAATGGAAAGCATCCATAATGGCATGAAACAAAAATTTTGTTTTTAAAAATAGTCATTTTTTTAAATTTTGTTTTTCTAATGAAGTTTTTTTCATCAACCAGTTTAAATAATATGCTATTAGAAGCGCAACTAAAAAGTCTTTATTCTGTTTTTTATTTCATTGATCTAGCTTTTACAGTTCTGGAGGTATTTCAATTTTTGTGACTGACCCGTAATTTTTGGAACCGAGTGTACATGGAATTAATAATGTTATTGTGGAATTCTCTTTGATAACTTTTATGATAAAAGGAAAAATTAATTATTTAACGACCAATTTGTAAAGTAAATTACCGATTACCAGCCCTCCAGTAGCTTTTAATGGTCTTGTCAAAAAACTAAACTACAAAATATACTTGTGATTTAATTTAGTTCCGTATCTTTAATCTTGTTACATATTAAAATGGCTATTAAAAGACATTTTAGATCAGGAATTCAGATTATTTAAACAGTAAGAAAAAAAAATGAAAAGTAGTAAATATGTTGAGTTCAAAATGTGTTTGGAATGATATGATATTACAAGCTTGTCTATTGATTTTGTGGTTTTTCGGTGATTGCAGAATCAATTCCCGCCCGGGAAAAATAAATGTGTGACGACCACGATCATGTGTAATTTATCTGTTATATCTTTGTATTTATAAATATATACAAAATTTATAAGTAGTCCGGTTACCTATGCTTAGTTTGTTATCAGACTGCCGTGTGTCAGAAATGTGAGGCTATAAGAAAAGTGCATTTAAGAATTTATCTATACAAATAAATAAAAATGTTGTTTCTGTATGTAATGAAATATCAATAGTTTACTAAATGCATATGAAAGTTTACACGGTACTTACTTCAAACTTTATTTTTTTGTCTGTCTGTCTGTATGTTCCGAGTTTCCTAGAATGGTTCGAACGATTTAGTCAGGACTTTCACTGAAATAAGACTGATGACATAAAGAGTAACATAAGGTAATATTTTTAGACTACCTTCGTTCCGCAGCGTTACTTGCGGTTTACAAAAACGATGGCGGGTAACATCGCGGGACTCATCTAGTTATTAATAGGAATGTAATAATTGTAATGAATATTTTCAATGTTTAAACTACTTTTTTAACATCTTCTTCTTTCTAAGGTTATTCCCAATATTGTTTGGGTATAAGGCTAGGCTAGCTTATAGTTCAACCGGTTTTACCTGAATATCAGTTTATCCACGGAGCGTCTGACATCAGACCTCCGCAACCCTAAGGGAGAACTGAAATTCGAAGGTTGAACTAGTTGTCAGTAAATTTGAGGGCACTGACTTCCCAATAACGACTGCCATAGATGTTCTTAACAACCGGGACCGACGTGAATCAACCGCCTAACTTCCAAGCTCCGGGCTGCTATTAGGAATTTCCTAAGAAAAACCCAACAACACTTTTTGGCCCGATCCGGGATTTGAACCCGAGACCTATTTGGTTGGTCAACATCGTCACTGTGAGTGCACACAATGCAACATGGTAACACACTGGTGGTCTAGTGAGATGTTTCATTCGGCACAGCATGAAAGCTGTCTTTTTTAGGTTTGTCTTCTATGCTATTTGCTAAACCACACTTGTAAATTGTTATCCACGTTTATTCTTAATGTTAATTGTATATTTTTTATATAATTACAAAGTGTACTTTATACACCCAATTCAAAGAATTGAAATTATTAACATATTTAGGCATTACCATGCTTGGCATTACCGAGGCAGTCAACAATCGAACATCCAGCTTTAAAAATGTTCTGAATAGCTTTTAAAAAAATATTAAAATTGAATAAGACTGATAGTCATGATTTTTGCCTATGTGGATAACATTCACATACGTTCCTTATATAGAAGATGCTACATAGTGAGAGATTTATTTCTCAGAGCTTATTTGCTTTCACCAACCTTTATGAATTATCTAAGTGCTTAGATAGCTTTCAAAATTTAGAGCATGTGTGTTGTAGTTCCGATTCCGAGATTAGACAACACTTTGTATAATTTACAAGTTGGTATTGCTCGTTTGTGCGTTGTTTGTGTCCGTTTCCATATATGTTTATAAAGTCACCCGCGACACCGGATACATTCCTGGTATAGGAATTGTCTTTTAAAAAAATGCTCTTGGTCAGTGATCCTTTAAAATACATTTACATATTTATTACCATTAGTAGAAACCGCCACATATCTATTCTAATAGCGTCAGGCATATTCTGAACTATTTACACAATATAACGTCACATTTTACCGTATTAGGAAACACGCAACACATTCTTTTAGATGTGTCATTCTATTTTAACTAAAGGTTTAGTCACAATCCGAAACTGTTGTGAATTTCTTTATTTGGTTTCTGCCTAGTAGTGATTTATAGAGAAGAATAACTAGTAGGTAGATATCTATCATCATAGATGAAAAACGAAAAGTATCAAATTTGAACCTATGAGCGATTAATAAATACTTTAATAAAAAAACTCATGTCTCAAGGGAAATACATAAAAATAAATAAATATCACTTCCACTAATCTACTATATTTTAATGAGTATCTGTTTTAACTAAGCAACTATGACATACTATATTGGTTCTCGTTTTATGCGACTCGTTATAAGTATTGGATTATGTACCTTTTACATAATTGTGTAAACTTATGCTGATGTTTAAAATAAACATTCTTTCTTGCGGACACCAAACCTAAAAAAAACAAACCACAACATCTGACAACCGAACCCTTTCCAGTAAATTTACATAAATTAATAACTTTTTCATAATATGTAAAAGCAAAGTGACACTTTTTTAAAAAAATATCGCATGTTATTATTATATCTTTTTATACAGATCATACCCACAGAAGAGGAAATCCCAAAAGACATAAAATAGAGGTACACAAACTCATTTAAAACTTTATTTCAATTGTACAAGTGAATTTAATTAGGATAATGCATTCTCATGAAACTTATTACGTTGATGATATCATCTGATAAACTAAGACGTGTATTGTTACTCTAATGAAAATCTTAAACAATACGACAGCATAAAGGTACAGGATCTACAAGCTATATACACTCGGTTCCAAAAATTACGGGTCAGTCACAAAAATTGAAATACCTCCAGAACTGTAAAAGCTAGATCAATGAAATAAAAAACAGAATAAAGACTTTTTAGTTGCGCTTCTAATAGCATATTATTTAAACTGGTTGATGAAAAAAACTTCATTAGAAAAACAAAATTTAAAAAAATGACTATTTTTAAAAACAAAATTTTTGTTTCATGTCATTATGGATGCTTTCCATTTCTATTCTGTCACAAAAAAAATTATCGTGAACGTCTTCCACGTGCATAATTATTATTCTGTGAGGTGAAGCATGGCAGTCACGCTAGAGGAATGTACCAGAATCCTAACTTTTTTGGAACTTGGGCGGAGCCAGCGTGAAACAGTCAGAAACATTGGTGTATCTTTGTCGACTGTTCAGCGGGTAGTCCAGCGGTACCAAGAGACCGGATCACACCTTAGAAGACCAGGAAATGGCAGACCAAGATGCACAACGGCCAGGGAAGACAGACAACTGGTGGCTACAATGCTCCGAAATCGTTTTCAAACTGCTGTTGGTCTAAAAACTCACTTTATTCGCTTTGGAGGTGGCAATTTAAGCGCTCAAACAGTAAGAAGACGTCTTGCTGAAGCAAATTTGAAACCATTGAGGCCCGCAAATGGCCCCAAACTGGAACGGGGACATCGAATTGCAAGACAGAGATACGTGCGCGAACACCTAAACTGGACACTAGACGATTGGTCTAGGGTAATGTTCACGGACGAGTCTAAATTCATGCTTTATAAGCATGATGGTAGGCAGTTGGTGTACAGAAGACCAGGGGAGCGCTTCCATCAAGCGTGTGTGGAGGAAAAAGTGGCGTACGGTGGAGGCTCCGTACAAGTTTGGGCTGGGATTTCTGCTGAGGCCCGCACCGAGCATTCAAAATGGAACTCTAAATGCAGAGAGGTACGTGGAAGAGATCCTCAATGAACATGTAGGTCCTTTCATGGCCAGGATGGACCGGCATGGCATATTAATGCATGATAATGCGCGTCCCCATACCGCCAGAATTGTACATGACTACCTTGAAGAGGTCGGTATCGAACTCATGCAGTGGCCAGCGCGAAGCCCGGACTTAAACCCCATCGAGCACGCCTGGGACGAGCTTCAGAGATGCGTGAAAGGTCGAAACCCCCCACCAATCACGCTTCCCGAGCTCATACAAGCACTGGTGGAGGAATGGGAAGGTATTCCTCAGCACCGGCTCCGAAATTTGGTGTACAGCATGCCTAATCGCCTGGAAGCTGTCAGAAGAGCTCGTGGAGGCAATACAAAGTATTAAATGAAGAAAGTGATGAAAAACAGCAAAAAAACAATCATAAAAAAAATGTTATCTTAAGAAAAATATGACTACTTTAGTTTTTTTTTAATTTAAGATTAATATTGTGGGTGTAACTAAGTTTTATTTTATTTTTTATCTGTATAATTAAATTCTCAATTGAACAGTCTTCGTTTCATTAGGATGGCATACGTAGTTCGGGAGATATTCGGGTTTATGTGACTGACCCGTTATTTTTGGAACCGGCTTTAGTTAATACCATAATAGTTATGATTCACTTTACAAATAAATTCTATAGAATGTGTTAACATACGATGTTAAAAAAAAGATATTGATACAGTACAACACATAGTGTCATATTATTGAAGTATTTCAGACTTGTACTAAACTTGAGGCAATCACTCAAAGTGCTGCTAACATAAGAATCTTAATAAAGTCAGCTGCTCCCTAGCCAAGTTGCAAATGGCTAATGTCGCCCACTCGTCAGTGAAGTGTCCTAGATTAGGACTACTAAAATAGGACTTTAACATGCAGGGTATTTTTAGGTTTATGAATTGAAAAAAACATGATTTTCTCTGTCATCAAAACAAAATATTATTCAATGAAACAAAAGAATAGAGAAATTTAATAGAGAGAATAGAAAACGAAAATCGTTTTCAATTTGGCAAGAGAGTAGGGCTACTAATATTTGTGTTAACGTCATAAAGTCTTTGATAATCTGGTTCCGAGGGTTGGAATATCTGTAAGAATATAATTACGTACGGCTGGTAATGTTATCATTTCATTTATGTAGGACATTTACGAAATTACTTGTTTGCAATAATTGTTTAAGTTATTTCTGAACTTATAAGTTAGTTACTATTTCTAGAATATTAATAAATTCTCCTACAGCAGTCTTCGTTCTGTACTGTACTGTACAGGCTCCGTTCCGTCTTCACTTTTTTCCAGCTACTTTCTTCACGTCGTCTGTGTCCATCATGAGGATGAGGCGTCACGATCTTTGCTTTAAGTTTAATACTTACATGTCATAACATTATGTTTGTATGATCTGCAAATATATCAGTTCTCTAGTACCCATAGCACAAGCTCTACTTAGTTTGGGTCTAAATGATGTTGTGTGTTATTATCTATAACAAAATATTTATTTATTTTATTATTGTTCTTTAATATTTTTGTGACCCATTTTTGGTTGAACTGGTAATTGCTGTGAGAGCTAAGAAAATAAAACTCTCAAATAAAACACTGTTAAATAATTACGAATACTTCAAGGAATTTTAAAGGCTTATTAATTTCTTATTTGTAGGAGGCAAATTTTTTTTTCCTAAGATCGAGTATACTACTGGTCGTAGACTATTCCGGACTGCTCATGATGAATATTTATTTATAAGCCTCCCATATAAAACAAATATAAACAAAATATAATAAAACTCAGAACAATCTTCACAGAAAGATAGTTAACATCAAACAACCTCCTTAATTATTGATATTGATCCGGAAACGATTTTTTTTAATTTAATTATCTAAAGCATGTCTAGAAAATATGGCGTGAGATTCTGAGATGTACCTAGCATCCGTATCTATTGTTTGATTCCGTTCACATTTTAAACGGCATTAACTCAGGAAACAATAAATAAAAACTCGATGACGATAAAGAAAGATAAGTTATGTATTCCAAAGAAGTCATGTGGATGTAAGTGCTTGTGCTTACTGTGTAACATTACAATATTTTATTACTTGTGTGCCAAATACGAAATAAGGGAAACGAGGTGAGAGTTGGACATTCGGTTTTTCTGTTTATCTGATAAATATGTGAGAAATTTAACTTCGTTATTAGGTAGTCGTACCACTTAAAAAAAAAAATGACCAACATTTTGTTACTGTGCATATTGGAATATGCATGTGTATATAACTCGATTATTTGTTTACATTATTCTGGATAAAAATAAATAACAAGAAAGATAGATAGATACCAATAACATAAACTAGACGGAAATAAATAAATTAAACATGTAAATAATTATCATCATCTATAGTTTTTGTACATTACATTAATCATACTTCATGACGATTTTTCAAATGATTAAAAAAGTAACATATAGATATTGTTTAGACAAAGAGCTATACTTTTCAGTTATTCTTAAATATTAATTTCTATTATACAATACATAAAACACAAGATAGTAGCACAATAGCTTGTTAAAATACGTAGGTATACCTTGTCTTTCACAACTATGAGAAAGGTTTAACGATTGAATGTTTATTTCGCAGATTGATTTTTTAATACAAAAATATTTGGAGATAGTATTTGTGTAGGAAACAAATGTGCATTTGTGACTCACTCACCACTACCACCACCTTAGATGCCTGTCCACCTGGCTAAGTTTACATTCTACAGTAATTTTTATCCAGACATTGACTTTGAATCTGACTTGTCTAGTTCTCAAAAACGAATAATATTATAGCTTTCGAAAGTTCTAAACCCATAAATTTTTATTTTATTCTTCCGAAATATTGGCTTGCTGGTAGAAACTAAATAAATTGCATGTTGTTATAAACAAATTACAGGACTGACTATTGAACTTGGCACCCATTTAAAAATTTAAACCTCAACTCTTTTATTGTTGCAGTCGACAAGCTAGAAATATATCATCGGTTTTCACATATATAGGATACATTGATGATATAAAACCAACAATCCTATCGTGATCACGTTATTTCAATGCTAAGTCACATGGTTAAAATAAAATAATAGTTAATATTACAAAAGAATTGCTAACGCCTCGAGATTGTAGGTAGAGATTTGACGCGGAACATTTGCAACTCAAGAGATACAAGTAAGAGTACAAAATTCCCTCTTTCACTTGCTGGACAGCAACGAAATAATTACAAAAACAAAAATCACTTACTTGAATCCGGTTTTGCTTTGATACCGTATAATTTAAGGCTAGCTGGTATGTGTATTCGTTTTGTATTAGCTTTTAGAAAGAAAATCTTGTTTTTGTAGCCACTTTTTATCAGTGACCCGTAGATTCGTTGACTAGCTGTATTAAATATACATTAATAGAGTATTTTTTTGTACCTTAATCTTAACTTTTTTTTTATTTCAGGCATTTAGTTATAAAAGTTTTGTTGTCCCTAAAGATATGGCTTTTTTTTGCATTTTTTACGTATCTTTTTTTCTCGCTAATTTTGTGCCCATTGTTTCATAATCTATGCACTTAAACGGAAGTGTATAAAACCCATAACATAATCATTTAATCTTTAAGAAAATGTACAACAAAATTGTTTCTATTCTATGTGATACGTTTGAAAAGCACATCATAAAATGACAACATTTCAAATAGGTCATTCAAAATCGTATGTTTTATATTGTTACCACATCTATTACTATTGTAACCACCAATACATGCAAGACCGTTAAATTTTATCTTATGTTTAAAGTATTTATTTATGTTTAAAGTATTTATATAATGACTAGTGCGAAATAAAGTATTTATTTCGCACTAGTCATTGTGTGATACTTAAATATATATATATTTCACTAGTCTTAAAGACTGTTTAAAAACAGCCATTTCATTTTATTATTGTGTAATTCGCGAAGTAAAAGAGAAAAGTGTGATATAACTTTCTACTTTTTTATTTTCTTAACGCATAAGTAGCAATTTTCGTGGTTTTCTAACAGGATTTCTATTAAAATCTTTCCTTCATAGACAAAAATTGCTTAATATTCGTAGCTATATAGTTAACCCATGGACGTCTAAATGTGAACCTATTGAAAGCTGAGGCGGACTATTTACATGTATAATAATAGTTTATATAAAATTTTCGGTGAGCTATCAAGCTTCTTGTTCTTACAATTATTGTACTTTGATATAAAATATATCTTTAATTTGTTACCTTCTACATATGACAAATAAATATTACATGAACTACGAAAAAAGCAAGAACCAAGATACTTTTTCGTGTTAGATGTGAATCACTGGTTACTTTACGATTCTTGTTCAAGTAATATTTGAATAATAAATTGGTACAAAACTTGTTATTATAATAAATACTTGTAATGACATGTAACAAATTAGACAAGTATGAGTAGACAAATAAAAGTAAAAACTGCCTGACTTCTTTGTCAGTGTGTTACGAATAATATCATTTAATTCTGAAGAAATGGTGTTCCTACTAGTAAAGCATTATTTATTTAATATACCAAACAAATAAAGTAGTAAACAGCACCACAAATAACAAAAAGTAAATTATAATGGAATAATAATAGCAAATATATACTAATTACTGCAGTTCCGTTTCCTAGTACGGAGTTATACTACATTTGAGTTTTGCGTCTTCAGTGTAAAATAAAAAATAACCAGGTAATGCATAACACATTGCAAAGTGAAGTAATCCCAGGTAGTATAGTCTATGAATAGGTGAGCCCTATTAAGAGGTAGTAGAGCCAAGGTGATTTAAGCACGAATGGGCTGGCTCGACCTGGGTAGTACTACCCTCACACAGAACGTATTTCGTTGGTGAGTGTGAGACCGGGAGAATAATACAGAAACATCTGGCCAGGCCGCCATGGTATGGGTCACCATTCTGCATTGCCTACCGTCACAATGAGGATGGAGGCCCCTACTCCTGGATTCTTCTCATACTTTCCATCAGGCAGAGTCACTTTGGTAGGCTTAAATATAAAAAACCTTTCTCTATACTCCTGATTCATTGGCTAAGATTGAGTAAAATAAAATTGGAGTGTCTGTTTTTAATATTAAAATAACCGTTTTTTATTAAATGCATATGTATGTATACCTACACGGTATACCTATATGACAAAAAAAATTTTGTTACAATTTTTGCCTATCTGTTCCCGGTAATCTTTGAAACGGCTGGACCGATTTCAACGGGACTTTCACTGGCAGATAGCTGATGATATAAGGTACTCCTTAATACCTATATACCTAAGATAGGCAAAAATTGTAACAAAATTTTTTTTGTCATATAGGTATACCGTGTAGGTATACATACATATGCATTTAATAAAAAACGGTTATAAAGCTTAGGCTTCTTTTTTTAGACTAGCTTCGCCCAGCCGCGTTTACAACAACAAACGTCGGTAACGCCGCGGGGCTCAGCTGGTAGAGAATAGAATAGAAAACGAAAAAGGTTTGCAACTTGGCTAGGGGAGCTGGTTATCATTGCAACGTCTGCAGTAATCGTTACGTATAATTTGAGCCTTGAAAAAGCCAATGATAATCTTTTGCAAAACGTATATCACCTAGTACATGGATTTTGGAGGTCTAAAAACGTAGATAAATAGCTCAGACATATTATTATTGGAGTAAGGCCTCAATTTCATTACATACGAAGAGGATGTATACTTATATATTATCTTTTGTATATACATTTCGGGAAAGACCTCGTTTCGTTTTTACTATAATTAAATTCAAACCGGTACCAACAGATAGTTAAGACAAATTGTAATTAGTTTTATTCAGCAAAAAAGGTTGCAAAATATAATTACGGTAAATAAAAAATTGTGAAACACGTACAGTTATTAAGAATAAATTAATATAAATTTTGTTGCGTTATATCATCTTGTGTGTTTGTTAATATTAATAAAACTATGAACTTGTGTGTAAAAAGAAGCAGATACAATTATTTAATTAAAATTATTACATTAAGTTAACATTATAAACAATATTCATATTTGTACTCGGAATATGTAGTTCAGTTCATTCCGGTCGCGTGCTCCGTATTTAAATATTGATGAAACTCCTCAGAGTTCGTCAGATTTACTCGCAGTTCGTGTTCTGATTGAGACAATTAAAGCTATATGTATTACTCTATCAGGTGTTTTATTATAGTGAGTGTCCATGTTGGAATACAAACCGTTCGAATTTGCTCCAAGTGCTTACTTTGATGTAAGGTAAAATCAAAAAAAGGTAAAATGGGAGAGGCCTATGTCCAGCAGTGGACTGCGATAGGCTGATGATGATGATGAAGGTAAAATCGGTAAACATATATTCGTATCTATTGCAGTCTTTGAATATCACTAAGTTTAGCACCACAACGGACTTATTTGAATTATGACCGCATTTCCTGTCCTTTTAACCTGGTGACGCCTGACCCCTAATATCATCACTAGGCTACTTGAATGATTGGAAAGTTGTAAAAAACTGACATGTTGTTGATATATGGCTCATTTCGCATAGTAGTATATTTAGGTAATAAAACTCCAACTTGTTGGATGGTTGTGTCCCACTAGCCGTGCCTCTTTAAATTGATAGATTTTAGAAATCTTTTTTAAAAACAATAAATTCACGATCAATGAGTATTTTATGACTTATCCGATTAAATATTTTTTCTTATTAAAATTTTGTATCGAGCACTTTTGAGAATTGCTGTTATAAAATATTTAGGCGTCATACCATCACCATCTTCTTTTATTTTAAGCATTTGTTATATTAGTAACTGTTTTCTCTGAATCTTAACTTAAATCTTTTGTCGGAAGATTTTGTGAATAGATTTTTATATGAAATTACTATTCTTTTTTGAAATTTAAAGTAAACTCAAGAAGAGCTATTCCGATTTGGCCTAGAAATAAATGTGGAAATCTGGGAAAATTTAAAAACCGATTGTTTTGGTTTTCCGCACAAATGTTTCTTCCCGTTGAATATGTGATGACTGTTCCGTAATAGACAACCTGTTTTCAATACAAACTGACACTTCTTCTTCTTCCATTGGTGAAATGGCAACCAGCCGAATATCAGCTATTTCTGCCAATGTCAAGTAGATAAAGTCTTCAATTATAAAGTCTTCTAGTCTTCGTCGTAATGAATTTAATGATAAAAAATGTGGATGAGATGAAATGGGGACCGACTTCCGAAAAAACAAAAAACGATCTCCCAAATTGACACTTCTGCGTCTGTCAAAAGTTTTAAATATTACCTCCTCTCTTTGCCACACTTTTCAATGCAGCTCACTTTCTGTTAATCGTTACATCATGAAAGCATATTTATAGAAATCTCTCTCTATAGAATTCATAATTCTCTATAGAATTCCACGAGAAATATGCTTTCCAAAATAGTATATTTCAAATTTAAGTAAAAGTTATCGAAATTAGCGCGTTCGACAAGCAAGGTCTTCAGCTTTATGTATGGTCTGATATCATTAAAATTAATATGTCATCTGATTAAGATTAATATGTATTTACATTTAAGAAACATATAAGTGCCATTATCACGAAATATCAAAATATGTTTATTTATTGGTTGTCAAATATTTATGGGCGTATTGAGAAATCTTCTTTTATTAGAGATTAATTACGTTAGTGAAAGTGGAGTGACGAATTTTCGTTTGGAGGTTAATTGGCGCTTTGTTTTTTTGTTTATGGTATATTATTATATTCTCTTTAAATTAATACAGATATTCACATACCTCGGATCCTCTTAAAGCAAGGGATCCTTAGACTGACCATTGAGGTGATATTTTCGGTGGAAACCACTCATACTCTTGTACCCTTCGTCTCCATGAAGTTGGAAGTCGGTGAAGATTTTCCAAATGACAGCAAAATATAATGAAAAATATCAATCATGTAAAGAGAATTTTTACATATAAAATATATCTGTTGAAGATTAAACCTTGCTTTGATTTACATAAAAAGTATAACAGGCTTATTTGAAAATATTTTCGTCAATTTTTTCTGTCTATAATAACGAGACGTCTAACGTTATACGCATAACAGTTTTGATTTAATTTAAAAGGTTACAATTAAAATCTTAGCCGTAAACATTTAATTGGATTCCTTTGACTATAAACCGGCATTTAATCAACGGTGCCTGCTTGTACATAATCAGTTTATTATAGACATTCTACTATATAACTAGGATAGAATTTTATGATCAATATCATAAATTATAACAGGTTGGGCATTTTATAAAGAATTTGTTTACGACGATAGATTGACATGTGATTGGAACATAGAAAGTCCATCACCGTTTAACACTTAAACTTTCTAAATATTATTTTAATAAATGAGTATTATTTATCATCTGAACCTCCTTTTTAGGAGAGGCCTATGTCTAGCTATGGACTAAAGCACAAATAAAGTCTAAAAGTGGTAATCACCATTCTCTTTACGAATGCGGACAGTGCATCATGGTTACCCCACGCTAGTCATAGCGTTATCTATATAAAATCTGTCTCAAAAAAGCATCTCAATGAGCCTGACGGCTTAGTGAGATGCTTTTTTTAAGACAGATTTTCTCACGCCACGCACGGCTTAAAGGATCTGAAATTATGATGGGTACATGCACACATACGCTATTAATAAATTCCTGATTATGAGATGAGAACAGTACTCCTCAACGAAGTGAACTTGTGCTTTATATAGAAGACTTAGATGCTTAGACGAGAAGAACCGTCTCACTTTAATGAGTACACTTAGCTTCTGCGAGGCCGCCTTAATGATGCAGTCAATCTAATCCCGGCTAATATCGTGACCCAGGATACCGGCTGGACCAGAGCCCTTCAACGACCTATGACAATAATAGCAGTATGTACACGTTTGCATTTAGATTCTTAAAATTGTGTAGACACTTAAAATTTTATGGAATATGCAATTAAATTTTTGTGATGAACCGTAAAGTAAAACAAGCCTGTGGAACGGAGGTCATAGCATACGCTATAGCCTCCATAGCGTATTTTTCTAATACAAAACAGTCATTCATTTTTCGCGGTGGGGAATTTCCACATATACACATTTTATTACTATTATTTCACACTCACATACATAAACTATCGCATAAAACTCACATATAAAATTAAAAAAAATGGTTCAAAAATTCAGATACACATATACAAATTCTGTTTCAACAGTGTAATGCACTTGGGCTTATACTTTGACACAGGGGAACGCTTGCGTATGGCTATTCCCTGCAGTGTTGCTCTACTTATTGAATAGTTAAGCAAAACTAAAAACCGAAAGTAGTTTTGTTTTTAATTATCTATTCATATACTATACTATTAGCCTGTATTAGCATATTAGAAGTAATAAATGGCATCTTTTTATAAGTTATTGACATCAAACGATATGATAGTCAGCCACAAACCCAAAATGTTCACAGGTTTTCCTTGTGATGCAATGTTTAAGCATAAATGTTAAAAATAGATTTACTAGTTTACGTAGAATAGAAGAAACTATATTATAATATACCTATTATACAAAGTTCATGTGCTTCAAGCCTTTATATCTTGTGAGAACCTTTCATTGGTCAAACAGTTTTTATTACTAAGCAATCAATGCAACTATCTTGTAGTCATCTAAGTAACTATCTAAGACACAATATATCAATTACTATAATTAATTACGTTTCTGAACAACTACAGCGCTTATCTAGAATGTATAGCTTAATACGACTGCTTCGGTGGCGCAGTGGCAGCGTTTGAGATTGTTCTGCTTAAGGTCTCGGGTTCAATTTCCGGGTCGGTAAAAATGTTTATATGATCTGCAATTATTTGTTTCGGAGTTTGGGTTTATGTATTATATGTATGTATTTACAAAAAAAATATGTAAATATATCGGTTGTCTTGTTTATTAAGCAGAGCTTGTACCAATGATAGAAGCTCTGTTTAGTTTAGGACCAGATGGCATTGCACGTCAGATGACCGAAATATTTATTGATATATAGAATAATATTCGAAAAATAGCAATGGTGATATTCATTTTCGGTACAACTTATTATTTTAATTTAACTGACGACTGAAACACATGGCACATAGAATGACCCGATGGCTACCATCAACGATGCAGTTGATGCTCGGCATTTTGGCCTGTTATACTACGAGTATAATTATTCCAACACACAATGTTTGACATTATAACGATAAGAACAAAATTTAATCAGTAGTATATAATAGTAGTCTTGTATCCATAATACATCAATGCTTGCATGACATTACATCGAATAAATGAAGTAAGGAGAACCAAGCAACTTATTTATTGAACTCTTTGTTACTATTATAACGGGCAAATAAAACTACGAAAGATTGCAGTCCATCAGTCTAGTTAGAAGATTTTTGTATTTTCAATACTAAAACTATTTCCTCATACAGTACAAAACATTCAGTATATGTTTTGTTGTATCAGTTACCTACTATATATCAGTTTGTCTGTTTGTTCGTAATCAGGTAATCACTGGAACGGCAAATTCATTTTAGACCAGCTTTGCTCCGCGGCGCACACGCAATTTACAACATCAACCGCAAGACTCAGCTAGTATATATTAAAATGTAGAAATAATTTGTGTACGCTACGTACGTTGAGAGGGTTTCTAGGGTTCCGTAGCCTTATGGCAAATAACGGAACCCTCGTCATGTCTGTCTGTCTATCCGCCCGTACGCCACAGCCACTTTTTTTTGAAACTATAAGAACTATACTGTAGAAACTTGGTAAGTAAATACATTTATATCATACATGTGTAAGTGCATTTCTAATTTGTTCGTTTTGCGTCATTGAAACTACTGATTGAGCTCAACGTGCAAAATGAAAAGATTATTTTCATTAAAAATGAATGTTTTCAAGAGTCTGTATGTGAGTATTGTTTTATCAGAGTCTTATACGTTTATCTAGTATTTAGTATTTGATTTTTGCAGTGTTTTTGCAGATATTCATTGCTCTTGCCATAGTACATTGTGATACAAATACGAACGTCAATACGTAAGTATGACCATAAAATCATAAGTATTTTAATATTTATATTTTTTAAATAGCCAAGTGGCCTTAAAATAAAAGAATAAAACTATCCAATGGCAAGATTACGTGACTACAACGTGTCTTGCCGGTCCCCAACCCGCACTCGGTCAGCGTAGGGACATATGGTCATGGTGCTACGCTTGAAAACCTCCCCTTGGTGCACCCTGGAAACGTTGGCGATGTTACTGGCGAGATACCTGCGGAACCCTCGATTGGGTTAAAAATTTCTGCTTGCCCGGGTATTGGGGGATCTCTGTCCGGGTGGAACTTTAGTTTTCCCCCACTCGTGGGTCTAATATGGAGTCGATCAATGAAAATAATATAAAAGCAAAGACGAAGAAATGAAAATGAGAAGCAGTGGAAACGTTATGGAGCCAACTGACTGCTTAAGCGCGCATGACGTTACTGACCGAACGACTATCACGGCAGAGCTCCCAGAAGTGAAACTGATTTCTGGGAGCACAACATTGTCAGAGCGTCTTCGTTCCAGGTCAGTCATATCGTCGGGGGGAAACTTCACCATGGCAACTGACGATCCTGAGTGTGACGCTCCAAGAAAGTATGAAGTAAGATGTCATCTCGCTGAAGGAGGCGGCGGAGAAGGCCCGAGGGGACGACCTCCACTCGAACCAAACGGCGGTGAACAGGGCGGCGGATGCGGGCATCTCAGCGCCTCATGCCGCCCTTAGTTTGTGTATGCCGGACGTTGCCTAATGAGAGAGTTGTAGTGGAGACAGCTAACGCATCCATGCGGGCAGACGCTTGGAGGGGTCCAGACGGAGAAATAAAATACGGGCACACCGTGTGGTTTTAATCCGTTCGATTCCGACACACTGCTCCGCCGCAAACCGCGGTGGGGTGTCGGCCCGAGGAGGTCTCCACACGAAAAAACAAAGGGACATCACAATCACCTATGAGTCCATAACTTGACCATAGTCATCATTTATTTAAATACATACATGTTTTATTAACTTATATTGTATGAGTGAAAAAATGGTTTCTCGTTTCAAACCTTTGCACGTACCTTTTAAATCAATCGTATATTTTGTTCTGAATGTATTCTTAATTAGAAGTCTTATTACATTCAGTTAACCAAGATATGACGTGATCTGCCGTGATATCCGTGTGGTGATTTATTGTGAATACAAAGTGTCACCACCCCTATACATTCCATGGGTGTCGTAAGAGGCGACTAAAGGAACAAAATAAGCAGCTAACATCATTGCCAAGAGAAGGAAAACTTGAAACAAACCCTTTACCAATCCGTCTGGCCAGCGTGGTATAAGTAGGCCAAAACTTCTAAAGGAGAGGCCTATATCCAGCAGTGGACTGTTAAAGGCTGTTGATGATGATGTTTGATGAACCAAGATAAACCTACAAAATATACATTAATATACCTACCTAATGATTAATAAAGCTTGAATTAGTTGCACAGCAGTTAGCGAAAACTTGCTTTATATATTTTATTGATCTTTATTGTAAAAAATATGTTAATGCTATTGATCGACTACTGAGTCCACACAGTACACAGCAATTGAAACCGATAGTTTCAAGAAGGACTGAATGAAGTAAATAGTACGTTAAAATCTATGCTAATGTAAAACTCAATAGTGTTTATTTAACGCGCTGATGTGTAACGCTACCAACCTGATTTGTCAAATTGATTTTGTGTGAACTTGTGTTGTTCATACAAAACAAATTGTGTATTGTATACAATATGGCAAACAAGTACAGATTTTAATGATAGTTTTTTGAATCATGCATTTTGTTTTTATATAATTTCTTAAATATTCTTGTACTTCAAACATACAAATTTAACGTTGATTTGTCAAAATATTACAAAATATATAAAATATACAAAATATACAGTTATTATTGACCAGTGTGAGATTATAGGCCCATTAGGTCTTGCAGTAGACTATTATGAAAGGATATTGATTATGTGATTATTAATTATTTCATTTAACTAAAAATATAATAAATATTAGTTAATACATAAGAAAATAAAAGTTGTAGAGTTTGTCATTATTTTATTGAATAATAACATTTGTGTGAAACGAAAAAAGTTGAATGCCTCTGAGTTTAATAGAATTAAATTTGTGAAATTTATATCATTTAACACTTTGCATTGAAACTCAGCACATAGCACGGGACTTAGTAGTTCTATGGCACCAAATAATATACCTATATATTTTAATTTCTCACAAAATTTATTAATGATTAGTACGTACATATACCTACTGACGATTTTATAGACATTTTTTTTTATTGTTGCAAGTTGAGAGAGCAGTTTAAATATGTATTGTAAAATCACGTGCTTCTCAAAACTAAACGTTTTCTATGTACAATTTTTTGCAGAAATCTTATATTTAGTGAATTTAAATATCTTTAGACTTCCTTCCATTATATTTTTACACCAACATAATAAGAACTCTTTACGTAATTTGACATCACGCACTCTTAATAAAAACTTTAGAGTTTAAAGAGGCCGTGACGACAAGTGCCGTAGTCAAATAACTTCATTATTTCTTGAAATGCAGTATATACTAAGGCAAGGTTTGTGTTAAATTTTAGAACTAAATCTGGGCTCAAAAATATCACAATCAGTGATGCCGCCAAGACTAACACCAGTAATGGAGCACCAATAAATTTACGGGCACAAATGTAAGTTCATAACATTTAAGTTCTATTTTGGTTTTGTAAAAGTTCAAATTATTCATTTCGATGCATCGGTGCAATGCTGAATAATTTATTTCTTCACGATTAACGGTCTTATGATTATTAATAATATCCCTTATTAATTATATATTTATATCAAATCGTCTACTAAGAACTAATTTAAAAAGTTTAACAACTGTAACTCTAAATATATCTACTACTAATGAAAATATTAAATATACTCCAACTCTCCATTAGGTTTTACTACAACGTTAATTTGTCTTAAAAAAACTATATAAACCAAACTTTCCACTTCTTGTACTGCTTTTAAAACCATGTAAATGAACAATCTGTGTACATAATTGGATTTCATAGTTTCAATGGATTTAACTATAAAATTGTACCTGAAAATCACGATTTATTACAGAGATATACCTCCTGGAAATGACATCACATTAAAAAATACTACAATAAAATCCAATAATTTGGCTAAACGTCGACGGGCAGTTTTAATTATTAACAGATCAGTATCAGCACTACGGAAAGGAAATGGAAAGGGTCGTCATGATAAACATGCAAATGATCTTTTGTATGAAGAGTATAATGACGATGGTTCCATACAGCTATCATTTCCAATGAAAAGCTTGGACGATGTGGCCAAATTCTTTGAATTGTACCTTGACACGAAGATTTGTCAAAATCATTGTGAAGAAGAGGAGAAACACTAATAGATTTTATTTTCCCAAAAGAGTAGCAACAGCTGCAGCGGGAATACGTAGTAGCTCATCCGTGGTAGTCTGAAATATAAAGTACAAACGGAACTATTTTTTTAATTGTAAAACTATAAAACATAAGTATAATACCAAATTACAAAACAGCATATTACTTTACTACTGCAAAATCTGATTCTAAAAGGATTAAAGTGCTTGGACAAATAATACTTTGAAAACTGACTACTCTATAATGATTTTCCATAATTTTTTAAATATATTTTTACAATCTTGAGCACAGAAATAAAAAAGCACTTTCATTTTTTACTTAGTACTAAATTATCAGTTTCACTTTGAAATTCATTTTCAAAAGAATCGTATACTTACGTTATTATCATCAAAAGTGACTGTTGTATAATCAATATTGTCTTCAGTTGTCGTTCTAAAGATGGAATCAATTAATTCTTGGTCGAGGCCTATGAATTGCTCGAATGGATTATTTATTAAACTTTCTTCATTTTCCGTTTTTTCTTCATTAACTGTTTGTTCGTCCTTATTTTCCGCAGCTTTGTTATGTGTTTCTTCCGCCTTTTCTGTTTCAATATATTCTTCTATGGTATTAAGTTTTGTAAAATCAGTTAAAAATGAATTTTCGGTTGGTGCTTTCACATACGGATTTCGAGTAGGTAATGCGTTGGATGGTATATCGTAACGATTTTTTCCATCACTATTCACAACTGGCTTATAAAAGTTTTCTTCATTTCTATACCGATGTAGAGGTGATGTAAATAATTGACCAATGCTGCTTAAAGATTGTTGAGCACGCTTTGGCACTGAAAATCTAAAAGAGTTGTAGATATTTAGGCATTTATCAAGCAATATTTCCCCATACGAAAATATATTGATACAAAATATAAAATTTAAACTGAATATCCACACCTACAAAATATTTATAATATTACTAACATATTTATAATTCAAATCTAAGTTTTCCTAAGTAGATATAACATTAAGTCCAGCAGACACAATCAAACTGCTTGAATTCTTATATCTATGTGAGATAAAAATGTTAGTCATGACAAATGCATCAGTTTGATAGAATAAAACAATCAAACATTTTCAAAGCATCCTACTTTCAATATGAAATGGTTTCGTAACTGTGGACTGTTAACAAATTAATTATGATGACGACTAATTAATCCACTTGTATATATTTATTATCTGATATAGGTAAATGAAAATTCAAGCTGTCGCTTTAAACACCAGACAAAACGAACCTTTATTTTATTATGTGAGTCTTAAATTTACTCCAGATACAATGTTATCTGTCAATTTAATCTCACTTGTATGACTTATGTCGCTTCATAGAAAAAAAGCGGTTTCTTCAACTCAGCACATACTACACCGTATATTCTTATGATCTTATTGAAACTTTCACGAAAAAGTCGAAAATTCTTGTTTTTTTTTTGCTCATACTTAACTGATGAAATCCTAATTTGTATTGTAAGTTTAACGTACAAGATGATACAATATTATACAAGACGTGGCAGTACTTCTCAGAAAAGAGCAAATAAAGAAATAAAGCAGCGCTTTCATTATTGACCAAATAAGAGAGCACGTATAACCGTCGGTTCCAGTTATTATACATCTATGTCAATCGTTATTGAGAAGTCAGTGCCCTCAAATATATCAACAACTAGTTTGATAATCGAATTCAGTACGCCCTCAGGATTGTGTAGGTCCGATGCTAGTCGCTCCGTAAAAAAGTGATATTTAGCTAAAAGAGGTTGAACTAGTAGCCGACCCCAAATAAAATTGGGAGTAGTAAAGGATAAGAAGAAAAAAGTTGAGTAGATCCAATAATTACCCTCTCAAACTTTCAAAATTTAACTTCTTTATATCCACGTATTATCATCACGTAGAATCCACGAATATAGAAAAATATTTTAGTAATAAATGTAACTAAAAGGTTTTATTACGAATTTAAAAGTATTGATTTTAAATAATAAGACTCAGTCAAATTTAACACACACACATTTAATTCAAATAACTATTAAAATCAATATTTCGGACATCTCATACACAACGCCATTTAGTTCTAAACTATATTATTGGTACTAAACAACTGATAGATATATATTTACTATTCGTAAATATATAGATATTATACCTAGAAATAAATAAAAGAATCAGTCTAACGTTGGACTAAATATTAAACATATATTATATATTGTCCAAAATGAGTATTTAAAAATAACATTGCTACCAACTATGGTATAGTTCCATTCTCAAACAATTGTCATCCAAGAAGAAAAATGGACAGTCAGACAGACATACATTATCGAAAAGCTCAAAGCAAAGGTCAACTAAAAGTTTACTACATGGGCATACTGAACAGTAATTTTTTTATCAACTAATACATTTTACTTACGGATTAATTCCAAATAATGAGAAACCATCAGCTGATCTTTTACTCCTGGTATTTGTCACTAAACATGTAGAACAGGCGATGATTTGAAATATTAATAGTATTTGCTGAAAATATAAAGTTGAAGAGAAAGTGTTATTTTAAGTAGTTAATGCCAAGGCTTGTATTTTGACCACTAATTTGTACTTGAAAGAAGTTAGTTTTGAATTATTTTATTAATTCATAATAATGTTGAATCCATTGGTTAAACCTATGCAAAATGAAAACATAGAAACCACCATTTAATAAAATATCGTGTGTTGCAACTTTTAGTGTACCTTTGAAAGAAACAGCGGTTATCTTAAGACAGTGAAGTATAAATTAGTACGCCTACGTCACCATTATAAATTACCTTTACTTGTTATCACATAATTTGATTGCTTACCTTGGCTATCGTCATTTTAATCACAAGTAGATTTAGAGATTGTCTCTGATAAGTTTTATTTTGAATTTAAGATTTTCTTGTCTTTTTATTTATTTGAAATGATATTATCAATACGTAATTGTTGTTTTTAAATAACACTGATATAAATTGTATTTGGTCTCGACACAGAACCAATCCACGAAGGAATGAATCATAAGCCAGTTTCCTGTTCATATTATTCTTCGAATATTTATCTTATACTCATTTTTTGCGTAAAGGTAATTATTACGGTAGGTAAGTGTAGTGTTCAAGAGCAATCGTTTTCGAAAGAATTGTTTCTTTAAAAGTGTGCTTTATTATTTCTATGGCTTGAGTCTAAAATTATTTTATTATTTTATTGCTTACGTGTAATTGCTCTTATTGTCTTTTTTTGTAAAAGCGTTACTAGACACAACAGGACACATAACTAAATTTTTTTTTACACATTACCGTCTGATCTAAAACAAGGTAAAACTTGTAATATTAAAGTAAACAAGGTTAACTCATAAAAAAACTTATATATTTATTAAATACTATTCTGTTACTTAATTAGATTCAGCTACAGAATTAATGATCGAGTTCAGATATTTGTCCTAAATGGTAATCGAACTCACGAACTCCGATTGTCTTCCGGTTTCGATTTCGGCCAGTCTTCGGTTGGTTCCTTATTGCATAAGTAGGTCCAATTGCCAATATGTTATGTGTGTGTAAAATGCTGTGTCCGCTTGCATAGTATATTCAATCTTTGAACAATAACTGAGTATGCAGATACTTTTATGGACCTATTCAATATGGATTTACAAGCATTTTTCGAAGGAAATTATAACAACAGGGAAACAAAATATATATTTTAGTCAAGCGAAGCTATGAGCAAAAGCATGTTTAATAACAAGCTTTTTGTGTTACCTTAGGCAGGTACTTATCGGTAATGAAATAGGAAGTGGAACAACATATTAATTAAGTAGGCACATACTATTATTTAAATTAATTTGTTGGTAAATTATGGTGGTTATCTTGCGTAAAGCCCTTGAAGCATTGGGTGATATTGATACAATGACGTAATATTTTGTCTATGGATAGTTAAACGGTGTCAAATACAGGTTAGTTTTTTACTCTTTTTTTGTTCTTGAATTGACTTGGCAAATAAGTGTAGTGCCTTCTACTCGCTGTTTTTATAGGGTGATGGTTCTTTCTAGTTGATTTGATACCGTGTAATATTGACACTTCTTTTCATTTATTTCACACTTCTTAGTACAAAATACATTTATACATCTTCATATTTTAAGGTGCGCAATATAACATTATTTGCTTACATTAAGTCAATGCCAACTATACTTTGTCCATTCGTTTATTGTCTTTTTGACAGGTCACGCCAATAAATTACCGATATTTTTTTCGTAATAATGTACTACAGTAATGTCGTACTTTATAGACAGGTAGGGAAGTGGCTTGTGCATGGCTAAAAATGACAAACTATAAAACAGTATAAAACGATTAAAATAATCTATCATATTATGATCAAAATAATTTGACTTCATGTAAGTATTGTTTCTGTAAATTTAATAAAATTGAAAATAGAATAAAATAAATAGAATAAGATATGACTTTAAGATTAATTATTTGCAAGGAAATAAGTCAAAATTTTGGAATTTAAGTTCAAACTTAGAATAAAGAACAATAACTCTGTGCATAAATTAATTTATTTTTAGACCACTTATTTAAAATGTAACTATGCACGCGTCAGTAAAATTTAACTTTGAGATGCGTGGTTAATAACGTTAAAATCCAGATTTATGAGAAAATACATTTGAAAAATCACATTATACTTACAAAACCGACCTTCAAGTGACCGTGTTAGGAAGTTTTCTTTGGTGTGGGCTAATTATATATCATAATAGTGTACATTTTATTTATTTACAATAATAACTTAAAAAATATTATATCGTTTGATTTAGATTTCAAATCGAATCGGTGACGTGTGAGGGCGTCACTAATTTCGAAATTTGTTGAACTGTCAAAAAGATAATAAAGAAATGGACAGAGTATAGTAATGTTATGGACACGCTAAATATTATGGACTCGCCATTATAAGTAACTAGCTGACCCACGCAGTCCGGCCTGTGTCTTCTAGTGCCCGTGGCGTGATGATATACCGCGGAAACAAATTAATTTCCTATCAAAACAGTTATAGTGACCCAACGCATACTCTTTTTAGAACTTTGAAGAGGAATAATTATTTTCATAAATCTTTATCCATTTACGTAGCGCACGTGATGAAAGCTCTCAAAGGAAAATATTTTTCCCCTTTTTTAAAACAGTCTACATTAATACTCCGCTCCTATTGGTCGTCGCGTGATAATGTGTAACCTATAGCCCAATAAATGGACTATCTATCAGTAAAATAAGTTTTTAACTAATGGTTCCTGAGATTAGCGCGCTCAAAAGAACAAAGAAGCTCTATAGTCGGATTTTTAATTAGACGAAGCTACCTGACAGTAGCTAATGTCACTTAGTAAAATAATGCTGCCATATTTAAAGTAATAGTGATGCGTTCAGTTCTCATTCAATCAGATGAATGAACAATGAGTGTGAATAGTTAATCATTTCAAACTATAAAAGAATATTATATCTATTTAAGAATGAAATTGTATAAAAGTGCTCTGATTTAAGATACTAGTAGTATGTAACAACAATCAGTTTTTGACGGCTCAACGCCGCGCATTATGTTTTTTGACCCAAAAAACAACCATCCTCTTATTATATTTTTATTAAATAGATAAATTAATTTAAAAAGAAAGACGAGAATTCCTGATGTTCAAATGTGCTTTGATCAAAAGATTTTTTTTTGTAAATATATAAAAAATTTTTTTTTATTAAAATCTTAGATCCCATATGAGTTTCTGTAAATCTACTAATGTCCTTCTATGCGGCTTTAACATACACAAATAACACAAAAATATAAACCATAACATGAAAAACACCGGAGAAATACAAACAATGTTATTTCAGGATCTAATTTTTTACAGCTATATCTTGTCTTAGTTGGATTCAAAACCTTGATAAATAACTAGCCTGCAATAGTACCAGTAATGCAAAAAAAACAAATCCTAATCATCCAGGATCTTTAAGTTACAAGCTTCTCGATTTATGTACTTTTTTCTTTGGTTTTAGGGTTGATAATAGAGATGTTACTCGTCTGTGGGCAAAGGCAAAGTAAACAGGAAGGGTATTGGCAGTATACATGTCAATAAATTTCACTCTAGTGTTTAAATTACTGAACATCAATAGATTTGCTCTATTGTTTTGGTTTGTTTGTTTGTTGTACTTTCTTGCACTTGTGTTAAAAATAAACGAATCGAATTCAGTGACAGACAGACAGAAAATTTTGCCCATTTATACAAATTTTTAAAAAGAATAAATTGTGAAAGTCGGATGTAAAAATTAAATCCTCACAATCTTCAAAGAGATCATTTACATCATCTGGTTCATTTAAATCTGATGTTGGTATTTGATATGGTTGGATCAGTTCTAAAGCCCTCACTGGTAGTGGCTTACGGTCTAATTTTTGTAGCCTCTTCTTCACTCTTACATCAGAAATGTAGGGGTCAGACGACACAATTGCCCTGTTAAATAGATCTATCATGTGTTATTCGCGGCCTGACTTTCTAACATGGTGTTCCCGGTCATATCTCTAAAATTTATTTCTAGATTCACTAGTCTGTCCGGATAGCATGCCTATTCGAAGCGCCGAATTTCTTATGATCTCTTTACCTCAAACCAATATTTTATGTAGAGTTACTGTCATCGGATACCAAGGATATTCTGTTACGTATCTGATGGCTGAGGCGCTATGCACAGCTTCATAATTTGCCACTCACATACCAACAACGAGGTTGGCACCCTCTTGTCCTTGCATTAAGTCAGCTGGTCGGAGCCCAGATTGACATCCCTCAACAGGTTGGGTTAATTCCTGTTGAGGCAAAGTGGCAACATGGGTCTTTGACGGCTCCATGGTGCTTCACCCCCGTTCCTCCAAAAGAAATGTTTAGGTATGCGGTTTTAACCAAAGTCTTACGAGGGCGGGCCCCTTCCCCATACCACATTTTTTTCTTCATTGGAAAATTCCGGCTTTGATGTATGTCAATGAAAACATGACATATAAGTTTGTATTGATAGAAAATACAAAAGAGTTCATAAACAACAAAAAATACTATTTTATAATAAATAATTATAAATAAAAAAGTATTTTTTGTTGTTTCTGATCAGAAATGTTTATGTTTTTAGAATAGAGGTTCTAGTGTTGGTAGACTGAGTTATAGCAGACGTTCTTCATAGGACATATTTTTCAAGGAGAAGACCATTTTAGTTACCCTTTGTTGTACTCTTTCCAACATTACAATATCTTTTTTTAAATATGGATTCCATATTTGAAAGGCGAATTCCAGCAAGGGTCTAATGTACGTTAAATAGATGCTGAGAAATAATTCTTTGTTGATAACATAGAATGCCTTTCTAATTATATACAATACTGAGTTTGCCTTCTTTGTTATCATTGTAATATGCTCATCCCACTTCAGTTTATGTGTTATGATAACTCCGAGGTCTCTTTGAGAGTCCACTGGTTGTAATGGCACAGAATTAATTGTGTACTTGTGTTTAGGATTGTTGTTTAATTTTATTAATTAATTTTAATTTTATTAATTTTTATTAATTTTATTAATTCAGGAGTTTTTTCAATCATTCACTTTGTCACAACACTATTTTTATTTCATCAAAAACTGACAACACAGTAAACGTCAGTGGATATCGTCTAATTAAAAATCCGACTATACAACTTTGCACTATAAACTATAGATTTACTCCATGTAACCATTTGAAGGATAGAGTTTTTATATTGTATTCTAATTTTATGGAATTGAAGAAACGATTTAATATTTAGTATGTCAAACATGAAACTAACTTTTACTATCCATATTGGAAAATATGAATATATTTGAATACCGTGAAGCAAAAACTTTGTACTCCTTTTTAGGAAAATAACGGACGGAGGATAATTAAATTTGACACAATTTAAGTTTATAGAGAGAAGGAGTGTAGAAAGCTAATGAAATTAAAAAGTGTAAAAAAAAACTTTGGTCGAATTTCGATCAATAGATGACATAGCCCATATAAAAATGCGACAATTATACCAATAATATTGCCACAAATCATAGAAACAGCTTATAGTTCTTTCCACTATGTGAGAACATTTCTAAATAAATCTCATCAATCATTGACAGCATTTAATAGTACACTCAGATAATTTTCATCGTATTGAGATAATTTTTTCTATGTTTTTTAGGAAATTTTGTGTGGTTTCAAGAAAAAATTATGTCCAATAGAATAGAGTATATATATATATACAGGGTGAATTTTTGAGACGGGACAGTAAGGGCAGGTACCTTAACCGTTATAGTTACAGGAAAACGCTTTTAGGAGACTATCCATATTTTTTCAAGATATTCTGATCTGCATTTACAGATTTTGGAAAAAATGTACAGCCAGCAAGAAAATTGACATTTTATACAAAAACTTTTTTTGATGCCAATCGATCCTGTTTCTTATAAGGATCAAAAGTCTCTATTGGACCGACTGAGGTTCGAGTACTAGAAATGTCAGAAATCGCAAAAAACTTTTCCCATACATTTGTACGGAAATATATCATTTTAGTATGTATTTTAGACACAGACAAACATAACTTACATCTACGAAATAAATTGCTCAAAATGACCGATGTTTTCACGAATACATAAGTTCACTCGTTCTTATACTGAGCTAGCAGCAGCCGATAAGTTTCTTCGATAGATGTCATTTAAAATCCTTGTTAATGCATCTTTCAGCTCCTGAATACTGTTGTATTTTTTACAGACTTCGTTTTTTAGGTAGCCCCACAGAAAAATACCGAGAGGCGTTAGATCGGGGCTGCGAGGTGGCCACTTGGTTTGTGGCGGAGTGCCATCTTGCTGAAAATAATCTTTTCGCAATTCGTACAGGAGCCATTCATCCAACTGGTTTTAGAGATTCTCTAAAATAAATTCGTTATACACGGCAGAATTAAGAGTACCTTCATAAAATTCCACCATTACCACTCGGTACTTGTTGCAGTGGATACTTATTTGCGTACCACGTCAATGCAGATTTCCTGGGTTGGGTTCCTATTATTTACAAAATACGCTTCAATTAAGTTCAAACAGAAAAGAAATACAACAGTATTCCGGAGCTGAAAGATGCATTAACAAGGATTTGAAATGATATCCATCCAAGAAAATTATCGGCTGCTACTAGCTCAGTACAAAAACGAGTGAACTTATGTATTCGTGAAAACATCGGTCATTTTGAGCAATTTATTTCGTAGATGTAAGTTATGTTTGTCTGTGTCTAAAATCCATATTCATCATCATCATCATCAGCCTATCTCAGTCCACTGCTGGACATAGGCCTCTCCCATTGCACACTACTTTGATCGATTTTGGGCTTCTCGCATCCAGCTCCTTCCAGCCATCTTGCGCAAATCGTCACTCCTGGCCTGTGAAAATCCATATTAAAATGATATATTTCCGTACAAATGTATGGGAAAAGTTTTTTGCGATTTCTGACATTTCTAGTACTCGAACCTCAGTCGGTCCAATAGAGACTTTTGATCCTTATAAGAAACAGGATCGATTGGCATCAAAAAAAGTTTTTGTATAAAATGTCAATTTTCTTGCTGGCTGTACATTTTTTCCAAAATCTGTAAATGCAGATCAGAATATCTTGAAAAAATATGGATAGTCTCCTAAGAGCGTTTTCCTGTAACTATAACGGTTAGGGTACCTGCCCTTACTGTCCCGTCTCAAAAATTCACCCTGTATATGTCGTGGATTGATCGTGAACTAATAAATCGTTACCGGAAATGTCATGGAATTGGTGCTATGGCGCGACAGACAGTGCCATCTAAGAATTATTTCAGTGAATTAATAAATCGTCACCGGAAACGCAAGTGGCGCCCTCCCGCTTGGACACGATCGTCGGTAGAGGGGATGCAGCGATGACTGGCGGGAAGATATGGCGGTTGTCATTCTACCTCGGACAGTCTTGGCATCTAGGCATACGCTCAGTACCAACGCACGTGTTTATTTCCATATTGTAAAAACCGTTAGTAAAATAAAGTTATTGTGATTTAAATTATCTTTCGTTCGAGTATCCAAGTCAGTGCCCACATTTATCAAAAACTATGTCGGATCATGATGAAGACCCGATGTTTCGCATCTCGGCCACCCTGATGCGACATATGTATCTATATACACATATATATATATATATATATATATATATATATATATATATATATATATATACATATATATATACATATGTCGCATCAGGGTGGCCGAGATATATATATATATATTTCATCTATTCTATTTATCTAGTTCATCTATCCCTACTAATATTATAAATGCGAAAGTAACTCTGTCTGTCTGTCTGTCTGTTACGCTTTCACGCCTAAACCACTTAACCGATTTTGATGAAATTTGGTATGAATTTAGAACTGAACTTGGGAAAGGACATAGGCTACTTTTTACCGCGATAACCGGCATACACGCGAGCGGAGCCGCGGGCGAAAGCTAGTTATATATATATAAGAAATAGAATAGATGAAATTTCAAGAAAAAAAAGATAATAATCAGGCCTACCTGCTTTTTTTTCTTAAAAACCACAAAGATTGCACGTTTACCTGGATTACCAACATTTTTTTTCCTAAAACTACAAATATCATCTTAAAATACACCTTCTACTAGTATTAAAAAAAATCGACCCTCTAAGAATTTTTTTAACTGACATATGCCATTTCAAAAATATTTCTATTTTTTAAAAAAATACGCCAAAGTTAGCAGCATAATTCCAACGCGTCGGCAAATGGGCCGTAATTTGATCTTGATGCAGGATAATGCACGCCCCCATTTTGCAAAGATAACTCGTACTTACTAGGAAGAAAACAATGTAGAGGTATTGCCTCATCCTGCTAATAGCCCAGACCTCAATCCTATAGAGCATGTGTGGGACATGATGGGTAGGCGATTACGTAGCTCAGAGAGACCTGCTAATCTCCAAGAGCTTGCGTTGTAGTGCGTAACGCATAGTATAAGGTTCCGTAGTCACTCATAATGGTACGTGAAATTATTGATATATTTACTTTTTATTTATTTGTTGTTGTTCGAAGATTTCCAAGAAAATGTATTTAACAAGTTATACCTCTATAACTCCTGAACTAATAACGTCAACTAAGCCGCTACAGTTTTTCTTTAAAGTATAGTTAGTAGTTAGTTAAATATAGGTTCGCAACTTTAACGATCAAACCAGTTCTCAGTTATTATTATAATCAATAAAAATAACAATATATAGATAAACAAGTAAAGGAGGCAGAAACGCCTTCAAAAGTTCAAATGTGCAATTATATGTGGAAATGTATCTAAACGTGCTGTGTAATATCAGGCGCTTTAATATAGCCTAAAAAGGAAAGTAAAATTATGGGAAAGAGAATTAATTTAAGAAATGTCCGAAGAAACTCAAATTAATTTAGAGTTTCTTCATGGATAAGGTCTTTTGTTTATTTAGATTATTGATGGATATTTAGATTATTATGCAAATACTTCGAATTATATTAAAATTTAGGTCATTGCCATTGGCTAACGAGTTTTTTTCTCTTCAAAACGAACTTAATAAATAAACCTAAAAATTAATAAAGAGCTTCGGCAGTTAAATTAATATCTTTCATAAGTTTTTTAAGACATCGTAGGTATAGATTTCATCTCTTATTATTGTAACTTATTTCACATAAAGGAGCAAAATCAAAAAGTCATTGCAATGAATGAATAGTATGATTATAAGGCGCCTCTTATTTCGTAATTTTCATTGCCTGTTTAATATAATTATATTCTATTACTGGTATGACTCATGACGTATATTTTATATTCCTTAATTATACCTTAAATGACGGCATTCGTGCTGTCATTTTTCGTTGGTGAGTGAGGGACCGGATGCTTACTGACGCTGAAGCATCTTAACAGGCCAACATAGTGCGAGTCAACAATCTGCATTCACAATGAGGATGGTGAGCACTGAATTTGGATTCTATGCTCATGCTTTCCTTTAAATAATTGCGTAGCGTTTGTGCCCTTTTCAAGTATGAAATTTAAAAATCATCCAACTCACACAGAAGACCATCCTTATAATCATCCTTATTCTTGCTGTCGTATTTCGTTGATGACTGTGAGACCGTAGGCCCTATCATTCCCGGTCGGAATGATGCAGAAACATCTGACCAGGAATGTATGGTAAGTGTCACCATGCTGCATTGCCTACATTCACAATTAGTGACCCCTACTCATGTAGTCACTTTAAAAAACCATTAATAAAAGGCAAAGGTTAATAGTAAACGTCATTTTTATATCATCGTTGGTATCTTCTAGAACTGTGTTTATTCAGTCTTGAAGCTATAGAAGGTGCTTCACTGCGTATTCGCAGCGACAACTCCTGCTGCAGTTTGCATTGGTTTGATCGAATATCCGTAGGACTAACTTGTCGTGCCAAGCTTGCCATATTGTTGAGCCTATAACGACCACGTTCCATTTGCAGTATACCTAGTCTTACACCTCTTTTCAATGCCCTGTAAAATGCAGAATTACTGAAAGTCAATTTAATTAATTTTGTGTTGTGTATATAATTAGTACTCAGTTAGGTCGTTATGTGTTGTTATCTGACATAGTCAATTAATATACTATGTTCTTTTTTATTTACCTACCTATTTTTCTATTACTGTACTGACAATTATACTATAAAGTTTTGTTTCTTCATGATTATTTGAATCTGCGTCGGTGGCGCAGTGGTAGTATTATGTGACTGTTGTCCTTGAAATTTCGGGTTCAAATTCCAGGTCGGATGACTCGGGTCAAATGTTTGTATAATCTACAGATATTTATTTCAGGGTTCGGGTATTTTTTATGTATAACATGAATGTATTTATTAAAAAACACATGTGGCACTCGGGGACTACCGCGGTAAAGCCATTACATAGCATTTTTTATGATCTTATGCAATTATTTTTATTTTTTATTTATGCAGTATTTTTTTTCTTTGATATTAATTCAAGTTAACAAAACAAAATACACTGTCTTTTTACCACGATACATTCTAATACTGTTAATGCCAAACAATATAATCATCCTATTAACCGTAATACAATGACAACTAAACAATGAACTTGTCCTTGTCACACTGCAGTTACAATAATATTCTCTATCCTTTTTTAACATGGGGTGTTAGGTTTATTTAGTTACGGAATTTCTTGATTCGGTCGCCGCGCTCAAGCCCGCTATAAAAGCTATGCAATAGCTTAAAAGTTTATAAGTATTCTCTTAGTAGTTAGTAAATTATCTGTAATACGATTTTTTTAAGTATATTTAAATAATGTTTATCACAGTCTGGTTTGCATAGTACTGACACTTCATGGTTACTGTTGAAGATATATCACCTTCATGGTCTTATGAAGTGAGAATATATTTTAGAATATATTTTTATAATATGTTTGAATATATTTTTAGAATGTCACTTATATTCCTATGTCTACTTGAAGCGTTTGTGTTTTTACATAGGTATTATTTTTATTAATATATTCTGTATTTCCCAGTTACCACTGAGTATAATTCTCTGGAATAATCCTTCCCAACAAAGGTTATGGGCCCAGTAGCCAGGATGAATGGAAAACAGAAATAAAGTAAAATATTACGAAAATATAAAAACAACAAAATGTCGAACGTACGTGTGGAACTATTAGTAGGCGACAACTACGATAGTTGGAAGATTAAAGTAGAGGCGTTGTTGATAAAAAACGACTACTGGGAATATGTGACCGGTGAGAAACCAAAGCCGTCGGATGAGGCCAGTGTGTTAAAATGGGAGACTGCGGATAGAAAAGCCAAGTCTGAAATCGTACTGGCCATGGATCCGAGTGTGGTACGTCATGTTAGAAGGGTGACTACTGCAAGTGAGCTGTGGCGTAAGTTGGAAAGATTGTTCGCGTCAAGAGGTCCCGCGAAAAAGGCGACCTTGATGAAAAGGCTTATGTTAAAGAAGATGAGCGAAAATGAAAAAGTAAGCGAACATCTTGACTCATTTTTTGAGGCCGTCGATAAACTCGATGAAATGAATATCAAAATTCATGACGATTTATTAGCTATAATGCTATTATATAGTTTGCCAGTAAGTTATGAAAACTTCAGATGTGCAATCGAATCGAGGGACGAGCTTCCAACACCGGAACAGCTGAGAGTGAAAATCGTCGAAGAATATAATTCGAGAGGAAATAACTCAAAAGTCGAAAGTATGGAAGGTGCTATGTATGTAAACAAATACGTAGAACCCAAGAAGGGACAAAAGACTGGACAAAAGGATAAATTTAAGTTCAAATGCTTTAAATGCCATAAATTTGGACATAAGGCTTCGGAATGCAAGAAGAAGAAGAGTACTTCGGAAACTAGATTTGTAGAGTCATGTGTTAGTGAAAAGTGTGTCAAAGGTTTAACTTCTATTACAGTTTCAGATGAGTGCCGTGCTGTTGATATCAAACGCCGACACGAATGGCTGTTTGATAGCGGCTGCACTTCTCATATATGCAATGACAGGACAAGGTTTGATGAGGTGCTGGCATCGAGTCAGGTACTAAAATTAGCCACTGAATCTTTGTCGTCCGTGCAAGGTAAAGGTACTGATAAGGTATTAGCATGTAACAATGATGTAGATTTGTATGAATGGCATGAGCGTATGGGACATATAAATGCTAGAGATCTTATGAATGTGCTGAAGAAATCTGGAATTAACCTATCCAAGGTTGATAGTAACTTGCAGGATTGTGACGTGTGCGCTAAGGGTAAGATGGTGTCGTTACCTTTTAAGAAGTCCAGGGAGCCCTGTAGTGAGAAATTAGGGATCATCTATTCTGATGTGGTAGGCCCTATGAGAGTTCAATCGAACGGAGGTAATAAATACTTTGTAACTTTTATCGACGACCATACTCGTTGGTGTGAAGTATTTATGATTAAAAATAAAAATGACGTATTGTCAAAATTTAAAATGTTTAAATGTCAAGTTGAAAATATGACGGGCAGAAAAATCAAAACATTTCAAAGTGACAATGGTACGGAATTTAAAAATAATTTTTTTGATGAATTTTTACAACAAAATGGAATTAAGAGACGTTTTACTACACCCTACACGCCGCAGAGTAATGGAGTTGCAGAACGTAAAAACAGAACGCTCCTGGAAACAGCGCGTTGTATGTTGATATCTGCGGGACTGCCTTCGAGTTTTTGGGCAGAAGCAATTGCAACTGCATGTTACATTCGTAACAGATGTCCAACAAAAAGTCTGAAGGGGAAAACTCCGTATGAAAAATGGTTCAATAAGCCTGTGAACGTAAGTTACCTAAGAACTTTTGGTACGAAAGTTCATGTCTTAAATAAGGAGCCAGGTAAAGATAAATTTGCGTTACGCTCTATTGTTGGCTATTTTGTAGGTTATCCAGAAGAAGCTGTTGGTTACAAGCTATGGATACCGGAGTGGAGAAAGTTCATCGTGTCCAGGGATGTAAGATTTCAGGAAGGAAAGTATTTTGAAACTAAAAGTAAAGTCTCAGATCAATCACTTCTTGATTCACAATGTGAGAAGAATGTTGTGAGGAAGAGTATCGAGGTAGAAATTCCATTGGAAAGTCCATCAAATGTATCGACTCGCCAGAGTGGAGGAAGTCAATCCATTGTGTCAGCAAGTCAAGTACCGAGTACGTCGAGTACGCCTTGTACAAACAAGGAACCGTATACAATGAGAGATTTAAACGAAGTTCAGAACTTATCAGGACCATCTCATGAGGTACCAAGTACAGTAAGTACGAAAAGTGCTGAGAATGAGGAGAATGTAACTACTCTGAAGAGAGGGCCTGGTAGACCGAGAATTGAGAGAGGGCACATAGGTCGACCTCGTAAAATTTACAAAATGGTCGAAGTTCAAGAAAATAGAGAAAATGAATCATCGACAATGGACGAAGATGACTTCGTGGACGCTGATGATTTTGCAGGAGCTATTGAAACTTCATTGAAGGATGCTTTGTCTAGTGACGAAAAGAGTCAATGGGAAGAAGCGATTCTATCAGAAATTCGGAGCCTAGTGAAAAACGACACATGGAAAATCGTAAGGAAACCAATTGATCGTAATGTCGTAGGATGTCGATATGTTTTAACGACGAAGCTTAATATCGACAAAACTGAGAAAAAGAAGGCGAGGCTTGTCGCGAAGGGATATAGTCAACAGGCAGATCTTGATTATCACAGGACATACGCACCGGTTGCGAGGATTTCAACCGTACGTTTGTTGGTCGCATTAGCTGTCGAGATGAACATGGACATTGATCAAATAGATATTAATACGGCATATTTAAACGGAGATTTGAATGAAGATATTTATATGAAGATTCCAGAATTGCTGAAAGAAAGTTTGGAAAAACTTGTGAAATGTGATGGTGTTACTAGCATCACAGGTAAGAGAGCAATGAAGATGCTTGAAGATATGAAGGAAGGTGGAAATACATGTAAATTAAAGAAGGCTTTGTATGGACTCAAGCAAGCCGGGCGTCAATGGAACATAAAACTTGACACGAAGTTAAGAGAAATGGGCTTAAAGCCGACTATAAATGAGCCATGCTTGTACCACAAGCGTAACAAAGATGGTGCAGATCTCTTCGTAGTAGTTTATGTTGATGATATACTTATATCGAGTCAGAAAAGGTCGGTTATTGATAGCTTCAAGCCAAGAATTAGCCAAAAGGTTCGAACTGAAAGATTTTGGTCAAGCAAGTTTTTGTTTGGGGATAGATTTAAAGAAAAATGGGGACAAATACTATTTGTCACAAGAGAAATATATCAATGATATATTGAAGAAATTTAAGATGGAGAACTGCAATCCTGTGAAGACTCCTATGGAGATTGGGAAGCCAGTGTTGAGCACGAAGAAAAATGAGGACGGGAACTCATTTCCCTATAGAGAGCTGATAGGTTCGCTCATGTATCTGAGTGTTGCTACGAGGCCGGATATAGCAAACGCAACAGCGAAGTTGGCGCAGTTCGTGGAGAATCCGCAAGAATATCACTGGAAAGCAGCAAAAAGGGTTCTTCGTTACTTGAAAGGTACGATAAATTACAGTTTGGTATATAAACCGACTGGTTTGGGCATGTATGGGTATGCGGATGCTGATTGGGGTAGTTGTACATATGATAGACGTTCATTCAGTGGATACGTTTTCATTTTAGGAGGTGCAAGTATCTCATGGGCTTCACATAAGCAACGCATTGTAGCAACGTCAACCTGTGAGGCTGAGTTTGTGAGTTTGGCGGAGGCTATGAAAGAGGCTGTGTACTTAAATAGCTTATTGAACGAACTAGGTCTACATAATTTTTTCTAAGGTAAAAATGCATGCTGATAACTTGAGTGCGATTTGCTTAACCGAGGATAACGGTGTTTATCACGCGAAGAGTAAGCACATTGATATACGTCATTTCTTTATTAGAGATGTGCTACGTGAAAATAAAGCTATAAGTTTGGAACACTTATCGACTGATAAGATGTTGGCTGATATACTCACCAAGCCTTTGTCCCGCTTTAGGCACGAATCTATGATCTGTAATTTAGGTTTGTGTGTGCGATAATTTAGGTAGTATTATTCATAAGCCCATGTAGTTGAAGGAGGTGTGTTGAAGATATATCACCTTCATGGTCTTATGAAGTGAGAATATATTTTAGAATATATTTTTATAATATGTTTGAATATATTTTTAGAATGTCACTTATATTCCTATGTCTACTTGAAGCGTTTGTGTTTTTACATAGGTATTATTTTTATTAATATATTCTGTATTTCCCAGTTACCACTGAGTATAATTCTCTGGAATAATCCTTCCCAACAGTTACCTTAATACAAATGATTTGTAGCGATGGTATAATAATGGTTAAGATTTTCATTTTTTTAAACAATCATGACGTATGAAACACATTTGTATTAAAAAAATAAAACGAGTTTAGGCTACTGATAAGTTTTAAATCGTTAAAACAAGAAGTCTTAAGCTTAAGTCATTTGAGTTTCATGTGAACATCACATACCATAATAATTACAGAAGTAATGCCTTGGAATGCATTAAAGAGCAAACGATGTTAGTGTGAGAATTTTTTAAATGACAAGGTCGTTGTCGAACGCATGGATGTTGAGTTGATACGGATCATCACTTGTTAATTTTGTTTATAACATAATATCCATTATTATATTTTATTTACTAACATACCGTAAAGGATTTACAGTGAAAATAATAATGTATGATATACTTATTGTTTGATATCAAAGAATAAAAGACCTATGACCAAAAGATTATACGACCAGAACATAAGTTGACTTTAGAAAAACTTCATCATCATCATCTGCAACCCAAAATGTCCCTCTGCATCTTAAGAAAGATTCACTTCACAGACTTCAGAAAGATTTCATATGTAAATGTATGGTCAGACATCAGAAGATCACGAGTATATTTGAATTAAAACCAAAAATATTCCAACCTTTTTCTACCAGGTAAGTCGTCTGCTCGTTTGGCTACTCTATTATGAAAAAAAAATTTGAAACCTTTAATGGATAAAAATAGGAAAAAAAATTACCAATGAACTACAAATGACGTCAAAAGAGAAATTGTTTGAAACATTTTATATTAAGTGAGACTGAGATTAACCTGAAAAGTAACTCAAGTATGTTAATGCTAGCTTTTCCCTGCGGCAACAGTCGTATGTATGTCGTGTCGACTATCGCGATATTTTCATGACAAACTTCATTGAAATCGGTGCAACGATTTATCTGTCAAAAGCGTAACAAACAGAGTTTTTTTCGAGTTTATACAATAATATTATATTGTAGATGTATAGTACCTTGAAACTCTTTGGCTTATTTTGGAATCGCTAATACGGTATTCGAGTTTGATAAATTTTATTATAGTGCGGGCAGTCCATCCCGTGTTTTTCATCAATTTCTTAATTGCCGATAATACAATTTCACCTGTGCTTACACTTTCTTCTTGTTTTCTTGGTTTTACTTTTCCCATTGTAATTATTTTATTCTTCCTGTTAATAATACGTATATGGATTATATTACATAATTATTAAAATTTGTGGGAAATATAAAGACGAAGATTAGTTGAACAAAAGTATTGCATGCCATTTCATTTAACGTACTCGCCTACTATTCAAAAAATTTTACAACGAATTTATGAAGTTGATAGATTAATTTTCAAAAGGTATTATATTCTATATCAAAATATAGATGGTACACTTACTTAATTAAGGCACGATATGGCGATCAGTAAGTTTTATAAATACATTAATTCCTTGTATTTAGATAACTAGTATGTACATAAACAAATTATTACAATACTTACTCTCAAACAATTGTTTGACGATTTAATATTGCCGTATACATCTGTAAATCAGAATTAAATATGAATTTTGAATAAACTTATGTTGGGGTAAATCGTTTGTAAAAATATTTAGTCAAATTTTTAATTTAGGTTTTGACATTTGACATTGCATCGTGTGTGGTTATAGACTATACAAAACCAGATGAGTGTAAAAATACTTCTTAGTACCCTTGTGATAATACTATTGTAATTTAATACGTTAAATAAGTAATCGTTATAGGTTTATCAATTATGGGTAACTGGATGAAATTTTTATGACTTTGTATTGTTTATAAACCATGGTGTACAAATAAAGTATTATCTATCTATTTACTATTAGTAAATTAAGATTTCAACAAAATAATATATATATTTATAAAAAAAAAGAATGCTTAATTCCTTCGAATCAGCGGGGCTCTATTAATATTATTTCATTAATTGTAGCGTATCAACGTATAATTAATGCTGTCTTAAACACAAAATCAACAAAAGGTCAAGGTAATTGTACCACCATAAATTATTTTGACAAATGGGATATTAATATAATTTGGTTTATAATGATAGCATATATGGGATTTATGTTTATCACAATTTTGTAAACCAAAATGAAGGTTACAATATTCAATATTTTTGTGTCGATTTAATTATAATAATCTATGAGGGTTAAAAATTTAAATTTTAGGTACACCAAAAAATGTTTTAAGCAAGTAGGCTTACGCAATGTCTATCTTTTTGACTTGAGGCTATATAAAGATCAAGCAGTGACTGTACGGTGGGCCTAGTGGTTTAAGCGGTCGCCACGCGCCCTTCTACTGGCGCAGGGTTTGAATCCCACATGGGGAAATACTTGGTGTGAAAAATTGTTAGTCTAGGTGTTTCCACGTATGTTTCTAAAGTCCTCCGCGACATAGGATGTATATTCCTAATGCGCACTTGTGTTTGTAATAATAAGTCTGTTCCATGATGCTTACTGTTTAATTTAAAATGAATGCTTTTAGATCAAAGCTACTCAAGCTTTGTTTTAAAAATATTATAAGCAATTTTAACTTTTTTGCATGAAAAGAAACAAACTTGCATTCACCTTTATGATTTTTCTAGATAATTCTTGCAACTTGCGTTAATTTTATTTAATTAAAATTTATTTAAAAAATTAAGTACAAAAAAATACATGCCCTGTGCTCATTCAATTATAGGTAATCAATGCTAACAAAGGATAAAGTACCAGCTAAATTAAAATTAAATTAAAATAAAATAATAATAATAAAGAAGAAAGCTTCTAGTTAAAATGAGTTTTAATTGTCTGAGTAAGCTACATTAAACATTATTATTAAACTTCGTCGAATCTTCTCGACATCAACCCCAACGTGCGTAAAGACTCTTTAATCGGCGTGTCTTACCCATCATCACCTGCGAAGCATAAACTGTGAACCCAACTGGTCCACAAATTAAAAGTCGCTCATCGTGCTGTGGAAAGGCCTGTGCCCGGCGTTTTCTAAGGGATCGCATCAGGAATTAGGTGCTACGGTAGATAATCAAGGTCATCGACGTAGCTCATAGGATTAGTAAGCTGAAGTAGCAGTATAATAGACATATTATCTGAAAAATCGATAACCGTAGGGGTAAACGGGTCACGGAATCCACGGTTTCCAATCCGGCATACGTTTTATTAATTAAGATTTGACAATCTGAAAGTGGAGGCGCCAGCGCTTACCTCTTATCGAAGCCGCCTGGACATCCTCCGTTTTGCGGTTTTCTATGACAATTCTTTCTGGACACGATAACGTTTGGCGGTATTCTTGATCAACACAGAGTCACTGCACTTTTGAGTTAAAAATTGTCACAAATTATAGTCTTTTGCGTAATTTTGAAATATTGTTCGCGCGCGCGGTTGAGTTCATTCGAGGTACTTTTTGTTAACTGTCACTGGCGCCATTTGGGAGGGAAGGGGAAGTGTTGCCAGGAATATGTGTTGCGTTTTGAGGCGTATATATATATGCGATGATTTAAGAAATATAATGTGTTGACACAAATTAATATGAGTGTATAAAAATAACAAATGTGGCGCAGCCAACTTCGGGGGGCCTAGAGGTTTCCTCTACATTGCGTTAAAACTAAATGAGAATTGAATTACCTTTTGAGAAAAAAAACTTAAAATTAATACATTTGAGTTAAACTTATTGAGTAGGTAACGGGCAGAGCCGAGTAACTGGACGTATATAAGTTCCAGAACAAGTCTTTACTTTAGCGACGCGGATAATATTATCTTTTCCGGGGAAAACCTCTATAACAACAGCGAGAGGCCAAAACATAGGATGCGAATTATCATCTTTTATTATGACTATTGTTCCCACACTCAAAGGCTTAGAAGGAGAGTTCCATTTTTCGCGTTGTTGAAGTGAAGAAAGATACTCCATGCTCCAACGTTTCCAATAACTTTGGACTATTCTGTTTAACAACTGATAGCGAGTGAGTCTATTCTCTGAGCTAGTGAGATCAATATCTTCCGCGGGTAAATATTTTAAAGGAGTTACATTTAAGAAATGACTCGGAGTTAATGCGGATGGATCAGAAGGATCTGATGAAAGAACGCAAATTGGACGGCTATTCAACAGGCCTTCAATCTGTACTAAAATTGTATTAAATTCCTCATATGTGAGAATTTGAGTTCCGATAGCTTTGAATAAATGAGCTTTTGTGGATTTAATATTCGTCTCACTCAAACCATTGAAGTTAGGTCCGTAAGGCGGGCTGTGTTGAAATTGAATTTTATGTTGAGTGAGATAATTACTCAAATAATTTTGATAATCAGTGGACTGTATCAATTGGTAAATTTCGTTTAATTTGCGCTTTGCACCAATAAAATTAGTGCCTCCGTCGCTATACAGGATCGAAACAGGACCTCTGCGTGAGATAAAGCGTTTGAACGCCGCGAGGAATAAGTCTGAACTTAGGTCAGAGACCAACTCTAAGTGGAGCGCTTTAGTCGTGAGACAAACGAATAGGCAAATATAAGCTTTATGGCTTTTAACTCCTCGGCGTCGTATGTGCGTAATATAAAAGGGTCCTGCGTAATCGACAGCAGTATGCACGAATGATTTAACTTGCGAAATTCTGATAGAGGGAAGATCGCCCATCTGGGGGATCGTACTACGCGGTTTAAGCTTAAAGCATGAATTGCATTTATGCACTCTTTGGCGAATTAAATTTCTGGCAGAGAGAATCCAATATTTTTGGCGCGTTAGAGATAATACTAATGCGGGACCAGTATGTAAATTTGATGCGTGATAATGATCGACTAGAAGGGACACTATTCGACCTTTAGCCGAGAGCAAAATTTGGTATTTTTGATCAAAATTTAAGTGGGAGTGGGTAAGTCTACCACCTACTCTTAGTATACCTTTATTGTCGAGAAAAGGGTTAAGTTTTAACACGGCTTTACTTGGACAAGGTTTGTTCATTTTAAGCGCATTAATTTCTTGGGAAAGATATTCCGATTGTGTGTAGCGTAATGCGTAATTTTCTGCGTTTTCCAAATCATTTGTAGTTATAGAACCGCGAGACTTCAATATTTTTAAAAAGCGAAGTACGTATACGAGCGAGCGAATGAGTTTAGTCCAAGTCGAGCAGCGTTCGGCTAGATCGCGAATGGGGTGAGTAGTTTCTGTCAGAGCAGAAGTTTGTACGTGGAGAGAGGTACTTTTAGTTTCTTGAGATTCCGTATTTTCATTGTGATTAATTTTGTATTCTTTTACAGGCCAGGTATTTATAGGAGTGGATAACCACTGCGGACCATGGAACCAGAGAGTGTTATTTATTAATCCTGTTGGTGTTACAGGGCGCGAGACTATATCAGCGGGATTTTCTACACCACGAACGTGAAACCAGTGGGGAGCGGGTAAGTATTCATTTATCTGAGCGATGCGGTTAGCTACGAACGTATGAAATTTATGCGCGGGCGAATGAATCCAGGTAAGAGTCACTGTAGAATCCGAGAATGCGTATATTTTATTTATTTTACAGCGTTTACTGAAGACAGAGCGGACCGAGTCTATCAACTTTGCGAGTAGAACTGCGGCGCAGAGTTCTAAGCGTGCGAGAGTTTTGTTGGGGGTAGAGACTTTGGATTTAGCGGTAAGTAATTTTACAGATTGAGCGGTCGCGTTTTCATCTGAATCGACTCGTATATATACAGTAGCCCCATAACATTGTAGGCTAGCGTCTGCGTACCCTATCAAGGTTACTCTATTAGTAGAAGTTATGCCAATATGACGCGGTATTTTAATTCTTGAAAGTTGCGGGAGTTCTTTAATAAACTGCGTCCATTTTGAAATAATGCAATCAGGCACTTCATCGTCCCAGTCGAGTTGTAATTTCCAGCATTCCTGAATAAGCAGTTTCATGTAAGCAACGACTGGACTGATGAGACCAAGCGGGTCGAACAAGCGTGCGGTTACTGAAAGGATCGAGCGTTTAGTGCATGTCTCTCTGGGACATTGATATTTGTTTTGAAATGAAAATTATCATCATTAGGTTGCCATTGCATACCTACGATCTTGGTATCTGCGTTGGGATCATCGTCGAATTTGACAGCGAGAGGGCTTTTATGAGCGTTTGGAATGCGCGATAGGAATTGAGTGTCATTTGAGATCCATTTGACTAAATTGAATCCTCCGGATTTAAACATGGCGGTCATTTGCTTGTAGATAATTTCAGCGGTATCTACGCTATCGACAGAGCTGACGTAGTCATCGACATACATATAATTTTCAGCCTCATAAGCGGCGAGCGGATATAAGTCACGACTGTCGGCGGCGAGTTGACGCACTACGCGTAAGGCGAGATAAGGTGAGCTAGACACGCCAAAACAGACTCTATTAAAGTGATAGATATCAATCGGCGAATCTTTATCGAATCTAAAGAGAATCCGTTGGAATGAGTGATGTTGTGGAGAAAGTTTGACTTGAAAATACATTTTTTCTATATCTGAATTTATTGCGATTGAGAACATGCGGAGATTGAGAAGCAGATCAAAGATACTACTTTGTAGAGTCGGGCCTACATACAGTAAGTCATTAAGTGACTTGCCTGAAGTGGTCTTACATCCAGCGTCTAAGACTACGCGAATTTTTGACGTTTCCTTTTCAGGGCGATACACAGCTCTATGCGGCATATAATAAACTTGCGTGTCTTGAAAATTATTTGATACCTTGGACAGGTAGCCTTGATCAATATACGTTTGAATTGTCGCATTATAATCGGCGCGTAAATTATGTGAGTCGAGTTTCTTTTCTAGATTTAAAAAACGACACTTGGCTATCGAGTAAGAATGCCCCAACTCGGAGGGCGAGTGTTTGAACGGGAGATCTACCGTGTATCTACCGGTATAGTCGCGCGAATACGTAGATTGAAATATTTTTTCACATGCTTCGTCATCGGGACTAAAGTGTTTTTTATCGGGGACAGATTCTATCTCCCAAAAGCGTTGCGTTAATTGACCGAGAGAGACCGCTTCTGTTTGACAGAAGAAAATCTTTTTAGAGTTATGAGCGTTAGACGTAACAGAAGTATTCTGCGCGAGAGAAGCGTGAGCGTTAACATTTGGCGTGAGCGAGTGCGAGCGACATTGGGCCTTTCCCATGGCGACATATCCGAGAGTGGTTTGTATACCTACGACCGAGGAAGTCGGCGAGGTCGATTTATGCGAACCGAGTAAAAGTGGGAATAATTCGTTGCCTATCAAACAATCGATTTCACTGGGATCGTAATAAAGGTCGTCAGCCATTGGCAAATCTCGCAAATGAGTTAATTCCGTCGTATTAATTTCAGCGTTGGGCAAGAAGTCCGTTATCGTATCAATAACACGAGCGCAAACCGTGTAAGCACAGCGCGAGTCGAAGCGGGAATGCATTTTAAATTGCGTGATTCCGAGAGAGTAGTTTTCTATTTGACCAATACCTCTGACCACAGAGGGCGCAGGCGTTATTTTTAAATTTAAGCGTTCGCAACAAGCTTTTGTAATGAAATTACTCATAGAACCCGTGTCCAAGAATAAGCGTACGCGATGAGCTTTATTATTATTATACACGTTTACAGACGCGGTAGGTAACAATACTGTAGTATCATTGTTTGAAATACACGCGGGAATAGTGACTGACATCGCGAAGTTATTGTTTTCAGCGTTTGAATTAGCGCGCGAAGTGGACGACTGTGGCTCTGATACGGGAGCGTCATAAGTGCGAGCAGAGTTCACGAGCGGCGGGCGCGGCGCAGGCGGCGGCTGCGAGAGCGAGTGAGACAGACGATTCGTGCCGTCGACCGGCGCTTGGGCGGAGCGGTCGCGCTGCACTGTCGATATGCGTTGATAACTTGGCACGTTGTTATCATTATAATCAGCGCGCGGGAATCGAGATGCGTTTGAATTATTGTTGTAATTGTCATAGTGTAATAGCGAATGATGCTTGCGATTGCAGATCGAACATCTGTTGTTAGATTTGCATATATTTATGTGATGAAAGCCTAAGCAATTTATACAGAACGAGTGTTGACGAACAATGTCATTGCGAGTTTGCGTGTTTTGTTTCAAAAAATGTTCACATTTGAACAGCGGGTGCGAATACACAGAGTTGCACACTTTGCAAGGAGATTGAAAACTCTTTGAAGTTTGAGGAGGAGCGTTTTGAACACAGAATGATTTTGTTTTATACATTTGCGGTGCGGATTTATTATATTGAGTGCGGTTATTCGAATTATATTGAGAATGAGAAGTCGATGGAGCGTGGAGTGCATTGAGCTTACTTTGTTGGGTTAGAAACTTTTTCAGGTCTGAAAATTTGGGAATTTCTATGTCTCTATTAGACTGTTCAAATAAGTCAAGCATAGGTTTGCTAAGCTTGCTTAAAGCAATGTGATTTATAATGAAATCTGACAAGTTGTCAATTTTCAAGCGATTCAAAGCGGCTTCGGCTGAACAAAAGTTTTCAAGAATAGTATCAGCTGATTGGCCGGGCTTTAATTGTAACATTTGTTCTAGATAGCTCGAGGCTTGTACCCTAATATCATGGTATTTTGCTAGAAGAGCTTTCCATATGATTTCATAATTTTCAGAGGTAGCGGTTATGCCAGAACATACATTGAGAGCTTTGCCGGAGAGGGCACCGGTCAAATACTGAACTTTTTCAGCGAGTGTGAGCTGCGTATTGGTGTGTATGACACTGAGGAAATTTTCATAGAATACTGGCCACTTATTGGGCGTACCATCAAAACTTACAAGTTGAAGCGGGGGTAATTTTGTATTAAAGCTATTATTTTTCTTTCGAACCTCAAGCTCCTGTCTCAGAGTGATTTCCGTTTGTTTTATGAAACAATACAACTCATCAAATGTATTATAAATGCTATAACTCGGCTGAGCCTCAGGATTTATTTTAAGTTTCTCAATCATAAGTTTATCTACAGTTTCTATGTAATTTGAGCGCGTTTTGTCAACAGACTGAACCCTAGACAGGAATAGCGTGCGTGTAATATTGTCGGAAACCTTTAGGCTTAAGTTATAAATATCTTGAATTATTTGAAACAAACATTGTTGTTTTTGTTCTAAAAAGATTAACATAACATCTTCGTTACCTGTTTTATCAATTTTAGGAGGCATATTGGAAAGAGTATTTGTAGTTAATTATGCGTATTAAGGTAATTTGAGTCGAAAAAATGATTATTCGTAAAATAAATGACAATTACTAAATGGCGGTGAAATGATAATTCAATATAGCGGGTCGGTTGGTATTTGCGTGAGCGGCGAACAATATTATAAGAATGATTTTCTGAAATATGCAATATATACCAAAAATATTACTTGAATCTTAGAGAATGAGTATGATAATTGAGTTTTAGAGTATAATAATTGTAAAATAACAATATATATGTGTAATGCGAATGAGTAAAGTTTGAGCGTGGCGGTGCGTAGCGTATTTTTCAATAGATTTTTGCGTAAATGATATTTGAGTGAGAGTAATTAGCGTGAATATATATAATAAAGGAATAAATGGGGGATTAGACTTGGAGATACGGATCGTAAGGACCAGAGCCTGGAGGCGCCAGCGCTTACCTCTTATCGAAGCCGCCTGGACATCCTCCGTTTTGCGGTTTTCTATGACAATTCTTTCTGGACACGATAACGTTTGGCGGTATTCTTGATCAACACAGAGTCACTGCACTTTTGAGTTAAAAATTGTCACAAATTATAGTCTTTTGCGTAATTTTGAAATATTGTTCGCGCGCGCGGTTGAGTTCATTCGAGGTACTTTTTGTTAACTGTCACTGGCGCCATTTGGGAGGGAAGGGGAAGTGTTGCCAGGAATATGTGTTGCGTTTTGAGGCGTATATATATATGCGATGATTTAAGAAATATAATGTGTTGACACAAATTAATATGAGTGTATAAAAATAACAAATGTGGCGCAGCCAGAAAGAATAGGGAATGAAGTGCAAAATTTTACTTTGCTTTTTTGGTTAGTTTATAGTGTATGTAATTAATGAAAGTCATTACAGATTTTTAAAAATTTGACTAATATTTATTAATTTTCCTAAAACAATTTAACCAAGAAGGGATGCTACAACTCCAGCGGGAACTGCACCACCGGGACCTTGCTCAATTGTGGGCTGGAAACCATTTTCATCAGCAATGTATCTGACAATATAAGTTACTCCATCAGGACCCACCCACGTGTATGATCCAGTCATGGCCACGAATTCATCTTCAGCGCCAACGTTTCTAAGCTCTCCCTGTTCTTGTCTTTTGGATCCATCGCTTTGTTCGTATCTATGAAAAGAGATTATTCTTCATGTAATTATAGCGAGTTGATATTGAAATGACCTTTCGATAATAAATTTTTCGTATATTACATTTATGTGAAGTTAAATCAAGATTTTTTAGTAACAATTTGTTGATGTTATGTTGACATTCAAAATTAATAAAATTATTAAAATTAAAGCTGTTTAACCAATGTAGTGACTTAGATGAATCTTTCATTGACTTTTACGTTTTTGCTTTCTAAATGTTCTTTCCTAAATGTTCTATTGAAATCTAGGACTTACTCAAAGTTGTAGGTGCCAAGTCCATCATTGTCAGCGACATATTTCAAAACCTGTACATCCTGAGGTTGTGGAGCAGCAGCCACCGCAGCAACAAACACAAAAACCACCAACTGAAACCAAAACATTCACTGAAAACACTTTTCACGGATGTCACTTTTAAATATTTTTATTTATATTGATTTTTAATAAAATGTTTATCTTATTGTACCGACCAGTTTCATGATCACGATTAAACAGTTTACTGTACTGAGTTTACATGAACTATGCATACATGCGTTACAATAACTCACGTTTTATACTTTGCCGAATATTGTATTACAACATACAATTATTAGTTGAGGCACATCTTGTTACAATGTTTTGCGTATTTGACCACTCCTACGACACGATGAAGGTAAGATGAGTACGTTTGAGGACACCTTTGATGGGAAACTTAAGAAATCGTTATTTTAATTATATGCATAGGTGTAGATGATAATAACTATATTTTGTGTGATTGACAGTAATTAGGAAACTCTTTGTTGACTTTGTTGTGAAAGCTAAATTAATAATAGACCGTTGTATTGCCATATGTGATTACGATTACTGAATTAACTGAAGCGTATTAATTTAGAAACCAACTAATTTGTAATTTTTCTTTACTGAGTTATATTAAACGTCAGTTGTCAATTAATTGGCCCTATAGGTACGTTGGTTTCTATTATTGTGACCCTATTACTAAGTCTATCCGTCACCAGGCTGTATCTCATGATCCGTGACAGATAAAGTTGAAATTTTTACAGATAATGTCGTTGTAACTGTTGTCGTTATAACAATGAACACTAAAAAACAGAGTTAAAAAAATAATAACAGGCTTAATTTTTTGCTATTTTGTTGTTATCAATGTTTCAATGCTTATCAAGATCGAACAAACATCTAGATATTTCAAGCCTTTACTTGTTGTAAATACTTGAAATATGTAGATGGTCCAGTACCAGTACACTTCTTGTGCGAGTCCGACTTCTAAAATGTTAAAAAAATATTTATGTATCTTGATTACATACCACAAATACATGGCAATTATTAAGAATGTTAATAAGCTTAAAGCTAAAATGCAAAACAGGTGTTTGAAAATTTATACCAGATTTTAAGCAACTACTTTTTTTTTTAAATTGAAGATATAACAGTTTTTTTTAAATATCTTGGACATCTGACACACAACATTATCTAGTCCCAAGCTAAGCAGAGCTTGTTTTATAGGTACTAGACAACTGATATAAATACATAAACATTTTTTTTTTGTAAATACATACATATTATACATAGAAAACTCACAGACTCCGAAACAAATACCGAATCGAACCCAAGACCAACAGCCAATAGTTCAACAGCCGCATACGCTAACCACTAGGACCAACGAGGCAGTCATAATTGTAAGATATGATATCTTATTATAGGTATATTATCAATGTCAAATAAAAATATAATTATATTAGAGTTGGTTTTTCTGAATATACATTTTCTCATAAATTACTAGACATTTTAGCAGCAGTCCCGAGATTGTAAAAGTTTCAAGCTTGTATGTAACCGCAATCAGAGCTTTGATCATATACCAGTACATACATAACTTTTATCTGCACCTTTTTATGTACAGTAACTGGACAGTTCTAAAATGTAGTAAGAAGCAAAGTTTTCAGCACGTAAATGGAATATTTTGAAGTATATCTATTCATTCCATGGCGTATTGTATAGGGCGTCAAGGGGAGCAAACTCTGCAGGACAACAGTTCTGTAAAGAAAATTTCTGCTTTTTCAGGAGCTGATTAAAACCAAATATTTCAATGGTTTTACCTCTTAATCGATTTAATCAAAATCGAATAATCACATCCGAGATGGTTTCTACATACAGGTTGAGTGGGAATGAATGCCTAAAGTTTAGTATTAAATGTTTAGATAGCATTTATACAGTACCATATAAACTCAATGGCAACCGTTTATCACTGACATCCAAAGATATTTATAGAAACACTTGATTAAATAATATTACAATGTTATTTGATATAAAAGGTATGACATAAGTAAACAGACAAACAACTGACCTCTAAATCGACATTTACCTATGACCTCTTTGTCCATCACAGTCATATTTGTGAGTATGCGATTAGTCAATGTGAGTTATAATTATTGCCTATATTGAAATATCTCATGTATAATGTAGGGTTAATACCCTTATTAACCCTATATTACACCATATGAAATTTGCAGTACTACAAATTTCATGTGGTGTTTAAAAATGAAACATTGATTTGTTATTGCAATCAAGAAACGAGCCAATGCTTTACACCGAGCCACAGATTTTGAAGTGTGCATCATCGCTACAAGGCCAAAATAACCTTTTAAGTTCACGATGTAACATTTAAGGTTATACAGATATCAACATATCACAGAAAAAGATTTAAAATAATAATTTAAACTATCAGAAATTATAAATATGGTTAGAGGATTCAGATTACCAGATTCTAGTATACTTAGTACAGATAATTAACTTTACTTCTTGATTCTACGCATGCTCTCTATCAGACAGAGTAGAGTCACTTTGATTGTCTTAAATATATATGTTATAAAAGAAAGCAATGTCCTTTTTGTCCATTGAATTTTGTTTTTGCCTATCTTTCCTTTTGATCATAATCTCTTTTTTTTTTCATTTTTAATTTCTAAATGGCGGCAAAAGTATTGCCATCTAAAAGATGTGTACCTTTCAAAATTTACTAAAAGTTACTATGTTCTAAATATACTACTTTGTCGATGCCATTACATACTTATAATGCTTAGTGTATCCGACGTTTTCTATTAACTAAACTTTAGCGATAACTTAAAGTCAAACTGTGGAAGAATCCGGCCGAAGGGCCTTCTCCGCCGCCTCCTTCTGCGTGATTACGTCCTCGCAGATGGTTGCGACCGCGATAAATGAGCTCTCGCTGCCGGTCATGAAACAAACGATGGGCCGGCAGTGAGAGATCCTCTCCGATGACTGCAGTGATGGCCCGGCGCTGCGTCGCCCATGCGGGGCAGATCGCCAGCGTGTGATGAGCCAAATCCTCACTGCATTCGCAGTGTTGGCAGGCGGGACTCAATTCCCTCCTGGCGACCGAGTGCAGGTACTTTCCGAAGCAACCATGCCCAGAGAGAACCTGCGTCAGTCGGAAGTTAAGGGTCCCGTGCTGCCGCACTGCCCATTCGCGGATGACGTACTGAAGCGCCTCCACGGTGGCGAGGCCAGCACGTGGAGGCACCAGCCGGACCGACCAGCGAACCATAGTGGTTCGGTGAGCAACTTCGCGCCACTCACGAACGTCCTCGGGCGGAGGTCAAACACCACCACTCTCCGCCCGGTAGTCAGCCACTCGCCGATAAACGTTGGCAAGCACTCCCGCCTCTAAATCCTACGGGGGTGTTCCAGCCAGGGCGTACGCCGCTGGGGGAATAGGCATTCGATCACTTCCTGCAGGAAGCTGGGCTGGAGAGTCTCCGTGAGGGGCGGGCCAGCCGCGCAGAGCTTTTTGCGCACCACACGGTAAGGCCGACCCCAGGGGTCCCGCTCGAGACTCCTTTCGGCTCTCCTCTTTGGTGCGACAGATGGCCAGGCTCAGAGTTTTCCGAATCTCACAGTATTCCTCTTGAAGGAGGTCCACCTCTTCACCGACCCCGCGGTGGCGTCGCCGACTACGGTTGTGGGACCTCCGGGGACGAACACAGGTCGCACGGAGGTCCGCCAACCCCAGTAGACCTCCTTCCTTAGAGGCCGACGCCCACGTACGCGGGGCATGGCCGCTAGAGTTAACAAGAGGCCAACAAGAGTTAAGAATAGCCGCCTCCTCCAGTAGGTCCCTGTCGAGCTTGGCGACAGCCCACCGTGGAGAGCGGGAAAGATGCCGCGCCGCGTGACCCTTACTGGCGTCCGGGGACCGGGAGAGCTCAAATCGGATGTACAAATGATTCGAGAGCGTCTCAACCTCATCCAGGACACGCCAGTTCTGTACACGTGCTGCATGTGCAGGGGTAGCGAACGAAAGGTCCTCTATCGACCCCCCCTGCTGTCGCACGCACGTGTTGGTAGAGCCTCTGTTCAGTAGACAAAAAGACCCACCGAGGCCACCCACTCAAGCAGGCCATGCAAAAAAATCGAAGAAAAATGCTATGCCAAACGATACTTCCACTTATCTATGTAATTTAGTACTTTAATCGAGTAGAAGTAAAACACATGTCATTTATAGTAATAATACCTTTTATTTTCTATTTGAATCTTATGAATGTAAGTTTAATCGCTCGATCGAGTAAAATGAAACCTTCATTTTACTCCGTGAGGGGCGGGCCAGCCGTGCAGAGCTTTTTGCGCACCACACGGTAAGGCCGACCCCAGGGGTCCCGCTCGAGACTCTCCGGCATCTCCTTTCGGCTCTCCTCTTTGGTGCGACAGATGGCCAGGCTCAGAGTTTTCCGAATCTCACAGTATTCCTCTTGAAGGAGGTCCACCTCCTCACCGACCCCGCAAAGTTAAGTCAAGTCAAGTCATACATCAAGTTTTAATGTATGACTAGTACAATTTTGTACTATCAGTCTTCAAATCTAAAATAAAATCAGTTTTAGTTAAATTGTAAATAATTTTCGATATCAAAAATATTTAATTTTGTAAATTTTCAAAATATACATAATTTTTTACATAATTAATATATGTAATATTGATGTTTTCTTACATTTTAAATCTAAAACAAATAATACTATAACTGGGATGAAACAATTTAGAGAAATTTTAAGTTGTGTTTCATATTTGATTGCTTAAAATAATCAGAGTCATAATAGGTCTTTTAAAATTGAACTACTATTTATTTCATTTTTATAAGATTATATTCCAAGAAGAAGTGCAATGCCTGGAGGTATTGCACCTGTAGGACCATTATCGGTTGTTGGACGGAAGCCATTTTCATCAGCAATATAATTGACATTATAAATTACTCCATCGGGACCCACAAACGAGTACGATCCAGTCATGGCTACAAATTCATTTTCAGCACCAGCGTTTCTAAGCTCTCCCTTTTCTTGTCTTTTGGATCCATCACTCAGTTCATATCTGTGGACAAAAGTGATTCTTGATATAATAATAGAAAAGTAAGAATTACATGGAGTAATTTTCATAAAGTTTCACTAATTGTTCGTCAGATTAGAATTAGTAAATAATATGAATCAAATTTAAACCACAGTTAATTTCAGTATTAAATTTACTCGCATATAAAGTTAGACTTAGTGTGCACACATTGTAAACCTTTTTTTTATTATGGCCTGTTTAACGATATTGTCTTCTGGGTTCTCCAGCCGATTTCGGCCACGGCCATTGCCAAACTCCGGGCTGTTATTAAGTATTTCTATGATCAAAAAACTCAACAACACTTTGTTTAATAATTAGTAGATACGATGAAGCTTTCAGTAACTCATACGTTATTACTATTAAATATAAAATTTAAGTCAAGTTACTAACAAAACTCACTCAAAATTATAGGTGCCAAGTCCATCATTGTTAGAGACTAGTTTCAAAACTTGGACATCCTGAGGCTGGGGAGCAGCAGTCACCACAGCAACAAACGCAAAAATCACCAACTGAAATAAAAAACACACTGAAAACGACGAAAAAAAATGAAAGAGGTCAACGCGACAAAAAATCTAACTTTAAGAGTAAGAAAATAAAGGATGATTGATAACTCACTGATCATACGGTATCTTTTAGATTAAATGGACAAACAAGTAATTTTTCCAATAGTTAATAGCTAAAGTAAGGTAGGTAGCGTTTTTTATAAATGTAAAAAATATAAATGTAGCAATTTACTGTAGCATATATTATGATTAAAAATATAAAATAAAACTTTGTAACAAAAACTGAACCGCCGAAAGAACTGAAATGAAGGAAATAATAAACTGCTTCTTACTTAATCTTAATAACTAATAATTATGAGTCAGTCATGAGATACATTAGTTATGTAAATGGTGAAGACACGCCTTTGTTTATTAATTTCATTTACTTATTTCTTTAAAATTAAATTAATTTAGTTATCTTTGTTCATTGATTGTTTAGCACTGACTCAAAATTATATAGGTGTGCTTACACTAGTTTTAGAAGTTAGTTAATAGCGTTAAGAAATATTAGTTTATAATTTTCTGCTTTTCAGTTCTTTCGCCGGTTTAATTTTGCTAAAAAGTTTTTCACACAAGGCACTCTTGAATATTATAATATTTCTGTTTGAATAGATTTATCATAATAGTTTTAATCTTATTGCACCAACCAATTTCATGATCATGGTTAAGTAGTTTCCTGTGTTGAACTTAGTTTAACTATGTGTATATGAATCATATTACCTCACATTTTATACTATGCCGAATATATTTTGTTGCGTCATAGTGTTTCCTGATTATTACGGCAATACGATGAAGGTAAGATATGTACGTATAAGGACATCTTTCTTCGGAAACTTACAAAATAATTATTTTAATTAAATGTATACGTAAGTTCAAGTGATGCTTACTATATTTTGTATGATTGACAGCAATTAGGAAAGCTTTTGTGGACTTTGTTATGAAATGCGAATAAATAATAGCATATTTTATTGCGACTTGTGATCAAGATTGAATTGTAAAACTCTGTAACAGCTTACGTACCCTTGAACAATAAAATCTAAACAAACTAAACACTTATAATAATAATATAGTTAACCTGCTTGTGTAAGAATCGAACTTTGACTGCCTTGTTGGTCTAGTGGTTAGCGTATGCGGCTGCTGATCAAGAGGTCTAGGGTTCGTTTCACGAGTCAGACCAAATATTATTTATGTTATTCACAAATATTTGTTACGGAGTCTGGGTGTTTTCTAGTCCCAAACTATGCTTAGTTTGGGACTAGATGACGTTGTGTGTAAGATGTCCGAAATATTTATTTATTTATTATTAATTATTTTAGTAATAGTGTTTACGTATGGATAATAGACGACGATGATGCGGCTTTCAATAGTAAATTGCTGCATGTAGACCTCTCCCCGGAGTCAAGCTAGAGGGGTTGGTTTGGTTATATAATGTAATTTTACTCCTCTATGTAGTGCCGTTGTCCTCCAGAGTGTTCACGTGTACAAATCATAGATGAAAATTGAATTTTGAACTTTTTTAATAGGGAGAGGAATAATTTATGTCGATTACCATACAGATGGTTATAGTATCTTTACTAGTTCTCTCGATTTATATACCGACATGTTTCACTAGTAGATCATATAGTTAGTTAGTTCTAGTTTCTAACTTTTGCATTATCCTAAATGGTTATTCCCAATACTTTAATTAATTACACAAAATTTGATATGAATGAAGATTAAGGGTATACTCGTATTATAGTTTTTTTTTGAGTAAAACAATAAAAGTCATTATAGGCTCTATAAAATTTTACTAGCATTTTAACCACTCGGACCTTGTTCAACGGTTGGGTGAAAACCATTTTCATCAGCAGTATAGTAGACAATATAAGTAACTCCATCGGGACCCACAAACGAGTACGATCCAGACATGGCTACAAATTCATTTTCAGCACCAGCGTTTCTAAGCTCTCCCTTTTCTTGTCTCCTGGATCCATCACTCTGCTCGTATCTATGGAAAGAAATTATCTTAACTGTTATCATGAGGATTAAGGAATACTGATATTTTTATTGCTTAAGTTTTTTTTTGGTTCCAAAAGTTTAATCAGTTTAGGTAATCAATTAGATAATATTTTCAGTAACCAACCAGGCATTCTTGAAACACGTAAAATGTAAACGAAGGGCTTACTCAAAATTATATGTGCCAAGTCCATCATTTTCGGATACAAATTTCAAAACCTGTACATCTTGAGGTTGAGTAGCGGCAGCCACCACAGCAACAAACACAAAAATCACCAACTGAAATCAAAACACGCATTGATTATATATACGTAAAATTTTTTTTGAATATTAATATATTTTGCACCACTTGGCGGGGGCACTAACGTGCCCCCAGATTTACATTTAAAAATAATTATTTATTTAGTTTCAATTTTATTGCACTGACCAGTTTCATGACCATCAATAAACAGTTTGCTGTGTTGACTTTACGTTTTTTATCTTTTATACTCACGTTTTATACTGTTTCGACTACCATGTTACAACATTACTTCATTACCTCTATGACACGACGAAGACCTTATTACGCTGAGCACATTTTGATGGGTTTTCTTCCTCTAAGTTCTTGATATGAAGTGAATATAAAAAAAGCGGCCAAGTACGAGTCGTACTCGCCCATGAAGGGTTCCGTAGCAGCAAGTAATATCATATAAAAGTTTTTGTAGTTCGTTGTAACTTGTAACGATGTTTTAATTATAGTGTTTTGATTTATAGAAATGTAAATTGCGGTTTATGATTTACGACGTATTAAAAAAACTGCTTACTAGATCTCGTTCAAACAAATTTTCGTTGGAAGTTTGCATAGTTATGTACATCATATATATTTTTTAGTTTTATTATTCTCTTATTTTAGAAGTTACAGGGGGACACACACACATTTTTCCACTTTGGAAGTGTCTCTCGCGCAAACTATTCAGTTTAGAAAAAAATGATGTTAGGAACTTCAACATCATTTTTGAACACCTATCTATAGATACCCCACACGTATAGGTTTGATGAAAAGAAAAATTTTGAGTTTCAGTTCCAAGTATGGGGACCCCCAAAATGTATTGTTTTTTTTCTATTTTTATATAAAAACCTTAATGCGGTTCACAGAATACATCGACTGACCAAATTTCAACAGTATGTCTTTTATGGTTTCGGAAATAATTGGCTGTGACATACGGACGGACAGACAGACAGACAGACAGACAGACTTGACGAATCTATAAGGGCTCCGTTTTTTGCCATTTGGCTACGGAACCCTAAAAATAAACTCCATAGTACAAAAATATAAAATTACAGGCATAACAATATCACGAAACATTTTCAAACGGTGAACGGTGAACAAGAGGCCTAACTTATGAAATACGCTTACTTGGAAAACTTCGTACAAAAATAACGAAATAATGAGTAGACCATGGACGAATAAAGAACAGATCTTTATAGATCCATAGAGTAAACATAACAATTATTATCTATTGGACATCACTTGGCATTGTATATGACTACGGAACCCTGGTCTATGCGTGGCCTGGCACACACTTGCCCGTTTTTTTCATTCCTTTTTACGTAACTACCTGTAGTTTATATCAGATGCCAAGGTATATTTAGCTTGTGTTCTAGTAGTAACTAATAGATTTTTTGTATGTTTCATTACGTTTGCAATTTTTTATGACAATTTGTTGAGTTGTTAAAGCGTGAAAGCCTTACAAGTATACCAGTTCATCTCGCCTTTGCAATCATAATATTAGCTTGTTTACAAATAACGAGCCTTGAGGCTCAAATTAACTTGGGTCAAATTAACTCAATAAAGGAAAATTACAAATCTACGGCTTCTTTTGCAAGATTTAGCAAACTTAGCAAGCAGGTTAATAAAGCGTTAAACTTTTTATACCATTTAAAAATCTAAGAACCATATGGCTAAAGTAACTTTTATTTGCAAAACGTTTGCAACACCACAGGCGTCGGTTGCGTGCTGCTCGTATATTCAAGTTCAAGTCGACCATTGTTAATCATGTCTATACATACAAATAAATAAAATTTGTGTCTCTTTGCAATCTCACATAGATATTTTTTTACTAAATACATGTATGAAAATATATATGGTACTTACCTTAGAAAAACATCTTTAATTTTTTTTTGTCTGTTTGTCTGTTTGTTTTGGCAAATCTCTTGAACAGCAAAACCGATTTTGACGGGATTTTCACTTGTAGATAGCTGATGACATTAGGAGTAACTTAACCAAATGTTTTCCGACTGGTTTCGCTCCACGGCGTTACTCGCGATTTACTACATTTGGCGCAGGTAACATCGTGGAACTCGGCTAGTAATGAAATAAAGGTATCAAGTTCAAACCATTTAAATGAACGAATTCAAGTTCATTGTTGAAATTGTATGTATAAACTCTAATTGTAACTACTTTCTATGTTTAAGAAATAGAAGAAACCATTTTTTTTAAATATAGCTATTATTAAATTCCTCGCAAAATTTGGAATCCGAAATATGACGCTTATATTAAGAGGATTGATAGGGTACAAAATAATTTTTTGAAATGTCTAAATTCAGAGCCAACTCTGTTTGTAATGACTATTCAATTTCATGCAAAAAAAAAATATTTTCTGGAACTCAGAAATCGCCGGGGTATTGCTGACCTATTGTTTCTTGCTCGACTAGTGACCTCTTCCATCGACTGTCTCGAGTTACTGAACTGAAGGTGAAAAGCTATGTTCCAGTGCATTCGCTGCGCCATGCTCTATTTTTCTCAACACCGGTAGTTGCTGCTAGGTATCGTCAAAACAGTTTCCTTTATCGTTCTTGCCATATGTGGAGACTTTTTAATGGCGTATTGTTGCTACTTCTAAAATTTATGTTAAATGTATTGCTGTAAGCTTCCTTAACATTAAAAATAAAATAAATAAATACTAAAAACATGCAAAATTGAGAGTTTTTGATGTAGAAAAAGTGGTAAGAAAAAGAAAAAATGAAATAAAAATGATGTTTTTCTGAGTAAGTGAATACAGGTATCGAGTAAAAAAAGAGACATATACATACTTCTTATAAATTTTATACCACCTAGTTGCTGAGATTGTTGTTTCGGTGTTTTAGAATGTAGTAAACTTATAGTTTTTACCACGATTAAAATATAGAGCTTTCTGTTTTAAATTACGGGTGTAATGTCTGGTAGTGTGCTCTTAGAGTGCAGACACTTAACCCTTTTCTAGGAATAGTGGTGAGCCTTCACAAAATATGCAAAGTTTATTGCGTATATGCAAATTTGACGCGCCTCATATGTAACCTTAAAACTAGTTTCACGTAGTTTGTATTGATGGTATTTACTTAATTATTTAGCAGAACCCTATTAAGTGGGTAGGTTAGTATCACAAAATAAAATACAAAGTTTGTTTATTTTTTCTATTATTTAAATTTTACATAAGAAATTCTTAGTCCCAATGGCTAAGTTCTAAATAAAACAAACAGACATTAAACTCAAAATCCATCAAAGAACAAATTAGAAAGCTATTTTTAGACTTACAGTGAATTCACTAATATGACATTAGTAGTTGAGTTCTGTGCTACTCTTAGTCATTAGATTAAATGAAAGTCTATATGTAGATGTAAGCAAACTAAATATGAATAATTATTTTTCTGTATATAATTAAATAAATGAATATTCCAGACATCGCCATCTAGTCTCCAACTAAGCAGAGCTTGTATTATTAGTACTAGACAACTGATATAAATACATAAACATACCTTTTTTGTAAATACATAAATATCATACATGGTAAAAATTCAGACTTCGAAACAAACATTTGATCCGACCCGGGAATCAAACCCGAGACCTCAAACACAACAGTCACATACGCTACCATTGAGCCACCGAGGAAGTTTGTTGCATCATCCATGGAGTCTCTTCCCTGTAGGTTGGAATTGATCTTCGATCCGCGAGCCTGTGTATCTCAGTGGGTTCAAGTTTCAGTCTACAATGATACAGCTCAGCTACAATTTTAACGTTAAGCGACTACTATTAGACCTCTACAATCCAAGTAGGTCCTAGGCGATATAAAAGTTTTATAGATAAACTGTTATCGGAATTTTAAGACTCCTACGTACAAGTCGTAAGTAATCAGGACTAATGGCTTAACGTGCTATCCATTGAGTACAAGCATCCTTTGAAGCACTTCAGTAGAAGTGCTTCAAAGTTTTCAGAATGGTCACTTGTCTGTAGGTAGACCTGTTTTTGTCTGTGCAGAAATGCTCTGTATACCACCAGCCACCAGTTAGTGGTTATGTTGGACTCGAACCGACTGAAACCGCACTCCGTCTCAGGTACCAATAGCCGAGGAACCAGCTGTACTACTAGGATGATAAATGTTTGTAATATTTTTTAATTACCTATGTTATCAAGCAGTATTGTAAATATGTAATCTTTTTTATTTGTTTAAAATACAAAAATATTAAACTTATTTCAGTTTTAAGCCATACATTATTATGTTTATTATGTTTGCCCCCGCAGTTGTAGACAAAAAACATTTCTAAGTACGTATATTTTATTATTTCAGTATAAGAAAATCAAACCAAGTTATCGCTCAATAGTTTAACTGTTAAGCACCCGCTTGTGAATAATTGTTTATGTACCAATCGCCAATAACTTCACTTTAATAGTAGTTATAAATTACATATTAGTTTTTGTTAGTTTACAGTGATGAAAATATAAACTAACCAACCAAGGTAGAAGAACCACGCCGATTTCCACAAAAAATGACAACATCGGTGCCGTCATGTTTCGTTTGTGTTTGCGAGACCGAGGGTGTAATGATGCAGAAGTACTTCAATATATGGGTCACCATACATTGCCTGCAATGAGTATGGTTACTACTATTCGTGGAATGTACTCATGATTGCCAGGTAGAGTAGAGTGACTTTGGCAGTCTCGAAAATTTATAAGGAAAAATCTATTGAAAATAATCTAAAGCTCGTTCATATATAATGTCCATTTCATTCTAGTCAATCAGTCTATAAAAATGCATAGACGCCGTAGTGGTCTTCAAGTTGCCGTTTCTGCGTACCGTGCTAAGTGCAGAATATTCAATCCCCATATTAGACAACAATTTGTGTGAAACACAAATTTTAAATTTTAAATCTGGTTATTTTTGAGCCTGTTTCTTTCATCTGATTTCGCTTTTATAAAACCTTTTTCAATTTTTTATAGCGATAGTGTGGAATGCGTCTTTAAAAATCTACCACACAAAGGAAGTTTTTAAATTAATTCAATTTACATCACGATACATATTGTAGATGGATTAAAAATCGTTTGTTTTTTTATATTTAAGTTCTTATTTACTTTTTGATAATTATGTATAAGTTCTCTTTTAATTTAATTTTATGAAATTTCAAACATATCTATATTTGGAAATTCTTGAAACATTTTCGGGCACTAATATTTATTTTAAGAGTAAAAGAGCTATAATGTCTCTTTTACCTTAAGAATTTTCGTAGTATAGAATAGTAAAAATTAGATATTAGATTAGATATGTTAGTATAATATGAAAACAAATGACATCATCTCAGTGAAATAAAAATACGAAAATAACTTTTAAATTTTTATTGTTTTTTAAATATATCACAAAACATTCATAAATATTAACTACTTAACCAAGGAGAGAGGCTACAACCGCTGATGGTACGCCACCACCGGGACCCTGTTCAATTTCAGGGCGGTAACCATCGTCATCGGCCGTATATTTTACGATGTAAGTAACACCATCAGGTCCAACCCAGGAATAAGAACCCTTCACTACTATACTTTCGTCTTCTCTGCCTTCATTGATAAGTTCTCCCTGTTGCTGTTGTTTAGTTCCATCGGATTGTTCATATCTGTGTATAAAGACAGTCAACTGATTATTACATATCAAAAAGCATTTTGTAAAGAAAATTTAAGTCTTATGGGCATTTAAAGCATTACTAAAACTAACAGAATATTTTTTGCTTTTTTTAACAACGGAACCCTGAAAATGACCAATGCATTGGTGACAATGCATTGGTCATTTTTAGGGTTCCGTTGCCAAATGGCAAAAAACGGAACCCTTATAAATTCGTCATGTCTGTCTGTCTGTCCATCCGTATGTCACAGCCACTTATCTCCGAAACTATAAGAGCTATACTGTTCAAACTTGGTCAGTAGATGTATTCTGTGAACCGAATTAATATTTTTACACAAAAATATAAAAAAAGCAATAAATTTTGGGTGTCAGTTCTAAGTATGGGGATACTTAGAACTGACACTAAAAATTCTTTTTTACTCAAAACCATACGTGTCTAGTATCTATGGATAGGTCTTGAAAAATGATATTGAGGTTTGTAATATTATTGTTTTCTAAACTGAATAGTTGGCACGAGAGACGCTTCCAAAGTGGTAAAATGTGTGTCCTCCCCCCTGTAACTTCTAAAATAAGAGAGTGATAAAACTAAAAAAAATATATGATGTTTTCAAACTTCCGTTCAAACTTCCAACGAAAATTGGTTTGAACAACAACAACAACAACAAAAACAACTCCTCACTAGATAGTGAGTTGTTTTTTAATACGTCATAAATCATAAACCGCAATTTACATTGCTTTCAATGAAAACTAGATCACTAGATAGAAAAAAAAGTCACTAGATAGTGAGGAGTTGTTTTTTAATACGTCATAAATCATAAACCGCAATTTACATTGCTTTCAATGAAAACTAGATCACTAGATAGAAAAAAAAGTCACTAGATAGTGAGGAGTTGTTTTTTAATACGTCATAAATCATAAACCGCAATTTACATTGCTTTCAATGAAAACTAGATCACTAGATAGAAAAAAAAGTCACTAGATAATGAGGAGTTGTTTTTTAATACGTCATAAATCATAAACTGCAATTTACATTGCTTTCAATGAAAACACTATTATTAAAACATCAATGAAAGTTACAACGAACTACAAAAACTTTTATATGATGTTACTTGCTGCTAGGGAACCCTTCATGGGCGAGTCCGACTCGCACTTGGCCGCTTTAATTTATCCATAGTATTGAAAGTAAATTAAATACTACTAAACAAAAACGCATATTACGTGCATTAGCGTTATATTAATAACGTCTTAAGTTTATATGTGTGATCAGAGAAGATTGGCACAAAATTGTAAAGGTAGAACTTTATATCACTTTTTTATTTTACATTATTAGAGAATTCATTATATAATAAATTTGTCATCAAATGTCTATTGCACATGGATGTGAGAAAATATTTCAAACATGAGAACACTTTTGTTCAGGGTCACAAAAAACACAGAGGTGAATCCTCTTTCAAGATAATAAGAATAAGCAAGTAAATTAGAAAAACTTACTCAAATCTGTAACTTCCATCTCCTAGATTTTCATTTTCAAACTTTAAAAGTTGAACATTGTCAGTTGAGTATAAGTTTACACGTTGGGCTGGAAGAGCGACCACCGTCGCCACCAAGCAAAGGGCTACGATCTGTTTATAGTTACAAAAATGTGTTGTTATTATCTTTTATAAATTTGATGACTATATTATAGTACTAATCTTATTAACATTTTCTTCGATTTTCAAATAATGCTTAGTGCACTATAATGTATGAACTTTATTACAAGCAAATGATTGGCATTTAATACAGTAACAGTATCAAAGACCCAAATGATTTAAAAACAATGAGTGTTAAAAGCACTTTGTTACATTATTGCAATTTATTATTTATTATCGATTTAACTTATCTATAGATATTTGGATTATAAAATAAATGATAAATAAAAGTGACGATTCTTTGCTAGATTCTACATCATTTTACTTGTAATTGATATTATTTTATAGCTTTGAACTACGTTGACCAATGAATATAAAATCTTAAAAAAAAACTAAGATATCTCAAAGAACGCAGCATTTTAATCTCTAAAAAATATATCGATAGATATTTAGATGTATGTATGAATCGAAATGAATTGAAAATTATAACAACAATCTCAGATGAAGTAGAGCCTTTAATAGTCTTAATCTGACTGTTGATAAACATGATTGTATATTAGTAGATATATATTATATTATTGATCGATAATACCCAGATACAGAACAATTGATCGTGTTCGTCACTTCCTAACACACTTCGTGAATCAAACCCACGAGCTCCTAATAAAGTTGCTGCTAATCTGAACATTTAAAAAGGTTATAAGTTGATGAAACAATGGTCACTTTTATCCAACTTTGGTACGGATATTTTTTCACTTTTCTCACTATACACTATTAATACACATAAGACATTAATAAAACGAACCAGTTTCATGTTTGAAGTGCTGATTTCACGAATGGATGCGATTAAATGACGAATCTTATCTGAAATGCCTTCTTTATATAGCACAAGACAATATTTAAATATATGTCGAACTAGTATTGGTAGAATGAAGGTGAACTGCTTGACATCCACCTAATGTCAGTCATTCCCTTAATGTAATATATCTGCATCTAACTTAAGTTAAAAGCGATCTTGCTCAATGTACGAAGCTTATGACGGAACTTGTCACACTTTTTAGGTTCCATAGTGTAATTAACACTGTTTTGTTAATTTTTTCACAAAACAACTTGACAACGATTACAAAATATTTCCGAATTCCTAAAATCTGTCTAAAATTTGCCCCATTCGTTTTGCGACTGAGCTCACAGACAGACACTGTCCGTAAGATGTAAGCGTGGCGAAAGAATCGTTTAAACAATATTCTGAATTATAATCTATTTTATTTTATATTCAGATATAAAGAAAACAGGCACATGTTGAAAAGCTTAAGTGAAATTATATGTTTACACAGTTAATTACGTTTATCAGAACTGTTAAAATATTGTTTACGTTGGTGATTTGTTAACTGAAGATAAAGGTTTAATTTTTGTTCTACTTGTAAGTATTGACTGTTAAATCAGGGCTAATAATTTCGGTGGGAATCAACACCAAGACTATTGCGTGATCATATTTCATTTAAACATCAAGATTCATGTACAAACGTAAATGAGTATAAATTTAACTGACATATAAGTTTGATCAAGATGTTTCCCTTCACTGTAAAAGCAACTAATAATTGATTTCTAATATCAGGTTGAAAAGTTAGAGGCACCCGACTGGATAATTAACCTTTCGTAATGTATAAATATGCAGATCTTCTCTTTTAATCATAGTAGATAAACTGGAACTGGAAAACCATCTGATTTTTCTAAACACTCATAAACAGTGCTTACGTTTCGGTGAGGTCTAAATTAACAAAATAAATATTAATAAGTAATACTTATATAAAAACAATAATAATTTAACAATAATTTACGAGATTAACAACAATATATGAATTATAATAATCATTCTGCAAAGACATTAATCAATAGTTATTAAAAATATGTCCTTTTATTTTATCAAATACAAGTGATGTTTGTTATGGTGACATTATTAAAATATTTCAAAGGTCAAAAATTATACATGCAACAGAAAATTTGAATACTAATATTTGGGTCAATGCTGCTGTTATTCATTGGGATGTATATAATCTAGTTTAAACTGTATAATGAACGCATCAAATCTCTCAAATCAGCAAAATGCTGCATAACTTAATAAAAGTTAGGGATGGAATGTATATTTAATGAACATTTTTATACGCAACCGATCAAGATGTATTGTCAGTTCTACATATTGTCTGATAATATTTCATACTTATTTTAATGGACCAAAAAGACTGTGACCTAACACAATTTATATAATCTATACGCTTAAAGACCAGTGCTTGGGCAGTACTGATAGTTTAAGATTTGAAAATTTTAGGACATATCTATACTTAACAATATATTGCTAAAGAGTTTGTTTGTCTGTTTGGTTAAACACGCTCAACCAAGAAGTACTGGTCTGATTTGAAAAATTGTTTCTTTGTGAGACCATTCAGAGAAGGATTTGAGTTGAAAACAAACACAATGAAAAATGTTGCAAATACGGGGATTTTTGGGAGGCTTTATGTGCGAGCGTTATGTAAATGGTTAAAGATTCACAATAACAATGTATTGAAGAATTATTCCTCTTTAAAATTTCTAAAAAAGGCTGGGTCAGCAGTATATGTCTTGGGCAGGGCGTCAGCACGTGACACTTCCCTTCCGGCTGACGCAGGTGCTTTCCGGGTACGGTAGTTTCGGAAGGTACCTGCACTCGGTCGCTAGGAGGGAACCGAGTCCCACTTACCACCACTGCGACTGCAGTGAGGACTCGGCCCAGCACACGCTGGTGGATTACCCCGCATGGGCCACGCAGCGTCGTCCCCTCACTGCAGTCATCGGAGAGGATCTCTCGCTACCGGCCGTCATACGCTCGATGGCCGATAGCGACAGTTGTTTTACTCTTGCTTGTTCTACTCTTTAATCTTACAGAAGGAGGCAGCGGAAAAGGCCCGGGAGATCGACCTCCACTCGGACCCGATCCGCCGCCGGCGAACTGGGAGACGGAGGCGTGCCCATCTGCGCCTCATGCCGCCCTGAGTGTGGCCGCGGGTGGACGGGATGGGTTTTCCTCTCCATCCGCTGTAGTGACCAGGCGCGAGGGGGTGGCATCTGCGTGTCATCGGACGTCGCTCAAATCGAAAGTTTAAATAAAGATGGTGCCCGCTACAGAGCGGGCAGGTGCTGGGAGGGTCCAGAAGGAAATCCCTTCCCTATGGACTCCTCCCAAAATATATGCGCAAAGATCACACCGTCTGGTTTTAGTCGGTTCGAGTCCGACACACCGCCCCGCCGCAAACCCCGGTGGGGTAACAGTCCGAGGGGATTTCCACATCCACACAATTGCCTTTTAAGGTTGGCTCACTACAACCTTTTTCATGGTAAACAAATAAGTTTACATTATATTACATCACGCTACGGGCAATGGAAGACGTAGACAGACATCGAGTGAACTAACTTCAATGTGTAGGTATCCTTTAGATGTCATAATATTTTTGATATTAGTTGATATCGGCAAACAGTAGATAATCATTTTATTTTAACCAGCTTCGATCACAAATAATATTGATCGAAGATAGCCAGACAATATTAATTCCAACAATAAGAAAATATGGTCTAGATGTTCTTATTCATCTTATCATATCATGATATATCTTCATAAAGCGATCTTATATATCTTATATATTAATAAGCTTTTGTTGATTATTTAAAATGTTATAAATCTTAATAAAACCGTATTATCAGTAAAGGTTATGTGCGCTATAAACATATTAATATCTAGAGATTATACTCGCTGTGTTAATAGCAATAATAATCATGACACCATATAAAGAACCAATACAATATTAGATAAACAGGTATGTAATACAAGAACAACCTACCTAAAATTTTATAGGATAAGTCTATAAAAAATAAAACTCGTTTGAATGCTCACGTTTTTTATTATTTTAAATATTTTTAGTTTGATAAAAATGACTTTAGCAAGCTTTTACCGGCGGCTTCACCCGTGTGTAAGACGTAGTCGCGCTAAAAATAAACCTTTGTTCTTTGTTAGACTCAAGACTATGGTCCAAATTTCATTTAAATCAGTTCAATGCTTTTGGCATGAAAGCATGATAGACAAACAGACAGACAGACATACAAACATAGTTACTTTAGCGTTAGTAATAATAAAGGATAGTAGTAAGAATAGAATAATGAATATATTTCTGCTTAATTTTCAATGTGTGATTTAAACCCTTGACGGAGTAGAAAACAGCTTGGCGACCACTTAAACTAGTAGACTAACTTAGTCCAGTCATTAAAGGGGGTTCACGTCGGAAAATCGACATACCTAGTTTAATACTACGTAAAAACTTGTATTTTGACATCCTAAAATTGTTCTAAAAATTCACTTGTAATTGGATGGTCACAATATGGGCAACTTTGACTGCACGGTTAGTCCAGTCATCTTAGGCCAAACTAAGTGAATATCTCGGATAATCGACATACCCAGTATATTACCATGTAAAAACTTATATTTTGGCATCCTAAAGCTATTCTCAAAATTCAGATAATATATTAATATAATTTATGATTTGATGGTCGCAAGTTTTAAAGTCAGGGGTCAAAAGTCACAAAAATCGTTTATTTTAATATTTTGTTTTGCAAATATCTCATTTTCTATGGGTTTTACGCTATTTGTATTGTAATCAATATTGTAGAGAATTTAAATCTCTACAAATTTTTTTTTTTTTTTTTTTTTTAAACCGTATAACATGATTTATTAAGATTTTTTAAATCTATTATTAATAACTAATTAAACAATAAAGATAAATATACATGAACAATGAACCTAAAAACTAAAAACCTTAAAAATTATAATAAAACTAGAATATATTATTATGAGTCCCTTTAGGCAAGGTTCCGAAGATACTGGCAGCGTTCCCCCTTTGAATAGCTATACTAATTCTTTGTCCGAGGTAGCTGCCAGCTCTTCGGTCCCCTGTGACGTCGACTAACCTTCTTGATATTTCTTTAAAAAGCCGTATAGCGCTGGGACCCCACGGACCAAGGGTCTCGACACCGAATGGGACAAAATCATATTCGGAGCCTAGACCCTTGTATTTGCAAGCTTTAGCTTTTTCAGCCGCTTCACAAGCCGCACCAGCTCTGTTGTTGGTTCCATGTAGATGGGAAGGGGCCAGCGTGTCTGAACAGGTGGCATCCCATACCAGCACCCGACCCATCTTCCATGGAATCAAGCTCATACCGTCTGGTCTCTTGCCATCGTCTCTTGCAATACCAGTTGGCTCAAGTAGACTTGGCACGTTGACGGTGGCAAGGGACCGGCGTATGATATTGTTAAGTGCGGCATGTCTCGAGAAGCGACCTGCACTTTTTTGGCATGACAGTCCGTGATGTCCTAGCTTGTCGACATCGCTGCCACAGGGACATTTATGAGGAGCGCAGACCGGAACCCCAAGCCGTAGACAGGTTGCGATTCGGAGCGTGTCAGGCTCAAGGAATGTTCCTGTATTTGAAGAAGGGTACGCGTGAAGCCAGTAGCCGGCCTCATGTGCACCCACGGCCAAAAGCCTAGCACGCGCCGAACCTGTACTACAGCTCAAAAGATTATCAAAAGTCAATTTACAATTTATGTCGTCCCAGCTCCTCTGTGAATTTGGAGAAACTGGAAAACTTTGACCTGGGCATGCAATTAAGAAAGCGTTTCTAGCTTCTTTCAAGCCAGCAATCTCAAAGTTTGAAGGGGATATCCTTAAAATTTTACTTATGAGATTTGCTGAACTATGAACAGAAGATAGGAAGGCTGGTAAAGCAACACTGGAAATTTTGAGAATCCCTAAACCGCCATAACGGATGGGTAGGGATGCTTGGGTCCAAGATTGCTCGTTTAGCTGCATATTTAGAATTGATTCTAAGCTAATTTTGATTAAGACGTCGATTTGTGTTAAAAGATCTGGGTGGTTCCAAAAGGAGCAGCAACGGAGCACATACGTAAATTTTGGGACGAAAAGACAGAATTTTAAGATACAAAGTGCATAATGTGGACTAATTTCAAGGAGACGGTCAGCAAAATTTTGAAATTTAGTAATTGAATTATTAATATATTCAGAAATAGATTCATCAAAAATTGGAGAACCTAAAAGGTAAAGTGAATTACTGTGAACTATTTTAATATTTGGAGCCAACATATTAAATTTTTGTTTTATGTCACTTAAATTTAAGTCGCGGTTATTTATAAAAAGCTCGCATTTGCTAAAATTAAGCTCCAAACCAATGCCTTCAAATTTATTTTTGATTAAAGAAAGGTCCGAAAACACAATATCCACATCACCTCCTAGGGTCCCGTCGTCCAAATACCAAACGTTGAATTTAGACTTTAAATTTTTAATTATCGGATTTATAGCCAAACTAAAAATTGCAGGCCCAAGGGGATCACCCTGTTGACAACCTACTTCCGAGGACAGTTCATTAGAACGATATAGCAATTTTGTTGGGTCAGCGTAACTGAGAAGAAGATAATTGTAAATTTCCGGTATGTGTTGTTTTATTTCCGTCAGCAGGGTATCCCTATTTACCGAATTGAAAGCATTTTTGACATCAATTTTGAGCAACACGTCAGGCTGTCCGTAAGTTAGGAAAGAGCGTAGGGCATGGACGGCTGCCTCACACCCTCCTTTTACACCGAAACCTAACTGTACGGGTTCAAATTCTGAGTTTAATTTTGGTACAATATGTCGAACAGCAATTTTGGAGGCCAGACGTCGTAGTGTTGATCCAACAGCAATTGGTCTCACCCCTCCGTCCTTTTTGGTGAGGGCAATGAGGTTCGCGCCGAAAAGAATGGGAACAATTTCTGGATTGACATTACCGGAATACATAAAGTTGATTAATTTAGTGATTGAATTTACTAGTTGCTCACCTGCATCACCCACAGAATGCGAAGTTAAATCTTTCAAATGTTGGGGTGAGATTCCATCCAAACCTGCAGCCGAACCTGGTTTAAAAGATAAAATGGCATCCGTAACATCTTTGTTTTGAATTTGAAGGCATGCTTGCCTTGCTGTTGGTGGGTCGAGAAAATAAGGGTTTACTGGAGCTGGGGGATGTTTTGTCCGTAAGGCCTGAAGGGTGTCAGGGGTATCTGGTGATAGCACGTCGTTGGAGAACAAAAGGCGAGCGGCACCTGTGAGATCTCCGTCACTGATTTTGTTTTCTATGAGTTTGTGATTACGAGGGGCATCATGTTTGATTAGAGGTGCAGGTGAAGGCGAGGAGCTTAAAGTACAGTTATTCTTAATCTTTTGAGTTAAGGATAAATTTGGTTCATCAGTTTTTAAAATGTGCAATGTGCTATATGAAAATAAAAATAGGTTCTGCCAGTCTTGAGTGCAATTGCTTAAGTAGCATTTCTGGACTAAATGTGACAAATGTGTAGCAACGGTAATTCGAGCCCCTCGAGGTATTCTTTTGATTATGGGTATACTATTTTTCAAATGGCTGAGATGTATGTGGAAAGGAGTTTGAACGTTGGCCACATAAGTAGGCGCATTCGGAATAATGGGATGGATGTCTAAGGGTGAACTATTTTGGCTAATACATTTCCTGTGTGTTTTTGTAATGTGTATATTGAGGCCTTTCAAAGTTTTGAAAGATTTGTTGCATTGTGAACATGTATGGGTCGCGTTCGACGTGCCATCACAAGATTGGGTCACGGACTGCATTCACAACTACAGTTAAAAACAATTCATAAAAAATAATACCTTATAAACAAATTTAAAACACAATAAAAGTAACTTATAATGTACACAAATGTTCACAGTAAATTTAAAAAGTCAAAGTCAAATAAGACGGCTGCCTATTTTGGTAATAAGACGCATGCGTCGTTACGTAGGTGCGTCACAAAATGGTTTTGATTGGACGATTCAAAGCAAAATCACTAGCGACGCATGTCGTCGCTAGGACAACCGATAGCGACCTTAGCAACCGCATCGGTCACTTCACGGATTATGTCACTCCCCGCATGCACACACCGACAGATCTCAAAGGTTAATTCACAGCAATCCCGCCAATATTTATCACTGTATGCCTTATCTAAAAGATTTTTTTTGTCTTCCGCATACTGGCCACGAAATTACACCGACAGAGTGACTCTTTCCATCTTTACCAATTTAAAAGTTCGGGACACACTCAAAACACGTCCACTCCATAAAATGTGACAGATGTCAAAAAAATCTACAAATTTTGTATTTCAAATGTTTTTATACCTTGAACTGTTTTCGAGAAAGAGTCAAAACTGGTAGTCTCGATCAAAAACTCTTAATTTTTTTTATTTATTGCCAAATATATAATAATAAATTTTATTAACTTTTAGATTATATTAGTTTTTTTTGGTTACTTCTCTGTTTTTAATTAACTGTCAATTTATTTCATAACACTTTCCTGGCATTGTAATTAAGGAAGTGTTAAGGAAAATACTTACATTGTATTTTAATTCTAATCCTATTTATACTAATGACTTTCTATATTAATAAATAATAAAGTTTTTTTTATAATGTTAAATACAAAAGTTGTAGAGAGTTTAATTATCTACAATATTGAAAAGTTATACAAATAACGTAAATCCCATAGAAAACGAGATATTTGCAAAAATTGAAAAAAATAACGATTTTTGTGACCTTTGACCCCTTACTTTAAAACTTGCGACCATCAAATCATAAATTATAATAATATGTGAGTTTTGAGAACAGCTTTAGGATGCCAAAATATACGTTTTTACGTGGTAATATACTGGATATGTCGATTATCCGAGATATTCACATAGTTTGGCCTAAGATGACTGGACTAACCTTGCAGTCAAAGTTGCCCATATTGTGGGTGAAATAACTTGTAAAACATACAATAAATATTGTCAAATGTTGCTTTTAAACTTTCCAATTTATAACGTACCGAAATAATAATACAAGGTTTAATCAAATCTGTTATAACTATATGAATGAACGGACAACTGTTAGTGGTTGACAGCGGATAGACGTGTGCAGTGTGCTGCCTAAGAAGAGGGTAGTTTTCGTTCCATGGGGGATGTTTTCGTTCAGTACTGAACTTCGAAAGACTTCAAAAATGGAGAAACTTTCAGCATTTTTTATATCTTTGTTAACGGATACCTTTGTCAATAGGCGACCGATTTCTAAGTTATAAAAAGTAAATAAAATTGAATGATGTCATTTGATCTGTCTCTAGATGTAATAATTTAATTAATATATGAGTGTGTAAGGCCTTACCTAGATTGGGATTTAGCTAGCGTGTACGATATGTGGAGGTATGTGATTATTAAAAACTGTGACATTCTTTGTCAGACCTATTTATTTTATATACATACGAGCTGATGCTCACTGCTTCTCTTACGTCCGTTTCATCCTATATAACTTAGGGTTAAATAAATAATGTATGTCCTATTCTCCGAGTTACTGAATAACACAAAATTTCATAAGAATCGATCAGCCGTTTTGGAGGAGTATGGCAATTATTGTGACACGAGAATTTGTAAATACAGATAGAATTTTAAGTCTACAATAATGAAAATAACAATGATTTCATAACATCATATCATGTCTATTCATGACGATTTGATGTTCAATAAAAATTTGTACCTTGAATATAACTAGGAGTTTAAAAGCTAAGGAATTTATTTGGCAAGGCTATACGGCTACGTTTTATTTTGGTTAAAGATTTTAAATTGACGAGATAGCATTATACGTCATTGAATATTTTGATACGGCTCATAAAAATCGTTTAAGCAACTTAATTCATTAGTAATTGATTACTATAGTTAAACAATTATGTGCTAGAAGACTCTTTGTTTTCTTAGCGTATACCGTTCTTCATTCAAATCCAATAATCCACTACTAGGGTATAAACCACTCCTTGGAAAGGTTTAACCCTACAATATCAATCTGGTTAGATTTGTTGGTATTTATTTTATGTTAAGTTTCTTCTTCTATGTATTATAGTATTGTTGTCTTCGATAGTTTGTTCCCTTAGTTTCGTCCTTTACGATATCCGCACAGGTCACATTATAAATAAATAAATAACCTCCGTATCTCCGTATATTTAATCATTTATCATACGAAATACAAGTGCGTTGCACTATTACCTTTTTTAAGTACATTCTAGAATGGGAATTTGGAGCCTAAAATTTATATAAAATCATTAATTTAAAAAGAAACAAGAGAACATTTTATTTCTTTCCTTATTATTTTCATAACCTCAAATAACAAGTGATAATTTGCGGAGGATCGTTAAGACTTAGTAATGTATTCTATTACTACTATTAATCTATCGTATCATATTTGAGTATATAATAATATGATTGATTCATCACATTCATATGCATAAAACCTTAAAATTAATTTATCATGGTTTAGAATTCCGCACAGAGTAGACAAAAGTTCTGTAGTTAACTTGTCTGTTAATAACTTTAGTTAAATTAAATAATTACTTGAAGTAATGATGCGTACGAGTAGAAATATATTTAATTACTAGATACTCCTATTGTCGGTAAAATCCGGTATCCAAATCAAACTTCCTATACTTTCTGATGTCGGATATTATTTTTTAACAGTATAGAAGCACATTTCTTTTTTATTGTTTTTTTTTTTATGGAATTAGTAGTCATACGACTAAAAGATACATACGTTTTGAGTCAATAACGACAATATTTCTTCTATAATCAAATTGGTGATGATCTCGTACATGGCAAAGTATCCATCTAAGAGTAGTCTGTATTAAGGATACCTAGAAGGAAATACAAATCTAATAAAAAAATCGCTTTCCCAAAATACCGGCAGTGTTGCCATTTTGAATGGCAATGCTAATTATCTGTCCTAGAAAAAGGCCAGCTGTGGTTCAACTGTAAAGCACCCGCTTGTAACTAATAATTAATTATAGGAATATTTTTGTTGATGTATATTGAGAGAGATGTAGGTAAGTATATGACACTGTAATAGTACATAATTTGAATTACATAGCTATTTTTTGTAGTTTACAATGAAACTTCATCATCATACAATAAAACCAATCAACCCATGTAGTAGAGTCACGTTGATTCGGACACGAAGGGGCCGTCTCGACCGGGCGGTACTATCCTCTCACAGAGAAGACCAACCTAAAATGACAGCATTCGTGCCGTCGTCTTTCGTTAGTGTTGGTGTGAAAAATGTTATAAATAACGGGTGAAAAGTATTTCATTTGGGAGCTTCCCAAAATAATGTATGGGAGAATAATACTGCTTTAGATTTTCTATAAACAAATCCTTGATATCAAATCTCTGTCTTTTAAGATTGCTTTTAACCTTTTTTGATTACTAATGTTTTTCACGCTGTAAAGCATCACGTTAACTCGTAGCCCAATAACCAGATGGCGCTGTTTGTCAATTTTTTTCTTGTGATTTGTTTATTCATCATTTACATTTTCTAATTCAATTTACTTTAGTGTGTATCTTACAAATGGTTTATCAAATATAATGAGTGTATACTATTATAAATCTAATCTAGCGAATTTAATTTAAATCGTGTGGGATCATTGTCGTGACTGTAGTACTCCAATTAATTTTAAGAGACAAGTAGACTAATGTATGTTGCATAAAATTATCAACTTGCAGTGAGATAACATAATATATGACGCCTTTTAGAAAACGCTTATGTTCTACTGAGACTCTGAGCTCTGCAATTCCATTGCTGATGGTGACAGTCAATAACTGGGTAACATTGGTAAGAAATAGTCAGGTCTAGAGTGAAACCTATTCATTAAAAGGAAGTGTGAATTCAGACACTGTTATTAATTTAATAGTACCCGATTTCGGAACTGAACAAAACGGTTGATTATTTAGTTTTGTGCTATAACTTGTATTTGCAGCAAAATCGCTTTAAAACTAAAGTGTATTGTGACTTTTACAGCTTCGATGTGGTATGGTGTGAAACACGACTAGTATTAACAGTATACTGTATTATTTACCCGACTGCGTCAGAAGGAGGGTTATGTTTTTCGAGTCAATGTATGTATTATTGGCCATTTATTTGTCACGCCTTACAGCGCTAACGGTAACACGGATTTGAATCGAATTCAATTCGTTAAAATAGTGGTAGAAATTTAAGCTATATAAAATTTTAAAATGGCGCCCGGGAAATGGGGGTTAGGATTTTTTTTCTTATACATCAATTGAAAAATCATGATATACTTGCAACGACCACGGGATATAAAATTTACTAATTGATATTTAAAGAACTTGACAGTTTATACAACAAAAAAACGTTTGGCACTTGGGGACTGCCGCAGTAAAGCTATTGCATAGCATTTTTTAGCAACTTATTCGATTAAAATTATTTATTTATTTTTTATTTATGCAGTATTTTTTTTTCTTTAATATTAATTCAAGTTTACAAAACAATATACATTGTCTTTTTATCAACATACATTCTAACAATATTATTGCTAAACAACAAATGCTAAACAACAAAGACAATGACAACTAAACAGAGAACTTAATAGTAATATGAGCATATCTATGGAATAAAAACACACTAAAAACATAGACGGTACTGGAGGACGCGGATGCTATGTATTGTGTAAAGTAGATAACAATTATATATATTGTAATTAGTTTTTAGAGTAGTATAATAGAAAAACAAGGAAGAAGAATCTAGATTGACTGTGCTGTTAACAGCTCAGTCAATCTAGATTCTTCTGCCTTAAGGCGACGGATGGTGGCGGCAGCACGCATGCGCTAATCTGCCTATAGAGAACGGAGCCGCCACATCCTTGTCGCACTGCAGTTGCAATCATATTCTCTATCATTTTTTATGTGTTAAGTTTTTTCGTTACGGAATTTCTTGATTCCGTCTTCGCTCTCAAAGCCCGGGATAAAAACTATACAATAGCTTAGAAAGCCTGAAATAAAATAATTATTAAGAGTCATTCTAATTTAAAATAGATATTGTAATATTTGTATTACTCTTTTCAGTTCTGTCTTTTATGCTATTTGGGTCGTGGCCCACCAAGCATAATCATCTTTTTAATATAGGTAGTAAAGCCACGCTGATTTCATCACAAAAATTGACTTCACTGGGGTTGTACTTCTCTCACAGAGAAGACCAACCTAAAATGACAGCATTCGTGCTGTTCGTCGTCTTTAATGTGTGAGACTTGAAGCCCAATCATTCTGAATCATTCTCAGTGATGCAGAAACATCTCGCGAAGCCACCATGGTGTGGATCAGAATGCTGCATTGTTTGCACTTACAATGAGAGTCAATTTGGTAGGCTTCGATTAAAAAAAGCAGTCGGGTTTTTGTTTCTTAATAATTATTTTTGTCATTGTATTGGCTTATGACACTGAGTGGTATGAATTCGACCCCCCACAAGGGACAAAACTTTATGTTTTCCGAAAATAGTTAGTATGGGTCTGTTTCATGAATATTAGTTATTTCCCTTGTGACACTAACAATTTTCATAATGCGGGAGTTGCTATCTTTTTCAAAAAATATTAAACATATAAAACTATTTATTTTCAGAACAACAGAGTTACAATAGAATACCATCTTACTCTAGAAATTCTTTGTAGTTTGTAGCTTACTAAACTAAATAAAGTTCAAACACCATTATGGTATACAGATTATGTAACAGTATAATTGAAACAGTAGTAACTAACAGACAATTATCTCGGTAATATTTAATTATGTTTTGTACTAATTTCGGTTTCGGTTTCATTTTATATATTCACACAGTGAAATATTTACAAACATTCTGAAGTTTATTTCTCAACTTTGATCTTACGTTCCGCGTTTTTTCAAGCTTTATCCACTTTTGAAGAAAAAGAAGGTATGAATGACCAAAAATAGGAGTTAAGTTAATACTTGTTTTAATCATTGATATAGGTATGTTGATAGGTAGGAGTTGGAGATCATAATTAATCAACCTTTATTATTCTTAATCTTATTTATTCGGCTCGGCTACTAGTCTAACATGTTTTACCTAAACATCAGTTGTTCCAGGGAGTGACAGGTAAAAAACCTTCGAATCCCTAAAGGTGAACTGAGTGCGATGGCTGAACTAGTTGGCATAATCGACGGCCTAAGGTGCTTTTCGAGGCACGGGCGTAAAACAGTGACTTTTTCCTTACTCTGGGCTGCTTTTAAGAAAAACCTAACAATTGCCCAACCTGCACTAACGAGGTAGTTATGCCCGCTGACCTATGTGACTAATTCATTCAATTTCAGATTATACTTATTTATAAATTGACTTTGAAAACCTTAGAAATTACAATCCATATCCATTCTTCCATACCATTATACCACTATAACATTATAAACATGAAAGTAACTTTATTTTGTTTGTTATGGTTTCCTAGATAAACTGCTGAAACGATTAAAAAAAAAATGATATGAAGAAAGACTACCGTGATAACCAACTACACGCACGCAGAATCTAGTAAATAAAAATAAAATTATTACTACAGAAACAAATAAAAAAGGGGCCAAGTGCGAGTCGGACTCGCCTATGAAGGGTTCCGTATCAGCAAGTAACATCATATAAAAGTTCTTGTAGTTCTTTGTAACTTGAGTCAATGTTTTTATAATAGTGTATTGATTGAATGAAAGGTAAATTGCAGTTTACGATTTATGACGTATTAAAAAAAAACTACTTACTAGATCTCGTTCAAACCAATTTTCGTTGGTAGTTTATATAATAATAATAATAATAATAAGAACTTTATTTGATAAACACAGCATACAAGGTTTAATGCGATATTTTTAAACACTATACAAAGTAGAAGTATTTTTGAGGCTTGTAACACTTGTCATTGTCAATTGACATTACTGTCAACTGTCAATGGCAAATGACGTAGTAGTTTAAGGTAATGTACAACATATCTTTTTTTAGTTTGATCACTCTCTTATTTTAGAAGTTACAGGGGGGGACACACACGTTTTTTCACTTTGGAAGTATCTCTCGCGCTAACTATTCAGTTTAGAAAAAAATGATGTTAGAAACCTCAACATCATTTTTGAATACCTATCCATAGATACCCCCACACGTATGGGCTCGATAAAAATTTTTTTTTGAGTTTCAGTTCCAAGTATTGTACCCCCAAAATGTTTCCGAAAAAAGTGCCTGTGACATACGTACGGACAGACAGACAGACAGACATGACGAATTTATAAGGGTTCCGTTTTTTGCCATTTGCCTACGGAACCCTAAAAACCAACTGCTTAAATAAAATTGGATTTGGTAATGCATTGTTTTGTAAGCTTATTAACACTTTAGGGTGCCGCATACGATGACATATGTTGTATTATTTGATAATCCTTTGCCTTTGTAGGTAGTAAAGTGTAGTTTGTACCCATCTGCAGTACCATAAAGTGTCCATCATTATCCGTTCAAGTTAAGCTACTTTAGCTTTAAGCTCGATGTTGTTTCTTTTTTCTAAATTTTAAGGGGACCTACCTCAAAGTGTATCCTTTCCAATAAAAAAGATTTACCGAAATCGGACTATTTTGTAAAAAGTTATGCGTGGTCAGATATTAAAATCAGTGAGTGATCAATCAATCCTCCCCTGTTTTCCTACCATCAGAATTGGAATTATTTTTGTCCATAATATTTATTTATTATTTATTTTAAATTTAAATTAAATTTATAATTTAAATACCCTTTCTAATAAAATAAATATTATGAAAATCGGACTACTCTGTTAAAAATTATACTTGATAAGAATTGAGAATCATATCCGGTTTTTTTTCGTAAAACAGAGTAGTCAAATGAATTAAGTGACTTTATTATATTATAAAATATAAGTAAAAGAAAGTTATAACGGTCAAGATATTTTGTGCCAATGACCTACGTGTTCCTTTTGAAATTCAAATGACATGAAATATTTTAGGAAAAGATTAGCGTCTTATTAATTTCGTAATAAAAAGGGGTACGAAAGTTTATATAACTTTTTCTACATGATTATTCCGTGTTTAGTTTTATAGCTTTTATGTTTTTAAAATAGAAAGATTCTAGCGATCACGTAATACTATATCCGTGTTATGGCTCTGGTTCTAGTCATATATGATGTCTAGTAGTTCATGTATTTTCAATGCGTAAATATGTGAATAGTTTCTATCTTAAACAAAGTATCAAATACAAATGATTAATTTAGAATACTTTAAGTTTCGAAGTCAGGTCATTTTGTACGAAATATTAACTTTGTTAACGTTAAATATGAGCAATATGATGGCTTGTGACCATGACCCATGGAAACCAATGGAAGTATTAAGCAATCATGCAGTATTTTAAAGACATATAAATAATACATGAAGCATTATTTCCCACGACGATGTTTCGTGGTGTCGCCCCGATGAAATATTATATATTGCTCTATGTAATCACGCTTCCCATAAAAGGAACATTCGAGTCAAGATAGTATAAATTCAACAACAATGTTCCACTGCCGGGGACGGGTCTTCTTTCAGGAGAGGGTTAAGGTGGGGTGCCGCCCCAAGGCCTTCAATTAAGCTTCACGACTGCTATTTTATGATAACAACCAGGACCGACTGCTTAACGTGACCTCCAAATCACGTTTCCGCACAAAGCCACAATTTCATGCCACTAACAGTCACCCATCCAGGTCTGACCGCACCGTAGTTGCTTACCTTCAGTGATTCTTTCCAATCACCTAAGTCCACTTGGCTATGAGCACTTCAGTTTTATTTAGCATGAATTGTGACTTACGAATTACGAGTAAGAAAGTAAACAGGTAAAGAAATAAAGTTTGCCAATTAAAACATGTTATAACTATTTATTTATATCTTATAATAATACTATAGTAATGAGATAGTATATAAATATTATATACATCTTCATGATATTTACAATGACCTTATTTATTTCCAGAGGAAAATTTTAAGGTTAGCCTAAAAGTGAAGCGACGACCGCCGATGGTACGGCACCACCGGGACCCTGCTCAATGGTAGGCTGGAAACCGTTCTCGTCAGCAATGTAGCGGACTATATATGTGACTCCATCAGGACCAACCCAGGCGTATTGACCTTGAACAGCCATTGCTTCGTTCTCAGTTCCTAGATTCTTGAGTTGTCCCTGTTCTTCGTGTTTTGATCCGTCAGATGTCTCCCATCTGTGAGAAAATAGTAGTTGCTACTAGAAAGCTCAATAATATAAGACATATTTTTATCATAAGCTTTTACTTACGCAAAACTATAGGAATCCAATCCTCCATTGTTAACATCATAGCGAACAATTTGGACATCCTGTGGGTTTTGCTGCGGGGCAGCATATGCGGCAGCAATTAAAGCAAAAATCACGAACTGAAACAAATGTTTTAGTTACTTTTAGTTCCGAAACACATTTCACTTTTCATTTCACTTATCCACAAGTCACTAGTACCAACCGATTTCATTTTAGTTTTTTGTGCGGCTGCCCTGTTGAGAGAACACTTGATGTGTGGGATGATTACGTATCCAAACGTTTCTCTTATATACCAACCAAGTATTTCTTCTAACACAGCGTTGCAACACCCCTGACTGGGCCAGTAAGGTGCTGTTTATTACCGTATAGCACAAGATGAAGCATCTCTTTTTGCACACTACAGTGAATGGGGCAAACAGAGAGAAGTACACATAAATGTCACTTATCGATGTAGTTCGTGTATAATTTTATGTATTTGTTACACGTTATTTTACTAACCGTAATAGAAGTGTAAATGTCAATGTTAATATAAATCACGTTAAGGCGCAAGAGGATACTTTAAAGTAAAATATGTTCTTAATACTCACTATGACACTGTGAAACAATCCTCTAAACTACTACTACTATCAAATCTAAATTAAATATATTGGTTGACTTTATTTTTCAATTCAAGTTTACTGTAAGAAATGTAGCGCATTGAATCCAATAATCCATAAATTCTAATAGCTTAAAGATGAATTAAAACGATTTAATCATGAATCGATGTCTATAAACGAATTAGTTCTAACTCGAAATAACTTTAAATATTTGCCCTCATTTTACTTAAATTATAGTTTCAAAACCATTAAAAAACATTGCGAATTTTTCAAGAAGTAGGTATTCAGTATTTTCTTTCTAATTACATTTTTTTTATTTTTAATAGACGGCCAGGAAGATTTATCGTCCTTTTGATAACCACTCATAAGAATAAGTTCAAACAACTAAGATGGTTAACCTTAATATACTATCAATTTGCAATCGAACTACGTTAAATTAATTTGAAAGAAAACGCTTCACATGATTTTGCCATTGATTAAATTATATAAATGGTAATTGATTATTACAGCACATACCATGATGTCGGAACCATGGCTGTAATCTCAATGCAATCGTTTATTTAACATAAGGCAAGATCTGTTGGCTCATACAAATTATTCTAAAACATACTTATCACAATACATATACATAGGTACAACATTACTTAATTTACCTATTGGTAGTGAAGTATTTCATGCTTCCCGCAATTTTAACTACGTTTATGATTACTGTTATACACGTAAGCTTCGCTGTATTATTTGAAACTGTATTAGTTATCTTTGTAAATCATGAGTAACGCCGAGGCGCGAAACTAGCCTAAAAATAATTGTCTAAGTTACTCCTTATGTCATCAGCTTATTGGCAGTGAAAGTCTCGTCAAAATCGGTCGAGCTGTTACAGAGAATAGCCGGAACAAACAAATAGACGAAAATTTGAAAATTACTTTTTGACGTTGGTATCATATATTCTTCGATATGCATTTAGTAAAAAACTGTTAATGTGATATTACAAATAGACAATCCAAATTCATTTATTTGTATGTATAGATCACCGTTGATTTTCTTAAGAAGTTGGGGTATCAAGCCAAAAAGATATTTTGAGATATGATTACTTGTATTAGATTTTAGGTCTAACAAGAAATGAGAACACATTGTTTTAAATTGTATTGCTTAAACTCAATTTGTATATTTTTTACTTAGTTTAGAAGACAGAGCTCTAATCAAAACGAAACTTTATTAGTTTTATTATACGTATTTATTTTCTATTTCATTTTTAATATAACTACATTACACGTCACATCAACAGATTTAATAGTACACTGCAAAAAATAAGTTTCCTTAGAAACAAGGATTTTAGCTCTATACGACACTGGCCAGACGGGTTTCTATATGCACAATAAAATTTTAATTAAGTATCACATGACACATAATACCTAATAAAATCCTGAGAAGAATGCAAGGTTTACTCCAGCAATAGGTCAGCGTAGACATTATTGATGTCAATAGTGTTTCTCACAATATTGTACTCGAAGGCGATGGATGGTTGCAACATTTCAAAAGACAACATTTTAATAACTATTACTTGTATCAAGGCATATATGGGAACCCATGTACTAAATTCGATAAAATTTACAAGTAAGAAATGCAACAATTATGTAAACTGAATATTAGTTTGAAAGTGTTCTGAATATATCGTTAGACAAAGCAACCTCATTCCCAAATATATAATATATTCGCATTCATGACACTCTCAGTTATTTTAGCTCTTATTATATCATAATAATTACTATGTAGGTACATATTATTAAGTGCCGTTGGGTATTAAGTATGGGTTCAAAGACCCGTTCATAATTATTATATTTTGGATTGTGTTGATTTTAGTAGTGCTAATATTAAGAATTTAATAAGTTATTGGTAAAAAAACATGTGGTATGTTTCGATTTCACTCCTAAAAGTCGTATCTTCGAGTTTGTCATTCTTTAATTTTCTTTAACGTGAGGTCCAGCACTTGTTCGTGCTGATGACTTAAATAAAAAATGTTGTAAGTTATCACGGTACACTTACTGCACAAACCAAGATGTCAGAATCATGGCTGTAATCTCAATGCAATCAAACACTTAACACAAAAAAACAAATAACTTATGGCAACAAAATTCACGTGAGAAACACTTCTCAACCGTGAATTTTGTTTTCCTGGGATACATAGTTGAATTTAGAATCAATTGGAATTAAATTTTATATTTCAGTTTTGTTTATTATATTGAACACACAATTTACCACTGAGCCGGTTTTTTAAAACAATCTTAATTGTGTTCCATAATTAGTAATGATTCCAATGGTCCAATTTCGTTCGTATGTAAATCGCAGTAATGTTGTTCGATATAATGTACCGCTTTGTCATACATACATCCATACATCCTAGTCAACGCTACAAAAGGGAAAGTAATTCCGTTTAAGTATAAATTATTACTTTTGCATGACTGAAGTCTGAGACCACCAGGGATGTAATAAAAAATGAAAAGCTAACATTATTTTATGATGTTCATATTCGCGAATTTGATTAAAATTTCAATGTTTATCCAAATCTACGTTCAAACACACCAAAATATTTGCAATCACTTCGAGATTTTTTAAGAAATGCCAGCTAGCAGAAGTTTGGAAGAGTACATATACGAGAATGATGCAGAAGCATCTGACCAGGCCACCACGGTTTGGGTCCCCGTGCTGCATTACCTACCCTCACAATGAGGTTGGTGACCCCTACTCCTGGATTTTAAACATGATTTCCATCAGGCAGACTAGAGTCACTTTGGCCTTAAATATAAAAAAACAAGTTCTAGAAAATAAATAGTAACAAATGTTGAAGAATTCATCAACACGTTCGCTACAAAATCAAATCAATAACACAACTAGTATTATAAACTGATGCAAAATTATTAGACTTCCTGATGACAGAACAGTATTTTGTTTCTATAACTGCTAAATTATAAATAATTAATAAAGTCTAATTTCCTCTACATAACAGCATTAGCGGGTGCATGGCCAAGTAACATTTGCCCTGGAAACTATGTTAATTTATGAATAAAAATTACATAACAGAAGCACAATCAGCAATTTAAGCGCCTACTTGTAATGTTGTAACCATAATAGCGAGTATCACAATTCATGTTCACTATTACAGTTACAGCGTTATGTACATTAATTTAAATTATTATTTGTACTAAAGTTAATGTACCAGTTAAAGATATCATGTTTGACTTTAAATCGTAAGAAAAAAAACAGTGTTGTGAATGTATTCAATTACACGTAGGTGCTACTTAATGTAGTGTGTGATCAAATTTTTGCCACTGATGTGCTTATGGTTCGTCCACAGTTAGAGTTCTCGTGTAAATAGTGTGGCGCACGAATACGACAATCTTGGTATGTATATTTCAATAAAAAACTTTCTGAAGCTAACAGAATCACAGCTAGCTGGTCTAGTGTTAATATTTCACAAATATCTAATTACATTATCAAAATAACAGTAATTTTTTTTATTTAGTCTGTTACGCAAGTTTGAATATCAAATTAATTATGTAAAAAAAACAATGATAATAAATTAATTCTTTAAGTTTAAATCACCACAACTTACACATGCCACACTGTGTTTCACTTTTGTTACGTGTCGAAAAACAGGATTGATTTTTATTTGACAAAAATTGGTACATGTTTCCACAGTAGTTATAAGCTGTGACGGCAATGAAGTTTTCCAAAATTCTAACTGTGGAACAGTTATATAAGGCAGAAACTGCTTATGCGACAAATGTCTAGCATTAAAGTAATGGGAAGGTGTTGGAACTAATTATGCTGAACTAATGTAAAATATAATACATCTTATTATTTGACTAATATTTACGTTAACTGCCACATAACAAATAAAGAACTGTAAAAATACTTAAAGGAGTTATGTAAAGCAACATAGTACCGGATATGTCATACTCATGTTAGTAAAGCATTAAAATGTATTATAAACAAAGCTAATTGCTTTCTATTGAACTTTGGACATTGATTGGATGGATAGTATTGTATGTCCATTCATGCAATAATACAGTTGAGTATTGTATAGCTGTTCTGCAATATTGTCTAGTCAATTTTTCAAATATAATACCAACTTGGTATTTTAAAGGTTGGACAGTCATTAGTGAGTGACATCGAAACGTCTAGACCTATGTCAAAGAACGTTCACTGCCTACATAATCCCTCTACTCGATGATAATGGCCTCATTGAGAAACTAACTAAAATGTATTAAGAGTTTTGTTTTTGTACATACACATTATATTATTTTTGACATTTGTGCTAAATATTATAGTGTTTTAAATAATAATGGAATTGTTTTGATATACAAAGGTGAAGCAGTGGATGCCAACAGCCTGAACGAAAGAGTGTTATTAGTTTAATCAAATGATTTTATTTTATTTTTTGTAGTACACTACAATTTAAACTAAGGTATGCTATTTGAATAAGATTATTTTCTATGAACTGAACCATGAGATTGATTGCCCATGAAACTATTGAGTGTCTATTTGTAAAGCCCTCAAGGTTAGGCTTCCATAATATTCTTTTGATGAGTTTTAGTCACAGTAACGAAGGTATAAGTAAAACTATGAAATTCCTTTCACCATTAAATATGTGCTTTGTTTTGCTTAATTATATTGTATCTCTTTCAAAATACATCTTATAAACATTTAACAGTTAAAAGATTTGAGCATGTTAAAGTTGCAATCAGTCAGTGTATTACTGTCATAATTTAAATTTTGTTACGTAACCATTGCTGTTAGAATGTTTACCAGTTTGGTGATATATTTTAATCATATTAGAGCAAGAGCCCAGAGCCGCCAGACCTACGTCATTAGTGCAAAGCTGAAATTTACAGGATTATTAGTACAATGTCTTGTTAAGATGTATGTGTACCCATTAGCTTGAAAGCTAAAAATAGAAAATAATTTCAATGTAAAAAGCGTAGGGCGACGTTATTGAAATATTGTTAGAAAGCATCCCAACGTTTTGTGTGTGTGGGTCTAAGTGGGTCAAAATCGCACCCAAAGGAGTTGGTTACAAACAAACAAACATATTCTTATGGTTTCGGAAAAAAGTGGATGTGACATACGGACGGACAGACAGACAGACAGACATGACGAATTTATTAGGCTTCCGTTTTTTGCCATTTTGCTACGGAACCCTAAAAATGAACAAAAGCTGCCGCACTGGTTCAAATAGTCTATTGGACTATTTTTATTAGTTTACAAAAGTAATCTACTAATATTGAAACTTAGTTATTTGAACCTATACGTCAACCAATATGTATATCTATGAATATCACTATTTTATTGATGAATATAAATCTCATGAGATGAGCGATACAATAAAATTTAATTATTGCTTTTTATTGAATTCTGTAATATTTTGTATAAAGAAAAATTAAATATATTATATTCATACTCTTTCCTGGTGCAAAGGATGTCCATTACAACCCAGTGTATCATAGGCAATAACTTTTGCAACAGAAACGATGCTGAGTGGGTTCTGGTAAAGGACATGAACATTTGATTTTACTTTATCTGTATTTTGGTTGACTATCTTTGTTAATTCAGGAGTTATAGAGGCCTAACTTCTATAATGTGCGCACTTGGGAAATATCGTACAAAAATACTGAATAATGAGTAAACATAACAATTATATCTATTGGTCATCATTTTTGTTTCGTGTGCCATTATGGATGACTACCGAGGCGGTCCTAGCTTAGTTACCCTAGGTGACTAGAAACAATCACCAGTTGTTATCATAGGATAAAAATCGTGACTCTTAGTTGAAGGCCTTCAGGCAGCCTAAAAACATTCAACGGCAAGATGACGTAGCCACATTGTTGTCTTACCAGTCCTCAACCTGCACTCGGTCTGCGTGAGGACGTATGGTCTTAACCCTCTCCTGAGAGGAGAACCGCTCTGAGAGGAGGGTCTCCTGAGAGAAGAGTCGCTTGGGGTCGTTGATGTATAGGTGACTACAGAACCCTATTCAATGCGTGGCCTGACACTCACTTGCCCAATTATTTCATAAAAGCATAGTATAAAACCCAATTTAAAAGGCGTAGTTTACAAACTAAAACTATTTGACGAAAAGAAACAAACAAAAAACATCTCCATATTTATACATTGTACTAAAGTTGTGGGAATATCAATTAGCTAAAGTAACCAAGCGGCCTTTAACATTTTCATTGGTCTATGTTACTTTGACGATGATGCACTCCAAATTAAATGAAACATAAATATAGTTTTTATTAATGCATGAATAAGGTTTAAAGTTCTGATGTATGATAATTTATTAATAAATGTACAAACCACAGCGCTAAGTCGACAATTATATGGAAAAGGTCAAGGTTTCACATTTTGCGTTGAATATAACCAATTGGTTTCTGATGAGTCTGTGTGAGAACATTACAAACTGCAATAACAGAAAGCACTGATTTATCTCGCTTTTGTGTAATGAACTGTTTCATGATAACTTTAGTGTTATAATGCAATATGAAATTGCATATAAATAATATGCAATTAGTTTTTACATTATTGAATTGCATTATAAAACTAAGATCAGTTGGTATATTTACTTGTTAAAATACATAACCGATTAATTATAAGTTCTGATTATAGTCATGGCGGTTTTTTCTTTGTCAGTAATCCAAGCAGCTCTTTCGAAGTCAATAGGTAGAATCGCAAGTAACGTTGCGGAGCGAACATAGTTAAAAAAATCTAAGTTACTCCTTATATCATCAGCTGTCTGCCAGTAAAAGTCACAGTAAAACAGACAGATATACAGACATATTGGTAGTATATACTTTCATATGCATTTCGAAATAAACTATTATTTTAAAATTACATACAAATACTCTAATTTTATTTATTTGTATGGATATGCACCGGCCATCCATATCAATAAACCACTGAACAAATAAAATAATGGAATAAACAATAAAGCATGTCACATTTTTCGAAAGTAAGAGTTACAAAATAACTATGAGCACATTTTGTCCTATTGCTCGTGGTAGAGGTTGATCCCAACCGGTCTGCTTACGTCACAGTATGTTGAACTGAGCCGACACCGCGCCGCTGAACTTTGACACCCGTCTATCGCTATCTTTATAGGAATATGTCTAGAGTTTTAGGTCAATTTTCAAAACCATCGCAATGATATACGATAAATCAATAGTTGTAATACAATAGAATATATTATGTTACGACAACGTTAAATAATATAACATGCTATTGCTATGTAGGTCAAGGTTATGATGACATAAGAGGTTGTCGACACTACGATGACATCTCATTATTTTACATAACTAAAAGAGGTTTATATTCCATTAAGTGGGTCAAGTTTTATGTATTTTAATCAATTACTTTATGACTGTATTATGTACTTAGTTTTATATAAAAAAAATTTTTTTCGAATGTCACAATATTGGTTTTAGTTTGTGATAATAATATATCTTTTCTAAGTTACTTAACGGATAGCATAAAATTTCTTAAAGTAATAAGAATTCTTAAAAACTACTCGTTAGTTTTGTTATATATAACAGAACTAACGAGGAGTTTGTATACAAGTTGTTTGTATACATGAAGTTGTATACAATATACAAATACATATATACAAAATATTTAATCATCATCTTTAACATGAGTCTATCGCATTCCATCGTTACACCTTAACCTCTTTCATTACAGGCCACTTCAATCGATTTAAGACAAAACTAGTTGAATCAAAATAAAACCGGCAACGTTTTTTATTGATGTAATAACTTGGTTTAAATATAAAACTTTTTCTTTTTAACTATTATTTGCATGATGATGTAGTCAGTACATTTTTAATGTGCAGCTATTATAACAAGATAAAACCCCTCACAGCATTTTTATAGACCGTTCTTAATTTTTGTTTTGTATTAGTCTTTAAATTGACATCCGTTTGGAATACCAAATAAATAAATAATTCTTTAAATTTTTATTAGCATTCCTTATTGTGACTTCTATTGATTGTTAATTATTCAAATATTAAAAAATTCTATATTTTCATCCTGTGGGTGTCGTAAGAGCGAGTTAAGGAAGCAGAAAAGCTTGACACAAACTCGTCTGGCGTGGTATAAATAAGTATATAACTAAACCAAAATATAATAACTAAACTAAATAAGTATATAACTAAACAAAATAAGTATATAATAAACTAAATAAGTATATAACTGAACTTAACAAGTATATCACTGAACTAAATAAGTATATAGCTAAACTAAATAAGTATATAGCTAAACTAAGTATATAACTGAACTAAATAAGTATATAACTAAACTAAATAACTAAATAACTAAACCAAATAAGTATATAAATAAACTAAATAAGTATATAAATGAAATAAGTAAGTATATAACTAAACTAAATAAGTATATAACTAAACTATTTAAGTATATAACTAAACTAAATAAGTATATAACTAAACTAAATAAGTATATAACTAATCTAAATAAGTATATAACTAAACCAAAATATATATAACTAAACTAAATAAGTATATAACTGAACTAAATAAGTATATAACTAAACTAAAATATATATAACTAAACTAAATAAGTATATAACTAAACTAAATAAGTATATAGCTAAACTAAGTATATAACTAAACTAAAAAAGTATATAAGTAAATTAAATAAGTATATAACCAAACTAAATAAGTATATAACTAAACTAAATAAGTATATAGCTAAACTAAGTATATCACTAAACTAAATAAGTATATAACTGAACTAAATAAGTATATAACTAAATTAAATAACTATATAACTGAACTAAATAAGTATATAACTAAATTAAATAAGTATATAACTAAAATAAGTAAGTATATAAGTAAACCAATATATATATATAACTAAACTAAATAAGTATATAACTGAACTAAATAAGTATATAACTAAACTAAATGACTATATAACTGAACTAAATAAGTATATAACTAAATTAAATAAGTATATAACTAAAATAAGTAAGTATATAAGTAAACCAAAATATATATATAACTAAACTAAATAAGTATATAAATAAACTAAATAAGTATATATATGAAATAAGTAAGTATAAACCTGAAATAAATACGTATATAACTAAACTTAATAAGTATATAACTAATCTAAATAAGTATATAACTAAACCAAAATATATATAACTAAACTAAATAAGTATATAACTAAACTAAATAAGTATATAACTGAACTAAATAAGTATATAACTAAACTAAAAAAGTATATAACTAAATTAAATAAGTATATAACTAAACTAAATAAGTATATAACTAAACTAAAAAAGTATACAACTAAATTAAATAAGTATATAACTAAACTGAATAAGTATATAACTAAATTAAATAAGTATATAACTGAACTAAATAAGTATATAACTAAACTAAAAAAGTAAATAACTAAACTAAATAAGTATATAACTGAACTAAATAAGTATATAACTAAACTAAATAAGTATATAACTGAACTAAATAAGTATATAACTAAACTATTTAAGTATATAACTAAACTAAATAAGTATATACTAAATGAGTATATAACTAAACTAAATAAGTTACTAGACTAAAGTAACTAAAGTACTAAACTAAATTTCTAAACTAAATTGTTTACTATGGGTTTTGATGATTATGTAGCTCTTCATAAATCTCTCATTGTCTATATACATTTAATATTTAGAGATCGTATTCTCTATAAGCCTAAATAATAGTTTCATATTTTTATGCTGAAAATAAATTAAAAATAATTCAGATAAGTTGCAAATACATGTAGATCAGAAAATTATTATTTTTCATACAAACATACCAAATTTTAGGTAAACGTGTAATGTAATAATATTAATATTTCTATTAAAATAACAGTCAGCACAATAAATTATTTCCTATTATTATTAAAAATGTTATCTTTGAATACATTAGACGACATTGTAAGAAAAACGCTCATAATTTGCAATTCGTTATACAACTGTCTGTATCTGTAACTCTGAATTAAGTAATTTTAAAAAATATTTATCGAATTGGGTAATTTATCAAAAACATTTGATAATACTTTAATCATTGAAACGTTGAAGATTGGTCGGAACGAGTTTGAAAGTAAAACATTTTTGATAGTGCATTCTGTCGAAATAAATTTCTAACCGTGTTTACATGATGAGTTACAGTAATAGTTATCTAAATATGTGGATGATTAACATAGGTAGATACAGTTTCTAAGTAAATGTTTAAAATGTAATATTTCTATTTTCTTACCATTAAGTTTTCGGTGACTATTTTGTAACTATAACTTAAATACTTTGCCAATTAATTACATATTATTTATTTATTTAATTTTTTCCCTCAAACTTTTACCGTTGGTTGTTCTGATACTTTACTTATTCTTACTATACTTTTTCTAACATTTTTTACCATTTAAGTTATTCCTACTTCAAATATTGCTTGAAGTAATTGATAGAATTTATACATAGACTAGTTGACCCAGCGAACTTCGTACCGCCCAACTTTAAAATTCCAGAATTTGATCGCAGCGCCACCTACCGGGTCCAATTGCGAATCTAAACCATTCCCAGATAACCTTGAACACACACAAAAAAATTCATCAAAATCGGTCCAGTCGTTTGAGAGAAGTTCAGTGACATACACACCCACACAAGAATTATATATATAAAGATAAGTTTGGCCAGTATATTTCAGATATGAGTCTATTATAATAATCGATCACGTAGAACTTGGACAGTCTTTATCTCGTTCAGATTAAGACGTGATTTATAATTTTATTCTGATGCATAGTAGCTATAGGTTTTATAATATTGTTAGAGTCCAGAAGTGAAAAATAATAAAAATAATTATAATTCTAAACAATTTACTTTAATTCTAAACAATTTATTTCATTAATTACAAAATAATCTTAGAAATGCAATTAGACACAAACAACCGTTAATTAAGTAACGAATCTAAACAAATTACAGTTAGATAGACAGCAAGGGTGGTCACATAGGGCTGTACTAGCTGTTAGACAGTTTTCCTCGCACCCACCGCAATTCAGACAGTACTAACTTGTCAAAGACAGCTTTCCACATCTGTTAACAGAGTAGTACTAATTGTCCAAAGACAATGATCCACACTCCGCGACGCATTCGTCAGAAATGCGTACCGATACAACAGATCACTCCTATTTATAACCAAGCGCAGTGAAGTGATGGCGCCACAAAAATGACAACTACCGCCGTTGTGGCTTATACGGCCTCTCCTGACACCCTGACGTCCTCGGCAGGTCCGGATGACCACACTTCTTCATTGTTCTCATTCGCGGTTACTGGAACATGTACAAAAATAAAAGTTTATTGGACGCCTCTGTAAGTACATCATCGTCCAATTGGTCAGTTACTAAAAACAGTTATCAAATTTAGCGTAAACAGTTAGAGTTAACGAATAGTTTTACAAGATAATAACAGTTAACACGAATAAGAAAGGTTCGAACCTCCAAGGAAAAGAGTGAAAGATTATTTATAATCCGCGCCAGATTAGAAACAAACAGTCACTGTTAGATACATTTAAAATAAAACTAGAAACTTAGTACTAACACAAGAGTAGACTTCAGCATGAAGGTCTACCGTTACCATAAGAACCATAATATCATAAGAACAGTTATCATAAGTGTGTGTCTTAAACATTTAAACTTAAAATTAACAAGACCACGAGTTTGGGGCTGGTTACCCTGTCCATGGGTCTTAAACCTCTCTCATCAAGACCACGAGTTTGGGGCTGGTTACCCTGTCCATGGGCCTTAAACCTCTCTCATCAAGACCACGAGTTTGGGGCTGGTTACCCTGTCCATGGGCCTTAAACCTCTCAACAAGACCACGAGTTTGGGGCTGGTTACCCTGTCCATGGGTCTTAAACCTCTCTCAACAAGACCACGAGTTTGGGGCTGGTTACCCTGTCCATGGGCCTTAAACCTCTCTCATCAAGACCACGAGTTTGGGGCTGGTTACCCTGTCCATGGGTCTTACCTCTCTCAACAAGACCACGAGTTTGGGGCTGGTTACCCTGTCCATGGGTCTTAAACCTCTCATCAAGACCACGAGTTTGGGGCTGGTTACCCTGTCCATGGGTCTTACCTCTCTCAACAAGACCACGAGTTTGGGGCTGGTTACCCTGTCCATGGGTCTTAAAATTATCTCAGGAAGACCACGAGTTTGGGGCTGGTTACCCTGTCCATGGGTCCATTCCAATATACACACCTCATGCTCTCCACCATCCGCCATACATTGCACCACACCTCACGCACACGGGGATCAGGCCGAAGATTGCGTCTCGTACACACGGTGAACAGGCGGAAGGTTGCATCTCGGGCACACGGAGAACAGACCGCAGGTCCGCTTATCACTGAGCGGCATGCAGGACGCAAGTCCGCACCTCGCGATACAGCGAGCAGGCCGCAAGTCTGCGCCTCACCAGGCAGCAGCAGACACCAGGTCACAGCCCGGGCTCGGCTCGCGTAGACTGCACCTTGCACAGTGACGAGGCTCTCAATGCATCGTTATCATCTAAGGAAAGCATGAAAAATTGCATTAGTTTTGAATACGGTATTACTTTAACGTCACCAATATGCTTCATTATCGTCATGAATAATCAGAGCTTTTAGAAGGCGATACTAGCAAGCAAAGCTTTTAGGATATTTAAAAATAACAGTGCCCTCAGTATGTACGCAGTAATATCGTCAAGAATGTTACTAACTTTCGCATATCTCTCAGGACGCAAGACCCGGAGGATGTCAGAAAATGTTACAGAAGTCTCACGGTACTCGGTTAAGGATGTTCCCAATAATCGCAAAGCTCTTAGGATATGATACCGGGTCACCAGTTTTGGTTATGTCTGCAGCTTGACGATTGTCGTCAAGCAAACCCGAAACATGTCCAAGTATGCCCACGCAGTGAATTCGAGTTCAGACTAATTGCCCTCAAAGTCATTGTATGAACCAGGGCTTGTCCGACAGGTGTCGTTCAATCACTTACTGTAATAAGCCACCGTCTGCTTATAGTCGATCGTCTCGAGTCTGTAGTTAAACCTTACCATTTTAACCTTTTTACCTTTCTGCTACGGCGGCCAGTCCCAATGGTGAGCAACCAAAAACACAGTAGACACTACAGCACGCAAGTACTTGTCTAACACAGGTGTACGCCTTTGGTTCGATGAGACGGCCACCCAACATGACCCGAAAGAGATCAGGCGTAGGACCGTCGACTCTTTGTACTCATTCGAGTCACGGAGCGTTGACCACAACTTTTAAACTTCGGGCCGTAACAAGCATATCTATAATTAGAAGTACACAGTATTATTAGTTATTGTTTGTTCAACCCAGAAATCGAACCTATATTGAACAGTAGTCTCATACACTAACTGTCGACCCAACAAAGCAGTCGAAACCATCACTGGTACTGACGTTTCAATAAGTACCTCTGTCAGGAAGAAAGATCACAATAACCTGAGCTGGCTCGTAACGTGCTTATGAACATGTTATTAATCTTGATCCTATATGAATGTCAGACCTTTACGATCAAGTTTGCTACAATGATTTTGTGTATGATCTTAAAATTTAACACCTGAAATAGCCAGTCAGGCATGAGGATTATCTTTCCGGAACACTAATTGGTACTCTCACAATGACTAGTGCTTAAACCTCATTTTAGCTCGGTCTAACCTGACCATTAATCATTATTGTTACACAAACAACATAACATAGTTCATTTAATACCTGACACTAGTGAGGGTATTTAAAACCTTTCATAATGTTTCTATAACATCAAGAATAGCATGCTTAAGTAGACGTACTATTAAGATCGATAGACATACAGTCTTTACCGGTATCAATACTTTGCATTTCGATAAACATTAAAACATAACTAACAAACGATATGTTTTGCTTTATCATACGAGATCTTTCTTTAACATTTACAATTTGTTGTTGATGTTGTGTAAAACCTATTAGATTACATTTAAAATATGAAGTTTTAGTTTGGAGTCCACTATAGAAGGTTCATAGAAGTTTCTTTACTTTTTTTTTTCTTTGAACCATTAATAACAAGTGAAGTCACTTTCGTACTACCTACTCTGAACTATTAAATAAATTTAACATCATATCTTTAGAATTTAAACATTTACCACTGTTATAACGCTTCATAGATTTTACAATAACAGTGGACTAATGCAATCACCAGTAAATAATGTGACATAGTACATCTACCGGCGGATGATAAGAGTTCCTCAAGCTGTTTTAAATAGGCTCCGTCAGGACTAGCTCTGCTGTCCACGCACCCTTTTGCCGTATTGTGAATAGTTACATCACACGTTTATATACTCCCGATTTATTTGCTCTCACCAACCACCAATATAAAAGAATAGCCCATTCATCGAATTATCAAAATAAAAATTAGAAATGTAATTGATCATCAACTATTTCTTGTTGTCATTTTTTTTTTTTTGATCATCCCTACTATTATTACTATTAAGTGCGAAAGTAACTATCTGTCTGTCTGTTACGTTTTTACGCCTAAACCGCTACACCGGCTTTGATAAATTTTGGAACTCAAATAGTTTAGAACCTGAGAAAGGACATCATACACGCGGGCGGAGCCGCTGGCTAAAGCTAGTTGTTTAATAATGGTCATTTCAATTTTTAAATTTACGGAGAAACATCTAGTAACTTGGTGTACACATTGTAAATTGTTATAATCTGACAAGTATCTATTTTTCGTTTCCATAAATAAAAGTTATACAGATTAATCACAACGTGTGTGGGTATTATGTCCCGTCACACTTGCTGTGTCAGTGTAACATTTTAAGTAAATGGATAAAAGTTACTTGACCTTTAAGTAATAAGTTCGGGTTGCATTAGGCAGCCACTACAACTGCTATTATTCATCATTCCTTCGTTAAAAATAGTTCGTAACCATAGCAAAGAACGCCTACTTGATTATGCACAGGTGGGGTAGTTACAAACATTCGTTTGAGCGCTATTCACTATTTACGTTATACCAAATATTCGCAATAAATGCGAAAGTAACCGTCTGTTACGCTTTCACGCCAAAACCACTGAACCGATTTTGATGACATTTGGTATAAAGATAGAAACATACACGCGGGCAATAGCTAGTACCAAATATTCGCAATAACAAAAGGTATGAGATGAGGTCATTGTTAAAACTAAACCAACTACTTAAGCCCTTTTGTTAAGCCACAGCTTTGCATCAGCCCTAAGGCATTTTCGTATACGCGCCAAACAGTCCATTTTTTCATCATTTTAAATTGCGCACACAATTCACTTTTGTACACTACATATCAAAATTATGTGAAAATAAATCACAACTCAACATGTAATATGATTTGATCTTACCAGTACAGCGTCAAGCACAACTCACAAGTTTTTCTTAACTGAACCTTCTAACCTTCTCTCATTACCGTGTCGGCACTGGTGGACCACATTGTACACCTTGTACATTGGCACGGATGCAGTTTCCATCGCTTAGCACAATGTTTACTAACTGGAAAGAAAGCGTTATACACACGAACACACATGTGGTACAAATACCCTCATTATTTTATTAAAATAATCGTTTTAAAACCGTTTGTAATTGACACTAAAAACCAAATATAGAAGTCGTCACTTCCTTTACGATTTTTATATTTGCTATGTTTTGACTTTGTTTTGATTTTTGACTGATTTAGTTTTGATTTTTGACTTTGATTTAGAGCGGATAAGAATATCACAAAAGTCGGATTCCCTTATTAAAAATCACAACGAACACTGAATTTCGATAGCGTTCAAATGAGCACTAATAGTGTGCAATGCCTTTCTTTTTAACGAACGATCGCGTTTATCGTTCCCGGGACCTCTGCGGCGAATCACTGCGTATATTCACTTTGGTTCTATATGACAGCGCGATCTATTGTGCATTTGTCAATGCTCTCTATCGTAAGACACACCTAGATAATGAAGTATAGGCAAATTAAATGAAAATATCTAACTAAATGTCGGTAGTTGATCGTTTCCCAAATATTGAAAATTAATAATTTGTGAACGTAGATCGATCCAACTTCTGATGTTAGAGTCCAGAAGTGAAAAATAATAAAAATAATTATAATTCTAAACAATTTACTTTAATTCTAAACAATTTATTTCATTAATTACAAAATAATCTTAGAAATGCAATTAGACACAAACAACCGTTAATTAAGTAACGAATCTAAACAAATTACAGTTAGATAGACAGCAAGGGTGGTCACATAGGGCTGTACTAGCTGTTAGACAGTTTTCCTCGCACCCACCGCAATTCAGACAGTACTAACTTGTCAAAGACAGCTTTCCACATCTGTTAACAGAGTAGTACTAATTGTCCAAAGACAATGATCCACACTCCGCGACGCATTCGTCAGAAATGCGTACCGATACAACAGATCACTCCTATTTATAACCAAGCGCAGTGAAGTGATGGCGCCACAAAAATGACAACTACCGCCGTTGTGGCTTATAATATATATTATTATTATGAAGCTGTCAGTCGATACCATAAGCATACTATACTAAGTAAACACAGAGTGATATAAACCAGTGCCCAAATAGTCATGTATACCGTAGTGGTTATTCGCTACGATAAAAAAGTCCGCTATATAAGTCTATTTTTGTTTTATCATCTTCAGAGTAACGATTTTTTAAGTATCGCAAATTCTTTTCAATTGGTGAATATTTTATTATTATCATTGAAAACAATGTCTCATCTTACGTTTTACATAAGATGAGATATTGTATTCAATTTTGTATTCAATGAAGATTAAAATATTTGAAAAAGCAAAAAGGTCTATAAAATTGCATACGAAACTTATTTTGGAAACAGTATACTATGACGATACCGAAGTGATGTGAATGGAAAAATGTTTTTCCACACAAAGTTTTGGGATTCTGAAATACATAGAGAAACACTAAACTATGCTTTTGTATGCTATGAAATGTGGTACAAATAATGATACATTTCATCCTCCTTTTGTACAGGCCCATTTAACTTATATTTTTCGTTATTATTTATTCTACTGTATAAATAATCGAAAGCCATTTATTTAATTAATTCCTTTTAACTGTAAGCACCAGTTTTAATTAGCCAATTTTTCAAGCTTCATTAGTGTCTTTGTGAACTTCGATTTAAATACTTGAGTTCAAAAATACACTTATCACTTAAGGTTTTATTTAACATCTTCGAAACGAAGTATTGGTTTTTATTGAAGTCCACAATAAGATCACTAGTTCTGTAAAAACATACATATACCTATATATATACATATAACAACGTTTAGAAATCTAAAATGATCAAACATTTGTTATAAAATTGTTTACCTACTAATCTTTAATCTGTTTGTAAATATCATGTCAGTACCACCAATACTTTTACGATAACATCTTGTTTATGGACGTTATTGCTTACACATTCGAGATCAGATATTCTAACGTAAGGAACATTCAAGTCATTTTTTGATTGCGAAGAATTGGTTGCTTCATTGCCTTCGTGATTTGTTAGAGAAATGTTGCAAAGAAACACCTCGTTGGTCATGGGAAAGCCGCGTTCGAAACGTAATAACTGTCAGAATTTGAATGAAGACTAAGAGAATCCGGCCGAAGACAAAAGAAGGATACACGACTTAGCAGTCGTTTGATTATGTAACACTCATGCATCGTCTAGGCGTGAATGATAAAAATCTAATACCACTTTGTCCATTCGTTTATTGTCTTTTTGACAGGTCACGCCTATAAATTACCGGTATTTTTTTTCGTAATAATGTACTATAGTAATGTCGTACTTTATAGACGGGTAGGGAAGTGGCTTGTGCATAGCTAAAAACAACAAACTATAAAACAGTTCTCGAAATACGATAAATCGATTAAACGATCAAAATAATCTATCATATTATTATGATCAAAATAATTTGACTTCGTGTAAGTATTGTTTCTGTAAAATTAATAAAATAAAAAGGAAATTAAACTGTGACTTCAAGATTGAATATTTGCAAGAAATTAAGCCGAAATTTTGGAATTTAAGTTCAAACTTAGAATAAAGAACAATAACTCTGTGCATTAATAATTTTATTTTTATACCACTGACATAAAATGTAACTATGCACGTGCTATTAAAATTTAACTTTGAAACGCGTGGTTAATAACGTTTAAATCCAGAGTTATGAAAAAATACATTTGAAAAATCACAATACTTACTAAACCGACCTTCAGGTGACTGTATTAGGAAGTTTTCTTTGTTCTGGGCCAATTATATGTCATAATAGTGCACATTTTATTTATTTACAAAACTGACATAAAGAATATTATATCGATTGACTTTAATTTCAAATCGAATCGGTGACGTGTGAGGGCGTCATTAATTTCGAAATTTGTTGAACTGTCTAAAAGATAATAAAGGAATGGACAGAGTATAGTCCATATTGAACTATGTGACTTGTGTAATAGGGTTTCATGGTGTTGTTATAGAATTATTATGCCGAAGTAGCGCCTAAAGTAATCGGGGTTAAGGTTTAGCCTTTTTTATATTAAGATAAACTATCTTTAAAATACTAAAACGACTATTGATACATTTTTTTGTGAAGTATTATCAATCTGAAATATGTGACTATTAGTAAATAATTTCTATATCTGTACGCTTGATTATTTCAAATTTGATTAATTAAGTTGAAGAGAGAATTATAAACCAAGAGTAATACTGTTATTTTTTACTGAGCTAAGGTGACGTACTTGATGTACTATAGTTTTAATATTTTCATTTCTGGAAATATCTTGTAAACGTCACTTATCCAGAAGTAATAAAATATCAATTACATAATAATTCGTTTAATATTGTTTTTTTTTTTAATTTGACTTACTTCTATTGAACGAAAATTAAGTGCTTCTAATTTGTAAGAACTAAAAAATCACAATAACTGGAGTATACGTTTCTTGTAATTATTGGTATCTTTGTTTAATAAGGTAATAATGTGAAAAGCATGGTATTAATGGGCTTTGTTTAATAAGGATACTGTGCATTTTTACAATTTCACCCACAATCTAGAAGATCTTTGTACTTGTACTGTGTTTTCATCTGTTCCAGACTATATTGTGCGAAATGTATGTTTTCTACCAATATTATTGTTTATTTTGTGTGATATGTGTGCTGCTATAACCAATAATATTATTTTACATGCGCATCTCTAAGGTGGCAAGCTTATGGTGGTGCATGAAACGAAATAAATAAGCTTGACTAATTTCTGTAATCAAAATGAGGCTACAACTCTATCAATTTCATCTTCGGTAAAACAAAGTAACATGAAACAATAAACTCTGCGACGATCTACGTGGCTCGCCGGTGATTTCGACATGTAGTAAGCATCTTCATCAGGTGCGTACCGTTCCACGTCTATTCTGCATACCTGGAAATGAATGCGTCAAGTAAATATCATCTTGATTCTGTTTAAAAACATATAGTGAATTTTACAGCCAATTTAGCGCTTTAAGTTCTACTTTAAAACGTAAGCTTTTTATTGCAAAAAAATTAATGCTATCAATGACATATAACTTCGCTATATAGTATCACATAAAACATAATATCAACAATCACGTAATAAGCTTTTAACCATTTCTATAACGTTGACAAACACCTTTATCTCCCATAACACTATAGTTCCAACTTTAAAAACTACTGTTGTTTCGGTAAAATATTTAGAAATCAACATCCATCACAGGTTTATAATGAAATAAAAATAACCAGAATGTTACCTTTTTATTTTCTTTTTCATAGCAGACTAGTTCTTCAAAGTGACTGTTGTAAGTAGTTTTTGGATTTTTGAAATAGTCGCTTAATTCAGCATAACGACCGAGGTGCTGAAAGTGCAATTTATTGTGCATTATTGTACATTATTGTGCATGTGTGTATGTAACTGATGATTTTATTTATTTTATGCCTGCTTTGAAATTTTTAAGGTAGATACTATTTTTCTTTTTATTTAGGTTATAATACGCTTTAATGATTGGTACACGGAGAGAGAGAAAGGGAGGTAGAAAAAGTACCCGACGACAAACCGTACAATTTGAAATTCTACAAAATAATACAGTGGATAGAGGATAGATTTTACCAACTAAATGTATTGGTAAGTACGAAAACATAATCTATGAACTTCGGAGTTACCAAATTAAACATACTTACAAATATACAAAATAATAAATAGCTACTTTATAATATTTCATAGTTGTTTCGTTTTATTGAGTAGTCTCTTTCAGACCTTGGCCTTGATATCAAACAATTGAATACTAATTGTTTCAGAACGTAATTATAATTTCAAATCCCATCAAAATGAGAGAGAAGTTACCTCTGGATCTAAGGCACCACTTTTCCGGACTGTATCTTGAGGAAATTCATTTGGGAATAGTCGTCGTAGCTCGACATCTTCGCTGAAATCATTTGAAATTTTGCATAATTGGAATTGTTTTCAAAAAAAAATACACATTTTATAAAATATTAATGCTGTTTTAATTGGAAACTTATGATAAATATCATGTGTGATTGATATATACATATTTAATTGTATTCTAGATAGTTCCTACTTAACCATGAGGACCAGCTAGTCATTGTAAAAAAAATCGTGATTCGGAACATAAACTACAAATTAAAGCAATGTTTAACTTACTATGTGTATATTGCACTCTTGCATTTTAGGATGACACTGTTAAGCACCTGCAATGTAAATATTGTAGCAACTTATATCCATTGTTTTATACTTTCCCACAAGTTTGATAATTACAAAGTGCTTTACTTACTACAAATGTACACAGTAAATAATAACTACTAATTTCTAACATTTCGAAGGATGTTTTAGAAAGTCAAGTAATTATGACACGTTCGAAAAATAATCAGGCTTACAAAGCATGCCAGTACTGACTTGTGAAGTTGTGAAACTAGCCATAAAACATTTATATTGTTATAAGAAAATTTTACGAGATATTGAAAATAAAATTTATTATACCTAAAATTTTATAGTCTACAAACGCACGATACGATCCATATCACTTAAAAAATTCAGTTTTGAAAAGATTTTTCGTCGGTCTAAAACTGTGTGTGTACTAAACTTTCTATATACTTAGTCATCATATTAGATATTATATTAAATTATTGCAAACAATCTTTAAATTCATGACTGCATTACTAGTTTCCACAGATATCATTATTACATTATTTTTATGTGGATGTGTTACTGCAATTTAATTTGAAGGTTCAGTGTTCACTTGCTATACGTGATTTTTGAAGCGTACTCTGAAATGAGTCGTGGGCTTATGTGATTTACTTTATCTGGAATCTTGGATAAAAATTATCTATTTAGTCCAAAGTTTATTGTTTATTGATAATACAATTTTTCAAATTAAGTATTTACACATCTTGTGAGATTTACAAGACGGGACAGAAAGTGCCTTTTAGTGCCTTTTAACTTAGTAGAAGTAGGTTGAGGTAGCCGTGCAGCGCACTTCTGGGGGCAGAATCGGAACATTAGGGTTTGCACTTAGAATGGGGTGAACTGTAGGTAGTAGGTAGATGACCCGAGAAAATAAAGTATTTTTAAAATAAAATCAAAACGTAAGACACCATGTAAGACACAATTTAGCTTAGAATTTGACAAATATTTCACGCTTCTTTTGTTTTTTTTTATTCTTCACAAAAGGATGTCAGTGGCACGGCGATTCCATATTTAAATTATATGAAAACTCCTTGACACACAACACATGAGAAATGAAAATTCATACAACTTTTTCTCCCGCTAAAACACGTTAGAAATGGATTTTCATACATTTTTTCCTCCCGCTTATTCAGGTCAAGGAAAAGACGAACTTTCTCTTTTCATTTTCAGGGAATATTGACTACTGTTCCGATCAGGTGTTGTATAAAACAATTATCGGAAATATTCCATCAAACTTCACACTAAAAGTCATTGAACCTGACAAGCAAATCAGGTTGTTAAAGTAAACGAACTCACGTTTGCTATGCATGACGAATTAATATGTAACCTTTACAACTAATTAATCAAAACAACTACAATCATATGATTAGCATCTTAATTTTTAATTACTACACGATTCAGTTCGAAATATTATGTATCGTTGTGTCTTAAACTCACAACAGTCAAAGTTACACAGATGGTGTCTAGATATCAAATTAGATCAATTTTATTTTACATTCACAATTTTAAAACTAAGTTTTATCACGCGTTTTTATTTAAAATTTGATAACAATTTACTAAACCTAAATACGTAATAGTAATTTTCAATTTTATGCTATTAATATTATAAATGCGAAAGTAAGTGAGGATATGTGAATGTCTAATACTTTGTAGAAATAAAAGTATTGTATAAATTTAAATGAAGCTTTACAGTAATATAGTTTATACATCAGAATAACACATATACTACTATTTATCGCGATAACCGATATACACGTGAATGGAGTCGCCGATGAAAGCTAGTCTATATCAATACAAATGAATAAAATTGGAGTGTCTGTATGTAATATCAAATTAACAGTTTTTTTTTAATAAAATGTATGTGTTACTTACACCAAAAAGAAATTATTAAAAAAAATTGTCTGTCTGTTTGTTTGTTCTGGATAATCTCTGGAACCGCTGGACTGATTTTGACGGGACTTTCACTGGCCTAAAGAGTAACTTAGGCTATTTTTTTAGACTAGCTTTTCTTCGCGGCATCACTCGCAAATAACAACAATAACATCGGGCAACCCCGCGGGACTCAGCTAGTCTCAAATAAGAAACAACGCATTTAGAATATTATTATGTAATTTATTGCCATAATATCAAATAATTCTTCTATCGTTGAATCTGATATGGTCACCATTGGGGCTGGGCTGGTAACCATTGTTATCTGCTAAGTACGTCATTGAATGTTTCTTGCCTTGCGGGTCTTTGTAACCGAATTCTCCTCGGACTACTAGGTAACGGGTGTCTCCTTTGGTCACCAGGCCTCCCTCTTCTTTTCTATAGCTGCCATCTGATGTTTCATACCTGGTAAAATTTTAAAATGAATAGTTTAGTATATTTGTCTATAGTAAATAATATGGAATGATGAAACAATTTTAAAAAATAATAATAATGTTATTAAACTATATAATAATAATCGGGCAAGTGCGTGTCTAGCCACGCATAGAATATGGATTCCAAGTGAGCGTATTTTACAAGTTGGGCCGATAGCGGCCTAACTTGAAAAAAACACTTTTAAGAAAAACTCTATAGTTTTCCTAAAGTTCAACATATGGAATACTAATCACGTACTTTTTCAGATTTTTTGAGCCAACCGTTTAGGTTTTAGAGTGGGCGGCGCCCTGTTTTTACAAAAAAATGCATTTTAAACTTGAATTACTCACAAACAGATACCTAAATCGAAAAATAATTTGAGCAACTTCATTATGTTTTTAAAAGGCCTATCTAATGATACCCCACGTGATGGGGTCAAAGCGAGAAAAATAAATTATCCCCGCTTTACGTGTAAGGTACCTCCCTTACAATAAAATTTATTTTTTTGTCGTTATTTTGTTATTACTTTGCTATTTACAACACATATTAATGCAAAATTTTATCTTTCTAACACCAACCGTTTGGGCGGTAGGTCTGGATCGGATGGACATGGCGAATCTATAAGGGTCATGAAGTACGGAATCCTAAAACGAAGTTTACGGGTTTCACAGTTATATTTCACAACCCTAATAGTAAGTAATAATAGGTTATGCTGGAGCAAATAATAATAAAATTATTATTTAGATGCAGTGACAATTTGGGTGTGATATATTTACAGCAGTAACAAAACAACGGAAGGATCGCTTGATTTTAATTACAATTTTAAAGGAATTTTATACTTATATCTATTTTATATTCTACATTATTATATTATCTATATTCTGATGATGTTGATGAATAAGGTAGGTGTTACGAATTTTAAAGAAAACGTTACTTTATTCTTCTCAATATGATTATTTCATCATAACTATGATTAAGTATATAATAATATCTTTAAAACTTTAAATAACTATATTGAAATGATTTATATGACACATTGTCCATGTGGTGACGAATTAAGAATACAAAGTGTCTCCACCCTTAATCATTCCATGGGTGTCGTAAGAGGCGACTAAAGGAACAAAATAAGCAGCTAACATCACTGCCAAGAGAAGGAAAACTTGAAACAAACCCGTAACCAACCCGTCTGGCCAGCGTGGTTTAGTACACCAAAACCTCCTTTCGAAGGAGAGGCCTATGTCCAACAGTGGACTCTTAAAGGCTGTTGATGATTGATAAAATGATACATTTTAATAGATAATGAAGTCTGTTGTTTAAAACTCTTTTTTGTTCTTGATTATACCTTTTTCAACCGTCATAAATATGGATAACACTTATTCCGTCTAAACTTATATACAATTATAAACATATTAATATATATTTTTAATTAATTAAGTACAAAAAATAATTATAACCTAACCAATGATTAAATAAATTAGATGAAATCATTGATTTACGGTGACATAATTAACACCTACGTCCAACAAAAAACAATCTCCACAATTTATGTTTGAATTATGATCTTTGATATCTTTTGAACTTTTGAAATCATATTTATTTTTATATTTTAATATCAATAATATCATATTAATAACCATATAATCTATTCGTCATGACGAATATCTAGAATGATGATGATGATGCCATTGATTGCTGTTATACCCTTAATATACTCTTTACAGATTGAAATGGTTAAATATTTGCAATTATTATTGTTTATTATGTTGCAAGAAATTGCTTTTATTTATTTTATGTTAACATTTATTACAAAATATTTAAAACGGTTACTGACCGTTTTAAATATTTTGTAATAAACAAGCTGCAAGTAACATCATATAATTTTTATAATTAGTTGTAACTTGTATTGAAATCTTAATAATAGTGTTATGATTGAAAGTAATGTAAATTGCGGTTTATGATTTATTACGTATTAAAAAAAACTACTTACTAGATCTCGTTCAAAACAATTTTCGTTGGAAGTTTGCATGGTAATATGCATCATATATTTTTTTTAGTTTTATCATTCTCATAATTTAGAAGTTACAGGGGGGGGGGAGGGGACACACATTTCACTATTGTGGAAGTATCTCTCGCGCAAACTATTCAGTTTAGATAAAATATATATTAGAAACCTCAATATCACTTTTGAAGACCTATCCATAGATAACCCCACACGTATGGTTTTGATGAAAAAAATGTTTTTGAGTTTCAGTTCCATGTATGGGGAGGGGACCCCAGAATATATTGCTTTTTTTCTATTTTTGTGTAAAAATATTTATGTGGTTCAAAGAATACATCTACTGACCAAGTTACAACAGTATAGCTCTTATAGTTTCGGAAAAAAGTGACTGTGACATACGGACGGACAGAAAAACAGACAGTCAGACATGACGAATCTATAAGGGTACCGTTTTTTGCCATTTGGCAACGGAACCCTAAAAAAGACAGAAAAGATGTTTTCTCATCTTTTCTGACAATTATGTTCTTCTGAAAACTTCTGAAATCTGTTGACAATTTCACTGAACCAGAGTCATCATCATCAACATCATCAACAGCCTTTAAGAGTCCACTGCTGGACATAGGCCTCTCCTTGAAAAGGAGGTATTGGCCTACTATGCCACGCTGGCCAGACGGGTTGCTATAGGGTTGGTTTCAAGTTTTTCTTCTCTTTGCATTGATGTTGTCTTGCGTAGTTTATCCCTTAGTCGCCTTTTACGACACCCACGTGGGATGAATAGGGGTGGTGACACTTTGTATTCTTAATCCGTCACCACACAGGCATACCTGAACCAGAGTATAAAATATAAATTATACAACAATATATTTTTTAATGATTATTTTTTTCAATATAAATGCTTTTATTGGTAACTAGCAGTACCCACTATAGAGCTAAAAACCTTGTTATTTTTTAAAGATATTCCATGTAGATATCCCAACACCAGTACACAAGTAGAGCGGTGCGAGGCGTAACAGCGTAGTGCCCCGGGGATGAGTCCAATCACCCCGGGATGTACTCCAGTTGTGGGTTACGCCAGGGCGGACACCTGAAGCCGCTGATGCATTCCTGGTGTTCTTCCCGGCTGCCAAGGTAGGCCGCCGCGTGGTTTAGTGAGTAGTTCGGTTGCCCGGGAGTCCCACACATGCCCTTCGTTTACCCCATGAAGTGTATGGTGCGAAAAACAAGAAAAAAGTTATGTAATAGTTAAATGGTATATCCTTGTAACGATTAGTAGCAGATACAACAACAGATCACTTTATAAACACATTATTTACACTCTTGAACTTGAAATGCACTTATGTTCAATTGACTTCGAAGAATCTAGAAACAAGATTAGAAGGTCGTCGTTTGTAACAAGCGCAGTGTCCTATTTTTTCAACAAGGTACTTAAATACAACTACTTATAGTTTAAAATATCAGAACGTTCTACAATGAGAATTTCAGAAAAACAGTTATATTTATCACTAGTTGACAAACGCAACCTTGTCTGCGCCTCCTATTGCTTATATTGCGATGTTATAATAGCGTGGATAAAATTATTTACCATAAAAATATTATTTTAACAATTAAAGGGAAATAATTATTTCATACATTATTTTTATGAAACTAACTGATTCCACAGCGGCCACAATGTAAGTTCTGAAAAGGAATAATTTGCAACCGTTTTTCAACATTATTTATAGTTACTTCCCTCTTTTTGGTCATAGCGTGATGATAAATCACTTTCCTCAATAGCTGGATTATCTTACACCGAAAGGATTTTTACAATCTGACTGGTACTTCCGATTATCGCGATTAGTTTGGAAAATATAAGGCGTTCAACTAAATGAACTTTTAGACTTTTTACTTAGATACTGAAGGGGAACTGAAATTACATAGTAAGGGTCCTCCCCAGAGATTGCTCTGTTTTTAGTGGAAACACCACATATTCCTGGATAATAAGTTTTATTCCCTGCCAAAAAAAACAGACCTCTCCTACGGAATGGAATTTTGTTTCAAGTTTTCTTTCTTTTCGCAGTGATGTTGACCCAAGTAGTTTGCTCCTTTGGTCGCCTCTTAAGATACCCGTAGGTTAAATAGGGGTGATGACACTCTGTATTCTTAAACCTTAAGAATTAAAGAAATTAAGTTGAGAATGTATTGTTGACTGTTAAGCTACTTGTAATGCAATACTAAAAGTCATTAGGTATACCACTTACTCAAAACTGTACGACCCAAGTCCATTATTGTTGAATGTATTTTTCTTAATTTGCGCTCCAAGACAACCAGTTAGATATATAGTGACAAGTATCATATAGATCATAGCCAGGCAAACGTTGAGATGAGCACCTTTTACCTGCGCAATAGAAAATCATAATATCAAGGCTTGCAGTCCAAGACAACCAGGTTTTTCATTGTAATTACAAAGTAAAGTCATACGTATTTCAATAAATTTTTACGCTATATGAACGTCAAACATAATTACTTATCCTAACGCTTCGAAAGGGTAACAACTGTGCACTTCTAGCCCTTAAGTAGCCAGGCGCAACACACATTGCTCTACACAAAATAAGAATTGATGTTTAGGTTGTAAAAACCTCCACCCTAGTAAAAACGTGATGAGAAAATAAGTGTATAACTATGTAGTTAAGCATATAAAATTATAATTTTCTTGTAAAAAAAATCCTATCATCACTCATGATTGTGATTTTAACCATGCTCACACATTTTGTTTTATCCTCAGGTGTATGATTTTCTCCCGTTATTTATTTCTGTACAACTACTAGTATATTTCAAGCGTATAATTGAACTCAAATTAACACGAGTCTTGTTTAGAGTATTTTAAACCAATTTAACCTATCATGAAATGTAATTCAAAGGTCATTCTTGCTTACAGCACATCACAAAATTAGCACTATCACTTGTCCCTCAATACATAAGTAACGTGATAATAGTGAGTGGTTAGTACGGAATAATATTACAAAATGACAAACGTTCTCATTTCATAATTGATGATGATTTGTATGGCCGTGGAAACAAAATTGGACAGAGTTATTTAATGCTTCATAAGAATTTTAAATGTTATGTCTGTGTTTGGAGGATGCAATATTAATAGGAAGAATATTATAGAAATCATTCATAAAGAATCGATTTTATATTATGTATGTATATTGTATTTAGAAATAACAAAATGTTCAATATTTTATACCGTAATAATTGATAATGAAACTTTGCACGATTGTGTGTATTTACCACATCGACAAAGTGTTAAAATAAAATCACAAAATAATTGGGGTACCTCCCCTACAAGTGTTGTTGTTTTTCTCTTGAAAGTAAAAATAAAAAAATTAAGAAATAAAATGAGCTGTCAGTGATTGGATTTGGTTTATTTTTTGTTAATAGGGTATGAGTAAACCTCTTTGATGATGATTTTTTTTCCAATAACAGTGCAGTTTTGGAGAAAAAATAAGATTTTTTTTAAAACTTGTTTTCCTCGAGTTCTAAACAAGATATCAGGCTTGTGACTGCTTTTAAATGTTTATCATATAATGTGAGTTTTTTTTAATAGAAGCTTTTGATTTTTGACTGTCTTTGTGTAAAAATCTAAAGCTACATAATGCATAATACAAGGTTTTACGGGCATAACTTTTATTAAAGTTCAAAATAAAATTCTCACTTAACTAATTAAATTTATCATGTCGGAGTTTTATTCTAATTTGAAATGATTAGTTTAATACCTTTTTATAATAAAAAGAGGACTTCCGAAAAATAAGTCTTTTACCAGATAGTGGGACGCTACCAAGTGGGGCTGGGTGCATTTTAGTTGTAACTTATTCCAATAGATGGCGGTCTCATATGGTCCATTTTTATATATGCGAACACATTTCTTATACTTATGATGTTTTGGGTATCATGACAATGACTTGAATTACGTAATGAGTCGCCCGATTTGCCGACCCCTGATCGTGCCGCCTGCGTGCGGTGCGCGCGTTTTACGCCCGCTTAAGGCAGGCCTGGTTTGACTTTAACCTCGTTTTGAAGAAGTAGGCTATGTGTGAACTATTAGAATCTGTTTATGATGATTGATAAAATATAATAATATGCGCTTTAATTTTTTAAACATCTTATAAATCTTCCGCCTGAATAATATATCTATTACTGAAAACTGTATTGGAATCCGTTGAGTACTTTAAAAGGGTAAAGCAAACAGATAGCGGAGCCACATGCATTTTCCACTATGTTTGAGACTAAAGTTCAATTAATTTTGTTAAACATAAATATTCTAATCATTAAAACAGACGGATGGATCTACTGTCTGATGCAGAAGAAAATTTTCTAGTTTGCTCGGTGCGTGAGAAAGAAGATTCCTGTTAGTACGACTTGGCTAAAAGCACGCTGATTTTTTTACAGAATATAATTATCAATTTGACAGGCCAAAACTACTTCTTGTTAATATGCGTAAATATATTATGACAGAATCGTAGTTCTGCTAAAAATTATAAATAAAGTCATAAAAAACCGCAAGGTATCACCGTGAAATGTTTTAAACACCGCGTCATCAAATTCCTATCGTTTTGATATTTTTTGTCAGATTATTAACACGAACTGTACATTTATATACACCACCGACTTCCTCAATTTTATTGAAATCCATGTCAATTTTTATTACTACCTACTCGAAATAATTTGAATTAGTTCTAGTATAAATATCCATGCCCAAAATGGTGTGCAATGAGAGAGGCCTATGTCCAGCAGTGGTATAGTCTGATGATGATGATGATGTTGATGATAACAAAATGATGCTGTAACCAAGATTGCAAAGCATTGTCTGCATTTAAAATGAGGTTGGTGACCACTTTTTTGGATTTTAGTCACTTTGGCTTCTAGTCACTATGAGCCTGCTCATATTATAAAAAAAGCAGCCAAGTGCGAGTCGGACTCGCCTATGAAGGATTCCGTAACATCATATAAAAGTTCTTGTAGTTCTTTGTAACTTTCATCGATGTTTTTATACACTATGTATTGATTGGATGAAAGGTAAATTGCGTGTTACGATATAAGACGTATTAAAAAAAAACTACTCACTAGATCTCGTTCAAACCAATTTTCGTTGGTAGTTTCCATGGTAATGTACAACATATATTTTTTTTAGTTTTATCACTCTCTTATTTTAGAAGTTAGAAGGGGGACACACACATTTTTCCACTTTGGAAGTGTCTCTCGCGCAAACAATTCAGTTTAGAAAAAAATGATACTAGAAACCTCAACATCATTTTTGAACACCTATCCATAGATACCCCACACGTATAGGTATGATAAAAAAAAAATTTTGAGTTTCAGTTCCAAGTATGGGCACCCCCAAAATGTATTGTTTTTTTTTCTATTTTTATATAAAATCTTAATGCGGTTCACAGAATACATCGACTGACTAAATTTTAACAGTATAGCTCTTATAGTTTCGGAAATGATTGGCTGTGACATACGGACGGACAGACAGACAGACAGACAGACAGACAGACTTGACGAATCTATAAGGGTTCCGTTTTTTGCCATTTGGCTACGGAACCCTAAAAACAACAAACTTCAACGTCTGTAATATGTGCAATCACAGTGAGTATAAAGTGAGTATAAAAAGCTCTGATTATTCAAAATGTAAATTATGACTAAGATAAATTGTGAACTAATATGTTTAAAAACAACAATCTACTATGTACTACCTCAACCGATGTACTACCTGCCTAAGTTATTTTTGTATTAGTTTTCTTTCTTATCTGTACTTCGGTTTTGGTGACAAATAAACGTTTTTATTATTATTCTCTTTATTCAAGTCTATAAACATACTAATTACATTTTTAAATATAAATATAAAAAATACATTTAAAAATATAAAAAATAGTAGACCACCGACTTCGGGTTCAGGGACCAAGAAACCGGTGGTTAGGGCTCCAAAGACAAGAACCTCCTCACTATACGTGCCGTGTTAAGAAGAAATGCCTTCTGCATCAGACCCTTGATCCAGCCATCTAACGTGAGCCTCTTAAGGTGTTGGTCGAGGCTCTTGGCTAGCAAACCATGAACAGAAACGACTATCGGAACAATGATCGCCGAATCGACATTCCACATATCGACAATCTCGTGAGATAAATCCAAATATTTTATTTGTTTTTCTTTTTCAACCTTCACGAGATTCTCGTCATGAGGAACAGCGATATCGACAATCATTGCGCGGCGCTCTAATCGATCTATCACCACAATATCAGGCTTATTGGCAACAATAGTCCTGTCTGTGATAACAGATCGATCTCAATATAATGTAGCACGACCATTCTCGAGAACTGGGTCGGGCTCATACCTGTAGTATGGCACCTCCAAATTCACAAGTTTGTATTTAAGGGCAAGTTGTTGATGTACGATCCTGGCTACTTGGTTGTGTCTATGCAAATATTCACCGTTAGCAAGACGAGAACAACCAGAAATAATATGCCTGATAGATTCCCCGGGACGGTGACATGCCCGACATAAGTCAACCGTACCATCCTTCAGGATATATTTTCGATAATTATTCGTCATGATAACTTCGTCCATAATTGCACAAACAAAACCTTCGGTTTCTCCAAAGAGATCACCATACTGTAGCCAGGAAGTTGATGCTTTAAAGTCTATATCGGGCCCGTTCAAAGCCCGATAAAACCGACCATGAAGCTCTTTACCCTTCCACACCTCCTTGCGATCATCAGTACTAAGTACTACAGGTTTGCGCCAATTCTCTTTAGCCAGAGCGAGTGGAGTGAATCCGTTATCCACTGCAACCACATTGCTATGCACTCCCACATCAGTATTAAGACAATATTCTCTGAGATTGTATATCTCGCGATTATGTAGGGTCTTGATATTTAAAAATCCACGACCCCCAAACTTTCGCGGGATATACAATCTCATAACCGACGAACGTGGGTGGTGCATTCGAAATGCAGTCAATAAGGTACGGACTCTCCTGTCAAGGGCATCTAATTCGGTCCGAGTCCATCTAAGTATACCAAAGGAATACATCAGAACCGGCATGACCCAACCATTGTAGGCTCGCACCTTGTTACCCCCCGACAAAAGACTCTTAAAGACTTTTTTCAGGCGGCCGAAGAAGCGTTCCCGCAACGTTTGTTTCATATCAGTTTCTGGTATTCCTAAGGACTGCGAAAAACCTAGATACTTGTAGGTTTCGGTGGCAGAAAGAGATCTGAGTTTTGTTGAATCTGAAAGTTCTATTCCTTCAGATTCTACAATCACACCTTTCTTCACATATATGACTGCACACTTGTCTACACCAAATTCCATCTTGATGGAATTACTAAAGTTTTCAGTGACCTTTAGTAACGCTGTCAATTGTAATTTAGTGGAGGCCAGAAGTTTCAGATCATCCATGTAAAGAAGGTGAGATATAACTCGATCATCTTTCTGTAACCTATAGCCTAACCCTGAACCCTCTAAGAGAGTGCTAAGAGGGTTCAAGGCCAGACAAAACCACAAGGGACTCAAACTGTCACCTTGAAAGATGCCCCTCTCGATCTTTATAAGTACGTCGTTTACCGCAGTTTGGCGACATCCAGGATAGCGAAGGACTGTCCTCCATTGCCCCATACATGACTTCAAGAAAGTGCATAGAGTTGTATCAATTTTATACAACTCCAGCACCTTCAAAAGCCATGAATGTGGAACTGAGTCATATGCCTTCTTGTAATCTATCCAACATGTCGCCAAACTCTTACGATTACGACGTACCTGTTGGCTAATGGTCATATCCACGATAAGGAGCTCTTTAGTGCCACGGGTCCCACTTCTACATATTATTATTATTATTATGTAAACCCGCAGCAAAATGGAACTGGTTAGGTATATCATAGTCATAGTATTGTTTCAGTAAACAGTTTCTAAATGAAAAATAACATCATTATAAAATAAAAATAAATGTAATCAAAGCATAGTATTATTTTTATTGTAAGTACTTTTCTTTATGAATATACTTTTGATAGAACAATTCTGTTAACTCTCCTACATGTGGCTAGTTCATTTGTTCAGTGCATGTACATGCAATGTACTTGACTTGTGATGTTCATGCAAGTGAATGCATCTCATGGCATGAATTATAAAATCTACATACTTAAAGAAATACAATATTGCACACGATATAAGTCAAAAGAGATGTTTCAATTTGGTGCCATTACTACCCTCCATACCTCCGAGATGGTATGCGCTCTTTGGGGGAGGCATTCAAGGCATATCAGAGTGTACAGTGTACTCCAGAACTATCTAAAAATCTGTACAGTGTTTGTTTTTTTTTTTTTATTTAAGCTTACGAAAGAGGCTTTAGTCTACCCGACGGAATAATATATGTGTAGAATCCAAGAATAGGGGCAACCATCCTCATTGTGAGTACAGTCAATGCAGCATGATGACCCACACTGAAGGCTTAGTGAGATGCTTCTGCATCATTGGGTCTCCGGTCTCATACTCAAACAATACGAATGTTGTCATTGCAATGTGTTTGTTCTTTAGTAATATTGATTTACTAAAATAGCTATGACTTCAGTCTTTTAAACTTTCCCAATATAATGTTTATATGATACCTAATCTTAGTAATATGTTTTGTTGGATTTTAATAGGTAGTTAATCGTGACATTTTTATTCGATGACACATGTGGCAATTTAGTATAGACATTAAAAAAGAGAACCGGTTGTGATATGTAGTTTTTTAAATTAAAACTAGATGGTATAAGAAATTAATAATATAATGCATCATTCTCCTAGCCATTATTCCCAAGTTTATTTGGGGTCGGCTACTAGTTCAACCGGTTTTACCTGAATTTCAGTTTTTCCTCGGAGCGACTAGCATCGGACCTCCGCAACCCTAAGGGAGAACTTAAATTCGAAGATTGAACTAGTTGACAGTATATTTGAGGGCACTGACTTCTAAATAACGATTACCATGACAACCGGGACCGACGGTTTTACATGCTCTCCGAGGCACGGGCGTGAATCACCGCCAAACTTCCAAACTCCGGGCACCTATTAGGAATTTTCTAAGAAAATCAAAAAAACAATTTTTGGCCCGACCACTAGACCAATGAGGCAGTAATACATAAAATAATAATATAATACATAAAACTATTAAAATATCAGTATCAATATGGGAGATGGATTCTTTTAATTAAGAAGAAACAAATTTTTTGAACATAAATACTAAATAAATAAGATAAAAATACAGAAATAGTACAGAAATTTATTAATTTTTTTGACAAAAAAATTGACCAAAGAATTGACAATAAAATAAAATCTAATCTAATAAAGAACAAGTGTAATGTTTCCTTCCCTTTCACATGTTCGTGTTCTCATGTGTTGCACATTTAAACATTATTGAAATATTATATTATATCAATTCGTGTATCTTTTTTATTTATGATATAGGTAATTAAAGCAGGATTTTTCTTAAAACTATATGATACCTATCATAGTAGGAATGTGATAATCGGAGAACAAGATGAGTAAATTTAGAAGAAAATCCCAAGGATAAGATTACCGTCGAATTGTTAGGATGAGATTGATGATTGGAAAAGTTTTATTTACTGGAAAATAAAACTCAACAAGTTCCTATGAAAATACTATTAGGTATATATATATCTATATTTATTATGTGTCTTAGGATTATCTTCTATATTTATTTTGAGATGGACTGAAAGCGCAGCATTCGGACGTATTTAGCGGTATTTTTAAATGAAGAATAGTAAACAGTACCACATCGAATGAACTATTTAGTTAACAATTAAAGGCAGACATTGAATTACTCATCAGATATATACTCTATTTTTCTATTTTATTCTCTATACTCTTTCTATATATTTATATACTCTAGAGTTACTCTAGAGTATATAATATAAACTTACTGTAAGCAAGTATACTAATAAAGCATATGAAGCATACTATTCTAGTCTACTTTGAGTATTTTTTTGTGATTATTGATCTAAATTTAAATTATCTGGTTATAGTTACAAGTAAAGTTATGAAAAATCAGTTATAAATCCATAATGAATCAGACAGATGATTGCGAAAATGAAAATATTGCTAATAAATATTGCTTATTAAAAAGTTTGTGATAGAGTTTAGTGATCTTACATGAGTGGATTTAGTTTTCTGCGCACGAAAGCCGGATTCATTACATAATAAGAATTTAATTATGTCAAACAAGTTTCATTACTTACCATATTGGACACGTTCTTTATCAAAGAGATTCTATTTAGACTGAGAGTTGGGACAGCTACCCACACTTTATATCCAGTTCTTCAAGAATGTCATGTCTGGACTTCATTCCTTAGTACAATGCCAACGTCAAGGACTTATCTAAGTCATTGACCCCATAACTAATTATTACGCAAACGTGGGAGGACGATTTCATGCTCACAGTGTGTTAAGTAACCTATTTAATAGCGCCTATTTTATTTAACTGCACTAGAGTCGCAACTTCCAAGTTATTTTTATCCCTTCAGTCAGATAAAGCTACTGTCTGTTTCTTAGTGAAAATTCATGGACAAGTTACTTTTATTTTATTTCTCCTGTAGATTATTTGCAAATATACTTAGAATAGATTTATTTCAATACTTTCTGTTACTTAGTCCAAATTTGCAATCATTTTAGGTAAATATATCTAATAAATACTTTTAAAGCCCATGCTTAATCGAATTGTAGATAAAAACGCTTTCACTATTCTCTTTGTTCACTTCGTGCTTGATAATTAGATCATCGTTACCAAGTTCAATGTGTATTCGTCAAAACAAATTTCATTAGCCCACCTGGAAGATCATTGAGTAACCACTGAACAGCTGTAAGATTAATTGTTATTGCCAATCGAATGACATGAACACACATAAATTTTCATGTATTGATTTTCATTTTCATTTTTTTTATCTTAGCTGCCAAAATGACTCTACCCTGCAGGATGAAATCATGATCAGAATCCAGGAGTGGTGGTCACTGCAACTGCAGATAATGCAGCTTGGAGACCCACACTAAGATGGTCTTGTAAGATGATTTTCACACCCCGTTTGAAGGATCCGGGGTCACAGAGGAAGGGAAACACGTGCGCTGGTAGAGTGTTCCAAGAGAGTTCCATGTTTGAACTGCTCGGCACAGAAAGAAAGATCCGAACCGTTTAGTCTGAGAACGTATGTCAACTACTCATGATTCATGACCATTAAATGTACATTATATGTATGTTGTGTCTTATTATTATTATTATTATTATTAAATCATATAAATATTTATTATCTACAGGGGTAGTCCATAATCATCATAAAGGCTTCACTTACCAATGAAACTCAATGTTTTCCAATGTTGGAGCAGTGGAAATATAAATAAACTTTTATTATTTAGTCAAATGAATCAATAAATTGTTGTTGTGGTAGAATAACCTGAGTGCCTCATAAACATATGTTACCATGACATGAATTTATAAGCGGATTAAAGTGTTTTATGTACATATTGACTGCAAATATTAAAATGAGACTTCTTTTTAAGATGTATTTAGCAAATAGCGTTTACTTTAAGTACGATACCTATTTTCTCTGTAGGTAGAAAACAAAAGAAAGCATAAGTTTCTATGCAGATATGTACTTTAGGCAATGTCGCCATCATGATCTTCATCAATTTATCGATAGCCTCTTATCTGCCATAGGCCTGCACTAAGTAAAGAGGTTTTGATGATATTTCTGACACTTTTCTACACACTTTCCCCGACAACCTGTTGTATCTCTCTAAGTATTTTTGGTACCTAGATGGCAAATAAGTAATTCAGTTTTACTAAGTTACTTTCAATAAGTCAATTTGAATTTACGGAACTGGTTTGGTTTACGCTTATGTGAAATTTATGTTTCAATACACACTGGCTATTGTTAGTAATCTCTCATGTCTGACTATAATAATGATAATTAGAAAGTTAAATAATTACGACTAACAGCCAATTGTTTGGCATTCACAGTAAGAGGAAAAAGGAAGTATTTAGACGTAAGATATTATTAATATTAACAGGTCTATAGGTAAAGCCTAGACTCATTTATGAAGATTTGACATTGTAATGGAAGCTATAATTCTCTGTATTAAGGTACGTGTGTAAGTATAATAGTCTAAGATGGAATCTTAAATGAGCTTGTGTATTTTCTTTTAGTTGTTATGATTTCTATCTATCTGGAACAAAATAGAGAAGTGATTTAAAATTGAACACAAGTGTTGGTGTTCCAAAAAAAGATATACAATAGCAACAAGCAACGATTGACGACAAATAATACATTGTATAATTTTTGGCAGTATTTTACAATGAAGACCTATTTCTTTTATCTTCTATTTCATCGCTATATTTTGAGCAGTAAAGAAAAAAATAATATGTTTTCACACCGCAATATTTATTCATTTGGAATGTACTAAATTACTTTCCTAAGCTACCACGCCTAAAAAGATCATGAATGTCCTTTAAAGTGAGACATGACAAATCTACAGACTGATTTAATCAACGATCGTGGTTTAAGCAAGATGGGGCAACATGCAACACTTCCGACGACTCACTTAGTACTGTTCGCGTCGGACAAAAAGTAATATCCGAAAGAGGTGGCCTGAACTCATCCCCAATGGACTTCTTTCTTTGGGGATACTTTAAAAGTAAAGTTTTCCACAGCAACCCAGAGTCCCTAGAAGAATTAATGGAAAATATGAGAGAGGAAATGCAAAACATTTCACGAAACACTTGTGAGGCCGTCATTGAAAAATTTCGCTCCAGGTTGCAGCAGTGTCAAAATAGTCAATAATCACATATGGATAATGTAATTTTTTAATCAAAATTTCCAGTTGTGTACTATAATAATAAATAAACAGGTTTTTTCTCACATAACTAACTTCATTTAAATTATCATTAGAAATGTAAACGAACTTTTGGTCCACTCTGTATAAGGGATCCGAATCATGAACTACAGAATACTAAATTGTAGACAACAAAACATGTTTTAGGAACACCTGAAAATAAGACATTATCTTTTTCGCCTTTGTATAGAAAACAATACTTTCAATGAATTTATTAGTTAAACTTTAAAAAGTTATTACCAATAAACAATTCATAATGTCTCACTGCTGGGCTCGGGTCTCCTCTCAAGCGTCCCCACGCTGCCGAGTGAGAGTTGGGGACTGGCAAGACACGTTGTGGCTGCGTAATCTTACCGCTGGATGTTTTTAAGCCGCCCGAAGACGTCTACCGGAAACTTTCATGACATATCATGCCACAAACGGTCACCCATCTAGGTCTGCCCGCGCTACCGTTGCTTACCCTCGGTGATTATTTCCATCCACCACTACACTATGAGCGCTTCGCCTATTACCTTCACCACTAAATATTATGGTGACACAGTTCTTGCATCTTTAATTATATAGTAAACTATTATATTGAGAGTTTTAAAAAGTCTATTGAGCTAATAGTTTTGTTCTTTAGTAGACAATTACGTAAGCTTACCTTGACATGGCTTCAATGTCTTAGTATGTTGTAAGATATAATAAATAATTAAAAGTTTTACAGGATATAAGACTGCTTTTAAACTAAGTTACAAAATTTAAGTCAATATTATCCTGTTAATATAGAAAAAACACAAATGACTTTAACTGTATTTTTTGAAATAAATAAAAAAATCTATATTTTCGAACATCAGCCACTTAGTAGGCCTATCATGTTTGATACCATACAATTTTATTTTGGGTTTTTTTTATATGAGCCTACCAATATGACTTCAATTTGCCTGATAGTAAGCATGAGTAGAATACATAAATAGTTGTGATATATAATACTCATGGCGAATGTCATTGCTATAGAGATTGACATGTGCTCGTGCCTCTCTCGTCTGTCTCTGCCTATCTCTGCACTCACTGCTGTCATTTAAAGTTGGTCTTCTGTGGGAGAGAGAGTACCAATTCCGTCGAGCGGGCCCATTCATACTGAAACCAACGTGGCCTACTACTTTGCTTGCCCCCGATACTATAAAATTATGATAATTCATCTTATGATTCGAAATTACTATATATTATATTACTCTAACTAAGCACATTCAATTTGCAAAACAATTACTTCGGTCTATTTAAACAATTATTTAAAAAATTAAGATACTAACATGATCATAGGTAATTAGACAAGGTTGAAAGTTATTTATAGATACCGGATACGGAGAAATGTAAGTACTCTTTAGCTAAGCATCTGTTCGAATAACCTCACCCTGAAGGTGAGGCGTCATGTAAAAGCCTTCTGTCAAGGAGATTTTAAAATGATAATGGTCATCATTTATACTTCAAACATACCCAGTAAAACTGTACTTGGTTTGTGGTCTAAGTAGCAATTTTAACCAGGTTTGAAGAGCTTGTTCTTGAAGAAAAACATAAAATATACCAAAAATCATTCATCATCCTAAAATTATTATTTAACAAAGGACTATTATCTTTCTTCTATTATTTAGTGTCTTCAAGAAATTATTTTTTACCTGACTAAAGTTTAGTATAGTTTAACTTCTTATTAATAACCCCGTCATTTCGTAAGTTTTCAGATGATATGCACGTGGTATACCAATAATATTACAACTCAACATACATAGTTAATATTACTTAATCTTTCTTATTGTTATCATAACTAGATGTTAGGATTGTTGCGATGTATCAATAATGTACAGACTGATAATATACTCCTCGGGGCGTCAGAGGAGGTCTCACAGTATCTATCCATCGTGGGCGGTGCAACGGCAGGAACTTCAAAATAAGTGTACACTTGTGTTGTCCAATGTCACATTATAATTATATTTAAACATCTTACATATTAACGTAAGGGTTAACAAGATTGAAATGAGTTAAGAGTCAATAGGTTAGTACACGTGCACCTCGTGCGGCAGCCGTCAGTAAAATGATCGACCGCCATTACGGAAATTGTCCGCTCTTATTTTCAATATCGATTACAGAATCGACTAAAACTAAAACAAAAATAATACATTGAGTTATGATTACAGTATATAATTATTAACAGTAACGTAATTTATGGTAGGTACATAATTACGCGCTAATCACGCGCTGTCATACTTATTACTCAGATGGTAAAAGTTTAACTATTTCTTTTGTTTTTAGTTTTTATACTAAAAAATACATTTTCAAAAGCTTAAGAATTACTGACAGTATTATTTTATCATTCTTATTCAATTTTAATAATTACTTTATAAATAGATAGAAAATTATATTGATAGCATATAGTTGAATATTCTTACAAACAAAACTGATCATGAATAGTATTGAGAGTAGACAAATAAATTAATGCAAAAAATATTTGGGGTTCAATTTTTTTTTTCAGGAAGCGTTTGTTTTAATTACAACAATTCGTTATTTATGAATATTTTAGTTTACCTTATGAGATTCAAAAAACTACTAAATAACCGTGTAACAAATTGGATTAGTGCATAAAATGTAAATGTCTCGTTATTGATGTTTTTTGTAGTTTTAGTAGGTCACTATATCACGTCACGGAAGTGTTTAATGCTGATGAGCTGATGAGCTACAAAGCTATCATATCCCCATTGGTAGTGAGATTTAGAGTGAAGCCTATCAAGTAGGGTCTTTAATCAAACTGTCATCTGGATTAAGTAGGACAAATATGCCATAAAAATTTGAACTGTTATTCCGAAAGTATGTCCTTTGTTATACGGGATCATTCCATATCTTCCTCTGAAGATAAAATAATTCAAATATCTTAATTTATTATGTACATTGTACAAGCATATTAAAGGAAACGGAATAGATAGAGGTATACACAAAAAGAAGTAGACATTAAGAAAGATGGATTTTCGTATTTATTTATTACTAATCTGTACTTTCCAATAAATAATAAAAAAAAGGCAACATAAGTATATTTTGTATTATTAAAGTAAAAGCAATAAACTACAATATTATATGAGGTAAGCTGACTATTACGATGTTGTTGTTATTACTGTGTCCTCTCACACAATCTTCATCATTTACCGAGCAATGAAGCCACTTTTACAATTCTATCCTAAAAAATAAAAAATATTCGATTAAATGCTACTTCATCATCAGCCTATTGTAGTCCAGTACTGGATATAGGCCTTTCTAATCACACGCCACTTGATTCGATAAATCATCTAGAAGAACTTCAAAAAATACATCTAATTAACCGACTTGAAATGAAATATATATTAATATTTAGTCAAGTGAGGCATGTACCAAAAATTACATGCTTTTGTAAGAATGTAGCTGAAATTAAAGGTAGAAAATAATGTGCTAGAAAAGCAATTTAAAAAAATATAATAACAATTATTTGCCTAATCACTTTTGGTTAATATTAATTACTCACTTCTGGAAGGGAATAAATTCTTCTTGGTAAAATACGGTATCCGTTTTCATCAGCATTATAACTTACAGTTATTTCTTGTCCATCGGGGTCTGTGTATGAGTATGAACCCTCGACATCAATATACTTATTGTTTTCATCGACAATCACTAGCTGACCAGTTTCTTCACGAGTGATACCATTCGGGGTCATGAATCTATAATTCAAAGCTAAATATATAATAAAAATTATGTAAATATTCTAAGGTTTTGGCCGCGGTTTCACCGACGTGTTTGTCGGTTATCCCGGTGAAAAGTAGCCTATTTACTTTCTCAGGCTCTAAACTATTTTTGTACCTAATTTATATTAAATCAGTTGAGTAGTTTGACGTGAAAGTACGAGAAACAGACAGAGTAACAAGTAACAGTAACAGAGTAACAAAATTGTAACTGGACTAATCAATTTGTGTTAATTTAAATTTTGAAAGTGAACATTGACACTCCAATCCACTTCACGAAACAAATTATTTCATGAAATAATTATTATATGATTTTTTCATAGTATTATTACCGGAATCTGTAGTTTCCAGACCCATCATTGGTGTTTTCATATCCAAAAGTATTGTCTTCATCACCAGCAACCACGACTAGGAAACAAGCGACTATAACGAGGAACATATTCACTTTATCTAATGTTAATACGCCATTGCTTATAATATATAGGTGTAAAATATTTGCATCAAAAAACTCAAGGTTTATGTTAAAGTTAAACATGTTTATTTACCATAGCAACTAAGATAAAAACTAAGATATTTACAGTATCTACGAGTACTATTGAATAGTGTAATATCATTATAAATCAAAACCTATACTTTGAAATGAGGTTTTGGCCTACTTTTCCACACAGGCCAAAAGGGATGGCATGGGGTTTGTTTTAAGTGTTACTTATCTTTGTAGTGCTTTTGTTGTGCATAGCTGGTTCCCTTAGTCACCTCTTACAATATTCATAGGATAAATCGGGGTAGTGACACTACACTGATAGACATTTGTAAGTGTTTATTACAACCCATAACAATTGGTCAAAAAAAATGCTATACTGCAATTATTTCCTTAAAATTTGCCTTGGAGATACAGTGATTCTTGTCAAATACTACTTTTAGACCGCGGGTAAATTAAAGAACGAAAATTAAAGAAGAAAAATGTTGTTCATCGGAATGTGTAAACATTGTTGGTCGAAAGTGTCCTTCAAGTAACCCTCCCCAATTTGCAGAACACTTAACTGTCACCACAGGATAGGCAAGGTATGATATGGTAGGGTTTAGTACGGTATGGTATGGTATGGTATGGTATGGTATGGTATGGTATGGTATGGTATGGTATGGTATGGTATGGTATGGTATGGTATGGTATGGTATGGTATGGTATGGTATGGTATGGTATGGTATGGTATGGTATGGTATGGTATGGTATGGTATGGTATGGTATGGTATGGTATGGTATGGTATGGTATGGTATGGTATGGTATGGTATGGTATGGTATGGTATGGTATGGTATGGTATGGTATGGTATGGTATGGTATGGTATGGTATGGTATGGTATGGTATGGTATGGTATGGTATGGTATGGTATGGTATGGTATGGTATGGTATGGTATGGTATGGTATGGTATGGTATGGTATGGTATGGTATGGTATGGTATGGTATGGTATGGTATGGTATGGTATGGTATGGTATGGTATGGTATGGTATGGTATGGTATGGTATGGTATGGTATGGTATGGTATGGTATGGTATGGTATGGTATGGTATGGTATGGTATGGTATGGTAAGAGTATTTTGCCTGGCTCTTAACCTAAGAGCCTGTGTAGCTGCAAAATCTTATCGCCTCTGTGACAGTCCTCTATCACCTTTATCATGTAAAGTACTCTGATGAGCTCTTCCAACTGGTCCAGACTTCTTCCTTTCTCTACACGACAACACATGCTGGCATTGAACCTCATCGTTTTAGAGTCATAGAAATACACTCTCGAGCTAAATGGTTCAACTCTTTCTTCCTGTCGTCAGTCAATCAGTAAAATCTTTTTTCCTTCCCACTGTGATTCCAGGTTCTTTAATCGAGGCGTGCAAATTGTTGCATTATTTGCATTCGTTACGAAGATAATGATCACCACTTTTGGATTTTAGTTATATTTCAACCAATACAGTCACTACGGTAGGATCATATTATATGTTTGCTATCATATGTTTTGATCATATATGTATTTAATATATTTCAGAGTCCTAACGTTATGACAAACATTACGATTTTATTTTTGTCACTTTGTTTTGTATATTAATTTTGTTATTTGACGAGTAATGTGAAATAATTGACTGCCTTGTTAGTCTAGTGGTAAGCGTATGAGGCTGCTGATCAAGAGGTCTCGGGTTCGATTCCCGGGTCGGACTAAATATTTGTGTGATCCACAAATATTTGTTTCGGAGTCTGGGTGTTTTCTATGTATAATATGTATGTATTTACAAAAAAAAAGTATATTTATGTATTTATATCAGTTGTTTGATACCCCTAATACAAGCTCTGCTTAGTTTGGTACTAGATGATGTTGTGTGTAAGATGTCAAAAAAAATGTATCCGTCACTTCAGGATACCCAACCTAAAAGAGATATATACGGGTCGTAACAGTCTCATAAAGTAAGTAAAATAAGATTATTCTCGATTTAAAGGTCAGGCCCTTGTCGGTAGAGCAATCGCCACTCCTGTCTATTTTCTGTAATTCATTTGATCTTTTAATAGGCCACGACTCCTACTTTCTCCTTTACTTGCAGTATGTACGCCAATCTGGACCTTCCTTGTTATCTTTTACCTTTCAGCTTTCCTTCCAGAAAAAATGGTTTTAAAAAGGTTGGTCGTATCTTATCAAATGGCCAACCATTATGCCTCGTCTGTTGACAACAGTTTTCAAAAGTCTACCTTCTTCGTTAACCATTAGATTTAGATCCTCCCTCGTTACATTTTTTCTCTATCCAACTGATGTTCATCATCCACCTCCAGCACCATATTTAAAATGCTGCCAACCTGTCTCTATCTCTTTGAGTCAGCGTCCACGTTTCGCAGCTATAAAGCGCAATGCTCCAAATATAAGGTTTGATGAGCTGCCTTTTTATGTTCATGTTAATCTTTGCGTTAAATAGATGTTTCTTGCGGCTGTAGGCTTGTTTCGCGATTGCTAGTCTCTCACCATGTCCGGAGAACATCTCAAATCCTGTGTTATTCGGCTACTTAGATACTTAAAGCTTTCTACTTGTTTTATGGGATTGCTGTAAATTTAAGTATAACTGGCTATTGTTTTAGATTTAGAGGTAATTAGAATTTTCATTTTAGCAGTCTATACTTAATCCAAAGTCTTTAAAAGTAATATTCATTATTGTTAGCAGTTGTTCTAAGTTGCGCGTGGTATCGGCGATAGTTGCAATTATGATATCATCTGCAAATCTAATAAATGATATTTTTTCGTAAAATGTCTTTACTAAAGTTGTTACGTAAATAATTAACATATGGGTAACAAAAAAAATACAATAAATGAACATTTAAAAATACCGCAGAAGAGTATTCTTTGCTTAAAGAAGTAAAAGTAAATCTAATACACGTGTAAAGAGAGCGACGAAAAACATCTATGAACTCTTAGCTTCAAGAAAATAAGAAGTCATAGGGAAAGAGGATTAATCACAAAACAATCATTTCTTTGTGTTTAACGGAGATGCTTATGAGAACCCCCTGCTTTATGTGTCTTCTAACTTGTGTTATAGTATCAATAGAAGTCCTAGCCGGATTCTTGCCACCTTAGCAACCTTATCTAAAGCAGTTGCTTAAAACATCGTCTTTTCTACATGATCTTGCTCCTTAAACATCGTCATACGAAGCATGCCTTTTAAGTTTTGTCATTTGAAGAAAAAAACACAACTTGTAACAACTTTTTTTTGTTAGTATAAATAATTCGTATTAGTAACACAATAAGATGACGTATTTGGGTAAGCGCCATCTTTATCAGGTTAGCGGTAGCTCTTACATTCCTTCTTCATTGGTTTTAGATAAACTTTCACCAGTCGTCAGATGGCGTCATCTCTCTTAAATATATCACTGATGAGATTAATACTCTGTGGTAATTTGTGTTCTATGTTATCTTTGTTCATAAGTCTGTTTTGTCTATGAGAATCAGGTGATGTTTTTTGATCTTAGACTAAGAATGACCAAGACCTGACATGCCAACAAGCGTTACCACGAGAGAGTGGGATAACGATACCATTTTCCAGTATGTTAGAGAAAAATAGAGATACGTATTTTTTGTCCTTATCGCCGTATAGGTTTGTCACAAAACATTTGTGTCAAACAAATTTCAAAGCGGGAATTTATCAGGAGTGAAAATAAGGCTTTTTGAATGAATTACTGTGTGATTTTAAGTTTAACTAATTGTTTTCAACCCAGATACTTTAACAAATATGGTACAGTGTTGTGTTTTCGGCTGCAAAAGCCGTGGTGAACGCAAATATTAAAATATAACCTTTCACACGTAAGTATAAAAAATAGCGTTTTATCGGCCTAATATTGTTTTTAATATTAACTACGATTAGTTACATCAATTTTTGTTTGTTAATGTGCAGAAATAATTGAAAAAAAGTGATAAAAACTAGTTTCTATAGTGTGAAAATTTTGTAATTATCCGACCAAATTGCGTAGGTTGTTACAGCTAAAGTTTGAATGACCATTAATGTGTTAAGGTAATTTTGCAAGGTTACCAGCATTTTAGGGATAACACATCAGCCTTTTGAAATTACCCCATATGGTGAGGAAATTTAATTTGATTTGATTTGTGTTTTATTGTCCTCCAGATTTCCAAAAGATGAAAATGTGCGTAAAATGTGGTTGAAGGCTACTGGACGACAAGGTTTGGCAATAGCAATAGCTTTATGTAAAAATATTTGAACGTAAGGATATATTACAGTACAAAAATATGCTGATAACTAGAGACAAGAAAATAAACTAATTTCTTCAACATACTTATTTTATTTAAGGGCCAATAAATACTTTAACCTTCTAAAAAATGTATTTTTTTATTGTAATCAATCTTGATCCCGGTTACATCCTCAGCTTTCGTTTTGAAGGCCTTCTATTCTAATCTAACCATATTTGACAGATTTTCAAAACGTTTGGAACAGTAAACGGAATAACAATTCTCCCTTATTAAAGGGGAATTGTTTTAACCTGGCAACATTAATATTTAATGTACTTTGTTGCTATCCCTTACGGGTGCACGCATATGACCGGTCTAGGTCATTCTTAGTCTAAGTTTTTGATTAATGAATAGAGGGTAAAAGTTTTATTCCAGCGGGACCTTGAAATGTAATATAAAAAGCGGGCCCTGATTCCCCGTAAAAAGCATTCTTAGTTCTACTGCGATATTAGGCGAAACTCTGCCCGTTGTAATATTGGTTCGTGAAGAATTCCTGTTGTGTAGCCCGCTCTCCAAAGTGGTGAGAAATCTGCTTTCTTTATTTAAACTATATTTCTTTGTACCAGTCTGTTTGTGTGAATACTTACTTAAGATTGTGTCTCCTCTTTTTTCCTAGGGTTCCAAGGATTGATTTCAAGTTTTGGTTTGAGTTTTACATCAAGAAACGCACACGTACGTCACCAACGTGGTCTACCTTCGGCTATACCTTCGGGCACAATTGGCGAGTCCCACTAGCGGTGCGTGGGCTATCCAGCGTGCAGAAGTGATTGGGGTTCAGGAGAGCTCCCTCCCGTACGACATATCCCCCAGACTTGCCACAGGATCACGTATGGTTTTATAATCCAATAATCATATCACTTGCTAATATCTTATCTTGTCCACCGGCACGCGCTTCCCGAGGCTACAAGATGAGAGACCCCAGGGACCATGTGGGGGTGGATTTGTTTTCATGCCCGGCGTCTGCACATCCCTGTCGAGCCCCCATAAGGCTAAGGCATGGTAGAGAATATGAACTTTAAGGCCCTGCGCGCACGGGAAACTTTTGTCACTGTGACTGTTTTGTCACTTTCATGATGGCTGTAGAATTATATGGAGATGCGCGCACGTTGCGACGTGACAATCGGATGACAAAACTGTTTTGTGCCTGCGAAGAAGCCTGCGACAAAACTGTCACCGCGCCGCTAGATTTAGATACAAGCGCGCGCACGAGTGACGAAACAGTTTCTGCCTGTGCCCTAAGCCAAAAGCGGAAAGCGGAAAGGATTAACTTTTTATTTATATTTTCAGACAACTTGAAATAGCATTGTAATCAAAACAAAAGTGTCTCCTAGCGTTCAATCACCACATTATCATAAAGGGTCTAAGCAGTATGCCTTGAAGTTGTTCTAATAAAATATTCAAGGTTTTTCTTCGAAATTACTAGAGCTTGAATTATTTTTAGCGAAAATGAAATATGATATAATTTGTGTAGGTGAACACTGGATGAAAGATTATTAGATGTTATTTAATTTTGAGAATTACAAAATAATCGAATAATTAATGTTAATTGTTATAATCGAATTCTTGAACTAAAAAATCGATAATTTTACTGATAAGAGATCACACAGATTGTTTAATAAATATTTTTGTTTTTCATAAAATGGATTTATATTTATATTGTAAATACAGAAAAGATTTAGAAATCGATCTTTTAGAAAATGATTTTTATTAATAATCGATTCTTCATGTTCTATTCTAATCGAATCAAAAATCCCTACAAAAAGTTTATCCTGACGCCATTTTCCGTGCCCCGCTCTCCGCTTACTTTTGATTGCCCGCTGGCGATAAGCAAATATATATAGTATATAGATGAAGTGGAAAGAAGACCAGTACTTTAAGAGAAAAGATTAAAATAATATTCTGACATATGATAAATACTAGGCATGCCTTTTAAGTTCTGTCGTTTCCATATTTAACGGCAATTTTGAATTTGGAACAGTTCTATATTCGAATGTGTTTAAATTTTGAATCTCAAAACATTTTTAACACCCCAACTTTAAAGTGGAATAAATGTTATAATTAGTGTTTTGAGCGAAGGGAAAAGTGTACTAAACTATGTGGTGAATACTTTGAACATATGCAGTAATTCATTAAAAGTTTCTACACTCATTCGAAAACTTTTACGGCGTATGTATTCGCAAATAATGACTGTCTCTTCCAAATGCATATCGTTAAATGAATCATGGATTTACAAAAATGTTTCGTGACTGTCACTCCCCGTGTGCGCACTCAGATTTTGAGACGCGACGCGACACGACAAAAACTTTTTTGTCGCAGCGACAAAAGTCACCCGTCAGCGCACTGCTTAAATTTAGATACTGACCCTCTTATTTATAAGTATAATAATATGACTAATAAATTAAATTGTTAATGTTAACTTTCTGTAGTAGGGCCTACTTGTACTCTCTAAATGTGTTTTATACTGATTATATATACATGTGTGAAATCGATAATCTTTGTTTTTCTTGAGGAATTCCCTGGTCACCCATCGACACAGTGCACAATTTATTGATAATCTTAGTATTCTCTGTAGTTTCTTCTTTTTTCTTTATTTAGTTTTCTTTCTGTGAACGGCGCCCTGGGATATGTCGCATATTTCTACTGACTGCGCACCGGTGAAGTGATTCCCCCTGGTAGGGCAAGGGCCTACTAACCCCCCTTTACCGGGGCTAGGGGTTACAAATTGGCGCGCCAACGTTTGGCTTAGAAACCGAACTTTTCTTTGTGTGTGTGCTGTGCCGGGGTGTTTTGGTTGTTTTTCAAGGAAACCATCCGTCCGATACGTCCCAGGACGTTAATTGGTTTTGCGAGTGCAGCGCATATAATCTAATCTATGTTTGCATTTTTTCAGCGCTTCATACCACCTTATAGCGGCATGCAAACTTAAAATTCAAAATTTATGTTAAAATTTCTTCTGCACAAACATTTGGTAAGTTTGGATCATCATATTTTGGAATTCTGTGTTTTATGTTTCTGTGTTTTGTCCTTTTGGTTTTGTTAGGTTTCACACATTTATATTTTTACCCCTTTTTGTCTGTTGAAGAAAAGTCACTTTGTGAGGGTGTTTTTTTTTCAACACTATATTATACTACCTACTTACAAACTAAGTAAGGAATTTATATTTTAGAACTTTGTATCAAGTCAATACTTGACTATAAACTTAATATATTTATTTAAACAAAAGGATTTGTTCTCCTTCTGTCTTGATGAATAATAATATAAATTTATTAAGTTAATTTAAATTCAATTTGGAAATACCCTTCTTGTGTTAGGGTAAAGAAAATTTTTTTACAACTTGAAACTTGTGTTGTGTTATTGTTTTAAAGAAGCAATAATATAAGGTTATTAACTTGTATTAACCAATAACTGTGATTGTGTTCTTCAAACGCGTTAAATCACCAATTAGTGTTTTTTATTGTAACTGCTTTCAGTTGAACAGCTGGGAGGTAACATAGGTACTTAGTTTTTTTAATTTATCTAAAATTTGAATTTGTGTAATTGTTGTTACCCTACAATTTAAATCTTTTTTGTTTTAAATACTTTTACTCACAACTTATATGTGGTAATTTCACTACATCTGACTTTGTTGTATTAAAAAAAAAAAAGAATTTGTAGTTACCTCACAAATTCGAACTTTTTTGGTTTTAAATAATTTTACTTTTAAATAATTTTACTTTTATCTTATGAACTTTGTTCGTTTTAAATCATTTTAACTTACAACTTAATTAATTGTGGTTGTTGATTAGTTAACTCAGTTAACTTAACAAAACTTTGTATTTAGATGCAACAGTCTAAGCTGTTCTTTTGTAATTAATATTTTTTCTCTCTAGTGTATTGAAAAAACTTAGTGCTGTTCCCTATCATAGTTGACATTAGATTGTAATAGTGAATTACCATATACTTTGAAAAATATACTTTATAGTGTTAACAGTTATATACTGTAGATACTCACTTTAACCCTACTTTATATTGCTAATAGTGAGTTACTTTATGTACTACATATTAATACTGACTTGAACTATAACCATATACTGTAATTAGGGAATTAGTGCGGTGTAACTTTCTCTTTTGGCGCTGGGATTGACCTGGTGCATTAACTTAGTTTGTCTTTGAGCTATAACTTTTAAATTTGGAACTATATTAGAGCTATAACTTTTAAATCTTATAACTTTGAACTTTAACTTAGAACTTTAATTTTTTTTGTACATCATGGCCCAGTTAGCTAGGTGTATAAATTATTTAGAAAGGAATAAACTTATTAATGCTTTGTCTGCCATGGGGTTTTCAGTTGGCGCTGATGACACGGTGGCAAGTCTTGGGGATAAGCTGCAAACTGCATTGTGTCTTCTCCGGCGTGGCAGCATTGGTGCCAGCACCTCTCTGTCCCTGCTTCTGCTGATATGAAGCTGTTTCTGACTTTATGGTTTGAATGAACTGTATATAGTTCGGTATTCAGGTGATCCTTTTGAATTTACTTTTTTGTGAAATTTTACCTTAGTTTTTTTGTTAGAATCTAGTCACTTTAGGTTGTCAATGTATGCTTAGGTGTCTTCTGAGATATTGTCTGTTGCTAGGTCGTGGTTTCGATTACCCCGAACTGGTAGGTGTCCGTGACCAGTATTGAGCATCTCTGTCTGTGTCTATGTCTGCGGTCAGCGGTCACCTATTCTGTCTAAAGATGTATCGGTTAGGGAATCAATGCCAGCCCATGGTGACGGTCCTCACTACACCTCACCTGAGCTGGTAGGGGGTCCATTAGACTCGTCTCATCGAGGCCACTACTTATTAAAAAAAAAAAAAGAAATTTTTTTTTCTCTGTACTTATCTGGTTAGGTTTACTACTGTGTACTTACTGTACCGTCTTAGTCTCTCTGCTGTGTACTAGTGAACTTTTATAAGACTTAATGTCAATAATGTTTTGTCAACTTTAGTATAGACGCTTATTGTCTGGTGACTAGTTCTTCAGTTATTTCCTCTCACACTTCTGCTAGTGGTGAGTATCAATTGGTGTGTCTTCAGTGGGGGTTTGGTATTTTGTGGTTGGTGACTGTGTGTGTCTTTGGCGAATTAAAAAAAGCCTACACGCTGTTGTGTCAGGTCCCTTGTCACCTGACACAGCTGTTGATGATGATGGTTGGGAGCTCTGTGGGTTGATGTGGCAGGACCATGCTAGTTCTGCACACAACTGTGTCTGCAAGTTGCAGTCTTTCTTTTATGTGGGGTAATGCCCGTACTAGGCTTACACACATCCTTCTCTGCATGTTGCACTTCTCTTCTCTTTGTACCGGGGTATGACTGGCCTATGGCATAAGTCTACCCGTCGGGTGTATTCTAGTTACAGCGGGTCGTGACTGTAACAAGTTCGCCAAAGACAAGACACACTCATCGCCCGAGATATCTCACCTGCTGGTAGATAGCATTAATTTGATACCTCACCGCTAACCCCTGTCCTTATGTTTAGGTCAGGCCTTTTTTTTTGAACACTTAAAACTTAGACTTTATTCTGCTTGAACTCTTGTTGAAATTTGTATTAGTACTAGCTTTGGTAATTACTTGTTGTCACTCAATTTTTTTGTAGCTCTTGGTAGTAATTAAATTTAGATTCGTTGGGACTTAGGAAGAGAATCTCTGTTTTATTGGATGTTACTAACTTAGCTTCACTGTTTTGTAATTTAGATTTTTTTGTTCTTTTGTTATATAGGCAATCTTTTAATTTCCTTCGCACCCTGCTCAGGAAATTTCACGGGGGAGGGGGTATTGTAACAACTTTTTTTTGTTAGTATAAATAATTCGTATTAGTAACACAATAAGATGACGTATTTGGGTAAGCGCCATCTTTATCAGGTTAGCGGTAGCTCTTACACTCCTTCTTCATTGGTTTTAGATAAACTTTCACCCGCGAGTCGTCAGATGGCGTCATCTCTCTTAAATATATCACTGATGAGATTAATACTCTGTGGTAATTTGTGTTCTATGTTATCTTTGGTCATAAGTCTGTTTTGTCTATGAGAATCAGGTGATGTTTTTTGATTAATGAATAGAGGGTAAAAGTTTTATTCCAGCGGGACCTTGAAATGTAATATAAAAAGCGGGCCCTGACTCCCCGTAAAAAGCATTCTTAGTTCTACTGCGATACTAGGCGAAACTCTGCCCGTTGTAATATTGGTTCGTGAAGAATTCCTGTTGTGTAGCCCGCTCTCCAAAGTGGTGAGAAATCTGCTTTCTTTATTTAAACTATATTTCTTTGTACCAGTCTGTTTGTGTGAATACGTACTTAGGATTGTGTCTCCTCTTTTTTCCTAGGGTTCCAAGGATTGATTTCAAGTTTTGGTTTGAGTTTTACATCAAGAAACGCACACGTACGTCACCAACGTGGTCTACCTTCGGCTATACCTTCGGGCACAATTGGCGAGTCCCACTAGCGGTGCGTGGGCTATCCAGCGTGCAGAAGTGATTGGGGTTCAGGAGAGCTCCCTCCCGTACGACATATCCCCCAGACTTGCCACAGGATCACGTATGGTTTTATAATCCAATAATCATATCACTTGCTAATATCTTATCTTGTCCACCGGCACGCGCTTCCCGAGGCTACAAGATGAGAGACCCCAGGGACCATGTGGGGGTGGATTTGTTTTCATGCCCGGCGTCTGCACATCCCTGTCGAGCCCCCATAAGGCTAAGGCATGGTAGAGAATATGAACTTTAAATTTAGATACTGACCCTCTTATTTATAAGTATAATAATATGACTAATAAATTAAATTGTTAATGTTAACTTTCTGTAGTAGGGCCTACTTGTACTCTCTAAATGTGTTTTATACTGATTATATATACATGTGTGAAATCGATAATCTTTGTTTTTCTTGAGGAATTCCCTGGTCACCCATCGACACAGTGCACAATTGATAATCTTAGTATTCTCTGTAGTTTCTTCTTTTTTCTTTATTTAGTTTTCTTTCTGTGAACGGCGCCCTGGGATATGTCTCATATTTCTACTGACTGCGCACCGGTGAAGTGATTCCCCCTGGTAGGGCAAGGGCCTACTAACCCCCCTTTACCGGGGCTAGGGGTTACAAACTAGAACCGTAAAGTACTTTTTATTGTTTTCCAAAGTATGTAATAAATACTTATTCACTGTGTAAAATATATGTGTAAAATATATTATCTTAATCTGCTGTTAAATCGTTGTTATTTTCATATCTAAAAGTCTTGATTTCAGCAGCATCCATAATTATGACAAACGCAACTATAAGGAAGAACATGATAACTATATAACTAGTATTATTTTAATATTTATCACAATATTCAGGTAAAATATTTGAACCAAAAAGTTTAGGTTTGATTTGAGCGAATAGTGTGGTTTGTACTTTTTATCGATGTTTTTTTCACTCAAATTTGTAAAAAAATACTAATCTGCAACTTTTTTAATAATACCGCACTATTTCATAACAGATAATATATTGCATAATGAATAGTAATGTAAAATAAACTGTTTAAGACCAAAAATTTTAACATAGCTCATTTCAAAATTTATATTAGTTTAGTTCAGCAAGTAATGGTTAAATAACATTTTAAAATTATTTATCATAATTATACTTGAGTACCATTCCTACAAATCTTTTAAACGAAACTAATGGATGATTGAAGCTTGTTGATGACTCATATTATTTCGTATTACGTATTAAGGTTGTTTGTATGAAGGACACATCGTTTGATGTTAAGACTCGAATCAAACAGGAGTAGCTGTGCATATCATAAATGTTTTGTTAACCATAATACATTGCGATATTCTACACCAAAATTATAATGTAGTACTTAGTTAAAAAAAAGGAAAAGGATAAACTCAATTATGACCAAACCTTTAAATATCTGTCTTAAATATTAAATTTTGTAAATAGTTAATATAAATATATATGAATGTTAACAGATGTGCACAATATTTAATAGTTTAGCAAGTTTCAGTCCATCGGCTTCCCAGCCTTTATTACCATTAATTTGGGGTCGGTTCAAACAGTTTTACCTGAATATCAGTTTTTCCATGAAGGGATCTCATCGGACGTTCGCAACCCTGAGGGAGAACTGAAATTCGAAAGTTGTACTAGTTATCAGTATATTTTGGAACAAGGGATACGACAGGGCCCTTCGAGGGGACTTCTGGGCCTGATACTTGACAGTAAGTGGCTCTTCGACGAGCATTTCCGACAGCTTGCTGCGAAGTTGGTCGACACAGTTTTCGTCCTATGGCGACTTTTGACCAATTTTGGGTAGAGTGTCGCGACGAGACAGCTGTACACGGAGTTTATCCGGTCTATGGCGCTGTACGGTGCACCGGTGTATGCTGAGGCTCAGACCGCACAGAATAGGGCACGCCTCTGGCGCCCTCAGAGTTTATTGGTGGTAAGAGTTATACACGTTACACACGCGAGGCGGCGTGCGTCTTAGGCGACACGGTGTGGTAGCCGGAACATGCCCGTGGAATTTGGAGGCGGAAGTGCTCGCCGAAGTTTATCGAAGAGTGAGTGAGTGAAGAGTGGCGAGTGGCATGCAGTCGCTCGCCAAGCCACGATGGTTCGGTTGGTCGTTCCGGCTGGAGACTCCACGTGCTAGCTTCGCTGCCGTGGAGACTCCACGTGCTAGCTTCGCTGCCGTGGAGACTCCACGTGCTAGCTTCGCTGCCGTGGAGACTCCACGTGCTAGCTTCGCTGCCGTGGAGGCTCTCCAGCCGGCCATCTTCGAGTGGGCAGGGCAGCAGCACGGGATTCTTTTACTTCTGGCTGACGCAGGTCCATTCCGGGCACGATTGTTTCGGGCAGTACCTGCATTCGGTCGATAGGAGGGAACTTAGTCTCACCTGACCAACCACTGTTACTCAGCACACGCTGGTGATTTGTCTTGTACTTGACTTACAATCTCATTTTTTATTTATATTATAGACATTAATTTGTACGTTGCACACTAGTAGTTAGGTTGTACGAAAAATCATGAATGAAGTTGTACAACATGTTTACAAAAAGAACAAGTCAGAAAAAGATTCGTTATTACATCGGTCTATTTTGACATCGTATACTCTCCGGGTACTGAATGTTGAGATTACATTGCAAAAAAACAATGTAGAAAAATAATCTGTGTACTACGATTGTTAATACATTTAATGTCACTGTTTCATTTCTTTATTTTCCAAGTAATCCATGTGGGAGAGGATTTTCTGGAAGCCATCCATTCTAAAACAAATAAAATAAAACATTTTTTTAATAAAATACAACTTCTGACTTAGGTAAAATAAGATACAAATAATAACTTTTACATAGATTGTGTAAAGTAAGATATGGTCATAAAAAACAAGTAAAGAATATTTAAAATTTTAATAAAATAAATTTTTGACGGTAAGTGTCAATATCAACCTGAGAGTGTTAACCTGAACCTGAAGAATTTTGACAGTGCGTAAGTAATAAAGTAATCGACTTTAAGACTTAGACAGCACCTTATTCACTTGTCTGGCTATCCTTTACAACTTTACATGAACGGCCTGCTCTTAGATATTTGCCGTTGTAAGAAATAAAATGACAAATTACATACTAAAACCTTCCTCGAAAACCAATCTATTCATTTCTGAAAACGGCAAAGGACTTTTTTGTTCTATATAATATGTAGTGATAATATTTTATTTGAAAAAAAGGATAAATACTTTCAGAGCTTGTACTGCGTACCTACCAGACAGCTGTCTAAACAGTCGGCAATATGAGCTGATACATTGAGTTAGAACGTAATACACTTTTTACGTAAATACCTGCATTTTATTTACAGAAATACCCTAGCTTCGAAACAAATATTTACTGGTTATACAAACATTTTTCCGACCCGGGAATCGAACCCGAGAGCTCTAGCACAGAAGTCACATACGCTACCACTGTGTCACCGAGAAGATTAAATGAACACTTTGTTCTAGACAAAGTATTTTTATTACCTATCATAATATTCTTTTTAACTGACTGCACGGTTGGCCTAGTGGCTTAAGCGGTCGCCACGCCGCTTCCTACTGCGCCAAGTGTCGCTGGTTCAAATCCCACGTAGGACAACACTTTGTGTGATTCACAATTTGTTGTTCTGAGTCTGGGTGTTCTTTGTGTCCGTTTCATGTATGTTTGTAAAGTCCCCCGCGACACAGGAATTTATATTCCTAATGCGGGAGTTGTCTTTTTAAACAAAAAAAAAAATAAAAAAAATAAAAAATATTCGAAATCATCTGTAATGTAGACTCTAAGTTCAGAAATAAATTTTAACAGCAATGGTCGATTTCGATTATTTTGGTCAACGTTGAGGATTTTTTTCCTTAATAAATAAAGAAATGAAAAAAACTGAATAATTGAAAGAATACGACTAAAGGTAAATAAGTATGAAAGTGAAAAAATGATCCTGCAACTCCTAACCGTTGAGGAGTTGTACCTTCTATCACCAGCTTACTTGAGTAACTTGAAAGAATACGACTGAAGGTAACATACATAATAATATAATATTCAATCGTATTCAACTCCTGACTTTTAAGAAGTTATATCTTCCATCATCAGCTCATTATCATGAAATGTTGGCTACCAGCTTTGTACGTCTGGAATAGCTTTAGAATATTTATAAAAATCATAATATGTGCCCATATAATTTGTGTGTTGCCCTAGACTCTGTCGGATCCCATCTTCAGATCCTAACATCGTAATAATAGGACTACTACTAGAATACCCTTTTGGATTTACAAAAATAATTTTGAATATCTTCTACGATTGACGGAGTAATCGATAAATATACATAAGAAAAAAATACATTTATAGTGAAACACAGATTCTCCTCTTTTTTGAACTTGGTTAAAATAAAGATTGATTGCATAGGTAGTAGTATTCTCAGACCTACGTGAAGTCAATAGAAACACACACACACTCATCGTCGTAAGTAAACGATGAAGTGTCTGTGTGGGTGTCGAGCTACGAACGGACGTCGTTTCGCCTTAAATATTGTGAATAGATTGATTTGTTTTTTTATTGTTTTTTTTTAATGTCAATTAATGAAGTAATTTCTTTCACTTGTCGTAACCGTAAGTGCTTTTTCGCGCGATTTAAGGGTCAATTCTATTAAATAAACCCCAAATCATCGTTAGGTTGAGGCTCATTTCAATTAGTTTTTTTATTTTATTTAGCTAGGCCTTCTACTACTACCTTCTGAATAACACAAATAAGGGTCTAAACTTCGAGCAAGTTATGGTCACAAACAAGGTTGATGAAAAATGACTATGGTTGTAGAACATTAGAACAACGTAAAGTGGTAAAGCAATTGCAAACAACTTTCATGATTAAAGACAGACTCACATGTAAATACATTGGTAAGAACAGCTAAACCGTTCTTCATGAAAATTACGATCATCAGTAATAAAGAAAAAAAATCAGGAAAAGTAAACAGTATGTGAAAGAAAATAAATAGTATGAATAAATGACCTATACTTACAATTGTATAACTTGTACTTACATCTGGAAAGGGTTCTAAGATATGGTATCCGTTTTCATCAGCACGATAATTTACAATTATTTCCTTTCCATCGGGGTCTATGTAAGAGTAGGAACCCTCAACATTAATATACTTATTGTTTTCACCGTCAATCACTAGCTGACCAGTTTCTTCACGAGTGATACCATTCGGGGTTATAAATCTGTAATTCATAGTTCAATATATATTAAATGTATTTTGTAGATATCTACAAAATACTTTTTAGCATCAAATTCTGATTGTGACAACGAAAATATTTATAAGAATTAAGAAATTTTAATTATCATACTAGTAACTTAGGATCGAACTAAGTGGCGTGCAATTGGAGAGGTCTATGTTCAGCAGTGGACTGCGATACGTTGATGAGGATGAAATAAATTAGTAACGGAAATTTAAGTATTAAACTATTTGTCAAAACACCGGCTTCCCACAACTGATTAGTGTTACAAAACATAGCAGTTTCATTAATTTTCAGAATATTAATACCGAAATCTGTAGTTTCCAGATCCATCGTTGGAATTTTCGAACTCGAAGTCATCGACTTTATCAGCAGCAACCACAAACAAGACACAAGCGACTAAAAGGAAGAACATTTTAAATAAAACTAATATTAGTGTTATATTCATCATAATTTATAGATGGAAACTATGCAAATAGTAAAAAAGTCAAGGTTTAATTTATAATTTTTATGTACCTTAGTAATGAAGATAAAAACTGTAATGATACAATATGTCCAAAAATATAGTACAACAGTTTTTATAACATTTTTTTTTGATAAAATCAACACCGCTTGGTCAATTAAGACGTGATGTTCTATTTGACCGCCTCGGTACATGCTACTTAACTGAGATGGTATTATGGGTACTGATATAAACTGATATAAATACATGAACATATTTTTTTGTTAATTCATACATATTAGATATAAAAAACACCCAGACTCGGAAACAAATATTTGGGTATCATACAATCATTTGCTCCGACACGGGCATCGAACCTGAGACCTCAAGCACCGCAGTCTCATGCGCTACCACTGCGCCACCGAGACAGTCATATATATGTATATATATAATGGACGAGTTTCAAAGTTACAATATCTGATAAAAATATTTTAAATCTTAATTTTTGCACTTTTTATGCAATGTTTCGTACGTTGGTTTGGTAGAGGAAAAATTGATATGGTGTCGTACAATGAAACAAGATGTCAGGTGAAGATTTGCGATAAAAAATGAGTTTAAGTTGCGAAAAGTACTACAGTAAAAATATCCGTGTCCTTAAATTAAATAAATTAATTGAGGTATTTTTATTGTCACTATGTTCTTACACATATTTTTTTGTTATTTTTCAAGTAATTTAAGCAAATTAAGAAAATACAACCCATATTATTGAAAACATTTAGTAGAATACAAATAATAAACTACGTTAAATGTTATTGGGAATTGTGACTAAAGGGAAATTAAATTAAAACTGTGAAAGTATTCAGAGTTAAAGAGCGACGTTGAATACTCGCGTCTTTGAAATGTTAAACTTAATAGAATTGGAAATCTAAGGAAAATAGAATAGAACATATAATTGATCCCAAGAAATTCCCACCTTACATTGCTAGGGTCAAATGTACTATAGTGGTAAACCCCTTGTTACATGGATCCTTGCTACTTTAACAACTATATTCTGGGATATAGCATAGACAGCAAATCACTAATGATTTCTATACTAATTACGTGAATCTACATATACCACCATCATAACATGTAAATTTGACATACAATTTAGAATTTATGAAATTTAGCATTTTAAAGTTACAATATCTATAAAACTAGTGTAGATCATTATTGTAAAGTTTAACACAAGTTATTGTGTGTGATAGAAGAGGATTACAGGAAAAAGCAGAAATGGATTTATATACAAAAAGATGAAGCCACAAAACTATTACTTTTTGTATTTCTTTTTTTTTTCAATATCATGAAATACTCTCCAAGACAATATGATATGAATTTAAATTTAAAAAAAAAACAATGAAATATTAACATTTAAAATTACCAATTTTCCAATCCAAATTAAAAAATAAAACACCAGCCTGTGGTTGATAATGAAAGAAAAATAATACTGTATGTTACCTTCAGTTTACTCTTAGCAATACACAGAAACTAAATTAGGTAAAGTAATATAAAAAGGATGAAAACATACACGATACAAAAGTAGGCAAAGAACAGTGTAAAATGTTCATTATAATATCTGCAAATATATATTTAATCTACAAACTTGAACAGGGACAACTTACAAGTTAGACGGCTAAAACGAGTTTATAAGACATAAGTAGGTAGTAGAGCCCCTCTGATTTGAGTACAAATTAGCTGACTCGAACCGGGTAGTACCCTCACACAGAAGACCGTCCTAAAATGTCAGCACTCGTGTCGACGCATTTCGTTGGTGTGTAACACCGGATGCCCAATGATGCAGAAGCATCTCACTAAGCCGCCATAGCACCATAGCGGGTCACCATGCTGCATTGACTGTACTCACAATAAGGATGGAGACCCCTACTCTTGGATTCTACTCATGCTCGCCATCAGGCAGAGCAAAGTCACTTTCGTAGGCTTAAATATTAATAAAATGAAGGGATGGGGTTGTCGAAAAAGAAGACACAACTAGACTGATAACGATAATTTTTGTCAATCGGTTTTCATTTTGTTGTTATTTTCTTTACAAAATATATTATTATTTATAATCTTATCAGTAATTAATAATTTCCTTTACTTGTAATTTATAAAGATTTAGTTGCAAAGGAAACGAATTAAAAATAGTCAGTCCCATTGATCAGTTGTAATTAATATTACGATTTTGTTGTTTTTACTATATTCAGGCATTATTTTTGTTATTTCCCAAGTAATGAAGCTACCACATTTGCAGGTACTCCAAACTAAAACAGATAAACATGAAGAATTTAGTTAATAGTCACACGGCTAATAAATAAATTTTTGTTGTTTTTTGTACGAACTATGAGAAAATGGCAGTGTTACACATTTGTGTCTCAGAGTCCACGTTAAGCCCTTGGTCCAGTTGTCATGAACATCTTTGGCAATCATTATTAGGAAATCAGTGCCCTATAATATGCTTAAAACTAGTTATACATTCTGATCTAGTTTACCCTCAGGGTTGCGGACGGCTACTTCAGTGAGTATCTGAATCAATTTGGACGGAAGGCAACAGAACAATGCCACCACTCTGATGATCTTGAAAGGGACTGGAGAACTACACTGCATGTGAATCCGAGTGTCGAGTTCTGGTTGGACAGATCGGACGAAATCTATCACCACCAGTATCGATCGCAATAATGCTGGCAAGTGGCAAGGGTGGCAAAGCTGCGGTCTCCTTTTGTGAGGATGTTATACTTCAAAAGGAATCCGCAGAGCGGAATCGGGAAGGGGCCGATCTCGCTCGAAAAGGCAGCGAAGGGGGCGCGTGAGAGGTCGTAAGGTCCCTCATCGCTGCCTTAGGATCGCTGCGGCCACATCTTGGGGAGATGTGACCGCTATAAACGGCTTGAGTCAGCTGACACCCGGTGCGGCCGAGGGGTGTCGTCTAAGGCGGGTGGGTGTTTCATCTTTTGGCTGTATAGAGCGGTAAGAGGCGTGTCATTGTCTTGACTCGGGGTGACTCTTGCCACTATGGGATGAACCTCAGTCATGGGATACGACCTTCGAGCTCGTCTCCACTGCCGATGCCTACCTCGTTAGTGGGTAGACTGGGTTCTCCGGGAGTCTCACACAGGCCCTTCGTCTCCACCACTTAGGGTGTGGGGCGGAAAGGCTAGAAAGATGAAATACTCCTCCACATAAATAACTGTGTCAAATTCGTGTATGGACGTGCCAAGGGATGGCCCTCATTATGGTATATAAGAAAAATGAACTGTGAAGCCGTTTAAAATGTGCGTGAGATGGTTATCTACTCACAGCCCGCAAACGTGGAGTTTTATCGCAGAGTTAAAATTACGCAGTATCACTTGGTCAACTGGAACTTTGTAACTAATAAACACTAATTAATTTTATACTTACTACATGAAGTCGCGGTAAAATTTGATATCCGTTTTTATCAGCAATATATTGTACAAAAACTTCTTTTCCATCGGGATCTATATAAGAGTATGAACCCTCAACAGCAATATACTCATCGGTTTCGCCGACATTCATTATGTTACCAAATTCTTCACGATTTATACCGTTCGAGGTCATAAAGCTGTAATGTTTAATATTTAAATATATTTCATGTTACAGGTTCTGTAGGGAAATTTTAATGTTAATCTTCAATTTAGTAAATTAAAAATAATATATTATGATATAATAATGAATCCTAAATAAAATTATTGCCTATAATATTAATAACGGCAATTATGTTTAAAAAAGTGTTTTGGGTTTTTCTTAGGAAATGCCTAATAGCAGCCCGGAGTTTGGAAGTTTGACGGTGATTCACGCCTGTGCCTCGGAGAGCACGTAAAGCCGTCGGTCCCGGTTATCATGAACATATCTGGCAATCGTTATTGGGAAGTTGGAGCCCTCAAAAATACTGACAACTAGTTCAATCTTCGAATTTCAGTTCTCCCTTAGGGTTGCGGAGGTCCGATGCCAGTCGCTCCGTGGAAAAACTGAAATTCAGGTAAAACCGGTGGAACTAGTAGCCGACCCCAAATAAACTTGGGAATAAAGGCTCGGAAGATGAATGTTTAAAAAAACTATTCTATTAAAACACCTGTATACTGTGTATACAAACACACATTATACATTTAATCGAATTAAATACCTCACAAAAAGTAGTATAAGTTTTTTCTCAGCCTCTAGAAAGACTGTTTTGGAAACCAATTTCTTTAAAATAAGTTTAGCAGTTATGGCGCGAAAGCCCGATTGATATACAGACAGAATTACTTACGCATTTGTAATATTAATAAAATTTGTTATATTATAAGGAATATTAGTAACAATTATTAGTAAGAATTTATTTTTATTCATAGATTTGTTATTATTAGTATGGATATACGGTTACCGAAATTTGTAGTTCCCAGACCCATCATTGATATTTTCGTAATCTAAAGTCTTACTTTCATCAGCGGCAACTATAAATAAGACACACGCGACTATAATGACTAACATGTTAACTAATAGTGATGTTGATGCAATGTTTAGCATAATATATAGGTGTTTCTTACTGATATTAAAAAAGTCAAGGCTCACTTTTAACTAAAGACGTGTTATGCTCATGCGAGATAAAACCTATGTTAATGCAATATTCACATAATACACGTGAATAACTTCTTCATATAATTTTATCAATTGGCATAAATTCTTAGGCTTTACTAAAAAGTGGGCCAAGTGGGTGTCAGACTACGCATAGGCGAGGTTAATTTTGAGTTAACCTCGCCTTTATACGTGTCACTTTCTTGTTCATTTAGGTTTTTTGTGTGTACAAAAAAAAATACATATTAAAATATATATTTATTTTTACACAATTAACTACCAAAGTGACTCTTTTATGAACTGATTTGAACATTTTTTATTTTAAAATATTTAAAACCGTTGAAAACATCCCTTTTCATTTCGTTCTAAGAGTTAAAAGCATATCGACCACTGAGCATGTAATTAAATGAATGAATAATAATATTTACTAATGTTATAAAGCTAAAGAATTTCTTTCTTGATTTAAATGTGCTAATCTCAGGATCTGACCAGATTTAATAAATTATTTCAGTGCTAGATAGCCCAGTTATCGCTAAAGGCTTATATCATCACGGTACAACCAGTAGCGGAGTATCAATGATAAATATTCTGAAAACGGGGGAAATTTTTTTTATATAACTGGTTAAAGATTTCTGAAAACAAAGAATGAGAGGATCGTTTCTCTTGACAAGTTCTATTTTATGATAAATGTATAATAAAGTTAAGTACAATTTTTTCTTTGTTTTTAATGAAGACAAGGCTCTCACAATTCAATTCGAAAGTATCTCTGTCTATCTATCTGTCTGTCCGCCTTTCACTTAAAACTTCGAAAACTAAATGAAATTTGGTACACTGATAGTCTAGAGCCTGAGAAAGGACAGGTTACTTGTCATATTCCCGCGGGCGAAGCCTCGGGCGAAAGCTAGTTAGTAATTTAACTATAGGTACATGTCGTGAGTGAGTCTATGTGTTCCCAGTGCGTTACTATACAGACGAATATAAGAGAGACACAAAGTATATCCAGACTCAGATCAACAATTTGTTTTACAAAATTATGTCCCATGCAAAGATCAAAAACCCACAACACTCAACTCAGAAGCGGCGGATTACTTAAAACACTAAGCCACCCGTGCATTCATCACAATATGCAATGATGGCTTAGTGGTTTGGTGGCGGTTCAAGGAAATCCTCGATACTTATCCAAGTTATTTTTAATAATGGTTTACACTGGAACACTAACTGTTTTGTAGTTAAGTGGGAAAACTACAGGCAGAAAACAGATTAATCACCTATACCTGGCATACTTACATTTTCTTCTGATAGTACAAATTTTATACAAAATCCTAAATAGTGCTGAAAATTGCGTAGTTAGTCATTTTCTCATCCAAGTCTTGCTATTTTCTTACCGTCGGCAATTCTTGAATTGGATTTTTCGGTTTAAAGCAATTACACTTGGAGAAAAGGTTAGAGAGAGAATTAAAAAAATCTTTTACAATGTTACTCATTGTGCCGTCCCCAAATAAAATAACGGAAAATACATTATTATTTGTATTACAAGGTACAAATAGTTTATTATATCAATGTTTGTTTGACATACTTCAACTTTTGATTATTAGCCCTCTAGTAGTGTGACCACAATTTCGCCAATGTCATGTTTTTGAAAGACAAACTGTCAAAGGATTTAATTCATACAGACCTATGGTGAAGCCAGAAAAAAAAATGTTTTGAAAAATAAAATTGATTGACATTATTACTATAGACCAGGGTCGATAATTTTTGAAAACAAAAAAAAAATAGTCGGATGGAACCCATTGGAAATAGAGGAGAATATTATAAAAATGAAAGGAAAAATAATTTACGAAAGGAAAAGATATCATCTGATAAATTCGACAAAGCGATTGAAAGACGTAGGCATAGGCTCTTATACCATTAAAAACAGTAAAAATTAGATTACATATCATAGATCATCATAAAAATTTGTATTAACGCGAAACTAATTTCACATTTTGCATTTAAATAAAGCATAATGAAAAAAAAAATTTAAGGCATTGATAGCCTTTATAGCGGGCTTTAAGCGCGGCGACTGATTCAAGAAATTCGGAAACGAACAAACCTAACACCCTAGGATAGAGAATATGATTGTAACTACAGTGCGACAAGGATATATAGGCAGATTAGCGATTGCGTGCTGCCGCCACCGGCCGATATCCGTTGCCTTGACAACACAGTCTTCTTCCTTGCTTTTCCATACTCCTATTGTAAAAAACCAATTAAAAATATATAATTGTTATCTACTTTACACAATACACAGCGTCCGCGTCCTCCAGTACCGTCTATTGAATCTTAGTGTTTTTTTATTTCATAGTTAAGCTCATATTACTTTAATCTTCTCTGTTTAGTTGTCTTTCGGTTAATAGGATGATTATAATGTTTGGCAATAATATTGTTAGAATGTATGTTGGTAGAAAAACAGTGTATATTGTTTTGTAAACTGGAATTATTATCAAAAAAAATACTGCATAAATAAAAAATTATAATTGCATAAGTTGATAAAAAATGCCATGCAATAGCTTTACCGCGACAGTCCCCGAGTGCCACACGATTGATAAAGAAGTAAATTGGGTTTTATGGTGTAAATATTTATAACCATTTTAACCCTAGATAACTAAACATTCGTCCACGCGACTACGCCCCTCTCCAAGAAAGTCAAGTGCACTTACTTACCCGCGTCCCGCTCCCGTCACGCTTTGTTTACCTTCCTGATTGGTGCTAATAATTCATCGGGTGACGCGGTTGCGATCACACGATAATTTGGAAGTGACCTACGGCTACATCGTCGTCAGGTTGACGAAAGTTTAGTTACTACGTACGTTAATTTGCAAAGGTATGTACAATTATTTTTTATATTATTTATTATTTATACAAGGCTTACACGAAATATTTCTTTTTAGTTTTTTTTAAATCAATATTTTTTACAATTTAATTATATATTAAGCTATTTATAGTGAAATTAAATTTAAAAAATACATTTTATGAGATATTTCTTTGTTGAAACTAAATATTTGATTCTAATATCTGCACTTTTTATTATTTTAAGATGGATTTGAGAAATCAAGAAGAACAGATAAGTAAGTGGAGCGAAGAAGTGGAAGATGAAGAGGAGGGTTCAAATAATTCGGCCTCAGAGACGGAGTATAACGTGGAGGAAGAAATACATATCAACACCTCTGATTCCGAATTCTCAAACGAATCTTCAGTAAGAGACAGAGGACTTAAATTGTAGACTCTGATGACTCTTTAGAGGATATTCATGAAACTAATTCTCCTCAACCTTCAAACCAAGGTAACCAGCGTGTTTTTCAAGTAACTCCCCGATTCCTTTATGGGAAAAACAAACATAAATGGTCGTGTGTACCTAGATCAGCTACTACTCGTACTCTGAGACGGAACATCGTACATTTTATACCAGGTCCAAGGGGAGACGCTACGGAATTACAGGAACCAATAGATTTATTTCAGCTTTTCATGACTGATGATATGCCGCAGCAAGTTGTGACATTTACCAATGCAGAAATTCTTACTCAAAGGAATAAATATAAACAGGAGTCTTATACCGTTTCACTAACTAATTTGTTAGAAATTAAAGCTCTGCTCGGTTTGTTACTGATCGCCGCAGCTATGACCAGCAACCATTTGCCAACTCACATCCTATTCAATCCGTGGTGGCGTAGACACGGTTGATCAAATGTGCTCGAATATGTGTATCAACCGAAAAACTAACAGATGGCCATTATGCATTTTTTATAATATGTTAAATCTAGTTAGTATCAATGCCTATGCTATTTACGTCTCGAACAACTTGAGAAATAAGAAGAAGTCGACACTACGACGCGATTTTGTCATGAAGATGGGAGACCAACTTATGGACCCTTGGCTAAGGGAGCGTTTACAAACGGTGACTTTGAGGCGTGACATCAAAGTTATGATAAAAGGTATTCTTGGTGAGTCATCAGAACCTGAACTCCCTATTCATTATGTGGCCAATGTGCGTAAAATATGTTACTTATGTCCATCAAAGGCTCGTAGGATGACAAAACATCGATGCATTAAATGCAGAAATGCAATTTGTGGATCGCAGAATATTGACGTGTGTAGTAGCTGTGCAGAATAATTATTTATGGTTAAATGTATTTCACATCAGTTGTTATTAAACCAAACTTAATTGCCATGTAACCGGTTCCTATTTTCAATAAATACTTTTAATAATTTTCATGTTTTTTATTGCGTAGTCTGCCTGACGAAAGTTTAGTTACTGTGTATCTACGAATATAGTTTAGTTACCTAGGGTTAAGGAAACTATTTTCCACATTGCTATTTCAAATGATGAGTTTACAATAAATTACTTAGAGATAAAGACTATTTTAATAGTCGTCGTCGTCTGATCAAGAGGTTTTGGGTTCGATTCCCGGGTCGGACTAAATATTTGCACTATCCACCAATATTTGTTTCGGAGTCTGGGTTTTTTGTATGTATAGTATGTATATACATGTATTTACAAAAAAATTGTTTATGTATTTATATCAGTTGTCTAATACCCATAATACAAGCCCTGCTTAGTTTGGGACTAGATGATGTTGTGTGTAAGATGTCCGAAATATTTATTATTTATTATCATTTATATTTTGCTTCTTAACCTTATTATGTTATTATTATCTATACTTTTATACTGAAATAAAATAAAACTAAACACGGTATAAATCTTCGGTTTACAATGCTAATACATTTTAATTCGTTGCTAGGATTTGTATTAGTAAAAATAAAAGTCGATTTGTATAATCGGGTGTTTAATTTTTTTTAGTATTTAGTATAATTTAGTGTGTAACAAGTAACTAATAAAAAAAAAAAATTAGAAATATCATTAGAGATTGACACTTCTTTACATTAAACACATTAATACACATAAGTACACCGACACAAATACAGAGAAATATATACTGACTAAAATAATTATATCAATAAATCAATATAATATAAATCTCTTCCGTTACAGAATAACGGACTGACAGATATCGCACAGCCAAAACTTGAAGTTGAAATTAAGAATGGGGGGAAGGACTCAATGTTACCATGAAACTTTCAATTTTTTTATGTAAAGTGAGTTCTAAGATAAATTTATTTTGATATTGATTTGAATAAATTTGAACACCTTGAAAATGGGGTCACATTTTATGAAGCAACTAAAATTTGACATATTTTTATGTCTATAATTATGACTCTTTAGTTATATTACCAGAAACATCACTGATATTCTAGTAGTTTAAACTCTAAGTTTCCTCTAAATATACTTATATCACTTGTAATATAAGTTGCTGACGAAACTTATATTACAAGTGATATAAGTTTCGTCAGCAACTAAAGTAAACAAACCTACTTTTATTTTTACTAATACAAATCCTAGCAACGAATTAAAATGTATTAGCATTGAAAACCGAATATTTATACCGTATTTAGTTTTAGCTTATTTCAGTATAAATGTATAGTTATTAACATATTATGGTTATTAAGCCAGATGAATGTCAAAACTCGTAAAAGAACTATGAAAATAGTCTTAATCTCTAAGCTATTTATTGTAAACTCGTTATTTCAAATAGCAACGTAGAAAATAGTTTCCTCTAAATGGTTATAAAAATTTACACCATAAAACCCAATTTATTTCTTTATCATTTTTAGGGTTCCGTAGACAAATGGCAAAAAACGGAACCCATAAAGATTCGTCATGTCTGTCTGTCTGTCCGTCCGTATGTCACAGCTACTTTTTTCCAAAACCATAAGAACTATACTTTTGAAACTTGGTGAGTAGATGTAATCTGTGAACCGCAATAAGATTTTCAAATAAAAATAGAAAAAAAAAATCCTTTTTGAGGGTCCCCATACTTGGAACTGAAACTCAAAAAAAATATTTTCATCAAACCCATACGTGTTTGGATACATGGATAGGTGTTCAAAAATGATGTTGAGGTTTCTAATATCATTTTTTTCTAAACTGAATAGATTGCGCCAGAGACACTTCCAAAGTGAAAAAATGTGCCCGGGGGGGGGCAAATTTTTCCACTTCCACACCCTGTAACTTTTAAAATAAGAGAGTGATAAAACTAAAAAGAAAAATATGTTGTACATCATGCAAACTACCAACGAAAATTGGTTTGAACGAGGTCTAGTAAGTTTTTTTTTAATACGTCGTAAATCGTAAACCGCAATTTACCTTTCATTCAATCAATACACTATTTTATAAACATCGATCAAAGTTACAACGAACTACAAGAACTTATAAATGATGTTACTTGCTGATACGGAAACCTTCATGGGCGAGTCCGAATCGCACTTGGCCGCTTTTTAGGGTTCCGTAGCTAAATGGCAAAAAACGGAACCCTTATAGATTCGTCAAGTCTGTCTGTCTGTCTGTCTGTCTGTCTGTCTGTCTGTCTGTCTGTCCGTCCGTATGTCACAGCCAATTATTTCCGAAACTATCAGAGCTATACTGTTGAAATTTAGTCAGTCGATGTATTCTGTGAACCGCATTAAGATTTTTATATAAAAATAGAAAAAAAAACAATACATTTTGGGGGTCCCCATACTTGGAACTGAAACTCAACAATTTTTTTTTCATCAAACCTATACGAGTGGGGTATCTATGGATAGGTGTTCATAAATGATATTGAGGTTTCTAATATAATTTTTTTCTAAACTGAATAGTTTGCGCGAGAGACACTTCCAAAGTGGAAAAATGTGTGTGTCCCCCCCTCTAACTTCTAAAATAAGAGAGTGATAAAACAAAAAAAAATATATGTTGTACATTACCATGGAAACTACCAACGAAAGTTGGTTTGAACGAGATCTAGTGAGTAGTTTTTTTTAATACGTCATAAATCGTAACACGCAATTTACCTTTCATCCAATCAATACACTAGTATAAAAACATCGATGAAAGTTACAACGAACTACAAGAACTTTTATATGATGTTACGGAACCCTTCATGGGTGAGTCCGACTCGCACTTGGCTGCTTTAATTTTTATCATTGGTTTACGATTTTATTTCTAGAAGGAATTATGGTGATGTTGTAAAATGAGCTGAGTAAAAAAATCTATTAAGCTTTATTTAAATGCAAAATTTGAAATAAGTTTCGCGTTAATACAAATGTTTATGATGATCTAATTTGTAATTGAATTTTTACCGTTTTAATGGTACAAGAGACTATGCCCGCGTCTTTCAATCGCTTTGTCGAACTTATCGGATGACGTGACTTTGTTTCCCGTTTGTCCGACTGATGGGACGACGTGGACTTTTTCCCTTTTGATTCGACAAATCGGTGGATGCGAATTCTTTTTTCTTCTGTTGGTTTCATTGATTGGCCTAAGGTCGGAACACTCCGTCTTAAAGAAAATAACAGTCCGGGTCATCCGATTAGTACAGTCGATTTCTTACATCGAACTTACAGGAAAAAAAAGTCCGCGTCATCCGATTAGTCAATGACGCGAATGAGACAGACAGTCATAGTGGTAAAATAGTTATTATTGTATAATAGTTATAATTATTTATGAATGTGTTCAAAATTTTGCCTCAATGTTTATTCAATTAAAATAGGTTAGCTTGTAGCACTGTTACATCGCGAATAAGGTTGCTTATTACCTATTGGGGCCTCACTGGGACTTTGAAGTCTTGTTTTTGTCAGAATTACTTTCAACTGCTTCTTGATTAATTACATCTTGCTAAGATCAGTTCATAAATTATCATTATATTGTTAGATTCCAGAAGTGAAAAATAATGAAAATAATTATAATTCTAAACGATTTACTTTAATTCTAAACAATTTATTTCATTAATTACAAAATAATCTTAGAAATGCAATTAGACACAAACAACCGTTAATTAAGTAACGAATCTAAACAAATTACAGTTAGTTATACAGCAAGGGCGGTCACATAGGGCTGTACTAGCTGTTAGACAGCTTTCCTCGCACCCACCGCAATTCAGACAGTACTAACTTGTCAAAGACAGCTTTCCACATCTGTTAACAGAGTAGTACTAATTGTCCAAAGACAATGATCCACACTCCGCGACGCATTCGTCAGAAATGCGTGCCGATACAACAGAGCACTCCTTTTTATACCCAAGCGCAGTGAAGCGATGGCGCCAAAAAAATGACAACTACCGCCGTTGTGGCTTACAATATTATATATACGGGTGAATTTTTGAGACGGGACAGTAAGGACAGGTACCTTAACGGTTAAAGTTACAGGAAAACGCTTTTAGGAGACTATCCATAATTTTTTAAGATATTCTGAATTGCATTTACAGATTTTGGAAAAAATGTACAGCCAGCAAGAAAATGGTCATTTTAAACAAAAACTTTTTTTGATGCCAATCGATCCTGTTTCTTATAAGGATCAAAAGTCTCTACTGGACCGACTGAGGTTTGAGTACTAGAAATGTCAGAAATCACAAAAAACTTTTTCCATACATTTGTAAGGAAATAAATCATTTTAATATGTATTTGAGACACAGACAAACATAACTTACATTTAGAAATAATAATTTTCTTGGATAGACTTCATTTAAAATCTTTGTTAATGCATCTTTCAGCTCCTGAATACCATTGTAATTTTTTTTGTGTACCACATGTGACATCCACTGTGACCCGACCTGCCTATTCAAACTGGTGTGGCGGAGCGCCATCTTGCTGAAAATAAACTTTTCGCAATGTCAGAATTGCGAAAAGTTTATTTCCATTCATCCAACTGGTTTGGAGATTCTCTTAAATGACGTCGTTATACACGGCAGAATTAAGAGTACCTTTATGAAATTCCACCATTACCACTCGATACTTGTCGCAATGGATACTTATTTGCGTACCACACCAATGCAAATTCTGTGTTCCTATTATTTACAAAATACGCTTAATACAAAAGATGCATTAACAAGGATTTTAAATGATATCTATCCAAGAAAATTATCGGCTGCTACTAGCTCAGTACAAAAACGAGTGTACAAGACTTATCTATTCGTTAAAACGGCGGTCATTTTAAACAATTTATTTCGTAGATCATCTAAATGAAAGTTATGTTTGTCTGTGTCTAAAATACATATTAAAATGATTTATTACCGTACAAATGTATGGGAAAAGTTTTTTGCGATTTCTGACATTTCTAGTACTCAAACCTCAGTCGGTCCAGTAGAAACTTTTGATCCTTATAAGAAACAGAATCGATTGGCATCAAAAAAAGTTTTTGTTTAAAATGACCATTTTCTTGCTGGCTGTACATTTTTTCCAAAATCTGTAAGTGCAGTTCAGAATATCTTAAAAAATTATGGATAGTCTCCTAAAAGCGTTTTCCTGTAACTGTAACGGTTAAGGTACCTACCCTTACTGTCCCGTCTCAAAAATTCACCCTGTATATCATATTACTATCTCTTTGAAAATGCCAATTTTTATTTTCAAATATTACAATACAGTTGTTAAAGATATGCTATAGTCTGTTAAGTCCGTTGCATTTTAAATAATGATTAATCCTCATTATACCTCCACAATCTAAGTACTTGACGGCATTGAAGATCTGTAAAAAACCATTCCTGGACTTTTAGAGCTCCAACTAACCATAATGTTTTCAAAAGATGTTCATATCGCAACCTGGACAACAATGTTAAATGATCTACAAGCACATACCTTGTACCGTCAAAGACATAAAGATCATACTTTACATGACAGCCTTTGACAGTCGAGTGTTAGACATAAGCCAATTCGGTTTTGGTCTATTTGATACATGTATTTATTTTCAAAAAATAATATAAATAGGTATGTTGAAAAGCGTAGTTTGCTTCCTTAGTCCCTCCTTACGATACCCATGGGATAAATAGGGGTGCTGATACTTCGTATTTTAATCCGTCACCCCACGGCCAGATATGCAATACCAAGTGCTATCTCCTGCATTAAGTTCGGCTCATGTAGATTGTAATGCAGAAAATCTATATAATTAATAAATATCTGACTCCATCAATGGTGCTTATTGTATGTGAAATGTCCGAAATGTCTAAAAAAAATTGTTTGACGAGCCATCTTCGTCTTACTATATAGTACTTATATCACTTGTTAAGGAACTATTATAATTGTAAAAAATTTATCCATTTCTTGATTACGTATTATTGTAAGAAGTTTTTTTCAATCAGTTGCTGTTATGATAATATAATCTATGAAACACAATGCAATGAACAGCAATAAGCTAAAGCAAAACATGATGTCGTTGCTGTCTGTCGTTAATAAGAAAAACAAGTGTAATGAAGTACCTATGTATTTATTTTCTGAATGTGACAAAATTATTTATTTTCCTAACAATGTTGCAACGGCGCTTGGTGGGAGGTCGTAGGAGACTTGCTGAAAATTAAATAAGATAACATAAACATTTAAAAATTACTTAGTAAAGTTAAATACTACTTAGTTCATAGATTGTCATCTATGTATATGCATAAATGTATATTAGACCAGAGATTTTACCTCTTAAAATAACAAAAAGTGAACATAAATTATAGTAGGATGAAACCCATTGTAAAAGGAGGAGAATAGTACAAAAATTAAAGGAAAAATAAATTACGGGCGATCTGAGGTCGGGAAGGGGGAGAGGGGGGGGGGGGGTTTAAGGGAAAAAAATGGCTTATCTCGATTTCCGGCAAAACTACAAGTCCTATGGAAAAAAGTTAAATGGCAAATTTGTAGGTAATAAAAAGATCTACATCTCTTTGCATTTACACTTTTTTCACATAACCTCAAATTTTATGTGACAAATTCAAAAAACCAAGTTTTTGGTTTTCTATTTTTATCTTTTACAAATAAAATTATTTTTTAAAGAAATTTTCAGATAATTTAATACCTGAGTGACCTATAAAAATTTTTTGGCTATTAAAAGTTTTTTCATAGAGAAGTGGGCTAGGCAGGTCTGGGCTTTACTACATACTTGCTATTTCGTAGCAGCTGTAAACAAGAGCAGTGTACGACATCGTTTATAAAACTACACGTGCAGGCTGAGTTATTTTCTATGAAATACCTTTGGATGGCCTAAAATTTTTCGTAGATCACTCAGGTATTAAATTATCTTAAAATAGTGATAAATAGGCATCTACGCATATACTTTAAAGAAGATTCTGCAACTTTCTCAAAATATTGTATATGTTTTATTGAATATTAACTTTATTATTTATTTGTTTGTTAATTATAGCAGTATATTTCGATTTGCAATATTTTTGTTTATCATTGTAACATGCAATCTTACGTTTTTCGAGTGATTAAAGTGTAAATTTTAATAAATATCTCAATAACGATTAAAAAAAATGGAATTCGAGTTTTTTCATTTTTGATATTTTCTGAGAAGATTTACTATGGTAATATAATATGTATATTTTTACACCATCGGAAAGTAGAGATTTCATCGAATAGAAAACACCCTATTTTTTTAAAAAAAGTTGATATTTTGACGGACGAATTTTCGATTGAAAATTAAGGATTTTTTTCGGTATTCAGTCAAAATGAGATGAAAAAATAGATATTTCAAATCAAATAAATTACGGTATACTCAAGACATGAAAAGCTAAGTTTTCACAAAATTTCTTTAAAAAATAATTTTATTTGTAAAAGATAAACATAAAAAACCAAAAACTTGGTTTTTCAAAATTTTTACATAAAATTTGAGGTTATGTGAAAAAAGTGTAAATGCAAAAGATGTAGATCTTTTTATTACCTACAACTTTGCCATTTAACTTTTATCCATAGGACTTGTAGTTTTGCAGGAAATCGAGATAAGCCATTTTTTCCCTTAAACCCCCCCCCCCCCTCTCCCCCTTCCCGACCTCAGATCGCCCGTAATTTATTTTTCCTTTAATTTTTGTACTATTCTCCTCCTTTTACAATGGGTTTCATCCTACTATAATTTATTTTGTTTTCAAACACAAAGCACTGGTCTATATGTCAAGCAAAAAACTTTTATACTACACCTGATCGGAACAGTAGTCAATATTCCCTGAAAATGAAAAGAGAAAGTTAGTCTTTTCCTTGACCTACATAAGCGGGAGGAAAAAATGTATGAAAATCCATTTCTAACGTGTTTTAGCGGGAGAGAAAGTTGTATGTATTTTCATTTCTCATGTGTTATCTTATCTATGGCGCGCGCCTGCCCAAAGAGTATTCATATAATTTAAATATGGAATCTCCGTGCCACTGACATCCTTTTGTGAAGAATAAAAAAAACAAAAGAAGCGCGAAATATTTATAAATATTATGTCAAATTCTAAGCTAAATCACATACAGTCGTGCGGGGCGTGAGGTGTGAGACGGGGGAACGGCTGCCCCGAGCTGCATACATTTACAGTGTTAGCATCTCGGGAAACAACTTTCAGGGCTGTCGTGTGTCACTTTAAAATATTATTATTTTGGAAAATAATTCAAATGGTGCATACGACGTGTGTTGTGGAAGATTGCAAGTCGTCATCTGAAATGAAAATCCAAGATGGCGAAAATTTGCAACTTTTTTGACATGGGTATCATGTCCATGGTTTACGAAGTCACTGAAAACGATTATGGGGTTGAAATGAAAATCCAAGATGGCGCCTACTAAAATTTGCAAATTTTTCGACATTGGTATCATGTCCATGGTTTACGAAGTCACTAAAAACGATTATGGGGTTGAAATGAAAATCCAAGATGGCGCCTACTAAAATTTGCAAATTTTTCGACATGGGTATCATGTCCATGGTTTACGAAGTCACTAAAAACGATTATGGGGTTGAAATGAAAATCCAAGATGGCGCCTACTAAAATTTGCAAATTTTTCGACATGGGTATCATGTCCATGGTTTACGAAGTCACTAAATACGATTATGGGGTTGAAATGAAAATCCAAGATGGCGCCGACGAAAATTTGCAAATTTTTCGACAAGGGTGTAATTTTTAAGATTTGCGAGGTGCCTGAAAATAAAAATGAGATCAAGTGTCTTTCGCGGATTTTTTTTTCATTTCATTGATTTTTTTTTTAAATTAAATTACATATGTTTGAAACTAGAATACCAAATTTCAGACTAATCCGGCAACAGACCTTTCCTGTTGCCGGGTTGACCCCCTTATATATTTCAATTACTTGATTTGACCCAAACAAGGCAAGCTAAATGAAACTGTTAAAAAAAACTATATTTTTGATCATTGTTAATTATTGCTTATAATAATAATCATAATGTTGATGACGATGTTGATCTAAAATAAATAAATTTATTAATAAATATTGTTTACTTGAGACAACCCTAGCAGTTGCGACAATGTCTAGACGTTGCCGGCATTTACCACGAGATCGAAGGCGTCGTCCTACTGTGTGTTTCTTTATACATACTGTGGCTAAATTGTGTCTTACATGGTGTCTTACGTTTTGATTTTATTTTATAAATACTTTAAATGTTCCTCACAGGTGTAGTATAAAGCACTGTGTAGCACTCGGGTGAAAGTCCCATTCCTACCTCGGGAGTATTGTGGCCCTAGGCTGCGCCTTCGGGCCACAAACTGCTCCCTCGCTAGTAATCGGTTCCTTTCCTCCCTCGGTGAACAATGTACTATTATACTACACCTGATCGGAACAGTAGTCAATATTCCCTGAAAATGAAAAGAGAAAGTTAGTCTTTTCCTTGACCTAAATAAGCGGGAGGAAAAAATGTATGAAAATCCATTTCTAACGTGTTTTAGCGGGAGAGAAAGTTGTATGAATTTTCATTTCTCATGTGTTATCTTATCTATGGCGCGCGCCTGCCCAAAGAGTTTTCATCTTAGACTAAGAATGACCAAGACCTGACATGCCAACAAGCGTTACCACGAGAGAGTGAGATAACGATACCATTTTCCAGTGTGTTAGAGAAAAATAGAGATACGTATTTTTTGTCCTTATCGCCGTATAGGTTTGTCACAAAACATTTGTGTCAAACAAATTTCAAAGCGGGAATTTATCAGGAGTGAAAATAAGGCTTTTTGAGTGAATTACTGTGTGATTTTAAGTTTAACTAATTGTTTTCAACCCAGATACTTTAACAAATATGTTACAGTGTTGTGTTTTCGGCTGCAAAAGGCGTAATGAACGCAAATATGAAAATATAACCTTTCACACGTAAGTATAAAAAATCGCGTTTTATTGGCCTAATATTGTTTTTAATATTAACTACGATTAATTACATCAATTCTTGTTTGTTAATGTGCAGAAATAATTGAAAATAAGTGATAAAAACTAGTTTCTAAAGTGTGAAAATTTTGTAATTATCCGACCAAATTGCGTAGGTTGTCACAGCTAAAGTTTGAATGACCATTAATGTGCTAAGGTAATTTTGCAAGGTTACCAGCATTTTAGCGATAACGCATCGGCTTCTTGAAATTACCCCATGGTGAGGAAATTTAATTTGATTTGATTTGATTTGTGTTTTATTGTCCTCCAGATTTCCAAAAGATGAAAATGTGCGTAAAATGTGGTTGAAGGCTACTGAACGATAAGGATGGGCAATAGCAAAGCTATATGTAAAAATATTGGAACGTAAGGATATATTACAGTACAAAAATATGCTGATAACTAGAGACAAGAAAATAAACTAATTTCTTCAACATACTTATTTTATTTAAGGGCCAATAATAATAATAATAATAATAATAATAAGAACTTTATTTGATAAACACAGCATACAAGGTATAATGCGATATTTTTAAATACTATACAAAGTAGAAGTATCTTTTGAGGCTTGTAACACTTGTCATTGTCAATTGACATTACTGTCAACTGTCAATGCCAAATGACGTGGCATTGATTTTTAGTGTGTAAATTAGCATCACAATGAAATTCACACGTAAAGTTAATGCATATTACATAAATCGAATCGAATGCCTAAAATTACAAAAACAAAGTGTACATTAACTGGTGCATAACAAAAGTAAGCCTCTGAAATAGGGCACTGGGCAGTCAATAGTGGTAATATGGGCTGTACGCCATGTCTAACAAAATAGGTGGACACTCAGCATTTACTGCAACGGACTTAGACCATCGCAGAACTGATTTTCAGTGCCCACCGTAGCAGCCGATTTAATGCCGATAGCAGCTAAGTTAACGTTAAATATTGAAGATTGTTAAAGTGGTAAGTCCAGTATGAAATATTCTACAATTAGAATAATAACATTCTTACAAACACAATAATAATTACTCAAAAATAATCATTAATTCCTTTCAGGGGGAATATAACAAACCAAATATAGAACCAAAGTGAGACTAAAACAAATAAAACAAAAAGCAAGTAATAATTAAAGATCAAATTGATACCCAAAACAAATTATAAATTAAATTATAGTTAAAAAACTGCCATCACACCGGGACACACCAGGACACCATGGGAGATGTTACCCCATCTGTATTAATAACATACCGTTCATGGATCAAAAACCTGAAGGTAAGTACGTAACTATGGTCATAGCTAGTTGTTTTTGTTGTTCTAAAAGGTATTTTTTAAATTTGAATTTAAAAGAGTAAATGGATTTCAGGTCCCTAATGGGTGGTGGTATTGAGTTCCAGCATCGCGTGGCTGCATATTTAAAACAACCACGAAATGCAGCTGTTTTATGTCCCGGTATGCTGAGAGCTCCAGCCGATGGCCGAATGGAATAAGCGAAGTGGTTACGCCTCCAGTCTATTGTCTCATGTAGATAGGTAGGACTACATTTTTTTATTACGCCAAAGAGTAAGCTAGCTAAATGCAGCTTCCTTCTGGCTTCCATCTTTATGATGTCATGGTCATTTATGTATGGTGTTACGTGATGACGTCTGGGAATATTAAAACAGAACCGAGCGCAAGCATTTTGGACCCTTTGTATTAAATTTTTTGTTCTTGCCAGTAAGCATGGACCGTACACTACATCACAATAGTTAAACTTAGATAATACTAGGCTGTCTACTAACTGTTTCCTTAAGGGTATACTGATGTAGTCACGGATGTTATACAAAGTTTTAAGTCTATAAAAACAAGTTTTAACTATGTTACTTAAATGAGCTTCAAACCTCAGCTCAGGGTCCATCAGCAGTCCCAGATTGTAAGCCTCATCAACCCTTGCAATCCTTTGTCCTTTTACAATAATGACAGGGTCATTTTGCAAAACAGACTGGATCTGCCCCTTACTACCCAACACCATAAATTTGGACTTTATTGGATTTAAGACCAATGAGTGTTCTTCAGACCATCTAACTACCCTCTCCAAGTCCTCGTTTATTTTGTCCACTGCAGACTTGGTTTCATTTGGTTTAAAATTAAATAACAGCTGAGTGTCATCTGCATATATGTGGTATTTGCAGTTTAAGAAGCAATCAGTCATGTCAGCTGTGTACAATATAAATAAGAGAGGCCCCAGTATGGAGCCTTGTGGAACTCCTCTTGTTACAGCTTGGGGTCGAGAAGACATGACTGATCCATCCTCCTTATGCAGCTCTACCTGCTGTGACCTATTTGTGAGGTAGCTGTGGAACCACTTTACCGATTCAGGGGCAAATCCGTAGTACGATAACTTAGATAGGAGAAGGGATGTATTAATGGCATCGAATGCACGGGAGTAGTCGAGCAGGGCAAGTATTGTTCCCTCTCCACGATCCCTAGCTTCCAGTATGGTACCTACCACATCACATAAGGCTGTTGCGGTGCCGTGATTCTTCCTAAAACCAGACTGTTTCTCCGGAAGGATGCCATTGGCCTCCAGGTATTTTATGACCTGCATGTATACCACTCTTTCAAGTACTTTTGACAAACAGGGTAATATGCTAATAGGTCGTAGATCCTTGGTGGTACTTGGAACATTAATTTTAGGTATAGGGCGGACAATAGAGGCTTTCCACATGCTTGGGAATGTTTGGGTGGTAATGGAGGTGTTCACAATATCTGTGATAATATCTAATGAGTTTGGCAGTGTAAGTGTTATCATTTCTATATTTAATTTATCTATACCTATAGCTTTAGTCTTAATGTTATTCAAAATAGTTAGTATAGTATGTTGATCTACAGGTTCTAGCTTGAAATATAAGTTTGGTTTGTATCTGTGGAACTCATAATATGTCAGTCTGGATATACTTACCCCATGGTCACCCGGCACATTTAGGAAATCCCTGTTAATACCATCCGGATCATTCAAATGATCCGGCAAGAATTTAGGTTGATGTGATGGCAATACTATATTTTTTAAATTTTTCCACAAAGATCTTGGATTGTTAATATTATTATTAATGTTTATTCTGAAATATGCTGATTTTTCATTATATAAGGCTACTTTAGCCATATGTTTTAAATCTAAATAATATTTTTTTTTTGATGCTAAATGTGTCTGCTGAAATACTCTCCTAGCCCTATCTCTCAAGCCAAAGATTATTCTAACATTTTCTGTTATCCATGGGGTGTACTCGCCTTTAAACAATGTGTGCTTTACAGGAGCATGGTGGTCAAACAGTTGAATAATGTGTTTTGAGAGGCCTTCCACCATGATGTCCACCCCATCTTGTAAGGATAAAGCCCGCCACGGAATATGCTCCATATCTATATTAAAAGGGACTTGCAAAATGTCCTTAAATGGTCTGTATGTAACCCATCTTTGTTTGACTTTCTCCTTCCTGAATACCGACTCACATGTTACTATAGAATGATGACCTAAGTCGGGAACATGACTCACAACTACATTTCTTACATCAACATCTGTGCATATAATATCTATTAGTGTGCTACTGTTTCCTATGAAATGTGTAGGAGTGTCAACTACTTGATGCATGTTGTTGTAGTGTAAAAAATCTTGCAGTTTCTTAGTGTTTATGGCACACCCATCAAGCATGTTAATATTGAAATCACCCAAAAGAATGATGTGATCATAGGGGGATAGTGCACTAATGCTTTCAGTTAGGCTGTCCAAAAATTTGTCAACAGACAACCAAGGAGGCCTGTAAGCTGTACCCACCAAAAGCTTTTTACCAGCTATGGTTAATAAAAGCCAATATTGTTCCACCTCTTTATGCGCGGGGTGGCTTCTGGTTTGCACTTTGATCCCATTTTTTATATAGTATCCTACTCCCCCACCGCGACCATCCCTGATGGAATTAGGTCTTGGAATGTGCCTCAGCCTATAACCTGGCACTGCTGGTGCTCTTCCCTCCTCGCCAGACCTCAACCAAGTCTCATTTATAGCCATGATGTCGACTGAGTGTAGACTCATTGCCACTAGAAATTCATCATGTTTAGTTCCCAGAGAACCTGCATTAAAAAGACCAAATTTTAAAAATTTTTTTTTACGGGTCATTATAACATAACTTAATTCTATTATATTTAGAAACCATTATATTTAATGTATTTTGTAACTGTTTGTTAATATGTTCTTTTGCTTGCCACCTGCAGGTAGTCATCACGCAAACCATAGTGGCCTTAGACTTAAGATGAAAATTAGTATCCAGCGTAACCACAGCCAAGCTCACCTTCATTATTGTAATCTTTATAGAAAATACAACTCTCATATCCTTATGATATAAGATATTGAACAACATTTTAAACACTTGTTTCAGTTTTCGTTTTGCAAGGTGAACAAGGTCTATAAAGTGTTTTTTAATATAAATCTGTACATAATATCTGTAAATAATTACATGTAAGAAATGACTGTAATGAGTTTTAAAAAAATATAATTTGTAAATAGTTGTATATGATTTAAGGTATAGAATTAGTAATAAGTGTGGGTTTAGTTTTGTAATAGTTCCAGTCATAGCATAGATAACTATCAACAACACTATCACAAAGGTAGCCAAATATAGGAGACATATAAAGAATCTGAGATACATACTCAGTATATTTTCAAATTTATAAAATAACGGTGATAATCTATTAGTCACTATTACACCACCAGACACATGAACACAGAGACACAAAAACATAACTGTGCTAATCTGTGGAAGTCGTGGCTGTTTGCTTACCAAAAACCCGTTCGAGATCATTCTCCGAGCGAATAATGTATGTGCGTTTTCCATCAGCTTCCTTGGTCAGTATCCTTCCGCGATTCGTCCATGTGAATCTCCAGCCCAGACCAGCAGCTGCTTGTCGGGCGCGGTAGAACAGATGTTTGTTTTTTCTAGTGAGTCTCTCGTTTAGGTAGAAGCGTCGCGCCGGCGCCTCGATGCCGAGATCCGCCGAAGTGGCCCCGCGCCCCACGCGGGCGCTCCGCAGCAGCTCGTCCCGCAGCCCGCGCCGCGCCAGCCGCACCACGATGTGGCGGCACCGCGACGCCCCCGCCACAGCTCCCGACTCACGTGACCGCTCCACACGGGGGCCCACGCGCTCCGCAAAAACTATGTCCCGTGCCTCCAAGGCTACACCCAACTTTCGGGCCACCAGTTCCACCGAGTGAAAAACATTCTCCCCGGGACTCTCAGGGAGACTCGAGATCTCGACGTCAGAGAGCAGCAGCTCCTGTTCTCGTTCGTTGAGCTCCATTTGCAGCTGTCTCACTGCATTTTCCAGCTGGTCCACAGCGGCTCCGGGTAAGGCAGTTTGTTTCTTCTCAAGGTCGTTTAGGCGACTTTCCAGGTGGTCGACCTTTTTCTTGGATGCAGCCACTGCCTGACGCAGGTCATTCATCTCGAGACGAATCTCCCGCAGCTCCGTTTTCATATCTTCCATCATTTCCTTCATTTCCGCTCTCATCAGCTTTAACTCGCGGACAATGTCAACATTACGCTCTTGGTCCCTATCTGCAGAGCCAGTGACAGACTGCGAAGAGTCATATGAGCTGACGGGGGAACTCTTATTCTCGTCCTCACAAACTGGGTGGTCACGGTCTCTAGCAAGTTTTCCCCTACATTCCTGACATTGCCATTCTTTATTTACCTTTGTCATGTTGACACAGGATAGGTGAAATTTTTTTGTACACTTGCAGCATACAGTGACACTCTTATTAGACACAAATTTGCCACACGCCGCACAGTTTGCCATTGTGTTTATTCGGTCTATTCGATAACAGATGGCGTTGCTGTCAAACTATATTCGAGGTTGTTTTTCAGGCTTAATAGACGAGTTATTCACTTGGCACTTCAGTAACCACACGATTACACACCCAGGGTCAAACAATTCAGCTTCACACAAGCACAAAGTTTCTATTTGTTCTTTTATTTTTTTTTATTTTGTGGAATAGGGTAGGTTTTTTTCACTGATCCGATATGTGTTTTTGTTATTTAGTATAAATAAGATTACACTATGTTATATGTTTTGAAAAACACTGTATATTTTTTTATTAATCACACTAGACTTTGTTAGCAATTAAATTAACGGAACAAAAGGAGTAAATTATTTTTTAAATGAGCATTAAACAGAGAACTCAACCGCTACTACCGACACCAATCTGACTTACTCATACTATAACCTTACTTACAATGACTTACAATAAATACTATAACCTTCTAAAAAATGATTTTTTTTAATGTTATCAATCTTGATCCCGGTTACATTCTCAGCTTTCGTTTTGAAGGCCTTCTATTTTAATCTAACCATATTTGACAGATTTTTAAAACGTTTGGAACAGTAAACGGAATAACGATTCTCCCTTATTAAAGGGGAATTGTTTTAACCTGGCAACATTAATATTTAATGTACTTTGTTGCTATCCCTTACGGGTGCACGCACATGACCGGTCTAGGTCATTCTTAGTCTAAGGTTTTCATATAATTTAAATATGGAATCTCCGTGCCACTGACATCCTTTTGTGAAGAATAAAAAAAACAAAAGAAGCGCGAAATATTTATAAATATTATGTCAAATTCTAAGCTAAATCACATACAGTCGTCCCACGAAGACGTCTAGACAGGACAATCGTGCGGGGCGTGAGGGGTGAGACGGGGGAACGGCTGCCCCGAGCTGCATACATTTACAGTGTTAGCAGCTCGGGAAACAACTTTCAGGGCTGTCGTGTGTCACTTTAAAATATTATTATTTTGGAAAATAATTCAAATGGTGCATACGACGTGTGTTGTGGAAGATTGCAAGTCGTCATCTGAAATGAAAATCCAAGATGGCGAAAATTTGCAAAGGAGAAACCCGATTCTGGGCCTAAACGTTACACGAATGGGATATGTACCAAAAAATTCGTCTATTTTTCTTGATTAACCTATCGAAATCTTAGCTTCATTTGCAATGGCCAAGTGTAGAAAATAAGTAGAATTCTATTGTTTTAAACAATCTTTGTAAACCTCTGCAACACTTATTTTAATATACGTAACTAGCTCCACAAACGTAGCATTCCTAAAATAGGATCGATTTAGTGGAAATCGATACTGTTATAAATAAATAATACTTCTTTGTTTTACTATAAATGATTGTTTTAATAGGTATTTTAATCAATGTAAATAGAGTCTGGCCAGCGAATCGTGACACAACTACTTACAATGGCGGCAATTCAAAATATCATTCAAAATAACTGGCAGCATTAAATATAGCATGAAAGGGTAGTTTTGTATTTTTCTATTAATGTGACTATGCCATAGAAAAACACAAATGTATCAAATCGTGTTCTTCATGTTATAGAAAACTATAGCGGTTTTGATAACTTTTTCATTTCAAAAGTTATAAAAGCCTTACTTGTGAAATAAGCTGACTTAGAAAACTTCGTACAAAAATAAAGAAATAATAAGCAAATACAACAAAGTATAATATGTATGTATTTACAAAAAAAAAGTATGTTTATGTATTTATATCAGTTGTCTAGTATGGGGACTAGATGGCGTTGTGTGTAAAATGTCCGAAATATTTATTATTTATTATTATTATTAATTATCTATTGGGCACGATTTAATTATGGGTGAGTACATAACCCTATTTTATACGTGGCCTGACACGCACTTGGCCAATTTTTATTAAAATAACTCAAACAATAAACATAACCTAAAATGTAAACATTGTCTGATTTTACCAATTTGGCCATTGCTGGGAGACCTGAAAATTAGGCTCGTGAAATCGTCATAGATATTGTAATTTATGCCCAAATTCTAGCACTGTAACGCCAGGCCCAAGTTTGTATGGATTTCGGGTTTCTCCTTTTTTGACATGGGTATCATGTCCATGGCTTACGAACTCACTGAAAACGATTATGGGGTTGAAATGAAAATCCAAGATGGCGCCTACTAAAATTTGCAAATTTTTTGACATGGGTATCATGTCCATGGTTTACGAAGTCACTGAAAACGATTATGGGGTTGAAATGAAAATCCAAGATGGCGCCTACTAAAATTTGCAAATTTTTCGACATGGGTATCATGTCCATGGTTTACGAAGTCACTAAAAACGATTATGGGGTTGAAATGAAAATCCAAGATGGCGCCTACTAAAATTTGCAAATTTTTCGACATGGGTATCATGTCCATGGTTTACGAAGTCACTAAATACGATTATGGGGTTGAAATGAAAATCCAAGATGGCACCGACGAAAATTTGCAAATTTTTCGACAAGGGTGTAATTTTTAAGATTTGCGAGGTGCCTGAAAATAAAAATGAGATCAAGTGTCTTTCGCGGATTTTTTTTTCATAGCTACGTGCAAGTGTACTAGATCCAACATGGAGGACATTATTTAAAAAAATAAAGTTATGAGTGTCAATTTTGAGGTTTTTTGGGTTGACGATTATGAAAATAACAACTTTTTCAAATTCAAAATATCCAAATCCGGATATTTCTTTAAATTAAATTACATATGTTTGAAACTAGAATACCAAATTTCAGACTAATCCGGCAACAGGCCTTTCCTGTTGCCGGGTTAACCCCCTTATATATTTCAATTACTTGATTTGTCCCAAACAAGGCAAGCTAAATGAAACTGTTAACAAAAACTATATTTTTGATCATTGTTAATTATTGCTTATAATAATAATCATAATGTTGATGACGATGTTGATCTAAAATAAATAAATTTATTAATAAATATTGTTTACTTGAGACAACACTAGCAGTTGCGACAATGTCTAGACGTTGCCGGCATTTACCACGAGATCAAAGGCGTCGTCCTACTGTATGTTTCTTTATACTGTGGCTAAATTGTGTCTTACATGGTGTCTTACGTTTTGATTTTATTTTATAAATACTTTAAATGTTCCTCACAGGTGTAGTATAAAGCACTGTGTAGCACTCGGGTGAAAGTCCCATTCCTACCTCGGGAGTATTGTGGCCCTAGGCTGCGCCTTCGGGCCACAAACTGCTCCCTCGCTAGTAATCGGTTCCTTTCCTCCCTCGGTGAACAATGTACTATATTTATTTGAAAGCGCTTATCTGAAGACGTACTGATTCCATTTGAAAAATTCTATCCGTCCCTTTCTTTTTCAATTGTGAGTGCCATTAAAAAATATAAAAATATGTAAAAAGACTCGTTCTCTCACACTGTAAAAATATTGTAAGTTGAATATTAGAACGTTAAAATCTGTGAGTATTGAAGCGAGTTTTCATAACTGTTCATCTTAGTTAAAAATTATACATTATAATCGCCTACATAATTTCAATGAATCCATACAAATAAACAAAATTAAACTGTCTATTTGTAATTGCATTTACTAAAGACATGAAAGTATATGCGATACTTAGTAGTGATAATTATTAAAAAATATCTCTTTTTATCTGTCTGTTTCTTCCGGATAATATCTGAAACTGCTGGATCGATTTTGACGGGACTTTGATTGACAGATGACTGATGTACCTAAGGCGATTCACTGCTAGCGGCACGCGCTCACGCGTCGTAGCGCGATTTTGGTGTGTTGAACCTGGCGTGTTTTCTATAATAAACAATGTACTTGCATACAATATTAAAATCTGCCACTCCGCGCTACGCGACGGAGCGCGGGTCAGTGTGTGAATCGCCTAAGGCTACTTTGATTTCGACTAGCTTAACCCCGCGGTTATTGTGGCAAAGGTACAATAATATTCACAGGTAATAACGCGGGGCGCATCTGGTTTTCTAAAATTTATAAATACATGAGTGATCTAAGCCGTAAATAAGAATCACTAAACATAACATTGACTCTCATATTATTAAATGGTGCCATCAGTCTTTGCTTTGTATTGCCATCCATTGCTTTGCAAATAGCTCATGGAAACCTTACAAAGTAAGTTTGAATTACTCGCTCATATAATGGTAATAATGAGTTTGTTACTCACATTAATGTTTAATAAATAGATTATTTTATTGAAAATAAATGTGTATTAGGTACTTTAACATCATGAAAAACTTTTCCATATTCATTTTCAAATGAACATTTTACAGAAAACCTCTCATCAGATATAAATAAAGACAGTTTGTTGCTTAATTATTTCACAGTTTTAAATTTAACATTCTATCAGACGCCTTATTATTCTACGTTAATTTAATTATTTTTGTATTTCGGTACTGTGCTGTACCAAAGCTAATAATTCTTTGTGTAGCAATTTGTAGCTAACATCTTGCGTTGTATGATTTTACGTTTATTTATATTTTATTTATATTTGAATGTGAATATTGTAAACATTATTTATTTTAGATTATATATAAATAATAAAAAGATTTCTTTCTTAAGGTTGTTCTGTTGGTGAACAGAATTAATTAGTCCACTCATGCACATAGGTCTCTTCTTAAAAAGAAGATTTTGGCCTACAAACCACACTGACCAGATTGAGTGCTATAGAGTTCGTTTTCTCTTTGTAGTGATGTTAACCTGCGTAGTTCATTCCCTTAGTCACCTACGCAAGTCGTTTGATGAAAAGGGGTGGCGACACTCCGTACCCATAATCAGTCACCACACGGAGTAGATTTATTGGTTAAATCTGTTGTATATTCAAAGAAGGTACTACACCATTAAAAGATTAATAAATACAGAATACTTACTGATATAATTTCTGGTGGGTTTACTTGAAAACCATTCTTATCAGCGCTGTATCTGACAAATACTCGCTGACCGTTTACATCAGTGTAGGAATAAGAGCCTTTGACGACCATGTATGGTGTCTCTACGCCGATGTTAACCAAATATCCAATTTCATCACGAAATATTCCATTGGAAGTTTCGTAACTGCAATTAACATTTTAAACTATATCTGATATCTCCGGACAGTTTTGATTTCATTTGAATAATTATGTTTTATACACAGTATCAGTTTATTTATCACTATTCATTTTGTACGAAAGACTACAAACTTACCTAAATCTATAGTTGCCCTCACCATCGTTAGTGTTCTCATATAGAACAATTTTAGCTTGTGCCTCATCAGGTATAATTCCAGCCGAAGCAAGTGAGAGTAGATAACACAATAGGACAACACAATTCATTGTGATGAAGCTACTTTAACTTAGCTCACAAGATAAATATTCAAAACGTTTTTCTCGATACGTAATATTCTTACTCGTTTTAAAACACAAAAAGCAGTCATTTTCAAAACCTCCGCCTATATATATAGCTCTTTTGGAATAATTATAGCGATCCATGCTGTCGAACTATTAGACAAAGTTGTTAGGTTTGTTTATTTTCTGTGTTTAAATATATCTTCTTGTTAAGTGTGTATATAAGAATGTTACCTTATGAATGTTTAAAGACATTAACTTTTTACATTAATAACACGTTCACATTTCAGAACAAAGGTAAAGGACGATAATAGTCAATTCAATAATAAATTATAATTTACAATTTGTTTTGAGATGATATTATTTTCCTATATGTAAATGATATCACCTCAAACCCCATTATTAGACGGGAGTTGAAGTAAAAGCTTACAAAATTAAGTATTTGAATGCTGAAATTTAATAAAACAATCTATTGATGTACTAATGGAACTGTTTTAATATATATAGTTGGTTTTACTAATTTTTAATTGTCTAAGTTTTAGCCAAAAGGAAGAAGAAAGACTAACAGCTTGGCATTCTTTGTATGTATACTTGTACGTTTCACCCTACGTTTCTGCCCCGTGGTTCCATCATTGCGTTTTAGATGCTACTAAACCGAATTTAATGAATCAGATGCCAAAGGTTCTTAATAATGACCCATAAGTTTTACATAGGTTTTTAAACATTTTTCTCATTAAACATTGTTATAACTCCAAAACTAATGTACTTGTGATTTTATCTCGAAACAATTCTTGAAAAGTTCCTACAGACAATTTTATCCAGAAGTTTATTAAAAGACTACAATATTAAAATATTTTAACCTCTAATACTGACCTCGAAATGCAGCGTCTCTATCACGTCTATAACTCATTAACTAATAACAACTGTGTTTGTGCCTTCAAGGCTTCAAACAGCGGTGAACGTCCATACTACTTGCAATCGTAGATGCACAGCAATGTAATAGGAAGAACAATAATTAGTCAGATAAAAAATTGATGTATCTTTGTGGGAGAAATCAAATAATTTAATATTATTCAGAAAAAGAAGAAAAAACTAACAAGCGATGGAATGTATCACTTAATACTTACGAACGTTATTTATATTTTAACTTTGTGGAGATATAATTTTAAAGTTTTTAAGCAAGAATAACTCTGTAGTATTTTTTCAATGTACTGACATTGAAACCCCACCAAAAATATGCCCATAACTGTATGGGCATGTTTTTGGTGCGTGTTCAATTTTTTTCCTACTTTTATTACTTCTCGCTTCAAACGAAACTAATATTTAATTGTTTCGTGACTGATTTTGATTAGGTATTTAAAATGTTTCAAAGTATAAAATGTTTGTAATGTCGGCGATTTATGAAAACTTTCGGCGCTTAAGTCTGATAAAGCATTTAAATACTTGCCTTATTAATTGAAAAGTACCTGGGTACGAGATTCCCTCGGTATTTTTTTATATTTAAGTCAACCAAAGTGACTACTCTGCCTGATGGAAAGAATGAGTGGAATCCAGGAGTAGGGGTCACCATCCTCATTGTGAGGGTAGATAATGCAGCATGGTGACCCTTACCATGGCAGCCTGGTCAGATAATTCTGCCGGCCTCCGTAGGAAATAATGCTGTCATTATTAGGATGGTCTTCTGTATGAGGGTAGTACTATATAATAGAAATCAACGTGGCTTTACTACCTACAATTAACCTATTACATATTTATTATTTAACAACGCCATCCATCATCTTAAGTAGTGTTAGTGTTTCTGTGAAAGCACCAACCAAGTGTTACTGGAAGAGTATAATAATTGTCCTAAGCTATGCTAAGACTAATGATAAATGCGGAATAAATCTGTAAAATTGCTTTTCAAACATAATACTCGAAAAAACCATGATATAAAATTTCAACGAAATCTTTAGAACCGTTTCCCAGATCACAAATACCTAACAATGCAGACTCTCAATAATACCTTCGGCCTAGAAGTGTACTACCTGTTTCTACAGTCAAGAATAGTACTACCTGTTTCTGCATTAGATAATTTTAACAAAAAGGAACCGACTTCAATGAAAAACTATTCCGAGTACCCAAATCGCGACATTGTGCCTATGATATTTGAGGAGTTCTCTCGATTTCCTTCGGATCCCATCATCAGATCCCGATATGGTGACGATGGGACCACCTGTAGCTACGCCCATTCCAATTCAAATATAATTTTTGAAATCGGTTCATAAACGAAGAAATTATCGCTGAACATACATAAAAAAAAAAGATTTCGACGAATAGAGAACCTCCTCCTTTTTTTTGAAGTCGGTTAATAAATGAGTGTTTAACTAAAAATCTGATGTTGACTAGAGGTCTGTCGCATTCATACTTTTTTTGAAAAGTACTTTTATAACCTCAAAAAAAACATCTCAGTTATGCTTTTACTGATGTACCTTAGTTTTAGTACAGCGTTGTTTCGTTGTTTTGAGTAAAAAAGAATGGATAGTAAGTCATAGTAAGGGAATGATGGCTAAGAACAATAAATAATACAAGGTTTTTAGTTGTCTTCTATATAATGAATGACAACAGATTAGTAAGTGCTTCAGATTACAATGCACAGTTTTAAGAAAAGGGTTAATGTACGAATGTTTTCATACCGGTTGCGGAGCAACCCATTACTGTAGTAAAGTGAGCATCTCCTCGAATTCCACAGAATGCCTTTTCATCATGGATACATTTAAGCTACAGTTACTATACCGTTGTTCTACCACCATAAGTGAAACAGTTCTCCGTATTAGACAACTATACAAGTTCGTAAGAAAAGCCAAAAGTCGTTATAGAAACACAAAGAGAAAATAATTCACAAGCACGCGAACGAAAAAGGACATAGTTTTTTTTTTTATATATTTAAGCCTGCCAAAGTGACTCTACTCTGCCTGATGGAAAGCATGAGTAGAATCCAGGAGTAGGGGTCACCATGCTTATTGTGAGGGTAGACAATGTAGCATGGTGACCCCTACCATGGCAGCCTGGTTTGATTATTCTGCATTATTCTCCCGGCCTTCGAAGGGCGGGAGAATGATGCAGAATGATTGGGCCTCCGGTCTCACACTCACCAACGAAATACGACAGCAAGAATGCTGTCATTATTAGGATGGTCTTCTGTGTGAGGGTAGTACTGGCCGGGTCGAGCCGGCCCATTCGTGCTGAAATCAGCGTGGCTCTACTACCTTTAAAGTTTAGTTTGATGAAATTTACTAAGCGCAATAAAGCGTTGTCATTTTGAATTATTACAAATGATATTGATTAACCTTTTATCTATTACACGTTTATAGTTCAGAACGTAGGACTTTAGAACATCTTTTTAAATAGATATTTTGAATAAGTTTCTTCGCACACCTTTGGTATTATTTATAAACTATATTTTTAACCAACTTCAAAAAAAAGGAGGAGGTTCTCAATTCGTCGGAATCATTTTTTTTTTTTATGTATGTTCAGCGATAATTTCGTCGTTTATGAACCGATTTCAAAAATTCTTTTTGCATTGGAATGGGCGTAGCTTACAGGTGGTCCCATTGTCACCATATCGGGATCTGATAATAGGATCACAAGGAACTCGAGGGAACTCTTCAAATATCATAGGCACAATGTCGCGATTTGGGTACTCGGAATAGTTTTTCATTGAAGTCGGTTCCTTTTTGTTAAAATTATTACACTTACATCTCTTCAAATAGAGCATAATATGTAAATCATGATATTATACTATACAATAATTATCTAACGACCAATTAATACTCTATTGTGGTGTCCATGAGTTCCAATATTAGATCGATAATTCTTTATATACACTAACTAGCTTTCCGCCCGCGGCTTCGCCCGCGTGGAATTCGTTTATATCGCGCGACACGGTAAGGGTAGATTAAACAATCTTACATGATTTTATAATTGATAATAAGTAACTTCGACACAAACTTTCGTCCCCTATTTCAAACCCTTCTACCTTTATTTTCGCGATAATAAGTAGACTATGTCCTTTCCCAAGTTCAGTTCTATCTTCATACCAAATTTCATCAAAATCGGTTCAGTGGTTTAGGCGTGAAAGCGTAACAGACAGACAGACAGACAGAGTTACTTTCGCATTTATAATATTAGTAGGGATTGCTCGTTTACATATATAAGATTAGATGTAAACAATAAGTACTTACAATTGTAACAAAAAGAACAAAAGTGTTCATTTGTGATAACATTATAGTATAAAGTAAATTTACTGGTTATTTCAAGTTTTAAGAAGTGTATTGTAATGCAGAAAGTGTAAAATTCATAAAATATCTGACTCCAACATTATTGTTAGACGAGCTATCTTCGTAAGTAATGTAAAATCGTAAGTAACTAATATTCATAAGTAATCAAATATAGTAATTAGATCACTTATTTAGGAACTATTATAAATGTAAAATATGATTCGTTTCTTAGTCATCATTGCAAGAGTTTTTCTTCATTCGCTTGCTGTTTTAATAGTAATCTTTGAAACACAACGCAATGACAGCTATAGGCTGAAGCGAAGCACGATGTCGTTACTTTAGTTAATAAGAAAAACAAATGTAATGTACTACCTGTATTTTATTTTTAGAATATGACAAAATTATTTATTTTCCTAACAATGTCGCAACGACGCCAACTGGAAGGCTGAAGGGGACTTTCTGAAAATTAAATAAGATAATATAAACATTTAAAAATAACAAAATATTATATAGTTCATAAACCATCATCTATGTATGTACAAATGTATATATAAAGTTAGAGTTTATTTGTTTGTTTGGACGTACTGGTTCGATTTGAAAAATTTCACCCGCCCCTTTTTATTCATTTGTGGACACAATTTATAAAATATATATATATAGCCTATGTCACCAAGTTTGACGGGGCTTTCATTGGCAGATAACCTTTGTACAGAGTACCTTAGGCTTCTTTGATTTCGACTAGCTTGACCGCGCGGTTATTGTGGCAAAGCGTAACAACGCGAGGCCCATCTAGTTTCATATAATTAATAATTCCATGAGTGATTTAACTCGTAAATAAGCATATAACATTGACTGTCAGGTTGTTAAATAGATTTAAGACTTTGATTTCCATTGCTTTGCACATAGCTCAAGGAAACCTTATAAGTAATTTTGAATTACTCATAATAAGGTAACATAATGAGTTTGTTACTCACGTTGTCTTTTAATAAATAGAGTATATTATTATAATATAACGTGAATAATTTTATAAAAAAAGTGTATACCTAATACATTATAAACAACTTTTCCATATTCATTTTCAAATGATTACATTATACCTCTCATAAAATAAAAAATAAAGACAGTCTGTTGCATAATTAATTAATTATTTCAGTGTTTAATTATTTGTAAATTTCGTTACTGTGCTGTTCTAAAGCACTATTATGTATTCTGTGTCTAAAGCTAAAAATTCTTTGTGTAGCAATTTGCAGCTAACATTTTTCGTTACATCATTTTACGTTTATTTATATTTTATTATTTGAATGTTAATATTGTATTGTGTGTGTTGTTATTGGATATAAATAAATAATTCAGATTTCTTTCTTAAGGTTCTACAACAGAATTGAATAGTCCACTCCTGTACATAGGCCTGTCTTTAAAAAGAAGATTTTGGCCTACCAAACCACACTAACCAAATTGAGTGCTAAAGAGTTTGTTTATAGTTTTCTCTTTGCAGTGATGTTAACCTGCGTACTTCATTCCCTTAATCACCACATACGCAATTCATTTGATGAATAGGGGTGGCGATACTCCGTATCCATAATTTTTATTTATTTTTATTTTATAACTTTATGCACATTTGTACATCGGCGGACTTAATGCCCAGGGCATTCTCTACCAGTCGACCTTTGGGTGGTGGTGGTGACCATAATCAGTCACCCCACGAAGTAGATTTATTGAATGAAATCTGTTGTCCATTGAAGTAGTACACCATGAAAAGATTAATTAATACAGTATACTTACTGATATCATTTCTGGTGGGTAGACTTGAAAACCATTCTTATCAGCGCTGTATCTGACATATACTTGCTGACCGTCTACATCAGTGTAGGAATAAGAGCCTTTGACGACCATGTATGGTGTCTCTACGCCGATGTTCACCAAATATCCAATTTCATCACGAAATATTCCATTTGAAGTTTCGTAACTGTAATCAACATTTTAAACTGTATCTGATATCTCCTGACACTGTTGATTTCATTTTGAATCATTATGTTTTATGCTCAGTATTAGATTATTGATCTCTACTCATTTTGTACGAAAAACTACAAACTCACATCCATATTAATATATTTTACAAACAGAATTTAAGTTTATTCCATGAAACTTTTTATAGTAACGGTAAAAATTAGCTAAAACTATAGTTGCCCTAACCATCGTTATTGTTCTCATATTGCACAATTTTAGCTTGTGCCTCATCAGGTATAATTCCAGCCGAACCAGGTCTCCATTACCATAGATAATACACTATATGTCCATCACTCGCTCAAGGCGACGCGCTATATGCCTACCGCTCGGCATATCGTCACAGATTAATAAATAGTTACTACGTAACAGATACATCACTTCCATACAAAAGCGAAAATACCTACGCTAAAATAGCCTACAAGATCTTAATAATAATACCGCCCGCTCAGAACGAAAAGAAATGTACCATAAGTACGCGAACAAAGAGTCGAGACTGCGTTGCCCACGGGACACGCAACCATATTTCTTATTATTCAATCAAATATTGTGTCAATCAAGTTTTATATAATGATTTATATTTATTTTCCCTTCTCTAAATTCTCTGTTATTAGATTTTATAGTTTAAAATATCTTAAAACACATATATAATTTTAATAAATAATCAAATTTATTATTATTTAATAAATCAACAAATTTCTATAATAAGTAATCATATGGAAAACTGGAGCAAAGCGACGGAAAATCAACGGTTTTTAAAAGTTGTAATATTGTGCTACCAGGCCGATTCATTAAACGTCAAAATTATTTAAAAATACTTTTTCTAACTCCTCAATTTATTCATATATAGGTATGTATCTTTTTTTGACTTTTACACCCATCTACTGCACAATAATTACGTGGTTTCGGCATTATGAAGCGTAAGCACGGGAAACGTGGTCAGGCGGGCGTTTGGCGGCCCTCTGTCGGTTGTATCGTCGACGATACGCCGAGCGGTAGGCATATAGCGCGTGGCCTTGAGCGAGTGAAGGAGGCCTGATATCATCGACGATAAAACCGACAGAGGGTCGCCTAACGCCTCTCTTACGCTTCGTAATGCCGAAGCCACGTAATTATTGTGCAGTAGATGGGTGTAAAAGTCAAAAATTAAAAATATATGAATAAATTATATATACAATTATTAATATATATAAATTATACATATATATACATATTATATATATAAATTATACTGAGGAGTTAGAAAAAAGGATTTTTAAATAATTCTGACAAAGTTTAATGAATCGGCCTGGTAGCACCATATTACAACTTTTAAAAACAGCTAGGCATTCTATTTATGAATACTTGTACGTTTCACCCTATGTTTTGCCCCGTGGTCCCATCATTGCGTTTTAGATGCTACGAAAGCGATTTTAATAAATCAGGTGTGTATAGATAATAAGGACCCAGGTGAAATAAACTATATAAATGTTATAATACGTTTTTTCATAGGTAGTCTTAAACATTTTCTCATTAAACATTGCTATATAATAGCTCTAAATCCAATGTACTTATATTTTTATCTCGAAACAATTCTTAAAAAAGTTTCTACCTACGATTTTATCCAGAAGTTTATTATAAGACTACAATATTAAAATCTTTAACCTCCAATATTGACTGTACCTTCAAGGCCTCAAGCAACGATGAACGTCCATGCTACTTGCAATCGTAGATGCATAGAAATAATAATGTGTGTAATAGGAAGAACAATAACTAGTCAGATCGAAATTTTTTGTATCTTGTGGGAGAAATCAAATAATTTAATATTATTAAAAAAAGAAGAAAAGACTAACAAGCGAAGGAATGTATCACGTAATAGTTGCGAAGTGTATTTATATTTTAACGTTGTGGAAATATTATTAAAGTTTTTAAGCCAGGATAACTCTGTGATATTTTTTCAATGTCAGTTATGGGCATATTTTTTGGTGCGTGTTCAAATTTTTTCCTACTTTGATTACTTCTCGCTTCAAACGAAACTAATATTTAATTGTTTCATGACTGATTTTTATTTGGTATTTAAAAGTTTATAAGTATATAATTTTTGTAATGTCACCAATTTATGGAAACTTCCCACACTTCAGCTTGATAAAGCATGTAAACGTACTTTAGATTACTTGCCTTATTTATAAATATAGAATAGAGTAGGATTTCTTCTGGATTGTACTTTTTTACTGTACTTTCTAACTTCGAAGTATCGAAATGATATTTAGGTTTGTCATTTATTTACTTTTGAACCGCAAATAATAGATTTGCTATTCAACAATTTACAGACAATAAGTTTTACTCAATTCTTGAATGATAATATGTAGAAACTTAATTGTTTAATTTCCTTTAAATATACTATAATGAAATTATTGGAGATCTTCCTTCTGTTTTCTTTCTATGGATTTTTTACAGGCCAAAATGAATGCAAATTACATGATTAGGATATTAAATAAATACTTTTTTATTCAATTTGTTGCCGTTATCTGGTATCTTTAAAATAGATTGGGGCTTTGTTGCTCATATAAAAAAAATACAAGTACAAATTTACTGTTGTTGTTAGGAATATACTTTCATCTAATTTAAAATATATATCCGTCTGAAATATAAATAGAATCATAATTTATACAACTTACTTGAATCTGTAACTACCATCTTCGTTGTTTGAGTTCACATAATTGATGATCTTAGCTTGATCATCCTTGGGTAACACTGCGGCGGTAGTAAAGGAGAAAACAGCGCTTAGAACTAATAACACATTGCAAGATTTCATCTTCAAAAGTCTAAATATCAGTGCATTTAAATTTTACGACATAACAATGTGTAAATCACCTTAGGTGATACACTGATGCTAATATATAAATGGACACGATTTTGAACATTCCTCCTTATTATACTCTTCTCTGATAAATAATTTAACATATTAATAAGATACATCATATATTTATGAATTACAATCCATGAAATGTTTTAATTAAAATCTCAAAGCAAGATGAATCAGCTGCACACAGTATGAATATCACTAAACTTAAAACATTATAAGAAATTCAAATCTTAATATAAGTTTATATTTAGGAGTTACATTAAAGAAAATTTAAAAAGGATGTTAATGGTACTGGCAACTCCTTCCTTCCTACAGATACTTTAATATGGAAAACAATAATGAAGACGTGGTTTGAGAAATAGTAGTTTCTGCACAACATTCGGCTTACGATTCATGGATTTTGTTTAAATTAACATCTCTTATTATTTATAGTTATCTTTTTGAATAATATCTTAATTATTTATAAAGAAACGAATGAATTTGCTTATAACTGATAGAGCAAGATCCCAGAGCCGCCAGACCTACGTCATTAGTGCAAAGCCGAAATTTTCAGGATTATTAGTACAATGTCTTGTTAAGACGTATGCGTACCCATTAGCTTGAAAGCGGGGCCGTTTCTGAGATAGCGCGAAGTACAGATGGATAAAAATCTTACTTACCTACGTTAAAGGTGCAATGCTAGTATTTACATATTTTTTCAAGAATATTATTTAAAATTAAAATTCATTACTGCCAGACACTTTCCGTGGGCCATTACTTCTGCCGTCTTGAAAGTTGTGAAAAAATTAGGTAAGCTACGTTATAGTAGCAAACCTAAATTTTATACATATCATCTAAGCTAGGTACTATTTTAAGAACCTTTGTATGCGGCCAGACCAATCCGAAGGGCCAATCATCCCCACAGACACCTTTAAATATTTGTAGTACCTAATTATGAAGCTGAGGTATATCATCTTTGGTATTATTTCAAGAATGGCTTGTAAAATATTAAATGGTTTTTACACGCTTTTTATTAGCTTCACCTGTATGTTTGTTTGTAAACTCTTTTAAAAAATTCTATCATAGCTTAGCCATATGTCATTATATATATGTATATGTTCGAATTATAAAAATAAATTAGAAAGGCAGAACTAGTCATTAATGTACCGCTACTAAAGTGACTGAGAATACCTACTTAAAATAAAAGTTAATTAATTTTGTTTTTTTTTTCTATTTTAAAGCATAAAATCTCTCTCGGCCTAAACGATCGCAATAAAAATACGAAACTAGTTTTGTGATTCTAGGAGTTGAACCTACAAACCGGTTCAGTTTAAGCCATGTCGGAGCGCACGACATTTACCAAGCACGCAAGATGAGTTGAAATCCCATTTGATAAAAATATAAAAATATATATTTTTAGGTTTTGTTAGTTTTATTTGTGTTCATGTTCATCTCGATTATTATCCTTTCAAAATTAATTCGATTATTATTATTATTGGTTACATTTTTATGCTTTCCACAAAGTATCAAAGTTTTACGTTCTTTAAATATCATATAGTTTAACGTCTTTAACATAATTTTACTGCCAACTGTGTGATGCCACAAGCGTCGGATCTATGTGCTTTATATTTTTAAGTAACAATCTCCTTGAACTTTATATTTTTAAGTCGTAGGGTCATTCATCATATCAATCATGATATTACAACTGTTTCTGTAATAGGGCATGATGTCAAAAGAGTATTTTATGCCGTGTTGTATTATCATGGATAACCTTTTCTAGGGTTCCGAAGTTTATGACTCGGAACCCTAGAAAAATGAAACTTTGCTTAATATGTATTGTAATTATGTTGAGAAAGTGCTTTTTTTTTTTTTTATATTAGCTGCCAAAATGACTCTGCCCTGCCTGATGGAAAGCATGAACAGAATCCAGAAGTGAAGGCCACCATCCTCACTGCCACAACGGACAGTGCAGTACGGTGACCCACACTATGGCGGCCTAGTAAGATGCTTTTTCACGCCCCGCTTGAAGGACCCGGGGTCATAGAAGGGAGGAAACACATGCGCTGGTAGAGAGTTCCAGGTTTTAACTGCTCGGCACAGAAAGGAAGAGCCGAACCGTTTAGTTCGAGAGCGTATGTCAACCACTCTGAAGCGGTGGCTTCCGAGGCTACGATAAAATTATGAAAAATATAATTAGCCCCTACGTGTTTTTTTCTACGTCTACCCCTTCCCGTGGGGTATCATTAGATAGGTCGTTTAAAAAAATTCTGAGATTTCTAGAATCATTTTTCGATAAAGGTATCCGTTTATGAGTTATTCAACTTGAAAGCGCATTTTTCTAAAAACAGGACGTCTCCCCGCCCACCCTCTAAAAGCTACGGCTAGCTCATAAAATATGAAAAAAAATCATGATAGTGGCCCATATGTTGAACTTTAACGAAAAACTATAGAAGTTTTGATACATTTTTATTTTGGGAGTTATAGGGGCCTAATTTGTAAAATGCACTCACTTCGAAAACTTCCTACAAAAATAAAGAAATAATAAGTTAACATCTTGTCCCATAGTCAATTAGTATATATCCAATAGTGTACAATAGTATGTTAGAAATTGGTGAGGATTGACACACGTAGGGTGAATATGGAACTCTATTCTATGCGTGGCCTGACAAGCACTTGACCAATATTTAAAACGTGCCATCAAATTTTACTTGATAATTTCAAACTGAAATATCAGCTTCAATCAATATAAACTATTTTATAAATTGAAAAAGTTGTTTCCAATTATCAGCCTCTATAATTCATCGTATAAGAAGTAAAACAATAAGAGAATCGCACTTTCTTTAACAGATATTCAGCATTTATGTCAAAATTTTATCATAAATAGGGATAAAACCTCAGATTACAAAAGATTTAATAATCTGAGGATAAAACAATGACTTGACTTAATGGAGTTATTTAGCACAGCGAAGGTTTTATGTTATCAAAATAAGCCAAATTCTCTTCCTTCACTCATTTAAGAATTTATATTTTACTAGCTGCCGCTTATAATATATCAATTATAATTATTAGTAAAAAGCAGTCCATGTCGTTTCGAGGTTTCTAGAATAAAATCGGTTCAGTAGGGTGGGAGTGAAAGCGCAACAGCGCATAGAGAGACAGAGATACTGTCTCATTTATAATTTAAGAATATATTTTATTAAAAAAACGTCCTAATGTCTATAAGTAAATATTAAAATTTATAAAAAAAATTAAACATTACATACATAATGTATGTATGTTACCTATTATACAAGTAAACCTATGAGCTGACACTTAGGCCAGTCTAATATACATAATTATATTTATGTTGTTACCTATATGTAGAGGTTTGTTGTTAGCAACAAGAACATAATTGTATATATTAACCAATTTTTTGAAAGACAACTCCTGCATTAGGTATATAAATTCAAACTTTTCAAACATACATGAAACAGGCACAATAAAACAGCTAGACTCAGAACAACAAACTGTGAATCACACAAAGTGTTATCCCACGTCGGATTTGAACCCACGACTCTTAGCGCAATAGTATTAGCGGCGTAGCGACCGCTTAAACCACTACGCCAACCGTGCAGTCTGTATTCCTGTAAGCCTTTTTCAAGAGTATACAAATAAATAAATAAATAGTAAGTAAAAGTAAGCTAGTAAGGGTTACTGCGAAAGACACATAACGTATTACACGAGTTTAATCACAAGTACGTACGTTACATGCATGTACACAAGCACACACACACACACACACACACACACAGTTTTAGAGGATTTCAGAGGCTTAAAGGTAGTTGATGTTTATTTTATTATTTATACTATTTTAATTTATTTTTGCTTACCGATTTAAGTTTATCTTATCGTAACACTGTTAAACTATAACTCCACTTATAACTCTGAATAGTGTGATATACTACATGCTTAAACAAAATAAAAAAAGTCAAATACACAAATCAAAAAAAAATAGTATAGCCTGTCTAGAGTTTGAAATACTGTACTCATTATTTGAGAAGTAAAAACTGTTTATATCTATTATAAACAGTTTTTACTTTAACAGGTAGTAGAGCCACGCTGATTTCAGCACGAATGGGCCGGCTCGACCCGGCCAGTACTACCCTCACACAGAAGAGTTCAGAAGACCATCCTAATAATGACAGCATTCTTGCTGTCGTGTTTCGTTGGTGAGTGTGAGACCGGAGGCCCAATCATTCTGCATCATTCTCCCGCCCTTCGAAGGCCGGGAGAATGATGCAGAATAATCTAACCAGGCTGCCATGGTAGGGGTCACCATGCTACATTGCCTACCCTCACAATAAGCATGGTGACTCCTACTCCTGGATTCTACTAATGCTTTCCATCAGGCAGAGTGGAGTCACTTTGGCAGGCTTAAATATAAAAAAAATAAAAAAAAATTTAATACAGATCAATTCCAATCATAGCTTGTACTAATGGTAGTTTGGCATCTCAGAGTTAACGTTTGTGCGAACCAATTAATGACATAACACTGTAGTAATGTTCAGGTGTCTCTATTTTACATCATTGGTCAAACAATTGATTTATGATCTGTCACATGTTGGTGTTGAAATTACGTCGTGTATTGTTGAGCTTAATAAAACGAAGATTTCATTGGTTATGTAAGTTGACGGATGAGACATTGGACCAAAGGTAACCGGCCCATTGGTGAATGCGAGACATGATTGGATTTCGCAGCAGTATTGCACACTCGCCTTGTAAAGGGTAGATATCAGTCGTGTATGATAATTATACTGTATGCAACTTCAAAGGCGAGGTATTATGCGCATTTATTATGTCGCTATTGGCACTATTATGAAGATTGCATCTGTTACACAAAGTGATCATACGAATGTAAATGGTGGTCATGGTTCAAATGTTTGGAAAACTTTAATCATAGATCTAGATTTGTAGTTAGATAACTTTATTAGCCAATATTATCTGGTCTAATTCTATATTGCACGATGGAAATTCTCACGCTGATAAGTGGTTAACTATTTTCCGTGTCACACAATTTTTGTAATTCTATTAGCAAGATCAATATTAAGAGTGGATTCTATGAAATAAACTGTTCTGATCGAATTTTGTCTTAGTCTTTGTTAATTGTTGCTTTTGGTCTATCAATTTCATTTAGGAAGCCCCATATTTTTTTTTTGTTTAACTACTAGTTGTCAATAGAGACAAAGGTCTGTTTACTTCAGCGTACTGCGATAGGCTTACGATAATAATGAACCAATAGTTATTATTGTTATATTTCTCTATTCATCGCAGATTCATTTTAAAATAATAAATAACATCATTTCCGTCTGACCAAATATAAATACGTGTTAACCGTAGACCAGGTTAAAATGTAATATTTTTTAAAACACCATCTAGCGGTTTATACGAGTACTAATAATGACCTCTCACTTTGTTTATAGATTTTTACAAAATATACAGTCTCACAGCTACAACGAGATGACTCAAGGTTCTTTAATGTGTTAAAAGTTGTTTTTAGTGTACATGACTTTTAGATAGATGGCTCTACTATTACGACTAACATTTTGGAAGTGTAGTTACTGTTAACTATAGACCAGGGTTGATAATTTTTGAAAACAAAACAAATTATAGTAGAATGAAACCCATTGAAAAGGGAGGAAAATATTATAAAAATGAAAGGAAAAATAATTTACGGGCGATCTGAGCTCGGGAAGAGGAAGTGGGGAGAGGTTTTAAGGGTAAAAACGTTTATCTCGATTTCCGGCAAAACTACAAGTCCAATGAAAAAAATGGCAAAGTTGTTGGTAATAAAAAGATCTACATCTTCTGCATTTACACTTTTTTCACATAACCTCAAATTTTATGTGAAAAATTAAAAAAACTAAGTTTTCAGTTTTTTTTTCTTTTACAAATAATATTTTTTCAAGTTTAGCGAAAACTTACCTTTAAATGTCCTGAATATACTGTAATTTATTTGATTTGAAATATCTATTTTTTCTCCTCATTTTGACTTAATACGCGCCTATACTGCTTATCGTATTCTTTAGGAATTGTCCCGGAGGTCTGGAGAGAAGCGAATGTTCCACCTATCCTTAATTGCCCTAAATAAACCGCTCCTATCCGGCCAATTACTAACCTATAGCTGTCAACAGCCTATTAGTACGCTACCTAGAGGATCACTCATTGTTAAATAATCAACAATATGGCTTCAGAGTATTGTTCTGACCTCTGCGATGGATCTGCGCAGTACTTGTTTGACGCTCTTGACCGGTTGCAGCGGTGAGCAGTCCGCATTATAAATAGTCCCAAAACCACCGAGTTCCTCTGCAGTTACGAAGAGACTTCGCCTCTATGGCGGTTCTCTATCGCCTTTATTATGGAGAGTGTTCTAAAGAGCTCCTCCAACTGATCCGTCCTTTTCCCTTTCTTTAAAGGACAACATGTGTTGGACTTAGAAATCACCGCTTTAGAGTGGAATAAATACGTACCAGAACGAAACGGTTTAACTCTTCTTTCCTATGTCGAGCAGTCAAAGACTGAAACTCACTACCAGCTCACGTGTTCCCTTCCCACTATGATCCCGGGTCCTTTAAACGGGGCGTGAAAAAGCATCTCACTAAGCCGCCATAGTGTGGGTCGCCATACATTATTGTCTTCATTCGCAGTGTGGTTGCCCCCACTCTTGGCTTTTGCTCATGCTTTCCATCAGGCAGGGTTGAGTCACTTTGGAAGGCTAAATATATAAAAAAACCTTGGAAGCTTCTTAATTAAAAAAAAACGGAAAAAGGTAATGTTGACAAATATTAAATTAAATATACAAAATTAATTGCTATTTAATGATGACCCCGAAGCCGTTCGGCAAAAGTTAATTGTTAATAAACTAATATTAATGTCATTGCGTTTTAATGTCTATCCATTTCAAAGAAAATGTATAGAATATAAAATTGTTGACTTATACTTCCTCAAACTACCTTCACCAGGATGCACCTTGACCTATTATTTCGAGGATTTCATGAATTTTTCTAGAAATAGTACAATTACGTGAAGCTTTTAACTATTTGTAGTCGCTATGACAACATTGGTCGAAAAAAATCTAATCTCATTATTTCTCACCGAAATTATATAAAACTCATTCATCAAAAATTGCAATCATTCTCTTCAGACACAGATCTGATTGGTATACGCAGAAGACTTGGCACTTGTAACTCGAACCAAGAGCTTTTAAAAGAAAGAAGAATTCCTACCAGCCCAGACTGGATAGTGCATCTAGTCTGGGCACCTACTACGACGAATACAGCCTAAAACCCAATGCAGAGAAAACACAATCTTGCGTATTAAATCTGCCAATCAACCCTCAACATTTCCTGACAAAACGCTCATGTTACTCATTGCAACCACCCAAATACCAACGTTTGTCCACTTGGTCGAAAAATTACTCCAGGAGAGAAGCTCCGTTGGCTAACCTGGAAGGCACGCAAAAGGCTGAGAACGCAGGTTGGGAGATCTAAGTACAACCTGGCCAGGTGGAGATTTGTTAACCCTAGCGAAAATGAGTGCGACTATTGCGTTTCTTCCCAGACGATGAGCCTCTTGCTGACATGTTCCGCGAGCCCAGAATCATGCAATTCCAAAACCACCCGCGTCGAGGAGCATTGGTTCAAAACCATTCAAGCGTTTCCATCGACACGATAAGAAGCAGAAGAAGTAGTAAAAGTCTATATAATAATAGAATTTAGATAATTTCGCACCAATGTTCTCTACTACCAAAAATAATAAAAAAAGCGGCCAAGTGCGAGTAGAACTCGCCCATGAAGGGTTCCGTAAAAGGAAGTAACATCATATAAAGGTTTTTTTAGTTCGTTATAACTTTAATCGATGTTTTAATAACAGTGTCTTAGAATAATTACACATAGAAAGATAGTCTGTATCAAAAGTGAAGCACTAAACCGATTCACATAGGCGTAACGATTACGTGCCTACGCTCGGCCACACGCACACATACACTTAAGTAATGTTGTCAATCATTTGTTTTTGGCAATTGTTGTTGAAAAGGATCTTCTTCAATCAAATGCAATTACTTATGATAATTAAATTTAATTCTTGATGACTACAAGGTTCGGTAAAAAGTAACATGTATAGTTGCTGAGAGTGTCGCACGGCTCAGATGGCGCCAGCGGGCGTGGGGGAAACCGTTCCGTTCCGGTCTTGTTGCCTCAACAGCAATAATACATAAATAGCTATGTGTGGTAAAGTATGGGTATGGTAATGTAGTAGTTATAATACGATGTTTATTTTTACGAATTCAAATCTTCAAATGGATTATCTGCACCTGTGCATGAATATTATTCTCTACGACTAAGCCCTATATTTTTTACCCACTTGTCAGCAATAACAGGGTCTATAGGAATCCTTTGAACAACAATACGTAATACTTCTATCGGTTGTCATTTTATCAAGTGTGAAAATAAGATTCGTTTATACTTTTCAACTTTCAAATAACACAATTTCAGATAGATAATATCGCTAAATCATACAAACTCCTTTTAGCTTAACATTAACTTCAGTAGCAACTGTTTTAAAAAATAATTAGTCGGAGCAATATAGTCAGTTAAAATGGGAAAATATTTTCACATTCGGGCAACACTGAGCATTGAAACAAATAAATTCTATTTTGACCAAATTAACTACAATATACTATGAAATATTGAAAGCTAAGCTAGTGTAAAGTGATGATAATAAACTTCTTTTATTTTTCGTCATATTAATTATGTTTCGCGACACACGTTCGGCGTGCTTTCGGGTTCCAATGTAAGTGCTTCAAAATAGGCGCGCGGACTAGGTTTCTATGTGTAATTTTTCTAAGAATGTATATTGAATGAATGAAAGGTAAATTGCGGTTTACGATTTATGACCTTTTAAAAAAAACTGCTTACTAGATCTCGTTCAAACCGTTTTTACCATTTGGCTGCGGAACCCTAATAAAGTGACATTGCTGTTTGAATTGTTCAACTCTTATATAGCTATAAGACATGCATTTTGTAATTTTTGTAGAGGACTTTCATAGATTAACAGGGTTGTAAACTACAACGAACCAATTATAATAATATGCAAAGCACTTTTAAACTGAAAAATTGTTTCGGAGCTTTAATGCCTCAGACAGAAACGAATAAAAAGTTTTTCGCATCGGAAACCAGAATTGTCAGATTCTTCTATAGTTACAATGTAATCACACGTTGACAAATAGTAATAAAATTATGGAAATAAGTAATTGCAGTAAAGTTATGAATGAGCGAAACGCATCAACTTTATACTTATTGCACATTTGATAAATGTAAATATTATTCAATCTTTCCATTCTATGTCTCTGACAAATAGGAATGAAACACAATAAATATAAATTATTTTCAATATTTCACATTAACTGACACTGACATTTAAATGTTCTAGAATAGTTTAATATATTACTATTCATCTGTCTTCCAAATATTGAAAGAACACTTAATTATTAAAAGTCTCGCGCTATCACTATCACATAAATTAATCCATTAACTTTTACCTGCGGTACCGCCCGCGTACTCGTCAGTTATTTGTAGTGATTCTTTAAACTTATAGATTTTTTTCATTTCTATATGATTGAAAAGTATTTCTATGTGATTTATAGCGTGATTTAAAGAGGATCAGCCCCCTTGCCAAGTTGCAAAAGTTTTTCGTCTTATATTCTATTTGTCTATTCTCTTGTTTCATTGACTACTGTCACTCAGTCAAGCGATCAAAATAAAATATTTGCCAATGATTTGATTTGAAACGCTTGCAATTTGACTAGTGGGGTATACTCAGATAAACAGACTGGTATTTTCAGTTATGTGTTATGTTGGTTATTATTATTGGTTTTTCTACAACATCTGTAATGTGCAAATATCGACCTCTAACAATTTTAAAGAATATTCATTAGAGTCTTCGACGTTGAAATGATTAAACTATTTTCAAATTATCATCTATGAATGTTAATGAAGTTGAATAAAGAATATGTCTTGTATGAATCAAAAAATTTATTTAAAATTAAATAATAGAATCAAGTTTGCCGTAACACTATGTACTTGCATATAACCACTATCATCACTACATAGTATAAAACAAAGTCGCTTTCTCTGTCCCCGTGTACGCTTAAATCTTTAAAACTATATGTATAATATAGGTATAATACATGCACAATATAGTATATAATAATTTTAGAGGTTTCTAATGTGTGTTTTTTACGCTTACATTGCAAACGCTGGCTGTACCCTACGAGATAGATCAAAATAATGTACTTCAGTATTTTACATCTTGAAAAGGTCTACAAATACAGTATTAATCCTTATCCAATTAAGTACCTTAAGTACATTATGTATTTAATATAGATTAACATGGCCCTTTACAGTATGTAATTTTTATTAATACTTTTGAAGATATTACAAATTTAAAATGCAGGAACAAAGCGCTTTTGGCGGTACCGGCCGGGGCCCGTCCAGTCCAGAGAGCATGCGCCGGTAAGTCCACATTTCAAAAGCCTCAATACGTTTACGAAGGTCTTGTTTAATAGTCCAAGCTTCGCAACCATAAAGGGCTATGGGCCAAATGTAGCATTGAAGTAGACGAGTGCGCAGGTTGAATACTGAGGTTGCGACTGGAAAGTATTGATCTTTCCCAGTCGTCAGTTAGCCACGTGCCTAAATATTTGTACTTGCGCACTACATCAAGCCTAACTTAGCTGTGTATACGTATGTATATATATATATCTATTTATATATATTTTTTGGACATCTGACACACAACATCATCTAGTCCCAAGCTAAGCAGAGCTTGTGTTATGGGTACTAGACAACTGTCCAGACGAACCTCAACCACTGTGCCGCGGCGCAGGATCTCCTCCTGCAAACGATGGCACAGTGGTCTATAGGTGTTGCCGTAGTCGCGGAGCCCTATTTTGTCCCTCCCCGTCCAAATTGGATGGGTGACTGGGACGGCTCCGTGGCAGTCGTCAGCTCCACGGCGGCTCATTCCCCGCCCTTGTCGCTAAAAGACAAGGGTACTGGATATGTTGCCGTCGAATGGGGGGGAATCACCATTTATGGTGTATATTTCTCCCCCAACCGGAGTCTGAGCGACTTCGAGGTCTTCCTCAACAACTTGGAGACCTCGATACGGCGATTGGGGTCTGGGCACGTCCTCGTGCTGGGGGACTTCAATGCAAAGTCCATTGCGTGGGGTTCCCCGGCGACGGACGCCAGGGGCGAAGCCGTGGAAGAATGGGCGGCATCGGTGGGCCTCTGTTTGCTGAACAGGGGCGCCACCAACACGTGCGTGCGACAGCAGGGGGGGTCGATAGTGGACCTTTCGTTCGCTACCCCTGCAGTCGCCGCACGAGTAAGGAACTGGAGTGTCCTGGATGAGGTCGAGACGCTCTCGGATCACCTATATATCCGATTCGAGCTCTCCCGGTCCCAGGACCCCAGTAGGGGTCACGCGGCGCGGCGTCCCTCCCGTTTTCCGCGGTGGGCTGTCGCCAAGCTGGACAGGGACCTACTAGAGGAGGCGGCCATTGTTTGCTCTTGGCTGTCTCCGCAGGCCCCGACCGAGGAGGTCGACGCGGGGGCTGGTCGCTTTGCCGATGCGTTAACGCTCATCTGCGATGCGGCCATGCCCCGCGTTCGTGGCCGTCGGCCTCCTCGGAAGGAGGTCTACTGGTGGTCCCAGGAGTTGGCGGACCTCCGTGCGGCCTGCGTACGTGCCCGGAGGTCCCACACCCGGAGTCGGCGACGTCACCGCGGAGGCGGTGAGGAGGTGGACCGGCTTCACGAGGAGTACCGAGCAGCTCGGGAAACTCTGAGGCTGGCCATCTGCCGCGCCAAAGACGCGTCCAGAGTGGAGATGCTGGAGAGTCTCGAGCGTGACCCCTGGGGTCGGCCTTACCGTGCGGTGCGACAAAAGCTCCGCACACAGGGCCCCCCCCTTACGGAGACTCTCCAGCCCAGCTTCCTGCAGGAAGTGGTCGAGGGCCTATTCCCACAGCAGGCGGAACACACACCCCCGTCGATGGCCCGTCGTGGTCGTCGTCGGGACAGCGTGGGTGATGTGCCGCCTGTCAGGGAATCGGAGGTAGGGGCGGCTGTTCTACGGATTCGGTCCAAGAACACCGCCCCCGGGCCGGACGGGGTTCCAGCCCGAGTGATGGCCCGTGCCCTCGACTACATGTCGGACCACCTCAGGGGAGTGTTGGACGCTAGCCTGGCGTCCGGACACTTCCCTGAGCGTTGGAAGTGCGGGAAGCTGGTACTGATCCAGAAGCATGGACGGCCTGCCGATTCGGTCGCGGCCTACAGGCCCATCGTGTTGCTGGACGAGGCGGGCAAGTTGTTCGAGAGGGTTCTCTCTGTCCGCATCGTCCGGCACCTCAGCGAGGTGGGGCCCGACCTGTCGGACGCCCAATTCGGCTTCCGAGAAGGGCGTTCGACGGTCGACGCGATCCTGCGCCTGAGGGCCGTGACCGAAGAGGCGGTGAGAGGCGGCGAAGTAGTGTTGGCGGTGTCCTTGGACATCGCCAACGCCTTCAATAGTCTGCCATTCGGCTGCATCAGGGCCGCACTCCAATACCACGGAGTGCCAGGGTACCTGCGGCGGCTGGTGGCAGACTATTTAGAGGAGCGTACCGTCGAGTACGAGGACCGAGATGGCGCCTTGAGACGCAGGGCCATGTCGTGCGGTGTTCCACAGGGGTCTGTCCTAGGACCACTCCTGTGGAACATGGGATACGACTGGGCCCTACGAGGGCGTCTCCCCCCCGGGCTGGGTGTAATCTGTTACGCAGACGACACCCTGGTCACGGCCCGGGGGGCAAACTTTGAGGAGGCGGCGCGCCTGGCCACCACGGGAGTCTCCCGGGTGGTCGGGCGCATCGAGGCGCTGGGTCTGCGGGTGGCCCTGGACAAGACGGAGGCCCTATTATTTCATGGGCCCCGTCGCGGTCCGCCCGCCGGCGCCTCCATTGTGGTCAACTCGGTCCTCGTACCGGTCCGGGCCCAGATGAGGTACCTGGGTCTGGTCCTCGACGGTAGGTGGCTCTTCGACGAGCACTTCCGACAGCTTGGTCCTAAGCTGGTGGGCACTGCCTCCGCCCTAGGGCGACTTCTGCCCAATTTGGGCGGGGCCAGTGTCCCCACTAGGCAGCTGTACACGGGGGTTGTCCGGTCGATGGCACTGTATGGTGCACCGGTGTGGGCGGCGGCTCTGTCCGCCCAGAATAGGGTGCGCCTCTGGCGCCCCCAGAGGGTATTGGCGGTCAGAGCCATACGCGGATACCGCACCGTATCTACCGAGGCGGCGTGCGCCTTGGCCGGAACACCCCCGTGGGATTTGGAGGCGGAAGTGCTCGCCGAAGTTTATCGGCGAGTGGCTGACTTCCGGGCGGAGAACGGCTTTCGCCCTCCGCCCGATGACGTGCGCGAGTGGCGCGAAGCCGCTCGCCGAGCCACCATGCAGAGATGGTCGTTCCGGCTGGAGACCCCACGCGCTGGCTTCGCCGCCGTGGAGGCTCTTCAGCCGGTCATCGCGGAGTGGGCAGGGCGGCAGCATGGGACCCTTTCCTTCCGGCTGACGCAGGTACTTTCCGGGCACGGTTGCTTCGGAAAGTACCTGCACTCGGTCGCTAGGAGGGAACCGAGTCCCGCCTGCCACCACTGCGACTGCAGTGAGGACACGGCCCAGCACACGCTGGCGGTCTGCCCCGCTTGGGCGGCGCAGCGCCGGGTCCTCACTGCGGTCATCGGAGGGGATCTCTCGCTGCCGGCCGTCATAAGATCGATGGCCGGCAGCGACAGTTGTTTTACCGCGGTCGCAACCTTCTGCGAGGATGTAATCTTGCAGAAGGAGGTGGCGGAGAAGGCCCGGGAGGACGATATCCACTCGGACCCGATCCGCCGCCGGCGCCCCGGGCGGCGGAGGCGCGCATACCTGCGTCTCATGCCGCCCTGAGAGTGGCCGCGGATGGGCGGGACGGGTTTCCCGTCCGTCCGCAGTAGAGGCCAACCGCGAGGGGGCGGCGTCCGTGTGTGACCGGACGCTGCCCAATTAGAGAGTTTAAAGTTGAGATGGTGCCCGCAACAGTGCGGGCAGGCGCCGGTTGGAGTCCAGAAGGAAATCCCCTCCCTGGACTCCTTCCAATACAAAGGCGCAGAGAGGGTCACACCGTGTGGTTTTAGTCGGTTCGAGTCCGACACACCACCCCGCCGTAACCCCCGACGGGGTGACGGTCCGCGGGGATTTCCACACGTAAAAAAAAAAAAAAAAAAAAAAAAAAAAAAAAAATGGGTACTAGACAACTGATATAAATACATAAAACATACTTTTTTTTGTAAATACATACATATTATACATAGAAAACACCCAGACTCCGAAACAAATATTTGTAAATCACACAAATAATATTTGGTTCGACCCGGGAATCGAACCCGAGACCTCTTGATCAGCAGCCGCATACGCTAACCACTAGACCAACGAGGCAGTATTTTCTGATGAGAATTAAATCACTAAATTACATGAACTGCTGATCTTAGTCTCTACAAAGAAATGCAATTAATGATATTTTTAGTATAAATGGGTTGATACTTAAATATACATACAATGAGATGGTTATCCCTGAATTTGTAACTTCCTTTCTTCTAAGGACATCATCAGTTGGGAAATGTCGAATTCATAAACTCGTGAAAAGTTTAACATGTAGAAATATTATTGTAACCTAGGTATAGATTGCGATTTTACTAAATAAACATTTGCAAGTATTTTGATTTTACTAGGGGGGTTGCCACATAATCACCATCACCGGTGTTAGTGGCAATACCGGCGTGTTGAACTTATAAAAGATATACATATTTTTACTGCTTGGGTGGAGTTTCATTATGATTTAGTTTTTTTGTAATATTTTCTCGTATTATTATATTTATTAATAAAAGAGGTGAATGATTTACTGTAATTCGTAGATAATACTTCATAAGTTTTTAAAAATAAAAGACTATTTGCTATTTTTACAATTAATAGCAATATGTATGCAAAGTTAGTTTTGTCTGTTCGCCATAAACCTTAAAACTACTGTTTTGATTTTCATGCTGTTTTTAGCATTCGATAGATTGGTTCTCAAGGAAGGTTTGGGATATAATTTGTCAAGTTTAAAATATTTTTTTAAATATCTATATCTACCCGTGCAAAGCCGGGCGGGCCGTTAGTAAATAAATGATAACAATGTTTTATGCTTATATTTTTTACTTATAAAAATAAATCACAGTAACAATAGCTATAGGTTCTTACGACTAAGTGTACTTAACGAGTTACTAGATTCATGGCAGGTACAATTTCATCAGTGACAATGTTAATTATCCTCGGAAGGCTTGTCCGAAAGGTTTTCTCTGGACTTGTTGGAAAGCTGGCTGAACCTGCTGTTTGTAGGTAGACTGAGCTTGTTGAGGCTGCGATTCGATGTATTGGAGAGAGCGGAGGATTTCTTCAGGGATTGGAGGAGGAGTGGGAAGGTGAGCGCCCTGAGGTTGGAAACCTGTGAATAAGAACATATTATTGAATACAATATATATATAACACGACTATTTCATTTTTTTTTAATTACGACCCAAGTACTCCAATAGAATAACATTAAATATAATGAATAAAAATAAACTCTAATGATCTTTCCAAAAGTCATATACTTAGATAAAGCTATGATTCTAAGTTTGTTTGAATGTTTCTTTAATTTATGTCTCAGTGGCGCAGTAAAATATGCATGCGATTGCTGTGTTTGAGGTGTCAAGTTCAAATTCTTGGTCAAACCAAGTGTTTTTATGATCTGTAGATATTTTTTTGTGACTTTGGGTGTTTTCAATTTATAATATCATAAATATCATATGATATCATAATTTAAACATTTTTTGTGTGTTTTCAAAAAAGTATCTTATATATAAAATTCTCGTGTCACATGTTCGTTCCCATACTCCTCCGAAACGGCAGGACAGATTTGTATGAAATTTTGTGTGCATCTCGGGTAGGTTTAAGAATCGGCCGACATCTATTTTTCAAACCCCTAGGACGCGAGCGGAGCCGCGGGCATCAGCTAGTATTAGATGTATTTAAATCAGTGGTCTAGTACCCATAGTACAAGATCTTCTTAGTTTGGGACTAGATGGTGAGGTGTGTTAGATGTTACAAATATAGTACATTATTTTTTTAAAAAGACTAAATTAATTAAAGTTATTGAGTCGATTTTGAAATATTGAATCAAAGTTGCAAAAATTAATAAATACTGTTACTTAATATGAAGATAGCGATGAAGTTATATTACCATTTTCGTCAGCGATGTAGGTGAGAGAGATCGGAGTACCGTCGAGGTCGGTATAACTGAAGGAGCCCTGTGCTGAAATGGATGGTTCGCTGTTGGGTCCAGAACTCTTCAGAGAACCTTGTTCTTGTGCGGCAATACCATTACCAGTCTCATAGCTGCAATTGAAAATTAGGACACACTAAATAATAAACAAATATCATGGGTCTAGTAGCGTGCAGTTATTTAGATCTATGTTCAGCATTATTCGAGATTATAATTAATTTGTAGGTATCTATGAATCTTTTATTTTTTTGTTTTGTATCAATGAAATTCGCATCATTTTAAAAAGAGAATACAAATAGTTTTTTTTTTCACATATTAATGATATTAGCAAATACATTGTTACTTTTTCTATAAATTTCATAGGCAACACATTATAATTATAGTTAAACCATATCTTTTCATTATTTAAACTATATTTAAGAAGTGTTTCCATAAAGTAAAAGTACTACCTACGTGTAATCAAGACACAAATCACATCCCGGAAAAATGATTTTTCACTAAATAAATTTTATCGGACTATCCTGATGGATAGTCTCACTGGAGCTATTATGTACTTTTGGACTGAACTTTCAACGATCATCACCTTTACACTAGGCAGGAAAATAAAAAAAATAGAAATATGTAGGTCTCATCCTTGATTAGTTTTTAAGGATTTCTTGAGTTATCTAGTTAAGCTGACAAAATTTAGGAGTATCCCATATACTGACAAAATCGTGCATTTATGGCATATTACAACCAGGCGTTTGTCGCTTATTTCAATTCATTTTAATTTTCGTTATTACAATCGCAGTTAATTTCTGTCAATGAGCAAACTTAATTGACAAAGTATAAATAAAACCAGTGCACAATTATACTTTTAAATTCACACCGTTTCCATTAAAATTTGTAAATATAGCAAAATCAGTAGCTCTTGCTATTCCGGTTACATCATTTAAATTCAAAGAGTGCTATTTTGATTTGTTTGTAGATCCCGATACAGTTTAAATAGTTTCAAATACAGATATATGAATGAAAATACCTGTATGAATAGGAGCCATCAGGGTTGATGTTTTGTTCTTGTTTGAGAATAGGAATTTCCTGGTTTGACGCTGAGTATTGAGGCTGGTATCTTGGCTGAAACTGTGCTGCACCAAGGGTGACGGCCACAAGAGCGGAGAAAACTATGAACTGTAAAACACAGTAACTGTAGAATTTTATATACATGCTAGCTGCTCTTAAAATACCCCAACAAACATTGTAATATGCAATAATGTGGTATTTTATAAATGGCCACAAAAATAAATTCATCATTAATTTTATTTATAGCATTATTAAACAAAAAATATATAACAGAACATGATTATGTACTCCTAAACAGAAAATATTATTTTACTGGAATTTTACAAGGTGTAATTAAAGTATTTTATAAATAGTCAAATCATTTCAGTACATTTAATTATATTTTTTTTTATTATTATTATATTGCTCTATTTTAATTATTAACATTTAGTTTCTGTGTTGTAACTATTAGTTTTTTTAAATTATGCTATTTGTGCCAAAATTAATTAATACACTTGGAAATAACCATCAAAAATGTTTGCCAAGACTACTTACCGATTTCATTTTTATTTTTATAAAAAAGAATATGTGATGATAAGCAGTGGAAATGCTAGACGGGAATGATTATTAACATCTATCGCTGCGGCTTATATACAGACCGGTGTTAGCGCAATACATGAATTTAAAATACTGTAACCGCAACTAAGTGAAACATAAGTAGTTCGCCTCCACAATATTAGTTTACTTTAAGCTTAATGAGGTACTAAACGTATTATTAAGTTAAAAAAATTGATAATAAGGTTTACGGTAAAGGGTATTTAATGAGTAAATCTGAGCTTGGAAATAAATATGCATCGCCAAATAGAGACAATAAGAAAAAGAGATAAGCAAACCCTTTTAAGGCTTAAGAATATTATGTATTTAATTTAAATTTCTTTTTCATAATAAAGGTCATTGCTATAATTTCAGAAATATTTCTTAATAGCAGTTAAGAAGATGTCTTAAATGATTCATCTCAATCTTAAATTTATAAATCGAAATTACAATCAACTAATTACTACACACCTATATACTTACTTGTATATTTATTTAAGTGTAACACATTTATAAAGTGTAAAAACATAACTTATGCATTTAAGTGTACACGTAATTGCAGTTTTATTAAAGCAGTTGAGAAGATGTATTATATTATTGATCTTATTCTTATCTTTATGAATTGCAGTTACTATAAAAGATTTTCTACTCATCTATGCAGTATTTGTTTATTTATTAAAGTGTTACACACATATTAAGTATACATACATTACTTATGTGTTTAAGTGTACATTTTAATTGTATTTTGTAATGAACTCGGTTAAGTTTAAAATGGTGACTTGTGTAAAACTTTTAATTGTTTTGGATTGAGAAGAGCTTCGTGGCTTAAAAGGCATTTTTAAATACCTATAAATACAATATTACAGTCATAGTTTTTAGTCTTTTGTAAACTTATTAACTTGGAATTATTTTGGTTAACGATTCAGAACAGTACCTAAGGTTATTTAATCCGTTTAATCCGTCTGTTATAGTTCACTTGAATAGGCCTCCACAGAGCTACTTTATTTAGTAAGTAGCTAATAATGCATACAGTTCTTTCAATATTGATTGACTGCCTCGGTGATGCAGTAATAGTGTATGTGACTGCTGTGCTTGAACTCGACACTTCGGACCATATTTAACATATCATTGCACATGTGCCTCTTTTAAACATGTGCAATAATAATAATATAATAAAAGAAGTTTTAAATAAAATAAAAAATACTCTCTATACAGGTTACATTACACGGGCAAGAAAAATTCTAAGGCCTTTTTATATACTTATACTATTCGATCGGGCTTCAGGCTTACGACTTTTGCTCATTTCTCGAGAGCACAAGAGATTTGCTCTGCTTTAGTTAGATGGGGTCAAGGTTGTTCGCTTAATTCGTTTTTAATGACCTTTGAATTTTCGATAAATTTTGATTTAGGTTAGGTAAGACTTGTATGAATTTTAACATAATAGATCCAGTAATTAGTTTAATATTATTACAAAACTTATGTATTCGCCCGATTTAGTCTCTAAAGAATAAGATGAATTACTAATGTCAATAAAATCGGTGAATGTCAATTATTGCAAAAAAACGTATTGAAAAGTCAAGTCATCGTGTTTACACATGTTTAGGTATTTTGATTACTAAAGAGCGATCTGATCAATTATATAATTGGATTAATTAATAACCTAATGAGAATTTAAATTAAATAATCATGCGTGGATTGTTAAAGGATATTCAAGATGGTAATTTCAAAATCATTTACATGTTAGTTTCAGTTTTGACGTTCTAGAAAACTAATAACAATTTTTTGTTGTAGTCAAGCTTATTCAAAAAATCTTTCTGAAAGACAAAAGTACGCAGATTTTTTAGGTTGTTGTTTTTATTTGCGATTGCAATTAGAAGAGTTGTTACAAGTTAGTTTCAACGCATTAGATTGAGACAATAAACAATTGTTAAGGAGCCTATTTCTGTGATGCCTGGAGTCGTCTTATGCCGTCCGGGGTGTGGCGCAGGCAGGTGAGGTTTTCCCTTCTATGTGCTACAGTGACAAGCCGTGAAGACTGTGAAGAGAGCACACATGTACCGTGCATAGCTTTACCGGAGAGCTCACCCGAAGGAGGTGCCCTTGACATGGGGGTCTGGATGTGCAGACTGGCACTCCATGTGGTTTTTGAGTCCATCTGATTCCGACACACCATCACGCGTAAATCATTTATTTATTATTCTTTATGCAATTTCTCTACGCGTTAAAAAAAGAAACAGTTGGTAAGTGTTCAGTACTCATTAGAATATACAATACGATTCATTGCGGTAAGTATTTGAAGGCCGTTAACCATTTTTAGGTCTTAAGTATTTGTTTAACTTCAATCACCTATCACTTGACTGTTCGATTTACAATTTCATTGAAAACTTCGTAAATCATATATTTGATTAGAAGGACTGCTCTCACTTTAATATTATAATATAATACGCATAAAACATTTTTATTCGTTTCGTATCTTAGAAGTTTTCGTTTCTTTGAAAAGGCAATAAAACTATTTTAGTAATTATTTTATAAAAGATTGACTTTGCACCAGATGCTTTAATTGCGTAAGTTCAAAAATTTAGATTGTGATCTAAATGTAATTTCTGATTTAAATACATAATTATACAAGTAGTGTTACAAACGGTTTACGTGCAATTAATCTAGGTCCAAAAGATAATTAAAAAAAACTCGCCTGTGTCACAGTTTAACATGAGAAACAGAACGATATAGACACAACCTTCCCTAATATTGCTGAGGATACGTTTGATTGCCCCGAATTTTTTTCACAACAAAAGTTACATAAAATTGGAAAATATCTAAATTAATACCAAACTAAGAGAAAAAAATAATTAAAAAGTAAATACGTGTTTACATTGAATATGTTAGTGGAACAGCTATTTATCGTTAGGTTGGGTCAACAAGTAACTACTCCTCTTAGTATAGGTAAGGTTAAGTTTTCTTGCAGTTTATTTTATACTCGCAAAACAATACCATTTTACGGGAATTTATATAATCAAAGTATTCCTATCCTATACTTTCTCTTGGAAGTTAAAATATCTAGTACAAACAAAATTTAAATTTCAGTTCTCATGGAGAAAAGGCTAACTATAAGAGTCAAAACCTTTCATTGAAAACAAGAATAGGTTGCTCTTAATCTTTAAAAAGTTGTTCTCATTCATCACTAGTTGTAAAATCTGTATAATTTGAAGAAGTCCGTGACTCACAATTAATATTTTTTTTATAGTTGAAATGGAATAGGCGTTTGTCTTCATATACATATTACAAATGTACCTATTTTGTGCGTGTCAAACCACGCATAGTATAGGGTTCCGCTGGCACCCATAATAGTAGATGAATTTATAAAGAAACATCCCTACTTTCGCCTACTTACGTATAGGCAAATAAAAATTTAAATAAGTTTGATTGAAACAAACTTTTGCTATTTCAATATTAGATTGGGTTTCTATCACGTTCATGATGTGTGATCAAAATTGCTGTTGTTATTTCTTGTGCATATTTTAATAACAAAAATTAAGTTATTCAAATTCGGTTTTCAAAATATGTATATAAAAGATTTAGTTTATGTGCTAAAATAAGATGATTTTAATACAATATTTCCACATATAGATTAACATTATTTATCACACATATATTAAAATTAAACAGGTGATACCGATAAGGCTCTTACTGACTTTTGGCTATTTATGACTTTTTAAAGATCGTTCTCAATGCCAAATTTGTTGTCTAATAATATCTGTATTCCTAACTTCTTCTGTGAATGTGAAATCAAATGTTTTGATTTCATTTATTACCCAGAAAAACATACAAAAACACTCAATGTAGTAGAGCCACGCTGAAATCAGCACGAACGGGCTAGTTTGACCGGTACCGTACTAACCTCGCATAAAGGGCAAAGGCAAAGTAGAGTCATTTTGGCAGGTTTAAATATATAAAATACTAAATTTACAATCTTATTTAGACTAAACTGGGTTGATGATTCGAAATAATAGCCTTTTCAAACCAATTTTTTTTAAAAGTGGGATAAAGTCACATAGATAACTATTTTAGGTAAAGGCCCTTCTTGCCTAAACTACTCAATCAATCTCCTTCTCGTTTTACATACATATAACTCGTATATTCATTCCTAAATTGATTTATCTGTGGTCCATTCATCTATCTAACATAGAATAGTGTTACTGGTAGAATGTTGTGACTACAGTTTTTTCGGACTACGAAGATACGAGACTTGTGGTATCCCTGACCACAACATCCTCGCGCTAGAGTCCTTCTTTATCTTATTTATGTGTTTGCATTGTATCTTCTAAAATGATGAAATGCTATAGAAGGCTAAGCGACAAACGACAGCAACGTACCAAAGAAGTACCATTTGAAAAAGGTAATGCTTTATAGAATAGAATAGAATAGAATAGAATAGAATAATCTTTATTCTATTCTATATATATAAGGGTCTTAAAATAGTACCTTAGATAATATGTATAAAATTTAGGTTTGCTACTATAACGTAGTTTACCTAATTTTTTCACAACTTTCAAGACGTCTGGCAGAAGTAATGGCCCACGGAAAGTGTCTGGCAGCAATGAATTTTAATTTTAAATAATATTCTTGAAAAAATATGTAAATACTAGCTTTGCACCTTTAACGTAGGTAAGTAATATTTTTATCTATCTGTACTTCGCGCTATCTCAGAAACGGCCCCGCTTTCAAGCTAATGGGTACACATACATCTTAACAAGACATTATACTAATAATCCTGAAAATTTCAGCTTTGCACTAATGACGTAGGTCTGGCGGCTCTGGGCTCTTGCTCTATTCGTGTATTAAGAATTTCGATAGTTGTCTAGTTATGGTTGAGGAAGGCTATATTTTAAGGATAGCTAATGATGAACTACAAATAACAAAATTCAGTCGGTCTACTTTTAAAACTTATTTTGAAAACTATTTAATATTTTTTTTTCAATTTTATTTACTTAACTTTCTAACAATTAGAATAAATCACAGTAACAATTTATATACAAACTCAGACTACTTTTTTTTACAATTTAAATTGCATCTTTCAATGTGTCAACGACTTTATGATGAAACTAATCGCGAAAGGCTTGTCCGAATGTTTGAGCCTGTTGCTGATAAGAAGGCTCAGGCTGTTGGGGCTTAGATTTGGTAAATGAGTACCCTGGGGCTGGAAACCTGTATGAACAAATAAGTGTGTGTAAGAATTTCTATTAGCTTACCATTCTCATCAGCAATAAAGCTGTCCGAGATTGGCATACCTTCAAGGGAAGTATAGCTGAATAGCTGTAAAAATGAAAATTATGTGTTAAAGAAATACCTCTACTCCAAGGTGAAATTTTTATGTATTAGGTGATTCATTTACATTTCCTTTTTTTCATAAGAGCATTCTGTGTTTCATGTTTATTTTAATGGACACAGTGCGATAAGAAACCCTTTTTTTGTGTAATGTACTTTTTATTAGTGAAACCCTTATGGGTGACTGAGGAACCCTTTCCTGTGCGTGGCCTGACACGCACTTGGCCGATTTTTTTATTTTTAATAAGTGTATACGTCGTAAAATAATAACAATTACTAAATAACGGTTTATTTATTATATTATTTTGGATTAGACTCACTTAAAGTATATACCTGTATTGGTAAGAGCCGTCTGGATTGATGTTTTGCTCTTGTCGGACTATAGGAATTGTCTAGTATTGCGGTGCGGCATAGATGGCGGCCACGAGGGCGGAGAAGACTATAAACTGTTAAAGAATATATTCTTATGTATTATGTACCTATTGTTCTTTCCTAATATTTTGTCTTGTGTCGAGTTTACTCGCTTACGGAGTCTTGATTAGGTAACAAACACAAAGTCTTAATAAACACTATTTATACGCTTACGAGTATGTTAGTGTGATTTAGTTAGTCATTCACAATCACGTCAGACATTAGCGTGGTTAACAAAAAATATTATTATTGATCTGGTTTATTGGAAGATCGCTACATTCATGAAAATTTAAACTTATGTATGAGGAATAAGATGTCATAATTACACAAATTGTAAATAAATTAATAAAACTAATCAATATATTGCAAATTATTTCTTCAAAATGTCAACAACAATATAATTATATCGCAAACGTTTGCCGTCAACTTGCTTTGATCTGTGTTAAAAAACCGACACTAGCCCCATACGGTATCAACTTTACCCAAGCCGAGCCAAACACCGCATTAAGTCTTTGGACACTTTTTGGAGGATGCACTATTAGGATAAAGTTATGAATTCGTAAAAAAATTACGGGCACCAAAAATGTTTCAAGTAAACAAACTAATTCCAAGTAATATTGTAAAAGAAAAACATCTTATAGCCACTTACGAATTTCATTTTTGTTTGTAAGTGATATTATTATGATGGTCCGTGTGGTGACGGATTAAGAATACAGAGTGTCACCACCCCTATTCATCCGTGTCGTAAAAGGCGACTAAGGGATAAACTACGCAAGACAACATCAATGCAAAGAGAAGGAAAACTTGAAACCAACCCTATACCAACCCGTCTGGCCAGCGTGGTATAGTAGGCCAAACCCTCCTTTCTAAGGAGAGGCCTATGTCCAGCAGTGGACTGTTAAAGGCTGTTGATGATTGATGATGATGATTATTATGTTATGTAATATGATTAGATCGATTTTAAGGCTGGGTTTACAGGAAATAAATGACAACTTATATCGAATATGGAGGCTATATTTATTATGAGCTGAATAATATTTCAACACTTGAAACGCAATACAAGCTTCCATGAGTAAAAGTGCCGCCCGCCCTTGTAATTCATTTTCTATCCGTTTTATATTTTTGACAAAGTTTAAGTAAATATTAGTACATGAAAAAATGCAAATACAAAGTAACAGATATTTTAGTATCATTACAATTTCAAAAATACAATTCACTTTATTTTGATGTTACAAAAGCTACTTATTGACACTACATGCTTTGTAAATGTATCAACATCATAAATCTTAGTAAATGTCCAGCTTTATTTTCGTTTATATCGATTTTTTTACAGTTATGTAATTCCAGGACAGATTTCGTTTTTGAAAATTACTAATCTTGTTGGTATATACATATTGAATACATAATTAATAATAACGAAATGAGAATTGCAAATTTGCTTTTTTAAATAGTAACTTATTAAGACACATACTGATGATCTGACAGACAACACTACGGGTAGCAGACAACTGATATAAATACATATATGCTTTTTGAAAACTAAACTTAATCTTTTAAAGCTGAAGAGTTTCTATGTGTGGTTGAACGCGCTATGCTCAGGAACTCTGAGATTAAAATTCTTTCAGTATTCGACAGCCCATTTATCGATAAAGTCTATAGGCTAAATATTATCATTCTCAAGCAATAGGAGCGGCGCGTTTTGATGAAGAATGTTGCAGTACAACCAGAATATCAGTTTTTCCACGGAGCGATTTGCATCGAACCTTGCGGAATCCTGGTAAACTGAATTTAAAGGTTAAACTAGTTGTCAGTATATTTAAGGGTACTAACTTCCCTATAACGATTGCCATAGATGTTCATGACAACTCATGAAAACAACAACAAATGTTCTTGAAACACCGCTATTTTGCATATTCCGGGCTGCTATAAAGAATTTATTGTAAGAAAAAATCAACAACACCCCGTCCCGTGATTCGATCCTTTTGATCAGCAGCCGCAAACTTTAACCGATAGACCAACGAGGCAATCACATGACGAAACATCACGATTAAAAGGTTCTTTAACATTAATACAAATAAAACATTGAGAACTTTCTTAGTTTCGTCTTTACTTCAGTCTCTAACAATTAAAATACATCACAGTAACAATTATTACAAATACTTCTATTAAATATATATATAAAAAATATTCTACACTTATTTGAATGGATGAAAATCTTTCAATGTATTCAAGTTCTTATTAGTTCTGGGACTTAACCGCGGAAAGCTTGTCCGAAAGGATTTTTCTGGGGTTGTTGCTGCTGGTAATTGGACTCGGACTGTTGAGGGTTGGCTTGGTTGTACTGAATAGAGCGAAGGATTGCTTCAGGAATGGGAGGAGGAGTAGGTAAGTGAGCGCCTTGGGGCTGGAAACCTGTAAAAATACGAGTACATATTAAAATAAATTCCGACACACATTATTATGAAACTGATTCTATTAAATATCTTAAAAAAAAATATTTCTTGATAAATTGTTTACCTACATTGTTCAATTGATATATTTTTTTACAGTATCTATCAATAAATATATTATGAACGACATTTGTCAATAAGATGCTTACTTTCGTCATTTTTTTATTCATAGGCATTATTTAGATTTAGAAGTAATATATTAGCGTTATACCGTTTTTTTTACTCATCAACAGCCTTTAAAAACCCACTGTTAAATATCGACCTGTCCCTAATAAAAAGCAAGATTTGGCCTATTATACCAAGACGGTTTGGTTTTCAAAATATCAGTAGCAGTAAATATTGGCATTGATGAATAAATGAGAAAATTAAGTATGACCATGTTCCTTTAATTATCCAAATGCGTGTATCTAAGTTGCTACCTAGTAGAAATTTACTCTGTCTCAGATAAGTTTCTTAAAATTAAAAGATTAGCTTCTCCTATAGCAGATATCCATCAAGGCGTAACTTTAAAAATAAATATGATTGAATTGATTACCGTTTTCATCAGCGATATAGCTGACAGAGATGGGAACTCCGTCGAGAGAAGTGTAGCTATAGGAACCTTGAGCTGCAATGGTTGGTTCACTGTTTGGCCCAGCATTCTTCAAGGAGCCTTGTTCTTGGGCGGCGATGCCATTACCGGTCTCATAACTGCGTATTGTAATAAGTTAATTCACGTTTCTACGAAATATTACTGTCTAGACTAACATAAGTAGTAGTATTCCCTTTATATCGATATCTGTTTATTACTCTCCTTTTTTTTTTTAATTTAATTTAAATTTAATTTAATTTAAGCAATATTATTCAGAAAGTATGCTATTTTTTACGAAATCATTCTCTGAATGTGGGTTTGATGGGTGTTTTGTGTTTTGTTATTGTATATTGTTTTCTTATATAATAAATAAAAGAAAAAAATGACATGAGCTTTATGATATTCTAGATTATTTAAATAAATTAATGTTTCTTAACATTGTGAGCTGATTACGTCCTTGATGAGCCTGATTTGCACCTAATAAACCAATTCTCTATGCAATAATGATGGATGATCAGATAAATCATTTTGTTATTAATGGTAGGTGAATTATAAATACCAAAAATCCCATAATGGTAGTGTCTACATTATTTATGTTTTATATTTGTTCCTAAATGAATTAAACATCAACAATGCTATGAATTTGTTTTAGAGAGTAAGTATACTTTGCGGTTAGAGTACAAACATAAAAACGAATAAAAGCAAATACCTGTATTGATAGGAGCCGTCTGGGTTGATAGTCTGATCTTGTCTGACGATGGGAATTTCCTGGTATTGAGGTGCGGCGCAGCTAACGGCCACGAGAGCGGCGAGGACTATGAACTATTGATAATAACGGCAGAATGAATAAAAGTATTTATAGAAATTGAATTTTTTTTTTCTTAATATATTGTTTTAGAAAGTGAAAGAAATAAGATAGTTAATTGTGCACACTTTTTTAATGCAGAGGTTGTGCTTTTGAAAATGTTAAAAAACTATTATTCCAAAATATTCATTAAGCTTACTTACAAAGCTCATTTTTATAAATATTTTATAGCGACAGGCCAAGTGAAGATCTGTGAAGTGCACTACGTTAATGATTACTAAGATCGTTCACAGCGGCTTTTATACAGACGGGCGGTGGTGAGCGCTCACTACATTAAATGATGATATACGATGCAAGCGCAGCTCAAGCTCACATAAATTTAAAAAAATAAACCCGCCCGCCCCCGTACACTGCAATACTGGCTGATAATACTTTATTTTAAGAATAAAGATTATAAAAAATAAACAAAACGTGCCAATTTCAAATTTATATCCACAACCAGCTTTACTTTTGCTTTAGCGCGGTTCAACCTTCGTGTTATAATGGTAAATTTTTGTCATAGCCAGTGTCGCTCATAAAACAATATGGCTTTCTATTTGTAAAACCCCCTACAAACTCACAAACTTTACCTCTTTATATTATTAGTAGGTATTTGATTAGTGTTATTCTTTTCTTTCGCTAAAATGAAGCTACTAAATCTGAAATAGACCCTTTTAAGGGTTGAAATCTATTTAATGTATAATAAGTTTAGATCGAGTTGAGGGAGTGTGTGTGTGACTTTCTTTAGACCTTAGTTAAGATAACCAACTTGGAGAGTACAGTTTTGATTTAGAGGCCGCGGCCGATGTAATAATTGTCCTAAATTTGTATACGAGTGTATTCCATATCTTCAAATTACTAATACCGTATGGTATAAAACTAAGACACTAACCAGAACGTACTATCCATAATAACATGAAAAACAGAGTCAAGATGCACACATTTACAGTTATAATAAATAAATAAATATTTTGGACATCTTACACACAACGCCATCTAGTCCCTAATTAAGCATAGCTTTTGCTATGGGTACTAAACAACTGATAAAAACAGAATAACATACTTTTTTTGTAAATACATATATATTATACATAGAAAAACACCCAGACTCCGATACAAATATTTGTGGATCACACAAAACATTTGTGGTCCGACCCAACTGTTTTCATGTTTTCATTTAAAATAATCGAACTCGAGACCTATTGATCAGCAGCCGTATACGCCAACCACTAAACCCACAAGGCAGTCAAGTTGGACTAATCTAGAAGTTTATAGCCGCTTAGCATGCGAAGGAGTGCTAGAGCTTTCCGACAGAGAACTAGAGTTACCAACATAGCACGCTAAAGTAGAACTTGCCTGATTATGTCTCCAGACAGATTGATAGTCGATGAAATCTAAAGATGTTAGATTAAAGACCGCAAATAGGTAAACGTAGTCTAGAGTGCCCTACACTACGATGAACCAGCGACTTCAAGTAAGTGGCTGGCAGCGGATGGATGCTCAGTTCTGGAATGATTGACAGCCTTTGAGGGAATCTCACAGTAATTATTAATTTAAGTACTATTCAACAAACAATTATTAAAATGAGAATGTTAAATGAACCATAAGATGTTTTACATAAAATTTAAGATAAATATTTAGTATCTTTATTGTTTGAGCACTAATTTCAAAATATCCCAAGTAAGGTTTATAGATAAACTAGCTTTTGCCCACGGCTCCGCCCGCGTGTAGGTCCGTCAAGCGGTAAATGGTAGCCTATGTGTTATTCCGATTAAGTAAGCTATAATGTTGTGAGTTTCATCAAAATCCTTTCAGTAGTTCGTGCTTGAAAGAGCAACAACATATAAACTCACAAACTTTCGCGTTTATAATATTAGTAGGATTAAAAGTACAGTTTTACTTTTTACAAAGAATTGAAAATCCGAATAAAATCTTACCTATATAATTGGAAACTTTGACTGATTTAGGTTGTGTAATGTAGGTATATCATATTTATATTACATCGATAGTACCTGGACTACCAAGCTTTGCTCGGTTACTACTATTGTTTGCTTAACATCGCCATCTATTTTCTCAAGTAGCGTTGCTACGCCGGAGTACCGATCACCTACCAGAAAAACGCATGAAAACTGGAAATGTAACGTTTTCAAACGTAAGACTAATCTTGATTGATTTTTGAACCTTGAAAACCCTCAAATACTACATTTCAGTAAAATCATTGGAGTATATGTATGCATATATATACATACGAGACTTGCTCGTTCAAAGATATTTACAACGACATAATATCTATGCTAAACATATGTTATGAAACTAGCAGTGCATTAAATCTTATCACAATATCAATGGGACTTGTTAGATTGATCAACCATGTGCCGGATGAAACAAGTAAGACATTACATTGATACATGCTAGGGTCAACGATACTCTAACTGAGTTGTATGTGTATACTTGTGCAATTTATGGTGCTGGTAAAAGTAACATGTCAGAAATACAGGTGGATCTATATAGAACCACTTTATGTTGGGATAAAAATTCTTCAAAAGGTGGTTTTCAAACTAAAACCCGATTCTGAATAGGGCCCGAACCTTTTGATTCCAGGTCCTTCGCGAATCGACACCATGCTCAATCACACCCACTGGGTAAGATCTATTTCTATCTCATCAAGTCTTTATGTTTGTTCAATCTAAAACCAAAAACACAATTTTTAGACTGTGCAGTATTTATTTGTTGCAAGTGTTTGTTTCCTTAACGTTCATTAGTAACGGTATGTGGTCAAACGCTTTATATTTTATAACCTTGTCGAAGATAAAGACCATTTATTTTTCAATTCCTATTCTCTTGGGTATGTTTATCTATACTTCCTTGTTATCCTCATTATCTTCGTCTTTTTCCAGTCGGCAGTCCAGTTTAATTACATGGCAAAATTCGATTATTTTACTTGCATCGAATATCATGAGTGATAAAATATTTAATAGACCAGTGCTTATAATGTTTGAAAACAAAATAAATTATAGTAGGATGAAACCCATCGTAAAAGGAGGAGAATAGTACAAAAAATAAAGAAAAAATAAATTACGGGCGATCTGAGGTCGGGAAGGGGGAGAGGGGGGGGTTTTAAGGGAAAAAAAATAGCTTATCTCGATTTCTTGCAAAACTACAAGTCCTATGAAAAAAAGTTAAAGGGCAAAGTTGTAGGTAATAAAAAGATCTACATCTTTTGCATTTACACTTTTTCACATAACCTCAAATTTTATGTGAAAAATTCAAAAAACCAAGTATTTGGTTTTTTATTTTTATCTTTTACAAATAAAATTATTTTTTAACGAAATTTTGTGAAAACTTAGCTTTTCATGTCCTGAATACACCGTAATTTATTTGATTTGAAATATCTATTTTTTCGCCTCATTTTGACGGAATACCGAAAAAAAACCTAATTTTCAATCAAAAATTCATCCGTCGAAATAACAACTTTTTTTTTAAAAAAAGGGTGTTTTCTATTCGATGAAATAAAAATAATGGTATATAAATTTAAATAGTCTAAATGTAAATATGAATATATATAAATAGTAATAAATAGGCATATACACATATAATTTCCCGACCTCACCCCCTCTCCCCCTTTCCGACCTCAGATCGCCTGTAATTTATTTTTCCTTTAATTTTTGTACTATTCTCCTCCTTTTACAATGGGTTTCATGTTTCATCCTACTATAATTTATGTTCACTTTTTGTTATTTTAAGAGGCTTCTACCCTGGTCTATAAGACATAACACGATTTCTATTCCCTTACAACGATGTTTAGTTGTTTTAATTAATTGGTGTTTAATAAGAATTTTCTAAGAGTTTTAAACGGTAACATTACATTAACAAAAAGGTACCCGGTAGCTATATGTAGCTTTCTAATTTAATTTTTTAAAGTTGTTACTCATCAAAACTTTGCAAAATATCCTTACACATGGCCGTCAGATCCTATGTTTCCCTAGTCGCTGTCGTCGCGCTTTCGCCTGTACTATCTAACCAGATCTGATAAACATACTTACGTATTTCTAAATATATACATAATATAGATAAATTACATCCAGACACAATAAAAATGATTGTGCTCATTATCAACAAAAGTGGGAATGAAACAGAAGATCTCAGGCTTTCCAAGAGTTGGCTTAATGGTTTAAGCGGTTATAACGCTGATTTCTACAATGCCAAGTGTTTTGGATTCAAATCCCACATATGAATTTTTGTCGTCCATCCACACATTGTTATTCTGAGTCTGAGTGTTCTTTGTGTCCGTTTTTTGTTTGTCAAGTATATTGTCAAGTCCCCCGCTACGAAAGATGTATATTCCTAATACATGTAGTCTTTTATAAAATAAAACGTGTCACAAACTCTCAAAACATTCACTTTTAAAACAAATGTGAAGAGTTAAAAAAACTAGTAACCCTTAATATGCTAATGTACAGATGTCCTCCCAGGCTTCTATTCGTATATTATGCTAATGAGTTGTATTGGGTTCATCTAATTTGCCTACATGACTAAAGTGTAGGGTGACGTAATCATTTCATGTTCGTGCGATATTACATACTATACTCACTATAAGCTTTTATTGATATTTAACTTCGTTGCTTATTTTACAGGTTTAAGACAGTTATGCATAACTAGCTTTCGCCCGCGGCTCCGCCCGCGCGTATATCGGTTATCGCGGTAAAAAGTAGCCTATGTAATTTCCCGAGTTCAGTTCTATCTTCATACCAAATTTCATCAAAATCAGTTCAGTGGTTTAGGCGTGAAAGCGTAACAGACAGACAGACAGAGTTACTTTCGTATTTATAATATTATAAGTAGGGATTACATTATGTGGTCCCTGACGTTATGATTTACAAACACTAAGCTTAAAATGATCGGGTGATCGGGTTGATCTTTATATACAGTTTCGTAAAGATAAATTTGTCAATTATTTTATTATGAGAGCATGTTATATACAACCTAAGACTGCATTATGTATTCCGAATTTTGTATTATTTAATTTGAACTATACAAAACTATGTAACGTTTATAAATATTTAGTATGCAAATTGTCAAGATTAGATAAGATTTTTTCATTAAAATTTTATATACGTTCTTACTTTTGATGAATGAATGATAAAATTATACAAATTAAACATATCATGTATAAAAAGTGTATTAAACTACGAGAAGACAGAACACCTAATTGCCATTGTACAATAACATATGCTATAAAATTATATGATAAGTACCTGAATTGTCATCTATGCCACGTTCAGTATAAACACAATATACATACGCATAAACACACGTACTCACATATTCATATACACACGCATACAGACTCGTACACAATACAAAGAACACTCTTCATCTTTGCCGTTTATTTCATTTCATATTTCATTTTACGGCATCTTTTCTCTCATATTGAGTAACCAAATTTAGTTAAAATACAGTATGTATAGCATAGGCAATACTTGTATACCGTCGGAGGTTGAGAGCCTGGGGATCCTTTATACAGGTCTAGAACTTAGTACAGACTCCAGCTCTCATAAAGGTTTCAACTTATGCCGCAATTAAGTATTTGAGAGAAATAAATACGATTTGATTTGATTAACAATATAGCTATACCAAGATGTTTGACTTCAAAAAGCTATTTTGCAATTCAGGAATACCTAGTATAGTTTAAAATGTTAATGTGGGTCATAAAGTGCCGAACACCTTACGCTTGTTACTTTACACTTTATAAAGGTCAAGATTGAGTGATTCTCCAATAGCAAAATTTGTATTGATATTTGTAGTAGCGTGAGAAAAGAATATGGCACTGAAACTAACGCCCACACCCATATGAACGTTGCGTCTATAGTATAGAGCACTTGTATGTAGAATAGATTGTCATAATTGTCTTCACTAATGTCTCAACACGTGTTACGTATTTTGAAATCGATTCATCACTAGATTTGGCCAATTTTTACATAACAACCCTTTTAGGTGGCCAATTCACCGGTAGAGCGGTGTGTCAGATTCGTTCCAAAACAACTAAAACTAAATTAAATCTAGAGTTTAGCTAGTAAGTTTAGCTTATCAAATAGTATTGTTAAATTCAAACATTGTTTTTATCGGGCAGCAGTCAATGAAATTATATATTCTAATTCTTAGAGTAAGAGCTAACCTTATTGTATACTATGTTTTATGCTATTGCTTTATGCCCAGCAATCTTAAATGTCGGTTAAAAGGTAGACAATGAAGCAAAGTAAAGTTTTAACATTTTAACTATAATTCATAATCAAATTTGATTATTTTCAATTCAGTGATTCAGCCGTGAAAGATAAGACAGTTATTTGAAGAAATTTCATATTTTTTTTAAATGAGCATAAGAAAGTGATTCTACTCTGCCAGATGTAAAATATGCAAGCAATCTAAGAGTGGTTACCATACTCATGGCGTTATAGCTGCCTGTTTTTTTTTGTATATTGTACACTAGCTTTTGCCCGCAGCTCCGCCCGCGTGTAGATTATCACGACAAATAGATACATAAGTATTATTCTGATATGTAAGCTAAATTATTGTGAAGTATCATCAAAATCCATTTTGTAGTTTTTGCGTGATAGAGCAACAAACATACTTACATACTCACAAACTTTGCTTATAATATTAGTGGGCTTATGTTATCGTCATGACTTTATCAGTAAGCCTTTGCAGATTTTTCGTATTTAGAGCCTAAAAGTGAATCGATTATCACGCAACCTGATTTCTAGTAGGAATTAATTCCAGTGATGTCAGCTGACACAGCAACGGTCTTAGTAGCTTAATTTCATATAAGTCGTGGGTTATGTCAGTGAAGAGTTGTAAAATATAGTCAAGTTCCTCAAAGGCTCAAAGTCCTGCGGCGGCGACTTACCGTAAATCATGACAAATTGTTTGTGAGTTTCTTGCCAGATAGGTTTCACCTTATGACATTATCAGGAATAGTATACTTTGATAATGTCATATGGTCAAACCATCCAGGTAAATAGAACTATTTACCTGGACGGTATTTAACGACGATTGAATTTAAGAACTTAAATTCAATTGTGAGTGAAACAAAAGTAAGCGTAAAAAAATTGGCCAAGCACATGTCAGGCCACGCATAGAATGGGGTTCCGTAGTCACCCATAATGGTAGGTAGATTTCAAATTGTGTTCAATAGACAATTGTTATGTTAACTTATTATTTCTTTATTTTTGTACAAAGTTGTTCAAGTGAGTACATTTTACAAGTGAGGTATTCGGGTTGATTGAGGAAAGGTCAAATTGCGGTTTATGATTTATGACGTATTAAAAAACCTACTGATTAGATCTCGTTCAAACCAATTTTCGGTGAAAGTTTGCATAGTAATATACATCATTTTTTTTTTTTAGAAACCTCAATGTCATTTTTGAAGACCTATCCATAGATGGTTTTCAAAAATGGCTATCCCCACACGTATGGGTTTTAAGAAAAAAGAAATCCAGTTTCAGTTCCAAGTATGGGGAACCCCCAAAATTTATTGTTTTTTTTTTCTACTTTTATGTCTAAAGTGTCAATGTGGTTCACGGAATACATCTACTTACCAAGTTTCAACAGTATATTTCTTGGTTTCGAAAAAAAGTGGCTGTGATAAATGGACGGACAGACAGATATGACGAATCCATAAGGTTTTGCCATTTGGCTACGGAACCCTAAAAAGGGTCATGTGAAGAGCACCAGGAACACACGAGCATGTACGCAAAAAATGTGTGTTAGGACCGTAGTAAGTAGTAGTAATAAGTCGAGACCGATTGTCTCTACCTACCGTGAGACTCTCTGAGAGACAAGCGTGGCTCTTTATATGTAACAACTGTTAACTAATTTACAACTAGTGAAGCTAGACTATGCTATTAATGATTATAAAACTGATTTGGAGTATGTAACTAAATTTGTTAAGCAAGATAACATTCTTATCTTAATAGTTAACACCAAGCTAATTGAGTATTCATTCGCACACACAACACGAAGGTGCGCCGGGCGGCGCAAAAGTTATTAAAATGGATGGGAATCTATATAATAATGTATGATCCTACCAAGAAACTAAAATAGTATCTGACTCAATACTGCTTACTAAGTAATCTGATTTAAATAACATTTATTTCTTACCTATAAACCTTTTTATACTTTTTAAACTGAAGTTATATACTATGTTATAAAACTCAATAAGGATTTTAGAGGTTCTGTGTTCTATGTTATGTAGGTCGGTTTCCTCACTTAGTCCTTTGGGTGGACTATTGTACGTGAGGGCGGCCATCATTCCAGCCAGCCCACCTCCCTCCAGAAGCGTATAAGCTCTTCGAGTCTGTCCAGACATTTTGAAACAGTTTTGGGAGATCCAAGGGTGTTTTTCCGTGTTCCGGTGACATCTGTACATTCAGTAAGTATATGCGACATCGTTTCCATTGCCCCTAAGCATGCTTTGCATAGGGGAACTGTCAGTTAAGCCTATGGTGTGGAAGTCTTAATTTAATTAACAGTGTCCGGTGATAGTCTGACAGACAGGAACAATCTGCGGCTGGTAGGCCACCAGCCGCAGACTGTTCCTGTCCAAATGCAATAAGTCCTTTTATCCATTGTAGTGTCACTGAACTCTGGTTGGAGGTCGCGTTCTAACGCATTATGTCATTCCAGTATAAGCTCGGGAGTGACATGGGTTTTATTGAGGGAATTGAGTACCGATGCACTGTCAGAGACTATACGGATGTGTGAGTCCGTAATTTTCCTTGTCTCTATAGCGTGGACCGCCAGGATGATACCCACGCATTCAGTATTGAATCTACCTGGCGGCTTCGATATCCTGATGTAAAGTTCATCCGAGAATACATCTCTCTGGTTCTTGAGTTGGTTTTATAGCCATCGGTGTATATTCTGAGTTCTTTTGAATCTGATTTATCGTGTGGTTCTTCTGCTAGTTGTATATTATAGTGCTTCTGAAAATTTAATTTCTTCAGCATCCTATCATTGGGTGATGTCAACATTGGTTGATGTGTGATCGCTTGTTCTCTTATGCGTGTGTGTTTGATTCTAGAGTCATTTCCCAGTGTGCCGGCATTGTGGAGTCTAAACGCTGCTAGTGCTGCTTCCTCTTTGACAACTAGATGCAAGGGTGGCAGCCCCAGCATAGTTTGCAATGCGGCTGTGGATGTGGTTTCCATGCTACTAGTGATAGACACGCAGGCATATCGCTGTAGTTTTTCTAAGGATTTTTGGCCAGTAACCGAGTCTGTCCTGGGCCACCAGACTAGGGAGCCATATGTTATAGTTGGTCGAATAACTGTAGTGTATAACCAGTAGGTGGCCTTGGGACTGATGCCCCAATTTTTGTCAAGCAGTTGTTTGCATTGCCGCAGTGATATACTGGCTTTTGTGGTTATGTAGTCAGTTTGTTTAGCCCAATTCAGTTGTTATTCCAAATAGACGTCCAGGTATTTGGTCTCTAATGTCAGGTTTAGGGTAGATCCATAAAATCTTGGCAGTTGTAGATTTGCCAGCTTCCTCTTTTTGGTAAAGAGGACCAGTTCTGTTTTTGTGGGGTTGACTGTTAGTTTATGCTCTTTGCACCAGTCAGTACACAGTGTGTTTTCGTGAGTGCCATTTATTATTATGTTTATATCGTCGGCATATTCTACGGTGAAGTAGCCTTTGTTATTTAAACGATTTAGAAGGCTGTTCACGACGAGGTTCTATATTGGGGGCGAGAGGACACCTCCTTGTGGGCATCCCTTCGCCACAATGGTGGTGTCATTCACTTGATTTCTTGTCCTCTGTCTGAGCGTGTTAATTATCCAACTGCACAAGGTTGGGGCTACACCATGTCTTTTAAGGGCTATGTCGATGCTGTAGAACATTGTTTTATCAAAGGCGTCCTCTATATCTATGAAGGCAGCCAGTGCTAAGCCTTTGTGAACTATACCGCATTTAATCCTGGAACTCACGCTGTGCAAAGCGGATTTTGTTAGATTTTAGAGGTTTAAGTGAATCAAATGCAAATATTAATATGTTTTTTTTTTACTTATGGTTCAAAGGTTTCTTAAAATAAAATTAATCACAGTAACAATCGTTATTAGATACTTATTACTACTTCTACATTTTAAATAATATGTTCATGGTAGGTACAAGTGTGTGATGAGTATCTTTTCATGTCGTTTTATAATATGGCATTTTTGGGGAATTTAACCGCGGAATCCTTGTTGTTGGTAATTCTGCTGTTGCTGATAAGCCTGCTCAGGCTGTTGCGGTTGGGATTGAATGTACTGGAGAGAGCGAAGGATAGCCTCAGGGATTGGAGGAGGTGTGGGAAGATGAGCACCTTCAGGGCGGAAACCTGTAAACAAATTTCACAATTAAGAATTACTACAATAATAATGGGCATAGATAATAATTTTGAAATTCAATCTTTGAAATAGCCAGAAGAATAAAATATTATTTTCTATAGTAACCACTTTTATTTTAGTAATAATGTCAAGCGAAAATTATGAAACTAATTACGTGCATTTCTAATGTACATTTCTTAATCATTTTTAATCTAGTACAATAAAACGATAAAAGAGATAAACGCGTTAAATATCTATTTAACTGAAAACAATTAAAGACGTTGATTTGAAATGTTTACTAGTCATTAAAAAGTATAGTGGCATTTAAGAAGTTTTGTGATATAAAGTTTTAGATGGAAATTACATCCACATAATTATAACATTTCTTTGTCATTAATTATCTGGCGATTATTGTTATATTTTTTAGATTTTGTTATATGGCTATAATTTCAAAATACATGTACCATAATATTTTAAAGTACCATACCGTTCTCATCAGCGACATAAGTTACAGTGATTGGGATTCCCTCAGGAGAAGTGTAGCTGAAAGACCCTTGAGCAACTTCAGCAGCTTCATTGTTAGGTCCAGCGTTCTTCAAGTAACCCTGTTCCTGTGCTGCGATACCATTGCCGGTCTCATAGCTAAAAATAGAAATATTTTATCGTATTATTAAAATTCAAGAACCTATAGGTCTACTAATTACAATTGTTTCTAGTGTTTATGTTAGAATAAGAATGAATCTCAAGTCGCTAAAGCTAGTATCATTGTATCTTGTGACAATATTGTTGTACAACTTAAAAATATTAAAATAATTTGTTTGTTGAGTATATAAAATTAGGTAATCTTAATGAATAAACCTTGTTTGAAAATTATATACTTTTTTAATAAAGAGTGACTCTCTTTCAGTTGTCATTTCAGTTCATGCAATAACTATACATTATATTGTATAGTACTTGCATTATATTACTAGTAGCCTACCCCAAATAAGATTGGGAACAAGGCTAGGAAGATGATGATATTGTATATTTTCTAGCTTAGGGTGCCAAACATTACTTATATTCCGAATTTCGTATTTAATCAGATTATTCTAATAAGTACACAATATTTAACGATGGTAAATTATTAAATGCGAATATTTATTAAATGCGAATATTTTGATGAACCTAATAAGCCTATTTAAGGTGCAATAACATTAATCGATGACGTCTGACATATTGGGTTAATATAGTGTGACTAAAGTATGTAGGTGAATCACAAATAGCAATGAACTCATACAGGAGGCACCTGAGCCAATTTGTTGCGTAAACAGGGTTTGGTTTTGAACACTTGCTCAGGTCACTCCCATAAATTTATCGTTTAATATGTTTGACACTAAAGGAATGTTCATTATTACTACACTGTAGCCTTTTCTCCATATTATTTAAGTTACAGAATCTCCTACTTTGACGTTGAGCTTTGCTCATTTTTACGACGTTGAGCATTAATTACATCATGAATTGAATTGATTGATTTATTTACTCATTTAGAAAATATATTTTTATTATTTTGGTTATCTTGTTTTTTTTATCATATATTTTTATCGTCATTAAACAAAATGATTTTGTTTAATATAACCATTTTAAATATGCCAAATAACTTAACAAGAAGGTGGCTTTTGTTAAAATAATTTTATTACCATGTCACCATGAGTTGATTTATTTCACGGACAACCATAAGTTATCAACTGCACTGACGAAATTATTCATTCTGAACTGGTTACAGCTATTCATCTCCGCGGCTGCGTTATAAACTGGAATTATATGCTTTATACGTTGGAGGTTATAACTTACAAGCCCGACGCAAATGTGTAAAAATAACTTTTTTGTTTCGCTTTCGAGTTGTGTCGGCTTTTTTAAAAAATCTTTAAAAAAATTACCTGAATTGATAAGAGCCATCAGGGTTGATGGTTTGCTCTTGTCTTAGGATGGGGATCTCCTGGTTTGCGTATCTGTCCTGGGGCTGGTATTGGCCTTGGAATTGTGGAGCAGCGCAAGTGATGGCCACAAGGGCGGATAAGACGATGAACTGCAAAACAAAATATGGGTTAATTAATTTGATCACTTAATAAATAATCTTTACATGTTATTATTAATAACAATCTTAATCATCAATATTAAGTTGTAATGGTCGAAACACATCATATTAATGTATATTTTATAGCATTCGATATTTGTTTCTTTTGAAACATATTTGTTGACCTATAAAACAATTCAATGTGTCTTACAAAATGTAACTTAAAGTTGGTTTCAACATGATGGTTACTAGTTCTATAATATTAACATTTTTATGTCAAAACGTTTGAAACAGCTGCTTTGATTCGATCACTTTCGTAATGATTGGCCATTTTTAACATAATAAAGTTTCTATAGCATTGATGTTCTACCTTGTGACGAAGTTTAATGACGATTTATAAATGATAGATAAATGTGTAAAATACGAGTGATTCGAATTTATTAAGTTTATTAGTATTGCGTATAATACAATTTGGATTGCACTGTAGTATATAGAACAAAGAGGGAGAAAGAAAAATAAATTAAAATAAATTGACAAGCATGTAATTGGTGCAAGATTATATTATTTTATTAAATAAGCACAAAGAATTAGCATTACCATTCAACTTGGCAATGCTGACAATTTTTTAGAAATAATTTTTTGATGCTTGTATGTAAATATTGTAAATACTTTTCTCTATTAAATATATGAATAAATAATCATGTCATCTCATGTCATGTCACGAATAAACCTCTTCCTTTATCATTGTAATATTTACATAATTCTAACAGCAGCTAAGTTAAACTGAATTTATTACATGATGTCAAATAGCAAGCAAAACCTTTAATTTCTAGTGAATTGTATTTTATTTTGAGAATTCAATTTAAAGTTTTCTCATATTTGTCTAACACTGATAACACGTGGGAATTTACGTTATGTAAGTTAAGACGTTGTATTATATAGTTGTATGTTAAGAATTATCATGCAAACAAAGTGATTCGTATACAGAAGCTTTGTTCGACTGCAATGTAGAACTATAAGTTAGATGCACTATCAAGATATTGTGCCAATCACATTGATCACTGACATAACTGTGATCATGTTTTAAAATCTGATGATTTTTGGTCTGTTAAAAAATACTTTCCAAATAATTTGATAATATACACAAAATTAACAACAAGTAACCAATACCAAATAGGGCTGTTGATGAACCAATACCAAATAATCTTGAGAATAAAAAAGACTAAGAAGATAAAAAAATATTGAGTTGGCATGTATATTTTTATTTTTGTTAAAAACCTTATTACGACTACTAATTTAGAAATAAAAAATAACAGTTTGGTTACTTAAAGTGATGTGCTACGTTAGTTGTCACCAATATTTTTTTTTTTATATTTTACTAAAACGTACAGAAAATTATGAAAATTTTGTGTAAATAAGGGACTTAACTTTTATACTTTTTGTCCAAAAAGTCCATTGTATGTATATTTTTTCTACCATATTTCATAAGTTGGTGTATAGGGTTATAGAATTTCACGTAAATTAATAGTTTATTTGTGGAAAATGTGTCTTTAGAGTTAGAATAGATATAAAAAAGTGTCGTTTCAAATAGTTCAAATCATAAGCGTTATCACAAGACTCAGGATGAGATAGATTTTATTGGATTGTTATACCCGAAAAGATTTATCTATGCTTTGTCAACTTACCGATTTCATGTCTGTGTTATTAAATGTGATACGATAGGTGATGATCAGCACTGGACGTGAATGACGGGAATGATTATTCAGATCGGCGGCTGCCGCTTTTATACGGACAGGCGAGGCGGCGTAATCGTACCACTCGAAATTAGAGTACTGAGTAAACGCAACAAACACAACGCACGTAGCCGCCCGCCCTGACACACCATGATGTGTTAACTTAATATACTGTTTACTTCTGAACAAGCAATGGTTAGTTTCCTACTAATGAACATGCAGTATGAAGGATATTATATCATCAACATTCTTTAACAGTCCTCTTGTAAATGTAGGGCTTACATACCTCAATAAAAAGGTTTTGGTTTACTATGCCACGCTGGCTAGACGCATTTTTATAGGGTTTGTTTTAAGTTTGCATTCTTTTCGCTGTGATATTTTCCTGCGTAGTTTGTCGCTTAGTAGCATCTTACGATACCCACGCGAGGAGTGTTCATGTGGTGACGAAGTGTCCCCTATTCATCACGTAGGGATACAAAATTTTTACATCAATCATCATCATCAGGTAATCTCAAAATGTAATTGGGAGGTGAAGAAGAACTGTGTATCACTAATTATGTATGTCGTGTAATTCACTTAGACTAGTCCAAAATACGAAACGATAGTGTGTAGTAGTAACGATAGTATACTAGTCAGATGTTAAGTCTAGGTATTTTGAAGCTAGTAGAATATGTATAGTAAATTTGATAGTTGCTATGAAATGTCTGGTCATAATCTCAAATAATAAATAAATATTTCGAACATCTTACACACAACGTCATCTAATCTCAAACTAAGCAGAGCTTCATTTATGGGTGCTAAACAACTAATATAAATAACAACAACACTAGACCAACAAGGCAGTGATTGCCTTGTTGGTCTAGTGGTTAGGGTATGCGGCTGCTGATCAAGCGGTCTCGCTGTCGATTCCCGGGTCAGACCAAACACTCATATTTGTTTCGGAGTCTTGGTGTTTTTCTATGTATAATATGTTGTAGTTACAAAATAAAAGTATGTTTATGTATTTATATCAGTTGTTTAGTACTCATAACACAAGCTCTGCTTATTTTGGGACTAGATGACGTTGTGTGTAAGATGTCCAAAATATGTATTTATTTATTAATTGTATTTTCAAGGCAGATACTCTTAGAGATTCTTTATTAATATGATGTGTTTCTACTCTCTCAAATAAGTTTAGTTTTCCTTAAAGTATTTATAAAAGATTACATAATTAGTCAACTATTGTTACTGTGACATCAATTACAAGAGTCGCTTTAACCATTTTATAATACTAAATGTGATTACAACAACGAAGCATACTTGATGTAGTAATAGAGAAGCAAGATTTTTTCATAAAGGCTATTGAGTATATCACTACGCCTGTTTTTCCCAGTGATATTATAAAAGTCGCCTTAGGAAGCCACAAACATAGTTAGGGTTGCGTGAAATTGAATTCAAACCCTTGTGTGATTCCTAAATTGTTGTTCTCAATCTAAGTGTGCTTTGAGTTTATTTAATATAAGTATGATTGAAAAGTTCAGGGTAAATAATCTTAAATTTTTAAAACTTAGCGTATAACTAAAGTTAGTATTAATATGTTATATAAACTAAACTACTAACTTATTAGTTTACCTATAAATTTTACCTAAAACAATTTATCATTATTAAAATCTGTGGTGAAATCATATCAATTTTCAGTTCAATACTTCAACAATTTGGCAAAGTTGACCAACCCATTTAAATACCTATATGTGGATCAAATCATACCTATAGTAAACATTTTATGACTGATAAACTTGCACAGATTTAGAGGTGGCTCTATATAAGAGTCGTTTAACATATATAACACAATCTATATGTCAATTGTTCAATCAATGCGTGCCTTATGCGCCAAATTTGTGGTATTGGCTAACACATCTATGTCCAAACTCTTCATCATACTTGACAGACATGGCAAGGCTACATATGATGATAAGTAGTTTTTTTTGCTCCGCTAATGGATTATAACTAGACTTTTAGGGAATAATTGGATTTGGTATCTAATTCATTACTTTTTCATTACATTCATGTCAAAATACTAATCATATAGTAATGAAGTGCCGGAAAGGTTATTGAATAGATGTAAACCTAATTAGGTATAATGATATAAGTATTTCAAAATCATTCAAATCACTGTATAATTTTTATGATATAAACTTCAGGAAATGAAGCATGAAATTCAATTTCCTGAGGTTGTATTTTTCTGATGAACCAGTTTTCCAAACATAAAAATAGCATACATACATTCAAATTTAACAAGGATTTAAATGAATTAGCACTGTTCTATAAAACAATATTATACGGACAGAACTTTATGATTTATCACTGATATAATATGAGGTAAAAAAATACAACATCTTTCCAAAAAAAAACACGATTGGATAAAAGTATAATCTAAACTGAAGAACTGATGCGTACAAGACACGCACTGTACTGAAATTGGTGGCCTTAACTTTCTAACTCTCAATCTAAGATATGAAGTAATAGATCCAAATCTCAAAATTAAGACGCACTGATAATTCGCTCATAAAAAGGTCATACACGCACAAATGTAATCTTAAAAAATTGTGCTACATATGCATGTAATTTAATTATATCACTTTAATTTATCACTGTTGTAACTAAAATTTTATACACGTTATGTGCTGAATGATATCATAACCTGTAATACTAGACTTTCATAGAAGAAGCCTGCGGCTGTGTTACAAAGAATGCCTATCAGCGATGACATACCAAATTGTACTACTTTAAACGAGATTAAACACGAGTGATAAAAGCGTTGGCTGGACTCTCAGTGTCAAAATTAAAGCTATGCTGAGGATGATCGTTATACCGTTATACAAAGTAATGATTTATATTTAATTGCTTAATATTGTTAGTCCAATCACATACTTGTATATTCGGTCTCTGATAATTCCAAGAGAAATATAAAAGCACACCAGTATTTAATTATCCTTGTGTCTTATATGCTTTAGTTCTTTACAAACAATAATATAATCAAAATAAGTTATCACGGTCCTAAACAGAATACTAATGAGTCCGCACAGCCGACTTGGCGCCACAAAATAAAAGGTTTGAGTCACGGTGAGACTGTGATCAAAAGTCTGCATACGTAAAATACTATTATAAGACAAAACAATTCATTTGAGACGGATTTCTCGCATTTTCATTTATTCTATCAAGTTTTAGTGACATGTTTAGTGGCTGGAAATAATGGTAGATCTGCTTTGTTCTGTCAGAGGGTTTGAGGTTAGAAGTTTTAAATATTGGTCAGTTATATAATACATTGATTTAGTATTTGTCTATTTATTGTTTCTTTTGAAATTAGAAGTAAAAGTTTACTAAGTTGAGAATTGTAGTGAAGCAACTTTCACTTTGGTTTGGAAGATAAAAATGAGTTACTCCGAGATCATGGCTCTTGCAACAGTGCCGAAATATCGGATACTCACCAACAAAAAGGTACATGGTAGCAATCCCGCACATTTCTGTTTTAATCTAACTGACCATGAAAATTTAAAACAATATATAAAAATGAGTGTTATACAAAGGTGATTGTATACCAAAGAGGATACTCTCATTATCAATCAATCAACATTGCATAATGGCCCACTGATGGGCTCAGGTCTCCTCTCAGAATAGGGTTAACCCTAACCTTAAGGTCGAGGCCATTCGTCCTAACGCTGGCCGAATGTGTTATATAATTAACCTATATTAAATATACAAAATTATAAAGATAATTAATTTTCTTTCTGGCCGAAGTGAGTTATTCCTACGTTTACAAGATTGTATGTCTTAATATGGACATTAACATTATGTTATAATTAACATGTTAATGGTCAGTAATATATTCATGATGTTTGGCAACGTCAAAGTAAGTGAAACAGATTAGGAGTTCAGATGTAGGAAAGAATTCTGAATGGCAATATTTTTTTAGATAACGTAAGCCTGATTTAATGAGTAAGGTAGAAACGTGGTAAAATTAAAATTTGAATAGAAATTGCTCTGTGTCAATGTTACGGTATGGTAGTCGTTGACACAAATGTGCGCTTTTAGGGTTCCGTAGTTTATGACTCGGAACCGTTATAGATTTGTCATGTCCGTCCGTCCTCTACTTACCGTCCAAATGGTAAGTGCAGTGAAACTTTGCATGAATATGTATTGTAATTACGTCAACAAAGTGCAACAATAAAATTCTGAAAATATTTTTATTTGGGGTACCTCCCCTACACGTAAAGTGGGGATGATTTTTTTCCCGTGGCTACCCCATCATGTGGGGTATCATTAGATAGGTATTATAAAAACAATAAAGGCTTCTAAGACGACTTTTTGATTTAGGTATTCGTTTGTGATAAAATCCACTTTAAAGAGGGCACTTTTTTGTAAAAACAGGGCGTCCCTCCCCCTCTAAAACCTAAGCGGGTGGCTCAAAAAATCTGGAAAAAATCGTGATGGTGGTCCATATAATGAACTTTAAAGAAAAACTATAACTTAATAGATGACTTTGTTAGTTCCGGAGTTATAGAGGCTTAACTTGTAAAATACGCTTACTTGGAAAACGTCATACAAAATTAACGCATTAATACGTAAACATAACAATTACCAATTGGATACGATTTGAAATCCACGTACCATTATGGGTGACTAAGGAACCCTTTTCTGTGCGTGGCCTGACACGCACTTGGCCGATGTTTTAGAAATATTTTTTCCACATCATCGCATCTCTCTGGCCAGACGGGTTGGTATGGGCTTGGTATCAAGATCGATGGCCGGCAGCGACAGTTGTTTTACCGCGGTCGCAACCTTCAGCGAGGACGTAATCTTGCAGAAGGAGGTGGCGGAGAAGGCCCGGGAGGATGCCATCCAATCGGACCCGATCCGCCGCCAGCGCCCCGGGCGGCGTAGGCGCTCATACCTGCGTCTTGTGCCGCCCTGAGAGTGGCCGCGGATGGGCGGGACGGGTTTCCTTCGGGTCCGTCCGCAGTAGTGGCCAACCGCGAGGGGGCGACGTCCGCGTGTGACCGGACGTTGCCCAATTAGAGAGTCGAGAGTTGAGATGGTGCCCGCAACAGTGCGGGCAGGCGCCGGTTGGAGTCCAGAAGGAAATCCCCTCCCTGGACTCCTTCCAATACACAGGCGAAGAGAGGGTCACACCGTGTGGTTTTAGTCGGGCTTGGTATAAAATTTTCCTTTCTTATTTGTGGCCCTGCTTACTCTATTGAACCACCTTTTACGACACCCATGGGATGAATAGGGGTAATAGCATTAGGTTTTCTTAATGCGTTAGAACACCTCCTTATACACCTACAATAATATGTAACAGATAATTTAACAAATGTTATCTAAATATATTTATGTAATGCGATACTGTATTTTTTACATGAAGACAGGCTAATTAAAAAAATATAAAACTTTTAAGCAAAACTAAAATTAAAACTTTGAAAATTTGAACACAACTTCTATCTTACTTCATCTATTCATTTTAAAAAGTTATCAGACCAGTGCTTTTAGTGTTTGAAAACAAAATAAATTATAGTAGAATGAAACCCATTGTAAAAGGAGGAGAATATTGCAAAAATTAAAGGAAAAATAAATTACGGGCGATCTGAGGTCGGGAAGGGGGAGAGGGGGGGGTTTTAAGGAAAAAAAATGGCTTATCTCGATTTCCGGCAAAACTACAAGTCCTATGGAAAAAAGTTAAATGGCAAAGTTGTAGGTAATAAAAAGATCTATATCTTTTACATTTACACTTTTTTCACATAACCTCAAATTTATGTGAAAAATTCAAAAAACCAAGTTTGGTTTTTTATTTTTATCTTTTACAAATAAAATTATTTTTTAACGAAATTTTGTGGAAACTTAGCTTTTCATGTCCTGAATACACCGTAATTTATTTGATTTGAAATATCTATTTTTTTACCTCATTTTGACTGAATACCGAAAAAAAACCCTAATTTTCAATCGAAAATTCGTCAGTCAAAATATCAACGTTATTGACAAAAATTTGGTGTTTTCTATTCGATGAAATGTCTACTTTCCGATGGTATAAAAATATGTATATACATTACCATAGTAAATCTTCTCAGAAAATGCAAAAAATGAAAAAACTCAAATTCGATATTTTTTAATCGTTATTGAGATATTTATTAAAATTTACACTTTAATCACTCGAAAAACGTAAGATTGCATGTTACAATGATAAACAAAAATATTACAAATCGAAATATACTACTATAATTAACAAAATAATAAATAATAAAGTTAATATTTAATAAAACATCTACAATATTTTGAGAAAGTTGCAGAATCTTCTTTATATTATATGCATATGTGCCTGTTTATTATTATTTTAAGATGATTTAATACCTGAGTGATCGCCCGTAATTTATTTTTCCTTTAATTTTTGCAATATTCTCCTCCTTTTACAATGGGTTTCATCCTACTATAATTTATGTTCACTTTTTGTTATTTTAAGAGCTAAAAGCACTGGTCTATATGTAAATTTAGCAATTGAAGACTAACACTGAATTGTTTGCTAGCCTTTTTTTCACATAATTTGTTTAAAAGCTGCATTCTAAGGTATAGGATATAGGTACAGGAGCCTCTGTAGGTTCCCCCAGCATAGAGCCTATGAAGGCGCAGGGTCGACCATAGATGAATCTGAAATGACATGCTCTGGGTCCTCTTCAAAGCAGGGTAAATGAGGTGAGTTCTAAGATTTCTAAGGTAGAAGAATTGAAGATTTAGGTCAGCTTGATGTAATCTAAAATGTATATGTAATACAATAATAAAACTCGATCTCTGAACCGATTTTATTACAGTTTGAATAGCATTTACATATATATCTGTTATATTTTTTTATGTTATTCCAGTTATACGTTTCGTTTTCTTTTAATATTAGACAGTAAGTACCTTAATTAAATTTAACCTTATGAAAGATAATACACATATTAGTTATGAGCTTCAAATTCAATACAGTTGCATAGTAAAATTATTTCTTTCTTATTAAAAGGTTTCACTTCATATTTTATAACTGGCAAAAATATTAAATTCAAATTCAAATTCAAAATTCTTTATTCACTTAGGATGCAATACATCTCTTGTGACAGGTCAAGATTCTACATGTACATTTATGCCATGTTCGCAAACAATAGGTAGAGCCGGAGAAAAGAACATGGCAATAAAAACTCGCGGCCACTCCTTTCAAATCGCCAATGTTTACATAGTTTTATGTTTATAAACCTGATATGGGGGTAAGGTGCTGCCACTAATATACTATACACCATGTTAGAGGACTGATGCAAATTATAGTGATTAAAAATTAGAACTTAAGCTAATTAAAAAAAAAAAAAAACAACAGCCTCAGTGGGTACAACATAGTAGGAGCATCTACTTACAACAAAGGTAAAAACTATATGTGCTCAAATATTGGCCAAATTACTGGTAACGAAAGATTAAATATTAATTTTAAGATCAAAAGAAAGAGAAGAATGGCCTTTATTCGTCACGTAGAATCTTTACTTACAAAAGTAAAATCATGCTCATAAACATTTTAAATTATTATTGGTGGACCTAGCAATAATAAAGCAATGTTATTGTTGATTTAATTATCGTTTATCCGAGATGATTCTAGAAGCGATTTAATTAAAAGCAAAAAATATATATTTTAGCAAGTCTATTTAATGTAATGGTTGGCATTTCATTTTTTTAGACATAACATTGTCTTAGCTGATTAACCAATTAATTCCTTAGCATACCTAGGTAGCTGGGATGCGTGTCGAATCCTTCAAATAATGAATTCCTTCGTTAATTTATTCAATCATATTTCATAAAGCGTATTAGTAACATATTTGATGTAATAGTTTTTTTTTTTAATTTAGTGAAATCAGTCAACTCCAAACTCCAGTCTAGGATATAATGCTTTTAGCAGAGAGACCGGCCTTTGTAGATCAAATATCTATCATTTTATTAGCTCTCTTGTGACTCTGTAATACAGTGTAAAAATAAAGAAGTTTCTTTGTATTTTTCTTGACAGAGACTATATTACCGTATGATAACAAAGCAACGTCAGTATACCATTTTGGTGCATTTGGGTAAAATCTAAACCTTTTTCTCACGTTTTCATTTTTGTATTCTCAATTTTCAAAGTTTAAATATTCTATTGTGTTTATTAAATTTGTGAGTATAATGACTTCATCAATAACAATATAAGTATAGTTTACTACCTGTTTGTATTACGAAGCAGACTATATTATTGAAGCTCAGTATTGAAGGTCAGTATCTGGGTTATATATTTTGTTCTTTTAACGTGGGAAGCTTCTCGAATATAAATTGCATTTTTGTCTAAGATCCTTGTGTTACTCTTTTGTTTTTTAGCAGTATCATTTTGTAATACTCAAATTCACCTCTTTATGAATGTGTTTATAGGACTGTTAACCTTGTCCTGACTATTAACGCCGAAATTACGTCGATTTTATTGTGGTAAGTTTAATATATATAGATAGATAGGTGATATATGTTCATGACGTACATATGTACATAGATGTTCATGACAACCGGGACCGACGGTTTAACGTGCTTTCCGAGTCACGGGCGTGAATCACCGCCAAACTTACATACTCCGAACTGTTATTAAGAATTGCCTGTGAGAAAAACCCAACAATACTTTTGGTCTAACCCGGGATTTGAACCCGAGACCTGTTTATCAGCAGTCGCATATGCTAACCACTGGACCAACGAGGCAGTCTAATAAGGAAAATGTATAGTGTTGGAATATTAAGACTAAGACCACGAAATTTAAATGGAATAAAATAATGGAGCTAAACAATAACCTTGACCACATAAGTGGGGTCTATCTCTGTGTAGAAGGTCTAGTTCACTCTTTATTACGATTGAATTGAAAGTTTTGTGAGTAAAGACTCACAAAAATTTAAAAAATAATATTTGACATTGTTGTTCAAAAAGAGACGTCTTTACGTCCCTTTTTGAATTTTTTCGTAAAGACGTCTCTTTTTGAACAACAATGTCAAATATTATTTTTTAAATTTTCAAATTACAATTTTCACATTTACAATAACCCGCCTGGATCGTTCCCGCCCCATAAGTGCCCATGATACTGGCAGCGTTTCCTCGCCTAATTGCAAAGGAGATATTTTGCACCAGGAATGAGCCACAGCGAGAGTTTAGTTAACGTCGTCGACCAATCTTTAGTTAAATCCAACTACCCAGAGTTTGTACCTTCATGGGCGCAAAATAATAATGCGTCTCCATTACGGCAAAATTTAAATTACTTCTATTTAATTATTTAGAATTGAATTAAATTAATGTTACTAATGTACTTTTTTGAATATTAATTTAGAATATAGTGCGGGTACATAAAACTTTTTTTACAACTTCTCATCACTTAGTTTCCGGTTATTAAAAAAGGGAAGTGGGCTTATTACATTTTTAATTGTAAGGGTTACTCGTTATTCGTATACCACTTTACTTAAATCTACCAGTATTTTATTTGTAATGTATTGTCACAAAAAAAATTTTTTTTTTTACTTTCAATTATACTAGAAGACTTTTTTCATTAGTAATAACCACAAAGGTCATTCGCGTGCTCATCCACAGCGCAGGCCCCATGTTAAATTGAATGCTATGTGCTTTTCAATATAACACGCACATGTAATACAAATTGCACAATCACTGAGGTATGACAGGTTGTTGCTATTTTTTTTGTAATTCTTACATTTATTTAATCGATTTGCATGAATTCTATATTCATCTATTAGGTTAGAGTTGGGTCTTTCCTTTGATAGTATACTATTCATATACCATGAAGTTCAAAATATAATTTATTATTTTAATAGATACTATGAATAGGTATTTAATTTCTCAATCATACAAATATGGCTAGAATAATAATTAAAGTATCGATAAAAAACAAATGAAAACGCAATCTACTGTGGAACTGATAAAATAGAAAGGAAATGTCGAAGTTTAAGGCGTTTCAGTTAATGTTAATTGGTAATAAAATATAAATTCTTGCGGTTCTTCAAGTTTTGCAAGTTCAAAGCCTTCTACACGCGTTTAATGCTCAATTTCATTTAATATGTCTATAAACGCAGAAAGAAATTGTGTAAGCTGTTATTCATCGTTCAAGAGAGACCATGGAACATCGTTAGCTACACATCATGAGTGTAAATTTTAGTTTTGTTCCCTATTCCAAGGCAAAATTTGATTAGTGAAGCTTAAACGTTTATTGCGTTTGAAATACTCGACTCGACTCGAATATAATCTTATTATAAAACAACTCATTACAAATTTTCGAGACCAAATGTTTATGTAAGTAATATCTAACAATTTTGACAGGCGCTTTCAAAATTATTATTATTATCATATAAAAGCCAAATGGTAAGCCATACGGGCTAATGGTGTTTGGTTTGGTGTTTCACATGATAGTAAATAAAAATATTATTAGTATGATACTTAACAGAAAGGTTGCCTCACTGTGAAGATGAAGTGTTTGCTAAAAAGAGACTCGGCAGAACAGAACGATTTTTGACCTTCATAACAACTATTTTAACAGCAAACCTCAAATGTTGCAACCGGGGTTTATCAAGAGGCGCCCAAGACTTGCAAGTGATTTCAAATATTTTTTTCTTTAGAATGTACCTACTAGACATCAATTACTGACGGAATACTCCCTAGTCGCCTATACGGTGTCACAACAACATATGGTTTTCAGACGGTTCGATTTCGCCATACCACATTAACTCGAGGTGTGACAACTCGAGAGGATTTCTACGTCACACAAAAAGAAGTAGGAAAGGAATCACTTGTAAAACCATTGACAATGGCTAGTATAATACGAAATTAAGTAACTAATTCTAAGTCCACAGTTATTCACAACATACCAGTTTATATTCCTAGACGTTGTATTTAAAATAGGTGAAATTTAATTTGCTGTTGGAGTACGCCCTACATTGCACACATACGTATAGTATAATGCGTATGTAAAAATAAGAGATTGTTTTATGAGCAATAGTCATTAACATGATTAAAACTCAGCTAACCTAAAGTATGTTCTCTTGTTGTGAACTTTATGAATTAGATATTAATGTTGATGAAGGAAATAATGAATGCGGAAATATCTTTTATCATTAACCTTGAGCTTAGTCTCCATAAATGTAAAGAAAATAATAATTTACTAGTATCTCATAAATAACTTTTAGGCTACAATCGGCTAATACTCCTAGACAATCATAAATTTTATTAATTACACGTCTTTAATTGAATCCGACGATATCATAGAGCTTAAATGAGTTCGCGAATACTGTCTTGATGGTTTTGTTTAAATAAAATATATTTATAAGTTATTATTGTAAAGTTTTGTTACTTCTAGAGCCAATGCTATCTTCAATGTTCCATACCGAGCATCAGTTGCAATAAAATATAATACACGTCCTTTAATTAACGTATATAAATCTGTCACGATAATGATCTTAAATAGTCAAATAGGAATTTTGTTAGTCACTTTGTTCTACCCACTACTAAGCGCTAACTAACATTTGGCAGTAAAAACAGTTTATGAATCATTATATTTTGGAACTGATTTAAATAATTCATTCGGAAATTATTTCTCGTTAAAATGTAACTGGTAGAGGATTATAAAGTTTCATTATAATAAAAGATAGAGAAAATTCCTTATCAAGTCATTGTATTGCGAGTTCATTATTTTCAATTTAAGTGACGAAAACTTATAATATTCGTAGTAAATTTTCTTTAGTTTATTATTTTTTGACTTTGTGGAGATAAATAAAAATACAACAATATCATATTTTTACAGGTGTTACTGTCCTTTTCAAAGTATTTTATTTTTAAATTTTGCATATTTCATTTATATTGACATTTTGTGTGTCACTACAATTCGCAACATTTAATAAATACGGCTTCAAATACGACGATAGGATAAAATTACAGTACCTTTCAGAAACTCGGTAGGTACAAGTAGAATAACATGCTACGTAAGAATACATAATATATCAGTGTTACATCGTATTTAACTTGCAACAGCGAATTGAGACATGTGTGTGTTAACTGGGATGTAATATTTGAAGATGAAAATGATCTACAAAGTTCGACTCCGTGAAATATTAAACAAGCAACAAACATTACTTATTTTTTTATATGTCTTTAATATCCAGATATGGAAACAGCAAAACAAGAAAACAACATATGGATGAATTAAGAATAAGGAGGGTTAACACGTCTGTTCATCCCATGGGTGTCGTAAAGAGCCGATTTAGGGAGCAAACTATACAAGACAACAAAATTAGCATATACTAGACTAAAATTTCCTTTTTAAGGAGTGGTCTATGTCCAGCACTTGACTATTAAACGCTGTTGATGATGATTGATGAAGAACGTATGCAATTGTGGTTAGTTTGAATATTTGAGCTAATATTTGCAAATTGGTAATGGGCAGCCCATGTCCTTGACCTGGTGGTCTTCAAATACAAAACAAACAGATTTACGATCTTGACTTTTTACTCAAGTCTCATTTCCTTTTATCATTTAAGGCTTGCGATAACACTTACTTTAGATTTCTTATTTGGTTTCGTTATTACCAAAGTATAATGTTACATATTGCAGGAGACGATGCCTAGTAATATTTTCATTCCTAGTATTAATATAATTATTTCAGTAATCACATTTACTGTTAGGCTTTTTAACAGGAACCCTTTTAAAATTTAATATTCTGGCTTCATCAAAACAATCACTCCTAAATTTTATACCGAGAGACTTAAAATCATTTTCCTAAACATTGAAGTTTGTTTTGGTAACTCGTCGTGAAATGAACACAAAATTATTATGAATTGAACTATCGTCTAAATAAATATTTTAGAAAATAAAACGGGATTACTACGAACTATTTAGGGAATGACCACAATCAGCAGTAGACGGCGCTAGATTTATTTAGATATGGTAAATTTAAGACTTAAATTTCTTATCCTTTTCCATTATCAGTAAGTCTAACAGATAATCCAAACGAAAACGATTGAAACAGTCATCATGATGATTCAACCGCGCCATTCAAAAATAGAAATTTACTTAGAAGACTCTTTAACGGTATTTTAAGAACAAGTTTAGTATGTATCTGTCTACGAAAAGTAGTCTGGGGAAAAATCACAAAAAATAATAAATAACAAACAGTAATTATGTGAAGTGTACGTACTACACGTACGACGTAATTTTGTCGATCTTAGTTTGTAATAATTAAAATTTTCCTCATAATGATTAATGTTAGATATCATTATTTAAGTAATGTATCCTGTTCATATTTCATTTTATTTCTTAAGACTTAGGTTTTCAAAGTTAGTTATTCAGACATAAATATGTTAGTTTAAAAATCGTAAAATATCTTAGTGACGTAATATTTTATATTGTTCTTGATCTTAATCAGCCGAAAATGCCAACATGTTCCGCATTGTTAAAACTCGTCCTTTAAAAATATATATTGTGTTATTCAGTAAGTAGTGAAGCTGTAATGTAATAAATCCATGTTCTAGGAACTTAAATTTGCAAAAAGAATTTTATGGAAATTAAGAAGTATTTCTGTATGTTCTATTTCTTAGATTATATTATTTTCAAATTTAATTTTACTATTGAATGATAATTTTTGTTTTGGTGACTTATTGTGTTTTTGTAATAATTACTGACAAGTAACGTATTAAATATTCATAAAGTCGATATTTTCTTTTACATATATTATATGCTTAAAATTAATTTGTATAACAATAATGATCGAAGCGAATTCAATCAGCATAACGAATGTTTTTGTTAGCTTTGTCGTTTACAATGAAAAGTTTAATAACAAATAAAACTGTTCACGAATAATAGGTAATTACTGTGATTATAATCAATTGATACGCGTAGATTTTAGTAAAAATATGATGTAGTTTGAAGGTTATGTTTCGTAAATTACAAAATCAAGTAATAATAGTAAATTGGTCTAAAACTCCTCATTAATCGTGAAAGCTCTGTATAATTATTGCTTTTTTTTACTTACATAAAGAGGGTATCTATAATGTCAACTCTATTGTATAATTATTTCTACCATTGATATGTCCTAAATTATTTTCCTGTTTACTATGCCTTGCTGTTTCTCACCTCACCTGGCATAATTCATTGACAAGTTGATTATAGCAATCAGGCTTACGGCCCATTCACGAACTTTCCGCTGTGAGCGGCAGCTAAGAGCGAAACGCCGAGCGGTAATATCAAAAGTATAAAAATATACGAGGCACGCCACGAGTCGCCGCTCTATGAAAAAGCTAGCGGTTTTTGCCGAGCGAATTGCTATAGCGGCGAGCGGTATGGAGAGCGGCAGGAACAAAGGCACAAGTTAGTATGTGCGACGCCACGAAACAGAGCGGCGTGGACAGCGGTGCAGAAGTGACGGACTCAGCGGCGTTAAATAAAAACAAAAAAATTTAGACGATTTTATGGCGGTAATAGATACCGAGGCTTTTATAACAGAAATTTAAATAGACCGCCTATACGGATGTCAAAATATCCCCAACATAAATATAAAAAGGTTGTGGGAAGAAATTAAACAATGTTTTCCGGAATATAATGGTACTTACGTTTAATTTAAAATGATAACACAAAAACATAGAACCTAGGTACCTACCAAACGAAGCTACTGATATGTTGACAAAACTACTGGTATGTTTACGTAATGTAGGTGGATAGTTGACAAGTTTTAAAAGTTAATTTTTTTCTCTGTCAGTAGGTACCTAATTAGCAAAACATACTACACACGAAACTACTAGTATGTCTTATACGCAATGTAAGTAGTTGACAAGTTTTTAAAGTTTTTTCTCTCTGTAAGTACCTACTTAGCAAAACACTTGGAAACATCAGTTACTTCTTATAGGTAGGACCTTCGTATAGGTCACTAAATCCACCATCTAAATACCGATCTTTATTTAGTTCGTGCACTCATTCTATCATATTTAAAAAAAAAAAATGTTTTTAAACAGACAGGGGATAATTTTTATAACGCCATGATTTTTAACACGTTTTGACTACCTAAATACGTCCACCGTCGCCCCTGCAACTAACCGCTACTAAGGTTCGTGGCGTGCAAAACGCACCGCTCACCGACGCCGCTCCGCTTTTCGCTAAGACCAAAACTCGTGGCCAGGCCGTTACGCTTACTTTCAATATAGTTAATTATTATTCCATCACTTTCAAGAGTGTTTAGTTTTATCTAATTTTACAATCCCTGTATTTCTGTACAGGTATTGTAATAAAAAAAAAAAACTACAGGTACATTTGCTTTAAAGTTCTGTTAGTTTGTTTTCAAAATTGATAATAGAATTTCAAAATTATGACAATCAGTCAAGTTCCTGGTTGTATCCGTGTATGTACTCGTATTTCATAATATGTATTATGAATTTTTGATAGACAGCACGTGTAGTTTATGTACCTACTATAATTCAGTGAATTGACCCTGACATTTTATGTTCTTTGATGATAAATTTGGAACTTATAAAGAGTATATATTGGTATGCACCTATACATAGCTAAGATTCTATCCTATCTAACAAAAGGATTGTATACATATTTATGAAGTTACTCTATCAATGTCAAATTACGACGTAAATTGACTTTATAATATTATATTTGTGTTTAGTGTTATTACTCTTCCATGAAAAATTCTACTAATCATAACGTCATGCACACTATACAAGCACGGCAACGGTACCGCTCCAACCCAGCGATTAGCTTGTCATTTGAATTTGACCCTTAAATCGTATGTCGTATAATATGTTTCGTAACGTCAGTATAAAAAGCTAACAGCTACCTATCAACCGTTCGTAGTGGTTTTCACTCTTCAAGCGTGCCGACCGTATGCTTAACGCACGCCGACGTCGAGCCGTCCGCGAGCCTCCTGCCAGGTGCCAGCAAGGCCTCATCGTTGCACAATATCTCTTTCCCCTCCTCCTTTTATTGTCTTGTTTTTCGTCCAGAGCAATAGCAATTATTGCTAGTTAAAGCAATGTAAACTGAGACATTATGAAAACGTGCGAGTCCTAGGCGTATTCAATCGCAAAGGCAGTATTATGTGTGTTATTCGCGATGACAAGATGCTTCCTTAGCTAAATTTCAATATAGAGTCATGCCGCAGCTATGCCGTTACCGTGCCGTTACAGTGTGCTATGACCTTTAGTCATTTTTAATTTCATTTTTTTTAAATACCTTCTTATGTTAGAAATTTAAAGAATACAGAACAAAATATGAAAGTGAAACGACTTTCTTAATTTTTTATTACAGTTCATATGATATAAAATCTTTTTTTATAAAAATAGAAAAATCACGATTTATGGTTACGCGTCAATATTATTTTGAGTTTTAATGTATCCAAAAAAATTAATCAGGTTAACTACTTAAATTTTCGCATCACAATGTTAGTTGCCTCACTCCTCCAAAATGCCTAGATCAATTCTTATGATTTTTTTGTGTATATATCCATTAGATCTGAGAATAGGATGTATGCTTCACCTATATAGTGCATTTGTGTTTTCGATTCATCCAGACACCCATTGAACATAGCATACAAACACACATATACATTCAAAACTTCATCATTATCAGGCCACTGGATTAGGAAGAGTTAGGTAATAAATACATTTACAAAAAAAATACAAATATTAAGATGATATTACCCGATTTTTCAAACAATTCAAACGATTCCGGCCTCCGGAGGCCGGAAGATTGATGCAGAAACATCACACTAAGCTGGCACGATGAGGGCATTGTATGCACTCACAATGAGGATGGGGGCCACTACTCCTGAATTTTACTCCTGCTTTCCAACAGGCAAAGTGGAGTCAATTTGGCAGGCTCAAATTTAATATATACAAAAAAAATGTGGCAAAGAAAATTATAGGTTTGAAAATTGAAGGCTACACGGCAAGAGGAAGGCCAAAGAAAAGGTGTATAGATTGTGTGAAAGGAGATATGAATAGAAAGGGAGTTAACAATGAAATGACGAGTAATAGATGAGAATGGAAGGATAAAATATACTGAGCCGACCCCAAAAAAAATGGGATAAGAGCAGGCAGATGATGATGATTTATTTGTGACTGTTGCTATATTTATTCATACAACATAAATGTTATTTCAGAATGACGAACTAATAAATTTAACCGAAAATCATCAAATAATTCGGGTAGTAGTACATAATATTATCGATTATCTTACCTAAATAAGAATAATATACAATGAATCCAGGAGTTTTAGGTCCTATGTTATTTAATAAGATATTTATTTATTCAATTATTACGTTAAATAAGGTAAGCGATGTCTCCAGCTATATTACTAAACATAGTGTCATCATATAAACATTTAATCATAAAGTTATTAAATCTTGCTACTTGGCAAGATGATAAGGTGTGGCACTTGCAGCCTTATAATTTATCAATATATTTCTTATAGCATACTCGCTAGCTTTGTAGCTTTTTTGATTTATGTAAGATATAAGAAAATTTAAGTTAGTATGCATTGTGTAGAATGTCCTTTTCGAAGTTAAGGTCAAAGCACTTTATTAAGAATGAATAGATGTTTAATATGTAATTATATAATAATATGGATATTCATATAATAATATTTTCTCTCAAAAGAAGAATAAGAAACAAATACAGGTATATTATTTTTTATTAATTGGTTACATACCCTCTTAATCTCTACAGTTCGAATTATTGTAGTAATTTGAATGGTATGAAGAATGACTGAATTGAAGATAACGAAGCTCGTGAATTGAAATGTGTAAATAGTTTCTTTATGTATTTTTTTTTAGTATTGTTTTTCATGGGTAGCTTGACACCGATTCAAATGTACTATTTCTGGATGAATACAATGAAGACGAAACAGTCTTAACTATTTTATAAAAAAAGATTAGGGTAGGGACAATTAAATTTTACCATGGTTGTTTCACTACAGTGTCTGACAACTAGTTCTACCTTCGAATTCAAATCGCCTTCAGAAATGCGTAGAACCGTTGCCAGTCATTCCATTCAAAACTATTTAGACAAGACCTAAAATTCCTACAGAGACTTTTCTTGGAATGTTAATATACCCATATATTTCATACATTTGTATGAATTTATAGTAAAAACGATGCTCGTTTAACCACAAACACGTATGCAATTTTAAGTATACTATATTGAAATTATACAATTGCTCGATTGTTTCACAAGTCCTACTTGGTTTGCATTGCTCTGCAGATGCAGTAATTATTATAAACTAAGTACTTATTACAAGTTATTAACGGTTGTTACTTAAACAGAAAGACCTGAACCATTAATATCAACAACCATTAAATTTGTATTAATTTGTTTAAATACCAGTAAATTGGGACACATGAAATGTAGGTAGGCACTTGACAAATATAAAACCCACACATGCTCATTGCATTATCATGAATTACGGATGTTGCTTCACTTTAAATGTTTAATTTACCCTATATCTAGTTATTCTGGAAATGTTTCTATCTGTTACATAAGAATACTACTTTGTATGAGTATAGAAATTAAAACAAGGTCACCGAGATAAGCAAATGCGTTAACAAGACGCTTTTAATCTGATTTCAATATGTCGACACTAAAGGTTACACCTACATTCGTCATTCGTTACTAGGAGAAATATCAAAGTTTTCGATTAATCAATACTTCCAAATTAGATTGATTAAATATTGCCATATTTAAATTAGTAGGTATGCCACCGAAATGTTATTATAATTTATTACACCAATGTCATAAAAATAATATGATGTTAAGGATTGTGTTGAAAAACAACGTTGTATTAATTTTCATTTCAGATAATTGCATTTTAAGCATTTTAATTCAGATTCTTTAAATAATTACATTTATCTATAATAAAAATATTTGTGGCTAGTAAATTACTCAAATTAAAAATGTTTATGTAAATGTTTATAATGATTATTATATATTACTCAAAACGAATATTATGATACATATCTAACATGGATATTGTATTTTATGAAATAATAGTTTTATATACTTTTTATAGGAGAAAATGTATGTATCTAAATAGCCCTTTATTTATTTATTAAAACTTCCTGCAAAACATATTGCACAAGGCGGACTTAATGCCACAGACATAATCTTCCAGACAAACCTTTGGGTATTGCGAAGCTGTTTGTGGCAGGTGTATATGAGGACAAGTAAGACGAGAGACTAAATTAATAAATTTCCAATATATATATATATATATTTATCAATATCTGTAGACATACACATACATACCTATATACACAGACATATACATGTGTACACATATGCTATAATATAGGGTTTTACATTAAGAGGTGTTATTGTGATATTCAAAGAAAAATGCCATTTTTTGAGATAAATGATCGGAAGTTTATTTTATAATAAAGAGGAAGGTATGCCGTTAATAATGAAAAACAACATCAGCCAAATGGCCACCACGACCACGCTCACAGGACCATATCCTTTTCGTGAAATTTTCCATAACCAAATCGCAAAGTGGCTACCCTATGTCCTCGATAGCCCCACGAATTCCATCTTTGAGGTTTTGAATCGATGCTGGGCTGTTGGCGTAGACCTTATCTTTCACGTGGCCTCAAAGGAAGAAGTCGCAAGGTGTTAAATCACAAGATCTCGGTGGCCAATTGTGATCATCTCTTCGAGAGATAACACGGTCCGGAAACTTTTCCCGCAAAAGATCAATGGTTTCGTTGCTTGTGTGGCATGTAGCGCCGTCTTATTGAAAGTAAACGTTGTCCAGATCAATACTATCCAACTCCGGCCATAAAAATAATTAATCAACTCTCGGTAGCGGAATCCATTCACCGTAACTGTTTATCCAACTTCATTTACCATAAACCGCACCAAACAGTCACACGTTGAGGATGGAGAGGCTTCTCAACAATAACTCTTGGGTTTTCCGAGCCCCAAATGCGACAATTCTTGATCACCCAAAAACCGACGACCAAAAAATGCTTTAGTTTTGCGAACTGTGACTGCAAAATTTTCACAATTTTTGTAGTGAATTTTAATAATTCCAATGCGTTGTTGAAAAGTGTATCGTTCCATTTTTAGTAATCGCGTAGTTTCTACTTGTCAAATGTCAAAGAATAACAGCTTCAAAAGTGATATTTACCGAAAAAACGGGCTATTCAAAATAACACCTCTTATTGGAAAACCCTATATATGAATAATTATGACAGAAAGTCTTCTGAAGACTCCGTCAACATGTCTCTATAGTGCTTTCGCAATTGAAATTTAGGAGTGGGTCGGTTAGTGGACATCCTGATTTCAAATGGGACCGCGTTCCAAATAATAACTGCTTGAACAAGGAAAGAACAATGGACTTTACCTGAAATGTGTGCAGGACAAAGAAGAAGAAGATTATTAGAAGAGCTAAGATTTCTGTCATGGTTAGAGCAGAGATTTTGGAGGTGGGATTTTAAGTAGGTAGGTGAGTTCGGTGAATGAAGATGGGAGTAGGTACAAAGTCGATAGCTTTCTTAAACTGCGACGCTGCCTAATAGGTAGCCATGACAGTTGTGTACGTTAAGTACGAAATATGATCATACTTTCGCAGATTGAATATAAATCGAATGCCATTATTAGGTATAGGTATACATTGTTTTTTAATTCCCATGAAAGTATTACTCAGACTTTTTTCTACTAATAATACTACTCTCGTTTTCTAAAAACGCATGGAATAAAAACATTGATGGTTTTAGCATGAGAATAAAACAAAATCTATAATATCTTCATAATGAAGACTCGTAAAATAAAAACCAGTTTCATGGTCTGTTTTTGCTCACGAATTTATAACAAGTAAAGTATGTAGGTGCATGTCAAGGTTAATTATTATTGTTTAAAGGTCAGTTCAATTGCTACACTCAAGTCGCATCGAAATATAAAAGAAAACATTATGATACAATAAAACATCTCGGTCAGACTCCACGGCTGGCAAACGACTCTAAAAATGACATAATAGATTAGGCGTTTACCTCGCCACTTCCTATTGCACTGAGAGGTTTAGGTTTGATTCCACATGAAATTATATTTTGTGTGTTTCACTAATTGATGTTCTGATTCTAGGTGTATTATGTTCGTTTAGGGTGTGCATGTAGATTCCCCCTCGACACTGGATTTATTCTGCAAATATATGCATCATAGTAGGTAGCTCAGGGCTGCACTGTAGAATAAACGTCCCAGATACTAGGCATTCTTGTACTTCCCAAACAGTGAGAAAGTTCAGAAGCCCTCAGATTCAGAAAATATTTGCAGAAACGTCGTCTACCTGTTTATAAACGATAGTTATAATAAACTAATTCATGCTTCAAACAGTAACACAGTTAGTAGGTAATCAAAAAAAATAGACATATAATTTACGTACATAACAAAACCCGGACAATGCCGATACCATCGTTATTGCGGTGGTAAGACCCGTTATAGAGAATTAGCTAGAGAGTAAAAATTTTAGGAACCCTTTATGCTGGTGACACAAGGAATTACTGGGTGGGCAAATTTTCGAATTTGGGAAATCGCCTATGTCTGATCACAGTGGAAAACAAAAGTTTCCATATGGATTAGTAGAATGAAGCAGCACATGCTTTGTTGACATATAGTTAACATTATTACTATTCAGTAATTCATTATTACATGTTACAACGGAGTGCAAGTTACGGCTTATTATGTTATCAATTTACCTACGAAAGCTATTCAAATATGGCAAACTTTATCATTACCTTTATTTATGAGGTCCTAAAATTGTGTATTATGTATTATTATTGTATATGTCGTCGGGTTATGAATGATAAATAGCGTTAGTTGTTAGGTTTTAGTCATTCATTTAAGTGTGGATATCAACTGTGTTTAAATAATAGTTTGAATCAAGATTATAATCTGCGACAAGTGATTATAATTATTTTCAATAGCAGGTAACACATCCGAGACAAAGGTTCCCAGAATTATGTTATCATAACAAAAACAGTGGACATATTAATACATTTTCATAAAGTTTATTCTTCTTAATACATAACATAATGTCTAAGAAATTAATACATTATTTGCGGCCATGCTGTAAAAAAACTTTAAGATGATTAACAAAGATGGAATCATCATATAATATAGCTAATATTTTTTTAATAATAAGTAATATATTTTCTAAAATAGATTACAAGTTTATATTTACAAAAAGAATACGATAATGCGTAACATTTTAATTGTTAATTTCATATTATATATAATACTGGATATAGTCTCTCAGTTCAAAATCTGGCCCTGGCTTTAAAAGGTGCGGGTTGAAACTGTGGCTGAACGTTAGAAGATGCGCCTTCGTTGTTACTAGGAGGTAAACTTTTCAAATACTCCAAGGCCTTTTGAATTGCCGGTGGAATTGGTGGAGGTGTAGGCAGGTGATCTCCCTGTAATTACAATTCAATTATAATGAGTACAAAATCTATTAAATATTTGTGGGTTCAAGTTTTTTTGCTTTTATAATTATTATTTTTAATATTTTTTAGTAAGTTTTAACCACCGATTAAATAAGTGTTCATTAAGAAAGATAAATATTTGGTATGTAAAAAAAAAAAAAAGTAAATAGAACTGTAGTGACATAGTCACGAATTCAAGTTGAAAACGGAAATACTGATAATTCGGCTATTTACTTAAACATTAGTATGACATCAAAATGACCATATCAATTTTATATAATATTAAATTATGAACAAGGCACAGTTCACGGACTAACATCGATGTAACATTTAGAATAGATTATTTACGACATCAAAGTCGACCTAATGAAAGGTACGAATAAATAAAACAATATTTAGAACCAAGAACAATCAATGAAATCTGATAAATAAATTTACGGTGAGCTTCCAGACATAGTAGCTTATTTAAATGCAATTTTTCATTGACACTTTATTATAGTTACGCAACTGTACACAAAGGCAATGACCTAACCGCTTAAACAAGTTTTTGGCATCCGTCTTGAGCACCGCGTGTATCATGCTCTTAGAATAATAATATAAATATCAAAAACCTACATGTTAAAATGTTCTATAATATTGTTGTCTTCCATTTACCAAGCTCAATAAAAATGAGCCTCCAAAATATGCTGTTTAAGTTCAAATAAATGATAGTGCTTTAAAGTTGTTTCCTAACTGATTCAGTGTTCAATTGTGAGAAAAAATATTTAATAAAACTCTACAGTACAAGATTTATACCTTACTTTTTAAAAGCTATTAATTTTTATTATTTAAAATAACCTTTCCCGGAGGACATTAAATCCCTTTTAAATACAACAAGTAAAATGACGTCATAATTAGCTATCTAAATCTATGTCATTTCACTTAATATCTGTATAGTTGTATAATTATAACCGTAACGTAACTCAGCACGTTGCTTACATATGACATTGGTTCATTAACAAATGATCGTGGGCGATAAATTTGGAATCATCACTTCAGATATTTAGTGTTGCCACAGAAGGCTTCCCATTTCTCAAGAACGGGTCACGGGTCGCCATTTGATATTTTACAGCGACATTTGCACACACATTGGCTAACTAAGACACACATCCACGCCAATGCAGAAAACCGCAAACGTCTTCCTAAAACTTTACGCAATTATGATTCAGGCTCGACTTGAGACATTTACAAGTTTACAATACCTAAAGTAGTACCACTCCTAGTTTTATCTTCGTATTACCTTATATGTTAACGCAGATTTTTATTTAAATTCAGTTTTGATGCACTGATGACCTAACCATTTTAATGTGTTTTGTTCGAACTTAAAGTCAAGGACAGCAAGTAATAAGAGTAAACCATCACGTAATCTACTATTCTATAGCTCTAAGCAGATATTGAATTACCTAAAAGAATAATGAGTAATATAATCGCTAATCTGACATTTGTAAAAGAAAAGGTAAGCAATGTTTGCGTTTTAGAAACAAAGGTGTATCGCTCATTGCGTTAGTTGTGAGGGCGTTTCTTACATAATATGAAATGGACAATTACTGTCTCCTTACGAAAGACACATGTTTTAGCACTCCGATTGTGCCTAAATAAAAGGTTAGTATGATTTATTTGGTGAGTCAATGATACATTTCAATAGTTTTTAATCCGCCTTATAAAAAGGTGGGGTTGGTTCAAATTTTCTTAACATTGTTACCTCAGAACTTTGTCCGTCATGATATCATATATAAATAAAAAAATTAGGTTCATTTGTAAGGATTCATTGCATTTTTAAGTACAAATAAGGGTAAACACTAAGGGTGGAAAACTAACTACCTCTATTTTACTTTAATAAAAGCAAATCGTCATGTACACACATTATAAGTCAGTTTTGTTCAAATCCTGTTTTTAATCATATCATAATCATTTTTGTTCAGTGAATTTTAAGTTTTAAATAACTCACTTTACTTACATAACCTTCAGGTTTGTATGTCGATTTTATTTATTTTAATTATACGCAGTTTTATTGTACCAGACGCCGTGAAATATCCACCGAACGAAGATTACTTATTGTGATTCCCGACGGTGAGATGTCAAGGTTTACGTATGCCGCAGGTGGTCGTATAATTACAATTTAACAGGTATTAAGACGTAATTTTATTGCTCGCACTATTACACAATTATTAGCTATGTGAATTTGTGTCTAGCTCCTGTATTTTTATTATTTGATAAGCAAACTGCTTTTTAGTGTATGAAATTTCTTGCTGTCCGTACCGGTTTTTTTGTTTTCTCTCATAATGCAAGATCACTGAGTAAGTTAACGAGAATTTTTAGCAAATCCAAGTAACAAAATAATAAACTTTTTATTTAACAGCGAAGTACATAAGTACTTAATAGGAAAATCTTAAGCTGGTGTTCTTGGAAACCATAGAATATACTCAGTATAATTGAGTCACACCTGTGGCTGGAATCCATTCTCATCCGCTATATACGTAAGAGAGATGAGAGTGCCATCAGGAGCTTTGTAGCTATATTTTCCTTCTGCTGTCTGTATCTCCTGGCCTTCTCCTTGTCCAAAATTCTTTACGTATCCAGACTCTTCAGCGTTGATTTCATTGCCTGTCTCATAACTGAAAATGGGAATTGTGAAACATCAAATTTTCTATAATATTATCTACATTTATAATTAAATTGATATTTTCAGATATAAATACATTTCATGTAAGTAACCGATAGATTTGAGTTAATTTTTAATTAGCTATGTAAATTCTAAAGGTAATTCAAAATTCATTGAACTTTAGTACAAGGTTCTAAGTTTAGTAATTTTTAATACATATTCGAGTATACTTGTTTATACAACAATTAAAGGTACCCGTAACTTTCACATATCCTTGTCACGAAGGCGCTATACTTCACTTCAAAGTTGAAGTTATGACATAAATATACTTGAATGTTGTTGTAAGGTTCACCGCCAAGTATTTATTTTGAACCTTATGTACAAAGCTATTATATAGTTACCCTATGAATGTCACTTATGGTATTATTAAAGTATGTGACTTGAATTTAATATAATTAGTTTTAAGCAAGTAGTGAATTTATAATTTGTTTTTGTTTCAGAAATTATTAGTGATAAATGTCAAAGAGACTTATGAGTACTTTCATTAGTGTTAGCAAACTTTCCGTGGGATTTTCCTTCAGCCGTAGGGTTATACAAATGTCGTAAACGTGTGATTCGAATATTTAAAACCACTGTCTTAGTAAACACTGTCTGTCTTGGCTATGATATGCACGTAATCTCTTTATTTATTCATATTTAATTTTATTACATTTCTCATATTCCTAACAATGTTTTAAATTATATAAATAAAAAAAATTGTAATTTACAACCCTGCTTTTTAATCATATCCTATTTGCTACATATCCCTGCTTTCAAAGATCTACAATTTCATCACAATAGTAATTGATTAAATTATATAACTTCCATTTACTTTACACATTGCTTAGTTATAAAAGTATGATATTTATAATACCTAATATAATTTATATTTTATTTTGTCAATACTTACAGCCATTTGTACGACCCGTCCACGTTGGGTCCATCGGATTCATATCGGATGATTGGAATTGGTTCAGTTGCCTTTTGCGATTGTGCTGTTAAATATGTTACACCTAAGAGAAATACGAAGATTAGAGGAATCTGAAACAAATAAATATTTAGAAGTATTTATAAAATCAGGCACCTTGCAAAACTGTACCGTAATTTACAGAAAATTAAAATTTACCGTAATATATTTTAAGCATGTATTGTCCCTGTTAAAATATTTCATTTGAATTATATAGCGTTCAATAGCGAACTTGCATAAATTTCTATTGTATTTTAAGTGCTCACTTAAGTGTCAAAACAACAGAAACATAATCGACGTCTATCATGAAATACTGACATTATCGAAAAACAACTGTGCATCTACTGATTCCGATTGTTAATTTTTTAATAATTTATTTTCCCTTAATATGTACATAATATCATCCTCGAAAGATACTGTCCATCCATATTAGGTATATGATAAGATCTACAGAAGCTACTGCGCCTTACATTTACGAGTAGCAAAATTAATTTTGCATGATGCTACAGAGATTTTTCTAAGGAGCAGTCTTATCATACATTAAATATACATTATTGTTTTTATATAGTATAATGAAAATTACTATTGCACTTCCTGTCAACGATTTAATTAGTTAATAATTTAACTACTTATCTTACTTCGGTAACTATACAACCTATTTAACATAAAGAAAATAGCTTCCTGCCCATACATTTATAAATAAATACTTCGGCCATCTGACACACACTGCCGCCTAGTCCCAATCTAAGCATAACTAGTACTATGGGTATACTACTTTATTGTACTAACTATATACTAGACAACTGATATTAATAAATAAAGTCTTTTTTTGTAAAAATATACAATTACCTATGCATGTCATGGTATACATAGAAAACACTCAAACTCCAAAACAAACATTTGTATGGACCCGGGAATCGAACCCAAGATCTGAAGCACAGCAGTCGCATATGCTACCGCATTGCGCCACTGAGACAGTCATAATAGATCATCAGTATAAATAATTTAAACTTATAACTATGGTAGAAATTTTCACTGCATAGCTTTAAGAAAAGTCTTCTCACTAAGATCAAGTAACAAGTACATTGTTTTACTGATAATTTGATTTAGCGCAGTTTTCATTCATTAACTAGACTTATAAAGATACTTACTACTTCAATTTATGGTAATTACCTACTCGATTAATACTAAATCAATAAGTTATAGTTTCATATAAAGAAGAAATATAATTTAGCGACATTGTTATAGAGATCATACAAACCAGCCCATAACATTATTACCTATATCATAAGGGTATTTCAACCACATTGAGTAACATATGAATATATGTATCAGGTGCCGGAAGACCGCAAGCGAGTGGAAAGTGCTTTCTTCGTGAACAATGAAATTAGTTTATAGAAATCGTGTGTTGAACCGCTAAATGTTGTCGGAAGAGTTATATGTATCTGAAGGCAAGATATGTTTAACTGAAGTAAGGAAAAAATAAAGTTGCCTGTAAGAAATTGCATTTCAGCGATAAGGCCGCCACTTATACCTTCAAGTATAAGCTACCGTTGTATGTTAATACTGATTAAATAACTGTTTTCCTATTTACATATAGCGTAAGATTTGCTCATGGCTATACCCAAAACAGTCCTTCTTCGAGATCCAATCAATATTTATACCGAATTTAATCATCATCAATTCCAAGTTACTTCAGTGGTTTAGGTCTGAAAATGTAACCAACTGACAGACATATATATTTTTGAATTTATACTATAACTAGCTTTTGCCCTAGGGTTCGCCCGCGTTAATGTCGGTTATCGCTGTAAAAAGTAGCCTATGTCCTTTTCCTATCCCTATTTCCATACCAAAATCCATCAATATTGGTTCAGCGGTTTAGGCATGAAAACGTAACAGAGAGACAGACAGAGTTACTTTAGTAATGTTAATATTAGTAGAGATTAGTATTATTAATATAGTCAGCGTAGAAAAAAAATCCACAATCGAGATGTTACAATAATGTTTCTTTATTATGGCATATTACAACCCGTTAACTAACAATTCACATCTGAAGCATTAAAAAAAAGTTTTCTTACTATAGATTCTGAGGCTAAGAGTAGTCTTATTATTAATCTAAAACTTGTAATGTTTCAATTTTTATATTCATTTTTTTACTAAAGTTTTCAAGCAGCGCGTCCTCCCTGTAATGAGGATACGGTGCCGAGACGTCGACACTGTCTACATTTAGCGCTATTAATATCAGAGTCACTCAGCGAACTATGGAAAGATCTATGCTCGGAATCTCTCTGAAGAACAAAATTCGTAATGAAGCATTCCGTTTGAGAACCAAAATAGTTTACAGTCAAGTGGCAATGGGTTTGTCATATATGTCGCAGAACCGATGGCCGCTGGAGGAGACGTTTTCTGGATTGTAGATCGCATCTTGGCAAACGTAGTGTGGGTCACCCTCTAGCTAGATTGCGGGACGACTTGCAAAATAAAAACAGCAGAGGACCGGTCTTAGTGGCGTTCCTTAGGAGAGTCCTGTGTCCAGCAGTGGATTGGAAAGGCGTGATGATAATATGTCTGATCTGTAAACTGTAATAATCATTTCTGTCTAATACCATTGTGTGCGATCAACATACACGAATATAATAATACATAAAATGAAATCCTGTTACTTGAGTCTAATTTGAATCATCCACTGCAGGAAACAAGTGTAACCCATTTCATTTATATTTTGAAATTGATTTTTTGCTAAACGTTTTCACTTAGGATTAGTAGAGAATCATCTCTCAATAATTGTTGAGGGACACCATCAAAGTAATTTATGGTTTTGTTTATTACACTACACTACACTACACTACTACTATTAGTTTACACTGGAATAAAGACAAACATATTGGTCTAAAGTAAAAACATAAATAAGATATTTTGCAATTGTATTTTATGACATATGCTACTACTAACATTACACAGGCAGTATTTATATAAAAGTATGATGTACATACTGTCAAGATATGACACGTACTCTTTCATATATTTTAAGTGTTTTTAAATATTTTCACTTCGTTCAATTTTAATTTGTTTCAAATTGTATGAGGTTGCAATAGCTTGTCAAAAACTTTGAAGTGTAAGCATTGTACAGCCATTAAATAAATTTATTTTAAAGACTATCACAACTCTAATATTATAATTAATCTTAACTCTTTAGATGAATGGACTAATCACCACTGCTATTGACTTAACTGGTAGCAATTTATTAAGATTCTTGTAGATTATACATGTTTATAACGTAAGTGGGATGATGATTCATAAGCAATTTGTAGCTAAAACGCAATTACACATTTACTAATAAATGTTATAAAATAAGATAAATTACTTTACAATCTTAAAACATGCATAGCGCAAGTTTTTAGATAAAGATTATTTAAACCTTAGAAAGAGTGATTGATGTTTGTAATTATTTAAATTAATAATTAAATGTCATTAAATGATTAGTAGGTACTGTTCCAAATAATAAAATGCAAGATGGTCACACCTGTACACAAATCATATTGCACATGCACACGACAACAACCTTGCCTACATGCGCAATAAATATATTTCGTCCGTCAGTTACAAAAGGCCTTTGTTGGAAAATTACTACATTATATTTTACGATTTATATTATGCAAAACTTTGGAAAGGAAGTCTTTTTCTTCTCAAAAACGTGACGTGGACGGGTAGAAATTGTTGGTTTAAGGTAAGAAAGGATTCCGTGATGCGACAACAATCTCCGGGCTGTATTTTGAACTCCTGTTCATGAAACACGTGTTGACATTTGACCCGCGATAAGGTAACAGTAATATATTTACATACTAAAATTATTTCCAAGTAAAAGCTTTAAATGTAATGAGAAAGTTTTCTGTGCATTTTTGCAAGAGTTGTTAAAATTGTGCTTTTTTTGTTTACAGCATACTATTTCTACCTTTTTAAATTAAACGTGCTCTTGACTTGTTAGGAAGTGTGATCGCGTGAGCTTCACTTAAACGGTTACCTATTATTATCATATAAACATTGACGGGTTTACCTTGTTCCACTGCGGTATTTTTCAACTATTAATTACAATGCCAATGACCTTTGCTTATTGTTTTATCCAAACACATGTATAATCGAGAGAACAAAACTACATGAAAAAGGTTAATTAGTCAAAGATCAATTATTAGGCATTCTTTACATAAATATTTGTAATTCAAACTTTTTAGTTTATCAATTAAATTTATAGCTTCACTTGTTTATCGATCATTTATTGTTAATTTATTCAATTATTCGTTGAAGTTCTGAAAAAATAATATTGCTTGGAGAAAAGTTTAGACATCGTTAAAAAAAATCAGGTAACATAAGTCAGAGAGCAAGAGATTACATAGACGAAGAAGAAAGGCATAATTTTTCTAATGCATGGAAAGAAACCTTTAAAATTTAAAGGTTGTAAATGGGTGCAAAACTTTGGAAATTGCCACTGCCATTTGCGTGTTCCCAATATATTATTGAACATACCAAATTGTATTGACCTACAGTTCAGCGTATAGGTACATCTAAATACAACTGGCTTAAAGAATGTTTGAGTAAATATTAATTATATTAACACAGGTTATATTTTTACTTTTAAAAACTTTAAAGGAAAACAAAATTTGGAATTCTTCGTGTTTTAAACATAAAAATATAGAAATAAAATAAATTTGTAGTCTAAATTTAATAACATATTTAATAATTATCTAGGTTTAAAATAATTAAGTAAGTAAAATTAAGTAAATCGTGTCGTCGTTAACATACCAAATTTATGTAAAAATAATAAAATAGTTATGACTTTTATCTGACTTAAAACCAACAGCAGTTACTGTAATCATAGTACTTTAATTGAATATCACATTTAATATTTATTATTTATTTATTTATGACTGAACTTAGATATAATTGTGACATTTTCCTAATACGTATTCAGCATGCACAATGTGAGCATACATGTTATGATTTGTATTCATGCTACATGAGTTAATAATTTATTATAGTATGATATGCATGCACATTTTCAAAGATCAGTATACAGCATTTATTTATGATAACATCACAAAATTTTTTTTTCACGACTTGTACCCGTTACTCCTGACACATAAAAATTTTACTTTTAGTATTATATAGGGTCTAAGCGTTTTTATGTTAATTATGTATTTTATTTCTTTTACACCTTTTATAATTTCCCTGGTTTTTCATAATTAAAACAGCAAGCCCAAAGTCAAACAGCCATTACAGTGTTACAGTAAGACTAATAAACTGCATTTTTTTTATTATAATAAAAACGTTTTAAGTTTTCCGCAAACTTAACTTTTATTATTCATAGTCTTTCAGGAATAGTGCTATGAGTATATCATACAAGCACAGACCCATGCGGAAATGACTTTCGCGAATTTATTCACAATTTGAGCAGTTCTATTTATTGAGACAAACCGAAAGCTACGAGTCAAAGATATATAACAGATTGTGTAAAAGTTCGTCATTTTTAAATCTAGATAAGAAATAATCACGAGATCAAACCGAACTGTAGGTTAACTTAATTGTGTTAGAGACTTTTATAGAATTTATTAAAAACAGGACCTATCACTTGATTTTAGTTTAGATGTGAACTATTTTACTGGAAATTATCTAAGACTCTAAGGGAAAAACTTGAATGCTTAAATCCACGCTACTACAAAAAGATTAAATTCCAAGTAAGTTAGCGAAAATTTTATTTCTCACCATTGTTGCAGGATGTGGTGCTGGAAGTCTGTACAAAAGGACTGGATTCAATCACAGGCAACAGAACAAATGTGTGCACGTTGACACTGCACAGGCTTTATATAGCGGCATCTTTACCTATGAACTTCGTGCGACCTAACGCTGGCGCATCCCTACGATCTCATACATCTTGTTGGTATATTCACTTAGAAACGTGCCCGCATGCATATTATACAATCAAATTCTAATAGAATACAAATTATCTAAACAATTTTTGAAATTATTGGGAATGCTTTTATAATTATTTCATTTTATTAGATTGCACAAGTTTAGTACTGAGTTCATTGAGGGCAATTCAAAATAAATTAATATATAAGTAATGTGTATTCCAAATTATCTATAATTGGTACTAAGAAAAACAACAGAAATCAGTGGGAATACTCGATTCCGAAACTTTATAATAATCTTAAACGGTTTATAAGAACTTATACTTAGTCTTGTTCTCTATGCAAATTCTTTATCAAATATCTGGGTAGAGATGACAATGTAATTTTTTTATCGTTTTAACACTTCTGTTTTGAATAACATGTGTTTTCAGATACTGAGAACCCCTTTAATTTGTAATTTCCTCTCAACATAAGTAACTTTTCAATAATGATGATTTTCCTAAGTGGCCGTCTCTTAACCACGTGATCTTTTTTTTTGTTTTTTTTTTTAACACCTCCTCCCCCTTATCTCACTTATTTTTTAGTGTCTACAAAGAATCTTATTTTTTTTATATATTTATAAATTACAGGAATAAGTATCATCTAATTTAATTATAGAAAATTAAAGACTATAACAATAACGTTCAAAGGTAGACAGAAAGGAGAAAGGTTACAGGTTGTTTTTGACTCACATAAAAATAATGTAAGAAATACGAAAAACTTTTTTGTTTTATTACATGAACATAATTTAATAAACAGTATCCTCGGACCACGCAAAGTGCTAATGCAAGACTTTCTTCAACACCAAAAACTGTATATGCATCTTGCAAGTCAGTGGCACAGTGCTTTGTTGAAGATCAACATCGGTTTCGTCAAGCCACTCGGCGTCATCATTTTCGCGCACTACGAGAGAATCTCCCTAGATCTATAGTTCGATCGTCGCAGGAGGATTCGGGAAGGACAAACATTGTGCATCTTTATTGCTTTATTGCATCAGTTGCTTGTGACAAGAATTCACATGTGCCTTAGGTTTTTTCTGGATGAACTTCTAAGTAAGGAGTTCCAAACAAATACAAGTAACGCCGCTTTAAGGTTCAGTATCACTCGTTTGCCGAAAAAATAAATATACGTGATATATTACTATGCCTCTCCCTACTTGTGATGTTTCATGATTTTTTGTGGACCCCTCCCTTTTCGAACCTAACGTGATTAATGGACAGCCCTTAACGAGTGTTATTGCATTAACAGACATAATTATACATATACAGTAATTAATAAAATGAAATGATACTGTACATACCCAATCTCTGAGGGCCTGGCGTCCCGTCAATGCCTGATATCGCAGACAACTATGTATTTAGAATCAGCCCTCTCTTGATTCCGTTCAGCAGACTCATTCTAGATATTCTACAGCACCAACTGTAGAATTAGTTAAATCTATAAGAGTATAACTTCTCTGAGTAAAAGGAGTTTTCAATAAATATCAAAATCTATCACAAAGTACACCCGTTCTCATACAATAAGTAGAACATTTAATGTCATGATTTTATGAAAATGTTTCAAATTTGTAATACTACAGGCTGATTCAAATATATGATGTTTCTTAGTTGTTTTCAGAAACGTCTGAACGGAGATTAGCTAATTATGGAGGAGATATATATAATCGATAAGAACTGCACTCTCTGTTTCCGCACCCCATAATCCGTTGGGGCAACTATTCAGCCCGAGCGAGCCCGATTGAAACTCAAAAATGTTTTTTCATCATACTTGTGTGAGGTATCTATGGATAGGTCTTCAAAAATAATATTGAGGTTTCTAATATAATTTTTTTCTAAACTGAAACTCTAGTTTGGGCAAGAGACACTTCCAAAGTGGTAAAAGTGTGTCGTCGTCCCCTGTAACTTTTAAAATAAGAGAGTGATAACACTAAATATGATGTATATGATTTACATTACTATGCAAACTTCCACCGAAAATTGGTTTGAATGAGAGCTAGTAAGTAGTTTTTTTTAATACGTCATAAATCGTAAACCGTAATTTACCCTTCATTCAATCACAAATACAAAGTTACAACGAACTACAAGAACTTTTATATGATGTTATTTGCTACTACGGAATCCTACATGGGCGAGTCCGACTCGCACTTGACCGCTTTTTTCGTAATCAATTTTAAAAATATAACAACAGTATAACAACACTGAAGTCCAGGTGGGCACTGAGCCACATGAAGTGTATGTAGTACCTTGGCCTCGTCAAGTCGTCGCCTGGACAGTCGGTGGATCTTCGAAGAGCATTTCGGGCGATTAGTCCCGTGCTGCCCAATCTCGGGGGACCAAGGGAGGATGTTTACTGCCTCTACATGGGGGAGGGGCGAGCCATGATTACTTCACCTTCACCCGCTGTAAGGCTCAACTTAGAACTCTGCATAACACGACTGATGGCCATGCGTATCGTATAGGGCTACCGCACCATCTCGTATGAGGCAGCGACGGTCTTGGCGCGATCTCCACCCTTCGACATCCTGATCGACTACGACCTACAACCTAATTCGTTCTGTCGGTTGGAATGGCGAGAGGACAGCGCCGGATCATGAGCCTGAAATGCTACAGCGGAACGCACATGCTCAAGCCGGGATTGGCTGGCACGGCTCGAAATCCAGAACTTTGCTAGCCACCGCGCTGTCGGAGCCGTTCTGCCGAGTGTCGAAGCTTGGATAGAGAGGACCGACTGTGTCACTTACAGATTGACTCAGATACTCCCCGGACACGGTTGCTTTGGTGAGTATTTCAACAGAATTGGACGTAAGGCTACGGCACAATGCCACCACTGCGGGTGTGACCGGAACTAAGCCCAGCATACACTGGAGGACTTCCTTGCTTGGGAGTCCGAGCGTCGAGTCCTGTTCGGACAGATCGCATGAAACCTGTCACCACCAGCATTAATGGCGGTGATGGGGTCACGGCAAAGGTCACTAGTTCGCCTAATGGTCGCTGCGGTCACACCCTGGAGAGATGTGACCGCTACAAACGACCCGATAGAGGTGACACCCCCGGTGCGGCTGGGGGATTTTGTCTAAGGTGGTTCCGCCTCTTTCTGTATAGACCGGTGAATGTCCACAACAACCTCCTGCCCTGGAGGTGAGTCCAGTCACCCCAGTACCCCAGTTGTGGAGTATGGCAGGGAGGACACCAAAAGCCGACTACCGAGGTAGGCCGTCGCGGGGTTTAGTGGGATGACCGGTTGCCCGGGAGTCCCACATACACCCTTCGTTGTCTCCAAGATGGCTATGGTGCGAAAATCATTCCCCGCATAAAAAAAGGTAATATTATTTACTTATAAGCTTTTCATATTTATTCTAATAACTGATTTGGTCTTTGATATCTCCAACAAAGTAGATGCCATAAATGTTTACGCATACCAGCTAGCAATATATATTAAGTCCCATGTTAACCTATGCGTTTAATTAGCATTACCTCTTTAAGAGGTAAGATCAACTAAAATTTAATTTATTAGAAGTAGTAAATGCTCAATATAAATCTGACAGTCTATAGAAAACTATTAAATAAAGACCCTGTAATTAAACACTCCTAACGTTTTATTTGTTTAGTCTCCTGTTAATCGAATTACTTAATCCGTAAGTTTTTAGACCAACCTACTTGAATAGACCTAGGCGTGATGTTGTTCATTGTGTTCCTAATAAACAGGAATAAGAATTTTACCATTGTTTTCTAAGAGATGATTTGCCAGGAAAAGTTCTTCGTGTCGTAATCTTTCCCAATTGTTATTATAATAATATTTGGCTATTTATTTTAGAAAGTATGATAAAGTTGATTACACCCAATTTATTGCATAATTAGCTTTTATAGGTCACTTAACTGACGTATCTTAGTTACGTAATTTTACTTTTATAGGTACTAAATACTGTTAATATAATAAACACTACCTCGTTGGTCTAGCGGTTAGCGTATGCGACTGCTAGTCAAGAGGTCTCGGGTTGAAATCCCGGGTCGGGCCAAAAAAGTGTTATTGGGTTTTTCTTAAGGGAAATTCTTAATAACAGCACGTAGTATGTGCCTTGGAGAGCACGTTAAGCCGACAGTTTAACGTGCTCTTCTGGTTGTGATAAATATCAGTGCAATTTCAGTTCTCCCTCAGGGTTGCGGATATCCGATACTAGTCGCTCCGTGGAAAAACTGATATTCAGATAAAACCGGTTGAACTAGTAGCTGACCCCAAATAAACTTGAGAATAAAGGCTAGGAACATGATGAGGTACTAAATACATACTTTTGAATTTTCTGATGTTCTGGCCGACAGGGTTGCACCAAGTAGGTATTTATAATATAATGTATTATAATAATAATAAATAATTTTTCTCTTTATTGTACACCAGAATAGTAACATAAAACGATAGTTTAAACTAGGAGGTAGAAGTGGCAGCTTTATCGCGCGAAGGCAATCTCTTACAGGCAATCATGGTATTATATTATACAGTGGGACATTCATCAAAAGGCCAAACCAGACCCAAAGCAGACCCTATATTAGGCTCGTATAGTTTAGTATTTAATCATTTTTCAGGGACTTTAAAAAAAGGGGACACCTGTGGCTTGTTGCAGTATTTCCCCTTTTTTTTTCGCGTGGAAAATTGTCATGGACCGTCACCCCGCCGGGGTTTTCTTTAGCGGGGCGGTGTGTTGGACTCGAACCTACTAAAAACCACACGGTGTGCCCTCTCTGCGCTTCTCTTTACGAGGAGGAGGAGTCTAGGGTGAGATCTTCGTCTGGACTCCTCCCAGCGCCTTCCCGCTCCTGATGCGGGCACCGTTTCTGTTCGACGACCCTCTCTTAGGCGGCGCCCGGCACACACGGAAGCCCCCCCGCGGCTAGCCAATTAATGCGGGTGGAGGGAAAACCCTAGAGTGAGCCTTAAGAAATGCCGTCGCTTTCCAGCTGTAACGTTTTTAGGTTTCCGTAGTAGCCCTCATCAATTCGTCATATGCGTCCGTTCGTCCGTGTAGTGCGTGCTAAAATAAAATCAATAAAAGTATCTATATTTTTGGTACCTACCCTACGCATAAAGTGGGGATGGTTTCTTTTCTTCAGGCCTACCCCAATATCTGGATTTTCATTAGATAGGCCTAGGATTGGTTAAAAACATTGAGAAGTTGCTAAGACGATTTTTTGATTTGGGTATCTATTTATGAGTTATTCAAATTTAAAGGGCATTATTTTCTTAAAACAGGGCGTGTCCCTCCTCTAAAAGCTAAACGGCTGCCTAAAAAATCAAGATGGTAGTCCACGTGCTGAACTTGAAAGGAAAACTATAACGGTTTAGATAGATTTTCCACACATACAATGATCATATATGTATATTTTTGCGCATTGAAAGTTCTGCGCCGATTTTACGTTTACATCTCTATTGTACTCTTCTCATTGTTTCTTTCCTTCTCCTATTGTGTTTCAATATGGGACTTATTGACAACTGAACCATATTGAAAATACTTTACGCCCCAAAGTAGCGTAATTTTTACATGGTCAAATTATTATTTTTAGTATTATATGGAGCCATTGTTTTTTTTAAAAAAATGACAAATTTTAACGTATTTTAAAAAAATATCAACATCCTGTATAGTATGTGTTTGTATATACATATAGAGAATAATCATTTTCAAGGATTTCAACGTAATTATTAACTTGAAGTTTACATCGTAAATATTAATATTTTTAGAACATAATAATCAATTAAAACGCGTTTTGAATGTATTTATTTCTGTCCTTCACCTTATAACAAGGACATAAACCTTTCTTCTTTTCTATATTGTATTGTTTACACTTAATAAACAAATTAACTCATAGAAAGGAACCTGCTGAACTTGATTGTTCAAAGTTAACAAGTTGAGTTTTTCTACTCTTTAGTTGTCATTTTACAACTAGATTTGGAGTTGTTTTAAGCTATGGTTGGTTAAGTTATTATGTTTGATTATTTTTTCCTAATGTTAGAGGTGATTAAGAAAAAACACGTAGACTATTTCACTGGCATCGTCGTATCCGACTCTTTAATATTTTTTAATGCATACTTCATTCAGTTCAGCCTTTCTTAAGAGTCATCATGAGCGACATTTAAATGACGATAATGCTGATGCTGCAGATTTCATTGAAAAATAATGCTACCCAGGGGGTACCAAATTTAAAACAAATAACCAGAAAACAAGGTATAAATTTCCATTCCTCTTACAAAACATGAAAATGTTAGTTTTAAAACATCATTTAATACGTTATCAGTTAAGTGGAATAAACGTATTATGTATCTGAACTAAGGTTCGTTAGAACAACAGGGATTTCCTTCTTTACATCTATTTCACCTGTTTTTAGGGTTCCGTAGCCAAATGGCAAAAAACGGAACCCTTATAGATTCGTCAAGTCTGTCTGTCTGTCTGTCTGTCTGTCCGTCCGTATGTCACAGCCAATTATTTCCGAAACTATAAGAGCTATACTATTGAAATTTGGTCAATCGATGTATTCTGTGAACCGCATTAAGATTTTTACATAAAAATAGAAAAAAAACAATATATTTTGGGGGTCCCCATACTTGGAACTGAAACTCAAAATTTTTTTTTTCATCAAACCTATACGTGTGGGGTATCTATGGATAGGTCTTTGAAAATGATGTTGAGGTTTCTAATATCATTTTTTTCTAAACTGAACAGTTTGCGCGAGAGACACTTCCAAAGTGGAAAAATGTGTGTACCCCCCCCTGTAACTTCTAAAATAAGAGAGTGATAAAACTAAAAAAAATATATGTTGTACATTACCATGTAAACTACCAACGAAAATTGGTTTGAACGAGATCTAGTGAATAGTTTTTTTTTAATACGTCATAAATCGTAACAAGTAATATACCTTTCATCCAATCAATACACTAGTATAAAAACATCGATGAAAGTTACAACGAATTACAAGAACTTTTATATGATGGTACTTGCTGGTACGGAACCCTTCATAGGCGAGTCCGACTCGCACTTGGCCGCTTTTTTATTAGTAGTATCCAGGACGGCATGCGGTTTTATTCAGTCTGATGGTTACTTTAAAAAAAGCTAAAACTCCCCTAACATATTGAAGATATGAATAAATATGTGAAGAAAAAACTTAGTACCCCGACTTACGTAAAATATGTGAACAGAGGAGTATGAAATTTGGCACAGTGAAAGGTCATCTGAAGAAGGAGTGCAGAAATAAATTAAATTAGCCGAATTTCGGGGACCACTGAGCGAATACAGGAAATAAAATAAAAAAAAAGGAAACAGAAATACCTTACTAAGCTAGCATATTCTAAAGTTTTTTCTATATTCATTTCATTAGATTTTACATTTCAAATAAAATTATACAACATGTACAAAGTTTTAGTAGCAATATGGATGTAGGATAAATTTTAACTAAATGGTCAGAAATAAGACACCATAGATATTTGATTCAAATTGTATAGAACCTTCGTGATAAAGTATTAAGAAACACCGACTAGCATATGTGTGGTGCGTTGTCGAAACTGCACATTTTTGGTTTCAGACGCTCTAGCTAAGTTGCAAACGTTCTGCAATCGCTGCCGCCTCAGTCAAATGAGGAAATATCCTTATTTGATTGGCTAATCTCAGTCAGTTACTTGAAGAAAACGAAATATTAGTGAATGTAACAAGGGAATAGAGGCTTCAGCAATTGCAGAACGAAAAACGTTTTCAACTTGGCTAGTCCCACAGATAAGCAAGTTCTTACAGCGACTCAATATAGATGTGTCTAACATATTAGTTTGAAACTCGAAAATTGAAAAGGCAAACTTAAGACATACATCTTCAATAACAATGTATTTAATTTATTTGTCATTAAAGGTGCTTTTTATGTCTCTCATGTCAACTATTTCGCGAACAATTCACTGAATCGCATGATAATTAATGGAACATAAATATTTGATATCTGTAATTTCAATGTTATAGGTAAATTATTATTTACCTTAATGTAACGATTAATTCTTATTCTAAAGAAGTTGCATAAATATCGTAATGGTACGCAACAAACGTGTATCTTCTGATATTTTATGGCCAAAGTGACACCTAGGAAACAGCCAGTTAACTTTGAATTCGAAGTTAGGTAAATATGTCGTCCATATAACTGATGAATTGGGTAATAATATAGTGGATGAAGTGGTGGATGAAAAATAAAATGAAAAATAATTTAATGTTAAGCGGCAAAGTAAGTATGTATTTCCATAAATAAGCTCAGAAACTGCTGATTCTAATTCAAACATTCTCATAGTGTTAGATAGCCCTCTTACCAAGGAGAAATATAATCTATTTAATATTAGGCTATAATCAATAAAAAGTGAGTCCAAATGAAAGTGGTGGAAAAACGGGGAAAATTGTTTCTTTAAAAAAACTTTTATGTTACTATAAAGTATGAATTTAATATTTATAGCTATAGAGATGAATCTTCACTACATAGTATAAAACAAACTCGTTCACTCTTTCTCTGTCCCTATAAATGCTTATCTCTCTAGATCTTTAAATTTAATATTTTTTTAAATTTAATTTTAAAAGATAGAGTGATTTATGAGGAAGGTTTATATGTATAATACATGCATAATAAAGTAGTGAAACAGTGATAATTTTAGAGATTCCTAATGTGATGTCGTCCGTGTGGTGACGGATTAAGAATACAGAGTGTCACCACCCCTATTCATCCCGCGGGTGTCGTAAAAGGCGACTAAGGGATAAACTACGCAAGACAACATTAATGCAAAGAGAAGGAAAACTTGAAACCAACCCTATACCAACCCGTCTGGCTAGCGTGGTATAGTAGGCCAAAACCTCCTTTCCAAGGAGAGGCCTATATCCAGCAGTGGACTGTTGAAGGCTGTTGATGATGATTGATGAATGTGATGTCGTAAATAAACCCACTTTTACGCTTACATTGCACACGTTGGCTGTACCCTACGAGATAGATCAAAATAATGTACTACAGTTATTATAGACCATAAGAAGGTCTACAAAAAACGTCGGTACTACGTTCGTCGGGTCAGCTAGTTCTTTAATAATATACAGAATAAATGGTCAACGCCGGACAAAATTATCTAGGGAGCATACGACACTCGTTGTCGTATGCAAAAGCTAAATATATATACAGATAAAACTATGGATAAATAAGTCGTGATTTCATTCGCAATGAAAGTATTACATGATAAAAACTGGTTCAATTGTAGAAGTCGACGAGAGTGACAGGTTAATAGCCAGCATTAGCCGAAAGCCGAGACACGTTTATTACGTCACAGTCTAGTATACTGTATATCCTGTAATTGTATATTCTATTTTATTTTACTTTCTATTGCTGTAGTCTTATTTTGAGATAATATAATATGTTTATCCTTGTTAACGATTCCTTACTCTCTTATACTTTTATAGTATGTAAAACAAACATAAATTAATGTTTATAGAAGCACTTCGTTATTATGTGGAATTTTTTAGTAAGCTAATGTTTTACCTGCATTAAAGGTTCGTAAAATCAAATTCAGTAGTCAATTAACATCTGCTTATACTTCGTAATATTCAGAAAAAAATTACTTTTGCTGAGACATTAGACATGTTTAATGTTATTGAGAAAATAATAATATGAGAACTGTACACTTATTCGCCTATTTTTTGAATTTGAATATAGAAATAAAATATTACAATCCATTGTACAACATTTTTATTCAAATATCAAAAATACAAAGATAACTTAATCACAATTGTAAGATATTTACAAAAGGTAAAAAAAACATAAATTGAACACTTGACTTATTGGGGTCGTATCATATTAAAACGTATTTTAGTGTTTATTACCATGTCTAGATCATATTCTTTATTTTTAACATAGTACAATATTCATTGTAGTAATTAATTAATATACAAACACTTGTATAATATACTAAAATAAGTATTTGGTAGCGGACCTCAATTCTGCCGCCTTTTGGTCGAAGAAAACCACAGTCCTTAAGCATATGAGAATTAACAGTTAATTTTTACGAGAAACTTGTTTTAATATTACATATTAAAACTGAAACACTTCATAGGTATATCTTAGATTCAAAGAGTCTTTTGATAATAGCACTTATTGAAAATATTTTTTTAGGCGATCGATTCCCTACATCTTACTTAACAGTTTGAGTATTAAATTTTTGTTTGCTACACTAATATAAATTCATTTCTGTTTCCAATCATAATCACGTTTACAACCAAATTTGATAACGTCTTATGGATACACTATTGGAAATCTCAGACATTTTTACGTAAATAACAAGCGAATCTAGTCTTAAAATAAATGGCATTTTGGGTTCTGCCATCAGAACATTCACGATATTCACTGAGTCTATGAGAAATCACTTATTGTTTATTGCTGGTAGTAGGTACCTTTGTAGTCAAGAGCTGCCCTATCCTCTTGTTCTCTGGCAGCTTGGGGATTGTTCTTAGCTTCTAATTCAGCTCGCTCCTGGGAATACAGAAAACGTAACCGTTGTAATACAAAGATAAAAAAAATCAAGCAGTTACACAAATTATAGGATATTTGTCTTTGTTTCATGCTAATGTTTTGAATATAACTGTTGTGTGTCTATTAATTTTTTATTTATTTATTGGTTAATGTGTCAGATGTCAAAAATATTTATATTACATTCGCAAAATGCTATTCAATTTTGCATTTATGTGCCTCTAAAATTAATAATAAATATTAAAAAACAAAAAAAAAATGGAATTTCCCTTGTTAAAAACATCTTCCAATCGGATATATGTATGTCGCATTACAGATAGCAATGAATTGGTGCAGCATATCATATTTATTAGAAGGAATGGAATATCAAAAAAAAGTCTTCCATCAATCAGAGTAGAGTCACATAAGCAAGGTAAAATTGAAAAAAAAGGGAAATATATTTAAAATCATTAAAAATTCATGGTTGTCTGTTGAATTCAAAATTATACATTACCTTCTGACTATAATATTAGTCGTTACAACAACCGTAACTGTAACAAGTATACTTTAGATCTGTTTAATATCTTTATACGTAATACGAGTAACGTACATCAGAACATAAGTGCATAATCATTATTACTTTGTAAATTTATCTTCAATGTTACCATTACAAATACGTAAGGTAAGTTCTGATAAAAAATATTCTTTTATGATTTTATTAAAGCAACAAATGTTCATCAATTAATAGATGTACTACGAAATGAAGATAATATTAATATTTTAAACATCAACATGGAAATGTACTATGCTGAAATATCAATTCAGACGAATAGGGTGTGGAAATAGATTGGTGCAATTAAGTTTGTATACATTTCTTAATACTATATTAGACCGGTTTAAGATATGGTATTTCAATTACACAAGAACAAAAATTTTAAAGATGAAATCGGTCATTTCGAAAGATGAATTTTACCTTATTAGCTGCGATACCAGCGTAGATCAAATCAAGACCTTTCTGGATTTCAGGAGAGACGGGGGGTGGAGTAGGAATGTGATCGCCCTTGACTCTGAATCCGAATTCATCAGCGGTGTATTCCACATTGATAACTTGGCCATCGGGCGCAGTGTAGCTGTACGAGCCAGTTTGCACAAGGGCGTTGAGGTCACCAATATTTTTAAGGTGACCCTCTTCGGAAGCGTAGATGTTGTTGCCAGTTTCATACCTGAAATTCATTAAAGACAATAAGCAGGAAACATGAACAGAATAACTTAGAAACATACAAAACATGTTAAGAAACTAATTTATATACGTTGAACAAGAGTACGTAATCTTGTAGTAAAAGTATGTGGTCAAGGTCGTGGTAACAAATTTATGGAAACTCGTACCCATCTACATATTTCCATGGTCGTTTAAGATACCTGTCAACATTGAGATGATCCAGAAGATTACTAACACGTTTCTGATGAAATGAAAATGGGTATCTCATTATTGGCTAATTCTCTGCTTGTATACAAATTGACAATTTATTATCAAGATATTTGAAACGACTTGTTAGACTGTCGAATTTGTGTAAAATATTAAGTTTATACACAACGACCATCTGTCTGTAGTTGTCAAATTACTAGTCAATTAATTAATTGCATACTCCGCATAATTATTATGCATTAATAAAAATAAATTTTAGTTCTAGATCTTTTAAATTTACTTACGAAGTCTTGTAGCTTCCATCATTGGCTTGCTCTTTGTCAAAATGAATAATTGGGATGAATGTTGTGGTTTCCAATTGAACCTTGGGTCTGAAATCATCAATTTGATTTTTTTGTCTGTACTCTTGCTGCTGAGGCTGTTGTCTGTAGTCAGATTGTTGGTAGTTGTTGTAGTTTTGCTCTGCGAGAATCTGGTCATCTGCCTCAGGTTCAGGTTTGAGAGAAATTTTTCTCTGAGGCAGAGCCACCGTAAGTGATAGCAATGCACAAATTGTGATCTGTAAAAATATAATAAAAACTAATCAGTAACAGTTATATTATAACTTAGTTTTAAGGGTGCAAGTTAAGTACAAAGATGATGTCATACAGAGGAGCTTAATCATATTCGTAATGTTGTAATATAAGATGGAACGGATACAATAGGCAGCATCTTGTGAAACCGGCTCATTCGACACGCAGGTTGGGCGAAAGTGGGTCCCAACATAATATGTATTGACACTTACGTGTCCACAAAAATGGCATTGTTTTATTGAGATCAACCGTCTTTTAGTTGAGCCACGTTAACAAGCAAAACTGTTTGTTCAAAGTTATGTAACGCATATATGATTACAAAAGATGAGTAAATAGAGTGTGACCGATTTAAATGTCTCGGTCAATATGTTATTGAACAGACATAGATGTACATAAGTGGGTTTAGACGTTACATAATAATTTATACTAAAATTACTGATTTTAATGTACATATATCATTTCAAATTGATTTGGATTGGAGGTTTGTTAATCTTTCACACTAAAACAACTAAAGGGAATAAATTATTCGTCCCGCGATGTAACCTGCGCATTTTCGGGATAAAAATTGCGATTATCCAAAACTCATTTTTATATTAGCCACTTACAATCAATACAATCGTTGCTATGACTAGCAATCTGCGAAGTTTTGACTGTATACATACAGGATAACAGTGATACATTTTGACATCTATGATTTATGTATTGTTATAATCACCTAGCTTTCACCCGTATATCTCGATTATTGCAGTAAATAGTAGCCTATATGTTATTCTGATATATAAGCTATATTACTGAAAATTTCATCCAAATCTGTTCAGTAGTTTTTGCGTGAAAGAGCAACAAACACTCATACATACATACATACAAACTTTCACGTTTATAATATTAGTAGGATTAAAACAAGTTTTCATAATGATTACAGTTACGCTTGTATTCAAGACCCGGTGGATTTGATAATAATCATCGTAACGTAATTTACAGTTTCGAGCTAAGTTTTGTTATAACCAATATTAATGAATCATTACACAAGTATTGAATATTGATTGCGATATAACTTTAACTCTTTTTCATAACCTTAATGTACAAGAATATGAATTAAAGATTATGTTGTATAATATGCATCAAAAACAAGTTCATTTGTGTAACAAAAATTTCATTACAACAAGACTGCAATTATAAATTGAAAGCAATTCTTGTTCTTTTTTATGCCAGTGATTTTTTCTCGTGTGCGTATGATTCCAATATTATATTGATTGCGTGATGTTATATTATTGCATGTTTCTTATAGATTCAAATGTAATCAATTAGAATTTCTCTAATTTTTTTAAAACCTTTATATTTTTATGTAATAATAATAATCCAAATTATTAAATAAAACATCTGGTTTGAATGTTTTATTTTTATTGATGTATTTTGACTTGTCTAACAATCCACAAACAATATAGGTAGGTATAAGATAAAAATATAAGATAAGTGCTTCTCATTTATGATAAAACCAGACAATAACTAGATATTATATAAATGAGTATATTTCAATGATCTATTTAGTATCATGTCCCAAAAGGTTAGTGACGCATATTTATAAAAAGTAAGTGTCACTAAAAGTAAAAGAATCTCTCTTTGCTCTATGCTTCTTTTGCCATCTTATGAAATATCTGGGACATTCGTTTTCATCACTAGATGAAATTTTGTAATGAAAGAAAAGTTCGAATTAGACAAGTCTAATTAAAAAAAAATATCACAATATATAAATAGATCGAAATCGATTGATTGATTAATTATAGTTTAGATTGTCAAAAAAATATAAACAAATAAATAGTGTTGTCTTAGAAGAAGTAAAAGATTGACACAAAATTGGAAAAAAAAACAATACTTAACTGTTAAGACATTGAAACTTAAATTGTAAATAGATACTAAACGATATCAGTCAATGATTTCCAAATTTATTTAAAACAAATCGATCATATATTAATTAGTGTATTTTAATACGTATTAATATATTTGTATGTGACATATCACATGAAACAGCGAAAAGAACTTGTATTATTTTATAAGGTTTAAGTTGAAAAATAATAATAATAACTTACCTTAAATTATACTAACTGAAAATATGAAAGGAACTAAAACAATTAACTAAAAGTGCAAAATAAAAACGTAACGCCAAGAACGAAAACCGATAAATGATATTAATGAAATGTAGGAATTTGAAGACGCAGACATTTAAATGTCAAAGTTCAGACATATCTGCCGACCCTATTAAGTACTACCTCTCACAATACTCAATTACGGGGAAATCCTTCAACATGGGAATAGTTTCAATATTGATGTATACGATCATTATAGGTTTAAACTTCTGTAACTGATTCTAGACTTTCTCCATTTTCTTAAAAGGGCTGAGGAAAAAAGAAATTAGGGAAAGAATGTATGTACTCACCAGTAGTTTCATTGTTATTTATTTTTGGGGGACGTGGTGCAACGAAGTGGCACGTGGCGTGTCGTGAACTATGTCAGAGTGGTAGTAGTGCGCTCGCTTTTATACTGCACCCCTGCCACTTAGGCCAGCTGCCCGAAGCCATCTCACTTTCATAGCCGACCTACCGCTGCAATACGATGCAGCCACGATCGACATAGCAATTTTTTTCTTTATCAAAAATCATGACATTGTTCGCTTGGAACCCATAAAGATTTGTTAGATGTTTATCGTCAAATATATTTTTTATTGTCTAGATTACTGTTTCAATAATTACGTACTATAAAATATAAATTGAAGTGACTTTACTTAAGTTTTTAATTGACTTGTAGCACTTTAAAGCACTTGTATGACTTAATAACTAGTGTTTATACTTTTTGCTAAAATTTATTAATATTGTTTTGGAAAAAAAAGCACAGTATTTTACTGCGCTCATTAAAAAGAAATTAGTATGTTTCAGTAATTGTAATATTTTTGCAGTATTACATATTTCATTGCAATTTAATTCTAATAACTTGATCACTTCCATATTATTGCGTATAAATTCAAGGTATAGTGGTTGATAAGTATGATTACATACTTACTTATGGTATATCATATACTACTATACAAAAGGAAGTTATGATATAATATTTCACCCTGCATTCTCGTGTATAGGTACTTCTTCGATTATCTTAGAAGTTCTACTATTGCTTAACTAATTGAATTCTAATACTTTTAATATTATTATTAAGTCTGCGTTTAAGAAAGATTAATAAATACTTACGATAAGATTTTGGCAAGCAAACTAAATTGAAACAATCCCTGTGTGCAGCTTTAAGGATACTTATGTAAGTTGGGAACACTTATTACTAATTTTGAGCTTTTTATTCAATAAAACAAAATTATTATTAGTATTTTTTATTTCAAAATAATACTCAAGGTCTCTTTGTCAGGACTACTAATTATTCAATTGTATGATTCATTATTATCTCAAGGTATCAATTGATGATACACTATAAGCATTTGTAAGATATTTATAGGTTGTCTCATTCAAATATTTTTGCTTGTAATTATTGTAATAATTAGTATCGATAGTGTCATTATAATTATTTACCTCGTTTAATATGTAGTCCTCTAAGCCGGTATTTGTATTTAGAACTATGAATATGTGTTTTTATCATGTCGACAAAGTGCCAAAATAAAATCACCAAAAATATTCTATATTAGGGCCTCCCCTACACGTAAAGCCGGGATGTTTTTTTAGTTAAAATAGAATAAAGAATGATGAAACTTTTCATAAATATGTGTTGTAATTACGTCAACAAAGTACTACAATAAAATTATGAAAAATATTTATGTTTCCGCTTGCTTCTATAAAATGTGCTTCCTTGGAAAACTTTATACAAAGATAAGGCATTAATAAGTAAACATAACAATTATCTATTGGATACGATTTTAAATCCACGTACCATGAGTGACTGAGGAACCCTTTCCTGTGCGTGACGCACTTGGCTGATTTTTTTTTGCGTGTGTGTGAATATTAAAATATTAAAACAGAGCAGCCCCTAACTTTAAAAGCTAACAAAAATTATAATGGCAGCCCATTTGATGAACTATAAAGCAAAACTAAAACGGTTTAGATAACTTTACTAGTTCAGCAGTTATACACGCGCTTTTAAATCCATTAGCCATTATGGGTGAAAACCCAGTCTATGCGTGGCCTGGCACTGGCCTGCATTTAATGAAAAGCTGTTAATTTAAAATTGCAGATACTTCAATTTTATTTATACGTATAGAATTACTTTTATATTGGTTATATAGCATTTCAGATGTAGACTTTTCAAAAAAGTTTTCTGCAATTGTAAAGCTATCTGCATTACCATACAGGATATGACACAGAGCCTAAGTATTCATAAGTTACGCGACTAGTATTGTTACACAATGTGTCTTCTCTTGAATGTCCTTGGAGGGTTCTAGATAATGATTTAGTAAAAGATGTGCCAATATGAACAACATTATCGATTGCAATATGTTTTTACATCTTTTATTAACGACTTTATTATTTCATTCATACGCAATTTGGAATAAAATCCTTTTTATTATTTAAATTTTGTATGATATGTTGATATGTTTTCTATTAAAAAATCAAGTACCAATATCTAAGAGTATTATCAATTAATTCATGCTCAATAAATCTTAAAAGTTTGTTACATATTAACCGCTTTGTTATCCGACAAAGTATTTTTTTAAGGAATTTCATCCTCTTTCATCTCCGCAACATTATCTTTAAACACATGGTGTAAGTAGTATCGCTTATGTTGGTGTTATATAAATTGTAGGCGTTGTTTTCGCTTGTCAGTGTAGCAACAAGTTACTATCAGTTATCAAGGCAACTTGCGCAATAGGCACAAGAGGGAGTGTGTAACCGCGTGGAAGTGGGCACGCCTGCGATGCGCTTCATTTCCGACCATTTTTGCGCATGATGTGCAGCATTAATCAAGATTTGCTTAATGCTTTCTATTCGTTACTGCTCCTGGGATTATGTAGTTAGACTATCTTATTGTGTAAGGAGAATTATATGAGAGTGTAAATGTAAAGTGTAACAAGGAAATACTTAACAATTATAGCTAGAGAAGACAATTTATTTGCATAGTTATTCAAATAAAAATTTGATATCTCGACGGATCAAATTTTAAAGCCAGTAAATAGATACTAAAATTCGTTGTGGGTTGCAACTAAATTTCTTGAGTCCTGGCTCAAATGTTTTATTTTTATTTTACTATAATAGAAAACTAATCGGATGAGTTAACTAAGGGCTTGGACCTTTAATTTCATGATAGTAGCATGTTTATTACCTCTTTTTGTTTTGGTTTGCAGTTGTAAATGTGACTATTATAATATAAATATTGTGTTTTAATTAAATAAAATACATATAAATAAAGGAGGACGCACATCACCTCGTCCATTTTTGCTAAAATGGTTTTACTGTTGATCTTACAATAGACCCTTGTCATCTAAAAATAGTATTCCGGTTCAAGAGCAAAAAAATGTATGGGCAAAATGTAATATATTTACGTTAAGTAGTTCGTTTAAGTACCTATATTAAAATTTCAAAACACCTCAAATATGAAATTTAGCTTAGGGTATTGGCATCTAAAGACAGAAATGTTTTAACTACATCCTGCTGTTAACCCAGTAACAAAACGTAACAACAATAATCACCGTTTCCACGTTGACGTATTAAAAATCTCATAACAATAAGATTATGTGAAAAAAAATGTAATAATAATAATTTCTGCTATCACTAGGATATCATCATGGGGATGGTTGATAAGATAACATAATATTTATTTGCATAAATATGTGTATATTGTGTATACATATACAGTTCAAGGCATGTAGGATGTTACAAAGGTATATGTATAAATAGAAGTTTTTACATGTTTGCCACATAAATTGGAGTGCAATTATTGTTAAAAAATAATAATATTAAAATCCAAATATTAAAAAAATAAGGGTCTAAATTATGCATACATGTCCAAAAATAAAGTACAATAATAAAAAGACGCGAAGAAAATCATAATAATTAAAAAAAAACTATTTAATCTTATATTTCTTGTAAATATTTTGTGACGGTTTTTTGACCAAAATACAACTCTTTTCTTAAAGTCAACCATAGTTAGATCGTGCCAACTATGAGGTAATTTGTTATAAATTACGATATACGAGTATATTAATAATGATTGCACAGCACTTCGATTGGACACTACTATTTTGGACCATTTGACAGCAATTACTCTTTCGATAATGAAAGATCAATAAAATACCTTATGTATGTGTATCAAATATAATATATATATATTAAAATATATATATATATATATATATATATATATATATATATATATATATATTTATAAATATATCAATAAGTGATATGTGTCCCCTTTAACTATTAATTAATAATAAGGAAAAATCTTTTCACAATTTCAAACTTTCTGTTACGCGATGAGGATTATATACTTTTCGCAAATGCAGAAATTTTTGTTCCTGATTGGCATGGCTATTATCGTTACTAGTTCAATCGTTAGTGTCTACATATGAAGTTACTATTCTGTCATATATCGTTTCAATTGCACATCTTGTCTATGAGATGAGTCGGTTACATAAAGCGGTGCTTACGAGGTTACTGACACTAATGCGTACGGTATGGAGTGCCCAATTTAATCGTTTTGCACTCATTAGTCATTATAGCTTAGGTGGTTTACTGAGAGTTTTATTCTCTAGTTTAATTACTTTAGCCTTGGATATTTACATGTGATACTTTTTACTACAATTTAGCAACTTTTTTGGCACTAAAAAATATAACTTCTGAGGTTAGTTATTATTACGTCAAAGATACATAAATATAATGATGTCGCTATGGAACTTCTGTTCTATGAGTATGTTACTCACGCCAATACATTTTAGCATAAAACACTTGCCCACCCGGGTACAGCAAATAAATGCGCAAGTTCAGCAGTGGTCTGTAATTATCTTTTCTTGTTTGTGCTAGTGGACGAATTATGTTTCATATCATAATCTATTTTAATATACAAATAATGCAATTCTATCTTCTTATGGAAACGAAACAAGAAAATTACTTACCACTGGAAACACATGTGAAACATACATCACAAGTCAGAATGTGGTCCTCATATTTGCAATTCAGGTCAGAAGATACTAATTAAACCAACATTGTGGGATTTCAAATGTACAACCCACATCGAGTAGTATGAAGTTAAACAGAATTTAATCTACGTAGGCGAAACAAAAGAGCAAAGCAAGGACATCCAAGAGACGCTTCATTGTCGGACGACCCAAAGTATTCCTAATTTATAATACTACTTTCACCTCCACTACCAGTACAATTGAAATTAATACAAAAATTAAATTGAAATTAGCAGGTTTCGGGAAGCCCAGGATCGAATTTAGTGTAGTGCAATTGGAAATGCTTTTGCTCAGTGGTGGACTGCGAAGGCGATGTTTATAATGATGCAATTTAGAATTTCTTATTTTCTGTCAACTTTTTTGGTTTTTATCAAACATGCATCTTATTCAAAATTAACGATGCTAGTTTTCACCTAGAGACAATAACAATAGCTATTCATTGCATTGTTTCACAGAACATAGATAAAATTAAATATGCACCGGAGTAGAATGTAGCAGAATATATTATGCCGTTGCATTTTTAACTTTGACAATGACATTCACCCAATGTCAAAGAAAAATGTGATGGTGGTCTAAATCCTACTAATATTATAAACGCGAAAGTTTGTGAGTATGTATGTATGTATATATGTTTGTTTGTTGCTCTTTCACACAAAAACTACTGAACGGATTTGGATGAAAATGCAATAATAGAGATACACGGGCGAAAACTAGGTGATTATAAAAATACATAAATCGGAAATGTCAAAATGTATCACTGTTTATCTCCAGTCAAAACTTCACAGGTTGCTATGCATATATATATATATATATGTAGGCTACTTTTATCCCGAAAATACGCGGGTTTTGTAAATAGGCCTCTCATTATCTGTCGGGCTATAAATTGTACTGTTATAAGCCGTTGATGGTATGCTAAGCGGGAATATTTGTATAGCAGTGGTAGTCAATACTTTTTAAAGGAAAAAATATTGTTCAAGTAAATTGATTGTGGAGTAACAGGTGTCGCGTCCCTTAAACACGAAGGGACATGCCTCTGATCAGGCGAGGTGATCGTTTTTGGGGTTCCACAGACCAATGCTTGATGTTAGGTAGTTGTACACAATTTAATGCTAGCATATCAGCGAGAGAAACTGATAACTATAACGATAACCGATAACTAACTGATAACCCAAATGATAACTATAGCCGGTTCCAAAAATAACGGGTCAGTCACATAAACCAATAACGGGTCAGTCACATAAACCCGAATATCTCCCGAACTACGTATGCCATCCTAATGAAACGAAGACTGTTCAATTGAGAATTTAATTATACAGATAAAAAATAAAATAAAACTTAGTTACACCCACAATATTAATCTTAAATTAAAAAAAAAACTAAAGTAGTCATATTTTTCTTAAGATTACATTTTTTTTATGATTGTTTTTTGCTGTTTTTCATCACTTTCTTCATTTAATACTTTGTATTGCCTCCACGTGATGAAGCCTCCAGTGATGAAAAACAGCAAAAAAACAATCATAAAAAAATGTAATCTTAAGAAAAATATGACTACTTTAGTTTTTTTTTAATTTAAGATTAATATTGTGGGTGTAACTAAGTTTTATTTTATTTTTTATCTGTATAATTAAATTCTCAATTGAACAGTCTTCGTTTCATTAGGATGGCATACGTAGTTCGGGAGATATTCGGGTATAAGTGACTGACCCGTTATTTTTGGAACCGAGTGTAGTAAAGAACAGAGAGACAGCTTACAAAAACTCCTTATCATAAAAATTACTAATTGCATATTTTGTATTTTAATTATCTCTTAAATTAAAGTTGAATCTCAATTTAATCAAAATATATACATTATTTCGCTTGTCATTTTTAGGGTTCCGAAGTTCATAACTCGGAACCCTTATAGATTCGTCATGTCCGTCTGTCCGTCCGTCCGTCCGTCCGTCCGTCCGTCCGTCCGTCCGTCCGTCCGTCCTCGACTTACCGTCCAAACGGTAAGTGCTAGAAAGATGAAAGTTTGCATGAATACGTGTTGTAATTACGTCGACAAAGTGCTACAATAAAATTATGAAAAATAATTTTATTTGGGGTACCTCCCCTACACGTAAAGTGGGGATGATTTTTTTTCTCGAGGCTACCCCATCGTGTGGGGTATCATTAGATAGGTCTTTTAAAAACAATAAAGGGTTTCCTAGACGATTTTTTGATTTAGGTATCCGTTTGCGAGATATTTCACTTTAAAGGGCACTTTTTTGTAAAAACAGGGCGTCCCCCCCCCTCTAAAAGCTAAACGGCTGGCTCAAAAAATCTGGCAAAAATCGTGATGGTGGTCCATCTAATGAACTTTGAAGGAAAACTATAACCGATTAGATGACTTTCTTAGTTCAGGAGTTATAAAGGCTTATATGGTAAAATGCGCTCACTTGGAAAACGTCATACAAAATTAACGTATTATTACGTAAACATAACAATTATCTATTGGATACGATTTTAAATCCACATACCATTATAGGTGACTGAGGAACCCTTTCCTGTGCGTGGCCTGACACGCACTTGGCCGATTTTTTTTTTATTCCCAGGTAAACTTTTCCACCAAATTTAGAATGTTTATTATAGGTGCAACTCGTTTAACCTGTAATACCCGGCATAGTAACAATTTATAGTGTGATATCCAGATATCAATCGCTAGTTGTAATATTCTTCGTACATACTTAATTCAACGTATAGACACCGACAGTGAAAGTAAAAATTGCAACGAGAGGCGACTTTTTGACGGTTATGTAATGTATAATAGATATTTCTAAACCATATCGAACATCTCATACAAGTCATTTAGAAATGGTTTAAATTCTGAATAGTCTGTATTCAGATGATAATGTGAACTTTGGAATATTTCTGATGACTGCAAAATTCTTTACCTTTATTTAAAAATACACAAAAATAGTTGTGATGCCTTTTCTTGGAATCTTAATTTGTTGGTAGGTCTTTAGTATTTAAATACTTTGTGTTAAATACTAAAAGTAATGTTTATAAACTAAATAAATTTTATTTTCCTGTTATCAGGACCATGGAATCCTCAAGGAAATACTATAATTTCCAATAATGTGGACGTATTTAATATATACATTTGTGTATCTTAATAAATAATACTTTAAAACTCCATTATTTATTGACCAAGATGAAAGATTTAAAAGATTACAAGTCTCATTTACAAATAATAACCTTCAGTGAAAAGCTAAAGAATGTAAAATACAGTTTAACAAAGTTAAGTATATTTTGGCATCGATTCGGTGAAAGAGATCTTGATGTCTGACTACAGTGGAGACCCTGACGCTGGCTATAGGGGTGATTTTAGTGGAAATGCTAAATACTTCTGGCTTTGACGCGACTTTGAAGATTTTGGCCTGTTAAGAAAATTAAGCTATAACCACTAAATATCATTATTACTTATTGTATCGTTTCGCATTCACTTTCGCACCGATGGCAGTCTTTTCAACTTGGCCAGACTAAGTCTCGTATACATTAACAACAGAGATCATGTATGCTGATAACCTGTGCTTCTTGGCAGAATCCCCAGGCGGCCTGCAACAGCTAATGTCCGCTTTCCACCAAGCATGCTGCAAATTCGGCCTAAAGATCAGTGTCAAGTAGACGGAAGTGATTTCCCTAGACATGGTCGTGAGACATTGACTATTAACCTTCATGAGAACTTGCTGAAACAGGTCGATAAATTTTGTTATCTGGGGAACACTATAACAGACAAGTGTGACCTTGATGCCGAGATCAACTGTGGGATAAGTGCTGCAACTGTATCATTTGGGAAGCTGTGTTCCAAAGTCTTCTGCTCGCACGACCTTCTATGTTACGTGGGTGGTTTCCGCACTTAGTCCTTTATGTGGACCATTGTACGTGAGGGCGGCCATCACTCCAGCCAGCCCACCTCCCTCCAGAAGCGGATAAGGTCTCCGAGTCTGTCCAGACATTCTGCAACAGATTTTATCGCACGACCTACGCTGGCTACTAAAATCTCGGTTTACATGGCGATCGTGCTGCCAAACCTTCTCTATTCTTCCGAGACCTGGTGTGTATCGTCACCACATACGCATTCTCGATCGATTTCACCTAAAATGCCTGCGCACCATCATGAAGATCAGATGATCCGATCGTTTGCGTAATATTGAAATTCTAAGACGCACCAATGTTGGTGGCATTGAGGCAAATTTGAGGCCTCTTCAACTTCGGAGGAGAACTCTTCAGATATAACGATGTTCTGAAGCGTCACATGAAAAGATGCAATATAGAGCCCTCTCGCTAGGAGAGTTTGGCAGCACAGCGACGGGAATGGCGCGAAACTGTGAAGAAGCGAATCCGTGAATTTGAGGAACAGCGTGTAGCCGACCTCGACGCCAAGCGCGATGAGCTTAAAGCCCGTCCACTCGCCGCCATTCACTATTATTTTGAGAGCGGTTATTATCAACCAATAAAATTAACTTGTCTAAGGGCGTGTGTTAGTCAAGTGCTCTGCACTATCAGGTTGGGCCTAGCATATTGAACAATGAGTTACTTTTGCTACCGGTTTTTGCTGATCAGTGTGAGAGACACTTTGAGTTTATTTTATTTTATGTTACTACTTTAGATAAATGTATCATATTGTTGAATTACTGATTGAACTATTTTAACGATAGTTGGTAAAGTCATTACTATCGATACCAGCCAAAACAGAAATTTATCACTATAGTACATGTCTAAAAGAGTTCTTGAATGCTTCCTTCTTACGTTTTCATTATTACCAGACAAAAATTAAATTTAGTGTTAGAAGAGAAAGTACTTACTGTTTTAGCAGTACGGTATATTGATTACTTAAGTTATTTCAATTTCGAGACTATGTGCTATCCTACCGTAAATCCCGGTGGTGTGACTTCCAAAAATGGGAGGTTTATTGTTTTCTCATTCTTAATCATCATCAACAGCCTTTAATATAATCCACTTCTGGTCATATCATATTCTTCTAGGGAGGAGATTTCATGCTATTGTACTGAATATGTTTGTTCGTATCAAGTTTTGCTTCTCTTCGCAGCGTTGTCCTGCGCAGTTTGCTCCCTCAGTCACCTTAATTACACTTCGTGTTCATAATCTGTCACTACATTAACTGTTACTCTGAGTAGATTTCAACGTAAAACTTATAGAAAATGAATTAAGATGTTTCTACACATAAAGTGATGCTGTTATTACTTAAAATAAGTAGGCAAATTCTAATTATTCGTTTGCGTGCCTGGTATAAAATCACCATATGCCAAACACAAATAATATAGGATAATAGCTTTTACTCCGCCGGCGAGTTTGTCCGCAAATAGTAAATAGTAGCCTATGTGTTATTCCGATATGTAAGCTTTATTATTGTAAAGTTTCATCAAAATCCATTCAGTAGTTTTTGCATGAAAGAGCAACAAACACATAAATATGTACATACAAACTTTCGAGTTTATAATATTATATTAGGTATACTAAGTATGTGTAAATGTCGCGAAAGTCTAAAAACAGTTATTACATTAAGGATTAGGGATTGAGAATTAAAGGTAAAAGTGATACACATTTTTTCCATTAAATATTTTATGTAGGTAGAAATAGAATACAAGTACAAAATATGTCATCGTACCTTAGACGTCATTGGTTTCGCAACAAAAGTGAGAGGAAGAATGGGCGCTTCACATTGTGCGTTGAAGAATTGATCTTGACATTTAATTTTAACTGATATTTAAATATACAACGGGTCGTCTACCTCACGCGGTGGGTTAGAGTTTGTGAAGCGCTTTTTAGGGTTCCGTTGCCAAATGGCAAAAAAATCGAACCCTTATAGATTCGTCATGTCTGTCTGTCTGTCCGTCCGTATGTCACAGCCACTTTTTTCCGAAACTGTAAGAGCTATACTGTTGAAACTTGGTCAGTAGATGTATTCCGTGAACCGCATTATTATTTTTACACAAAAATAGAAAAAAAGCAATAAATTTTGGGGGTCTCCATACTCAGAACTGAAACTCAAAAAAATTTTTTTCATCAAAACCATACGTGTGGGGGGGTATCTATGGGTAGGTCTTCAAAACTGATATTGAGGTTTCTAATATCATTTTTTTCTAAACTGAATAGTTTGCGTGAGAGACACTTCCAAAGTGGTAAAATGTGTGCCCCCCCCCCCCCTGTAACTTCTAAAATATGAGAATCATAAAACTAAAAAAAATGTATGATGTACATTACCATACAAACTTCCAACGAAAATTGGTTTGAACGAGATCTAGTAAGTAGTTTTTTTTTAATACGTCATAAATCATAATCCGCAATTTACATTTCTTTTCAATCAAAACACTTTTAATAAAACATTGATGAAAGTTACAAAGAACTACAAAAACTTTTGTATGATGTTACTTGCTGCTACAAAACCTGGGCTACTACATGGGCGAGTCCGACTCGCACCTGGCCGCTTTTTTTATTTATGAGTTAATTCTACGAATGTCTATTAAGCCCAGTGTGAAAAATCATCTCACGACGCCGGTATAAAATAGGTCATCAAGTTTACCAGGGTCGAGCTACTGATAAATGCATTAAATTATTAGTCTATAATCTTTTAAGCTGTCTATATTATTATAATATGTAATAGATTCTATCGATAGTTTAACTTGTGCTTGTAATAATCGCTTACCAGGCAGAGGTGTTGACTAGAACGGCTATACCAATCACATAGCATGCTTAGCTTTAGCCCACAGTAATTTGGCACTGAAGATCTGTTAAAGAAAATTGGCTGAGAATTTGTAAATAAATGCATTTGATAAAGTACACACTGGGTGCTACTACTTTGTGAGATGTCGTTATTACACTTACAAGTTTTTATTTTGCCGATTTTATTTACTACTAACTTTCGCCCGCGGCTCCACCCGCGTGTATGTCGATTATCGCGGTAAAAAGTAGCCTATGTCCTTTCCCAAGTTCAGTTCTATCTTCATACCAAATTTCATAAAAATCGATTCAGTGGTTTTGGCGCGAAAGCGTAACAGCCAGACAGACAGACAGAGTTACTGCCGCATTTATAATATTAGTATATGTATAGTATATTATATATAATATTGTACATGCATATGTAAATTGATAAACATATACATCATAAACTAAAAGAAACAATGAGGTTTACTAAGACATCAGAAGAAAACAGTAACGTAACTAAATTCAATTTATTTATTTACAAAATAGACTTAGCCTTAAATGACTTAAAATATAATATTAACAATAAATAGTTTTGGTTCATGTTTACGAGCTCTTTAATATTTTAAAATTCTAGAAGTCTTAAATATTAGACGTTAAATTTGCAATACTATTTTTTGATTCTCTTTTCGGGGCAGTTTCCGATTGTTCTGCAGCATCTTTGGCAGCTTGCACTGCAACATTAGCAGATTGTTTTGCATCTTTGACAGCATCTCCAGCTTTATTAATTAGTTCTTGGATTTTTTTAGTAGTTAAGGGGGACTTAACTAATTCAACAACCTTTTCGGCTGCTTGAGCCGCACTTTTAGCATTGTCTGCTGCCATCTCTGCCATTTCGGCAGCCTGAATAGCTTCTTTAGCAGCGTCTCCAGCTAGTTTTGCATGTTTAATAGCTGCACTAATAGCTACTTCTCGAGAATGATTTCCAGTTTGATTAAGTGACTTTATGATTGCTTCTGTATCTTTAGCAGCTTTTTGAGCTGTATCAGAGGCATTTTCAGCTACTTCAGCAGCTTTGACGGCTTTCTTCGCAGCTGTTTCAGCTACTTTTTCATGTTTTTCTGATTCTTTAACAGGTTTTTGAACTTCTTTTTGAATATCATTTGTTAGCATTCTTTTTGATAGTTCTAATGGAGAGGGTGGGTTTTCAATATTATAAGTAATATTTTTATTATTATTCAAAGTTTCATTTTTCTCATGAATACTATTTTCTACTTTGGGAGCACTTTCACTGTCAATTTTATCTTCTTTCTTACTGGTTAGTTCTTTTACATTATTCATGTGACTGCTTATAACGGATTTAGGTGTAGATTCATTATTTTTACTTACAATTGTTTTTTTTTGGTCACCGTTTGTATAGTTATTCTTAGATATATTTTTATTCATCATTTCTTCATCTAATTTTGGGATTTTATCCACAATTTTTTGAGGGAAATTATCTGTTAAATTAAGAAGAGTATCTTTTTGGTTTTGGTCATGTTTATCTTTATATGTTTTGTCCTGTCCCTCATTGCTTTTTTCAATAACATCATCAGAGTTTTTTTCTTGATTTTCAGGTGACTTGATTCCAGATTTTATAGGTTCTTTCTCCGATTCCGCAGCCAAGTTTTCCAGTTTTACGATATTCGTTTCATTTTTCGGAAGTTCTTTATTTTCTAGCAAAATTTTTGTATCACCAGTAATTTTATTTTTTATGTCTTTTAACTTATCTCCTGTTGCAATCTCATGCTTGGTTTCGTTTTTCTGCCTAATATCTGAGTTATTTTTACCATCTGGGGAACTTGATGGCTTTTCTAAATGTTCACGTTCTACCTCCGAAGATTTTAGTTTTTCTTCTTTTATTTCAGGTTTTTCTGATGAAACTTTACTTTCGTTCTTCTCAGGTAATTGATCTATGTTATTTAAATCATTTTTATTTATAGCAGATTCAAATTCAGATTTTAAAGGTTTATTTTCTGTTTTTGCGGATATATTTTTTATTTCTGGGGGATTTTCTGTTATATTTTTAGGCAAATCATGTAAATTATTTGGTTCTTCATTTTTGTTTTTAGGTGCCTCGTCAGTGGATGTGTTTTGAGAATTCATCTCTACAGTTTGTAAAGGTGTCATATTTTTCTTTCCACGATTATCTTCTTCGTGTTGTGAATCTTTTTCATCATTTTCTTCGTGATGTTCAACTGCAGATTTTACTTTTGTACTTTTTTTTTCTGTTTCTTTGGGTTTTATATCTGTTACTGAAAAAGGTTTTTTATTTTGTTTTGATGGGCTGTTTTGTATATCATTATTAATTTCTCTGTCCTCTTTTGGGGCAAGGTCATCTTTCGATTTATCAGATTCTTCTTTTTTTAAGTTTGGTTTCTTATTGTCAGTCTCTTTATCTTGATGAGATGTTTCACTATTGTTTTTAGAAGTGTGTTTATTTTGAGTAAGGTTTTCAGAAACATTTCTAATTTTTTCATTGTCTTTGACCGGTACATGTTCTTCGATTTTGTTATTTATCGTTTCATTCGCCACTTTGTTTGGTATTTCTTTTTTAACATTAGGTATTTGTTCATCAGTGCCTATTTTAAGAGTTTTGTTAGCACCACTATCTATAGTAGAGAGGGGTTTTTTATTTAAAATGCTCTTTGTTTTATTTCTGTCGTTTTTAGCGACCGATATGAGGTTATTAGTAGATTTTTTTCTATTTTCTTTCTCTATTTCTACAGATTCTTCATCGTCTGAACTATTTGGCTCCAGTGGCTCTTTTTCTATTATTTTTTCACTTTTCTTTAGTTTATCACCAAACTTAAGGGGTGCTTTCTCTTGGAGGTCTTTCTGTTTTGTTTCGCCATTTTTGGAAATCTTAGGTTCACTTTCTTCGTTTGAATCATCGGAGTGTTCTTTTTCAAAACTACCAGTAATTCCATCATTATCTTTAGCCACTTTTACCTGATCTGATTTTCTTTTATGTTGGGATAGATCTTCTGTAACTTCAGATCCACTGTTACTAACCTCAGTTATTATAGGTTGGAATCCATTTTCGTCAGCGATGTATCTGTAATACAATAAAACAGCCAAATTTAATCACTATATCAAGAACTAATAACGTCTCCCTGCTGGGCTCGAGCTTCCTCTCAAAAGAGGGTTAAGGCCATACGTGTCCACGATGGCCGACTACGGTTTGGGGACTTTCAAGGCACGTTGTGGCTACGTAATGTTTTTTAGCCACCCGAAGGCATTTAAAAAAAATGTTTGTGTGAGCTGCTAATATTTGTTTCGGAGTTTGGGTGTTCTCTATGTATAATTATGTATGTTTTTTAAAAACGAGTATGTTTATGTATCCATATCAGTTGTCTAGTATCCATAGCACAAGCTCTGCTTAGTTTGGAACTAGATGATGTTGTGTGTTAGATGCCCAAAAATATTTATTTAATTAGTAAGATATTTTTGGAATGCGAAAAGACCGAACGTAGAGATTTTGGCTACGGCGGCCAGTCTCTACGATAACCATTCAATTATGAAGAACATATTATTGTGTCCAAGTGTGTGCGCAAACACAGGTGCACTCCTTGTTCAATCGTTTCGATGGCGAGAGATCAGGTACAAGAGCGATTTCTTTATGTGTTCTCTGAGGCAAAGAGGCTAAGACCCCAAACTTCCAAACGGCTATTATTAAATGTTTTTATAATCAAAAAAACTTAACATCACTTTTTGGTTTCGTTCGGGATTCGAACCTGAGACCTAGTTATTGGCAGTTTGATACACTAACTAGTAGACCAGTGGGTGTCGAAGTTAAAAGTTTAAGGAATCTCACAAACCAAATAAAATTAACAGATTTGTTCAACTCTGAATATTTATTAATTTAATTTTCAATACCACTCGTGTATGAAACATTTTGAAGCTATGTTTTATTCATTAATTAATTACATTCCAGATGGGTTATTTAATATTCTTTTACGAACTTTTAAATTTATATCTGGTTTTGAATGTAACATATATCTATATACATACATATATATATATATATGTATAAATGTATCTACATATACATGTATGTACATATATATAATAATGTATACAAAATAAAATACATAAAGGGTTAAATTAAAATGGTACGAAGATGCAGTCGCATTTTCAATTATTATGTGCATAGCAAAACTTCAAAAAGGTATAGCACACTATAAAATAATTTTATAATGTAAATTATATATATATTGCATCTTCGTACCATTTTAATTTAACCTTTTATGTATTTAATTTTGTATACATTAAAAAATAAACATTTTGGATATTTAGATATCTTGTATTAATGTGTGTTAGCACACAATACCACATAATCCTAAACTAAGCAGTGCTACTACTATTGGTACTAAACAACTGATATTAATAAATGCATACTCTCTTTTCATATATTTTACATAGGAAACACCCAAACGCAAAAATAAATATTTGCAGATCATACGGACAATTGGTCCAAACAGAGAATGTAATCCGAAGACCTCAGAATATTACAACATAACGTAAGAAATATTGTTATTTTTATTAGGGATCATAACAATATAATGTATGTGTATATATGTCTGTAAGTTTTCGATGTACAATAAATTATAAGATCGCCATACAAGAACTATTTTACATGTACTATATAATAAGAAATTCCTTAAATTTTCTGATTACAGGTAAATAAATAGGTAATAAAAAAATTAGCTTACCTCACACTAACAAGTGTTCCATCAGGTGCGGTATAGGAATATGATCCTTTCTGTACATGTATCTCACCGCTGTCATCATCTTCCCCGCCTTCATTACTGCAGTCAGAATGCGATTTACCCTCTGGCGATTCCTTGTCGTAAGCAGTTTCTTCACGCTTTATACCATTACCAGTTTCGTAGCTAAATATATTGTAATTAAAAAAAAAATGAGAAAAATTAAACAATTTAATCTTAGATATGATGACATAGGAATCGTGTTAAGAAACAATATTTTTTTAAAATAATGGATAATTGTTAAATTATTTTTAATTAACTTTACACAACCAAAGTTAAAATCACATACTTATATTTGAATTTTCCATCTGCCACATATTCTGCAGATAAAGACAAAATTGGTATCACTGTAGGTTGCTGTCTCTCGACCGATTCTTCGTCCTTGAGAGGTGCGGCTATAATGGACGCCGTAACATAGCACAAACAAATGAATTTTAAGAACATATTATTTACATTAACAAATCACAATTTCAAGTGATAAGTGACGCTCCAGATTGATTGACCACCTATATGTAAGACTCATTATTTACACTATGCTCCCCCCGCTTGTGAACGAATTGAACCTCACCGGACGCTAAATATTTCAGCCTTAGCAGTTGACGGATATGTTCTTGATGAAATTGCACAATCATTTAGGTATCAACGATGAAACATGATTGGTGACGAATCATACTGATCAAATCAATAACAACTGTCAACCAAAATTGCATCGCATTAAAATTTGAAATTCTTACTATAATTAAATTATAATAAAAATAAATATATATGAAATATAAAAATAAAATTTATTTTCAACAAATTCAGTATTTAAAAATGAGACGAAATGGTATATAGTATTTTTAACAACTTTAAAACACGCTGTATATTTATTAATCACATCTTAATTTATAATAATTCAGGTTTTAAGCATTTTACGATGTGCCTTTTTAAAACAGGATTTCATAAAAATAAACTTGTCGAGCTAAGGAACATATTTATAACGTGATATAATAGACCATTGATTCGTCTTCATTTACTGTGTTAAACGCATTCGATAGAGACCACCAATTAGAAATCTTGATAAGTGTTAATTTTATAATATGTTCCTCGCGTGTTTAAAAATATTGGTCATTTTGGTATTAGCCCAATATGTAACAAGTGTAGAATTTTATAAAAGCAAGCGAGTTCCGCCAAAATATAAAGAACTAAGAAGAACTTACTCTTTAAAAATTAAAGAAGAAAATGTTGACAGTAATCCTGCTGAAATCTTCATTGAGAAGGATCTTGATCGAGACATATTTATTGGTAACGTAGAAACTACTAACATTACGCAACCTAGTTCTATTACAATTACAGTCAATAAAAATGAAGAAAGTACTGATGTTTCTACGAAAAATAATGAAAAAGAAATTGAAAATGAATCTGTTGAAATAGGTAGTTTCCAGAACAGTGATCAAGAGCAAAGTTTAACTACTACTACCACTACAATAAAACCTAAAAGGCGTCCTTTCAGTCTTCGAAAAATAGGTAAATCTTCTGAAACAAATGTAAATGAGAGCAAAGTATTTATTGAAAAGATACAAACTGCCAATAGAAAGCAATTAAGTGCAACTACTAGTACAGTAGCGGCTAAAAGACTTAATATTCGTCCTTTTAGGAATAAGGGGGAAAAAGTTCAAAATAAACTTGCAGAAGAGTTAGTTAAAGAGGACACTGTCGAATCTAAAGAACCCGCTAATGATAAAGAAATAACTGAGAAAAAGAAATCTCTTACAACTGTTGCTACAATCAAATCTAACAGACGGTTTCCGAATCTTCGTCCCTTGAAAAAAAGAGTAGAAAAAGTTCAAAGTACAGATTCTCAAACAATCGGTAATGTAAACGTTGATGAAGATAAAGTATCTAACGGTAATATACAAACTACTAGAGAAGAGACGTCAATTACAATTACTAGAAAAACAATACCTTTAAGGCGTCCGTTAAATTTTTCTTTGAAAAGAAAAGGACTACTAACTAATAGCACTCCTAAATCTTCTGAAAACGTACAAACGACTGAAAATAAGAAAATAATTATAAATAATACTACAGTAAAAGCTGAAATACCACCAGCTTTAAGTCTTGGAAGTAATTTGAAGAAGAAAGAAGAAGAAAGTAATAGTGAATTTGTTAAAACAATAGTTAACGGGGACGTTAATAAAGATAATGTATCTAATGGTGATACAAATTTCATCAAAGATAAGAAATCCATTGTGGTTACAAATACCGAACTATCTCAACCATCTACTTCAGGCCCCTATTCATTGAAAATACAAGGAAATACAGACGGTTTTACATCTTCTGCTAACGTACAAACCACTGGAGACAAGAATGCGATTATAACTTCTAGGACATTAAAAGCTAAGATACCACCTGTTTCAACACTTAAAAGTAATTTAAAAATGAAAGAAGGGGAATATGACAAAGAATTTATAAAAACAATAGTTGACGAAGGTACTGATAAAGTCAAGGTATCTGATGGTAATATGGACATTACTGGAAATAAGAAATACACCGAGACTGCAAATGCAGCAAAACTTAAAACATCTACGTCGAAGACCGATTCTATCTCTTCGGAAAGGGAAGAAGAAAATACAGATGGTGAATTTGTTGAACCACTCGTCAAAGAAAATGCTGAGGCAGAGGAAGTGACTATTGAAAATATACAAATTGAAGACAAGAAACCTATTGTGTCTACCAGTGTATTAAAACTTCAAACTCCGACTTTAAGTTTCCATCCTTTAAAAAATAACGGCAAAAATGCTCACAGTGAATATGTTGAAACAATAGTAAATGATAAAACTGGTCGATTCAAAGTAACTGATTCTTTAGGTAATTTGAAATTAAGTACTAATTCAGTGAATACGAAAACTTCTGCTTTAGGTCCCTTTTCTGTAACAGAAGAAACTAACGAGGAAGCTGTTGAAAAAAAAATAAAAGAAAACACTGGTCAAATCAAAGTATCTCTAAGTGCTATAAAAAACACTGGAGATAATGAACTTGGTGCAATTACCAGCACAACAAAACCGCTAATATCTATTTTAGATGATCATTCTTTTGATAACAACACAAGCGGTAAATCGGTTAAAACAGTAGTTAGTGATGAACTTAGTCAAGCCAAAGTATCTATTGGGAATGTAAAAGTTACTGGAGGAAATAAAGTCATTATCTCTCCTAGTACAATAAAACCAAGGAGACGCACTCTAAATCGTTATTCTTTGAAAATGAGTGACAATAACTCTGATAGCAAACCTATTGCAACATCTTTTAATGAAAAAAATAATCGAGACCATATAACTACTAGTACCGTAAGAGTTACTGAAGACAAGAAACTTAGAGTAACTTCTAGAATAATACAACCTCAGAGACGTACCTTAAATCTTAATTCTTTCACAAAGAAAGAAGAAAATACTAGCACTCAATTTCAAACGCTTGTTAGTGACAACAGACAACAAGAGAAAATGTCTATTGGAAATGTACAAAATGCTGGAGATAAGAAGTTCAGTCTTATTCCCAGTACCATAAAACCTGAGAGACGTACTTTAAATCTTATTTCCTTTAAACAGAAAGAAGAAAATACTAGCAATCAGCCTATTGAAACACTTGCTAGTAAGAACATAAATCAAGAGGAACCATCTACCGGAGGTGTACAAAGTGATGGAGATAAAAAATTCAGACCTATTTCTCTTACAATAACACCTCAAACACGTATTTCGAGTGTAATTACTTCAAAAAAGAAAGAAGATAGTACTAACAGAAAGCATAATGAAACGCTCATTACCGAAAACATGTATCAAGAGAAATCATCTACTCAAAACGTAAAAATTGCTGGAGATACAAATTCCAGTCTTATTTCTCGTACGGTAAAACAAAGACGTATTTCAAGTGTTAATTCTTCGAAAAAGAAAGAAGAAAATACTAGCAGCAAGCATGGTGAAATGCTCGCTAATGAGAACATATATCAAGAGAAAACATTTATTGAAGACTCACAAATTAGTGAAGGTAAAAAGTTCAGTCTTAGTTCTAGTACAATAAAACCTCAGAGACGTATTTCAAATCTTAATTCCTATAAGCGGAAGGATGAAAATACTAGCAGTCAGCCCATTAAAACACTCATTAGTGAGAACATATATCAAGAAAAAGCTTCTACTAGTAATCTACAAAATACTGGAGATATGATTATCAGTCTCATATCTCATAGAATACAACCTCAGAGACGTACCTCAAATGTTAATTCTTTAAAAAATAAAGAAGGAACTACTAGGAGGCATCCTATTAAAATACTGGTTAGTAATAATATAACTTCTGAAGACGTATTAAGTACTAAAGATAAGGAGTTCACTACTATTTCTAGTACAATATCACCTCAAAGACGTACTTCAAATCTTAATTCGTTTAATAAAGAAGAAGAAAATACTAGCAGTAAGCATGTTAAAACGCTCGTTAATGAAAACATGCACCTAGAAAAATCATCTACTGGTGACGAACAAAGTACTGAAGATAAAAAATTTAGTATTGTTTCTAGTACAATAAAATCTCAGAGACGGACTATAAAAACTAATGAAGGCAATCCTAAGATTAAATCAGTTGATACGCTTAATAATAAGAATTTTGATAATAAACAAGTATTTGTTAGTAATTTACATTCAAAGCAAGTGACTACTAATGAGGAAGCTACTTCATATATTAGCACGGAAGAGCCTAAAATACTTACTGCTGATGGTGCAATATTAAAACGTGGAAATAATCGCATTATAAAAACTCAGCAAAAAATAATAGTTCAAGATTCACAATTAAATACAAATATTAAGCCTAGTACCGTTAGTACTATTTCCAATAAAGACCGTCATGTGATGGTGGTATCACCACACACTCCTCAATCGTATGGAAATTATTACCAAACTAGTACACCACGTACACAATTAGAAAAATCAACACATCAGTCTGAAAATTTCGTCCCAATCGTTGGAGTCGAAAATTATGTTTATGCATATAATGGAGATTATCATTACAGGTAAAACTTTTTCTTTAACGCTAATTTTTTAAGCTAATTAATAATATAACGTTTTTCTAGAAAGGGGAAGCAGTAAATTTCTAAAAGGTTTTAAAAGGAAATTCTTTCATACGAGGCAATGAAAAATAGTAAATGAGGAATACATCATTGTTATTTTTATTATTATTATCTCTGGTATTATTCAGAATATCTACAGCAGTAGGTATATATATAAAAACTTCTAACATAACATACCCACAAACTTTTGATTAGTAATCTAAAAACTTATCGTTGATAGTTTATTAGTGTTGTTAAAGCAGTTAATTTTAGTTTATTAGATTTAAATTGTGTAAATACACAACTTTAAAGGAATAAAAAGCTGAGAATATTTAATTAGTATAATATTAATCTACATAAAACTTTTCATAGCTACGAAGGCGGTGACGGTACTAAGGCTTTCGAGAGAGGTGAATTAAAGTCTGCAGATGGCAGTTCAAATTCATCAGGTGTCGTTGGTGGTTATTCCTATAAGGTAAGGTTTTTGTTTATATACATTAACTGATTGTATTCTACCTGATGGAAAGCATGAGTAGATCCAGGAGTAGGGTACACCATCCTCATTGTTAGTACATACAATGCAGCATGGTGACACACACCATGGCGACTTAATGAGATGTTTCTGCATCATTCTCCCGGTCTCCGGAGACCATCAGGGTGATGCAGAATGATCGGGATTTTTTCAGTGTCATTTTTATTATGTGGAAAATAATTAATTAAAGACTAACAATCATTAAATATGTTATATTTATCATGAAAAATGAGATTTGTAGAAATATTTTTGTGCTTTGTAAATACTCCTTAATTAACTGATTATTTTATTTGTGCCGTGATACCTTTGTCACTGAATATCACGTATAGGATAAAAACAGACTTAATTTTTACTATTTAGTTTTTACTTGAATACTAAAATTAACAAATACAATATGTTTGTGATTGCAGGATAAAGACGGCAACGATTTTAATTTATCTTACACAGCTGGCGAAGGTGGCTACCAGCCCGTGGGTGCTCACTTACCAACACCACCTCCAATCCCACCAGCTATTCAACGTGTTCTAAGAATTTTAGCCACTAAAACTACACCAGAACCAGTTACTGAAAGAATTAAAATCGATCACCGAAACTAAATCCTAAATTAATTGCAACTTTTAAAAGTAATTTTACTATGATTTATGAGTGGAATTTTATGATTCAATATACTATTACTTTGTTTATTTATTGGAAATATCGGATCTTATTAGTTATGAAATATTTTATTGATTTTAGGTCGATAGAGTCTTATCTTTTTTCCTTAAAATCAATAACATAATGAAGTTAGATAGAATAACAGAAATACAATTTGTATAAAATATTATTATTGTACATATTGTTGTACATATAATTTGTAACTCATAAGATTCTTTTATTTTGTACTATTTTGTATTAACAATAAAGACAATAAATAAATAATAATAATTATAAATTAATGAAAACATTAACTTTGTAATGGCATTTTGTCGTTGATCTGCAATGATTAGAACAAAATTCTTGAACCAGAAAAAATGAGTATAGCCTTATATAACAAACCATACTCAAAAATGTATAAAATAACAGCATAGCAGATTTTAGGATGATTTGAACAATGATTCCATAATAAAATTTTGTAAGATTTTAAAATTCTTGCGGTTTAGCTAATACGGTTATTAAGTGGCAAAAATTTTAAATCAATAAAAATATTTAGCTAGAACAGTCGTACGGTTGCAGTCGAATTAGAATCATCATTATTTTATTTTATTGTTAATCATTTTGTTTTATCATCAGCGTAAGTAAGTCTATTCATATTCAAAAATGTGTGAACGCGTATACGCACTACGCGTTCAAATAATTATAGCTCATTTGTCGCCCGTCTTGTGGAAAATCCCAATGAATATAAATTTACATGTTTTTACAAAATAACTTCTTTCAAAAGTGCTTTCATTACGATAAGTTGATTAAAATTTGTTATACGGGTGCTTACATAAATACTATTGTATGCAATTGCAAGTAAATAATAGTAACATTTTTGTAATTTAAGAACCTTACTTAAGTTAATAATTAAGAAAAAAATATTGAAGTAGGCATCAACAACAATTAAAAATACTAAATCTATTCAACAAATATAATTTAAAAATAAAATTTATCCAATACCCCTACTACCAAATACTAGTTTGTAAATAATATTAATTTGTAAGCCTGTATTTCTGGAGTGGTTGCTCCTTCGATTCCTGTTTACAAGGTCACATTAATAAGTAGTTATAAAATTTGCATACAATCACTAACCAGTATATAAATTAAACCTATGAAGATATTATGAAGGTAGGTAGTTACATTTCTGAAAATTAAAATAGATACTAAATCACGTCTCATAATTTGACTTTTACTATACAAATGGCGTGTCGTAAAAAATCCTTTGCGCAATTTACAAATTATTTTCTGAGTCTAGGTATTCTTTGCCAGCGTTTAATGTATGCCTGTAAAGTCCCTTTAACAGGAATGTACCTAGTTCTAGTCCAGGATTTGTCTATTTTAGAATTAATAAAAGAGATATTTCTATAAAGTGTTACTGGACTGTATAATTAAATACCTTTACAATCTTTATAGCATATATCAAACATAAATTATGGTCAATTCGTTGACCTTGACAGAACGCAACTTACTGAGTAAAACTGGTTGTAAAAGGAATGTCATTTCAACGTGATGAGCTTTCAAGTTAAATGAGTTTTTATTCTATTTTTAAATAATAGGCATCTTGGCACTGAGTATAAAATTACAAAAATCCTGTCGCGGGATAAGACAGAGTACCAAAAATTTTAAAATAACTATTCAATGACCTTTTTAACGCCTTAAATCATTTATTAATATATTATATAGGGTTTTCTCTTTATTTGTACAAATATGAGGAATATTCTAGCAATTAAAAATGCAATCAAAGCATTAAGTTTAAAAAAAACTTTTTTTTTTATAAAATTTGTTATCGCTGATTTTTAAATGCAGTCCATTTCTATTATTTTTAACGAACTTCTTCGTGACATATTCAAATAATAAATATTTATTTTATTTACCTCCAACATTTTCTTTTATTTGTATGCTTATTATTATATTTTTTCTTAAAGATGATATCAGAAAACACTATTTACATTCCATTTTGTACAAACGAGTACTATTGAAATTATAACGGATTATGCGTTTTCATTTCTATAGTAGGTACAAAAAGTGAATTTGTACACATTTTTTGAACTGTACCTTTGGATTATAGTAATAATTATAGTAAGTATATAATATTAAATAGACGAAAGGAATGGAAAATGGGAAGAGAGGCCTATGTCCAGCAGTGGACAGTGGTGGCGATAGGATTATGATAATTACAGGTATCAAGTAAAAAGTTTTCACGGTCGTCTTAATTTTCACTACCAAGAGGTATTTAGATATACCACACTAATTACTTATAGTATGATCATGATTGTATCAAAGTAACTGCATGCTATAACTATGTAAACACATATACACCTATATGTAAGTAGGTATATGGGTAAACAAAGTCGCTGTTTATAGAAACCAACTTAAACATATTAACATGTTGATGACGGTGAATATTTATTTATATCTTGTTAAACAAGAAACTTAGCCTATTGTATCAAAAAAAATGTCTCTAATTGAGCCTTGATATTTTTCACGTGTACAATAACATTAGTATAAGTATGTGTATAACTATAATGATATGTATCTCAAATTTCAATGTGTTTACGTTACTTTTGTTATAAGGTATCATCGTCATCATCAATATATCTGCCTGCCCTTATACCATTTTATTTGGGGTCGGCGTAGTATGTTTTATCCTTCCACTTTATCACTCATTATTTCCCTGCACTTGGTTCTGATTCTACTATTTGTTGCCATTTTTTCAGTGTACTCTGGTCCTCATCCCCATCTTCATCAACCACCACGATGTTATCTGCCAACAACATGCACGTGCTTCTACCTGTATGTCCATTTCGGGGCATCCATTATCAACAGGAAGAAGCATGAGCTCAGAGACGATCCCTGATGCTATCCTACAGAGACGTCGAATTGATCGGAAATGTAAAGGCTCAGCGATGGAATCCCACTTATATTTTTTAGGCGTTGTGCCAAAGCCTTTGTATCTAAGTTATACTTATTTTTTAATAGATCAAAAAAGGGAAGGTATTTTCCCGAATAAGTGGAATGAAGCTCTAGTTGTACCCAGTTTTAAGTCGGGGGATAGGACCCTGATAACTAACTACAGATCAATTTAAATTTTAGCTACTTTTGGTAAGACGTTTGAAAAGCATGTCACACAGCACTTGTCTTGTACTTAAAACAGCATGTTATTGAATTTCAACATAACTTTATGAAATCTAGTTATACAGGCACTAATTTGATCAGCTTCGTAAACCGTTTATGCAAGACCTACCCCCCTACCCCTTCAAGCCACTCATCACAATATTCAGCGTCAGGATACCTGGCTTGATCTGATGCTCACTTCCTCCCTAAACCTTGTCTCCTCTCATGGTCAAATCCCTGCCCCTGGTTTCTCACACCATGACTTGATCTTCCTAACCTATACCCTGAAACCTCCTAAATTACCTCCCAAGATTCTTCATATTTGCAGTTTCCGGCACATGGATCTTGAAAAATTACACATAGATGCTTCGAGTATAGATTGGGCGAGTGTGGTGGCGGCCACTGATGTGGACAGCAAAGTCAAAACTTTTAATGACATTATTGTTAAGCTTTACGACGTCCACGCTCCTTTGGGGTCGATTAAAACTAAACGTGCTCCGGCACCTTGGATAACAGAGGAGGTCCGTACAGCGATGAGGCGAAGAGATCAGTGCTTTCTCCGTTATAAGAGAGATCGATGTGAAGACAAGTGGAATGGTTATAAGACTGCAAGGAATCGGTGTAACTAGGTGATACGCAACGCTAAACGCCGACATATTCTACAAAACATTGAGTCCTCTTCTTCTTCCAGAGTCTGGAAGTTTCTCAGTACTATAGGCATTGGCAATAAGCAACAGCCTGAGTTCATCAACACAATTTGTTTGAATGACATCAATCGTTATTTCCCTTCAAACCCAGTGTCAAACGTCCATCCTGGATCATACGCTATCTGTAATTACACACATCATTAACTCTTCACTTGACTCAGGAACCTTTCCTTCTCTTTGGCGTAAGGCTTACATCATCCCTCTTCCTAAAAAAAATAACCCGTCACTTCCTGAACACTTCCGACCCATTTCCATTCTTCCCTTTGTGTCTAAAGTGCTCGAGGCCTGTGTATATGATGCCTAGCTTTCAGAATTTGTTCTAAGACATAAACTGCTTAGCCCTCTACAATCGGGCTTCAGGCCCGGTCACAGCACTGTTACTACCCTCCTTAAAGTGACTGGTGATATACGGAGGGGCATGGAAGAGACCAAAGTTACAGTGATGGTTTTGGTTGATTTCTCTAACGCCTTCAACACGGTCAGTCACGAAATCCTACTATCAATCCTTACGTATCATAAGATTACCCCAGATGCACTGGAATGGTTTTCTAACTATCTTCAGGGACGCCAGCAGTGTGTTCGTGTACAAAACTCAAGTTCGAGTTGGTGTGACCTCTGCCACCAGTGCAGAGGTCACACCAAGGCGGTATTCTATCTCCTCTATTGTTCTCTCTATTTATTAACCTCATTACTAAACACCTTCAGTGTGCGTATCACCTATATGCCGATGATCTGCAGATCTATTCACAGGAAAGGGTGGAAAACATAGCACGGGCCATCGACAACATCAACAAGGATCTAGACTGCATAAGATCGTGGTCGCTGAAGTTTGATTTGTCAATAAGCCCCACTAAATGTCAGGCAATAGTGGTAGGTAGTAAAAATATGATTTGCAGAGTCGACACAACTTCACTTTCTCCAATCGTCCTCAACGGCATAATTATACCTTGGAGTCCTGTAGTCAAAGACCTAGGCCTCCATATTGACACAACGCTTGATTGGCGAGCTTAAGGCACCCAGGTGAGCCAAAAAGTGACTGGAATCCCGCGAACACTATACCGTTTACAAAATTTCCTGCCTCCTAAAACGAAAATCTCTCTCATGCAATCCCTTATCATTCCTATAATTGACTATGGTGATGTGTGTTACTTCCACCTGAATGCAGACCTCCTTAATAAACTTGACCGTCTTCTCAATAACTGCATTCGATCCATATTTAATCTTCGCAAATATGATCATGTATCTACTTTACATTCCCAATTAAAATGGTTACCAATTCGTTTGCGCCGTGATCAGCGAGCGCTGACCACTCTCTTTTCTTTCCTTAACTCCCCATTCTCACCCAGTTATTTTGACCCCGACTTGCGCTTCCTGTCCGGCAACCACGACAGAAATCTTCGTTCAACGAATAATCTGCTCCTCCTGCGCCCTTCCCACCACTCTGATTTCGTAAATGCCTCATTCTTTGTGCAAGCAGTGCTGCTATGGAATGCACTCCCACTCGAAATCAGGATGTCTACCAGCCGTTACACATTTAAAAAGAACGTACATGATTACCTTCTTGAGAGGGCGGAATAACTTCATCATGAGTACACCTCCTTATAGTCTATTTTTTACAGCAAACGATTATAAGTATATATATTTTTGTGTGTTTGTATGTATGTACTTATAAGTATGTGTCTGTGTATGTATATGTGTATTTGTGTGGTATGTATGTTTATGAATATTTGTGTACATAATTATGTGAATATTTGAGTGTTTTATATTATGTTATCTGTATCCGTGTTAGTTGTTGTTAGCGACTGTAACCTCGTTGCACCTACCGTAGTAAATCTCTACACACCCCAACGGTTGGCTGGTAGAGAATTCCACAGGCATTAAGTCCGCCGATGTACACAAATGCATGAAGTTATAAATAAATAAATAAATAAAGGTGTTCCTGTGGACGCCATTAACACGAACTTCAGCAAGACTTTTGACAAAGTAGATTATATAATTCTTCAAAAATTAAGTAGAATAGGAGTAAGGGATCTATGATACAGTGGTTTGGATCTTACCTTTGCGAAAATTGACAGAAGTAGTAGTTAATGGATATTCTTCTGATAGGTATGGAGCTACTTCATGTGTACCGCAGGGCCCTATACTGGATCATTTGAGCCCTATTCTCTTTACCATATTCGTTTATACGGAATAAAAACAAACAAAACAATAGGTGCAATCAAGGCAATGTACTTCAAGATACAAATAAAATTTAATACCTAAGAATTACAATAGTTGCAGGTTTTAGATTCAATATTCATATCGGTGATACAGTTGCGAGAGCTTTTATAGTACTGAGATTTATGTTACGCAACACTAGACCAGAAATTTAAAAACTATATCCACTAAAATAATTTTAAATAACTCACTTACCGACCGTAATGCTTCACTTTAAAAATATAACCAGTGCCTGTCCCCTCCACATCAGCCCTTTCTTATGATGGTTGGCAAATAGTTGGAGGGGCTAAAAAGTCAAAAGGATAGGGCAAAAGGGCTTCCATTTCATTTTCAATTTCCATGGCTGCTTCTCGCAGCCATGGAAATTGCAGCGGCCTAAAACCATGGCTGTAGTGGTTACCATCTTGCCGGAGATTTCTAATGCCGGTAAGCCTATGCGGCCGTATTCAAGATGGCTCGGGCTAACCTTGCTAATGACTCCCGGGCGGAAGGGGTCAGGTTGCGCCTCGCCCAAAAGGCAGCTCGTGTGCTCGAATTCCGTGGGGCTGAAGGCACAAAGACGGCAGACTCTTTTGCCAAGAAACTTCTCATCTTTTGATATTTAATAATGTAATGAATATGTACATTACATTTAATAAAAATGATAATAATAATAAATTTTATTTTTGTCCATGAAGATGAGTCTGATACTGAATAAGAGCTTCGAAGAATTATCCAACTCATACGTGTAGTTCAAATAAATACAATAGGCGTATACTCTTAAAGTAACAGACACAGCTCCCGTGTCTACTATCAGAAAGCTTCGTACCTAGGGTTTTCCTTTTCATTGTCAAAACTTTCATTAATAAAGGTGTTGAAATTGTATCACCAACATTATTTATCAGCGGTCCTTTAGTTGAGTTGTAAGTACGAGTAGAATATAATAATGATGTGTCATGATTATTTTAAAATTGAAAAACTCATAACATTTTGCAATGCGTCTTTGGCACTGGTTTTGCTTTTATTTAAATATTAATATAATTTTAGTATACAAACATTTTACGTAAATCCATCATTGTCTATCACAGTTCAGTCATATTTGAATGCATTTTTTTATATGTTTTTAATGCTTTTAAAATTGTTATTATACTTGCTAATAATGTTAGTACTGTTTTGTAAACAGAATGTAAATATGCCTATCAGATTCAAAATACATTTATTTGAATAAGTAATCAGAGAATAATTATCTAAAAGACTGGTAACGAATAAAATGTTACGAGATCCTGTTTTCTACAGATACAATGGAAAATATCATAAGCAATCGAAGTTTTAAATAAATTCTCTTTCCAAAACAGAACGAGTATTCGTGGGTTTACAGGTACATAAGATGCTGTAGTTGTAGTGCATCAGACAGTCACAGCAGGCAGTGTTCTAGTTTCTGGTAGGCGTTGGCGGTGGCAGTGTAGCAAGGAAATCGAGAGCCCTTTGTATTTCTGGAGGAATCGGTGGTGGGGTTGGCAGATGTGCACCCTGAAAATTATGCGGGAAATTAAATTTTACGATTTGTTTTTGGTTAGGATCTCTTCATTTTTATCTATGCACTTTAAGGTGAAGCCTTAAACTTTGTTTTAGTGGGTTTTTTTTTGTCTCAAAGTCGTCAAATAAAGTGTACTATTACCAACCAAAAAAATTAATGCAATTACAGAACAGAACTTTTTTGCATATGGTCATTAGATTTGATTTCTATTGTATAATAAAGGTCTGTAAAACAATTACATTTTATTATTAGTTATCTCACTAGTATTCCTTTGAATTTAAGCAATGACATCGACAACCTATTTAGTAAGTTGATGTAATAGTAATAAGGTTAATAAAAAATTCGTACAATATTATTGGCACAATAACTATTTGCTTTTCCTATTTACCACATTAGATATATGATATGATTTCTTGGAAACATTATTACGTCGACATAAATTTGCTATGTGCTATTTTACTATGTTCATGAAACTTGATTTAAAAAGAACAAAACTTTAATTGATTATGTTTTTAAAAGACAACTCTCATTTAGAATGGAGACTTTACAAACATACATAAAATTGACACAAAGAACACCTAGACTCTGATCAACAAGTTGTGGATCACACAGTGTTCTGCCATGTAGGATTACAACTTACAACACTTATCGCAGTAGACAGCGGCGTTGCAACCGCTCAAACCAATGCGCAGTCGTAGCCAGTCTACATATTGGAAAACCTAATAATGTATAAAATAATGTTAAAAACGAATTTATTTAATTTCTCACCTCAGGTTTAAATCCATTATCATCATCAGCTATGTAGTTCAAGTTGATAACAGTTCCATCAGGTGCTGTGTAACTGAATCCGCCTTGGGCAACGATGACGTCAGCTGTATCAGGACTGCTAGCTTTTTTTAACGTCCCTGTCTCCTCGGCTTTAATGCCATTTTCTGTCTCGTAACTGGAAGCGGAAACATCAGACTTAATAAAAGACTTACTTTTAAATTGTTACTGCTTTTCTATCATACGTGTAACTTCACATATACAGTAGTTTGATTTACCACTAGGTAGAACCCGTACTGTAATAACCACACAGCTCAAAAATGTACATAACAATTTTTTTATTGTGAAATAAAATGATGTTATTTAATAAATAATATTTGTTAAGTCAAAGTCTCTCATCAGTAAACAAAAATTTTATAAATTGCAATAATAATAATGGATTTCTGGAATTTGTAAAAAATATTCTGCAACGATTAGACGACGAGTCTAAATTTATACAAATTAATAAAATTGAAGTGTCTGAATGAAATAAAAAATTAACAGATTTTTTTTAAATACATATGAAAGTATATTTACGTTTTTTCACCAACAATGCATTTTTTTTAGAAATTTGTCTCTGTTTAGAATTTTGTACCAATTTTAACAGGAATTTCACTGACAGAAAGCTGATGACATAAGGAGTAACTTAGGTCACTTAAATTTTATTTTAACCAGCTTTGCTCCCCGCGTTTACTCGTGATTTACAACAATACTTTTTTCTTAACGAATAAGGCTAGTAACTATTGTATAACAAAATATGAGTATACATTGCGACATAATCTTTGTAACATACGGCTAGGTTTGACCTTACATCAGATTTATGAAGGGGTCAAATCAATGATAACAAAGGCGTTAATTTGTGTATGTTGGTCATTCTTATGTAACACACAAAGTTATGTATACATTGCTTGAATTCTCTACACCTATTTACAGCAAAGGCAGACATCTCTGTCTGTGATTTGGATTGAATCTGTCTATCTGTTAGTATAGTTATGTTGCCGAGGCTTGAACTTTACGTACCCTCAGAGTTTAGGACTTACAAGACATGTTTTAGAGTACTTTTAAATACTTAAGTAAAAGGGTAAATACATAATATATTGTCTGTACTTTTCAGTAAAAGTAGCCGTATTTTGAAAGAAAACGAGGTTCTCTGATGAAAATTCTAAACTGTATTTTATTATGCAATTTTTCAATAAGGTAGCTTAAAAAAGATCTGTCTAATGACAAACCTGGGGCACCATACAAGTATATCTTTACTAAAATGAGTCGTAATGGAATGTAATTGAAATGAAAGTAAGTTGAATACTTCTTTTCTCTAGCAGTTTAGAGTTCTGTAGGCATAAATATACTGTTTTTTTTTTTAAATCCCTTCTAAGAACATATAAATAAATACACTGGCATTTTATCGAGAAGTAAGGAGAAAGAAGCGTATACGTACTATAATTTCAATTCCGTGCATAAAATATATCGCGCAAATATTAAAACATACGAATATTTATAAATTCCTGTCTCATCGACTGCCAATCGAGAGGTCTTGGGTTCGATTCCCGGGTTGGGCCGAAAGTTGTTGCTTGTTTCTAACAAGCAATTGGCAGTCGTCCCATGTTCAAATTGATGTTCAAATAAAACCGGTTTAACTAGTAGTCGATTTCAATAACTTAGGGATAATAAAGGCTAGGGAAATGATATATATTTCGTAAAATACAATATTTGTTTGGAAAAATGTAGTCCAGAACCTTTAGTCTAGATGTGAATCGGTCACGAACTATTCATGGACGTTTTGCGAAAACCCACGAATATATTATTTTCATACCAAACAATAAAGTTTACTGAAAAAATCAGATGTAACGACTAATATCAGTTATGTACATATTTGCTACGTAACTCAAAGCATAAACATTTGCATATATAATTTGTATGATGCGGTACTATTATATTAAGATTACTTGTATCGGTAAGATCCGTCAGGTTGTTGGTCGAACTCTTGTGCAACGATAGCTATCACTTTTTCTCCGCCTTGTGGTGCTGAAGATACTACGGCCAACACTCCAAACAGGAATAACACCCTCTGAAAAGTAGAAAAGATTAGATAAGTTTGTCAATATTTGAGTAAGTTTATTAATATATGTTAAAAACGATCACAAACAACGGTACTCTTTAATTATGTTTCCATGATATTTTAAGTCGAGTTTTTGTATAAATAGTAATTCTTCATCGCTATCACAGTCGTAAAAAATGTGTATAACGAATTGTTCGCTGTATTCCACTGAGTGATTGTGGTTACTTACTAGAGGCTCACAGAACTTCCTACCCCTCTCTGCACCTCAAGCAGGAGCACTATCAAGGTTGACGAGACACTATACTAGAGTTACAGTTTTCCTTAAAAGTCGTTAATTTTTTACTTCCAGGTGTTGTTCTCGTCGTTACATATTACTTTCTTCGACATTTGATGGATAGGGACTTTGATGAACTCTTTCTAGAGTACTTAGAGACTGGTGTTTTGTTTAAAAACGCCTTATACTTTATATATAGCATGTCTCAAAATAATCAGTTTTTGAATTGCTATTTATAAAATAGCAATAAAGTTTACTTGTATCGGTAAGATCCGTCAGGTTGTTGGTTGTTACTTTACTTAATTTAATAAGTCGGGATTAAAATTTTGTTTTCATCTACTTTTATACGTTTTTAGCAGTTACTAATTACAATTGCATCAACTATTAACACATTGTATCTTTCTCATCTATACCTACCTCTATATATCTATACCCATCTATACCTATACCTAAATAAAAACAATCAGTATGTAGATAGGTACATTTATAATAATGTAATTGAAGAAGAATGACAATACTTAAATAAGTATGCCCAGACTTTGTCTTATACTATTAACTAACATTAGTGGTTATACATTTTGATTTAAAACTTAACAGAAAAGTAACGTTCCTAGCGCCTGCAACTTTTCAAATAGTGATTTTTATCGAGAAGTAAAATTAAATTAATTTAAATTGTAAAGTTTTATACTGTATATATTTTATTATAATAAAATAAATTTTATAAATGGGACAATTGCGTTACAGAAATAAAAAAAAACTATCTTAATATGTATCTATATTACTCAGTCTAAAACATTTTGAGTTTCTGAAGCATACACAAACCATCTTATATAATAACTTTAAAACAAATATACCCCTAAATCATATTATATTTATCTATTAAAGAAAACTAATAACCTGTACCGGGAGAAAATTGACAGGTAATTAGTACTTAATAATAATAATAAATATTTTGGACATCTTACACAACGCCATCTAGTCCAAAACTAAGCTGAGTTTGTATTATGGGTACTAGAAAACTGATATAAATACATAAACATATTTTTTTTTGTAAATACATATATATTAAACATAGAAAAACACCCAAACTTCGAAACAAATATTTGCGGATCACACAAACATTTGGTCCGACCCGGAAATCGAACCCGAACGCTGACCACTAGACCAACAAGGCAGTCTTGTTAATAAAAGGACTGGTAAGGACGGACATTTTAAAAAAACACTATGTCTTCAAATTTAAGTTAAAAACCTTTTCTGTCAAAAGTAAACAATGCATGTAGCAAATAAATAACATTTAACTTTATGTAACGTAACGAATGACTCAGTGTTCCCCTACGAGGTCTGGGTGCAAAAGTTATTCAGTAGGTATTATATCTGAAACTTTAAATCATCTTCCTAGCTTTTATTCCTAAGTTTATTTGGGATCGGCTAGTAGCCGATTCAACTTGTTTTACCTAAATTTCAGTTTTTCCACGGTGCGACTGGCATCGGACCTCCACAACCCTAAAGGTACGCGTCCATTGGCCGGCACGCACGCACGGCACGCAACGGACTTTATTTTGCTTTGTATGGTTTTACATAGAGCTGCATCCACTATCCGCGCCGCCCGCACCGAACGCCGGCATTTATGAGCAAAAAATGCTTTGCGTGCCGGTGACGACACACAAATCAGTTCGCCGCTGGCCGGCTGGCATCGCCCACTGCTGTACGTCTTGTTTGTCTTATTTAAATATGGAGCGAACGACAAAAAAATGAAATGGATGACGCATTTTTGATTATATTAGTAGAAAGATATGAAGAATTATACAATTTAAAATATACACATTATTTTAATGTCCAAAGAAGAGACAATATTTGGGAGGAGATATTATGAATGATACTCTCAAAAAATTGTTCTTCAAATTTATTTCTTGAACCCACATTCTACGTTTAGTTTTAGTTCTTCTTCATCTTCCAACAAGCAACTAATAACAATGATATCTTCATCAATCTCCATGACCGAATACGTCAACTCACAACAAGAAAATACTCGAAACTAAATAAAAAATCCGGATACAGTGGACACATGCCATCGGCAAATCCGTTCAATCGGTTACGTGCCGTGCGTGCGTGCGGGCCCATGGACGCGTATCTTAAGATTTAGAGAGAGAACTGAAATTGGAAGATTGAACTAGTTGTCAGTATATTTGAGGGCACTGACTGAAACCTTAAATATGTAACTATTATATACCTAATGTAGGTAAGTAAGTTAGTAATTTAGTATGACTTTTAAGTATCGGCTAGTTCAAACAAAGATTATAAATACTTATATATATATATATAGACTGCCTCGTTGGTCTAGTGGTTAGCGTATGCGGCTGCTGATCAAGAGGTCTCGGGTTCGATTCCCGGGTCGGACCAAATATTATTTGTGTGATTCACAAATATTTGTTTCGGAGTCTGGGGTGTTTTCTATGTATAATATGTATGTATTTACAAAAAAAAAAAAAGTATGTTTATGTATGTATATCAGTTGTCTAGTACCCATAACACAAGCTCTGCTTAGCTTGGGACTAGATGATGTTGTGTGTCAGATGTCCAAAATATTTATTTATTATTATTATTACTTATATAATAACTTGAATGCAATGTTACAATTAATTTAAAGTGCCTGGATTAGCCACTACGTAGGTAACATTCTGTCAATTTTTCAAATATTTTACTTCCTCCTAAGTATCTACTTACGATCTTAACTTGTAGTTAATTTAGAAAGTAATTAATATGACTGCTTAGTTGTGCTACTTGTAAAATTGAAACATACAGGAAATTGGTAGATTAAATGTAAATATGTACAAAATTGTTAGTTTTATTTACTACTAACTAGTAAAAAATGAAGATTATTTAACGTATTAAAAGTATTTAACGAGTGAAAATAAGTTTTCTTTAAAGGTGTCTAACGCCTGTTCTGTTTCCAACGCATCATTCTGACGTTAAACAAAACATTTATCTCATTCAAACAGGAGTCCCCTTAATATATTATATACATATATTATGTGAAATTGTTTTTCACTCTTTATTTCTCAAACCTATAATCACTTACATTTCATTTATATCTACTGTTATAAAAACCGTTTAGTAGTGTTTAATAATATTTATTGAAGGATGCATATCCATGTCCAATGTGAATTACGTAATTACTAGCCAACTGGCATTATTTTAGGTCAAAAGTTTATGTTTAAGCAAACAAACGACTGCACGGTTGGCCTAGCGGTTTAAGCGGTCGCCACGCCCGCGCCGCTTCCTACTGTTTTAAATGCAAATATGTATAATTGTTTTAGAGTTCTCCATATTGTTTTTACATTATAACAGATTTTCTTATGAGCGCTTAGACTAAACATACCTATGCTTTTATTTTAGTGGTATACGTGGTAGTAACAAGAAATTTCAAAAAAGTTAAACTGAAAAAGAAAAAGAAGAAAAAAGAAAAGAAAAAAATATTGCTATAAAACTTAAATGTATAACATTACCTTCCTTCTGACCCAGTCAAAAAGAGAAGTAGAGATCAATTGCGATCATTATATTCATTATTTACGAGTAAGACAATTTAATTAAATTTATGATACACTTAAAGTTGAACTAAAAAGTAAATTTACTTATTTCTAGACTATATTTTTTCACTAAATCTATCATTGTTTTGACGGATACAAAAGGAGCTATAAGGTGCAGTCCAATCCAAAATATGTGTATTTCTTAATCTAATTTGGAATGAAAATTTACCTAAGTTTTAATAGTTTTTGTGATGCCAGAATGAAACCAAAACGCAGTGTTGTATTTAGCAGTTACGATCATTTTAAATGAATCCAATTTTGTTTCAAACTACATCTGGTACAGAAATTACCAGATGTAGTTTGAATAATACGGTATTGTTAAACTATTTATTTTTGAAATAAAATATCTCCTTACTAAAATTATGAAGAGGTAGAGTTTGTGATTTTGTAGAAAAGTAATATTTGAATCTACTGAAACAATTTAGAAAATTCTTTTAACAATATAAAGTCATGCGATGTATTTTGTATCATTTTAATATGATATAGCGAGTTTCTAAGACATATTCACTGGAAATGTGTAACAAAATGTGTTGGGTTCATTTATACGCATTTCATCAAAAACTGCTATTACTTGATTTGAAAATTCAATAAAAAAAAATGTTTAAAACTCATATCGAGTTTCGTGTTTCCCTAGCTACTATAAGATAAGAAAGATACGAGCGGAGACAAAGACTGAGGGCATCAGCTGTTTTTTCTAATGCAATTTTAATACAGAGATTCCTTTTATATAATGTGCAAATATATGTTAAAATAAACACGAAGGCTATTTAACATAGAAGTCGACGATAAAATACAGAGGATTTAATATGGCAGATTCTATCTATGTTCCCTAGCAAGTGGTGAGAATAAAGGGAATGATCACTCTTTACCCTTCAGACCCAAATCAGTTACAAATATATGTATGTATGATATGTTAATAAGGTTAATTTAAAATCTTTGAAGATATATTTTATTAATTTTGTAATAGGTTACGAATCATAAAAAGAAATCAATTGGTAAAAATTTATGGTTGTAATTAGTGAAGTGAGGCTGACAACCGATTATACAATTTTATTTAATTACTTGGTGCGGATTTTAATGGTTTTGAAGCATCTAATTTATTTATCGAGGTCATGTCAAAATCTGATATGGTTTGTCGAAACATCTACCTACATCACGAATACTAACGCTGATGGGAGCGGTACAGAAATTGTACTATTTTAACATAAAATTGTGATTTCCTCTCAACTTAATAGCAAAATTATATAAATTAAATAAAGTTTTTTTTTATTGTTGTAATGGAATAAGCGTTTGTCTTCCATCTCACTTAATGGAAAGTGTAGATGAAGACGAAGATGGAGTTATTATTAGAGATTAAATAAATATAAAAAGATTTAAGTTTAATATGGGACGCTAAATTTAAAGGTTCGTTTTCCTCGATAGCCTTTAAAGATAACATGTTATCTGTTGCAGAATACAATTGAAGAGGCAATACTTAAGTATATTTTTTTTAATTCATTAATTTTAAGTTAACAATCGTAAGTATTTAATATTTAACGACTAATTTGACCACATCGAAGACGTGTTTGTTTCGAATATTTGATGTTATATACTTACAAAAATGTTACACTAATCGTAATCAATTATTATAATCAAGTAAACACTATAATAGTCAGTGTACAAATATCAGTTTTATCCCATTAATGCATATTTATCGTCAATTTGTTCAATGAAATACTGACATATCTCAACACTGAGTGTCGATTACCTACGGGGATAAGGTTACGAAGGTTGACACGGCTCGACCATCATTAACTTTACCTTGTTAAATTGTAACATGGTATATTTACTGCTATGTTCGTTTTACAAATACATACGGACATAGAGGTCCTAAGATTATAAAATAAAAATGAAATTGAGTTTATCAAACGTTACATAAACAACTAATTATTTTATACGGAACTTGAAAAAGTTGCCTATTAAATTACCATAAAGAGTTGGTCACCATCACCATGCTGCAGCATAACGAGCATGGACACAATTACTCTTGGATTTCACTCATGCCTTTCATCAGTCAGAGTAGAGTCATTTTGGCAGCTTAAATATTTATAAAAATATCATGATTTTGTCTACATGGTTGGTCTGAGGTCAGGTCAAAAACAGAAAATTCTTCCATTCTACAATTACTATTTGTATTAAAAACGCAATTTCTAGATTCTAAATTTGTGATATTATTGTCTTTGTAAATATATGTGGGATCTGTCTTAATTAATCGACAATGAAGTCCAAGTCATATGAGTAATTATATCAAATTTAAAGCTGACACAAGCAAACATCTAGGTAAATAATCATTATTGTATGCCAGTTACCTTGTGTCATATTTAAATCTATGCAACATTGAGTGAATCTCTGATGAGCAAAACATAATTACATCAATCAGTAAATTAGTCTCTCTTACTAACTAAAGAAGTTTTTATTAATAGATTATTCACTTAAGTTAAAAACGAATTGGCCTATGCAACTTCATTGGAGTCTCTTTTAAGAAGTGATTTTTCTTTTTCACTGCACTGAGACTTAATCAAGGATCATAGAATATTCAATACTTAAAGAAATTTGAATTTTTTAAATTAAATTTAGAAATATTTAACATTATTACAGGTTGCAAAAAATGTGTGTCACTCTTCTGTATGTGTCTCAGTCACCTACAATTATAAATTTTATCCATACCATATTATATACATTTGCAATTATGTGAATTTATTTGACGATGATATGGGTTTGTATTTGATACTTCAAAGTAAAGCGTATTAACTTCAAAAACCGTTCCTAATGACAATTGTGACATTTTGTAATACGGGCTATAAAAAGCTATATTAAGAACACAATATATATGTTTGTAAAGACAACTGGTCCACTAGGTAAATTAAACAGTAACTTTTTGTGGATGCATTACCACCAGGTGAACCTCATGTGGGTTGTGGTCGTCCTATATACGGCAATTTTGCTTATTAACAAAACCATTCATCGACTGCCTCGGAGTGTCCTACACACTCTCACGGACAACAGCGATGTTCTCGACCTGTGCACTTTATAGACGTAAATGAAACAGACCCAAAGAATATATAGACTCAGAACAACAATTTATAGGTCATACTAAGTGTCGTTCCTCGTAAAGTTGGAACCCACAACACTGCGCGCCAATAAGCGGCAAGATAACCATTTGAAAAAATAAGTAAGAAATTTAAAAAAATGTTCACTTAAAGACACATATCTGCTCATAGTTCATATGCAATACTACAATTGGATACCTACTTAAGCGTAGTAACATATAACAAAGGTTTTTATGCCAACGTATGTCACTCACAGACTATTCTTAGCACTACCTAAATACCTGTGGATGCTGTGTGGTATGCAGATGTCGGCATACTCGTTATTTTGCAAGTGTATTGAGTTGTGGGAACTTGTCATACAATTCGAGAGTCACCTTAAAATACAATGTACTAGGTGAAAAAACAAAAGGTGTGCACTTAATTAACTGCTCACACGCCTTCGCAGCAATACAGGGACGGACTTATCAAACATTTCATGATAAAAAATTTTCACAATAAATTAGTTGCAAGTATATATTTTACGGAACTTAAAATTCACATTTTAATCTAAGCAAAATTTTCGTTTCAATGATTCTACGGATTTTTTTAGATATTTAAGTGAGTAAATAGTGAATAAAGATGTTTCTGACATCTAATACATGCCTATTTTAACAATCTAAATTTTCTATTCCTATCTACCTAAATGATTTTTGTGTAATAGGTTTGGCTGATGGCTGATGTCTATCGAAAAGTTACGCAAATCGTTATTAAATTTTTTGTTATTAGTAAGTGCAAATCAATTTTAATGATAGATATTTCTAACGTCTAATACCATCTTCACCAGCTTCGAACTAAGCGGAGCTTGTACTATGGCAGTTAGATTGTATTTTTACTAATATCTTTACTATTGTATTTTTACTAATTTACTAATTTGCTAATTTACTAATTGTATCTTTACTAATATTATAAATGCGAAAGTAACTCTGTCTGTCTTTCCGTCTGTTTTTCTTTATATTTAAGCCTACTAAAGTATTTCTACTCTACCTGATGGAAAGCATGAGTAGAATCCTGAAGTAGGAGCAACCATCCTCATTGTGAGTGCATACAATGCAGCACGGTCACCCGCACAATAGCAGTTTAGTGAGAGGTTTCTGCATTATTCAAATCAGCTTGGCTCATATAAAATTTGGTATACAGATAGTCTAGAGTCTGAGAATGACGTCGGCTACTTTTTATTGCATTACAAGTAAAATAAAATTTCAACCTTAAATGATTCATGTTAGTTATATTTTTTTGCCACTAACTTGTTTATGAAAATCATCGACAGTGTGATAAAACAATCTACATTTACAATTGGACGATTCCTTTTATTACATCCTGTAAATAATGTTATTCCAACTTTCGTAACCTTGATAACTATTTACATATACATATGTCGTAAACATTTTAGGATAAATTTTAAACAGAGCAAGTAAAGGATCTGTTTTGTATCTATAGTACGTGTACAAATCTACGTTTACTTGAATTTTAAAAACGTTTATTTCATGTAGAAGTCCTGTTTGCAGAACATAAATTGGAAATGTAATACGCACATTTAAAGTGCTAAAAACAGGATTCATAAAGCAGTTTAAATCCTGAGATATGTCACTGCTATCAGGTAATACATTTTCACTTGTCTAAATAAAGATGTCAAATCAAATAAAAGCCGCAGTCTTGCCAACACAGTCTGCATTTTGTTATTTTATCTTGCTTCAAAACAAATGTTATCTCAAATGTTGATGAAAATATTTTTATTGTTCACTTACTGAATATCTTCAAAAATAAGAATATTATTAATGATATTATTTAAAAAATTTACATGCATTTTATTCAAATTAGTTATAAGTAATAAAAAAACGTATCACCGACTTCAATGCATTTAATCATTATTTATTGATTATTTTTATACTTTCCTAAGGTTGCTGGGTTTATTTTTCTTTAATTTTCAATACCATAATAGCAACAACTATAAACTAAAAAGTAAAAAGGATCTAAAACCAGACAGTAAGTAAACATGATAACATTTTAATTACAATAATGTTTTAATGAATAAAGTTTTACAAGAAAACTTGAGTTCAAACTACATACGAATAGACCATATAGGAAGAGCTTTATACAAATTTTGCATAAAACGATGGTATTCTTGTCACACAGGTAAACAGCAAAGATTTTTGTAAAGGTTATAATAATATATTGTAGATGCAATAAGTACACGAAGCGTTGCATAATAAATTGCGGCAAACTTTAGCCCTATACAACAAGTATGGTCACGCATTTAAAAACAAGACAAATGTTAAAACAGGCTTTGAAGTATTCAAGTAATTATTAAGCTTCAAGTTATTACAAAGTGCCAAGTAACCATCTAAGACATTTTTGTTTTATTTCAATAGGTTATAGATCTTGAACACAAAACTCTCTGAGCATTTATACTTAACACTAAAAGTTCATTAATCAACAGTTGAATACTTTACTAGCTCTTTTAAAAAATATTTATGATACCATTAATATTTTAACGATTGACATTGTAGTTAACAGCTGCATGTATTTTATCTCTGGTCATATAGACGAAAAGGATAATACTCAGCTTATTGGGTTAAGGTTGAGAGGTGTCAAATAAGTTTGAACGGATTGAGAAAAAACATGGAGTCCTTAAGGTCATTTCAACCTACAGAAAACAAATGTGATAATTAATTCAGAAACATAATTTAAACAATGATGTGTTGATATTGACATTAGGCAATAGTATTATGTGTATCGTAGTAATATTTACATAATAAACGTATTATTCTATATAAGAGTATGTGGGTTAAAGGACGGAACAAATAAACACAATTTATAACCATGTTATTCACAAATATAAACAAATTTTGTTTTATGTATATTTCTTGAATCAGGATATAGTTTGATTATTAATATTTCCTATTTAATTTAACTAAAAACAGATGATTATCTGTGATATTTTGCCTACATCAAGTAAATGCTAACCTGCAACATCCCATTTAAGAGGTCAAAAGTTTATGTGCCAGGACTGGTTATAATTTATTCAATCATTGACGTATATTTAAGGTGAGGTATCATTATTTTTATATTAATGTTAATGAAAACAATTATAGTACATGATTAATTAATTTAACAGTAGTTTTTTACGTGTTGCTATAAATCATTCCACGGATGAAAGAGGCAAAATATTTTAGACAGTTAAACGACTGCGGGCGATTAACTATAAAAAAATCGTTCAAACATTATCTACGCCTTATTTTTCTATGTAAGATGATCAATAGGCTTTTATGATATTTTTTTCTATCGAAAAGTGTCTACGGCTAGGATTATTGAGAGCTTAATAGACACATATTTAGTTATTAAACATTAAAAAAAATATTATGTATAATCTATATGGGATTAATTATGTGTCTTATCTAAATGAAATCTTTTTAAAAGGAGAACATTTATAGTAAGAAAATATGATAATAATCAATATCGTGTAACAAATATATATAACATAGATCAATTTAGAATGAGACTTAGAAACTTACCATTTTCATATTGACACTTGACGATTCAGTTTCAGTATCAGTTGTGATAATCCTATGAAGTGAGTACCCGCGGCGTGTGCGCCCGATTGTACTTAGTCGCCTAATCACCTGTCCCTTTTATAGAGACGTGAGTTTGTCTAGCCATTGCATACAGCTGGGGGAGCCTGTACTGACTGCACAATACAGGGCTGTACTCAGAACACTTTATGTTATTAAAATTTATAACTGATTATTTTGTTAACATATTTAACATTACTAAGTGATGAATGACCAACTTATTAACTACGTGATAAAAAAATAAAAGATCTTTGTTTCTGAAAACCAAAAAAATCTGTTAGTATATGTACTAAATACTTTTACCTCGTAAATACTTTTGTCGTTGCTCATAGTATGAAATGATCTTTAAGCCTGAATGTTAATAAGTAAAACTATAGTAAAATATATTGTTACTTTACTAAAATATAGTTTTACTTGATTTCGTTTTGTTTTAAACACTTGTCGGTTTTCATCATATTTTTATATACATACTCGACCAAAAGGCGGACCTTTTTCTTGCACAGAGAATTAGCATTGCTGATTAACGTGCAGCATTAGGTATAGCGCGCTATAGTCTTTTGGGACCGCTACCAGTAAGCGATGATGTGGAGGAATGTTTTGAGGCTTGTAAGTAAATATTATAAATATTCTTTAACTTAATCACTGTAATCAAGTAATTAATTTAATCTTTTTAAAGTTAAGTTTTTTAGTCAATTTAATCAAAATATGTACTTACAGTACCATCTCTTTTGCAAAGTTACTTTTCATTAACTCAATTTAAGTTAGTTACAATTAATTTTGTGAATATAATGTCTTCAATAAATTAAGTTAATCCTATAATAGACTATTGATGTTACATATAAATATTGTTGTATTTTTACTCTAACTTACTAGCTATCACATCGTCGATCATATAGCAGAATCTTCTTAAATATTATTTCCCTGTTTAATAATGAAATTATAACAACACCGATAAGTATTTGAAGCCAAAATTGCGGCTTCACGGCTAAACCGCTACTCCAATTTCAATAAAATTTGACGTTAACCCAAGGAAGAGTCGGGGGCAAGAGTTAGTATGCTAGGTGTAAGTTATGCTAAAAGTTTCATAAGAATCTACAAAGGTTCAGAAATATATATTCTATGTTCGCGTATGATAAATCTTTACGATGATAGTTCATATTAAATAGGGCAATTATGTGAAAGAAAACACCTAAAACAAACTAAAACTACTTGACCTCGTATTCATGAAAATAATAAATACAATAGACATATCTGCATGTTTGAAGTAATGGGTATATTTCGTACAGATGTAAATTGAATTAATTTCATAAACATATTCTTCTTTATTGTAAATACATTACATATTATACATAGAAAATACCCTACACTACGAAACAAATATTTGCGGATCACACATTCTGTCGGCACAACAGTCGCATACATTTCCACTGTACCACCGAGGCAGGCAGAGGATAAAGGTATGCCACCAGCCGTGGCGAACATTTGGTTATGTGTCAATAGCAAAAATCATTCTATCATAATACAAAAAAAAAACTCTGAAAACTTTTTGATTCATTATAAATGCTCTTTTAACAAGGACGAGTCGATGTTGAAATGAAATAAAACAAGCTGTATGTGAGTTATTAGAGAAAATATATTTTTATTTGAAAGGCCCATTTATGACATTATTTACGAAATATGACATCCTATAAATGTAAACCTCGGATTCGAAAGGTGGCACGGATCCGAGTGGTCCAACTTTTAATTACTCTACTGTATAGATCCTGCTGAACCTGATTGCCTGCGTTATGTTGACTTTCAGGTCATCGGTTGATTGCGGATTACTGGCTTAGATCTGCGACTTGAGAAAACCCCACAAGAAAACGTCTAGCGGGATCAAATCGTGATCTTGGTGGTCAATTCACGTCACCTCTGAGAGAGATAACCCTATCCTCGAACCGTTCATGCAGAATGTCCATTGTGTCGCTCGCTGTGCGCTCGTATCTTGTTGGAACCATATCGTTCAAGTCAGGCAGAAATTTTTAATCATTGATCTGTAACGCTCGTTGTTGACAATAATTCACTCGCCATCATTGTTTTCGAAGAAGTACGGACAAATGACGGTGCCGGTCAAAAATCCAAATCAAACAGTAACTTTTTGTGGATACATTACCACCTGGTGAACCTCATGTGGGTTGTGGTCATCCCATAATTCCCAATTTTGCTTATTAACAAAACCATTCATCGACTGCCTTGGAGTGTCCTGCACACTCTCACGGACAACAACGATGTTCTCGGTCGATGTGGCGTTCCTTTGACGTAAGGATGTGGGTTGGTTGTGTACCGAACCAGTCATCTCGAATTCGGTCACCAAACGTTGGATAGTCGACTTTGAAGGGACACCGCGTCTGCCGTAAAATGGACGTAATGCGTGCAACAATTGCATTATCGAACACTTATTTTGATAATAAAGTTTTATCATTTGGACGTGCTGCTCAACCATGTAAGTTGCCATGGTGATTTCGCTGATTGAAGTAATAAGAACGCATTTGACAGATGATGCAAAAAAAAAATGAAAAATTAGAAAATACTAAATACTCTAGTTACTAATATTTTCAGAAAGTAGCAAGAAGAGCGAGTTGTACGGTAATTCTTTAGTTACATAGTGTAACGATGTTAAAGATAGTTTTATTTGACCGTTAACCAATGTGCATTCGTGTAGTCCGTCCCCTTGTTGTAACATTATCTTGTTCAACGTACAATAGAATAACCATCAAGATTCTCGTAAAACGACGGCCAACCCAACACATAAATGGTACGCACGCTTTATGTCAAACGCATTGCAAACTGCACCGTGAAGATGGCACTGCGTTTGGTATTTTACAATATTTATCTATTAGCTTCATTGGTACGGTGACACACTTAGCTAGGTATGTATTCAAATTATCCACCAGCTGGACCTCAGATTGACTCGAATGTCCAATTTTACTGTCTTTGTAAGGTTTGTTAATAAACTTTAGGAACATACTTTGAATATGTGTTTTATGAGTTATTTTATTGCACCATGTAGGTTTTGCTTTATTTAAACATGCTAATAAAATATCATAATGGTTTAAGAAATTTATAATTATGTGTAATTTGTTACATCTGTATAACATCATATTTATTTTAAATGTAAAAGTACGGTAATATTGTGATACAATTAGTAATAAAACAAATCAATTTAAATAATAAATTTTATGCAAAAATAAAGCTATGTGGTAATTCAATTCCAAACAAATTTTGTTGACATGATATAGCTGAAGAGGTAGCTGTTGTGTGTGTGTGTTGCTGTTGTTAAAAATCCTATAAAATTGAAGATTTCGTTTCTTTGGTTTGGCTTAACGTAATCCCAGAGTAATCTCTGGGATTACGTCATGAATTTCTAAAATACTTTCCGTGTTAAATTAAATAAATAAATAAATATTTCGGACATCTTACGCACATCTTCATCTAGTTCCAAACTAAGCAGAGCTTGTATTATGGTTACTAAGCAACTGATATAAATACATAAACATACTTTTTTAATTTCATATACTACTCATGTTTCTGTATGACTGGTTAATATCACGATCAGTTTGGAACTGATCGACTGGAGTTAAATATTTCTATCAATAACAACTCAAAATATCGCACTGCTGAGTTCAGGTTCCCTCTCAGAAGAGGGTTAAAGCAATATGTCCACGTGGGCCGAGTGCGCATTGGGGACTGGAAAGTCAACGTTGTGCCTACGTAATCTTACCGTTAGATCTTTTCAAACCATGCGAAGGCCTCCAACTCATCTACACGACTTTTATTCTATGATAACAATTGGGACCACTGCTTGATGGACCTAACGAGACGGTCTAACGGATGAACTAATCATGCATACGCTCATTGTATAAAGCCACTGCCGGTCACCTATCGAAATACTGGCCGCGTCGTCGTCGCTTACCTTTGGTGATTGTTTCTAGTCATCTAAGAAAACTTAGCTATGAGTACGGCTACTACTACATATCTATAAGTAACATTATCTTATTTCTTTTTAATAATAAGTGATAATAATGACACTTCAAAAACAAGTAGATTGCTCATGAGAAATTTTTCCTGATTTTTTTAAAGTGAATATAGTAAATATTTTCATTGGTTTCTTACTTCCTAGTGTTTTCCATTCTAATAAATTCTTCACATATAAATAACACTAAAATTAAGGTACAAGTGTCAGTTAACGATGTAACAATACAACCACTTTATTTTCTGTTAAACGGTTAATTATAATCACTATGTTGATAATTGTTCTCGTTTTCAAAAAGTACTTATTGTGTAAACTCTAACAAGTCGTCGCACCAAATTTAAAACAATAAAAGTATTATAGTATTGTTTTCGTGCACAAAAGTTAATTACAGTAAGCGTGTATTCGAATTCCAGCGGAGGTTAATCTCATTGCTTTACTAGATGGTTGATAATAAGGATCGTTTGTGTGGGACTGTTTCACACACCGAATGTTCTGCAGGTATGCACCACTATCGCACGCTCCCACCCCCACCCCTCAAACACTTAAAAACTGTTTAAATATAGGAACGAGCCGTAAACTTTAAAAAAATCCATATAATACTTTTGATGCAATCTGGGAATTAAACCCAAGACCTCTTGATCGGCAGTCTCGTGAATAATAATTTAACAGTAAGTTTCCCTAGAAAGAGCCAACAAAAGTTCATTTTGCACTTTTGTTAACATTCTTCGTTTGAAAATTCTCACTTATTTTTCTACAATATTTAAAAACATAGTAATAATAGTAAACTATTGAAATGTAACATTTATTGTGTTTTCTAATAGAATAATACATAAACATTAATATTGTCTGTGAATGTAAAAATTATAATTTTTGACAAATGTCTGATCTAGCTTGAGAAATAAATAAATTATATAAATACGTAAACAATGGTACATTTGTAATGTACTTAACTCTAGTTAAGTTTACTTAACTAAGTTTTTTTTAAGTCAATGCAAGCGTGTGATCTAGAAACGTTACTTTCATCAACATTGACATAAGTAGAACAACACCCACAAAAAGACAATGTCGGTGTCTTATCTTTTCTACCGATTGAGGTTTACTTCTTTAGTAATACCTGTTACAAATTTACATAATTTAAATTAAAAATATAGTATGTGTAGAGTTACAACAGCAACATTTTATTACTAAATTGTCCTATGGCTACCATATTTTTAAAAACTACAGTACTTATTATCTTCCTCAACTTTTTTTCATTCAACCTTGATCATAAGCAAAAGGTTTTGGTGAAAAAGGCAGCAATATTGGTTTTTATTTTAAAAATGTTTTGCCACTGTATTTTTTATCAGAGCACCGGAACCCGAACTCTCTTGGAGCCTAACCTCCTATTTCCCAGGAAGACTAATATTAGAAGAACAACGCACGTGTGATTCTTAGATTGATCCATGTCCTTGGGTGGCGACATTTATTTCTCATCTGGTAACCCCTTTATCAGAATATGTTTTTCGTAAACAAACTAAAGGATCAGCTGCCTTCTCATGAGTTTAGTATCCTATTAAAAGACTTTGAGTTCCTGTTTCTCATAAAATCTTGAGCCTTGTCTGATTGGAATTCATTTTAATTTAGAAGTATGTTTTTAAATAGCACAAACCCAAAAATATATATCAGTTTTTTACCAAGACGATAAATCAAGTACATTATGAAGAAGACACTGTGTGTGTTGTTGCTTATTCAATCAAGCTGTCATTAGGTACAAGGATGATATCAAAGAGGCATTCAATTAACATACCTACCTTTAGCAAAAAATATCAAGGGAATTAATAAGCTTTAAGTTATTCAACATTCGCTTCTTACTGTGCCAGGCGCATTAGACAACACGTTGAAATACTACCAATAAATTTGCATTCTCAGACGGCTAATCCCTGATATATTTTTATATCTTTCCAATTCGAATCTTTAAGGCAGTAAAATCTATATCTTATATCTTACATATAAAATTCTCGTGTCACAATGTTCGTTCCCACACTCCTCCGAAACGGTTTGACCGATTCTTATGAATTTTTTTATGCATATTCAGTAAGTCTGAGAATCGGCTAATATCTATTTTTTAAACCCCTAGGAGGCGAGCGGAGCCGCGGGCATCAGCTAGTCTTTATATATATAATTCTTGTGTGAGTGTGTATGTCACTGAACTTCTCTGAAACGACTGGACCGATTTTGATGAAATTTTTTGTGTGCGTTTAAGGGGATCTGGGAATGGTTTAGATTCGCAATTGGACCCGGTAGGTGGCGCTGCGATCAAGTTCTGGAATTTTAAAGTTGGGCGGTACGAAGTTCGCTGGGTCAACTGGTAAGTATATAAAATTCTCATGTCACAATGTTAGTTATCATACTCCTCCAAAACTACTTGATCGATTGTTATGGAATTTTATGGGTTTATTCAGTAGCTCTGAGAATCGGACTTAAACCATTTTTTACACTCTTTTTTAATAAAGGATGAAACAGATGTGAGTGGAGCGGGTATCAGCTAGTCTTTATATATATAATTCTTCTGTGAGTGTGTATGTCACTGAACTTCTCTCAAACGACTGGACCGATTTTGATGAAATTTTTTGTGTGTATTCAAGGGGATCTGGGAATGGTTTAGATTGGACCCGGTAGGTGGCGCTGCGATCAAGTTCTGGAATTTTAAAGTTGGGCGGTACGAAGTTCGCTGGGTCAACTAGTATATTTTATAAAATACTCATTTCACAATGATAGTTGCCATATTCCTTTGAAATGGCTTGATTGTTTCTAATGAAATTTTGTGTGTTTTTTCAGTTGGTCTAAGAATGTGGCGTTGACTATTTACTCCTGGGTAATAAAAGAAAAAAACGGACGCACAGTCGCGGGAATCAGCTTATTGTAGAAAATAAAGTTTTATTAGATTTCACTGTTAAACGACTATTTATTTTATGTATATTTTTTCATTGAAAGGATTTTTAAGGAATGATATCATTTATTAAAAAAGCTAGACTGAATGGTATGTAGCCAATTTTAGAAATCCGAAACGCACAATCGCACGCGAATTAGAACTAGTTTCAAACCTGCACGACGTCAATTAACTAGAGATTTATAATACTTATGTAAATTATTTATAAGTAAGTGGAATAATATTGTAAGTATTGTATGAGTATAATTTTTTTGTATTATTCTATACAAGATACTAGACCTTTGCTTATTTTTTAAAACTGCTGTGCTCGAGTAAGGCTTAGGAGAGAGTTAAAGCCGTACGAGTGTGGATTGGGGATTTTCAAGACCCGTTGTGGCTACGTAATCTTGCCGTTGGATGTTTTCAAGCCGCCCGAAAGCCTCAAACGAAACATACGACTGTTATCTTATGATTATTATAGATGATAACAACCGAAACAGGCTGCAAACTTGACCTCCCATCGGTCACCCATCTAAGTACGGAGCGCGCCGTCGTTCCTTACCCTCGGTGATTGTTTCTAATCACCTAAGGCCGAGTCTGACAATTGTATTTTTATGCTCATACAAAATTGACATTCTTATCACCTGAATCATCATCATCATTACATTTCAATGCTAACATATTTTCACGGATCTCTTATAGGTTTTGCACAAAATGCATATAAAGGTACAAAATTGAAGAAAAATTATTATTAATCTTCTTTATTTTTATTGTAAAGCAATCCTACATGTTTCATTAGGATTTAATTGATATGTTTCTGGCATTTTTAGGGTTCCGTAGCCAAACGGCAAAAAAACGGAACCCTTATAGATTCGTCATGTCTGTCTGTCTGTCTGTCCGTCCGTATGTCATAGCCCGTCCGTATGTCATAGCCACTTTTTTCGGAAACCATAAGAGCTATACTTTTGAAACTTGGTAAGTAGATGTAATCTGTAAACCGCATTAAGATTTTCACATAAAAATAGAAAAAAAGCAATACATTTTGGGGGTCCCCATACTTGGAACTGAAACTCAAAAAAATATTTTCATCGAACCCATACGTGTGGGTGTGGGTATCTGTGAATAGGTATTCAAAAATTATGTTAAGGTTTCTACAATCATTTTTTTCTAAACTGAATAGTTTGCGCAAGAGATACTTCCAAAGTGGAAAAATGTGTGTCCCCCCTCCTGTAACTTCTAAAATTAGAGAGTCATAGAACTAAAAAAAAAATATGTTATACATTAACATGCAAACTACAAAAGAAAATTGATTTGAACGAGATCTAGTAGGAAGTTTTTTTTTTAATACGTCATAAATCGTAAACTGCAATTTACCTTTCATTCAATCAATACACATAAAAACATCGATCCAAGTTACAACGAACTACAAGAACTTTTACATGATGTTACTTGCTGATACGGAACCGTCATGGGCGAGTCCGACTCGCACTTGGCCGCTTTTTTTTATTTATACCTTTTTTAGTTATACCTAATAATCTTGACAAAAAAAAACATTTCAATTTTATTATTGTAATTAAATTTTAGTTTTTTTTTATTCCATTGAATTTATCACAAATTTGCGTTTGAAATGTATATTTGCAGTATATATTACTTCTCTATTTGCCTGAGCTATTATAAATTTCATTACAAGGGGACATTTACTCCCCTACATTTCGGACATCTTACACACAACGCCATCTAGTCCTAAAATAAGCAGAGGTTGTAATACTAGACAACTGATATTAATACATAAACATCCTTTTTTCTGTAACACACAGAAAACACCCAGACTCCGAAATAAATATTTGCGGATAACACAAACATTTGGTCTGACCCAGGAATCGAACCCGAGACTTCTTGATCGACAGCCGCATACGCTAACCAACTAGACCAACAAGACCGAGACCTCAGTCACTGGTGGAGAGATATTGCGATATACATTTATCTGTTGCTCCCACTGATTCTATTTTTCTACGCATGCGCGACGCAAGAAGAGAGAATGCGTGCAGTGAGACTACAATTATTCCAATCCTACTTCGTATATTTTTATCCCTTACGCTCGAACAGATAGAAATATAGAAAGTAGGGAGAATAAAACAAAAATGAGACCCTTGCGCTTGACAAAAATGTCCCACTGAGAACACACGCATGCGCTTGTATTTCTATCTCGCTGAGTGCAATGAGTAAGACTGCAGCAGAAAATTATTTCCCAAAAGTAGATAATATTGCCTAAATCCTTTATATCGTATCTTCAACTAGCTGTTGGAACATACATTTATCGCAAAACAGGGTCGAAGTTAGTTATCAATCTACTAAGTAAACTGAGTGTTTGCACATCATACCATAATATTCAGCTTCATGAACCTTTCCAACATTCTTTTCACGTTCTGCAGCAACAGCAACAATACGATCTTTCAGACTGTTGTCTGGTACAATAAAACCAGGTTTATGACGACGATCCCAATTTTTTCCACAGAGAAAGCATAATTCATCGCATCTAAAATTGCTTTCACAGGAATGTGTAGGAAAACCTGAAAATAATATGGAGGAATCAGCTGAACACTCACTTGGGGTTGGGTTTCGAAATACGTCACCTGAATCTGAGGGTTTTGGTGGTGTAGGGGGCTTAAGGGAGTTAGTCTTAATCCCCCCCAAGTAATTTTGGCTGCCGGAGTTGCGTCTAAATATTTAAAAAAAAAAATCAAAAATTCTTAAATACAATTGCAATTATGCAAAACGGAACGTATTTTTATGCTTTAGAACAGTTTTTAAAAAGGTAATTTTTAGTTTTTATATGAAAAACGTGAAACGAAACGCAACATTTTGACACTAATTGACAGCAAATTTCAAATTTATGTGTCATTCCTTTGCTTTCGAGTTTAAGTGAATGTGTTCTTCCGTATCGATTTGTGTTTTTTCTACGACTTGGCTACGTTCTTGGATTCTGTTTGGATTGCTTTACTGTAATTAATTAATCAAGGTAATTATATTGGCACAATCCGACTTCATTGGGTTAGGTTAGATGGGTAAGGCGGGAGCGTAGCGCAGCGAAGCTGCCGCCTTACCCATCGTGGTTATTTTTTTTTAAACCACCCAGAAATAGGAGCCCCGCGTAGCGGGGCTCCGTCGACTATAATGCATAAAGCAATAAAACATGCATATAAAGTGGTATAAATAGTGTTTGTACAAATTTCTGTTTTTGATTTTTCCAAAGGGAATCAAGTATTTTCGGCGGGTAAAAATGGTGAGGCAGGGTTCAGAGGGTTCAGACCCCTCCCCCATCTCCCCAAAAACTCACAACCCCTTAAAATGGCGACGTATTTCGAAATTTTTACCATTTCTGTTTTTAATTTTTTCTAAGGGAACCAAGTATTTCCGGCAGGTAAAAATGGTGAGGGGGGGTTCCGACACCTCCCCTCCCTCCCCCCCAACCACTCACAACCCCAGAATCAGGTGACGTATTTCGAAACTTTAACCCTCACTTGATTATATAGCAGGATTACTCGAAATCAATGGTTCATCAAATGATGATGATAGCACTTGAGATTTTCCCCTTCGTGATGCTGGCTTGGATGATGATAAACTATATGGTTTTCGGCACTTATCATGAAAACGATACTCTTCATGATTTATCTATTGCTTCAATTTATTATCACTTGAGTTTTTTTAATTTAAGTATTCAATCCTCCCATTTTCACAACAGTTGTTGCATCTTGCGTTTTCTTCATACAAATAGAACATAAAAATGAGAGATCCATTATTTCCTTTCTAATCGAAAACAGTCAATCAAATTTATTTTGTAAAAAAATCTCTCTTTGACAGTTAGACTCGCAAAAATGAAATATCCCTGAAAAGACAGTTTGAAGTATAGTGACAGTAAGTTACAAACAGTTGAACATTTTCTGCTGCAGTCTTACTCACTGCACTCAGCGAGATAGAAAAACAAGCGCATGCGTGTGTTTTCAGTGGGACATTTTTGTCAAGCGCAAAGGTCTCATTTTTGTCTAATTCTCCCTACTTTCTATATTTCTATCTCTTCGAGCGTAAGGGATAAAAATATACGAAGTAGGATTGGAATAATTGTAGTCTCACTGCACGCATCCTCTCTTAATGGGCCGCGCATGCGTAGAAAAATAGAATCAGTGATAGCAAGAGATAAATATATATCGCACTCTCTCTCCACCAGTGACTGACATCTCGGTCTTGTTGGTCTAATTTGACCAAATGTATGTTATCCGCAAATATTTGTTTCGGAGTCCGGGTGTTTTCTATGTATAATAAGTATGTATTTACAAAAAAAATATGTTTATGTATTAATATCAGTTGTCTAGTATTACAACCTCTGCTTGGTTTAGGATTAGATGGCATTGTGTGTAAGATATCCGAAATGTAGCGGAGTAAATGTCCCCTTGTAATGAAATTTATAATAGCTCAGGTAAATAGAGAAGTAATATATACTGCAAATATACGTTTCAAACGCAATTTTTTGATAAATTCGATGGAATAAAAAAAAGAAATAATTTATTACTCTAATAAAATTGAAATGGTTTTTTTGTCAAGATTATTAAGTAGAAAAAAAAGGTATAAATAAATAAAAAAATGCCCGAAACATATCAAGTAAATCCTAATGAAACACGTAGAATCGCTTTAAAATAAAAAAAAGAAGATTGATAATAATTTTTCTTCAATTTTGTACCTTTAAATGCATTTTGTGCAAAAACTATAAGAGATACGTGAAAATATGTTGGCACTTTTTTGTAGAAAATTAAATTTTGTACAATTCTGTTCTAGGATTTTTTTCTACTTTTAGCACCCTTTTGCAATTTATTTGCACCCTTTGCCGGTATTGCAGCACCCTGCAATTTTAGTATATTAATGTACGAAGACTTACGAAAAATTTCGCGTTGGTTGCAGGTGTTCAACTAAAATGGCAAAGTTAAGCCTTCATTGACTGGACTATAAGCCGCGGGCGGAAAGCTAGTATAGACATAAAACAGTAGAAATAACAAAATAGATGGGTTTATTAATATGTGTTCCAATTTATATAATACTACTACTAATATTATTATAATGTAAGTTTGTTTGTTACGCTTTCACGCAAAAACTATTCAACCGATCATCATAAAACTTTGTACACATATTCTTGGAGGTATTAGAAGTAACATAGGATACCTTTTATGGAAAAAAAAATGTTTACGAATTTTTTTACCGCGATAACTGAAATAGACGCGGGCAGAGCCGCGGGCGAAAGCTAGTCTCTCTATATTTCTTTGAGCTACCGGAGGCACCATGATGCAGAAACATGTCAACAGGCCGCTATACTGTTGTCACCGTGCTGCATTGTTATATTGTCTACATTCACTCTTGGTTGCCTTGGATTCTACTCATGCTTTGCATCAGACAGAGCATAGTCACTTTGGAGGGTATTAAGTGAAAAAGAATGTAGGCGTGCTCATAGAATTTCGAAATTATACGCAAATCTATTTAAGTCTGAAATGAACTCTAAACTATGACATTAACTACCAGGGATACCTACCTATTTCTATAATGCTAGTAGTGTGCTACAAGGACGAAGATATAACTACGTGTCGTCTGGAAGCATTCCACGGTTATTATTTCTGATTTCTAGTTTGAGTTGAACCGGATATATCCAAGTAACATTTGAAGTAACTATTAGCTGACGAAACTCAGTATATATAGTTCTATAAATATCTAGTAGTCTTTCGGCTATAGGGTGTTAATCACTGACGACCCAGAAACTAAATTGACATGTTCGTGTTAGTTGGAAATACTACTAGAGTTAGTTTAGTTACGTGAGTAAGCAAATATGGTAAAATAAAAACAGAAATTAATAGAAAGGAACTCTCGAGCCTTTAAGAGTAGAGTAAACACGTTTCTTTTGGATGGGCGTGTACCATCTTCGTCTTCATCTACACTTTGAATCAGGTGAGATGGAAGACAAACAACAATAAAAGAAAAAAAAAGAAAGGAGACATACGGGATACATTAAATTTAACCTGCTAATAAATATAAATGGATGGGCACAATACAGAAAATGTTAGAAAGATCAATACATATAAACTGTAAATACGTACACCGCTATTATTTATTTATTATTTCATTCAAATTCAAAAACTACAATGAATATACTTGAATTAAATCATGAATAAACTAAGACTGCGCTATAGTCAGGCCTCCGTCACTCGCTCATGGCGACGCGCTATATGCCTACCGGTCGGCGTATCGTCGACGATCCAACCAACAGAGGGTATCAAAAGATCTTATAGGCTTTTTTAGCGTAGGTATTTCCGCTTTATTAAGGTTCCGTAGTTTGTGACTCGGAACCCTTATAGATTCGTCATGTCCGTTCGTCCATCCGTCCCTTCGTCCAGGACCTACCGCCCAAACGGTTAATGTTAGAAAGATGAAACTTTGACCAAATATGCGCGCACTGCTTAACGGCTATGTTTTATTACTGAAGTGTTAAATTGATAAATTAAGAAGTGTTGTAACAAAAACGAGTTTTTAGTCAAATTACACTCGCAGATCGTTTAAGATATAAAGAGATTTATTCACAACTAATTATAGTCGTAAGAATTAATTGTTTTAAAATGTAGTGAGTAAGCAATGTTAGGTGACAGCAGTTTTATTGAATGAATTTGTGTCAAATGTTTTTATAACTTATATTTAAAATGAATAGGTTAGTATTAAATGAAATGTTATGATTAGATTTTTTTTCATACTGATTTTTTATTAGTCTACTTTTTTTGTCATAAAATTGTTTTTTCTTTCACAATTTTAAATTTAGTTTAGGATCCACAAAAGAACATATTTTCATTGAAAATTTGTTTGGTAATAGTCGATTGCCATACATATGCAGAATAACTTCTGACGAAATGTGACCATTAGTAGAAAAGGTTAAATGTATCCATGTTAAAAGCTTGGATATGGAAATGTTTTAATTTTATCGCTACAATCTATCAGAAGGTAAAATGTACACTATTTTTAATGTGTTTATTCGTTGTTACAAAATATTGTGGGAATAGGATTAGAATGAAATAAACCTCTTATTAACACAATAAGCTCACTTCCCAAAATGCTAACATAGGTTTACAAAAAAAAGCGGCCAAGTGCGAGTCGGACTCGCCCATGAAGGGTTCCGTAGCAGCAAGTAACATCATATAAAAGTTCTTATAGTTCGTTGTAACTTTGATCGATATTTTAATAATAGTCATAATCAATCACGTATTAAAAAAAAACTACTTATTGTATCTCGTTCAAACCAATTTTTGTACATCATATTTTGTTTTAGTTATAACATTCTCTTATTTTAGAAGTTACAGGGGAGGGGAAACACATTTTACCACTTTGGAAGTGCCTCTCGCGCAAACTGTTCAATTTAGAAAAAATGAAATTAGAAACCTCAATATCATTTTAAAAGACCTATCCATAGATGTGAGTACACGTATGGATTTGATGAAACAATTTTTTTTGAGTTTTAGGTCTAAGGCAATTCACACACTGGCCACGCGCGCGGCCAAGGAGGAGCAGATCTGCCTCTTTGAGCAGATTTTACCGCGCCTCCGCGCCTGACGCTTTGTACATGGCCCGCACCAAACTAAAGGTTACTTTCCATTTGGTCGTCGTCGTCTGTATTCTTTGCATTTCATATCCCAAATTGCTGGGCATTGTTCAATTTCGTATAAAATGTGTTTATTGCTGCGGCCCGCCCCGCCTAAGCGCACGGCGGCAGAATCTGCTAGCGGCACGCGCTCACGCGCCTAGGTGCAGTTCGGTGTGTTGGACCTGGCGTGTTTTCTATACTAAGCGATGTACTTGCATACAATATGAAAATCTACTACTCCGCGCTACGCGACGTAGTACGGTGCAGTGTGTGAATTACCTAAGTATCGGGACCCCCATTTTTTTGGATTTTTTTCTATTTTTGTATGAAAATATCAATGCGGTTCACAGAATACATCTACTTACCAAGTTTCAACGGTATAGTTTTTATAGTTTCTGAAAAAAGTGACTGTGACATACGGACGGGCAGACAGACGGACAGACATGACGAATCTACAAGGGTTTCGTTTTTTGCCATTTGACCTTCGGAGCCCTAAAATTTAATGATTACAAACTTCTTTTTTTCTTTTCTTTATTTTTGCAACTCCCGCATTAGGAATAATATGTCTGTGTAGCAAGGGATTTTACAGTCATAAAAGAAACGGACACAAAGCACAGAATAACAATTTGAGAATCACAAAAAGTTTTATCCCGTGAAAGATTTGAACCCACAACACTCGGCGTAGTAGGAATCGGGGTGGCATTCGCATAAACCACTACGCCAACCGTGCAGTTGAACTAAATTACACTAAAATAAATACGTAATCGTATTTGCTACCTTTTCACAGTGAAGGTCAAATTCAGAAGGATAATCGAAACCTTATAAAATTTCTTACTGACTTTTTCTACGAAGTATTAAAATTCATTAGAAATAGAAGTCTTAATTAGAAGTATATTTTGATTGTTTTTGCATAAAAGCGTGATTGAAAATGAACTTCCCTCACTTGTTAAATTTTAGTCTAGTTTAGTAGTCGACGAACTCAACTTTACCCTGAGATTCTAATTGTAAAATTTTGCAATGCCTTGCACTTTTCTATAATAAATTGAAGACATGGAGGCTGTTTTCTAAAAATCAATAATATGAAATATCTAACATAGAAATACTGTTGAACCCTATACAAACTGGATATTTCGCACTGTAAGATAAACCATTATACTCTATATCAAGAATATGACTCACGAAAGTTGTTATTGAAATTATAAGTTATGGTTAACATTTTTTATTACATCAAGGCCGTGAACCAACGGAGAGGTCAATGTTTCCTTGCAATAAAAGTCTTATACATTTTACTGAACACCTCTAGACCGCCAATTTCAATCGCCAAGTGGTGGTTATTAAATAATGTTTTTTATTTACTATAGGAAACTGTGTAAGGATAAATTCATATAAATACCCCTTTTACGCAGACGCCATGACAATGGGGTCAAATAAGGTTACTGCACTAAAGGTGCAGTGACCTTACTGAAGACTAAAAAATAAACTGGTGCTTGCTTATTACGTGGAGAGAGCTATGGTTATCTGATGATTACCACTGATGCTTTAAGCTCTTTTTTTATTTTTTTGCAAAAATCATAAATTAGGTATTTATTTGATTAATGTAGTATCTAAGCCCGAGATCTCAGACTTAAAAAAAAACGAATCCAAAGAACTTTTTAGAAGGTTGTGGACCATAATAATATTATGGTTCCTACATACCTCATACTCAATAAGTAATTGTCGGATTCATTAAAAAACTCTGACAGACTATACCTAAAACTACATTCGAGATAATGTTTCCTGAGATTTTGATTATGATACGTATTTACCAATTGTGATAGATATTTAAAAATAACTGTTTTAAGTTTTGGAAATAATACCGGGGGGCTAGCAGCAATCAGAGTCTCAAAACAAAATCAGTACCAATTTTCTATATGAGAAATAAACAATGCTGTCCTAGGAACGTATCCTATCTAATGACGTTACGAACGAACATTAAATTGACAAAAACGAAGATAAAAAGAATTTTCAGATCTGAGAGTGAATTTAGGCGTATGTGTAGGTATGACGAGTTCATTAAAGGTTTGGGATATAAATAACTTCATAAAATAAGGAATGCTGACGTTCTGTAGGTGGTTAACGAGGGTACTGGCGTTCACGTCTGATCCAATACATTGTGACGTCAACATTGTTCAACATATATGTGTGTTGTGGTACATTTGGTTGAATTTACGTATACCAAATAGTAATAAAGTTTTATACGGCCTTTTCAAGCATAGGCATCTTATGTTTTGAGTTTGAGTATTCAACAATTTTAAATTGAAGTTCGTTTTAATTTACATAATATGTTTTAAGTAGGTAATGAAATTATATTGCAATAAAGGACATGGCTAGGAAAAAGCATATTATTTACTGATTGTTGAAATTTGACAGAGTTTTGCCTCGTTGGTATAGTGGATAGCGTATGCGACTGCTAATCAAGAGGTACAAATCCCGGGTCGGGCCAAAAAGTGTTTTTAGGTTATTGAAAATTCTTTTCTTTTTGTGTATGCATTGGGTGGTTAGTTACGAGATTTAACCACATTCATGTTACGTCAAAAAGTTATCAGAGAGTGTTGACCCCTATAGGTACAGAATGACCCCAGAGGAAGAGTTCGATGTCTGGGGCAACACTACAAAAAAGGTATGTTTATAAGTCTGTCTATACAAGCGTGCTTTATATTTTACATTTATCTACTACTAGCTTTCGCCCGTGGCTCTGCCCACGTATATGTCGGTTAAAATTAGCCTATACTAGTGTACTAGTAAATGTTCTTTCCCAAGTTCAGTTCTATCTTCATACGAAATTTCATCAAAATCGGTTCAGTGGTTTAGGCGTGAAAGCGTAACAGACAGACAGACAGAGTTACTTTCGCATTTATAATATTAGTAGGATTGGAATAAAATTACTATCATATCAGAATCATTATGGTGTCATAAAAATATTAGAATTCAGAGCACCAAGTTAGGAATTAAGATATTTTGAATCAATTATAACGAATTATAACAATATATTCGAAAAGGTTCCAACTATTAAAAAGCTTTCAGATAGTTTTCTGATAAGTATTGATAAAATTTAACTTATCGAAGTGTTAAATTCAAAGTTAATGCTTTTTAACATGGTTTATTTCACTTTTTTTTATCATACTTTGAATTATGTATATGGATATTATGGATTTGGGTTGCTAGATTTTACAACGGAAAAACAAACCATGAATTAATATATAACCATGGCAATAGAATTTTGTAATGTTTAACTGCCAATGAAGTACTTTTGTCTTTTATAAATATACTAGTTGACCCAGCGAACTTCGTACCGCCCAACTTTAAAATTCCATAACTTGATCGCAGCGCCACCTACCGGGTCCAATTGCGAATCTAAACCATTCCCAGATCCCCTTGAACACACACAAAAAATTTCATCAAAATCGGTCCAGTCGTTTGAGAGAAGTTCAGTGACATACACACTCACAGAAGAATTATTATATATAAAGATTTACGTCATTCACAATTCATATGTCGCAGATCCTACATTTTGAAATGTTATGTAATTCTAGTATATATACATAATGCATTTAATTAGTCTTTTATATATACTCGTACACGTGTCCCGTTTTAACCTAATTATATAAAAGCAATCCTTATTATTTTAACACAAAACCCAATTTCTTACATGCTTTCATTTAGATTTTAATACAAATAGTTTAGTATATTTATTTTCTGACATCTTTATTCATAGCAACTATCTAATAAATCAAACAACATTTAACCAATTCCATATCAGCACATTTTTTTCACATCCGCTTGCACATCATTACTTAAAACAAGCTTTTTTAAGGTGCAATGCACTTGGTCAAAATCTAAAAAAGATGTCGTGACTTTCATAGTTTTTTTTCTATAATATTTAGATTTGTTTTTCACTGATCATTTTTTCTCTTTTTACACTGCCTCTTTGGTCTAGTGGTTAGCTAATACGAAAAAAAAGTATGTTTATGTGTTTATATCAGTTGTTTAGTACCCATAATAAAAGCTCTGCTTAGTTTGGGACTATATGATGTTGTGTGTAAAATGTCTGAAATATTTATTTATTTATCTCGAATTTGAATACTGGGTCAAGCCAAAAGAGTTGTTGGGTATTTTGTGTTCTGTGTTGTCTTTTTGTTAAAACTTAATAGGTAATTACTTATTGAAGAATTAGCCGTCACGGTCATCTTCTTTAAAAACCCATAATGGCCCACTGCTGGGCCCGGATTTCTTTATAGCTGTATTTTACAAAATTAATTCAATGCTTATTTATTATCAAAGAATCCTATGACAGCTAAGTCCAATGTATTCTAGGTAAAAGACTCCTGAAATTTGATTGTACAGTTAGATGTTCGGCTGGTCGTATAACATATTTTTACGGTTATTTTTATTGCCATAAGTTTCTGCTGGGCATCAAACTAAATGAATTTAGATATCAATCTACGCTCTGTATAGTTGCTTCTTTTTAACTCTTTAGTGATAAGAAACGAATAACTAATAAAATTTAGTATTCTCTTAATATAAGGTTAACCTAAAATATATTTTTAATTAACTTAATAGGGTAATAAAGGGTAATAAAAATAAAGGGTAATATTAAAAATATTATGTTGGTTGTCTTCATAAAATGTCACGTTAATTTTCAATTAGTCAACATATGGATTTATAGGATGTGTTATTTCTTTTAGTAAGCGCAAGGATATTTAATTAAAATGACTACTCTATAATTTCAGCATGATGATATCATATAGCACATTTAAAATTTAGATAAGTAACCTGGGGTCACGCTACTAGTAATATTAGAATGCATATACGTATGCCTACATTATAAACACACAGTCACCTATTTGGTGTGCCCCATAATTAACTACGATACATGTTATTGTTCAATGGCTAAGCTGATTTTAATAGACATTGTAAACACACTTATTCCCATAAAGTCATCTTGACCTCAAAAGACCGGTTTTGATACTAAGTTTTATTACAATGACACTGCAGATGATTGCTAGAAGTCGAGCAATAGGCCATTAGAGCCATTAACCTTTAAAAGATTCGTATTTTATGAAACTTGATCAGAAAGGGACATTGAGAGTAAAAGCTATCATATGAAGCCATTCGTATGATGATACGATTACGACATATTACGCTAAGAACATCTCGTGCCGCACCCATATGTAGTTTGCATAAAGTTACAAGCTGTGGCTAGGCTTCTTATGTATTTCGCCATGAACTTTTCAAATATTATAATTTAGTTATAGATGAAAAACGACCAAAATGCGAGTTAAACTTATATATTAATTCTCAATACATAGATGATAACGTGGCTGTTCTTAGTTCTTTTAAATATATATAGACACTTTTAAATAGGAAATAAAATGATAATATCGTCGACAAAGTGCTATAATAAAATTGTATGGGGTATCATTTGATAAGTCTTTTAAAACATTACAAAAACTATTTTTCAATTTAAGTTGTCGTTCGTTTATAAGTTGAATAACTCATAAACGGCTACCCTGTTTTTGCGGAACGGATTTTGCTGTTGAAAACTTTGCTTGTAAGGTATCCCCAAAGAAATAAGTCCGTTTGGGAGAAGTCCGGGATACGAGCTGGCCAGTTGATGGCACCAAACGTTTGCAAATTAGAGCCTGTGAGCGTGATCTTGAGGCTTTAATTCCTGTACCATTTGAATTTTGTACGGATATAAATGGAAATCTTTCTTCTGAAGTTTTAGTTGCGCTAGAGTAAAAGAATCTTTGTTCCGAAAGTACTCGCGTACACAAAACACCCGGTGTGATTCACTAAACGACGCCATGGTAATGAACCATACCACCGCGCCATCGCTGCTCGTCGCAGCTACTGATTCAAATTAAAACAAACTTTTGGTCCAACCTGTATAATACAGAAACCCTATATTAAATTCTTTAAAAAAATTAAAATATACCCTATAAAACCCGGAACGATTTTACAAACCTATTGACACCACATTAAATATAGGTTCAGTTTTTTAGCTATTAAGGTGGAACAAAATGTACATAGACTGCCAATATTGTTATCCTTCCTTTGACTTCTCCGTTGGGCAAAAAATAACGAATGTAAAGCAAGCAAAACCATAATATGCAGCATTCAAATATAAGTATAAATGAGTTATATATTAGTTGAAATGCTAAGGTCGACATCGAATGGACCGCATAGCCTCACGATGGTACTTATCGAGGAACGAAGATCATTCTATATATAGCTTTAATACCTGACAATCCATGCTTTTGCTTAACAAATGATTATCAATTATTTAGCTTGAATTGATTCTCGTATATTCGTTATAAATTATCACAATGATTCACTCTATTATTATAACTTAGGTTAATATTATATGGTGCTATAATGCTGATCACCATCAATCTTTAATCTGCTGTATATAATTATTTTTTTTAAAGTATCTAATTCATTATGAAATATTATAATTTGAAAAGATAAAATTTTGTCCCCTTTTCTTTTATAAAAAATTACAAATATGAATCGGATATAAAGAACATCTATCATCATCACACTAATCATATCAAAGCGTGAATCACAATGCTTTGTGGGATATGAAGCTAAACCACTTAGCATAGTAGCAAGCGGTGGGTGATACGACATAATCATACGTGCAACTTCGTTTGTTTTGTGCGTTATATGGTTAAATAATAAAAAAGAAGAACTAACAAATAAAAAGTCTCACAAATGAAAACAACAAAATTGCCTAGAATCTATTAACCATGGGTTGTCAAATGCATTGTGTAATTTATTACAAGATAGGTAAACAGCACATCAGGCAATCACGTGGGCAGGCATAATGTTTAAAACTACCGTCTACAATAAAAAGCAAGGCCATCCAAATAAGAGCGACATTATAATCAGTTACCCGACGATTTATTACCTCATTAGCACCTAAATCGTGGCTTCTAAACTATGATACTCGCACTCGAAAATAGAACTTCAAAGGCAATAATTTTAATCCTTTTTCGTTAATTAAAAACCGTAGACTATTTATATTTAATATACATTTTAATTCTAATAAATTATCTGAGAACCGCTCCAAAAGCGATTTGTAAATATTGAACCTTTGTTTATTTCTGGGTTTTTTTTTTAAAGCCTGCTAAAAGGACTCTACTCTGTGTGTATTGTGTGTGTGTGTGTGTGTATTAACTACAGACAGACAGTTATGGCGACTCACATAAAGGACCCGGGATTATACGGAATTATAACGGATTATGGTGGTATATACGTGAGCTCGCTCACGTATATACCACCATAATCCAGTTTATGACATAATCCAGTTTAGTACTAAGTTCCAGTTTCGGCCACTTAACACAGAATGGGAGAGCTTAACCGTTTAGTTTTTGTGTGACGATTTTCTAACACTCTGAAGCTGCTGGCTTTCAAGGCCAACATGTGTTTGCCGTTCTATAAAGAAAGTGGGACCAGTTGGAAAAAGTTTTCAGAACACTCTCCATGGGAAAGGCGATAGAGGACACCCAAAAGAAACGATATCTCTCGTAACTGCAGAGGCTCAAGGAACTCGATGGATTCGGGACTGTCAATAACGTGGACTGCTTGTGAATCGAGAGCGTCAAGCAATAACTGCGCGGATCCATTATAAAGTCGAGTACTCCACGCAGCGAACCTAAGTCTTATAAGGAAGAAGCAGGTATTCCGTTGGGACGATCCGTCTCACTTTTATTGCACACCTAGTTGCTACGAGGCTGCCTTTGAGCCTCATTCAATGTGTTGAGATTCCGGAAAATATCCATAACCAAGGCGGGAAACATATCCTGTAGTGGCAGTTGAGTACTCTGAAAAGTGGAGAGGTGAAAGAAACCCACCACCCCTTTATTTTAATTTCCCAGCGTCATTCTAAAAAAAAGCCTATGTTACTACCACAATTTTAACAAATTCAACGACACCTCATATGTCAAAATCCGTCCAGTCATGGCATGGTATGTCCATTACGCCCTGCAGCCCGAAAACGTGCGTCGGTACGCACGTTTTCGTCTATATTTATTTAACGTTTTCAAAAATAGGTTTAGGGAATGTTCGATATTGAATATTCTGTTAATGCACATGTCTAACTGAATGTCTGATATATATTACATACTATACATCAGAGATGTTACGTGCCAAATTTCAGCTAGTTATTGTAATTAAAAACACAGTTACAGATTTTTGAGATGACACGCACGGTTTCATCCGATTGTGCGCCGTCGGGTTTTTTATTTATTTTTATTTATATTTCAGCTTACCAAAGTGATTCTACTCTACCTGATGGAAATAAGCAAAAATACATAAATTTATTGTTGAACTAGTAGCTGATCCAAAATAATCTGGCGATCAGGCTAGGAAGATGATGATGACATAAATACATACATGACATATGGTATCGCAAAATAAACTGTTACGATGTAATATACTTGCCAGTTGACATTTAAAACAAAGATAAAGTTTTTAACCTTAATAAAAAGTTAATATTACAGCCTATTATTAAGTACTTATTAAGATAGAAGACTGCTTGTCAGTTAATAGCATAAGGGATTATCATCCTTACTTAAATAATAGCATAAATGCGAAAGTAACTGAAGTCTGTCTACCTGTCACATTTTCTGGCAAAAACTACTGAATTTATTTATCTATAGTAATTTACTAAAGGTTTGATAAAAAATTGTAGTGATTTATGTGTTTAACATACTGTATACATTTATCATAACTCCCAAATGGATGATTCTGAATGATTGTTTGGTCAAAAACGACGTGATCTATAGTAGTAAGTTTTAATAGTTCTAAACTTTTAAAGTTTGCCAAGAGTGTATTAATATTAGTCCTTACATATACAATTCCTTACATATACAATTGGTGCTTTGTATGGGAGGAATATTTTTATTTTATTTTTTTGTAACATTTATTTAATTCAGCAAGCTAAGCACCGTTGTTATCTTTGCACTTTTGCCATCTTATAGGTTGTTCATGGGGGCGAGATTAAAAAACTCTTTGAAGGCGGCTTAAACTGCCGCATCGGAGTAGAATTTTTTTTCTTGTAAGAAGTTGTCTAAATTCCGGAAAAAATGGTAATCTGTTGGAGCGAGGTCCGGGGAATACGGTGGATGTCGCAGACATTCCAGTTGTAGCTCATCGAACTTAGTGGTGGTTTGTTGTGCAGTGTGTAGTCAGCAGTGGCCTAGAGCGATTGAACAATCTCGGTTGTTTAGCAGCTAGTTCTTCCTTCGCGGTTTGTAGTTGCTGACAATAGATATCTGCCGTCATCGTTTGGCTAGATTTAAGAAAGCTGTAATGAATGACATCGGCGCTAGTCTACCAAACACTCACAAGTAACTTTTTATGAGTCAATTTTCGTTCAGGGCTGGGTCTCCAGGGTTCAGCCATTGTGACGAGCGTTTCCGATTATCGTACAGTATCCACTTTTCATCACAAGTAATGATTCGATTTAAAATCCCTTCATTATTGTGTCGGTTGAGCAAAGCAACACAGCAGTCGACGCGTGTTTGCAAGTTCGATTTGCTTCAAGTGGATTACAGTTTTATCACTTACCCCGAAGCACAGTATAAAGAAACCGAAGCCTGCAGTCATCTCTGAAGTGCTTTGTGATGGATCCGCTTCCACAATAGCCTTTCATTTTTTATTTTCCAAGTGGTCATTACGACAAAATGCTAATTTCATATCATATTTAAGGACCTACTATATAATATCTACATTTTAATTATTTTTTGCAAGACCTATAAGTCCCCGTGCGGAGCCGGGGCGGGTGGCTAGTATATCATAAGTTTACACACTATCTCTGTTCTTCTCGTTTAAACGCTGCTTTAGCAACTCTGAAATCGCATATTGATTTTATAGAATTTGAAACATATAGCTACATTGTCTGTAATCATTTGCCAACTACAATAATTCATCATAGAACATCACTTCACTCATAAATACTTGCATTGTTCTTTAGTTAAACGAAGTAATTTGTCAAAACTCAAGTTTAAGATAATTTGTTTTAGTCATTATAATGGTATGCAATAAATACTAATTCTAATAATTCGTACAAATCATTTATTTACAAATAAAATGCTTTTAAAGATATATCACGTTCATTACATCGTATATATTTAGGTATGAGAATATAATACTATTTAGTTTTACTAAATCATACAACATAGCTATAGAAATATTTCGGTGAGTTTATTAGTTTTTGATATTTTTACTTTTGGCCGTACTTTTTAGCGATGTAGTCGAGAGCACGAGCGATTTGAGGTGGTAGTGGAGGAGAAGTGGGGATGGCATCTCCCTGTAAATAGAAAAACTCAGTGATTATGGTAAATGTGCTTACAAACTAAAATTACTAACAGGTACATCAGTTTCAACCCATCGCCGTCCACTGCTGGACGAAGGTCTCCCCCAAGGAACGCCAACCATCCCGGTCTTAGTTAGGTCTCAGTTATAAAATGCTTTAAATATCAACTGACTATTAAAAATATATTAAACTAGTATATTTAACCTTGGTTTGGTTGTTAATAATCTATATAGATTTTTTATAAAGATTTAGCAATAATTTTCTAAGCTTATTAATAACTTACAGAAGGTTGGTATCCATTCTCATCAGCAACGTAAGTGATAACGATGGGCTTGCCCTCAGGAGAGGTCCAGGAGAAAGATCCCTGAGCGACAACTGGAACGACAGGGGGATTACCACCAAAGTTCCGCGGTACGCCCTGTTCCTGAGCAGCAATACCGTTGCTGGTCTCGAAGCTGTAAAGCAACAATAATGAATTATTATATTTTTCAGGATATTCACTGAACGGTAACTTATATGACTAATTTTAGTACTTACAAATAGTTGAAGCTACCATCGGGTTCGATTTCATTGCCAGACTTTAGAGTTTCAGCATTATAATCGTTGGTTAAAACCGAAGCACGGGTACTAGCGTAGTAAGGAGCTGCTGTACTAGCGTAAAAAGGAGCCGGAGTACTGCTGGTGTATCTAAAAGGTGCAATAGTTACACTAGGAGATGAAGGGCGGTAACGGAAAGGAGCAGGGGTAGAAAAGGGCTTGTAACGATTTGGGTTACGGTTGAATGAATTGTATTGTCCACCGCTGAACTGGGCACTAGCGGCAGCCACAAACGCCAAAAGTACTACCTGTAGTCACAAAAAAAGTAAATCACCGAATATCATAAAGTTTTTCACTATACATCACATTTTCTTTGAATTATATTTAAATAATCGATCGAGTTTTTAAATTTACTTACGGTGGATTTCATTTTGATATTTTAAGATTGCCTAGCTAGCGATGAACTAGTTTGAATGATGCGAGTAAAAAATCCGCGCAGGCTTATATATCACTCAACAAACCACCCACTTAAGATGTCGAACTTGTAATAACATTTAAATAATTTTACACGAGACTAGATATTATTTTTAAATAACATTTGGGTATCCATCCTGCTCGTCATAAAGATTCATTAGTTTGTCATAAGATTTAGGAGCCATTATGCAATTGGATATTGAAATAATTGATATTGATCGTACGTATGATGCTCTATAATTCAAATTTGAATGACTTTGTTATTACTTTTAGGTAGGAAATCACAGTGATTATATTGTGTAGTTAAAAGTTTGGAGTGACTTTAACTTGATCATACACACTTCGATTAAAAATTTGCTTGAATATTAGTATTGTGAGAATTGTGTAAATGTGAAATGATTAATTTTTAATTTTAATATGTGTTTAGTTTAGTTTTAATATAACTTTAACTGGAACTAATCCATTTTAATTGAATTTGATTGAATATTAATCTGGACAAAAATAGTTTGGTATTTGGTACTGATGTGGATCCTTAGGATCATGAATTTTTAGTAAATCTACAGATGGAAACAACATACACTTCATAATAAATAAATATTTAGAACATCTAACACACAACACTATCTATTCTCAAACTAAGCAGAGTGCATAATATGCGTACTAGTACTAAGTGATATAAATACATACATATTATATAAATATTAGCATTACTACATAGAAAAAACAAAGTCGCTTTCTCTGTCCCTATCTAAAAACTTTTTGGATGCGATTTTCTTTACTAGATAGAGTGATTCAAGAGGAAGGTTTTTATGTATAACACATGCATAATATAGTAGATAATAATTTTAGAGGTTTCTTATACCCATTTTTAGGGTTCCGAAGTATATCACTCGGAACCCTTATAGATTCGTCATGTCCGTCTGTCCGTCCGTCCGTCCGTACTCGACTTACCGTCCAAAGGGTAAGTACTAGAAAGATGAAACTTTGCATGAATATGTGTTGTAACTACGTCAACAAAGTGCTACCATAAAATTATGAAAAATATTTTTATTTGGGGTACCACCCCTACACGTAAAGTGGGGATGTTTTTTTTTTCTCGCTGTTACCCCATCGTGTGGGGTATCATTAGATAGTTCTTTTAAAAACAATAAAGGGTTTCTCAGACTATTTTTTTATTTAGGTATCCGTTTGCGAGAAATTCTACTTTAAAAGGGTACTTTTTTGCAAAAACAGGGTGCCCCCCCCCCTCTAAAAGCTAAACGGATGGCTGAAAAAATTATATATATAATGAACTTTAAAGGAAAACTATAACGGATTAGATGACTTTGTTAGTTCAGTTATAGAGGCTTAACTTGTAAAATGCGCTTACTTGGAAAACGTCATTCAAAATTAACGCATTAATACGTAAATATAACAATTATCTATTGGATACGATTTTAAATCCACGTACTATTATGGTTGAATGAGGAACCCTTTCCTGTGCGTTTCCTGACACGCACTTGGCCGATTTTTATGCGCTTACATTGCAAACGCTGGCTGTATCCTACGATATAGATCAAAATAATGTACTACAGTATTGAAGATCTGAAAAGGTCTACAGAAAAGTCCGCGATGGTATATGTCTATCTCTTAGGAATAACCTACAATAACGATTTTGCACACTCGCAAACATACACATACACTAACACATTCACACTCACGCACACATGCATACATGCACACTTACATAATCTGATCTTACGACGAAATGATAACTAATCTAATTTTAAATTAAATCAAATTGATAATTAAATTCAATTAAATGTTTGTAGTATATGAAATTATTATTTATAAATAAATAAATGAAAAATAAATTAAAACACTTTTATCAAATATGCTAAATTGAATTTGTTATTTTTTTTAGGACATTAATATTATTTTTGTAACATAGAAGAAGAAATAAATGTGAAAGCGCTGGCACATGTGATGACAACGCTTGCATTAGTACAGGTGTCATCGATAATATATATAAAATCGCTCATACATCCTGTTATAACATTTTAATTTGTATAATATGAACTTGTAAACTGTTTTCGGATTAAATAAATATTATTATATTATATTATGTTATTAACTGCGCCAACAAGTCAGAGTAGAAAAACTAATGTCATTTACAGTATTTCTAATTTACACACATGAATTTATATGGGTATTTTTAATTATATTGACTTTAATTAAATACGAATGATGCAGAATAACCCAGATATTTTGAATACATCAGTCTACTTATTACAAAGATATATTTTATCCAATATTTAGTATATATATAAAAATGTTATGTATATTTTATGTAATGTTCCCAAAACTGTATCAGTTCTTTGAATAGTATTTAATTAATCAATAATTACCTAAATATGAAATGTCCGTAAATAATTTGGAATCAATGCTGCTAAAATTTACTATTACAATATTTTATCAAAAATTAAATGTTCCTTTTTAAAATTGCTGATGACGTATTTTGCAATACATGATTGATATATTTATTTTGTAACAAGTGTATCTTGATCATGCAGTAAAAAGTAGCTTAAGTGTTATTCTGATATTAAATAAGCTATATTACTGTAAAGTTTTATCCAAATCCGTTCAATAGTTATTGCGTGAAAGAGCAACAAACATACATATATACAAAATCACAAATTTTCGCGTTTATAATATTAGTAAGGATGCACTTTGAGTAATAATAGCAAATGTACCACTTTGCCACTCACGTATGCTTTAATATAAGTGTAACATACTCATGTTTTACTTATGTACTTCAACGTATAAATTATTATTAGCGTTAGTTATTAATTGATCCCAAGCAAATCCAGATTATGATGAGATTTTACACTAATTTACACAAATACTAAGACACAGGAATATATCTAGAGCGAGGGGTGTCTTTAGAAAAACACGAATGCAAACAAAACTATTCAGAGCTATAAGAAAACTATCCAGAAGATCTCTATCTTCCTACGGTATGTTTTTGAAGCATCTTTGTGAAAACATTATCATTAAAAATATTTACAGTGCATATTTTTTCGGGTATATTTTGACGGGTATATTGTAGGGGCAAATGTAATTGAATATCTTCTTATCCATATAATATATGTAATTTATATAAATATAACTAAACTATTTAAGTGATGCATATTAATAATAATATAATTATGTATATATGAAATGCTTCAAAGCTTGATGCACTTTCACACAATTTTAGTGGTAGCTGGTAGCCACAAAGAGGCACATTACTTTGTTGGCATGCCCACATAACCAGATGTCCGTTACGCTATAATCATTTTAACAACTTGGGTTTTGGTAAAGGTTGATATTTCTTCAATCAATGTCTAGATTCATGTGAAACTTTTGGGAATACTAGTTTAACTAGCAAATATATTTAAGAATAGCCAAAGTCATATTGTAAACTTCAAAATGAACACATCTAAATAGAGAATCTAATTTATTAAGTAAATATTATATCTTAATAATAATAATATATCTTGTATTATTTAGAATTTAAAGTATATTCGTAAAATATTATATTTTTAACATAATTATGTATCATGTCGGTCTTTACATGAGGCATAGGTCAAAACTATAATATTTCACCAAAGCACCAAAAAACAGGCTTTTTGACATACCGATGACTCATTTTTTTTAGAAAGAATATGACTTGCACACGTGAATATTATTTTAATTAATCATAATTTTAATATTATGAGTTTTAGAAAATAAACGAGGTACAATCATTTTACAATTTATCATTTAAATTAACATCGTGAAATCTTAAGATTAGGAGATGAACACAAAGATTTAAAAGAGACGACCTTGGATCAAATATTATTTACAGTCTTATTTTAAATGGTACTATGCAGTGATTTATGCGATCTTATAAAACACATCACATAAAGCAGTCAAATTAAATATATTATGTGAGATTTCTAAACGGTTCATATTCCGTCACTTTTGTAACTTCAATGAGTTTTAAATCTTGTACACTTAGACTATTTCTATTGTATTGCATTGTAAACTTAGACTTCCATATACAGCGCAACAAATATATGCTTCAGCGCCATCTATTGAAGATACTCCAAATTATAAAGAACTACTAATTCTGTATCGCGAGATAGAAATTCTCATGCGGACGCACTTGTATGTATATAAGAGTGGCCAACATTAACCATTAGGCCCACAGCCTGCCATATGATCACATCGAGCATCCTGTCTTTGGGTTAGGGGGACACGACAATCGTGTCTCCACAAATTATTATATTATATTTTTCTGTTTTACCTTTTTTAAAATTTACATAGAATATATTAAAGGTCAACCTAACTGTCATGATAATAAATTTCATTTCAGTAAAAAATTTCGTATATACATAATTTGATTTTTCCACAATGTCAAAAAATGTCATACTTTTTGACATAATATATCACAAATCATTAAAATTGTAAAAATTTTAAAAAGTATGAAAGAAAGATGAAATAAAGTCCGACACGCAGGACGACTTTTACCGCGGTATAAAAGTGATGTCTCACACCATGAAGCTCCTTGAGAGGATAATTGACTCCCGAATCCGACACGAATGTGCACTCTCGGAGTGTCAATATGGGTTTCGCCCCGGTCACGGAACTATGGATCCTGTTTTTGCCCTAACAATTCTCGCGGAGCGATACAGAACGAAGAGTACGCCTCTGCATTGCTTGTTCCTGGACATGCAGAAGGCCTTCGACTGTGTTCCTCGTGCGGTGATATGGTGGGCACTACGATCCAAAGGGATTCCAGAGACCTATGTTGACATAATTCGAGACATGTACCACGACTCCGAATCAATGGTTCGGACCGCTGTTGGTGACACGAAACCCTTCCCTATCACTGTCGGGGTTCACCAAGGGTCCGTCCTTAGTCCGTTTCTATTTAGTGTTATATTAGACGTTCTGTCAGACAGCATCAGAGACACACATGAGCAGCCCCCTTGGTTGCTCATGTATGCTGACGATATCGCGCTAGTGGATGCGGACAGGGGTAGATTGGTGCGACGTGTGAAGGCATGGAAAGAGACGCTTGAGAACGGCGGTATGAAACTTAATGTGGCGAAGACCGAGTATCTGGCGTTTAACTCCACAGATCCCTCGCCCGTCCTCATCGGCGATAACTTAGTCGAGCGCACGAACCAGGCCAAATACCTGGGCTCTGTATTTCGGGAGTCCGGAGAAATCGATTGCGACGTCAAGGCACGCATTGCTGCCGCATGGGCCAAATGGCGTGAGGTAACTGGTGTCATTTGTGACCCCAAAATGCCGATTAGGCTTAAGGGACAGGTCTATAAAACTATCATTAGGCCTGTCCTCTTACATGGTTGTGAAACGTGGCCGGTGTTGGAGCGACACAAGCAAGAGCTGCGGGTCACGGAAATGAATATGCTGCGGTGGATGTGCGGAGTCACGCGAAATGACCGAGTGAGAAACTCCCGCATTCGCGGCAGCCTTCATGTCCGAGACATCGCAGACAAAATGCAGGAGAGTCGACTGCGTTGGTACGGCCACGTTTTGCGGCAACCGCCTGGCTATGTGGGTAACAAATGTCTGGCCATGCCGCCTCCGCCGGGCCCCAGTAGAAGGGGTAGACCCAAGAGATGTTGGCTTGACGTCGTAATGGATGACATGCGTGTTAATGGTCTTACTACCAGGGATGCCGAAGACCGGGCAAAGTGGAGGAGGAAAAGCCGGAAAGCGGACCCCGGGCACCAAAGTGTAAGCTTTGGAAGCAACCGGGAACAACGCTAGGATGATGACGCAGGACGACTTGATGGTTGCCAATTACAGCGTTAATGTGACTGCGTTTTGGACTGCCAAAATATAATTATACCAAACGACAGAGAGTGACCAGTGGGATTACAGTTGACCTTCAGTAAGAGTTACTAGCTCTGACTGTACATCATTTTCATGCATTTTAGCTTTTGTTCATGGTTTATAATTTAGATTAGTAACACGCCATTAATTATTCAGTTTGACAGTTCTTAAGTGATTGATCGGATCGGATCGGATCATTATTCTGATAATATGACATAGCTTGCGTTTCATTTTTTAGTAAGATATATTGAAATATGAAGTACACTACACAAGCCTTGAGAAATTAAATGGATTACGATGTTACACATGCTCGTAAAATTATATCGATAGAAAACATAAAAATTCATATCTCGTGGATTTTTGAATATTTTGCAACCATTTTTGGTTAATATTGTAATATCTTTGTGATCAAATATTTTCTAATGAAACTCGTCCTTAAACTTTGAAGTTAGTAAAGAGTGACTTTAATGTTGTTGCATTTTTAGGGTTCCGTAGCCAAATGGCAAAAAACGGAACCCTTATAGATTCGTCAAGTCTGTCTGTCTGTCTGTCCGTCCGTATGTCACAGCCAATTATTTAGGTAAGTTTCGAACTATACAATAATAAGTTGAAGATTGTTATCTTAAGCATAGTTTCTATAAACACTAACTGAAATATTATGAGGTCGACTCAGGATCTTCATGGTGGTGGATTTAAATAAACGGTAATCAAGGGTCTGTTTAACCAAATCTAATAACATTTATAGTAGTGTTATATTATGATACTTGTTTAAGTTTGTATATACATAAGAGTAACATTAAAAGCAAAAATTATAAAGTTAACATTTTTTAGTACATCATTACCATTTGACAAATTTATTTGACTCCATTTTATATGACCTCGTCAGCTACAGTTTATCTGTTTTACATATTAATATGTCGCTTCCGATTCAAAGACACACGGTTAGGCTTAATGAATTACTTTTAAAACTGCTTTAAAAATAATTCTTCTTTAAGTTTTAGCCTAATTAATTATCACTATCGTCTGTTCGTCTAAACGTTTGCAAGCTGTGTCAAAAAAGTGTGAGTTTAAATTATAACAAATATAACTTGATTTATATTTAAATAAATTTTACGTACATTATTGTATTGGAAACGTGGAGTATTATCCATTTACGTATGTAACGTACATCTAATACATAGTCATATAGAGATTTGTTTGTATGCAATTTTAAGTTCAAATATTTCACAATTCTATTACCTACTTACGGTTTTTTCTCTTGAAATATTTTTATTAATTGATACGAAGTTAAAACCTGTAAATGTAAGGAAACTTATAATTCCAAGAATAAAATGATTATATATGATTTAGAAATCAATTTATATTTAATTTTATTTTTCAACAATATCTTTCAACATTACCACAATTATTTCAAAACCCATTATGATTAGTGTTGAAGAAAATACATACATTGTATAAACTCAAGAAACTATTCCAGTCGCAGTCTGGTAAAAACAAAACAGAAGTCATTTATTTTGGCATTTTACCAATGTTTAAAGTTCAATCATTTATTTATTTTTTAATATAAACTCCAACGGGACCTGTTTTAATTGATTAAAACAGGTCCTGTTGGAGTGCTTAAGAATACCACTTATCCAATTCCATTTATTATTTCAAATTTTTAATCTATATACAAAGAACCAAGACTATTGTGAAGTAGTCAGTAATTGTAAGATACAGTTCTTTTTAATTTAAGGAATTAAAGATTGATAATGTTTTTTACAGTAACTAGTGTACGCTCAGTGGTCGAACAAATTTGATCTGAATTTTGATCGAACTTGAGGGTACAAATTTTTTTCTTTACGTATCCTTTCGACTGCTTTTTTTCCTATGATATGAATTTAAAAAAAATGCTATATTCGATTTTCGTTTTTCAGTTGGTTTTTTAATCTGCTTACATAGAAAAGATGGATACTTCAAAAAATCTGATAATCAGAGTTTCGACGAGGAACTATGGTGGCAGAAACGCCTAGCTTGAAATATGCACTTGGAGAGCAGATTGCCAAGATAGATACCTTGCGTTTTTAATTTAAACGATTTTGTAATGGAAACTTCGACTTTAGCAATGAACCACGTGGAAGAGCACAGGTGAATAACGTTGAATTTATCAACATGGTGGAAGCCGATCCAAGTAAAACTAGTCAGGAATTAGTGACATGGTTTAACATTGCCACATTTACTCATTTACATCAAATCAATAAGATTAAAAAGTATAGGAAACGGTTTCCCTATGACTTTGACTGAATTTGACTGACTTGCAAAAATAATCATGTACCTATTGAAACATGGCGGAATTGTGACATGTGAATTGATTCTTTACAATATCCGAAAGCGCAAAATATAGTCACTGATCTCAGACAAAAATATAGAGTTAATGGTAACTGTTTGGTGGTCTATTCTTGGTGTTATTTACTATAACTCCAAACAATAATAGCGAAACTAGCCGTAAAACAGCACTTACTCGTGAGGATAATACAAGAGTTGTTACAATACACATTGCACGAAAAGTCGTTGTAAGTCTGCAAGAGTTGCAGATTTAAACCATACGTCATCTTTCGTACTGGCTAGAATATACTCCATCATCATCATCAACAACCCATAACGTCCCACTGCTGGGCTCAGGTCTCCTCTCAAGAGAGGGATAAGGCCATACGTCGAATATACTCCAACGGACTAACATTTTTTTCGTAAGTCTAAGTCACGAAAAAAAAATGCGTGGAAAATTTTCTGTGCAACCGATAGTGCCAAACAATTTGATAAAGTTTGTAGAATCTAGTAAATACTATCGGAAAACAGAAATAACCTTCCGAACAGATCGCATCAATGTATTGATTGAAACTTTAACCCCTAATACATCGTATTGCCAAATTAAATTATTGATCGTAAAATTCTTCGAAGCACACCAATGTAATGACGTCGTGCTTACACAGAGGTGATTGAACCCAGGTCACGGTAAGCGAAGTTCAAAAGCCAGGGAACTTTGTGGCGCATGACGTAGACAAAATGTCTGTACGCCAACTTAGTTGGTGATTGGGATGTGGATGCAAGAAATATTTCCAACAACTGGGGGTTTTGTATAAATATTTGTGGGTGTAAAATACATTTTAATTACAAAAAAGTAAAATAATCACATTTTAGACAAAACTATAAATTCATTTGGCAAAAATTACAGGGTACTAATGGTTTCAATTTTTTTAGTCACCATAACAACCTTAATAAAATGTTTCACCAAAGGGTATATAACAGGGGTTTAAAGTACGAAATTATCATTTTATTGTACCTAGATGGTTTAAGATTTTTGAGTGAAACTTTTTTTAAATCGTACCCATAAGGTTCTTCTTTTAAAAAAATGTGCAACATTTGAATATCGACTTCCAGTTGTTTTTTTTTAGCTTCTTGTCAGCTTAGAAAAGAATGTTGGAAGAGATCGTTTTTAGGGTTCCGAAGTTCATCACTAGGAACCCTTATAGATTCGTCATGTCCGTCCGTCCGTCTGTCCGTCCGTCCGTCCTCGACTTACCGTCCAAACGGTAAGTGCTAGAAAGATGAAACTTTGCATGAATATGTGTTGTAATTACGCCGACAAAGTGCTACAATAAAATTATGAAAAATATTTTTATTTAGGGTACCTCCCCTACTAGCTTCTTGTCAGCTTAGAAAAGAATGATGGAAGAGATCGTTTTTAGGGTTCCGAAGTTCATCACTAGGAACCCTTATAGATTCGTCATGTCCGTCCGTCCGTCTGTCCGTCCGTCCGTCCTCGACTTACCGTCCAAACGGTAAGTGCTAGAAAGATGAAACTTTGCATGAATATGTGTTGTAGTTACGCCGACAAAGTGCTACAATAAAATTATGAAAAATATTTTTATTTAGGGTACCTCCCCTACACGTAAAGTGGGGATGTTTTTTTTTCCTCGCGGCTACCCCATCGTGTGGGGTATCATTAGATAGGTCTAAGATTTTTTTTTTATTTAGGTATCCGTCCGCGAGATATTCCACTTTAAAGGGCTCTTTATTGTAAAAACAGAGCGTCCCCCCCCCCTCTAAAAGCTAAACGGCTGGCTCAAAAAATCTGGGAAAATTCGTGAAGGTGGTCCATATACTGAACTTTGAAGGAAAACTATAAGGGATTTAATGACTTAGTTATTTTGGGAGTTATAGAGGCTTAACTTGTAAAATGCGCTCACTTCGAAAACGTCATACAAAATTAACGCATTAAGGCCTCAATCACGAGAGTTTTTATAACGGACGTTAAAAAAGCGTTCAAGTATGAAGTTGCATAATATTATGGTCTATTTCCAACGCCCAAAGTTGAAAATGCAACACTGCTCGATAAAAAAGCGTCGTGTTTTAAAAACGCTGTCGTGTGAACATATACACTCATTAGCAAAAAAAAACGGGTGGTTTCGATTTTCTTCCTGGCTGAAAAAAATAAAATACTGAAAAGGTTTTAATCATTTGAACATGTTACTGGACAGTTATAAAAGTGGCATAATGTTTATAAGAGTACCTTCCAAATTCAAATTTTTGACTGAGCCTGGTTTTCAAAGAAAACAACTTTTAACTACATTTTGTGGCGCGAATTCCGAATTCTTATGTGGACCTCAAGAACAGACTCGAAGAAGTAAGAAATGTGCAAATTAATCTATGGACGGTCAGGAGGAGGCTTCTCGCTGCTAACATACACAGTCGTCGCCCGGCACGCGGCCCTAAATTACTCCGTGGACATGGAGTTGCCAGGCTTAGCTTCGCTCGAAATTGTGTGTCATGGACTTATGAGGACTGGGATAGGGTATTGTTCTCCGATGAAGCCAGTATATCTCTGCATGGTCAAGTCCGACGTCGAAGAATGCTACGTCGACGAGGAGAACGCTTTGCAGAGGCATGTTTTAAAGAAATTACACCTTATGGAGGAGGCTCTGTTATGTTTTGGGCAGGAATAAATTCTATGGATCGTACGGACTTAGTCTTCATCGAAAACGGTACACTGACTGGACACCGATACATAGCGGCAGTTCTAATTCCTTGTGCACAACCCGCTTTAACCGCTCTTGGCGAAAACTCACTTTATGGACGACAACGCTCGCGCCCACCGGTCTGGCGATGTGGAAGCGTATATGCTAGAAGTTGGAATTCGTCGTTTGTACTGGCCAGCTAGAAGTCCGGACCTCAATCCCATAGAGCATGTCTGGGACGTTCTGAAGCGACGAGTAAGATTAGTGCAGCCGGCTCCGCAGACCATCAGAGAGCTAAAGAATGTGAATACCGCGGAGTGGGAACGTATTCCCCAAGAAACCATAAAAGATATACTTGCTAGCATACCCAGACGAATGCAAGTCGTGATTTCAGCAAGAGGGGGTCACACTCAATACTAAACTTTTATCTGCTTTTAATGTATTCAATAAAAACATAGAAATTAACGCGTTTCAATTTTTTCAACGAGCAGGTACAATAATAGTGTTTTGAGCTTAAACTTCTTTGCTTAAGTGCCCATTTTTTTGCTAAAGAGTTTACTTGGGAATGTATTTGTTGAATATGAACGTTTTTTTAACGTCCGTTTAAAAAACTGTCGTGTGAATGAGACCATAAACGTAAACATAACAATTATCTATTGGATACGATTTTAAATGACTGAGGAACCCTTTTCAGTGCGTGGCCTGACACGCACTTGGCCGATTTTATTTGTTTTTTCGGAAGACAGTCCCCATTTCATCTCATCCAAATTTTTTATCATTAAATTCATTACGACGACGACTTGAACACTAAAAGACTTTACAACTGAAGACGTTAGTTACTTGAAATTGGCAGAAATAGCTGATATTCGGCTGGTTGCCATTTCATCAAAAGAAGAAGAAGAAAGATACTTCGAAAATTCGAGTGATTTTTTCCGGCGCGGAACTAACGCTGCAAGAAGCTCCCAATATCAATGCTGCGTTTGGAGAGGGGACTGCTAATGAACGCAAAGTGCGATTTTGGTTGAAACGCTTACGTGATGGAAATTATGATTTGAAGAACGAACCACGTGGAATACCGCCTACACATGTGAATAACAATGAATTGAAAGAGATGGTGGAAGCTGGTCCGAGCCAAACTACCCAGTAATTAGCGGCATGATTTAACGTTACCTTACCAGCAATATTGACTGACTGATTGACATTTGCGTCAAATCAATAAAATTAAAAAAATATGAAAAATGGGTGCCTTAAGGTTTGACTTATCTGCAGAAAGAAACGCGTGTTGAACTTGTGTTACCATTGTTAAAAGGATACAGAAATGAAGGAATATTGGATCGAATTGTGATATGTGATTCTTTACGAAAACCGTAAGTGAAAAATCCAATGGCTGACCGATGGTCAAACGCCGCAACACAACACAACTTGCAATGAAACGATCTTCACCATTGTTGCTACATGATACTCATACATCACGATGTTGCTCATACAGCACGAGAAACCGTTTAAATTCTACAGGAATTGCAATTAGAAACCATTCGTCACCTTCCATGTTCGCCAGACCTTATTCCAACGGACTACCATTTTTTTCGTGATTTGGACAAATTTCTACATGATAAAAAGTTTTCTTGCCAGGAGTCAGTACAAAATGCTTTTACGCAGTTTTTAGAATCTAGATTACTAGAGTTTTATCGTAAAGGCATAAATGTCCTTCCTAGTAGATGGCAGTAATGTATAGATAATAATGGTAGATGTTTTGGTTAAATAAATTTGTTAAATGAAAAATACAACGACTTTCAATTTTTCAGTACATATCAGCAATTTGATACTTTAGCCCCTAATATAGGTTAATCAATATATAAGTATATTAAAGATACAAAAGTATATATATAAATAAGTATATATATAATATAGATACAAATAGTAGATACAAATAGTATATGTATACTTTTCTACAATGATATCACGTGATTCTTACGTAATCAAGTTGAATACTTTCCTGATCATCATCAACAGCCTTTATGGCCCAAGAGCTCAGAGCCCCCAGACCTACGTCATTTCTGCAAAGCTGAAATTTTCAGGATTATTAGTACAATGTCTTGTTAAGATGTATGCGTACCCATTAGCTTGAAAACGGGGCCGTTTCTCAGGTAGCGCGAAGTACAGGTAGATAAAAACCTTACTTACCTACGTTAAAGTAGAAAAGCTAATGTTTGAATACTTTTGTAAGAATATTATTTAAAATTAAAATTCATTACTGCCACACACTTTCCGTGGACCATTACTTCTGCCAGACGTCTTGAAAGTTTTGAAAAAATTAGGTAAACTACGTTATTGTAGCAAACCTAAATTTTTGTTATATAATCTACATATATATTATATACTTTGGTGGATAATATTACTTTCATTTTGACTCTATTGTATGTGTGTCTTGGCACGCATTTGTTCAGTTTTTTTTCCTTTTCGTCACAGGCGTAACTTTTGGAATGAAACTCACTACCAGCTCACGTATTTTCCCACTATGGTTCCGGGTCCTTTAAACGGGGCATATAAAAGCATCTATCTAAGCTGCCATAGTGTGAGCTGCCATATTTTAGCATCTTACCAGAGGCTGTAGTAGTATAAGTGTGGTTACCTCAGCACTTAAATTCTGCTCATGTTTTCCATCAGGCAGGATAGAGTCAATTTGGTATGCTAAATAAATTTAAACAAAGCAGCTGTCGTTCTTCTAAAAGCACAATTTTAGAAGGATAATATTTATTAGCATAGTCACATACTATACCGTTGACAGATAATCTAAATCTATATTCGTAAAGCCAGAACTATTACTATACCTCTTCTTACGAAAATTGAGAGTAGGAAAAAACTATTTAGGTAGGTGTATGAAAATTAGTATATAATCTACATCTACGAATATTACGATCTCTTACGAAAATTGAGAGTAGGAAAAACTATGTATGTGGTGTATGAAAATTAGCACAAAAAAAAATAATATGGAGGAAGAATGCAGAAAGCCAAAAAGAAAAACTTATGATCGGAATTCGACCACTAGGGGATCATTAGTAATAATTAAATTTACCCGATACTTTATACTCTCACAATCATTGATAGTTTTTTAATACATCAATGCTCACAATGCTGTAAGTGTAATTTTATGAATTCAGAACAATTTTTTGTTCTGATTTGTTCAACACTGAGAACTTGTTCAATATTTCTCTGATGACCACAAATATTACTTCTTTGTCCTCGTAAAATGTTCAATATTGGAATAACTTTCAAACTTAAAGTGGTGATGGAAAACATTGACATTTGATATAAAATTTAGTAGTTGCAATAGCTATTTTGACTCAATGTAATCAAACGATTAACATACAAATCAAATTTCAATAAATCAATCTTTCCTTCATTATGATTTCAGTAATTCCAATGAAACTTGTCTCTTAAACCGTGATTTTAAGCTTAAGCATTCGTAAGTTTAAGCCTGTTCGATTGAAATCATAAGAATTCATGTTTATATCATCAAAAACATATACGTCCCCACGCTGGGCGAGTGCGGGTTGGGTGTCCTCAATTCATGCAGGAACTTTCTAGATCCAATTTTAGATTTGATTCGTATTTACTGTCCTAAGTCAATCTCAAAGTTAAAAGAAAGAGTTCCGTTTGTTTTTTGTTGTTGTATTCCTTACTGTTAATTAATAGCAGTCTAATAACTTATAAAATCTTGCAAGTTAAATAGCAATTTAAACGTAGCATTGACATTTCAAGGCAATTTATATGAAAATTGTTCAGAATAAGTTCGTTGTTATTTTTACGGTAAATGACCCCCATTTCATCTCATCTACGTTTTTTTCTCATTAAATTAATTGCGACGACGACTGAATACTAAAAGACGTTAAATACTTGACATTGGCAGAAATAGCTGATCGGTTGGTTGGAATTTCATCTAAAGATAAAGATGAAGTATGTTCAGAATATTGCGACTGTCAAGTAACTCGCAAAATATGTTATATTATTTACGGTGCAATATTCTACAATCGAATAGATAAAGTCAGTGTAAACATTTATAGGTGTTATTTTTCTTTTACTTTTACAGTACTTCATCTGATGAATCATCTCATACTTAGTAAAGATAGATTAATACACCTTAATGTACGCTTTTATTTTTATAAAAGAACTAGCTGATGCCTGCGGCTCCGCTCGGTTTGAAAAATAGATGTTGGCCGATTCTCATACTTACCCGATATGAAAACAAAATTTCATACAAATCGGTCCAGCCGTTTCAGAGGAGTATGGGAACGAACATTGTTAATACGAGAATTTTATATATAAGAAGATAATAATATTGTTTGTACGAAAATGGTTCAGAAACAATTCACGTGATCGATTGTTTACTTCTTTTTCTGCTGTCTTTCGATGTATTTGAGAGCCTTGAGAGATAATTTTTAAGTATTTTATCCATTTTATTATTTAAGATATATTTACACACTTACAACCGATTTCATTTTTAAAAGTAATTTATTTCTAACAGTTTTTAGATGACAAAATTCAAAGATTTAATTTGTTTGTGATGCTTAATGATGCGATTCTTTTAACTTTTATACCCATCCTTAGCATACATTTACGCAAGATGACATTGATATTATCCCAGTATTTTCATATATACATAATTACTACAGAACTAAAGCTGTTGAGAAGACATTGAATTAAATCAATGTATTTCCGTTTTTTTGTATTTAAAACTTAAAGGATAAATTAATAATTTTTTTTGATATCACGTTCACAGTTTTATGTATGTTTTTTAAGTCCCTCACAACACAATTTCTATCTATATAATATTATGTCCTATTAAAAATAATAAAAAAAATGTTTAATATCTTATTCCTCTAAAACTTCCTGGCAATATCAATTTCAGGTTAAAAGTATTTTGTTTTGCTTACACCTTAAATCAATTATATCTATTATTTTCTTTAGTATCCCAAAACTTTAAACTTTTTCGAAAAAAAAAAAATTTTTTAATTAAACTATAGATACAGTATTCATTGCTATTCAATAAATTTAATAAATCAAAGGCTAAATTTTTGTTCATAAGTTTAATCACAGTAATATTATAATAATTCCCAAAAAAAATTAATCATCCTTATATTCCGAAATGCCGTGTTTGAAAATGGTTTAGTTTGTTCTTCGTTATTGTTTCTTTTACTTCTTCTGGAGTCGGGCCACGTACTCAATAGCCTTGGCAATAAGAGCAGGAATCGGAGGAGGCGTGGGGATGGCATCACCCTATAATCACAAACATTGTTTAGTTCGTATATGAAATTTCTATAACTCTTTTGTGTTTTTCATTAAAACTATTTTCATATGACGCTTCAAGACATAATGAGTTATCTATGTTTGTAAAATGCTTAGTAATGCATGGAGTTATAATAAGTAATTATATCACTGAACTTAACACAAATATAATGAACTATTAATAAATTTAAAGTTATTATTTTTTTACTTACAGATGGACGATATCCATTTTCATCAGCTTCGTATGTGATAGAAACTGACTGTCCTTCAGGGGTTTGCCAAGCAAAAGCACCCTGAACTACAATGGGGACAACAGGGGGATTGCCACCGAAGTCACGAGGAGTGCCTTGAGCTTGAGCGGTAATGCCATTGTCAGTTTCTAAGCTGTAATTTAAACGAAATATGTATTAAAACCTAACATTAACTAGAAATTCAACGTATTTTACCCCACCACAAAAAAAAAATTCTACTTGAAATACCTAGTTTATTTAGAATTGTTATAATAATAACTTCAGGTAACATCTGCTACACGACAAACAAAACTTACGCGTAATTGTAACTGCCATCAGGTGCTATGTCATTGTCATAACGAAGAATTTGAGCGACCTTGTCATTGCTAGTGGATCTTAGGACAGCTGCTTGTTTACCCACCTGAGCTGCAGCAACAGCCAATAAGACTGTAAACGCTACCTAAAAAAGAACAATGACTTAATATTCAATCCATTCAGGTATTAAGAATTATGATTAGTATTTTTTTTTACTTACAAATGATTTCATTTTCAATAGATTTATTTATGATGTGGTTATATAGAAGATGACAAAATCTTGAAATCTGGTGTATTTGTGACGCTTATTCATGCATTTTTTTACCTTTTATACAATTCCGAATTTTTATTTTCGCAAGATGGCATTGATATTGTTCAAATGTTTACATATGTGCATTAATTACTATATAATACAAGCTATTTCTGCTCCATTCAGGAATATTTTTTTTAGTTAAGTTTTCAATTCATTTTATAAAGTTCCTCAATGTGTTTAAAAAACCATTGATACATTTCAATTATAAATATTGAACTGTAAAAACTTCCGAAGCAATCGACAACTAAAATAAAGTCGGTGAATAATCGGTCGATTATACCAAGTTTACTTATTAAAAAAATCGCAATAAGACACTTCAATTTGAAGGAAATCACTTATTTGTTAACACGACCTGACTCCTTGCTTGTGTGCCTGCCCAGCTATCAAGTTAGGCCAAACGTGTACCTCAGGATATACTGTGCAACTTTAAAGGCGGAAACACATTTAACACGCGACACGACGCAACTTGTCTACACCCGATATGCACCCTGCACATTACCAACACCCAACGTCATGATATACTAGCAATTTCTGAATACAGTTAGATAGCAGCAGTGGAAGTGTATAGTTATGTACTATGGATTTAATAAATAACGAGTCAGATGAAAACTTTGTAGAAGATTTGATGCAAATTTTGGATACATACAAGGGAAACTAGCAATTGGCAGATTTATAAAAATTCGATAATATCAATTAGTCTAGCAGGATATTGATGGTATCATTACAAATAAATATTAAGGCTAATTGAAGACTACAAACTACAATTTGATTAAAATCAATTCAGTAATCAGAAAAAAAAAATGCCAAGTGCGTGTTGACCACTGATTAAATTGGTCCCCACAATGATCACAGTGGTCACCCATAATGGTAATCTTAAATATCCTACACGATTGAGTAGATGTGAAAAAAAATCATCCTCTTTTACGAGTTGGTGAGCTACCCCAAAAAAATATCTTACTTAATTTTATACGTGTCGATGAAAAAAAAACACATGTAATGAAATAAAATAAATAAAACTAATCTTTCTGGCACTAACCGTTTGGAAGGTAAGTCAAGGACGGACAGATGGACATGATGAAACTATAAGGGTTCCGAAACGTGAACTACAGAACCCTAAAAAATTAAATAGCAAGATTTCCGCTGATTAATTTAGGAATCGCAGCAAGAAAACAAAAGGTTAGCTTCTCAGCATTGAAGACTTAAAAAACTCGTTTTGCTAGTTTATGTTGTATCAGCCAAAAAAACCTATGTAAAATGATTCGATATTAAAAGGATGTACTTTTAATTTTTTTCAATAATTTAAATCTTTCGTCCTAAAGTAATTTAACAAAATTATTTTATTTTTAATTGTGGCATCCCGTCTCCGGTCCTAAGTTAATACTAGGAGTGGTGACTGAATTTCAGCTATTTTCATTCATTTAAACCAGCCCCTAAATCAAGTTAATATTCAACAAAAATAACCGTTATTATATGTATCAGTTATTATAAGTATCAGTACAACAATAGAGAGAATAACTGCAAATATTGGTATCAGAAGCATATATTAAGTTAATGATACTCATTTCTGTTTCTCTTACTCAAGGTTTTTTTCGTTAAGTGTACTTAATATCTGTGGATAATTAAATTTTTATCTAAAAGTCTTTGTCAACTTCAATAAAAGTATTTGTCATCTAAATTGTTACATGCATATGTAAAAGATTTATAACATAGACCAAAATCAGTTTCTCATATTTTTAACTTGTAATGGCAGTAAGATGTTGTCATCAATGTAAAGTAATATAAATATATAATATATATATAAATACCTTATATATTGTGTATTTATATATTATTATATAATATGGTATATCCTACTAATATTATAAACGCGAAAGTTTGTTGGTATGTGTGTATGTACATATATTTGTGGCTCTTTCACGCAAGAACTACTGAACGGATTTGAATGAAACTTTACGGTAATAAAGCTTAAAAGCTATGTGTTATTCTGATATATATATCAGAATAACACATAGCTTATAACACATAGGCTAGTTTTTACTGCAATACTCGAGATAAACGGGCGAAACTAGGTGATAATCACCTAGTTTCGGCCGTTTATCTGAATCCATTAATCGTAGATGTCAAAACGTATCACTGTTTATCTTCTGTCAAAACTTCACAGATTGTATAGCAACCATGATACGCGGGTAACACCGCGGGGCGCAGCTAGTATATATAAATTTATCTTACTTTACATAGTACCTAAAATTTTGTTGATTTTAAGGCTTCAGCTGATGGGGTACACATAAATTACAGTAAAAAAAATAGGTATTTTATAAATAAATGGCAAAGGGAGAAGAAAATATCAATAAATTTGGTTGTTTTAATATTGGGCCTCTTGGTATATTAGTTAGTGATGGTTTATGCTAAGTCTGATGTCTTTTAATCCGATTCAATACATAGCTACCATAAATTTATTTATTTAAAAACATTAAAGAATTGTGTGATTGATTAGCACGAAAAACTGAATTTAATTTATCTGCTAAATGTATGTATCAAGAGCAATGTAAATATGTATACCAAACATGAAATTATTAAATCTGTAAAGATATTAATTATTGTTTATATTAAGTTATTAATAACCAATTTACGCATATATGTATGTGAATTGTCTATCGTTGCAAAACATATGCCAAGTACTGTCTTCACTTAAGTTTTGACGCTAATGTGACTATTAAAATAACTTATATTGTTTTAAAGAGACAATAAATTTCTAGACACGATTGCCTAGCAGCCAGTTAAGCAAATCAGGAGGTACGATATACCACCTATAGTAATATAAAACGACGGATAAGGTTATAAAGCGTAATGTCAACTATAATAAAATAAAGAAATGCAATGTTATTGTATTTATTTCGAAGTTCAAAACATGATTTCGTTGTATAACTTAGGTAATCCTAATTCGATTAAGAGGTCTGAGGCAAGTGAGCTCCACTGGCTCTGTAACCGTTTTCATCAGCGATGTAATCTACTCTGTATTTCAGTCCATCATCACCTATATATTCATAGAATCCTCTGACTTTAGTACCACCGCCTATTCCATTGATTGAAGAATCCACAACTCCTGATTCTTCAGCAGCAATTCCATTATCAGTTTCATATGCAAAATGGTAGTTGTTTTCATCAAACTTTCTGTCTTCTCTTACAATGCTAGCAGCGCTGTCTACAACTGACTTGATATATGTTGATGGATGAGACTTGGTTGCGACGAACGGCTTAATGGTTGTGTACACAAATGGGCGGTATGTCGATACAATGGGAACAGATGGGTTCCGGTAAGATAGAGTTGAAGGAAATGAAGACTGATCGACACTGAAACAAAAATAATCATTGAGTAGTTTATATTATTAATAGCATTTTTATTACTCAAACTAAAAAGAAATGATCGTATTCAAATTTAAATATCAAGGTTTGGCCGCATTACGAATACTTTGTCAGTGTCATAGAGATTTACAAAAATAAACCAATACTAAAATATAGATGTCAGCTTAACATTTGAAGGAAACCTACATAATCATTTTGAATTCTAATATTATGTGTCTTAACCTTGAACAGTAAGGCAATTTACGGTCTGTTATATTGGGCGTGAACCATTTGAAATGCGGACGCATTAGAGGTAGGTATAGGCTAAATGACATCATTGTCGTCGGATGTACTAGTCATCTTCCGAGCCTTAATTCCCAAGTTTATTTGAGGTCGGCTACTAGTTCAACCGGTTTTACCTGAATTTCAGTTTTTCCATGGAGCGATGCCAGTCGCTCCGTGGAAAACCTCCGCAACCCTAAGGGAGAACTGAAATTCGAAGATTAAACTAGTTGTCAGTATATTTGAGGGCACTGACTTCCCAATAACGATTGCTATAGATGTTCATGACAACCGGGATCGACCGCTTTACGTGCTCTACGAGGAACGGGTGTGAACATGACGGGCTGTTATTAGGAATTTTCGTAAGAAAAACCCAAAAAACTTTTTTTGGCCCGACCCGGGATTTGAACCCGAGACCTCTTAGCAGTCGCATACGCTTACCACTAGACCAACGATACTGGTAATTCTTTCACATTCTCTATATATATGCAGATAGGCCATTTATGGCAGTCATGATGTTTTTAAAAAAAAAAAAACAAAATGTAACGAAAATGTACCCATTAAATGGCTAATGATGTGGATTTTACAGGTCACACGTTTATTGTGGTTTGAATATTTTTATACACGTAAATTTTAACAATATTCATCGATCATTTATGCACGCTGTTTGTAGTTTGGAATAATGGCCGATTTACAGACAAAGTTAAATTAATTATATCCTTTAAGACCATTTTAGCGATATAAAAATGCCACAATTTTAACTAAATTAATACTTGTATGGTTCACTTTTACAGCTTGTGTAGGAAGATGATGTTTACTTGTAATCAACTCCGTGTGTGTGTTCAAATACGATAATTTGACTTTTGTATTACATTGATTATACATTAGTTCTGATCTTAAACAACAAAACATTAAACCATAAAAATCACCTCTGAAATTACTTTCTAAATGATAGGAAAATTAAAAATGTGAAATGACAGTATTACCATGATATATTTATTTATGTTGTAATAAAGAAGATTTCTTATTTGGGTTAAAACAAAATTGTCTGTCAAATCTCAATCAATAGCAATCAATTAAAATGACAATTAGTTCAATTAATATCCACATAAAGTCACATCCATAAACGTCATGAAAATTCGTATTTTTGATGTCAAGTACAAAAACGTATTGGGCTCTTAAATTAATATTGTTTGTTTGATAATTAATACCAAATATATAACTAACTGCTAAACTTCAACCGTTATATTCAATACACCGTTAATGTTCGAAGGAATGAACAATTAACATTACTTATTGAATGATGTGATAAATTGCCATCAGATAAACCACGAATAATAACGTTTCAGCCTATAACCACGGTCAGTGAAACCTAGTGGTAACGTCAGGCAATTGAGGGATAAATGATAAGTAATTATATAAAAATAAAATTTAGTACACAGTCTAGACTAGTTAGACTTTTTACCGCGATAACCGACATACACGCGGGCTGAGCCGCAGGCGATAGCTAGTGCATTAATAATGGGAAGAAGAAAAAATAAATCTTTACACTTTTTTTTCCGCTTTTTAATCACAGGTGATTATTGGTCTCAAAAAACGTTGAAGAAAGGATAATAATTTTAAGAAGGCAAGGATTATAATTAGGGTTTACACAAGAAATGAGCAAGCAAGAAAGTGTTAACGCAGGTCATTATTGATACTTAACGATTGAGAACGAGATAATGATATACTGCTGCTTTGATCTGAGTATAAGTCCATCCCAACTTTAGTCAAATACTTTAGAGCCCTCCACTGTTTTAAACATTATTTTAAGGTAAAATAATTATAAATAATACTTGTCAAACTTATTTATTTACTTACTATCCTACTCTTCATGAAACTTGGTTGTCGTACTCAAACATACATAATGATAACACAAATTTCTTGAATCACTAAACGAGATTAAATCATTTCTGTTTTCTGTGTATTTAGTTTTTTTTTTTTTTTTAAATTCTATTGTTATTTATTTTATAGAAAACTAATGACAAAAACAATATCACTATCTACTACATACCTAACTTATAATAATTATATCTAATAATTATTCTCCGTTAATCTATCACCAAAGAATTTGTCTAAACTTGATATAATAAAGATATCACTCATTCAAAACTGAAATAGACTGTTAATGGAACCAATAAACGGAAATAATTCCAGTATTAATGGGAACCGCAGACGTGGTAGGTAATAGTATACATAGATGTAAAAATAAATTAGATACAGGTTTAAACATAGATACATATACTACAAAAACAAAAGTTTCAGGGGACAGAGTAATCTTCAATTCGAGTTCGAATATTCTCTTCCCCGAACGTTCCAGAGCGGAATTAAAGACAAAATCGAAAAAAGGTTGAATAAGTTTTTTTTTGGATTTGATCAGCTTTTTTTTAGTAAATCGGAAAAATATTTACCTGTCACCAAATTTAACTTGTAATGGCGTTAAAATGTCTCTGCTAGGCGCCTGATAATACTGTGGTTGATAAACTTTATATATAGAACCATATTTGCCATTCCTTTCCGCTAGCCTTCTGTAATAAGGGTCTTTTGAATATCGATATCTTACATCACCATAAACACCAGGACGGTATTTTCCATCATCATCAGCGTTGCCCCAGCTGATGGCGGTTAAGACCAGTGTTATAATCTGAAATAATAAAAAATGTTGAGATCTATGTTAAAAATAATAAATAGCGCCTAGACAAATTTAAAACGCTATCAAAATGCTCTACGATAATAGTTCGAAAAGTAGAACTAGGCGGTCATATTTAATATTACATTGCTTGATTAGCTAAATTAATATATTATAAATGTTTTTTGTATTAAACTAGACGCAATATAATTAACTTATATGAAACATAAAAATATGTCATGTATTTGTATTTCATAAATTATGTTGTTGTTTGTTTTACTCAAGTCAAGTACAAAAAACATACACAATCGTTTCCTTGCAGTCAAGTGAACCCAAAAATTTTACAATTTCGAGTTCGTTGTCCGGAAAAGAGTGTATTGTAGTGCTATAATAATAAATTATTATGATCTTTATACATATAATTTTAGCCTTTCATTCTTTAATTCATCAACGGTAGTTATATTACTTGAAATTTTACCAATTGATGTTTTGATGTTGGGAGCACCTACTAAGTTGTTTTTCTCCTAAAGTGGTTAAACAATGGATGATAGGTGATAGGGTAAGTTAATCATTTTCAAAGTATAACAGTAAATTTAAATTGGGTATATAGATAGCTGCTAGTTTAATTTAATACACAATTATTACTCCTTAGTTCATAACATTTATTCTCTTTCACTTCTAAAATATGATGCTATTCAATCTAACGTGGCTAGCTATTTTTTGATTTCGGTAACATTTATGTATATTTTACTTTGGAATCTTTGACTTTAAAAAACAAGGTATTACATTTAATTTTCACTCTCCATTCTATCAAATTATCAATTTTCCTTACCCCAAACTACACTTTACATGACGGCCTACCTCGGCAGTTGGGAGGAACACCAGGAACGCATTAGCGGCTTCTGGAGTCCCCCACCTGGAGACTGAGTTACATCCGGCGTGACTTGTTTCACCCCCAGGGTAGGAGGCAATATCGCCTCCTACCGCTCTATGCAGTAAGAGGTTCAATACCGATCCACCTTAGACGACACCCCACCGGCCGCACCAGGGGTATCACCTGTCTCGGGTCGTTTGCAGCGGTTACAACTCCCCAAGATATAGCTGCAGCGACCCTTAAGCGACGATTGGGGGACAAGCGACTTCTGCCGCGTCCCCTTCGCTACCTACTTCGAGTGGGATCGGCCCTTCCCCGATCCCTCTCACAGAATGAGATCGCGGCTTCACATCCCTCATCACTCGCCAGCATTGCCGTGACCAATGCAGGTGGTGACAGGTTTTTTCCGATCCGTCCGACCAAGACTCGATACTCAGACTCCCAAGCAGGGCAGTCTTCCAGCGTATGCTGGGCGGAGTCCCGGTCGAACCCGCAGTGGTGGCATTGTGCCATAAACTAACGTCAGATCCTTCTCAGGTAAACCTATCATTTTGTCTCATCGTATTGAGTTTTAGCGATAGGAAAGTAACTGGCTATAAAATCAAAGTTTCTTCCAATTTAAGACTCAACGCTAAATAAAATTGGGATGATAAGTCGTTGTCGTCGTTATTATTGTAATAAAAGATCGTCAAATAAAGCAGTCGAAGACAGTAATAGTCTGGCATTTACTTATTTATACATTTTAGTTAAATATATCTATTCTATAATTACGTATTAAGTTATAAATAAACCTATTTTAGTTTAATAGTAAATCGTAAATTCAAAAAATCACTATTGCTTGTTGCCAATTTAAAAAACTAAGTAAACTATTGTATGTAGTTGAGCCCTACTTACCGTAATCTGTTTCATGATTCCCTGAGGCTTTTCAACTATAAAATAAAATTAAAACAACAAACCATTCTTTATATACGGACGACAAAATCGAAAATGGAGTATTTATTGCAACAATACATCCTTCTCCATTACCAAAATGTTAATTTTATTCGTGAAGGCGGCGTTTAAGGTGGCTTGAACAGCATTGTAAATTATTAGATTGCTGACCGCGCCCAAAACTAGCACATTTAAATTACTCAGCGGAGATGCTGTCCACCGTACTTACAATACATTATAAATAAATGCAAAAGCTTAGCTTACCATTATCGCAACTGTAGGTAACGATTGTATCTATGATTTTTTTTTTTTTTTTTTTTTTTTCATTTATTGAGGTAAATAAACAATGACACAATATACAATTATCAAATGGTTCACATAATAAATGTAGCAATTGTGACACCAGCGGCATTTACCACATATTAATAAATACACATTTATAATTGGGTCCTAAAAGAAACGGTAAGTGCCCGTTAGAACTTGTGATCTCACGTAACACACTCATTTAAAACACATCATATCATTTAACGTGCAAAAAAAAAACAAAAAAAAAATAAATACAACTAAAATATACATAAAAAACAGCAAAAAAGAAAACATAAACTATATAAGCACATGGCAAAAATAATAATAATAATAGGACAAATTAGAGCAATGCTAGTCTCTCTGACAATAATCTTTTAAACGCTCCTGCACGCGTCGCCATTATATCAATACCGTTGAAATGGGTGTTATAGGATTCAACTAGGCGATGCATTGGGGCCCGTCTACCTGCATTTGTTCGGCATCTGGTTGTTGCGAAAATTTTCAGTGCGTTACGGGTATGAGTTCTAGTGGGTACTCTGTAACATAGTTTTCTCGTGAGTGGAATACAATCGTAATGGCTGTGGCAAAGATCATATAGTAATATTGCTTGTAAATATAGGCGTCTATGTTCCAAGGTTACATAATTATATTTCAATAATAGATCTTTATATGAGTGTTGATTTCGATAACACTTATATTGTACACAACGCAGGAACTTTTTCTGAACGGCTTCAAGGGCTTCGACATATTTATCATACAATGGATTCCAAATAGGTACTGCATACTCTAGTTGCGAACGGACCAAAGAATTGTATAGGTGGAGGTAAGTAGACGCTTGAGTAAAATTACTGCTTGAGCGGACAACGAATCCATACATCCTAAAGGCTCTGTTAACAATGGTATCGATATGTACATCCAAATGCAGTTTCCCGTCTAAAGTGACTCCTAAGTCTCTGATCAAATCGACTTTTTCGAGGCTTATCCCAGATAAACTATAAGTAAAGTTAGAGATATTCTTCTTTTTTGTGAAGGTTATTGTTTTACATTTGTTAATGTTAAGTTCCAATTTATTTCTGACGCAGTAATTCGAAAATCGATCAAGATCCTGTTGTAATTTGTAGTGATCTTCTTGTTTTTCGATTTTGTGATAGATTTTGAGATCATCGGCATAGAGTAAGAAATTACTGAACTTAAAGCAACTACCAATATCATTAATAAATATGATGAACAAGAGAGGGCCCAAAATGGAACCCTGCGGAACTCCAGAACTGATGGAAACAAAGTCAGATTCATGGCCGTTTAGGACCACCTTTTGTGTTCGATTTGTAATATAAGACTTAAACCAGCGCCATAGATTACCTCTTATTCCATTAAAAGCCAATTTTTGTAGTAGAATTTTGTGATCTATCCTATCAAATGCCTTCCGAAAGTCGGTATAAATACTGTCTGTTTGTTTATTATCATCCATGCACTCAAATAAATATGATGTATAAATTAAGAGATTGGTATTGGTTGAAATAAATTAAGAGGTTGGTATTAAAAGATTATAGAGTGTATGTCGTTAATAGTTGACATGTCAGTATGACAGTCACATGACAGTAGTAGTAATGTCTCAAGGTAGTAGGGCCGTGTTAATTTTAGCGAATGGATCGGATTGACTGGGGCAATACTATCCTCTCATAGAAGATAAGCATCAACACAGCATTATTTTATTCTGTCGTGTTTCAGTAGTGAGAACGAGGCCGGAGGCCCAATGATTCAGAACCATCTTACGAAGCCGCCATAGTGTGAGAAACCATGCAGCAAGCGTTTTCTACATTTACTACAATGGTGATGACACAACTCTTGAATTCAACTATGCTTACCATCAGGCAGTGTAGTTACCTTGGCAGGTTCAAGTATAAAAAGTATCTACCATCAAGTATCTATCCATGGAAGTAAAGAGTCACAAGTGCACTGCAACCCTTTCAGTACCTCTTCTATCATCAGAGAGAGTGCAAACAATGAACCTGGTTTTACTGTACGGATTTTTGAATCATTCATGGCGAGAGTGGTATTTTTTTAGGAATACCCATATCATAAAATACACTTCCTAAACTAAAACAACATAATGGCCGTGGTTCTCTTGTTAACATTACCAAACTTAACTAAACTAAAAAAATGTTGCTGGACTGGACTATACGCAAAAGTAATTTTAGGATATAAATCCTAAAATTACTTTTGCGTACAGTCCAGTTTTCTATATCTCAAATTGTAGGAATTCTTGTTTGAAATTAGTCGTCCTTTTTTTTTTTATTTTTACGTGTGGAAATCCCCGCGGACCGTCACCCTGTCGGGGGTTACGGCGGGGTGGTGTGTCGGACTCGAACCGACTAAAACCACACGGTGTGACCCTCTCTGCGCCTTTGTATTGGAAGGAGTCCAGGGAGGGGATTTCCTTCTGGACTCCAACCGGCGCCTGCCCGCACTGTTGCGGGCACCACCTCTGTCGTGTACTCTCTATTGGGCAACGTCCGGTCACACGCGGACGCCGCCCCCTCGCGGTTGGCCTCTACTGCGGACGGACGGGAAACCCGTCCCGCCCGTCCGCGGCCACTCTCAGGGCGGCATGAGACGCAGGTATGCGCGCCTCAGCCGCCCGGGGCGCCGGCGGCGGATCGGGTCCGATTGGATAGCATCCTCCCGGGCCTTCTCCGCCACCTCCTTCTGCAAGATTACGTCCTCGCAGAAGGTTGCGACCGCGGTAAAACAACTGTCGCTGCCGGCCATCGATCTTATGACGGCCGGCAGCGAGAGATCCCCTCCGATGACTGCAGTGAGCACCCGGCGCTGCGCCGCCCAAGCGGGGCAGACCGCCAGCGTGTGCTGGGCCGTGTCCTCACTGCAGTCGCAGTGGTGGCAGGCGGGACTCGGTTCCCTCCTAGCGACCGAGTGCAGGTACTTTCCGAAGCAACCGTGCCCGGAAAGTACCTGCGTCAGCCGGAAGGAAAGGGTCCCGTGCTGCCGCCCTGCCCACTCCTCGAGGACCGGCTGAAGAGCCTCCACGGCGGCGAAGCCAGCGCGTGGGGTCTCCAGCCGGAGCGACCATCTCAGCATGGTGGCTCGGCGAGCGGCTTCGCGCCACTCGCGCACGTCCTCGGGCGGAGGGCGAAATCCGCTCTCCGCCCGGAAGTCAGCCACTCGCCGATAAACTTCGGCGAGCACTTCCGCCTCCAAATCCCACGGGGGTGTTCCGGCCAAGGCACACGCCGCCTCTGTGGACACCGTGCGGTATCCGCGTATGGCTCTGACCGCCAGTATCCGCTGGGGGCGCCAGAGGCGCGCCCTGTTCTGGGCGGACAGAGCCGCCGCCCACACCGGTGCACCGTAAAGTGCCATTGACCGGACAACCCCCGTGTACAGCTGCCTAGTGGGGACACTGGCCCCGCCCAAATTGGGCAGAAGTCGCCCTAGGGCGGAGGCAGTGCCCACCAGCTTAGGACCAAGCTGTTGGAAGTGCTCGTCGAAGAGCCACCTACCGTCGAGGACCAGACCCAGGTACCTCATCTGGGCCCGGACCGGTACGAGGACCGAGTTGACCTCGATCGAGGCGCCGGTGGGTGGACCGCGACGGGGCCCATGAAATAATAGGGCCTCCGTCTTGTCCAGGGCCACCCGCAGACCCAGCGCCTCGATGCGCCCGACCACCCGGGAGACTCCCGTGGTGGCCAGGCGCGCCGCCTCCTCAAAGTTTGCCCCCCGGGCCGTGACCAGGGTGTCGTCTGCGTAACAGATCACACCCAGCCCGGGGGGGAGACGCCCTCGTAGGGCCCAGTCGTATCCCATGTTCCACAGGAGTGGTCCTAGGACAGACCCCTGTGGAACACCGCACGACATGGCCCTGCGTCTCAAGGCGCCATCTCGGTCCTCGTACTCGACGGTACGCTCCTCTAAATAGTCTGCCACCAGGAAATTAGTCGTCCTTAGGTCAAGGAATGAGAGTAGATGACATAGAAAAAGAAGAACTTGTAAATGAAGACAAAATAGGCCCCCCAATATTAAAGGCGGAATTTGTTAAGGATAAGGATTTTGGAAGGAGTTTGTGAGTTTAAGAAAGGAATTCGTTAAACTCTATCCAAGACGGCAAAACTCTGGGGGATGACCTCTTATACAAATAATTACTAAATACGCTAAGTGTGCTAGCGCCACTGCTAGACGAGATCTACTACTTAGTTAAGAAAATTTACAAACAAAGGTATCATGCCGCAGGATTTTTAGATTAGTAGAGCAGTTGCCCTGCTAAAAAAACAAAACATTCTTAAAAGTTCTTCCCTTTTAAGAATATTTTGTTAAAAAATAGATACATTTTTTTTTGTAAATAATACATAAGATACATAGTAACACCCAAACTCAAAAACAAATATTTGCAGATCAAACGAACGATTGGTCCGAACCTGGAATCGAACCCTAGACCTCTTGATCAGCAGCCGCATACGCTAACCACTAGACCAACAAGGCAATCAATAGCAAATAGCAGGTATGTAAATTATCATATCTTATGTGGTAAACATATAGCGACAATTGTTTTGTTAATTAAGTGTAATCTTCGATGGATATTTGTATAGGGGGTTTTAACGAAGAAGTATGGGTGTGTGTTCGATGAACTTTTAGTTCGTTCTGAACTGTGTGACTGAAGTAAAGACTGTGAAATATATAAAGAAATCCTTTCCCGAAGAATTAAAAATTTACCCCAAGAGAAACTCAAACCGCCCCAACCACCAAGGCACTGCCAATTAACCGAATCAGTTCCACTTCGACAATAACCGAAGGAAGTGTAAGACCCTCTCACCAACGTACATACGCTGAAGTTGCCGATGGGAAGAACGCCCAATCAAATCAACAATCCTACAACAAGCTGGAAGGTTTCCTACTGAAACAGAGCGAGAAAATGGACCTTCTAATACAACAAATAGGCTCACTAGTGAGTCTAATCACTACTCTCGTCTCTAAGCTAGCAAAATGACTTCTCTACACATTGCTACCTGGAACATCAATGGTCTTGCCCCTAATAAAAACGAACTAGAGATGCTGATCATCAAATTCAACAAGCTTGACGTTTGCCTTATTTCCGAATCGCACACTACACCAAGAAGCCGAATTTGTATTCCAGGATTTTCTGTGTACCATACTTGTCATCCCGATGGTGGAGCTCATGCTGGCACCGCAATAATTATCAGAAACAGTCTAAAACATTATCTCCTGGAACCTATTACGGCCCCCCATCTCCAGGCCATAACTGTAAGGGTGGAAGATCGATCAGGGCCCCTTAATCTCTCTGCGGTATACTGTCCACCGCGACACACCATAAAAGAGAAAATGTTTACTGACTACTTTATTTCATTGGGTAGCCGATTTATTGCTGGTGGCGATTGGAATGCCAAGCATTCATATCAAGGGGATCAAGATTGACGGTTACTAGAGGCAAAGAACTAAAAAAGAGTATTGAAGCGAATCGTAATCTACTACCTATGTCTACTGGCGAGCCTACGTATTGGCCCAAGGACAGCAATAAAACCCCTGATCTCCTAGATTTCTTTATTACAAAGGGTATCAGCGAACTGAACACTGTCATAAAGTCAAGCCTCGATGGTAGCTCTGACCACTCACCTGTACTACTAATGGTTAGTCCGGTGACCATACCCAATGACACTCATACCGACTATCTCCATAATCACAAAACGGAATTGCAATGTTTTCGTGAATTCCTCGAATCCAACATCAACCTTAACGTCCGACTCAAAACCAGGGAGGAAGTTGACGATGCGTGTCTCTACATCACAAATTTGATCCAAGTGGCGGCTTGGTCTAGTACTCCCGAGCTAAAGGACTCATCGCGTGGGGCACCAGTCCCTATAGCAGTTAAGGAAAAAATCGAAGAAAAACGTCGCCTTCGCCGAACCTGGCAGACCACCCACAAGAGCGCAGATAAAACCAGATTGAATCGAGCAACTAAAGAACTCAAAGATCTCCTGGCTCGTACCGCAAATGAATCGCTCAAACAGAGATTAATGAAAATGTCTAATAATGCAAATGGGACTCACAACCTCTGGAAGGCTACAAAGTTTCTCCCACAGCCGCAATAGTGCTCTCCACCTATTAGATCCAGTAACACATGGACTCGAACTGACCAAGAAAAGTCTCAGGCTTTTGCTACATACCTGGCCGGGGTTTTCAAGCCCAACGATTCGGACAGCCCGGAAGATCCAGAAATAGATCAAGTCCTTAAGCAAGATCTGCAACTATGCCTGCCGTTAAGCCCTACTTCACCGAGGGAAATGGCTAGAGAAATAGCCAAAATGGACCCCTATAATGCACCTGAATTTGATCTGATTACCCCTAGGCTTCTAAAAGAGATCCCTAAGAAGTGCATTGTCTTTTTGACCATGCTTGTCAATGCCACACTGAGAACTTCATATGTTCCTGCACTCTGGAAAACATCTCAAATCGTTATGATTCATAAGCCTGGTAAGCCGTCTAACGAAGTCTCCTCTTATCGCCCTATTAGCCTTACGCCTGTGCTGTCAAAGTTGTGGGAAAGGATCATCCTATCGCAATTGTCTCCTTGCTTGGATATGGACCATGTAATATCTAACCACCAATTTGGTTTTCGGAAACACCACTCAACAATAGAACAGGTACATAGAGTCTATTCTACTATAAGACAATGTCTGGAAAGGAAAGACTACTGCTCGGCTGCCTTTCTCGACGTACAACAGGACTTTGATCGGGTGTGGCATAAAGGACTACTCTACAAAATTTAAAAGTACCTTCCGCACTCCTACTACCTGCTGATGGAATCTTATCTCAGCGACAGAAAGTTCCAAGTCAAGCTTCGTGACGCAAGATCTTCCCTTCATAACTGCACAGCTGGTGTACTCCAAGGCTCTGTACTTGGTCCGGTCCTTTACAACATATTTACTAGTGACTTACCCCAGTCACCTGACACAGCTGTTGCAACTTTTGCCGATGATGCGGCCTTCCTCAGTTGTGATCGTAACCCAAATGAAGCGAGCAGATTGTTGCAAAGCCAGCTCAATGCCACCAATGTTTGGTTGACTAAGTGGCGCATAAAAGCAAGCGCTCCAAAGTCTCACCACATCACATTTACCTTAAGACGTGAAACTTGCCGCCGGTCAACCTAGGCCCAGACACATTGCCGCAATCAACCTGCGTCAAATACCTTGGATTTCATGTAGACCGGAGGATGACATGGAAAGACCATATAAAAACGAAGCGCAACGAAATCAATCTAAAATTTAAAAATCTACTCTGGCTCCTCGGTAGACAGTCTGCCCTATCCCTATCCAATAAGCTGAGGGTATATTGTTCCATAATGAAACCGATTTGGACATAAGGAATCCAACTGTGGTCGACAGCCAGCAAATCCAACATTATGTGCCTGCAGAGAGCCCAAAACAATATTCTAAGGGTGCTTTCCTCGGCGACCTGGTATGCTCGCAACTCGGAAATTCACGAGTACCTGGAAATCCCAACCATTTTGGATGAAGCAAAACAATATTCAGCCAACTACAAGGACCGCTTGTCAACTCATCCTAACCCATTAACCAGTATGCTTCTGCAGCCAAACCCTATTAGAAGACTCAAGAGAGCCGATGTGCTTCCTTAATGGGGGGAGATGGAGCAGTGGCTCTTTCTCCCTAAACATCAACCACATGCAACGCATTTATTTCTAATCATACAATCGTTTAACCCGACTTAGGAATCGAATTTTGAGACATGACTACAGTAGTCGCTTTCGCTGTCACTAAGCCACAAAAGTGGGTCAACACAACAGAGAAAAAAATCTAATAATTTAAATCACTGTATATCAAATATATACCATACTAAAACTATAAAGTAATTATAGTATGGTAAAAATGTTGATTGAAAATTAGTTAAAACCTTTAATGATTACTATACTATATACTATACTATATACCTGTAATGACTTACTATTATTATCATAATACTGCAAAAGAGTTCGTATTGCAATCGCCATCAATCAATTAATGGCCAGCTGCAATCGCTCCCAATTCGACAACGCCTTAGTTTGCGTGCACTTACTTCTCTTGTTTCTTTCCTCTACTCCCCATCGTTACCTGAGTACCTCGTACCTTACTTTCGTCTCTATTGCTCAAACCATGACCGAAACTTTCCGTCAATATGCTTCTTCTTTCCCCCCATCATACCTCTAATTCCATCAATTCTTCCTTCTTCATGCATTTACTTCTTCTATGAAAGGCTGCCTACTGAAATAAAGATGTCCACAACCCGCCTCACATTTAAAATGAAAGTACGTGATCTACTCCGGAATGAATTGGCAGAGCGGTCACAATGATAATACCTGACTGAGTATCTGTATTCTATATATAATTAAATTTGTTTATATATGTATGTCTATTTATATACCTGTCTGGTATCTTCATCCATTATTATAAACCCTAATATTCATTAACAGTAAATTTGTGTATATTACTCAGAAGTATTAAATTTGAATAAATTAAAATTGTTTAAAAAAGATAATACTTACGTTTACACCTACCACATCAGTCTGCACCTACCACATCATATTCCTACATCACCTGAAGGTTGACTGGCAGAGAATGCCTCATGGCATTTGTCCGCCTTTGTGCTACATGTGCATTGAGTTTTAAATAAATAAATTAAATAATAACGCCTTTTTCCGTAATTTCTCGCCTTTGATAGTAATTTCTTGAAAACAATATTGAAGATAATAACGGTTTTATATGTATGGCAGAGGACCACATATTGCGATCCTTATTTCTTTCGAAAAATATGCTACCTTACTTGTGTACAAATTTTTATGAATTTCCGATTCTATTCTTATTTGATCTCTGGAAGTATTTGCTTAGCTCTTAATTATAAGCAATGGTTATCTATACATCAGTGCCACAATCAGAGAATGGTAACTCACTTAATTTCATTAAGAGGAGCGGAGTCTCCTAACACAGGCTTTTCATTGCTTAACAGGAGACCCCAACCACTAGATTGTAATATGTTTAAGAAATAAATAAAGATATTACTATTATTATTAATCATTCAACAAGTTCCCATTGTCACCCACTTGCCTTGATCCTTGCCTTGGTAACTTCTCAAATCATTATGAATGTCGAGTTCGTGAACTCATCATCCTTGTGCAAGCAATGTTAATCTGGAATGCACTCCCACTCAAAATCTAAATGTCAACAAGTAGTTTCTCTTTCAAAAAAAACTTAAATGTATAATATGAATATATCTCTTCATGAGATGGCAGGATCACCATAATTAAAGTACACCTACATAATTTAATCTAGTATTATTTTACAGCTTACAACTATAAAGTTTACATATTAGTGTGTATGTGTGACTAATTATCTATATGTATAGATATATGTGTGTAATTGCATATCTATGTCAGTTCCTTAAAATAATGAACATTATAGCCTCTGACTCTACCTCACTGCACATACTTTACATACCTAGGTTATGAAATTCATCAATGTACATTCATGCATGAATTTTTTAAATAAAAAAGTTTAAAGCATTCACCAATTAATATAAATATATTTTTTCTAATTTAATTAAAATTGATAGTTTTAAATTTAACTCATGTACAGTTATGTAAGTTCATTTAACAAAACATGACATATTTTTTACAGATTATTAACATTAGTGTACGTGTTTTACAATTACGGTCAACAATATAATGTATTATCAACATGCAAAATAGCTTATAAAAATTACCATAATGCATTTTTAAGATGTCTCAATCTTTTTTGTGATTTCGATCTTATTTATTAGTTGAATTTATAAGGTCAAGTAGCAATTGGATTAATAATATGTATCTGTAGCATATTGGTTGACTGGTTGTTTTGAGGGTTTCGGCATGAAAATAAAATAAATATTTTATGATTATTAATATGTGAAGGTTAAAAGTTAAATCCTGTTTGCCTTAGATGAGTAACAATTTCAAAGAAAATGAATACCTTTTGTAGCAAATTACGATCATTTTGCGGTCAAAATCTTTAATGTTTTGTCAAGAACTAAAGACAGGAATGTAATTTAATCGCAAATAAAAAACAGGTTTTTCTGATGAAATTTGTGGTGAAAAATAACTTCAACATATAAGCTATAACTGCAGAATAGTTATACTGTTTTATTAACTCTATCATCAGACCACGGCTTCAAAACCCAATCAGGTGAACTGAACGAAACATATTTTATAAACCCAAATTCAAGAGCTTTACACTTTGACTTAGACGATTTGACGCGCTATGCGTTAGCATTGCGATTAGTGAAATATTCAGAGAGCCTAGTGTGAGTTTGTTTCTCACTAAATCAATTTTATCAAATTTAGACTGTGGGTTTATTGTAAATATCATAGCCACATAAATCACCCAACTGAAGATTAACAGTAGCTATCTCCGTTCAACATCCCCAATCCCGGTAGTCTTTTGATAAGTTGCTAAAGTCAATTTATATTACACTGAAATGTGTAATATAAATTTGACTGGCTTAAATTACTTTGTGACAATTCTTGTCGATACTTAATTATCTATTAATTTAAATAAAATAAAATTATAACGTGCGCTAATTACCTAAAATCTGTTTGAAGTCGGTGCCAGTCTGTAAATCATCAGTAAGTAATAAAATAAATGATTACTTTTTAAATTTGGAAATAAATAAATCCACTTTTCTTTTCAGTATAGAGAGGGATTAGGACCAAACACATTGTGGAGGAACGAGAATCGTGTTCCTCCAACACAAAGGGAGGATTTTACGATCAGGCGAGGTGATCATGCCTTGTGGGCCACTGCCCAACAGTTGATGTTGGGATGTTGTATATATGCTAATCGGCGCGAGAATTTCTCTATCGCTATTAAGAATTAGTAGTTACTCCGTATAGTTAATTCCGTGTTTTTCTTCGTGGTTCAGCGTTTCTTTGCTACATGGCGCTGTTGTTTATTTTTTCGTCGTGCTGTATGTGGAAGTCACCACATCACTTCCCTTCAAGACTGGAGGTGGATATATAATGAGTCAGCTGTCTGTGCTCTGTTGCGGACCTTGCCGCCAGTACCAGGAATGAGTGCCGCTAGTTCAGACAGACATAGGTCTCTCCTTAGCAAAGAGAGACTCATGTCCACTTACACCCACAAACAAGACTCGTCCACTCATTTAACCCCTATACCGTTCCAAATATTCTTATGTGGAAACGATCCTTGTAGTTTTTAGAAATCACACCACAAATGAAACAGCCGTCATTTTTATTTTGTTTTTATTTAGTGTATACCTAAATAAAAGATAACTTTGACACTAAGAATATTTCCTGAGTCATGGCGACATTTCTGAAATGGTCATAAAGAACACCAAGACTCAGAATGTCCATTTTGTGATGATGTGGAATCAAACCCCTTAATTTTAGGCATATTGGGATTTTTTTACCACAACGTCACTAACGGGTTCTTTCTTCGATAATTGTGAATGTACTTTAATAAAAACAAAAAATTGTATCAAAAAAACTTTTCAGTCTGATGTTTTAAACATTACGAATCTAGTTACAGTTATGAGAAGTAATAAAGAAATAACACGATTAAAACGTGGAGAAAATTCATTATTAACTTAAAGCAAAGGAGGAGGTCCTTTCCTCATTTTTTTTTAAATTGTTACTTCAACCCTTCGACATCTCCAAAGTCTTTAAATACATAATAGACATGAAATAATTGTTATTTTTTAATTTGGTACCATCAAATTCAATTTAAAATAACCAGTGATCAACCCTATAGCCTCAAAAAAGAACGTAGCAATTTATTGCAGTTCATCATGGTATAGTTACAATAAAATCAAGTATATCTTCTTTTTTAAATTAATATTATGTAGGTATGTCACCCCACATTTATATGCAGATTATATACGTCGTAACCTTAGATCACAATGACATATATTTCGATATCAATATCTGTATGAACACTATGGTGAAGAGTATTGAACAAGAGAATAATGGAACTGAAAAATACTTTACTGCGTCTCTGTACATTTTCTCTGTCCTTTTTTTTTCGGACTTGTCCCAAACTAAGCAGAGCTTGTATTATGGGTACTAAACAACTGATATAAATACATAAACAAACTTTCTTTCTTTGTAAATACATACATATTATATATAGAAAACACCCAGACTCCGAAACAAATATTTATTAATCACACAAATATTTGGTACGACCCGGGAATCGAACCCGAGACCTGTTGATCAGCAGTCGCATACGCCAGCCACTAGACCAACAAGGCAGTCTCAGTTCATAGATAACTGCTAGGAATAATACATAGGATTTATAAACTAAAACTATTGCAAATAATCAGTTACACAAGCTTATATTATATTTAATAACAATATTACAATGGCACAAGTAATAAATATCACGTTTAATAAGTAAATACTTTCGTTCAGTTAGTGTTCAGAGTCTGTTTATTCTGAATTTGATTCAACAACTCTGACGAATACCTCATATTCTAGCTTGAGTTTATTAGTCAACGCATTCTTAACGGTACTTAAAGTTTTCGTGCCCCTAAAACTGTAGTAAGAGCCAAACTTTTCACCTTGCGGAACTTTTAACGTTGGTGGATATCTGAAAACAAAACAATATATTGTTACTTCTGCTTAAACCTAAATATTACGTATTTCTGAAATAAAATTTATTTTAAATGTACTAAATGTATCTAAGATGACTCAAGTTAAATTATTATGTTTAAATTAAATGTATTTTAAATCTATTACATTTCAAACTAGATCGAAGATTAGGAATGTTGCCGAAATCTATTTATTCACGAATGTGATCATGAATTAAATGTCATTTTTTTATTGCTCAATCACCATATTTTATAGATAGATACTTCATAAGTAGAGTAGGTAGCTGCAATTTCAATTATCAAAATCTTTGACCAAGGTAATTCCCACGACATTGAAATTTCAATGACAATCGTGGCTGGAATCCGATCTCAAAATTCATCTCAAGTCGTAAAATTAGAACTTGAATACAATTCTTACATAATATTGTAGTGGAATTTCATCTACATATCAAAAGCTATAAATATTCCGGAAGAGAGGTCAAAGGTGTATCTAAAGATTTGATAATGTATTTTAATGTAAACAAAATTTTAACTCCAGCGGTTTCCATTATCGCAAAATTTTTTTGTCCTTTTTTTAGTTTAGTATTTTAAATGAAATATTGTTTTGTTTTAAATGCATTTGTGTAAAAAAATATATAAGAGTTAACATCAAAATCCGTTAAGCAAATAAATAAAATAATTAAAGAAGAGAACAGCAGGAAATTGAAAAAGTTTAAAGAATGCTGAAATATTCTCTGAAATTATAAAACCATTGTAATGATTCTCAAAGAGATATCCCATTTAACTTAAGAAACATTCTTTCATTATCTTAACTGAGGCATTACCGCGGTATTTTTATATGAATCTCTTTAAGTCCAAAGGTCAGAACTTTAAATATTCGATGCTGCATCAATTCTTTGATGCTGCCTGTAGGATATTAACAGACTAAAAATACGATTGACCGCTATCTTTGGTGTTATACGTACTTTGTATATGGCTTGTTACGATGAGACCTACCTATTTAATTATTTACTATACCTAAACAAAAAGGTCAATTTTGTGTATTGTGGGAAACACAAATATAAATTCAAGTATATAACTTGTTTACATCTAAAATTACACTTGTGCAACACTAATCCCATCATTTGAATTAATAAACCATTCAACTGGGCTTTAGTAAACACTATTCACTATAATTTAACTTTACGATACTTATTAATACCAACAGACTAGAACCATGATTACGAATAGCAAAATGTAACAAATTATAACTCGTGCGAGCTAAGATGGCACCTGGCTCAAAACGAAACATGATACCCTTCCCCCACGTAATATCCCTCTGTCGTCTTGCGAGTAGCGTTAGCATCACTATTACCGTTGCACGAATCTTTCCATAATAATTTTAGTTTATTAGGTATTACCTAATGTCATATAAATCACTAGACGAATTTATTTCATTAATATATCATTAGATTCGTCTGGGTAACCCAATTGTTTTAAGAAAGGTCACACGGAAAAAACCAGCATGACGACTATGAAACGCAATAGTTTAAAATAAACAATATCCATATACACATGATATTTAGAGACTTCGATTAAAAGGCTTATCATGACGATTTAAAATTGTATTTCATAACCATATTTCAGTTGCTAATTTCATTTAAAATTATATTAGGTTTTATCACTGCACGAAGAATGCATTCGAGTAAATAATGAATGAGGCCTGCTTCCTATTGGTATGCATATGTATTTTCTTAACTCAGGTAGTTAAGTACCACTTAAGATAAAGTAGTATGTTATGCGAAACTACTTGAAGCAAAATAAATGTAGAAATTAAAAAAAAACTAGAATAAATTATATTTTTCTTGCACTCAGTACTTCAAACGACTGATATTTGAGTCAGGTGCCATCTTAGGTCGCACGAGTTATACTAGAATGATATAGTAACGAAATCACGGAATACATAATAGTTGACGTAATCGCCGCATGTAGGTTGCAACCGTACAGTATTGAAACAAAATGGGAATGCCCATTTGGAATGGAATTACATATAAAAAAATCGTAAAAAGTATCGACTAACTTCAGGACCGATGATATAAAGAAACCAGCTAATAAACGGCACGCGATAACTTTATACAGGAGAATAAGGTACAGATCTGTTTAGTATTGTCTAGTCTCATCCACGATTGCTAAACATGCATCGATCTGACTATTGATCGTTAAACAATTTATTCGTAATTGTAGAGATTTTCCGTTCATATTAAAATCGTGGCCCGTCGTCCAGTGTCAACTAGGTCAATGTCAATTTTGTTACTTTATTTAAATTATGTTTACATTTATAAACCTTTTCTTATGAATTTCCTAATATGAGCATGCCATCAATAAGACTATTTTATGTTCAAAATTGTATTTTTGATATAAATTAACGCTGTTTTGGGTATATCGTTGAGAACAGAAATTAAATAAAATTCAGCATCCAATGTAGAGTTCGACAATCGCAAATAATTATGTGTAAATTTTATTTTGTATGTTTTAAATGAAAATTTCTATATAAATTTCAACATCTGTATTTTATTACTTGCCTAGTTTGTTCAAATGCGTAGCCCTAAAGCAATATATTTATTGTAATTGGTTTGCACACGTCAGTTCATTTACTTCATAATTGTATCAATGATACCTATTTACTAGTTCATTGGTATCAGTTAGTAACACATCTCCGTTCTTATGAAAACTTTCTCTAGTGACATTTATTATGACTAGATGACCAAGCGAACTTTGGGTCATTTACATATCTTTGTATTTAGCATTTCTTTTTTTGATAACCACCTGCCACTTTTACGTTTTTTTATTTCTAAAATAGAACTGTTTTATATTCCAGCAAAACTGATCTAAGAGATGGGACCTCATACTACAGCTTTGATAGATAAATAGACAAATTTCTGAACGCACCTATAAATATTTAACAACCAAGTGAAGGTTTTTATATATATAAAAATACATCCACAAATTATCGGGGTAAATAGTACCCTATGTGTCACTTTTAGAATAACACCGAAAACTCTTCAGAATCAATGAAACTTGGAATCTTCATGAAAAATTTGTTAAACAGTTTATTCGTAAACATACAAAGAGACAGCTACTTTTGAATTTATAATACTGATATAAGATAAAATAGAAAAGTTAGAGTTTAACTCACTGGGTTATGAATTCCGTTTGGTTAGCAGGATCCAGATATTTGCATTTGACGGCAATTTCATTATCCGCATAAACTTTGTTGTAGTGATTGGTGCTACCTTGATATTCGTCACCAAAATTAACAGTATCTTCCGAAACATACTTGTCGACTAAAGACTTGATAACTTTATGTATATAAGGGTATCTGTTAGCATAAGTCTTTTTGCCGATATAATCAATCTTAGTAACTTTCTTTGGACTATATTTGCCGGATCCTGGCGGGCCAGGAGGGCCAGGAGGGCCATTCGGGCCTGGTGGGCCATTCGGGCCTGGCGGGCCATTGGGTCCAAAGCCCCCATTTCCACCAAAGCCTCCGTTGCCACCATTTCCACCAAATCCACCGTTTCCTCCGAATCCTCCATTTCCTCCAAATCCACCATTGGGTCCTACTTGATGCACATACTTGTAATCTTTATGTACATATCTGTAATCGCCGTCATCTTCTGGATATAATCCTTGCTGGTAAATGTATGTGTACCGTCCCTCATCACCAGGTATATATTTCCCTTCATCCAGTGGTCTATAGTAACGTCCATCGTCATAAAAGTCATATTTTTCTGGTCTGTATTTTCCGTCATCGTAGGGTGAACATTTAATTGCAGCCCAAAGCGTTACCGCTATAATCTATAACGAAAAAAAAACATTAACAGCGTGTCATACAAAAAGAATTGTTTCATGAGTCCCAAACATCAATTTTACTGCTTGTTTTAAAACACATTCACACACTAATTCAAAATTTGTTATCAAACACCGATCCTTTAGGTTAATAATCAAAATTGTTAAATATCAGAAAACATATACATATGTACATAATACTTACAATTTTTAACATGCACGACATATTTCTAAAGCTTTTCAATAAATTTATATTTATCCAACACCTCCTCCAATATAGATGTTCACTCCACAAAATATGTTATAGTTCTGAAACTAGATCAAAACGTGTCATAGGTTAAGTGTGCTTTGTTGGAAATAAATTATATTGTTAAAGTCGTCCAATTCTCCATTGACATTTTATTAACATTTTCATGAATAATGAATTTGATTTAAATATACCGAAATTGTAACACATTCGAGAAGGTCAAATTATAATTAACATATGAAATATATTAATAATAGTTCCGTAACAACTGAGATTAATCATTCACTTTTACACTTTTTATACCAAATTTCATTTAAGCCACAAGCTTACGTTACCTGCACTTTCGAGACGACCGACTTGTAAGAGAGTCGTAATTCTCTTGTGGAATGTTTGAAGCTCCACTTCACACATCGATTTGTATAAAACAAAATGAATAAAATGCAACAAGAATGGTATTAACAATATAAGATCATGATACGTTATTACGTTTCTGAAAATAGTTGACTTACGTTATTAGCCTATTACAAAATCTGACTCTGCATCTAGAATAGGTATGCAGGTATGTAAATAGCTCTGGCTACTATACACAAATGTAGTTTCTAAAGAGCACTATTAAGCAAATATACAGAATTGTTAACTTTGTTGTGAGTTCGCAGTAGATGACACAACGTGATATTTTATTTCTAACTAATAAAGGAATTCATCTAGAATTATATACCTGCCCATATTTACTACCTTGTCGACCTCATACGAAATAATAAACCAGACGTTGTAAAATTTCGCCATATTTCCAAACACAATACCTTTTCCAAAGGGGTTTTTTTTTAATAAAGTTTTTTTCTAATATAGTATCATCAATATTTATGTAAAAATAAAATTAGTCAAACAGTTCATGACATGCATGGAACGTGGTAAGTACTTGATTTCTGTCTGCTATTTTAAATAAGGTAATGGAATGAGAAGTATTAAATCTACACTGACCACTAGGTGAAACTAGAAATAATACACTAAAATCATAAAATAATTTGTGTAATATAATATTTTGCTAATAATCTAACTGAAAAAAAAAGATTTCAGGTGTTTGACTGCACTTGTTTGAAAAACCTACTAGAAATCCGATGGGTTATTATCCATCTTATTTACATAAAACTATTTCACATAATTATCATCTTACACATTTTATTGTCATACCGTATTTATAAGTATATCAGTAACCATGACTTTGTATAAGCTTATAAGCGTTTGAAGAATAAACTCACAGGAATCATTACCTGACTATTTATTTATTTATAATTTAATACATGAGTTAATTATGTTAAATAAAATTAAAACATACATTTAGAGTTTACAGGTTTGTCAAAGGTGTTGCTTGATAAGGGTTATTACTCACGTCGACACGATAGAGTACTTCAGGTTATACGTGAAGCAGTAAGTGGTCAATCCCTTTTGGGCTCTCTTCAGTAGCTAGAGCCCAAAAAGGGATTGACCATAAATAAACGACAAATCATCTTTATAAAGAAAGGCTAAGCTGTCAACTCTAAAAGCAAGCCTTTCTCAATCCTGGGTACTGCACCTGATTGGACTATTATAATAGATACGTATGAAAAGCACTATAAAATTCCAGAGGATGTTGGTGTTTCGACATCCAGATCTGACATATTCCTCTTTTTTAGACACATTAAACATATAATACTAGTAGAGCTTACTGTACCGTGGGAAACCAACATTCCTAAAGACTACGCAATAAAATTAAGTAAATACTGCGATCTAACAAATGACCTAAAGAACTATGGCTACTTCGTTAATTTATACGCGGTAGAAGTAGGAGCGAGACCAGCAAACTTTCCCTATAACCTTGTGAAAGAACTTGGCTTGTCGAGAACTGCAGTAAGTTCTATATTAGCACGAGTATCCAAGATTGCACTAACAGGTTCCTACCAAATTCGGCTACGTAGGGCGGGCAACTCGAGCAATGAAGGTGAGCGTTGATGCGCATCTCAAGGGCCTCCTTAAACCTACGCCTAGGTCGCAAGTCCTGGGAACTACTCTGGGTTTCTCCCTCTGCCACACGATGGACCCGGCACCTGCACGGTGAATCCATGGAATGCTAAGAAGTTCGTCTCTCTGTGGTGTTTTTAAGTACTTGCATCACTAATTTATTTTATAATGTTTTCATTGTTGTACTGTTGGAAGTCTAATTCAATGTTAGCTTGTTTTATTATGATATGGCGCCTAGACATCAAACTATCCATATATTAGTCATGATTAGAATGTTAAGTAAGGATAAAAAAATATTTATCGGCTTTTTTAATTACTTGTTAGTTTTTCTGCGTATTTATGAGGACTAATCTTAAAACCGGCTCTAGATGAGCCACTGTGTGATGTTGTGTTTTTATGCCTATATATAAAGTATTTTTCTGTTCAAAATAGTTTTGTTATCTGAATAAATTAAATCTAAATAAAATTAACTCAGTAGGAATGCAGACGATGTAGCTTGGTGACCCGAACTATGACGTCCCATTGTGATGCTTCTAAATCATAATAATAAATACTCACACACTTATTACATAGTTAAATAGATAGTAAAACTAAAACTGTATTTGATTTACATTTAAGTATATCTGTGTATATTTTTCAGTGGGTATACATTTACTAAATTTAAACCGTGAAAAATTACTATTTGAGTTTAATTGAAACTTTGAAATACAGGGTGAATTTTTGAGACGGGACATTTAAAAAAATATGGATAGTCTCCTAAAAGCGTTTTCCTGTAACTATAACGGTTAAGGTACCTACCCTTACTGTCCCGTCTCAAAAATTCACCCTGTATTGCGTATTCAAATTAAACTACGTGGTATTAACAGTACAAAATATACCTTTGGTCGCGAAAATGAACCGAGATAGTAGCGAAATAAAGTGAGTAACGCAATAAATATAACAAAAACCATTTGAATAATCATGATTATTCATTTATCAAGTTTATTCTAGAATAAAGGTAGGTATATCCTTAAACAAGATAATAAACATAAACTACGGCCACGCCAACACAATCAAAAATAGACCCATATGGCACCACAATGTGACTTTCGGGCGTGCCACTTTAAATCAAAACAACGACAAGTTCCCTCACATAATTCACTGAAATTACCTATTATATAAGTGATGTTGAAAATAGAAATTGAGAACGGGAAACATGATATTGAGATTAACTAAATCTGAGGAAATAAATAAATATTCAAAGTAGTTGGATATTTTCTGCTGAAAAGGCTACGGCACCAGTTAGTTGAAAAATGAATTGGTTTGTTAAATAATCAAATAGAGAATTTGTTGAATAAATTTGAAAAAAAAAATACAGAATACGCATTCTTGTAAAACCAAGTTATCAACTTGTTTTTACGCGACTGTGATCATACAAATACACACATCAAAAGTGTCTAGGGATCAAGCATTTTTATGCGGATTTCTTGAGATTGAGATGTGGCTTTGTAATAAATTTATGATTTTATAAATTTATATGGATCCTTTTTGGTGCATTTCATAATTTGAATCAGGAACTGTCAATCAAATTCGAGTAAAAGATGAAAATCAGCTGCCAATATTTTCCCTATAAAAACATACAACGCATTGAAGAAATTATTAGTGCTACTGTTTCCCTACTACTGATTAAAACCAACGTTATTATGGAGCGGCGACGTCATTTAAGCAGGGAAGAAATGCTCAGAGCCGTGGGAATGATAGAAGCTGGTTCCCGGCAACGTACTGTGGCTTTAGCTCTGAATACAAGTCAGAGTGTTATCAGTCGACTTTGGACACGTTACCGAAGCACTGGTACCGTGGCTGAGCGCCATGGAGGACGGTATCGCTGCACCACACGGAGACAAGACCGATACATTCAAATCTTAACTCGAAGAGCTCCAACAATAACCGTCATGATGTTAGCCGTGAGGCTTCATCACTCTTCAGGGAACTTAATTAGCGACCAAACAGTCAGAAACCGCTTGCATGAAGTGAACCTTCATTCCCGAAGACCGCTACGGGTACCACCTATAGCAATGCACAATCGTAGGATTCGATATCAATGGGCTCTTGAACACAGAAATTGGGCAGAAGAACAATGGCGTTTCGTGTGCTTTTCTGATGAGTCTCGTTTTGGTATGAGACCGGATACAAGACGTATACGACACTGGAGAACCCCTGGACGCCAACAGCGATTAAAATCCTGCCAGGAAGTCCATCCTTATAGTGGTGGAACCATCATGGTATGGGCGGGTATTTGGATCGGCGGAAGAACTGAGTTGATTTGGATCAGAGGCAACCTCAACGCTCAAATTTATGCTGAGACGATTGTATCAGACGTCATCGTTCCTCTACAAGTGCAAATCGGTCCCTTATTTCAGTTAATGCATGATAATGCACGACCGCACACCGCAAGAGTTGTAAGACAGACTCTCGCCGCAGCTAACATCAATGTCCTGCCCTGGCCTGCTCAGTCGCCAGACTTGAACCCGATTGAGCATGCATGGGATATGCTACAGAGAAGAGCTCTGCCGAATATGGAGGGTATCCAGTCGCAAGAAGACCTTTTTTTGTTGTTGCAACGAACATGGGCGGCCATTCCACAGCGTGATTTGGATGAACTCATTTTGAGTATGCCAAACCGATGTTCTTGTGTTGTTAGTGTTCGCGGTAGAAACACGGATTATTAATTGTTTAAGTTACCTAATAAAATTTTAAAGAAAACTGTTATTTCAGTCTTTTTTTCGAACTTTAATGTTAGTGGTTCAAATGTCAAAAATCCCTTTATTAGGAAAATGGCAAATTTCTTTACTAATGCAAAGGTGACTTGGTTTATCGTTACTGTGACAAACGAAAACACTTTATTTGATGAATCCTTAAATAAATTTTTAATTAATATCAATCAGGAGAAAAGTTATTGCAAAAATATATGTTGATCCCTAGACACTTTTGATGTGTGTATTTGGTCTTACGGTCGTAGAAATTATTGGCTTAAAATAAAAGGATTTGACTTTACAAATGGATTGGATCGATTGCTATTTTGAGAACTTAGGAACCTGAAAACCTGACTGCTTATAATAAAAAGTAATGAACTAAAACCGGAAAAAGAAGTATCAGATTTTATCTACATAATATTTGAAAAAACTATGCTGCAGACGAGTATAAACAATAATTTTTTGACTACGGGCAAAGAAAGATCTATCTAAATTACGTTCCTCACCGCACGTGGCACCAAAACGTTTTTGGTAAGGTAATTTTTTTTATGTAACATATTTATTTTATAAAAAATATCTACCATTATTATCTATACATTGTTGCCATTTAATAGGAAGGTCATTTATGCCTTTTTGATAGAACTCTAGTGATCTAGATTCTAAAAACTGTGTGAAAGCATTTTGTACTGCCTCCTGCGGTGAGGGTGCAAGAAAGGAGCCTCCACGTTGTGACGTACTATATAAGCCCCGTACGTCCGGTGCACCCTGGAAACAACCGGCGTACCTTCTGTCGATTGGCTAATCCTTTCACCACGATGGCAAACATGAACAGTCCACCTTAACACCGGCCCTGTGTGTAGTCTCTATTAACATCGAGGGTTTCTCGCAGGACAAATCAGAAATACTCGCTGACTTATGTCGTACCACCCACTGCGATATTCTTTGCGGGCAAGAGACCCATAGAGACGAAACTCAGGTACGGCCACACTTCCCTGGACTTACACTTATTGCCGAGATCTGTCACCCAAAGCACGGTAACGCAGTGTTTGTTGCTCCCGGCGTAAGCATAAAATCTGCTAAATCTTCGACCCAGAACGGAACTCAAATTATTACACTAGACCTTGGCCATTGTACCGTCACTTCCCTTTACAAGCGTCCCGGATCCCCCTTTCAATTCTTCCCCCTTGAAAATTTCAACAACCAGCCTTTTTTTTTTTTTTTTTTTTTTTTTTATATTTAAGCCTGCCAAAGTGACTCTACTCTGCCTGATGGAAAGCATGAGCAGAATCCAAGAGTAGGGGTCACCATGCTTATTGTGAGGGTAGGCAATGTAGCATGGTGACCCTTACCATGGCAGCCTGGTTAGATTATTCTGCATCATTCTCCCGGCCTTCGAAGGGCGGGAGAATGATGCAGAATGATTGGGCCTCCGGTCTCACACTCACCAACGAAACACGACAGCAAGAATGCTGTCATTATTAGGATGGTCTTCTGTGTGAGGGTAGTACTGGCCGGGTCGAGCCGGCCCATTCGTGCTGAAATCAGCGTGGCTCTACTACCTCTAAAATTGTGATGCCTATCAAAATTGTGATGGGTGACTTTAATAGTCATAATACAAGCTGGGGTTACAACTCCACGGACATCAGTGGGCACGCTGTTGAGGAATGGGCGGAGACCAACGGCTTGGTACTGATCCACAATCCCAAACAACCAGCCTCCTTCAATAGTGGCCGCTGGAAGTGTGGTTATAATCCAGATCTGATATTTGTCAGTGAAAACATCATCTCGCAGTGCACTAAGACCGTGTGTACCCCCATACCCCGCTCACAGCATAGGCCAATTATGTGCAAAATTGAGTCCGTCGTGCGACCTCTAAATGTTCCCTTTAAACGCAGATTTAATTACTCTAAGGCCAATTGGCAGCGGTTCTCGGAGTCGGTGGACGGGGCCCTGCTGACCATTCCGCCAATACCACAGAACTACGATCGATTTACTGATATTGTCTGTACAGCATCCTGCAAATTTATTCCTAGGGCCTGCCGAACATCCTATATACCGGGACTATCGAAAGAATCCAAGGACCTGCTGAGGAAGTATGCAGCTCTTTTCAGTATTGACCCCTTCTCCACGGAAACCATCTTAGCCGGTGAGGAGCTGCTGCTGCAAATAAAGGAGTCCCGACAGGAAAAGTGAGTCAACACTGTTACAAATATCGATATGACCCATAACAGTGAGAAGGCATGGAACACCATTCGAACATTGACCGGAGACCCACCACCGTCTGCACCTTCCTGCCCAGTTACCGCGAACCAAGTAGCACACCAACTTCTCCTAAATGGAAAGTCGCCGGGCCGTCTTCCGAAGATTCCGAAATCGATTGGCAAGCGGAAACGATGACATCAGTAAGCCATTTAATCTGTCGTCTCAACCATAAACCTCAAATGTGGTAAAGCTTCGGGGGTAGACAACATATCCGTAGAGCAGCTAAAACACCTGGGTCCCGCTGCTATATCATGGCTGCTGCTCCTTTTTAGCGACTGCCTGGAATCCGCAACTATACACCGTGCATGGAGAAAGACTAAAGTTATAGCCATACCAAAACCGGGAAAAGCAACAAATAATCCCAAAAACTTTCGGCCTATATCTCTCTTGTACCATACATACAAACTTTTCGAGCGACTGCTGCTGACTAGGCTCACGGGTTTTATAGACCTAATTTTGATACCAGAGCAGGCGGTGTTCAGACCTGCAAAATCATGCTGTAACCAGACCCTAAAACTCACGCAACATATCGAGGATGGCTTCGAGCTGGGGAAAATAACTGGGGTTTTTTTTGTCGATCTCACCGCAGCGTACGACACTGTAAACCTCAGGCGACTGTTAAGGAAGGTGGAAGTCATGACGGGTGATCTTAAATTTGTCAGGATACTCCGAGAGCTGCTACATAATCGTCGCTTCCAGGTTCATCTTCTTTCAGATCGGAGTCGCTGGCGATCTCGAAGAAACGGCTTACCACAGGGCAGTGTCCTAGCCCCGCTCTTATTCAACATGTATACCAACGACCAACCACCCAGTCCTAACACCTCCTGCTTTATCTACGCGGATGATCTAGCGCTAACAGCTCAGGCGTCCAGCTTTGAGGAGATGGAGGTCAGCCTCGGTGCGGCTCTCTGCAACTTATATCGGTACTACGAGGACAACTCACTTAGACCAAAACCCATCTAATCAAAAACCGAGTCTTGTGCATTTCACCTTCGGAACAACCAGGCGAATCGAAAGCTATTAACCACAACCACCATCCAAAGTACCTGGGTATCATCTTGGACAGGTTACATACATATTACTTACATACAGGAAAAACTGCGAATATTTATCTATAAAAAAAAGCCGCCCGTAACAACTTACTCCAGCGACTACGTACCACCAACTGGGGCACCTCGCCGCGGGTACTTAGGACATCTGGTCTGGCACTGGCATTCTCTGCTGGAGGATTCGCATGCCCCGTATGGAACCGATCCACTCACACAAGGTTAGTGGACGCAGAACTAAACGAAACCTGCCGGATAATTACGGGTTGTCTTAAACCGACCCCGGTTAAGATGCTGTACCCACTGGCTGGAGTAGCACCTCCAGCGATTCGGAGGGCTGTGGCGAGTTCAGCGGAGAGGACCAGGATGGGGAATGACCCACGGCATCCCATGTACGGCCATACCCCACCCCAACAAAGACTAAAGAGCCGCAAAAGTTTTGCACAATGTGTCGGCCCACTGACCTTGAACCCGTCCCAAGCAAGGTGCAAACAGTGGAGAGAGGGGGTGTCCTTGCCGAATCAGTTTGTGGCACCGTCTGAGAGCCTTCCGCATGGACATAAACTACCGTGGCCAATCTGGAGGTCTTTAAATAGACTTCGGACCCAGGTTGGCCGAAGCAAAGAGGACCTGTTTAGGTGGGGATTTTCGACCGGTGATGATCTCAGCTGTTTGTGCGGTGCAATCGAAACAATGTCCCATCTTCCATTGTCCCTTGCGTGCCCAGACACCTGCACGCAGGAAGACCTAACGGCTGCCACCGATAACGCCATCAAAATGGCCGCGTTCTGGACTGAAAAAATATAATTTTCCCGACACGTTACGTTTGTCATCGAAACGCTAAGAAGAAAACTGCCTCCTGGGAAGAAAACTGTCCTTCATTTACATTTAGTCAATTGTCGGCGTGTGATGTTAGGAGAAGCATTTTATCCATTACTTCTAATGCGGTGGGAACGGATGATATCAACCGTAAAATGATACTTCCTATCCTAGATGAAATCCTGCCTGTGATTTGCCATATATTTAATTATTCTTTATGTAATAGTGTTTTTCCATCTATGTGGAAAAGGGCTCGAATTATTCCTCTCCTTAAAAAACGTAATCCTTCTTCTTTTTCAGACTATCGTCCAATATCCATTCTACCCTTCTTTTCTAAAGTCCTCGAACGCCTCATTCACGTGCACATTCACATTAAGTTCTTTTCTCTTTTGAAATTTCCTTTTAAATCCTCTCCAATCAGGTTTTCGCCCCGGCCACAGCACTACCACCGCACTCATTCATGTTGCGGAGGATATCCGATTTAACATGGAGATAGGAAAGTTAACAATCCTTGCTTTACTTGATTTCAGTAACGCTTTTAATACCGTTGACTTTGATATCTTGCTTAGAATAATGCGCTCTCTTAATATATCTTCACCAGTAATTGATTAGTTTCATAGCTTCCTATATGGTCGTCAGCAGCGTACTTGTATTGAAAACAGATACTCCTCCTGGTGCAATACATCTGCTGGCGTACCTCAGGGCGGCGTGCTATCTCCATTACTCTTCGCAGTTATCATTAAAGACCTGGTACAAATATGCAATTACCAGCCATCTCTTGTGACGGGTTAAATATTCCATATAGTGACGAGGTCAAAAACCTTGGAATCTATATGGACAAAAATATGTCCTGGGCCCCACAGATTGGTGAAGTTAGTCGAAAGTTATTTGCTACAGCGGGATCACTACGAAGACTTCGTAACTTTCTTCCTACCAACAAAAAAATCACCCTAGCACAATCCCTTCTCCTTCCTATCCTTGACTATAGTGATGTTAGCTATCTAGATCTTACCAAAGAATAGTTGAACAAACTTGAGCGTCTCCAAAATGTCTGCATAAGATTCATATTTGGCCTACGTAAATATGATCACATCTCCGAGTATCGCATTAAGCTTAAATGGTTACTGATCCGCTTTCGCCGTAATGCCCATATTCTCTCTATTTTAAACAGTAGTCTGTTTCTTCCACATTCACCGCCCTATCTCAAACAACGTTTTGAGTTCTTACACAATTCACATTGTAGGCTCTTGAGATCGTTGGAGAATTTGAAACTGAAAATGCCTAGCCATACCACACAATTCACTGACAAGTTGTTCTCGGTGCAAGCAGTCAGACTGTGGAATGACTTACCTGAGGCAACTAGAAAGGCCAAATCTCTGCATGCCTTCAAAAAAAAGTCACGGACTACTACCTGACATTGTAGAAGTTACTGGTTGATCGTTGCTGGTGTGTGATACGCAATATGCATGTTTGTGACATTTGCGTGTGATATGTTTGTATAATGTGTATGTATGTATGTGTATGTATGTATATATATATATATATATATATGTGACGTATATGTGTATATGTATGTTTTTTGTAAGGATTTATATTATTAGAATTGTTATTGTAGATACATGTAGTGTTTTTATTTTTTTATAAATTACATAGATTACAATATATATCTACCCCAAATCGAATTCTTCAATATCCGTCCAAAGGATGACTGGAAGAAATCGCCGTGAGCGATAAGACCGCCTATTGTAATACCACATTGTTATGTTCTACTAATGTTTATATCTGTGTAAAAAATTTGATACCTTATTGGGGTACAATAAAGTTGTAAATAAATAAATAAAAACTTTTTATCACGTAAAAAATTGTCCAAATCACGAAAAAATGGTAGTCCGTCAGAGCAAGGTCTGGCGAATACGGAGGGTGACGAATAGCTTCTTATTGCAGTTCCTGTCGATTTAAAACGGTTTTTCCTGCTGTATCCGGATAAGTGCCACTGTCCGCACGTGCGGACAACAAATTTTGACCGCGATCGCCACTGAGCCGTAAATGGGACAAAAAGTTAATAAAATAAACCTCGTTTAAAAACGTTTTGTTTCTTTCTATCCCGTACATGTATCATAGATGTTTTTTTTCTACACGCAGCATAATGGATTCCTTTATGCTAAAAATACGTCATAAGTGTCATGTCGCCTTGGTACAAAAAAAAAAAAAAACTTATAGGTCAAAAATATTTTATTTAATATTTAATATTATTTATGTATATTTTTTTTATTCTTACGCCTGTAATTTTATATTTTTGTACTATGAAGTATGTTTTTTTTTATTTCATTACGTGTAGATAGGTCCATTCTACTGTTATAAGTAATAAAATATGCATGCTATCGATCTACTTTTTAAAATAATTCAACTCAAAATGCACATAATGATTTAAAATAAATAGTTCAACCATAGTGAATGTTTGCCATCGTATATAATAAATTCAAAACCAAATATCAACAAACTGTCAGTCTTACGTTATAAAGTCATTCATAACCTTCAAGAATAACACAACTTGAAGCGTCGGTTCGCAATAGGAAGTTCACAAAAAAATAAAACGTTAGCTCGCCCGGTAACCGCGCGGCGGTGGCCGATGATGTCACGTGACCTGTGGCACTTGGCGGGAATTTGCGTTTTGACAGCGGCACTCAACCGGGTATGAGACCTCATACAGCAGGAGAAACCGAAAAAAGACCTTTTTTAATAAATATTTCGGACATCTTACACACAACGTCATCTAGTCCCAAACTAAACAGAGCTTGTATTATGGGTACTAAACAACTAATAAAAATATATAAACATACTTTTTTTTTGTAAATACATACTTATTATACATAGAAAATACCCAAACTCCGAAACAAATATTTGTGGATCACACAAATATTTTCCGACCTGGGAATCGAACCCGAGACCTCTTGATCAGCAGCGCATATGCTAACCACTAGACCAATACAAGGCAGTCAATAGCAAATAGCAGGTATGTAAATTATCATATCGGTCTGGTGTTATCATGAAGCAATAATGGTGAATATCGATTCATGAGTTGGGACTGTTTCAAGTTTTGCTATCATTGTAGCTGAGACATATGCCGTTATTATTGTTTGAGCCTCCGATCTGCTCAAACAATAATAACGGCATATGTCGATACTTAGAACATTTCGCGAATGGGAGATTTAAACCTGGAGTAGAAAGGTGTGATGACGACAGTTATAATATTTATTTTTCATGTTTAGATGGCAGTGTTAACACTGAACTAGTTCTTTCCGAAATAAGTATAGTATATGCGGAAAGAATTGTAAAGTAATTAAAGTCAGTAAAAAGACAGTGAAAGGTCTTCTTTGACTTTCTATAACCATTTGTGTTATATAGAAACTTAACTTTTTTTACAAAATTACGACTCACTGAAGTCGAAAAATGCCCACATTGTAATCAGTTAAGTGAAAAGCGCTTTAATAGAGGACAGAGCTATGATCATAAACTTAATCATTCTACTTGTAATAATATTCCTCAATAGTAAAAACTTTTTTAATAGTAAACAAAATATTCTATGACCCTGGAAGTTGTATTCTCGTTGATGTGGTTTATAATTTATCGTCATATACGGTTTTTAAGCAATGTTTTAAAATGAACATTGTTTTTCTTATAGGCAGCTTAGTCCAGTCACGTGGATTGCATTTTCTTTATCGCAAACAGAAGAAGTTTCATTATCATTTCATAAGCAATCTACCAACCTTGAACATAATGCCTGAGAGATATATTTATTTAATGTCAATTTAAGTTTTTTGCAAACAAGTTTTTTGCAGGAGTTTTCATTCGGGTGTCATAAAACGTTTTCGTGTAACTCACTTTTGCTATAATAGTAGGCGTTTGATATAAAGTAAAATGTGAAATTGTTGGCAAGCTATAGGTATTTTGCATTGGACTTTTTGATGTAGGTTATTTAATACGTATAAGATATATTAATATATTCTTTATTTCCAAACATTTCAATTTTTAAGCTTTATACAGTTTCTTATATGCTATTCATAATTTGTTTATTATAATTAGTTATAAATTGTAAAGATTATCTCAGTTTTGACCTCTGGCACTCAAGCTAAGTTTGAACTTGTGTTATGAGTACCAGGGCTCTCTCTTGTTGTCCCAATAATGCATATTCAAATAAAGCTGAGTTGTACAATGCTTTTGAGACGATACATTGATAAAACATTACTCATATCTTGAAGACAATGCTTACAAATGCTTGCCAATGCGACTCGATTTAATAATTTTGCTGGTGATGCATTCTATGTATGCATGGTTTAAGTGCTTTTCAGATAGCCTTTTTTCAGAACATTCCAATTTACTTTTTTTTCACCGTGACCGATTTCTTGCTTAATTACTTCATACCAGGGGGGCTGGTAGCTAATAGATAGGGGGAGAATAGAATAAAAAACGAAAAAAGTTTGCAACTTGGTTAGGGTGCTTGTCTTTAGAAATTATTTTGGGAGTTTTCTATCATTCATCATCGCAATGTGGTTAAAAATAAGAATATTAAACAAATTTATGTATAAACCTTGTTAGTATGGATTCAAAATCGAAGGCGATAGCGCACGATGCTATCATTACGTAATATTTTTACTAAACAATTGAAGTTTCAGTTTCCGTTTTATTTTTACTTCCATTATAAATTTTACAAATTGCTTTCAAAAGCTTTAGGTCTTTATTATTGTATTTATTTACGCAAATCGTTGATAAAAGCCTACATTTTTTGCTTAAGATACGTTGAATTTGTGAGCAGACCACAGTTATACCTATACTTTCAATGTCATTATCGAAATGAGGTCTAGATGTATGCAACCAGTCATATTTTTTAATTTATTGCAAAGTTAGTGTAACGACTCGTAAAGTAAGAATAAACCTAGGTAACTCTGAGAAATGGATACAGAAAAGTGAGAGGAATACTAAACATATGAAAACAGACTATTGCTATTGTGAGCTTAGATAAACGACTTTATAGAGACTACTTCTTACTTCTTATTCGCAATGAGTAGGATAACCACTACTTTTGGAGTTTACTCATGCATACAACCGGAACGAATTAAATTACTTTGGCATGCTCATAAATAAAAACGAGTACTTACCTAGACATCCAAATTTATATCTATAAGCTCTGTTTTACGTGACATTTTATATAAGTTACGTATTTATATGTATTTCTACTATAGCAACTGTGCGGCAATAAAATACAACTGTAGCCCATGTATTTTAAAATAACTGTATGATTATTTTAGCTGGCAACACTGTTAAGTATCTGAAAATAAGCACTGACGCAACACCGGGCACTGGCGCGTGCGACCGGTGACCGCAGAGATGGGAATCATTGACACTTTAAAATAATAATTATGAATGATTGATTTTAGTCGATTATTTTCATGTCCTAAGTCAAAGACAAGGATCACAGGTGACAATGATTTTATCTCATCCCTAGATGATTATTGTTCGTTCATGAGCTCCTTTAAAAGGGAACGTGGTTGTGGAGCAAAGATAATTATAATGGATCATGTCGTGTGAGCACCTCGTGTTCCAATTCAATGTCCTAACTATATTTCGTGGTCGAGAGTTACAATAAAGTGATTGTACAAGAATATTCTCCTCATCCGCTAACTCACGTCTATCCTCAATTAGAAATAAGAGGCTTACTAACGTTCCCAGTAGATTCTACAAGATTTGACTATTATATTACTAATCGCTTTGTTCAAGCACAGCTCTGTTTTACATGACATTTTACATAAGTTACGTATTTATATTTATTTTAACTATAGCAACTGTGCGGCAATAAAATACAACTATAGCCTATATATTTTAAAATTACTGTATGAGAGTTCTGACAGATTAAAAAATATAGATGGAGCGGATTACAACTCGTGCGAGCTAAGATAGCATCTGACTTAAATGACAATAGCTTAAAGTACCCAGTGCAAAAAAAAAACATATATCTTTATATATATATCTTTATATATATAATTCTTCTGTGAGTGTGTATGTCACTGAACTTCTCTCAAACGACTGGACCGATTTTGATGAAATTTTTTGTGTGTGTTCAAGGGGATCTGGGAATGGTTTAGATTCGCAATTGGACCCGGTAGGTAGCGCTGCGATCAAGTTCTGGAATTTTAAAGTTGGGCGGTACGAAGTTCGCTGGGTCAACTAGTATTAAATTTCAACATTTATTTTGCACTAAGTATAATAGTTTATCATAACATACTACTTTAACTTAAGTGGTACTTTACTACCTGGGTTAAGAAAATACACATGCATACCAATAGGAAGCGGCCTCATTCATTATTTACCCGAATTCAATCTTCGTGCAGTGATTAAAATGATATTAGGTATTATGATATTTAAATGTTAATAAACTAGAATTATTATGGAAGGATTCTTTCAGCGATAATACATAGTTATGCTAATGCTACTCGCAAGAAGGGGTGCCACGCGGGGGACCGGCATCAGGTTTAGTTTTGAGTCAGGTGCCATCTTAGCTCGCACGAGTTATACTTCATGTATTTTTTGGGAAATATTACATATATATCTTTAAATTGCATAGTGTGGTTGAACGAAAACATATATAAAACTATCAATCGTTGACTTCTTTGGCAACAAGACCTTTATGCTCGAACATTGCCCCGAGTGTTGAAAACGTGGCTTTCTACCAATGTCTTCGGCCTCTGGATAGTCTGGTAGTGGACAAATCTTGCTGAATGTTCTATCTGATCTCTGAATAATAAAACACTGGGAAAGTCTTGACAACTCGAATTACGCCGTATATTACTAGTATTAGTACGAGATCAATGTATGCTCCAACAAATGAAGTGCCATTGTCCGAGTAGATGTTTCTTTGGCTTTCCTCTACGCGAGATACACCTTTTCAAAGTCTTAATAGAAGTGTTGCTTGATGAACCACCGACTAGTTCAGAATTAATTTGATAATGTATATTAGAAAAACACACAAATATGGCTATGTAAAACTTAACTGATTTACAGTTGACGACGACCACGACCTTGACGAGCAGCTGATTGAATTGGACTATTGTAGTTCAAGCCTGTATTTTTAAATGATAAATCTGCTAGAGGTCTCTGCCGTGGTAAAGCACCGTCATGTTTTTTATTAGGTAATATTTATAAACAACAATTATTATAGCAAATTAAGTAAGACATGTTTTAAATATAATATGTTTATGTTACAACAAAGTTTGTATGAAGCGAACATAAAATTATATAAATACCATATATTTATGGTTCATATACAACTACTAATGTTCATGTAGAATTTTATCAACGAAAAACGAGGCGTATATTTACAATTACTGGGGTATGTGCACGCCAGAAGGAACAAAGCCATTCTCATCAGCAGTGTAATCAACTCTGTAGGTGACACCATCAGGTCCAACGTATTCAAAGAATCCTTTAGCCCTTAACAGTTCTTCATCTTTGTCAACTATTTCTAATTTACCAGCCTCCTCAGCTAAGATTTTGTTTTCAGTCTCGTACAGATAATGGTAACCATCGGGCTGAACTTCAGTTTCCTGACGGATGATGCCGTATTTATATTTGTAATCGGATCCTGATCCTGATCCTGAAAATGTGGCAGCTCCTGATCCTAAGGCAGATCCAGATCCTGAACCACTTGAACCGCTGCCATTGGATGAAACTACTTTACCGGGACCTTTGCCAGCTTTGTTTCCAGAAGCATTTCCAAAGCCGCTACCAAATCCGGTCGTAGGTCCACCAGAGTAGAATCCACCAGCAGAGCCGCGGTCACCACGGTCACCACTGAAACGCAATATGTCATGTTATTTTTAAACAAGTGTATTTTTGTTAAGAATACATTGAGGATATTGTGATTGTGTTGCCATTTATAGGGTGCTATATGAAAATTGCCATCTCAGCCGGATGCTACACGGTCTCCGCGCAGCATTTCGCATCAGCGATGGCAACCCGTTCTGGTCCACTCTTTCGATGCAGATTCTAGTATTGAACAAAATCTGTGTGTTTATATTCTCTTACTGTACCACTAGGCGCTTTGTATCAAGCATTGCTACCTGTGGACCGGAAATAAATCGTTTTTCTTCGTAATAGTATGTAGTTTTCTACATACTAGCATAACGCGTGGTTCAGCAAAATCTTTCCGTTGTGATTTGAATATATAGATACAAAGATATTAAATTCGTGTTAGAAATTTTAGCGATTACGTTGTGTTGCGTCAAAACTTACAATTCAATTATTCTAAAAGCCTATACTAAAAAGATTTAAGTTTTGTTTTTGGAAAGCTTAACTATGCTACTTTGTTCTTTTATCTTTTGAACCGATATAACTTATTAACAAGTCCCTTTGCACTTCAATAGTAAAACTATAAAACATCAAACAGAGCAGAAATTAGTGGTATATATAGATATATATAGGTACTCACTTGAAATTGCCAGCATTGTCAGGCTTGTATCTGCCAGCGTCATCCTTATTGCCTACATAAGCACCGCCAGGACCACCAGCGGTTCCTGAACCACTGTAGAATCCTCCAGCACCTCCACGGCTGCCGCGGTCACCACTGGAATAGAATAATATCTCAGATTATACATAAAGGTAAAAGAAAAAAATCACAATTATATATATTCAAAACATAGGCATAGTTCATTTAGGTAATACATTTGATTGGGTAGATATCGATTTGGGTTGTTCCATTTTAAATATGTAATAGATTAAGTACAACAGTTCCTATTGGTTATATAATATGTTTAGAAGCAAAAGAAATAAAACGATTTACAAATAATCATTGCTAGAAAAAATTAAATAACCCTGTTTTTCCTACAATCCCAAATAGTTAAATGTCGTCCCTATGGCATTTGTATAAACGATTTAATTACTTACTTGAAGTTGCCACTATTGTCGGGCTGGTATCTGCCGGACTCGTCTTTATCTCCGGAATAAAAGCCACCTGCTCCACCAGCGCTGCCGGAACCCGAGTAAAATCCACCTGCACCTCCCACGCTGCCAGAACCGGTGTAGGCACCACCGGAAACTCCTGCACTACCAGAACCTGAGTAGGCACCACCAGATCCTCCTGCACCACCAGAACCTGAATAGGCACCACCGGGTCCGCCTACACTTGCAGAACCTGAGTAGGCACCACCGGATCCGCCTGCGCTACTGGATCCAGAATAGAATCCTCCGGCACCACCGCGGTCACCACGGTCACCACTGGAACACAATGTATCTTTACAATTCTTTTTTTTTTCACACAACGCCATTTAGTTTTCAAACTAAGCTTTATGAAGGCTAGATTGACTGATAGAATACTTTAATACTTTTTTTTTGTAAATACATACATATGTACATATTATACTTAGAAACACCCAAATTCTTAGACAAATATCTGTACCCAGGATATGAAACCGAGGTCTCAAGCTCAGCAATCGCATAAGCTGCCACAGCGCCATCGAGGGCGATCCAAGAATAGGGTCCTTTTTGTAAGTACAAACAATGCAGCATAGTAACCCACAATATGGCGGCTTAGTGAGATGTCCGGTCCAGGTCCGGAAGAAATTGTTATACAATTATACAAATTGTTAATAATCCTTTAGAAATTGGTATTTCTTAACTAAATGATACATTTTTTGCGTATGGCCAATCTCTCTCCCATGCTCACCATTGACACATATATCAGAACCATCAACACCCACTGGGAGTCAGTGAGCATAACACCCACCGAGTTATTATGCTCACTTAGTCCCACGAGCAGCGGAAGTTCCTTCTAATCCACAACGAAATTAATCAAAAGAAAACTGAATTTGATGGACGATGCAAGATTTATGAAAAATATTTATAATGCATATTGTTTCGAAGATCGGGTACTGCCTTCATCTGAAGTTATTTAATACACTAGCTTATACTGCAAAGGATCTCTAACTTACTTGTAGATTCCAGAATTATCAGGTACGTAACGGCCAGAATTATCAGCGTTTGGGTTATAACGTCCAACACTACCGACATAACGTCCAGATTCGTCACTGTTGCTTACTCGATTATAGTATCTATACGGTCGAGCAGTTGTAGTGAAATAACGCCTTGTTGTCGCAAATGTGAAGGGAGTGACTCTGAGGAGGAATAAGAATGTATTAAAATCGATAAGATATTTATAAAATATTGTGTGAATAAGTGTTGCATGATTAGAATGTTTACATGTACGGAAAATATATTTATTTTTATTTTACTGGAACATAAAACAGAACTTTAGAACACTAGTAATTAACTTTACCTACTATTAAAGAGAAATAGTATTTATATAAAACTGGATAGCTTCTTTTAAGAGAAAAATAATGTACTTTTTCTTTTAATCTATAAACAGATAATAATGTCAATAAAAAGATTAGAATAAACTTAATTATATTTTCGAAAGGTACATTACCTCACAGCACCTAAGACATCTCCTAGGAATACTGCCAGAGACACTCCAAGTATCTATAACAATACAATTTATATTTATCAACTACATTTGAGTAAATTGTTTGTCACAAGTAAAAATAAATAACCCTGAGACAGTTGAACATAAAAACTTCATTTGTTCACACTTAACCTATCATCATCATCATCATCATCAGCCTATCTCAGTCCACTGCTGGGCATAGGCCTCTCCCATTGCACACCACACCACTTTGATCGATTTTGGGCTTCTCGCATATACTTATCTATATACTTAACCTATATTTCTGGGAGAACTACACTTTTGACTAAAGCACATTTCAAAACGAGTTGAAAATTAATTTTCAAATATAATTCAGGCAAATTAAATTACCTAATACGAAATATTTTTTCCACTACCTACAAAGGAATTTATTTACGTATTTCTTTTTATCAAAATTATTATCACTTTTTACTTACCAAAAAGCCGCGCATTTTCGTTGATATCGGACGAGCTCGACTACTTGAATGTCCCCATTAATATATCAATGCGTATTTATACCTTTTTAACTAATTTTATAATGTTCTAGTGTCCAGTTCGTCTCATTTAATATGTGTTGCTTGACGAAAACTGATTATTATTCATATTTCAATGTTAGAATAGCATCCTCATTGATTAATTCCTCTGTGATAATAAACCATGATGACAGTAGGTATACAATACAATAACACAGTAGGTATATAATAATAATACAATACCAAACTTTAATTATAAAACCATGGTTCTTTGATGCATACAAATCTGCTTTATATATTTTAGTAACTATAGAAAAAACGAAAAAAAAATCGTAGAAAAGAGGGATATAAATTTTTGTGAGTGTAGAATGTTTAAAATATTAAAACATATTTATAGTACACCAGGAACTGAATATTTGTTGCAAATAATATGTGCATAAAATCAAAAATTTGTATAAAACTATAATAAGTGTGTTCAGTCAACTAAATGCATATATAATTAAAATTAATGACGACCAGCTTTGAAAGGCAATGATAAATAAAGTCAAGTATTAGATATTATCAAACTATAGCCCCCTGAAGTTCTTACATAAGCAATAGTTATATTTTATAGTGAAACTGTTCTATTAACCTATGTGCAATGTGCAATTAACCTATTACCTAAGTGCAATTAACCTATATGCATTTGTAGATTTCATATATAACATACATAAATTCTATACCACTCCGAGGTTGACTGTAAAGAATACTCTGAGCATCAAGTCCGTTGACATACAAAAGTACATAAGGATATAAATTGATATAAATAATAACAACATTAGAAGAAGCTTTATAACATTAAAAGTTGTGTACAGTTGTAATTGGACATCAGACTTACATTTTGTAAACCATATTGTGAAATGTTTATTTGGTCTTCTTCTCTTATCCGTTTCTGTACCTAATGTATAAAATAAGAAAGATACAATGTAATAAAGACATGTCTTTTCATTTAAATCTCTTTAAAAAGGATGATTGTGGCACAAGTTTTTCTACGTAGACATAAAAAGGAATATTGAGTAGTCGTTTACATAATTAATTTAAATTAAAACATTTTTAAAAATAGATTAAAACTTTAGAAAATTTAGAAGACACACAGTAAAGACAAACGAAGATTAGATGAACAGACGGCAGTGATATAAAAACAAAATGAAATAATCCGAAAAGACTGCCCTTATAAAAGTGCAGTGCAGAAGTAAATAGACCAGGGTAAAGCCTTTTAAAATAATAAAAAGTAAAAAAAATAGTAGGATGAAACCCATTGGAAAAGGAGGAGAATATCATAATAATGAAAGCAGAAATAATTCACGGGCGATCTGAGGTCGGGAAGGAGAAAGGGAGGAGGTTTTTAGGGTAAAAAACGGCTTATCTCGATTTGCGGCAAAACTGCAAGTCCTATGGAAATAAGTTAAATTGCAAAGTTGTAGGTAATAAAAACATCTACAACTTTTACTTTTACATAACTTCAAATTTAATGTAAAAAATTAAATAAATAAATATTTTAGACATCTGACATCTGACAACATCATCTAGTCCCAAGCTAAGCAGAGCTTGTGTTATGGGTACTAGACAACTGATATAAATACATAAACATACTTTTTTTTGTAAATACATACATATTATACATAGAAAACATAAAAAAAAAATTGTTTATGGTTTTTTATGTCTATCATTTACAAATAAAATTATTTTTTCACGAAATTATGTGAAAACTTACCTTTAAGTTCCGGAAATACTGTAATTTATTTAATTTGAAATATTTATTTTTTTCCACTTTATTTTCACTTATTATCGAAAAAGTACCCTAATTATCAACCTAAAATTCACCCGTCAAAATATCAACTTTTTTCAAAAAATTGGTGTGCTTTCTCTTCGATAAAATATCCACTTTTCGATGGTGTAAATAATATATATTACCATAGTAAATCTTCTTATAAAATGCAAAAAATGAAACAATCTCGAATTATAATTTTTTTATCGTTATTGAGCTATTCAATCTAGCTGTATTAGTACAAGCTCTGCTTAGTTTAAAGCTAGAAGGCGTAGTGTGTTAGACGTCAAAGTATTTATTTATTTATATATAATGACAGCCGAGCTGACTTCAGCACGAATCACACACAGAAGACGAACTTAAAAATGATAGCGTTCGTGCTTTCGTATTTCGTTGGAAAGTGAGAGTCCAGACCCCCAATAATTCTGCATCATTCTCGCAACCAGATTGGGGCCGGGAGAATGCTGCATCTCACTAGGCCGCCATGGTGTGGCTCATATGCTGCACTTACCATGATGATGGTTACCCAACCATATAAGAAAAAGATAATTCTCTGTCACATGAAAATACATATAAGTAAGTAGTTGGATTGTAAGTAACACCCGCAGCTCTTAAACACTAGCTACTCAAAAGTTAAAAGTGAGGTTTCGGCCGTTGAGTTCTTACCCTAGAACATCAGTTGGAACAAGCTCTCACTCGAAGCGTGTTAATACCAGTGGCCTATGGGACCATTACACTAAGTCCACCAATGATTACACTAAGGACGAACCGGCACATTTGTAATGAATATAAATGTAATGGTCCTGTCATGATAAATGTTGAAAAAGCGGCCAAGTGCGAGTCGGACTCGCCCATGAAGGGTTCCGTATCAACAAGTAACAATAGATAAAAGTTCTTTTAGTTCGTTGATTGAATGAAAGGTAAATTATTGTTTACGCTTTATGATGTATTAAAAAAAACTACTTACTAAAAACCAATTTTCTTTTGTAGTTTACATGGTAATGTACAACATATATTTTTTTTAGTTTTATCACTCTCTTATTTTAGAAGTTACGGGGGGGGGGGGGCACTTATTTTTCCAGTTTGGAAGTGTCTCTCGCGCAAACTATGCAGTTTAGAAAAAAAACTAATTATATTAGAAACCTCAACATCATTTTTGAACACCTATCTATAGATGCCCCCCACACGTATGAGTTTGATGAAAAATATATTTTTGAGTTTCAGTTCCAAGTATGGGGACCCCCAAAATGTATTATTTTTTGTCCATGTTTATGTAAAAATCTTAATACGGTTCACAGATTACATCTACTTACGAAGTTTCAACAGTATAGCTCTTGTAGTTTCGGAAAAAAGTGGCTGTGACATACGGACGGACAGACAGACAGACAGACATGACGAATCTATAAGGGTTCCGTTTTTTGCCATTTGACAACGGAACCCAAAAATGGACAATTATTAATAACCTGTTCTCCTAAAAGCTTTCTTCAATAACAAATAAATTCATAAACAATTTCGAAAAAAAAAATGATTTCTTTAGAATTTTTAGGGTGTTAGTTTAGTCCATTTGTCCTATATACTTATTTATAATACTAGTATAATACAAATTAAATTTCATTGTGCATCGATTTTACAAAAAAAAATGTGTTTTGTGATTCTGAATCAACGTTGATGAGCAAGTGGTTTAGGGGTTTAATTCAAATTAAAGTGCGTAATGCAAAAAAAAATAATTAAGGCAATAAAGGGGAATAAAAACAAAAGTTATTTAAAAGAAGTTATTTAAAAAAAAGACGTACAAAAAGAATCACTTTTTAGTATACGAAATGTGCATGTGCATCCCTACCTTAATAAACTAGTTTCTTCTTCCAGCTTCTCCCTTCTTCTACAGAACAACACGCTGGCCTTGGAAGTCATCCCCTTAGAGTGATAGAAATACGCACCAGAACTAAGCGGTTAGGATCTTCCTTCTTGTGCCGAGCAGTTAAAAACTCGACTCACTGCTAGCTCGCGTGTTTTGTTCCTATTATGATCCCAGGGCGGAGCGTGAAAAAGCATTTTACTAGGCCGCTATAATGTGGGTCGCCATTCTGCCTGCGTTTGCAGTGACTATAGAGACCCCCAGTTTTGAATTCTACTCATGTTTTCCAACAGGCATAGTAGAGTCACCTTGGCAGGTACTCAATAATAAAAATCGGCTAAGTGCGTGTCAGGCCACGTATTCCTGCGTCATAAATTAATAACAATAAAATACGGAAATTATAAATAAACACTTCTGATCAGCACATTTGAGATATGTGCCGATTATCGAGCACGTAGGATTCCGGCTGTCATTTCCTTATTAATATTGAGACGTGATTAATATCGCCTTGTAGCGATAGGTTTAGACTATATAACGTAGCTGTAAGTCGGTATCCCCAGCCACATATTACAATGTATTATTGAGAGTAGTTCCTGCCCAATAAACGTTAGTCTCAAGATGTTCACGGTGGTTGTTATTTTCGTCAACATATAAGTACGCTATAATTGGTGACCCCGACAGTTGAACAAAGAAGGATGAAGACACCAATCGCTATAATTGGTGACCCCGACATAAGTTCGCTATAATTGGTGACCCCGACAAAAGAACAACGAAGAACCCGACAACTGAACAAGATGAAGATATAAGATCGCTATAATTAGATGTTAAAAAAAAAAAAAAAAAAAAAAAAAAAAAAAAAAAAAAAAAAAAAAAAAGACCCAAAAATTTAACTATGAAGAAGCCGAAAATTTAACAATGAACAAGGAAGAAGAAGCAACTATCCGCACCTTTTGAAGGAGAACATATTATAGTGAACTTGTACATCAGTATTACATAAAGAACCATCGTCAGGATGCCGCTGCTTGGAGCTGGAAGTGCTGCAAAAGCCGGAGTTTCAAGCGCAATGGTAGCAGAGGTGTCTTCAGTCACCATAGTGGAGAGAATTTCACCTTTTTGGACTGACCAGCCGCGTCTATGGTTCACGCAGTTTGAAGCCATCGTCGCCCCCCAGAAACAGGGTGACGAGTATAAGTACAACCTAGTTATATCCAAATTGGGTAAGGACGAAATTCAGCACATAAGTGAGCTCATAATAGAACCCCCGGAAACTGATAAATATGGAAGCCTCAAAGAGAAATTAATTGATTATTACGAAGAATCAGAGCAGCGGAAGTTCCAGAGATTGTTATCAGAAACAGAATTGGGAGATCAAAAACCGTCTCAGCTGTTAAGGCGCATGCGGGAACTAGGAAGAAACAAATTAACTGATAACGCGGTCCAGATGCTATGGCTCAGTCGCCTGCCGAAATCGATCACAACTGTGCTTACGGTGGCAGACAACTTAACTTTGGACAAGTTAGGCAAGCTGGCAGACAAGGTATTTGACAGTGCAAATTCATCGTCATCAAGCCAATCATTAAAATCGGCCGATATTAGTGTCATCACGAATCTCACCGCGCAAATAGCAAGCATGCAGTTAGAGATTGCGTCGCTACGTTCTGAAAATATGCAGAATCAGCGTACCAGATTTACGCATAAGCGGTTTTACGGTCGCAGACAATCAAGATCAAGGTCACGTTCACCATCGCGTTATAAATTGTGTATTTATCATAGAAAGTACAAGGATAAAGCATATAGATGCGAGACTCCATGTGCCTGGAAAAATGGCTCAGGCACCACGGGAGATTCCGGCTACGGAAGGAAAAGGTCTCAGGGGCAGTCGGAAAACTTCGAATAGTGCAGAAAAAGGCGGGAGTCTGCGCTATCAATCCCTCTAACCGCCTCATGATTACCGACCGACAAAGTGGTATGAGGTTTTTAGTCGATACGGGGGCCAATATTAGTTTGTTGCCTTGTAAGAACAAACGTAGAGCGCAGTTGTCAGACTATAAGCTGTATGCGGCAAACGGTACGGTCATAGACACATATGGAGAGAAAATGCTGACGCTCGATTTAAATATTCGAAGACCGATACAATGGAATTTTGTGGTCGCTGACGTCAGTATGCCGATATTAGGCGCAGATATACTTGAGCACTACAATTTACTTGTCGACGTGCGCGGTAAGCGCCTGGTTGATGGAGTGACGGGTATCAAAACGCCTGCTATTATTGCAAGAGCAAAACAAGTCACTATACGTACAATTAGTGATAAAATGCAAGGAGTTGTTCGGCAGTTGTTGGAAAAATATTCAGATATAACACATCCTTGCTCCTTTAAGGAACCCGCCAAGCATAACGTGGAGCACTACATCGAGACAACGGGCCCTCCGGTGTTCAGTAAAGCGCGACCTTTACCCCCAGACAAGTACAATATCGCCAAAAGAGAGTTTCAAGATATGGTGAAAATGGGAATATGTCGCCCGTCGAACAGTCCGTGGGCGAGTCCATTGCATATGGTTAAGAAGAAGAACGGAGAATGGAGGCCCTGCGGGGATTACAGGATGTTAAATAAGATTACAGTGCCAGATCGTTACCCACTACCGAGATTGTTAGATTTTACTTACATTTTTGAGAAAAAGAAGAATGTGGTTATGTCCAAGATCGATATAAAAAAGGCTTATCATGCTATTCCTGTGGCTAAAGACGATATTAAGAAGACCAGCGTAATTACACCGTTTGGGGCTTTTGAGTTCGTACGGATGAGTTTCGGATTGCGTAACAGTGGCTCCAGTTTCCAAAGGTTCATGGACGATATATTCAGAGATTTAGATTTTGTATATGTATTCGTGGACGACTGTTTATGTGTTTCGGAGAATGAAACAGAGCACGCTAAGCACCTCGAGGCGATATTTGAGCGACTAAATAAGTACGGAATCACAATTAATCTCGATAAGTGCGAGTTTTTTGAAACAGAGCTTGATTTCCTTGGTTATCATATAACGAGCCAAGGTATAAGGCCGACAAAAGAGAAAACGGAGGCGATCGTTAGTTTTCCTAAACCAAACACGGTGCAGGAGCTTAGAAGATTCCTCGGTATGATCAACTTTTATCGTACGAGTATACCTATGGCAGCGAGCTATCAAAAGGTGCTGAACAAGTATTTACACGGAGCTAAGAGAAATGACAAGACGCCGATTAAGTGGACGGTCGAAGCCGAATCAGCCTTCGAACAATGTAAAAAAGCCTTGAAGCATGCAGTCGGATTAGCCTATCCATCTTCTACTGCACACATGGCAATTTGTACCGACGCGAGCGCCACCTGTGTCGGGGGAGTATTACATCAGCGAATGGGAAATGAGTGGCAGCCCTTGGGATTCTTCTCTAAAGCTCTCTCAGAAGCTCAGATTAAGTATTCTACATACGATAGAGAGTTATTGGCAATTTACATGACAGTCAAATATTTCAGGAAATTCCTAGAGGGACGAGCTTTCACTATCTATACAGATCACAAACCATTATCTTTCGCTTTTGAAAGGAAGCCCTCAAATAACGAAACTCCACGTAGAGTCCGACAGCTGGACTTAATCGGACAGTACAGCACAGATATCAGATATATAAAAGGTTCTCAAAACGAAGTTGCAGACGCGTTGTCACGAACAATCGGAGTAATCTCTATGCCTTCAACGCTAGATTACGACGAGCTCTATCGGGTGCAGCAGAAAGATTCAGAATTGAAGAGCTTAAATCTTAATAACAAGTTGAAAATACGAAAAGTGGCTATTTTAAACAGAAAAATCTCAAATATACTGTGATGTCTCAACTGGAAGAGCAAGACCATACCTTCCAGAACAGTTTAGAAAGAAGGTTTTTAATGGTTTGCACTCGCTAAGCCATCCGGGGAAGCGAGCTACGAGAAAAATGATAACAGAACGTTTTATTTGGACTAACATGAACAAGGAAATAAATAAATGGTGCCAAGAGTGTGTTGAATGCCAGCGAGCAAAAGTGCATCGTCATACAATTTCGCCAATTGGAAGTTTTTTGCCCGCCAAGCGTTTTGCTCATGTGCACATCGACATTGTGGGGCCGTTGATGACATCGCAGGGTTGTCGGTACATGATAACAATGATCGACCGTTGTACGTCGTGGCCCGAAGTTTTCCCGGTTGCGGATATTTCTGCTGATACTGTAGCTCGAGTGGTGTATAATGGATGGATTTCACGATTTGGGTGTATGGACATTATCACTACTGACCAGGGCAGACAGTTTGAGTCAGCATTATTTAGGTCACTGACAGAATTCTTGGGAGTGACTAGAATAAGGTCCAGCCCTTATCATCCAGAAGCAAATTCTAAAATTGAGAGGTTCCACCGAAGCTTGAAGAGTGCGTTGATGGCCAGAGAATCAGGAGAAAACTGGGTCAGAGAATTACCTACTGTTTTGTTGGGTTTGAGAGCTAGCATGAAAGAGGACATCGGGCTTAGTTCGGCCGAGATGGTGTATGGCGCGCCTATAAAGTTGCCTGGAGAGATGTTTGAGCAAAACAACAACAAGACGTATTACGATGATTTCATGTCGCAGCTAAAGCAAGATATCAATCGGATACTGTCCTTGCCAAGGAGAGAGCGATCAGACAGAGCTACATTTGTGCACCCAGCGCTAAAGAGCTGTTCGCATGTATTCCTACGGATTGATCGATTAAAGAAAGCCCTTACTCCTCCCTATGAAGGACCCTTCCCTGTGATAAGTAGGACAAACAAGTTGTTCTGTATCCGGAAGGATGACAACAAACAGTACGTGTCCATCGATCGATTAAAACCAGCATTTTTAAGTAAAGCGAACGAGCGATGTGATGAGCCGCGCGGAAGCAATCTACATACGGAGAAACGTGCTGACAAAGCGGACGAGATATCTAGGCCGATAGTTACAAGGTCAGGAAGGCACGTCCGTCCGGTAGTAAGATTTAACATATAACACAGTGTTTGTGATAATTATACCGGAATAATTTTGTTGACTATGAGATATTGAATGTGATAATTGTGTAATTTGTAAAATGTGCTGACATGGGAAGGTCGCAACACTCGATCATATGTTTGTTTTGTATTCATTTTAATGTTATGATTTTATTGACCTAGATTATATTTATTATCTAGGAACTACTCCGCGATACTGACTTAATATGTAATGTTATAATTGTTAGTGAAATAGGTTATGTTTATAATTGTCAATTGTTGATGAAGTTTGTCTGAATTTACTACCGTAAATTTTTTTGGTGGGAAGTTATATTCCTGCGTCATAAATTAATAACAATAAAATACGGAAATTATAAATAAACACTTCTGATCAGCACATTTGAGATATGTGCCGATTATCGAGCACGTAGGATTCCGGCTGTCATTTCCTTATTAATATTGAGACGTGATTAATATCGCCTTGTAGCGATAGGTTTAGACTATATAACGTAGCTGTAAGTCGGTATCCCCAGCCACATATTACAATGTATTATTGAGAGTAGTTCCTGCCCAATAAACGTTAGTCTCAAGATGTTCACGGTGGTTGTTATTTTCGTCAACATATAAGTACGCTATAATTGGTGACCCCGACAGTTGAACAAAGAAGGATGAAGACACCAATCGCTATAATTGGTGACCCCGACATAAGTTCGCTATACACGCATAGAATAGGGTTCCATAGTTACCCATAACGGCTGTCGTCGTGTCCACTAGATAATTGTTATGTTTACTTATTATTTCGCTATTTGCGTAGGAATATTTCCAAGTAAATGTATTTTACAAGTTAGGCCGCTATCCTAATGTTTTTAAAAGACCTATACAAAGATATCGCACACGATGGAAGATGCGAGAAAAAAAAACATCACCACTTTACGCGTAGGGAAGGTACCTCAATTTTTTTTTTATAATTTTATCGTAGCACTTTGTCGACGTGATAAAAATATATTCATGCAAAATTTCATCTTTCGACGACAGTCGAGGATGGACGGACGGTCGTACATGATGAATCCATAAGGGTTTCCACAACCCATACCCCTAAAAAAACAAGATATTTCCATCTTCTGACGACGTGTCTATTACCTAGTTTCTTAGAACATCATAAATGTATACCAAATGTTTTTATAGTCAGCAGTGACTGAGAAAAATCAAATGAGCAACGACCTACATGAAAGCAGAACATAATAATTATGTATGTATGTTGCGTTGTTGTTACTGACCAGCCTCAGATGAATAAAAAAGGTAGATAACGTTAAGTCACATTTTTAAATATGTGTGTCACTGAAGTGTTGCCACCTTTTAAAAAAATATCCCTGGAAGTTGCAAAAATATGTGATATAAATAATAAATATTTCGGACAACTTACACACAACGTCATCTATTCCAATTAAAACAAATGGCCAAGTTAATAATAGAATAGGGTTCCGTAGTCACCCATAACGGTTAATAGATTTCAAATCGTGTTCAATAGATAATTACCATGTTAACTTATTATTTCTTAATTTTTGTGCGAAGTTTTCCAACTGAGCACTCAGTTGGAAAACTTTACAATTTTTACAAGTGAGGCCCCTATTAGCTTTCCTAGAAAGTTCAATGTACGGGATACATTATAAAATTTTCTTTTTAGATTTTTTCTGATAGCCGTTAAACTTTTAGCTCGTAAACGGATACCTAAATCGAATAATAGTTTTAGAAAAGTTATTTGATTTTTGAAGACCTGTCTAATGACTGTTCTAATCTTGAGGGTACACATACACACGATGGGGTAGTATTCATCTGAGTGTCCAGGCTAAGTTTCAAAATAGTAATGGAGACTTTTTGTATACGTGATTTGTAATTATCTTATTTCAAACAAATTATCAATTAAATTAAAAACATTGTGAAAAAACTAATAAATGTCGTGAGTTTTTACCTAATAATACAAACTTTAATACGTCATAATACTAATAATAAAGCTAATAATACGATAATAATGTTTTAAACTTTAGTTATACAGAGTGAATTTTTGAGACGGGACAGTAAGGGTAGGTACTTTAACCGTTATAGTTACAGGAAAACGCTTTTAGGAGACTATCCATATTTTTGTAAGATATTCTGAACTGCATTTACAGATTTTGTAAAAAATGTACAGCCAGCAAGAAAATAGTCATTTTAAGCAAAAACTTTTTTTGATGCCAATCGATCCTGTTTCTTATAAATGGTTTATTTGCGTATAAATGTATAGGATGCGAATGAGAATGCCCTTCATGTTCCCTTCATGGGTAGTTCTACTGAATAATTATAGTGAATGGCGGCGATTGGACGGTCTTTAAGCTACTGACACGGGGGTGTCACTCCGCAGTTTAGGTATAGTCGGCCGGCTGCCTGCCGGGTCAGACACGCCGGTCGAACAGATATCGTCAGAACAGTTAAGAGTTACACGATAGAAAGAGACGCAGTTGTAGGTAAATATAATCGAAGTGATTCGGCGCCGTACGATCTGAATTGAACTTAATCTTTTGACACCGAGGGTATCTATAACTTTAATTTACTTTTTGGAGTGAGCCTTCTGTACTGGTTCTATTATGTATTCTGTGCTACTGACTAATAAATACTACTATAGTATAATGGTAACACATTGAATTTGCTACAATCGCAGGACCTCATCCGGCTTCGTTTTCTTGAGCAATTATTTATGATGTGTGAAGTGTCACTAATCAAAAATTTTTTGTTTATTGCTTAGCTACTTTTAGAAACCAATCCAAGAATAATTATTCAGTAATATTGAAAATTACAATGTGTGTGTGCGCGTGTGTGTGTATAACTTGTTGTAGGTATAAAATGGCATTCAACTTTTTGAAATGTCATACACTTTGACCATGCGTTAACATTAATACATAGGTATTTACTGTAGAGCGCACCTTATATCCAAGGTCAACGACGTGACAAACAATGACAAATACTAGCATCTTTAAAGTATCGTATTAATTATGTGAGAGCTATTACATTTGGCATGAGGTTTTATAAGATCATCAAGAGTTATTTGCATTCCTATCTAGTTTTTTAAAAACTCTCAGTACTCTAATAATAACAACATATTTATTTGCGAAACATGTGGTTGCTACAGTCTCCTGTGGTTGTCACATGCACATTTTTTACAAATAAACATTTACAGTATTTAAAGTGCGAGACACATTTAGACAGTGACAGTGCAAATATTTATACGGTAGACTCAGATGAATAAAAAGGTAGATAATGCACTTAGAATATCTTCATATTCTAAGTGCATTATCTACCTACCTACCTACCTAAAAAAAGCGGCCAAGTGCGAGTCGGACTCGCCCATGAAGGGTTCCGTATCAGCAAGTAACATCATATAAAAGTTCTTGTACTTGTAACTTTCATCGATGTTTTAATAATAGTGTTTTCATTGGATGAAAGGTAAATTGCGTGTTATGATTTATGACGTATTAAAAAAAAACTACTCACTAGATCTCGTTCAAACCAATTTTCGTTAGTAGTTTGCATGGTAAGGTACAACATATATTTTTCTTAGTTTTATCACTCTCTTATTTTAGAAGTTAGAGGGGGGGGGGGACACACATTTTTCCACTTTCGAAGTGTCTCTCGCGCAAACTATTCAGTTTAGAAAAAAAAAATATTAGAAACCTAAACATCATTTTTGAACACCTATCTTAACTTTTTTCATCGATGAAAAAAGTTTTTGAGTTTCAGTTCCAAGTATGGTTACCCCCAAAATGTATTGTTTTTTTTCTATTTTTATGTAAAAATCTTAATGAGGTTCACATAATACATCGACTGACCAAATTTCAAGAGTATAGCTCTTATAGTTTGGGAAATAATATGCTGTGACATACGGACAGACGGACGGACAGACAGACAGACAGACAGACTTGACGAATCTATAAGGGTTCCGTTTTTTGCCATTTGGCTACGGAACCCTAAAAATGACTTCACCTTCGTGAAGTCATTTTTTTAAGTATGTGTGAATCATTGAAGAGTTGTCCCTTTAAAAAAAATGTAACTTTAAGTTGCACAAAAATATGTGATATACGAAAATTAATTTGTTTGTTTATTTTAAATTAAATTTAGAAGGCAATTGTAAGCAGATTAAGTGTAAGAAAGGTATTTGAAGATTATATTAATAATGAAAAGTTATATATTGGTCGTATTCGACTGAGTGTTTATAGTAGTTACGCTAAGTTCCCTTCTCTTATAAAATTATTCGTGGGTGAACTAAACGAATATTAGTTTATGGTATTTGAGAATGTAAATAGAAAAAAATAATTAAAAAAAAATGTGTAAAAATAATTAGGTATGTATATACGAGTATAATATTATATGTATTGTACTTGAATAAAATTATGTATATTTCATCTGTCGTTTATTATAATAATGTAAAGATGGTTTTATTTCATAAAAAAAGAATACGGTACGAGGCATGCCTTTTAAGTTTTGTCGTTTGAAGAAAAAAACACAACTAGAATCTTAAAGTACTTTTTATTGTTTTTCAAAGTATTAGCCACGTATCTTAATACATTTTTCCATTCGCTTAAACCAGTTATTATAACATTCATTCCACTCTAAAGTGGGAGTGTTCAAAATGGCTGACATGAATGCGTCGATTTCTTCTTCACCGGACTAGAATTTTGACCACGAAGACTTTTCTTAATTTTAGGAAATGTAAAAAATCGTTAGGGCTTAGGTCAGGACTGTATGGTTAAACCTCGACTACATGTCGGACCGCCTCAGGGGAGTGTTGGACGCTAGCCTGGCGTCCGGACTCTTCCCTGAGCGCTGGAAATGCGGGAAGCTGGTGCTGATCCAGAAGCATGGACGGCCTGCCGATTCGGTCGCGGCCTATAGGCCCATCGTGTTGCTGGACGAGGCGGGTAAGTTGTTTGAGAGGGTTCTCTCTGCCCACATCGTCCGGCACCTCTGCAAGGTGGGCACCGACCTGTCGGACGCCCAATTCGGTTTTCGATAAGGGCGTTCGGCGGTCGACGCGATTCTGCGTCTGAGAGCTGTGACCGAAGAGGCGGAGAGCTGCAGCGGAGTGCTGTTGGTCGTGTCCTTGGACATCGCCAACGCCTTCAATAGTCTGCCATTCAACTGCATCGGGGCCGCACTCCAATACTACGGAGTGTCACAGTACCTGAGGCGGCTGGTGGCAGACTATTTAGAGGAGCGTACAGTCGTGTACTAGGACCGAGATGGCACCTTGAGACGCAGGGTCATGTCGTGTGGTGTTCCACAGGGGTCTTTCCTGGGACCACTCCTGTGGAACATGGGATAATCCTTGACCCTACGAGGGCGTCTCCCCACCGGTCTGGGTGTAATCTGCTACGCAGACAACCATTATTCCATGGGCCCCGTCGTGGTCCACCCGCGGGCGCCTCCATCGAGATCAACTCGGTACCGTACCGGTCCGGGCCCAGATGAGGTGCCTGTGCCTGGTCCTCGACGGTAGGTGGTACCCGTCCGTCCGCAGTAGTGGTCAACCGCAAGAGAGCGGTGTCCGCGTGTGACCGGACGTTGCCTAATTAGAGATTAGAAGTTTGAGATGGTGCCTACAACAGTGCGGGCAGGCGCTGGGAAGAGTCCAGAAGGAAATCCCCTCCCTGGACTCCTTCCAATATACAGGCGTAGAGAGGGAGAAAAATTCAAAGTTTACGCGGGGAATGCTTTTCGTACCATACCCTTCGTGCGATAAACGAAGAACGTGTGTGGAATTCCCGGAAGAACCGGTCTCAAACGACCCACCTTAGAGGTGCAACACCGACCCACCTTATCCGACACCCCCCGGCCGCACCGGGGGTGTCACCTGTCTCGTGTCGTTTGCAGCGGTCACATCTCCCCAAGATGTGGCTAGCGACCTCTGCCGTGTCCTCCTCGCCGTCTTCTTTGAGCGGTACCGGCCCAATACAGGTTATACCTATAATAGACACCGGCTCCTTGGAGACACTTGACTTTTGATTATTTTTATTATTCAATGAGTATTTGCTGAATTATAATACTTTTCTGTATCACGTCTTGTTTTTGGAATCAGAAATAAAAATGGATATTATTATATTGACTTCCATAGCAGAAACAAGATTTGTGGACTTCGCGCGATTTAAATGTTATATTTTCTTATAAATAGGGTAGTAGTTGACTACAAATCAGGTATCTATAACTTTTAGATATTCAGTGGATTAGTCGAGAAAAATAAATAAAAACCAAAAATGTTAAAAACATCTGGTTTTAACCAAAGAACGAAATTAATGTTTGTACTTATAGAACAATGCAAATTTTCGGTCTAATTTTGGAACCCGTGGACAGCACAATAGAGTATTAATTAGCTGTTAGATAATAATTGTATTTGAAAACATTGTTTATAGATAATATTAAACGTGTGACAAGAAACTTATTCAAAATATATATTTAAAAAGATGTTCTAATGTCCTATGTCCTGAAGTACTACCCGGTCACACTCGCTAGAGACCTGGCGTCGATGACGTCACTTCGCGTCGGCGCTCTGATATGGTGCGCAAAACAAGTATCCTCTAGTAGGATATTATTATTTGTCTGCCACCCTTTGCTTCACTAGATTCCAGATATATTCAATCGAATTTAAGTCACAGTGATAGGGTGGCAGACCTACTATTTCCTGACCATTCTCTTTTAATAATACGTCGACGACGTATTTTTTTGGAGGCTTTGTCCTTATAATTATCGGGTACAATTCCTTTTTCGTCATATTCTCGTCAAACGGAATGTTATTGTAACGCAACCAATTTTTCATAACAGATTTGAGTGATGCACTCATGGGTGCCTTTATTGACTGAGTTGAATGGTAAGGTGCATTGTCAATGACGACTATACCGTTCGGCGGTAAGCTAGGTAGCAACTTTTCTTTGAGCCATTTCAAGAAATTATCCGTATCCATCTCATGATGATAGTCGCCTGTTGTCTGTTTGCATTTATACAGTAATTCTGCGCCTGGTATGAAATCGTTTTCTCACAGATGACAAAATCATCAATTTCGATGTTTTTTGTACTTCTTGCGCTTTTTACCTGGTGTTGTCAATTTTTATTCACGTGTATCGTTGCTGGAACCTTGACTAGTACTGGTACTCGGTGTAGCATGTTGCAGTGACGCATGCCGCGATTCTTTGGCCTCCTTTTTTATTCTCATCAAAGTACATTTTGATATTCCTATTGCAGCACAGGTTCGTTTAACAACTTGATCTACAGGTGTTACGAATTGCTTACGAAATAGTAACAAAAATGTCCAAACTAAACCAAAATGTCCAAACTTAACAAAAATGTCCAACATTGCAACAAAAACAATATTTTAACGTAACAGCAATAACAAAATAACAATAAAAGTCCAAGCGTTACAATGAAATGTTTAAAAATATACCACGAAAACAAGTCGACGCGTATCGGCAATATTTTAGTATGTAACTGGCACATCTATTATATTTGAGTGCCAAATAAGGACTTAGGAACTGATACTCTATTCAACTGTAAAGATTTTATGTATAACTTCTGTTGACACTTGAGCATCTTGGAAATTCTCCATGCTGAACATAGATCAAGTCACAGGAAATAAACCTAGTTTTAGAGCCAGGAACTTATATTTTTTTATTTTATTTGTTTGTTATAATCATCATCATCAACAGCCTTTAACAGTCATAGGACATAGGCCTGTCCTTGAAAAGGAGGTATTGGTCTACCATACCACGCTGGCCAGACGGGTTGGTATAGGGTTGGTTTCAAGTTTTCCTTCTCTTTGCATTGATGTTATCTTGCGTAGTTTATCCCTTAGTCGCCTTTTACGACACCCGTGGGATGAATAGGAGTGATGACACTCTGTATTTTTAATTCGTCACCACACGGACTGTTTGTGACAATATCTAATACGATTTGTAAACAAAGTGTATTGACTGTATTTAAGTAAACAAGTCGAGCAACCTAGTGCTTCCACCCTAAAAAGTTGTGAGATCCATGTAACAGTATTTATTCATTCAATTCTTAAGGGGACTCCTGTCTTAAATTATCACGTAATTAGCTAACCTAACAGGATCTTATACTGACCATACTAATATAATTTCCCATATTGTGAACTTCTCTCTCATGTCTGGTTCATTCCCATCCCTGTGGCGGAGAGCATATGTGCGTCCGATGCCTAAAACTCCTAATCCGTCTCTTCCAACTGACTTCCGTCCAATTTCTATCCTTCCCTTCCTTTCCAAGGTGCTATAAGCCTGCGTCCATAAACAGTTCTCCTACTTTGTTTACAGTAACAGCTTACTCAGTCCTTTTCAGTCTGGGTTTAGACCAGGCCATAGCACCATTTCTGCGCTGCTTAAAGTGACTGGCGACATTAAGGCGGGGATGGAGAGTACCAAGGTTACAACTGTAGTACTTGTTGACTTTTCCAATGCCTTCAATACCGTCAGTCATGAACTCCTCCTTGCTATCCTCTCCCACTTCTCGGTCTCTCAAGACGTACTGGACTGGTTTTCCTCTTATCTTCGAGATCGTCAGCAATCAGTCAGTGTGGAAGAATCTTCTTCCAGCTGGTGTAATTTGGCTGCTGGCGTTCCTCAAGGCGGTATTCTTTCACCTCTCTTATTTTCCATCTTTATTAATTTTATCACTACAAGACTTCAGTGTTCCTATCATCTATACGCCGATGACTTGCAACTTTACTATCAATCGGAGTTGTGCAATATATCGTCCGCGGTTTCGGTCGTAAATAGTGACCTGGCAGCCATTAAACATTGGTCTGAAATGTTTGGTGTGTCAGTGAATCCGACAAAATGCCAGGCTATTGTCATTGGTAGTAACCGAAGTATAAGCCAACTCGACCTTGCTTCACTTCCACCGCTTACTTACGATGAGATGATTATTCCTTACTCTGAAAGTGTGAAGGACCTCGGATTGTATATTGACACAACTCTTAGCTGGCGAAAACAAATCGCATCTGTGTGCCAGAAAGTCACAGATTCATTGCGGGCCCTTCATAGGCTTAAAAACTTTCTACCATCGGAAACTAAGGCAATGCTTGTGCAGACCCTAATATTCCCTATAATCGACTATGGTGACATGTGCTACTTTGACCTGAATGCAGATCTGCTCAATAAACTCGACCGTCTTCTCAACAATCGCATTCGATTCGTTTTCAATTTACGTAAATATGATCATGTATCGCAGCATCGTTCCCTTCTTAAATGGCTTCCAATTCGTCAGCGTCGACAGATACGAGCATTAACCACTCTATATTCTTTACTCTTTTCACCAAGTTCTCCTTCCTACTTAACTACTCATCTCCAATATTTAGGTGCAAATCACAATAAAAATCTTAGATCTTCAAACAATCTTCTTCTCCACTGTCCCACTCACCGCTCTGACTTCGAGCATTCTACTTTCTTGGTGCAATCTATTCTATTATGGAACGCGCTCCCTCTCGAGATCAGGATGGCAAAAACTCGACAAACTTTCAAATTCCAAGTACGGAGACATTTTACAGACACACTGAATAAACCACCGTAAATTTTAGCTCCCCTTTTCTTGAATTTTTATATATATATTATAATATGTATTGTTTGTATTTATGTGTATTAACGTTTATACATATATTATGTATTGTATACACTTATGTATGTTATATTATTCTTTATATGTATGGTATGTATATATATATATGTATATGTGTATATATGTGTATGTATATAATATGCATGTATATGTAGAGTAAGTGTGCTATATCTTAAAATTATGATTCGTATGTGCATCTACCATGTTTAGCTCTGCATCGCCCTAAGGTCGACTGGCAGAAAATGCCTACGGCATTAAGTCCGCCTTTGTACACCTGTACATAAAGAATAAATAAATAAACAAATAAATAATAACCAGTATTAATGCAATATTTGTGAGATACGTTGGGTTTTCATGCAACTACCAAGTCGGGGGTAGGGTAGGGGTAGTCGTGCCGCTTTACTGCTCGACTTGGCTAGAGAAATCAAATATTATTTATTAACCAAGAATTATTTTTATGCATATGTTCAAAAAATTATGTGCACTTTTGCTAGTAATTATTATGTATTTTCATTGAGTAAAAAGGTAATAATTATTATTTCCCTCGACTCGACGGGATGCTGGTTTTTATTTTCAAGTTTTTATCTCTTTCCCATAAGCCTAACTTACCTCCGTAGTGCCAGAGATTTTCTTTCTGTTTTACACCTGGGTCCCCACTACTGGTATCCGGTTTACCGCGATTCAAGTCTGTCATAATCAAACATGGGTGTTACTTGATATTTTCACGACTACTCTGGTGGTGAACAAGCCCTGACCCATGATCACTGCTATTTCAGGTGAAGCAGGCTGAAGAAGGGTAAGAAAGATGAAAGTTAGAAAAATATTATAATCGAAGAAAGTAATTAAAGTCGACACAATTATGTCTGTTATAGAATTAAGTAACCTGATATTTTTAATGTCATCAATGCTAATAAGAATAGTAGGTATAGGCTTAATTTTATCACAATCTTCCTAAAAAATATACCACGTTTTTCAACATAAAGTTTATATTATTAAATTCTTTATCGATTCTTTCAAATTAATATTTAAATATTAAGTAGGTGTTTACACTATACTTATACTTAAAAAAATTAAGAAGGTTTAATGTAAATAAGTTATTATTTAATTAAAACTAGGCAAGAAACCCTTCATTATGCCATAATTATACACTCGGTTCCAAAAATTACGGGTCAGTCACAAAAATTGAAATACCTCCAGAACTGTAAAAGCTAGATCAATGAAATAAAAAACAGAATAAAGACTTTTTAGTTGCGCTTCTAATAGCATATTATTTAAACTGGTTGATGAAAAAAACTTCATTAGAAAAACAAAATTTAAAAAAATGACTATTTTTAAAAACAAAATTTTTGTTTCATGTCATTATGGATGCTTTCCATTTCTATTCTGTCACAAAAAAAATTATCGTGAACGTCTTCCACGTGCATAATTAATATTCTGTGAGGTGAAGCATGGCAGTCACGCTAGAGGAATGTACCAGAATCCTAACTTTTTTGGAACTTGGGCGGAGCCAGCGTGAAACAGCCAGAAACATTGGTGTATCTTTGTCGACTGTTCAGCGGGTAGTCCAGCGGTACCAAGAGACCGGATCACACCTTAGAAGACCAGGAAATGGCAGACCAAGATGCACAACGGCCAGGGAAGACAGACAACTGGTGGCTACAATGCTCCGAAATCGTTTTCAAACTGCTGTTGGTCTAAAAACTCACTTTATTCGCTTTGGAGGTGGCAATTTAAGCGCTCAAACAGTAAGAAGACGTCTTGCTGAAGCAAATTTGAAATCATTGAGGCCCGCAAATGGCCCCAAACTGGAACGGGGACATCGAATTGCAAGACAGAGATACGTGCGCGAACACCTAAACTGGACACTAGACGGTTGGTCTAGGGTAATGTTCACGGACGAGTCTAAATTCATGCTTTATAAGCATGATGGTAGGCAGTTGGTGTACAGAAGACCAGGGGAGCGCTTCCATCAAGCGTGTGTGGAGGAAAAAGTGGCGTACGGTGGAGGCTCCGTACAAGTTTGGGCTGGGATTTCTGCTGAGGCCCGCACCGAGCTGGTGCTCATTCAAAATGGAACTCTAAATGCAGAGAGGTACGTGGAAGAGATCCTCAATGAACATGTAGGTCCTTTCATGGCCAGGATGGACCGGCATGGCATATTAATGCATGATAATGCGCGTCCCCATACCGCCAGAATTGTACATGACTACCTTGAAGAGGTCGGTATCGAACTCATGCAGTGGCCAGCGCGAAGCCCGGACTTAAACCCCATCGAGCACGCCTGGGACGAGCTTCAGAGATGCGTGAAAGGTCGAAACCCCCCACCAATCACGCTTCCCGAGCTCATACAAGCACTGGTGGAGGAATGGGAAGGTATTCCTCAGCACCGGCTCCGAAATTTGGTGTACAGCATGCCTAATCGCCTGGAAGCTGTCAGAAGAGCTCGTGGAGGCAATACAAAGTATAAAATGAAGAAAGTGATGAAAAACAGCAAAAAAACAATCATAAAAAAAATGTAATCTTAAGAAAAATATGACTACTTTAGTTTTTTTTTAATTTAAGATTAATATTGTGGGTGTAACTAAGTTTTATTTTATTTTTTATCTGTATAATTAAATTCTCAATTGAACAGTCTTCGTTTCATTAGGATGGCATACGTAGTTCGGGAGATATTCGGGTTTATGTGACTGACCCGTTATTTTTGGAACCGGCTTTAGTTGTGAGATAGGAAGAAATGAACAGTTAATGAAATGAATGTTGCTGTCATTTTCACACTAAAAGTGCAAACAAAGAATTATGTACTACAATATACATAAAATATATTTAATAATAATAATATATACATAATAATAAATATACAATATATACAAAGATCGTAAAATATTTTAAACAATATTGATACACTGGTCTCGATTCTTCACGGAGCATAATTCATCGTCGTCTATAATATCATATTATAAACGTTACAAATAATAAAGAACATATATTATTAAATTATAATTCAACGTGTATCGTTTACTGTTACTTTATGTTTCTCAAGTTATTTTTGATATCAATTTTTATAATAAAATATATTTCATATTGATTAAAAAACCTTAACCAATTAGATTTTAAATTTATTCAAACTTACTGTTAAATTTCCTATATCTGTAGGTGAGATTCAAGGCTCAAATCAAAATTGTCGAAGTGGTCTGAAAAGAAATAATAAAATTTTGAGCTAATTAATTATCAATTCAATCCTTAAAATTAGATGAGGTTTAAAAGTTTAGTTGCATTCTAAAGATAAAGGTCAGATCTGAGAATTTTACTACAAATGTTAGAGTCATCATAGAGACATCTTAAATATGAAAAAGACGGAGATACATCGTAATAAACCACCATAGTGTGGGTCACCAGACTGCAAGGTTGCATTGTGCGCATTTTTGAGTATGATGACTAGGTACTGCTCTTGGATTTTACTCATGCTTTCCATCAGGCGGAGTGGTGTCATTTTTGTAGCCCCATATAAAATATAGACCAGGGTCGATAATTTTTAAAAACAAAACAAATTATAGTAGGATGAAACCCATTGGAAAAGAAGGAGAATATTATAGGACTATAAGGAAAAATAATTTACAGGCGATCCGAGGTCGGGAAGGGGAAGGGGGAAAGTAAAAAGGGGGAAACTGAATTCAAGTTTTTTATTTTTTTGCATTTTCTGAGAAGATTTACTATTGTAATAAATATATATATTATAATATATGTCGGGACGTCAGGGAAGGCCTCACAGCGGTATTAGTTGAGGCTATAGGACTTAGGGCGTTGCAACGGCAGGAATTTCAAAATGAGTGTACACTTGTGTTGTTCAATGTCGTATTATTTAAACATCTTACATATTAACTCGAAATCATAAACGATTAAGAAGATTTAAACGAGTTAAGAGCCAATAGGTAAGCAGATGTGCACCGGGCGGTAGTCGTCAGTAGAATGACCGACCGCCATTACTAGTGGTGCGACATGAGACTACCCCATTCGGATCTAATCCTTCGAATCCGCTCTTATTTAATTACATTTAACATCATTCAATATCGATTACAGAATCGAGCAAAACAAATAAAACTAATACACTGAGTTATGATTATAATAAATCATTATTAACAATAATGTAACTTATGGTACATAATCACGCGCCGTCATATACATATATACAATATATTTACACCATCGGAAAATAGAGATTTCGTCAAACAGAAAGCACCCCAATTAAATATTTCAAATCAAATAAATTACAGCGTATTCGAAACATAAAAAGATAAGTTTTCTCTAAATTTTGTTAAAAATAACTGTATTCGTAAAAGATAAAAATAAAAACCAAAACCTTGTTTTTTTTTTAATTTTTCACATAAAATTTGAGGTTATGCAAAAAAAGTGTAAATGCATAAGTTGTAGATCTTTATACCTACAACTTTGCCATTTAACTTTTTTCCATAGAAGTTGTGGTTTTGCTGGAAATCGAGATAAACCGTTTTTTACCCTTAAAACCTCCCCCTTCCCAACCTCAGATCGCCCGTAAATTATTTTTCCTTTCATTTTTATAATATTCTCCTCCTTTTCCAATGGATTTCATCCTACTATAACTTTATTTCACTTTTTATTATTTTAAACTAGTCTAATAAAAGCCTAGGATGTTATTCAAACTTATGAACTTTTAGTCGCTCGTAATTCATTCTAAGTGAGATTTATTTAAGACCAAGCCGATATTGACTTGAAACTGTAGTGTTTTAAGATAATTAAGATAAATATTATTTTTTTCTCTCAATAGATTTACTTGAAACAATTTTTCAATCACATGACTCAATTTTGTCTCTCAATAATTTCTTTGTTGTTATTATTCGTTTATAATTGCTATTGCTGACTGGTTATCATACACACCATCATTAAATATATTTGAAAATTATAGACGCTGTACAGAGACAGTTTAGTTTTAGACTTTCCTGACTTTTACGTATAGTTTTTTTTGTAAAGCGGAGCTCGTTCGCGATAAACCTACTCTTTGAAATAAGAACGACTAAGAGATAGTTTCGACTAAGAATAATGCAACCCTCAATATTTGTAGACAGCAAAAATATTGATGAGCAAACATTATTTCTAACATGATAAGCTCAATTTTTGTACAACCAATCAAAACTTATGTTCAATTCAGAAATAATGAAAATCTGTTTTAAAGATCAATAAAAATTAATTAATCTGTACTAATTCTTCGCTATAATTCGAAAAAAGTATCTATTGTCGTTTTTTTTCTAACTAGGTTGGAGTCAGCATTAAGTCTACTATGTATCGGTTGAACTTTAATTTTAGGTACTACATTTACCACACGCCATAGGACCGCCACAATCCAAGTGCTATTTAACATATGTATATACCTAATTAATAACTAAGACGTCTATAATTTATTTTATATAAAACAGAGTGTACGCATGCCAGTGATGTTACAACTTTAAGTTGCTCACACCTGAATAATTATCATTTTCTCATAGTAACAAGCAAAGCCGTGCACCATGACCCAGAAATGATGGCTTTGTGAAATTTTTGGTTGACAACAGATCTGTTATTATATAAGTACCCATGATAAGTAGTTTATTGAGACTGAACTAATGTGTCTTTCTAATTAGTATTACTACGAGTCTATGACTTAAACATTTCAAAATTACAAAAGCCAATAGTATAATTATTTCAGCAAGACTAAATTTTGTTTCACTACTATTTACACAAGAGCTTACATTTGCTTTTACTACTATTAATAACTTTTTGTAAAAAAAATCTATATAATTTATATGACAGCCTGGAATAGATAAGACGTAATACTACAGTGAAAAATCATACTTTACTGTTTAACATATTAAGTGATATTTATATTTTAAGATGTACAAATTGTTTTAAGTACAAGTATTGTTTGTAATGACGGAGAGAGGACTGATAACTCGTCCTATAGCTTGTATATTTAATTTTCTGTATTTAAAAAAAGATAACTAAGATGCACCCATGACAAATGATAATAATGCCTTATAGCTGTTGCTCTTAAAATATTACTATAAATTAGTTTAAACCATTACTAGAACTACTTTAATAGAAGTAAAATTTTAGATATTATTGAGTTTTTTGAGTTTGTCAGTAAAAGAAAATTTAAGAAGTTCGTAAGTAGCATTTTTATTATATTAGGGTAGATAAAATTGGTATTCTGATTATGTACAAATATTTAATTTTCTTTTATATAAATCATCAGGAACTTGAGAATAAATTCTGGGGCAAGTGAGCTCCGTGGGCAACGAAACCATTTTCGTCGGCAGTGTAATCTACTCTATAGGTCACACCATCAGGGCCCACGTATTCGTAAAATCCTTTAGCCTTTGTACCATCATTATCATTCTCAATAGGCTCCAATCTGCCGGCTTCTTCGGCAAGAATCTTATTTTCAGTTTCATAAAGGTAGTGGTAGCCATCAGGCTGAACTTCTTTATTCAAGCGAATAATGCCATATTTGTAATCGTAGTTAGATCCATAACCAGATACTGCTCCAGCAGCGGCCCCCAATCCAGATCCTTTTCCTGCTCCAGAGGCAGATCCAAAACCGACACCATATTTTCCAACGCCACTGCTCGGTTTGCTAATAGAACCACTAGCAGACCCACTACTAGAACTAATACCAGATCCGCTACCAGATCCGCTGGACTTGTCACCGGTGTAGAATCCACCCGCAGAGCCACGGTCACCGCGGTCACCACTAATAGAAGGTTAAATATAGTTAGAGTAATGTTTACTTTGTGAATCTAGAAATTTTCAAAATATCCTAATTGGGTTTTTGCAAAGCAGGTTAGTTCATTAAAATTTAATAAGTGTATTTCAAAATTAGCGAGCCTTTAAAAGGAACGCTGCGATACGCTGACAGTATTTAGATGCCATTATTTTAATAGTATATATTTGTAAATGTGCACTCACTTGTAATTACCACTGTTGTCAGGAACATATCTGCCAGAATCATCGTTGTAAAAGCCGCCGGGACCGCCTGCACTACCTGAACCAGAATAAGCCCCACCAGGACCGCCTGCGCTACCCGAACCAGAATAAGCCCCACCAGGACCGCCTGCGCTACCAGAACCTGAATAGGCTCCACCTGGACCGCCCACACTAGCAGAACCACTGTAGAAACCGCCTGCACCACCACGGTCACCTCTGTCGCCACTAAAAGAACATTTCATAGATTTTTATATTTATTTAATTATTTATTTAAAAAAAATAAAATTAAAAGGTACAAAACAACTTGCTTTTCCTTACGATGAATTTAGAATATTAACTACTAACTTGTAAGCCCCAGAGTTATCAGGCACGTAACGGCCAGAGTTATCAGCATTGGGGTTGTATCGGCCAGCATCATCATAGTAACGTCCAGAATTGTCGTTAACGCGTTGTGGAGTATAGTAATATCTTCGTGGTGAAGGAGTGGTTGCGATTGAAAGTGGTGATGAATAGTACCGCCTTGTCGTTGGGAACGTGTAGGGGCTGACTCTGCAAAATCATTAATAATATTTTTACTAATCTGATACCTGATTACAATTCATTATTTTAGTAAAAACGAGTACTAAGCTGAATGGCTATTCCCGTACAACTTAAAGTCAAATTCAAATTCAAATTCAATTTGTTAGTAGAATCCTAGGTCATAGTAAAAAAATGTATGATATATGTTACGCGTGATAAGACGCGTTTTGTTCAAGTCGTTTACAGTTTGAAAAACCGCACGCTTGACGCAGCTGTGGCGGTTTGACTTAGGACGCTTTGAAAGTTGCTGCCGATTGTCAGCGTTTTTTATTTGATAAAACAGAAGTGCTAAAAGTACATTTCACAGTTATGAGTCTACTTTCCATATATTTTTCAAATTTTATCATGCATGAAATAAAATCATATACATTAAATTAAGTCACATTTATATAAATAAATTTAAATATGTTACATATTTTAACACGCCGTTATTATCTTCACTTGTATGTTTATTTGGGTGTAATCGACTTCAATCATAAATAATTATTTATTTACATTATATTATTATTATTGAATTGGGTTCTATGTCCTCTATTGGAGGTGTGGTCAATGCCAATCACCGGAAAAAAGTCTTAATATCAATACTCTGCAATTCAGTATTCTATAAAATTAAGTAATTAACTAGATTTTTTTTCAGTCTGAATCACATTTAATTTTTTAACCGTGCTCACTAATGTAATATTTTTTTTACACTATTCAAATGAAAATTAGACCCACGAAAACGTTCAAGTACTTTGTTAATAAATAATTTCTAATTTAGTTAAAAAAATATCATAAGACTATTTGAAAATCTAAGTATATTTCTAATGATCTAGTTTATTAATTATTTGATTTTAATGTAAAACATGACGTTTTTTCTGATATTTTGGGATATATAAATCCGATAGAATGTAATAGTTTGAACTCGTCACAAATTACATCCTTAAAAAATTAATAATTCCTTTATCAGTATGTATTTAATATGTATTTAAATAAAAACATATATTTAAATGATAAATAATTAGCTTAAAATAATTTATTATTAAATATTATTTAAGCATGGCTTTAACCCTCTCCCGAGAGGAGACCTGATCAACGCATTGATGATGGTTATGGATAATTAATCATAAAATTTCTAAAAATATAAATATAACTAATATTCTGTTGTCTATACTGGAAGCAACAAATAAAATGAAATACAAATATTTTACCTTGCACTACTTAGGACATCTCCCAGGGCTACAGCCAGTGACAGGCTGAGTACCTGCAAAGAAACGCAGATATTGCTCTATATTTTTAGTGATCATGTAAAAGCCGTTATCTTATTTTATGATAAATATCAAATTATAATTGTAACATTTTAAAGTTATAGATTTAGTAGACTTGATTTTGTAAAATGTATAATGATTTCAAAGTATCACTCGATACTTACCAAAAACACGCGCATTTCCGCTGGTATCGAGAGAACTTATAACATTAGAATGTGCTCTTCAATAGGTAAATGCGTATTTATACCTTTTTTAATCTAATTTTATATTTTACGGTCCAGTTGGTCTCGTTTATTATATTTTGTTTGATGTTAATTCAATAGTACAGCGTTTCTCAATTTTTGAGTAACATCTTCAGCGACAAATAAATAATTGCATGAATATAAATTGCAATTATTATATTATATACATACAAATGAAAATGAATATTTGCACGAAATTATTTATTAATAATAGTGCTTCCTAATCTCCCTCGGCATCATTTTCATATAACTGTAAACAATATTATAATATTTATATTTATATTACAACAGCTAATTTACCCAAGTTTTTCGTGCCTTTCCCTTATTAAGAAATTGCAAATGAGTGTCTCAAGTGTTGTATTCCAAGTTTATTTATCTCCTTAAAAGCATTTTGAATCACCAATTTAAAATAGATAATTATATATAGGAAAGTTATCCTTAGTTATGTTTATGTGACTTAACCGCTAAAATAATTGCATTAAAATTAACCATTTATTTATCTTTTTGTAACTAATGTAATTTTTATATATTTAAAATACAACTGGATACTTTGATCATCTAGTTTTTATTTGGCTAGCCTAAGACTTCAAGTAACTAGGTATCCAATATATGGTTACCCCCGACGTGATGACGTGATTGTCGAAATACGAGAAGAAAAAGATTCAACAAGAGCTATTGTGTGGATTGTAGCTTTTACCGGAGAAAATTAGCTTAGTGAATCTCGCATAATATTTTAATAAGCTTTTGTTATTTTTGTTTTTGTTTACTATTATATACTAGGTACACATATCTATGTAAATTCTCACATTTTATATACAAAAGCGATTGCGAAGGGGTTTTCTACAAAATTTTATTCCTTCATGTTCATACATGACATATAAAATTGTTCACTGTTATATTTATAGCTTTATATTCAATAAATATAATACTTTTATTAATATCCTACTTTTATGATATTCACTTAATTTTAATTTTAATGGTATTCTCACTGTCGTAAAAATGAAATTTTTAAGGTTCATAAGATGTAATACAAGACAGGTTTTAAAAGTTCAATAAATTTCACTATATTGTCAGGGAAAGGATGATTGAACTAAAGTATTGGCATGAGACCTTTTAGACTGATAATTTAATCGTAACATCATGCTACTTCAACTACATCAAATTTATCTCTAAATTTTCTTTTTTATTAAGTTTCAGCTTTTTCTGAATTTGATTTTTATTATAAATAATTACCCCATAGTTCAGAAGATCTAATGCTGTTTTATATTCAATGTGATTCTAAATTTTGGGATGAGAAGCAAATTTGTGTTTCAGGTTTAATATTTTATAAGTACTTAATTACTTGAATAAAAATTAGTTAGTAATCCATTTTCAATGACTTCCTTTTAGTTAACTTTCGGGTAAGAATCAGAAGGTCTAAGTGGTTTATAATTTGAGGGTTTCGTTAATCATTGGTTCGTAAAAGTTTATGAAATTATTTTTTTGAAGCAAACCGTCCTGATATCAACCACTGGGAGTTGAGTCGGACTCGAACAGTCTGAGGGAGGTACTAGTGGCCGGGGAATCAGGAATATAACTCTAAAACCCAGGAAAATACAAACATTAAGCTTGAAATTTATGTATGATATAACTTAACAGAAATATGATGATAGGATCAAGGATTCGAGCCACTATTATGATATTTATAATATGCACTTCGAACTGCATTAGGTTTGACTTGTTTTTTTTTCTAATATATTATGTTGAACCATTTAATACTGGCAAGAATTCTTAATACAAATAAATTTGAGTTGTTTTAGTTTTCTTTAGATTGTATGTATTATGAAGTATGTATTAAAAAAAAACTACTAAGTAGATCTCGTTCAAACCAATTTTCGGTGGTAGTTTATATAGTAATGTACAACATTTTTTTTTTTTGGTTTAATCACTCTCTTATTTTAGAAGTTACGGGGAGGGGGACAAATTTTTCCACTTTGGAAGTATCTCTCGCGCAAACTATTCAATTTAGAAAAAAATGATATTAGAAACCTCAACATCATTTTTGAAGACCTATCCATAGATACCCCATGAAAAAAAAATTTCTGTGTTTCAATTCCAAGTATGGGGACCCCCAAAATGTGTTGCTTTTTTTTCTATTTTTATGTCAAAATCATGATGCGGTTCACAGATTACATCTACTTACCAAGTTTTAACAGTATAGCTCTTATAGTTTAGGAAAAAAGTGGCTGTGACATACGGACGGACAGACAGACAGACATGACGAATCTATAAGGGTTCCGTTATTTGCCATTTGGCTACGGAACCCTAAATAGTATCACAAAGGATTGTTATATTGTTTATCAGTTTATGTATCACCCTGAAATTAACATTAGAAAAATCATTTAATTTAAAAAAATATGCGTAATGTAAGTATTTCCCATTGACTTCGACTTGTGCTTGGCAAGAAAAAAATGGAAAAAATACAGGTATCTTAGTGTGTAAGCTAAAATTACACTAAGTCGATTTTTCATAATATTTGGAATCGTTTTTTTTAATGTCTTTTTTAATGATATTGGTTCCTTAATCTTGTCAAATAGTTTTCAACTTTCACGTAAATTTTTACTTTTATTATAATACCCGTCATGCGTATATGACATAGCCTTTTTGGGACTCGAAAAATCAGAGAAAGAAACACAAACGCCACCATTTCAGAATTTGCTAGCATATTGTTGAGAAATACTAAGATGTACTCAAGAGGTTAAGGAAATGAGTATTTGATGTAACTTTATCTGATAAACTAGCCATGTCTTTTATGCCTCATTTTCATAAAAAATAGGAAATATTGTTATTTCTGTAAACCTATTACCGCACAGGCATAAGACATAATCCATTGAAAAAGACACATCAATTAAGACCTCGTTCAGGAATGCATACTTTAAACACAATTATTTATAATAGTATTATAGCTTTTAATGATGTGCCAATTACATTAATAATGTTGTGATAGTTTGAGAAACATTATAATATTTTAATTTGTTTGGAACTCATATATGGATCAGACTGACGACACGTATAATATATGGAGATAAATACTGTATACATGATGTTAATTTTTGGAACCGAGGTTTAACTTTTTGCATATAATTTATCGCATCTAAAATGTATGGCAAATTTATTTACCAAAAGAAATTTACGACATATAACTAAATTCATAGATAAACATTCAAGACAAAAGTGTTTTCTTCTCACACATTATTAAATGCAACGAAAATCATTTGATCATAATTTCGAATACAAATACAACAGCACAAATGCTGTCATTTTTAGGTTGATCTTCTGTGTACTGAATATTGGATTTTTCTTTATCCAAATCCATTGATATAAATTAAGAATATTTATTTGTTAATTTATATTACCATGAATGTATATTAGTAACTGTTTGTTGTATGAGTGCTGACCACTAAATCAATCAATTTTATCTACACATTATTAGTTAGCAGGGTGACTCCTAATTGCGCCATGCATCGGTGCGGTTAAGTTTAAGGCTGTGTTTAAATTTGTATCTTTGATATGCAAAAATTCGTAGACTTTATCGATTAATGTATGTTATATTCGTGAAATACAGTCATACACACCCGGAAGTTAAATATTTTCTGCACGATATTAAGAACGCAATAATCAACTTAACGTTTTACCTCTTGCAAAGTTTGTTGAAGTTAGTAAATAAAGCATGTAGAGCTGAATTAAGAATGTAATTAACAAAACCTAATTATTTAAACCTAATATTTTTTAACATTATGTTTACAAAATATGTGATAGTTTTTATTTGAATAGCTTATGAAAACAACGCTAGGTACTTAAATATTTAAAAAGTAAGTTTTCTAAGCTGTAGCTGAAAGTTTTCTGATTATAATCGGGTGGATAGAATCAAAAGATAAAAATTATTATAAATGAATCATGTATTCAGAATACGATATGACGCATACTAAATAAATTGCCTGTGATTGTATATGTTTAGCAAAAAATTATAATAGAAATACAAAATACATGTTCTGCGTCTATATCTAGGTTCAATGACACTAGATTAATTAATCAAAATCGCGCATTATAATCATGTGTTTGGTGTTCTGTGACACGAAGGGACAATTTTTATTGAGGAACAAACTAAGAAATTAAAAATTATCCTTATTTTTAAAAGCTTATGACAGTAAGTGTCGTAGCTTCCATTAAGGTTTGGAGAATTTGTACAGTGAACATCCAGTAGTGGCATTTAATTAAAAATTAGCCAAAATTCATCCAATGTCTATAAGTACCATGACAATGCATAAAAGCTTGGAAAAATAAGAATCAACAAGTAATTATACATTAATTACTGTTTAACTATTATTTTTGTTGTTGTAAAATAAAATCGAACTGCATTAGGTTTGACTTGTTTTTTTTCTATAGAATTCCACGCGAGCGAAGCCGCGGGCGGAAAGCTAGTAATTTTATAAATGCGAAAGTAGCTCTGTCTATCTGTCTGTTACGTTTTCACGTCTAAACTTTTGAACCGATTTTGTTGAACTTTTGTATAGAGATAGATGGAACCTTGGGAAAGGACATAGGCTACTTCTTACCGCGATAACCGACATACGGGCGAACGCTAGTTTTCTGTATTTCTTCATATTTGTAGAGATTTTAATATTTATAAATTAGGACAAAGTTAATATGCCGAATCTCACTATATTCACTAGAATATAACCTTTAAATATCTACAAATGGTACAATGTATACAGTTTTTAATGCCATATACTTTATCTGCAGCTCTAAACCAGCAAAAGATTTCATTACCATGTAAATTTCAGTGTGTTCGATCCCATCTCAGTTAATAATCTCAACGAGACCCTTGAATAATTTTTAAGTTTATTTCATGAAAAATATTTACTATAAATTCCCAAAAATTATTAAAAACACATCATGTATACACAGTTGGATATTTTACACGGACTCAAACTAAATTACTCTAGTTTTCAAGGTCAAATAAGTCATTAAGTTATTATGAGAAAACTTAATACTTGTACAGTTATACAAATGTTTAATAGAGATATTATAGAATAGATAAATTATTTAAAAGTTTTAGTGTCTACTTAATTTCATTATTATAGTTATTATGTGTAAACAGTAGTTCGAATGCCAGCCGTTAAATGCTCATTCGGATGCGATAACTTATTAATTTATATGCTTTCGGCCATCGACTTTATCTTTATGATTCATTGAATTCTAATTCATCATAATCGATAGATACTCAACTATTTATTAAAAAGTTCCCATTCGTGATATCAGAAAAATTTTATTGTATTTAATTTAAAATGAATATTTCATTCCAGGACAGAATTATTTTTGTGTCATATGAACGTGACTCACAAGATAAGAAAATAAAATTGTAAAGTTCATAGTTCAGCTGCACCTACAAGTCCATATTAGATGAAACTAATACGTTTAATTCAATAGATAACGTACAAATCAAATTGAACATTTTGTGATTCCTAAAGGCTAAAGCATTAATATTAATTATAATTTGTAAATGTTAGTTAGTACAGCTACAAATAAAGCGATAATGAAATTTAATTTTCAAAGATAAAAGGACACTTTTTGAAAGTAAGTTTGTTTAACTTTTTTTTTGTTTTGGGACTATATTCATCTTGACACACGGCACGGCTTAACAGGAGTGATACGATGGCCCCATAGAAAAGCAATGTTTAGTAATATGTGCAAATTAATAATAGCGGAAACGTAATTATCAGTATAATATTAAAATGTCAAGGGTGTGAAGACCAAAGCTCTTAATATCCATAACACGGTATTATATAATAATTATGATATAATGGGTATCACAGACACTTGGCTAGACGAAACTTATACTAATAATAATAATAATAAAGAAGGCATATGACTCGGTCCCACATTAATGGCTTTTGAAAGTGCTGGAGTTGTATAAAATTGATACAACTCTATGCACTTTCTTGAAGTCATGTATGGGGCAATGGAGGACAGTCCTTCGCTATCCTGGATGTCGCCAAACTGCGGTAAACGACGTACTTATAAAGATCGAGAGGGGCATCTTTCAAGGTGACAGTTTGAGTCCCTTGTGGTTTTGTCTGGCCTTGAACCCTCTTAGCACTCTCTTAGAGGGTTCAGGGTTAGGCTATAGGTTGCAGAAAGATGATCAAGTTATATCTCACCTTCTTTACATGGATGATTTGAAACTTCTGGCTTCCACTAAATTACAATTGACAGCGTTACTAAAGGTCACTGAAAACTTTAGTAATTCCATCAAGATGGAATTTGGTGTAGACAAGTGTGCAGTCATGTATGTGAAGAAAGGTGTGATTGTAGAATCTGAAGGAATAGAACTTTCAGATTCAACAAAACTCAGATCTCTTTCTGCCACCGAAACCTACAAGTATCTAGGTTTCTCGCAGTCCTTAGGAATACCAGAATCTGATATGAAACAAACGTTGCGGGAACGCTTCTTTGGCCGCCTGAAAAAAGTCTTCAAAAGTCTTTTGTCGGGGGGTAACAAGGTGCGAGCCTACAATGGTTGGGTCATGCCGGTTCTGATGTATTCCTTTGGTATACTTAGATGGACTCAGACCGAATTAGATGCCCTTGACAGGAGAGTCCGTACCTTATTGACTGCATTTCGAATGCACCACCCACGTTCGTCGGTTATGGGATTGTACATCCCGCGAAGGTTTGGGGGTCGTGGATTTTTAAATATCAAGGCCCTACATAATCGCGAGATATACAATCTCAGAGAATATTTTCTTAATACTGATGTGGGAGTGCATCGCAATGTGGTTGCAGTGGATAACGGATTCACTCCACTCGCTCTGGCTAAAGAGAATTGGCGCAAACCTGTAGTACTTAGTGCTGATGATCGCAAGGAGGTATGGAAGGGTAAAGAGCTTCATGGTCGGTTTTATCTTTAAACGGGCCCGATATAGATTTTAAAGCATCAACTTCCTGGCTACGGTATGGTGATCTCTTTGGAGAAACCGAAGGTTTTGTTTGTGGAATTATGGACGAAGTTATCATGACGAATAATTATCGAAAATATATCCTGAAGGATGGTACGGTTGACATATGTCGGGCATGTCACCGTCCCGGGGAATCTATCAGACATATAGTTTCTGGTTGTTCTCGTCTTGCTAACGGTGAATATTTGCACAGACACAACCAAGTAGCCAGGATCTTACATCAACAACTTGCCCTTAAATACAAACTTGTGAATTTGGAGGTGCCATACTACAGGTATGAGCCCGACCCAGTTCTCGAGAATGGTCGTGCCACATTATATTGGGATCGATCTGTTATCACAGACAGGACTATTGTTGCCAATAAGCCTGATATTGTGGTGATAGATCGATTAGAGCGCCGCGCAATGATTGTCGATATCGCTGTTCCTCATGACGAGAATCTCGTGAAGGTTGAAAAAGAAAAACAAATAAAATATTTGGACTTATCTCACGAGATTGTCGATATGTGGAATGTCGATTCGGCGATCATTGTTCCGATAGTCGTTTCTGTTCATGGTTTGATAGCCAAGAGCCTTGACCAACACCTTAAGAGGCTCACGTTAGATGGCTGGATCAAGGGTCTGATGCAGAAGGCAGTTCTTCTTAGCACGGCACGTATCGTGAGGAGGTTCCTGTCTTTGGAGCCCTAACCACCGGTTTCTTGGTCCCTGTACCCGAAGTCGGTGGTCTACTATTTTTTATATTTTTAAATGTATTTTTTATATTTATATTTAAAAATGTAATTTATTTGTAAATATTATGAAATAAAGAGAATAATAATAATAATATATTTGTGTGTTTTTTTTTTTTTCGAGGGGAAAAATACAATAACGTATCATAGGGCTAAGATGTTATGCGCCCCGTATGTCGGGCTCAGTGTGGTACCTATACCGACTAAAAAACCACCTCTTTCGCCGGCCTCTAAATCCCTACGGGCCCGCCGTTAGGCATTACGTTACAGGAAGAGGATCTAGCTGTTGCTCTTCCTACTGGTAGCAAAAATTATTTTTACTCTCGGTACGTCTTCTCTCTGTCTAATCTCTTTTTAACCAATTTTTAACTTTTGAAAGTGATAACTCAGCTCTTTCCTTAACTATTTGCCATGTCTCACCTCAGACAAGAAGTGCTGTATCATCTGCATAAGTGAAAATACCAGTATTTGGTAGTTGCATAGTACATAGATCGTTCACATAAATCTGGAACAAAGTGTATGCTACCCTGCGGGACGCCGTAATTTATAACACACTCGTCACTAGTGTGGTCACCCACTTGTACACAATTTTTTCTGTCTGCAAGGTAGTCCCTGAAAATTTCGTAGGGGGTTCCTCGTATACCCATCCCAAAGAGCTTCTCGCACAAAATGGGAACAGAGACCGTGTCAAAAGCTTTAGAGAGGTCAAGAAATATGCAGAGGCACTTATTTTTGTTGTCTATATGTTTAACTACTGGGTTTGTTATGTCCAATACTGCATCTTCAGCGGATATTTCCTGACGGAATCCGTACTGGTTTGGAGCTAATATTTTAAAATTCTCCAAAATGATTTAAGTGACCTATTTAAGACCTTCTCCAATATTTTAGACAAGGCAGACAGCACAGAAATAGGGTGATAATTTTTGACACAGTCTCCGTCCCTGTCCTTGTATATAGGGTGGATAATTGACTTTTTAAAAGCTGCAGGAAATACACCAGAAGTAAGAGCGAGATTGCAAATGTTATGGGTTATGGATGGTATGAGCACTTGGCGACATTGTTGTAATACTCTAGACGGGATATTGTCCCATCCTGAAGCACATTCTTTGCGTAACTGCAGTATAATCTCTTCAACATCGGAGCAAGTTATTTCCAGAAGCACTAGAGAGCTAGGTGGACCATTCAGTGCACTGTGTGTAGAGATTGTAAGGGGTATCTTAGAGTCATTAAAGTTCGTATTTCGAAGAATTTGGTTTGACAAGTCTGCACCTACGTCTTTAAAGAACTTGCAAACGTAATTTATAGACGTTTTCGGGTCATTGCAAATGTTCAAAAGATCTTTCGGAGCATTTCTTATTTTACGGGTGCCTGAAATTTCTTTAATTGCTGTCCACAGAGATTTAGGATTTTTACCAGCCTTGTCAATTTGACTCTTAAAATAATCTACTTTTAGCTTACGTAGTAGATTGTTACAGAAATTTCGATATCGAGTATAAGTTACTTTAACTATCATATTATCTGGGGTTTTCTTAGAATTGTGATGTAGTTTGTCCCGGTTTTTTATACATTTTTACAAACCTGGTGTCATCTACGGTTTCGAAAGTCTATTACGTCTGGCAACCTTAATCACTCGAGTATGTTTAGTTATAACACTTGAGACCAACGCTATAAACCTATTTGCAGCTATGTTTACGTCAGTTTCTTCCAAAATCTCAGTGAATTTTATGTGTTCTAAGTCTTCTTTAATTTTGATATAGGTAGTCTGAAATAGTATTACTTTTATCAATATGTGGTGTGGTGGTTTCTTTTTCCAAAATGAGTACAATTGGAAAATGATCGGTAATAAAAGTTTCTAGTACTAAAAATGTTGAATTTAAATCAGTTTTAACTATGAAATGATCCAGACAAGAGGCATTCCTCGTAGGGCAGCAATGTGATGGATAAAAGCCGTGTGAAGCATTGAATGTTAGACATTCATCACATAATGGATCTGTGCTAGTTGGGCTTATATTTATGTTAATGTCACCCACAAGTACTTTGTTTTGGTATTTTAGGTTGTTGAATGCATCATTTAAGCTGTCTAAGAAGTTATTAAACTGATCTCTACTTGAATATGACGGAGAACAATATACAGCAACAATACTTAGATAATTGCCCACCTCACAAACAATTTCCGCCCTTGAATAATGGTTCGTGTACTTTGTATGTTAACTGTGAACGGATATACACTCGGTTCCAAAAATAACGGGTCAGTCACATAAACCCGAATATCTCCCGAACTACGTATGCCATCCTAATGAAACGAAGACTGTTCAATTGAGAATTTAATTATACAGATAAAAAATAAAATAAAACTTAGTTACACCCACAATATTAATCTTGAATTAAAAAAAAACTAAAGTAGTCATATTTTTCATATGATTACATTTTTTTATGATTGTTTTTTTGCTGTTTTTCATCACTGGAGGCTTCATCACGTGGAGGCAATACAAAGTATTAAATGAAGAAAGTGATGAAAAACAGCAAAAAAACAATCATAAAAAAAATTTAATCTTAAGAAAAATATGACTACTTTAGTTTTTTTTTAATTTAAGCTTAATATTGTGGGTGTAACTAAGTTTTATTTTATTTTTTATCTGTATAATTAAATTCTCAATTGAACAGTCTTCGTTTCATTAGGATGGCATACGTAGTTCGGGAGATATTCGGGTTTATGTGACTGACCCGTTATTGGTTTATGTGACTGACCCGTTATTTTTGGAACCGGCTATATATCACTATCCCGTCGTTTTGGTTTTAGTTAGTCTTGGAGTAATGCGCAGTATACCCGTCTAGGATTGGTAGGTTGACGATTTTTTTAAGCCAGCATTCCGTCAAAATTATGACGTCAAAAATTATTTTTGTCATAGTTAATAACATATGAAAGTGATCAAAATTCTTATTCAAACTCCTAATATTCATGTGTATTAAGGTAATAGGTTTATTTGCTTTAATAAAACCTCGGCATTCCTCGCGCAAACAAGTATAAGCCTTTCCAAACTCTGTTGAATCTAGAAAGTTATTTATATTTGTTATGTCAGTCATTAAAAAGATGTAACTTTAAACAGTACGTGGATCTTATCGAGGGATACGTTCTAAGTAGGAAGGAAAGGACTTTATTTGAGAGGTCGTTTTGTTTTTTTGTGTATTTATGGGCGTATGTTTGTGATATGTTAGAGTAATAATTGTATGAGCCTAGATATAGAAAGTGAGTAGTCGGTATGTGATAATGTGATGTGATAACTGTGTTGACTTTTGAGCTATTTGATGATAGATTTTGTGTGATCTGATGTGTAAATTTCATTTGAGATATAAAAAGTATCATTGTGGAGATTTACTGGTCGCTTATTTAAAAGGACTTTGAGCTGGTTTTGTTTAAATAGGACCGGTAATCTGAATATTTGGAACTCAAACCAAACCTGTTAGTTTATGTATTGCATATCTTTCTGTCTATCTACCTGTAGAAGTTATTGGAGACTTTCTAAAAAACTGTAATGACAGACTTTGCAATACATCTTGCAAAATATGAATCTTAAAATACTTGCAAAATATGAATCTTAAATTTGTAGGTAGTAGAGCCACGCTGATTTCAGCACGAATGGGCCGGCTCGACCCGGCCAGTACTACCCTCACACAGAAGACCATCCTAATAATGACAGCATTCTTGCTGTCGTATTTCGTTGGTGAGTGTGAGACCGGAGGCCCAATCATTCTGCATCATTCTCCCGCGCTTCGAAGGCCGGGAGAATGATGCAGAATAATCAAACCAGGCTGCCATGGTAAGGGTCACCATGCTACATTGTCTACCCTCACAATAAGCGTGGTGACCCCTACTCCTGGATTCTACTCATGCTTTCCATCAGGCAGAGTAGAGTCACTTTGGCAGGCTTAAATATTAAAAAAAAAAAAAAAAAAAAAAAAAAAAAATACGAACATAATCTCTACGTATACCACAATTGTTTAATGTTCCAGCAAGCGAAAATATTGTTCCGTTGATAACTCGCTACACAGAATGTGCAGAAACTATAGGTAATACGGTTACTTACATAATATTATCAATGTGAAAGTTAACCTGTCTGTCTGTCTATCCGGCTTTCACGTCAAAACTACTGAACTGATTTAAATTATATTTGGTACACAGGTAATATAGAGCCTGAGAAAGCACATAGGCTACTTTCTACTACAATATTTTTAAAAAAAAATACAAATACGCTGGTGGAGCCGCGGGTGAAAGCTAGTTAGTAATTTATACACAACGCAATTTGGTCACAAATTAAATAAAGCTTGTACTATGAGACAACTGACATAGATATGAAGATATACGAGTATACTTTGTTTTGTAAATAATTTTAATAAATAATTCTTTTTTTCAATATAGAGCGTAATAAAATGCCCAAATGCACTGTAACAAAGATTTAATGGAATACAGAGTAACTTTTAATTATACATAAGGCAAAAAAAGTTCTGGCACCTATTAATATAATATTTACACTTCCTAAACTTTTTATTTTGTCTTTACACATTTATGTACGTCTATATAGGTCTGAATATATAGGTATATAGGTATGTACTATGTTACATTCGGGTCGATAAAAATCTGAATAATGAATGAAGTCAGTTTATGAACCATGAGTAACAAACGCACCTTCATATGTTTCACAAGGTATTTGGGTAAAAATCACAGCACTCCTATAAACTTATTATGAATATTAATAATTTTAATTATATTGAAATTTTCATACAATTAAATAAAATTTGCATTAATAAGTTCATAAAATTTGCATAAATTAAAACTTACACAGGAATACATTCCTCTATGGGAGCAGAATATGTTAAAACATCTTGTTTTAACTTACGAAACTTCAAAACAACCAAAAAATAATCATATAGTGTCAAAAGATAATAATATTAAACACTTAATTATGAACCGGATCTCAATTTATCTGAATCGTTGGTACATATATAGCAGACAACTATACTATTTTAATAACAGATTGTGCATTCACCACGGAGTAATAAACACTTTTGTGTGGAATAGAAATGAATTATTGCCTATCAACTTTTGTTAACGTGACCGAATTGCAAGATCATAACCAACATATTAACATTTACATATTTATATATATTGTGTTTAATATTTATATATATTGAACTAATATAATTAAATCCAAACACGATATGTCTGCTGTAAGTTTTCGAGAAGTTGGGTTCTCTGGAGACCACCCAGGTGGTAGTACCCGGACAATGTGAACGTATTGCAAGATCATAATCTGCAAGGTACCTACTTATTAAAACTAATCTAATACGAAATGTGAACTGTGAGTTTTCGGAGAGTTGGGTTATCTAGAGAAACCTTTCTGGTTTCAATATATCGAAGTTATTAATCAATTGTTACTTTACTTATACTAGTTCCATTATATACCTATACCTGTTTCGGTGAGTATCTGAATCGAATAGGACGGGAGGCTACAGCACAATGCCACCATTGAGGGTCTGACCGGGACTCCGCCCAGCACACGCTGGAGGACTGCCCTGCATGGGAGTCCGAACGTCGAGTCCTGGTCGGACAGATCGGACGAAACTTGTCACCGCCAGCATTGATCGCGGCAATGCTGGCGAGTGGCGAGGGATGGGAAGCCGCGGTCTCCTTCTGTGAGAATGTTATGCTCCAGAAGGAGTCCGCAGAGCGGGATCGGGAAAGGGCTGATCCCGCTCAAAGGAGGCGGCGAAGGGGACGCGGTAGAGGCCGATAGCTCCCCAATCGTCGCTTAAGGGTCGCTGCGGTCACATCCTGGGGAAATGTGACCGCTGCAAACGACTCGAGATAGGTGACACCCCCGGTGCGGCCGGGGGGTGTCGTTTAAGGCGGGTTGATGTTTTGCCTCTTTCTGTACAGAGCGGTGAGGGGCGCAACAACATCTTGCCCCGGGGTGAAACTAGTCACCCCGGGATGTACCTCAGACGTTGAGGTACGGCAGGGGGGACACCAGAAGCTGCTGACGCGATCCTGGTGTTCCTCTCAACCGCCGAGGTAGGCCGCCGCGGGGTTTAGTGGGTAGACCGGTTGCCCGGGAGTCCCACACACGCCCTTCGTTTACCCCACGAAGGGTATGGTGCGAAAAGCATTCCTCGCGTAAAAAAAAAAAAAAAGGTACCTATACAAAAGACGGTAGGAGTTACTACATTTTTAGGCACCTTGCCTCTGTCTGTCTATTCGATTTTGTCTCAAATGGTGCACTATTAGAAATTTCTGATGTTGTGCTTTACGATCTCTAAGACCTTATTAGGGTTCCGTAGCCAAATGGCAAAAAACGTAACCCTTATAGATTCGTCAAGTCTGTCTGTCTGTCTGTCTGTCTGTCCGTCCGTATGTCACAGCCAATTATTTCCGAAACTATAAGAGCTATACTGTTGAAATTTGGTCAGTCGATGTATTCTGTAAACCGCATTAAGATTTTTACATAAAAATAGAAAAAAAACAATACATTTTTCCCCATACTTGGAACTGAATCTCAAAAAAAATTTTTTTTATCAAACTTATACGTGTGGGGTATCAACGGATAGGTGTTTAAAAATGATATTGAGGTTTCAATATCATTTTTTTCTAAACTTAATAGTTTGCGCGAGAGACACTTCCAAAGTGGAAAAATGTGTGTCCCCCCCCCCCCCTCTAACTTCTAAAATAAGAAAGTAATAAAACTAAAAAAAATATATGTTGTACATTACCATGTAAACTACCAACGAAAATTGGTTTGAACGAGATCTAGTGAGTAGTTTTTTTTTTTAATACGTCATAAATCGTAACACGCAATTTACCTTTTATCCAATCAATACACTAGTATAAAAACATCTATGAAAGTTACAACGAACTACAAGAACTTTTATATGATGTTACTTGCTGATACGGAACCCTTCATGGGCGAGTCCGACTCGCACTTGGCCGCTTTTGTTTTAAATTATTACGTTCGCAATATCAAAACCACAGATTCAAGATTCACATTCTGTAAGACATGCTTATCGACGAACTTCAAAGAGTTTACGATAAGGCATAGCTTAGAAGGCATAGCAAGACTGTGTAACTAAGACTAATCATAGAGAGTCGTTAACGTAGTCTCTCTTAACGGTCACCAATCATGCCACGTTTGCACAGGTGTGCGGTAAAATAGGACACTCGAAAAAATTTTGATTTTATTTTAATTTATTTTCTTTATTTGGAACAAAAAACAGTTACATGCTAAATTCTTAACTTAATAAAATTACATATACAGAATAGCAAATATAACCCACACCATTATTCACGGATTACAAAAAATACAGTTAAGAAGTAACAGGTCAGAATTATCTTAAATTACAGTGATGCTTAACTATAAACTAGTGTAAGTATACGAGGGTAAAATAATACGAAAATAATAAAAAATGAGCTACTTTCTTGGCAAAACTGATAATATTTTAATGGCATGACTTAAAAAAGCCATGAGATAAAGCAAATCTGTCAATGTCGCTGAAATATTGGAAACGAAAATCGGGAGACACGATACATATCAGAGACGATCGGTTGGATTTCAGTCTAATCCAGATCATGAAAAAAAGCAGTTTTTAGGAAAGGATAGAATAAAAAATTTGTATAAACAGTTAGGTATTTTTATTTTTGAAATATATTTCCATGCCCTCTTTTTGCTATGGGCTGCGTTCACTAATTTATCTCAATATTTTGGGTTCCATAGCTTAATAGACCAGTGCCGATAATGTTTGAAAACAAAATAAATTATAGTTGGATGAAACCCATTGTAAAAGGAGGAGAATATTACAAAAATTAAAGGAAAAATAATTTAAAGTAGATTCTGTAACTTTCTCAAAATATTGTTGATGTTTTATTAAATTTTAACTTTATTATTTATTTTTTTGATAGTTATAGTAGTATGTTACGATTTGCAATATTTTTGTTTATGATTGTAACATGTAATCTTACGTTTTTCGAGTGATTAAAGTGTAAATTTTAATATATTATTATATCTCAATAACGATTAAAAAAAATCGAATTTGAGTTTTTTCATTTTTTGCATTTTCTGAGAAGATTAACTATGGTAATATATTTTTTTAATTACACCATCGGAAAGTACAGATTTCATCGAATAGAAAACACCTTATTTTTTTGAAAAAAGTTGATATTTTGACGGGTGAATTTTCGATTGAAAATTAGGGTTTTTTTTCGGTATTAAGTCAAAATGAGGTGAAAAAAAAAGATATTTCAAATCAAATAAATTACGGTGTATTCAGGACATAGAAAGGTAAGTTTTAACTAAATTTCTTGAAAAAATAATTTTATTTGTAGAAGATAAAAATAAAAAACCAAAAACTTGGTTTTGTGAATTTTTCACATAAAATTTGAGGTTATATGAAAAAAGTGTAAATGCAATTTAACTTATTTCCATAGGACTTGTAATTTTGCCGGAAATCGAGATAAGCCTTTTTTTTCCCTTAACACTCAATTGGCAAGCTCATATACCACACTCATACATAAAAAGTATCCTATTTAGTAACATAGGATACTTTTTATGAAATTACCTCCAATAATATGTGTACATAGTTTCTTGACGATCGGTTGAATATTTTTTGCGTGAAAGCGTAACAAACACACTTACATTCACATTTATAATATAATTAAGGATTATTATAGGTATATTATACGTAGTATGTGCACATACATTATAATCCTTGTGTGTATTTTATTAATTACACGCAAAGTACTTTGCTTATAGATAATTGATTACATAAACTGTTGTGTTTATTACAAATTGCAGTCGACATCCTCTAAGGTCGAACGTATATAGTTCTATATAATTTTATTAACTTATTTACTTTAAAAGCAGTTTACATAGTATAGTGAACTAATGTCATGTATGTATGTTTGTAAAGTCCCTTCACAGAAAAATATATATTTCTAGTACGAGAGTAATAAACAATAAAATTAAATAGTAAATTAAAACAATTACAGAGTTATGAACATTTATCATCTCATGCAAATTTTTAGAATCTATTGATCCTAAAAACAACACACATTAGGTCTAAAAAAGTCTATTATGTATTAATTTATGCACCTGCCATTAACATCAGATATAACGTGTTTTGGGCAATTAGTTGAAATCGTCGCCTTTTTTAAATATCTGAATTCAATAACGTACATCCTACCAATATACATTTTATAGCATAAACTACCAGTTTACGACATTTACTTGACACTGCATTTATTTTATTGTTAAAATGATTACGATGTATTAATTACAATACAACACTGTATGTAATACCATCTTCATTACGCACATTAAAAATGTATATGCATTACTAAGGTATTACTTATCTTCTCTTCATCACAGGCAGCATCTGTATTAACAATTTATTTAAATGAAACTGCATACTTCAATGTTTATGTATATGAGTTATCATTCACTTATAATAATTTTATTTCGACCACATCATTGCTATTAATAATGCAAAGGACATCCTTAATGCTTCAAATATTTACGATATTACCCGGAACGTATTTTAACCTTTAGCTAACACTTAATGCGAAGGATATAGGTACTCGTAAGTTTTTTTGCATTTCAAAACTATTATGTATGGCTCCTTAATTATTTAATTGCGAAACGGCAATGCTCGCAATTATTGTTCTATAGATTTGACTTGGGAAGAATATTTAGCTTATGAGTAAAGATTATTCAAATAATGAAAAAAGGAAAGGGAGTGTTCTATTGTTTGACAAAAAATAATTAAGTATATCAAATAATCATCTGATTGTAATACCAAAATAATGGGTGTAGTAATCGGAAATGAATTATTTTTCCAATAGATACCTAGTTACACATCTGCATCTCGCATTGTATAAGTCAGACTGAGTTCCATTGCATGGCGACGTTAGGAGGATGAGATTTCGAAAAAAAAATTTTTTGGCAGTTGTGTGATAGGTTGCCTCAGTTTTAGCCTTTAATTTCATCGAAAAATAATGGATCTCTTTTTATTACACCTATTAAGAATATGAATACCAAGTTAGTGAATCTAAGTATTCATGTAGTATTTAAATTGTTAGACCAAATAAAAAAGTATGTCCTTATAGCCCATTGTGACAACACTAATAGCATGTGGCAACAATATCATAAGAACATTTCCTTAAATTCCCGAAAGTCCCTAAATTCATTCAGGACATCAATAAATATAAAAAAATAGTAGTCACAAAGTAATCTAAAAATAAAACTATTTTGTTAAAATGCATTTATCTGCTAAGTCGAGCAAAAAACCATCTAGGGCTTCTAGGTATTACCATCACCTCTAACCTCAACTTTCTCTCTCGAAAAGCTCTCAAATAGCAGACTACACACCCTTGAGCACCGTCGCCGAGTTGCCAGTTTATCGGTTTTTTATAGGATGCACTTTGGAGAGTGCTTGAAAGCTCTTTTCAAACTTATCGAGCCATCTCCATTCCTTTATTGGACTACTAGGCGCAGGCAAAAGTTTCATCCATACGTTGTTGACAGACCCAAAAGTCGAAATAAACGGTTTGACAGCTCGTTTTTGGTGAGAGTCGCCATAATTTGGAACGACCTGCCTGGGTCTATTTTTCCTGATAAGATGAACTCTGGAGCCTTTAAGAGTAGAGTGAACAGGTTTCTTTTAGATGGGCGTGTACCACCTTTGTCTTCCATCTCACCTGATGGAAAGTCCATCAGGTGAGATGGAAGACAAACGCCTATTCCATTACAACTATAAAAAAAGCGGCCAAGTGCGAGTCGGACTCGCCCATGAAGGGGTCCGTATCAGCAAGTAACATCATATAAAAGTTCTTGTAGTTCGTTGTAACTTTGATCGATGTTTTATAATAGTGTATTGATTGAATGAAAGGTAAATTGCGGTTTACGATTTATGACTTATTAAAAAAATCTACTTACTAGATCTCGTTCAAACCAATTTTTGTTGGTAGGTTGCATGCTAATGTAGAACATATTTTTTTAAGTTCTATCACTCTCTTATTTTAGAAGTTACAGGGGGGACACACACACATTTTTCCACTTTGAAAGTGTTTGAAATTTTCTCGCGCAAACTATTCAGTTTAGAAAAAAATGAAATTAGACACCTCAACATCATTTTTAAACACCTAGCCATAGATACCCCACACGTATGGGTTTGATGAAAAAAAATTCAGTTCAGTTCAAAGTATGGGTACCCCCGAAATGTATTGTTTTTTTTCTATTTTTATGTGAAAATCTTAATGCGGTTCACAGATTACATCTACTTACCAAGTTTCAAAAGTATAGCTCTTATGGTTTCGGGAAACTGTGCCATACGGACGGGCAGACAGACAGACAGACAGACAGACATGACGAATCTTTATGGGTTCCGTTTTTTGCCATTTGGCTACGGAACCCTAAAAAAGGCGGCGTGACCGTACCATAATTTTTCGAAGCAATTCAGAATAAACTTCTAACGGTTAGACCGGAGCAGCACTACCCTCACACAGAAGGCCATCCTAATAATGAGAACAAGAGTGCTGTCGTATTTCGTTGGTGAGTGTAAGACCCAATCATTCTACATCATTCTCCCGGCTTCCAGAGGCCGGGAGGATTATGCATAAACATCCGAACAGGCCGCCATGGTATTGGTCACCATGCTGCATTGGTTACCCCTCACAATGAGAATGGTAACCCTTCCATATCAGCCTTCAATATGTCTATATGTATATATTTCTTTTCCGGTCTAATAAAGATATTCCGAGCATTGATCTTTCCATTGCTCGCTGTGCAACAAGGAGTTTCTGAACAGACTTCTCTGTCAAGGTCGTGGTCTCCATCCCGTACGAGAAGACCGGCAGAATACACTGGTTAAACACCTTGGTCTTGAGGTGCTGGGCGATTTTTTTAGACCGTAGGATATGGCTGTTTGCTCCAAAGGATGCCCATGCCTGCGCACAATACTCCTGGACTTACTGGTAACCCTTACTCCTGGACTTTGATAAACTTAAATATAAAAAAACAGTACCGTTCATATTTTTGAATGTATGTTATCACCATTTGTTGATGCTTATTAGTCCACTCCTGGAAATAAGCCTCTCCTTAAAAAGAAGGTGAGGGTGGCTTACTACGTCACGTTGGCCAGACGGTTGGTATACAGTTTGTGTCAAGCTTCCTTCTCAGTATGGTACTGTTATGTTACTCAGTTTGTTCTCTTATTTGAGTGATGATGATGAGGATCATCCTCATCTATATGTTTAGCCTGTGACCATACGGAGTTCAATATACTCGTATGTTTCAATTTGCGGAACCTTGAACTATATATGAGAACTTTTAAACAAATGTACTTAATTTAAACTTATATCTATACTAATATTATAATGCAGAAGAGTTTGTTTGTTTGATCGATCGCGCTAATCTCAGAAACTACTATTCCTATCTGAAACTTTCTTTCAGCGTTAGATAGCCCATTTATCGAGGAAGGCTATACATACCAAGACCAGTAAGAATGTTATAAAATGTTTTTTTTCCTCTTCAGAGCTTCCGCTTCCGTAAACGGTTAGATTCTTAAAAAAGTCATATGCATGTCATGCATATGCATATATAGAGGAGGTACCCCAAATGAAAAAAAAAATGATTTTATTGTAGCACTTTGTCGACGTGATAGAAACACATATTCATGCTAAGTTTCATCTTTTTAGAATCTATAAGGGTTCCGAGTCATAAACTACGGAACCCTAAAAAAAGATGCTATTGAAATAAATCATTTAATAACTCGCAACACAGGTAAATTGGTGTTTGTACAGAGGAATGTAAACCATTTCAGACAATATCTGCGTTCGTTTCCTGAAGGGGTAGAAAATCTCTTCGAGTCTTCTGCTTTATAAGGATACAAGGAGGCCAGAATACGTGTTGATTCCACTTAAAACCATCCTGATGACCAGCATAAAAACGAAGCAGTCTTATATTAATGTATTCGGTACACTTGTTTTTGATATTTTAGAATTAGTGCGATTGAAGAACTGTGGTGCATAATTTATGCATGTTTTTTTTTCCAAAGTAGTTCAATGTGTAAAAACGATACATAGTCCTCTTAAAAGATACATGATAATCAAATTAAAAATGTTTTAAAGATAATAATTTTCAAAGATCACATCGAGGTCAAACTCATAACGTCTACAGCAACGTAGGTATCAAGACCGGTAAGATGTCAGTTACCCTGTAACATCCGGTCAAGGTGAGCCTCTTAAGAACTCTCTCATCGATTCACATCTATATACATACATACATGCAAACCACAAGGAATCTCATACCGGTGGCGTGATCACGGGCAAATAAACTAAATATTGACGTAATACAGAATAAGAATTCAATTTTATACATAATTTAAACCTTATTAGATCATTATTTTGAAAACATGTCGAAACATCTTCCTATATTTCTTAGATTAGTCTGTTTGTTAATTTACACGCTTATGAGTTAAACTCTATTATGACTTTTTAAGTGTTCCGGTTCATTCTTTTTATTTCCCGATCCTACAAGATTTTACGTCGTACGGTTTGCAATTAATTATGTATTAACCTCAACTCTTATATTATTATGTTAAAAACTAAAAGAACTATAACTTAATACAGTACACTTTTATGTACCTAGCTGCCTAGAGTACAAATTTTCAAAATTCAAAAATAAATAATAAATAAATAAATATTTCGGACAACTTATCTATATCTATATTACTCATCTAGTCCCAAACTAAGCAGAGCTTGTGTTATGGGTACTAAACAACTGATATAAATACATAAACATACTTTTTGTTTAGTAAATACATACATAATAATATTATACATAGAAAACACCCAAACTCCGAAACGAATATTTAAGGATCACACAAATATTTAGTCCGACCCGGGAATCGAACCAATGTAGAGTAAAGGTTGCTCTTTTATATTTCAAAGTAAAATTTTGTATTTAAAAATGTTGCAGATATTTTTACCTTTATTATAAGCACCTATTTTGATGATTTTAAAGACACATGAACATTCATATTATTAAAAATTCTAATGTATATATTAGAATTAATAGAGATGCATGAAGATACATGATTACTAATTTCTGAAATTTTCATAAATTTCCAGAACTTGGCAAATTATTTAGTCGGTACGGGAGTATCTAGCATTTTTTGTTATTGATGATATTTCTATTTAAATTCAGTACGAAAGTGTAGGTGCCTTGTATTCTTATATAAGCAAATCTTAGTAATGCTGTAAAAGCAAAAACTTTGACAGGCGTAATGATATTTAAAGTGATGAGGAAATATAAATTTAATGTACGAGTAAACAAAATATAAAATGTACATAAATTATTTTATTCTGCTAGTCTATATTTCATTCTGACATATTATTTATAGTTTTGTTATGTCATGTTATCAGTTTAATTACATTATAAACTATGAAAAAGTATGCACAAATTTTAAATATAATAATGAACGCCATTTCAATAACAATCATTATTATTAAGACAGGCATGTAACAAAGTTGTTTTTAACAATTAAAGTAGCAAATTGTGAGATTGTTGGTGTAGTTACTCTACTTACAAATACTCATCTAGTGCTATTACTATTTTTTTTATTTTAAAGCAAAGTGCCTCCTCTATCTGTCTGTCTTTCAGGCATTTACAGCCAAACCGTTGTAATAATTTCAGTGAAATTTAGAATACTCTGATTCATAAGAAAAAAACTGAATTACTTTGCACCATAATTTTATTCCGAGATACACGACAAAAAAGGGTGTGTCATCACGTTTCACGTAACTAATAAATTTTCTTGTATGCGTCGACTTAAAATTATTTAGGTATGCTTACTCTCCTCTAAAAAGTTAGTAACTAAGGATAAGGAATACAATTAGAGATTGAATACCGAGATCCCGGGATCCTGAAAACCGGGATCCCGGACCGGTTTTTCTTCGGGATTGCCATCCCGGGATTGACCAACAATCCCGAAATTTCCCGGTATTGAAAAAATAAACCCAAGCTAATAAAACCTTTTTTGATCCACTCAAATCCTAACCGAAAGATTTTTAAACTCGACATAGTTAATCTCATTGTTCTAAAAATAAATTCACGCTTAATTAGGAATTGAAATTTTTGACAATGGCAGTAAACATAACAAAAGAGACATATACCTCTATAACTCGAACGTGATCCGACGCTTTTTCTTTTTTAGCATTAAGATATGATTTGGGAACCTCTAGATGATAATTTGTAAATTAATGTAAATTGTGCATGTAATCAGATTATAATTAGAATGTTAACTATAATTAAAAAAGTCTATAAGATACTATTCAAAAATTATATCATTTGTTTGCTTTTGTTAACTGTTTTGTTCATTTTTTTATAATTCATATTTGTTTGTATTTTTTTCCTTTTGTTATTTCAGCGGTTTTATAATTTTCTTAATAAATTATTTTTAATATTAGGGGTTAAAGTATAAAATTGCCAATTTATACTGAAAAATCAAAATTCGTTTTGTTTTCATTTAACTTATTTATTTAATTAAAATATCTACCATTATTATCTATACATTACTGCTCTCTAATAGGAAGGTAATTTATGCCTTTGCGATAGATCTCTAGTGATCTAGATGCTACAAACTGTGTAAAAGCATTTTGCACTGCCTCCTGGGAAGAAAACTTTTGATCACGTGGAAAATTGTACAGATCACGAAAAAAATGGTAGTGCGTTCAAGTAAGGTCTGGTGAATACGGAGGGTGACGAATGGTTTCTAATTGCATGCTGCTAATTCCTGGGTAGTTTGGCTCGGATCGCCTTCCACCATCTCTTTCAATTCATAGTTATTCACGTGTGGGCAGTCTTCCACGTGGTTCGTTCTTCAAATCAAAATTTCCATCACGAAAGCGTTTAAACCAAAATCGCACTGTGCGTTCATTAGCAGTCCCCTCTCCAAACGCAACATCATGTCGTAGAAAAAAATACAAACATTATGTCCGTTTTAAGAAATACAAAAATCCTCTTGACCAAGTGACTTTTGAAGAATTACGGGTTGAGTGCAGGGTTCTAAATGCATCTAGTTACAAAAAATATATTACGAATATAGAAAACGCCATTACAAAGAACCCTAAAACATTTTGGTCTTACGTAAAGAACAGAAGAAGAGGTAGTAGTAGATGTCCGGCATAGATGTTTATGAGGGACGAAATCGCCGTTGGGGGTAATGAAATCTCTAATATGTTCAAAAATAACTTTGCTAGTTCCTTTAATACCCCTGAAGATATTTGCCGGCCTAGTAATTGTCCATGTTCCGTAAAACCTTATAATGCAGTCACATCTGCAGTGTTCGGTAAATTAAAATTTGAAATGAAAGAAATATACCGCGAACTACTTAGCGGGATTGGATCCAAATAAGGGTGCGGGCAGTGACGGCATTCCTCATAAACTTATAAAAAGTTGTGCGAAAGCTCTAGCAACACCCCTACAGAATATTTTTAACAAATCATACGCGACAGTATCTTTCCAAGTACCTGGAAAGAAGCTCTTGTTATACCTATTTATAAATCAGGGGAAAATCATCTAGTTGTTAATTATAGACCTATCTCAGTGTTATCGACATTTGGGAAAGTGTTCGAAAAACTCGTAAGTAAACATCTGATGGTACCTGGTATGGTACCTTAAACCACACATAGCTGAACAACAACACGGTTTTGTTAAGTCTAGATCGACCAATACCAATCTATTATGTTATACGACGGCTTTGGCTAGGAGCCTTGATAGTCGTGTTCCAGTAGATGCCATCTACACCGACTTTAGCAAAGCATTTGACAAAGTAGATCATAAACTTCTTATTCTCAAATTGTCTCAACTAGGCATAGGTGGAACGTTGATAGGATGGTTTCAATCTTACCTAGTAAACAGAGAGTTTTTGACTCTCTGTTTACTAATCAACGGTCACTTTTCTGACAGCTATCTGGCAACCTGCGGTATTCCGCAAGGCTCGCATTTGGGTCCAATTCTTTTTAACGTCTTTATTAATGACATAACAGAATGTTTTAAACACTGCCACTTTTACTTGATTGCTGATGACTTTAGATAATGAAGCCAGTGCACTCCAAAATGCTTCAAGAAGACATTGATCGACTTGTAAGCTGGTGTAAACATAACAAAATGTCTTTAAATGTCACTATATTCAGTTTACACGTAATAAGAAAGAACTTGATAATAAATACTACATTGAGGGCGTTGAAAAGAAGTATTCGTGATCTTGGAGTTCAACTCGATCAGGCGTTGAAGTTCGACATTCATATCCATAATATCGTCTCTAAAACCTTTAAAGTGTTGGGTTTTGTTTGCGAAACAGTAAGGAGTTTAAAAATGCGTCTGCTAAAATTAAGCTCTTCAACACACTAGTCCGACCCATACTTGAATATAACTCAGCGGTATGGAACCCACATTACGAGGTATACAACAAACGAATAGAAAGTGTTCAAAAACGTTTCCTATATCACTTGAGCTACGGTGATCATTTAGCAAAGCAACTGGCGAGTTACACTAAGAGGCTGAAACACTACAACATGGACACTTTAGTCAGTCGCAGGAGGAGGCTGGATCTCATTATCCTTCACAAGATACTGAACGGAACAATAGATTGCAGTGAGCTTCTGAACTCATTACCCATTCAGATTTCAACTCGGATTCCCAGACACAATACTTTTAGTCTGTTATACATTCCAGGTTTTAAAACAAATCTGGGTCATTTCCCCGCTGTATCAAGACTCTGTAGGCAGTATAACATGTTGGCTAAGAGAACTGATTTGGATATTTGTCTCAGTCAGTCTACATACAAGAAGAGCTTAATAGCTCTGGGTGGTGTGGAGTAAGCCTCATTGTTGCGTTTGCATGTTTGTTACTTTGTTTTTAAATTTGTTTACTTATTGTTTGTATTTGGATGTGTATTGTTCGCTGGGTCGAAATATTTTCTGTTTACTTGCTGTGATCTCCTGTAAGTGAAGGAGTACACTGATATAACACTCTTTTATTTAATAACTGTAATATTATTGTGTACATCTTTTGTTGGAGATCCTTATTAATAAATAAATAAATAACATTGATATTGCGAGCTGTTTCTCGTCGTTAATTCCGCGTCGGAACTCGTATTCAAAAATCACTCGAATTTTCGATTCATCTTTCTTGTGTAAGCTGAATAAAAATACTACTGAGTCGATTAACGAATATTGCACATTTTTAAGAGAAAAACCTTATAGGTACAATTCGATAAAAGTTTTACTCAAAGATCTCAAACCATGAAGAAGAACCATCATTACAATATAACGGTAATTTCATTCTTTAACCCATATTATTAAACTATTTCAAAATTTCTTAAAATCGAGATCGTATCGGAGTGATCCCGGGATCCCGGTATGGAAAAAGTCCGGGATTTGCAATCTCTAAATACAATATAACAGTTTATTATTTTTTGCTTTTCAGTTCTTTCGGCGGTTTAATTTCTTGCCAAAAAGTTTTTAATGCTTGAATATAGGAATATTAATTCATATGCTTTTTAGGGTCCCGTTGCCAAATGGCAAAAAACGGAACCCTTATAGATTCGTCATGTCTGTCTGTCTGTCCGTCCGTATGTCACAGCCAATTATTTCCGAAACTATAAGAGCTATACTGTTGAAATTTGGTCAGTCGATGTATTCTGTGAACCGCATTAAGATTTTTACATAAAAATAGAAAAAAAACAATACATTTTGGGGGTTCCCATACTTGGAACTGAAACTCAAAATTTTTTTTTTCATCAAACCTATACGTGTGGGGTATCTATGGATAGCTGTTTAAAAATGATGTTGAGGTTTCTAATATCATTTTTTTCTAAACTGAATAGTTTGCGCGAGAGACACTTCCAAAGTGGAAAAATGTGTGTCCCCCCCCCCCCCTCTAACTTCTAAAATGAGAGAGTGATAAAACTAAAAAAAATATATGTTGTACATTACCATGCAAACTACTAACGAAAATTGGTTTGAACGAGATCTAGTGACTAGTTTTTTTTAATACGTCATAAATCGTAACACGCAATTTACCTTTCATCCAATCAATACACTAGTATAAAAACATACATGAAATGTACAACGAACTACAAGAACTTTTATATGATCTTACTTGCTGATACGGAACCCTTCATGGGCGAGTCCGACTTGCACTTGGCCGCTTTTTTGTGTAATAGTCATTCTTTAGGCCGAGTTGATAGTTGACGTCAACTGTCAACTCGAACCAGAGGCATCTCTAGCCTATGTTGCACCCGTGTTAAATCATTACCCTGGCGCCCTTTAGTTTAGCTTCTAGAGGGGCAGGGACGCCCTATTTTAACTAAAAGTAGAATAACTCGTAAACGGATACCCGATAATGAAAAAAATGTAAAAGCAACCTCTCCATTTTACAAAAGACCTAAATAGGTGTGGGGTATCATTAAATAATGATATCCTACACACTATGGGTATCCTTGAGAAAAAAGTCAGTCCCACCTTGTGTGTGAACTACCCTAAAACATTTTTATTGGTATTTTATTTTAACACTTTATCGACGTAATAAACACACATATCCTGCAAAGTTTCACCTTTCTAGCACTAACCGCTGGAGCGATCAGTCGAGGACGGACACACGGGCATGACGAAACAATAAGTCATGAACTATGGGACCTAAAAAAGCAACTTTCATACTAATTTCGCTCCAGGCTGACTAATGGCTATAGAACCTATCACTCCCATCTTCGGCAAAGTGCCCAAACAATTATTCTGCTACTCCATCTTCCAGGATGACCTTTGTTAAATGACCGGTAATATGACTTAAGACCGAAGCAATTAACGGGTTCATTTCTAACACTCATCACACAACTTTGAAGTGATACTTGCTATCGATAGACATAGTGATCATCAGCCTCGACATACACACATAACACAGTTCGTCACCTTTCAAATTTCCATCAACTTCCGCCCATACCCCAAACTCTGCAGCTGCACAAACACCGCGTTAGTCCTTTGTGGTCTTTGATTTTCAATAGATATACGCCGGTGTCTCTCCGGGTTCCATCCTATCAACACCCTGTTTATTTTGTTTTGGCAACATATATTGCTATTTAGATAATAGCACAGTCATCATCACAAGCCTAGTGCAGTCTACTACTGACACAGGCCTTTCCCATAGCACGCCATCCTGATCGAGTTTTTGGCTTTTAAGAATCGACGTTAAAGAAAAAAACAGGATGTCGCTGAGCTAAACCTGGTAGTGATCTAAGTCGGATTATTCAATAGTGGTATGATAATCTATTCCACTTCACACACACACATTTCGTTCTTAGAAATCGAATTTCGAATAAATGTAATAAATAAATAAATATTTCGAACATCTTACACACAACGACATCTAGTCCCAAACTAAGCAGAGCTTATATTAGGGGTACCAAACATACAAATACATAAACAAACTTTTTTTGTAAATACATACATGTAATATTAATACATAGAAAACACCCAGTCTCTGAAACAAATATTTGTGACCAGACAAATATTTAGTCCGCGCAGTAAAAAAAAATTCTGGAAGCCTTTGATCGGTTGTGTTAGCGAGCAGTCTGCATTATCAATAGTTCCAAAGCTACCAAGACGCTGCTCATGCTAGCCTCGGAAATGACCTACGCACTTTAAAAAAATAACATGCTCCATCTTACAATTCTTACAATATGCTCTTCCTTTCTGTAACAATCAGCAATAATGGGCCGGTTCGACCGGGGCAGTACTACGAAAAGTTTAAAATTAAAACAAAAACATATGACACAGTAATTTGATTTTATTTAACTAAAAGATTTGACTTAGAATTGTGTCCATAAAGCTTTACATTTATTCTGCAACTCATTTTCAACACAGCTTTCTTTATCGTTGTCGGTAATTTATTGCCAGTCGGTCTATAAATTAATAATTCTGGTTTTCGGGCTTGGCATTTTTAAGAACGTAATCGACAGCGCGGGCAATGTCTTCGGGTACTGGTGGCGCAACGGGGAGAGAGTCGCCCTAAAAATAAACATATTCATTAGTTATCGTTTAGCCAAACATCTGTCGTCCTAGACAACTTTATAACCGGGATAATGTGTCTTGGTTCCAAAAAAAGTCTAAGTCTTCTAATAGTCATCACGTGATTCCAGTTAGGAGACTCATGCTTCTCATGCTTCGACACTAATGAACCATCTCTCCTATACTGAAAAAACTCACAAAACAATTTGGACGGTGTAAGGCTAATGATGAACATCTTAGTAACGATTGATATTCAAGAAAACTTAATTATTTTTTAGGAAGACACTTTGCACTCAATACGTCCTTTAATTTAAACCTATGGATCAATTACCTTGGCTTGGAATCCATTTTCGTCAGCGACATAGGTGACTTCGACGGGAGTACCATCACTGTTAAAGTATCTGTAGCTACCACTAACAACCTGAGTTACAAAAAAAGGTAAACAAATATTAATGTATTTACACGTGAGAAATATTTAAAGAACAAAAATCTAATTCACATACTCATATGACTCACTAAAATATATTTTACAGATGCTGATTTAGTATTTTTAAGCGACTTCAAAAAAGAGGAGGTTCTCAATTTGATTGGTATTTTTTGTATAGCGATTACGCGGGGATTTTTCATACAAAGCTTCCGATTTGATGTGATTTGATGAATCGCTCATAGCCGAGTGGCCTTAGGTGATTGGAAACAATCACCAAGGGTAAGCAACGACGGCGCGGTCAGACCTAGATGGGTGACCGTTTGTGGCATGATATGTAATGAGCGTTTCCGTGATTCGGAGGTCACGTTAAGCAGTCGGTCCCGGTTGTTATCATAAGATAGCAATCGTGAACCTTAGTTGGAGGCCTTCGGGCGGCTTAAAAACATCCAACAGCAAGATTACGTAGCCACAACGTGTCTTGCCAGTCCCCAACCCGCACTCGGCCAGCGTGGGGACGTATGGCCTTAACCCTCTCTTGAGAGGAGACCTGAGCCCAGCAGTGGGACGTTAAGGGTTGATGGTGATTTGATGTAAAAACCTAACCGTTAATCACAAATGTTCTTACAACTCACAATCTTCTTAGATTTTCATACTAAAACAAGTATGTACAAGTACTTATACTGCAAAAAAGTATACTTACGAGAGCGTTAGCGTCTCCGACCTTCTTCAGGACACCAGATGACTGGACAGAAATACCATTGTTGGTTTCAAAACTGTAAATATTTATAAGGAACATTTAATTATATTAAAACTTACAAGCATCCTATAAATATTAATGCCAGTCTAATTTTAACAGACATTGGGATTAAAGTTTGATGGACTTACTGTTGTTCGTAGGAGCCGTCTGGTTTAATCTCAGACTCATTGCTAACAACTTCGGCTTCAGCGTCACTTTGGGCGATCTTGGCAACGGGACCGGGAACAACGGAGACGGGATTAACGGCAATGTTGGCCTGGGCGTTTACAACGGGAGCAGGTGGGGGAGCGGCGAACCGTGAGCTTCCAACTCCCACAGTTTTAGCAGCTGAGACAAAGGGACTGGCACCAACCTTTGCCGTGGCTTGCACATTGTAAGGTCTGTATTGACCTAAAGTGGCCGCGCTGGCAGCGCATACGCACAGTGCAAGTACCTGCAAGAACAATATACATATCTCATTAGATTTCTACACTTATCTTTATAAATTCTTTTAAAGTTAGTTTTATCCGAATTAATTATCTTTTTTTGAAGTGATCACTTCAAACTTTTCTAATAACAATACAAATATCTAACCAAGAATTTCATTTTGCTGAGATCTGTGTCTGTATGAAAGTCAGAAACAAACAGTTGCTGTTTAAGTAAAATCTTGTCTTTTTATATAAAAATACAAGTCAACAAAAACTATGGGCTTGGCTATTAGTTCTTAGGGTATTGACACCTAATGTTGACCTTGAATAATAAGTGTCAATTTCACGATGTAATATGGAATACCACTAAAACTGGATCTGTTTTAAAGTCGTAATCTTGGAGACACATAAAAAATAAATTTATAACTACACCGTTCCGTATATCTTTTACAAATTTTATTAGGTTAATTTGATTAAAAAATCAATAGTAATCGTCACAGTAATTTAGTTGCAAATAAGTAAACGTTTCAAATAAAAAAAAAAATCGCATTTCTTATAGCAAATGCTTTCTAAATGGGTAAAATTTAATTAATACTCGAACCATTCATTTATGGACTAACTAGCTTTCGCCCGCGGCTCCGCCCGCGTGTATGTCGGTTATCGCGGTAGAAAGTAGCCTATGTTCTTTCCCAAGTTCAGTTCTATCTTCATACCAAATTTCATCGAAATCGGTTCAGTGGTTTAGGCGTGAAAGCGTACCAGACAGACAGACAGACAGAGTTACTTTCGCATTTATAATATTAGTAGGGAAGTAGGGATATATAGTATGGATAGATACTCTATTCTTACAAAAATAAAATAATTTTATTTCTACACTACATTATCTTCATAGACTGCCCTTATGTCTCCTTGTAGGCTATGACAAATTCATAAAGGCCGTCTTTGTATTATGCAACTGAAAACATTTTTGTACAGTGTAAATCTTGGAATCAAATGCTAGAAAAATTGAAAAAAATAGGTATAAACGGGTGATCTATGGTGTTGGCGGTGTCCTTGGACATTGCCAACGCCTTCAATAGTCTGCCATTCAGCTGCATCGGGGAAGCGCTCCGCTACCACGGAGAGCCAGAGTACCTGAGGCGACTGGTGGCAGACTATCTTGAGGATCGAACCGTCATGTACGAGGACCGAGATGGCGTCTTGAGACGCAGGGCCATGTCGTGCGGTGTTCCACAGGGGTCTGTCCTAGGACTCTCCTGTGGAACATGGAATACGACTGGGCCCTACGAGGGCGTCTCCCCCCCGGGGCTGGGCGTAATTTGGTACGCGGATGGCACATTGGTCACAGCCCGGGAGGCTAACTTCCAGGAGGCGGCGCGCCTGGCCACCACAGGAGTCTCCCTGGTGGTCGGGCGCATTGAGGCGCTGGGTCTACGGGTGGCCCTGGATTAGACGGAGGCCCTACTATTTCACGGGCCCCGTCGTGTTCCACACGCCGGCGCCTCCATCGATGTTAACTCGGTCCTCGTACCGGTCCGGGACCAGATGAGGTGTCTGGGCATGGTCCTCGACGGTAGGTGGTTCTTCGACGAGCATTTTGACAGCTTGGTAACTTGGAAAGGTACTTACAGGTAAGCCTGGAAGATATCCGACAAAACAACTACACGAAGAGTGTTCCGTATTGACGGTGAGACAGCTTTTTGTGCTCCGGACCATGTTGCGCAGGCATGTGCGACTTTCATATGTGCGAACTGATAGGCGCAGAACGGACCGTATCTTTGTAATTAAGCCACTTAGAACTTTAGTTGCTAGAAAGAGTTTTCGGTGAACAGCTGTCGCCTTTATAACCATATCAACAAGGCAGCTTCATTTATCCACTGCCACTTAAGAAATGCAAAAGGACTTTGGAATCCTGGCTGTTGACTTTGGATTAACGGGACACCGAAAATCTATTAAATAGTATATCCTAACTCTTGTTGTGCTTGTACACATACACTGTAAAATCCACCACACAAATACACATAAACATTTAACTTTTTATGCTTACACTTACATACACTACTATTATTTATCTTTCCTGCTCAAAACAAAATCTACAGTTAATGTTCAAAATTTTTAGTTATAAGGATAACTCAAATTTTGAATTTAATTTTATTGATTTTATTATTATTTAAGTCGACAAGAATGAACTTTTTTATAGTATTTGTTGACACATTTAATAGGGAACTGTTCCAATAACTATGGAAGGCCCTGGCACCTGATCATTATTATAATGTATATATAACAGATAAACTACACCTGGTAAAGAATCACGTTAAGCAATCGGTCCCGGTTGTCGTCATAAGATAGCAGTGAATCTTAGTTGGAGGTCTTCGAGTGTATTAAAAACATCCAACGATAAGATTACGTAGCCACAACGTGTCTTGCCAGTCCCCAACCCAGACTCGGTCAGCGCAGAGACGTATAGCCCTCTCTTGAGAGGAGACCCGAGTCAGCAGTGAGATATTATGGGTTTTTGATGATGATTGATGGAGCCTACTAAAGTGACTCTACTCTGCCCCATTCGTGCTTAAGTCAGCGTGGCTCTACTTCGAAATCACCTAATTTTTTGAACCTTTCGTCAAAAGGTTCAAAAAATTAGGTGACAACACTTCAATGAGTGAAACTCCAGGTCCGCTAAAATTGAGATAAAGTGTGTGCCGGAAAACAAAGCAGAAAACTTGGTCACCACCGTGCAGCAGTTGAAGTACTCCACTGCACAATAATAGCCAACAGAGACACACTAAGCATTAGACCCCGATCCATACTCGTCAAATTGAGCAGTCCGCGTCTGTGTGACAGCTACCTTGACGCTTCGATTAAGTATAACAAAAATAACATTTTAATTGCAGGTAACTATTGTTTATAACTAATCACATTCAATCGTTCACTTCGTGTGTACTATCAAAATGTACGAGGCTTAAGAACCAAAACTGTAAACTATTACCAAAACATTTCTTTAGATAACTACGAGATTGTGGTGCTGACAGACTTGGTTGAACGGCGGTGTCTATGACTTTGAGTTGTTCGACGATAGGTACATAGATTACATCGTGAGTCAAGTAGGTATAAAAATCGGCAAAGACGGAGGCGGAGTTTTGATTGCTATCAACAAAACTTTGAAATCGTGTCGACTATCCCAATTTGAAAGCGATAATAAGGACTTATGGATAAGTGTTGATTTAGGCTCTAAAAACAACATTAACCGTAAACTATATTATTATTATTATTATTATTTAATACACAAGCAGCTTAAAGCTGATGCGTGTATATTATTACACTTGTGTTTTAAATGTTTTTCAAGTCTGTTTTTGAAAATGTTCACATTTGGGGCACTAATCACGGGTTCTGGTAAAGAGTTCCACATTCGCACCACACGGTTTGGTAAGAAATGGTTTCGTGGATTGCTAGCGCACCGAAGTTTGTTATGCTTCATGGAGTGACCTCTCAAATGAGTGTTCGTGTTCATTGTGAACATGGACTCAATATCTCTCACGTGATAATGATGGTTGAGGATTTTGTAGTTTTCTATAGGGTCTCTTCTGATTCTTCTCTGTTCTAGTGTTGGTAGAATGAGTTCTAGCAGACGTTCTTCATAGGACATGTTTTTCAAAGAGAAGACTATTTTAGTTGCCCTTTTTTGTACCCTTTCCAACATCACAATATCTTTTTATAAATATGGATTCCATTTTTGAAAGTTTTGTATTAACTATCATAGTTTAGACCACCTACCCTACATGTGTGGAAAATCCGTAGTTCTCTTGCTGTGGTACTCGCGCCGCGAACAAGGCCTGCTCTGCTAGTGACAGATGGCCTCACCTGCAACCTTCAGACGTCCGTTCATGAAGGACGGAAACCTTTTTGCGATCTCCAAGCCTGAGTCACCTTTATATCTGGCACATACCCGAGCCTGACGGGTCGGGAGAGCTCTACACCTTTAATGCCGGACAATCTGCCAGCGTGTGCAGCAAAGTGTCCACGGTCCGATCACGGCAGTGGTGGTCCTCAAGCGTTTGCTTCTTGCGGATCAGCCACGTTGTGAGATTTATTTGTCACTTAATTCGTTAATCAGCCTAATAATAATATGTCATAATAACCATGTCCATAATGAATAAGATTGCAATATGGGACAGTTTTTTTTTTCCTTTTCTCAATATTTGAAGTACTCCCAAACCCAACTTCAGTTAGATCATGGTTGGTTATTGTTTCTAAGTTTTGTTTTATTTTACTTTAGACGGATTCCTATTCACCCAGTACTTCAATCGTAGTAGACGTCAAAATTATGTAGCTATAAATTAAACCAACATCCTGGTCAACCTTGATTTTCGGCAAAGAATCTGAAAACATGACATCACACGACCTACGAGTGTGCCTATCATAAATTGAACTAAAACAAGTTTCATTTTCTAAATGTCAACAAGTATTATTAGCCAACGACGGGTCACCAGAGTCGTCTATTTAATTGCACCCAACAAATTTAATAACTAATTAGTCGTAGATGAACATGTCACTTACAGCAGAATTTTATATTTTAAAGACAGTTACATTTTGGATTTAATATTTTTTTATTTAAGTCTATTAATGTATTTTCTGTTCATTTTCATTTTGGTTAATTTTATAACATTATTTTCATCGTCATCATCGTCGGTCGAATGCTTTCGCAGAATCCTTGAATATTTAGGGCACATTGCGGGAAAAGAAGGCAATAATCTCAAAAGACTAATGGTGACAGGTCAGATAGAAGAAAAAATAACCAGAGGCCGTAGCCAAGTTTGCCCTACCATACTAAAATTCATGCTGCCCTTCACACTACTCAATATAGGAAGAGATGGCGAGCAATCACTCGCAGAATGGCTCTAAAAAGAGTTCACGACTCTCAGACTTGAAGACAATGGCACGTGGAGATTATATTCAGATATATTAGTCAGACACAAATTCTCATTGGATGAGAGAAAGTCGCAGTCAATATCCTCAAAAATTGAACGTGTTGTCAGGAATAGTAGGCGATACAATAAATAAGTCCTTTTTTATCGAGGGACATTTGAACACTATAAGCTATGAACAACTTTTGCGAAATCAGATTGTTCCAGCTACTTCGAACTTGAATTGTTTCCACCCGTAAAATTTCTCGTTCTTTTCGATTCCGGTATAAAATAAATTATAGTTAAAAAAACTAAAAAAACACGCTTTTAAAACGAAAGAAGATTGATCTTAACTAATTACTTCAAAATAAAATTATAATAAAATTTAAGTTATTAGGAGAATAATTCAATTCAGAGTAAAAAACGTGGGGTGCATTTAACTATATTTTCATAACTTTTTACTCTCCGTGCATAGATAGTTGCAAGTAGAATAATTGTTACATATATATCAAGCACCCCACGCTTTTTACTCTGAATTGAATTATTCTTCTAATAATTTAATTTTATTTTAATTTTATTTTGAAGTAATTAGTTATGATTAATTGTTCAATCTGTAATATAACTGAAATATAAACTCTATAATTAAAAAATATTTTCAACTGTTTAGTTCGATTAGTTATAAAACTTAGTTTTTTTAAACTATAATTTACTTTTCATTTTCTAGTTCGCTTTTTCAAATAATTATTTGCGGACATGTGACAGTACTGAAATGCCTTACAAACTATTTCGTTATCTAGTCATTTTGTCTAAAGCTTTACTGTGCATGGGGCTTATATATATATATATATATCCTGGCGGTCCTAATAAAGATATTGGGAAACTGTTATTGAATTATTGCATTGTCATCGGTCCTTGATAGGTGTGCAAAGTTTCGTATTAATCAAAATCTGGAAATTGGTGAAAATTATGTTCAAAGATTCCAATACATACATGCATACAAGCCAAGCTAATAAAAGCGTGGTAAATAGGGGTCCCCGTATAAAAAATGAGGTTGACCTTGAAATAACCTTGAATGAATGAGGTTCAAGGTCAAATCAAAGGTCACCGTTGGATTCCTCGTTATAATTACCTAAGTTATGACCTTTGTTCCACGACTAACTTCGTGCGGTTTTCCGAATTTTCCGGGGTTTCCATACTTTTTCCTCACCCGGTACATTACACATAAATAAAAAATAATTGCCAAATATGTTGCTAAGCGCAATACCCGAGCACCACTCGAATAATCCATTTGAATAATAATTTACCTGTGAGACGTAAATTTGGCTATATCTTCGAGGACAAGGTATTGGGATCCTAGAGGATTCAAAAGTAGCAGAATTTATTGGGAGACCTATATCCGTTAGCAATTTTAAAACCGGTTGGTGAGTTTTAATTTAAAAAAAAAACTGATTTATGGGATTTTACATTAATGTGAAAATTATTTGAGTTCTCAAAAAATGGCTAGCTAAATTCAATGAATCGTAAAACTTACACTGTCAGCTGGTGATAAAATGAGTAACTTTTACTTTTTAGTTACTTCCATCGCATCGTTAACCGTAGATGTTATTGTAAAGGTACTACTACAACAACTGCGGGGCGTAGTGCTTTAGTCATTTTGATTTTAACAGTTTGGAAGTGCTTTTCCGATTTATTTAACATGATTCTGTCAAATATAAGGTAATCTAAATTTTTGCAGGGGTTTTGTCGAATGTATAGTAGTTAACACCAAATATGTAGTGGCTGGTATTAGTAAAATTATTTCAATTAATGTTTTTTTTACAATTTTAGTTGTTTTTTTTGACTGCTTCCATGCCAGTTTTTTTTTGGTTAAGTGTATAGCGTATGCGACTGCTAATCAAGAGGTCTCGGGTTCAAATCCATGATCGGGCCAAAAAGTGTTTTTGAGTTTTTCTTAGGAACTTCTTAATGGCTCTCAAAGCCCGGAGTTTGGAAGTTTGGCTGTGATTCACGCCCATGCCTCGGAGTGCACGTAAAGCCGTCGGTCCCGGTTGTCATGAACATATATGGCAAGTCGCTCCGTGGAAAAAGTGATATTCAGGTAAAACCGGTTGAACTAGTAGCCGACCCCAAAATAATATTGGGAATAAGGCTAGGAAGAAGTTGATTTTGATGTAAAGCTGAGTTAAAAAAAGTAGGGGAATTTTTAACCAATATTAGTAAATATAGATGACTAGCTTTCGCCCGCGGCTCCGCCCGCGTGTATGTCGGTTATCGCGGTAAAAAGTAGCCTATGTCCTTTCCCAAGTTCAGTTCTATCTTCATACCAAATTTAATCAAAATAGGTTCAGTGGTTTAGGCGTGAAAGCGTAACAGACAGACAGACAGAGTTACTTTCGCATTTATAATATTAGTAGGGAATTTATAACGTCAGACTATGTCCACAATGTATATAAAATTTTGAGTCACGTTCTCTGTGTGTGAGCCTTGTCTAATGTGTGAATATTTAAATGACTATTTTTAGATTCAATATCATTTAAATTTTAAATTTATAAAATTTAGTACCAGACCGATAATCTGGTCCTGTGAATCTATGTACAAATTATCTATAAATTATCATATCGCTAAGGAGTAAAATAAAACAATATTTTTCACAACGCTATTTTTAATTATAGACGTGCTTTGTTAAAATAATGACAACACATTCAAATTTAAACCACCTTGATATTGTTCCGTATTACTTAATGATTTCCATGTTATTTATTTACCAGCGACTGTTACGAAGTTTACAAGTAGGCGTAGTGCAGCGTAGCGTTTGTAATTTGACTTTGAGCTTTACATAATTTTGTAGACAACAAACATACAAGGAAGAGTCCTATTATTATTATTATTAGAACGAATCTAGTTGTGGCGACTTCCACATACAGCGCGACGTAAAAACATACAACAGCGCCATCTACCGAAGAAGCATTGAACTACGAAGAAAACACATAACGATCTATACGGAGTAACTACTAATCCTGAATCGCGAAAGTAACATTCTCGCGCCGATTAGCATATATACAACATCCCAACATCAACTGTTGGGCAGTGGCCCACCAGGCATGATCACCTCGCCTGGTCGGAGGATCCTCCCTTTGTGTTGGAGGAACACGACACCCGTTCCTCCACATAGTACTAATTACAGAAGTTAGAAAGTCGATGAGAATTCTAAAAACTTTTATGAATAAATTGCTTGGGGGAAGTTGTATAAATCTTAAACTGAAGGATTTTTATATAGAAACAGCTTTTGCCCGCAGCCCCATCCACGCGTATGTCAAGTATCGCAGTAATCATTTTTCGGGTAATTATAGACATATATGACATGACACACAATTCATATGGATTTCTATTAATAACAGAATTTTCAAAATCGATTCAGTAGATTCAAAGATACCCTATAACTTGACAAACTTTACCTCTTTATAATATCAGTATAGGTATATTTAATGTAGCGTGTTGAAAACTAAAGCTGTATAAAGGCTGTGATCTTAATGTTTTTGACAATAAATTTTGTCACGGGTTGCAAGCCAGTAAAATTATTCCTCGTCCTTCCCGAGTATCATAGCTGGGTTTGTTTGCGAGTTACTACTGTTGATCTTGGTGTACAGGAATTATAAAGACGATTATGGTGATGTTATAGATTGTAAAATGAGAACCTAAACGGGTCACCTAATCATAGTGTCAACTGCTACCCACGAGCATCTCATCAGTCACAAGAGGATTGCAGCACGGGAGAAGGATAGTGGCTCATTTAACCACGATAATGTAACTACTATAGGCTTATGATGAGTAACTAAAAAGAAACAAAATAATTAATTGACATTAGTTTTAATGAGACTATGGGCTCTTCCACGATTGTACAAGAAATTGGGTTATTTCTTAATTACAAATTGTGTGTAATAAAAGGTATAAAATATAAATGACACTCAATGTCAGTTTTTGTAGTTTTAATAAAAAAATTACAAGCAATAACTTACAATAGAAGTAACTTTAGTGAAATTAAAGCTTCAACAACGGCTATAATGTCTTATAGTGTTGGAAGTCAAGAACTTTTTGAAACTAGTAATTTGAAGTCTTCTTTACTTAAATACAACTAGGAAACTCTTTGTCCCTCACATATGACTTGTTTTATATGAATACAAATGTTATTTGCAACTTTGCATACTAAATATATACGCAGCATTGAATTGTTGAATATCAATTAATATATTGGTGTATACGTAATTAAAAATGTGACAAAAAGGCTTTACTTCCTTCCCATAGAACATCAAGAATTTATTTAATCCAAAAATGTTTTTACCATTCTTATACATTATCGCGTAGAATATATCAATCCCCACATCAAATCAATAGTTTATAATTTTAGTTCACTGCTGGACATAAGCCCCCTCCCAAGGGAGGTTGAATTTTTAGCCTTATGCAAACTAATCACTGTTTTATAAGAAATACAAGTACCTATTATCTCTTTATTTTATATACCTTACAAGTTTTCACATGAAGAAACAAAACAATAACTGTAAAAGTACGTATTATGTTATTGACAATAATAATCAGGTTCCGTCTAGTTCAAGATGGTATTTTGAGTTGTCTGATCATGTCACTTAATGTAATACAGGATTCGATCTAGGGCCACTCCTATTGAATATGGATTACGACGTCGAAAGTGCCACCTAACTGAATACTTCAGAACTAAATAGTAAATACAAAGATTAATATCACGTGTAATAATGATTATGATCGATTCTCAATAGATGTGTGCAAGCTTCTACATCCTTTGCACATCTAACGACAGATGGAGTTAAAGTAAACATTCGTTAATAGTCAACAACAGCGACCTCTATTCGCCCACCTGTATGTTGGATATCACAGATATTTGTTTTCGGCTCAATATATAGCCCACTAGCTTTTGCCCACGGCTCCTCCCGCGTGTATGTCGGTTATGTCCTTTCCCAAGGTTCCGTTTATATCTATGCTAAAATTCATCAAAATCGGTTCAGCGATTTAGACGTGGAAACGTAACAGACAGACAGACAGACAGAGTTACTTTCGCATTTATAATATTAGTAAGGATAACATTGACCAATACTGTTCTTTATATAATTTTATGGTAAAATAATTGACAAAATCGGTTCAGTAGATCCAGAGATTACCTCCTACGTCAAAGTCACCACTCAACAAACTATATTTCTTTACAATATTAGTATACTTATACTGGGAAATATAATTAATAGGTAAATATTCTCGATTAATATAATAAAATAATTACGTATATATACGTATAGAATGTCCTAGTTTTCAGATTTTAATTAATATTGAAATTAATATTTCAACCGCGTTTTCTTATAATTCCAACTACCATCAATTCATTTTATGATTTTACTTTCAATGTATTTGGCAACATTTACATAAAGATTCACATATCCTAACTAGGACACAATCAGAAGAGACTGTCAACAAACTTCTATTTGAAGAACCGTGTATATGAAAACTTTCATTTTGCTGAGATCCAAAGGTATATCTGATTATATATCATACAAGCTAGGCCCCGCTTTTATTGTTGCAAACCACGAGTAACACCTTGGCCATCAGCCTCCTGTCAGTGAAGAAACAGACAAAACATTTAAAAATTGCTTTTTTGATTTTGGTATCGTATATGCTTTCATATGCATTTAGTGAAAAACGATTAATTTTAAATTACAAACCGATGCTTCAACTTTATTTATTTGGATAGATAATAGATATATTACAGTATCAATGTATTGAAAAAAAAAATTCTCTTGTAAAACTTTTATTTTTAGATTACCAGATTATTGCTTTAGAGCTTATTGCTTTACTGTATCTAAATAAACGTGACATCTTAATCATTATCATTATCATCTCGGCCAAAAGTCAACCCATATCTCTTATAACCCATATATCATACCCATATATATAAATGTATATAAGGAATGACTTCCGTTTAAGACTCTAGACGATAATAATATTATAACCATGTGCCATGCTTTCGCAAAAATAATGCCTGCAGTCAGAGCTAAGGCGAAGTACTGGTTTTCTTTGTTTCTTTTCCAGAACCCTTAACTAGAAGGGTTAAGGGTTCTGGAAAAGCCTGATAAGGGCTTTTAAGGAAACACATGTGGTTCTTGAAGTACAGGTATCAATGGGTGGTTGTATTAAAAATTACTTTAATAATAGAAAATAGTTTGTCTCTTAGTTGATTTTTTTAGATATTAAAACTGTCGTGTAGTGTAAAACAAAAGAAATTGGTATTTTATTGAAAGTAATTATGAATTAACCATACATTGCTTTGATAGACTATACTATGTGTTACATTAGTGACTAAATTAAAGTAATGAATCGTATATTAAATAAGACGATCAAGGTCAAAATATAAGTAAAAAAACCTTTTCTAGCTAATAACATTAACGTTCTAAGTTTGTATTGGACCTGTTGAATCTGTGAATAAATTGAACATTAAAACATAAAATAGTAACGAATTTCATCACACTTTCTTTATTAATTGTTTTAATTTTTTTTAATATTTGTACTTCTAAAAACAAAAAGAATCATTATTTCAACGGCTTCATACCATGTACTCATACCATGTACCAGTTATCATACCATTCATACCGTTCACAAATTCGATTAAATATTTATCATTAGAAATAATTAATACAATTCAGTATAATATTAATATTATTTCGGTAAGGATTAGGATATACAAGGTAAACTGGAAATCATTTAGGATCACGCGTGTTTTCTTTAAATTTCCATTTATAAATTATATTCAAATAATGACCTCATCTGGTTTCTACTTAATTTAACTCTAGCCTTGACCTATTCATTCACAACTCATTACAAGACACGGTACATTGTTTAAACACAGAGAACATGCATGGAATCTTATAATTTATAAATGAGTACTGGTGGACGCCTTACTATATTTATGTTGCAATTTTGAAAATGTAGTGCATATGGGAATGGGGTGGGACTTAAATATTTCTGTCTTATATTTTAATAAAATGGGAAACATCAGAGCATCAGGTATAAAGGATGTCAGTTTTTTCCAAGTCACAGGCCAAAGTCTTTTAAAACATTAAATGAGTTAAATACTTATTTTAGCCGATGTTTTCATTGATTTATTAAATTGGTTTAAAGATCTCAATTAACCACTCAGTATACTGCTGTCAAAAAAAACATTTATTTATCTTCTTTAACTCATTTCATGTTTTATTTTAAGATTTCTTTAATTTTAAGCTAACACATTATATATTACACATTAGTATTTTTTATGAGTTTAGACATAGAAACGTATTATGCCTTTTAAGTTAGGACACAACAAGTCTAAATGTCATATGTGGTGTAATAAGTATATTTACCTTGACTACATATGTAACAATAATAGGTATTCTGTTGTCAAAATCGGATCAAAAGGTCAAAATGAATAAAAAAAATGTTTATATTTTAAATTCGCATATATTTACAATAAAAAATGTTTATTTACAAAATAGTAAGAAAAATATAGTCAGTTATGTATTCCACAATAGGCAGTAATTATATTGAAGAATACATTATTATTAATACATTGAGTAGTGCTTAACCTAATTCAAACAAGACAGGGATTAGTTTCCAGTCTGAGGAGGGGCAGTGGCGAGGTATGCAAGAGCCTTCTGGATAGCCTCTGGGATTGGAGGTGGAGTGGGGAGGTGAGCACCTTGGGGTTGGAATCCATTTTCGTTAGCAATGTAAGTCAGTTGGATATTACTGCCATCTTCACTAGGGTACTGGAATTGGCCTTCAACTTGTAGGGCTGGTTCTTCACCTCCGATGTTTTTAAGGGATCCTTTCTCTTCAGCATTAATACCGTTTCCGGTTTGATATGAATAAGAGTAGGATCCATCAGGGTTAATTTCACTAACTTGGCTCACAATAGGTATTTGGTCATTGCTTTGAGGAGCGGCAAGTGCGATTGCTAGGAAACCGAAGAAGATCTGGAACAAAACAAAAGCTTAGGAATACCTAATAACTTACTTTACGAAGATCCTATTTTCTTTCATACACTGTAATCACAAGGCACTGTTTTAATCCAGTTAGTACTAAGTCACTATCACATAAACTTACAATGGTTTTCATGTTTGTGATGTTTGTTTGTCGGTGAAGGCACTAGACAATGTTTATCTAACAGTGTATCGGTATATATACAGGCGGGTCAATATAACGCCTACCACCTCTGGATGCTATTGCACCATTTGGCACGACGAAATAAATTCAAAGAAATATGTGCGTGCCTAGAGATAACAGTCAATGCGCTTGTTTGTTTTCTGCAGCATCATGTTTTAATCATTCATCACTCAAAAGTTATAGTCTACAAATATTTAAAATAAATTTTTTGATTAATTTAAATAGCTAAGGTATTTTTTAAGTGTTGAGAAAGACGTAGTTATAGATTTCAAGTATGTTAAATAGCTTGAATATATATAGTTTCCGATATTGTTAACAAATTATTTGACAAAAATACTGTAAATGTACATAAAAAGTTCATTTTCAGTATTTATATAACGTATTTATTTATTAAGGCATTACTGCAAATAAGTTATTTTGTATAAGCGTCATTTTATAAAATTACAAAGTAACTTTATATTAGCAATTAATTTGAAAATTGCAATGCTAAAGCATAACTAAGGCAAAATTTTATTAATTTAGATAAAAAATCGTTTGACACAGTGATCTCATATTGTCGGTTATTTTTAAGTTAACCTAATAAGATGGTAAGTATACAACGATAATTTTATGTAATAATTCCAGTTAAATATCGTAAAATATTTAATACAATACAATACCAGTTTTACAAAACCTGTATTACAAGGTCTTCTCATAATAAGATAGCACGCTGGGTTTATTTTATACCTAATCACTTAAGCAAATACATACCTATCTTTGTGTTATCGTAAACTTGAAAAAAAATCCTCTGTTCTGTAACGTAATTGGCTCTCTCATCGTAAACATAACGTCTGTAATTTAAATACATGTGTTAACTAACGACAATCATCATAATATTATATAAATATTCATGAATGTCTCAATTGCAATAATAATTACTACTATCAGAATTCACAAGTTTTTTTTTAATTTAAATTATATTCGCCGATTAAAGATATTCGGAGGTCTAAAGATTGTACAATGATTAAATATTTCTACAATTATAAAATTTATTTATAAAATTATAAAAAGAAACAAAAAACAGATTTCTTAATATGTGCTGTAATTCTTGTTATGGAAGACCTGCGTGTAACAGAGGGCGGCAATAAGCTTAAGAAAAAAACTGATTTAAGACTAAATCTACTCCATACGATAGAGAATAATTGGGTATGTTGCATGAGCTCTGTCATTTTATTCGTTCTTCCTGTTAGATTAAGGAACTTAAAAATCATCATCGCTTATTCGTGTATGACGCTTTTTGTTCATCGATTTTCTATAACCGTTTTCTTTTGTAGGTCTGATAACATCCCAATCTCCTCAACTGAAGTATTAATAAATAATGTTTAGTATCATTAACCAATTATGTGTGTCACACACTAATAAATTTAGCTTGTTTGGATTCTAAATTAACGTCATATACTTGCAAATTTTAAAAAATTAAATATGTAAAAGCCTACCAAAGTGACTATACTCTGCCTGACGAAAAGTATGAGTAAAATCCAGGTGTAGGAGTCACTATCCTTAGTGTACATGCAAACAATGCAGCATATTGAGTGACACGCTATGGCGGCCTAGTGAAATGCTACTGCATCATGGGGCCTACGGTCTCACACTCGCCAACGAAATAATTGGTCTCCTGTGTGACGGTAATACAGCCGCGGTCGAGCCACCATTAGTGCTGAAATCAGCGTGGTTCTACTACCTTGAAAACCATGCATTTATGTATTACAAAATAATCTACAAAAGTAATCTATTTAATAATAATTTTTATCTTTAATGCATATTTTAAACACCTTTAACATTAAATGATCATGCAGAACAATACTTCTACTTCCATTTTGTGCATAAAAGGAAACTACTAAATTTAAACTTTTCAAATTAATTAATTATTATCAAAATACACCTGTTCAATACAGTATATGTAGTAACTAGACTATTGATAAAGTTACTAAAATATAAATGCTCATAAATTGCAGGCGTCAAATTTTTTTGAGTAAATCCTTACTTTATTAAATGTGAAAGTAACTCAATCAATCGGTCGTGCTTTCACGCTAATGACTGCTGAACCGATATGAATGAATTTTGATACAAAGTTTAGGGACCTGAAAGAGGGTATAGACTACTTTTACCGTGATAACCGATGTTCACGCAGCTGGAGTCGCGGGCGAAAGCTAGTAAGCAATAAATTTAACTGTCTTGTCCAGTAAGTAACAATATATTGTTATAAGATAATTCAAAAGAACTCCTATAAAACTATTACTAATCCAAAAATCATAGTTCAAGTGATGTACGACTCACTTTTACTACAAGTATAACCAGCAGCAGCAGATTATGCTTTTAATAAAAGCGCTTCATGTAGCGCTTCATCCCATCAACTCATATAGTCCAGTCTCACTATATTTACACTTTATAGAGTATAAACTACTTCATCCGAGAAGTCCATGGGCTTCTTTCTATCGTAGTCTCTACTGATACTATCCAGTAGTGACTACAATAGATTATTGGATGCAGGACAAGCTTGGTATCCTGGGTATGGATATTTGCCGGGATCTCAACCGAAGGGAATACGTAGAGAATGTCACCAAGCCGGCCTCGCGAATGCTCGGTGTGCTAAATAAGGAGAGACGGTTTTTCTCTCTACAAGACCCAGGTTCGTCCCTCCGTGGAGTACTGTTCTCACCTCTACAATGATTGAATTTTAATTAATATGAATACGATTTCATTCATTTTGATCTTTTTAGTAAGTGAAATCTTTCAAACGAGACATTATGAGTCAAAGTTACCATGTTCAAATCTATCCCCATAACGAATTCTTAAACACAATAAAATTGTCTAAGAATAAGGCTCTCGGCTGCTTTGATGAAAATACTAGTCCTATTTGATGACACATTAGTTCCGGTTTATGAATAAAATATTGATAACATCTCGACACATTTTTCTTATTTTTACATGTAGACTTTTCAAACTGGTAACAAAAAGGTTGATCACAATGTACAGGGAACTACACTTTGAATTGTTAAACGTATTATCAATCACATTAATTTAGAAGTCGCAACTTGAAACAGATCGGTCTTTGTGAAATTGACAAAATCCTTTTGAATCTTCTTCTTCTTTTCAGCATCTCGTAGTCCACTGCTTAAAGTATGCATAACGCATGCTGCTCCGTTGAATTTTATTTGCGGTGTCTCTAATACAGGTCCAAATATTTTAATGTTTGTAGTATATTCTTTGAACTTTTACAGTCTGATTAGTTACCGCTGTTAATTTACTCTTGTAATCTACTTTTAACAATATTGTAATCATTGGTCCCTTTTGTAGATTCCCTTTAATTGTGCATAGATACAATGTGATAACCTTTATAAAAATGAGTACCTATATATAACAGTAATAGTCTAATAAAATTTTCACGGTATCTACTTTTACACATCAATAAAGACCTTAGTCGAATGCAATTTGTTACACTTCACACTGCTTGTCGATTTCAAATTCATGAAGTTATGAAATTAATATTTACAAGCTTAACGTTGTACATAATTATTTTCAATGCTTCGATCAAATTTTAATATAGTCAATTTTCACCCAAAAATTGGACATCTATGTTTAATTAATTTTATCCTATATTTTTATATATAATAACTAAATTGTTGCTTACATGGCAATGGATTTAAAGAATTTATTTGATAACATTTTCGTATTTTTTGAAATATGTATCCTAACATTGAATATATTATTATTGAATTAAAACACATCAACTATAATAATAAGCTGATTGACCGGTAAATCCAGTTTTACTCGCCTGATTAAAATTGTCATCTGTCCTTGACATTAGAACAAGATGAGGAAAAGAGAGTCAAAATTTACTTACGAATAATAAAAAATGGTTTTAAAGATAAACCAGTTCCATTAATTAATTTTAATTATTCTGAATGTATCGTTTAAGTTAAGGTTGATATAATAACAAAAGCGTATTTTTATTTAACGGTATTTAGTTTATTCATGGTAGAAAATTATAAAATACATATCACTTTATAGTGATTTTGAGTATTGTTGCATCAGCCAACATGAAATCTATTTACTGGGTTGTGCGGCAGCATCAGCTGATGCAGGTGCAGAGGCAATGTACTGAAGCGATCGTTGGATGGCTTCGGGTACTGGCGGGGCAGTTGGCAAATGATCACCCTGTGGATGGAAGCCCTGGTCATCAGCGGTGTAGGAGATGTGGATGGTTTCACCATTCTCGCCGGGGTAAGAGTACTCGCCCTGCACTGAGATCGCCTGGACGTCACCAACTTGTTTCAGTTCTCCCTTCTGGTCGGCAACGATCCCGTTTCCAGTTTCGTAAGCATATTGGTAAGAACCATCGCCATTTATCTGACTTTCGTCCTTGACAATGGGAATTGGTTCGGTAGAAGCACCCTGAGGGGCAGCGTAAGCTGCAGCGATGAGCGCACAAACCAGCACCTGTGATGTCAAGATTATAATTAGGTAAAAGCGCAATTTTAATAGTTAGCTTAGCATCAAAAGTATAAATTAATTTCTGACTAATGTTTTTCATTTTTCAACGTTTCAATCGTATTACACAAAACGCACTTTAAACACTTATAGAATGAACACTTACAATAGATTTCATTTTGTTAAGGTTTGGTGGTGATTTAACAAGCAGTGATAACTGTTGTCGACTGATGTATTCAATCCTGAAAAATTGTGTTTTTATACTTATCACAATTGACCACCTCTCCACATTCTAGTTTCACCATAATTCATTGTGTGCCGCAAAAATCAATGAAATAAGTAAACAAGAATGCATTAGCTCGCCTCGTGTATGTCAACTTGGCGGGACGACGTAATAGTTGTCAACAAACCTAACGGATTTCCATTTGTTCAGTTTGGCCTTAGTAGCGCAAGAGCTGATATTTGCACAAAACATTTATACTCCCACGAATTGGCACTTAACCACGGCCAAATTCGTTACAGACCTTAATGTGCATCTTTACACAACACATAAATACATTTTACAACAGCATAAACTTAATAAATTCTTATTAAAACAATCATGCATTTGAATTAGGCAATGAATTAATATCATTGTCGTAAACAGAACCACGAACCGTCTATTTTCGAGGTGAAGTTCACGTAGCAGATGCGTGATTATGCTAAACTCTTCAATGACACGCGCCAAACATCTATTTCATCGCACCGTACCTATTGTAAACCTGTCGTTGGAATTGATGACATACCAAAGACATTAATATAAGAAGTTCAATACATATACGATCGAAGAAAGATTAAACTTATTGAAATTTATGTTCTTAACCTTACTATATCGTGTAATTGTCGAATAAAATAAATTGAATCATTTAAGTCATACTTCAACCTTTAGGTTGAGCAAAAAAAATGTAAAAGGCATTTTTAAGAAACATTTATAATACATACTCTAGAGAATATTATTTTACATCTAAACGGTTCTTGCCATAAAACACAATCCTCCAGTAATTCTTTTTATCAAAGTGAGTATGTCCAAGTACAATTACAGACAGAGGCGTCAAGCAGTAAGCGTGCGAAGAAGATTTTAACAATTTTGATTAGCACTCACGTCATTTTATTAATAAATAATAATTAAATAATAATAAATGTTTCAAACGAATTACACACAACATTATCTAGTCCCAAACTAAGCAGAGTTTGTGTTATGGGTACTAAACAACCGATTTATAAACTTACTTTTTTTTGTAAATACATAGATACATATTATACATAGAAAACACCCAAACTCCAATACAAATATTTGCAAATCGTACAAACATTTGGTCCGACCCGTAAATCGAACCCGAAACCTCTTGATCAGCAGCCGCACACGCTAACCACTAGACCAATAAGTTAATGAGTTACTATAATTAATTTATTAATAAGAAACAAATTATGTCGAAAGTTATTGGTTAGTCATATCAATGAAGGTCAATAAAACTAAATGAAATTTTATTTATTTATTTATCGATGCATCAATACTTTAAGAAAGTAAACACTAAAAGCTTACAGAGATATCCTTCTTAAACATAAAACCATCTTACCTTCGATTAAAGTTTTGCCAATTTGTTTTTCCTTAACAAAATGCTACTCAAATTTGTAATATGTAATATAATATAACATATCTTTTTCATTTTCTAATACAGAAGTAAGAATTCTTAAGCAATAATATATATTTTGTCAAACATCCTGTTTTGTAATCGATCCAAAGCTGGTGCTTTAAGTTTGCATGTTTGAATATAGATAAAAAACAATTATTGTTTACAATTTACTTAAAATAAAATCTCTTTTTGACAGAGATTATGTCATCAACATAGGAGTGATATCATTAGGCAGGAGAACTAAACTACTTTTAAACCGATTTTAATTAACTGAAATAAAAAAAATGAGGATATGTACGTAAAGCATTTAACAAGCTGTTAATGTCTACTGTGACAGGTATTATACATCAGTTTGTATATTCTATGTGAAGCTGAGAAGCCTTTAGATGCGGGACATAATCTGAATAAAAATATTTTTGACAAGTATCTTTTTAGGGTTCCGAAGTTCATTACTTCGAACCCTTATAGATTCGTCATGTCCGTCTGTCCGTCCGTCCGTCCTCGACTTACCGTCCAAACGGTAAGTGCTAGAGAGATGAAACTTTGCATGAATATGTATTGTAATTACGCCGACAAAGTGCTACAATAAAATTATGAAAAATATTTTTATTTGGGGTACCTCCGCTACACGTAACGTGGGGGTGTTTTTTTTTTCTTGCGGCTACCCTATCATGTGGGGTATCATTAGATAGGTCTTTTAAAAACAATAAAGGGTTTTTTTAAGACGATTTTTTGATTTAGGTATCCGTTTGCGAGAAATTTCACTTTAAAGGCCACTTTTTTGTGAAAAAAGGGCGTCCCCCCCTCTCTAAAAGCTAAACGGCTGGCTCAAAAATTCTGGGAAAATTCGTGATAGTGGTACATATAATGAACTTTAAAGGAAAACTATAATGGATCAGATAACTTTGTTGGTTCAGGAGTTAAAGAGGCTTAACTGTTACAACTTTTACAATTGTCAGTACATTTATGAAAACATAATGTTTGTTCGAAAAAATTAACATCTCTTCAATCAAAGATGTGATAGACATGGGTATAATACTAGGAATAAAGATAAATTAATTCAACCACGTTTTAGACTCTTAAAAGTTCATACATCTTTTATGGGGTACTGTATTAAATTTTATAATAAAATATCTCAAAACATACTAGATTTTATAGAGAAACGATTTAAAAATGTTGTAAAGCGCACACTATGTAAGCAAGCTTATTACAAATTAGAGGATTACATTGCCGACAAGAATGCTTGGCTTAATGCTGGTCCTGCTCCACAGTCACATAATTAATTCTCAAATTATTTAGAAGTTAGTTTGTATTTCTGGCATATGTTAATTTTATCTTAATGATTGACATTCTTATATTTTTCTTTTTTTTTTTTGACATTGGATAACCATATTTCTGACATGTAAGTATTATTGATATTTTAATTGTATCTTGTTGTTTAACATTTCTATTATTATTATTATTTTTGTTATTAGCATTATTGCATAATAAGTTACTTTTTATTGACATGTTCCAAATATTTATCGCACTCTTAGAGAGTAGCATATTTATAAATAGTTTTATTATTGTATAACTGCGAACATTTTGAATTGTACATGTGAGCACTTTGTAGTCACTAGTAGCATAAGTTTGTTTGTTGACTGGAGTTTGTGAGTATGTCATGCTCACTCAAAAGCCCTCCTGGCGGTGGCGTGTGTAGTAGGTCGTTCGGCTCAATACGATATGGTTGAACACGACGATGGCTGGTGCATAGGTCATGCTCGTGATACGGGCACCGCCAGTCGGGGCTGGTCATCTCACAACTTCTATTTATTGTTTAATTATTTTTGGACAATACCTGTGTAAATATCAGCATCGTTACATTGTCCTCACATTTAATAAAATGCCTCAAACAATGTAACCAAAAATTGTAAAAACAATGTTGGAAAAGAGTGTCCATGGAGTTTCTTGTCTGTTCTTCTCCATAGGATCTACGAATTGGAACAGACTACTGACTGACTACTTGATGTTTCAAAAGTGCCGTTGTATGGTTTATTTGAAATAAAATGGTTTGATTTGATTTGAAAAAAAAATGCGCTTACTTAGAAAATGTCATACAAAATTAACGCATTAATACGTAAACAGAACAATTATCCATTGGATACGATTTCCAATCTACGTACCATTATGGGTGACTGAGGAACCCTTTCCTGTGCGTGGCCTGACACGCACTTGGCCGATTTTTTATTTTAATTAATCTTATTTTTTTATTTAACGAACTGGATAAGATAACAAGTCTCAACATTCTACCTTAGTTGACATATTTAAGTACATTATAGACAAGGCTTCTCAAACAGGTTTTGTAAGGCACACCTAATTTATGGCTTGAAAATGTTTGTTAACGGTTTTTACGTAAACGGGTTGTAATTTTTTTTAAATTCATTTTGTTAATTTCTTAAGCAATTAGTAATTTGCTCCCTTAGTTAATATTTTACGACATTTTGTACATACATAGCATACATAGAACATAGGTATTTTTTTATTATGCATATTGCCATGACATGAATTTATCAATAAAGCGAATCTAATTAGATTCGATTTGAACGAAGGATCTATACTTCTTAAAAGTCTGTTTCTATCGAGTTCACGGATGTGATATTTGTGAATTGATAAAATACATTCTGCGGAAAAGTAAGTAGCACGTGTTAATTCAGTTTATAAATTTACTTTCGGTTAAATATGACGGGCACACTCAGACAATTTGAGAACTTTTACTTTATTTTATTTGATTTCAACCATTTACTAGCCATCTTTGTTACATGTCAGTTACTTTTGGGGAGATCAACGTTCACGCATCACACGTAACGAGTTACAAGGATCTATTCATATTTATAATACTAGCTATTAAAACTAACTCAATGGTAGCTCAGCGTTAGGAATACGTGTAAACATATATTGCGAACATTATGTTACAATGAATAACTATAAAATACATATAATTTTAATTAACAAAACATAAAACTGTGCTTAATACCTACTATCTACTAAGGTTGTAATGAAAACTAAAAGTAACACATGTTGAAATTAAAAGTGGTGGAATTGAATACATCAGAGGAACCTTAGGGACACTATACAATGATTAGTAAGTAATGTGAATATGATAAGTACTGTGGGATATCTAGATTAGTCATCTCATCCGATGATTAACTAATCCAATTAAAATAGATTTTTATACTTGTTTATTAAAGCTCATCATCATCTAAAAGCTTGGTTTTTTTATAGGATAGACAAACAGATGCGTGACCTCGGGCACAGTAGACATGTAAAGTTTGTTAATAGTTTACGACCATATCTCTATATTTGATATGATATATAGGCGCAATAAATAGATTAAGTCATTAATGTATTTGGATTAAAATACAGGTTTTAAAAACATTCATGTGTAATAAGAAAAACTGTTCATTAAACCATCATGTTCAGAAACCACTACCAGCATAATCTGTGCTATGGCTTTGTAAGGAATTTTGCCTGTACAACACTACAGTTAGAATTTTGCCTCCTCAGTTGTCAATAGTGATCAAAGTACCATTTCTTCGTTATCCATTAGTAAGGCTTCCTCGTTGGATTTTTTGACTGTAATATTTTTATGAATACTAGTAGAACTAATAAGAATACTAGCCGACTATATAAGTTTTTTGGTAAATACATACCTATATATTATACATAGAAAACACCCAAACTTCGAAACAAATATTTGCACATCACACAAACATATGGTTCGACCTGGGAATCAAACCCTAGACCTCTAGCACAGCAGTCGCATATACACAGTTGTAATAATGTTTACTACATAATTATGACACAGTAAGTAACTAATATTTTTATTTTTATTATTTATTGTTTCATTTATTTATTAATTATTTAATTTATTTATTATTACAGTTTATTAATTAATTTATTATTATCTCACATAACAATCTCCCATAAGGTTCGCTCCAATTAGTTAAATGTATAATATATATCTGATTTATGATTACGTAGAAAAAGTCATCAGTCATAAGTTATGTTAATAAAATTAAAAAAACATTTTCGGACATCTTACATAAAACGCCATCTAGTCCCAAACTAAGCAGAGCTTGTATTGTGGGTACTAGAACATCTGATATAAATACATAAACACACTTTTTTTGTAAATACATGCATATTATACATACACTCGGTTCCAAAAATAACGGGTCAGTCACATAAACCCGAATATCTCCCGAACTACGTATGCCATCCTAATGAAACGAAGACTGTTCAATTGAGAATTTAATTATACAGATAAAAAATAAAATAAAACTTAGTTACACCCACAATATTAATCTTAAATTAAAAAAAAACTAAAGTAGTCATATTTTTCTTAAGATTACATTTTTTTTATGATTGTTTTTTTGCTGTTTTTCATCACTGGAGGCTTCATCACGTGGAGGCAATACAAAGTATTAAATGAAGAAAGTGATGAAAAACAGCAAAAAAACAATCATAAAAAAAATGTAATCAGAAAAATATGACTACTTTAGTTTTTTTTTAATTTAAGATTAATATTGTGGGTGTAACTAAGTTTTATTTTATTTTTTATCTGTATAATTAAATTCTAAATTGAACAGTCTTCGTTTCATTAGGATGGCATACGTAGTTCGGGAGATATTCGGGTTTATGTGACTGACCCGTTATTGGTTTATGTGACTGACCCGTTATTTTTGGAACCGGCTATAGAAAACACCCAAACTCCAAAACAAATATTTGCAGATCACACAAACCCGGAAACGAACCCGAGACCTCTTGATCAGCAGCCGCATACGCTTACCACTAGACCAACAAGGCAGTCAATATACTCGAAAATATCCATTACGTAAGGTACTTCATATAGAATATTCATATGAATAGGGTATTTAATTTACAAAAGATTTCAGTCAGGTCAAGTATAAACTAGGCTCTAGTAATGAATTAAATGTCGTCAGGTGCTCATATCAAATCATCAACCATCATCAACAAATTAAATGTCGTCAGGTGCTCATATCAAATCATCAACCATCATCAACAAATTAAATGTCGTCAGGTGCTCATATCAAATCATCAACCATCATCAACAAATTAAATGTCGTCAGGTGCTCATATCAAATCATCAACCATCATCAACAAATTAAATGTCGTCAGGTGCTCATATCAAATCATCAATCATCATCAACAAACCATAAAGTCCCACTGCTAGGCACGGGTCTCCTCTCAAAAGGGGTTAAAGCCATACGTGCCCGCGCTGGCCGAGTGCGAGTTAGGGACTGGCAAGTCACGTTGTGGCTACATAATCTTGCTTTATGCTACCCGAAGGCCTCCAACTAAGCTTTACGACTGTTATCTTATGATAACAATAGGGACCGACTGCTTAACGTGACCTCCGAATCACGGAACCGCGCCGTAAATGCTTACCCTCGGTGATTGTCTCCAATCACCAAAGGCCACTCATAGCAAAACGTACATCTATATTTGTTAGGTCTTGCGGGCGCAAGACTCGGGTCATTTTTATATGGCTATGTTAGTTTGATAAAACTTTGACATTTAGAACTTCCAATAAATATTTGTTTACCTAACAGCCTTATTCTTGGTAGTTTTATGATAATATTTTTTACAGCTTTGTATAAATTATAATTAAAAGTTCCTCGCCGTATATGCCTAACTCGTCAACATGTCAATCGAAGGATACATCAATGTTGGTCTAATGATTAGCAACTGAATGTGGGTAGCACATTTCAACAAAAACGTTACTCAAAGAAGTGATTTCACATTTTAATTTTATGTTAAAATAAATGTCAAAGGCTTGAAAAGATAATGAGCATAGTGATAAATATTAATAATTTTAAACATTCAAGAAGTTCTGTAATTGTTATTGATGATGTCCTTGGAGGAGCGCTGGCTGATAGCGTCTTGCTGAATACTTTGTAAAACAGTTATAAGACGAGACGGAAAAATCATGATAATGGACTCAGTTTTCACAACGGTGAAGACAACCTCTGGTTCCTTACGATACTTTGAGTCACTGAAAAAACAAACTAATACTTTCTTTTGAATTGAAAAATGCATTCAATGCGAACATTTGCTTGAGTTTAAATAACAAGCAATTCAGTTCAAACTCATGGAAAGTTTTGTTTAAACCTTCAGATATTTGTTTTTAGGTTGTCTAAGAATAGATTTAACATTTGTCCATCATGTTGCACTCTGACCTTAAATGTTGCCTAGAGACGACTTCTGTCTAGCATTGGGTAACATTTGTTAGAATCTACATTTATTATGTTCTTGCTGCAACCAAGTCTTTGAGTTACTGTAAATGAGTAGAGTTGGCATGAATGTAAAACTAAAAGCATTTTTTTATTATTAAATTGAAATTGAGAAACTAACTAACTAACTGAAGATTAAAAGCAGTACAACAGATGTCACATTTCATCATGATCATCAGCATTTAACAATCTACTTCTGAACAAACTTGTTTTTTTATATTTGGGGCTTCCAAAGTGACTCTACTCAGTCTGATGGAAAGCATGAGGAGAATCTAGAAGTAGGGGTCACTATGCTCATTGGCTCATTGTGAGGGTAGGCAATGTAGCATGGTGAACCATCATGACAGGCTGGTTAGATAATTCTGCATCGTTTTGTTCTATTGTACCTCATAGGCCAGAAGAGTTGATATAGGATTTATATAAAATATGTTCGCTAGTAGTTACTACGTCATCATCATCATAATCAGCCTATCTCAGTCCACTGCTGGACATAGGCCTCTCCCATTGCACACCACTTTGACCGATTTTGGGCTTCTCGCATCCAGCTAATTAATAATAATAATTTATTTCACATTAGGTTTTACAAAACACTTTTACGGGCATAAACATGGTGATGTTATTGGAACTCTAGTACAGACCTAATTTGTGTTATGAGTACCAGTGCTCTTTCGGACTACACATTTATTTCATTTTCAGAAACGATCGTAAACAAAGAAGTTTTGTCATTACTTAAAAACTGTTCAATTGTTAATATTAATGTATGAATGGTAGTGTGGGCGTAAATATGATTGGGCATCTTATTACAGACCGGTAACTCTAAGAAGATCTTCTGCAGCTACATAGACTATCTTAAGGATTTTAACCAATTACGAACTATCTAGTCCGTGTGGTGACGGATTAAGAATACAGAGTGTCACCACTCCTAATTATCCCGCGGATGTCGTAAAAGGCGACTAAGGGATAAACTACGCAAGACAACATCGATGCAAAGAGAAGGAAAACATGAAACCAACACTATACCAACCCGTATGGCCAGCGTGGTATAGTAGGCCAAACCCTCCTTTCTAAGCAGAGGCCTATGTCCAGCAGTGGACTGTTAGAGGCTGTTGATGATTGATGATGATGATATCTTTTTGCATTGACAGAGAACAAATAAACAGGGAGTATAGACTCCCTGTTTATTTTGATTTCCTACGTATTTAGCAACCAGCCGGTTTTTACGATACCCACGAGAGGAATAGATGTGGTATGGAATAGGTGTGACATACCGTGTTCCTAATTTTTTTTTTAATACTTTTATATTATTTTCCTTATTAACATATAAAAAAAACTACGTAGAATATTGTTTCATTTTGAAAATTTATACAACTGAGAGAAAACTATTAATAATAGTATAAACTACAAAAAGAAACGTTTTTCGACTAGAGCTTTAAAAGCAGAACAAGTTTTAGAGACTTTAAATACGTTTTATTAAGTTTTGCAAAATTGATTTATCCTTCGCAATCAGGCATGAATACTAGATTAGGTGAATTGTGAAAATTCCTTCTTATATTTCGTTCTAGACTTCTGCAAGCCACAGCATCGCGATGTTCACGCGACCTTGACACGTGTGCTATAGGGAAAGTGAACAGACCGGTTGTTGAGTAAGGGGTCATGTCGTGCGAACTTCAGAAACGATCACAAATTATTTTTTATTAAGCGGTTCAAATAAAAAGAAGTAGAGTGATATTTGTGATTAGTCATACAAGATTATGTATGTAATTAAAGCTCGTTTTTCAAACTTACTAATCTTTTTATCATGACATGTGAAAGCCTTCACGATTCCTCACATCTCGGTTACAGTCTTGGGTGGTTACACTTACTGGTGAAAAAAATAATTATATTATTATAAATTTTAAATCACTATAAAATATTTATACTTTGCATAAAATATTTTTTTTTACTTGAACAAAAACTGAAAAACCCAAGTAATTTAGTAAAGTAAAAAAAATATTATAAACAAAGTATAAATATTTTTTTAACTTTTATGGCGCTATCTTGTTAAGTATGTACGTAAGAGAGGCTCTCCGAAGCAAAAAATTTTTACAACCATTATTAAAAAAAAAATTATCACTTACAAATAAGACGGTAGTTCGAGGAAATTTTGTTAGATAACAATTGTTTAACTTTTTGAAAAATTAACTTTAGGTAAAATTTCCAACGGGAATAAATTATTTGTAGTGTTCAGTACACACCATGATCTTTCCAAATTTAAAAGAAAATATTCATACCTTAAATAAATTAATTAATGTGCCGTACTCGATTTTGACGCCACGCGTGCAACCTAAAAATGTCGCGCGCAGACCTATTTTCAGTGTTAAATTAAAATTATAAATAATGTAGATAGAGTTGCAAGAGCTAGAAATTTTTTATTGGAAATTTCCTCCTCTTCTTTAATCTTTTTAAAAATTTCTTAAATATTAATAGTTTACGAAATATTGGCAAAAAACGAAATGCCATTTTTTTTTCATCTTAAATTGTTTATAACTTTTGCAATACACGCTTTTGCCACATTTTTCTAGGCGTCATTCCGGATCCAATGAGCTATCGCACATAATTTTAAAAGCAGTATCTCTGCTTTGTACCATTTTCAACTTGTGAACTAGAGTAGAAGGATCCTCCGACCAGGCGAGGTGTCTGGCGGGCCATGATTCAACGGTTGATGTTAGGGTATTGCAGATATGCTAATCAGCACAAAAATCCAATATCGTGACTACTAGGATTAGTAGTTACACCGTATGGTTCGTTACTCCGTGGTTCTTCGCTAGATAGAGCTGTTGTATGTTGTTGTGTCGCTTGCGTTGTATGTGAAAGTCGCCACATACCTAATACTAGTTGTACGTACACGTCAAGTCCAATTCTAATTATAGCTAACTCGTATAGCTTTTCAGTTGTCAGTTGTAATAGTGATTACTAATAGGACTGATAGTTAAAAGGTAGTAATCTTCACTATTATTAGTGGGTTAACCTTGTAAACGAGCAAACAAATATTTATTCAACTGACTTACGAAATAAAATTATTAGGTCAAAATAAACGGTTTTTAATTGAGGGTTTAACAGTATGTTCTTTCTGTTTGCGCAATATAAATGTGGGTTAGTTCTCTCTAGTTGTAATAGCTGTATAATTATCATTTAAAGAAAATAGATTCCTGATTGAGTTTCAATGTAAAAACTGTTAAGGTTTGTACTAAATTTAAATTCGTATTTCATCTAATAATGAAGTAGACAAGTAACGATGATCTTATATTTTAATAACCGGTATTATAAATATTCCAATAAAATAAGTAATTAACATAAAACCAACCAATGAGTAATATACTATGCAAAAATATACAAGAATAACATTATAATAACCATTCACCCACAGACATGTTACATAACCACTTTTTTATATTACTTCTGAGACAAGAATTCATCAATAACATTATAAACCTTTTTGTATTGTTCTAATCTTGAAAAATCTGTTTTAACATCTAATTTGCTTTCTAGTTTCTTCCGTATTTGCTTTTTTCTGTATTTGGCGGCGGTAATGTTGCCAAATAGTCTAGGGCGTTCTGAATTTCTCGGGGTACTGGCGGTGGTGTTGGTAAATGAGCTCCCTGAGGCTGAAATCCATTTTCGTCTGCAAGATACTGCAATTGGATTACCTGAACCAAATACAAAATAAAATTAGTCAAATAGTAACTTCATTTTTAAAATGATAATAATAAATAACTATTTCTCATTGGAACTGAAGAGATTTATGTCAATTCATTGTCTTTGTCATACAACATGAGGTAATGTTTATTGGTATAACAGAGAATTCAAGCTAAGAATATGTCGTGTGACGGAAATGTTATAAGGTTATCTAAAGTATGTAAAGCACAACACATGGACTTTAAATGATATGAAGTAGCACAGGAACCATCATAAAACTGCTAATGCCATCTAGTGCAAACTAAAGCAACTTGCATGTATCTAAACTAGCTACAATGGCTAGCTCGTGCAACGTTTTTCCACAAAAGCAATGAAGCAAGATTGTGGCGCTTTAATTCATCTCAAAACACAAATATTCTAAACTTTAGATTTGTTGTACATGCCAAGTAGTAAACAATATCATAAAAATATAATAAATTGTAATAAATTTAGGCGTAATAATACGTAGGCGCATGATCAAATCATATTATAGTTTTATCCTTAAATAATCCTTATTATAGTTTTATTCGAAGTCAAGCTGTTTATAGTTACCATGAAATTATGATTAAAACATGTTTTTTTATAAATCAAATTTTAATATGTATGCCGATAATGTCTCTAAACTCGTACATTTTTTTATATTAAAGCTTAGTTATGGTCGTATATAATATAAATTTGAACGATCTCGAAGAAAGTAAATCGTGTCATAAACCATTTTGTCATTATGTACACTTACTGGAAATAACAAACTACAAATTAAAGGCATTCATAGGCAAATTTGAATAAAAAAATCTACAGCGTAGTCAAATATTGCGATAACTCGTCTTAGTAGCCTTGACATTAAAAAAACCGTCATAGCCAAAAATATAAAACATTAACTGTTTTTAGACTTTCGCGACTTTTACACATACTCATGGTTTTACTGCAAACGGGACTTATACCCGTTCCCTATATATTAAACGGGAATATTATCGCGAATAAGTCCCGTTTACAGTAAAAACATAAGTATATATAAAACATTATCTTATCTCTCATTGAAAAGATATTAGTGCAATATCCGTATTGTTTTATGGTAGCCTCGTTGAGGTTTTAAATATAAGTAACGTTAGCCGGTCACACTATAAATGCTATGGCCCATTTCTATACGGAAGGGGTGGCTTATCTTGTTTTAAATTCCAGTATTTAAATATAGCATTACCTGTCCGTCGGGTGCTGTGTATTGATACTGGCCTTGTGCAGTCTGTGCTTCTTGTTCTGGGATGCCAAGATTCTTCACATAGCCCTGCTCCTCAGCGGTTATACCGTTACCAGTTTCATAGCTGGAATATAATAATATTCAGAAGTTAAAAAACCTATTTTATTTTGAATATTTTAAATAAACGCCACGTTGTAAATATCTGATAAGCAAACTTCATTATTGTCTTCTCTTTAGTTATTTCTTGATAATGAAATTAAATTAATACAATTAAATTTGTAGATGTTAGATAATAGATAGTTTTTTTTTTTTTTAGTTTTCTTGGTTCACCAGTTTTTATTTATAATCTGTTCCAATTTTTATTTTAATATTGCCCTACCGATAGTATTTCACTTTATTATTAATTACATATATACTTTGCATGTTTAACTGCTTTTGAATACTAGCCAGTAAATTGTAATCATGCTGATTTCTCTCAAATTATATAAAAACAGAATGTCTAATCTTTCAGTGAGTCAAAGAAAAGGTTAAACAACTAAGGTTGGAATTTAGTTATTGTTTTACTGTAGTTTTAAATAACAGTTACAAAAAAATATTCATCATTTCATTTTAATATTTATATATCGTACATGTAAGAGCAAGTAATCACTTAAAAATAAAAACTGTAATTCATTAAAACTTTTTAAACGTTCAAAGCATACCTCCATTTGTAGGATCCATCGGGATTAAGAACTTGCTCTTGTCTGATAATAGGAATAGGCTCTGTGCTATACTGCGCTTGCTGTTGCTGATGTTGATACAAGACTTGTTGTTGAAATGGCTGAAAACTACTGACGTCTGCAAACGCTGCACCCATTGTGAGGGTCAATAAAATCTGAAAAAAGTGATTACAATCATATTATACACACAAGGTGTTTTATTTTAGAGAAAAGAAATAATGAGTTTCTCGCAAAGACAACAATACACGTACACGTTATTTCTCAAACTTGAATAAACTTTGAGAAGATTATGTAACTGACTTTAAATAGCAAGTGATTTTAAGTGAGGCTAATTACATTTAGTTTAAGTCTTATTTCCACGATTTTAAATGGATATTTTATACTAAAGGTAACTGAATCTTATTTGAGGTGTTAAAATAGTCGATGAGAAACCTATGCAAGCAATTACAAATTATCAGGCGATGTTCACTACGTATTAAAAACTTTTCAAAAACTTACAACACTATTCATTTTGAAACAAATACGGATAAAGAGGAATCCTTGTAGTTGGTACAAAATGTAATGTAATGATGCATTTTTGGGTCACCCTCAGTATTTATATCCAAAACTTTGTCGCAATTACGCATCGCGGTAAATTCAGTACATATTTTATGATCATAACATCTGTACAATGAAGGACAACCCTTATTCAATATAATTTTACAAAAACGAACTTAATCCTGCAGCCAATAAGTCTTACATTGAATTGGAACACGAAAGTAAAATTGGAATTTACTGTGTAAAATTATTATGCGTGTGAAATTTTTATTTCATCGCCGATGTGAAGAAGTTTTAAATTAGGGAAAGAGGCTTAAAGTTGAGTGTTGACATTTTTTCAAGCGTTGCAACTTGGAAAAACAAGTGTTAAAAGTCTATCGCGCCAACAAAAATCTAATTTAAACATCATCTAGATGATATTAAGTAGAGCTAAAACATTTAAACAGAATAATTATATCAGAATATTGCTTAAATAATAAGTAAATGTATGGGATATCGAACACACAATATCGTCTAGTCCTAAACTAAGCAAAGCTTGTACTATGGGTACTAGACAACTAATATAAATACATAAATACATTGTCTTGGTAAATACATACATATTAAACACATAAAACTCCGAAACAATAGGTACTAGAGCCACGCTGATTTCAGCACAAATGGGCCGGCACGACCTGAAAAGTACTACCCTCACACAGAAGACCATCCTAATAATGACAGCATTCATGCTGTCATATTTCGGTCACCATGATGCAGTGCCTACCCTCACAATGAGGATGGTGACCCCCTACTCCTGGACTTTATTCATGCTTTCCATCACACAGAGTAGAATCACTTTCTTAGACTTAATTATAAAAAATGAACATCATACCAACATGTTGTTCGACCCCAGAATCGAAACCGAGACCTCATATGATCGGCAGCCGTTTAAACCAACCACTAGACCAACAAGGCAGTCAAATATATAAATATTGACAATAACTATGGAAAAATCTCTAAAATAATTTATATAAATGACATGTTATGAAAGGTGGTGCCATAAATTCAACCTTAACTCGTAGTGACATCATAGCAGGCGGATCTCACAAACCAGTCGTAAGCTCATACTTTTGACACACTTTAATAAAGTTTAAAGGAAAACCATAGCCAATTCAACATAAAAATAGTGGTTGAAAGATTTTTACATTATAAGTATTTGTTATGACTACAATATTTTTTTAGAAACACCTAAATTTTGGTTAGGTATTTTATACAGATTACTAGAGAATTTAAAACAGTTCAGTGACTAATTAGTACTGCAAAGAAATCCCTTGACTTTTTCATATGAATGGGAAAAAGCTTGCACACTTTGCTCATCTAATAGAAGTACCCATCCGCAATTTCTGTAGAGTGCAGGATAATTCTCAAATATATATCTCACCGATATGTGTTTAAAAACATTTGCAGGCGTGACTCCGGCTTGCTAAATATTTGTAGTCTGATACACCGGTTTCAAATTGTGAAGAATCCCGAAGTTACAAAATTATTTCCCTAGCAATAAAGCATTCTACTGTAAGAAACTTTTCGAAAAATGAAAACAACAGCATGAAAATTGTTAAATTGTAAAGACTTTATTTTGAATTAAAGTGACTGTTACGTCTGCATTTTTTGATGTGAAACATCTATAGCCGCACGTAAAACAGATTTCTGGCCTGGCGACGCGTCGCCACGGCACGCTATACGATGGTATATATATACAGTCTATATGCAGTAGTGTGTACTGTACTATTTTAATAATTAGTAATATTTTATTTTATCATTAAGACATATTTAGTTCCTATTACAATATGTTCTTTTCTGCATATTACTTTTACAAAATAATGGCGATGTTTCACATCTGCCAGGCGTCCCGTGACGGCTCACATTTTTGATGAGAAACATCTATAGCCGCACGTAAAACAGATTTCTGGCCTGGCGACGCGTGCGGCCTGGCGACGCGTCGCCACGGCACGCTATACGATGGTATTTATATACAGTCTATATGCAGTAGTGTGTACGGTACGTATACACTACTGCATATAGACTATTATTTTAATAATTAGTAATATTTTATTTTATCATTATGACATATTTAGTTCCTATTACAATATGTTCTTTTCTGCATATTACTTTTACAAAATAATGGCGATGTTTCACATCTGCCAGGCGTCCCGTGACGGCTCACATTTTTGATGAGAAACATCTATAGTCGCACGTAAAACAGATTTCTGGCCTGGCGACGCGTCGCCACGGCACGCTATACGATGGTATATATATACAGTCTATATGCAGTAGTGTGTACTGTACTATTTTAATAATTAGTAATATTTTATTTTATCATTAAGACATATTTAGTTCCTATTACAATATGTTCTTTTCTGCATATTACTTTTACAAAATAATGGCGATGTTTCACATCTGCCAGGCGTCCCGTGACGGCTCACATTTTTGATGAGAAACATCTATAGCCGCACGTAAAACAGATTTCTGGCCTGGCGACGCGTGCGGCCTGGCGACGCGTCGCCACGGCACGCTATACGATGGTATTTATATACAGTCTATATGCAGTAGTGTGTACGGTACGTATACACTACTGCATATAGACTACTATTTTAATAATTAGTAATATTTTATTTTATCATTATGACATATTTAGTTCCTATTACAATATGTTCTTTTCTGCATATTACTTTTACAAAATAATGGCGATGTTTCACATCTGCCAGGCGTCCCGTGACGGCTCACATTTTTGATGAGAAACATCTATAGTCGCACGTAAAACAGATTTCTGGCCTGGCGACGCGTCGCCACGGCACGCTATACGATGGTATATATATACAGTCTATATGCAGTAGTGTGTACTGTACTATTTTAATAATTAGTAATATTTTATTTTATCATTAAGACATATTTAGTTCCTATTACAATATGTTCTTTTCTGCATATTACTTTTACAAAATAATGGCGATGTTTCACATCTGCCAGGCGTCCCGTGACGGCTCACATTTTTGATGAGAAACATCTATAGCCGCACGTAAAACAGATTTCTGGCCTGGCGACGCGTGCGGCCTGGCGACGCGTCGCCACGGCACGCTATACGATGGTATTTATATACAGTCTATATGCAGTAGTGTGTACGGTACGTATACACTACTGCATATAGACTACTATTTTAATAATTAGTAATATTTTATTTTATCATTATGACATATTTAGTTCCTATTACAATATGTTCTTTTCTGCATATTACTTTTACAAATTAATGGCGATGTTTCACATCTGCCAGGCGTCCCGTGACGGCTCACATTTTTGATGAGAAACATCTATAGCCGCACGTAAAACAGATTTCTGGCCTGGCGACTGGCGACGCGTCGCCGCGGCACGCTATACGATGGTATATATATACAGTCTATATGCAGTAGTGTGTACGGTACACCGTACACACTACTGCATATAGACTACTATTTTAATAATTAGTAATATTTTATTTTATCATTATGACATATTTAGTTCCTATTACAATATGTTCTTTTCTGCATATTACTTTTACAAAATAATGGCGATGTTTCACATCTACCAGGCGTCCCGTGACGGCTCAGGATAATATAACTAACCACAAGTTCAATAATAACAGTACAAAAGTGCTAATTTAACAACACTCGTAGTTGCTGCTGCGGCGTGGACGTTTAGATTGGCGAGTGTTAGTCCGAGAAATTGTGTAACTCTTTTTGTTGTTTTGAGTTTATTACTCTTCTACATAAAACATAATTTAACTATAGAAAGTGGTTAAATTTATTAAATTAATTATATTTTATTGAAAATATTATATAAACATCTCAAGAGGCATGACTATTAACCGATCTCCACATATGACTTCAACACTATCAGTTCAGCCTAATGAAATAGTTATAACTCAAGACTTAGACACCGCCACCGATAAAGTGTTGTCTGATATTGAACAGCGACTCCCTAGTATTTCAAGGAGGCCAAAGCGTAAACGTGATGATGTAGCCAACGCCGAAATTAAAGAACTCCTTTGTGACATGCAAAAGAAACAAAATACAGAGTTCCGAAACATCAAACAGGATATGGAAGCCATCAAAAAACAAAATTCGGAGTCACAGAAATCATTGGAGTTTCTCACTAACATGTATGATTCTTTACTTCAAAAATTTGAAAAAATTGAAAAAGAAAACTTCTCACATAAAAGTTATATTAAATCACTGAAACGAAGGTAGAACAATTAGAACGCAGCTTGAAGTCTTCTTCTATTGAAGTTCGTAACATCCCCTTAGTTAAACCAGACACAAAAATGACCTTAACAACCAATACAGGATTCGGAGATTCGAGATATTCACAGAATAAAAACAAAGTACGAACCAGGACCGATAATTGTGGAATTGACTACCACCATAAGTAAAGAAAATTTGGTTAGATCTGTTATTAGTTTTAATAATAGAAAAGGAAAAGGTGACAAAATTAATACAAGCCACCTGAAGATTCCAGTTCGGTTCCGATCTATGTGACTGACAATATAACCACCAAAAGCAGACGTCTGTTCTACCTAGCACGGGAGTGTACAAAGACCCACCAGCAGGCTAGTTGTTGGACTGCGTTTGGAAAGGTCTTTATCTGGCTCAAGGATGGACAACAATTATGATTAAAAATTGTACTTACCTTTGTGAATGAGAGAAACCAATAAACGATTATCCGATAAAATGATACAGTAAAATGACAAAAAATATTTTTATTTTGGTAACTCCCCTACACGTAAAGCGGTGATGTTTTTTTCTCGCATCTTCTCCATCGTGTGCTGTGTTATTAGATGGACCTTTTAAAAATTTTACAAGTAGAAATAGTAAGTAAACGTAACAAATAAGCATGGTACACGATTTTAAATCCACCTTTCCATTATGGGTGACTACGAAACCCTGTTCTATACGTAGCCTGACACGCACTTGGCCATTTTTTTTATTATGAATAAGTTCTATCTAATATTTTAAAGTAATGAAGTACCATCAAAAACTTACGTGTTAAATGAGCGCTAACATCAATATTATGATATATTAGCTTTACATACTCACAAACTTTTGCGATTATAATATTAGTAAGGATACATCTTGGCTGTTGACTTCAACGATAAAAATCAGGTAGGTGTTAAGTTTAATTTTAATTTAGTATAAATTTCAACGAATTTACAAGAACACGACCTATAATATTTATAACTACTTAAAATATCACTTCTATTTGTAACTGATTTGAATAGTTCTCACATACAGATTTTTTTATAGCCCTCGCAAATTCTAAGCCTGTAACTTCTTGCTTTATACTTCCGAAAATTTTCCTTGCTTGTAGAAACTACTCTTTTTAAGTAGAACTCTTTCACAACTGTTTTAGTATGTACTGCTAAAGTAGGTACTGCTAAACTTATTAGACCTTATAATAATTTATTCGTAGGATATCCCTCATTTTGTCATCATATTTGGCACTTGCTGTCAGATTAGTTGATAAAAGCTATCAAGATCAGAATCATTTAATGCAAAATTAAAAATCATCCCACGCTTGGCTACATTCATGCTTCTTCAATAATCACCGGTTATACGAGTATTACAATACTTTTGGACATGTACAACGACAAATACGTGCAGGTATTTTGGTGAAATCATGCTGTTTTTATAAGCTAACTAATTTATTCAGTTGTCAGTACAATCTCGAGAAGAAGCCGTACATCATAAAATTAAAATTTAATCATGATTGTTATAATCGATACGTATCATATTTAACTTATATACATATAATTATGTAAATAAATATAAAATGATATAAATAATACAGAGACATAGTTCATGTCAAAAGTGATTCGTATAAATAAATTCATTTCAAATAAAAATAAATCAATTATAACAAATCAAGTACAATAATTACAAAATTTGCTGATGGCACCCAAACTAAGCTGCGCTTGTATCTTGGGCTGCCACAAAATTAACCAGTTACAATTTAGTACAACCAGTAACAAGAATTAGAGGCGTACAATATACATTTTCAGAAAATATTAAATAAAGGACTAAAAAGTTAAAAGTAAAATAAAATAGAAAGAAAACACACGACATTATTATGTTATGTATATCATTACAATTATCAATAAAACACTATCTCTCCGTACCCAGATAATAACCCCTCAGTATCGATGTAACCTAGACCCAGTCGAAATTGTGTTAGGTTAGTTTTGGCTGTGTAAGTATATATGGTGCAGTCCTTCAGACAGCATTTAGATGATAAATTGTTGTATAATGTAAAATGTAAAAATAAAATGTTGTGAATCTTTTTGCAAATGTGATTTTGATAGATAGTAGAGGTATTTTATAGGTGCGTTTAGACTTGATACTATGATATTTATAATAGAGAGTTTGTGATTGTTTTGTGTGTGATAATACAGACGTGAAGAATGAATGAATGCCTCACTCGCAGTACCTTTGCTTCGGCATACAAGTCATTGGTTGAGTAACGGTAGGGTTTCTTTAGTATCACCTTCAGTAATGCTCTTTGAGCCCTTTCAAGTTTAATTATTGTAGTCTTTGCCGCTGAGCCCCAGATTCCAATACAGTAGCTTATGATTGATTGGCATAAGGCGATGTAAACTGTTTTTAAAATTTTATGACTGGCAGGATTTTTCAGTAACTGCCTCGTTGGTCTAGTGGTTGGCGTATGCGACTAGTAGTCGCATACGCCAACCACTAGAGGTCTCGGGTTCAAATCCCGGGTCGGGCCAAAAAGTGTTTTTGGGTTTTTCTTAGGAAATTCCTAATAGCAGCCCGGAGTTTGGAAGTTTGGCGGTGATTCACGCCCGTGCCTCGAAGAGCACGTAAAGCCGTCGGTCCCGGTTGTCATGAACATCTTTGGCAATCGTTATTGGGAAGTCAGTGCCCTCAAATATACTGAAAACTAGTTCAATCTTCGAATTTCAGTTCTCCCTTAAGGTTGCGGAGGTCCGATGCCAGTCGCTCCGTGGAAAAACTGAAATTCAGGTAAAACCGGTTGAACTAGTAGCCGACCCCAAATAAACTTGGGAATAAGGCTCGGAAGAAAGGGTTTTTCAGCAGTCGTATGATGCCAATCAATTTTCTAACTCTAATGGCAGTGAGGTTTATGTGAGACTGAAAAGTAAGGCGTTCATCCAAGGTGACTCCGAGATATATAACGGATTTGGTGCGTTTAAGGACTCCACATTTACATGAAAGAGAAGACAGAAGTGTAAGTGAAAGTGGATAGGGTTCTTGCGTTAAGAAATCGCTGTTTTATAAAAACACATGAAGCAACTATAGTGACAGAAAAATGACAGAATAACAAAAGGGACAAACAGGCTCAGACGTGGTTGCTAGGGCCGCCATCGGTTGTCTCAGCGACGACATGTATCTCTCTTCCACTGCAGCGTCCAAACAAGACGAAACATGCGTCTTGTTATAAGCAGCCGTCATATTCTGACGTTGACTTTTTTATGTTTTCAGTGTATATTCTAAGTTACTTCGTGTGTTTTTAAATTTGGTTTAAGTTATATTTTTTGTGAATGTTTTTAACTGTAGTTGTGAATGCAGTCCGTGACCCAATCTTGTGATGGCACGTCAAACGTGACCCATACATGCCCATGGTGCAACAAGTCATTCAAATCTTTGAAAGCCTCAACATACACACTACAAAAACACACAGGAAATGTATTAGCCAAGATCAGTTCACGTTTAGACATCCATCCGAGTGCGCCTACTTATGTAGACAACGTTTCAACTCCTTTCCACACATATCTTAGCTATTTGAAAAATAGTATACCCATAGTCAAAAGAATCCCTCGAGGAGCTCGAATAACCATTTCTACACATTTGTCACAATTAGTCCAGAAATGTTACTTAAGCAATTGTCAGTCAAGACTGGAAGAACCTATTTTTGTTTTCATACAGCAGACTACATGTAATAAAACTGATGAACCGCATTTATCCTTAACACAAAAAAATAAGAATATATGTGCTGTAAGCTCCTTGCCGTCTCCCACACCTCTAATCAAACATGATGCCCCTCGTAATCGCAGACTCATCGCAAACAAAATTTGTGACGGAGATCTCACAGGTGCCGCTCGCCTTTTGTTCTCCAACGACGTGCTATCACCAGCTCCCCTGACACCCTTCAGGCCTTACGGACAAAACATCTTCCAGCTCCAGTAAACCCATATTTTCTCGACCCACCAACAGTAGGGCAAGCATGCCTTCAAATTCAAAACAAAGATGTTACGGATTTCGTTTTATTTCTTAAACCAGGTTCGGCTGCAGGTTTGGATGGAATCTCACCCCAACATTTGAAAGACTTAACTTCGTGTTCTGTGGGTGGTGCAGGCGAGCAACGAGAAAATTCGATCACTAAATTAATCAACTTTATGTATTCCGGTAATGTCAATCTAGCTAATGTTCCCATTCTTTTCGGTGCGAACCTCATTGCCCTCATCAAAAAGGACGGAGGGGTGAGACCAATTCCTGTTGGATCAACACTTCAAAATTGCTGTTCGACATATTTCACCAAAATTAAACTCGGAATTTGCACCCGTGGTTAGGCTTCGATGCAAAAGGAGGGTTTGAGGCAGCCGTCAATGCCCTACGCTGTTTCCTAACTTACGGACAGCCTGACGTGTTGCTCAATATTGCTGTCAAAAATAAATTAATTCGGTAAATAGGAATACCCTGCTGTCGGAAATAAAACAACATATACCGGAAATATACAATTATCTTCTTCTCAGTTACGCTGACCCAACAAAATTGCTATATCGTTCTTATCCGCTTGATTGACCAGGATTGACCTGTCAAAAACGCGAATTCCCGTTAATTGCTACAGGTCACGTGACATCATCGGCCGTCGCCGCGAGTTTCGCCGAGTGAACTTAGGTATTAATTTTTTGTGGCCCCAATATTGCGAACTTTAGGTACGGATAATATTATTTGTATTGTTTAAGAACGGGGCTATGACGTAGCACCGACAGTTTGTTGACATTTAGTTCGTGATTTTTGATATAAGGCGGCAAACTTTCAGTATGGTTGAAAAAATCACTATGTGTATTTTGAGATTAATTATTTTATAAAGTAAATCGATAGAATGCATATTTTATTACTTTTACGGTGGAATGGACCTATCTACTCGTAATGAAATAAAAAAAACAAACTCCATAGTACAAAAATATAAAATTACAGGCATAGGGAATATCACGAAACATTTTCAAACGGTGAATATTTTTCTATGCATATTAAACAATTTATTAGGAGCATACGCTTTCACGTAAATAAGAAATATTATTATTATATTATAGCTATGCTCATGTTGTACGATATTGTATTACGATTTCCTTGGTAGGTTTGTAAAATACAGAAAAATATGGAATTGATTAAATAGACTTTTAAAACCCCCAAAATTCTCTACGCCGACAAAACTTGTTATAAATCAAAAAAACTCACTCATTGCCAGCTCTTCGGTCTCCTGTGATGTCGACTAACCTTTTTGCTATTTCTTTAAAAAGCCTTATAGCGCTAGGACCCCACGCACCAACAGTCTCGACACCGAATAGGACAAAATCATATTCGGAGCCTAGACCCCTGTATTTGCATGCTTTAGATTTTTCAGCCGCTTCACAAGCCACACCAGCTCTGTTGTTGGTTCCATGTAGATGGGAAGGGGCCAGCGTGTCGGAACAGGTTGCATCCCATACCAGCACCCGGCCCACCTACCATGGAATCAAACTCACACCGGTCTCTTGCCATCATCTCTTGCAATACCAGTCAGTTCAAGTAGACTTGTGACGTTGACGGTGGCAAGGGACCGGCGTATGATATTGTTAAGTGCGGCATGTCTCGAGGAGCGGCTTGCACTTTTTTGGCATGACAACCTACTTCCGAGGACAGTAACGTTATCGGTTTTAATATTTTTTTTATTTCAGGAGTTATAGGGGCCTATTTTGTTAAATGCTTTCTCTTGGAAAACTTCGTACAAACACAGAAATAATAAGTAAACATAACAATTATCTATTGGACACGATTTTAAATCTACCTACCACTATGGCTGACTACGGAACCCTATGTTATGGGTGGCCTGACACGCACTTGGTCAATTTTTTAGTCAAGGGACTCAATGCGTATAAGAAATTCCAGTTAACATTGCTCCCATTCCTGCGGAGATTTCTTACATCCATGGTCTTAAAATTGCACTGCAGAAGGATTAGAAGTTCCACTTTTGATGTGCGGATTTTGTATAATTTTAAAGGAACCGACTTCAATGAAAAACTATTCCGAGTACCCAAATCGCGACAATTTGAGGAGTACCCTCGATTTCCTTGGGATCCCACCATCAGATCTCGATATGGTGACGATGGGACCACCTGTAAGCTACGCCCATTCCAATGCAAAAATATTTTTTGAAATCGGTTCCTAAACAACGAAATTATCGCTGAACTTACATAAAAAAAAAAATCCGACGAATTGAGAACCTCCGCCTTTTTAGGGTTCCGAAGTATATCACTCGGAACCCTTATAGATTCGTCATGTCCGTTTGTCCGTCCGTCCGTTCGTCCGTCCTCGACTTACCGTCCAAACAGTACCTAAGTACTAGAAAGATGAAACTTAGCATGAATATGTGTTGTATTTACGTCGCCAAAGTGCTACAATAAACTTTAGAAAAATATTTTTATTTGGGGTACCTCCCCTACACGTAAAGTGGGGATGATATTTTTTTCTCGCTGCTACTCCATCGTGTAGGGTATCATTAGATAGGTCTTTTAAAAACAGTACAGAGTTTCTAAGACGATTTTTTGATTTAGGTATCCGTTTGCGAGAAATTCCACTTTAAAGGGCACTTTTTTGCAAAAACAGGGTTTCCCCCCCCCCCTCTAAAAGCTAAACGGCTGGCTCAAAAAATCTGGAAAAATTCGTGATGGTGGTCCTTATAATGAACTTTTAAGGAAAATTATAACGGATTCGATGACTTTATTAGTTCAGGAGTTATATAGGCTTAACTTGTAAAATGCGTTTACTAGGAAAACGTCATTCAAAATTAACGCATTCATCCGTAAATATAACAATTATCTATGAGATACGATTTTAAATCCACGTACCATTATGGGTGTCTAAGGAACCTTTTCCTGCGCGTGGCCTGACACGCACTTGGCCGATTTTTATTTTTGAAGTCGTATATATTCTCGACAATTGAACAAATGCATATTTAGTGACGTAAGTCATCAATAATATATATTCAAATATCTATCAATAATGAAGTCAGCGGATGAGTGATAACCTTTATACGTCTGAACTAAAACCGAGTGTGTATTTAATAATAAAATATTTTCTGTAAGGACATTGGATGCTTTTACATAAAAAATACATAGAGTTGTCAAGGCTATTCTTACAACATGCTTATTGGTCATATTCTAATACAAGACCAGTTCAAGTATAACCAATCATATAATGATTACCTAGTCCTCAGATTCAAAACCTATCATCATCATTAACTAATTTACCCGGGTGTATCTATATCTTTGTATATCTTTATAGCAGTGCCGACAAATATATCTCATGATGTAAAACTAACAACTTTTTCTATTATTTACAAATAGTTTTACTGAAGTACTTACTTTAAATGATTATTCTATAATACATATATAATGTACTTATATAATGTACTGTCCGTGTAGTGACGGTCTGGCGGATTAAGAATTCCGCCCTATTCATTTCATGGGTGTCGTAAGAGGCGACTAAAGGAACAAAATAAGCAATTAACATCACTGCCAAGAGAAGGAAAACTTGGAACAAACCCTTTACCAACCCGTCTGACCAGCATGGTATAGTAGGCCAAAACCTCTTTTCAAAGGAGAGGCCTATGTCCAGCAGTGGACTGTTAAAGGCTGTAGATGATGATGGCATATATAATGAACAGAATATGTAATAATTGACACGGAAGGGCAAAAAGAGGTACATACTAATATTTAATACAGTTTATTAACATTTTAATTCTCAATAATGTTAAAACAAATTATATTTAGAAACAAATTGTAATATAACACAAGAACAACTTGTAATAGCATAACTTCCCTATTTATACATTTATCGCAAGTCTTGACGAGCATACATTAAACAATCAATTGATTACGTATTATGACTGAGCATCAATCAATCATCTATAAAAGGTTCATTATTAGAGGCTTATCGGCTGGCTTCAGGGACCTTAGGGATCGAGTCTCCTTCAGCCTGGTAACCTTCTTCATCAGCCCTGTAAGTGATGACTTCTTTTTTGTTTTGGTCGTTGATGTAGCTGTACCTGCCGCTGACAACAATAACGTAACGGGGTTTCTTGTCCTCATCTAGGACTTCCTTAAGTTCACCAACTTCTTCCCTGAAGGTGCCGTCTTCAGTCTCAAATCTGTCGATATTTAACGTATTATACGATTTATAACGATATTATTTGAAGCATTGAAAATAGTTTGAAGGTTCATGCGACAATGAGATTGGATTAGTAAAGCCCTTCAAAGCAATAAAATCTAGAGACGTCTTTGAATTTTGGATTAATTCAAAGAGAATGTATACAAAAATGTAGATATTGTTATTGTATATGTACTTACAATAGTTGGTAACCACCCTCGGGTGACTGGTCAAACTCAGAACGAATGATCTTAGGAGGCTCAGCTGGAGCGGCCACGGCAACAGCCACAACGATGAGGGCGACAAAAATGATCTGTGGACAAAACTGTAGATAAAGGCCTTGATATCAATAGATTTAATCATTCCTTTTTTGTATAGAGAAACCAACTATTACTGCTATTATGTATGATTTAAAAGTTAAAGTTAATTTTGTGTATATTGCAAACATGAACATGGAAAACATCTGATTCTTAAAGTCTCAGTCCTAGGACAACAAAAATCAAGCACTTTAATTACGTAACTTTAAAGGATTCTATCAGGTATAAAAGTCCGCTCGGTTTATTTTCAAGTGATCTTATTTTCTCGATTATTTTCTACAACTGGATGACTCAGGCTTAGAAGTAAACAATTTGGCTATATCTGAGTCCTTGAAGTGTGATATTGAAGATTGTGAAAAGCTAATAGGACACCCTTTATTTGTCGTGCGGAAATCCCCCTGGATACCACCAGTTGATGGTTATGTCGGACTCGATCCGACTAAAACCGCACGCCGCCCGGGTACTATAAGCCGAGGAACCAGGTGTACCCTCAAAGAAGGTCCCTGGAACCTCGACGTACCTCGGGCCATCTACGCCTTGCAGGTGACCCTCTCCTGTGTGGAAACCCCAAGTTCAAAACTGTCTAAAAGGAGGCGCGGACCTGCTCGCCGCCACCCTGGCCTGCTTCTGCTAGGGTAACAGGTGGCCTCACCTGGTCACCCCCAGGCCTGCGCTTATGGAGAACGGAGATCGTTTGACGAACTCCAGCGCCTGAGTCGTCTGCGGTACCTGGCCCGTTCACGGGCCTGGCAGACCGGGAGTGTTCTCACCCTCTCCCGGTCCCGCTCCGCCATCTCCTTCGTAAGCATGACTTGCTCACAGAAGGAGACAGCGGAGTTCCACGCGCTCTCACTCTGTATCATGGCAGCAATCATGTTACGGAGCGAGAGAATTCCCACTCCGATGGCCGCCACGAGGTCACGCCTAGGCTCCACCCACGCTGGACATTCAGCCAGTATGTGGAGCGCGGTATCCACGGTTCAGATACCGCGCGGATCCGCAATGGTGGCACTCAGGCGTTGGCTCTTTTCCGATCCAAGGGAAAGTACCCCTTTCCACTGATCACCTGGGTCAGCCGGTATGAGAGGCTGCCGTGATGCCTCGCGAGCCAATCCTCCATAACGGGTCTTACCGCCGCAATAACGGCGTGGTTGCCCAAGTCAATCCTTCTATTCCTCCACGAGAACCTGGTGGAGCTGGGATTTCTGATTCTCGATTTCTCGAGGGTCAGGACTCCTATCCAGCTCCCGTGCCTCCTTGTGCCACTGATAAAGAGCTGCAAGGGCCCTCGACTCCAGGTCCCATGGTGGAGTTCCGGCCAGGAGACTTGCTTCCTCAAAGGAGATTGTGCGGTACCCTCTTATAATTCTGATAGCCAGCACCCGCTACGGTAATAGGACACCCTGAGGAATGCCTTACAAATCTGACTAAGAATGTACTTAGTATAGCAAAAAAATTCGACAGCTTCGTTATTATACTGAAAAGGCTTTCTTTTGACTGTGATGTACTTGTTCTTACATAGTGTTTTTATCAAAGTTTACCACGATTCCTTCTCTACACGGATATTATCCCCATGCGACGAAAATGATGGTTTTATCGTATATGTTAAGAATAGGTACTCTTAATGTCACGATTTGTGAGCCACCCTGCAGGGTTTGTACTTGTCTTGTTATCGAAGTTGGTAACCACACAGTAATTGCAGGAGTATATAGGTCGCCGACCCCAAATGAAATTGGGATAAGGGCAGGCAGAAGATAGGTCACCCTCTTTTAAATGTGTCAACAACTTCCTTCAGAGTCTTAATGATATTATTGGTCAGTTAACATCCTATAAGAATATTGCTATCGTTGGTGATATAATACGGATGAACTTGGACAAAACCAAGGTCATGTTCAATGAACATGTTCTATCGGAACCGGTTGCAGTACGTGATACCATTCTCGAGGTTGTTTAAAAATATGTCTACTTTGGGCTCGGCTCGGCGTTTCTCAGAGAGATCGTATCAGGAAAGAGGTAATCCGTCAAAGAACTAAGGTCATTGACATAGTCTACCGGATTAGCAAGCTGAAGTGGCAGTGGGATGGCCATATTAGCCGCAGAACTGATGACCGTTATGGCAGAAGAGTTCTGGAGTGGAAACCGCGTCTCGGTAAACGTAGTGTTGGACGCCCACAGGCGAGGTGGAGTGTCGACCTGCGTAAGATGGCTGGCAAGAGCTGGATGCGAGAAGCCCAAAATCGATCAGAGTGGTGTGCAATGGGAGAGGCCTATGTCCAGCAGTGGACTGCGATAGGCTGATGATGAGGTGATATAAATATTAACATTCGCGACGGAGAAATCACTACACCACATATAGAGTACTTAAACGTGTGCTCTATCACGGTCTCCTGCCTGCACATACATTGCCTACAATACATGATAAAACATGCCTAGATTATATAATACTAGCTTTCCGCCCGCGGCTTAGCCCGCGTGGAATTCGTTTATATCGCGCGACACGGTAAGGGTAGAATAAACAAATTTTATGTTTAATTTATTTTATGGAACTTCGACACAAACTTTCGTCCCCTACTTCAAACCCTTCTACCTTTATTTTCGGGATAAAAAGTATCCTATGTCCTTTCCCAAGTCCAGTTCTATCTTCATACCAAATTTCATCAAAATCGGTTCAGTGGATTAGGCGTGAAAGCGTTACAGACAGACAGACAGAGAAACTTTCGCATTTATAATATTAGTAGCGATGGTGTACCATCAGAAAGTAGAGATCATTACAGAAAACACCCCAATTTTTTGAAAAAAGTAGATATTTTGACGGGTGAATTTTCGATATTAAGTCAAACAAAATAGGGTGAAAAAATAAATATTTCAAATCAAATAACTTACAGTGTATTCGGGACATAAAAAGGTAATTTTCACTAAACTTCGTTTAAAAATAATTTTATTTGTAAAAGATAAAAATAAAAAACCAAAAACTTGTTTTTTTGAATTTGTTACATATAATTTGAGGTTATGTGAAAAAAAGTGTAAATAAAAAATCGGCCAGGTGCGTGTCAGGCCACGCACAGGAAAGGGTTCCTCAGTTACCAATAATAGTACGTGGATGAGAAATTGTATCCAATGGATAATTATTATGTTGACGTATTATTGCGTTAATTTTGTATGACGTTTTCCAAGTAAGCACATTGTAGAAGTTAAGCCTCTATAGTTTAGCTTTTAGAGGGGGGGGACGCCCTATTTTTACAAAAAATGTGGCCTTTAAAGTGGAATTTCTCGCAAACGGATACCTAAATCAAAAAATCGTCTTTACAACCCTGTAATGTTTTTAAAAGACCTATATAATAATATCCGACATGATGGGGTAGCCGCGAGAAAAAAAAACATCCCCACTTTACGTATAGGGGAGGTACCCTAAATAAAAATATTTTTCATAATTTTATTGTAGCACTTTCTTGACGTAATTATAATACCTATTCATGCAAAGTTTCATCTTTCTAGCACTTACCGTTTAGACGGTAAGTCGAGGACGGACGGACAGACGGACATGACGAATCTATAAGGGTTCGAAGTCATAAACTTCGGAACCCTAAAAAGTTGTAGATCTTTTCATTACCTACAACTTTGCCATTTAACTTTTTTCCATAGGACTTGTAGTTTTGCCGGAAATCGAGATAAACCATTTTTTACCCTTTGTTTTATATATTTAGCCATCCAAAGTGACTCTACCCTGCCTGATAGAAAGCATGAGCAGAATCCAAGAGTCGGGGCTACCACACTTGCTGCGAATGCAGACAATAATGTATGGCGGCCCACACTATGGCGGTTTAGTGAGATGCTTTTTCATGCCCCGCTTAAAGGACCCGAAAACCTCCCCCTAACTCTTCCCGACCTAAGATCACCCGTAAATTATTGTTCCATTCATTTTAATAATATTCTCCTCCTTTTCCAATAGGTTTCATCCTACTATAATATTATTTGTTTTCAAAAATTATCTACCCTGGTCTACTGGTCTATATGTCATTTACAAACTATCATTATGGTTACCATGCAAGTTTGTTATGCCTAGCAACTTGTGAAGTTTTGACAGGAGATAAACAGTGATACATTTTGACATCTACGATTTATGTATTTCATTTTGACATCTACGATTTATGTATTTTTATAATCACCTAGCTTTGGCCTTTGTATTTCGATTATTGCAGTAAAAAGTTGCCTATGTCCTTTCCCAAGTTCAGTTCTATCTTCATACCAAATTTCATCAAAATCGGTTCAGTGGTTTAGGCGTGAAAGCGTAACAGACAGACAGAGTTACTTTCGCATTTATAATATTAGTAGGGATTAAAAACAAAACATCAGCTCTTATTGTGATTCTTAATTCTTTTTTGAATGATCACCAAGCAGTTCTCATAAGTCTTTACACAAAACAGAAAAGAGTTTACGCTCATGCCTCTTTTACCAAAATTAACAATGAAGGTGTCAAAAGAGGTATAACCAACATTAACTGGGATTCAGTTTTGAATTACGAAGATGCAAATGATGTCCTGGAATATTTTCTCGATATATTCAGCATATCATTATTGCTAACTCCATCACTGTTAAATTATATGAATGATATAAAATAATTAAGTCCTGGTGTGATCAATCACACCAGGTTTGTTACGATGTATGTGGCATAGGGACCAGCTACATAGGAAGGTACATAAATCACTCGAGGATGAAATACTGAAACTGACATACAGGATATCGAAATTATTGTAATAATTTAATTAAAGTTAAAATGGCTGCCAATAAGAATTAAAAAATCTGGGAGGCTATAAAAACCGTCACTAATGCAACAAAAACTAAAAGTTCCACTACTGAATTGATGTATTTGTCCTGTCCAAGATAATCTATTCAAAAGCTCAATGAATTTTTCGTTACTATCGGTGAATCTTTGGCTCAAAAGACTCCAGTATGCAATAATTCAGCACATTGTTCCAAACGATTGTCGGAAAGGTCCTTGAAATCCATGGGAATGCTGGACACTGATAAAGCTGATGGAAATGCCTTGATTGGCAACCTGAAAGATGTGTGCTCCGTGGAATGAGATGGTATGCCAAATAATGTCCATAAGGTAAACCGACACCTATTCGTTCCTATTCTGACACGTATTCTTAATTTGTGCCCTAGCGAGGGAAAGCTTCCAAGTGTGTTGAAGAAGTCAGTGGTGCATCCTATCCATAAATCTAATAATAAGAACCACATCACTAACTACAGGCCAATCTGTATTCTTCCTTCGGTTTCTAAGCTCCTGGAGCGTATAATCAAAAAAAGATTGGCGAAGTGAATTTAGATAAACAACATTTTTTCTCACAATAAGTTTGATTTTCGTACTGGAAGATCAAGTTGTGATGCGGTTCATGAATTGATGTGAAATGTTAATTCTAAGCCATATTTTTAGGCCTGGCCAAGGCCTTTACGGTCTCTCTGCCTTCACTCCTAAGCAAATTGGAGAGAATGGGTGTTAGAAGAACACACCATGATCTACTAAAAGATTACTTAACAAAACCGTTCTGAATGTGTCAATATTATAAATTTACTTGCGATGACTTGCCTATTACTTACGGAGTCAGGCAGGGTAGTATACTGAGGCCAACTCTTTTTCTTGCCTACATTAATGACCTATGTGAACTTGACATTGCAGATGGCAAACTGATTTTCTATGCTGATGACACCGTTCTTACTCTCCTCGGGGCATACTTGGGATGAGGTATTTAGAGATGCCCAATGTGATTTTAATATAGTTTCTAACTGCTTAAGCAGTAATATGTTGACCTTGAACGCTGACAAAACACACTACATTACATTTTCTATGCGCGATCCTAAAATGCATATCTGTTGCTGTCCCACTATAACTAAAACAAATTTAATAAAATTTCCAGGCGTTTTAATAGATAACAACATAAGTTTTAAATACCACATTGAATTAGTTACATCTAGACTCAGGAAATTAATAAACCTTTTCAAAAATTTCAGACATGCAGCAGACCCCAAATTAGTTAAACAAATATATCTGGTACTAGGACAATCCATATTAGAGCATTGTATTACTGTATGGGGTGGTGCACCTAAACCTACTCTAAAACCACTGGAAATATCTCAAAGAGCTGTCCTGAAAGTGTGTACTTTTTGTCCTTATTTATTCCCCACAAATGATTTGTGTCAGTCGTGTAAGGTCATTACTGTTCGACAATTATTTATTCAGCACAACCTGCTAAAGCAGCATTCATTCATCATTAGCTACGGAATCTCTTTCTGTTTCATAAAGACCCATACCATGCATTTGTTGGAATTGTTTAAAATTTTTATCGCAACTAGTAAAGTTGATAAAAGCCTAAACATAAAAAACATAAATAGAAAAATATTCAAACATACTTTATTCTGTCATCTCCACAAATTAACCTACAATGAAACCAAAAACCTACTTTGTATTCCTCTATAAGAAAACACACACACGTCCAAAAGACACACACGCGCAAACACACACACATAAATTATTATTATTATATTATTTTGAAACTTTAAATTTCAAAATCAACGGACCACCTTGGAAAATGACAACATTAGTTGTTATGTTTTGTTGATGGGTGTGAGACCGGATGACCGATGATACAAAAGCATGTCAATAGGCCGCTATGTGTATTGTCTGTATTCACATAACTTCACTTAAGCGTTCATAATAAGCATTGTGAATACTACTTTAGGATTCTACTCATGCTTACCGTCAGGCAGAGTAGTCACTTTGTTTGGCCCATAAATGTAAGAAAAAGCTTTTTTGTAAGTTTTGGTATTAATTATAAAATAAAAATAAAAACTTACCGATTTCATTTTTAGTTGTTCTTGTGGCTACTTGGAGTGCTACTGATATTAAGTCTATTAGACGTTATCTTTTATACCTATCGTCTGAAGTCACATCTAATATGAATTACAAAAATTCGCATAATTTTAATATTCCGAATTTTGCATTTATAAATTGATAAAATTTATGCCCCTGATTATATTTAGTTACCACTTTACATAAAAGACAGGCGATGTTTCTACATTAAGACAAAATTCACGTTGATAATATGTATTACACGTGTGAATCTTTTGTAGCACCGCACGATAAGGGCGACCCCAAGGGTCACGGTGCGGTTACCGCGTATGGCTTTGTCCGCCAATATCCTATTAATTATTATTTTAAGAAGATGCAAGAATATTATGATTAAGAAAAAATCGACCAAGTGCGTGTCAGGCCACGCACAGGAAAGGGTTCCCCAGTCACCCATAATGGTACGGGGATTTAAAATCTTATCTAATAAATAATTGTTATGTTTACGAATAAATGTGTTAATTTAGTATGACGTTTTCCAAGTAAGCGCATTTTACAAGTTAAGCCTCTATAACTCCTGAACTAACAAAGTCGCCTAATCCGTTATAGTTTTCCTTTAAAGTTCATTATAAGGACCACCATCACGAATTTTTCCAGATTTTTTGAGAAAGCCGTTTAGCTTTTAAAGGGATGGGACGCCGTTTAGCTTTTAAAGGGTGGGGACGCCGTTTAGCTTTTAAAGGGTGGGGATGCAAAAAAGTGCCCTTTAAAGTGGAATTTCAGGCAAACGGATACCTAAATCAAAAAATCGTCTTAGAAACTCTTTATTGTTTTTAAAAGAAATACCTAATGATACCCTACACGATGTGGTAGCAGCGAGAAAAAAATATCATCCCCACTTTACGTGTAGGGGAGGTACCCCAAATAAAAATATTTTTCATAATTTTAGTGAAGCACTTTGTCGACGTAATTACAACACATATTCGTGCAAAGTTTCATGTTTCTAGCACCTACTGTTTGGACGGTAAGTCGAGGACGGATGGACGGACGGACGGACACGACGAATCTTTAAGGGTTCCGAGTCCAAAACTTTGAAACTCTAAAAAATGAAGACGTAGTAATAGTTTTAAAAGCCGTGCCTATGAACTTATGTGTAAAGTAAATTTATATAATGTGTATACGTTTGTGTAGTGATTTTTTTGTTACAAATTATATATTACCAAAATCTCAGCGATGAATTGCCTTTGTCAATGACAATACATTATGTTAGGATACGCCGATTCGCAAAAATGTATAATTATTTAAAAAAGAATTGTTAAATTTATAAAAATATCTTACATATATAAAAGCTTTGAAATATATTATGACCAAGTTTGAATAAGGAGGCCGTTAACTATTTCCCTATAATGTTTTAAAAACAATTAGATATATTTTCATTTTTATGTACCATATTTTATCACTCACTGGTTATTAAGCTAAATTCAGTGTAATAAACTCGTTATTTATTACTACATTACATTTCATTGTGATGTTGTAATCAATTAATTAAAGTTTTTCTATCAAGATATGTAAGGACAGAAAAACTTCAATTCACGGATTGAGATTGTTTTATGATACTACACAAATATTGCATTATTGTAAATATTAAAACACGAAATATGGGGTTGTACATAAATAAATGAATAAATAAATAACATGTAAATAATAATGTAAATTTTGTAGTATTAAATCTCAATGTAATAAAGTAGGTATCGAATTTTCGTCAGTTAAAGATTATTAGATTTGTTGAGGACACGTTTTTGGTTTTTTGACTATGAATGAGCTTGACATTCTAGAGGTTATAGACCACTCTCACATTAATTATCTTTTTCTTTTCACCTTTATGACTACACAAAGGTCTTGAAAATTATTTCAAAATATGTAAAAATAATTATCAGGTGTAACTGTTGATTCTGAATATATGACTAATTATTTCATTATCCACGTCTCTATAAGTTTACTAAGTTACTACAAGTTAAGCCGGATAAACCACTAACCATATTCGTCATTTAATTTTAGGCGCAGGTATAAAAGATTATGAATGAGTTGTTTCGGCAACAGTCGTTGTCGCACTCGTAGTTACTAAAGGTAACCTATCAAAATGAAATTGGTAAGTTCACCATAATAGCAGAAACAGTCATAGTAATGTCAATCAATCATTGAATGAGTTATTTTATGTTAACTTAATCAGATTTTTTCTTTGGCAAATTTTATCGTATAACTTGACAGTTTTGTTAACTCTTTTTAATTTTGTGTTTCATTTGTACAGCTCATTGTTTTCTCTTGCGTCCTGGTGGCCGTCGCCGTTGCTGCTCCAGTCGAACAAGAACCTGTCCAGGTTGTTCATTACGAGCTCGAACAGAAACCTGACGGCTCCTACAGATCTGTGTAAATAATATTTTAATTACATACCAGCCAAAGTGATTCTACTCTGCGTGATTTAAAGCATGAGAAGAATCCAGGAGTAGGGGCTAACATGCTCATTGTGAGTGCAGACAATACAGCATGGTGACCCACACCATGGAAGCCTAGTGAAATGTTTCTGCATAATTTGTCTTTAGGGACTCAAAATGTAATTTAGTTCACTTGGTTAAAAAATCCGTGTCTTTTTTTAGTTTTTAATTATCTAATTATATTTCACTTATGTATTCCCAAAAAAATGTTTGTATCTAAATACTTAAATACTTTTATCTGTATCAGTTCTCTGGTACGGTAAACTCTGTTTCGTTTGGAACTAGGAGGCGTTGTGTGTCAAATGTACGAAATATTTATTTATTATTCATTTTACTTATTTATATATTTTGTAAGTAAACATTTTTAAATAAAAGTCTAAAGTGTATCTAAACATTTTCAGTGTTGAAACTAGCGACGGTACCCAGAAAGAGGAAAATGGTGAACTCAAGGAAGTCCAAAACGAAGAAGGCAAAACCGTCAAAGTTATCGTTGTCAACGGTTTTTACCGCTACGTTAACACCGAAGGAAATGAAGAACGCATCTCCTACGTCGCTGATCAGAACGGCTTCCACGCTGAGGGTCCCTCCATTCCCAAAAACCCCGAAGCTAGCCGAAGATGAGCAGTAAACTACTACTCTAGTTATATTTCATGAAAATTTAAAATGGAAAAAGTAACGTCGATCCCATTCCGATTATAATAAACTTATACACATCAATTAAATAAAAGACTAGTCATAAAACTATATTTTGTTGTTTGTTTATAATGTTTCGACTCGTAAGTGCGAATACTTATCTTACTTATCTTAGCTACATAGAAAGATAGTGTTCATGAGGCTTTCACGACTCAACTGCTGAAACGAATTGAACTTACAAACTTTAGAATCGGCCAAGTGCATGTCGGGCCACGTACAGGAAAGGGTTCCTCAGTCACCCATAATGGTACGTGGTTTAGAAATCGTATCCAATGGAAAATTGTTATGTTTACGTATTAATGCGTTAATTTTGTATGAAGTTTTCCAAGTAAGCGCATTGTAAAAGTTAAGCCTCTATAACTCCTGTACTAACAAAGTCAACTAATCCCTTAAAGTTTTCCTTCAAAGTTCATTATATAGGCCATTATCATGAATTTTCCCAGTTTTTTTTGAGCACCCGTTTAGCTTTTAGAGGGGGCGGGGGCGCCCTGTTTCTACAAAAAATTACCTAACTGGAATTTCTCGCAAATGGATACCTAAATCAAAAAATTGTCTTAGAAACCCTTTATCATTTTTAAAAGATCTATCTAACGATACCCCACATGATGGGGTATCCGCGAAAAAAAAAAACATTCCCACTTTACGTGTAGGGGAGGTACCCCAAATAAAAATATTATTCATAATTTTATTATAGCACATAATTTTATTATCGACGTAATTACAATTATTATAGCATATAATTTTATTATCGACGTAATTACAATACATATTCATGCAAAGTTTCATCTTTCTAGCACTTACCGTTTAGACGGTAAGTCGAGGACGGACGGACGTACAAACAGACGGACAAGATGAATCTATAATCATAAACTTCGGAACCCTAAAAATGTAACTTCAGGAAAGTATAATTTGTGTTAGGTTAGTTTTGGCTGTGTAGATGGTGCAGTCCTTCAGACGGCATTTAAAATGATATATTGTTGTATATGTGGAGGTGGCTATACGATGCGAATGTGGTTTTGATGGATGTTAGAGGTATTTAATAGGTGCATTTAGACTTGATACTATTATATAATGGAGAGTTTGTGATTGTTTTGTGTATGAAAATACGGGCGTGAAAAATGAATAATTGCCTCACTGGCAGTACCTTTGGTTCGGCGTACAAATCATTGGTTGAGTAACGGTAGGGTTTCTTTAGCATCACCTTCAGTAATGCTCGTTGCGCCCTTTCAAGTCTGATTTTTGTAGTCTTTGCCGCTGAGCCCCAGATACCAGTAGCTTATGATTGATTGGCATAAGGCGAAGTAAACTGTTCTTAAGATTTATGTATAGCTGGCAGAGTTCCTCAGCAGTAGTACGATGCCAATTAATTTTCTAACTCTAATGGCGAGGTTCAGCGAGGTTTATGTAAGGCTAAAAAGTAAGGCGTTCATCCAAGGTGTCCATCCGTTTAAGGACTTCACATTTACATGGAATAGTAGACGGTGTGAAGTGTGTAGGAGTGTAAGTTAATTTGAATTGAATAGAATAGAAACTCTTTATTTGCACACTTTGTTACAGAGTTACAATACATTTAATGACATATACATATATGTAGTGTACAAAGGGCGGCCTTATTTCCATAGGCAATTTCTTCCACGCAACCTTAGGATGGATCAATATGTATCGGAGAGACGGTGGTAGTCGACTGTGCATTGAGTTCCGTAGTAAATAAAAAATATATATCCATCAATAAACAAACCTACATGCATAGATACATACATACAAAATACTTAGACATACATATATATATATATGTCGGAGCGTCAGTGGAGGACTCACAGCGGTATTAGTTATGGCTATACATTGTGGGCGTTGCAACGGCAGGAATTTTAAAATAAGTGTACACTTGTATTCTTCAATGTCTATATAAACATCTTACATATTAACACAAAATCATAAATGATTAACAAGATTGAAACGAGTTAAGAGCCAACAGGTTAGCACATGTTCACCGTGCGGTAGCCGTCATTAGAATGACCGACCGCCATTACTAGCGGCGCGACATGAGACGACTCCCATTTGGATCCGATCATTTGAATCCGCTCTTAATTTTTAAAAAATCATAATAGCCTTTATTTCAGACAGTATAGTACATATATCTTAAAACTATATATATATATATATTTTTCTTTTACAAGTATATTAAATTTTCTTATTTCTAAATATATTTTTTTTATTATGCAACGACAACCCTGTCTGTGTGGCACTTACTGGCCTCCTCCAATTTTTTCCATTCCTCTCTATTTCTAGCAGTTCTCATCCACGTGACTCCCGCTGTGGCTTTAATATCATCCACTCATCTTCTAGGTGGTCTCCCTCTTGTCCTTTTCTTATGACTTGTGAACCAGTTAGATATGAGTTTCGACCATTTTTCCTTTCCTCTAATAGTGTGTCCAACCCATTTCCATTTTAATTTTCCTACGATTTTTGTGACATCTTTTGTTTTCGTCTGTTTCTTTATTGTCTCGACTTTTATTCTGTCGGATAGTTTTTTTCCCATCATACTCCTTTCCATGGAGTTTTGACAAGTTTTCAATTTATTAATGTGTACTTTATTGAGTGCCCAGGTTTGGCAGCCGTAAGTAAGTATTGGTAGTATGCTGGTGTCAAAGAGTTTTCGTTTGATTACTATGTTAGTATCTTTATTTTTCATTACTTCCTTCAGGCTCCAAAATTGTTTCCAAGCATTTCCAATTCGTCTGTTAATTTCTTTCGAAGTTAGATCTACAGGAGAGATTACCTGGCCTAAATAAATATATTCATTAACATATTCGATTGTGTTATTATTGATCATAATAGGTTCTTGTTTGCCATTGATCATAGCTTTGGTTTTTAGTGTGTTCATGACCAATCCCACTTTACCACTTTCTATAACCAAATCCTTTAGCATCGCCTGCAGCCCTTCACTCGATGGCGAAAGACTAATCAAATCATCCGCAAATCTCAAATGCGACAAGTGTTCACCATTTATTGACAGTCCACACTCCTCCCAGTCAAGCTGACGGAAGACTTCTTCCAAAACGGCTGTGAAAAGTTTTGGCGATATTGGATCCCCTGGCGTACGCCTCTTTCTATTTTTATTTTTGGACCTTCCTTCTCAAGTTTTATTTTTGCTGTGCTATCATCGTAAAAGTATTCTGATGTATTTATTATCGACTCCTTGGTGTTTAAGTGCCAGCCAGATTTGTTCATGTTCTATCGTATCAATAGCTTTGCTGTAGTCTACAAAGCAACAATAGAAAGTCATACTATATTCTCTGCCTTTCTCGAATAGCTGTTTAATGACATGAATGTGATCTAAAGTCGAATACCCGCTCCTAAAGCCTGCTTGTTCTTTTGGTTGATTTTGGTCCAGCGTATTAGTTATTCTATTGAGTATGACTTTCGCAAAGATTTTGTAAATATTTGATGATAGACTTATATGTCTATAATTATTTATGTTATTTTTATCTCCTTTTTTGTGTAGAAGTACTACGGATGATGTTGTCCATTGGTGAGGTATTATTTCGGTTTGTAAGACTTCATTGAAAAGGTGTTTGAGGATTGGTATCAGGTGATTTCTATAAAGGATGATGAACTCGTTACTTATGCCATCTGATCCCGGAGCTTTATCTGTTTTTTGATTTATCACAGCTTTTCTATTTCTTCGTACATTATATCTGGTACTTCACTTCCTCCTGTAAGTATTATATTTTGTGTAGATTTTCCACTTGAGTATAATTCCTTGAAATTTTTTTGTTGCTATTGCCATGACTTCTGGGCGTAGTTTTTCGCATCTATGATTTCTATTTATTAAGTTAGGTATCCAATTTCATTTTTCTTGTAATAATTTATTTGCCTTTTTAGTGCCTCCAGTTCTTTGAATGCATTTTTCCAGTTGTTCTAATTTGTGTTTCTGACGATCTTTTCTCATGTGTGTTCTGATTTTATTACTTAAGTTGGCTATATTTTATCGTATTGTTTTCGTCTTTTCAGGGTTTGATATGAGGTCTGCTCTATTTCTTAACAGCTCTTTAGTTTCGTTTGATATCCATTTTCTCCTGTCACATCCGCTTTCTGGTTTGTCTTTTTTATTAGTATTGAGGAGTTCTTGAAATATGTTGTATTTATTCTGTATGTCTAGGTCCTTTGTTTTTTCTATAAACTGTTCTAGCTTTTCTTGTAGAAGTTTGGAACTTTCTAGTATTGTGTTAATGATTGTCTTTACTTTGAAAGGTCTTCTTTTCTGAAGTGTGTTTATTTTTAGATTAGCTCGCAACATTCTATGGTTACTGTTAAAATTAATATTGTTTAAAGCTCTGCAGTCTTGAAACTCCTTAGTTCTGTTTGTTAGTATATAATCTATCTCGTTTTTGTATCGACCGTCAGGAGATATCCATGTCCATCTATTATTCTTACGTTTTCTATATAGAGTGTTTAATATTTTTAAGTTGTTTTCAAATGCCAGTTGTACAAGTTTCTCCCCATTTCTTGTTCTTTTGCCTGAACAATACGGACCCAGTATCATTTGTTCTCCGTCTCCTCCTGCCCCTATTCTAGCCTTGAAATCCCCCATTACCACTAAATTATTATAAGAATGCCTGTTTATTGAGTCTTGTAACATGGAGTAGAAGCTGTCGATTTCTGTTTTGCTAGATTATTCAGTTGGAGAATAGACTTGAACAAATGACCACATTTCGTTTTTTGGAGGCAACTTTATATTAAGTATTATTATACGCTCTGAGATACCAACAAACTCGTCTATATATGGTTTTAAATAACTTTTTATTAAGAATCCTGAACCATATAAGCCTGGTGTTTCTCCTTTGTAATATAAAATAAAGTTTCCATGGTCCTCTATATTTTCTCCTAGTCTACGGACTTCGCTCAAACCCAGTATTGACCAATTTATATTATCTATGGCTAACATAAGTTCCGTTAGGCTTTCTTTGGTTCTTAAGGATAGCGTATTGTATGTTGCAACGTGTATTAAGTTTTCCACTTGGCAAGATTGATTTGAAGAATGGTCTATTTGTTTATATGGGAGTTCAATTGGAGGGTAGTAGTCTTCTTCCCCCACGGTGACTAGCCGGATTGGGGTGTCTTTAGTTATGCAAGTTGATTCTGTTGTGCTTCGGTTCCGGGTGTCGTTGCCACTTACAATTTTTTTGGGATTTCTGATAATGATGCTGATCTTCCTCGTTCTATGTATTTGAGAATATTAGGTTTTATTACGTTTTTTTCTATAGCTTTGGTTGCTGAATTTGTGTGTGTCTTATAGACGGTAGTTGTAGGTTTCTTTTGATTTGAAGAGTTTGGTGAACCTGATTCTTCTCTTTTTCTTTTTTCTGGATTGTTATCTTTATTTCCCTTTACTACCAATTTATCATGTTTTATATATGCCATGTTTCCTCTTTTCTTTTCTTCTTCAACCTGTAACTGAAGTTGCTTGCGTTTTTCCAGGACTTCTTTAGAATAATCTTCTTTAATGTATATCCCCTGTGGGAGTTTAGATTTGTTTTGCAATATCAAGTGTTTTTTCCATAGCGATGTAATTGTGTGAATTTCATTATTATCGCACTGTACTCCCGTGTTTATTATGATGTCCTTTATATATATTTCACAAGTTCGTATTCATTTTTTCCTAATTCTTGTATTCCAAAAATAACTAAATTGTTTCTCCTTTTTTTCATCTTTCAAGAACTTCACTTCTTTTTCTAGATCAGAGATTTTAGATTTAAGAATACTATTTTCTTCCAGAATCAATTTTAATTTTTCATCAAGCGCCTCCATTACGTTGTTTGTTACAGCGGTTGTTATAAAATAAGTTTGATTGTCGAGTTTCTTATCTAGTATTGTTATAAGTTTTTCCATATTTTTGTCATCCATTTTTGTCACGACTAGTTTTAAGCTGACAACACTGGATTTTTATGGGTAACTCTAAAATCTACTTGGTAACACTGGTTTTTTGTTGGCAACACTACATTTATGTTGACAACCCCAAATTGTAGCTGACAGCACTGGATTTGTGATGGCAACACCAAATTGTGACTGGCAACACTGAGTTTGGTCGTTTACACTGGATTTTGGTTGGTACCACTGTTTTTGATATGTTGCTCACTTCACTTTAATGTTTTGAACAATTTTATATAGTTTTTAATTCCACTTTGTTATTGTTTTTCACTGCGTTATGCTGTTAATCTTCTTTGTTTGTATTTCGTACGATAGATTTAGTTGAAATACACCAAACAACACTTGTTTTTACTTGATTTCTAATATTTATTTACGGAGATCGTTGACGTACGTCTATTCAGTTCGACAACCGGTACCCACGTCCGATGTTATCATTCATTAAATACGTTCAACATCATTCAATATCGATTACAGAATCGACTAAAACAAACAAACTAATACATTGAGCTATTAATACAATAAATCATTATTAACAGTCATGTAATTTGTGGTACATAATCACGCGCCGTCACGGCTGTCCTGAATCGTCACACGACCTCGTGTGTATGTGTCTCATCTGTGAACAATAGATATAGTGCTATGTACTCTGCTCTGTTTGGTCCTCCTGAGCACACAATAGTCTCTACGTTCATATTAAACAACTTTACAGGTACTTTAGAACCATTACAGTAGTGACTGGTTGCTTGGTTCTAAAATCTCATCACTTTGGAGAAAAACCGGCAAGATACTTCAATACAACTTAAAAGTTCAAATAATATCGAGTTTTTTCAGAAAAGGTACATATAACTTATTATAGACAGGGTTTCATAATTATCACAGACGTTATACATGCCACACAGGCTAGTCAACAACACACAGGACAGTCAATGCCACACAGGCCAGTCAATGCCACACAGGCTAGTCAAGGCCACACAGGCCAGTCAAGGCCACACAGGCCAGTCAACGCCACACAGACTAGTCAATGCCACACAGGCTGTTAGCGAGGTTTTAAATGATGACACGTTGACTTTAAACGTATATATATATTGTAGAAAATGCTTGGTAATTAATACAATAATATTGGTTGTCCGTTTCGTGTGTTCACTGGTTCGGCGCGGGCGACGGAATGAACGATGACAGTTGTGACGGCGCGCTTTACAGCGACGCGCGCGCCGTCACGGCGGAGATTCTCGTTCATTCGTTAACACAGGACAGTCAACGCCACACAGGCTAGTCAATGCCACATAGGTCAATAACTGTCACATGTGATGGAAAAGGAAAACTAAAAAGAGTGTTTAAGTAATGTGTACCATAACTCTTTACTGTGGCCGTCACTGGCACATTCTGCACATAATCAACCACTTAAAGTTGTTATTTTAACTTTGTCTTACGTTTAAGGAAACCAATCTCATCTCAACAAACGTTCGTTTCTATTGCTCGTGTCGATTGCTCTCAAATAATATTCAAATTCACTTCTCTACATCCTCCAACGACAATAAGTTTAGGGGGCTAATAAGCCGTCCTAATGACAAAAAATCTAAAGGACTCGCCTTAGTAGTCTTACTTGTAGTACAGTCAAGTTAAGCTAGTCGAATGTCAGGCAATGCAACTTGCCATCACTTACTAAAGAGCATTCGACAACTGAATTAAAACAGAATGAAAACTTCTCACTAAATTCATCTAAGACCTGATGAAGAGCTGGTTTAATCGAGCAGACATCCACTTGTCATTCGTCTCTTGCATCATTGGCTCTGGCATTCATACTGGAACAGTGCGGTGCTGTAGCCCCATTCACCACACTTGAATCAGTCTTTTTCTGCGGCTACGGCTTCCTTCATATGTTGAGGGTACCTGAAATCTCAGATCGTGTATTAGTATAGTGTACTACTACAATTGCCTCGACATTCACACACATTCACCCATCCTTCCAAAGCTGTAGTATTGCCATGCATTCTCCACAAAAAAAGTCCTTAAAAAAAATCAGCAAGTTCTTATTGCAATTTAACGTAAATGTCAATCTCAGTAGTGAATATTATTCTTTGCAATCGCGACCCAACTATTAAACATGTCCGTGAGTAAGCGTTAGTGAAATTTGTTCATTCAATAAAGGCTTCCGTCGTGCTAGTGTAGAGCTCACAAACCGCCCAGCATAAGCAGACAGATACTTCTCTTGAATTACTACTAAATAAGTCGTATAGTCCGTAGCTATACATAGTTTCAACGGTATCATATCTCGCTAGGAACAGATCGTTCAACTGTAGCCACGTAATCCGGGTTAAACATAATAAACCGGGTTAACTAGCTTGAGCAAGTCTTGTTGACGCCGATTTCTTGAACATCTTACTTAATGTGATTATCAAATAACTACTAGATGGAGATTTCTCCAGTAATTCCATCACAATAGTGTCAAGAATAACTTCAGTTATTGTTATATTTGTATATAACGTATTAATTTCAAAAAGTCATTTACAACGTTCACACTAATTATCAACATGAAATATAACCACTCTAACCTGTATTTTATTCCTGATCCGTTGTTGGTAATCTCACTTCCCTCAGACAGTGAGTAGCCAACAGGTTGCGCCTCGCGCACAACTTTAGCCGGCTGTATGCTGCTCGTCACGCAGACGAGGCGCAAACCGCAGGTCCTCATCTCACGGAAAGGCGTGCAGACCGCTCCTCAGCAGGTGGCGAGTAGACCGGAGATCCGCACATCACCAGACGGTAGCAGACCGCAGATCACAACACGCGCTCAGCTCGCGTAGACAGCGAAAAGACGCTGTGATAGGCATTAGGCTGCTTACGATTACCGTCACTAGTAAGCTTTTTCGGTAACCTCACATATTACCGTATCAGTACTGGTGAACTGCACTGCACCTCTTCCACATTGCACTATGACGATCCCGTACAAAGCACGGATGCAGATTCCATCGCTTGGCACGATGTTTACTAGCTGGAAAAAAAACGTTACACACGTGAACACACTGAAACATAGCGCATTATTATTACTTTCTTTTCTAAAGTACCTCACGTTTAACAGCATTCCAGAAAACTAAAACGATTTAAATTCGTTTGAACTATTACTCAAAACTAGACATAGCCTACATGTCACTGAATTTGCGATTTCTATGTACCGGCGTCGTTAATTAATTTTCCATTTTATTTTCCTTGTTGTTGCCGGTAGTTATTTTTTACCAAAACTGTATTTGTCGATTTGAATGAGGAAACACAACGAACACTGAATTTAGAAAACGAACAGCCTTGAACACATGGTAATCCCACTTCTGATGTCGGAGCGTCAGTGTAGGCCTCACAGCGGTGTTAGTTATGGCTATACATTGTGGGCGCTGCAACGGCAGGAATTTCAAAATAAGTGTCCACTTGTGTTGTTCAATGTCGTATTATTTAAACATCTTACATATTAACACAAAATCATAAACGATTAACAAGATTGAAACGAGTTAAGAGCCAACAGGTTAGCACATGTGCACCGTGCGGTAGCCGTCAGTAGAATGACCGACCGCCATTACTAGTGGCGCGACTACTCCCATTCGGATCCGATCATTTGAATCCGCTCTTATCATTCATTAAAACCATTGAACATCATTCAATATCGATTACAGAATCGACTAAAACAAACAAACTAATACATTGAGCTATTATTACAATAAATCATTATTAACAGTCATGTAATTTGTGGTACATAATCACGCGCCGTCATATATATATATATACATACACACACATACACATATATATACTTATTGTAATGTATGCGTAATGAAACACGGACTATTGCAGACTGGTTTATTCGATAATAACATAATGAGGGTGGACTGATAAAACACTACATTTTTCCCTCCTTAAATCAAGCACTATACATAAAATAATAAAATTATAACAGGTAATTAACTTAATTAACTTTTTTAACACGGGGACGCAGGACCATTTTATGTGGAGTATAGCTTCGATGTTGGCGCTCATTCGGTATATGAAATGATTCATCTACATCTACTACATCTGCCTCCCCCTCCCCACTTCTTAAATCTACTTGTAAAGGTGAACACGATTTATCCGAAGTAGGAGAATGATCTAACGGCGTCACACAACCTGCGTTGTCCTCGGTATCGGGCAACGAGTAACGCGATTTTCTGTGACTGATCAGCTGATCGACATGTCGCTTGGTAACTTGATCATTACTGTCGGTTTTTACAGTGTAAGAAACTGGACCGGTTTTACTCACAACCGTACCCGTTTTCCATTTAACCTCTTTATCATTGTAATTACGAACTAAAACTTGTTCACCGGGTGTGAAATCGCGTGTAGCACCACCAAAGTGTGCTTCTTGCTGACTATGCTTATTTTGTACCACAGCGGCAGTGGATGGCCGTATTAGATCGAGCCGTCCTCGTAAACGTCGTCCGAACATGGCCACTGCCGGTTCTTTCTGTGTTGTACAATGTTCGGCGTTTCTATATGCAAATAAAAATCTACAGATGGCAGTCTCATAATTTTCACCTTCTATGGTGGCCTTCTTAAGTACTTGCTTAATTAAACGTACCGCATTTTCGGCGGCGCCGTTACTGGATGGGTGATAAGGAGCGATTAGAATTCGTTTAATTCCGTTTTTGTCTAAATAATTTAAATAATCTTTAGAACTAAAAGGTGGACCGTTATCACTTACGATGCATTTCGGTAAACCAAATCTAGAAAATGTTTTGCGTAAGCAAGAAATTACTATTTGCGCTGAAGTAGTCGTGACACTCTCAACTTCCATCCATTTAGTATGTGAATCTATTATAATTAAATAATATTTATTTTTGTACGGCCCTAAAAAATCAATATGTAACCTGGTCCACGGTTCCATTGGCCACGGCCAAGCATGCAACGGCGAATGAGGGGGATTATCGCGTTGAGAAGCGCACGCACTACATTCACGACAAATACGTTCAATGTCTGCGTCTAATCCCTCCCACCAAAAATAATTTCTAGAAACCTGTTTCATTTTTACTATGCCGATATGCCCATTGTGTAATTCTGATAAAATATATTTACGTAAATTACTGGGTATAACGATTCGGTAACCCCAAACTAAACACCCGTGTTCAATAAACAGGTTGTCTTTCTTTTGAAAATAAACTTTATCAAAATCGTTATCTATCCCATCTGGCCAACCAAATTTAACATACCCAACTATTTTATTTAAAAATTTATCTTTCATTGTTTCTCTTCGTATTTCGTTAAAAGTAACCGGGAAGTTGTTTTCTATGAAATTTAAATAACTGCCATCGGAAAAATCACTATCTAAACTATTGCAATTGTGCAGGTATTGTAACGGTAAACGTGATAACGCGTCTGCAAAACAATTTTTCGCAGAAGGTATAAACTCAATATCGAAATTATAAGCGGCTAATTTAACTGCGTACCTCTGTAAGCGACTCGCTGCAGTCTGAGGAATGCCTTTATTTTTACCGAAAATATAACTAAGTGCGCGATTATCGCTGCGTAATAAAAAATGTCTACCATATAAATATTGATGGTGCTTAGTGACACCATAAATAATAGCTAATGCCTCTTTATCGAGTTGTGAATAATTTTGTTCGTGTTCATTGAGTATGCGAGAGGCACAGCTGATCGCGCGTTCTGTACCGTCTTTATATCTATGCATCAATACAGCACCCAGCCCGTAGGCACTACTGTCAACCGATAAAATCAAAGGTAAATTAGGATTGTAATGCGCCAACACCGGACTATTACTCAACATGTTTTTAATTTTGACAAAAGCTAACTCACAATCTTTGCTCCAATTCACTCTTAAACCTGCATTTTTTAATCTTAATAAAACAGCTCGTAAGTTGTCTAAGTTATTTAAATAAGATTTTCCTCCCACGCATATATCATCTTGAAAAACAACCGTAAAAGGCAAGCCACTCAGTATTTCTTCAATAATTTTCTGAAAGTTTTCAGGTATACATTTTATACCGAAAGGGACGCGCTTATAGACGAATGTACCAACATGAGTAGTGATCGCCGTCATCGGTTGCGAGTCCTCAGTCAATAATACCTGCTCGCAAGCGTGGGACAAATCTAATTTCGAAAAAACCACCCCTCCGGCAAGGGTTGCAAATATCTCCTCAATTCTAGGCAATGGGTAATGAAAATCCTTAAGACGGGGATTAATTGTGGTTTTATAATCCCCACATATTCGAACGTCACCATTTTTTTTTATAACTGGCACTATAGGGGTGCCATAGTCGGATCGGTCTACCTTAAAAATGACGTCTTCGCGTTGTAAACGCTTTAACTCACGCTCGACTCGATCGCGTAAAGCTAATGGTATGGGACGTGCTTTCACAAATATAGGTGTTTTATCCGACAAATGTAACTGCATTCAAATATTACAAGTACCCAACCCATCAGCAAATACATCAGGAAACTCATTCAATAAACACTTAATTGATTGATCACATCTAAAATCAGACAAACTAAAACAATCATTAACATTAACACCTAACATTCTAATCCACGTACGCCCTAACAGAGGTGGACCACCATTATCTATCACATAAAGTTGTAACAATTGTGATCTACTGTGATATAACACATTTACATTTATATAACCTAACGGTTTTATTAAATTGCCCGTATAAGATTTCAAGATCAATGGCTTATTGTTTAACTTTAAATTACTAAACATTTTATTAAAAAGATACTTAGATATTACTGAAAATTTACAACCCGTGTCCACCTCAAATTGTAAAGAATATCCTTCGACATATAGCGTAATATAGTACGGATTGTCACTGATGTAACACGATAAATTGTAAAAACTCACTCTGTCTTCCGAATTAGAATTAGATAAGCAAAACTGACCTTTATTTTGTTTCACCTGTGACTCACTTTCTCCGTCAAACTTACGGCACATCACTTTTAAATGACCTTTCTCACCACAATTGTCACAATTATACACTTTAAAACGACATCTCGAAGCTGCATGCCCAGTACGGCTGCAACGCGGGCACGGTCGACGCTGCGTCGAGCTGTGTGTACCGGGTGCTCCCGCGCCTGCTGGCGAGGCCGGCTCGCCCGGCCGGCAGCGCGGCGCGGTCGCCATCACACGGTGTACACCTTCAGATATGCCTGCTCCGACCCCCTGACCTGCCGTCACTGCATCTCTGTCTGCAGCTTCCAATGACAACGCGAGCTCGACAGCTCGCGAATACTTTAAATCTTTTTCAGCAAAAAGTCTGGATCTCATATCCTCGTTGTGAAGACCTGACACAAATTGATCACGGAGATTCTCCTCCAAAGAGTTATTAAAATTGCAGGTTTTAGCCATATTAAGTCAGCATCGCGGAGGACAGTTCTGCTGCACACGACAATTCTCGTCGTAATCTAGCGTTGACGGCATAGAGATTACTTCTATTATTCGTGAAACGGCGTCAGACGTTCATTTTGAGAACACTTATGTATGCCGCTAGTCCCCACTGAGTCGGGGCTGAAGTCCGCTGGTTCCAGAGCGTTGGAATAACAAGCGGTGTGTGGTGCTGCGTGAAGTCCATATTGTGTCGGGGCGCTTATGAGGCCGAAGGGGTAACCAGTTTGGAGCGGTCGCGTCCTGGGTGTGGTATCCCTGTTGAGGCCGAGGTTGCTGGCTGGCTGAGACTTGAATGTTGATCATTGTTGTTTTGGAGAGCGACGATAGCCTCACTGCATGAACCATAAACGTGGCTGGTCCTTTAAGCAATACTGCTATACAAGTTCACTATATAATCTCCTTCAGAAGGTACGATTACTTGCTTCTTCATTTTTCAATTTTCGGCTTCTTCATTTTTCAATTTTCGGCTTCTTCATAGTTCAATTTTTCATAGCGATTTGTGTCTTCATCCTTCTTTGTTCGTTTGTCGGGGTCACCAATTATGGCGAACTTATTTCTTCTTGTTTGATCTGTCGTAGAGGTCCACGTTTATGGCGACTTAAAGGTGGATATCGAATAACAATGATCGTGTATTCTTTTGGAGCCATGTTTATTAATTAATCACTGTACTCTAATTCTAACCTTACGTACTAAGGTATGAACACGGAATCTCTTAGTTATGATCTTATAGCTACATTATATATTCTAAATCTATCGTTACATTGCACAATAAACACGTCATAATATCAACAAGGAAATGACATAATTTACTTATCTTAGCTACATAGAAAGATTAGACCAGGGTAAAAGCCTCTTAAAATAACAAAAAGTGAACATAAATTAAAGTAGGATGAAACCCATTGTAAAAGGAGGAGAATAGTACAAAAATTAAAGGAAAAATAAATTACGGCCGATCTGAGGTCGGGAAGGGGGAGAGGGGGGGGGTTTTAAGGGAAAAAAATGGCTTATCTCAATTTCCTGCAAAACTACAAGTCCTATGGAAAAAAGTTAAATTGCAAAGTTGTAGGCAATAAAAAGATCTACATCTTTTGCATTTACACTTTTTTCACTTAACCTCAAATTTTATGTGAAAAATTAAAAAAACCAAGTTGAAGGTTTTTTATTTTTATCTTTTACAAATAAAATTATTTTTTAACGAAATTTTGTGAAAACTTAGCTTTTCATGTCTTGAATATACCGTAATTTATTTGATTTGAAATATCTATTTTTTCACCTTATTTTGACTGAATACCGAAAAAAAACCCTAATTTTCAATCGAAAATTCACAAAATCGACATTTTTCACAAAAATAGGGTGTTTTCTATTCGATGAAATCTCTACTTTCCGATGGTATAAAAATATATATTTATTACCATAGTAAATCTTCTCAGAAAATGCAAAAAATGAAAAAACTCGAATTTGATTTTTTTTTATCGTTATTGAGATATTTGTTAAAATTTACACTTTAATCACTCGAAAAACGTAAGATTGCATGTTACAATGATAAACAAAAATATTGCAAATTGAAATATACTACTATAATTAACAAACAAATCTATATATATAAAAGAAAGTCGTGTTTGTTACAACACTTATAACTCGAGAACGGCTGGACCAACTGCCATGGTTTTTGATTTGTTGGATTTGTTTCCGTCCCGAATAGCAGAATACATCTTAAAAACAATGAAAACTCGACAACTTTTTTTTTTTTGGAGCTAAGGCCTGGTTGCTGAGACCTTTAAGCCACAACTTTATTTTTTTCTGAAGACTTCATGTGTACGTTCAGAAATTTATTTTTTGTAAAATGTCTACAAAGTTCAGGTACTGTTATATTTTTTTTTTTTAGACATTAATTTTCGAAAATTATTTATTAATTATTTAATTTTTAATTCCCGAAAATAATACCTAAGATTTATTCTACAGTAAAAACATAAAATCATCGGAAAGGAACGGAATTTAGGGAATAAAAAATCAGTTGGTAAAGGTTATATATAAGATTAAGGGAAAAAAATCTACAGGTTAACAAAAGTGTAAATGTCTTTTTATAGGTTGTCTATGATTTTTCTTGCTAAGCTATTCATACGTAGTGGTTATATACTCTTTGAACTATTGTCTATTATTCCTGCGTCATATTTTGGTATAAATAAAAGACGGAAATTATACAGATATTATGCTTGATCAGCACATTGCAAATATGTGCCGATTATCGAGCACGTAGGATTCCGGCTGTCATTTCCTTGTTGATATTATGACGTGTTTATTGTGCAATGTAACGATAGATTTAGAATATATAATGTAGCTATAAGATCATAACTAAGAGATTCCGTGTTCATACCTTAGTACGTAAGGTTAGAATTAGAGTACAGTGATTAATTAATAAACATGGCTCCAAAAGAATACACGATCATTGTTATTCGATATCCACCTTTAAGTCGCCATAAACGTGGACCTCTACGACAGATCAAACAAGAAGAAATAAGTTCGCCATAATTGGTGACCCCGACAAACGAACAAAGAAGGATGAAGACACAAATCGCTATGAAAAATTGAACTATGAAGAAGCCGAAAATTGAAAAATGAAGAAGCCGAAAATTGAAAAATGAAGAAGCAAGTAATCGTACCTTCTGAAGGAGATTATATAGTGAACTTGTATAGCAGTATTGCTTAAAGGACCAGCCACGTTTATGGTTCATGCAGTGAGGCTATCGTCGCTCTCCAAAACAACAATGATCAACATTCAAGTCTCAGCCAGCCAGCAACCTCGGCCTCAACAGGGATACCACACCCAGGACGCGACCGCTCCAAACTGGTTACCCCTTCGGCCTCATAAGCGCCCCGACACAATATGGACTTCACGCAGCACCACACACCGCTTGTTATTCCAACGCTCTGGAACCAGCGGACTTCAGCCCCGACTCAGTGGGGACTAGCGGCATACATAAGTGTTCTCAAAATGAACGTCTGACGCCGTTTCACGAATAATAGAAGTAATCTCTATGCCGTCAACGCTAGATTACGACGAGAATTGTCGTGTGCAGCAGAACTGTCCTCCGCGATACTGACTTAATATGTAATGTTATAATTCTTAGTGAAATATGTTATGTTTATAATCGTCAACTGTTGATTTAAGATGAAGTTAGTCTGAATTTACTACCGTAAATTTTTTTCGGTAGGGACCTATATTCCTGCGTCATATTTTGGTATAAATAAAAGACGGAAGTTATACAGATATTATGCTTGATCAGCACATTGCAAATATGTGCCGATTATCGAGCACGTAGGATTCCGGCTGTCATTTCCTTGTTGATATTATGACGTGTTTATTGTGCAATGTAACGATAGATTTAGAATATATAATGTAGCTATAAGATCATAACTAAGAGATTCCGTGTTCATACCTTAGTACGTAAGGTTAGAATTAGAGTACAGTGATTAATTAATAAACATGGCTCCAAAAGAATACACGATCATTGTTATTCGATATCCACCTTTAAGTCGCCATAAACGTGGACCTCTACGACAGATCAAACAAGAAGAAATAAGTTCGCTATATCTATGTCTCGAAAGTTCAGGCACTGTTATTATATTTGGTGGTTTTATGCGAATGCACATTTTAATAACAATGCCGCGTCCTAGAAGATCTAATCTTTCCCAGCGAAGCCATAATGCAATTAGGCAACGGAATATCGCGAGTCAATTATCTGATGGAGAACGAGAAATTGCACGAGAACCGCGCCGCGTTAGTATGGAGCAAAGAAGGGCCTTAATTCGTGCTCCTCAAACACAAGAGCAAAGAGAGGCAGCCCGTGAAACGGCTAGGTTAGAAACGAGAAATCGTCAAGTTTATCGTACAGATGAACAGAGGAATAATCTTCGAAGTGCAAGAAGAAATGGTTCAAGTATTGATTTGAATCGAGCAGCGTTTCTGTATGATTGCAAATCGACTACAGCTTGCATCGTTTAGTTTGCTCCACAATGCTGGCAAACAACGTCCATTAGACCACCAATGGACGTTGTTTGCCAGCATTGTGAAGCATTGAAGTTTGCTGGTGAAACGCCTGGTTTGTGCTGCCTTAGTGGTAAAGTGAAATTGCCATTATTGGTCCCGCCACCAGAGCCATTGTGCTCCCTGCTTTATGGCGAAACACTAGAATCACGACATTTTCTAGCGAACACTCAAAAATACAATGTCTGTTTCCAAATGACTTCATTTGGGGCGGAAATTATCGAAGAACACGGATATAATCCGACATTTAAGGTAGTTTACGTTAAAAACTTTATTTTCTATCATTGTAAAAAAAATCTGGAATGTAGTTTGTTAGATTTCTGTATTTGTCTTCTCTGAAATAAAAATGGCATGTTATTATTTGAAAAAAAAAGTGTTTGTAAAAAAAGTGTTTGTAAATCTAACTATAACTATGGTTTTGACTTTACAGATTCAAGGCCAGATTTACCATCGCATTGGATCATTGCAACCTATAGAAGATGCACAGCATAAATTCTTGCAAATATACCTCATGGGCAATATGGAAGAACAAATTATCACGTCGTCGTTTCGCTCCGCTAATAAAAAATCCAAACGGTGGTAAAAGTTTAACAAAAGTATATGTATTATATATCGTTGGATTCATCTTGCGAAGTGCAATCGAGTCGCGAAAACCCCGAGAAAATCGAGTGGAAACTGTAGAAGTTATTAGCGAAAATCAATGAAAGTGACCCAAAAAAGTGTAAACAAAAACTAAAAAGTGACTAAATCTCGGAAATAACATCAGTGACTCGTGTTTTTTCGACTGTGGGAGGGTGCGTCTCAGGGGTGCGCTCCTTTTGAGACACCTCTCAAATTTTTCCGGCGACTTGAAAAGAAAACACGGACACTTTTCCGATAACCACGTGGCCACGAGGTCCTCGAACCAGGGCAACCAGGACTTTTTGGACCTTGTCATCTCGATCGCGACCAAGAGTGAAGCCGGGAACAGTTTTTATTATTAAATTAAGTGCAGCGTGTCTAAAATTATAACGGAAAATAGTGCGTGAAAACTTACACTAACCTTGAACAAATTTTGTGAAAAAGCTAGATCAGGAACCATACTTTTTTATCAAACTCCCATCTGGGGTAGTGTCTGAAGTGTTAAATACAGTTTACCTAGTGCAAATTAGACGAAAAATCAGGAAACTACGGACCAAAAACTAAAGATGATTTAGACAGCGCCTCTTTGACACTTCTTGGTCAAACAGTTTCACTGTACAGCATTGAAATATAATAATTTAAATTACTGATTATATCGTATTTGACATTGTACTTGTCTTTTCACAGTACAATTAGGTTTAGGAATTTTAATTTGTATTTTTCTTTGAATTTTAGCTTATTGACCTTTTAATTGATTTTATTATTGACATTATAATTTCATAATTTAGTTTTTTTTTAATATTTGACAGAGGCTTTACACCTCCTGTTTAATAGACCTGCTCAAATCAGAGCACAGTTTTATATTTTATATTTTAGTTTGATTATTGAATTGATAACTTGTACTTCTTAAAAATACTCTTGACACTTACCCCCCTATACAGGGTAAGACAAATACACTTCTAGTGAACACCACCCCCCTATACAGGATTGGACACAGGTATACACAACAGGTTAGACACATATAAACAACTTTCCCCACCACACATAACAGATACACACTTTCACACTCAACATGTACAAAACACCACCAGCGTCCATCACCCCCAAGAAACCAGCTGCCTCCGGCACCTCCACCCCGCCCAATATAGTTGAAGACGCCGCCAGGACCTTTATCAAAAGGCCCGGTACAAAAAGACGTTCACTCGACAACATGAAAATCTACCAAAACCAGCACAACACCTACGCTGGGCAGTCGAGTGAACAGCTACTCCAGGAGGTTATGAAAACCTTTGAGGATATACCCTCAAAAGTACTGGAGTACCCTCAGATGAGGAGGGACATCAAGACCTACCTGGAGGATAAATCAGATAAAGGCATCCGCATTATATTTGAACTAAGCAAGCAGATCAAAGACCTGGAGGCGGGGGCTGTCAAGGCTGCAAATGCGGCTACGACGAAGGAAACTCCCGCGCAGGGAGATGCGGCTACTGTAATGTTGGATTTTATTAAATGAAAGAGTCTGTGTTTAGCTTCCACTTGTATTTCACTAATTGTTATAAAATACGTGCGTACACCATTAGAGCCAAAAAGGAAGAGGAAGACGGAATGCCTTTCACAACTGTCAGTTCAATGACAGTTGCTCTATGGATGCGTTCCGTTACATCATCCCCTTTCAAAAGAAAAGTACTTAGGTACTTTTTATCGATAAGATCTTTCAAAGAGTCACGACTTTTTTTTAAAAACGCTCTTACAATAATATCTTACTTTGAAAGAATTGTTATAACATTTACAATGAATTATCTGTACTATACTTTAACAATGTTATGCTTACAATTTTATGCTTAATTACTTAATTACACTCTATTCAAAATTTATATTTCAAGACTTCCTAGACAATATGGTATACATTCAATCATACTATTGGAGAACAATGATTAACATTGTTTACAAAACCTTAAACTACCTATTCAACCAGGAGTGGTGAGTGACCTTCACGCTGGGAGTGTTGACACCTGGTGAAACACAAAGCTTATGCTGGTCGTATGTGGAAAGAGGTTCTTATATACTTAACATTATTATTATCTAATACAGTGTAAGATCTATAGCCATTTAATTGGGCTATCTTACCTTCCATCCATACATTCTTATGGACGTCCTTTTTAAACCAAATACCTTGTCCTATAAAAAAATCTTTTTTGAATCTAGTAGTTTTGTTATAATTTCTTACATTTCTTACCCGTGTGTTATTAAATTGTTCATTGACTTCATGATTTAATTTCTGTTTCAAATATTGACGATTGACAATTAACTTTGTTTTAAGGTTTTTACACATTAACAATTCACTGGGAGAAAAATTTGTGCCTGATACGGGTGAAGCCCTGTACTGAAGCAAAGCCACACGATAATCAGTCTTATCTTCATAACATTTTAACAACATTTTCTTAGCAATCTGTACTCCTCTTTCAGCCATTCCGTTAGATTGAGGATACCTAGGACTGCTATAAGTAAATTTAAATCCCCATTCTTTAGCAAATATTTTACACTCTCTGGAGTCAAAAGGTACATGGTCAGAAACAATCTCATTGGGTATGCCAAAATTACAAAATAAGTCTATTAAAGTGTTGATTATGGTTTTGGCACTTTTATTTCTTATTAATTTAATATCCAACCACTTTGAAATATAATCATAAGTTACCAAATAGCTATTATTTTTAACATCCATTATGTCTATCCCTAATTTAAAAAATGGCAAAGTATGTATTTCATGTGATAACAGTGGCTCCTTAATATTATTATTATGAAATGTTTGACAAGAAAAACATTTGTTAACAAATTCTTCGATGTGATTATCAATTTGAGGCCAATAATACAATTTTCGTGCCAACTGTTTCATCTTAGACATTCCTATATGACCTTCATGTAAAGTTTTCAGAAATGACAATCTTAAGTTTTTAGGAACAATCAATCTTTCATTATAAAAAATTAAGTTATTATCAACAGATAGTTCAGATCTTAGTTTATGATAACTATGCAAGCAATCTGGAATGTTTTTATTATTAGGCCAACCATTTTTAATACATTCACTTAATTGTGACAACTCACTATCATTTTTACTTTCATTAATTAGAAGTAATTTTTGTTCTTCGGTGCATTCTAAATAACCAGAAAGACCTATGCAATGAATCACTTCATACATGTATGAGTCATCTACATCTTTACGCTCTTGGTAAGAGCGTGATAGCAAATCTGCTATATACATAAATTTTCCTTGTAAGTATTGAAATTCAAAATTATATTTTATTAATTTTAGTTTTAATCTTTGTAATCTCGGTGAGGGAACTTCATGCAAGTGCTTTTTTAATAAACTTTGCAAGGGTTTATGATCATTAACAATGGTGAATTTTTGACCATACAAGTAATAATGAAATTTATGAGTAGCCCAAACTATACTTAATAATTCTTTTTCAATCTGGGAAAAATTCTTCTCGGAAGGAGTTAAACTTCTAGATGCAAAACAAACTGGTTTACCATTCTGCATAAGGCAACAACCTTTTTTTTTTTTTTTTTTTTTAACCTGTGGAAATCCCCACGGACCGTCACCCCACCGGGGCTCTCGGCGGGGCGGTGTGTCGGACTCGAACCGACTAAAACCACACGGTGTGACCTCTCTGCGCCTGTGTTTGGAAGGGATCCAGGTAACTGTTTTCTCCTTCTGGATCCCTCCCGGCGCCTGCCCGCACTGTTGCGGGCGCCATCTCCTCGTACTCTCTATTTGGGCGACGTCCGGTCACACGCGGACACCACCCCCTCGCGGCTGGCCACTACAGCGGATGGACGGGGAAACCCGTCCCGTCCACCCGCGGCCACACTCAGGGCGGCATGAGGCGCAGATAGGCGCGCCTCCGCCGCCCGGGGCGCCGGCGGCGGATCGGGTCCGAGTGGAGGTCATCCTCCCGGGCCTTCTCCGCCGCCTCCTTCTGCGAGATTACGTCCTCGCAGAAGGTTGCGACCGCGGTAAAACAACTGTCGCTACCGGCCATGGAGCGGACTACGACCGGCAGCGAGAGTTCCTCTCCGATGACTGCAGTGAGGGCCCGGCGCTGCGCCGCCCATGCGGGGCAGACTGCCAGCGTGTGCTGGGCCGTGTCCTCACTGCAGTCGCAGTGGTGGCAGGCGGGACCCAATTCCCTCCTCGCGACCGAGTGTAGATACTTTCCGAAGCAACGTTGCCCGGAAAGCACCTGCGTCAGCCGGAAGGAAAGGGTCCCGTGCTGCCGCCCTGCCCACTCGGCGATGACCGGCTGGAGAGCCTCCACGGTGGCGAAGCCAGCGCGTGGAGTCTCCAGCCGGAAAGACCATCTAGCCAAGGTGGCTCGACGAGCGGCTTCGCGCCACTCGCGCACGTCCTCGGACGGAGGGCGGATGCCCCTCTCCGCCCGGAATTCAGCCACTCGTTGATAAACTTCGGCGAGCACTTCCGCCTCCAAATCCCACGGGGGTGTTCCGGCCAAGGCGCAGGCCGCTTCGGTCGACACCGTGCGGTATCCGCGTATGGCTCTGACCGCCAATATCCTCTGGGGGCGCCAGAGGCGCGCCCTATTCTGGGCGGACAGAGCCGCCGCCCACACCGGTGCACCGTACAGTGCCATCGACCGGACCACCCCCGTGTACAGCCGCCTAGTGGGAACACTGGCCCCGCCCAAATTGGGCAAAAGTCGCCCGAGGGCGGAGGCAGTGTCCACCAACTTTGGGGCTAGCTGTTTGAAGTGCTCGTCGAAGAGCCACCTTCCGTCTAGGACCAGACCCAGGTACCTCATCTGGGCCCGGACCGGTACGAGAACCGAGTTGACCTCAATCGAGGCGCCGGCGGGTGGACCACGACGGGGCCCGTGAAAGAGTAGGGCCTCCGTCTTATCCAGGACCACCCGCAGACCCAGCGCCTCGATGCGCCCGACCACCATGGACACTCCAGTGGTGGCCAGGCGCGCCGCCTCCTGGAAGTTAGCCCCCCGGGCCGTGACTAAGGTGTCATCCGCGTAGCAGATTACACCCAGATCGGGGGGGAGACGCCCTCTTAGGGCCCAGTCGTATCCCATGTTCCACAGGAGTGGTCCTAAGACAGACCCCTGTGGAACACCGCACGACATGGCCCTGCGTCTCAAGACGCCATCTCGGTCCTCGTACATGACGGTTCGCTCCTCAAGATAGTCTGCCACCAGCCGCCTCAGGTACTCTGGCACCCCGTGGTAGCGGAGTGCTTCCCCGATGCAGCCGAATGGCAGACTATTGAAGGCGTTGGCGATGTCTAAGGACACCGCCAACACCACTCCGCCGCCTCTCACGGCCTCCTCGGTCACGGCCCTAAGGCGCATTACGGCATCGATCGTCGAACGCCCCTCTCGGAAACCGAATTGGGCGTCCGACAGATCGGGGCCAACCTCGCAGAGGTGTCGGACGATGCGGGCAGAGAGTATCCTCTCAAAGAGTTTACCCGCCTCGTCCAGCAACACGATAGGCCTATAGGCCGTGACCGAATCGGCAGGCCGTCCCGGCTTCCTCGGCAGGACCAGCTTCCCGCATTTCCAGCGCTCAGGGAAGCGTCCGGACGCCAGGCTAGCATCCAACACTTCCCTGAGGTGGTCCGACATGTGATCGAGGGCTCGGGCCATCACTCGGGCTGGAACCCCGTCCGGCCCGGGGGCGGTGTTCTTGGATCGAATCCGTAGAACAGCCGCCCCTACCTCCAAATCCCTGACGGGCGGAACTTCAACCTCGCTACCTCCGTCGTCTTCGGCTGATGCAGCCATCGACGGGGGTGTGTGTTCCGCCCGCTGCGGGAATAGGCCCTCGACCACTTCCTGCAGGAAGCTGGGCTGGAGAGTCTCCGTAAGGGGGGGGCCCGACGTGCGGAGCTTGTTACGCACCGCACGATAAGGGCGACCCCAGGGGTCACGCTCGAGACTCTCCAGCATCTCCTCTCTACTGACATCCTTGGCGCGGCAGATGGCCAGCCTCAGAGTTTTCCGAGCTTCTCGGTACTCCTCGTGAAGCCGGTCCACCTCCTCACCGACCCCGCGGTGACGTCGCCTGCTACTAGTTAGGGACCTCCGGGCACGAACGCACGCCGCACGGAGGTCCGCCAACTCCTGGGACCACCAGTAGACCTCCTTCCTCGGAGGCCGACACCCACGAACGCGGGGCATGGCCGCATCGCAGACCCGCGTTAGCGCGTCAGCGAAGCGGCCAGCTCCCACGTCGACCCCCTCGGTCGGGGCCCGCGGAGACAGCCAAGCGTTAAGAATGGCCGCCTCCTCCAGTAGGTCCCTATCGAGCCTGGCGACAGCCCATCGCGGGAAGCGGGAAGGGCGCCGCGCCGCGTGACCCCTACTGGGGTCCTGGGATCGGGAGAGCTCAAATCGGATATAGAGGTGATCCGAGAGCGTCTCAACCTCTTCCAGGACACACCAGTTCCTTACTCGTGCGGCGACTGCAGGGGAAGCGAACGAAAGGTCCACTATCGACCCCCCCTGCTGTCGCACGCACGTGTTGGTGGAGCCCCTGTTCAGCAAACAGAGGCCCACCGAAGCCGCCCACTCCATTACGGCTTCGCCCCTGGCGTCCGTCGCCGGGGAACCCCACGCAATGGACTTTGCGTTGAAGTCCCCCAGCACGAGGACGTGCCCAGACGCCAGTCGCCGCATCGAGGTCTCCAAGTTGTTAAGGAAGACCTCGAAGTCGCTCAGACTCCGGTTGGGGGAGAAATATACACCATAAATGGTGACTCCCCCCCACTCAGCAGCAACATATCCCGTACCCTTGTCTCTTAGCGACAAGGGCGGGGAATGGGCCGCCGTGGAGCCGACGACTGCCACGGAGCCGTCCCAGTCACCCATCCAGTTTGGACGGGGAAGAACGTAGTAAGGCTCCGCGACTACGGCGAGACCTACCGACCACTGTGCCATGGTTTGCAGGAGGAGGTCCTGCGCCGCGGCACAGTGGTTGAGGTTCGTCTGGACCAGGAGGCTGGAGACTCGATCCATTATCGGACCGTGTCTCCAACCCCCTCCATGGGCGTCAGCGTCGACGCACGATTAACGTCGGAGGCAGCCCGGGTCGTTAGGCTGGCCTCCGGCGCTTGCGGAGAAGCACGGGGAGGCCTGCAGCCCCCCTGCCCCATCTGGTGATTGGCGGGTTCATTGCCCGCCGCACACACGGGGCAGTGAGGGGCGGCAGAGCATTCCGCCGCCTTGTGCCCCGGTTGACCGCAGCGGAAACATAATCCGCTGCAGTCAAAACACCTATCGCACCTGGCGCGTGTGTGCCCCGATACTAGGCATTTGTAACACCTCATCGGTCTCGCCGCCAGGACCGTAATCCTAGCGTTGACAAAACCGATGAGGATCTTGCCAGCATCACCCAATACTTTGGCCGACACTACGGGGCAGCTGACCCACACAGCGCCAAGTCCTCCTGGTCCGGGGCGGATGGTGCCCACCCTGACGTTGTCCGCGCTGCAGCCCGTCTTCTCCACGACTGCAACGCGGACATCCTCCACCGTCACTGAGTCGTCCAGGCCCGAAATGCGCAACTCAGCACACTTCGTAGGCCTGGCGACTCTGACACCATCCTCAGCTGCAAACATAACTCGCAGCTTCTCCGCAAAGGCGTCCGCCGACTTTGCGCCTTCAGCCCCCGGGAACTCGAGCACTCGAGCTCCCGTCTGGGACTTGCGCAGGCTCATGCCTGCCGTCCCGAACTCAGTGGCGAGACTGCGGGCCCTTTGGAAAAGAGCCGCGTACGTCAGTCCGCCACTGACCGCCTCCGGCGACACGGTCACCACCACAGCCGCTGTTTTGGGCGGCTGCAGTTTCCGCGCATTCTTCTTGGTGGCCGTTGCCACCGGTGGCGAGGGCGGGCCTTGGGCTGCCTTCTGGGCTGCCTTTTTCGCCCGCCTTCGGGACGACTTCGACCCTTCCACTACCTGCCAACGGTCATCGGAGGCAGATGTGGAGGGGCCCGGCTGAGTTGGTGGAGTGGGAAGCGGAGGGAACTCCGCTCCGGACTTCGCCGCCGTTTCAGGCACCGCCTTGGCCGGTGCCTGGGCCGGCGCCTTAGCCGGGGCCTTCGCCGGGGCCTTCGCCGGTGCCTTGGCCCCCTTCCCCACTCTTTTGGGAGCCGCAGGGGCTGGAGCCGTAGCCGCCGCCGCCGCCGCATACGATACAGCGGGTGCGGTCGGCGTTGTTGTAGCCTTCGGTCGCTGCGACGACGCAAGCGGGGGGCGCACGACCGGCGCAGGGGGCAGTCTCGCCTCCAGTCCAGCATACGCTCCACTGCGAGGAGAACCTGGCGCAGCTGGGCGTCAGGTACCTCGACGCTGGCAGGAGCCAGAGCCGGCTGCGACGGGCCAGGCAAGGCCTCTCTTTGAGGCAGCTCAGCCCGAAATTGGGCGAACTGAGCGCTAAGCTCAGTCACCTGGCCCGACAAGCGGTCGTTGGCAGCCTGGAGACGTGAGACGTCACCGCAGAGGCTCTCTACGACCTCCGCAATAGCGGAGGAGGAGTCCTTCAGGGCTCTTACAAAAGAGCCCTTCAGGTTCACCGACTTGGTGGCCACTTTGTGGATTATATCCACGGCCACCTTCGCCCTTTCCTGCAAGGACAAGGTATCCTGTGGGACATCTCCCTCCACCGGCTCCCTCATCCTCAACAGGAGACCTGAAATCTCCTCCTCCGCTTGGCAGCGGGACGGGGGCTTGGAACCCATCGAGGCGGGTGCCTTTGGTCACTGGCGTCTCCAGGGATGAGTCACTGTCTGCATCCCTGGTGTGAACGCGCTTGTTCCTCGCACTCTCCGTCTCCATCGGTTGCGTACTGGCACTTTCGCTCCTGCCAGCTGCGGCCGACCTGGAGCGTAATCGCTCCGATCTTCTTCGGCTCCCAGCAGTCAGATTGACTTCTGGGAGCCCCACCGAGATGGGCGGCCCGAGTGCCCCAGCCTCCCTGGACACTACGTCCACTCCAGAAGAAGAGCTCCCCTTGAGGATGCCCTTCTTCGCCCTCCCTCTCTTCGTTTCGGTATCCGTTGTGCTAGCCAGTTTATTAGATTGTTCCATTCCTTTTTGTGTGTTAAGTTTCTCAGTACTCATAATAAGACCCACGAGTGGGGGAGAACTAAAGGTCGACCCGGGCAGAGATCCCCCAATACCCGGGCAAGCGTACATTTTTAACCCAACCGAGGGGTCCGCAGGTACCTCGGCTTGGGGTGCGCTCGCAACTGAACTTCCCATCAGCCATGCATCCCCTGGCCACGCACCAGAGCTTGGGATTCGGGGTAATTTTTTATAGAGGTTTTCTTCCTCGCGGTCCGGGCGGCTAAGCCAAGACCCACGCCCCCGGACAGAACCGGGATTACGTTATGCCGACGGTGGCAGAAAGACTACGTCCCCCTGCCTGCTCGGTGGTAGTGTAAGTACACGCCGAGCCCGTCCTTCTCTCTCCACCGCTAGCAGCGGAGACACTGCGGCCCCTACAGAGCCCCACCTTCAGGTTTTTATCGAGGTTTCCTCCTCCATGCTCCGAAGAGCGAAGAGCCAGCAGGGCAACCGGCAGACACGCCCACCCTGCTGGATCAGGCCTTGCCCGAGAGCCGATGGAATGGCTTCCTCTCCTGCTAGAATATTAGCCGCTGGTGATAATCCTCTCCTCCAGATGACGCGGAGGAAATGAGGAGGAACAGCGTTATCGCCAGCGTTTCCAGGGTGCACCACGAGGAGGTTTTCTAGCCAGCACCCCATAAGGCAACAACCTAAGCCATCCTTTGAGGCATCACATTGAACAACAATGGGCAAATGTGTATCAAAATTTTGTAAAATTGGTGCTTCAGTTATCATTCTCTTAATTTTATTAAAGACATTTTCATGCACATCAGTCCACAACCATGTAACATCTTTTTTTAATAATAATTGAAGTGGTGATGCAATACCAGCCATGTTAGGTACAAATTTTCTTAAATAATTCACCATCCCAAGGAATATTTGTAGTTCCTTTTTATTAGTGGGACTTTTCATATTAGTAATGGAATCTACACGTTCTGGGTCAATTTTCATTCCCTTAGCTGAAAATATGTGGCCAAAATATTTCACTTCTTTTACTTTAAATTGAAATTTATTTTTATTAAAGCGAACATTATTTTCCTTAGCTCTTTCAAATACCTTTTTTAATATTGCATCGTGCCCTTCCTCGGTTTCAGAACAAATTAAAATATCATCGCAGTAAATTACAACACCGGGTATGTCTCCAAAGGCCATTTCACTGTACTTTTGGAAGACTTCTGATGCTACAGCAATACCAAAAGCTAATCTTAGAAATTTATAGCAACCAAAGGGAGTATTGAATGTACAGAGATCACTTGACTCCTCATCTAATTTAATATTATAAAATCCTTCTGACATGTCGCAGCATGTCGCTAGAGACGTTGTTGTAGAGGCGAGAACGTGTCTCGCCGAAGCGACAAGTAGCCTGAAACCGGAGAGCGACCCGACCCCTAAGACATATGCCAGTGTCGCAGCGGCCAGACCCGGGCGCCGCCCGGCGCTTCATTCGGTGGCGGTCACCTCCACAGACAGTCTGGAGACTGCTGAGGAGGTGCTCGCCAAGGTGAAGAGGACGGTCGACGCCAGGACTACTGGCCTTAAAGTCAGTAGAACCAGGAAAGCCAAGAACCGCACCGTCATCTTGGGCTGTGACACGGAGACGGAAAGGGCGAATCTGATGGAACGCATCGAGCGTTGTGGTAATGGTCTTGTGGTAGCGCCCATGACAAATAAGAACCCACTTGTCGTCCTAAAGGACGTTTATATGGACGAAAACGATAAGGATACGGTGAGGGCCCTATACACCCAGAATGCCGATATCTTCGTGGGCCTACCACAAGACGAACAAGACATACTAATCAAATACAAGAAGCGTACACGAAACCCCAAAACATCACACGTAGTGTTACAGGTAAAGCCAAGGGTGTGGCAGAGGATGACGGAGGCCGGGACCCTCTACCTTGACCTGCAAAGGGTCAGAGTGGAGGACCAGTCTCCGCTCATCCAATAAATAATAAATAATAATAAATTCTGCGCGGAGAGTGCGAGCAAGTGCAGCCACTGCGGGGGCTCGCACTTACGCGAGAGTTGCCCCGATTTTGCAAAGGGAGCGGAACCACGTTGCTGCAACTGCTCGCACTCTGGACTGCGAAATATAGGCCATAATGCCTTCGTTGCCGAGTGCCCAACTCGTATCAAATGGGACTACCTAGCCCGCTCCAACACGTCATATTTATGACTCACACACCTACAGCACACACACAACATGGAACATATACACATATAGACATTGATCTACGAAATATATATTAAATATATATGAGTACATCAAACATGCACAAAAACTGAACAGCTACACACACAAACAGACATGATCAACTCATAACTGAGGAGTCAACAATTGTTTATAATTCGTTTTATAAACATATTGTTGACTAAGATAGGGAGTTATAAGTGAGTTGACACAACTGTACATACATGAACTAAACATGCACAAAATATAACACCGGTCATAAATGTTACGAGGTTGGAGCCAGCACTCACGTGTGATGTCTTGGAGTAAACTACATCACTAACACAACTTACACAACACAACACAACATCATACAACACAACACCACACAATACAACACCATACAACACCACACACCACAACACCATACAACACCATACAACACCACACCTTACAACACCACACAATACAACATAACACGTAACTTGCACATACTAAATAAACACATTTAAATATAACTAAAAATAAAAAAATAAACTATTATCGATAGACCTAACAATGAATTATACTATAGTAAATTGTAAACAGAAAACAAAGATGTAAGCAGAAATGTTCTGAATAATAAATGTAATGTAATATGAACGTACAGAAGGAAATATGTTTTAAACATATAATGTATAGAATATAAGCGCATGTATTAAATATAAATCAATGTAAATATAATATTAAATGATAACAACAATTATCACAATATCGGGAATTACCCGATTGCGATGTAAAATTAAATAAGAGTATAAATGTAAATATTGAATAACAAGGTCCTGTCGATCTATAGATGGGGAAAAGTTGCGAGGTCAAGACATAGACCTCAATAATAAAAAAAAAAAAAAAAATGGAAGAACAACTTGACCGGCGTCAAGGGATCAACACAGGAATCAACGCGATGCAATTAGCACAGAAGGAGATTCAGAAAATGTTGGTCGATTGACTATTTTACCGGCGACATGCATAGGTAGCCCGCGTCATTTGCATGAATATGCGCAAGATGCAATGACATATGTTCGTCATTATGGTCGGCCAGATCTATTCATTACATTTACATGTAATCCGAAATGGATAGAAATTATTCAATTGCTGCTTCCCGGACAAACATCAAGTGATCGACACGACATCACCGCACGTGTTTTCAGGCAAAAAATTCGGTCACTAATGAATTACATTGTTAAGCAACACGTCTTTGGGAATACTCGATGCTGGATGTATTCAATTGAATGGCAAAAACGAGGCCTACCGCATGCTCACATTCTGATTTGGTTAGTCGAAAGAATTCGGACAGATCAAATAGATGACATCATATGTGCGGAGATTCCTGCTCCTGAAACCGATCCAGACCTACATGATGTTGTAGTCACGAATATGATTCATGGACCGTGTGGCACTATCAACCGACAATCACCGTGCATGGTCGACGGCAAGTGTTCCAAACGGTATCCACGAAAATTGACGGCAGAGACCATTACAGGCAACGATGGTTATCCATTGTATCGGCGTCGATCGCCCGATGATAATGGTAGAACTATCACAACTAAAGTGAAAGGAAACGGTTTCGTAGTTGACAACAGTTGGATTGTTCCATATTCGCCACTTCTTTCCAAAACATTCAAAGCACATTGTAATGTTGAGTATTGCAATTCGGTCAAGTCAATTAAATACATTTGCAAATATGTCACGAAAGGGAGCGGTTTTTGGTATCCAAACATCCAATACCAACGATGAAATCACACGCTATCAAGTTGGTAGATATGTGAACTGCAATGAAGCAATTTGGCGTATATTTTCATTCCCTATTCACGAACGTCATCCCAATGTTTTACATTTGGGGGTGCATCTAGAGAACGGTCAGAGAGTATATTTCACAGCGTCGAATGCTGCTCAACGTGCCGAAACAATTCCAGCGACAACACTGACCAGTTTCTTTGCGATTTTTCAAAGCTATCCGTTCGCACGAACTTTGCTTTACTCAGAAATGCCACGTTATTACACTTGGAACGCTATATCGAAGAAATTTCAACGTCGGAAATAGGCGATGCAGTTCCTGGTCATCCAGATATGCGTTCTACTGATGCTCTTGGTGCTCATCCGAAGAATGATGGATGTTTCTATTTGCGGTTGTTGCTGGTACATGTTCGAGGGCCAACATCATTTGAATCACTACGAACTGTTAATGGTATCGTGTGCCTGACCAAAAAACAAAGAATGTCGTTTACCACAAAGTGCTTGAATGAAAACCCTATTAATGAATTAATCCGAGTTTTTTTTTTCCAAATCTGCACAACATAGTTTTCAATCAATTTTTTCTGACAGTTTGAAGTACTTAATTATTATTATTTTTATTTTTTTATTTTTATTCTCATTCTGTATGTATGTTTTCATCATCATTCATCATAATAAAATACTTTTTTGTTTCTATCTATATAAATATATTATTTTGTATCATTGTTTTACGTTCATAAAAGCCTAATTTAGTTCAGCTAAAAAGTAACACGACATTCATTGACTGTTAGGCGGTACGAAGTTTGCCGGGTCAGCTAGTATATAATAAAGTTAATATTAAATAAAACATCTACAATATTTTGAGAAAGTTGCAGAAACTTCTTTAAAGTATATGCGTATATGCCTATTTATTACTATTTTAAGATAATTTAATACCTGAGTGACCTATGAAAAATTTTTGGCTATTAAAAGAAGCAAAGGTAGATCAATTAGAAAGCAGCCTTAAGTCAACTAGCATCGAAATACGCAACATCCCTTTGAATAAACCGGAGACAAAGCAAGACCTCAAAACTCATGTCACGAATCTGGGTCAAGCTGTGAACCACCCGATCTTAGACAGATCAATTCGAGATATTGTTCGTATTAAAACTAAGAACGAGCCAGGACCTATAGTAGTCGAATTTACATCAACCTTTCAAAAAGAGAATTTGATGAAATCCGTCATTAATTTCAATAAGATGAAGGCAAAAGGCGAAAAGATTAATACTAGCCATCTCAAAATACAAGGAACATGTTCCCCGATTTATGTGACAGATAGTCTAACTACTAAAACTAGACGGCTATTTTATCTGGCCCGGGAATTCACAAAAACTCATCATCAAGCCAGCTGCTGGACTGCTTTTGGAAAAGTCTTCATACGACCAAAGGAGGGGTATCCAACTATACGTATAGATTGCGAGGGTGACTTTTCTAAAATAAGCTCACAAAAATGACTACAATTTAAAATTAATTTTATATTACATTATTACATAATTTATTTACGATATTGTTATAAAAACTTATCTATACACAATGGCCCTGCCGGCACTTTACATTTTATTATTCCGATTTGTTTTATTTTGGTGATTAATTTTTTACACATCATTTATTTACAAATAACACTTACAGAAACTATGCGAAAAATTCACATTACGCTATACCACTGGACAGCTCAATGCGCCTATCATAGAAACTAATAAGCTATTCTTGTTGTCATCGTAGAGTTTTTTAGAATATTCTTACATTATCAACACATGTCTTTTAAGTTTCAGTATGAAACATTCGGCCTATTTATTTCACGTCAAAATTGCAAACGTAATAATTAAATATATATATGTTCGATTTAAATAGCTCTCAGATTAGTGGCGAATTGGACAGCATAACGACAGCCGATAGCTGTACATGTGATATTGAAGAAATTTGTGTCAACATGCTATATCCAATCAATTCATCTCTTAATATAGTGATTCAAAATATTAGAAGTATTAATTGTAATCAAATCCCAGAGAATATTACATAGCTGTAATATTCTCTGGGATTTGATTATACTGACTGAATGTTGGCTTCACAATAACGATCATATACCGGATTTAAATGGTTTTAACCGTGCTTCTACAACAAACCATAGGACGCAAAATGAGGGAGTAGTGGTATACTCCAGGTCTTCAAGTAGCTACAATATAACAGAACCAAATCTCGTAGATGCTAATTGTCTTATGATAAAAGTTGATAACACCACTGTTATTCTAGCTATATATCGTCGCCCCGGTGAAAAAAACGTATCAAAATTTTTAGAATCATCAAATAATATACTATCAAGTCTAGCTTCATTTAAGAATATTATTATTGCAGGGGACATTAATATTGATATTGCGTCCACATCGAAGGACAACAGAGCGGAATCCTACTTGAATCTTTTGGCCGCACACGGTTTGCTACCTGCCCATTGCATCCCAACTCATACTCAAACATGTCTGATCATGTCTAATCATGTCATCCTCAAGACGAAATTTTCTGCAAAATTTTTTGTTGCACCTACTACTATTACAGATCACTTTAGTGTTATACTCAGTCTAGAAATGCTCTCCAATCATTTTAGACCTTTAAGAGATATCAAAAAAGTTGATTACGACTCTCTTGACAAGGCTCTCGATAAACTAGATCTTAGTCCAATACTATCAATGAATGACGTTGATGAGAGTGTTGACTTTCTTATTTCCACCTTAAATAAATTGTACTAAAATTATACGCACTCCTCAACGAAAACACATCTTAAAACCCTGGATTACAAAGGGGATACTAAAGTGTATAAGAAATAGGGATAAATTATACCAGAAGACAAGAAAAGATCCGAGAAACGAAATTCATAAATTGACCTATACTCGTTATCGCAATTACACTAATTCGTTAATCAAAAATGCTAAAAGGGAATATGAGAAATTAATAATGCTAAAAATAATACTAAACAACTTTGGAAAGTTATTAAAAACATCACATACACTAATCAAACTAGAAGTCCAGCATTAGACTTGATCACTAACAATGACCATATTGAATCAGCTGATGCAGTAAATAGATTTTTCACAAGTATTGGAAATACTGTTCTAGGGAAAAGGCAGATAGCTTACTCTCTTATGTTAACGTGCCCTGTTGTACTGAATCTCAGTCGTTTATGCTTCGACCAACAGATATACGTGAGATGGAATTGACTATTGGTAAACTCAAAAATGATTGTGCTATCGGCCTGGACGGTATCTCCAACAGTTTTATTAAAAGGTACAAAAGTATTTTAGTCGAACCATTAGTCTACATATGTAATTTGGCATTCTCGTCCGGCATCTTCCCAAAGGCTTTCAAGCGAGCACTCATTCATCCTATTCATAAAAGCGGTGACAGAGACTGTGTCAACAACTATAGACCTATATCTATACTTCCCGGTTTTTCAAAGCTCATTGAAAAAATAGTCAACAATAGACTCGTCAACTACCTCGAAGCAAAAAAGCTACTTTCGAATTCGCAGTTCGGTTTTCGCAGAAATAGGTCTACCGATGACGCAGTACATGAGCTAACAAATCATATAGTTACTAACATGGACAAAAAGAAGAAAGTGTAAGCCATTTTCTTAGATTTAGCCAAGGCATTTGACACAGTCTCTGTCCCACTACTGCTAAAAAAACTGGGGGGGATGGGTGTTCGTGGTGTGCAGCTGCAGTTTTTTGCAAGTTACCTCACAGATCGCTCTCAATGTGTACAGATTGATGGAGTGCGAAGTCATGAATTTCCTGTGGATATAGGGGTGCCCCAAGGTAGTATCCTCGGACCGACCCTGTTTCTAATTTTTATAAATGTTCTTTGCCAATTGGATATATCGGAAAAATCAATCACCGGAAAAATAATCACTTTTGCAGATGACACCGTACTAATTTTTCATGGCGATTCTTGGGGGATGCATATCGGAGTGCACAGGATGGCATGGATAGAGTCACTTGTTGGCTAAACTGTAATCTCCTGTCACTAAATGTTGATAAGACTAAATACATAGCGTTCCAATTTCGAAATTCAAATTTTGTAACACCTCAACCCATCATTGCACATTTATGCAATAGTCAAAATATATCCATTATTCCATGTACCTGCAAAGAATTGCAATTAGTAGATACAATCAATTACTTGGGAGTCACTATTGATAAAAATCTAAATTTCGAAGCACACATAGATGTATTAACTACTAGAACTAGAAAACTAATTTACATTTTCAAAAACTTAAGACATGTATGCGATCAAAAAATCTTAAGAATAACGTATCTCGCCTTATGCCAATCAATACTGATGTATTGCATCACATCCTGGGGAGGAGCTGCTAAGACCATTCTGATCAAATTGGAACGTGCTCAACGGGCTGTCTTGAAGGTGGCTCTTTGTCTACCTTTCTTGCATCCTACGAGTGACTTGTACTACGAGAGAAATTTGAAGTCCTTACAGTTCGGCAACTATTTGTTTATCGTCTAATTCTTAGAACCCACTCACTTACTGACTATGATCCTCTCATTAATGCAACAAAACATCGAAAGCATAAAATCTTTGAAACCAATGTGACTTATAAAATGACTTTATCTCATAGGTTCTCTTGTTTCTTGGGTCCATATTTATATAATAAAATCAACGCTGTTCTTTTCGTGTACTTTTTAAATAGGTTTAAGTTAAAGATGGCTCTGACGTCATGGCTACAGGGTCTCTCCTATGATGATACTGAGAATTTACTTGTACCACTAAGTTAATATTGTCAAGAATAAAAACATATTTTTTTATATTTTGAGCTGTATTAATCTAATAACACACACACACACACACACACACACACACACACACACACACACACACACACACATACACACACACACACACACACACACACACACACACACACACACATACACACACACACACACACACACACACACACACACACACACACACACACACACACACACACACACACACACACACACACACATACTCATTTTTGTTTTTTTCTGTTATTATAAATGTATTATTATTATTTTTCCATAACAACCTACTTCTTTTGTTGTATACTAGTACAAGCTACGAAAAATGTTATTATTTTTTGTCTGGGAGGTGTGAGCCTGGTGATCTGTAACACAGGTTCTTCCTACAACAGACACCAGTCTCTCACAAAGGAATGTAGCCTCACTGAAATTTTTTTAACCTTCATATTAATGTAACTACCTTTGTGATGATATAAATAAATGCATTATTATTATTATATTATTATTTTCATAGAGAAGTGGGCTAATCAGGTCTGGGCCTTACTCCATACTTGCTATTTCGTAGCAGCTGTAAAACAGAGCAGTGCACGATATCGTTTATAAAACTACACGTGCAGGCTGAGTTATTTTCTATGAAATACCTTTTGATGGCCTAAAATTTTTCGTAGGTCACTCAGGTATTAAAATATCTTAAAATAGTAATAAATAGGCATATACGCATATACTTTATAGAAGATTCTGCAACTTTTTCAAAATATTGTAGATAATTTATTAATATTAACTTTATTATTTATTTGTTTGTTAATTATAGTAGTATATTTCAATTTGCAATATTTTTGTTTATCATTGTAACATGTATTCTTACGTTTTTCGAGTGATTAAAGTGTAAATTTTAATAAATATCTCAATAACGATTAAAAAAAATCAAATTATAGTTTTTTCATTTTTTGCATTTTCTGAGAAGATTTACTATGGTAATAAATATATATTTTTATACCATCTGAAAGTAGAGATTTCATCGAATAGAAAACAACCAATTTTTGTGAAAAACGTTGATATTTTGACGGACGAATTTTCGATTGAAAATTAGGGTTTTTTTCGGTATTCAGTCAAAATGAGGTGAAAAAATAGATATTTCACATCAAATAAATTACGGTGTATTCAGGACATGAAAAGCTAAGTTTTCACAAAACTTCGTTAAAAAATAATTTTATTTGTAAAAGATAAAAATAAAAAACCAAAAACTTGGTTTTTTGAATTTTTCTCATAAAATTTGAGGTTATGTGAAAAAAAAGTAAATGCAAAAGATGTAGATCTTTTTATTACCTACAACTTTGCCATTTAACTTTTTTCCATAGGACTTGTAGTTTTGCAGGAAATTGAGATAAGCCATTTTTTTCCCTTAAAACCCCCCCTCTCCCCCTTCCCGACCTCAGATCGCCCGTAATTTATTTTTCCTTTAATTTTTGGACTATTCTCCTCCTTTTACAATGGGTTTCATCCTACTATAATTTATTTTGTTTTCAAACATTAAAAGCACTGGTCTATACTGTTCATGTGTTTTTGATTTATACAAGTAGTATTTTAAATTCAAAACTCTACTTTCTGTCTATGAGGCTTTCACGACTCAACTGCTGAAACGAATTGAACTTACAAACTTCGATATATAGAAAAAAATCGGCCAAGTGCGTGTCGGGCCACGCACAGGAAAGGGTTCCTCAGTCACCCATAATGGTACGTGGATTAGAAATCGTATCCAATGGATAATTGTTATGTTTACGTATTAATGCGTTAATTTTGTAAGACGTTTTCCAAGTAAGCGCATTGTAAAAGTTAAGCCTATATAACTCCTGAACTAACAAAGTCAACTAATCCCTTATAGTTTTCTTTCAAAGTTCATTATATGGGCCACTATCATAAATTTTTCCAGATTGTTTGAACCCGTTTAGCTTTTAGAGGAGGGGGGACGCCCTGTTTTTACAGAAAAGTGACCTTTAAACTGGAATTTCTCGCAAACGGATACCCAAAAATCGTCTTAGAAATCCTTTATCATTTTTAAAAGACCTATCTAATGATAACCCACATGATGGGGTAGCCGCGAAAAAAAAAACATCATCACTTTACGTGTAGGGACCTCCCCTACACGTAAAGTGGGGATGTTTTTTTGTACCCCAAATAAAAATATTATTCATAATTTTATTGTAGCACTTTGTCGACGTAATTACAATACATTTTCATGCTAAGTTTCATCTTTCTAGCACTTACCGTTTAGACGGTAAGTCGAGGACGGACGGACGGACGGACAGACGGACATGATGAATCTATAAAGGTTCGAAGTCATAAACTTCGGAACACTAAAAATTGAAGTTTAGGAAAGTATAATTTGTGTTAGGTTAGTTTTGGCTGTGTAGATGGTGCAGTCCTTCAGACGGCATTTAAATGATATATTGTTGTATATGTGGAGGTGGTTGTACGATGCGAATGTGGTTTTGATAGATGTTAGAGGTATTTAATAGTTGCATTTAGACTTGATACTATTATAATATATAATGGAGAGTTTGTGATTGTTTTGTGTATGAAAATACAGGCGTGAAGAATGAATAATTGCCTCGGCAGTGGCAGTACCTTTGCTTCGGCGTACAAATCATTGGTTGAGTAACGGTAGGGTTTCTTTAGCATCACCTTCAGTAATGCTCGTTGCGCCCTTTCAAGTCTGATATTTGTAGTCTTTTGTAGTCTTTGTAGCTTATGATTGATTGGCATAAGGCGATGTAAACTTTTCTTAAGATTTATCTAGGGTTATCTCGTCTGTGTATTTAAATTTTTCAGTATTCCTTTTGCAAGGTATAAACCAACCGAAGCAAAAAAATGATTAACGTCATCTAGTCTAATGCAGATGATGCGATTAGATTTAATAAACCAATAAAAAAAAGCTTTTAGTTTTGCTGAAGCGCCAAAGAAAAAGAAGGGAATAAAGTCGTTGAGTTGCGAATGCAGAGAGATCTATTTGGCAGAATGCTGGTGATTTCTCTCACCCACAAGGTTGACATTGAAAAAGTTTTGGTATTTCCACTTACCCTGACGCCAACGTCAATGTGTTATCCAGATGGTTCAATATGTAAAACCGATAAATAACAATTAGTAAAGTTAATAGAGAAGAAATTGGACAACACTATAAATCGACAACCGTTAACCGTTGATGTTTGTCTTGTTGATGTTTTTTTTTTTGTTGCATCTGATGAAAGATGTGCCACAAACCTATGACGGTATTTCTAAGCAGTTTCTAAGTACTATCTCCCAGATGAAATCTGTTCGAATTGATTTTTTCTTTGTCTTTATAATGATGGGGCCGGATTTGGTTGGAAACGATTGAAACAGGGTTGGTTGCTTCTTCTCGCCGTAAACGTTCACAATCTTTGATAGAAGTCGAAAAATATTGGTCAAAGACAAAATCAATCCGAACAGATTTCATCTGGGAGATAGTACTTAGAAACTTCTTAGAAATACCCGCAGACCCAGCGCCTCGATGCGCCCGACCACCAGGGACACTCCTGTGGTGGCCAGGCGCGCCGCCTCCTGAAAGTTTGTGACTAAAGTGTCGTCCGCGTAGCAGATTACACCCAGCCGGGGGGGAGACGCCCTCGTAGGGCCCAGTCGTATCCCATGTTCCACAGGAGTGGTCCTAGGACAGACCCCTGTGGAACACCGCACGACATGGCCCTGCGTCTCAAGACGCCATCTCGGTCCTCGTATATGACGGTACGCTCCTCGAGATAATCTGCCACCAGTCGCCTCAGGTACTCTGGCACTCCGTGGTAGCGGAGCGCTTCCCCGATGCAGCCGAATGGCAGACTATTGAAGGCGTTGGCGATGTCTAAGAACACCGCCAACACCACTGCGCCGCAGCTCACGGCCTCCTCGGTCACGGCCCTAACGCGCATTACGTCATCGATCGTCGAACGCCCCTCTCGGAAACCGAACTGGGCGTCTGAACCGATCGGGGCCAACCTCGCAGAGGTGACTGACGATGCGGGCAGAGAGTATCCTCTCGAAGAGTTTACCCGCCTCGTCCAGCAACACGATAGGCCTATACACCGTGACCGAACCGGCGGGCCGTCCCGGCTTCCTCAGCAGGACCAGCTTCCCGCATTTCCAGCGCTCAGGGAAGCGTCCGGACGCCAGGCTAGCGTCCAACACCTCCCTGAGGCGGTCCGACATGTGGTCGAGGGCTCGGGCCATCACTCTCGCTGGAACCCCGTCCGGCCCGGGGGCGGTGTTCTTGGATCGAATCCGTAGAACAGCCGCCCCTACCTCCGATTCCCTGACGGGCGGAACTTCAACCTCGCTGCCCCCGTCGTCTTCGGCTGATGCAGCCATCGACGGGGGTGTGTATTCCGACCGTTGCGGGAATAGGCCCTCGACCACTTCCTGCAGGAAGCTGGGCTGGAGACTCTCTGTAAGGGGGGGGGGGCGACGTGCGGAGCTTTTGACGCACCGCACGATAAGGGCGACCCCAGGGGTCACGCTCGAGACTCTCCAGCATCTCCTATCTACTGACATCCTTGGCGCGGCAGATGGCCAGCCTCAGAGTTTTCTGAGCTTCTCGGTACTCCTCGTGAAGCCGGTCCACCTCCTCACCGACCCCACGGTGACGTCGCCTGCTACTAGTTAGGGACCTCCGGGCACGAACGCACGCCGCACGGAGGTCACAATATTTTGAGAAAGTTGCAGAATCTGTTATAGATTATCAAAATAACAACATGTGTACTACTCTCTATTAGATGCGATATGGCAATACTCATGTTTACTCTAAGGTAATATAGAATGACCTGTGCCTTTTTAAAAATAAACGACAGTCTTGTTACAACTACTACCGTGTTTCAATAGGTTATGGGCCCAGTCCCGCATTTTCAGAGTCAATAAGTATTCAAAGTAGTTTTATTAAACGTTTTTTTGGAAACCATGTCGTCATCCAGTTATTTATTATGTGTTCCAAAGTTGAAAGGACTCGAAAACTATGATGACTGGGCGTTTGCCGTAAAAAACTTTATGGTGTTAGAAGGCGTTAATTTGGACAATATTTCACCGGATTTGAGTGCAAGTGAGCAAGTGAAGGCCAAAGCTAAGCTGATTATGACCATCGACCCTTCGTTGTACGCTCATATCAAGACGGAGACAACTGTAAACGCGTTGTGCAACAAGTTACGGCAGCTATTTGATGACACTGGATTCACTAGGAAAATCAGTCTACTGCGAACATTGATATCCATCCGCTTAGAAAATAGTGAATCCATGACAAGCTACGTGTCTCAAGTGGTTGAAACGGCACAGGGTTTAAAGGGAACAGGGTTTGAAATCAATGAAGAGTGGATTGCATCATTGCTTTTAGCCGGGCTTTCAGAAAGATTCGAGCCAATGATAATGGCGATCGAACACTCCGGTTTGGCCGTTAGTGCAGACGTCATAAAAACGAAGCTTCTGGATATGTCTTGTGATGTTGGCAACAGTGGGCCAGAGACAGCGTTTTGGACGAATCGTCGAACGAAAGCTGGCAGCACTGTTCATTCCAAGCAAAGACAAACGTCAACGTCAAAGTCAGATCAAAAGTCATCAGAAAGTAAACAAATTAAGTGTTATAAATGCAAGAAAATTGGACACTATAAAAACCAATGTCCCGAATTGAAAATTAAAATTAGTTCTGCCCTACTTTTAATGGTTTCCCACGTAGCGCCAGAAACAATTATTGCGGTGTCATCGGCATACGCGAATATTTTAACGTACTCAGGGAAACTCATCAAACACAAATCATTGACATAGATTTGGAATAAGGAAGGACCTAAGATACTACCCTGAGGAATGCCGAAAGTTACCAACTCTTCGTTACACAGGAAAGAATCGACTTTAACGGTCTGTGTGCGATCTTTAAGGTAGTCCTTGAAAATCTCCAGCGGAGTGCCGCGTACTCCGAGAATTTCCAGCTTAGAAATGAGGAGGGGGACGGAAACCGTGTCAAAAGCTTTTGAAAGGTCCAAAAATATACCGAGGCATTTGTTTTGATTATCCAGTTGTTTGGCTACAAGTTGTGTAAGTTCGAGTACAGCATCTTCTGTGGAGACTTCAGATCGAAAGCCAAATTGGTTTTTAGGTATGATTTTATATTTCTGTAAGTAGGTTTTTAGGTTGTTATTAAGAATTTTTTCAAACAGTTTAGAAATAGTTGATAAAATGGAGATAGGTCTATAATTATTGATTATATATAATTATTAATATATATAATTATTAATTATATTATATATCTGTGGGGTATATCGAAACACGGCACAAAAGTTTTACACGAAGCTATTTATTACACTGAATACACGGAAGGAGTTTACAATAGTATAGAAGAAATTTAGAATAGAATATGATAGAATTACACGAATAGTATTTACAGTAATACTAAGCAAAATAACATTAAATTATATCGTGACTAAGTAGCGGTTTTGCAAGCGATTTTTTTATAGCAGACGAACGTGCGTTCACCGTCGGAGTAGTCGGGTGAGTGTCGCCCGCGACCGAGCGGTAGCGGATCCTGGAGAACGAATCACGACGGGGAGAGGCGTTGCGCGGGCGTCGCGGTAAATGCTCCATGCGCTTGAGCAGGGTGCATCCTTCACACGACCAAATGATGTGCGGCATTTGGTGACGCCACAGTACTCCCCCGCTGAGACCGCTACTGCGGGCGAAAATAGTCAGGAAAGTGTACCCGTCTTCCCCTCTTCGTCATTCTTTCCTTGGGCTCTGGCTGTGGCGATTTTTCTACTGATGACGGTGGTATTGGAGTTTCTTGGGCCAGGTACGCAGGTTTTAAGCGGTCTATGCTTACCGTGACTTCCTTGCCTCGCACATCAATCTTATAGTATTTGGGGTGTCGTTCCACCACTTTGTAAGGTCCGGCGTAAGGCGGTTCTAATGGTCTTCGTATGAAATCCTGCCGTAGGAAGACGTGTGATGAGTCGTGAAGACTGTGCGGTATGTAGAAGGGACCTTTTCTGTGCCACGATGCAGGTTTTGGAGCAAGCTTCGCCATGTGACTGCTTAGTCGTGTTGCCAAATCTGTTACATCTTCTGTCTTGTAGTCTTCAGACGGAGCTAGGAGCTGACCTGGTAAGCGAAGTGGTTCTCCGTAGACAAGCTCTGCAGGTGACGCCTGAATGTCCGGCTTCCATGCGCTCCGGATGCCTAGAAGTACCAAGGGAAGTACCTCTGTCCACTGTGGTGTTGCGTGACACATGATGGCGGCCTTCAGCTGTCTATGAAGACGCTCGATCATGCCATTTGCTGCTGGGTGGTAGGCGGTCGTGCGATAGTGTTTCGCACCAACCATGTTAGCGATGGACCGGAACAGTTGAGACTCGAACTGACGACCCCGATCGGTTGTTATCTTGAGAGGACAACCAAATCGGGACATCCAGCCAGACACTATGGCGGATGCACAGGTCTCGGCGGTGATGTCCTTGAGAGGATATGCGTCAGGCCATCTGGTGAAACGGTCGATGACTGTTAAGCAATACCTGTAATCAGAAGAACTTGGCATGGGGCCAATTAAATCAAGGTGGATGTGGGAAAATCTAGAGGAAGGAGTAGGAAATTGGGATAAAGGAGCAGAAGTATGTCGGGTAATCTTACTGCCTTGACATTTAAGGCATTTGCGAGACCACTCTCTACAGTTTCGGCGTATCCCTGGCCATACATATCTTTGTGCCACCAGTCGCACTGTAGCGGTGTTACCTGGATGACACAGGTTGTGTAGTGTATCAAACACTTGTCGTCGGAACTGTGGTGTAATGTAAGGGCGAGGAGGTAGCGTTGAAGTGTCACAGTAGACTAATATTTCAGTGTTAGGTATTCTCACTTTTTTTAATTTCAATGAAGAACCCTTCTGGAGCAAATCTTGCAGCTCAGGATCAGTATCCTGAGATCGTGCAAGTTCTTTGTAGTCAATACAATAGGTGATCTCCTCTATTCTAGATAGGGTGTCCGCCACAACGTTATGCTTCCCAGGAATGTATCGAATGTCAGTCGTAAACTGACCTATGTATTCTAGATGTCTAAACTGTCTAGGTGATAGCTTTTCTCTTACAGTCTTGAATGCATGTGTCAGGGGTTTGTGGTCCGTGATGAGACAGAAATTTCGAGCTTCGACCATGAATCTAAAATATTTTACAGCCCCACAAGTAATAATATTATATCTTTATAGGATACACCCTCCACTGCACCATTCTTCATTTTCTCTAAGTCACTACTGTTGATATGCCCGAGTCGCGTATGCCACAGTCTTGCTTCTGATGTGTGCACTGCCGAAGCTGCTAACCCCACTGACTTCACTGTGTTTAGTTTGTACACTCGATTTTTTAAACTTGCTACTCCAATCAGCTCATTCTGCTTATTACGGATATTACAACAATTCTTCTCAAATGAAACTGTATTTCCATTTGCTATAAGCTGGCTAACAGATAGGATAGGAGGTTAGTTGTGAGGTTGGGTATGTACAACACATTTCTCACACGAATGTCAAACTGATCGTTGTTTACACATGTAGTTATTAATAATGTATCGCCGGCACACATAACTGGCATAGATGTTTTATTCGCCACAACTATTTCATTTATCTCGTGTTTCCGCATATCCCGCAAACTGTCGCGGTTCGCCGTCATATGGACACTGGCACCAGAGTCAATATACCAATCTTCAGTGCTGAATTTTCCATTAAGAAATGCTACGCTAAAAGCACCTGCTTCCTTAAGTGGAGTCATTAACTGGTTAAATTTGAATCTGCTTAGTATAAATGTAAAAAAGACCGCTTATATTCCTTTCGCGATTCGATGCAATGGCGCACCATCCGACTCCTTTGAGATCACAGCTCATTCATGTTCCAACCTGAGATCTTCTTGTAATTGTCCTGCACTAAACAGAGCAAGCAGTGTAAAATATCTCGGAGTACAAATTGACAGTGGGCTGCGATGGGATACACACGTAAACTTAATTACTACCAGAACGATGCGTCTCATTCATATTTTCAAATCACTTAGGAAGTCGGCTAACTTTGAAGTTATTATGTTGGTATACCAGGCATTGTGCCAATCTGTAATTGGATATTGCATTACGGTGTGGGGTGGCGCAGCTATGACGCACCTAATAAAAATGGAAAGAGCACAGCGAGCCATTTTGAATGTGATGTTGCGTAAGCCATTCAGGTATCCAACTGTCCAACTTTATGCCGATTCTAAGATACTAACCGTACGGCAGCTTTACATTCTTCGAACAACCCTCAGGTACCACAATGTCATTCAACCTCCAGAACACAATAAACGAAAATTTTATGCACCTCCTGTTCGTCACAAAACCTCCTTTTCTGAACATCAATTCTACACGTTAAGCCCTTACATATTCAGTAATATTAACAAAGACTTAAACATCCTACAATTTAACAGATTTAAAATCAAGCATCGATTAACTGAGTGGTTATTACTCATACTCTTAAGACCCAACGATAAATTACTAATGGGAATCCTGATTGCTGAAACCTGTCTCTTAAGATACAGGCATTGCCTAGTTTGAGAGACAGGGCTCAATTGTTTAGAACAACAATATTGTTTAACCTATTCGAACTTTTGCATTTGAAATTGCAAATATTTACTGTGTCGATTGTGTTTGAATGTTGTAACATTTCTTTTGGATTAATAAACTTTATTATTATTATTAAAAAAAAAAAAAAAAAAAAGAGATAAAGCGAACATCCAGAAATCCAACTGCATTGTGTGTTGTGAGGGTAAGCAGTCTCGCTTGCCTTTCCTATCAGCCAATCATAGGAGTGAATTCCTGTTACAGGTAGTGCACTCAGATTTATGTGGGGCCTATGGAGTCGAAATCACTTGGTGGAGCCAGATATTTTCTTCTTTTTGTTGATGACGCCAGTCGAATGTCGTTTGTATATTTTTTAAGAGAAAAGAATCAAGCATTGAAGTACTCTACTCTTAAGATCTTTTACTAAATAGGTGATGAATGAAAACTTTTTAATATTAAAGCTATGTTGAGTTCTCAACGCACTAGAATTAATAATAATAATAATAATAAGTCGTTTCTGTTCATGGTTTGCTAGCCAAGAGCCTCGACCAACACCTTAAGAGGCTCACGTTAGATGGCTGGATCAAGGGTCTGATGCAGAAGGCAGTTCTTCTTAACACGGCACGTATAGTGAGGAGGTTCCTGTCTTTGGAGCCCTAACCACCGGTTTCTTGGTCCCTGAACCCGAAGTCGGTGGTCTACTATTTTTTATATTTTTAAATGTATTTTTTATATTTATATTTAAAAATGTAATTAGTATGTTTATAGACTTGAATAAAGAGAATAATAATAATAATAATAAATCTTTTTTATTCAGGTATCTCAGACCCATACAAAATGTTACAATTATTGTGAATTAATAAAAAATAATATTAAAATTCAAACATTAAATCTATCTATAAAGTAATAATTCAATTTAACACGTTAACAGTCCGGTGTTATGTATGTGGTACACGGTGAGCGGTTCTGCCGAGTTCGTGTACCCTATGAGGTACACGAGCCGATGTGTTTCTCTACTGACCCTAGAACCACGGACTTGTCAAATTAGTTCTGTTTTCTTTGTGGACTTGTGGTCAAGGATCTAATAAATTGAATAAGTCAAAAACATGTCATATTTTATTTAAATTTTGGGTTTAACAACACAAAATAAAACAACTTTGAAAATAGGAACAATTTTTTTATTTTAAAACAAAGTTTAGAAAAACAAACAACAAAATATACTTTTTTGCAAAGTTTACATTGTGTTGATACCCTCTCGGCTTTTACACGTGCATATGGAGCAAGTCGACCTTCATCAAGGAGGTTTTGGTAGCATCCCACGCATCGTCTTCCGATCAATCGAGATCCTTTCTTGCCCAAAGACTCCAAAAAATGTGTATTTCTCAGCAGCGTATTTGCCCTAGAAGAAATCAGTCCTGATAATGGCCCGTGTAATCCTGATGGTCCTGATAATTCCAATAGCCTTGATGACCCTGCATGTGACTGCGGTGTTCCTCCCGTGCTGAAAAAGCGTATTTCACTGGGTTGGTGTTGCAAGTTCGTGCTGTAAGAGTTTTGTTACAATGGTTTCATGTACTGCTAGAATGCTCAGCTTTGCTCTCTTTCCTAGAAACATCTCGTTATATATAATCGTAGAGTTCACTACAGCTATCGATAGTAGTCTGTTGCAAATTTTTATAACACGGTAATGGTTTTTTCTAAAATGAGAGTTATAGCATGCCATCTGATCAGCCACATCAATACAATTTTTTCATTTGTTATAACTGAGGATCATGTTCGGCTTGAGTTTTGGAACACGTCCAGATTTAGAAGACATTTCTTTACCGTGGCAAGTCGACAATGTACAAACATCTCTTTTGTCCCTCCATTTCAGTACTGTCACGTTTTTATTCTTTTGTTTCACAGGAATCTCAGCGATCGCCAGTTTAGCATCCATCACATTGTTCGATAAACCTCTTCTCTTTTTATTGACTGTGCCACATAGGTCTTTATTGCGAGAAAGCAAAAATTCTGCCAAAGGGACGCTCGTGTAGTAGTTGTCAGTTGTCATGCAGCGATTTCATCAAGTAAACCTTCTGCCAATGTTACTACTATACTTCCGGAGGTGTCCAAACCAAAAACTTGCACAGACCACTGTAAACCCAAGTGTAACCTTCTGCAGAGGATAGTTTATAGATTTTTATGCCATATTTATCTGTTTTCGAGGGTATGTATTGGCGGAAAAGTAGGCTGCCGCGGAAGTGTGCCATCGACTCGTCTACTTGAGTCTGTGGTACACGTTAAGGGTACACGGTAATTCAATTCATAAGTCCGTGTACCGCCCGGTGTACACGGGTAAATCCGGGGTCAAAGACTATATTTTGTTACTTTTAATGCACCATTCGTTACGTGGACATCGAATAACGGCCAAAAAATATATAATCACACTTGGACATATGCCGTTTTTCGGAACGCTTGTATAGGGACTGTTAACGTGTTAAATCAACTCAAATTCCAATAAAATAATAACAATAACAAACATAAATAAATATTAAAAACATTGTGTCAATTCAAATTCAATCAAAATTGAAAAGTAATAAAATTCAAACAATAAATTAATAAATTCAGTTCCATAACAATTAAATAGAAATTATAAATTAAAAACACAATACAAAAATATATACATGAAGTTTGGTACAGATAGTTTAAAAGGAATAAAAAATTACTTATTTTTCTATATGTACCTTAGAACAGTGGTTCATATAGGTGGAGTCGAGCCTAGCAGCTATCATAGCCAGTATTCGATTGGGGCTGTCCCGCACTCTGCAGAGCAAGGATGCACATCGCTTTCTAATTGTGGAGTAAAAGCAATCTACCCTGGCTTCGGCAAACATTCCTGATGCGCTGCAGAAACGAGGCAGCCCCAACAACGCCCGGAACGCGTTGTTGTACTGCACCCGCAGAGCGCTGTACGCTTTTTGAGTATATTTGGCCCACAGGTTACTTGTGCAAAGCGATGTACAGTAAGCACGGAACAGGGTGATTTTCACTTCTTGTGAACATTTGGTAAACCTGCGAGCCAGCATGTTTGCTCTTACGGACAACGCCCTCCGTTCGCGCTCAATGTCTGCATCGTCTTTGAGGTCGGTAGTGAGTAGATGACCAAGGTATTTAAACTTGTGCACCCTAGTGAGAGGCAGACTTTCCAGTGTTATACTAGGAACAGTCTCAGGGCTTTTACCACCGGCCTCAAATACCATGTATTCACTCTTTCTGGGGTTGTATTTTAAGCCATGTTTCACGGCGTATGATTCGCAGCTTGCGACTAATTGCCGTATGCCACTGATAGAGGCACTCAGCAGCACCATGTTGTCCGCGTAACTCAGATTGTTTACGCAGACATTGTCAACGTAACAACCTATACGAGTACTGCTAAGTGCCTCTATCAGGTCATTCATGTATATATTAAACAGTAATGATGATGATAGTCCACCCTGTCTGACCCCACATTCAAGTATATAAGGATCTGATAACACTCCCGCCCACTTGACGTAATTGACTTGGTTTGCATGCCAGTATTTTAATATTGCTATTAATGCAAATGGAATATTTAATTTGTGTAGCTTTTTCCAGAGAATATTATAACAAACCAAGTCAAATGCCTTGGAGAGATCCAAGAAACAGGCGTAAACAGATGTGTTACGATCGGTGTAGTATTTGACAGTCTGCTTAAGGCTCAAAATAGCACTTTCTGTCGATAATCCTGGCCGGAAGCCAAACTGATTGTCATGTAGATCCGTATACTTGTTACGTTGTACGTTAAGCAGACTATCAAAAACCCTAGCAATGATCGTAGCCATGGATATTGGGCGATAGTTGGTTTTATCGGCCACATCACCAGTCTTATTTTTAAGTATAGGAACAACTATTGTTCTCATCATTGCATCCGGTAAATATGAGTGACCCACACAAAACGAGTACAATAAAGCTAGCACCCTCGACAGATGAGGACCAGCGAAACGAAGGTGCTCGACACCAAGGTAGTCGTGACCGGGAGACTTTCCTCCCCTCATTTTCTTTATTGCATTTGCAACATCCGTTGCTGTAAATCTCAACATATTAAAGTTGATGTCAGATAACCCGGTGTCAAGCTCCTCCACCGCTGGATTTAGTGGTGACCGGACCCTAAAGTGTTCCCTAAATATGTTAGAAACTTCTTTTGCGTTATTTATTCCTTGAATCATTTAAGCAAGCATCTTTTACCTTAGAAGACTGTGTTGAATCGCAATACTTAGAAACTCTATCTAACACAAATTCTACATATTCTATATGTGGTTGAATAGGGCTCAAATCTAAATAGGCGATAACGTTCCAGTAATCATTTGTAAACTTTAAATCTAGTAACTTATCGAAATATAAGCCGGGAGATCCGATTAACTTAGTGACGAGTTGACTCCCGGAAACTGCTGAAATGAATGGAGACATGTTTACACTAGACGGAGGCGGGTTTAATTTCGTCATAATGATGACGTATATGCTTCCTATCTACTTGGACTGTGACGGTATGATTTCCGTTTATCTTTGTATCTTGTAAGGACCTTTCCATACTGGAGACAGCTTTATTCTGTTTATGATGACACCGTATATAAACCATGTCGCCTATATTATACGTCACTGGCCAGAAGTGTGAGTCATAGTAGCGTTTGGAGCGTTCTTTAGATGTTTGTATGTTTTGTAGCGCCTTTTGCCTACTGTAATATAATCTGTGATTGAGCGCCCTTACGTAATCGGTGTATGTTTTACTATCTAAAGCGTCTATAGACTTAGGAATATAAGGTTTATGCCCCAGAAGGAGCTCGAGTGGTGCAAAGCCTGTTGTTGAATGGATGTTGGAGTTATAGGCTAACATCGCTATGTTTAGGTACAAATCCCAAGCATGAGCGTTGTCTTCAATTCTACAGCCATTGGAGAGGCCTATGTCGAGCAGTGGACTGCTATAGGCTGATGATGATGATGATTGTAGACAATAGTTAGTTTCTTTACAGGGAGAAGGAAAACTTGAAACAAACCCTATACCACCTGTTCCAGTGCATAGTATATACTAAAACCTCCTTACTAAGGAGAAGCCTTAGTCCAGCACTGGGCTCATAAATACTGTTATGAGATGATCAAGTTTCAGAGATTATTATTCATAATACACAAACATTCAATTTAGAAATTTTGACTTGACAATGTCACCAAATCCTACTCATTTTTCATATTAGTTTTTTTTCTAAATTCCCTTTCAATCTAAAAGATCAGTACTTCATTTTATAATAAGCATCAGATTTATTCAAGAAAGGGCAAATTGTATGTAAGTACTCATAGTGTCAACACCTTTTTTATAGTATGTGTCAAGTTTGATAAATTGGGACTCAGTATCTTCCTGTGGTCTCTGATGCTTCAAGTTTGGGCCTGAAGTGCCATAGTACCATGGTGCTGAAGATATGTACTATGGAATGTGAGGATTAATGTCCTTGCCTGTCTCGTTAACAGCAGCTGGTGCAGTACCAGCTTTCCGAGCCTCTTCTAACTCTTTAGCCTTCCTTCAATCTTCTCTGGATTTCTTTTTAGGTTCATGTTCTTCGTCGTCTTTACTCAAGATTTCTCAAGATATTTTACTTGGTTTTTGAAATCATTGATCCCTTTTCTAAAATCAATAATGTCATCGGATGTAGAATTTAGGGATCGGGTAAACTCGGACTTTTCGTTTTTCATTGCCGTGAAGGCTGCTTGCATTTCCCTCAGTATCCCGCTACAAGACGATATCGCAGCGGAATCGGAGTGCCCACCGCAAACCATGTTAGAGGTATGGTCGGTTTCTTTGTTAGAGGAAGTCGTACCTCGGAACGGGGTCGAGTCTGTGATGGGGCGACGTCTAGATACCGTACAGGACGGACAGACCTGAATGTTTCTCGAGCTGCGGGCGTGATGAAGTTCTTCTCTGATCAGGTTGAGATTTTAAGCGGTAAATTGTTGAGCAGTTCACACAGGAGGCGATTGAGTCCTATGAGTCGGATTTGGGTTTGTTACAGACACCGCACAGCATCTTTGATTTGTATATTAGTGATTACTTTTTTGATTTTCGAAAAGTTGATAACTGTTATTGCTATTGACTACTAGATGGCGCTATAATGACTTACACGATTGTTGTAAATCTATGATTCTACTATTGGCTACTAGAGAAAACTTTTACAGTAAAATTTTCAGAAACACTTTCTAAAAAATTTGGTTATCTTTAATTTAAGGAAAATCACTTCACTTAGATCGTTTTGTACACAACAGTAATTCGCTTGTTTGACACTGAAGAGACCCTGTATATAAAGTGATTTTTTCAGTTATTCACGTATAAAACTGTAAGATAATGATTGGATTGAATTACATCATTACACATCTAACTTGACACTTTTAGACTGGAAACAGGTACGTTAAGTAATTTTAACCTCTTAAAAATCACGGAGTTAAAAATATCGAACTTCTCTTGTACGCGCCCTCTCCTCTTAGATGGTTTTCATCTACTTATCGTATTTTTATTCTCCATGTCTGATAAATATACCACACTATGATTAATTAATGAAATTGGTATGAGTGGAAAACAGCGAAAAAAAGTGCGACGATCTCCCTAATTTTATTTGCAGCCGTTATATATCACTAAAGCCAGTTATGAATGTTTGAGAAACAGAGATATTAATGATCAAAGATATTAAATCTGTTTAAGATCTTAGGGCCATAGCACACTAGCTACTTTTAGCATCGGCGATCGGCAGTCGCTTTTTAGAAGCTAAATACGGCGACCGAACGCTCTACACCGCACACTTAAAAACGCCAAACGCGGAGATTGAGTCGCTTTTTAGAAGCGCGACACAGCGGCTGAACGCTACTCTCCGCACACATTCGGATGCCGGTAGCATCGATTTGGCATCTGAGCAGTACCGATACCGTGATCGAACACAGGAAGTCGCTAAAACGCGATGCAGTCGCCAAATCGCCGATCGCCGATGCTAAAAGTAGCTAGTGTGAGGTGGCCCTTAGACCCACGTGACACCATAATGTTCACGTGTTACTCTTGAAACACATATGTAGATACCCATACGTTTCTTACGGTGATTATTAATAGTACTAGTATTAATAGTATTAATAGTAATAGTAATAATTTTGTCAGTCTAAATAATGTTTTTAACCGACAAAAAAAAACAGAAAAGATTCTCAAATCGACACGTAGGTATAGTTTTCTTTTTATATATGACCACGATAACTTTCTACAGAATAGTCCGATTTTGATATTTCTTTTTTTATTTGAAAAGGAAATTGAAATTCGAATTTGCTCCTTTATAAATTTACAAAAATAATTGAAACCCTAAGGTTTACAAAACGGGACAGCTGATTGTGTACTCACTGATTGTAATATACGACAGTTAGTTAGTTTATGACAGATAGTTCTCACAGAGTGGTCCAATTTTTATAATTATTTTTTTTGGAAAGAATGCACCTCGAGGTTAGTCCCATATAAATTCAGAAAACAAAAACAATCTTAAGGGTAAGAAACTAAGGGGTGATTGATCACTCACCGATCACACATGAGTACGTAAAGATCGTACGTAAAGGGTGATGGTGATGACAGGCCCTTGTTTGTTAATTTAAATTACCTATTTCTTTAAAGTTAAAGTAATTTTAAGTTAAGCTATCTTTGTTAATTGATTGTTTGGCGCCACCTTAATATAAGTATGCTAACACTGGCTTATGAAGTTAGTTCTTAAGGTCAAGTATTAATAAGTTTATTATTTACTGGTTTTCAGTTCTTTTAGCGTTTCAATTTTTTGAAACAAAGTTGTATTATCGAATGAAATGTCAATAAATTCGTATATAATAATAACTCGTGTATCTTAGATTGTAATAATTTAAGAAAATGTATTACGTAGAAAATGTATTATGTATTCAAGAAAATGTATTTTTATTGTATGTGTTACTTCTAAGCTTTTCGTTGTAGAGATCATTTAACATAATATATTTTTAAATGTATGAACTCATCATCAATCTTACTGCCTTATTAGTCTAGTGGTTAGCGTATGCGGCTACTGATCAAGAGGTATCGGGTTCAATTCCCGGGTCGGACCAAATATTATTTGTGTGATTCACAAATATTTGTTTCAAAGTCTGGGTGTTTTCTATGTATATATGTAGGTATTTACAAAAAAAAGTATGTTTATGTATTTATATCGGTTGTCTAAAACCCATAATACAAGCTCTGCTTAGCTTGGGACTAGATGATGTTGTGTGTCAGATGTCCGAAATATTTATTTATTTATATCAATAACACTGAGATCTCCTATTCAACACTTAATATTATTACTTTATATTAAAAAGTATCCGAGCATCGAACCAAGTGGCGTGCAATTGGAGAGGCCTATGTCCAGCAGTGGACTGCGATAGGCTAATAATGATATTATACAGTATTTTATTTATTTACTTTTATAAACGACCTTTTTGATTTTCTAAAAACATAGGAATAAAATTAATCAAAGCTTATATGTTTTTGACTTAGTATTTTATTTACAAAACGTCATAACATCAGTCAGAATATGGCAGTTATTTTCTTAAATGAATAAGCTCTATTTTTAAATGATCTAGTGTTCATCTCCATTAGATTAAGGGTTTTTGGGAATGGAGGGGCCCTCAGCCTTGAAGCCGTTCTCGTCAGCGGAGTAAGAGATGCTCTGAGTGTTCCCCTCGGAGTCTATGTAGCTGTAAGAGCCCCTGACAGTAAGCACTTTTACGGGTTTGCCTTCTTCGTTAGCGACATCAACCAATGTACCTTCTTCTTGACGTATGTATCCATCGCTAGTTTCCACTCTATAAATTTCATTAAAAACATTAATGTATAACTAAATAAAGTAAAAGATTTTATGAAAACAGTTTTACTAAGCTATTACTTAACTACTAGTTACGTAATAGCTTAGTACAACTGTTTTAAGAATGAAATATGTGCACATTTTTTGTAAATAAAATGTGAGCCGTCACGGGACGCCTGGCAGATGTGAAACATCGCCATTATTTTGTAAAAGTAATATGCAGAAAAGAACATATTGTAATAGGAACTAAATATGTCATAATGATAAAATAAAATATTACTAATTATTAAAATAGTACAGTACACACTACTGCATATAGACTGTATATATATACCATCGTATAGCGTGCCGTGGCGACGCGTCGCCAGGCCAGAAATCTGTTTTACGTGCGGCTATAGATGTTTCACATCAAAAGATTACTAACAGATAAAATAGTACTTACGAGTTACGGTAGGAGCCATCTGGTCGTTGATCAATTTCAGAACGTAGGATCTTGACTTCTTCAGGCGCTGATGGGGCAGCCACAGCGACGGCCAGTAAGGCACAAGCGACAACAAAGATCTATAAAAAAAAAATCTATTATATTACAGGTATAATGAAGTTGGTAAGTTTAAATTAACTTACCTTTTACCCTTCACGTTCTATCAGGTTTTTATGTTTAGAGGAATTACTATTGTGTCAGCTAATTCAAAGTGCTTATGAAACATAGAAGGCAAATCTTATTTCATATTAAAACATACAGGTATGTTTTATTTTTATCAGTAATATACAAATTATATTTTAAAATAACATCATAATTTTGAATAAATTGTTTTATATATTATACGTACCAATTTCATGTTGATAGGTTTGTTTCGGAAGCTAAGTGACGCGCTACTGATACGAAGACGACTGCGACCGAATCTTTTATACATTTCTAACGTACTGTCTGATGTGTATGGTCGCTAAGCCGTATTCATTGGTTACCATAGTAAGATATGCGTGAACACTTTAAAATGCAAATTTTTTTTATAGGTATGAATTAAAGAAACCTTTTTTCTTAATAATTTAAGTAGTGGCGGTTATCTACCAATTTTACTATAACAAAAACAATAATATACACACTACACATACATCAATTAATTTTTACTATTACAAGACCTACGTCTCCCAGACTAGCATTGGACAGCTTCTGGTCGTGATGATGATATTATTGTATTGATATTGGAAATCATCTATAACTAACTATCCCAATAATAATTATCAAGGCTTGTAAGGTCAGATTAAAAAGTAGCTTTTTTTACTACTTTTGGATTTGATTAAACATAATTTTTTGAGTGATCCGATTATGTGATTCAGAGTTTAGATGTATTCTATGAATAATACGTATGTATTTACAAAAAAAACGAATGTAAATATTATCGTATATCAATTGTCTTTTTATACGCCTGCCAAGGTGACTCTCCTATGCCTGCTGGAAAACGTGAGTAGAATCCAAAAGTGGGGGTCGCCATGCTCACTGCGAATGCAGACAGAATGGCAACCTACATTATGGCGGCCTAGTGACATGCTTTTTAACGCCCGCTTATAGGACCCGGGATACAAGCTCTGCTTAGTTTGGGACTAGATGATGTTGTATGTAAGATGTCCGCAATATTTAATATTTTATTTAATAATGTAACTAAACTAACTAAAAGTATGAGATAAAACGTTGTGACCATAAACATTTACCACATCTATTGGGTATATTTCATTACTATAAATGTTTTACTTATTTAGTACTTACTTCATATAATCATTACACTATAACTCAGACATATTTTAGTAACAATTTCATAATACCAAGTCCCAGTGACAAGGTCATCGTTTTAAGGTTAGTTTTAGGTAAATATCACCAAGAAACATTTACACACTGTTGATGACACAACGATTTCTATAGGAGTATAGTATGAGTATATTTGAATTTATCCATTTACATTTCCGTAACTCTTTTTTTTCTATTCATTCACTCTGTAGACGACTTTTGCTAGTGCTAACTTTAAGTCTGAATTTTATTTAACCTACATCTCAGCCTCTCAAAGCCTGTTGATGATGATTAATTTTAAATTTCTTTTCCACTCAAGAATAATACACAATAATTTATGGGAATGCCAGGTAGTATATCATCCGGTCGAATGGCAAAGAGAGAAATCGGGATCAAGAGGGTGGAATGCTATGGCAGAAGAAACACACGCATGCTGTGGCAGGCATGGCCTTAAAATTCAGGGCTGTGCTAGCCAACGTGCTGTCGGAGCCGATCTGCCGAGCTTCAAAGCTTGGACAGAGAGGACCGACTATGTCAATATCTAGCGCTTAAAATTCCTCTTCCTTAATTAATTGAAAAGCTCACTCTCAAAGGTTAAGACAACACATTACAAAGCTACTAGAATAGAAGTTAGCTAGAGATAGTGCCCTAGTCATGGCAGTATTTTCGCTGAACAAAGTTTGGGGATGTTTATCCGTCGATACGAAAAAAGATCAGAAATAACTAATAAGGAGAAACATCCAGGCCTAATATTACTATTGCTTACGTAATGCTCCATCTAAACAAGTTAATTGACACAAGATTTACTAAATATACTACTACTATAAATATACGACCATAATATAAAGATACGACCTTACTACTACTTTTGTAATCTACTTTTCAGATCCAGACTGTTCAGATCCTTTAAGTTTGTGAAGATGTCATAGAGTAATTACTACTAGAGAAATATACGGGTTAGAGTATGAAATTGCAGATTTGTACCGAAAAAATCAAATTAGTTTTTTTTTCATTTAACATTTATTTAATGCCTGCCATTACTATCTATACATTGCTGCCACCTAATAGGAAGGTCATTTATGCCTTTGCGATAGAACTCTAGTGATCTAGATTCTAAAAACTGTGTGAAAGCATTATGTACTGCCTCCTGGGAAGAAAAGTTTTTATAACGTAGAAAATTTTCCAAATTACGAATAAAATGGTAGTGCGTTGAAGCAAAGTCTGGCGAATGTAGAGGGTGACAAATGGCTTCTAATTGCAGTTCCTGTAGAGTTAAAACGGTTTCTCGTGCTGTATGAGGTCTCGCGTTATCATCGAGCAATAATAGTGAAGATCAAGAAGAAGTTTTTCCATCATTGTTAGGAGTTCGGCACAGTAGACATCTGCCGTTTTTGCTTGTTCAGATCGGAGAAATATATAGTGAATTACACCATGCTGAGACCACCAAACAGTTACCATTACCTTTTTATTGGTAAGCTTTGCTTTAGGACACTGTTGCGGCGTTTGACCTGGGGTCAGCCATTGCATTTTTCGCTTATGGTTATCGTAAAGTACAATTCGATTTAATATTCCTTCATTTCTGTATCGATTCAACAAGGCAACACAAGTTTCAACCCGCGTTTTTTTTCTGCAGATCAGCTAAATTATGAGGCACTTATTTTTCATATTTTTTTATTTTATTGATTTGACGCAAATGAGTCAATATTTTTCTAATTCCTGGGCAGTTTGGCTGGGCTCGGCTTCTAACATCTCTTTCAATTCATTGTTATTCACATGTGTGAATACCAATTAATTGTTATTCACACATGTGAATAACACACGTGGTTCGTTCTTCAAATCAAAATTTCCATCACGAAAGCGTTTAAATCAAAATCGCACGGTGCGTTAATTAGCAGTCCCCTCTCCAAACGCAACATTGGTATTGCGAGGTGTTTCTGCAGCATTAGTTCCACGTCGGAACTAGTATTCAAAAATTACTCTAATTTTCAAAGTATCCATCTTTCTTGTCTGAGCTGCATAAAAAAAAACAATTGAAAATTGATAATCGAATGTTTCACATTTTTTACAAGAAGAACCTCATAGATACGATTTCAAAAAGTTTCACTAAAAATCTCAAACCATGAAGGTTCTATGTCCATTCGAAGTACCTATTACAATAAAACGGTAATTTCATGCTTTAACCCCTATTATTTGAAATCTATTCAAGCCTGTGAAGTACGGAAGAGGTAAGGCACTTTATTCTTTCTTCCTTGCTATTGCGAAGAACAAGAAACTAGCTATTTTAGTTTATCGGGTAGTCAATGTGTACACAATTGAAATTTTTAGCTCTGCAATATTTTTCAATTTAATATTATATAGTACAGTTTGTAAATGCCAATATAGTGTTAAAACTAACTTATATCCTCTAGTGCAATAAATTCACTTATTTTTTTTTTTCCTTTCTACACTCTCACTGCACCGACACAAGTTTATATTTTCATCACAATGGATTTGTACACCAAGCTTTCATCCTGCATGGAGGAACTGTCCTCTACTTTTGAAAGTCGGATGACCCAGTACGAAGAAGACTTGAAGAATGCAGCGGGCTCGGACACAACTCATAAAAGTATATCCAGCCTCTCACGTGACTTTGTGGAGTTTAAATCCCTTATCTGGAAAACCTTAGGTATGTTAAAGTCCCAAATGGAGCTGTTGTCACTTGGTCTGGACAGACATGAGATGGCCTCTAGAAGAAAAGTTCTATTGCTGCATGGTTTGGAAGAAAATAATGAGGATGACCATCCCTCCCAGGTAATTTTATTGTTATCCGACAAACTGAAACTGTCTAACATCACAGCCAAGGATATTGAATCTTGTCACCGTTTGGGAATCAATACCAAGAAACCACGCCCTCTCTTATTACGTTTCAATAGCCTTCATCAGAGAAACGAGGTCTGGAACAACAAGACCAAGTTTAAGGGCACCGGGTTGACATTATCTGAGTTTCTTACAAAGCCTCGTCACAATGTATTTATGGAAGCCCGTAAACATTTTGGAATAACGAACTGCTGGAGTTCTGATGGAAAGATTGTAGTTCAGCTCCCTGACAGTGCGCGACGTAGGATTGAATGCATCTCCGAGTTACGCAAACTGTGTTCGGAATATCCATCATCACAGCTACAGCCTGCTGAACCTACAAGGTCTAAACCGAACCGCACACCTGCATCCATTACTGAGAAAAGGTCCCGCAAGCCAGCTAAGTAATCTAGGCTGTAAACAAAACACTGTGCATATCCATCCTTCTTGCATATAATCATATTGTTTTATTTTTTTTTTATTTTGTACTGCTTGAGTACTCTTTTACTCTTAATAATTCGTGTACTCTTAATAATTCATATCAATTTTGTTATTTCCTTTGTTGATGGAGGTAATCTTCATTCATGTCAATTAATTGTCAATTATGACTCTTCAAGTTTGACATTTTTCACTAATGTCAGTGCGTTTAGTTTTTAAATACTCTAACATTTTGTAAAACCTTTTAGTGCAATGAGGATATGAAGACTTAGAAAAAAAAAAGGCACAAACAGAGAAGAAAGTTTATTTATTGGTAACTTATTTATTTATTATTATTGTAATTATTTTATTTCAGTTTTTAATTTATATTATATTGTACCTTATTTATGGCCGATTATTGCGATGAGAGTTTCGCATCTTGCTTAACTCCTGAGTCTTCTGACGGGGATTACGCCAGTGCATGTAGTGATAGTGAGGGTGATCCTATCAACTTGAACAAACAACTTTTTAAAACTTTCGGCTCTTTTCATAATTTTTTCAATGTTGTGCATATCAATGCACAGAGTATTCATGCTCATTATCCTGACATTCTATCCTCCTTCGATCCAAATCTTATTCATGCAGTCCTTATCTCTGAAACCTTCCTTAAACCCACACTCCCTTCTTCTCAATATGCATTGTCAGGCTACCGGCTCATACGGAATGACAGAATAGGCAAGGGCTATGGTGGGGTTGCCATTTATTTACGCTCTGATTTCACCTTTAGGATAATTGACCAATCCCCCAGTAACTACTCAGGCTTCGCAGAACACCTTTTCCTGGAACTCATATTCCACCACACTAAACTTCTTGTGGGTGTGTATTATAGCCCGTCTTGTCATATCGATTACTTTTCCTCCTTCGAAGCTAAACTAGAGAATCTATCACCCTTATACAACGATTCCATCATCCTTGGGGATTTCAACACGTGTCTACTCAAGACTGATGCACGTAGCCGAAAACTCCTATCCATTGTCTCCTCACTCAATATGCATATTCTCCCTTTAAACGCAACACATTATGCTCCTCATTCTACCCCCTCTCTCCTAGATCTAATCCTTGTTTCCAACTTAAATAAAGTTGCTGCACACGGACAGCTTGCCGCGCCTTTCTCATACCATGACCTAATTTTCCTCTCTTACAAAGTCATCTCTCCTAAACCTAAGTCCAAATTCAGTATTTTACGCAGTTTTAGAAATATTATAGAACAGAATTTGAGGGATGATGCAAAAAATTTAGATTGGTCTCCAGTTTTCAATAGTGGCGATATTGACACTAAAGTTGAAAAATTCAACAAAATACTTATAGATCTATATGATAAGCATGCGCCGCAAAAAAAAGTAAGAATTAAAAATCTTCCTGCACCTTGGCTCTCCGAAGAGATCAAACAACTTATGTCCAAGCGGGACAGAGCCATGAGAAGATATAAAAAGTATTCATCTGATGAAAATTGGTCAATTTATAAAGTTCTCAGAAATCGCTGCAGTCGTCTGTGTAGAGATGCTAAAAGACGCCACATTTATGAATCCATAAAGAATTTCAACTCACCACAGGTATGGCGATTTCTTAGATCTCTCGGTATTGGTAAAGCTACCAATGACGCTACTACTGATATTGACCTTGATGTTTTGAATTCACATTTCTCCACTCCACCGGCTTGTGTAGATAGTTTGGAAAAATCATCTACACTTACCTATCTGTTTAGTCTTCCTGTGCCGCAATGTACCTCGTTTTCTTTTAACCTAGTTGCAGATTGTGATGTTAAGAGACATATCCTATCTATCTCCACTAAGGCTATGGGTGACGATGGTATTCAAACTCAAATGTTATGGCCTATTCTAAATGAACTCCTTCCGGCTATCACCCATATTGTAAACTACTCTTTAATGAACAGTGTGTTTCCATCGTCCTGGAAGAAGGCCCAGGTTATCCCTATACCCAAAATATCCAACCCATCCTTAGTTTCTCATTTTCGTCCTATATCGATACTCCCGATCCTTTCCAAAGTGCTTGAGGGTATCGTCCGAAATCAATTGAGCTGTTATCTATCCTCTAATTGCCTGTTGAGTCCATTTCAATCCGGTTTTCGCTCTGGACATAGCACGGTCACCGCGTTAGTCAAAATAACAGATGATATACGATTAGCGATCGAAAATAAACAATTAACAATATTGGTACTATTGGACTTCAGCAGCGCCTTTAACTCGGTTGATTTCGACATACTTTTAGGCATCCTGGCGTCTCTAAATGTTTCTAAATCTGCAATCGCTTGGTTTAGCTCCTATCTTCGGGGTCGCTCGCAAATGGTCCGCTCGGAGGAGACGTTCTCCAACTGGTGTGACCTTACTGCAGGCGTGCCTCAAGGTGGCGTATTATCTCCTCTACTCTTCTCCATTTTCATTAATGCTATCACTAATGTTATTTCTTCTCGTTATCATCTTTATGCGGACGATCTGCAGCTATACCGCCACTTTAAGATTGAGGAAGTTGCAGAGGCTGTCACTGCCATCAATACTGACCTACTGAACATCTGTTCTTGGGCAAAATCCTTTGGGCTGCTTGTCAACCCTGCTAAATCTCAGGCAATCATTATTGGTGGCAGGTACATCTGTAACAGTCTTGACCACACTGCGGTACCTCAAGTATTATATAATAATACTGTTATACCGTTTTCAACAGATGTTAAAAATCTCGGAATCTTTATGGATTGTAACTTGTCGTGGACCACGCATGTGACAGAGGTAAGCAAAAAACTGTTTGGGTCTTACCACTCCCTCAAACGTCTTCAAAGCTTTCTTCCTTTACAGACCAAGATACTGCTTTCTCAATCCCTTCTCCTTCCCCTTCTTGACTATGCTGATATTTCCTTTCTCGACGCCACCGAAGAACTTTGGGATAAGCTTGAACGGTTGCAAAATCTGTGTATCCGTTTCATATTTGGCTTGAAAAAGTACGACCATGTTTCAGATTTTCGGAAAAAACTAAATTGGCTTCCTATTCGTCGGCGTCGTGATGTTCACATTCTCTCTTTACTATATTCCACGCTATACAACCCTAACTTTCCTATATACCTCCGTGAGCGCTTCGAATACTTTGTTCCTAGGAATAACCTCTGTCGCTCCTCATCTTCTCTCCTCCTTCGAACTCCTTCCCATAAGACAAGTCGCTATGATAAGTCATTCACTGTTGCGGCTGTGCGGCTATGGAATGCCTTGCCGCTTGCAATACGTAAAAGCCCTTCATTAACTGTGTTCAAAAAGAATACCAGGGATTATTACCTCTCCCTCCAATAATTAGGCCCTTAGAATGTAGTATATAGTCTTTATTTGTTATTTTTCTGCATATTTTATTGTATGTATATGTAGTTATATGTATATGTATGTATGTGTGGATGTATATATATATGTATATGTATATATGTATGTATAAGTACGTATGTAAGTAGGTATATTCTGAAAATTAAATAGATATTGCCACAAGAATGAATGACCTTAACTTTCGGTATTTACATAATCTTCTTTTCTGATTTTTGAAGTTTATCCAATGTTAGTACACATGATTTTACCGTTATCTAATCTATCCTCTATTCACTCTAGGTTCGCTGGAAGAAAACTCAGGTTTGGGTTAAGCTCGCCTTTGTAAATGTAATCTCCTTTGTAAATAAAGTAAGAAAATGTGTGTACAATAAAGAATTAAATATTTTAAGTTTTTTATAAATATTTAGGGATTTTGGGTTGAACTCCAAGCTTTTAAGCTACTAGCTTTTTTTAATTACGTTTATGCAATCAACATTTATTTATATCCAAATAGTTGTAGAAATATAATAATAATAATAATATTTTATTTCATTGACCAATTATAATCATACATATGTTACAGTATAGGAGATTTAATATAAAAATATTTCTTAAGGTATTAAATAGGCTAAATTATAGATTAGCGTAAAACTAACGAAATCTATTAAATTATACATGCTTACATTAGTAAAAATTTTATATTAAGCTCAAAAAATTAAATAGCTGCTTGCCTGAGCTAGGGTAAACCTGTGTTTCAGGCGTTCGCTTGACTCAGAATTGAGCTGTTAGTTCTATGTTACTAATTTATACAAGAATTAAAATATAAAAGTTATCAATTAAAAATAAAAATTAAGTACTACAAATGTGTCTACCAAAAAAGCGAATGATAATGGCTGATACAGACTACTTAAATGTTTCTAAAATGTTTTCTGTGTCTGTATAGTTTAATTTACCTATATAGGTTGTTAGTGTCATCTTGCAATTTTTACTGTTTAGGCTGTAAATGTTTAGTACCCTATTAATTCTGTTGTACAATAGTGGTCCTAAGAATAAATAAAATCTATGAATGAATCTATGACTAGTTTGAGGCCTGGTACATACTATGTCCTTTCTTCTCTTATCCAACGGTCTGAAATTACTATAGGAAAGTTTAGAATGTTGTTTTAAAATTGTGTGCAGAATAAATAACTGTCGAACTGTTAGTACATCACACGCCATGTAGAGCTGGTGTGTGGGAAAGATGAATGGGCGGGATGTTGCTACCTTGAGCACGGCTCTTTGGGCTCGCTCTAGAGGCAATAATATTGACTTGGCCGCACCTCCCCATGATGATATACAATAAGTGAGTATAGTTTGACATAACGTTAAATACACTTGCTTTATTAATGTATTATCTGCTACATTACGAAGTGTTAGCGGAGTCAGGTCAAATTATACACAGATATCCATTTTCCTGAAATACTTTAATCAATCTCTATGATTTTACAAATAATCCAATTGACTATGCGTAGTGTTGTACTCTTTGCAATTAACTGCCGTCTCTCGATCTGACATTTCTTTTTATAATGGCCGCTTGCACAGTGTTGCCAACTATATCGTAAAAATCAACAACTCGATAATTTATTTTAAATCGATATTGTTTGAGATAATTATAAAATTAGATACACTTCATTTTATTCTTTTCTTTTTTTTTTTTAATTAACAGTATGGAACGCTAACAGACGGCCATTCTGCAACAGGAATGTCCCCATTCCTAAATTTAGCTCGGCCATTCTATTGTATAGGGTATGACCTCATACCCATAGTAATTATTACATCATGTAAAATTAATAATGCAGACAATAATATTAACCTTCTTTTTCTGCGAGCTAAAAAAAAAATGTACCTAACTGCATCTTTTATCCAAATGATTTTCTACAATACACATTTTCTTATAATATACAATTAACGATAAAATATCTTCTTGTAAGCTCCATCCGACGACCAGTTGACTCTTCATAACATTGCACTCTCATTTTCACAATTTGGACAAAGCTCCCGTTTAGCCATCCGAAAGCCACGGTCTGCTTGTCTCCTGGATCATCACACTGTATAGTAGGCCACCCGAGAGCCATTACATTTCAATCATTGCCGTTTAGCCACCCGAGAGCCACGGTCAAACAGCAGCCTGTCCTCTTCGACGCTGCCTCAGAAGGTCCGGACATTGCCGACTCTCCGGTGTCGACACCAATCTAAACTGTATTAATACAAAACATATTAATGATATGGGAATTGGATATGAGTAACCGGCCATTTCCATGAAAATTCCACATGTTACACTTAGGAATCTAACTGTGATATACATATTATCAAACAATTGTATACTTATATAACACCATAATAGCTTCAGTTGAATAATAATGTTGCGCTTTTCATATTTCAAATATGAATCACTACATTCACTTTTGTTGCTTATTATTGGCGATAAACTGAAAACTAATCCATGGTTCATAGCGGCTAGTGAGCTCAGAATCGTCGGATTATAGTGTTGAATTTACCCGTTTGCTCGAGGCATGGCCACTTCATTAAGAACGTGATGGCACTAGTTGAGGTAACGAAGTTCTTAAACTCACCAGACGTAAAACTATTGCCCTGGTCTGATATGATTATTTTCGGGCATCGAAGTGTTGCAAAAATATCTTCGAGTGCTTTAACCGTCTTAGACCTAGTATTCCCAACAGCTCTGACAAATATAGATTTATTAAACCCGTCGATTACACTAAGGAGGTACGCATTCCCTCTTTTACTTTTTAGAAATGGACCTACATGATCGATGTGGATGGTATGAAATTAGGAACCCCGATCTCTTTTCTGACATTTTTGTTGTATGCACAGTTAATGCATGCAATTTACTTACTTCTTGAGGAAGCGGTTCATATTGATATGTCTCTTCATCAATTTTTGGGGACCAATAGTCGGATCCAATCTTCTCAACCATTTTTTTGGTTGGGAAATGATTCGCTTCGCCGTGATTAAGCTAATATATCCTACATCTAGCCAGTTGGGCACCACCCATTTTAATTAAAATCTTACACGCCCATATATTTTACCATCACGTAATACGTAGTTATTGATATGTCTCTTTTTTTAATAAGCTTTATCCGTGGATCTGTCATTTGTACCTGTGACGACTTTAACATATAGCGCAACGGAAACAACAGTGCCATTCACCGAAGAAAAACTGGCGCCGATTAATATATATAAAACATCTCAACACTAACCGACACATACTTCTATATTCATGGCATTAAGTTCGCCTTTGAACAACATGTGCAATAAGTTTAAATAAATAAATAAAAATCCGTTGGGCAGTGGTCCCGCTAGGCACTATCACCTCGCCTGGCCGGAGGATCATCTCTTTGGGTTGGGGGGGGACACGAAACCCGTTCCTCCACATAATCTATGTTACTAATTATGACTTGTGATGTTTCAAATATCTACTTCTTCTGCAATACTTGTTGATGAGACAGGATTTCTGCTCAAAGCATGTTATGCCCTGGCCAGTACTAGATGCTGAATTTATGTTCCTGTAGCATCAGCCACCACTTTGCAAATTTAGGAATTAAATCTTACTTAAGGTGGTACGTAATGCGCTACCGTCTGTTATAATTTTGAGTATCAGACCAATAAACGAACCCTAAATTTCTTCAAGTGCCAAAACGCTTCTTCACGCGTTGTTCGGCGGCTAAAATAAGCGACTGGTCTGAACGGATATTTTTCATTAGGTCTCTGAAGTAAGATGTTTCCCGTTCCTAACTAGCTTTACGTTTAAGACCTAAAATAGCTTCCAGCTTGTTTAATGCCTCCTCAAAAGAACTGTCCGTAAACAATAAATAATCTAAAAAAGGAATGATCAGTTCAAATCGTTCAGCTTCAAGAGCCTTATCCCTACTAATATTATAGATGCGAAAGCAACTCTGTCTGTCTGTTACGCTTTCACGCCTAAACCGCTGAACCGATTTTGATGAAATTTGGTATGAAGATAGACTTGAACTTGGGAAAGGACATAGGCTACTTTTTGCCGCGATAACCGACATACACGCGGGCGGAGCCGCGGGAAAAAGCTAGTTATTCATACTTTAGAAAACTGCCGGGATATTTACCGAAACCGAATGGCATCCTAGTGGACTCGGCTCTAACGTGACGTGATTCCTCAACCACAGGAATTTGATGATAGCCGGATGACAAATCTAGACTTGTGATTCACCACCAAGACGATCGAGATGGTCGTCTATAGTAGACATCGGATGGCTGTCCTTTACCGTATTTTTGTTTATTGACCCATAATCAACGCAAAAGCCTGTATTCATTATTCTTTTTTCGAACTAAACTATTGGGCTAGCGTAAGCCGACTGTGTTCGACTGTTGACTGTGATTTCTTTATAATATTGTTACTAAGTAGTTCGCCTACAATATCTGGAATCTTTACGCACTCTCTAAAATAAAGTTTACACGGCCTATAAGTGATAGGCGTCTTATCACTTAGACGCACTGTCATTTCCATTTGGTTAGTCAAGCCAGGTTTTGCATATTGAAATGGAAAGCAGTCCTTGTATTTGTTTAAGAGGTGTAGCAGGCTGTTTTTTTTTCGTATCATTTACTTTGAGGCCGATATTTAAGATATAATATTTAACAGAGTAATAGGTTCCTTTTTGAGTCGGTTCTATGGCGTGCATTACAAGACTGATTGCTAAGATTAATAAAATTCCAATTCAAAGCTATAGATTGTGTTGTAAATAATTCTCGTTTATTCAGTTATACAGCCCGCGATAACAATTTTAAATTGGTCAGTAAAATAGGGTTTTGTGACAAATTACCGACTATACATCGACTCCCTCATAGTTGAGTGCCTCTTACATCTTCGAGGTATCGTCGCTGAAGAAACCCCCTAAACCTTGTCTTGACTCTAATCTATGTCTCTCGTATTTTGTTGTGATTTGTTTTCGAAATAGCAAACAACCTGTAAATCCTCTCCTTCTCCTTTCTCTCACTTTGTTTCACTACATGACCACTAAAGCCTTGTAAGCGTGACAACCTTGTAATAAAATGTCTCGGTGATTGGTAGCGTATGCGATTGCTGTGCTTGAGGTCTCGGGTTTGACTACCGAGTCGGACCAAATGTTCGTGTGAAACACTAATATTTGTTTCGGAGTTTGAGTGCCCCCATGTACAATATGTATTTACAAAAAATGTATATTTATTCATATATCAGCTGTCTAGTATCCTTCATAGAAGTTTTGCTTAGTTTGGGACTAGAAGGTTTTGTGTGCAAGATGTCCCAAATATTTATCTATTCCCAAATTCCCTACATATGAACCAGGAAAAGGACTAAATGAAAACGAAGACTAAATGTCCAGGAAAAGGTCACGAAGGACATTAATTCTCTCACTAAGTGGAAATCATCGTGCTAAAGGACCAGATCGGTGCTAGTCTTTTGAACAGTAACAGAAGGTGGTTATTTCAACGACTGTCCAATAAGGACGTCTGTTTTGAATAAATGCTCTGGCATAACAAATGCTTATATGTCAGCCTGGACAGCGTCTACAACGACGGTTACAAATATTCTAGAAATCGTTTCTACAGTACAAGTAGCGAAACCTTCAACAACAGGAAGTCTTGTTTTTACCGGAACGACACTAAGATTTTTAAAGACAACAACTAACCATAGCGACCCACTGGTCTCCTCTCAGGAGGGGCCTAAAGTCACACGCCCCCACGCCGGCAGAGTTCGGTCTGGGGACCGGCAAGACAAGCTGCGGCTACGCAATCTTGGCGTTGGATGTTTTTAAGCCTCCCGAAGGCCTCCAACTAAGCTTCACAACCGCTATCCCAGGACGACCACCAGGACCGACCGCCTAACGTGACCTCCGAATCACGGATACGCTCACAACACCTCCAATCTAGGACCGACCAGTCTGTCGCTGCCTACCCTCGGCGACCGTCTCCAATTACCCAAGGCCACTTGGCAATTAGCGCTTCTTTTTAACAACAGATTTTCGGATTAGTGTGCATTGACTCCCAAACTATATACGCATTAGATCGATGTTTAAACTGGAAACTACAGACAGTTGTAAACCGTTCTTTATATAATATAAAATATTGACATTACCTTCTTTTGTTTGATGTGAACGTGATCAGCGTTTGTTTGATGCGGTTCCAAGGAACAGACGTGACAATTCTAAACTCTGCCTTCACGGTACTGAAACAACTTTTATGCGCAAAAGTATTTTCTGTATGGCTTCGACCATCTACAAGAAACTACCAAGATCGTGAAAATTGCTAAGTACTTCTATTTTTAAAAAATAAAGTCAAGAACTTTTTATTTGAAAGCACTTTTTATGACATTTTTGGATTTAAGAAAGAGGACGGTCTTCCCTGCCTTTGAATGGTTGATGTGATCATAGATATTTTGTTGATTGATAAGTTGCTAGAATAATACTAATAACTGATAGGACATAATACGAATATGACAGATTAACATTGTCTATCTGTATTTTTGCATAAAATTAAATTATTATCCCAATTTTCATTTTACAATACAATTTACATTGACATTTACTTCTTTTTGACGAATTAGAATATTATTGTTTGTCTTGATTTAAAATATTTTGCGAGGCTATATTGTGATAAACATTAGGATTGTCTATGGCGTGTTACCAATTCGTATGCCATTAAATGCGGCCAAACATGACCGAGACTATTTAAATTACTGGTGTCTTGCATGCAATACACGTACACCATGTTTATACAAATAAAGACTATCTATCTATCTACGCTGATACCGGTATATCCACAGAAATAGTTTTAAAATACTTACTGCTTGATTGTTCATTAACTGTGATTTGTAAGAAGTTTTGTGTAGAGTTGTTATTTTTAGTATATAATTATCTTGTGATAACTCTTTGGTTAAGAACCTATCGGCTCACAATTATGTGTCATATGTCCCAACCGTGAACATTTATCGCATCTCTTTAATGGTTTAGTATAGTTACGGTTCGTTTCACCACAATTCTAGCCTTGGAAGTTGAATCAAGTTCCTTATCTGTCATTCGAGGGTGCAGATTTATTTGTGGTGTATAATTCGACCTATCACCTGACGACATTTTGTAGTTTCTTTTTAAGGTGAGGACTACATTTGCAACACTATCATATTGGGTACATGGTGAATGCCGTAGGTATTAGTATGGGGCGAAACAAAGACAGAAAACTGTTTGTAGACTTTTGCCAGTTACACACATACTCATGTTCTTAATATTATCGCGAATTCCCGTTTACAGTAAAGACAGAAAAGTAAACATTTTTTTTTATATTTTTTTTTATATTTTGGTTACATTACCCATGCTGCACTTTTGATGGGTAGTCAGGTCATATAGGTCACATATGTTTACACAGTTTATGATGAAATATGCTACTTATTCGTCTTCAAATACAGAGTAGGTAGGTGACTAAACACTATTGATCTGAGCTTAAAAAATAACTATAAACAATAGGCGAACAGGAAATTTTATTTGAGCTCAGTCTTAAAACTACTCTAAGTTTCATGATTGAAGAAACAGTGTTTAGGGACAAAGCTTAACTATCCTTATTTCGTTTAATCTCGTAAGAAATGTCTACGTAATATGTACCTTTTAGGTATTCGTACAGCATGCATAAGTAGTAATCACATTTACAAATTCATTTTACGATATCCCGGTACTTATTATTACTATATTATGATATAACTATTACGCAATTACATAATATACTTATTTATAATTAAACTAACTTAATGCTTTTAAATTGGCAAATATAACCATTCATACTCATAACTTTATTCATATAGTTTGTCTTCGAAGAAATAGCAGTCTTACCCACATTATGTTACAAATCTTAGCACACCCGTGACCTACTTTTGATTTTGCCTATAAAATTACCAACGCGCTTTATAAGGCGTTTCCCTAGTCATATTCCGTTAATCGAAATCCTTCTACATCGTAAACATGTCGTTCGTTTGTTGAAACTCAACTTTTAACTTCCAATTCCAAACGCACTTTTGCTACAGCAGTTCAATTTAAAAACACCTACAACAACATCGTGATAAGCTGATTACCGGTCAACTCATGTTGTTTTCAACAAAATAAGTTAAGAAACATACCTGAAGTTTTCCCAACACTTTTAGTTCTTACCACTTCTGACTGTTAGCGGAGTCAGGTCAAATTATACACAGATATCCATTTTCCTGAAATACTTTAATCAATCTCTATGATTTTACAAATAATCCAATTGACTATGCGTAGTGTTGTACTCTTTGCAATTAACTGCCGTCTCTCGATCTGACATTTCTTTTTATAATGGCCGCTTGCACAGTGTTGCCAACTATATCGTAAAAATCAACAACTCGATAATTTATTTTAAATCGATATTGTTTGAGATAATTATAAAATTAGATACACTTCATTTTATTCTTTTCTTTTTTTTTTTTAATTAACAGTATGGAACGCTAACAGAAGATACTTAAATATATATATTAATTTCCTTGTTCTTGTGCATAAGAAATCAATGTGTTTGCGAAAATTCAAATTTGTGTCAAGAATGACACCTAAGTACTTCACGTCATTGCTATTTGCTAACGCGGGGCACTCACATGCACAATCAGTGAATGTTTTGCAGTTATGTGCATATATATTTAGATTACTAATAGGATTATTTGTACCTCTCATTAAAAATATAATGTATTTTGTTTTTTCTATATTTAGGGTTAGTAGGTTTTTATGAAGCCAGTTAGTCACTATGTTAAAGCCCCTCTGAGCGATTTGAAAAACTTCAGTGCGAGATTTCGCAGTAAATATTAGAGCTGTGTCATCCGCGTAAGATACTATGAGACCATTAGGTATCTTTAGGCTACAGAGATCATTTATATACACCAGAAACAAAGTGGAGCCCAAGGTACTACCCTGGGGAAAACCATAACCAGTGTTCCTGACTTCAGAACTTATGAAAGAGCCAATTTTTACACACTGAGTGCGATCAATGAGGTAGTCCGAAAATAGACGAAGATGCGTTCCCCTTATCCCAAGCATTTCGAGCTTGTGTAATAGTATGCTACAAGATATACTATCGAAAGCCTTGGCACGGTCCAGGAAAACCCCGATTGTGTGCATTCCCTTATCCAGGTTACTAGCTATATGATTAGTTAGGTGATGTACTGCTTGATCAGTTGATCTTTTTTGCCTAAAGCCGTATTGGTTTTGTGAAAGTAAGTGGTTGTCCTCGAGATATTTAATTAATCTGTTGTTTAAAATTTTCTCCAAAATTTTTGACAGGCCCGATAATACTGAGATGGGTCTATAATTATTGAAAATTTTTTTGTCTCCTGACTTGAATACAGGTGTTACTACTGCTTTTTTAAGCGAGCTGGGGAATACACCTTTCTCCAAACACAATTGAAATATATAAGTTAATGGGGGAGCAAGTAAATGTCTGATTTTTTTTAGTATTGTGTTAGAAATGTTATCCCATCCCACAGCACAATTATGTTTTAATCCGGACATGGTGCTTAATACTTCATTGATGTCGGTATTTAGCAAGACAAAAGAGTTAATTTTAGATGTAGGCATAAATATGTTTGATTCGGCGGGGTTTTTTGTACTTGTTTGTAAGAGTTTTTCTGCGAGGGTTTTGCCCATGTTTGCAAAATGATAGTTGATTTTTTTCGCTGCCTCAGACGGGTTTCTATAGCTGTGTAACAAGTCCAAAGGCGGTTCAGGATGTTTTGACTGGAATGTGTTATTTTTAATAAATTTCCAGACAAGCTTACTATCTTTACCAGCTTTTTGCAATTCACTTTTTTCGTGTTCAATTTTTAATTTTCTTAAAAGGTTGTTGCAGAAATTCCTGTACCTTTTATAAGATATCGATAGAATTATATTTTCAGGCTCTAATCTAGATTTACGGTGAAGCTTGTCTCGGTGTCTAATGCAGCGAACGAGGCCAGATGTAATCCATGGTTTTATATTTCGATATTTTCTAGATAGTTTTATTGTGTCAGTATTTTTAGAAATTACATTTTGTAATGAATCAATAAAGTAGTCTAACGCAACACTTGCGTCGTCTGCATTATAAACAGGGTCAAAACAAATACTGTTTATGTCATTCTCAAGGCTTTTCATGTTGACTTTATAGCTGCGCACGCAATTTTTTCTAGGTATAGTTAATTGAAGTGTTAGTAAGACAGTCTGATGATCTGTAAGTGTAGAATTAGTTACTAATGTGAAGGAGGGATTTTTTGTTTTTATGATAAAACGATCTAAGCAAGAGCCACTTTGATGGGTAGGATGACAGTGTGCAGGTAAAAGTCCATGGAATGAACAAATTTTTAAATATCTTTGAGCACTAGTATCAGTGCACCCTGAAACGATGTTAATGTTGATATCACCGGCTAAAATTATATTATTATAAGAGGAAAGATTATTTAATTGCACTTCAAGCGATTCTAAAAAGATGTCCACGTTTTGAGAAGGGGGTCTATATATGGCTATAATAACTGTATCAGGATTGATTCTGATAATTAAACAATTATAGCCATTTAAAATTGGTTCCTCTACGGATATATGTAAGTTATTTTTTATGTATATTACTAAACCATCGTTCTGGTTCAATATTAAATTAGTCTTATATAGTATGTAACTATTTAGAGATGGTAATTGGGGCTGCTGATTAGTTAACCAACATTCTGTCAGAATGATAATATCACAGTTTACATCAAGAGCATTATACAGTACCTCAAAACCATTCATGTTTTTGTGTATGCTGCGAATGTTTTGATTTATTAGCGTCAGTGATTTTTTTGTATTCTGTACATAATGTTTGCAATCTTCGACTTCACAATATTTAAACAAAGAAAAATTATCTAGGTCACAAAGCAACTGATTAGTCATTGTTATATATGTAATGAATTAAAGATTAAAGTAAAAATAAAATAGGTTTTAAGTGCTTATTCTATTGATTAATTTCTAGCGCTCTTAGGCGCCTTCATAGTCTATTGAATTTATGTATCTGTCCTCCGCGTATTTCCTGGCTGGGCAACTAGCATCTACAGTTTGGTGATCACTTGTTCGCTTAAACCGTTTGCACGTCGCACAAGTGGGTGCTGCAGCTTTGTTTTTACATTCTTTAAAAGTATGTCCTTGTTCTCCACAGTGGCTACAGACTGGGCTGGTTTCACGACAGTATTTAGCCGCATGTCCAAACTGCTGGCAGTTAAAACACCTGGTCACCAGTTTGAAGTCTTTTACTGGACAAGATGTCCAGTTTATGAAGATCCTTCCATGATTAATGAGTGCTTTTCTAATATTAGCAGATACTTCAAGAATATAGTTACATGTAGAAAAACCCTTCTTACCTGATTTGTGACTAAGTTTGATGGCTTTGAGACAGGACTCACGAGATACATCGGGGAACATGTCCGCCAAGTTTTGCAGATAAATGTATTCTATTACCTCTGTTTCAGGCAGAGCTGCGGGCACACCCACGACAGTAATTCTTGGATTCCGTTTCGCTGGTTCTTCAAGTTTAAGGCCCGATAAAGCAAATTTTTCTGACTGCTTCAGTTTCTCTATGTCTCCTTTGGATTCAGTACTGATAAGGACGCCTCCATTCCCTTCTTTCCTAAGTCCTCGTACGTGCAGTTTTAGTTCCTCCGGGGAAATAATTTTCTGAACTAAAGTTTTCGTTTCTTCGCTTGTTCTGGACTTGTCACTGGGGTAAATAGCAAGAGTACTCATTTTACTTGGGCGTACAAACTTATCAGCACCTTTTTTCACCATGTCGGCGAAAGAGACAATTTTTGAGAGAGAAAACAGAGTGGACACAATTTTTCTTTAACTTCACTCTTAAATTGATCAATAGAACACGCTACATCCTGGGTCTCCCGTAAATGTTGGATAGTGGCATGTTGAAGGACAGTTTTCTGCTTTAAGGACTGATATAATATGGCCATTTGAGACGTACCTGATCCGATCTTACGGCAGACATTTGTGACACGCATCTTCTGATCCGTGTTCATTTTTCCATCCGCTACTATACAACAAACTTCACATAATAGGGCATCAATATTTGACATCCATTTTTGGATATCCGTGGTCGGTATTACCTCGCTGGGTAGATTGTTAGCTTGGCTTAAAGGTGGTTCTTTAACCATTGGCTCTACTGATTGAGGTACAGGCGTTGACGGAGGACTCCTGCGTATCAGTTGGCTACGACAGAACGGGCTTGATCCTTGGTTCGACATTGTACCAACACAAATATAATGTTTGAAATTTGTTTTAGTTCATGTTAAACTCTTAGTTATAAAATAGAGTCAGTAAAAATTAATCACTTTCGCTCACGACACACTTTGTGTAAACTGCTTACACTACGGAATAGTCAATAAAATTATTAATTATTATACTTTGTACATGTTGTCCGCTACAAAAAACACGTCTGCTTAGTCAAGCGATAACCGTGCATCCTCCAATATATAATTATATTGACATGGCGTTAGTGGTGGGTTCGATTTTCAGATCTGATTTTAATTAAATATTCGTATCATTTGCCAATATTCTTTCGGAGTTTGGTTGTTTTCAATATTTAACATGTATGTAAAAAAAAATTATACATGTATTATTTTATATCAGTTATCTAGTACAAATACGACAAATTCTGCTTAGTTGAGTAGATGGCGATGGGGGTCGGAAATCTAAAATATTATTATTATTATAATATATCGAAAGACAGAAACAAGTTACTTCAGACATTATTAAACAGTAATTACGAAAAATCACAAAGTATTCACCAAAAGTCTACACTTTTTCACACGTCCAAAAAATAATTTAAGTGAAATCTACATTTCACTTAAATTATTTTTTGAACGTGTCTGTCTAGTGAAGGGCTGTAACAAAATAATCTAGACATACTTTTATTTATTCTACTTCAATGTCTGAATTACAAAACTGTCATTCAATGTTCGTTTGCATTTACGAATTAATAGCAGAAAAATAATAATAACTGGATATTGGTTCATGGGAATCCGTTGAAATTTTAAGAATTAGTTCCCATATAAGGTTCCGAGTCATAAACTTCGGAACCCTATCCGAGGTTTATGACTCGAACCCTTATAGATTAGTCATGTCCATCCGTCCGTCTGTCCGTCCTCGACTTACCGTCCAAACGGTAAGTGCTAGAAAGATGAAACTTTGCATGAATATGTGTTGTAATTACGTCGACAAAAAGCTACAATAAAATTATGAAAAATATTTTTATTTGAGGTACCTCCTCTACAAGTAAAGTGGGGATGTATTTTTTTCTCGCGGCTACCCCATCGTGTGGGGTATCATTAGATAGATCGTTTAAAAACAATAAAGGGTTTTTAAGACGATTTTTTGATTTAGGTATCTGTTTGCGAGATATTCCACTTTAAAGGGCACTTTTTTTAAAAAACAGGGCTTCCCCCCCCCCCCTCTAAAAAATCTAGAAAAAATCATGACGGTGGTCCATATAATGAACTTTGAAGGAAAACTATAACGGATTAGATGACTTTGTTAGTTCAGGAGTTATAGAGGCTTAACTTGTAAAATACGTTCACTTGGAAAACGCCATACAAAATTAACGCATTAATACGTAAATATATCTATTGGATACGATTTTAAATCCACGTACCATTATGGGTGACTGAGGAAACCTTTCGTGTGCGTGGCCTGACACGCACTTGGTCGATTTTTTAAGAACTGAAAACGTAAAATATAATTAAAATGTTTTGACTTGGTGACGTGAATGATTTGGCTTACCAGCTACCAACCTTACTTATAGCTTTAATGAGACTAATCAGATCATGCATATAGTTCTCTATTTACTTTGGATACCTATAACTCCCTCAACCACTGGCGATCCCATGGATCCATCTCTCCTTGTGGCTCTCCAGTTCCAGGTCCTGTAGATTATAGGAATCCTGGTAGTTGTCCAGTTTCAAGCATTTAAAAAAAAATGCAACCTATACAAGCTGCTTTAAATATCTAATATAGCTTACTGTGGAAAGCCCAATTAATTTTAACTTAGACGATCAGTAGAAAATATTGCTATTATCTTGAACTACTATGGATCGTCATAAGGGTACTGTCTGTGCTTAAAAATTAAGTGTAATCGACCAAGTGCGTGTCAGGCCACGCACACGAAAGGGTTCCTCAGTCACCCTTAATGGTATGTGGATTTAAAATCGTATCAAATAGATAATTGTCATGTTTACGTACTAATGCGTTAATTTTGTGTGACGTTTTTCAAGTGAGCGCATTTCTTCTCGCAGCAACCCCACACGCTGGGGTAGCTGCGAGAAAAAAAAACATCTTCACTTTACGTGTAGGGGAGGTACCCCAAATAAATATATTTTTCATAATTTTATTGTAGCACTTTGTCGACGTAAATACAACACATATTCATACAAAGTTTCATCTTTCTAGCACTTACCGTTTGGACGGTAAGTCGAGGACGGACGGACGGGCGGACGGACATGACGAATCTATAAGGGTTTCGAGTTATAAACTTCGGAACCCTAAAAATACACATTGGAAAGACCTGAGATCATCGGATAATTTAAAACTAAAAATGCCAGTACATTTCACTCACTTTGCAGGTAAATCTTTTAGTATGTAAGCAGTGCGGCTTTGGAACAACTTGCCTGAGACTATCCGACAAGCTAAAACCTTGACTTTAGAAGCTGGGGCTGGTGAAGGATCACTACTTGTCATTGTGAATACTTTTGTAGTAGTACTTAGTAGTACAAAGTGTAAATATATATAATTCGCGTTAATTCCCGTAAAAATAATAATAATTATACATATATATATATATATATATATATATATATATATATATATATATATATTTATGTATAATTATTATTATTTTTACGGGAATTAACGCGATCACTTATTTAGGGTATCACCCTAAATAAGTGATCGCGCTAATTCCCGTAAAATAATAATAATTATCATGGAACGCGAAAGTTTAAAAGTTAGTATATATGTATATTTGTATGTCTATGTATGTATATAAGTATTTGTGTAACTATATGTCTGATGTCAATGAAGGTGTCTCTATGCATGATTGCTTAATGATATTCTGAAATATTATACTAGATATATAAATGGTTGTCGGGATGAAATCGCCATGAGCGATAAGAACGCCAATTGTTGTACATATAATTTATAACTCATATGTCTCTTTTCTTTTGTACTAATATGTATTAACAATAAATAAAATAAATAAAAATAAATATATGATTAACACAACAGTGTTAGGCTTATCGTCGCATCGTGCAGAAAAAAAACTATCCCACACGACTTATTTACGCAAAGATCTTCATAAGCTTACGAGTATGACCATAATTCTCACCTCTAAAGTAAGTATTAAGTAAACACATCCTGTATTCTGGAGAATTTTTATCTTTTCATTTTCATCTACATACCGGAAGCGTTATAAATTTTTTTTTGGTTTATGTTGAATACTTTTTAGGGTTCCGTTGCCAAATGGCAAATGGCAAAAAACGTAACCCTTATAGATTCGTCATGTCTGTCTGTCTGTCTGTCCGTCCGTATGTCACAGCCACTTTTATCCGAAACTATAAGAGCTATACTGTTGAAACTTGGTCAGTAGATGTATTCTGTGAACCGCATTAATACTTTTACACAAAAATAGAAAATAAGCAATAAATTTTGTGGGTCCCCTACTACTAATACTTAGAACTGAAACTCAAGTTTTTTTTTTCATCAATACCATACGTGTGTGATATCTATGGATAGGTCTTCGAAAATGATTTTGAGGTTTCTAATATATTTTTTTTCTAAACTGAATAGTTTGCGCGACAGACACTTCCAAAGTGGTAAAATGTGTCCCGTCCCCCCCCCTGTAACTTCTAAAATAAGAATGATAAAACTAAAAACTATATATGATGTACATTACCATTAAGTAAACTTGAAACGAAAATTGGTTTGAACGCGATCTAGTAAGTAGATTTTTTTTAATACGTAAGACGTATTAAAAAAAAACTACTTACTAGATCGCGTAACAACGAACTACAAAAACTTATATATGATGTTACTTGCTGCTACGGAACCCTTCATGGGCGAGTCCGACTCGCACTTGGCCGCTTTTAATTTAAGTAATAATCTATACCGCTACGTTATAAGAATGTAATGGCACACTACATTATTTTACAAATTACCCATCGAAATTACCCCAAAAAATCGCGTGATTCTTTATTCCTTCAAGATGTCCTAAAAACATGTCATTTTGTGGTTTTAATTTTTTTATTTTAGTGATGTTGCATTTTAATCGTTGAGAAAGTTATGACTAACCGTTTTAATTTTACAAATCGTATATTATCGACTCGTATCGTATATTGCGCTGCTCAACAGGCAAAGAAATGAAGGCATTGTGAAACGAATTGTTACGTGCGACGAAAAATGGATTCTGTTCGACAATCGAAAGCGCTCAGCAAGGTGGTTAGACCCTGGTTCAGCACCAAAGCAATGCCCTAAACCAAAAATGACCCCTAAAAAGGTGATGGGCACTGTTTGGTGGCCTAGTGCGGATCTGATTCAACACAGCTTTTTACAAAACGGCATGTGCATTATTGCAGATGTGTACTGTGAAGAACTGGAGAGAATGATGGAGAAGCTTGCACATCTGCAACCAGCTTTGGTCAATCGGTCGTACCCACTCCTCCTTCACGACAACGCGCGACCCCATACTGCGCAACAGACAGTCTTCAAGCTGCAAGAGCTGGAGTTGGAAGCTCTCCCTCATCCGCCATACTCACCAGACCTTGCAGCTACCGACTATTACTTTTTCCAAAAGTTAGACAACATTTTAGTTGGTAAAAAATTCAATTCCCGAGAGGCAGTACAAAATGCCTTTGAAGAGTTTGTTGCCTCTCGTCCAGCTGATTTTTACAAAAAGGGCATCAATAAACTGCCAATGCGGTGGCAAAGATGCGTCGATTGCATGGGTGATTACTTCGAATAACAGAAATAAAAAAGTTTGAAAAAATAAGTACTTTCACTAATTGCATACAAAACGGAAATTTCATAGGTACAGACCTATTACATATATTTTTTGCTCAGCGCCGTCTGGAAAAACGTGGTTCAAAATACAAAAAAGATAATAGAAGAAGACTTCTAAACTGATATTCGTATCGATAACTTATGAGAAAGTGAGCTGATTTTTAGGGTTCCGTTGCCAAATGGCAAAAAAGGGAACCCTTATAGATTCGTCATGTCTGTCTGTCCGTCCGTATGTCACAGCCACTTTTTTCCGAAACTATAAGAGCTATACTGTTGAAACTTGGTCAGTAGATGTATTCTGTGAACCGCTTTAATATTTTTACACAAAAATAGAAAAAAAGCAATAAATTTTGGGGGTCCCCCCATACTTAGAACTGACACCTAAAAATTTTTTTTACATCAAACACCCTATGGATAGGTCTTCAAAAATGATATTGAGGTTTCAATTTTTTTTTTCTAAACTGAATAGTTTGCGTGAGAGGCACTTTCAAAGTGGTAAAATGTTGGTCCCCCCCCCCCTGTAACTTCTAAAATAAGAGAGTGATAAAACTAAAAAAAATATGTAATGTACATTACCATGCAAACTTCCAACGAAAATTGGTTTGAACGAGATCTAGTATGTAGTTTTTTTTAATACGTCATAAATCATTAACCGCAACTTACATTTCTTTCAATCAAAACAGTATTATTAAAACATTTATGAAAGTTACAACGAACTACAAAAACTTTTATATGATGCTACGGAACCCTTCATGGGCGAGTCCAACTCGCAATTGGCCGCTTTATTTTGTCTCGAATAAAGCAAATACTTCAAACAGCGATTGAAAAATTGTATTAGTATCGGTTTTATGTTTTAATTACCACTGCAGGTATCCCTATGTTACATAATCTTAAAATCCTCTCCATCTCATAACAGTAAATTAAGGTATTTGTGTTATACAACATGAAGGTGAAACATAATTTCAAAATAGGATACTGATTTATTCCCATTTTAAAGCGCTTAACGATATTTAATATATTACATTGGTATGATCGTTCATTCGTTTTAAATCGATTATTCACTTATTCACACTATAGCTATTAGCTATATAGACACCCAATTCCTAAACGTCAATTGTCAAAATTACATTCTTAGAATATTCTTTAGAATTTTTCTGTCTCATTAATCTAAAAATGTCATTGGATAGTTTATATTAAATAAAAGATATAAGTTGACTAAAAACATAATTTTATTGTTATTAAGTCAAATTACAAAAATGTAACAAATGCGTAAAAATGTAATAAACGGCAGTGAGCATCACATAATGAGGCTTTTTTTAATACAATTCGAGACCTTTTACGTTGCAGAAATTGTCATAAACAATCAAATCCATTTATTGGTCGTTGGTAGTTTATCTCCTTGCGGGAACTTTGGGGATAGAATCTCCTTCAGCATGGTAACCGGTCTCATCAGCGAAGTAGTTTACGGTGTCGACTAGTCCATCATCATTTTTATAGCTGTAGGATCCCCGAACTACGACTACTTGATGAGGCTTGTTCTCCTCGTCTAGTGCTTCCTTCAATACACCCTCCTCTTGACGGTTGATGCCGTTCTCGGTTTCAAAACTAATAAAAGAAATATTTCTTGTTAGACATTTTTTTCATAACTAAAACTGATTTTGCTTGATCCGAAGGAACGTCACGATGCAAATTCAAATACACAAATTAACCTATGTAATAGAAATAACATTGATTACCATAGATTGTATTGTACACACATACCTGTAACTATAACCACCTTCTGGTTGTTGTTGGAAGTCTGAACGTAAGATCTTGAAAGGTTCTTCTGGTGGGGCCGCGACGGCAATAGCTACGATCGCAAGGGTGACAAAGATGATCTATACGAAACATAGAAATATTATTAATTAAATTTAATATGTCTGTTAAAACAGCAGTAAAAATGTTATACTTAAAATAAGCAGTAAGTCTGGATAATCACTAAAATGTTTAGGTTACACAATTACTCGAAGGTTTCGGGAAGAAGACGATATTGTTGAGGTAGTGACTGTAACTATTAATAGTGGCTAAAACTTTTAGTATGAATGTCACCATTGCCTTATTTCTTTAAAGCATAATCCAACCAACACTCCTGTTTAACCATCGCTTTCGCACCTAAGTGGTTCATAAGTTAAAAGAGTGTGTTAATTTTAAAATATTCGCTGTTTTAACTCCACAAAAGTTACCACAAAAACATTTGACGTTACTTAGACTTATCGATCGTAAATTTTAATTATGCACTTTTCTTGAATAACTATTTAACGTACCGATTTCATTTTGACAAATTATAGTCTGAAACTGAGGATCGACTGATGATCAAAAAATAGAACCATGATCTTTTATATATTTCATTAGCAAGCTAACATGCACACGCGATGTGTACACATAGTGTAGATATAACTATATATGAATACTAATGTGTTTGTGTGCACTTTGACGCAAGCACGTATGACGGCTTGTTTAAAATCATACTCCACGCTTATTGATTGATACTTTGTGTTTCAAGCTTAGGTTTAGGAGCTTTGGGTGCTTTATTATGAAGATCATATGTTTAGTTGTAATAATTTTTATTTTTTATTATTATTATTTTATCACACACTAGCTGATCTACGCAAGACCGACTGCGTCTTCTATTGCCGGTTCTAGAAGAGACGAAAGAAAGCTTTTATTTTCTTGTTTACTTCCATCTCCTTATTTATTAATATTTTATGTCTTTCCTATTGAGTCCCATTTATGTCTTTCACATACGGAGCAGAATATCTAATGTAAAAACAACTTTGACATGATTGGATCATCAAACATAGTTGTAACACACTAACACAAATTAAATGTGCTAAAGTGCACACAGACATAAATTACCAGAAATGGTTTCGTTAGTTTTATTTGTACAAAATGTTAATGTAAAATCAATAGATGTGTAAAAAGAAAACTTAAACTTTGAACTTTTAAATTGACTGTGTGCAACGCAAAAGTGCTTCCTGAGCATCATAAAAAGAATCATAAATCTGGACCTGAATCACTAAATGTTTGCAGCTGCAGTATTTCCTACCTAATTTTTGATTACGCTGACGCTAGTTATTAAGGAGACTTTGAGACTGAATAAGCTTAAGAGACTCCAAAACCTCTGTATAAGATTGATATTTGGATTACACAAATATGATTATGTCTCCAATTATCGTAAAAAGCTTAAATGGTTACCCATCCCCCTAAGCGAGAATGCATATATTCTTTCTCTTAAATACAATACTCTATTAAATCCTCTTACCCCACATAATCTTCAATCACGGTTCACTTTCTTACAGGTCACGCATCCTAAATTGTTGAGATTATCAGAGTACCTGAAGCTGAAAATGCCTATCCATTCAGTCCAGTCCAGTCACATAAGCCTATATAAAAAACTTTTAAGCCTATATAAACACCTTACTATATTTTAGTTTTAGCTGTGACTAAAACTAAAATATAGTAAGGTAGGTACAGAATAAAGACGAGTTTCCAAGATGTAAGTGATGATACGGATATATTTAAACTTTACTAATTTATTTATAAATAGCTGCTTTAATACACAAAAAACCTCAAGTAATAAATATTTCAGGTTCGTCTAGAAACACAAATAAAATAAAACAAGTGGCGACCTAAGAGGTTTCCAACTAATTAAATTTCAAAAGGTCGAACGACAAAAAATGGATGGATGCTATAAGCATATTATTAGTATCGGAATAAAAACAGGTGTAAATAGGCTAAAACTTGTCCAACGTCGCGCGGTATGCAGGACACGTACAAAATATATGTGCTCTTAACCTTTCCAGAGGTCGGGGCTATACTTTATAACTTAAAACTATACTCCAAGGTCATTGTGGTAATACAACAAGTGGGTGGAAAAACATGTATGTGTCTTGCCAGTGCTTGCCTTTAACTGACTGCCTTGTTAGTCTAGTGGTAACCGTATGCGGCTGTTGATCAAGAGGTCTCGGGGTCGATTCCCAGGTCGGTTCAAATTTTGTGATTATTTTTGATTTGTGATTGAGTGTGTTTGAGTGGGCTTTTAAAAACAAGTTTCCATCACACTAATAACAATAAGACTCGGGCAAGCAACATTATACCCGTTACATATAAACTAAATGTGTGAAATGTAGAAAAAACTCCGCCTCTCAGTATATTATTACCACTTAATCTCTATTTAACTGTCAGTATATTATCAGTGTATTATTAGCAAAAAATAGACGAGGGGGATAGCTTGACATGTTTCACAAGAGCTTTTCCAAAGAGGAATTACGCCACCGCACTACACAATAGAAAGTTTTAATTGATAGCATTCATTCTTCATTCCAAAATGTTTGCTGCAATAGAATCTTTACGAAGAATAGAAAATAAAAATTTATTGAAAAACTCATATTACAATACAAGTACAATGTTTATAATACTTAAGTTTACATTTGCGTTGATACATAAGAATAAGGTACATGCATTTACAATGAGTATTGAAAACTTCCAGCAGGTTGACATTTCGATGTCTCCGAAACTACTGGACCGATTTGAAAAATAATTTCACTGTTAGAATCATACATTATCCCTGACGGACATAGGCTATATGTGATGATGAATGTTTTCAAATAAGTTAGGGATCCATTTGAAAACTTCGATAATGTAACCCAATATGTTATAAAAATATCCAATAAAATCACTATTTTGCGTACTCTGCGATAACTATTGACAAGAGAGCAAAATGATGTACTAATTTTTTGTAGAAAACATCAATATCTACAAAAGTGACCGAGATACCATATGTCTAACTATTATAGTTATGTCACAATAAGTACTTTTTCATAGTAAAATATACAACGGTCGGACGCAACGAACGAACGAATTCTACGGTCGAACAAACCAAGGATAAATATTAACACCTGGGTATTATTTCTTATCCGAATAAATAACTTTATATTGAAGTCCATATCATTACCTGTAAATTATTTTTTAATTATTCAAATCGGGCATACTATTCAAAAGTTATCATGAGTTTAATATTTTTCATAAATGAAACTTAACGGATTTATACACGGTTAGTTTTTAATTACCAGAGAAAAACTAGGGGCAGATACAGAACTTATATAATAACATAAAACACCATAGAACAAATACCCAAAAAACAAAAATAACTGAGTTATTATGGTTTTTAGGGTTCCGAAGTATTTCACTCGGAACCCTTATAGATTCGTCATGTCCGTCTGTCCGTCCGTCCGTCCGTCCGTCTGTCCGTCCGTCCGTCCTCGACTTACCGTCCAAACGGTAAGTGGTAGAAAGATGAAACTTTGCATGAATATGTATTGTTATTACGCCGACAAAGTGCTATAATAAAATTTTGAAAAATATTTTTATTTGGGGTACCTCCCCTACACGTAAAGTGGGGATGTAAATTTTTTCTCGCGGCCACCCCATCGTGTGGGGTATCATTAGATAGGTATTTAAAACACAATAAAGGGTTTCTAAGACGATTTTTTGATTCAGGTATCCGTTTGCGAGAAATTCCACTTTAAAGGGCACTTTTTTGTAAAAACAGGGCGTCCCCCCCCCCCCCTCTAAAAGCTAAACGGCTGGATCAAAAAATCTGGAAAAATTCGTGATGGTGGTCCACATAATGAACTTTGAAGGAAAACTATAACGGATTAGATGACTTTATTAATTCAGGAGTTATGGAGACATAACTTGTAAAATGCGCTCACTTGGAAAACGTCATACAAAATTAACACATTAATACGTGAACATAATAGAGCAAGATCCCAGAGCCGCCAGACCTACGTCATTTGTGCAAAGCTGACATTTTCAGGATTATGTAGGATTAGTACAATGTCTTGTTAAGATGTATGCGTACCCATTAGCTTGAAAGCGGGGCCGTTTGTGAGGTAGCGCGAAGTACAGATGGTAAAAAACCTTACTTACCTACGTTAAAGGTGCAAAGCTAGTATTTACATATTTTTTAAGAATATTATTTAAAATTAAAATTCATTACTGCCAGACACTTTCGGTGGGCCATTACTTCTGCCAGACGTCTTGAAAGTTGTGAAAAATTAGGTAAACTACGTTATAGTAGCAAACCTAAATTTTATACATATTATCTAGGGTAGGTACTATCATAAGACCCTTTGTATGCGGACAGACCAGTCCGAAGGGCCAATCATCCCCCCAGATACCTTTAAATATTTGTAGTAATTAGGAAGATGAGGTATATCATCTTTGGTATTATTTCAAGAATAGAATTGTAAAATATTAAATGGTTTTTACACGCTTATTTATTAGCTTCACCTGTATGTTTGTTTGTTTGTAACCAACTCCTTTGGTTGCGAATTTGACCCCACTTTAAACGGCCAGATTTCGTTGATGTTGTGAATAGCTACAAGTATACACAAGTATACGAAATCTGGCCGTTAAATATAAATAGTACCTACCTTAGATAATATGTATAAAATTTAGGTTTGCTACTATAACGTAGTTTACCTAATTTTTTCACAACTTTCAAGACGTCTGTCAGAAGTAATGGCTCTCGGAAAGTGTCTGGCAGTAATGAATTTTAATTTTAAATAATATTCTTAAAAAATTTGTAAATACTAGCTTTGCACCTTTAACGTAGGTAAGTAAGGTTTTTATCCATCTGTACTTCGCGCTACCTCAGAACCGGCCCCGCTTTCAAGCTAATGGGTACGCATACATCTTAACAAGACATTGTACTAATAATACTGAAAATTTCAGCTTTGCACAAATGACGTAGGTCTGGCGGCTCTGGGATCTTGGACTATAATAATTATCTATTGGATACGATTTCAAATCCACGTGACTGAGGAACCCTTTACTGTGCGTGGCCTGACATGCACTTGGCAGATTTTTTAAAATGTTAAAATACGCCCATAATTTATTGTCACCCAGATATTTTTCACACGCGTATTTTAATTATCAATGAATAACATTTTCTGTTTCAATGTGTGTGACGCATCGCCCAATACAGTCAAATCAGTTCAAAGCATGCCGCCATTAGGCGCATGCGTCGCATCGTAGGTATTAGGTACCCCGCTCGCACCCGTAACCCGCAGGCTAGGACATTGACACTTTCTTGTTACGTAATATCATGTCGTGAATATATCATGCGTTATGAACAAAACTTTGGTAGTTTTCGGGAAAATATTAACACGTATTTTTTTTTTGTTTTAATTACATAAATATGTTCAGAATCGAAAGCTGAATACCACATATTTTTTTCTCTGGTCATTAAAAATTAGTCGTGTATACGAGAAATAGGTAGGTACTACTCATTAAATTTGGCTAATGGTTCCTGAATGTACAGTGCGTATGTGTAATGATATCAATATTATCTTTATAATAATATTCCTAATTTTTATTAAGCCCCAAAAAGTGTGAGTTTTGTTATATGTTTGAAGTGATTTATGTTTAAACATACATCTATCTTAGCTCCCAAATGATGACTGCCTCGTTGGTCGCGTGGTTAGCGTATGCGGCTGCTGATCAAGAGGTCTCGGGTTCGATTCCCGGGTCGGACCAAATATTATTTGTGTGATTCACAAATATTTGTTTCGGAGTCTGGGTGTTTTCTATGTATAATATGTATGTATTTACAAAAAAAAAGTATGTTCATGTATTTATATCAGTTGTCTAGTACCCATAACACAAGCTCTGCTTAGCTTGGGACTAGATGATGTTGTGTGTCAGATGTCCAAAATATTTATTATTTATTGTTATTCAAGAACAGACATAATCGACTGTTCTAAGCAAAGTCTGCAAAGAGTGTGTTATGATTAATACATTTTAATTTTTTGTGAAATAATACGGAGCCGGGGCGGGTGGCTATTAATATATTAACTATATAAAGATAACAGTTCCGTTACTGACTGACTGACCAACAATGCACAGCCGAAACTACTGGGCACAGGAAACCGAAATTGAGCATGTGTGTTTCTTGAGGAGCTAGTTATACATATAACAGTCAGTCGCACGACCGACTGTTACATCCCTACTAATATTATAAATGCGAAAGTAACTCTGTCTGTCTGTCTGTCTGTTACGCTTTCACGCCTAAACCACTCAACCGATTTTGATGAAATCTGGTATGAAGATAGAACTGAACTTGGGAAAGGACACAGGCTACCTTTTACCGCGTTAACCGACATACATGCGGGCGGAGCCGCGGGCGAAAGCTAGTATATAACATATGTGTTTACTGGGATATTCTTTCCAGCGTATTCCGTGTTCTCGGCGTTAAGATTTGATGACTGAACACCGTCTGGTTTTAGGCAGTTTGTGTTTAATTTATCGTCATGAATTGATGTGATCATGTTTGGTTTCATGTGTATTTTTGGTAAACTATTATTGTTGTAATTATCATTAATCATTCAATCAAAATATTGCAGTTCACTAACACGCCTCACCTAACATAACATACCATAGCTCACCAATAATAAGTTTAGCTGGTTTTCATCAGACCTTATGATGGGACTGACAATCATAAGGTCTGATGAAAACCAGGCAATGCACAAATGGACAAATGCATTTAATTGTAAAAATTGCAAATATTTTCAGAAGAGATATGTTTCAACTTCTAGAAGAGCAAAGTCGGTTTTTGATAAGTCTTCAAATACTCCCTAAAGTTCTGATTGAATAATCGATTTGTTATGCAATGCAGAAACTAAAAAACTTTCTTATGAAATTATTTAATGAACTTTATGCTAATTTCAAATACACTGCAATTCGTATAAGATCAATTATCTATTGCCATACCAGCAATTAATACATTATGAAATGAAGAAATATTAACTGTGTTTTTAAATTTAACTTATTTTTGTAAAGTGCAAAAACAAGTTTAAAGTTCAAAGTAAATTCACAAACGATCTACAGACAAGTTGCGATAGGAAACGTAACAATACCTAACTGTTAAAGTTCAAGCGTTATTTTGTCCTGAATAAATTAAACCTATCATACAGCCGTAACTATAGCTTAATATATAATCAGTGCTATTATTCTGTAAGCCTATGATATCTAAAGAGAGCTTTGCCAAAGAGTTTGGACACGAACGGGTTGGCTCAAACGGGCCGGTGCTACCCTCTCATAGTTTACTACCCTCAAAGGACAGTGTTCGTGCTGTCGTGTTTCATAGATGTGTGCGAAACCGGTGGCCCAATGATGCAGAAATACTCCTTCATCTAGTACTTCATAGTGTTGGTCACCATGCTGTATCATCTGCATTCTTAATGAGGATGGTAACTCTCTCTCTACTTTTGGATTCTACATACAGAATGAATTGGTAGGCTTAAATATAAAAAAGTGAACTGTAAAAAACTAATAATAATATTCATTAAAGTTGTTGTGGACCAAGAGCCCAGAGCTGCCAGACCTACGTCATTAGTGCAAAGCTGAAATTTTCAGAATTATTAGTACAATGTCTTGTTAAGATGTATGTGTATCCATTAGCTTGAAAGCGGGGCCGTTTCTGAGGTAGCGCGAAGTACAGATGAATAAAAACCTTACTTACCTACGTTAAAGGTGCAAAGTTAGTATTTACATATTTTTTCAAGAATATTATTTAAAATTAAAATTCATTACTGCCAGACACTTTCCGTGGGCCATTACTTCTGCCAGACGTCTTGAAAGTTGTGAAAAAATTAGGTAAACTACGTTATAGTAGCAAACCTAAATTTTATACATATTATCTAAGGTAGGTACTATTTTAAGACCATTTGTATGCGGCCAGACCAATCCTAAGGGCCAGTCATCCCCCCAGACACCTTTAAATATTTGTAGTAATTAGGAAGCTGAGGTATATCATCTTTGGTATTATTTCAAGAATAGAATTGTAAAATATTAAATGGTTTTTACACGCTTTTTATTAGCTTCACCTGTATGTTTGTTTGTTTGTAACCAACTCCTTTGGGTGCGATTTTGACCCACTTTAAACGGCCAGATTTCGTTCAAACTTTGTAGATTTATCGGGGACCGATGACAATACACTAATATGAAAAAAAAACTAAAAAAAAACTTTTAAAAAAATTGTATTTTTCTAAAAGATTAGTTTTAAAAAACTAAACAAATAGGCTTTTAACCTAAAATTAGAAAATAATTTAAATGTAAAAAGCGTAGTTCGACGTTATTGAAATATTGTCAGAAAGCACTCCACGTTTTGTGTGTGTGGGTCCAAGTGGGTCAAAATCGCACCCAAAGGAGTTGGTTACAAACAAACAAACATACAGGTGAAGCTAATAAAAAGTGTGTAAAAACCATTTAATATTTTAAAATTCTATTCTTGGAATAATACCAAATTTGATATACCTCAGCTTCCTGATTACTACAAATATTTAAAGGTGTCTGGGGGGATGATTGGCCCTTCGGATTGGTGTGGCCGCATACAAAGGGTCTTAAAATAGTACCTACCTTAGATAATATGTATAAAATTTAGGTTTGCTACTATAACGTAGTTTACCTAATTTTTTCACAACTTTCAAGAAGTCTGGCAGAAGTAATGGCCCACGGAAAGTGTCTGGCAATAATGAATTTTAATTTTAAATAATAATCTTGATAAAATATGTAAATACTAGCTTTGCACCTTTAACGTAGATAAGTAAGGTTTTTATACATCTGTACTTCGCGCTACCTCAGAAACGGTCCCGCTTTCAAGCTAATGGGTACACATACATCTTAACAAGACATTGTACTAATAATCCTGAAAATTTCAGCTTTGCACTAATGACGTAGGTCTGGCGGCTCTGGGCTCTATTGTGTTCTGCAGTGATAACTGCACAAAAGTCAAAACTGTGTGTACAAGTACTCGATCAAGGTCGCAATAACTACTATTATTAATATTTCAAAAACAAATAATTTACTAATGGCTGTCATCGAATCGCTTCTATATTCAGTTATCATGATTGTCATGAACTGGCTGAGCCGGATTTACCACTACACATTGTACGGTTTACATAGAAAATTCACCTATATAAGCTTTGCTCACAATCATTTTATCATCAGTTCCTCATTTAGGAGTTACCCACAAAAACCTATCAATATGAAATTCGTAAGTGTTATTAGAAAATGGAATTATTTTTTTTGACTTAATTATTTTATTATATTTTTTTTTGTATTAAAACATTCCAAACTTCGTTATAATAATCTTTATATATATAATTCTTCTGTGAGTGTGTATGTCACTGAACTTCTCTCAAACGACTGGACCGATTTTGATGAATTTTTTTGGGTGTTCAAGGGGATCTGGGAATGGTTTAGATTCGCAATTGGACCTGGTAGGTGGCGCTGCGATCAAGTTCTGGAATTTTAAAGTTGGGCGGTACGAAGTTCGCTGGGTCAACTAGTACTTAATATATTCGTGCATATCTTAGAAAAATAATCAGCGCTTTTTTATCATCTTCCTAGCCTTTATTACCAAGTTTATTTGGGGTCGGCTACTTCGTATATGAAGTATAAAAGATACTATTTTTTAATTTAAAAAATGTATTTTTTGGAAGACTTTATTTGAGAATGATCTATTGTTGGGAATGTCTTAGATATCGATCACCAATTTGTGATTTAAATACCTACTTGATTTTTTAAATTAGTTTCTGTCGATAACAATATTGACTGCACGTTTTTAATAACCACCGTTCCAGGTTAAGCGGTCGCCACGCCGCTTTCTACTGCGGCACGTATCGCGGGTTCAAATCCCACGTGGGGCAACACTTTGTGTGAACCAGAAATTGTAGTTCTGAATCTGGGTGTTCTTTGTATCCGTTCATATATGTTTGTAAAGTCCCCCGCGACACAGGACCTTTATTCCTAAAGCGGGAGTTGTCTTTAAGAAAAACAGAAAATATGAAGCAAGTGGAGAACATCTATCTAGACTATAGAGATTTTTTACAGATAATTGTAGTCGCTTGTGCCTTCCTCGCCGTGGCTGTAGCAGCGCCGCCCGTATCGCAAGCCGAACCTGTGAAGATTGTACGTTCGGATGTAAACCAAGAAGCCGATGGTTCCTACGATGTTAAGTAAGCATGATCTCATTTGTTACGTTAACAAAATTAAATGAATGTACATTTTATTGTATTAAAAGTCAAAAGTGACGCGTTCAGTGTAAAATAATGTATATCTTTATTATGTAGTGCTTTGTTTTATTATCAATATCGTAGTTATGATTTCAAAGCAATATATCGCTGCCCAATACTGAACGAAAGTTTCCGTCACTGAGCGACAACTGACCTGGTCTTGGGCAGTTTGCATCCTTCCCCCTAAAGTCACTTTCATATTAAAACCATACTTGTTACGACTTACAGTGTCGAAACTGATGACGGTTACAAGCATCAGCAAAGTGGTCAACTTACGGAGGTTCCCAACGAAGAAGGCAAGCTTGTGAAAGTCATTGTTGTACGCGGATCTTACGTCTACAACGACCCTGATGGCCAACCCCAGAGCATCAGCTACGTCGCTGATCAGGATGGTTTTCACGCTGAGGGCCCCTCCATCCCCAAAAACCCTGAGGTCTAAATAATTTAACAAATCAGATTTGGTTAACATACAAAGTGCACTGCCATGTTCTAATGTGATGTTCTGTGATGCTTTACGTTTTTAGTTCTGTAAATAAACAGCTATTTTAACATATGAGTTTGATTTAAGTATGTCTAACAGATTGTAGTGTACAGACTAGTAAATCATATTTACTTTTGTATTTTTTTAATTTAGATTTTATTTCAAGTGTTGTGCAAAAACAATCTTAAACAGTCACTTCCTTCATTCCTTGTCCATCTATTTGTTTGTCAAAAGTAAATACTGAGATCTACGTTGAAGGCAACGTCATGCTCATAGATAATTATATACATGATGCCAAAAGAAAAAGTGATTTCGACAGTCTGTTTGTATTTACGAGTATTTGTATATTCGTAAAGCCCAAACTACGGCACCGATTTTAATGATTACTCGTAAGATATGTATAGATTTGTAGTAATGGCCTTACATAGCCTTTTCAAATTTAATGAAACTGTTACATGACGGAATTAAATAAAAAACCTGAGATTCCAACCTCGAAAAATATTTAACTGAGAAAATAATCTTGTATTTGGTATCAAAAGAAAAGTCTTAGGAAGCACATTGAAAATAAGAAAATGTGTAATATTATTTAGGTCAAAATATATGTTTACAATGCAGTTGTACAGATAGCGAAGTCCAATAGTTTCAGTTATATAATAATACAAATGCAAAAGTTACTCTGCTTGCCGCGCTTTCACGCCAAAACTATTAAATGTATATAAATGAAAATTTGGTACACAGATAGTTACGAGCCTAAGAAAGGACATAGGCTACTTTTTACCGCGATAACTAACATAAATGCTTCGGAGCCGCGAGCGAAAACGAATAGGATATGTAATAATCCGAAGATTGAAAAGATTTTTTCGAGGTACAACGGAAGTTGTTTTAGTTGATTTCTGTTAGATGTTTAAGTAATTATCAAACCGAAATCACGAAATGGAACAAAAAATAATTTAAAAGGAAATCCAGATGCCTATGCATTTCTAGACATAAAACAGTCAGTATAAAGTCGTGGCAGTAAAGTTTTTGACACACCCAGTAAAATGTTTTGAATTTCATTAGATACCATTAATACAGTGCTTGGTATAGGAACAACACATTTATGTTTTATACACATTTTTTGTTTTTTAATTTTTTTTTTAGGTGTGGAAACCCCCTAGGGCCGCCACCCCGACGGGTTTTTCTTTGCAGCAGGGCAGTGTGTCGTAATCGAACCGAATAAAATCACACGGTGTGCTCCTTTTGTGAGAACGTTATGTTCCAGAAGGAGTCTGCAGAGCGGGATCGAGAAAGGGCTGATCCCGCTCGAAGGAGGAGGCAAAGTCGTTGCTAGAAACGAGACAGGTGACACCCCGGTGCGGCCGGGGGAATAGTCTAAGGTCGGTCGGTGTCCCGCCTTTTACTGTGTAGAGCGGTGAGAGGCGCGACATCGTCCTGTCCCGAGGGTGATTCTTGTACACCCTGAGATGTACCTCAGTTATGGGGTACGGCATGGGGGACTCCAGAAGCCGCTGATGCATTCCTGGATCTCCTCCTGACTGCCGAGGTAGGCCGCCGCGGGGTTTAGTGGATATACTGAATTCGGGAGTCCCACACACGCTCTTCGGTTTTCCCACGGAGAGTTTACCCATGGTGCGAAAAGCATTCCCCGCGTAATTAAATGTACTTCCCGGAGCGACGGTGTCCAGAAAGGACCTGCATCAGTTGGTAGGAAAGCTGCCCGTACAAGGATGACCTCCACGGCGGCGAGGCAAGCACGTGGGACCAACGAACCAACATAGTTCGGCGAGTGGCTTCGCGTCACTCGTGTAAGTCCTGGGGCGGAGGTCAACAACCGCTTTCCGCCCAAAAGTCAGCCACTCGCCGATAAACTCGGCGAGCACTTCCGCCTTCTATCCCACGGGGGTGTAGCAGCCAAGGCGCATGCCACCTCGTTCGACACGGTACCGTAACCACGTATGGCTCTAACCACCAGTGTCCTCTGAGATCGCCAGAGTCGCATCCTATTCTGGGCGCACAGAGCCGCCGCCAACACCAGTGCACCGTAAAGTGCCATAGACCGGACAAGCTGTTCCGTGTACAGCTGAAACACGGAAACGCTCATAACATATCATGCCACAAACTGTCACCCATCTAGAAGTACCAGGTCAGTAGACCGCGCCGTCGTTGCTTACCCGCAGTGATTGTTTTCAATCACCTAAGGCCATGTCTATGAGCGCTTCTGGTTAAGTAATATAAAAATAGTTTTATGTTTCGGTGGCCTAATTTTTTTTAAAAATTTCATTTAACCAAAGTTTGTCGCGGAGATGAGTTATAGATTACAACTGCTAGCTAGTTCTACTATAGTTTCTGTATGCGTGAACTTGGAGACGTCTGAAGTGTAAATATTGATAAGTTGAGATGAGTGAGAGGATACGAGGTGGAATCTAGACGCGGCTTAAGCCAAGTTTCCGAGATCAGGATGGCATGCACATTATTGTTAGTGAAAGATTCCGTGAATTCACTGAAGTGACTAGGGACACTCTGAGCATTAATGTGACACAAATTTAATAGAGAGTGAGAATGGTTGGTAAACGATTGTAGTAATTGATCACCCAGGGTGTCAGGTAGGGAGCTGAATCTTTCGTCTTCGGAGGTTTCGTTGGCAGAAAAATATATTTCATAATCATCATCGAGTAGGTACACGAAATAAACATATAACTTGATTATAATTTAATAAATACTATGCGAATAAATATAACATATGTAAATCTACGAGTCTATTAATTTGACCGAAATTGGTACACGTATTTCTACATCACCCGCCAGCTTACACACATGAGACAGATACAAAACAAGAATCGAAATCCATATAATCGGTAAGTAATAATTAATTTAAAATACATTGTGTGATCAAATTAGAAAAAGATTTAAGGAAAAAAATAACATAAAACACAACCACAAAAAACGTATATGCTTTGTGTTTTTAAGTAACAATGCAAGGAACGGGACGCACTTATTATGACTCGAAATACTCGAATCATACACCGAAACGACTATTAGTCCAGTCAAGTAAAGCTTAACTTTGCCATTTTGGTTGAACACCTGCAACCAACGCCAAATATTCCGTGAGTCTTCGTAGATTAATATACTAAAATTGCAGGGTGCTGCAATACCGGCAAAGGGTGCAAATACATTGCAAAAGGGTGCAAAAACAACTTTTTCGTCTATATCTCGCGATTGGCTGGAAAAATAAAAAAAGAGCCTACTACAAAATTGTAGGAAATTAAATCCCCTACAAAAAATTGCAAACGTATTTTTGCGTATCTCTCATAGTTTTTGCACAAAATGCATTTAAATGTGCAAAATTGTAAAAATATTATTATTAATATTTTTTTTTCATTTTGAAGCGATCCTACATGTTTCCTTGGGATTTAATTAATATTTTTCGGACATTTTTGTTTACTTATTTATACCATTTTTCAAATACCTAATAATCTTGACAAAAAATTCATTTCAATTTTATTAAATGATATTTTTATTTTATATTTTTTTTATTCCATCGGATTCAGCGCAAATTTGCAAATTTTCAAATGTGGGAGGATGGTCATCTAATGAACGGGAGGCATGTAATATGCCTGATAGAAATGTTATATACGATGGTGATACAAAAGGTGAAATGCCTAAACATAGTTTACTAGGATCTGCATAGGTGATGTTTTTTAATCCAGAAGGCAATCTCTCATCTTACATCTCATGGGTGATATCTGTTGTAAATGCTAATTGCGCTGCAGATTTTTTTACATTTGATTGGAGTTCTTTTATATCAAACACTACTTGCTGGTGTGTACACTGCTATGTCTCCTAAACAATGAAAAGTCTCCTGACCACCTGAGGTTCTTATACAAGGTGGGCCAAAAGAAGTCATTCGATGTTGTTTGGCTCTCAATTTTTCTCTAAATAAAAAACTTCGATTTTGTTTTTTGATTATGTTTATTTGAACCTTTAGAATTTTAATAGTGAAGTCGAAAAGATGATATCGGCCAAATGGGCGCAGCCACAATCGATTGCTATACGGGCTCGTTTTATGGCATTTTTCATTACTTCAGCGAGAACTTCGGGCGACAGATTCTCGCACTCATGTCGAATGTTGTCCTTGAGGGCTTCCAGGGTCTCGGGCTTGTTCACGTAAAGACGGGACTTCAAAAAACCCCACAAAAAAGTCTGGAACGGTTAAATCGGGCGATCTTGCGGGCTAATGTAAATCGCCAAAACTAGAGATGAGGCGACCCGGGAACGCCGCTTACAGAATATCGCTTGTGTCTCGCGCAGTGTGTGCCGTTGCTCCGTCTTGTTGGAACCACATGTTCTCCAGTCTTAATTCGTTCAATTGTGGCAGAAAAAACTCGGTTAACATGGCCATATAGGGCGCACCGTTCACTGTTATCGTTTGACCAGCGGCGTCCTCGAAAAAAAAAGGACCAATGACTGTTCCAGCTTGAACAGCGCACCATGCAGTCACTTTTCGCGGGCGTAATGGCTCCTCGTTCTACACTCGTGGAATTTCGGTGCCCCAGAAGCGATAGTTTTGCTTGCTCACGTACCCGCTGAGATGGAAATGAGCCTCATCGCTCATTATTATTTTGGTCGAAAAATCGTCTACTTCGTCCTCGAGATTGAGAATCGCATGGGCGTAGTAGCCTACGCCCATGCGATTCTCGATGCGTTTGGTGATCGACAGGCAGCAGCTGATGCACGGACATGCGCAGGTCTTTGACCAAAAGTCACCTTAGGGACGACCGGCTGATGGTTAATTGCTACGTACGGCGTCTGGTTGATGTTTCAGGCGATAGCTCGACATCCTCAGCAACAGCTGCGATATTATCGGCAGAATAGGTGCTCCGGGGCCGTCCACTCTTGGCAGCGTCTCTTGTAGTCCCTGGCTAAACGGCCCAGTGTTTGCGCAGTTAGTGCCGGACGACCGGGGAATCGGCGATTATAGTCTTCTGAGGTTAAATTATTGATGAAGCTTCATGAAGCTGAATATTATGGTATGATGTGCAAACACCCAGTTTGCTTAGTAGATTGATAACTAACATCAATCCTGTTTTTCGATAAATGTATGTCTCAACAGCTAGTTGAAGAAACGAATGAAGGATTTAGGACGAAGTGCTGAAATAATACTATAGCCAATACTGTCTTTTTTTGGGATAACAGGAAATTCATCTGACACGATATTTTCATCATTTAATAATAATTTATGTAGGAAGCAAGTTAATAGTGGAGGTATTTCTGATACAACGTTATCAGGGAATTTGTACGGTTGTAGATAACTTTTTGTTTCGTAAAGAGTTTCCTTTATTTTGTCCTGTAAAATTTCTGCGCATACAGTGATAATTGTTTTCTTAGCCATTTCACTGAGGTCCTCACTTTTACCATACCAATCACTACAATCAGTATGCAATCCTAAGAGGATTGCATACTTTTCACAGCAATTTTTGCATCTTACGTTTTCTTCATACAAATAGAACATAAAAATGAAGGATTCATTGTTTCGTTTAAATTGAAAACAGTGAATCAAGTTTATTTTGCAAAAAATCACTTTTGGTCAGTTAGACGCACAGAAACGAAATATCCCTGAAACGACAGTTTGGAGTATAGTGATAGTAACTGACAAAAAGTTAGTTGAGCATTTTCTACTGCAGTCTTACTCATTGCACTCAGCGAGATAGAAAAACAAGCGCATGTGTGTGTGTGTGTTCTCAATGGTACTATTTTCGTCGAGCGCAAGGTTCTCATTTTTGTCTAAATCTCTATCTCTTTCGCTCTTATTAGGAAACGTATGGTCTTATTCGAGCACTTGGGTCCTATTTTTCGATCCTATCCTATAGATCTTGAATGGGACTAGTTATGTCGAGAGCAAGGGTCTCATATTTGTCTTATTCTCCCTATTCACTCTTATATTGAAGATTCATATATAGAAAATTGGAATCAGTGGGAGCAAAAGAGTAGAATAGTAGTAGAAAGAATAATATAAAATATACCACGCTCGTTCTCCGCCAGTGATATATTATTATAACGTCCCCCTGAAATGAAATTTATAATAGCTCAGGTAAATGGAGAGGTAATATATACTGCAAATATACGTTTCAAATGCTATTTTGCTCTGAATCCAATGGAATAAAAAAATACTAAAATTAAATTATCACTACATAGTATAAGCCAAAGTCGCTTCCACTCTCTGTCTGTCCATATAAATGCTTCGATCTTTAAAACTACGCAACGGACTTCGACGCCGTTTTCTTTGCTAGATAGAATGATTCAAGAGGAAGGTTTATATGTATAATACATGCATAAAAGTAGAGAAACATTGATAATTTTAGAGATTTTTAATGTGATGTCGTAAATAAACCCATTTTTTTACGCTTACATTGCAAACGCTGGCTTTACCCTACGAGATAGATCAAAATAATGTACTACAGTATCATACACCTTAAAAAGTTCTACAATACTTTCTTTCTTTTTACTAGAAGTAATGGATTATTTACGAAACGATTATAAGCAATACAGTATTAATCCTTATCCAATTAAGTACCTTAAATACTTTGTGCATCTAATATAGATTAATATGACCCTTTACAGTATGTAATTTAAATTAATATTTTTGAAGATATTACAGATTTAAAATGCAGGAACAAAGCGACTGTGGCGGTACCAGCCGGGGCCCATTAGGTGGCACTGCTGTCAATTTATCAGTATCAGTTAATAACTAAGCATAATATTTTAATGATTATTCTGAGGCGGTACGAAGGTTGCCGGGTCAGCTAGTCATATAATAAAATTTAAATGTTTTTTTTTGCCAAGATTATTAGGTAATTGAAAAAAGGTGTAAATAAATAAAAAAAATGCCCGAAACATATCATTTGAATCCCAATGAAATATGTAGTATCACTTCAATAAGAAAAAAAAAGATTAATAGTAACATTTTTTTCATTTTGCAACTTTAAATGCATTTTGTGCAAAAACTATGAGAGATACGCGAAAATACGTTTGCAAGTTTTTGTAGGGGATTTAATTTCCTACAATTTTGTAGTAGAATATTTTTTTATTTTTCCAGCCAATCGCGAGATATAGACAAAAAAGGTGTTTTTGCACCCTTTTGCAGGTATTTGCACCCTTTGCCGGTATTGCAGCACCCTGCAATTTTAGTATATTAATCTACGAAGACTTACGGAAATTTTGGCGTTGGTTGCAAGTGTTCAACCAAAATGGCAAAGTTAAGCTTTTATTGACTGGACTATATTTGATAGGTGCATTAGGTATCATGTCAAACACTTTGTAAACAATATAAACTTGCATACGCAAGGATGACACGCAAAATCTTGAAGGGTTCCAAATTTTTTGATTATGCCCGTAAAAGTCAACAAATAAGTATTTGTTTAATATAATATTTGTCTTTTTAACTCGCTAGAGTTAGAAAGTCAAATCGTGGTCACACTTTACCACATGTTAAAAATTTTAAAATATTAAATACTCATTTATTCAAAAAGCGCCTACATGACTTTTTAGTTATGAAATGCTACTATGTAGTTATTATTATAAATTATTATTATTATAAAAATTTAAATTTGTCTAAATTACCTATTTTGTTATTAATTAATGAAATTGTTTGTATTCCTTATTGTGACATTTTGACATCAAAATATTTAATATTGACATTTTACTATTTTTAACTTGACCTTGATAATTTATATTGACATTATTTTATTGTTTTGTTTGGAATGTATATGTGTTGTGATAGTTTTTGAAGGAAATTTGCATGCCGATAAGGTACACCAAAGAGGTAATGCACAAATAAATGTGACACCATTGTATACCTTTGATCAGCAAATAAATGAATTACGAATTAAAATGAATTATAAGTTGAATTGAATTAAACTTGCATACTATAAATTTATTAATGTTGAATGTACACGCCAGATTCAACTAGCAATGGTGTTATAGCGAAGTTTATTAAAATATCTCTTAGCGAATTACATCAACCTTACTCGGTCAATATACACGTACTTCTCAGTATCGTAATACTGAATGTAGGACAACTTGAATACATGCCCACAGCACTTTGACGTCGGATAAACGAAAGAAATAGATTTACCTGATTGTTGGAGAGCGAGCCTCGGTAACGACAGTATTCGATTGATATCATGCTTTAGCTGCGATCTGAAATCATCGTAATACGTTTTGTCGTTATATTGCTCTAACGCCTCTCCAGGCAACTTCTTTAATTCTGACATTTCTACTGCACACGACAATTCTCGTCGTAATCTAGCGTTGACGGCATAGAGATTACTTCTATTATTCGTGAAACGGCGTCAGAAGTTCATTTTGAGAACACTTATGTATGCCGCTAGTCCCCACTGAGTCGGGGCTGAAGTCCGCTGGTTCCAGAGCGTTGGAATTACAAGCGGTGAGTGGTGCTGCGTGAAGTCCATATTGTGTCGGGGCGCTGATGAGGCCGAAAGGGGTAACCAGTTTGGAGCGGTCGCGTCCTGGGTGTGGTATCCCTGTTGAGGCCGAGGTTGCTGGCTGGCTGCGACTTAAATGATAATCATTGTTGTTTTGGAGAGCGACGGTAGCCTCACTGCATGAACCATAAACGTGGCTGGTCCTTTAAGCAATACTGCAATACAAGTTCACTATATAATCTCCTTCAGAAGGTACGATTACTTGCTTCTTCATTGTGACGCAGGAATAGTGTCATTAAAATAATGTAAACAAAGCAAAAGACGGTTAACAGAGCTACAAACAGTGGAATCACACAGCTAGCATCTCCGCGTGCTATTGCGAGTTCAGATATATGCGAATAACATTGTCTGAGCTCGCAATGTGAGCTACAGATTTATTTTCTCGATTTGATCTCATTACTTTAAATGTTTTACAAATGTGTAATGTGAAAAAGTTACATTTTCAAATTTTACAAAAACGTGTTGTACCACATGGGATTTAAACCCACGACACTTGACGAAGTAGAAAGTGGCGTGGTGACCGTTTAAACTACTAGACCAACCGTGCAGTCACAATCTGATACTGAAACTGTAGTGTTTGGAACCTTACACTCGCTACTCCACCATGTATGCATCAAATCGAATCTTGTATTTTTTGGTGCATAAGTGCACACACGTCATTTTAGACTGTTAATTCTTGGTTGTTTTTTTTTTATTTTGATCGTATGTTTTACAAATTTGAAAATTTAACATTTCACATTCGTAAAACCATTTAAAGCAATCACATCAAATCAAGTTTTTTTTTTACTGGAGCTTAGGTACATCTATTTGACTTTACTTAAAAAACCATGTATGCCATTTACAGTCTTTAAAAGTTCTAAACTTAACAGCGATATATTGCTTTGAAATCATAACTAGAATATTGATAATAAAACAAAGCACTACTAGACCAGTGCTTATAATGTTTGAAAACAAAATAAATTATAGTAGGATGAAACCCATTGTAAAAGGAGGAGAATAGTACAAAAATTAAAGGAAAAATAAATTACGGGCGATCTGAGGTCGGGAAGGGGGAGAGGGGGGGGTTTTAAGGGGAAAAAATGGCTTAACTCGATTTCCGGCAAAACTACAAGTCCTATGGAAAAGTTAAATAGCAAAGTTGTAGGCAATAAAAAGATCTACATCTTTTGCATTTACACTTTTTTCACATAACCTCAAATTTTATGTGAAAAATTCAAACAATCCTACGAAAAATTTTAGGCCATCAAAAGGTATTTCATAGAAAATAACTCGGCCTTCACGTGTAGTTTTATAATCAATGTCTCAAGCAGGCACCACACTTCGTTATTCGCTATTCGTTATGTGTCTACGCCGTATTCGCCCGAATATTTGTTATGCGCGCAAACAACAAACACGCCACCACACTTCCTACTGGTATATCAAATAAGGCAAATATGTGTGTTGTAGAGATGTGTCATTGTCATTTTTATGGTGAACAAAACGAAACCATACGAACGAACGAAACATATTCTTTTAATTTCCTTTTTATTTTATTAAATTTACAGAAACAATACTTAAATGAAGTCTAATTATTTTGATCATATAATAAACTAATTTAATCGTTTAATCGATTTATTCTATTTCAACAACTGTTTTATAGTCTATGGTTGTTAGCTATGCACAGGGCATTGTCATTTTTAATGGTCAATGAACGAACGAAACATATTATTTTAATTTCCTTTTTATTTTATTAAATTGACAGAAACAATACATAAAAGAAGTCAAATTATTTTGATCATATGATAGGTTATTTTAATCGTTTAATTGATTTATCTATTTCAAAAACTGTTTTATAGTCTATGGTTGTTAGTTATGCACAGGGCACTTCACTACCCGTCCGAAGTGTGGGCAGTCGATGCGTATATTCGCCTTATTCGTGTCCTTTGTAGTTTGTCAAAAAACCGACAAGTCGACGTATATGCGATTCGCTATTCGATGCGTGCGAATAAAGCGAATATTGGCGAATATACTCTCCACACTTCGCCGTATGCGCGCGAATAACCCGCATAACGAATAGCGAAGTGTGATGCCTGCTGTAGACTGCTCTGTTTTACAGCTGCTACGAAATAGCAAGTATGTAGTAAGGCCCAGACCTGCCTAGCCCACTTCTCTATGAAAAAACTTTTAATAGCCAAAAATTTTTATAGGTCACTCAGGTATTATATTATCTAAAACAGGCATATACACATATAATTTAACTCTTCAATTCCCAGTGTCACTTGTAGGTGACAGTACTTTAATATTTTTTTTCTACCACATGATAATTTATTTTTGAATTCTATCATTATTGTAGCAAAGCCTAATAGTAAAACTATTCATTTAATTTTTCTGGCAGCACTAACCATATGACATTTGTCAAATTCAATCGGTTATTTCGCGCGTATTTGAAGTAGTCTGAGTTTGTGTGATTTCTTGGAATAAAAAGTGAAATAAAAATGTCCAGACCGTAAGTATTGTCTTTTTCTTTATTACATATAGTAAATGAATGTATTCGCTATTATAAAAATGTATTTTACGATAAAAATAACTTATAGCATCTTCATTACAGGGTTGAGAATATGACGTGGCACCTGCAGGTGACACTGGGCAATATTGTTCTGACTAACTTTATTGTTCTGAATTCATTCTAAGTAATAACAAGACTGTTGTTTACTTTTGGTCTTATCGCTATGTGTTGATATTGTTTTATAGGTGGTTTACGTATGACAGGTTGACGTTAGATGAGATTGCCGAGGAGTTGCACGCTGGGGAAGACCTAGGTGATATTATTTGATTTCCTCCTGAAGATGGTATGGTGACTGACGGAGACAATGGAGACGAAAATGACACTAAAAAAATTGGTGGTTTCCTCTTTTTGCGTTTGGTATAGATGCAGCTTGCCAAAATGCATGGCTGATCAAAAGGCAGTCGGAAACCAACTGGACTTACTGCGATTTCCGGCGGAATATGGCAACCACCTACCTCCAAAAGTATGGTAAGCCTCCACTCCGCAATTCTGCCTGTGGAAGTTCAGTACAAATGAGAGTGCCTACTGAAGTGAGGAGTGTTGGAAGTGTGGACGACTACTCGGAAGTCGATTGCTCACAGCGGAGATGCGGATATTGTCACGAACGGACTAGAAAAATGTGCGCCAGGTGCAATATCGGTTTGCACCTGAAGTGTTGGTACATGTTCCATAATAAATAAGTTCTGTATTTTTCTACTTTTCGCAATAATAAATATTATTATAAAAATCAACGTTTTATTTGAACCGAAAAAATAAGAAAAATCGCGTTGGTCCTTCAAAGTCCTAAGTTAACACAATGCCCAGTGTCACCTGTAGGTGACACCCTAATAAAAAAAAATGAGGGTAGTTTCTAAAATTTTTGTCTTCTCCAAATGTATCTAAATTATTTTAGTAAAAGAGAAATATAAAATAAATATTTACATAAACATGGGAATTGAAGAGTTAAAGAAGATTCCATAACTTTCTCATAATATTGTAGATGTTTTATTAAATATTAACTTTGTTATTTATTTGTTTGTTAATTATAGTAGTATATTTCGATTTTCAATATTTTTGTTTATCAATGTAACATGCAATCTTACGTTTTTCGAGTGATTAAAGTGTAAACTTTAATGAATATCTCAATAACGATTAAAAAAATCGAATTTGAGTTTTTTCATTTTTTGCATTTTCTGAGAAGATTTACTATGGTAATATAAACTCTTTTGCAAAAAAATCGGGCACTTATGCAAAGAACTATTTTATAGTTACTATTTGTTTGTTTGACAATTTTAGGTATTGTTATCCTCAGAATTTTATAAATTAATTAGGAAGGAATAGTTTTCATCAGTTTTATCATAACATTTTGATTAAATTATTGAGAAATAATGTTTAAGCTCAAAACACTATTATTTTACCTGCTCGCTTAATGAAGATGAAACGAGTTCATTTCTTTGTTTTTATTGAATACATTAAAAGTACTCCACGGTAATCACATTCTTTAGCTCTTTGATGGTCTGCGGAGCCGGCTGCACTGATCTCACTCGTCGCTTCAGAACGTCCCAGACATGCTCTATAGGATTGAGGTCCGGACTTCTAGCTGGCCAGTCCAAACGACGAATTCCGACATCTAGCATATACGCTTACACATCGCCAGACCGGTGGGCGCGAGCGTTGTCGTCCATAAAAATTGAGTTTTCGCCAAGAGTGGTTAAAGCGGGTTGTGCATAAGGAATTAGAACTTCCGTTATGTATCGGTGTCCAGTCAGTGTACCGTTTTCGATGAAGACTAACTCCGTACGATCCATAGAATTTATTCCTGCCCAAAACATAACAGAGCCCCCTCCATAAGGTGTGATTTCTTCAAAACATGCCTCTGCAAAGCGTTCTCGTCGTCTCCGTAGCACTCGCCGACGTCGGTCTTCACCATGCAGAGATATCCTGGCTTCACCGGAGAACAATACCCTATCTCAGTCTTCGTGAGTCCATGATACACAATTTCGAGCGAAGCTAAACCTGGCAACTCGATGTCCACGGGGTAATTTAGTGCTGCGTGCCGGGCGATAACTGTGTATATTAGCAGCGAGAAGCCTCCTTCTGACCGTCCATAGACTAATTTGCACATTTCTTACTTCTTCGAGTCTGTTCTTGAGGTCCACGTAAGAAGATTTGCGATTTCTCAACGCTTGACTAACTAGAAAACGATCATCCCGTGGTTCGGTACATGTCTTTCTGCCAGAACCAGGCCGTCTCTTGACGGAACGGATCTCTTGATAGCGCTTCCATATCCACTGAACTGTCGACCGACTCACATTTAGCCTCTGAGCCACGAAGCATTGGCTGCAACATTCTTCAAGCAGCGCAATAATTTTGATCGCTTTTATCACTTTATCTACCATTTTCGAGATTACTAAACAGCAATAACAATACTTTTAAATGTCAAGGACAAAAAATAATTTAATAAGAATTGAGAAAAAGTTAATTAGAGTCGATAATAACTATAGGGAATTCGCGCCACAAAATGTAGTTAAAAGTTAAACCAGGCTTAGTCAAAAATTTGAATTTGGAAGTACCTTTCTTATAAACATTATGGCACTTTTATAACTGGCCAGTAACATGTTCAAATGATTAAATACCTATTTGGTATTTTATTTTTTCAGCTAGGAAGAAAATCGAAACCGCCCGTTTTTTTTGCAAATGAGTGTATATATATTTTTACTCCATAGGAAAGTAGAGATTTCATCGAATAGAAAACACCCTATTTTTTTAAAAGAAGTTGATATTTTGACGGATGAATTTTCGATTGAAAATTTGGTTTTTTTTTCGGTATTCCGTCAAAATATGGTGAAAAAATTGATATTTCAAATCAAATAAATTACGGTGTATTCAGGACATGAAAAGCTAAGTTTTCACAAAATTTCGTTGAAAAATAATTTTATTTGTAAAAGATAAAAATAAAAACCAAAAACTTGGTTTTTTTAATTTTTCACATAAAATTTGAGGTTATGTGAAAAAAGTGTTAATGCAAAAGATGTAGATCTTTTTATTACCTACAACTTTGCCATTTAACTTTTTTCCATAGGACTTGTAGTTTTGCAGGAAATCGAGATAAGTCATTTTTTTCCCTTAAACCCCCCCTCCCGACCTCAGATCGCCCGTAATTTATTTTTCCTTTAATTTTTGTACTATTCTCCTCCTTTTACAATGGGTTTCATCCTACTATAATTTATTTTGTTTTCAAACATTATAAGCACTGGTCTAGTAGTGCTTTGTTTTATTAGGGTTCCGTTGCCAAATGGCAAAAAATGGAACCCTTATAGATTCGTCAAGTCTGTCTGTCTGTCCGTCCGTATGTCACAGCCATTTTTTTCCGAAACTATAAGAGCTATATTACTATATTGAAACTTGGTCAGTAGATGTAATCTGTGAATCGCATTATTATTTTTATATCAAAATATAAAAAAACAATAAATTTTGGGGGTCCCCATACTTAGAACTGAAACTCAAAAAAAATTTTTTCATCAAAACTATACGTGTGTGGTATCTATGGATAGGTCTTCAAAAATAATATTGAGGTTTCTACTATCATTTTTGTCTAAACTGAATAGTTTGCGCGAGAGACACTTCTAAAGTGGTAAAATTAAGTCCGCCAATGTACCAATGTGCATGATGTATTAATAAATAAATAAAATGTGTAACTGTAACTTCTAAAATAAGAGAATGATAAAACTAAAAAAAATATATGATGTATATTACCATGCAAACTTCCAACGAAAATTGGTTTGAACGGGATCCAGTAAGTAGTTTTTTTTAATACGTCATAAATCATAAACCGCAATTTACATTTCTTTCAATCAAAACAACGAACTACAAAAACTTTTATATGATGTTACTTGCTGCTACGGAACCCTTCATGGGCGAGTCCGACTCGCACTTGGCCGCTTTTTTTATCATCGCTAGTTATGATTTCAAAGCAATATATCGCTGTTAAGTTTAGAACTTTTAAAGACTGTAAATGGCATACATGGTTTTTTAAGTAAAGTCCAATAGATGTACCTAATCTACAGTAAAAAAAAACTTTATTTGATGTGATTGCTTTAAATGTTTTACGAATGTGAAATGTGAAAAAGTTAAAATAAAACCCCCCCCCCTCTCCCCCTACCCGACCTCAGATCGCCCGTAATTTATTTTTCCTTTAATTTTTGTACTATTCTCCTCCTTTTACAATGGGTTTCATCCTACTATAATTTATGTTCACTTTTTGTTATTTTAAGAGGCTTCTACCCTGGTCTACAATGGTTACAGCGTTCTATAAATTTCTGAATAAAACTTGTTTGCTGTAAGCCACAAAAACACCGCTATTAATTGACTTAAAATTATATCTTTATCCGTAACATGTAATTCAAGAAAAAATTAAAATACGTTTTTAAATTACGTTCATGCGATGAATAAATAGTATTAGAGTAGGTAATGATTTCTTTTACTTTCAGATAAGATTTTTGGCTCTGGTGAACATTTCACGTTTTGAGGCTTACAGCAAATACGTTTTGTTACGTCGATATATAATAGATACTTAAAAAAATCTAAATAAAAGTTCTGAAAATATCATCTGATAAAATTTATTTACAGCTGTAGTTAAAAATTAAATATCAACGAATAAAACATGGCAGTGCGGCGTTGCTCTCCACAAGATAATTTTGTGTGATCATATCTCTATTCTTAAAGCATATAAACGTTACTTTCATTTCCAGTATTTTAGCTGACAAACAATCGATTAAGGAAATTTATTGTCAATCGACTATTTATCGACAAAAAATTATTAGTAGCTTATCTCCTTACGGGAGGATTCTTGGGGATAGAATTTCCCTCAGCTTTGAAACCGTTCTCGTCGGCAAAGTAGTTAATTGTCTCAGCGACACCCTCGGGATTTGTGTAGCTGTAGCTGCCGCGTACCACGACTACCTTGTGTGGTTTGTTTTCTTCATCTAGGACTTCTTTGACCTCGCCTGTCTCTTGTCGTTGAGAACCATCTTCAGTTTCAAATCTGACATATTTAAAAACATTATTATGTGTAAAACCATCCCTGTAATTTTTGATTCATAATATTTACTAAAGCAAAAGGTTAAATTAAAATCAAAATTCATTGTCATCATCAACAGATTTTAGTAGTCGACTACTGGACATGGGACTTTACTTAGAAGGTAGGTTTTGGACTACGATACCTGATCGACCACAACGAAAAATGAATACTTAAGACTTAAGAGTAGAAAAGACATCAAAATTGTCATTACCCGTAGGAGTAACCACCGCCTGGATTTTGATCGAACTCGGAGCGAATGATCTTGGTTGGTTCTGTGGGAGCTGCCACAGTTACGGCCACAAGGGTGCAGGCTACAAGAATTACCTGATGACAATTTCATGACAAAAAATTAGCTTTAAAATACTCGTTAAAATCGTTAAGTGATTTCGTGAAAAATCACACGAAAATGTTAAAGAGCCTTCTCAGGGAAGTTAATTTATTGTAAATTAGCTGTGTCCTGCGGTGTCACCCGTGGTTATTGTCGTAAATCGCGAGTAAGACAGCGGAGTGAACCTAGTCTTAAAAAAAATTGCTTATGTTACTCCGTATTTCATCAGTCATCTGCCTGTGAAATTCCCGTCAAAATCGGTCCAGCTGCTCTAGAGATTACCCGGAGCCAACAAACAGACAGACAGACAGACAGACAAAAATTGCATTTTGGATGTCAGCATCGAAAATTCAATTTTTTATCAATCTAAATTGAAAGTAAACACGGTACTGATATACTTTCATATGCATTTAGTAAAAAACTGTTCATTTGATATTGAATACAGACACTCCAATTTTATTTATTTGTTTAGGTGATAGGAGTCATTTATGTTTTAAAATCGTTTAAGTTTTACAGTAAAAATTGAAGTGTCAAATAATTTTAAAAAGTTTAGATATGAAACGTACCAATTTCATTTTGAATGTGTCCGATGCTAACTTCAGAGCGACTGATATCAAAAGCATCGCGACGAACTCTTTTATACGTTCATTAGATACCTTGTGTAATGTCAAAGCACTATCTTGTGAATCCGGATTGAGTCAATAATGTACATTGTCAGAATAATTTTGATATTTTTTTGAAACGTCCACTAACTGCTCCTGAATTCTACATTCTAGATTCTAATTAATTAATTTTAAGGTATGCATAATATAATTATAATTAAAAAAAGAACTAACTGAAAATTGATAGTCAATGACAGAAAATGACGTTACATGAATTAAAGGAATGGTTAATGCTATAGTAATGGGGTAGCATCTGAACCTCCTAAACCGTTAAATCTTTTACTAATAGAAAGTCACATTATTTGTACTCCCACGTGACACTCGTCACATTCTATGAAAAAGAAACCGTAGTTTCCGACATACACGCGAGCGCAATCGCGGGTAAAAGCTAGTGACCTATAATTAAATTAATTCCTTCTAATATTATATACCCTACTAATAGTCCATGTGGTGACGGATTAAGAATACAAAGTGTCACCACCCCTATTCATTCCATGGATGTCGTAAGAGGCGACTAAAGGAACAAAATAAGCAGCTAACATCACTGCCAAGAGAAGGAAAACTTGAAACAAACCCTTTACCAACCCGTCTGGCCAGCGTGGTATAGTAGGCCAAAACCTCCTTTCTAAGGAGAGGCCTATGTCCAGCAGTGGACTGTTAAAGGCTGTTAATGATGATGATGAATATTATAAATGCGAAAGTAACTCTGTCCGTCTGTCTGGCTGTCTGTTACGCTTTCACGCCTAAACCACTGAACCGATTTTGATGAAATTTGATGACCTACACGCGGGTGGAGCCGCGGGCGAAAGCTAGTATGTAATATACAGTTTTTTTCTCTGCACTTTCACTTAAAACACATATTAATATAAATTTGATGTAACTACTATTACTGTTTAAAGAGAAGCACAGTTTTTAGGGTTCCGAAGGTTATGACTCGGAACCCTTATAGATTCGTCATGTCCGTCAGTCCGTCCTCGACTTACCGTCCAAACGGTAAGTGCTAGAAAAATGAAACTTTGCATGAATATGTAATTACGTCGACAATCTGCTATAATAAAATTATGAATAATATTTTTATTTGGGGTACCTCCCCTACACGTAAAGTGGGGATTTTTTTTTTCGCGGCTATCTTGTGGGGTATCATTAGATAGATCTTTAAAAAATGATAAAGGGTTTTAAGATGAGTTTTTATTTTAGGTATCCGTTTGCAAGAAATTCCACTTTAAAGGGCACTTTTTTGTAAAAACAGGGCGTCCGTCCCCCTCTCTAAAAGCTAAGAGGCTGGCTCAAAAAATCTGGAAAAATTCGTGATGGTGGTCCATATAATGAACTTTAAAGGAAAACTATAAGGGATGAGATGGCTTTGTTAGTTCAGGAGTTATAGAGGTTTAACTTGTAAAACGCACTTACTTGGAAAACGTCATACAAAATTAACGCATTAATACGTAAACATAACATTTATATATAGGATACGATTTTAAATCCACTTTACGTGGCCTGACATGCACTTGGTCGATTTTGATTTTTCGTGTTGGTCGTGTCAGGCCATTCAAAATACATATGTAGGTAGGTACCCATAACACAAATACGTTAATTGCTATATGTTTACATAATTATATTAAAGAATGGACTATACAAATATTTGGACAAATAAAAATATTCAATGAATACTTTAAATCATTGCTTAACGTTTTCGCGCCTTGGTATAAATTATCACGAAATCTTTGTTGTGTAGGGTATTTGTTTATTATGCACGTTTTTTATGGCAGATTGTAAAACTTACAGATTCCAAATTACAAAAACTAAGATCACTCTATAAATATTAGATAATAATAATTAATGTATTTCCACTAAATCGGAGCTTCACTCATAAGAGAGCTTTGTTTTCGTTATTAATCTGTATCGAAAAACATCTACCCAAACATAAAAAGTTAAGAAAAAAAAGCGGCCAAGTGCGAGTCGGACTCGCCCATGAAACGCTCCGTAGCAGTAAGTAACATTATATAAAAGTTCTTGTAGCTCGTAACTTTCATCGATGTTTACGATTTATGACGTATCAAAAAAAACTACTTACAAGTCCGAGTCGGACAAAGTGGGCAAGTGAGCTTACCGCTCTCATAATTATATTAAGAGAGTGGTATAGGGTTGCGTAGAAGCAAGTAACATCATATAAAATTTCTTGTAGTTCGGTGTAACTTTGATCGATGTTTTAACAATAGTGTATTGATAGAATGAAAGGTAAATTGCGGTTTACGATTTATTTTAGAACTCTTATTTTTGAAGTTACAAGGGGGGGGGACACATTTTACCACTTTGGAAGTGTTAATAGAGTAGTAGTATGTCTATCTTCACAATAGTAATACCATAATATTTTTTTTCTGTATCAGGTGTACTACATACAGAACGTCTATGGCGATGGCGATTGTTTCACCGAAATCAAATTTTAACCGTATTGTCATAGATTTAAAGTCTATTAGACAAAACAAGTCTGGAACTACAAAATAATATGTATTTATAGACCTGTTTCATTTTCATTGGTTTTATATATGCTAGATGACGATGCCAAGATAATGTGAGACCAGCTATTTTATATTCCACTGATGTCTACCGTAATATGCTATATTCTTAATCTGTGTGTGTCTAGATTAGAGAATAATACACTGAATACAAAATAAATCTACACTTTAGTAGAAACAATTAAGTAGTAACCTCTTTTGGATGTACATTGGTAGGTACTACCCACTTTTAATTTGTTAACTTTTAATTTGAAAATGATGGACAGGAATAAAAATTAAATTGCTCTAGACAGAACCTTTGTTAAATGTTCTACCGGGATATAGCATGCAGCCTTACTTATCTTAACATTTAATTGTGTATCTTACCTAGGAAATGTTCGCTATATTCCACAAACTCTCTAAGTACTGGATAAGTATCGAGACAACTATGACTCATCATCGCAATAGTATTGCTTGTGCTCTGTGAAGCTGAATTCTCCTTAAGCAGCGTGGATTCAAACAAGAATGTCGATTGTCATTAAGATTTTGATTGAAAGAGTAATTAAAGAAACTGAAAAAAAAAAATTGGATAAGGTGAATCTAGAAAGGGAATGGAATGTATGGACCGGATTTTCTCACGTTGATCAATAATAATTGAGAAAGTTCTCGCCAAACGTCAGAACTTTTTCTACGGGTTTGTTGATCTCGAGAAAACCTATAACCACGTGGTGCGGGATGATTTGCAATCAACACTCCACTTATGGTTCACTGCCACACTGGAGTATACAGCCAGATGGTGTGGGTTTTTAAATCTCTATATGATAATATTAGATCCATTCGTATAAATGGTGCCTACACTGACTGCTTTAACATCTGAAGAGGTAACAGACAGGAATGTGTAACATCTCCTTGGCTGTTATTCATGGACAGTTGTTTGATGGATTAGAGAATCTGAATTGGGATTGAGAATAGGAGAGTTATCAATCAAATGTCTTCTCTACATCGCTACTACTTGCATCGTCGGCGAAGAAGTAACAGGAGATGGTAACACTTAGAAATAGATTTGAAGCCAAAGACATGAAAGTAAACCTTATGAAAACGATACTAATGATTTCAAAAAAATCAGGAACCATTCAGTGAGACAGCATTCTCTTCTAGTTTACGATCCTAAACGTAAACTAAAGTAAACGCAATCACAACGTTTGTCCCTCAACTGAAAATCTGAGTTCCACTTCATTTTCAGACAAACTCTTTGTGTTCATGGGCAGGTTTCTATATAATTAGCTAAACAAGAAATTACATAATTTTTGTTATACAAAATTGACTCTAATATTCTTGAGTACGAATGTATGTAATTATAAATAGTATCTATTGTTTCATCGGAAAACCAAAATAAAAGAAGGTCGATCTGGATTGCCGTTATTTCAATTTCCGAAAGATTAAGAAAGTCTAGAATGTATAAACATTTTGCCTTTTAAAAAATAAAAAGCAGGTGCCAATAGGCTGAAACTTGTCGAACGTATGCGATACTATATTATTTAAAGAACATGAGTATGCCTAAAAGTGATACGGTCTTAACCTTTACGACGATCGAAGCCATACATACTTTATAGCGTGAAATTATAATTCAAGGTCGGTGTGTTTTTACAAGTAGGTATAAGGATGTGTGTATTGCCAGTGTTTTATTCATCTATAATTAAACTGCAAGGCCTCTGTCAGCTATCGACAAGCATTGATCTCTAGTGTACATAACTATTCTTAAAAAATACTAATATAGAACTTAAGTATCACTCTTTCAATTGCAAAAATTTCATAACTTGGTTAACCCAAAAGTAATACTAATGTAAATAGCATAGATTTTGCTATCGCGTTCTATAAAAACATTACGTATTTTTCTCGCCGTTCATCAGATAGGTACACCTGACACTGGAAACAATATGAGCATTTCGAAGTTAGTCTCGATAAGGTGATAAGCTGCCCTTCCCCCCAGGGGTTACATTCAAAATGGTAACATCCAAACGGCCGTTCAAAACAATTATTCTAGCAGAAAATCGTTTCATATTTTTTTAGTTAAGCAACGACGACGCGGTCAGACCTAGATGGGTGACCGTTTGTGGCATGATACGTTATTAGCATTTCCGTGATTCGGAGGTCACGTAAAGCAGTCGGTTCCGTTTGTTATCATAAGATTACAGTCGTTACGCTTGTTTGGAGGCCTTTGGGCTTTAAAACATCCAACGGTAAGATTACGTAGCCACATCGTATCGTGCCAGTCCCCAACCCGCACTCGGGTCCTAAATTCTAATAATAATGAATCGTAAGTACTTTTTTTACTTCGTAAGTACTAACGTAAGTCAGACATTTAACAAAACAGCCCCCCTAGCCATGTTGCAAACGTTTTTCGTTCTTCAATCGCTGACGTCTCTATTCTCTTGTTTATTGGCTAATGTCACTCAGTCACGCGATCAAAACAAAAGAATAGAGGCGTGTCAACGATTGCAGAAAGACAAACAGCAACTTGACTAGGCCCACAGGTTAGTAAAGCAAATTGTTTTAAAATACATCAACCACAAAACTGTTTATTAGATTACTGTTGCCTAGTGAACCTTAAACTTATCTTTGTACCTAAAATAATTGTGCTGTAAGGACTTTTTAACGTTAACTAAACCATTAAAAAAAACAGGATTCATTTGAGCTGCATGACCGATGAATCTGCTTTGATTTGGTTTTATATTTGCTTTATATCGAATAGTTTACTTAGATGTTTCACGGGTATGTGCGACAAAAATCTGTTTAGTTAGTGTAAAGATTATTATCTCCTTCAATGACTCGAGTAGAAGGATTTCAAGTGTGAAATGCATTTGTAATCTATGAATGGTATAGTGTTGTTCCATGTCTTTTAAAAGCACCTCATAATCTTATGAGGGAATTCACAAAACTAATTTTTTTAACCGATTCGCAAAAAATTTATTCGATTTTTGGGAGGGTAGAACTACATGCAAAATTTTCGCACATCTGCAACACAATTCCGTCCAGGCCCAAACTAAATAGAGCTTGTACTATAAAAGCTAGATTAATTGATAGAATAGTTTTCTACATATTTATTACACATAGAAAACACCTAAACTCCGAAACAAATATTTGCAAATTATACAAACTGGGGGTCGGAACCGGGAATGAAACCCGAGACAGCAGTCAGCACAGCAGCTCATACGCCACCGCTGCCCGGTGTATACCTTTGGACCATTATTTAGGTCCTAAGTCTTAAATAGGTATAAAGAATTAAAATATCCTAAATTTTAGGTAATTCAATTCTCAATTTTTTTTACATTCTTTGAAGGAAAAATATTACCTCTAAAGTTCCCCTTTTCTTAATTTGTGGACAGCTTATCTAACTTATTTATAGAATCTTAATAATTAATAAATAAGCACACTGTAACTTTGAATATCTAAGTAACGTCTACGTATAAAGTGGAATCACATAAAATAAATATGTTTCCTTGCCCTAACCGTAAGTGTTGTTTGGTTTTTTTAGTTTATTTTTATAATAATAATAAAAGTTTATATAAACCAAATAATAACAAAATACACAGAAACAGATGGTTGCTAATGGCCGCTATAATAACTGTGTTGCAGCCATTAACGCCCACCTCAGGAAAACAAAAAACAATATTTGTTCTGTAGTTACACATTAGGAATTTAAAACATAATAAAGCTTGATTTAAATAACTCAAATAGTGTCACAAGTCAAAAAACCAAATCATGGAGAAAAATTCGTTTAAAATCGACAAGTCGCAATATTTTCACTTTTCTAACCATAACTAATAAAAAAACGAATTTAGAACAAAACGTTCTTAACCGAGTTAGAATGGTTTTTGGAATTCTGAAAATCCTGAAAAAAGACATAAAATATGCGAGGTCATGACACTATAATATAGTGTGTGTAAGTGTTTTTTAAACATATTATGTTAAAAAACAACACTTTTTTTATAAAATAATGTATAGGTAATATAGTGCCTCAAAAATATGTACATTTTTTTTTTCACTATAAACTTCACTATAATGAAATTCACTATAAACTTAATTCTAATTATACCAACTTCGGTATGCCTGATATAATAGTGAAAATAAAGTTTTCATCCATATCATAATCTTCCTAGCCTTTATTCCCTAGATTATTTAGGGGTCGGCTACTAGTTGAACCGGTTTTACCTGAATATCAGTTTTTACATGGAGCGACTGGCATCGGATTTTTTATTGAATAAGGTGATACAATTTTATTTAAAAACTTATCGAATGAACTATCACAAATCGATTATCATCAGTTTATACTACTCTTTTAAACACTACCATCTCGTTTAAGTCGTGCTCGTGACATGTCACTGTTCATGAACACCAAGTCACAAGTTACTCTTAACATTATAACGTCACTAGCTGACCCGGCGAACTTCGTACCGCCTTAGAATATTAATTTATAATAGTATTGTGTTTAGTTAATAACTGATAGTGCGTGAACAAATCGACAGCAGCGTCAACTAACGGGCCCCGGCCGGTACTGCCACAAGCATTTTAAATCTGTTTGAAGTACTTTTGAAGATATCAAAAGTATTATTTTAAATTACATACTGTGAAGCGCCATATTAATCTATATTATATACACAATGTATTTAAGGTACTTAATTGGATAAGGAATAATACTGTATTGCTTAAATTCGCTTCGGAAATAAGCCATTATTTCTCGTAAAAATAAAAAAATAAAAATAAAGTTATTGTGGGTTATCTCTAAGAGATAGACATATACCATCGCGGACTTTTTTGTAGACCTTTTTAAGATTTACAATACTGTAGTACATTATTTTGATCTATCTCGTAGGGTACAGCCAGCGTTTGCAATTAATCGTAAAAAAAAATGGGTTTATTTACGACATCACATTAGAAACCTCTAATAACAATCAATCATATCAATGTTTCTCTACTATAATATTAAGCATGTAATATACATAAAAACATTCCTCTTGAATCACTCTATCTATTAAAGAAAGCGGCCAAGTGCGAGTCGGACTCGCCCGACTCGCCCATGAAGGGTTCCGTCGCAGCAAATAACATCATATAAAAGTTCTTGTAGTTCGTTGATTGAATGAAAGGTAAATTGCGGTTTACGATTTATGACGTATTAAAAAAAACTGCTTACTAGATCTCGTTCAAACCAATTTTCGTTGGTAGTTTACATGGTAATGTACAACATATATTTTTTTTAGTTTTATCACTCTCTTAGTTTAGAAGTTACAGGGGGGGGGGACACTCATTTTTCCACTTTGGAAGTGTCTCTCGCGCAAACTATTTAGTTTAGAAAAAAATGATATTAGAAACCCTATCTATAGTATCTAACCCCACACATATGAGTTTGATGAAAAAAAAATTTTTGAGTTTCAGTTCCAAGTATTGGGACCCCCAAAATGTATTGTTTTTTTTTTCATGTTTATGTGAAAATCTTAATGCGGTTCACAGATTACATCTACTTACCAAGTTTCAAAAGTATAGTTCTTATGGTTTCGGAAAAAAGTGGCTGTGACATACGGACGAACAGACAGACAGACAGACATGACGAATCTATAAGGGTTCCGTTTTTTGCCATTTGGCTACGGAACCCTAAAAATGGCATCAAAATCCGTTGCGTAGTTTTAAAGATATAAGCATACATAGAAACAGAAAGCGATTTTGTTTTATACTATGTAGTGTCTAGTGCCAAATAATTGAAATACATTTTTGACATTTTTTAAATTAAAAATACGAAATATTTTGTTATGAATGAGGAATACTTTAATAAAAGTCATTTCATTTTTTTTTAGTTGTGACACTATTTGAGCCCATGTGCGATGTGTGGGTGTGTGTGTGTGTGTGTGTGTGTGTGTGTGTGTGTGTGTGTGTGTGTGTGTGTGTGTGTGTGTGTGTGTGTGTGTGTTGGATATGTAACTGCCACTAACAGATTAATTATTGCTAACTTTATTGTTATTTTTTAGTATACTTTATTATTTTATTATTATTCCATAATTAAGGAAGCACAAGCCATAAAACAATTTGTTATTTCTGTTTGTTATAAGTGTATTTCTTGTTGGAGGTACATTTTAAGTAAATAAATAAACAGGCAAATGTATCACGATTATAGTTTTTATTTAACTATTTTGCATTAATTATTATTAATAATCAAGGGAATGAATAATTACAATACCTCGATTGTTTAAATTTACTATTATTTAAATATTAATGTTGGTGACATTTAACAGATTCATTATCAAACATGTTCGTTATTCAAATTAGAAACGACTAAATGTTACTAAATATACCTACTCGTACATAGATAAGTAGGCAACTGGGTACGAAAAATAAAAAGCACGTTTAGGCATGTTTAGTTATGTTTATGCTTACTCACTCAGATTACAAAAAAAAAACAGATAGAACATACATATGTAACGAAAACAGTGAAGTTAAAACGTTTTTAGGGGTCCGTGGTTCATGGGTCGGACCCCTTAAAGATTCGTCATATCCGTCCGTCCTCGAATTATCGCCCAAACTTTTAGTGCTAGAAAGATGAAACTTTGCATAAATATGTGTTGTGATTAAGTCGACAAAGTTCTACAATAAAATTATGAAATAAATTTTTATTTGGGGTACTTTCCCTTCAAATAAAGTGAGGATCGGTTTTTTTCGCGTCTACCTCATCGTGTAGAGTATCATTAGATAGGTCTTTTAAAAACATTCTGAGGTTGCAGAAGCCATTTTTAGATTTAGGTATCCGTTTGCGAATTATTCCACTTTAAAGGGCATTTTTTTTATAAAAACAGGGCGTCCCCCCCAACGCATTAATAAGTAAACACAACAATTATCTGTTAGATACGATTTCAAATCTTCGTACCAATAAGGGTGACTGAGGAACCCTATTCTATGCGTGGCCTGACACGCCCTTGGCAAATTTTAATTCAAGTGTGCTTAAGGCCCGCGACACCGAGCGTGAGAATTTGTGATTGAACACCCACATATATATTTTACATGCACACAGACGCATCGCGCACTGTCGCATACATACCGTAGCAAGTAATCACCGACTTTCGGTTTTTTGCTTATGTTAAATATCCATCAACTGTTCGCCTTTCTAGAACGTATTTAAATGTGTTACAACGCACGCAATGTATCTTGCCACAACGTAAAGCCCGTAGGATTCATTCAGTACAGAAAGTCATAATACTTTCTGTATACCAATCGAATGGTCAAAGATTATAAAATAATTTTACACAGTCTAAAATAAATTCGCTCGCGTGCATTGTCTGTCAACTCAGATCCTTTTAAATACGCAAGGTATTTAAATACGGTGTTCATCATAATTAAGGTTACCTTTTAAGGAAGATTTATTATTGTTATTTTATTATTTTAAAGGAACACATAAATAAAGCCAATATTGACAAAAGTATACAAGTTACATAAATTAGGAATAACCTACAGTAATACTTTTTTAATTATACTTTTTTAATATTTCTTTATTAATTTATTTGTGAATAATATTTTCAAAGTAATTTGGAACAACGTAATATTAATCCTTATCTTTATAAATACTGTAGACATTTAAAACAATTTTATTCTACATGAAATATGTAGAATTAAATTGTTTGTTACACAATATTATTTAAATAAATATTTTATAATACGTCAGAGCGTTCATCCAGGTCGCACCCGTAATTGGCCGTAATCTTACACTAGTGACTCTGTGTAAGATTTTATTATGTCAATAATGTGTGTTTAACGATACGTGGTCTTATAGGTATTTAAAAAACATTTAAAATTTGTCAAATTATACCCTCCTTTAAAACCAATCTATCCATTGCTGCAAACATCAAGAAAATCGGTGCAGTAGTTTTTAAGTTACGTTATGTTTTGAGTTTAATAGACAGTTTAATAGATATGTTGAAGAGGCAGAGGACTGTGTTTTTTTTAATAAATTAAATGCAAACGGCTCATTTACGCAATAATGTTACTAAAATAAATGTGAAACTAACTCTGTCTGTCTGTCTGTCTGTTACCTTTTCACGCCTAAAACGCTGAACGGATTTTGATCAATTTCAGTATAGAGATATATGGGACCTCGAGAAAGGACATGGCTACTTTTTACCGCGAAAATCGACACACTCGCGGGCGGAGCCATGGGCAAAAGCTAGTAAAACATAAATACAACTAGCGGTTTATACATACGTATAAAAGTGAAATAATAATCCTCCAAGACCAAACCATTGAGTAGTATTACTTTCTATCACCAGCTGAACATCTTGAAAGATACGACTAAAGGTAACACACATATCCCTACTAATAATATTATAAATGCGAAAGTAACTCTGTCTGTCTGTCTGTTACGCTTTCACGCCTAAACCACTGAACCGGTTTTGATGAAATTTGGTATGAAGATAGAACTGAACTTGGGAAAGGACATAGGGTACTTTTTATCGCGAAAATAAAGGTAGAAGGGTTTGAAATAGGGGACGAAAGTTTGTGTCGAAGTTCCTTATTATCAAACATAAAATCAGGTAAGATTGTTTAATCTACCCTTACCATGTCGTGTGATATCAACGAATTCCACGCGGGCGAAGCCGCGGGCAGAAAGCTAGTTTATAATAAATAACAATAAATAAATATTTCAGACGAATGACACAGAATATCATCTACCAAATATTCGTGTGATCCGCAAATATTTATTTCGCAGTTTATAATACATAAACATACTTTTTTTTTATAAATACATACATATTATACATAGAAAACTCCCAAACTCCGAAACAAATATTTGCAGATCATACAAACATTTTGTCCGACCCGGGAATCGAACCCTAGACCTCTTGGTTAGCAGTTGCATACGCTGACCACAAGACCAACAAGGCAGTATGATATATTACAATAATAAATAAACAACTATTTCGAACATCTTACACACGACATCATCCAGTCCCAAACTAAGCAGAGCTTATATTATTGATTCGACAACTGATATAAATACATAAACATACTTTTTTTGTTGCTTACCTATAGAATAAACCCAGACCCTGAAATAAATATTTGCGGATCACACAAATATTTGGTCCTACACGGGAATCGAACCCGAAACCTCACTCAAGCAAAGTAGTCGCATGCGCTACTACTGCCACCTAGGCAGTCAATAAATAATAAAAGTCAAAAAGTAATAAAAGTCAATAATAATTTTAAAACTCCTGAGTACTCCTGAGCGTTAAAAAGTTATATCTTCCACCATCAGCTCATCATTATGAAATGATGGCTACCAGATATTGCGTCTGGAATAGCATTACAAAATAAAAAAATATATAATAACTATTTATAGGGGCGTATTATAACGTGCTTATAAAATTTTAGGGTTTCCCTATAAACTAACACTGAAAACACCCAAAACCCAAAAAAAAAAAATTGTGGATCTCATAAACATTTGGTCCGACCCGTGAATCGAACCCGAGACCTCAATCGCATACGCTACCACAGCGCCACCGAGGCAGTCATATAAAATGAATTTTAAAAATCGGTCCACAATTGACAGAGTAATCAATGAATGTACAATAAAAAAAATCATTTAGTTAAACATAAATAATACTCCTTTTTTGAAGTTGGTTAATAATATTTTAAAATATAAAGATTGGTGTGTCTATTCTCAGACCTACCAAATATTATCAAAAGTTACACACAGTCACGTCGTCGTATGTAAACAATCAAATCTCTGTGTGCGTGACAGTGCGTGTTGAGCTAAAAACGAGCGTGCGCTCGCCTTGAATATTCGGAGAACACTGAATTTTTGGATCGCGTGAACTCTGTTTTATTGCAAATTATTTGTCCATACTAAAATGTATGGAACTTTTGCCTCTAAAAATTAGTGATGTTTAAGTTTAAATTATGACTTTCTGGTGAGAATTAATAGAAACCTTAAATGGTTAATCTCTTTTTTGTACTTTTTTCTTGCAACTAATAAAATATTTATTTCAAATAAAGCAACATAATACTAGATAGATTCCAAACAGAAAAGGTCGATTTCGGTGATTTTGGTCACTGTTGATGATTTTTTTCTCGAAAATAAATAATCGTATTAATAATTTTACTCGGTTTCTCTATAGATTGCTTTATTAAGGAACTGAAATATTTTTTTTACTGTCAAATAATGAATTAATTTGTTTCTCTTGTCATAACCGTAAGTGCTTTTTCGAGCAATTATGGAAACGATCCCCTTAACGGCCAGCAGCGGCACTGTAGAAATACGTGCATCTGTGTGCGTGTTACTAAATTAAATTTTTGATGATTATCCTCTAATTTCATTCGTCGCATAAAATAATATCTGTTGGCAACCTTCAAAATTCGTCATCATCATGAGCCTATCGCAGTTCACTGCTAGATATAGGCCTCCCGCATTGCACACTACTGTGATTGATTTTGGGCATAGATATATAAAAACCCAAGATGCACAGTCTCAAACAAAAGTAGCACTCGAAACTATCACCACTTATACCTACGTAGTTATAGTTATGCTATAAACATATATTTTGCAAATTCAACCTTACGCGCATTGTTTAAAGTTGTTATTACAAAGCAGTGTACAATAACCAATCAAATTTGACGACCGAAGAGTGAAGAAGACGACAGGACAGGACATGGAGTGAAGACGAATATTTGTATTTTTTTTTTTTATAAGACATTATAATAAAAAATATACAAATATTATGAGATATTATGAGTTAATAGGTTAAGAGTAGTTAAATTTTGTTCTAAACCCATAATTACACCTTTATCTGAGCGTAAATATGTTTTTGAGTAGGACATGTGTACAGCAATGAAACAAATATTAACTCGTAAAATCATTTATTTAAATTTTTGGTAGTAGAACATATTATATTACGATCGAAACATACATAAATTTTCTAAACTGAATAGTTTGCGCAAGTTTGAAGTGTCTCTAACTTCCAAAGTGGAAAAATGTGTGTGTGAGTGTGTGTGTGTGTCCCTGTATTTTCTAAATTAAGAGAGTGATAAAACAAAAAAAAAATAAGTTGTACATTACCATGCAAACTACCAACGAAAATTGGTTTGAACGAGATGTAGTAAATTGTTTTTTTGTAAATCGTTTTGTTATAAATCGTAAACCGCAATTTACCTTTCATTCAATCAATATAAAAACATCGATCAAAGTTACAACGAACTACAAGAACTTTTATATGATGTTACTTGCTGATACGGAACCCTACATGGGCGAGTCCGACTCGCACTTGGCCACTTTTTTATAATATTCTCCTCCTTTTCCAATGGGTTTTATCCTACTATATTTTTTTTGTTTTCAAAAATTATCGACCCTGGTCTATTTGTTGACTGACGATTGATGTCCAATCTCCGCATGGTATTGGGTCACGAGGAGAACTAAAATATAAAAATTATAAAGTTGTTTTTGTTTGAGTTGTTTTAACTCGTCTTGTTTAATAGTCACCCGTAATTTATACCCGATACTTAAATTACGTACAAATCCCGGGTCGGGCAAAAAGTGTTTTTGGGTTTTTCTCAGGAAATTCCTAATAGCAGCCCGGAGTTTGGAAGTTTGGAAGTTTGGCGGTGATTCACGCCCGTGCCTCGGAGAATACGTAAAGCCGTCGGTCTCGGTTGTCATGAACATATATGGCAATCGTTATTGGGAAGTCAGTGCCCTCAAATATACTGACAACTAGTTCAATCTTCGAATTTCAGTTCTCCCTTAGGGTTGCGGAGGTTCGATGCCAGTCGCTCCGTGGAAAAACTGAAATTCAGGTAAAACCGGTTGAACTAGTAGCCGACCCCAAATAAACTTGTGAATAAAGGCTCGGAAGATGTACTTAAATTACGTACAAAAATGGAAAACAACCTTCTTCTTAAATTAAAAATAAATCAAAATCAAAGCATTTATTTCAAGTAGGCCAGTTACAGGCACTTTTGAATTCTTGAAATAGTGTCATAAAAACTAGGCTGTTACGAAGACTGTCGACAGAAATGAAATTTTTAAGTTTTCAACGTGACGTGTTGGGCCAGAGCGACACTTCTGTCATTAGCATGCTGTATGTCGCGAACCCATAAATTGTCCCATAATTAATCGATATAATAATATAATATTTACGAACTTCTTGAATTCGATTAAGAACTATATTATTTCGAAATAAAAATAGCCAAGTGCGTGTCAGGCCACGCATAGATTATGGTTCCGTAGTCATGCATAAATCATAATGGCACGAGGATTTAAAATTATTGCCAATAGATATTGACTGCCTCGTTGGTCTAGTGGTTAGCGTACGCGACTGCTGATCGAGAGGTCTCGGGTTCGATTCCCGGGTCGGACCAAATGTTTGTGTGATCCGCAAATATTTGTTTCGAAGTTTGGGTGTTTTCTATGTATAATATGTATTTACAAAAAAAAAGTATGTTTATGTATTTATATCAGTTGTCTAGTACCCATAATAGAAGCTCTGCTTAGCTTGGGACTAGATGATGTTGTGTGTGAGATGTCCGAAAGTTTTTTTTTTTTTTTTAGGGGTCCGAAGTTTAACTCCACCATGGGACCTGTAGGTGAAAGCCCTTGCAGCACTTTACCAGTGGCGCAAGAAGGCGCGGGAGCTGGGTTGGAGTCCTGAGATTCGAGAAATCGAAGCTCAGAAATCCCGTCTCCGCCAGGCCCTCGTGAAGGAGTGGAGGGAACGACTTGGGCAACCGAGCGCTATTTTTGCGTCGGTAAGACCCGTTATGGAGGATTGTCTCCAGAGGCGTCACGGGAGCCTCTCATATCGACTGACGCAGGTGATCACTGGAAAAGGATGTTTCGGTGATCACTTGTGTCTGATTCGTAAGGAGCCAACGCCTGGGTGCCACCACTGCGATGGCCAGACTGTGGACACGGCGCTCCACACGCTGGCAGAATGTCCGGCGCGGGGGGAGGCAAGGCGTGATCTCGTAGCCGCTATCGGAGTGGGGATTCTCTCGCTCGGTAACATGGTTGCAGCCATGATACGGAGTGAGAGAGCGTGGAACTCCGCCGTCTCTTTGTGCGAGCAAGTTATGCTTGCGAAGGAGATGGCGGAGCGCGACCGGGAGAGGTTTAGAACTCTTCCGGCCCGCCAGGCCCGGCCCGGGAACGGGCCAGGTACCGCAGGCGACTCAGGCGCCGGTGATCGCATGATGTCCGTCCTCCACAAGCGCAGGTCTGGGGGTGACAGGTGAGGCCACCTTGACAGGTGACCCCTAGCAGAAGCAGGCCGGGGTGGCAACGCGAGCGCTACAAAACGCGCACGCTTTGATATTTGGTGGAAGGGAAGCATCGGAGTTCTTGCACGGTAGGGGGCCGTCTGCAAGCCACAGATGGCCCGAGGTGCGTCGGGGTTCCAGGGACTTCCTTTCGAGGGTACACCTGGTTCCTCGACTCATAGTACCCAAGGCGGCGTGCGGTTTGAGCCGGTTCGTGTCCGACATAGCCACCAACTGGTGGCATCCGTGGGGATTTCCGCACCAAAAAACCGTCCGTCCTCGACTTACCGTTCAAACGGTAAGTGCGTAATTACGTCGACAAAGTGCTACAATAATTATTATGACAAATATTTTTATATTTTTTTTCGCGGCTACCCCATCATGCGGGGTATCATTAGATAGGTCTTTTAAAAACAATAATAAACAATAACAAAAAGGAACCGACTTCAATGAAAAACTATTCCGAGTACCCAAATCGCGACATTGTGCCTATGATATTTGAGGAGATCCCTCGATTTCCTTGGGATCCCATGATCAGATCCCGATATGGTGACGATGGGACCACCTGTAAGCTACGCCCATTCCAATGCAAAAAGAATTTTTAAAATCGGTTCATAAACGACGAAATTATCGCTGAACATACATAAAAAAAAAAAAAAAAAAAAAGATTCCGACGAATTGATAACCTCCTCCTTTTTTTGAAGTCGGTTAAAAATGGGCTTCCTTTGAAAACGTCATACAAAATTAACGTATTAAAACGTAAACATAACAATTATCTATTGGATACGATTTTAAATTCACGTACCATTAAGAGTGACTGAGGAACCCTTTCCTGTGGCCTGACACGCACTTGGCCGATTTTTTTTAATTGATTAGTTGAATTCTATGAAAAGACGAGACAACTTCTATGAAAAGAAAAGACAAGAAAACAAAACAAAAACATGTACCCAAAGGTTGTGTCTGTAAAATTTATATTTCTGAAAATAAATAATTGTAAAAATTAATATTTTTAATTTTATACTTATTGTATTACACAATAAGTATAAAATTGACAAATAAACTTCAGCTTGTGGCGAAGTGTTAGGTAATGTTTCTTGCCTAAGTGATGTAAGATCAAGGTCTTCAACTCAGAAAAACTACAGGATTACTTCAATATTCGCTGATTTATTATTACAATCTGTATCTACTGACTTGTTGACGGCGCCGAATATTACAGTATAATGCCTCGCTATCGAGGCACGAACTCTCAAGTCAGTTTTACAGTGTTGCTAGCCTAACAAAAATAAATGTATCGATATTTATTAATATCGATACATTTATATACAAAATAAGTCATAGCTATTTTATACAATTATATGAATTAACAAATCATTATTAGTTAACGTGCCGCTTACAGCTCGGCCATCCTTCAAGCGTGAGTCCCTTCACGCTATACAATACAGTAAAAAAAAGAGTAAAGTATACAATGCTATATGCGTAATATTTCTATATGCATTCACAATATTATTGTTCACAATAGTTTTACATTTCAGGATATAGAATACTCAAAATACATAAAGAACAACCATACAAAATACGATAACAGAATGTTATGATAACTATAAGTTTACTACCTGAAAAATAAAACAATTATAAAATTCTAGCCATAAAAGCTGGTCGATTTAAAACATGTACCGATATTACAAATAATCTGCTCAGTTTACTATGATCTGCGGTCATCTATATCTAAGCGCTGGCCGCTCATAGTCCATGCCACAGAGTACCCACGAACACAGTCTACTATGATCTACGACCATCTACGACTAAGCGCTGGCCGCTCATAGCCTATGTCGCAAAGTATCTGTGCACACGGTTTGCTACAATCTACGATTATCTACGCCTCAACACAGATCGCTCATAGCCCAAGTTCAAATCATTTACAGTCGTCTATGTCTAAGCGCTGGCCGCTCATAGTCCATGCCACAGAGTACCCACGAACACAGTCTACTATGATCTACGACTAAGCGCTGGCCGCTCATAGCCTATGTCGCAAAGTATCTGTGCACACGGTTTGCTACAATCTACGACCATCTACGCCTCAACATAGATCGCTCATAGCCCAAGTTCAAATCATTTACAGTCGTCTATGTCTAAGCGCTGGCCGCTCATAGTCCATGCCACGGAGTACCCACGAACACAGTCTACTATGATCTACGACCATCTACGACTAAGCGCTGGCCCCTCATAGCCTATGTCGCAAAGTATCTGTGCACACAGTTTGCTACAATCTACGACCATCTACGCTTCAACACAGATCGCTCATAGTCCAAGTTCAAATCATTTACAGTCATCTATGTCTAAGCGCTGGCCGCTCATAGCCCATGCCATAGAGTACCTACAAACATAGTCTGCTATGATCTACGACCACCTACGCCTAAGCGCTGGCCGCTCATAGCCCATGTCGCAGAGTATCCATGCACACAGTCTGCTACAATCTACGACCATCTACGCCTCAACACTGACCACTCGTAGTCTATGTCATTAACCATTCTTGAACACAATCCATTGTGATCTGCGACCATCTCTGCGCCCGGCACTAATCTCTGACAGCCTCAGTTTCTTTAAATTGTGATCTGCGACCATCTCTGCGCCCGGCACTAATCTCTGACAGCCTCAGTTTCTTTAAATTGTGATCTGCGACCATCTCTGCGCCCGGCACTAATCTCTGACAGCCTCAGTTTCTTTAAAAAAAAAGAAGTCAGTACAACATATGTTAATATATCATAAATTCGCTATCTTAAAGTTCAGATTATACATGTTTCTGTAATTTACGAATCATAACGAAATCAATTAATCAAGAAACAAATACAATCCTTACGAATCGATCAATCACCAGTATTAACTATGTCCTCTCCATATGAAACATTACTACTACTACACTGTGTTCACTTTTGACACTCTGGAATGCAAGCCAAGGATGTATTTTATATATTGCAACTACATTTTAATATTTCTTATTACCCTTTCTTGTCAATGGTGTATCTTCGATTTATCGTTATCTAAAATCTTTATTATACGGTACGGCCCGTTAAACTTTGAGACTACTTTCCTTGATTTACCGTTACAATATCCTTTATCATATAATATTATTAAAAATATTCTTTATCTTATATCATTTGTTGTCACCTATCTTGTATTTTGTACAAGATTTTCTATACCAGTCAAACAGTTCTTTTGATCTTAGCGGCCGATTATTTATACGGTTCCTAGTTTCCTCACTCAATTTAACTAAATTTTTACCTGATATGCGATCAGAAACCTCAACCAATATATCGTTTATTTTGTTTTCAGAAGTACTGACCAACCTGCATCCAAATAATAGCTCGGAAGGAGTCTTACTGGTAGTCATATTGACCGTGGTGTTTAATACTAATTAAATGTCACCTACATGGTCACCTCGTAAACTGTTAGTCCAGTCAATAAAAGCTTAACTTTGCCATTTTGGTTGAACACCTGCAACCAACGCCAAAATTTCCGTAAGTCTTCGTAGATTAATATACTAAAATTGCAGGGTGCTGCAAAACCGGCAAATGGTGCAAATACATTGCAAAAGGGTGCAAAAACAACATTTTCGTCTATATCTCGCGATTGGCTGGAAAAGTAAAAAAAGATCCTACTACCAAATTGTAGGAAATTAAATCCCCTACAACAACTTGGAAACGTATTTTCGCGTATCTCTCATAGTTTTTGAACAAAATGCATTTAAAGGTGCAAAATGAAAAAAATGTTACTATTAATCTCTTTTTTTCATATCGAAGTGATACTACATGTTTCATTTTGATTCAAATGATATGTTTCGGGCAATTTTTATTATTTATTTACACCTTTTTTCAATTACCTAATAATCTTGGCAAAAAAAAATTTAAATTTTATTATATAACCTCTAAAATTCTGAGGTGGTATAATATATAAAAATATTATATCACCTCAGAATAATCATTAAAATATTATGCTTAGTTATTAACTGATACTGATAAATTGACAGCAGTGCCACCTAACGGGCCCCGGCCGGTACCACCACAATCGCGTTGTTCCTGCATTTTGAGTCTGTAATATCTTCAAAAATATAAATTTAAACTACATACTGTAAAGGGTCATTTTAATCTATATTAGATGCACAAAGTATTTAAGGTACGTAATTGGATAAGGATTAATACTGTATTGCTTATAATCGTTTCATAAATAATCCATTATTTCTAGTAAAAACAGACAGAAAGTATTGTAGAACTTCTTAAAGTGTACAATACAGCAGTACATTATTTTGATCTATCTCGTAGGGTACAGCCAGCGTTTGCAATGTCAGCGTCAAAAAATGGGTTTATTTACGACATCACATCAAAAACCTCTAAAATTATCAATGTTTCTCTACTTTTATGCATGCATTATACATATAAACCTTCCTCTTGAATCATTCTATCTAGTAAAGAAAACGGCGTCAAAGTCCGTTGCGTAGTTTTAAAGATCGAAGCATTTATACGGACAGACAGAGAGTGGAAGCGACTTTGGCTTATACTATGTAGTGATAATTTAATTTTAGTTTATTTTTTATTGCATTGGATTCAGAGCAAAAATGCATTTGAAACGTATATTTGCAGTATATATTACCTCTCCATTTACCTGAGCTATTATAAATTTAATTTCAGGGGGACGTTTATAATAATATATCACTGGCGGAGAAAAAGCGTGGTATATTTTATATTATTCTTTCTACTACTATTCTACTCTTTTGCTCCCACTGATTCCAATTTTCTACAGTAAGAGTCTTCAATATAAGAGTGAATAGGTAGAATAAGACAAATATGAGACCCTTGCGCTCGACGTAAATAGTCCCATTCAAGATCTATAGGATAGGATCGAAAAATACCCATGTGCTCGAATAAGACCATACGTTTCCTAACAAGAGCGAAAGAGATAGAGATTCAGACAAAAATGAGAACGAGAACCTTGAAAATAGTTCCATTGAGAACACACACACATGCACTTGTTTTTCTATCTCGCTGAGTGCAATGAGTAAGACTGCAGCAGAAAATGCTCAACTAACTGTTTGTCACTTACTGTCACTATACTCCAAACTGTCGTTTCAGGGATATTTCGTTTTTGTGCTACTGTCCAATAGTGATTTTTTACAAAATAAACTTGATTCACTGTTTTCAATTTAAAGGAAACAATGAATCCTTCATTTTTATGTTCTATGTGTATGAAGAAAACGTAAGATGCAACAATTGTTGTGAAAAGTATGCAATCCTCTCAGGATTGCATACTGATTGTAGTGATTGGTATGGTAAAAGTGAGGACCTCAGTGAAATGGCTAAGAAAACAATTATCACTGTATGTGCAGAAATTTTACAGGACTAAATAAACTCGTCACGAAACAAAAAGTTATCTACTACCGGACAAATTCCCTGATAACGTTGTATCAGAAATACATCCACTATTAACTTGCTTCATACATAAATTATTATTAAATGATGAAAATATCGTGTGAGATGAATGTCCTGTTATCCCAAAAATAGATACTATTGCCTATAGTATTATTTCAGCACTTCGTCCTAAATCCTTCATTCGTTTCTTCAACTAGCTGTTGAGACATACATTTATCGAAAAACAGAATCGATGTTAGTTATCAATCTACTAAGCAAACTTTGTGTTTGCACATCATACCATAATATTTAGCTTCGTGAAGCTTCATCAATAATTTAACCTTAGAAGACTATAATTACTGATGCTTTCCTTCAATATGTCTTTGATAATACTGACCGTAATACAAGGTGGGCCAAAAGAAATCACCCTATTGAAAGTTGCTCTTATATTTGCAAATGGCGGCCAATGTCAAATCTGTTTTGACATTTGTAAACAAGACAGATGTAGAATACAAGTGAACAAGCCATGGAGCGATACACTCCCCGCGGAAATCGGAATAATCGTGTCTATTCTTTTGCGTAACAATTCGTCTGTGGTGTTGGCACAGCGCGAATTCCATCGCCGATCCCCCGGTCGTCCGGCACTAACTGTGCATACACTACGCCGTTTGGCCAGGGACTGTGGTCCCTGGCCAAACGGCGCAGTGCCAAGAGATGCTGCCAAGAGTGGCCGGCCCCGGAGCGCCTATTCTGCCAAGAATATCGCAGCTGTTGCTGAGGATGTCGAGCTGTCGCCAGAAACATAGACCAGACGCCGTGCCTCGCAATTAGCCATCAGCCGGTCGTCCCTAAGGTGAATTTTGGTCAAAGATCTGCGCATGTCCATGCGTCAGCTGCTGCCTGTCGATCACCAAACGCATGTAGCCTACGCCCATGCGATTCTCAATCTCGAGGACGAAGTAGACGATTTTTCGACCTAATAATAATGAGCGATGAGGCTCATTTCCACCTCAGCGGGTATGTGAACAAGCAAAACTATCGCTTCTGGGGCACCGAAAATCCACGAGTGTAGCATGAGGAGCCAATATAATCGCGAAAAGTGACTGGTGCGCTGTTCAAGCTGGAACAAGTAAACGATCCATTTTTTTTCGAGGACGCCGCTGATCAAACGACAACAGTGAACGGTGCGCGCTATATGGCCATGTTAACCGAGTTTTTTCTGCCACAATTGAATGAATAATGAATGACATGTGGTTTCAACAAGACGGAGCAACGGCACACACTGCGCGAGACACAACTGATATTCTGAAGGCGGCGTTCTCGGGTCGCCTCATCTCTCGTTTTGGCGATTTGCACTGGCCCGCAAGATCGCCTGATTTAACCGTTCCAGACTTTTTAGTGGGGTTTTTTGAAGTCCCGTATTTATGTGAACAAGTCCGAGACCCTGGAAGCCCTCAAGGACAACATTCGAAACGAGTGCAAGAATCTGTCGCCCGAAGTAATGAAAAATACCATAAAACGAGCCCGTATAGCAATCGATTGTGGCTGCGCCCATTTGGCCGATATCATTTTCTCGACTTCACTAATAAAATTTTAAAGGTTCAAATAAACATAATCAAAAAACAAAACTGAAGTTTTTCATTTAGAAAAAAATTGAGAGTCAAACAACATTGGATGACTTCTTTTGACCCACATTGTATAAGAACCTCAGGTAGTCAGGAGACTTATCATTGTTTAGGAGGCATGGCAGTGTACACACCAGCAAGTAGTGTTTGATATAAAAGAACTCCAATCAAATGTAAAAAAATCTGCAGCGCAATTAGCATCTACAACAGATATCACCGATGAGATGTATGATGAGAGATTGCCTTCTGGATTAAAAACATCACCTATGCAGATCCTAGTAAACTATGTTTAGGCATTTCACCTCTTGTATCACCATCGTATATAACATTTCTATCATTCATTATATGACCATCCTCTCAAATTTGAAAATTTGCGCTGAATCAGATGGAATAAAAAAAATATAAAATAAAAATATTATATCAAAAAAGGTATAAATAAGTAAACAAAAATATTAATTAAATCCCAAGGAAACATGTAGGATCGCTTCAAAATGAAAAAAAGATTAATAATAATATTTTCACAATTTTGCACCTTTATATGCATTTTGTGCAAAAACTATGAGAGATACGTGAAAATACGTTTCCAAGTTTTTGTAGAGGATTTAATTTCCTACAATTTTGTAGTAGGATCTTTTTTTATTTTTCTAGCCAATGGCGAGATATTGACGAAAAAGATGTTTTTGCACCCTTTTGCAATGTATTTGCACCCTTTGCCGGTATTGCAGCACCCTGCAATTTTAGTATAATTATTTACGAAGACTTACGGAAATTTTGGCGTTGGTTGCAGGTGTTCAACCAAAATGGCAAAGTTAAGCTTATATTGACTGGACTATGTCCATTTTTACCATGACATTTCGAGCCCAATGCAATCGAAATGTTAAAACATTCTACTTGTCCGTTTTACTCTAGGAGTTGCGGGGTTTTAGTTACGTTTAATACTCAAGATGTTCACAAAATATTTTTACAAGTTATTAGTCGAGGTGGTGTTCTACCAAAAACTAAAGTGTTCCTTAAGAACTCTGATTACAGTAACAGTTTTGGGGTCTCGCCGGTCCAATATAAATGAATTTAGCCAATAAGTCTAGAGTAATGTAGGGCCGATGTGCAGTAAATAGTAATAAAGACCAAAAATAAGTATTTACTCTTTCAGAATGAATTATCAACGATGCATCTTAGGGATCTTACACGCATCGCGCATCTTATAATACGCTTTGTAAGCGACTGAACGTTTCGTCAAACCAAAATGAATTACTTCATTGACCTTGAAACTTACTATACCACATCTTGCGGCGAAGTCCAAAACATCGGGATCCTTTTTCTAAAATTTTATTAATGGATTCCCTCTTTAGGAAAGATTTTTTTTTTTTTATAAACATCTGCTACCAGTTTAGTATCTGGACCAGTGGGTCCAGAGATGCCTTGCAGGGGCGAGACATCTCCCTTTTTTTATCATCGTTTCCATGCACCGTAACTATCAATTAATTCCATGTTTAACACGTACCAAATTCCCCATACTTGACAATCTTCGTCACTGGATAGACGAATCAGCAACAGAGCACGACTAAATGCATTCAATATCACAGTATTCAATATTCAATATCACAGTCATATATCCACGAATGTATCCACCATCGAGTGGAGCAGAGTGTCGGTGATGGTATCAGGACTCGCTTTGATAAAGTGTTACTTTGTTAATATGTAATAAATTAAGTCTAACTTCGCTTCTAACGTTTCCATATCGAAAAAGTGTAACTTTTATTCATCACCCATTGTCTTTCGACCATAGTAAGCAACCGTCCTAAGAAACCCTCGATCTGCTTCTGCATAAGTATCCCTACAACGCCTAATTTGTACGCATATCGGTATGAAGTACAGTTTCTAGTGTAACCCTGTAGAGGGCGAAAGGGATTGCTCAATAAATAGGCAAGTTTTGTTTAAATATTGCAAGACACGATTGCGCCTTCCTATTTTCACTCAAAATTAGATCTCAACGAATCAGTAATGCTCACGCAATGGGTGCACAATCTTTCACAAAACGTCTAAAGAAACTGACCGGACCTATAAATCGCCTTACATCATGTACATTTACTTAGAGGTGCACCTTTAAATGGTACTAAATATAAACGCTACCCTACTTAATTCCACTACTGCTAACCTCAATACCAATTTTTTTTTTTTTTAAATACTAATTTTCAAGGTCGTAACCGTAGTATTAAAATCTATTCCTAACTAGTTTAATTGCCACTTTTACAACATTCGTAAAGCTTAGATCTTTTAAGCCGCTGGAAAAGCAGCCTTCGCACTGTCCTAGAAGACGTATAAATTGTTCCCACTTCTCAGCTGTCAAGAATTTGTAATAATTAATTTGTTCAGATTGTTTTAGATATTTTTACATGTAAACCATTTAGTACCTGTGCGATCGAGTTTAGCTCGGATACTACTATTTATTGTTCAACAACTCCATCTATTGTCCCAAGCACCTGCGGTGAAGCCGTGTTGGAGTACCAACTACCAACCAACTAAGTGTGACTAAAAGAAGTATACAAACATACGACTTCGCTTCTTTACCCACGGAAACTCCCCAAATATCAAATTTCGGCGAAACTTTTGAAGCTCTTTACGAGATCCCATCATATTAGCGGCCTGTCCCGGTTTTACGCGGGTAGATATAGGTACTTTAAACATTTTAAACTTGACAAATTATATACTAAAACGTTCCTCAAGAATGAATCTATCCATTGCTGAATACATCATGAAAATCTGTGCAGTCGTTTTTAAGTTTATTGCGAACAGACAGACAGACACAACAGATGGGTTTGTTATTTAACATATGTGTATATGAAGTGAGCCATAAACGTAAATGAGACCCAAAAATGTATTAGTACATGTCATTTGCGATACACACATATTTTCAAGGGATTCGGTTTAACAACAGCACTCAACCTCTTTTTTATCGTACTTGAAAGCGAGGCCTTCGCTAGTTTCTTTTTTGTTATATTAGGTTTCTCAGTAAACCTGTGACTGATCAATCCCTACTAATATTATAAATGCGAAAGTAACTCCGTCTATCTGTTAGTTTTCACGACTAACCCGCTGAACCGATTTTAATGAATTTTGAAATAGAGATAGATGGAACCTTGGGAAAAGACATAGGATACTTTTTACCGCGATAACCGACATACACGCGGGCGGAGCCGCGGGCAAAAGCTAGTACTAAATATTTAATGTCGTCCTATTGCCGTTATGAGTGAATTTATGCAAGTTATTACTACTACCCACGAGTGTGCGTTTGTCAGTATTTCTTTATTTTCAAAACTTGATACCAGGTCTTCACCACATCTGACAACTTCAGCAACACGTAATGAATCACTGGGTAATCGCCTCATTTATACACCCTACAATATTCTAGTATGTTTGTCTGCCCCTTAACCATTGGATGAAAGTCTGGTATAACATTACAAATCATAGGGAACTTATTGCCTTATGGCTGACCTTTCACAATATTGTCTTAACCAATTCAATCAATAGTATCAAGGTATCAATGTTAGTTGTAGAATTACATACCTGATGTTGCCGTGAAACTTGTCTAGACTCATACTCCTCACTCGACGAATTACTATACCTTTGTTTGTTACGCTGTACCTCGTAGTTGTCTATCGCGTCGACAACGCCTTCGGCTTTTACAGTTCTCGGGATGACGGCTTTCCCGACGACCCCGAGGTTGACCGCTACAACGCCCACGTGTGGATGTACTTCAGCTGTCACCAGAAGAACTGCTCCTAAGTCTCCACTACCGACATCTTGTCTCATTCCTCTGCCCCGGAGAACGGCTGCTTCAATCCTCATGTACACGTTTACTTCGTCGTTCACGTAAGCCACTGCTAGGGGACGCACGACACGAGGATGATACCTCCGTTGCTTGATAGAATGGCTTGTTCAATTTCAATCACTACCGCTACTAAAGAATGTCGATGAGGAAGTTGCCTCTTACAATTATTCTCCAGATGTCATAAAAGTTATTTGCTGTCATACGTTCTACCTTTCGATCGAAATTCGGCGTTCATCACCTTATGGCGTATAGGTAACGTGACAATATCTTCCTTTCGTAATATAAATCGTATTTCTTGTGTGACGAAAAATAATTTGCAGATGGTCGGTACTCGATACTCGGAGGGTAGAAAAAAAATCTTCTTACCAAAATTTTCACGAAATATCTTGTGAGCCAGGTGTATCCCACTTCTGAGATGTAAGATCAAGGTCTTCAACTCAGAAAAACTACAGGATTACTTCAATATTCGCTGATTTATTATTACAATCTGTATCTACTGACTTGTTGACGGCGCCGAATATTACAGTATAATGCCTCGCTATCGAGGCACGAACTCTCAAGTCAGTTTTACAGTGTTGCTAGCCTAACAAAAATAAATGTATCGATATTTATTAATATCGATACATTTATATACAAAATAAGTCATAGCTATTTTATACAATTATATGAATTAACAAATCATTATTAGTTAACGTGCCGCTTACAGTACCTACATGCCATGTTTTTTTTTTAAATTAGCTAGAGGTACAAGAGTGTAATTTTTTTTTTAAAGAAGCATTTGTTATCATACTTATCATCATCATCATCATCAGCCATCGCAGTCCACTACTGAACATAGACCCCTCGAATTGCACGCCACTTGGTTTGATTCCCAATTTTGCTACACTTCCACTTAATTTTCAATTAAAGTTATAAAATGGATGGTTGGCGTTCCTTGGGGGAGACCTTCGTCCAGCAGTGGACGGCGATAGGTTGACACTATAAAATAATCCACTACCTACTTAAAAAGTTATTAAAATTTTAATCTTCGTTGCTTTAATGTGTGCTGTATTCACCGTCGAATATTCACGGTCGAAGTATTTAGCAAAACTCGAAATCAACCAGTAGACGGAATGGAGCACAAACTAACTCTGAATTCAATTTTATTATTATTAAATAAATATATACATATCATCTAGTCCCCAACATATGGGTACTAGTCATCTTATATAAAAACACATATACCTGTACCATTTTTTGTAAATACACACATTTTAAGATAGAAAACACCCAAACTTCGAAACAGATATTAAAATTTGCAGAACATACAAACATTTGGTCCGACCGAGACCTCTTAATCAGCAGCCTCATACGCTGACCACTAGACCAATAAGGCAGTCGAATTGATAAAATATAATGAATATGTATTTCAAATAGGAAGTGCTTGTATAATCTCCCTTGAGTTAAGTTATTAATACATCTAAAATCTTCATCGTGAATACTAAACACATGCGCCTACTTATCCAACATCAACTTCAAGAGACTTGAACTTTGCTTTTGATGATTTAATTCCAATGAGGGGAATTTTACATAACAACTTCCGGATTAGCTTATAAATCAAGGACAGTAAATGTAGGTACTCATGAACACGTTACTCATAATCATGTTAATGCACAGGAGTTTAATCTGAACTGAAAAACTGAAAACACGAATCAAAGGCTGTTGAAAAAACCTTACTTCCTCTGATTGTGTACATTTTTTTCATGTGTGGAACTCCCAAACGTCATATTATCTTCACCAGAGCCAAGGGTGAAATAATCTGTAGACATCCAAAGACATGAATACGTGTGTTTGCTTCATAGGTCAGTCCGACGCGTTAACCCCAGACCCTCCCCTGAGCTAACATCGGTGTTTTTAATTGACATGATGACCTAGAAAAAGATGTCTTTTGACTATATCTATTCAAAATATTTTATAGAAGTTCGCTTGGGTCCTGGGAAAAACAAAGAATCAAAATGTTCAAGGATTCTCCTACCCATAGAGAAGTGTCACTTATGAAATACTCGGTTACTCCACACCGCAACTTTGTTTGCAATGGCACTGAGCTTTAATTTTTTACGAATAAATAATAAACTTTATCATTGCGTAAATGCTTACATGAACCTACTTGTGAAGGTATTAGTCTTGTTATTGAACAATCGTGAATCAATAAACGTAAAGTGTATTTAAAATGTCAAAATATTATCCTATTCTAGCATAATAATATTTACTAAATATTTTGTTAGTCTGCCCGTGTGGTTATTTAATCGTCATTCTTCTTCCTAGCCTTATTCCCAATTTTATTTGGGGTCGGCTACTAGTTCAACCGGTTATACCTGAATATCAGTCATCGGACCTCCGCAACCCTTATGGAGAACTGAAATTCGAAGGTTGAACTAGTTTTCAGCAAATTTTAGGGCACTGACTTCCCAGTAACGATTGCCATAGATGTATATGACAACCGGGACCGACGCACATAGGTAGATTTCAAAGATTTAGGCGGCCATAAGTCATTTTTTCAAAGTCAATTTAGCCGCAAAACTTTGACCGGTACCGTTAGAAGACACTTCCAGGAATCTATTCCCACTATCCCCACCCTTGGGCCATGTGCCATGAATTATTTACAGGTAGTCGAACCTTGACCTCCGTTCCCGGTGTATGTTACAGTTCTCGACGCTCTCTGTGCAACTTCTCTTACAAAGTCAATATTTTTTTTGTGAACGTAATTACCTTAGTGAAAGTGATGGTTTCACATAATTCAGGTATGAATCTTTAAAACTATATATAATAATTGTGTTTTATTACAGATTATCATATATTTTTTTCACTTGAAAGACAAGATGTTTTTTGTACAAATTTATTATTGATTTTCGATTTCTCAAGGGTTTTAACTATACTTCAGGGTCCGTCCCACCTGTTTTTTTTTCTTTTACGGTATAAACAGGGTCTTAGTATTATAGTAAAAAAAAAATTTGCCGCGGAAACCGCAAATCTCGGAAAAATCCTTAGTCAAAGATTTTTTGTAAAAAAACATGAAAATAAAATATTTTTTCTAACGCTTCTAAAATAAAGTTTTCTTTGTTTTAGGGTCATTAAATACCTCTGGCGTAAAGGTAGTGACGAAAAAATATTTATTTGACCTAATGCAGGGACAAAACTTACCTTTCTTTGATGAGAAATTGGATTATTTAGAGAATTACTTGCTGGTGTGCTATGGTGATACAGAAGACAATAAAAAAACTCCTAAGCATAAATTTTCATACGTTAGATCGCAAATGAAACAAGGATGGTTGAAAACACATAAAACTAAAGAGTTTTTCGAGTTTTTCGAGTTAGGTGGAACTTTTGAGATTCAGATTGAAACGACTCATCGCCAGGGTCATCCAAGTAAATCGTTTTCCGATTCGAGTGAGCGAAGCAAGAGAAGGAAACAGAAGAAAAACGTTATTCTGTGAACCCTAAAGTAATAGTCAATGCTGCGCAAGTACTTTTACAATCAGATGGAAAAAGAAATGCGTCCAAAGTCCTGAAGGACATAACCAATTCGCCAACAAAAGTCAGTCAATACAAAAAGGGTTATTCTAAGGTTAATGAAGCTATCCCTCCGTTGACCCCCTTCGAAGCACTTAAGATGTTTGTTGAAGCTGATCTCACACGTAGACAAAATGAAATAATAAGAGCAACAAACAAAAGACATTTCCCTTGTTATGACCTTTTGTTGAAAGTGAAGTAAGAGTGCAACCCGCCGAAATCGGAATAAAATTATGTTGTAAATATCAAATGTCTTTAATTTTTTTTCATATAAATATACTTATTTAGATTTTTTATATATATTTACTTATATAAGTTAATATATATATTTATATATATATATATATATATATATTTATACAGTTAAAAGTCTCAAAGGGCCTCTACATGTTCGACCCATGTCCCCATGCAAGCCTCTCAAAGGACCGGGCATCGTCGTCATATAATTTTTTATTAAAATCTTAATATTCATAAATATTTTTAGTAAATAATATATATTAAAAAAAAAATTTTGTACTCAATACAGTGTTTCCTTTTATAGTAACCTCTTTTAATTACTAAAACCCTATTTAAAAGCTGTTAACACAATAAAATATTTTTGGCCGCCTAAATTCGCGAAATCTACCTATGTGCGACGGCTTTACGTGCTCTCCGAGGCACTGGCGTGAATCACCGCAAAACTTCCAAACTCCGGGCTGCTATTAGGAATTTCCTAAGAAAAACCTAAAAACACTTTTTGGCCAGACCCGGGATTTGAACCCGAGACTTCTTGATTAGCAGTCGCATACGCTATCCACTAGACCAACGAGGCAGTTTATTTAATCGTCATTGTTGCAACAAAATTTATACAAACACTACTTATAATAATTTGTGACGATGTGCAATTTTATTTAAAGTCTGACATAGTCATCCGACAAAAAGGCCGGCCGGAGGGGAACATTCGCGGGGGTATTCGTATAAAAAAGTATTGACTTCAGTAAATTTCTTTCGTTTCTATAGACTAACTACTTCCGACATTTTCGGAATATCCCTATTGGTGTAAGTGTGAGTTTAGTCTAGGCTGTTAATGTAAATTCATATTTAGTATCTTTTTGGTGGTATGTGTTACTCAAGTGGCCGTGTACTCGACGTGTACGGAGTATGCTAAATATAGTGGACGAACGGAAAAGATTCTTATGACTTGTAATTATCTACCAGCATTTTCTTTTCAATCTTTAAATAACTATGTACTTGTAACAAGCATTTAGGAAATAATAAATTTCGGCAACTCTCAACACGTTCAGCGCTCCACGCAAACATCACACATATTTGCCTTATTTGGCATAATTCAGCGTACCAGTTCGAAGTGTGGATCTCATGTTTGTTGTTTAAGCGCATAACAAATATTTTGGCGAATACGGGGTAGTCACATAACGAATAGCGCATAACGCAGTGTGGTTCCGGCATCACAGGATAGTTCGAATAGTGCAAATACTGTAGTAAATATTGATACGAAATCATTCTTAGACTTTTCGCAAATAAAATGGTGAAGAAACACACGAAGTTTGTGTACACACCCATTTTTAAGAAGTGAAGAAAGTTAACATTTGCAATCAATAGCAATAAGTTGTAACAATTAAATGATATTAATTTAATAACCATTAATAAAATTTTAGTATAATAAAACACGCTAAATATAAATAAATCGATTTATTAAATAGGGCATCAGTCCAAAGGTACAATATCACCAAGTCAATCGCATTACATGATCGGTCTTCCTCTTCGAAGATTTAATGAAGCCCAAGAATTGTAGTTCAGCCACTGCCCGCGTGAATCTCAGTCTGTGAATACATTAACATCTTTTTATAAATATTCATTTTACTTTAACGTTTTTGTTCAAGACAGGTATATTAAAATATGCAATCCCAAAAAGGTCAATTGTACGTTATATTTTACATCCAATACATGAAATAATATGGTAATAATATTTAGATGGAATATCCAATAATCTTTTCACTTATTGTTTTAGACAAAAAATAAGTGGTTTTATTACTTTAAATCATATTTAATAATAGTGACAAATATTCTTCAAGCATGGTATCAAGCAAATTTATTGAATATGTCAAGGTCAGCAGTGAAAGTCGATTTATTAATAAAACGAGTATTCAGTAACCACTAAACTCTAAAAACGATGATTTTCAACAGTAGCAACTTATCATAACTTCTCACTGTTAAATCTACTGTTAATAATATAATATTATAAAGAGGAAAGATTTGATTGTTTGTTTGAAATGAATAGGCTCCGAAACGACTGGACCAATATGAGAAATTCTTTCACTATTAAAATCGTGTATTATCCTTGATGGAAATAGGCTATACATTGTTTTCAAAAAAGTTAGGGATCCGTATGATAACTTCGATAACTACCCAAGGTGTTAAAAAAATACCTAATAAAATCACTATTTTGCGTACGCTGAGAAAACTGACAATAGAACAAAGTGATGTACTACATTTTTATTGAAAACATCAATATCAACTAAAAAAGTCCGCTATACAATGTCAATTTTAGTTTTGTCACATTAACCACTTTTTCATGGTAAAGTATTCAATATTTACGTTCGAACAAACTAAGGATAAGTATTAACACCTTGGCCTTAGAACCTTGGCATTGTTTTTTATAAAAATAAATATTCAATTCTATTTCACTTACTACCTGTAAATTACTTTTGAAATATTCAAATCAGATATACCGTTCAAGAGTTAATATGAGTTTAATATTTTTCAAAATTGAAATTTGACACACACAACCCTCGCGTGCTAAGTGGCTGATCGGTTTTATCTACGAGAGATGGGTATTACATTACACATATAATTTGGCTAATGGACCCTGTATGTTTATGACTCGGAACCCTTATAGATTCGTCATGTCCGTCTGTCCGTCCTCGACTTACCGTCCAAACGGTAAGTGCAAGAAAGATGAAACTTTGCATGAATACGTGTTGTAATTACGTCGACAAAGTGCAACAATAAAATTTTGAAAAATAATTTTATTTGGGGTACCTACACGTAAAGTGGGGATGATTTTTTTTTTCTCGTGGCTACCCCATCGTGTGGGGTATTATTAGATAGGTCTTTTAAAAAAAATAGTGTTTCCATGACGATTTTTTGATTTAGGTATCCGTTTGCGAGATATTTCACTTTAAAGGGCACTTTTTTGTAAAAACAGGGCCTCCCCCCCTCTAAAAGGTAAACGGCTAGTTTAAAAAAATCTAGAAAAATTCGTGATGGTGGTCCATCTAATGAACTTTGAAGGAAAACTATAAGGGATTAGTTGACTTTGTTAGTTCAGGAGTTATAGAGGCTTAACTTGTAATATGCGCTCACTTGGAAAACATCATACAAAATTAACGCATTAATACGTAAACATAACAAATATCTATTAGATACGATTTAATCCATCCATTATGAGTGACTGAGGAACTCTTCCCTGTGCGTGGCCTGACACGCACTTGGCCGATTTTTTTAATTTGTCCCTAACACAAAGTGTGGGGGTTGTTATAAGTTTGAAGTGATTTATGTGTACACATACATCTATCATACTCGTGTTTTGTCAAAAACAGACATAATCGACTGTTCTAAGCATGGAAAGTCTGAGTCTGTCTGTCAAGAGTGTGTTATATATATATTTTTTGTGTTCAATACCATAGGTCCCCGTGCAAAGCCAGGTCGGGCGGCTAGTTGTTTAATACATTCTTGAAATTCAACTCACATGTACTTCTTCGACTCATTTAATTCACTTAATTTTAACGTGGCCGGTTTCATAGGCTAAAACCGACCAGGCAGTACAAGTGAGTTTGAATTCAAGAATGTATGAAACAAGTTCCACCAAGTGCCGACAAATTACACCGTCGTCGTCACCATAACGGTGGGCCAAGTGTAGTTAAGTCAAATTATTGTATCTAGTCATACTGTTCACAAATTCACTACCTATTAAATAATAATATTTAATTTATAGATTTTAAGTTTTAAAAACTGCGGAATAGCTAAGCGATATATGTATATAGACCCAGTTCGAATGATGTTATTACACCGCCTAAAAGAAAACCGGTATTAATCAATTCTTCTGTTAACCGAATGAGCGAGGTTACCGGAGCCCGGTGTGTCTCAAGTTGCGTGTGTTCATGGCCAATCGCCCACCGTAAACTGTAACCATCTGCCCGTTTAACCACTGTATGAACGGATGTCATGCTCCTCCAACATAAAGGGGAATCATTCCCCCAGGCTTTCTGAATATCAAAAAAATCAATATCAAAAATGTTTTATTGTCACAGCAAGATTACATAGTGAAACTGTCTCTCGGCTTCCAAACTAAATAAAACTTGTAATATGGAAACAAGTTGATTGATTCCCTCTAATTAAGTATTTCACAAACATGTAGAAAAGAAAAAAAAGATCTTAATAATAGAATATGTCTGACACCCAACGCTTACGGCCTGGCCACGAGTTGGGTCTTAGCGAAAAGCAGAGCGGCGTGTCGGCGGCGTCGGTGAGCGGTGCGATTTGCACGCCACGAACCCTTAGTAGCGGTTAGTTGCAGCGGCCACAGTGGACGTATTCAAAACATGTTAAAAAACAAGTTAGGTAGTCAAAACATGTTAAAAATTTACAAACATTTTTAAAAATTTAAAACATTTTTAAAAATAAAGATAGGTACTTAAATGGCGATTTAGTGAACTAGACGAAGGTCCTACCTATAAGAAGTAACTGATGTTTCCAAGTGTTTTACTAAGTAGGTACTTACAGATAGAAAAAACTTTAAAAACTTGTCAACTACTTACATTGCGAATAAGACATACTAGTAGTTTCGTGTGTAGTTATGTCTACAGACGAAACTACTGATATGTTTACTGTTTTGCTAATTAGGTATCTACTTACAGACAGAGAAAAAAATTTACTTTTAAAACTTGTCAACTATCCACCTACATTAAGTAAACATACCAGTAGTTTTGTCAACATATTAGTAGCTTCGTTTGGTAGGTACCAAGGTTCTATGTTTTTGTGTTATCAATTTAAATTAAACGTAAGTACCATTATTTTGACATCCATATAGGATGTCTATTTAAATTTCTGTTATAAAAGCCTCGGTATCCATTACCGTCATAAAATCATCAAAAATGTTTTCTTTTTATTAACGCTGCTGAGTCCGTCACTCCTGCACCGCTGTCCACGCCGCTCTGTTTCATGGCGTCGCACATACTAACTTGTGCCTTTGTTCCTGACGCTCTCCACACCGCTCACCGCTGTAGCAATTCGCTCGGCAAAAACCGCTAGCTTTTTCGCTATGAGCGGCGACTCGTGGCGTGCCTCGTACATTTTTATACTTTTGATATTACCGCTCGGCGTTTCGCTCTTAGCTGCCGCTCACAGCGGTAAGGTCGTAAACGGGCCGTTAATGTTGGGCAGTTGTAACTACTAGTTCGGTAGCGATATTGTATGTTTTTGTAGCCTATGTGGAAGTCGCCAAAATAATCTGCTAGACTGCAGGTCTACTTACTAGGCAGTAGTTCCTAGAGATTAAATAAGTAAAATTTCGACGCTATGACTGTAATCAGGGTTCGGCACCATGGTACCTAAGTTATGTAAGCGAGTCCTCATTACAGTCAAAGAGGCAGCAGGTTTTAGATTCAACAACTTTTTAGGGTTCCGTACTTCAAATGACAAAACGGACCCCTTATAGAATCACATTTATGTCCGTCTTTCAGTCTGTCAAGACCCTCTTTCTCAGGAATGTGTGGAGGTTTTAAGCTGAAATTCATTTCAAATAGTCAGGTCTACTTTCCCTAGGAGCTGTAAAAAAATCAAACTTCTAAGCCAACGCAATCTTAAGATACAGCCGTTTATGCTAAAAAAATCGACACTCTCAAAGGATACACTTTTTAAAAACGCAAAATCTTGAAATTTGATACAAAGCAACATCTTATAGCAAAGATAAAGGAAAAACTGCGAAAAGCATAAATTTTAGTTGCACAATGTAATAAAAATATTTTTAATAATTTTAAGCTTACTACCCCTTTCCTCATAAGCGTAGAGGTATTAAATTATAAATAAATAAATATTTTGGATTTTTGGATAAATATTCAGGTATATAATATCTTTAACTTTACTTATATACCTACAGGTTTGTACGAAACCCTCGGTGCGTGAGTCCAACTCAAATTTGGCCGGCTTTTTATGTTATTACTTGCCTGCAATGAAATTGTCGTGTTCAAGTATTTTCTTATATTACAATGTTGCTGTTGTTATAAGCTCACCTTTAGTTTCGTAATACCTATAAATAGAGGTCATATTTGATTAGATAAGCAGGCGCGTCTATAGATTTCGATCTCTGCATATTCGTAATGAAAATAAACGATCATTCAAGGTTAGTCTGACTTTTTACTTTGCGGTTGTTTTGTCATAAGTTTTTATCTTAATTTTATTGTCATCACGTCAAAATTACGATTTAGTCATTTTCTCATATTCGATAGTAAACTTAGATATTAACAATAACTAAATGAGTAGATACATCTTCTCTCGACCTATTTCATCATCATCTTTTTGGTTGCTTCCAAAGCTTACACTTTGAAGCTGCTTCGATCGGGTTCAACTTATTTATTCAACTCAGTCAACTCGACCCTCGTACCTGTTCAGGCCTAGAGCTAAGCTCAGGCCATATACTTTATCTGGGCCTGAACCGGTCCTGGTGGCTCTCCGAGCACTTTCGGCAGCTTGCTCCGAAGCTTTTGGATGTTACCTCCGGCTTTGAGCGACTTTTGCCTAATTTGGTTGGAGCCAGGCCAGCTTTCTTTTGTTTGGTAACCGGAGTGGTTGAAAACACTAGCATCCGACGCATGTGCAATGGCTTTAAACCATCGTACAGCTGGCAATCATAACTAAGACAGGAATTCATTTGAAGTACTGAATTACGAAATTCGTTCACTCTCTCGATTGACTTACCCATCAGTGTTACATTGAAATTGTGCAGAGGTCAAGTGGAGTTTTGTGCCAAAGATGAGACATTTGGTTTTGATGGGATTCAGGACCAAAGTATTCTTATCCGCCCAATTCGCAACACGTATAACATTATCATTGAAATCCGACATAGCCCTTTCAAAGTCACTACATTTAAACTGCTGCGTAAATGTGATAACTCGTTTTCAGAATGCGTTTAGTTATATCGGCACAGTAAAGGATGAAAAGTACAGGTCCCAAGATGGATCCTTGTGGGACTTCTCTTGTTAGAGGAGTTCAATCTGAAAAAACTGACTTTCCGTCCTCCAGGCGTAGTTCCACATGCTCATGATGTTCAGACAGATAACTGTGAAACTATTGTACAGTTTTATGGTCAAAACCGTAATACAACAGTTTAGAAAGTGCATTATTTTCTATAGGTCAGAAAAGTCCATTTATATAAATTAAACACTGTTCAAAGGAGAGGCCTATGTCCACCAGTGGACTGTTAAAGGCTGTTGATGATTGATGATGATGAAACACTGTTCAGGGTACACTACCCACGTCATACTGTCACGTTAACCGCATTTAGGATTATTAGACTGTTCGTAAGGCCTAGTGTAAAGAATTGTCACATAGTAATTAAAGCCACCCAAATTAAACCCAGTCTATTGTATGCTTTCTAGTGTTTCTAGCTTTCGTTGTATTTTATTAATGAAGATGATACAAAACAACAAAATTAATTTGAGAAGTGCTACGTCAAACAATGGCTAATTAGACGTCTGTCGCAAATACTTACTGTATATTAGGATCTTGATGTCGATGTTCATCATCTTCATCAGGACAAATAACGGCAGCGAACGCTTGTAACCAGTCGTAAAGATTAATATGCTTGCCACATTCACGGTGCAGTTTGTACGCTAAACATACGTCCGGCAATGTGTCTATGACGCTGTCTGATGAGGGTAAATGACAGCAGGAACACTGAAATAGGAATGATCATATTAAAGACTTATTGTAAGAAGAAAGTCAAGACATATATTTTATGAAAGAAGTAGTGATAGAACAGACAAAGAGCGTATCTGGCTGCATATGAAAACTACACATTTTAAACAAGTAAACACTACATCTAAAAACCTTAGACAGAAATATGGACTATTTATTCTTTTTGTTTGTTTGAAAGTGTAAATTGAAATAAATATCGTAGTCATGGCGAGACGAGAGAAGAGTGAAGCACCTGTAGGTAGTGTACGGGATTACTGAGCGCGGTGTGCAGGGCCCCGCGCGGAGAGCCCACCACGTGCTTCCTGACGCCGCCCACGTCCCTGAAGTACAGGACCTCGTGGAACGGCTGTGTGTGCGCGGGCTGCAGACCCTTGCTCAACGTCTCCTCCAAATAACTCACGAACCGACTTCGAATCATCTCAAATTCCGATTGAACCCTGTCCACTCTGGTGGCTTTAAGTAATTTCTGAAAAAAATAATTCGATTTGTATAATCTTCTCATAGAATACGGTATTATGTGAAATTGTACAGTACAAATTTATAAACTCACTTCCTTTAATTTGTATCTGTTCCCAGGTGTATTCTCATTATCTTCGGCCTCCGGTAAACTTTTTGAAATGGAAGTGGACTCTGAATTGGCATTCTCTATTTGCCTAAGAAAAGTAAGTAAATGGACTCTTAAAGCCTGAGCGAAATTTTCGCCAAGATCGTCACTGATTGCTATATTGTTCAAGTTGTTTTTTGTAGGTGATGATGTAAGTGGTTTAACCGGTGATCCAGCTTGCAAGTATGTATTAATAATTTTTAATCCATCTTTTATGGTTTCAACTAATTTCATTTGAGATTGAAACTTCAACAGCTGCATGCAATCTTTGAACGCTATTGTTTCGGTGATATTTTCAGCAACACATTTTGTGTAGATTTCTCGAACCTAAGTAGAAAAATATGGTTAACATTGTGACCAAATAATTTATCACCAGATTACTCGTACAAGCGTACATGTGCCTGTTCTCCACTAGGTATATAAATTTAGGTTAGATTTATTAAGCAAAAACACTGAATACTTACAGTTCTCCCAAGCATATTCTTTGGCAAATCTTTAACCATTATGTTTAACAACCTAACACACATGTAGAAACTATGCAGGTAATCATGAAGTTTGTTTAACTTCTTATATAATGCATCTCGAAAGAAATTATCGTCTTCGAACAAACTAATTTTAGTTCTACAATCCTGCTGTTCTAAAAACGGTCTGAATGACATCAACTGTCTTATGTTTTCGAGATCTTCTGAGCTTAGATTCATAACAACTTCTTCAAGTTTGTCCCTGGAGCAACATAACGATTTTACATTGTCTCCATAGAAATGTTCCATCATACAGTACTGAAAGGAATTTCCTGATTTTATTAAAGCATTCATTATACTTATTGAATGGTCCAATTGTTCTCTTTTAAAGCAAGAATACAAAAATATACATATAGTATGCACGTACATAGTTTAAAAAAATAAGAATATAATATAAAATGTATTTTGTTTTTTATATTAATACTAGCTCCGCTCGCGTAGGGGTATGAAAAATAGATGTTGGACGATTCTCAGACCTACCCGATATGCTCACAAAATTTCATACAAATCGGTCAAGCCGTTGCGGAGGAGTATGGTCACTAACACTGTGACACGAGATTTTTATATATAAGATACTAGCCTACCCCGCGAACTACGTACCGCCTAACAGTCGATTCAATGTCACTTATTTTTTTTGTATTCTCGGAACCCCTCCAATAAAACTTATCAGATATATTTTTTTTATTTTTTTCTTAAGAACCATCCTCGTACTACAAGGAATATTATAAAAAAAGAATTAGATTAAGTGTGTGATATTTGTTATTGATTCGAAATAAAAAAAAACTTTCAATTTATTATAATAAATATAACATCATCCAATCCCAAACTTAGCAAAGCTTGTACTATGGGCACTAGACAACTGATATAAACACACACATACTTTTTTTGTAAATACATACATATCTATTATAATTTATATAGAAAGCACCTAAGTAATCTTCGAAATAAATATTTGCAGATTATACAAACATTAGGTCCGACACGGGAATCGAACCCTAGGCCTCTTGATCAGCAGCCACATACGCTAACCACTAGATCAATAAGACAATCAAATAAAAATACTTTACGCTTAAAGGTTTCATAATAATCTCGACAAGAGTGAAAGAGGTCCTCAGTCGACTTTTATCACTCTTTATGAAAATATTCATATTCAAATTGCTTAAATCATTAAGTATTATAAATTAATAAATATAATTACCTTAATACTCTGTATGAGACCTGTGACGGAAAAGTCATAGAAAAGAAAAACATCAGTCAACAATTCAAATGCTTTTCCTGAAAGATGAAATGGCGTACTAGGTGTTAAGAAAATATCTTCTAATACCTGTAATTTATGAGAAATTATAGAATAGTCCATTACATTAATGAAATATGTATATAAATGATATAGATATAACTTACTTGATTCATGTATACTGGTGAAGAATGTGAATGAAACACTTTTATCAATAGTTTAGATGAGACATTATAGGGAAATGATTTATGTAGCGCCGAAACTGATGTTGCCACGCCAAACACTAATATTATAGGTATTGTTGATACATATGAACTGCAAAATAAACTGTGTACTATAGAATCCTATTTAGGATGAAAGGAATTTTTTGGACACTGATCAGCAACATTCGGCCTTATAATCTAGTAGATTGTTAACTAATAATTTTCGGACATCTTACACACAACATCACCTAGTCCCAAACTAAGCAGGGCTTCTATTATGGGTACTAAATATAAAAACATAAACATACATTTTATTGAAAATATATACATATTATATATGGAAAACACCCTGACTCCGAAACAAATATTTGTGGATCACACAAATATTTGGTCCAATCCGGGAATCGAACCAGAGACCTCTTGATCAGCAGTCGCATACGCTAACCAACAAGGCAGTCATTTTCGTTTGTACGATGTTTTTTTTACGATGTAGGGTTATACGATACGAGTAGGTCTGATATGTGTGCTCATGTGGTGATGGAAGCGGGCGTAAGTCTACTAATTTCTCGAAGGTTAGAGTTCATATCGATCTGATAATACAGCAGTAACTACTCAATTGATCAAGATAGGAGCGTAACTAATTCAGGTTATTGTAATAATAAAGAAAAAAAATAGTTTAAAAAAACTAAACTAACACGCTTTTAAACTAAAATGTAGAAAATAATTTTAATGTAACAAAGCTTGGGCTGCTTTCTGAAAATATTTTAATAACGTCGCCCCACACTTTTTACATTAAAATTATATAGAAAAACTAAAAAAGACTTTTTTGTTTAATTTTTTTTTTGTTTTTTTTACCAAAATAGTGTATTGTCATCAGTCCCCGATAAATCTACAAAGTTTGAACGAAATCTGGTCGTTTAAAGTGGGTCAATATCGCACCCAAAGGAGTATTACAAACATACAAACAAACATACAGGTGAAGCTAATAAAAAGCGTGTAAAAATTGGCCAAGTGCATGTCAAGCCACGCATAGAATAGGGTTTCGTAGTCCAACAGCGGACTCCCCGGTAGGCGACTTCAATCACCCCGGAAAGTCCCTCAGTCACGAGGTATGGCAGGGAGGACTCCCATAAAAAACAGGAGGGGTTCCGTAGTCACCCATAATGGTAGGTAAATTTAAAATCGTGTCCAATAGATAATTGTTATGTTTCTTATTATTTCTATATTTTTGTACGAAGTTTTCCGAGTGCATTTTACAAGTTAGGTTATAACCCCTGTAACTCCTGAAATAAAAAACTTATTAAAACCACTAATTTTTTTCTTGAAAGTCATTCATTTTCATACATGGGTTACTATTATGATTTTTTTCAGATTTTTTGAACCAGCCGTTTAGCTTTTAGAGGGAGGGGAACCCTACTTTACATAAAAAAATGCGCTCTAAAGTAGAAAAATGGTTTTAGCAACCTCATAATTGTTTTAAAAGGCCTATCTAATGATATCCTGCACAATGGGGTAGACATGAGAAAAAATTTAGTAGGTAGGTAGATAGGTAGTTTAAGGATAGACGGACGGATGGTCACGAAGAATCTTAAAAAAGGGATAAGTATCCAAAATAAGGGAGTGTAATTACATCAAATCACAGTCCAAGGAAGTGTCCAAAAAGTTAATGGTTTCAAAGAGTTTTCCCTTCTAAACTCATTAAAAAGATTTAATTAGATAAAAAAATTGAAGACTAAGTGGAAATACATATTTTAATCCTTGACTTACGATGTAATTGAGTGCCTGTGAAAACTGGAAAAGAGTTGTCTTACAACATTTGCAAATCCAATAAGCCATGATTCAAAAAATCTGAGAAAATTAACTGTATTGAAGCTTTGTGTTCTAGAGGACCAACTAATATTTTATCAGCATGGGACAACATGGTAAAGAGTAGCTATATGCAGGGGCACCTCTCTGTCAAAGTATAAGTCTAAATGGGAATATGCAATGCACTGCTATAATACAGAACGTGTTTATGTGCGAAATTGTGAAGTTTTCGTAGTGATAGGCAATGGCTTTTGTGTGTGAGTCTAAAACATGTATGTGTGAACACTTCCCCCCGCAAAAAAAGGACAAACTAATTTGTATCGGGATAAAATGCTGTGGTTAATTCCCCATGTTATGCTAAGATTGTCAGGATATACTCTAATTTAATCTTACTTACCTAATTATCATAACAAAGTCCTGTAATACAGTGCAGTTAAAGCTTTCAAAGTCAGGTAATATAATGACTAAGGGTCTATTAGTTTGTAATATCTTTTTTTTTGTAGGTGAAAAAGACTGGTCATTATCATGATACCAACTTTTAAGCATCTTCATAGTGCATTGATTTTTTTTTAATTTCTTTGGTAGACTTTTGGTTTCATCAAAATCCTCGTCAAATGTACTGTTCTGAAATATTAGGAATGAAACACTTGAAATCCAATGCTGACCAAAAAACAATAAAATATTAAAGTTTTTATACTTTTGCAAGCTGTGAAATATTTTTTTTTTTTACGTGGGGATGCAAGCTGTGAAATATTTTTTTTTTTACGCGGAGAATGCAAGCTGTGATATACCTACTGTGGGCTTTAAAGAAAAAAAATTTAAAAGGAGGGGGCATAAATAGATTTTATTTTTAAATACTTGCAGCAAAATTGAAATAAAACCTACTAACAATATCAGATATTTGACCACATTTTTGACTGTTTTTCTCGAGCAAACAAATTTCGATATGATACCTTCATATCGATTTTTTTTTGTCAAATGTGGAGGTGATAGAAATAACAGAATATTTAATCTGAGTCATAAACATCTAAGGGCTAAGGCTAAGGGCTAAATTATTGAGATTAACTAATGTGTATTATAGTGATATAAAACTAATGCTTAAATCATAAAGGAATCCATAGTTTATCTAGCACCATTGGTAGTGTAATTGTATGTAAAATATACATACCATTGCTTCGTTTCCTTGTATCAGTTGCCAAACAGCATTCTCAACTAAATGCTTTATAGTAACTGCATCTTGTGAATTTACTAGTGCAATATGTGGTGTCACTTCTTCCCTGAAAAGTTTTTAATGTTATAGATAAATTAAAATTACTTTTTTTTATATTTAATCCTACTAAAGTGACTCTACTCTGCCTCTCTGCATGAGTAGAATTCAGGAGTAGGGGGCTACCATTATCATTGTGAATGCATACAATGCAGCATGGTAACACACACCATGGCGGCTTAGTAAGATGTTTCTGCACAATTCTTAGATCAGGAGAATGATGCAGAATGGTTGGACCTCCGGTCTCACAAAAAACGAAACACTACAGCACATATGCTGTCATTCTAGTACATATTATTTTTTATTTGTAGTCCATTCATTGTAGTCCATATATTTTTAAGGAAAAGTATAACAAAAAATTGGTTCGTATTTAGTACTTGTGCATTACTTGACTGGTTTTGTGTATTACTAAGTATTACCTCTATAATCTCCATTATTTTTCACTCTCCCACAATTTTTTAAGCAAATATACAATTACCTGATAATACTGACTAGTGATTTGAACTGGGAGACATGATCTGGCTGACTAACACCAGTTAGAAGTGTTACGCTGGGTATGACACCTTCTAATGTAGACATCTCATTACCACATTGCTTTAAATGATTCACTACATCATTAAGGAGCAGGCTGTAGGTCTTATTATGTAGCTCCTGAAAAAAGAAACGAAAATTTGCAAAAAAAGTTGAAGATTGTTATCATTCATGAATTTATTAATTAATTAAGATTTAGCTTATGTCTTTGCTTGCAAATATGTTGATTCTCATGTTACTATGAGTAGCTTGTCCTTCCTCAAGAATCTACATGCAAAATTTTGATGGAATTGGTTCAGCGGTTTTTAAAATTAGGATGGAATGAATGAAGGATAGATAAATAAATAGTTTTAAATAAGAATTTAAATAGTGTTGTTGTATAAACCCACATTTATAAATACCAAACATGATTAAAAATATTTATACATACCAAAAGTTCATTTTCAATTACTTCCCAGTTACTTTTATAAGTTTCATACCATAGATCTTTCTTAAATATTTTTTCAAATAAGAACTGTCCTTTCTTCCTTTTATTAATAGTCTTCCCTTTTTTGAATCCATTTGGAAAGAGAAACACACCCTGAAATATATTAAATTAAAACAATACATTCATGTTTAACCTGTATACCTACACTGAACGGGATACACACTATTATCATCATGTTGAGTATAAATATGTTGAACATAATGATAATAAACTACTAGTTTTAAAGAAATAAACATTTCAGAATATCTTATGAAATGATTACTGAAATTTAAGTAATTTGTTGCGGAGGTCTGATGAAAAATGCTTCTCAATTATTTCACCAGAAAAATCCGACTAGAACTTGTTTTTACTTTTTGTTTGTTAAACCGACACTTCTCTTTTATAATCAATAAAACCATAAAATCCCAATCCTAATCCTAAAAATGTGAAGACAAATAAAACTTCTTAGAAATCTGCACACTGTAATAATAATCAGTAATCTTTAGTACATAACATAAAAATAAAGAGTCCTTGTTTGGTTGGACAGGGTAATATTACGAAGTATTGGTCCAGCAACCAAAGTTGCAGAGTTTGGTCAGCTGGTACATGTGCTGTGTTTATGTAAATGAAATAATACCTTTGAAACTGATACAGTAGACTCAATTTCCATTCTTTATTATAAGTTCTGGAACTTCTACTTCAACTTTTAATTAATGGCTTTATGGCCTAAAAATTCTATTTTACGCGCGCCAAGCGCATTAAACTAGGCTTGAGACGTATATACTGGAACAGGTGCGAAGATCACGTATTTTCCGGTACTAGGTGGCACTTAGTCCATAAAGTCTCAAGAGACTAGTATATGAAGTCCATGAAGTATCAGAGTAAAGTACCACACACACACACACACGCACACACCATACAGTATTCCGCGTACGTATAATCTCGCTATACAACATTCGCGGGACGTTCCGTTTCACTTACTCATACTTAAAAACGTATCTTTCTATCTTGCTCATTCATAATAGCGATGAGTCGTATATTCTACAACAGGTTTTAATATTAGGTTTCACTAAAGACGTATGAGGACCGAGTTCCTAGTTTGCGTATAAATGCGTTTCGAGTATTTAGAAGTACCAATAAGTATATACAAGACCACCAAACCAAGACGCGTTCACATACGCGTTCGATGTACAGCAGTGTGAGTGAGGTGCTTGCAAAAGTCAAATGAAAATCAGTCTTAAGATGTGAAAGTTAGGACACTTTTTAAATTCACTAACCTTGCAAGTTGTAATAGGTACACACTTCTACATGCCGAGACGCGTTCAACAAACATGTGTGAATGAGGTGCTTACAAAAGCCAAATGAAAATCAACCTTATGCAGCGAAATTTAGGACACTTTTTAAATTCACTCAACTCGTAATACTCTATCACGGCAAGACGCGATCGACGAATACTATGTGTGAGTGAAATAAATCTCGATATCTAGTGACAATAGTTTAAAGGAATTTATAGATTATGACATTAAATTCATGATTGGAACAGGATGGATAGTCATATTTTTTATTGATTAAAACGAGACAGATAGACCATTTCATAGCATTTAAAAAAAACTAAGAAAAAAAACTAAAAAAACAATAACAAATTCAAAAACTCAAACAAACATTTTTTTTATAAGCAAATACTTAGTTGATTTTGTAAATAGTCATACATGAATTAAAATCTTTTAAATACGCTTATCATTTTTTGTGTAACCTAACCTACACACAATATATTTTTATAATTTGTAAGTTGACAGTCCTAAGCCTGTAAAAGAAGTATGAAGGAAAGATTACGTTTCCCTTTGATTTTAATAGTTTTTCTTTTATCAAACCCATACATTATTCTGTTCAACTGAACATAATTCACATACAAAACAAAAAAAAAACACGAAATTAATACTTTCAGATGACTTTGCTATCGAAACTGTGCCCAAAATCTTTTTTCCGAAACGCACCAAATATTCGAACAAGTAGGCAAAATCAATAATTAGTAAAAAAAAAACGTAAACATAACATACATTATTAAGTACATTAAATACCTAATGATTTCATCCATATAGTTCTAAGATACCTAGTCCTACGTACTATCTAAATATTATATTGTATCCAATTGTATCATATTCACGAAGTCCACCTAGTACCAATACTCCCAATCACCGGCAATACGCTTACCAATTTGATACTAGGTGGACTAGGTGGAACAGGTATTTGCATCAAGTATTTTAAAAGAATAGGACTAGGTGCACCTAGTATCTGTTTTACCTAGTCCAACCCATCTCTACATTAAACCTCTTTTCGGCCAAGGGTTGACATTGACAGCTTTGACATTTGAGAGTTTGAGACCCAGCTTTTCAACAGCTGGACCACACGTTCGTATTAGAACTTCGTGTGCTCTTCACCAAATTTGACACACACAACATCCTCTAGTCCTAAACTAAGCAAAGCCTGTACTATGTGTGTATACTATATGTAATGTAATACATTACATATAGCATACACACATACAGGCTTTTGTATTACATGTATCTTAATGTATTTACAAATTAAAGTATACATTTAATGTATACTTTAATTTGTAAATACATACATTTCATACGTAGAAAACACCCAAACTCCGAAACAAATATTTGCCGATAATACAAACAATTGCACCAACTCGAGAACCGAACCCGAGACCTCTTGATCAGATAGGTAACCACTAGACTAAGGCAGTCAAGTCAATGTTTATTAGATAATATAAAACAACATATTATGTGATCAGTAAGATTTTCAACTACACCTAGCATTTTATTGTAATTAAGTTATATTGCAAACATTGATGGCACCACCAGCGAAATTATGATTTCAAATCTTATGCGTCATTATAGCAAAGTTATGAGTGGAATCGAATTACAACGACAGTATACACGGTTAAAGCCATCTTTATTATTCAGGCACTATTTTACTACTCTTTTATTACTTACTAAGGTATGCGTAGATAAACTGACATACTAAGTGTTTTCAAAGTGAGCAAAAATAAAAATAATGTCTTTAAAACTTTGTAAATAATAGCCAAACAAAAGTAGTGTAGCTATTACTTTTGTTTGGCTATTATTTACAAAATTTTAAGAAGCAATGAAAATAAACACTAGAATTATGTAGCCGTATGTACAAAATACTAAACAATACAAACGCATCTCACTTACTCATCTATCTATCTAAACTCATCTCACTTGCACCCACCTATGTCAGGCGCCGTCCGAAGGGGGGGGGGTCACAGGGGACATGACCCCCCCCAAAATCTATGGTCAAATTGAAAAATCTCAAAAATTTGCCAAATAATAAAAGGAAATTTCTAGCTATCCCGGCTATCCCCTAACAGCGATAAATTTATAGTTTGCGGACATCTAGCGGTGTTTTTATAAACTACGTACGATGTCTAAAATAACTTAGAACTGTTTATATTCCACTTAAAGAGAGCATAATTACTGACCTACAACACCGACTTTCTGCGGATACAATAAACTTGTTCGGATTAGGCATTTTTATGCCGAATCTGAATAAACATGAGAAGATCTTCTTAATGACACGAAAGTATCTGAATTCTATTCCCATTTCTTAAATGTTCCTGCTGCTACTATCGTTACGGATTACTGCTATGGATTACAAAGTGGAAACGGAAGGTCACAGAAAATGCTATGCGAAACTTCCTAAGTGTGTAGTTTCTACCATCGACGTTTGTGATGATGATTTATACCTAAATATAGAGATTTCTCAAAATTCTGGTAACTATTGCCATAAGTGGTGCGACAGCAGAGCGATCCTTTTCTACGCTTAGGCGTGTAAAAACGTGGTTCAGAGCTAACATGTTAGACGTCCGTGTGGTGACGGATTAAGAATACAGAGTGTCACCACCCCTATTCATCTTGCGGGTGTCGTAAGAGGCGACTAAGGGATAAATTACGCAAGACAACATCGATGCAAAGAGAAGGAAAACTTGAAACCAACCCTATACCAACCCGTCTGGCCAGCGTGGTATAGTAGGCCAAAACCTCCTTTCTAAGGAGAGGCCTATGTCCAGCAGTGGACTGTTAAAGGCTGTTGATGATGATGATAGAAGACCGATTAACAGGTTTAGCTCTTCTAAACATTCACCCGGAAATAGTACCACACGTCTCAAATATTATCACCCGATTCGCAAATACAAAAAGACGACTTCCATTTGTTTTTTAAGTGATGTATAAAATAAAATTGTGTCTTGTGCAATATAATTATTTTATTCCAGATACCTGTTTTTTAGGGTTCCGAAGTTTATGACTCGGAATCCTTATAGATTCGTCATGTCCGTCTGTCCGTCCGTTCGTCCGTGCGTGAAGATGAAACTTTGCATGAACATGTATTGTAATTACGTCGACAAAGTGCTGCAATAAAATTATGAAAAATATTTTTATTTGGGGTACCTCCCCTACACGTAAAGTGGGGATGTTTTTTTTTTCTCACGGCTGCCCCATCGTGTGGGGTATCATTAGATAGGTATTTTAAAAAAAAAAGAGTTTCTAAGACGATTTTTTGATTTAGGTATCCGTTCGCGAGATATTTCACTTTCTAGGGCACTTTTTTGTAAAAACAGGGCGTCCCCCCCCCCCTCTAAAAGCTAAACGACTGGCTCAAAAAATCTGTAAAAATTCGTGATGATGGTCCATATAATGAACTTTGAAGGAAAACTATAACATATTAGATGACTTTGTTAATTCAGGAGGCTTAACTCGTAAACATAACAATTATCTGTAGTAAACGATTTTAAATCCACGTACCATTATAGGTGACTGAGGAACCCTTTCCTGTGCGTAACCTGACACGCACTTGGGCGATTTTATTAGTGTAGTGAGTGACCCCCCCCAAAATTTTTGGCTGCGACCGCGCCTGACCTATGTTTATACTGTCTCGCACTCGCTCCTACGGCTACCTTACATGCTTGTCTGGCAAGGGGTTGGAACTGTCAAAAATGTCTGGCTACTGAGGAAACCATCATCCTCATTACCCAAGTATTACATATAAAAATCAGCTTATAAACTATAAAGTAGTATTATTATAATTTTATGAACAGGGTGTCTGGCAAGGGCTTGCCACGACTTTAAGTGTCTGGCAATTAATAATATGATTTTTATTAAAATTAAGAAGGTAATATATAAAAATCGCTCTTTATTATTTGATGAAATTACATCTGTATTTATGTATTTTACACACCTTTAGTACCGTTTACCTGCCAAAGCCACTGCAACCCAAACTTCATAATGGTCCATCGCTGTTACCTGTGTTGGGAGCATGCGCTGACAAACTTCCAGCTTTTATAAAATAACGAAGGTCTGGGCTTCACGAGCTCTTGCTCTATTAGTACATGTACTACACAAGTCTACCGCACTGTGCATTCTGTGCAATGGTGCGCCCTAACAATAGAAGAAAGATACTACATAGGCTGACACAGTATCTACCAACAAGCATTATAATACACTGATTTTAAGTTATATTTATGTTCACTAGATGACATTAGGTGTATTTCTTATCGAGATTTCAACAATAATAGGCATGCCTTTTAAGTTCTGTCGTTTCCATATTTCCCGGCAATTTTGAATTTGGAACTGTTCTATATTCGAATGTGTTAAAATTTTGAATCTCAAAACAATTGAAAGTATTATTGTTATTGTTTAGTCACAGCGTCGATTGGAATCTGTCAGGTTACGTACGAAAATTTATCTTTCTGAGGAAAATGTTCGAGCAAAAATTTTCTACAACTTTAGAAGAGGCCTGACACGGCTTCAGCGTTTTGAAGAGCTGTCTGCAGTGATGAAGTTTGCGGACTGCCAAACGCTAGTATTTTTAATTCCAGCGTGAACATACTAATGTTAGTGACAAATCTCGCGAAGGACGCCCAAAATCCGCCTTCACTGAAGATAACATCATTGCTGGGAGACAACTAATTCTCGAAGATCGTCATGTGACGTATCGAGAGATAGAGGCTCTAATAAGCATCTCAGGGACAACCATGCAAAAGATCTTGCATGAAGCGCTTTGTGTGAGAAACCTAGTTTGCCGTTGGATACCGCATCTACTTTCCGACGATCACAAGACAGCCGGAGTCAGATGGTGTGAGAAAACTCTGCAAAGTTTCAACCGAGAAGAGTCAAAAGGCATGCCTCGTATTAGCTCTGAAGCCGAGAGACGACGAGTGCAAATTGTACCACTGGTTGTCCCGAAATTGACATTTTGTAATTTTAATCTTTTATTGTAACTGCAAGTTCATATTTGTAGTCTGTGAACGATCTACGATACGATCGATGCTGTGAAAAATACAAAACGTTCGTAATAATTAATATTTGCTATAAAATTAGCTTTATCTAATATATAAAATTCTCGTGTCACAGTTTTCGTTGCCCTACTCCTCCGAAACGGCTTGACCGATCTTTATGAAACTTTATATGCATATTCAGTAGGTCTGAGAATCGGCCAACATCTATTTTTCATACCTCTAAAACGCGAGCGGAGCCGCGGGCATCAGCTAGTTTTTATATATATTTCAGGTTGTTCACAGAGGAGTGCAATTATCATTATCAGCTTACCTGTTTGTTTGCAGCTGCCAGGTACTAGAGACCAGAAATAGGAAGGCAACCTAGGTGTTCCGTGCTTTCATTGGGTTTTTATTTGTTTTTTATTATTTTTAATCAATATTACAATTAATCACTTTGTTTTACAATTTTCTCTTAATTCCTATTACATAGCAAATTGAACATGACCAAACAATTCTTCTGGTCTTAAGGTTGTCAGACAGACCGTTAGAGCCTTCCACTCTAGGCAATTGGTTACCACAAATAACTGTCCGGTAATATTTATTTTCGAATTCTTATTTATTTAATTATTAATACAAAAAATTAACATGCACTAACATAAATTAATCTTAAAATAAAATAGAACGTAGGACTTATTTAATTTCTTGAGAAAAACAATATAATTGCACCAAATCAATATGGTTTTATCAAAGATAAGTCCTTCGAAGACGCAACGATATTATTAACGGAAACGGTTGCAAGATATCTAGATAATTCCGAAACAGTCCTTGATGTATTTCTTGATTTATCTAAGGCATTCGACAACATCTCTATTCCTCTCCTGTTACGTAAATTGGAGCATATTGGTCTTGTCCTGAATATGTTTCGCTCTAACCTAACTAACTGTGTCCAGAGTGTCAAGATAGGAGACGTGTGCGTATGCGTGTGTGTTTATGTGTACATACACATAATTTGCCATTATTACCCATTATGTATCAATTTATTCAGATGATGTCCTTGTTTTTATTACATATTCGCAATTATAAGTCTGGTCTCAGCGGCCTCGTATAAAAGGACATGTCGGTCTGATTGACATTTTATACAGTCGTGCGTGAATCTCATCTTAAACTTGCCCAATAGACCAGTGCCGATAATGTTTGAAAACAAAATAAATTATAGTAGGATGAAACCCATTATAAAAGGAGGAGAATAGTAAAAAATTAAAGGAAAAATAAATTACGGGCGATCTGAGGTCGGGAAGGGGGAAATTTCGGGCAAAACTAAAAGTCCTATGAAAAAAAGTTAAAGGGCAAAGTTGTAGGTTAAAAAGAAAGTAAAGTTGTAGGTAAAAGTAAAGTTGTAGGTATAAAAAGATCTACATCTTTTGCATTTACACTTTTTTCACATAACCTCAAATTTTATGTGAAAAATTCAAAAAACCAAGTTTTTGGTTTTTTATTTTTATCTTTTCCCATTAAATTTATTTTTTAACGAATTTTTTTAAAACTTTTTGAGGTAGTAGAGCCACGCTGATTTCAGCACGAATGGGCCGGCTCGACCCGGCCAGTACTACCCTCACACAGAAGACCATCCTAATAATGACAGCACTCTTGCTGTCGTATTTCGTTGGTGAGTGTGAGACCGGAGGCCCAATCATTCTGCATCATTCTCCCGCCCTCCGAAGTCCGGGAGAATGATGCAGAATAATCTAACCAGGCTGCCATGGTAGGGGTCACCATGCTACATTGCCTACCCTCACAATGAGCATGGTAACCCCTACTCCTGGATTCTACTCATGCTTTCAATCAGGCAGAGTAGAGTCACTTTGGCAGGCATAAATATATTAAAAAAAAAACCTTACCTTTTCATGTCCTGAATACACCGTAATTTATTTGATTTGAAATATCTATTTTTTCACCTCATTTTGGCTGAATACCGAAAAAAACCCTAATTTTCAATCATCCGAAATTCATCCGTCAAAATATCAACTTTTTTCAAAAAAATATGGTGTTTTCTATTCGATGAAATCTCTATTTCTGATGGTGTAAAAATATATACATATTACCCTAGTAAATCTTCTCAGAAAATGCAAAAAATGAAAAACTCGAATTCGATTTTTTTTAATCGTTATTGAGATATTTATTAAAATTTCCACTTTAATCACTCGGAAAACGTAAAATTGCATGTTACATTGATAAACAAAAATATTGCAAATCGAAATATACTACTATAATTAACAAATAAATAAATATTAAAGTTAATATTTAATAAAACATCTACAATATTATGAGAAAGTTATAGAATCTTCTTTAAATTATATGTGTATATGCCTATTTATTACTATTTTTAGAAAATTTAATACCTGAGTGACCCTTGAAAAATTTTTGGCTATTAAAAGTTTTTTCATAGAGAAGTGGGCTAGGCAGGTCTGGGCCTTACTACATACTTGCTATTTCGTAGCAGCTGTAAAACAGATCAGTGTACGACATCGTTTATAAAACTACACGTGCAGGCTGAGTTATTTTCTATGAAATACCTTTTGATGGAATAAAATTTTTCGTAGGTCACTCATCAATCGAGATAAGCCAGTTTTTCCCTTAAAATCCCCCCCTCTCCCCCTTCCCGACCTCAGATCGCCCGTAATTTATTTTTCCTTTAATTTTTGTACTATTCTTCTCCTTTTACAATGGGTTTCATCCTACTATAATTTATTTTCACTTTTTGTAAGAGGCTTCTACCCTGGTCTTCAAGATAAAAATGGTAACGATACACAACATTTCGTGTAACGGTCGGTTAGGTATTTTTAGAGTTATTATTTTCAGACTTGTCTCCTGTTGGCAAGAGGCCATCTCTTAGTGTTGCCGCTTAGAGATTTGCCCTTTGAGTCTTCCTTCTCATTCATAATCAGACATAGTGGTTTGGGCTACGGTAACGTCATTCATTCGGTGAAAAGCTACAGTAGTTTAAGCCACAACATTTTTATTTATTGTAGCAGCTCTATTGAGGTACAGCAAATTTCCTTAGAAACTTCTTCACAATTTACAAATAGATTGGACGGCTTCAGTAGGTCTCAATTGCCAAGAGATTATATTAAATATTTATATTTCAAGTAAAACATTTCAAAGGTTTAGGGATAAAAAAAAAGCATTTTTAACAGAAACGTGGTTTTAATATCTATGCCTGCACAGGCTATACAAAGTACCTACATAATTCATTTAAGTACAGCAAAAACATCTAGATATATAACTATTTACACCTAAGACTAACACAATAATTATTATGTTTATATACGGATATTATTAAATAATCATTTACGAAATATGTAATTATTTATTTAATAAAAAAATATTGATACATCTGGGAACCTAGTATGAGTTTATTTCACATATTCTTGCGATTATTGATGTTTTATAGTTGATGTGAAATAAACTCGAACTAAACACTGGATAATCTATTAGAGAAGTTATGATCTTTGTCATTAATACAAATAGGGTTATACAGTTTGGAAAGCCAAAAACAATACTTATCGGACAAATCAAACATAGTAGGCAAGTAAAATTAAATTAGTTTATGTTTTATATTTTACCTATTATTAATTAAAGGGGCATTTTAAGTTGCCATTCTTGTATTTACTAGTTGGTGTCTGTAGCTGACTCTTGCAATAAACTGAAGTATGGCTCTCGCACGAATTAGAATAAGATCAAAACGTTATTTGACATTACAATGACTGTAAAACCCATCCCGTTCAGCTTTGAATGCTCATAATAAAAATTTAGTTTCCCATTCTATACTCCAAACTAAAAGTGATGTTGTAAACTTTAATGGTAATAATACAAACAATATTTTTTTATTTGAATAATATTATGACCTGAAGAAATATTTACAATGACTCTAATGACAAGTATATCTAATAGCAACATTATTAAAATAATGTATGACATAGATAATTTATTTAAACTGTAAAATAAAATAATATTTCTATACTTGCAAAAAGATAAATCAGATGTTGAAGGGAAGATATTGAAACTAATTATGGCTATGCCGTCACTGGGGGGGCGATCGTGGTGATAATGTGGACTCCTCGCATGGGGATTGGCGTTCTTCTTCTGTGCTAAATTTATATTCCCTATCACCTTGAGAGTGTTCTTGCCTAGGAGGTGTGGATCTGCTTTCGCCTGTTGTGGCTGCTTCCAAACCAGGCCCGGTTGGTCCAAAACTCATACTCTCTGTACCATACGTTACTTCTCCCGTTCCAACATACTCAGATGGTTGATAACCGTAACTGTTTAAACTGAAAAATATGGGTAATCAATACGAAGGTTTCTTTGACAAAGAATCATCTTTGTCAAAGAAACCGTAAGATATAAATAAGTTTTATATAAAGAAATTATTAGATACCTGTTAGGCCAATAGGAAATGTCTTCAATAGCGTGATGAGCATACGGCGCATAAGCATGTTGATAATATGGCGAATGATGTTGTGCCGGAGTTTCGTACTGTAAAGGGTATAGTGGAGCAGGGGCCGAGGATGGAGCAGAAGTGCTGGTAGGAGGAGCTGGTGAATATTCAAGAGGAGCTGGATATGCATGTGGGGGAGTGCGATAGGGTGCAGGCGAGGTATTTGGTTGGGGAGAGCTGCTGCCTTGAGTAGAGCTCCAGTAACCGGTACTGCTCGCCCATGTGTAGCTACTGCTGCCATTTGGCGCTGTTGTCGTCCGTTCTGAGTTGCTATAAGTAGCTAAAAATATTGGATATTTTATTATTATATATTATAAGTAAACATAGAGTCACTAATACAGAATTGACAAATATGGAAAGTTAAAGGAAATCTATATTAAACAACAAATTTAATGGAGTACGGAAAATAGTCGGATAAACGAGACGACTCAGATACTTACAAGGTGGTGATAGAGTTCTTGGTCGCGATGGTGGCCGCGGAGGATAAGGCGCTGGTCTTCTAGAAGCTGAATTACTGCTCCCATACAATGATTGAGAAGCTACAAACCAACCACCGACTACGGAAAAAGTAAATGTTTTGTATTTCTATTTTCTGGCAAAACGAGTAACATATTATATTGTTAATATTGGCAAAAATTTTGCACTATTAATATTTCGTTTAATTAATAATTGAGGAGCAATTAATTTTTTTCCTCCAATTAACTTTCGTCTTAAGAAATTAAATATTTTTAAAAGATTATGCAAATTGGCCTACTATACCACGCTGGCCAGACGGGTATAGTAGGCCAATACCTCCTTTTCAAGGAGAGGCCTATGTCCAGCAGTGGACTGTTAAAGGCTGTTGATGAAATGATGATGATGATGATGCAAATTGACTTACATTTTCAAAACCCTAGATCAACAAATTCAACGTTTCAAGTAGGGTAGTATCAAGAGGAACTTTTGTTATTTATTTATAGCCTACCAAAGTAACTCTAACCTCCCTGAATGAAATGCAGAATGGTGACTCACACTATCGCGGCCTATTGAGATGTATTCCTACGTCATATATTGTTTGAAGTAATTGATAGAATTTATACAGAGATAAGCTTGACCAGCATATTTCAGATATGAGTCTATTATAGAGCACGTAGAATTCGGACAGTCATTATCTCCTTGATATCAAGACGTGATTATAAGGCATTGTAGCGATATGTTTTAGGATAAATAATGTAGCCGTATGTCGGTATAAATAAGCATGCTATACTAAGTAATAATATAGTAGTGAACCAATGCTTAAATAATAAAGATGATTCCCAAATTGTGATTCGCTACGACCCTTAAGTCCGCCATAATTGTTGAACCCGACGACAGAACAAGCAAGAAGAAATAAACTTATTAATAAACTAATTATCGCTATAAGATGCTTTTACATCATTGGGCGTCCTGTCTTGCACTCACCAACGAAATAAGACTACACGAATGTTGTCATTTTATTATTGGTCGTCTGTGTGAGGGTAATACTGGCCCGGTCTAGTCGGCCCATTCCTGGTGAAATCAGCGTGGCTCTACTACCATGGAACTACGAAACTATAAGAAGGGATCTAGCATTAATGTAAGCGGTTATTTTACTTAGCAGTAATAGTCATATAATTTTGCACTTATCAGGTGCCGAGAAACACAAAGGATATTTTTGATGGGATATAAACTAGTTTGGTTAGAACGTCATTTAGACTGGACAGTAGGCTCAGGAGATTAATCTTTATCAGTTTTAATTCAATCTACAACAATTTTCGGCGGGTTTGCATAATTACAAAACGATGGTAACATTGTTTGACGAAGTTAACCTAAATTCTTTGAAAACTATGAAGACATATATACCTAATTGTATAAAGATTGATTCCGTTAGCTTTCTTCCAACTATCTACTACTGAACTACTATTGAACAGGAAAGCAATGGGTTTATTCAGATTCTATCGTCAATTTGTACTTACATTGCGGATATTGATGGGGTGACGAGCTCTGTTGCGGGTAATGAGTACCCACAAAATCCCTTTGATAATACCCTTCAGGTCTTTCTTTAGCATCAAGAAATGCTTTCGCAAATGGATTATATTTAATCTTGAGTGAAGTTACTTCTTCATTCTGATAGGCAGTGACTGCTATAAATTGCGTTTCGGGAAAAGGATAGGTCATGATGCGTCGCAGATCTGTGCCAACTTTCACTAGGTGAACCCGAGGCTCATATTTGTGTAAGCTGTTTAACATTATCTGAAATCACAATTAAGTCAACTGATAATTTCTCGAATCTGTTAGACACATATTTTCTTTCTAAAAATCCCGAACGCTCTACATGAATATAAACGAAATTAATAAATCTATTTCACACTTATAAAGAACATGTAAAAAGTACAGTATGAAGTTCGGAATTCCAAAGAAATTTGGAGTAGTGATAATTTAATAACATTATTATAGCCCTTTCGTAACTAACACGTATGTTCATTCACTTTAATGGCGAGTATGTCCCTCTCTTTCAAAGTTGACATAACTTTTGAGTTGATATAACTTATTTTTATTTTAATATAAATAATACAAGAAATAAATATGAAACCGATTTTTTTGACAATAAGACGTCGATAGACGTACAATTGTAATTTATTATTAAAAGTATTTTTTAAACACAGATATTGAACTATTTAAAACATTGTTCAATAGAAAAATTACATTTCAAATTATTATAAAAGTAAAAGAAGTAAAATAAAGCACAACTGGCGATTAATTGGATATCAATAATATTAATATTAGCACAGAGACGCGACGGGGGCAGTTAACTTATATCTAAAATATGTGCGATGTAAACATAACGTCGAGACAATAATTATTACAAATGATAGTGCGTACAGGCACCCGCTAAACAGTTGGTAAAGCTACAGATTTCACACCGAGCCGTCAACATATGGATCTAGATGTATCAGATGTTTGCTTTCATATTCATTCGCACCACATACAACCGTGAGAACTGGCTTCTATGAAGTAGCGGTAGCCACCACGGAACTGTAGCATTGTAACACCTCGCTATCGAAATCTGTCATAAAAGGAGTGTTCTGACAATACTGTGAACTAATTATTATGCTTGGTCAGGTACCTAATCAGCCGTGGAGACCGCTATAAATATTGAATTCGTAATTTGTGTTTATCCTTCTTCGGCTCATTTATGTGCATGTCATACAATGTAAATGTAATGTTTGTGGCTAGCTTTACGGTGATACTTATCTGGAGAATGCATATCTCGGACTCTCAGCATCGTTAAAAATATATAACTATAAATGTGTGTATAAATTCATTTCATGTAAACGTCTTAATTTATAAAATCACTAGACTATTAGCATTATAAGTATACTTTTTCGAAATAAATTCCGTTAATAAAATACGCATCTCACAATCTAAGTTTATCTTTTTTTTTCAAGGAAATGTTTGCGGAATTAAACAGTACGTACTAAAATAACTGTAATATAAACAAGCTTTTTTGAATTGTTTTTTATCAAATACCAATATGATATAAGTCTAACTCAAGTGTTATTAGGAGAAACAAAGAAATGAAACCCCTTTTTTCATGAACATACCAATGTTTCCTGACACCCCCAACCTACATGGGCAAAATACGCATACTGCTTCCGATTTAAAATTATTATAATTAGGAATAAGTTTGGCATTACGAAGTAGTTTTCATCGATATTCATTTAATCATATCCTATGCAATACTTTTTTGGTGAGCTCTGCAGGTATCCACATCTTTTACATGCCTTTACGCTCGTGAGCGATACACGATTGAGACTTTTCATGACTCTTAGTATGATTGTTTAAAAGTAGTAGTAATACCTGTCCGTTTCCATTTGTTTTATTCGTTAATTTCACTTTGGCGAAGGATATTGGTTCTTTCATCCAATGTGCTCCAAAATTGGGACTCTCAGGATGTATGTAGATCGCATTTGATGGTGGCACCTCTGCCTTACCACCAGGGACCTGAAAAGAATAATTAGAGATATCTATGACGATGTCCATAATGTTTAAAAATGTAACTGAACCACTTGGGAGTAAAATCCTATTTTATTTTTAAAACTTGACTAGAAATAAAATAAATAGAGAAATTATATTTTTTTATTTAATCACTAAAACATTAAAATAAAAAGCATACCCATTCTCCATTAACATATTTCCATCGATGAGAATCTACTTGTACAAATTCTAAGAGGACAGTATACATAGCCGTCGGATCCAGACCGCTAGCAGTTACTTTAACTACGGGGAACATTCGTCTGAAATAAAATAAGGTAAACTATAGTACATATACCTTTTTCTCTTTTCTTTCAATAGCGGCAAAATCAAGGAACCGCACACACGCAATAAAAAAATGTATTGGCCATAGGAAAGTAATGTGTTAGGCCCTGTTACAATAACAAAAGAATATAAATACAATTTACGTTTTTTTTTAATTATTTAATCTTATTTTTTTGTAAGTTTCTCAATTCTTTGACACCGATGAAAAATTAAGTGATTAAAGAAAAAAATCTGTTGTTCCGTCGTACCGTGTGGATTTACTTCAATCTGGGTACAGTTAAGAGATGGAGATTGTTTTTGCTACAAAATATAAAATCACGGTAATATTGTAGCTCACAAATATGGAACAAAATATAAGCATAAGCTTTACAAGGAATGCCTTTTTAAGTTTTGTCGTTTGAAGAAAAAAAACACAACTAGAACCTTATTGTACTTTTTTATTGTTTTTCAAAGTGTTCACCACGTAGCTTAATACACTTTTCCATTCGCTCAAACCAGTTATTATAACATTTATTCCACTTTAAAGTGGAAAAATGGCAGATTTGAAAGCGTCGACTGCTTCTTTGACCACGAAGACTGGAACTTTGACCACGAAGACTTTTCTTAATTTTAGGAAATGTAAAGATATCGTTAGGGCTTAGGTCAGGACTGTTTGGAGGATGGTCAAGAATTTCTACTTTTCCTGCTTCAAATTCTAACTAGCAAACTAGCTTTCTTACACCAAGCGCTTCATGCAAGATCTTCTGAATATCCCTGAGATGCCTAATAGAGCCTCTATCTCTCGGTATTTGCGTCCATACAAGATGGCGTATTTTATATATATATATATATAACTCCTGAATTACGAATTTATCAAAGCCGTTCATCAAAGTTTTCCTTTAAAGTACCTGGGCTAACATCTTGAATTTTTATAGATTGAGAGATTGTTCACTAACAATGTTCTTCCTTCTTCTTACCCCATACAACAGGGTAGACGCAAGAAAAAAAACATCCCCACTTCACGTGTAGGGGAGGAACCCCAAATAAAAATATTTTTCATGATTTTATTATAGCACGATCTAATAGAAACAAACACATATCCATGCAACTTTCATCTTTCTACCCCTAACCGTAAGTCGAGGACGGACGGATGGATGGACATGTCCTAGATCTAAGGGTCGAGTCATGAACTACGGCTAGGTAGCTGACCTAGCCGTAGTTCATGACTCGACCCGATGGCTGGCTGAAAGAAACATAAAAAATGATATTTTTTATGTGATGTTAATGATCTTGAATGATTGATCTTAGGAAAATATAGCGGTTAGGATCACTTTTTTATTTCAGGAGTTATACTAACTACCTAACTTGTAAAATGCAATCACTTGGAAAACTTCGTACAAAAATAACTAAATTAAAGAAAACATAATAATTATCTATTGGTCATGATTTTAAATCTACGTGCCATTATGCTTGACTACAGAACCCTATTCTATGCGTGGCCTGACACGCACTTGGCCAATTTTCTTTTCTTCTTACATAAAATATTTTTTGAAGGCTTCCTTAATGCTTCCGTGAAAAATAGCAGAAGTGATTGTGGATACCAAATTTAATGCGTTTCATTATTTGAGAGAGATTGTATATAATAGATGCACACACGTCTAAAGGTTAATTGTTTAATACTATGTTTTCAAAGGAGATTTTCGCGAAGAACAATCTAAGTTTTAAAGAGTATTTTTATAAACCTCTATTAATTATATTGTAACCTTTCCTAGATTAAACGACAAGAGCTATTTCTGAATGCTGAACACAATATCAGTAAGATAACTCTACCTTTAATTACCTTGTCTTATCTACACCTTCTACCTGCCGTATTAGGTAGTGCTGCCATTTGTCCGGGTTTTCCCGGACAAATGGATTTATCCTGGCTTGTAGACCGTCCGGGAAAGTCCGGGCGGTCTTAAAAAGTTTATACAAAAAACTGTAATTTTCTGTATATTTTTGGAAATCATGAGTTTAAGTACGTTGCGATAAAAATATTTTCAATCATATTTTTACGTCACATAGGCAGGGTCTATTTTCATTTCATAACCCATTCAAAATTATATTTAAAAATATCTAAATTATTAACTCAGCTAAAAGATCCACATTGTCTACTTCATTAATGTTTCAACATAAATTAAAAATTAATACTAGTTTTTAAAGTTAATATAATTTCCCGATTAAATTATATTTCTCCAAATTTAAATGAGATATGTGAACTGTGCCTTGATTTTTTTTTTATACTATTCTTAATTTTTGTGAAGGTACTTATGCTGTAATCTTTAATCGTAATCTATGCTGTAATCGTTCATATTTTAAAAAGGACCTACATGCGATCATTACATAACATATTTTTACATTACATATTTTTATTATGTAACTATTGAATACTCAAAGTGATGTATTTATAAGTTATTATAAGCAAGTCTAATACACGCACACACACGGACACATGTGTTCTGCCACCAGGCAGAACACATGTGTCCTCATAATTTTATTAAGTTACCGATGATCTACAATTACATGGACTACTTCTTGAAAAATAAAGTCGAATCGGTGAAGTTGCACTGACTACGTATTATTTCCGAACCTGGTTATTTTAATGTTAGATCTTAGAGCATTATTACAAATAGGTATAGAATTGGTAAATCCTAAGGTCTCAAAAAAAACTCAAATATTCGGTTTGATCAGTAAGGTAAAACCGAATATTTGAGTTTTTACAGTAGTGTAAAGACTTACCAATCATACTTGGCGTAGTTGCACGTTTGCTATAAATTATGACAGAATACATTGTAATATTAGTGGAAGTTGCAACTATGATCGAGTTTCACAAGAACAAACGTCTCATCGTCAAGGGTAAAGGTTCCGTCATTGCTGTGGAACGGGCGGTATCATTTAGCCGTCCAGCGTTAATGAGTAAGACCTACCGCGTTAATAACTGAAAACTGGCCGCCGGTCGGAGAGCGGTTAGCACTGGCAAAATATGACTACCACCAGTGCTTTTTTGGCTTTACGACTAGTCTATGTGGCTAAAAGTTTATTCAAAAGACTATGTTTTGGCACCTGATTCATTCAATGCTGACTGCTACTATTATTTACAGTTTTACCATATTAGGCAAGAGTCTAAGTTTAAAATTAATAATTGTTTTAGTAATGACAATAATTTAAAACTTTATTAACAAGATAACAATAAACCCTAAGAACATTATAAACAGAACATAACGAACTCTATTAAATCTCGTTCCATGTACATTCAAACTGGACAGAGCGTTTACAATCCATTTTAAAACACTTCGATACAGACTAAGTTTTTTTACACAAATACACGCACCCATGCAAGAATGCGTTCCAATTAGAGGTTCATATTTTAATTTTTAGATTTTGAATGCAGCAGGATTTAGTCAAAAAATTACCTGAAGTTATTAAAACGATAATTTATTTTCAAATATTACTCGTTCAAAAAGAACCGTCAAGTTATAAGCTTCATTGTTTAGTTTTACTGTCGAATAGTTCTCTCTTTTAAACACGTTTGACAGTTCTCACACGCAAATCATTCATAGGCAGCTAGTCAAATATTTAGCAATGACACTCTAGATTTTTGCACAAACAAATCGATCAAAACATAATCACTTCTGGACATAAGTTTCTCCTTAGAAATGAGGTTTTGGCTTACGACCTCGTGAAAGATAGGAGTACTGAACAGGGTTAGAAGCTTCTTCTCGCCCTAGCACCTGTGCCTTCTTTATAAGACCCAGGTTCGCTACTGCGTGGAGCAGGTACTGTCCTCAATTTGTGTTGGATCCGCAAAGTACTTGCAGGAACTCTCGACCAGTTATATTCACTTTTAAATATTATGATATTGAATGCAATTATATTGTAAGTTGCAAAAAATATCTAAATATACTCCATAGGTATTTAATAAATTTTTAACATAAGACGTTCAATTCTATAAAAAAACCTCCTATTGCCAGTACTACATTATTTTTGTGTATTCTACACCAATTTCATGGTTTTATTAGCTATAAAATATTTATGATGTTCTTTTATCAGTCCGCTAGTTTTACTTATATGAATTCATCAGGTTACGTCATGTGCGATTCTCATTTAATATATTGAATAGGAATTTAACGTGTTAGTTCTCATTAGTATCCGATACACATTCTTCTTGCTTGCCTTTATTCCCAATATTATTTGGGGTCGGCTACTAGTTCAACCGGTTTTACCTGAATATTAGTTTCTCCACGAAGCGACTGGCATCGGACCCTGAGGGAGAACTGAAAGTCTAAGGTTGAACTAGCTGTCAGTATATTTGAGGGCACTGACTTCCCCATTACGATTGCCATAGATGTTCATGGTAACCGGGACCGACGGCTTAACAAGCTCTCCGAAGCACTTGTGTGAATTACCGCCAAACTTTCATACTCAGGGCTGCTATTAAGAATTTCCTATAAGAAAAACCCAGCAGCACTTTTGGCCAGACCCGGGTTTTGTACCCGAGACCTCTTGATTAGCAGTCGCATACGCTAACCACTGGACCAATGAGGCAGTCAATATTAAAATAAAATAATAATAAAATCCGATACACGTTATAATAAAATTATAGTATTACTTTTTACCTTCCATTTTTAGTGACTATCATTTCGTTGGTGAGAGTCTGAAACCGGACCCATAGTTCTCTATCGTCCAGCGCGACGTTAACTTCTCTCTCGCGGCCACTCCGAGACCCGCTCGCGCCCCCTCCGACAGTCGGCTCAACTGCGCTTAGGATGTGCGATGCTGCCATCCTGATAAAACAAAATGTAGTAAATAAATATTTCAGACATATTTCGGACATCTGTCACACAACGCCATCTATTCCCAAACTTATACTTTAGGTAACAGAAAACTGATATGAATACATATATACTTTTTTAGTATAAACTTATTATAAATAGAAAAAACCCAAACTACAAAACATATATTTGCAGATTATACAAAACATTTGGCCCGACTCGGCAATCGAACCCGAGACCTGAGGCAAAGCAGTCACATATGCTATAACTGAGGCCATCGAGGCAGTCAAGGAAAGTCGAGGCAGTACATTATTGAGTACTGTGTACTCGTAATCTATACTAATATTATAAAGAAGTAAAGTTTGTGTGTTTGTAAAATTGTAAGGGGTAATCTCGGGATCTACTGAACCGATTTTAAAAATTCTTTCACCAATAAAAATCCACATTATTGAGGAGTGTCATCTATACTAATATTATAAAGAAGTAAAGTTTGTGTGTTTGTAAAATTGTAAGGGGTAATCTCGGGATCTACTGAACCGATTTTAAAAATTCTTTCACCAATAAAAAGCCACATTATTGTGGAGTGTCATCTATACTAATATTATAAAGAAGTAAAGTTTGTGTGTTTGTAAAATTGTAAGGGGTAATCTCGGGATCTACTGAACCGATTTTAAAAATTCTTTCACCAATAAAAAGCCACATTATTGTGGAGTGTCATCTATACTAATATTATAAAGAAGTAAAGTTTGTGTTTGTAAAATTGTAAGGGGTAATCTCGGGATCTACTGAACCGATTTTAAAAATTCTGTCACCAATAAAAAGCCACATTATTGTGGAGTGTCATCTATACTAATATTATGAAGAAGTAAAGTTTGTGTGTTTGTTAAATTGTAAGGGGTAATCTCGGGATCTACTGAACCGATTTTAAAAATTCTTTCACCAATAAAAAGCCACATTATTGTGGAGTGTCATAGGTTACTGTTTTTAGACTTTCGCGACTTTTACACATACTCATGTTTCATGTTCATGTACTCATGTGTTCAGTCTACCCGTGACCACGAGCGGTATAACCCGTTCGAAACGTCGGAAAATAGAAGGTATCGTAACCTTTATAATATTATCGCGAATAAGTCCCGTTTACAGTAAAAACATGAGTATGTCATAGGTTATATAAAAAACCGAAAAATAAAAATGCTTTTACGTGGTAGTCCGTTTTGCAAAGTGAATCGGAGAAAAAACGGTCGAATGAAAGCGTTTCTTTCGAACGCTGCCTTAACTATGAAAGATATATTTTTGAGTTCTAGAGAAAAGATGTGGAGCTTGAAAATGCCTACAAAAAAGTCAACGACGGTATATGTCTAACTTTTATATTTAAGTTATGCCCAACGAAGTGGGCACGGGTCAGCTAGTAGTATATATCAAGTGAAAAGATTCCATTAATCAATTTTTACTAAATAACAAATGCCCGTGAAACATGATGTGTCTATATGCATGAACGGCATCAACGATCATTGACAAAAAACTAAAAAAACTTTTTGACTCGGAATGTTAAAAATGAATTAATTTGTATGACATAATATCTTGCATAAGAATAATTTAGGGAGAAACATGAAAATAAAAAATACAGATAAGACTACATTTTATCTGAGGTAATTTGATACTTTAAGTACCGTTTAAGTTCTAGCCAGTTGAACAAAACCTGCCTTAAGGCTTAATAGAGTTTAATTAATTCAGTTCAACTTTATAAAATAAATATTATCCTTCCATCGTGATAGCCGTTCTCTACTTAATAGGCACTCTTATTGGTTGTAACACTACAAAGATCGTTTCTTTTATGTGTCGTATATACGTTTTCATATTATATTATAAAAATGGCTGGTCATGCCGCCCCCACCGTGCCCCGGTAGAAGGGATAGACCCAAGAAGGTTTGGCTTAACGTAGTAATGGGTGTCATGCGTATTGCTTGCTACCAGGGATGCCGAAGACCGGGAAGAACGTTGGGATGATGATGATGATAATATTATGTATAAAATAGTGAAATGTTTTTTTTTTATTGTGTTTTTACTTTTGTCCACTATTATCGTTTCAGTTAAAGGTTCAGACTTATGAATATTACCATTTCAATTTCAGAAATACATTACAAAACGACACAGTTCGTACCAAGATACAAGATCGAGAGACTTGTTATTTGTGGCAACTGACTTTATTTATTATAATCAGGGGGGTGTCACTCCGCAGTTTAGGTATAGTCGGCCGGCTGCCTGCCGGGTCAGACACGCCGGTCGAACAGACATCGTCAGAACAGTTAAGAGTTACACGATAGAAAGAGACGCAATTGTAGGTAAATATAATCGTAGTGATTCGGCGCTGTGCGATCTGAATTGAACTTAATCTTTTGACACCGAGGGTATCTATAACTTTAATTTACTTTTCGGAGTGAGTCTTCTGTACTGGTACTATTATGTATTCTGTGTTATAATACTAGCTTTCGCCCGCGGCTCCGCCCGCGTGTATGTCGGTTATCGCGGTAAAAAGTACCTTATGTCCCTTCCCAAGTTCAGTTCTATCTTCATACCAAATTTCATCAAAATCGGTTCAGTGGTTTAGGCGTGAAAGCGTAACAGACAGACAGAATTACTTTCGCATTTATAATATTAGTAGGGATATCGGATAATAATAGGGAGAAAATTGTCCAAGTCACGAAAAAAATGGTAGTCCGTTGGAGCAGGGTCTGGCGAATACGGAGGTATGAGGTGTCACGTTATCATGGAGCAATTATGGTGAAGATCGATCGAGATAGGGCTGTTTCATTGCAAGTTTTGCTATCATTGTTCGGAGTTCGGCACAGTAGACATCTGCCGTTATTGCTTGACCAGATCGGAAAAAGTTATAATGAATAACTCCATGCTGAGACCTCCTAACAGTTACCATTACCTTTTTATTGGTAAGCTTTGCTTTAGGACACTGTTGCGGCCTTTTGACCTGGGGTCAGCCATTGCATTTTTGCTTACGGTTATCGTAAAGAATCCACTTTTCTTCGCATGCCACAATTCGATCCAATATTTTTTCATTTCTGTATTCACAAGGCAACACAAGTTTCAACACGCGTATCTTTCTGTAGATCAGTCAAATCATGAGCCACTCATTTTTAATATTTTTTATTTTATTGATTTGACGCAAATGAGTCAATATTGTTGGTAAGGTAACGTTAAACCATGCCGCTAATTCCTGGTAGTTTGGCTCGGATCGGCTTCCACCATCTCTTTCAATTCATTGTTATTCACATGTGTGGGCGGTCTTCCAAGTGGTTCGTTCTTCAAATCAAAATTTCCATCACGAAAGTCCAGAGAAGGTTTAAAAGGTGAATATATATAAATAAATTGCATTTTTTCTATTAATTACAGTTTCCTTTGGTTTTTTGTTTAGTTTATTTTATACAAAAGTTTAGGTCTTCTATTTATCGATTGAGGCAGTATGAAGTCTTCCATGTCAGCTATAGCTAAGCAATAAAAGTCAAAAGAAACTTTAGACTATTTAAATTACATAACCTGCAATAACTATCATAACTTTCGTTATTTATCAGAGGGATGAAAATCAATGACTCCGCGATTGTACGCCAGCAGTATATTTGTTAAACTTAAATAACAAATAAAGAGCGTCTTAAAATTACAATATTAATTTATGGGCAACTCAGTTTTGCAAATCAAATATTACGAAGATTTCCATTACGCCATGTTGAATTGTATCTATGAGCAAATCAATTGACAACATCTTTGTCTTATATAAGCAACGCAATGTCTGTGCACGATTTAATTAATTTTTCACATTTTACAAATTCATTTGATGTCTACATATTCTACAAAACTACTATGTACTGCTTAAATACCATCGGGTTTGAGATCCAAATTTTCAATAGCGCTGATTTGTTTAACTTTCTTATAATATAAAATAAATAATAAATAAATATTTCGGACATCTTACACACAACGTCATCTAGTCCCAAACTAAGCAGAGCTTGTATTATGTGTACTAAACAACAGATATAAATACATAAACATACTTTTTTTTGTGAATACTATACATATCATATTATACATAGAAAACACCCAGACTCCGAAACAAACATTTGTGGATTACACAAATATCTGGTTCGACCCGGGAATCGAACCCTTTTGATCAGCAGCCGCACACGCCGACCACTAGACCAACAAGGCAGTCCACTTTAGTTGTATGAGAGGGAATAATTTTCAGAAGTCTTTTTACAAGTAAGGAATTTTATAGATTGTAGATATGAAAGCTTTTAATTAAGATTACAATACTTCTTGTAATACTCTAAAAGCATACATTTATCTGAAAACATGTTAAATTTGTCAAATTTAAATTAAATATTCCTGTGTCTTCACATTACGACATCGATGTAGTAAATTTTCAAACGAAAGACATCACGATACCCATTGGCAATAGCAAATAAGACGGATATTTTATTGTGAGTTTGGCTCAGACACGATCTCCACGGCTAATGTTTATTGTACCTATTATCACCGCTTCGTCGGTTCAACGTCCCAAACCCCAAAAACAGATATGTTTTTGAATTCAACTTTTCATCGAATTTTACAAAGTCCACATATTTATATATTTTGTACATAGGTTTTAGAAAATTTGAAGAAATAATTAAAAAATTGTGGAAGTTGGGATCACAATACTATCTCTACTATATCTATTAAATAAAAAAATAATGATCTTATCATAACAGAAATAAAAGACTGGCAAGATGAAAAAAATTCCACTTCCTATTTCCGAAAATTTAAGTTCAGCCTTTTTTTGTACCTATATTGATTTCATTTTAAGTTGCGTAATGAACTTGCTAATATTTTAACCAAGGATGCCAGTCAAAGGCTTTATTTTTTCATAACGAATAATATTTTCTAAATTAAATTTTCAAATTAAAATTTCACCATTAATTTATGGAATATTAGAATTAAATCTGCGGTAGGTAGATCATTAAGAAGTCGCACGAGAACAGCGTTAGTGTTGAGAAGCAATTTGATAAACATTAAATGATCAATAAGGCAATTAAAAGAGAAAATTTCATGACCTGCAGCAACTATTTATGAAAATGATGTATAAGGTCGGATATTTAAAACTGCGTTGAATTATATGCAAAATTAATATTATTTTCACGGGAATTAACGCGATCACTTATTGAAGGTATTACATACCTCTGATTTGCCTGAAGTTTCGACCAGGTTGCACTGGCCATGGTCACAGTTGACTGACTGACTGATAGTTTAAAAGTTAGTACAAGCAAAATGTAAATAACAACTCTCCAGAAACTTGCAAATTGCTAATTGTGGTGTGGTACAATCATACATTTTTCTCGGTGGTCTTAATTACGAAGGAATGTATTGACGAAGTGAAGAGGCATATATATGGCAATCTCCAGTTGTGCAACGGATAAATTGGGGTAAACATGGAGCAATTTTTTATCTAAATCCGGCTGATAAACGACCACTCTCATAACGAGTGATACCGACAAAGAAGAAAGAGGAAACAATAGCTAACATGATTGGCAATAAGAAAGGTTAACTTCAGAACATTTTCTTCTGTTGCTGCAATACCTCATTAATATCTCTTAAACATAGTAACTTATGCCCTTCTAACCACATTTTTTGCCATTTTGCGATGTATAATAGTAATAGCATTACAAAGTTAAGACTTTTTAACATAAGATTCAGTTTATGTTTAACATACTTTTGTCTGAGGCATGGATTTTTTTTTCTTTTAAAACTAATAAAATATTCTTGGTCTTTTACTTGTCATTGAAGGGATTATACAGTGTGTTACACAGAAATATCATTAAATATTATGCAGTTCCTTTAATTAAAAAAAATCCAGAAAAGAATATGATGTACAGATCAGTCTTCATTAGGTCTTCTCGATTAGATCCATAATTGAAACATACCTTAACAAACGTCAGAAAGCTTTCAGAACGCTTATCGATATCCAAAAAATGCATATGTCCGAGTGCCTAGGTACGATTTGTGGTCAATATTATTTATATATGTATGGAGTGTACAGTCAGATGGTGCAGGCTCTTAAATCTCTATATGAAATATCGGTGGTCCATTTCTATACAGTAAGCCAGCATTTGGGGAGCTAGTAATAATTCCCCGAGGCCTCATGTTTCTATAGTTCATCTTTCTGTGTGTGTTTGTATGTTTATTACTACCCGAGAACTCTAGAGTCTGTGTAAGTATAAATAAGCCCTACACAGATTAATTTTAAATTTCCAAAAGTCAAACAGGGTTTTGTAGCATCTTTTTGGTTGTTTAACTTATTCATGGAGAGTTGTTTGATAGATATTAAAATTCAGAATCAATTATCTGACCAGGCCGCCTTTGTAGAGGTCACCATGCTGCATTGCCTACCCTCACAATTAGGATGGTGACCCCTACTCCTGGATTCTACTTATGCTTTCTATCAGGCAAAGTAAAGTCACTTTGGTTGGCTGCAATATAAAAAAAAACAATCAAATGCCTTTTCTATGCAAGTGACCAGGTAATACTTGCGTCATAGTCGACTTTTTAAACATGGTAACACTTATAAATAAAGGGGTTTAAAATGAAAAGGATAGAAATGATCGTTATGAAAACGAAAGAAATAATATGTGAAAGGCAAAATAGCATGTTTGTTTTGTATGTTCTTACAATTGAAGATAGAATAGAACAATCAGGAGTTTGTACATTTAGGTTCTATGTTTTTAAGGAATGGAGTACACAAAGATGAAATAGAAAGAGAAGCAAGAATGGGAAATGAGGCAAATGTTGATCTGCACTCCTACGCTGCCAACAAGAATGATGCGAAAACAGCCCGTTAATCATCCTACTTTCATGCCTCTTCTAACATATCAATTCTACACTCGGTTCCAAAAATAACGGGTCAGTCACATAAACCCGAATATCTCCCGAACTACGTATGCCATCCTAATGAAACGAAGACTGTTCAATTGAGAATTTAATTATACAGATAAAAAATAAAATAAAACTTAGTTACACCCACAATATTAATCTTAAATTAAAAAAAAACTAAAGTAGTCATATTTTTCTTAAGATTACATTTTTTTTATGATTGTTTTTTTGCTGTTTTTCATCACTGGAGGCTTCATCACGTGGAGGCAATACAAAGTAATAAATGAAGAAAGTGATGAAAAACAGCAAAAAAACAATCATAAAAAAAATGTAATCTTAAGAAAAATATGACTACTTTAGTTTTTTTTTTAATTTAAGATTAATATTGTGGGTGTAACTAAGTTTTATTTTATTTTTTATCTGTATAATTAAATTCTCAATTGAACAGTCTTCGTTTCATTAGGATGGCATACGTAGTTCGGGAGATATTCGGGTTTATGTGACTGACCCGTTATTGGTTTATGTGACTGACCCGTTATTTTTGGAACCGGCTATATATCTATATCAATTCTAATGCCATAGTTTCGTGTTCTCTATGAAGAATGTGTGGTGTGAATGTTAGTAACAGAATTAGACATGTACATATTGAGGATTGAGATCGAGAACGTTGAGGATTGAAAGATGTGGTGACAAGGATAAAAAGGAAATTATTTGGAATGTAATATGGGAAGCAACGTCATGTCTTTGAGTCGCCGTTGAGACCAAAGTATTAATCCAGCGCATCCTAGCCCTAACGAAATACGAAATCTAGAGGCAGACCAAGATACTGTTATCGTTTGAAGGTGTCGCTATATTTTTTTTGAATGCTTTAAAAATTAAAAAAAAAAAATTATAAAAAATATTGTATTTGTAAGTAAGTATTTGTAATTTGAAAATAGAACCAAAACAGTTGAAAGTATATCTGTTTATTCGTAAATATAAAAATATCAATATACGAATGTTAACCTTGTATATACTTATATCCAGACCGCCAATCTCTTTTGTAACCACATCAGATAATAAAACGATATGTTTGCTCTTCCATTTTATGTTTTAACTTTGTTGTAGCTCTAAATATTCATCGGTATTAAAATAAACATCAAAGTTTACGTCCATAGTAAAGTATGAGCGGAATACATAGCTCAACAATTACAAGAGTATCTTATCTTTAACTGACGTCTGTGGGTTTGGAAATCTGCTGGAAATCTTTTACATGTGAATTTAATTACATTTTTACACATGTGAATTCAATTACATTCTTTGGAGTAAGTATGCGTAGTTCGTTAACAAAAGATAAGTTGTTATGCCAAAAAATCTATTGTATTAATTTGACTATAATTCTGTCTTTAATTTTTACATATGTGACGACTTCCACACACAGCGCGACGAAAAACATACGACAGATCTTCTAGCGAAGAAGAAGAAGATCTTATGGATAGATCACCATCGCCTGTCACCGTCTCTCTCTCTCTCTCTTACGTATATATATCTATGGTAATAATGATACCCACCATAATCTGACCGAATCATTCACTATGCACCGCTTCAAAAAAAATATTAATCTAAAAAAACTTATGTTCAGTTATATTTTGAATAATACGTTAGCAATTTCAATTTTTTTGTGTTAGTTCTATTCAATATTTTGTTTTCAGAACAAAAAACATCAACGCGTGCCGTGTTAGAGTATGTTAGTTGAAACTTCAGTAAATACAACTAAAAGTCATATTTATTACACATATTTCTATTCATAATTTATTCTTTACCCAATCAAATGTGAGGTAGCATGTACAGAAGCAGAAAATCTTATCATTCAATTGTTGGAAAAAATAATAAGTAAAGTTTGTTTAAATAATAAACTAATTTAAGTTTACAGAGACTTTAAGATTAATAGCTTGATTGATTCTCCTGATGAATGTAAGCTTCATTTGATCATGACTGCCTTGTTGGTCTAGTGGTTAGCGTATGCGGCTGCTGATCAAGAGGTTTCTGGTTCGATTCCAGGGTCGAAAAAAATATTTGTGTGATCCACAAATATTTGATTCGGAGTCTAGGTGTTTTCTACGTATACTATGTATGTATTTACAAAAAAAAATTATGTTTATGTATTTATATCAGTTGTCTAGTACCCATAATACAAACCCAGCTTAGTTTTGGACTAGATGATGTTGTGTGTATGAAGTCCGAAATATTTATTATTATTATTTAGTTTAAATTAGAACTTCAATGAGATTAGAGTTGTAAGATCTAATCATATGGGTAATTTGTTTTTTGTTTTTTAGATATATTTAGCCTACCAAAGTAAACCTATAAAAATAGTAAGTACATGGAGGATAAACGCGCATGGATCTGCAAACTGATAGATCATTTTGTTCTTGTTATAATACTGTTGGTTTCTCCATACCCTTTATTCCTAGGACCCTTGACATATCTTGTCATTCCTGTTAGGGCTTCCTATTTATTTTATGTACTTTTTTATTTTATGATTATTATTTGTTAAACTGCTTCCTGCTTTTCATGTTCTTATTCTACTTGTGTCGTATGATTTGTACACGGATCGACAGAGAAAATCTGAATAATTGTAAAGATTTCTTTTAATAATTACTTTCCTTTCTCTAAGATATTTTATTTTTCAAATTAGGTACTTAATTGTTATTTTACTTTGTTTTTGTATACACAATTAATGTAATATATATAAAAAAATAATATATGTTTTTTTTTAAAGAGAGTAACTTATAGAGATTTTTCCGGTTTTTCTCCATAGAAATGACCGTAGGAAATTGAACTATGCAAGAGACATTAACGTAACGTTTTAAAAGTGCCTGAAGAGTGCTACGCAAAAGATAACCATTGGGGAAAACGTGTTCGTGAGTGAAGACCGAGTCTCGGCAAACGTGGTGTGGTACGTCTACAAGTCAGGCCACAGGTGAAGTGATAATGTGACTGTGGCAGGAGCTTGAAGTGAGTTAGCTAAGGGTCGAAGTAAGTAGCAGCAACAGCAGTTGATTGCGATAGACTGATGATATTGATACATAAAGATCAGGTACGATTCGACACCGGTTAGAGGGTTTCAGAAGGTGTTCATAATATATTTTATCTTAGCGCACCAGAATTATTCAGTAGAACAGAACTTAGGTATTGCTAACATATCTCAATTTTTTTGTCAATAATTGTTTACAGAACAAACGGAACATCATGAATGGATTAAGATAATGAAAATAAAATTTATTCTTTCATACTATATCATATTTACTGTGATCTTGAATTTATATAATTCCATGGGTGTCGTAAGAGGCGACTAAAGGAACAAAATAAGCAGCTAACATCACTGCCAAGAGAAGGAAAACTTGAAACCAACCCTATACCAACCCGTCTGGCCAGCGTGGTATAGTAGGCCAATACCTCCTTTTCAAGGAGAGGCCTATGTCCAGCAGTGGACTGTTAAAGGCTGTTGATGATGATGATGATGGATTAAAATTATTAGATATTTATTAACTGCCTCGTTGGTTTACGAGATAGCGTATGCGACTGCTAATTAAGAGGTCTCGGGTTCAAATCCGGGGTCGGGCAAAAAAAGGGTTTTTGGGTTTTTCTTAGGAAATCCTTATTCCGCAGCCTGGACTTTGGAAGTTTTGGCGGTGATTTACGCCCGTGCCTTGGAGAGCACGTAAAGCCGTCGATCCCGATTGCCATGAACATCTATGGCAATCATTATTGGGATGTCAGTGCCCTTAAATTTACTGCCACCTTTTTTTTACGTTTGGAACCCCCTCGGGCCGTCACCCCGCCGGCGAACCGGGCGGCGGAGGCACGTACATCTGCGCCTTATGCCGCCATAAGTGTGACCGCGAATTGCCGGGACGGGTTTTCTCGTCCATCCGCTTTAATGGCCAGTCGCGAGAGGACGGCGTCCGCGTGTGCCGGACATGGCCCAATTTGAGAGTTTGTTTGGCGATGACGCCCGCGTAGTGCGGTCAGGCGCTGGGAGGAGTCCAGAAGGTGATTTATTCAGTGGAATCCTCCTAAAATTGAGGCGCAAAGAGGGCACACCGTATGGTTTTAGTCGATTCGAGTCTGACACACCACCCCGCCGCGCCGAGGTTGTCCTCCCGAGCCCTCTCCGCCGCCTCTTTCTACGAAATTACGTCTTCGCTTCACGCCACTCACGTATGTCTTCGGGCGGAGGGCGAAATCTGCACTCCGCCCGTAAGTCAGCCACTAGCCGAATCAATCAATCAATAAAACAAATCCCACAGGGGTGTTCCAGCCAAAGGCGCACGCCACCTCGGTGAAACAGTGCGGTATCCACGTATGGCTCTGAATGCCAATATATCCCGTGGGGACGCCAGAGGCGCGCCTTTTTTTGGGCGGTCAGAGCCGCCGAAATTTACTGACAACTAGTTCAACCTTTGAATTTCAGTTCTCCCTTAGGGTTGCGGAGGTCGGATGCCAGTCGCTCCGTGGAAAAACTGATATTCAGGCTAAAGCGGGTTGAACTAGTATCCGACCCCAAATAATATATAATTAAATCAACAACAGTTTAAAAACTGAAAAAATCACTACTTTCGAATTTAAGCAACACTGTACCGTGGTGCCTGAAGTACTGGTCATTCTTCTTAAATATTAAAATCCAGTTTTACAGTGAATGATCTACAGAATATATTTATGTATTAAACACATTAAAATGAAGCAGTGACAATTTGAACCATATATAGATAATTATACTGGTACAAAAATAATCACATAAACTATCCTATCGTCAGATTGAGCTGATTAGCTACTATAATATACTTTCTTGCTTACTTGCTTTTCTCGAAATAAATACAGGTACATTGTAATTTTTAGTACAAAACTGTCTTTAACCACATTTTTAACTAATATACAACTGACTTGTTTTTATGTGTGTTGGTACAAGCAGCACTGAAAACGTCGCAACGTAACAAGTACATTATATTTAATATGTCAATTTATGAGAATAGAACTTATTTTTGTGCTTACTTTTCACTCGTTAAACATTGAACAATTTAAAGTACAAATCAACATAGGAGAACGATTTTCAATAGTTTAGATTTTTTTTTGTATTAATAAAGAACTTTTATACCCCTTTTTAAGGTTCCGAAGTTTATGACTTCGAATCCTTATAGATTCGTCATGTCCGTCTGTTCGTCCGTCCGTCCGTCCGTCCGTTCTCGACTTACCGTCCAAACGGTAAGTGCTAGAAAGATGAAACTTTGCATGGATGTGTATTGTAATTACGTCGACAAAGTGCAATAATAAAATTATGAAAAATATTTTTATTTGGGGTACATCAATACACGTCAAGTGGGGATGTTTTTTTTTTCTCAGGGCTACCCCATCATGTGGGGTATCATTAGATAGGTCTTTTAAAAACAATAAAGGGTTTCTAACACGATTTTTTGATTTAGGTATCTGTTTGCGAGAAATTTCACTTTAACGGCCACTTTTTTGTAAAAACAGGGCGTCCCCCCCCCCCTCTAAAAGCTAAACGGCGGGCTCAAAAAATCTGGAAAAATTTCTGATAGTGGTCCATATAATGAACTTTGAAAGAAAACTATAACGGATTCGATGACTATGTTAGTTCAGGAGTTATAGAGGTTTAACTATTACAATGCGCTTACTTGGAAAACGTCATACAAAATCAACGCATTAATACGTAAACATGTCAACTATCCATTGGATACGATTTCTAATCCACGTAAAATTATGGGTGTCTGAGAAACCCTTTCCTGTGCGTGGCCTGACACGCACTTGGCCAATTTTTTAACTATCGATGTATTAAAGAATAACCCTAGCTTGGTTTATTATATATAATTTCTAAATTGGTACCACTTACCGAACGCTAATAAGGTAGAAAATACTTATGCAAATGCTAAAAGCATCTTTTGTAGCTTGACTCAAAGTCAAACTTTATTGAAAATTATATATTTATCATAAAGCCGCAGCCGAGGAGAAAGAACTCGTAATTTGTTTTACGTCCACATCAGAGAATAGATCCGAAGGTTTGTATCGTATTCCTTCAACATTTAAGCATTAAACAACAAGAAAGCAACCAACGGTCATGTATAAAGCGAAGTAATTACAGCGTTAGCCCACTCGACTGCAGCGTCATTATTCATCGTTTTACGACTCCATGAGTTATAAATATTAAACTTAGTCGTATAGATGTACTGCGAACATTTTCTTTTTAATGGCGAGGTTAAATAATATGATGCGCGATGCGAATATTGGCCCCGGTTTCGGTGCCAGCCATCATAGACGCTCGCAACAAAATGTACCTTCCCAGCGCACCGAACAATATGAATAGTTATCGTCTTTTAATTATCTGTAATAACGTTTTTATCTGTTGGCGCGTTGCTTCATCCCTTGAGCGGTCGAACTGAGTGCTAGGCGCGTGGAATGTCGCTTAATCGCGTCGCAGCGCCGACGTTTTACAGATCCCTATAAAATATCAAAGATAACAACGAGTGGCTCTGCAGGCTGTTTCGAAAAGAGCTTGTGTCCAGTGATTGGATGTTTATGGCATTATCTTCGATAAATGTATGTATTATGTGTGCAGGCGGTGGCGAGCCGCAATTGTCCAGCTCGCGGTGTGAGTAGTAGCACAACGTGCCCGGAGTGAGCCCAAAGGTGCTAATTATCAAATGCAAGACCGACCAAACCGATATTGAAACCATTGAAACAACACATCTTGTGTTGTCTTTTCCAATTTCATAGTTTGCAGAATAGCTCTGTAATGAAGGCCGAGAAGGCTATGCAAATGAAACGATGCCGAAAACTCAAGTAAGTATTTTAATGGTCTTGCGTCATCCGCGTTTCAAACTTGAATTTTCATTATCACTTTACGTGTATACCTACTACCACCAGCCTTGATATGTTATTCAAACAATAGACTAAAATCAAGTAACCACAAGACTTGATCAACAAGATTTGACCTTACAAATAAAATATATTTTCTACTGTTGACTAAATGTTGACACAATATTCGATTACTTTGTGTACAAGGTACATATCCACCCAAAAATTATGTGTAAATGTATATAACTAGATAGTATACGTAGTAACGTCTGTAATATTTAACTTTATTTTTAACGTTACACAAGTAGTTAGGTACGTTTTATTTATTAATTCCCAAGAGAATCAATTCTACATATGATACTAACAGAATACATACGAACATACATCTTTGAGATATTTTATGTAAATACTTAGGATATCGTCAAATCATCAAATACCTACCTATGAGTACATCTCAATTCTAAAAAAAAAACAAAATAAAGTTAATGGCAGTCACCTTATTGTTTACTTTAATAGTAAGCATAAAGAAAAATGTTGGGGTCATCTAATAGAAACTATCCGAAGTGTCTTCCTAAAGAGAAATACATAACAAAGCACATTATTATAATTAATTTTTTTGAAGTTCAACTCGCATCCTAGACCACTTTTGTTTTTTTTTTGTGTTCAGTGTAAATATTCAAATTCGGAAGCTGATAACCGCAATCAAACTTTTTTTTGAGCTACATTTCAATTAAATTTTATTCCTCAATTCTGTGGTTGTCATAAAACTTTAAAGTTTGACCAGTAAAGCCCATTGAGGAACCCCGAATTGATATTAATTCAAATAACTCAGGTTAAAAAGTCAGGGTTTTATGCGTGTTGTAAAAGTTTATTGTAGGGCTTTGTAGCGAGCCGGACGCGCCGATAGGCCTCACAGCCGATGACGGAACCTCCGCCGAACATGCCGCGTCGACATCTCATGCCGTCGCCTGCACTTTACCGCCTTTGTAGTACTCGGCGCTCACTCTTCAGCAACAATACCGCACGTGTTTACACTCTATAAACCCCAACGTCAAATGCTACCTAAGGCATAGTGTTCTTTTTGTAACTTAAATTAAAATATTATATCAAGAGAGTCCTGGTGTTGAAATAACGATTAATGTTACGAGCCCTAATTGTATCATACGTGAGATCTACGTAATATCCAGTTTTGAATTAAAGCTCTTTAATTTACAGAAACCCTGTGATTTCGTGAACACACATGTAATTCTTTAAAAAATTTCAAAATAACTTGAAGAAGTTAATTAATGAACATGTTAACATAAAACAGAATTTGTATTAAAATATTTATCTAACAATATTTGAGATTTTAAATTCAAACTCGAAGCGCATCAGTGCGCTTCGAGTTTGCATTTAAAATCTTAAGCCTCTATAAAAAAAGCAGATAAACCATTTATTTTTACTACAACATAACACATATTTAAGGTACAATCCAGATCAGATAATCACACAACAACGTTTGGATTGTGCAGTAAAGGCAATCAGCTCAGTTCACGATGTACTGAAGGCACAGCACTGATTATCAGCTGGCTCCTGATATTTGCGCCAAAAGTTACACAATAAGGAAACGCACATAGATAAAACACAACACAGTAAACTTGAAACTTAAGAACTTTAATCAAAAATGAAAAAAAATACCCAATTTAAAAGAAAATAAAATCTGATACAAAACAGAAAAACATAATAGATGAAACAGCAGTCGGACATTTACACACGAAATGTACGTGAAGATGTACCATATCTACTCACTTTACTAACCACAAAAAGTTAATACTTTGGAATTATTTCTGACTCCTGCAGAGTGAAGAATATTCCCTAGTAATTTTCCTACAAATATTTACTTTATGTAAACTTAAGTTAATCTACAACAGATATGACGTCTGTAATTGTTAATGAGATAATATAACCCAGAGTAAATATTTAATATTGAATAATGTCTTTAATAAGAACAAAGAATATGTCCGCAGTACGTTTAGATGCAATCATCCGAGATTTTATTTTTATGTGGTGTTTAAATAAATAATCTCCAAAAGACATAAACTGTTATAACAAATAATTACGTGTTGACTATAAACTGGTATTTAACTTTAAAAATTTAAAAAAAAATGTAACCGGACTACATAAAAAATGAATGGACGAAACAAGAAAATAATTCAGCTAGAAACCCAGAAATATAGAAGTACAAAAATCGTCAATATCAAGACTTGGTCACACATGCTGAATACCCACTATGACTTTGTCCAAGTCCAAGGACGCCTCCAATAAACAAACATGGTAGGTACTCAGTGACTGCAACCACGGTCCTACCTTGACATTTGTTATTCCCATGCATTTCTGAATATCTCTCTGAATTAGTTTTTTGTTTCATCCTTTTTAAGCTCCTCATTTTACGTAGGTTCTTATAAAACTTTACTGTTTTCCCATCAGGGACACTATCCCTGCAATATCCACTACACTCTACATAAATGTAGCATCGGAGGGGTTGTATAAGAGTTTCCGCGGGAACCGTAGGACCACCTTTAAACATACATAATATATTGTTTTGGCTGTTGGCTGCAATAATATTAAATATACTTGTATATAAAATAATGTACATACGAGAGCTTTTTTTTAATAGTTACTAAAGAAATCATGATGATTAAAGTAATTTTTGCAGGTTTAAAACATGAAGTTAAAATATCAAAAAATTTTAACCGATATACAGCTTTTATTTTTTGATCCATTATTACGTTTCTCAATCATAACAACCAGATCAGTTGTTTAGGCGCGAAAGTGAAATATACATACATATGTACTATCGACAAATTTAAATCATTATGATATGACTTATACTTTCTTACAGACATTCAAATTCAACTAGGTCGACATTGGCGTAATCATGCATTTCCATGTTCCACCTATCATTTAATTACACAGAGAATTGCCTGATTTTATTATAATTTACTGAATTATCTGCTTGATATCTATCATCTTATTATGATTGTTACGATTTCATCTAATATATTAGCTGCTGCAGTGATGACATGAGTAACAATTGCACAGACCTCTGACCAGTATTGACGTACATAGCTTGCTTCATATTTAATAACTCCTAAATTGCGACATGCACTGTAAAAGAGTAAAATCTTTGTTGTTTTGACGGTTACAAATGATTTATCAGCAAAGTGGGCTTCAAGTTTGTCGATAGTACCTACATACAAAGACTCAAAATGATGACTTTAGAGCAATATAATAGTAAACTGGTTTTCGTAGTTATATATTTTGTGAATACGTTATTATCAGCACAAAGTACAAAGTTCATAATAGTTGTGCACTTACATTGTAATGTAAATTTATCTTTCAGTGTTGATTATATAGATGTATCTTAAAAGGATCATAAAAGTTGATCTATACGGAGGGAAACGGTGTAAATAAAGACTTAGGTATGTTTTATACACTACAGATTTGCACGAAAACGATGTTTTATACGAGATTTCTTTTTGCTCGCAACTTTTATTCAATAAACTTATATAACGAAAAAGGTTTAAGCTAATCTACATATAATATATAAAAATGAATCCCTGTTTCCCTTGGTCACGCTATCACGCGTGAACGGCTGGACCGATTTCGATAATTCTTTTTTTATAATATACCTTGAAGTACGAGGATGGTTCTTATGAAAAAAATATTTAAAAAATATCTGATAAGTTTTATTGGAGGGGTTCCGAGAATACAACTTCGGGTTTCTGCAGTTCTGCAACACGGAAGCAATAAGGCAATTGAAGTTTGATCTACACTTATTTACGTTACTTTACATGTAACAACACATTTTACATCTTATACAAATAAATAAGAGGCTTAAAATATATATAGGTATTATATGTGAATTATCTGTTTTTATTTATTCTATTTTTTGTGACTGAAAGTTCCAGAAAGTAACGGCTTGTGTATCTTAAAGGCTTTCTACAACGCTAACAACTAGTTTAAATATTCCTTGAAGTGAAATATATCTATTGCTACCCACTTCACTACATATTAAAAAATAAAATCCTCCATCGCGTCTGTCTGTATCTTCGCGATAAACTCAAACACCACTGCACCGATTTTAATAAACTTGCACCCTGGTAGTCTAAGCCCTGAGAAAAGACATAGCAGCTTCATAGCCGTTCCCAACCTAATTTGTTAAAAGATTCCGATAAAAAAAGGTAAGTTTGCTATAAATTGTGTAAATAAACGAGTATCTTGTAATTTCTGATAGTTAAGTGTGGGAATGTTTCAAGTTATTTAGGTACGTATGTATAAGTCAAATCAACGTGATTTCACTTTACAAGTATAAAGCAATCCAGGAAAGTACACGTTAGTAGACCGTTGTGACGTAGTCTAGTGAATTCATCGGTGGCGTAGTGGTGTCGTATGCGACTGCTACGCTTGAGGTTTCGGGTTCGATTTGTTTCGGAGTTTGGGTATTTTCTATGTATTTCTTTCTCTAAGCTTTAGCGATTACAAAAGTTAAGCCCAAACGTCAACGAATTAGTACACACAAATAATTAAAATAAAATAAATATTTCGGATTTCTGACACACAACATCATCTAGTCCAAAAATGAACATAAATACATAAACTAACTTTTTTTGTAAATATATAAATATTATACATAGAACATTTTTTTCTTATTATAGGTACGGATTTGAAATACAAAAATGACACGAATATAAAGTTGTATTTGACAGTATCTGATTAGATAATCTTGAATTGGTCAAAATAAAAATAAAAGGTCTAAACTGAATTTTGGGCATATTGTAAATACAGTTAAATACTTAAATATGTATTTCCACATAGATAGTTAAAGTTATTAGGATTATTCCTTACCTTTCTTCACTTGTCACTTTCTCCTCAATTTCGGCGGTTAAGACAAACACATTTAAAACTGAAAAATCGTAAAATCACCCTCGTTTACACTCCACGATTAATGTTTGGACGCAAAATCATCCAAGCATAAATAGACACAGCCAAGTACTATTAGAAAAGAATAGCCTTGTATTTTTTAAATTAAATAACTAAATTAATGTGTTCCTATATGTCACAAATCACAAATCAGTGGTAGCGTGCCAACTGCATGAGCAACTACCGCAAACTCGACCATTCTACTCTTTCATAGTGTGTATACAGAACAACATACCCTCTATAATAACAGTACACCATACGATTATCGTTCCTAACGCGTTGATGTAAAACACCATTTACGGTACAATGTTTAGGATTTTAATTGTTATCTGTCAAGCAATAGCAATCCTTACTGCCAACATTTGTAGTCTGAAATCACATTGTATTTGACGAAGCGATGGTAGAGGGCAAACTGTGCGAAGCCCCGCCTCTGACGTATTGACAAACAAACCGATTGGCGGCAGGTATAACGCTTGCGAGGCAATCCTGCGCAACAATGAGGCGGTGACTTAGATAACACTTGTATTTCATTCAAAAATATTAAAGTATCCTTTTATTTATAAGAACTAATGAAATTCTTCACCGGGTTATAGTTTACTACGAATAATTTCTAATAATATTCGAAGTCTTTCAAGTCATTCCAAATATAAATAATTATGTATTGTTTCCACAGGTGAATCTATATTATCCAAATTCATCTTTTTGTATTTCTTTTCCATTTGAGCGATTAAAAAAAAAAATGAGTAAACATACACATACACTCACTTACTCCAATATCTTCGAAGGAACGGAAAACTCTATACTAATATTATAAAGCTGAAGAGTTTGTTTGTTTGTTTTAACGCGCTTATCTCAGAAAGTACTTGTCAGGAAGCACTTGATAGCCTAGTTATCGAGAAAGTCCATAGGCTATATATAATTGCGCTACGTCTAATAGGGACAGATTATCAATGAAAAATGTTGCAAAAACTATGGAAAAATATTCCTTTAGAAAGCTGCCATTTCATTCGCTACGTAGACGTAATTGGTTAAATTGAGTGTTTATTGAAAGCAGAGTTAGATGGAAAACTTGAATTATCAAAATTTGACAAAAGTCTCGGTCCTACACAAATAATGCCAGTTATATTCTATATTGAACGTCCTAATTAAGTGTGCAATAAGTTCGGATCAACAAAATATTTGAAACTGGTTAAAGTGCGAAATTTAAGGTTGCCGATAGGTATTAATGTTACAGATATCGGCAACCTTAAATTTCGCGAGATTCAAGACACCTGTCTTGAATCCACCAAAGTCAAAGGCAAAATAGTTTTTTATGGTTTCAAAGAAGAAATATCTTTCACTTATGCATAGAGTTCTAGTGATTCCAGGTATATTTATATATACCAATGATTTCGTATCATTTTTTTTTTCAACCTGGAAAGGTTTGTTAGACCAGTTGGATTGGGGGCAGTAGAGGAGCAGTTATCTAAAGAGAGAGTGTAGACTACCTCTTTTGGCTGAGATAATGATGATGAATCCAGGCAAAGAACTATGATAGTAATTATTAATGGTTAGTGAACAACCTTACCTGGTATTTAACAAACTAGGTCCAAAGCAAAAATATTCACTGTGTAAGTAATAGGTATGCCTACATATACCTAATGACATAAACACAAAGTCAGAATTATATTATATAACAAAAGTGGATTACGTGTACGGGTATATTATTCTTTACAGAACTAGGTAGGTATGTCTCCAATGCATCAATGTAAGTATAAATTGATTACAATAACTTGAAACTTTCGAAAAACGATAAGCTAGTTGCACGTCATGTGTACGTAAGAATATACCTCCCGTGAGGAGCTGCTGTAGACACCTAGTCAGCATTCCAATGCATTGGACCCGCCTCACCCAGTTACGGTCTGCCGGCCGACCAAGTGCTAATTGGAAAAGGAAACCTCAAACAACGACCCAGCTCAATGCTCTCTACAGAAATGTTTCATTTTTAAACATCTCAGTGACCGTTATAAGTGTTAGAACTGATAGGTAGATACACTCATTGCACTTGTACAGGTACTTATACGAGATCTGGGCTATGTTCATGAACATTTTTAACTGTCTATGCACAAAGAAGGTGCAGTATGATTAGAGTTACATTGAATAAATTCTTTAGGTATTATATTTAACAAACACTTTTGTATTATACAGAGAAAGTATGAGGAGCAAAATTAAAATATCTGATATTAAAAAAGGATTTTAAATATTTTCAAGTGTTTTTCTTAAACCTACAAGTGTCACTTCACTATTACTTCCACGCGCCTACTACACGATAGTTATGTATGTTGAGTATTCGGCCCAAAAGAAAAACCAAGATTAATACCTATTAGGATTTTTCCTAATTTATAACTCCTACAGATGCAGCATTTGGGTGCTAATTGTAGTTTTGGATAGCTGCATTCTGCCAACCTTCATAATTCCCTTAAACAAAATTGTAAAAGTATCTACTTATTACAAATTATTTTGAATAACGCTTGAAATCACCTATATACTTATATATACAGCAGGTAGTTAGGTACATGGCAATCTTTCAAGAAAAACTTGTCTCAGAAACCAGCCACAGTTAGCTTTAGCCAGTCCCTTCTTAGAAACTACTGAACCGAAATTCTGCTGTTGGTGTTGTTTACATAGGGACATAAAGTGGACAATTTCGGAATGATGCTTAACAAGTTTACTTAAAGTTTTTTAAAATGTGGCTTTACCATACATATTTATTTTTATTGTTTTGTATTAATATTATTAAAGTATTTTTGTATATTTAAGTTACCTAAGACTTAAACTTACTTGTTGCGTGTATAAAACTTTTTGAGAAAAAAAATAAACCGACTCCAAAAAAAATTAAATTACCATTAGAACTTTAATGTTTACCTGAAATCAACATAAAGTCAGTGCCAAGCGAGCCAAATAGCCCTAATAACACTACATCAAAATTTTATCTAAAGCCAAAAACGTTTATGAAAATAATCAAAATATAGATGGTGTTTTTCTTACGTATTTTCTTAAGTAGGTACAATAAACCATTCATATTTAAAAAAAACTTAACAAGGTATTACAATGATAATAGGAAAATGATGCTTAACGACAAATAAGGCTTACAAAGGATTATAAAGTTTAAACGTGTGTTGGAGGCGTAAGCACGTGCAGAGCTCGGCTTCAAGTAAACTCCAGCGGAATGTTTATTCGGAGCCCCGTGCTAACTTCACCGTTTAAACACTACGTGCTAGCAGGGCATGAATTAACTTTTCATATAAATAAAATTCACGCTACTCTAACCTCCTGAAATTAACACCTCGGCGTAAATACTATTTAGTCTCGTCATCTGTCTACCATATCTGTCTTCTGTGGATTTTTGAACTACCGTGTCATGTTTATGGTTCAAAAGATTACGTTGCCGAGTCTTTTTAATTGCCAGTTAATAAGTATAAGCCACTCCGTCTCGTCACACGTCACAAACGTGCTAGCTAGTCGCAATAAACTCTTTCTTGCCGTGAATAGCGATTAGTTGCCTTGTAAAATAGATTGATAATTAAAATTGATATACTTTGAAAACACACTTTACCATACAGGCCATTTATGTAATTAATGTTAATTTAAACATGAATTACCTGTGTTAACCTAGAAACTATCATCTTGGAGTTAAATTAAGTCACGATAAATTATTAGATCATTAGGTATTTCTACAATAAACCCTGAATTTGATGTATAGCTATCACTCTAATATATAGCTGGCTTCTTTGGTAATTAAGTTATTTTCTCTCTATAGAAACCTTTCAAAGTTATTCAAATTGCATGAAACATTAAAAGTATCTTGTTTTCGGTTTTGGTAGATCTATGCGATTTTCATTCCTAAAAGTCAAAATTCTCATTCTCATACATCGGTTTCGCAAGACCTGTTACAGTAAATATTTAAAAAATTTGACATTATAAATATAATATACATACATACATGTACATGTATATCTTGTCAATGTAATTAATTTTTTTATTTACCCGTTTAACACAAGGCACGTTGCGCCTAATATTTTAATGGCATTTAAAGCGTTAACAAAACGCTAAAGATAGCAGTTTCGGACTGTCATGATAGAAAATCAATATTAACATAGCTTCATTTTGAACTCTCGACTTCCCAGATGTGCACGTATATAGCTACAGTTGTGGTTTGGGGATCCGTAAAAATGTGACCCCACAAGTTTACGGTTTTTCACGGGTTTGATTCCCGACCAATGCAAAATTTTATTGTGTGTATGAGTGTGTTTATTACATCTTTTTGAATGTTTGTATGAGTAGGTAATAGGTATGTTTTTGCAAAAAGATGTAAAGGTAGTTATTATTATTATATTTTAAGATCATTGGTTACATTGGTACAAGTTATGGTTATTTTAAGTTAGGACAGCGCAGTACAATTAAGGCGAGAATTTTATATTATTATTATATACTAGCTGAGTCCGCGGCAGTACCTGCAGTGTTACCCGCAATTATTGTTGTAAATCGCGAGTAACGCCGCGTAGTGCAGCTATTCTAAAAAAATCAGCTTCTGTGTAGATGTATAGATAAGAGTCACTGCTCTTAATAATATGTACAGTCCTAAAGACGTTAATGATATGAGGAATAAATTTACTAATTAATATTTCTACTGTACAATAGATATAGAAAGTACGAGTAGAAGGTAATGATTCCAAATGTAATTAAAAAAACATGAATGGTAGGTAAATGGCTCATGTTAATTCAATTTCTGCAAAGGCATAGGACGTCATCCATGTCCTATACATATGCATAAGCCTACCATAGAATTTTATAAAAAAATTCCGTATCAAAAGGAAGTAGTACTGTAGTAGGTATCATTCACTGACTTTGTTTTTTGAGGTGCGACTTACAACTCTAAAAAAGAAGGTTTAATAGTTAAGTATTTGCATTCAGATTTGTCATCATCGATCTTTAATAGTCTACTACTTATGGACTTTCTTTAGTAAGGAGGTTAGGTATGGCTTACTGTATGCTGGCGAGTAGAGTCGGTGTATGTTTTGTTCAATTTTTCAAAAATTGAAACATGGTACTGTTGTCCTGCAATAAGTCCCTTCACTTAATTGGGTGAATCCGAGTGCTGACTTGGTATTCTGACATTCCGTATTCTTAACCACCACACAGATTTTAAGTCGAAAGCTGCGATTAATACACTTGTAAACCTACAGACCCACGACAGATATTTCATTCCTAAGTTTGTTGAACCAAGCGCTCGCTCTCACTGTCTCTGATTTTCTGTTAGCTCTACCTACTGCCTGCCTCTACTTTACGATTCCGGGCGTAAACTTACAAACAAGAGACACACCGTGTATCCGCTGGACTCGTCTACTTTTGTGTTTGTTCATGGTGACATGAAACGTGGTCGATAATTATTGGAAGGATCAATAACGCTACAAGTATTCGTCTGTCTGTAGGTAAATATGTTTTATGAGTCTCGTCTGACGGCTTTGTAACTACGTATGTACATACGTTTCTATTTGAATGTTAATTTTAAAATCCGTTTATTTTAACTAACATAATAATACTAACGTGAGTGAACGTAAAAAGTTATCAGGTGATAAAAACAGATTTTACTTTAGTAATTTACCCGTAGTCATAGGTCGATAAAATAAGCATTGTTAAGCTAATCGTGTGTTATTTTAGATAATACTTAGTACTTAGTATCAGTAAATCTTTTTACCTCTCACAATAAGCAATACTTGACCATGATATTTTTTTTAAAATATACACAGATTTATTTGATTGTTGCTATATGTTGAGTATGTTGACTAATAGTCGGAAAAATAAATCAGAAACAATCAGAATTTTCTAAAAAGTAAATTCATCATTTAACCTATATATTATACAGATAAAAAGTTTCTTATATGCTTCGCATAGCGATTTGTAAGTTCATATTACTAAATTTTAATTATTTAGTTTAAAAGCGCATTGAATACGTAATAGTTTTCATCAGATCTAATTTTTTTTATTTCTCATAATAAAATATTACATTAAAAAGTTAATAGATACATATGCATTAAAGGAAACCCATACGGTTTGTAGACAATGCTCACTGTTGGTCTAAGTCGCTAAACAGGTAGTAAGTTTGCTATTTTGTTCAGTGTTTTTTTTAAAAATTGGATTTTAATTTATATTTTATATTGTGAACTTTGACATTACGCAAATGTGAGGGTAGTGCACTAGGTGAGCGGTGGTTCGTTCGCCGTAGGTATTGTTGACAGAGGTCGGTGCCTTAACTAAGTTGGAACTTACTTAACTAGTACAATTGAAATAAAAGGTATATTTCCTTAAATAAACGAACTGCATATTTCAATTATGGTAAGAAAAAATCGGGCAAGTGTGTGTCAGGCCACGCATAGAATTGGGTTCCGTAGTCAAATACATTGGCAAGTAAGTAGAATTAAAATCGTGTCCAGTAGATAATATTGTTATGTGTAAAATTATGTTATTTCATTATTTTTGTATGAAGTTTTCTAAGTAGGCGTATTTCACAAGTTAGGCCTCTATAACTCCTGAACCAACAAAACTATCGTAGTCGATCATACATCTACAAGAATCTAAAACAACTGATGATTTTTCGAGTAAGCCTTTAAAATTATAGAGGGGGGACGCCCTGTTTCTACAAAAAAAAATGTTTAAAATTAAATTCACAATTCACAAAGTCCTTTTTGTAACATTTCAAGAAATAGCGAATATGTCGAAGTCTTGTGTTTGTAGGTTCTAGGCTATTATATTAGTATGGCAATGACAAACCGTACAGTGGTGTTCAGTGTACAGTGGTAAATTACTAAATAGTCATATAGATAGAGAAATTCGATAAAGAAGAAAAATTTCATAAGTCGCTCCGTGTAAATTGAAGTGTAGTCGTGTAGGTATGTAGTAGAAGAGCAAGGTCGACCAAAACGTAGTTTCCGAAAAAGGCTTAAAACAAGGTGCATGAATTTATTTATTTCTCACATACAGTCAGAACCATAGATCTAGATCGTTAGATGGGCCGCTCCATATTAAAAGGCGCCCAATTTATATCATCACTCAAAGAAGTGCGCGCACTACTTTTGTCTTAGTACCCGACAATTGCATGCTGTGAATGGACGCGGACTAAAAAAAATATTTTAAGTTTTTTTCGTGTTTAAATATCTTAGTATGCCTTCGTGTTCATTTTGGAAGTGTAAAAATACAACCCGAAACACAAATAAAGAAAAATGTGTTACTTTTCATGCGTAAGTATTTGTAAACAATTTATTTTGATTTATTTAAAACACACGTCTCGAGCGGTTTAGCGGGACGAAGGAGAGGCGTGAGGGGTGGAGAAGAGGCCGGCTGCCAAAGAATATATACTAAACAGAACAGTTACTGTTCTGAAGGTAACGATCTCTATATGGCACTGTTTCTTTTTATGAAACTGGAATTGAATACTTTAATATCTACTTTAAAATAGCAATGACGTAATAACTTTCATTATGATTGACTTTTGTTCCTATTTTCTTCAATCTTTAGTTTAAATGTATATCAAATGTATCATTAGATTTTTATACAGTACAGGGATCTTTTAAAGTCCGAGAGTTGGCTACAAATTATGCTATCATTTTTTTGTTAATTTTAGTTTCCGTCGAGATCCGCGAGTTAAAGAGAAATGGATTGAAATAATTCAACTAGAACGGAAGGAGGATGACTGGGTACCGAGCAATTTAAGTAAAGTATGCTCTGATCATTTCACACAAAATGACATCTTTGTTACGAAAACGGGGAGACGTAAAATTACAGCTGCCGCTATTCCAGCCTTTCAGGTATATTTCGACTTTTATGATTTTTTGTTATTTCCTAGTAATAATTATTAATACAATTTAGTTGCAATTACTCTCCTTTTCTTCAGCCACTGCTAATCAAATTTTTTAATACAATTTAGTTACACATACTCTTCTTTTTTCAGCCACTACTAATCAACGCTTTTGATGACAGGGACGGATCGCCGCTTCATAATGTAATTATTTCTATAATGTGATTAAGTAACTGTGCATAATAACTTCTCATAGATTGTTTTGTTTGTATTATTGTTTTGCTTATATTATATTATTATTTAATTTTAAATTGAAATAAATGATTGTATTTCATTACTAAACTTCATCTTTTTATTATTTTTTATCATTCTTCCTAACCTGATTCCTTACAGTACTGTGTAGGTATAATACTTCAGAAATCAGAAGATTATCACTTTTTTATTTATTCTATGACGAGTGATGACGTACGAAACGTGCGAAACTATGACCATTCCGCGACGCGTAAGGGCTTATCTAACGATCTACGATCTATGGTCAGAACCATGTGTACTTACTACAGCCAGTATATGTTAAAAAATAGTATTTATACTATACCTGATCGGAACAGTAGTCAATATTCCCTGAAAATGAAAAGAGAAAGATAGTCTTTTCCTTGACCTAACTAAGCGGGAGGAAAAATGTATGAAAATCCATTTCTAACGTGTTTTAGCGGGAGAGAAAGTTGTATGGATTTTCATTTCTCATGTGTTATCTTATCTATGGCGCGCGCCTGCCCAAGGAGTTTTCATATAATTTAAATATGGAATCTCCGTGCCACTGACATCCTTTTGTGAAGAATAAAAACAACAAAAGAAGCGCGAAATATTTATAAATATTATGTCAAATTCTAAGCTAAATTGTGTCTTACATGGTGTCTTACGTTTTGATTTTATTTTATAAATACTTTAAATGTTCCTCACAGGTGTAGTATAAAGCACTATGTAGCACTCGGGTGAAAGTCCCATTCCTACCTCGGGAGTATTGTGGCCCTGTGTGCGCCTTCGGGCCACAAACTGCTCCCTCGCTAGTAATCGGTTCCTTTCCTCCCTCGGTGAACAATGTACTATTCAATTACTTCTACGCTTATATGTAATGACATTTTAGTCATACTGCCGCCATTATTGGGGTAGTAAAATATTTACATTTGAACCTACTAAAATTATGTTAATTAATAACTAAATAGAGATTTTTAAACACATCACATTTGCATTTATTGTCCACAACGCTAAAACCAATTTTAAAACGTAAAAAAATCGCCTTGGGCGGTATTATGTAAATCACTTTACCTGTAACCCTTAACAGCGTCCAAGTCAAATAGAAATAAGTATTACGCCTTATCCTGGTTTGCTTAGGTTTATGATGCGACTGTAAAATGCGATTATTTCTTTGACCATTCGAAGCCGCATGACGAAACCTAGTACCTACCTATCAACCGTGCCGACTTGCCGATTTGAGTTTGACTTTCGATAAAAATATTCACTTTTTAGGGTTCCGTAGTTCATGACTCCGGAATCCGTATAGTTTCATCATGTCTGTCTGTCCTCGAGAACCCTTATAGTTAAGTCATAATAGTAAATATTTCGGATATCTTACACACAACGTCATCTACTTAGTCCCAAACTAAGCAAAACTTGTATTATGAGTACTAGATAACTGATATAAATACATAAACATCATTTTTTTTAAATAAATACATACTTTCTGTAGGGTGTCCAAGATATGAACTGTGCTATCGTCTGCATAGCAATGTATGTTGCCAAGGGCTAACATATCATTGAAATGCAGAAGAAACAGTCTGGGCTACAGGACGGAGCCCTGAGCTACACCAGCGTTTACCTGCCTAAAATCAGAGGACCCTAATGGGCGTTGGTGCAGGAAGTCAGCGACCCAGTTGCAGAGTTTGCTGGGCAGGCCGAATGTGGGATGTTTGGAGAGAAGCGAACGGTGCCAGACCCTATCAAAGGTCTTGGCCATGTCTAGGCTGATTGACAATGACTCGCCATGCCTATCAACAGCATCTACCCACAGGTGTGTGACATACCTTCGCTAAAAGATTACCCGTAGATCGGTTCAGCCTAAATCCATATTGTCGATCATTTAGCAGGGAGTGATCTTCTCGGTACTTTACAATTTTCTGTTGATGATCCGTTCGAGCCTCTTGCAGAAAATGGAACTGACGGCTACAGGTCGGTAATTGGCCGGATCGGAGCGCTCACCTTTTTTGGGGACAAGCTGTACTTACATTCGCCTCTCTCCAGGCCTCCGGGATATAATGTATAGGTAAATAGTTTTTTCGAAGTCTGTGTTTCCTGTTTATTATATGTACCTACCTACCTATGTATTTACAAAAAAAGAATGTTTATGTATATCAGTTGCCCATAATACAAATTCTGCTTAGATTGGGACTAGATGACGTTGTGTGTAAGATGTCCGAAATACTTTTTATTTAATTATTATTATTTATCTATATTAACAACCAGGACCGACTGCCAAACGTGACCTACGAATCACGGAAACGCTTATAATATATCATGCCACAAACGGTCACCGATCTAGGTCTCAGTCGCAGTCGTTGCTTACCCTCGGTGATATGGCGTGCGATATATGTAAAGTTATTATGAAGGTAAGACTTTATTATGATTTTACATACGGTTGACTTCATCATGAAATATCTAATTTGAATCACGTTTATAGTCTTAAATTTTTGGTGCAAATTTAAATTAATTTAAGGCCGCTGCATACGTGACGGGACGGGAACGTGGCACGCACGGGACGAACTAATATCGTCGCCGACGATGTTTAGCACGTCAATAGCAATTAAAGCCAATTCTTGAAATGAAAAATTCATTTTTCCTTGTTCACAACACTAACACGTTAGATCCGAGTCACAGTCACGGGGCGTATGCATTTTCATGACGTCCTCGTTTATAACGAGGCAACCACGTCCACGTCCCGTCCGTGTAAAATCCCGTCACGTATGCAGCGGCCTTTACTCTAACAATAGTCCATAAGAATTCAAGCTATTAGTATTTTTTTATAATCTTTATATAAGGAGTTTAGCCACAATTATGACTATGTCGCTCCCAAGCTATTATTTTTATCGTTATATTTTTATATTCAGAACATTAATCTAAAACGACAGTATTTTTTTATAATCTTTATATAAGGAGTTTAGCCACAATTATGACTATGTCGCTCCCAAGCTATTATTTTCATCGTTATATTTTTATATTCAGAACATTACGTAAGGCCTTAACCCTCTCTTGAGAGGAGACCTGAGCCCAGCAGTGGGACGTTATGGGTTGTTGATGATAGTATGTAGGTATGTATATGTATGCAGATTTATATATCTCTGATAACTCTTCATAACTCATTGCACCGTCAACTACTACGTCTCTAAAACATTTCGTTCCATCCTAAGGTTGCCTGGAAGAGATTGCTTTTGGCAATAAGATCGCCCTTTGCACATTATAATATATATTTGTAATTTCATGTACTTTCTTGTCAATATGTACCTAATAAGGTATACAAATAAAGAGTTTTCTATCTGTCTATCTGACACACAACGCAATCTAGTCCCAAACTAAGCAGAGCTTGTACTATTGGTATTAGACAACTGATATAATGGCCCCGGAGCCAATGACAGATTTTCATGACCAGGTCCTTCCCAATCGAAAATTCGTGAAATGCATTAGGGAATTAAACTATGAATAGGGGAAGGGGGGCATGATGGGGTAGCTAAGGGAAATAACAAAAATACAGCATATCACTATGTTTATTACTCTCATTAATTTATGGCACGTTATGTCATTAATCTAACTATGATTTGGTACAGTCTTTGGAGATTCAACATATCACATCTTTTTATAACAAATGATTAATAGGAACATTATGAAAAACCATCTTACCCCATACTATGGCGTATGATGGGGTAATGAAATTGGGTCATGATGGGGAATGCTATTCGTTCTCGCAAAACAAACAAATGTGTATTTCTTCCAAATCTTCATCGTCCACGCCAGCACAAGCGTTGTGAGCCAAACGCCCATAGAGCTGGCAGCCTATCCACGGTTCTGACGATCTTAAAAAATTGTTTACATCTTAACAATATAATCTTCATTATTGTTTTTTTTTATTTTCGGCCGAGTGTTTGTTTTTAGCATTCTTTTTGAGGCGCGGATCATTAGTTTCGAATGTTTTCTCCGGCTTTATCAAATTTTCCAGCTGTCTTTCCTTGGCGGTATTGCTTCTTTTTTTCAGTTCCGTGAACAAAAGGAATCGGCAAAATACCTCTTGGGGATACATTGTCGAAACTAGACATTTATGCCATAATGCTCCAACATACTCCACACCCAATACCCCATCTTGCCTCATAAGGCCTCTGAACAAAAAAATAAAAAACAAATAAAATATTTAACAGATTCCTACAAACAACATACCATAGCAAAATAAACATCACTAGTAACCAAAAATCAAAAAGACACAAATGGGGTGATTATAATTACCTTATTAGAATGACGTTTAACTTTACAAAAAATTTGATCGACGAAACACTAAACCAGTTTTTTGTTTGTCAACAAAAGACGCGTGCACGGGGGTCACAGTTTTTCTCCCACTGACCGTTGGTTGAATGAGGCTTCCTATTGGCTTATTGTTTTAAATTCACAAACGTGTAGTTTCTTCTATGTGTGCAGTACCCATCTTACCTCGCTACCCCATCATGCCCTTCCCTTACTCGCCACCGTCAGCTGCGACTCGAGGGTGGGGCGGGCATTGGCAGCCTATGGGAGGAAATGACCAACATTTTTTAGTCATTTCCTCCCATTTGAAAATTTGTTAGATTATAGTTTACCTAATACTTTGAAGGAAAACCAAAGTCGGCTGATCATAACCATGGTGGATTATACGTCAGCTGGCTGCTTGAACATAGAAAAAATATATGTTTCCAATGATTTCCTCTCAACTAAATATTTACCTGGTGATCGTTTGTATGCTACTATGAATGAAAATTAATATCAGCTTGGTGTATCTCAGTGAAAAGTTTGTCAGCTGTTACCTTGAAAGGTGTAACGTAACAGCAGCGTCTATCACCTACTGAATCTTATCAGCTGCCGACTTTTCCCTTGATTTACAGCTAGCTGTTTTTTTTATTATTTACTAGCGTATGTTAACAAACCTCTTATAAATTTTCATCCGGGAGGAAATAACGTTTCTTATGTTATTCGGCAGTATGCTTGTTGTTTTTTTTTTTATATTAGCTGCCAAAATGACTCTGCCCTGCCTGATGGAAAGCATGAACAGAATCCAGAAGTGAAGGCCACCATCCTCACTGCCACAACGGACAGTGCAGTACGGTGACCCACACTATGGCGGCCTAGTAAGATGCTTTTTCACGCCCCGCTTGAAAGACCCGGGGTCATAGAAGGGAGGAAACACATGCGCTGGTAGAGAGTTCCAGGTTTTAACTGCTCGGCACAGAAAGGAAGAGCCGAACCGTTTAGTTCGAGAGCGGATGTCAACCACTTTGAAGCGGTGGCTTCCGAGGCCAGCACGTGTTGTCCTGTATAGGAAAGGGGAAGGGGGGACCAGTTGGAACAACTCTTCAGAACACTCTCCATGATGTAAGCGATAGAGGACTGCCATGGAGGCGACATTTCTTCGCAGCTGCAGGGGCTCAAGGGACTCGGTGACTTTGTTACTGTCGATAATGCGGATTGCTTGCCGCTGCAACCGATCGAGAGCGACAAACAAATACTGGGCGGATCCATCGCAAAGATGAGAGCAGTACTCCACGCACGAACGAACCTGGGTCTTGTAAAGAAGACACAGATGCTCGGGCGCGAAGAAACGTCTCACCCTGTTCAGTACGCCCAACTTCCGCGATGCCGCCTTAATGACGCTCTCAATGATTTTGATTTGAATGTTTTGATAACAATATGAAGTTTAATAATCGAGCAAATGTTGGTATGAGTTAAAGAATAATTATTTGTAACATTTTTTTTAATTAATATTTATTTTTAATGAATTGATTAAAAATTACAATGAAAAACTAATAATGTTAATTTTAAAAAACTAAAAAAACGCTTTTAAACTAAAAAGTAGAAAATATTTTTATTGTAACAAAGCATATTTTTAGAAAGCACCCCACGTTTGTTTAGTTTTTAAAAGCTATAATTTTTTACTAATTTGTATATAAAAAAGTTTTTTTTTTAATTTTTATTTCAAATGGCAAAAAAACGGAACCCTTAAAGATTCGTCATGTCACCCATCATGTAAACATTTGGTCCGACCCGGGAATCGAACCCGAGACCTCTTGATCGGCAGCCACATACGCTAATCACTACTAGGTCTACTCCACAGGTACACAGGTCTACAACTAGGCAGTTAAACATTATATTGTATTGCATTTTATCTCTCTCTAACGCTAAAATATTGCCGAATACGAATGTCTTTATTTAAATTGTGTTGGTTTTGTTCATTAAATTTTTAGCTTGTTTGTAACTTGTTTCTTTTCTCGCTTAGGTAGGAATTGTATCTTATCACTTTCATATTGCTAATCCCTTAATTGTAGATGATTTGTATGAACTATTATGATTATGCTAAGTAAAAGATAATAAGACTGTATTCATTAGATTGCATTCATGTGGCCCTAAAGTAGAAATTAACATTTTTGCTGAGTAAATCTTTACTATTGATCTAACTAAATCCAACAAAACTACACACCACTAAGGCTTCTCGTATACCAATTGTTTTTCGATGCTGTGATAAATCATTTGTTTCAAACTGTGTAAATTATTATTTGACAACTAATATATTATTTATTATTTAAAAATGCATGATTTATGTTTCAAGGAGAACGCTATTGGCATGATACCATAGGCGTCTGCGTTATTCGACGGTCACAGCATATTAGTCGTGAAGCTTAGTTTGATGTCTTCGCGCAACTTAAAAATATCCAACGGTAAGATTACGTGGCCTCGTTATTTGCCAGTCTTTAATCCGCACTAGGTCTAGTGTGGGGGACGTATGGCCTATACCCACTTCTGAGAGGAGATTCGAACAAAGCAGTGGGACTTTATAGGTTGTAGATGAATCATTTCCTTGAAAAATTATAGCTATGTTAAATATCTAATTTATCTAGTGAAGGGTAACATCGTTGTATACAGTGCAATGAAATTGAAAATAGTTGAAAAAGTTTAATTTTAATTATTGCTTTTGTTTTAGCTATACAACCTTTTAGTGCATCTGAAAAGGATGAGATTTTCATTCGATGGTTTTTTTCGTAATTATCGTGTTGACTTCTAGAGGTTTATTTCTATATTTTTTTCATTTTAGTGAATCTAGAGGAACTAGATGCACTAAAATGTAAAATTTGCAATGTAATAAAAGTCATAATAATAGTTATGCGTATATTTCGTTTTATGATAACATTGAAAAAAAAAGTGATAACTTGCATAATTGAATGGAGTCCGAGGAAGGTCACTCACTACTCCTACTAGCGAATACCGAACACAACAAATAGGCCCTGCGGGCACAACACATCTTTCGTAACATATTATACATTCCTTAAGAAAAACATGCATAGGAGTAGTATTGCTAGACCCCGTGTTATTATATATCAAATAGCTTACAATCTTTATCTCTTTTCACTAACTTTACTCACAAGTGAATTTTATACACAGCCTTACGATAAAATAAAACCCACTGCCACAAAATTTGAAGCACGGATATACATATATATATCGAAAATGATTTATAATCAGAAGTAGCTATAACTATCCTAATCGATCGTACGTCGCTGGCTTTCTTCTGCAGGATCCTATTTAAATATTTTTAATAGAATCAAACTCCTAGTTCAGGTCCATCACCAATTTTATCGGTAAACGAACCGCGCGACCGAGTGAATACATATGTAGTCTAAGAGCGTGCCGAGTCGAGGTCGGTGAGCGGAGTGCACGGGATAGGCCGACCGTCGACGCGACAACGAGCAAACCTGCCGGGACTAACGCTCACACACAGGACTAACCGTAGTACCATAATCCGGTGTGGCTCTCTTCAATCGCGTCGACGTACCTGGGGTCTACGATACCGAGACCCGGCGAGCCATTATACCGAAACGTCTAAAGCTATGGGAGTCGTCAGTGCGGGCGATCGGATCGGCAGCGGGATGACACTCTAGGCGCTCGGCCTAGTCCTTGGAGGAGGTGTCCATGGGGCTGGCAGGCTGCAGGAGGGCGGGGTGCGTGGGCGCGGGCGCGGGCACGGACAGGGGCGCGGGGGGCGCGGCGGGCGGCGCGGGGGGCTCCAGCGGCCCCACGCGCGGTGCCAGCGCCCCGCCCGCAGGCAGCGCCGGCTTCACGAACCTGTCGCTCGTGCGCCGCACCTGCCGTACACACGCGCCTTATATATTCATCTACTCCTGTTCTCCACTCCAATTTGGATTTCACTTCAGGATGAGAGATAATAAGTTGAAAACTCGTATGTACCTTTTTTTATGTTCTAAAAGTTGTCTCAAGCCTCAAATACGGTTTTACAGCTTATTTTTTCTCATTCTGAGGTTGACCCCTTTGTTCTGTAATGCTGGACTACTTAAACAGTTCGTTGTTACATCTCTACATCATCATCGTCAACATCCTTTACTCACCGACCCTGGCAGTGCAGACATAAGGACATTATAAGGCATAAATGAGGTCTGAACCTACTATACAATGTAGATCAGAGGGGTCAATATAAAATTCCTTTCTGAGTACATGAATATAATCAGTACGACTGAACGACAGACTAACCTGTGAATTGAGATGCAGTGAAGGTCGAGACAGTATCAATCCGGCCGCGTTGGGCAACAGAGGCGAGGCGTAGGGAGAGAGAGGCCGTGACCCGCCCGGTGACGACACGCTTCGTGATCGTGCCTAAAAGTAACACACCCGCTGTTTCATAATCATGACTCACGATACGATACTATAAAAAATCAAGTAATGTAATATGTATGTATCCAAGCAAACAAATCATTTGTTTAAAGAAAATCATTTTCAGCAAATATTATATATGAATATATGAATAATAATATATGAAATATTAATTATTTCTGATATATTGTAAAATCAACTGATGTAATTTTTACACACATTCTTCAAAACGATTCTAAAAAGATTTTGAGATCATACTGAACTAAGTTTTATAAAATTACTATCTTTATATATATAATTCTTCTGTGAGTGTGTATGTCACTGAACTTCTCTCAAACGACTGGACCGATTTTGATGAAATTTTTTGTGTGTTCAAGGAGATCTGGGAATGGTTTAGATTCGCAATTGGACCCGGTAGGTGGCGCTGCGATCAAGTTTTGGAATTTTAAAGTTGGGCGGTACGAAGTTCGCTGGGTCAACTAGTATTTTATAAAACACTGATAAAATAACTTACACTCAAAGCTTCATTAAACTGCCTTTCCTCTTCCATTTCGAGCGAAGATTCGCTTTCAGACAGATGTCGACAAAGTGCTTCACGTCGTTCGACTTCTTGTTGCAACTTTCTTTGCAAACGTACATTTTCTTCCCTAATATGTTTCTCTTCCAGAGCAAAACGGTGCATCTTTTCTTTGTTTTCATTTTGAGATACCGCCAGTTGATTCCTATACAGATAATTAAATTTTTAAAAGGACGTTGATCATAACTGAATTAAAAAAAACATTGATCTTTACCAAAGTGTAATGTAACAGTTAAAAAACAATGTTTTATATCATGACAACTACAATTTTATTAATTGTAAGAAAAAAAGATGGTTTGTCATAAAAAATAACTTAGTGCAAAAATGTTCTTCATTCATATAGTCAGAAATGAGTTTATTTTAAAACAATACTAAATATCTATACTGGAGTCAAACCTATTAATACGGGACCAAAAGCAAAGGATAGATATGATAGTATATCGGTTTTCTTTTGGAGTTGAATGACGATGTTGTCGTTACGAATGCTTATTTTAAATCGAAACTATTCTTAGATCAGTCAAACCTGGGTGACAGTAGCCACAGGCTGCGTCATAATCCTAATGATCGAGAACACCGTGCATTCTCATTATGCGGTCACTAAACAGCTATATTATGTACTCACTATAATATAGCGATATTATATACACTATATAGTGAAGGACATTACTATAGTTTACTCCACGGCTTCTGACAATAAACACATGTATTCTTTGTCCGATTGACTGTAACATGTCTAATGTAACTATTTTGTTGTTTACAGGCAGTACCATACTCTCATTTTTCACATGGGGAATCAATAGCTCATACATCGTGTTTTCTTTACTGATTTGGTAAGTATCTGGTAAATATACTAGTGTATACCATCAATATACCATTGTAACTATTTGTGAACCTAGTTGGTTCATGTATTTAGTATATTTAGGTTAAGCTAATGGGTCTACGTAAATTAGCTACACAAAATAAATGAAAATTAAAATTCCAAAAGAAAAAAATACAAATTCACAGAAAACCTCATTTATCTGTATAATTTAACGGGCTTATGAGAAAAGCTTTGTAAAGAATATAAGAATGATCACATACGATGCGTATTCGTGTCGTATCGCAAAGATTTATGCAGAACAGAGGCAGAAATTATGTCATACGTGTTTTCATGAAAAACATGATAAATGAATGAAATATTATATGTAGCAATATTGGTATTAAGGTAGGTAGGTGAAGTTATATAGTAATAAACCTTTTTCCGTTCATATGCTTAAGTTACTCCCTTAGCACTAACTTGAAGAAGAACAATAGTACATTGTTCACCGAGGGAGGAAAGGGACCGATTACTAGCGAGGGAGCAGTTTGGCCACAATACTCCCGAGGTAGGAATTGGAATTTCACCCGAGTGCTAAATGTTCCTCCACACCTGTGAGGAACATTTAAAGTATTTTTAAAATAAAATCAAAAAGTAAGACACCATGTATGACACAATTTAGCTTAGAATTTGACCAATATTTCGCGCTTCTTTTGTTTTTTTTAATTCTTCACAAAAGGATGTCAGTGGCACGAAGATTCCATATTTAAATTATATGAAAACTCCTTGGGCAGGCGCGCGCCACAGATAAGATAACATATGAGAAATGAAAATTCATACAACTTTCTCTCCCGCTAAAACACGTTAGAAATGGATTTTCATACATTTTTCCTGCCGCTTATTCAGGTCAAGGAAAAGAATAACATTCTCTTTACATTTTCTGGGAATATTGACTACTGTTCCGATCAAGTGTAGTATAAATATAATCATCATACTTTTAGGTAAGTACATACAAAGGAAAAGAGCAGGTATATTTTTAAGTTCTCTAAGACAAAGACATGATGTCAATACTTATGAACTAATAGTGTAAAATATAACAAATTAATTCCAGATTTGAATAAAATAAATCACATTGTTTTGTAGGTTCAACAATGTGGGATTTACAAGAAATTAAAGCACTACTTACACTTATTAGCAGCTTTAGTAATATATTTTATTATTCTGTAGGACAGCTCATTATTTATGTTGGTTAAAATATTAAAAAGATAACGCTAGGTACACATTAAAGTAATCACTCACCTTAATTTTACGACCTCAGAACGCAGGGTCTGAATATGATTGCTTAAATTGGATGCTGTATCACCATTACTAATGTCCCTAGCAAGAAAAATCTCCATTAATAATAAAACAATGTCTATAATATATTATAATGTGTTCTAGGTGTAGCATGCCATTAGAATTTACAATTCATGCAGTATAATACATAAAAAGTTTCAGCTTTCAGTTAAAAATCAACTTTAATCTGCAAATCAGAATTAAACAAAGGCAAAATATAAATGTTAGAGTAGTTATAAAAAGAACAAAAATAAACAAACTTGAACAAACAAGAATATATTTGTGCGATGTATAAGATTTTCACCTAGGACTAGCTGGATCTGAAACTGGTTGGTCGAGTCTTATTTGCAGAGATCTTTTTTCTGCCTCTAGCTTGTCCATTCGTTTCCACAGCCTGTTCACTAAAGCTTCTTGCTCTTGTTCCAATGTATTTTCCAGTTCCACCTGTAAATTTTTAAATTATATTATACTTCTAACCAGAAAAAATATTGCTGGTACTAAAGAATACATAATGGTAAAAGGTGCAGAGTTTAAAAATTAGTAAATCTTATTTCATCATTCCTTTTAAATGGAATGTTGATCTAGTTTGTGCATCTACAATATTGAGAATACACCATTTTACCATGTAGATTCCTTCATCATGGGTGTGCTCTGAAAGTTCAGCATGATAAGGTTGTTAGCGGGATAGTCTCTTAAAAAAATTAATGCATACATTTTAAAAATTATTGGTGTATATTTAATTTATAAGAGACAACGACGGCAGATAGAAAGACTATGGGTACATCCCATCTTCGAAGCGATATGTTTCGAAAGTACATTATTTTGTCACCTTAAACCATAAACTCAGGGACGATTCGCGCAAGTTTTTCAAATATTTCCTTATGTCGATTACTAGTTTTGATGAATTACTAGCAAGGTTGGAGACTAGAATAAAACATCAAGACATTTTTCGTGCTGCTATAAAACTGGCGCTTACTTTGTTGTATTTATTTTATAAAGTAAATTTTTTGATTTAAAAGAGTGTCCATGGAGTTTCTTGCCCGTTCTTCTCCATAGAGATCTACGCTAGGGAATGGGCAACTACAGTACTTTCAGTTTTTATGTCTTGTGACTGGGACTGTAGCTACATTTTTGTTTCGACAATTCAAAAGTGCCTGTAACTGGCCTACTTGAAATAAATGCTTTGATTTTGATTTTGAAAGAATCAGAAATCCCGTGTCAATAAATAGACTCATTATGCTTCCGGGCGCAGGACGCGGGTTTCATTATACGGGCTCTACGGGTCGCGTGCGCACCAATCCGCGTCGATGTGAAACGATGTATCTAGCGCCTCACATGTGCTCCTGCTCCGGGCGCTCGTACGGACAGCCCCTAAGGGTCTCCCGAATAGCTGTGAAGCCAGCCTAAGGGTCAACTAACACAACAAACTACACAAAAAAAGCACTGCAATGAGATGGTAAAATTAAAACAAAATATACCAACCGGTTTAGCTATGGTTTAGTAGCCCAAAACCTCTTATCTAAGGAGAGGCATACATCTAGTAGAGGACTAAGCAATAGAGTATAGACTAAAAATGCTATTGATGATGATGGTGATAACATATTTTTTTATTTTTCAGAATACAAATCTTAGAGTGTGGTCAAAAAACTACTATTGCTAAGTTCTCAAAATTTCAGATAAGCATTAAAAAAAAAATACCTTTTCCCTACGAAGCCTCTCCAAATTCATTTGCTTTGCGAGTGTCTCAGCTTCCAGCTTTTCTATTTTCCTCATCAATTTATTGACCAGACACTCTTGTTCCTGTTCTAAAGTTTGCTCCAAACGACATTTCTCTTGACGTAACTGAAATATATCATGTCCTATATTCCAATTCTTATATTCATACTAATATCACAGTCGATCAATCATACAGTCGTCCCACGAACACGTCTAGACAGGGCAATCGTGCGGGGCGTGAGGGGTGAGACGGGGGAACGGCTGTCCCGAACTGCATACATTTACAGTGTTAGTAGTTCGAGACACAAATTTCAGGGCTGTCGTGTGTCACTTTATTATTCTTTTGGAAAATAATTAAAAGTCGTCATCTCGCATAATTAAAAAACTGCGTTTTCATCAATTTCCGCGCACGGATGAAAGGTAAGCAAATAAATATTGTTTATTTGATAGAAAGAAAATACTGGGAACTAAAAACGATTATGGGTTTGAAATGAATATCCAAGATGGCGCCGATGAAAATTTGCAAAATTTTGGACATGGGTATCACGTCCATGGTTTACGAAGTCACTAAAATTAATTATGGGTTTGAAATATAAATCCAAGATGACGCCGACGAAAACTTGCAAATTTTTCGACATGGGTGTAATTTTCAAGATTTGCGAGGTCCTTGAAAATAAAAATGACATCAAGTGTCTTTAGCGGAATTTTTTTTGGTAGTTTCGTGCAAGTGTACTTGATCCAACATGGAGGACATTATTTAAAAAAAAATATAGTTTGAGTGTCAATTTTGAGGTTTGTTGGGTCGACGATTATGAAAATAACAAATATTTCAAATCCAAGATATCCAACTCCGAATATTTCTTTAAATAAAATTACATATTTTTGAATCTAGAATTATATATTTTTGCATGTGAGACCATAGACGAATCACATTTGTATATGTACCTAATAGTTACTGTATTTACAAATTTCAGATGCAAATAATGGTAAGAAGCTTGTAGAAAACCTGATTTAGTTGGAAGAACTTTCGAAAGTCAAAAGAATACATACTTTGCAGTTCGCATTTTGAAAAGGATATGTACGGGAAGAAATCATTGAAGAAAACAGCTATACCAACGTTACTTTTACCAAGTCAAGATTTGATCATTGTTAATTATTGCTTATAATAATAATCATAATGTTAATCTTAAATAAATTAATTAATTAAATATAAAAATAAGTCGGATTTTCCTTCCTGACGCTATAACTCCAGAACGCACGAACTGATTTCCACGGTTTTGCATTCGTTGGAAAGGTCTCGGGCTCCGTGAGGTTTATAGCAAAGAAAATTCAGGAAAATTTCAACAGAAAAGCGGGAAACCTTTATTTATAAAATAGGGGATGACTTTTTTATGGGAATCTTTTAAGGGCAGGACGACGTCTGCCGGGACAGCTAGTTAATTAATAAATATTGTTTACTTGAGACAACCCTAGCAGTTGTGACAATGTCTAGACGTTGTCGGCATTTACCACAAGATCAAAGGCGTCGTCCTACTGTATGTTTCTTTATACTGTAATAATATCATTAACTACCAGAACCATTTCAATGAAAATTGGCATTGAGATACTTTGATTCTTGAGGAGCAAGATATTCTACTCTTCAAAAGACATACAAAAGCTAGTATGTTTTATAAATCCTTAACACTTTACCCGCGGATCACGGATAAGATACGTGCGGGCGGTTTTAATCTCACTCGCGAGTCACGAATAGGCTACGAGATGCCTTTTCATAATCTGTTCTGTTCAAAAATCACGAGTCCTATCCGAGATCGGCGAACGAAATAAGACTCACATGAATATTTCACTTTCACACACATTGCAACAAAATTCAAATGTGTAAGTAAATTCATTAAACTACGAGGATCGTTCGGAAGCGCACGGCGGCCAGTGCGCAGCTAAACTTACAAGAGTGGGTAGGTTACGTCGAGTTTTGGCGCGAAATGCCGCGAGTTTTTAGGTGATAGGTGACTTGCAATGTGATGAAGATTGATGAAGAAGACATTGATGACAATGAAAGTCAAGTTGATGATGAAATTTTATAAGGCAAGCTGATGTGGACCTTGCTATCGATGGAAACTGGAATGAGGAGCTGCCAGGTGTCTCGAGCTCCACATGCGAGAGGTGGTCTTTCGAGACTGACCGGTCGACATTTCATAGATTTTTTTTAAATACGTATAATTTTCATAAATAAATAAAATAAGTAATATTGATACATTTCATTGTATAATTTTTATATACAAATTATAATAATAATAATAGATTTCTATTATAGTTTATATTTTATGACCATTTGAAATATGCCAAAATTGGCCCGCGTACGGCGAGATCCGCGTATGTAATCGCTTCGCGGGGAAAGTGATAAGTAACTTAGTATTTTGTCTGTCATAGTAGTAAAAAACTTCAAATTATTTTAAGGGATTGAATTTTGTTAGATCTTAGAGCATGCAGAAAACTAAATACAAAATACCTCAACTAACTGTTTAACTGTCATGGTACAGAATTTCTGAACAAAAACAGTTTAACTTTTGACCAGGGTCATTGACATAACATTTAAAACCTAATAACTCTTATACAAACTACAGACAAGTATTATGTTTGAGTAGTAATAATATTCTGAATAATCTACAACCATTGATAGGACTTTCAAAACTTATTGAACATTCAGTTATTACCTACCTGATTTAATTTTCTGGATAGATCATTTGTCAAGCATTCCTCTTCCCTTTCATAATGATGAGCCAAAGTTTCTTTTTCTTTCTTTAGGGCTTGAATTTTTTTTAATAATGTGTTAGAAATATATTCTTCTTCCTGCTCAGCCTTTGCTTGCTGAAAAGGAAAATAAAAATATCATTAAACATTGCTTTTAAATATTTTTTGATGCTTATATACATAAATATTTGTGTCAGTTGAAAGATTCAGAATATGATATAATTAATATTCACATAGTGTAAAATGAAGCCACTGCTGTCTGTTCGCTCAGTTGTTTGAAACTACTCATAGGATTTTAATGCAGTTTTTAGTAATAGACAGAATTGATCCAAGAGGAAGGTCCTATGTGCACTATATGCATATTATAATTTTATTTTTGAAATTCAAGACTTGCAAAGACTTCCATGTGAAGCCAGGCCAGGTCGCTAATACAGTATAATGTAGGTCGAAACCTCCTTTCAAAGAAGACTATTAAAAGCTCTTAATGTTAATGCATGTTGAATGATTAAGGTATAATTCTGATATATTGCTACTGGCTGAAAGCAGTGACATGGGTATATTATACAACTAACTCTGTCTACCCAAGACACAACAACCCCTAATGGGGTTATAGCAGAGTCTAAGCAACTTTAACTGGATAGTATCCAGTTAAAGTTGCTTAGACTCTGCTGTATCTGATACAAATTCAACAATGTCCAAAGAAGCAATGAATTGGAATATTAAATTAAAAAGCTTTACTATAAATATTTTGATGTTCTATAAATTATTGATTTACTTAAATAATAAGTAAAGAACTAAAAAACTTACAATTGAAACTGATGCTTGTCTCAAGGCACGATTCTCTTCTTGCAAAGCCTTTACACGGAGTTTATAAGTATCTAACTCCACTTTTAAGACTCTGAAATATTTTGTAAAAGAAGTTTTAACAGCTGTTCTATAGCAATACAGTTAACATTATTTTATTGTATTAACCAATACTCCTGAAGGTTTAATATATGTTACGTGCGAAGTTTAAAGTACAATAAAAGATAAAGTGCAAGTAGGTATCTATATTTATATAAATGATAGTGAACACTTAGTTTTAACACATATTCAACAAGAACACTAAAAAATGTAACTTAAAAGGTTGGTACTCGATTATACACCTGATTATAATTTACCTATTTTGTTGCTGTAGAGATTCAATTCTTTTCTGAAGCTGATCCCGAGAAACTGTACTGGGGGGCAACATAGCTCCGCCATCAAGTGAACTAGAGTCACTTTCAGACGCCGAATCCCCCATTTTATTTCCTGTTTTCGATAAAGTTTAATAATTTATTCTACAAAAAAGGAAACAATAAACTTTTACTTTATCTGCAGCATACCTGGCGAAATCACTGTATCATCCATTTGCACGAGTGATGAGGACTAACAAAATGTCATAGAAGTTGGAATTCACTCCCGTCTTTTGATATGTGTTCCTCAAGTTAGTCGGTTTTGTTTTTTCTTATTAAATAAATAAATTATGAACCAAATGGAATCGAATTAAAGAGAAATATTATAAATTAAACGTAAAAACTTCTCGTTGTTGAAGTCTCAGTATAAAGATGTGTACAGTACAGACTACGAACGAAGTTTCATCCAACGCGAACGTCTCGAAATTTTTGTATACTCTTTGGTCGCTATCCTAATCTACATAACAAAACAGTTTGAGGTTTTAAAATATTAGTTTTAAGGATGTTTATTGTTATCTACGAACAATTCAAATACTTTATTTAAATAGATTCATTTTACCAACACTTTAATATAAATCATATTAAATTTGTGGTTCGTGGTTAGTCGTGGTGAGAATGCCAGTAAAGATGATAAAACTTTTTGTTTTTCAGTAATAGTAACACTTGCCGAAAAAAAAAACATTATTAAAAAAGTGACACACACGCCATAATGTAAATTGCTTCTCGATTTGGCGTTTAAGTTAAAAAAAATAACATTTTGATGTTAAAAATACGTTCGTTATGTATAAATAAGACATTTAAAATGTCCTTTGCAAATATTGGTAAGATGAAAAACAGTAACTTCTCTATTAACTACGTATAACATTCTCCATTCAAAGTATTTAGGTTGGATCAAAGGAATCGAAGCCATTTCTTTCTGTTAGTGTAAACGGTATTTATGATACATTTCATATTATTCTTAACATTTTTATCCCTTGTAAGTGATGTTTACGAAATAGACTGAAAGTTTGGCTTAAATGTGATGGCAGTGTCGTCGCCATAGTTGTAGTGTTGGTACGAATGTGCGATTCCAGCAATCATTGCTGCTGTTATTGCTCCGTATGCAGTGATCGGGGTGGATGGCATAATATCTGTCAACGAAGTGTCTCTTGCTGTTTTATTTCCGTAACTTTAATAACAGGTATAAAGGACACGAAAATAAATGTGTATCTATGTGATTAACTGCTAAATAAAAGTGCAAAAGTAAAAAGTTTTTTGTGCTTGTTATTAGTTGTAAACAAATGCTATATATGCTGTAAGGAATAAGAAATTGGTAAATTTTAATATAAGTGGTAATTCTATTTGAAGGTAAAATAATCTATTTACTGTTTTATTGTTTGTTTGAGATCATTTGTTTTGGGGGTCTTTAATAATTGGTTCAGAACTGGTAATTGAATATAAAGAAATAGATAATAACTTTTTTAACTCTTAAAATTTGTGTTCAATAATTGGAAGTCAGGGATAAATACATGGAAGTAAATGAGATTTCTAATATATACACAGAAATGAATTTGTGTTTAAATTTCTTTTATGATAGAAAAAAAATATTACAAAATTTCATTTAATAACTGGCAGTATCTTACCAAGCTTTGCTGTATCATATTGGGGTTGCATTTATGAGAAATAAGGTACCAAATTGATGTTACAAAATAGATAAAAACAGAAGAATGTTGTATATGATGTAAAAATGTAAGCTCATTAAGTGTAGAACTTGTTGTGTTTATAGCTTTATATTCAAATAGATTATATACCTAATGATTGAAGGTATTGCTTAGCTACAAGGGTCTTAAAGTCATGACAATAAGAAATAATCTAACTTATCTGTGGCCATATAAGTAATATTCAAGGTTCTTGTACAATTTTTTTTTAAGGTGCATCTTCTTAATTATATTCTAACTTGAAACAACCTTACAGTTAAAAATTTAAAGTTAGACCTTGTCCCTCACTCAATCAATAGAAAATTATAAAGTCGTACATCTCACACATGGCCTTTTGCTGCCAAGCTAATCAGAGCTTGTACTGTGGTATACAGACTGTCGATAAACAAAGTTACGTATTCCTAAATACATAGATGATTGTCACTCAATTGCTGTCCACTACGAACATTTGAGTCTTATATTATATATATGAGATGAGTATTATATTATAACAACTAAATTATGTTATCATTTATATCAATTGTAAAAAACATAAACAGCCAAAAGTAACAATGAAAATGAAAGAATAATTTTTCATTATTGTAATAGTACAATTATGAAAAATTATTCAGAACATACATAAAACATATTTTCATGAACATTAACATAGGTTAATGTTCATTAATTTTATGAAAATATGTAATGTAAATTTTGATTATTATAATTTTTTTATCTTTGAGTGGACAGATTGAACAAGCGACAACACATCTTTGTAGACTACTAGTTTTTAGACCAAACCATATGATTATTATTCTTAACAGCTGCAAGATACTTGCAGGATTTTGGCATACTGTAACATTAAGACCTGTAGAACTGATGAACTGGATAAGTTTCAATAGATAAAAGAAGTTAAAGCTGGTGATTATAATGACAGTTTAATAAATAAAAATAAGTATCAACCACAAGAAATAATTTAAAACAATAGCACTTACTAGAGTTAACACCTTTTTATAATGTGGTCCAGTCATTATGTTTTAACATTACTAGCTGCTTGTCCCGGCTCTGCATGTGGACATATAGTATTGCTTTTTTGTATTAATATATAGCCTATGAAACTCACAAATACTGTAGCCGTCTATTAATAAAAGATCTTTCAAAATCGGTTCAGTAGGATCCAAAGATTACCACTCACAATGTCACAAACTTTATCTCTTTATAAATAGTATATATAAACACAGAGGAAAGTCAATTAAATCACTGTTTTCACTGTTTGTAGTTACTGCTCAACTCTTAAAGTTGGCAGCATGATGATCTTTACCTACAAACTTTAATTACTACTTTATACTTGTTAAAAGGAATTATTCAACTCTGATACAATTCCAGAGTTAAACACAGCTAAACAAACAATCCAATAAAATAACTATCTAGTTTGCTTTAGATTATATACATTATTTGTGTATAATAGTTTTTAGTTTTTACAGTACCAGTCATTCTAAGATATGCATGATTTTAACGTTCCATATTTAATTTTTTTACATGTTTGTTTTAGGGTAAGCTTTAGCTATGGCTCAATATTACCAGATAGTTGGGCAAGGTCATCAACTAACTCTTGAGGATATACAAAGATTTTGTCCAAATATATGCTTGGATGGTATAATAGTAAACCAAGATGACCAACAGCAATATGCTCAACAGCAGGTTAGTCAAAAATCCTTCTTAAGTAATTTCATACAATGCATTGAAAACAATAATTAATGACTTTCAAAAATTTTATTTTCAAGGTGGTTGTGCAGCAAGCAGATTCAACACCAAGTGATATTATAGTTAGTGAAGGTGTGCAACGCCAGCTGGTTGTCAGTGATGGCTTGCAATACCAACAACAGTACATCATTCGACATGACCCCTCTCAACCACAACGTGACTTTCAGCAACAACAACAGCAGCAGCAACAACAACAACAGCAACAACAAGCTTTACATAGACACCAGGTCAGTATAGAAAACAAGTTCAAATTTTGATATCATGCCTAGAATATGAGTCGGTAGTCTGCTCAAATGTTAGTGATAAAATATAATATATATACATATATATGATATATAAATATTTCTTTTTGAATCTAAAAATATTAAAAAAGATATATTTATATATGCGCATAATGACACCGCTGGTGTTTTTATCTATAGGATAATAATAAAGGCACTAGGTGGGCTGAATGCTTTTTTGCCACCTTTTGATATTGATTAGAAATAATATACAATGATAACAATCAAGTTTTGATATCCAAACAAACATTTAAATCAGGTCCTTATCCTTCTTTTTAAGTTGTTAAACAGTAATAGTTGTTTTTAATAAGTTGGTAAACAAGTCAATAAATATGAATTTGTCACTAAAGTGAATAAAACATTATACCCTTTAGTTGTTTTATAAAAAAGCAATAGTAACTGTTGAAATTCTAAACTATTGTCAGCACCCAACTGTACATTTATGTATAAGGAAAGCTGTAATTTGTATTCACAATATTAGTGATTGTTAATATAGTGTTACAAAATATTTTAGCAAATGTTATATAAGCTATGACATATAATTTTTTGTAGGTTTACTACACATCTGATTTGCCTGTGGATGCTCAGGTTGTGTTGCAACAGGCCCAACAGATAATTGATGCATCTTTGATGCAACAGTCATCTACACAACGCCCACAACATGTATGTCACCTGACTAAATCCTTGTTTATTCACCTTAGGAAGTATGCAATATGGTTGTAGAACTCCTTATAAAAATGCTTGGCATGTTATCACTATTCATTTGGTTAAAAATTCATTAAAGTGGCCAACCATTATTTTGGAATAATTTCAGCTATTAATATAATAATTGCATATAAGTCAGTTGTAATAACCCAATGCGGGTAATTAACAAGAAATATAATAATAAACTTAGCTCAAAAGTATTGCTTAAATCACCTTTTTAGAAACATTACGAGTTTACTACTTTCTTATATATACATTTATAATACTACTAGTAATACCACTACTACTACTACTACTACTACCACTAGTATAGATGACTTCTAAATAAGGACCTAAAACCTATTATCTTGTGGTACCTTAATTCAGTAAATCAATCTGGTCTCATGGTACCAACTTTAGTCGACAAGATATATTTTTATTACAGCAATAGCACTTTTTTTTGCTAATCTTTTTTAATCACTCAAACTGATCTAGTTTTTGCATGAAATTTTCACACCATGATTTGGTTCAATTCATTTGTAATATGCAGTTATTCGAAGAAATCTTTAATCTCATGCTAACAGCTCTTAAGCGCTCAAATGCTGTCAGCCTATATAACCTATGGCCCTGGAACATTTAGCTACCACACCTATTACTGTTTATTTTAATAATAATATATATCAAGTACATTTTCCTTTAAGAATCTCGATTGTATACATCATTCATCATCTATCTGCAAAGTGCAACATATTGTGGATTGTGAAATTAACACTGCTTATAAAAGTAACTAATTACTTTCAAATGAAACTATTATTTGAATTCCACTGATGCCACTTAAATGTTCATTGATAATGAAATTGAGAATATATATGCAACTCTTATACAATTGGAATGGTAAATAAGCACAAAACCCATTGACAGTGAGTGGTTTCCGATGCCTTTATTTACTAAAAATACCAGCAGTGTAACTTGCGCCTTGCTAAATTTATAAGCATTAGCAAAAACTGTACAGTATAACAATTACCTATTATATTTTAAAAATGCTTACCATCATAACATATTCAAACAGCTAGACTAGACTTCTAGATGATTTGAATAGTATTTTTCATGGCTGTGTACTCAGCAAGATTTTTTTAGGTTTCATAAAGGAATATTATAATAATCATAGACATCTTCATCATAGACATTGAGATAAGACATGCAAAATCTGTTCATCAGCTGAAATTATCCTTCGATTTGTACTAAAAATGAAAGGAATTTGTAATACATACATAAGAGGGCAATTTTACAGTTTTTTTTTTCTAATAGATTCGGTTTCCTTGTGTAGTTTTTTTTGGTGTGATTACAGTGTTTCAACTTATAAAATTCTTTGGTTTTTACAAACTTTCAAATTGTAATTTATTTTGGACTGAATAGTAAAAGATTGTGCTAAAGGTATCAATACTTTTGAGCTTTATTCAAATATCCGTAAAGCTAACATTATATGTCAGTCTTTGCTAATGTATTTTTTTTTTGTTGTGAATAAAATCTTATTTAATCACATAAGGTAGCTTTTTCTAGCTTTACAATCTCAATGTATAAAACACACGAATACTTATTAATGTGTTTTATACGTTAGGATTGTAAAGGCAGATATGTTAAAATAAACAAACATTCTTGAAAGAAAACTTTTAGTCCTCTTTCGCACTTAGTGATCATGAATTTTATATAATTATTTCTATTTTACTCTTAAGATTATAAATTCTACAAATCTTAGAAGTTCAGAAAAACGTCAAATAATTATTTAGTTTTTTAAAGGCGTTTGTGAATGTGATCAAAATAGTGATATGTATTTATGTAAATAATTCTTACTTTTCTAATGCTTTGCTTATTATTTATGGTTGAAATTATATTGATAACTAACTTGAGTATTTTCTATATTTATGCAACTTTAGTTATTGTAATGATAAAATTTGTATGAACGTAACACATACATAGCAAATTATCGCAAAATAATATCACATCCAAAAAAAATTGTAAGATTCAACACAATTCCATCATATCTACTAGTTTTTAGATTGTAAAAATAGTGTAAACTGAACATCTGTTAGAAGTCAAATCGGAAACTCATATAATTGACGATTTCTTAAATAACGTCGATCGTCGAAGAATTTAATCTAAGAATTATAGAAGACTGTACCATTCTAAGATATTTTTGGTTGTTCAACCAATTACAGGAATAAATTTTTGTCCTACCTATTTTCGGATCTATAGGAAAAAAATATTCTCGTTGTATCTCGTTATTCCTGGCACACACTTTTGAGCCTTGAGATACAGGTCCATAACTTGTTAGTTTTAACATTATTATTACACTTTAAATAATTTTGCTTCAAAATTAAAGCTTAATTTTTTGTAAAAAACTAATTCAGACAGGTACCTAGTATTTACAATTTATTTAAAGTTATTGAAAACTTTCAATTCAGATTACACAAACATCGAAATATTACCTTCTTGAGTAGTTTAAACTTTATAAGTCAAGAGTATTATAACACTTAATGTAGTTTTTTGTTCATGAATATTTTCTTTCATGCGACTTGCAGTTAGTGAATCCCGCACACGTGCTAACTCAACCAACTGTGATACATCCCGCTCAGCAACCACCACCGCAGCCCCCACCTCAGCAACCACAGACGCAGCAAACGGTTAGTCAATTTAGATATATAAATTTGGTTACTAAACCTTACAATTTTATGAATTATGTAGTTTTAGTATATTATAGTTTATCACTCTTAGTTTAGAAGTTACAGGGGGGGGGGGGGGGGGGTCACACATTTTTCCACTTTGGAAGTGTCTCTCGCGCAAACTATTCAGTTTAGAAAAAAATGATATTAAAAACCTCAACATCATTTTTGAACACCTATCCATAGATACCCCACATGTATAGGTTTGATGAAAAGAAAGTTTTTGAGTTTCAGTTCCAAGTATGGGGACCCCTAAAATGTATTTTTTTTTTCAATTTTTATGTGAAAATCTTAATGCGGTTCACAGATTACATCTACTTACCAAGTTTCAACAGTATAGCTTTGATGGTTTCGGAAAAAAGTGGCTGTGACACACGGACGGACAGACAGACAGACATGACGAATCTATAAGGGTTCCGTTTTTTGCCATTTGGCTACGGAACCCTAAAAACAAAATCAAACAAAACAAAACAAAGGTTAGACAAAATGAACACCAAACAACAACACATCCTATTAAATTTACCTTGAACAAATTAGTGTAAAACTTTCCTCCCTGTAACTAGACTTTTCAAGTTAAATATAAAAAGTACAGTACATACAGTTCGTGTGTATATGATACACTATCTAAAAGATTAATCTACAGTGTTGGTTTCAAATAAGCACTTACTGTTAAATTATGCTGTATATGCTGAAATATCATTTGATGGTTTACCTTTAGTGACAATAATAAAAGTAAGGCCATGTATGACTGTGCCCTTGTATTTCTCTGTTATCCTCTATTCACTCAAAGTTTAATTAGCTTAATTCAAAACTTGTGATTTCAGCAACAACAACAGCCGCAACAACAATTGCCACGCGCATCTCCACAAATCATCCATCACTTTCAGCAACAACAACAAATTCATTTACAACAACTACAACAACAGCAGCTGCAGCACCAACTCCAACAACAGCAACACCAACAACACATGCAACCTCAACAAATACAGCATCAGCAAGTTGTTATGCAGGCGGCTTACATAAATCAGCAGGTGAATATAATTCGCATCCTTTACTTTACATGTGATAAAGAAACCGCCATTGATTTACTGCCCCTAATACCCATGGCAGTAATTTTTTGTGGTCCTGGTTCCTCAGATTTATGTCTGTAGATTCGATTCCCACCCTGAGCAAATATTTGATGTGTGTGATGGACGCAATTTTTTGTATTTATTATTTAGAAATATTCAAATATTTTTATAAACAGTGGTTGCAGTTATGGCACAGATTTTACATAATTTGGAGTCAGACAGCCATGAGTGAGATGTATGAGGTTATTATTATATTATATTATCAGGGTACACCGACTCGAGCGGCCGCTCCACGCGTCCTGAACCAGGCTTTGAATAATACCCCGGTAACGTTGGTGCGGACGCCCGCCCGGCCAGTGCGGCCACGCCGACCCGCCGCCCGCGCACACCACCAGCCCCCTGCGCCCTCCGTTCCACCTCCACGGATGCTCAATGCCATGCAACCGGTGACTATACCGTTCTATATTCTTTAAGAATACCATAGTCTAATGCCGACACATGCTTACGTCACTATCCAGTTGCCACTTTTTTGTAAGAGAACATAAAATTATGTAAACATTTTCAGTCACTGTTGTATTAAAACACATGTAACAAAATGTTTGGTGTACATAATCAAATGCAACATTTCAAATTAAATATTATGCCAACGTAATTAATAAATAAAAACTCATAGTTCATAGTTTTATCGGATTCACCCAAACAATAATCGTGTCTGGGTTATTATTTCACACCATAATTATAGACTATCACTACTCTTGTTATACACTAGCTCAGTGCTGGGGTCCACAGTGATTCTCAAATAATTATTTGTATTTGACTGAAATTACAAAATGGTTTATTATTTTAGAAATCCCTAGAATCCATTAGTATGAAGTTTATGTATTAACGTAGTATATTTCTATAAACAGATTCTCACAAACGCTTTTACAACGCCTACATCGAAGGCTAGAAAAATGATATATTTAAAAAAATATTACAAAAATATATATAAATATTACAAAATTTACTAATATTTAAAATTTGAATTTTATTTGCTTTTAATATTGAACATCTCAGAAATAATACTTCTATTTATTGTCCGTTTAGTATGGTAGGCAAAGTATTTCTTCATATTTTTATGAATTGTAGCCATAATCGGTTAAGAATAGTTTGGCATATTCATATTTTTATGAATTATGTTTTAGCTATAAAATTGATAATAAGTTTCATCTAAAAGTGGTCAGGTACATCTATGGAAATCTTTATTGGAAAGTCTAGTTCTGCTATGCTGAAAACTAGTTCAACCACCGAATTACAGTTCTCCCTCAGGGTAGCGGAGGTCCGATGGTAGTTGTTCTGTGGTATAACTGATATTCAGATAAAACTCGTTGAACTATCCCAAATAGTCTGAACCCCACATAATCTGACAACAAATCCTATACCGATCCGTCTGACAATTGTGTACGCCAAAACCGGTGGTTAAAAATTAATGATTATTTATGTATTTTATTGGCTACTACAGGGTCAAGCGTCGTCTCCAGGTGCGAGTGGGCCGACCCGCGTGGGGTCTCCGCGCGTACTCAACCCGCAGTCGCAACATGCGCAACACCGCCCGCCAAGACCGCGTACACCCTTACACCACACGCTCCAGGTTTACTATCCATACTTGTCATATTTTTTTTTCATAAATCGTAATTTTACGTTTTCAGGTCTAATCCACTGCACACATTTTACAATTTATATCTATCCATAATGGTAAAAACTGACAGATTAACGATAGCATAGCTGAAACCGCTGCATAATGAAATTTTACTGAATAGTTTTTACATAGGGTGGAAAATGGTGATAATTAAATTTATAGCTGGTGCAAATCAAATGTAAAGTATATATTAAATTCCACTCCTAAGTAAATATATAATGAACAATTATAACTTTTACTCCTTTAAAACATTTTATTATTTATAATATTATGATCGCGATAGTAATTCGGTTTATTTGTACGTCGCGCTTTCACAACAAAATTACTAAAATTATTTCAATAGAATTTGGTATGCAAATAGTCTAGAGCTTGAAAAAGGGCGGTTATTGTTTACCGCGATAACCGACGTACTCGCGGGCAGTGAGCCGCTGGCAAAAAGCTAGTTATTTATAAAATCAAAGGTATAATAAATAGAACAAAAATATTGGGATTTAGGAAGTATAATGTGCACTATGTAAAAAATCATTATACTTAATTATTTTTACAGCAACAGCATCAACAAATGCAGCAACAACAACATCAGCAACATCAACTCACTCAACATGTCATCAGTCCACAACTTCATCAACAGCAACTAAATCAAATCAAGCTCTCCAATCATCCAGTAAGTCAATCTTCTTATGCAGACAAGCGTTGTCAACAACAAAACACTCCAACATGGTTTTTGACTAAAACAACAACTAAAAACCCCGTGTCTATGTCGGAAGTGATTCAAAGTAAACCACATGATGTGCTGTACTATACTAAAATACTGTCACACGGAACTAGTTATTATTGTCGTTCAGATATCCAGTCCTTATACAAAAGCATTAATTTGCCTGACTGCCTCGTTGGCGCGGTGAAAGCGTATGCGACTGCTGCGCTTGCTTGAAGTATCGGGTTCGATTCCCGGGTCGTACCAAATGTTTGTATGATTCACAAATATTTCTTTAATAGTTTGGGTTTTTCTATGTATAAAATGTATGTATTAACAAGAAAAAGTATGTTTATGGATTTATATCAGTTGTCTAGTATCCATAATACAAGCTCTGTTTAGTTTCGGACTAGATGACGTTGTGTGTAAGATGTCCGAAATATATTACTAGTGTGTAAACTACCCTAAACTTTTAAATACCTAATGACGGTGTTATAGTTGTCGCCGTGAGCGATAAGACCACCGATTGTTATACATATTTTGTAACTTATTTTTTTTCTATTGTTTTGCTTTGTATATGTATACAAAGATATATTAATAAAAAGTAATATATTATATAAGCGCACAATCAACTTTGGTTAAAAGTCAGTTAGTTAAGCCCGTAATCTTTAGACATTAATATTGTTTATACTACACCTGATCGGAACAGTAGTCAATATTCCCTGAAAATGAAAAGAGAAAGTTAGTCTTTTCCTTGACGTGAATAAGCGGGAGGGAAAAATGTATGAAAATCCATTTCTAACGTGTTTTAGCGGGAGAGAAAGTTGTATGAATTTTCATTTCTCATGTGTTCTTATCTATGGCGCGCGCCTGCCCAAGGAGTTTTCATATAATTTTAATATGGAATCTCCGTGTCACTGATATCCTTTTGTGAAGAAATAAAAAAAACAAAAGAAGCGCGAAATATTGGTCAAATTCTAAGCTAAATTGTGGCTTACATGGTGTCTTACGTTTTGATTTTATTTTAAAAATACTTTAAATGTTCCTCACAGGTGTAGTATAAAGCACTGTGTAGCACTCGGGTGAAAGTCCCATTCCTAACTCGGGAGTATTGTATCCTTAGGCTGCGCCTTCGGGCTACAAACTGCTCCCTCGCTAGTAATCGGTTCCTTTTCTCCCTCGGTGAACAATGTACTATTGTAGTTGCCTATAAAGGAAAACAGGCTCATAATAATATCTTTTTTTTTTCAGCTTCTCAACCAACAGAATCAGGCTACACGCATCATCACACCTCAGGGTACAATAGTGACGCAAAACTTAACGGCACAATTACCCCAGCACACAGGAGTTCAGGCAAGCCAGAACAATGGACCTCTACCTCAAAACACTCTTACTACCATTCCACAAAGATCTTCACCGCATCCTCAACACATACAACAGTCTAAGAAAGTCGTAGTTCAACCAAATAACGCGAGCGATATGGATGATCTCGAAGAGAGCATAACAGCTGCGATTCTCACCAAGCATCCGGTAACTGATAATATAAGTGCAACACCGCAGCAGTTCCACGCGCCCACACCGGCGTTGCGACCGAACCAAACAGTGCCCCAGTCTCACCAACAAATTAGTTTTAACTCGCAGCTTGGATATCAACAGCAACAAATAAGCTATGATCAACCCCACATTCAGCAACATCCCCAAACACTCACGCAGTTATTAATGGAGGGAGATTCTATGGAGGAAGACCAACAAGTATTAACATTAATTAACGGTCAGAGAATAACTCTAGGGGAATATAAACGTACGATGCAACAGCCTCAGCGAGGACCAGTACAGCAACAACAGCAAAGGTATTTATGATCTCTTTGCGAGTTATGAACTGTATATTGCATTTTACCAATGTGCTTCATGCTGATTTATGTCATTATCTAACATGACCTGCAAGTAGTTTTATTTTTAGTTATTTACGAAGCGATTTTAAGCTATACAGTATTAATCCTTATCCAATTAAGTACCTTAAATACATTGTGCATTTAAATATAAATTAATATGACCCTTTACAGTATGTAATTTAAATAATTATTTTGAAGATATACAGATTTAAAATGCAGAAACAAAGCGATTGTGACGGTACCGGCCGGGGCCCGTAAAGTCGCGCTGCTGTCGAATTGTCACTATGTTTAAAAAGAATTGATATTCTAAGGCTGTACGAAGTACGCCCGGTCAGTTAGTTTAGTATATAACTATCTCACATTTGCAATCTTTTTGTTTTAGAGAAACAGGCAGGCAAACCTTGGTAAGAAGTAAAGAACAACCTAGACCAGTACAAAGGGTCCCACCGATGCAAACACAGCAACAAACTCCTCAACATGGTTGGTACATAAATGGTTTACATTGTCAGCAGTCTTCATCTTGTGTTAAGCAGTTTTCTTAACACAAGATGAAGACTGCTGACAATGCTGACTAATATAAAATGTAATAGATGTTTGTTAATACAAACATCTATTACATTTTATATTAGTTTCCATTATTATTTATGGAGTTCCATAGTATGTATATGCATGATTTCTTAACATTATGTTTAAATGTTCTATTTTAGAAAACGGTGAAATGTCAGGGCCTTCTGAACAGACCTCAGAACCACAGTCTGCCAAAATGTTAATATTTCTACAAAATGGTGAACAGAGACTAATTACTTTTACATTGCCAAAAGAAAGTTGTACCCTTCAGGAAGTTCTTGAACAGGTAATCTTTATAACCAAACTTTTCTTTTAAATTTGAAATGAAGAAATTACCTGACTTATGTGTAATATTTTGAACAGGTCAATGTTCCATTTTCGGAGGATACCCATATACAATGTATGCAGAATACTAGTAGCGAGATAGATTATTTTGTATCTGTTGGTTCGACGACTAGGATTGAGGAGATGTTAGAAAATCACCCGGTATGTATCTGCCCTTCTTTTGCAATTATTGTTTTATTGAGATAAATTGCTCACAAACTGATATTAAAATATGTGATTACAGATGCTAGTAGGCGATATTAGTAATAGAAATTCCCCATCTGTTATGTCCCGACCTCAGAGTAGTGAAATGTCTACACCTGAAAAATCCCAGTGTCCTGATAATGGTATGTATTGTGAACTCACCAATTTCAATACTTATAAATTTTTTGTAACTTTCAGTTTCCTAATAGTATTAGAATTAAAACATAAATTCACAATCATTTTTCGTTTCTGTAGTAATGATTTTTGGTATGTTTATAAACCAAGTGCACCAACCTCATAAGTAAGTATAGGTCTGATTGTGTAACACTTATAATTAAAATATAATAGGGTAGCTTCTATTGTAATAAAAAGTTTACTTCAAGTATGCTATATTCATATGCTATATTAATTATGTATTACATTTCTTTATAATTAAGAGGATGTTAACACAATTGTTATCATAGTTACCATGTGTATTATTGTTTTAGGAAACATCAGCCCTGAATCTCCTGGACCCCGGTCTCCCCCTCCACGTCATGTTGATGGCATGTTAGCTGTATGTAAATTCTGTGGATACACAGGATACGACTTTAGTCGCTGTGAAAGGTAAATTTCATAATGATTGACTTTAACTGTTAAAAAATAATATTGTTAAGTATCTGTAAATACACATTTCTGGCATTTAAAACCTCTTTAAGCTTTGCTACCATATAGCTAGCTATTTTTTTACAAATATTCGAAATATTTAACTTACAGAAAATAATTTTAAAATTCTTAGTTTGACAAGTCCCACGTTAAAAACCGGTTCGATAAGTTTTTTTAACAATTGTTTTTACCACAACTATTGATTACTCAGCGCAACGACCACAGACTTTCTAACATCAATTGTTAAATTTTCAGTACTCTTAGATTTTAAATCTACAATATATTACTGATTATTATAGAATTTCATTGTCTAAAACAAAAGCAATACCAAGGTCCAAGTAAGCAATCATTTGGAGTTGTCAATCAGCTGCTCTGGAAACTGAAACCAAAAGAATCATATGAAAATATTGCCAGCACATTTTACTTTGAAAGTATATAAAAAACGAAAAACTTAATTGTCACTGCCAGATTTTTCATCAAGAGTTGAACTGTTTAAATCACTTTCTATAAGATGATTCCAGTAAATTCATTGACTGTTTTTTTTATCACTTTATCAACTTCATATTGACCTAAATCATTTATCTATTCTATTCTAAATCTATTCCACCAAGGAAAATTAACAACTAAATGTTGTATAAATAAATCTTTTCTTTTCCAAGGTGTAAACGAGTATTCACTGATGAACCTAAAAGTGTACCAAGTAAAAAGGTAGAACAAAAGAAAAAGGACCCAGAGAAAACAGCTCCAGAAAAACAAAAGTAAGGAACATTATTACTTATTATTTTGAATAAAGGTGTTGATCATAGATAACTACAGTCCATTGACATCATATTCAATAACTGTCTCGAAACATATCCTAGTATGTGACTCCTGTGCTTCAAGTCTCACATTCTATTCCTGGGTTGGACCAAATGTTTGTATGATCTACAGACATTTGCTTCGGAGTTTGGGTGTTATATGTATAATATATATCATCATCATCATCAACAGCCTTTAACAGTCCACTGCTGGACATAGACCTCTCCTTTGTAATTGTTAATACATATACACGACTATTTTTTAATGTCCAGAGAAAAAAATATGTGGTATTCAGCTTTCGATACTGAACATATTTATGTAATTAAAACAAAAAAAAATACATGTTAATATTTTCCCGAAAACTACCAAATTTTTGTTCATAACACATGATATAATTCACGACATGATATTACGTAACAAGAAAGTGTCAATGTCCTAGCCTGCGGGTTGCGGGTGCGAGCAGGGTACCTAATACCTACGATGCGACGCGTGCGCCTAATGGCGGCATGCTTTGAACTTTGAACTGATTTGACTGTATTGGGCGATGCGTCGCACACATTGAAACAGAAAATGTTATTCATTGGTAATTAAAATACGCGTGTGTAAAATATTTGGGTGACAATAAATTATGGGCGTATTTTAACATTTTAAAAACCATAATAACTCAGTTGTTTTTGTTTTTTGGGTATTTGTTCTATGGTGTTTTATGTTAGTATATAAGTTCTGTATCTGCCCCTAGTTTTTCTTTGGTAATTGAAAACTAACCGTGTATGTAATAATATATATGTATTAACAATAATAATTATAATATAAATAATTTATCAGTCAATCTAGCTTTCAAAGTACAAGCTCTACTTAGTTTGAAGCTATACTCCAATAGCGTTCTGTGACTGGTTTGTTACATGTCCGATTACTATTAAATGTCATTTTTTTGTATTTTACATTAAACGGTTTTTGTTTTAGCTCTTGTAGTGAAGGAATCAAAATAAATTTATTAAAGACCACAATGAAGACACTGAACAACAAAACAGTAAGTGCTTTGGTCATTTAGGTATTGTTTTAAAGAATATGTATTATTGGTAAAGGACTTTTCTAACATACTGTATTTTATTCCAGCCTCTGCAAGAAAAAAAACCCGCAAGAGTGAGAAAACCTAAAGGCAAACAACCAGATCCAGAACCAGTCATATTGACCTTAAGCTCTGATGAAGAAGATTCTAATAGTTCCTTGATGAGTAATCAGGTAAACAACAGTTTGACAGTCCAGTTTAAACTTGTAAGTGTATGACAATTATGATATTTAAAACTATTAATTTAGTTTCAGCATGAACAATCAATCAGTATGAAGGAACCATCTTTAAGTGAAATTGAAGGTGGTACTCCAGACAGTGGTATTGGCATAGATGCAATGGATGGTAAGTTGCTTATGCATTTTGAATACAGGCAGTCCTCGCACTTACGGCATGTTAGGTTCTCGAAATACTTATAAAATAATTGTTTTTCTTACTTCTATTTATAATTCACTTAAGTACGTATGTAAAAACAAAAACTGTCAAAGATGCAAAAAAACTAATGTATTACGTCTTGATTGTCCGTTGCTCCTGAACTAACTAAACAAAATTAGCAGCATGTGACAGTGCGCTCTGCCGGCCACACGGTAATTGACCTCGCGACAAATGCATTCTCTTATGCCGGAAATCGAAACAATTGACGTATGCTTGAGGAATAGTGTCAAAACGTTCGACGTAACTTGAAACGAAACGACCTAAGTCGAGGACTGCCTGTATTATACTTTCGGTATTTAACAAAAATTAAAAATACTATGAGTAGATTTACTTTATACTCAGTGTCTACATTAATGAAAGGGCAATGACAGGGTTGTAAGAAACTTTTGTATCGCCTTGGGTATCCTTTGTTTTTGTATTTATTGGGCTGGTAATATCAATAACAATCAATCAATTAATAAAATAAATAAGTGTAATAAACAAGTATACTATAATTAAATATTTAAATGTCCTTAAAGTCTCCCAAGTAATATTCCTTTACCAGTCTCTTGAAAGCAGCTAATGTCTGCGCACGTCTGATTGCATCTGGTAAGGCGTTCCACAATCGAACTGCTTGGACAGAAAAAGACTAGTCGAGGAATCTAGTAGTATGTTTCGGCATTCCCAATTTCAAGTTCTCTGATGATCTCAAGAAACTGTGGTGCGTGTCATGCAGGAAGGTAAACCGGGATTTAAGATAGTGCGGAGTAAGAGGATTGAACAGAATGTTGTAAAGAAGAGAGAATGGCAGATGGGTAACCACTTAAGCTGTTTGCGATAATCGGAAACATGATCATATTTACGTAATACAAATATGAATCGTATGCAGAGACTTTGGAGTCTCTCAAGCTTACTCAATTGGTCTTCTGTTAGGTCTAGATAACTGGCATCAGCATAATCAAGGATGGCAAAAAGAAGAGATTGTGTAATAGCAACCTGGTTGAATTTGGTAGAAAATAGCGTAGTCGGCGCAAAGATTCCGCAGCGGCAAACATTTTGCGACTCAACTCTTGCAATTAAGGACCCCAGAATAATGTGGTATCAATATAAATCCCTAAGTCCTTCACCTTGTCACTGCACGGTATCGCGGTGCCATTGCAAGTGACTAGAGGCAGTTTCGTCCAATCGATTTTGGAGATCAATCGCGAACTTCCAATACCTATTACCTAAGTCTTGAATGGATTGATTTTCAGGCCGTAGGTGTTACTCCATTTACATATTATAAGCAGGTCAGCATTGATTGTGCTAACAGCATCAGCTAGATTATGAAATGGTGCCCTGGTATAGATTTAGAGATCATCCGCGTACAGGTGGTAGAAGATAGATCATTTGTGATGGTGTTGATAAAAACAGAGAATAGTAGAGGAGATATGGTACACCGACTGTAGTAGACACCAAGCAGATAATAAATAATAAATTAAAATTTTGGACATCTTACACACAACATCATCTAGTCCCAAAGTAAGCAGAGCTTGTGTTATGGGTACTAAACAACTGATATAAATACATAAACATACTTTTTTTGTAAATACATACATATTATACATAGAAAAACACCAGACCACAGATTAATAAATAGTTACTACGTAACAGATACATCACTCCCATACAAAAGTGAAAATACCTACGTTCTAATAGCCTACAATATCTTAATAATAATACCTGCCACTCAGAACGAGAAGAAATGTACCTTAAGTACACGAACAAAGAGTCGATACTGTGTCGCCCGCCGTTCGGGACACGCGCCAGCGCGTCCTCGTAAGAATGCGCTAGGGCTACCTACCTATGATAAAATTATTGTAATAAAACACATGTTGCGATTCAACCATATTTTTTATTAGTCGATCCAATATGTTTAAGTTTTACATAAAGATTTATATTCTTTTTTCCTTCTCTAAATTCTCTGTTATTAAATTTTATACTTTAAAATATCCTAAAACGCGTAAATATTTAAAGATATAATTAAATGGAAAACAGGAGCAAAGCGACGGAAAATCAACGGTTTAAAAAAAATGTTATATTGTGCTATCAGGCAAATTCATTAAACGTTCTCAAAATTATTTAAAATTACTTTTTCTAACTCCTCTATGTAATTCATCTTTAAAATTTATTCATCTATATTATTTGACTTTTACACCCATCTATTGCACAATAATTATGTGGTTTCGGCATTACGAAGCGTAGAACGGGAAACGAGCTCAGGCGGACGTTTGACGGCCCTCTGTCGAGTTGGATCGTCTACGATACGCCGAGCCGTAGGTATATAGCGAGTGGCATTGAGCGAGTGACGGAGGCCTGCCCAGACTCCGAAACAAACATTTGTGGATCACACAAATATTTGGTCTGACCCAGGAATCGAACCATACGCATACAGCCGCATACGGCAAACATTAGACCAACAAGGCAGTCAACGGTTTTATCAATATTAATGCGCTATTGGCGACCAGACAGGTAGTCAATCGCAGTTGGAGATATGTTGAGAGAGCGCAGTACGCATAGTAAGACATCAGGGTTTACGGTGTTAAATGCATTACTGAAGTCCAGGAGTATTAGTACTGTCAGCTCGCCATTCTCCATGGCAGACCTGGCGTCCTCCGTAATATGAACTATGGTAGTAGTGGTACTATGCCCAGGTCGAAGCCGGACTGAAGAGGATTCAGTAGCTGGTTTGTGGACAGAAATTTAGTCAGCTGAGTTTGGATGAGGCGTTCAAAGATTTTGGAGAGAAAAGGAAGAATGGAAATTGGACAATAGTCGGTAAAGGATACAGGTTTTTTCTTTTTAGGAATGGGTATAATTTCAGCATGCTTCCAAGCCTGAGGGAAAACACTGTAGGAGATCGAATAATTGAGGAGATGTCATAGGACAGGAAGAATTTCATCAAGGATTGGGAGGATCATATTACGGTTTAGACAATCAGATCCCATTGCATTCGAGGTTATGGATACTATGCTCTTCTTAACATCACAACCATAGAATTGACAAGAAAATAGAGAACAGACAGCTTTAGCTACTACTTTACTGGATCTACGTTTTCTACGGAGCTGTGTATATATCGGCGTTGTGCATTCCTACACACCTTACTGCAATGATTCCTAAGGGAATATTTGTCGCTGTTCCTGTCGCTGGGATTCTTTTTAAATTTTGATTTTCTACCGCTTTTTTCTCAATTACGAGACTTTGGTGTCTTCGGTTAGCCAAGGTGACGAGATACGTTTGACCCTCATCTCCAGACTAGGTTTCCTTCGCAGCAATACTGATACCTTATTTCCATTCATTTTTATTGTTGGACAATTATAAGAAAAATCGGCCAAATACGTGTCAGGCCAAGCATAGAATAACAATTCAAATCAAATCAAACCATTTTATTTCAAATAAACCATACAACGGCAGTTTTGAAACGTCAAGTAGTCAGTTGTGAAGCTAATTGTCTGTTCCAATGCGTAGATCCTATGGAGAAGAACAGACAAGAAAATCCATGGACACTCTTTTCCAACATTGTTTTTACAATTTTTGGTTACATTGCTTAAGGCATTTTATTAAATGTGAGGACAATGTAACGATGCTTTAATTGTCTATTATCTACCTCTGGAACCCTTCCGGAGGTAGCTAATAGACAAATGTTATATTTATTTATTTTTGTACAGTTTTCCAAGTGAGTGCATTTAACAAGTTTAGGAGTTATAGGGGCCTATAACTCCTAAAATAAAACTTATTAAAACCGTTAGTTTTCCTTGAAAGTTCAATATATGCGCTACTATCATGAATTTTTTCAGATTTTTTTAAGCCATCTGTTTAGATTTTAGAACCGTTTAGATTAAGATTGGAGGAACGCCCTGTTTTTTGACAGTTTCATCTTTCTAGCACCAACCGTTTGGGCGTTAGGTCGAAGACGGACGGACCGACATGGCGAATCTATAAGGGTTCCGAGTCATAAACTACGGAACCCTAAAAACATTTATGCGCTCAAAGGGATGGTTTACGGTAGCGTTGAAAACACAACTTTTGTTGTTTTCAGACCTCTCGTACGTATACGTATTATCAGCACTCTTGTAAGAAACTCAAAACACATGGGGTTTGGGTAAGAGCATGCTTGTCGGGAACACGATGTTTGTGTTTTTAGCACAATATTAACAGTTGCGCAGTCAGGATTTGTGTACGAAAATACGAGTATGTTTGTTTTTTTTCAGCACTGGCGAAAGTTTATAAAAAAACAAACGCAGCAGCAAACGTGTTGATCTATAAATTTTATTCTACGGTGTTATTATTGTCCTTTACTCATCTAAAGGGAACACTGCGTTTTTCGCTATAAAAAGTAGTATGTTATTCCAGACCACAATTATCTCTATGCCAGATTTGCAGGTCTATTTATTCGTTTTTGCGCGAGTTACTCTAAATAACGTTCATACAAACTTCCTTCTCTGTAATAGTTATTAAATACCATTGCTACGACAATACACGTGAATAAAATTGGAGTGTCTGGTTGTAATTTTAAATTAAGAGTTTTTTAATAAATGCACATAAAGTATTCACGATACTTTACATCACAAAATTAATCTATAATAAAAAACAAATATTAAAAATAACTGATCTAAATTCATATTTTTTAATAATATTAAAAATAATAATAATAATCCTGATTTTTCATAAATACTAGCTGACCCCTCGATTTTTTCAAATCAATACTGTTCAAATTAGTACTGCCTGTGATTGTCGCGTTCAAACAAACTTCAGCTTTATAATATTAATATAGATTTATTTTCATTCATTTTTTAATCATAAGGTGTAAATGAAACTGGATAGATGAAAGTGAAGTGAAAGATTAAACATTAAATCTTTTAACGGCAAGTTTTTGATGTACTTGCTTAAAGGAGCAGCAAAATTTTGGTAAAGTGCTAAAAAAGATGTTTCGATTCATTTATACCTATTATAAATATAGATACAACACGGAAACGTAGCAAATTATTATTCAAATTTAAATAAAACCATCAATAAACAATCCTGTAAATTTCAGATATCAATGACGAATAATAAGGAAGATAAATGAAAAAAATGCCCAAGAGCGTGTCAGGCCACGCATAGATTAATAGGGTTTTGTAGTCACCCAAATGGTTAGGTAGATTTTAAATCGTGTCCAATAGGCAATTGCCATGATAACTTATTATTTTTGTACGAAGTTTTCTGAGTGCATTTTACGAATATGGACTCATAAAATAAAAAAGTTCTCAAAACTGCTATAGTTTTCCTTGAAAGTTTAATATATGGGCTGCTATCATGTTTTTTTTTTTTTTTAAGTAGCCCGCAGTTTAGCTGGGATATCTGTTTTTAGAAAAAAATGCGCTTTCAAGTTGAATAACTCATAACCGGATACCTAAATCGAAAAATGGTTTTAAAAACCTCTCAATGTTTTTAAAAGACCTATCTTATGATACGATGGGGTAGCCACGCGAGAACACACACACAAAAACACCCACTTTACATGTTGTGAAGTAGTAGAGCCACGTTGATTTCAGCACGAATGGGCCGACTCGACCAAGGCAGTACTACCCTTACACAAGACTATCTTAAAAATGACAGCATTCTTGCTGTCGTATTTCGTTGGTGAGTGTGAGACCGGAGGCCCAATTATTCTCCATCATTCTCCCGGCCATCGAAGCCACTATTTTTTTTTTTGTTTTCAAGACGATGACAAATCTCGGGAAAAGAAAACTAATGACAGATTTCGTACCGGACGGAAAATGATGCAGAATTAGCTATCAAGGTCGCCATTATATGGGTCACCATGCTACATTGCCTACCCTCACAACGAGCATGGTGGCCTCTACTCGTGGATTCTACTCATGCTTTCCATCAGGCAGAGTAGTCACTTTGGCAGGGTAAATTATAAAAAAACATGTAGGAGAGGTACCCCAAATAAAATATTTTTTAGAATTTTATTGTAGCACTTCGTCCACGTAGCTGCAACACAGATTCATGCAAAGCTTCATCTTTCTATCACCAACCGTTTGGGCGGTCGAGGAAGGACGGACGGACGGAAAGACATGGCGAATCTATGAGGGTTCAGAGTCATGAACTACAGAACCCTAAAAAAGATATCGTATGAGCCAACTAAATTAAAAGGTTACGTAAAAGCGAACAAAACATACATAAAGTTAACTACGTAAATTAACCAGATAATACCTTGGTAGATAGGTACTAAGCTAATACTTTACGAGGTTAGGTTTATGTAAGGTGCGATCACTTTTAAGTAACCTTTTAGTTTAGTTGGCTTAAAAGAGCAGTTGTGCCACCACGGTTAAAATATGCCACATTCTTTCTTTTTATAAATTTCCCTCCCTTATTTTTCACTTTTTATTAATTATTTTTTGGGTTTAAATAATAACGAAATAAAAAAATCATTTACAAAAAAGATCAAATGAGGGCTATAGATTCAAAAGCGCCTCTATCCCATTTCAAGCTTTTATTGTTTTTTCAACTGCTGGCAATGATATACTACTTCTTACACTGTATATTAAATTAGTTTAGTTTTATAAATATAATTTAATATCAATGCACCACTTTATTCTATTCAAATATGTTTTTAATAACAAGTAGTAGTACAATAAATGGTTTTAGTATTATTCTGGAAAAAAATAAAAAGTGGATAGAAGCGGTTTTGAATCTATACCCCTCAAATCTTCTATGTGAATTATAAAAGTAATATGGAAAAAAATAAACTCCGCAACAAAAAATTTCATCGAAAAATTGGCATTTTTCAAATGCTTGTAACTCGGTCAATTTTCTTAATATTAATATACTTTTTTCTTTGTTTTATAGGGAATTTTGTGTACTTCAGGAAAAGATAATGTCCAATAGCTGCAATGTCTTAATCTGGCCTACCAGCTTTTCTTTCTTGAAAAACACAAAATTTATACGTTTACCTGGGTTACCCATACCCAAAGTTTTTTTTAATAAAACTACAACTATCATCTAAAAGTACACTTTCTAACCAGTATTTACAAATAAGTAGTAAGTAAAGTTTTTACAAAAAAGTTCCCTTTAAAGAGGAATTTCTCGCAAACGGATACCTAAATCGTAAAATCGTCTTAGAAACCCTGTATTATTTTTAAAAGACCTGTCTAATGATACCCCACACGATGGGGTAGCCGCGAGAAATCCCAAATAAAAATATTTTTCATAATTTTATTGTAGCACTTTGTCGACGTAATTACAACGCATATTCGTGCAAAGATTCATCTTTCTAGCACTTACCGTTTGGACGGTAATTCGAAGACAGACAAACGGACGAACATGACGAATCTATAAGCCCTTTATAGGTTCAGAGTCGTAAACTTCGGAAACCTAAAAAACAACTAAATAAAAGCATCCCACTTGTTAAAATTTTACTTAGTTTGCAAAATGTCTCACCCGTTGACTATTAATTTCGAAAAAAAGTTATTATGTAACGATTTCACGTTCGTTATTTATGCAAATCTGTAAAGCAGGCACCACACTTCGTTATGCGCTATTCGTTATGTGTCTACGCCGTATTCGCCCGAATATTTGTTATGCGCGCAAACAACAAACATGCCACCATACTTCGAACTGGTATGCCAAATAAGGCAAATATGTGTGTTGTAGAGATGTGTCATTGTCATTTTTATGGTGAACGAAACGAAACCATACGAACGAACAAAACACATTATTTTAATTTTCTTTTTATTTTATTAAATTTAGAGAAACAATACTTAAATGAAGTCTAATTATTTTGATCACATGATAGACTAATTTAATCGTTCAATCGATTTATCGTATTTCAAAAACTGTTTTATAGTCTATGGTTGTTAGATAAGCACAGGGCATTGTCATTTTTAATGGTCAACGAACGAACGAAACATATTATTTTAATTCCCTTTTTATTTTATTAAATTTACAGAAACAATACATAAATGAAGTCTAATTATTTTGATCATATGATAGATTCCTTTAATCGTTTAATTGATTTAACTATTTCAAAAACTGTCTATAGTCTATGGTTGTTAGTTATGCACAGGGCACTTCACTACCCGTCCGAAGTGTGGGCAGTCGATGCGTGTATTCGCCTTAATCGTGTCCTTTGAAGTGTGTCAAAAAACCGACAAGTCGACAGATACGCGTATTCGCTAATAAAGCGTACGAATAAAGCGAATATTGGCGAATATACTCTCCACACTTCGCCGTATGCGCGCGAATTACCCGCATAACGAATAGCGCATAGCGAAGTGTGGTGCCTGCTTAATGTAGAGGCACACTTAATTAAAATATGGTACACAAAATTACATATTTTAGGGTGGCAACATTAATCTTCGGCTTCGGTGAAGAAATGAGAATATATTCTCGATACCGGCATTTTTAATCTGCATTTGTGTGTCTGACATTTTGATTTAGTATCTGTGACTCCTCGTAAGGATCATCGCAATGCGTATTGCGAGTTTTTAGTGTTTTCTTGTCATTGAATCAGTTAATTATATTAAGTAAAAATGTTTTTGGATAATAGAATTCACAGCGGAGGTAAATTATTTTAGAACATAAATTATTTTAAATTCGTTCTAGTACATATTACATACGGCGTGGCCCTGACAATAGCCCAAGTTTATATTTGTTATTTTTTAACTTAATACTAATAATTTATTGCTGAGAACAATACTTTAAACAAAACAGGCAACTATTCTATGTATATCGACTTGTTCAGAGAATCGTCAATTGGCAAATATCTAAATAAATACTAAAATAAGTGGTATTAAATAATTAGTACTTATTAATCAATAACGCTTGTTATCTATATAGGTAATAACTAAATAAAAATAAACAAGATGTTCCCCTATATTGAATAAAGTTTATTATTCTTCACTTTGCTATATTCACCCATAGTTTTACTTTCATATTTAAAGACAAACTTCACTAAAATTGTAAAATACTTGGGAGGGAATCCTTTTTTTAACATTTTTACATACCTAATTGATATAAAAGAAATAAAGGCTGTCAGTGCCGCTGCTGAAAATAAAACCTTATGGCTATGGTAGACTGCACTCACTTTTAAAATAAAATTATGCACCTGAATGAATAAAATAATGGATCCTTTCTTTTTAAATAGATGACTTTAGTTATTTATATCTCTCATTGTTTAAGTCTGATCGGGTTCCACTGAGTATCAAAATCCTGACAGTTGTTATTGGTTGATGCAGTTTCAACCTTAAATTTTGTGATTACTTGAAGTACTGTCAGCCTTCAATTTTATTCAAAGATCATTATCCAAATTTACCCAGTCTTTTTACTACACCTATTATTACTATTAATTGCCTTATTTCGTTTTTATAGATTGTAGCCGAGAAGAGATTATCAGCCACAACTCACTACAAGTTACTTCCCTTAATTGTCGAACAATTCGCATTGGGTCATACAGATATACACCGAAAGAAAAGGTAAGTATTATTCATTTTGTTTTATAGATAGACTGGCATACAAGTACTCAATGTGACTATCCTAGTCCTACAAACACACATCACACACACATACACACACACACTAGTTAGTATGTCGGTTGCCTGGAAGAGATTGCTTTTAGCGATAAGGCCGTCCATTGTACATATCTAGTAATAAAACTTTTAACTGTAAAAAACTGTATTTGGTGTGCAATAAAGTATATTCTATTCTATTCTATGTCTGTTATCATCTAAATTTAAATGAGTTCCAGTGCCATGCAGTTCCATAACAAATCCAATAATAATATTTATATGTTAACTCTTACTTCATTATGTATGTAGAATGTAGTAAATTAAACATGTTTCATTATAAAATTAACGTTATTAATGTTATAGAACTTACAAAAATTATGACTTTTCATTGTAACCTGTTCAATAATGCATTAGTGAAGATTTCCAAAACATTTTTTATAATAGACATGTCGGATTACAGGGGGTGCTGGATTACCTGGGGTTCACTGTATTTAGAAATTTGTTAGTGTCAGTTAAGCTACTCAAGATCAACGTTAATTAGGGGGCGTCCATAAATTACGTCAGGTGTTTTTTTTAATTTTCTGTTATTTATTATTTATTTATTTTATTCAACTCCTCCCCCATACCCCAATCTCACGTGAGATTTTTCAAAATGTGAGTTACTTAAGTAAACCCGTTGGATTTTTATTGTAAAAAGAATAAAAAATTTAGTTCGTGCTTTTATTCATGACTAGTAATCAATTTTGTTGAGAGTTTAATTATAAGTGTAATAAAAATTTAACAATAGAATACTTAAATCGTAACTACTGTGATTAAAAAACTAATTAGATATTCGGTTTTCTTATTTCTCTAATTCACTACATGATTCTCTAATTCAGTCCATGGAGAATCATGCGTGGTCTCGAGAGAGACTATTGGAACCAACATGTCCATATGATTTTCATTTACGAATGAGTTAGTGAATGATCTTAATCGTATTACTTAATCACAGTCTCGCTGAATCACTTTTCGTATTCTATTCTATTGTGTCTGAAAAGTCGAATTGTCAAATAATCTTTGCTACTCACACAAATATAGTTAATTAATCATCAATTAAATTGTCACTGATATTTTAAAGAATGTGAAAAAGTTTTTCTCAGATACAAGACATTTATTGGGCGTATACGGGCATTTATTCCATGTGCCCATTGTGCCTGGTCAATAACCCATCTACATTCACACACGACATCTAATTTTCGTCAATAGTCCTTTGAAAAGACAAAATCAACATTTTTGTGATTTTTATATTACATTTTTTGAATTAATTAAGAAGAAACAGAATTAAAATCATTGTTGCATTGTATTTATGATAACTAAAGTGAAAAACTAAACTAAAAAGTTAGTTTCTGTGTAGAGAGTTGTGGTAGTATTTGACACGTCATGATGAGATAATATAAAGGTGTACATTATATTACTGTTAAACACATTATTTAAGTACATATGAGGATCACTGGATCACAAAAAAACTAATAATGTAGAAACCTGTTTTTTGATTTTGATTGCTTTATGAGGTCTGTTCTTTTTTTAAACTTTACTGTTGCATACATTTGACTCATAGACCGAATTAGTAAGACTAATCATCTTAAGGGATGGGATGTCTTTCCTAATTATTAACATAGCATTTTCAAGGTTCATGAAAAAATTATCTAAATATAAATTATTTAGAAAATTTAATGCTTTAATTTTTGTAAATGAATAAATGCACATGGTAATGTAATGAGGATGACTTACTAGCAAAGATTTTGGTTTTTTAATCCTACTGTCCTAATATTTAGCGAGACATCTAGTTGTCAATGACTGGCATACCAATCTGCAGTACATACCTAACAATCCTTTTGTCGTCCAAATTTATAAGAAAATAGCCAGTCTATTCTGCTATGACTAAAGGATTATCCACTCACTATAAAAGATTAATTTCTATATAATGTAAAGATAGTTCAATATGCCATAATTTAAAAAAAGTTGTTCTATAAAGAAACTATTTATTTCCTCAGGTATACATATCAGCTAAAGGTATGAAAATAGTTGCACCATCACTTAAAAATGAATTGCGGGAAGTGGCTCTGATGATACAGTTGAAAGAAGTTGTTAGAATACTTGTACATTTTGGTAAAGGATTACCTGTAATTTTTTTGTATACCATGAGCAAGTGTGGTGTGTATATAAGAAAAGCATTGGATATGACTGATGAGTCAGGTAATTTGTTTTTGTTAAATAACATTGTACATCTTTTTAAATCACCCTGAAAACAGAAACGAAATTTTGGTTTTACAAATCTCAGATAGTGACAAATATGACAGCCATGCATTTATCAGCAACTTTTGTCTGTTTAATACTGTTGTATGGTAGATAATTATCTGAAACTTTATCAGATAGTGGTGAAACTGGACATTAATTTTACATTCTTATTCATTTAGAAGTTAGTGACTGACTACATCAACAGAGGTTGTAGGTTTTATTCCCACCCAAGACAAATAACTGTGTGAAATTATTTGTTTAATGTCTAGTAGTATGAGATCCGGCTGCAAAATCTCTACGTTCAATGCGTAGTTAATCAAATTCACATTTTTACATACATTTATGATAAGAAGAATACATTGATAACAGGGTGCCAGTCAATAAGTGGCCGAAAGTAATTTTAATTAAATTAATGTTAATTAATTTGCCGAAAAAAAAAAATCGTTTTTAAATAAAATACCATTCACATCATAGCAATGTTTGTATAGAATTCGAAAATCGATGGGTGCCGTTGCACACTCAGCCGCAACTACTTTGCAGCGTAAACAGGTAATAGTTTGGTCTATTTATACGTTCATGACGTATACGCATGTTTTTTATATTAAATTAAAGCTAATTTTTTTTTAAATATGATATATCGCTGCCTGTAAACAAATGGCCGCAAATTAGGGTTGCTAGCTGTTAAACACTCGAATTAACACTTAACGTTCGCGCAGGGCCGTGTCAGACAATACTGACCGATGGTGTTTATACGAGAACATGCTGTGATTTCTGTGATTAAATAATTGTTTTAGCAATCCAAAATACCTTAAATTATCATACAATCAAGAAACAAAAATTTAAGACATTTCAATATTTTTAGTATGATTAAAATGGATACTTAGGTGTCGCCCAACATTGTATAACATGGCGTTATACGTATTAATTAATTTATTATTTCAATTTTGTTTTATGTGTTACTTATTCACACTCATAAATATTAATTTATACTTGATATATTAAAATATACACTATGTTTTAAACATGATTTATTAGTAACAAATTCAATATATTTTAAATTGAAATATGAAGTTTCTTAAAAGGAGAATTGTCAATATTCTAGTCAGCGGAATGATTTTAATGTTCTTTTAAAAAGGTCCGACTACCTGAAAAATTCTACCTGTCTGTACAATTACTAGATGATACTTAGTCGTCACATTTTTACATACAGTAACGTTAAACCTTATATATTTTTAACTTCAATGAAAAAATTTACTTACGGTCAGAGTTTTTCAAAAATCCTCAAATTCTTGTTTATCTTTTGCTTTTAAAACAGTAACATTTTTCCCACATTCTTTATGGTATCCAAAATCATCGGTAGATTGTTGAATCTAAAAAAATATAAATATTGGTTAAAATATCCCATGACGCATGCGCAATGGCTTCAAATACTCGCACAGCTGACACAGGCTATCCTCTTTTAACAAGTGGCGTTGCGCGCTTACTCTTCTTCACTTTAACTCGAATACCTCGAGTATTTCACAGCTAGCAACCCTAATTTGCGGCCATTTGTTCACAGGCAGCGATATATCATCATATTTAAAAAAAAAATGCTTTAATTTAATATAAAAAACATGCGTATACGTCATGAACGTATAAATACACCAAACTATTACCTGTTGGTTTTTTTTTTGGCTGCGAAGTAGTTGCGGCCGAGCAACGATGCAACGGCACCCATCGATTTTCGAATTCTTTACAAACATGGCTATGATGTGAATTTTTTTGGCAAATTAATTAACATTAATTTGATTAAAATTACTTGCGGCCACTTATTGACTGGCACCCTGTTATCAATGTATTCTCCTAATCATAAATGTATGTAAAAATGTGAATTTGATAAACTATGCGATGAACGTAGAGATTTTGCAGCCGGACCTTAGACTATAGGCGGTAGTTTATTTGTAAAATGTATGTATTTAGTAACATATATTTAAGTACTTATGTTTATTAGCAGTCTGGTTATAAGACAGGCTCTGCCTAGTTTGTAATTGATTGTCCATGGGTGAGCTGTGTGCAATTAAACTATTAGGACCATTAAAAATAATTTATTGTGACATATGTTCTTACTGCTTAAATTATTACAGGTCCTTATTACGATCCAATGTCCAAAATAGATCCTTTCAAAAGGATAACACTGCTACCAGAAACTATATCTGAAGAGGCAAAAATTACGCTTAAAGCTTTATTTGGTAAAGTGATGGATGAATTGAATGCTCGGGAAGCTAACGATATTTTAGTGAGGACCTGTCCTAAAGAAAGCAATAATGTTACTAAAATGGTAACAAGATTATCAAGTGCTTCCATTGCATCTGGGATTAAAAGGTGTGTAACATTGTTATAACTGTTAGTGTTCGTTATCCGCAACATTTATTTAATACAAATGTTGACACTAAATTTTTTATGTATTTACTATAGTACATATATTTTTTGCAGCTGCAGTTCCAGTAACAACCCTCCTGAAATTCGACAGATTCTTATTTACCCACCTGGTAAAGGTGGTATTCCTATTAATACTGAAGACTATATGTGCCTAGCTCAAGATCAGTTTTTGAATGATGTAATAATAGACTTTTATTTAAAACATTTAGTGCATGATGTTCTAACACACAGTCAGAGAGAAAAGACTCACATATTTAGCACATTTTTCTACAAAAGACTTACAACCAAACCTAGTAAACTAAATAGAAGTTCCAATCCTCATGAATGGGATAGTAATTTAACACCAGCTCAGAAGAGGCATGCAAGAGTGAAGACTTGGACAAAGAATGTAAACATTTTTGAAAAAGATTATATTGTAGTTCCTATTAATGAAAATTGTCACTGGTTTGTGGCCATCATTTGTTTTCCAAGTTTAGATGGCTGTCGAAGTACTGTAGACAACAGTCCTGTGGCACCACAGGCTATAAAAAAGAGAGGTATGTATATTAGGAATACGAATATAATTTGATTGCTTTAACTAATTAATAAGTTGTATAACATGTATGTTTTTGTAGAACGCAGATCATCCATGCAAATAGGCAGTACAACTATCACACCACTCACCAAACAAGAACAGCTTACATTAAACTGTGATTCTGATAATCTTAGTGAACGTGATGAAGCTGAAGCAGAGGTACTGACGCATTTACTCTATACTGATATGAATATAATTTCTGTTTTGTGTTTCTGTCTATCTCAAATTAAAAAATAATGTATATTTTGTAGGAAAGCGACTTAGATATGCAATGTGATTCAGATGAAGAAGAACCTGAGAAACCTCCTATTGAAAAGAAAATAGAAATTCCAATAATCAGAAAAAATCAACCAGTTAAACAGTATGTTCATTTTATATGTTGTATAGATATGTAAGAACAAAATACTTAAATACTCTGTTGTATAATCGTTTTTTGTAATCACTATAAAGATACGAGATGCAAGTTAAATTACTGATTCGACATTCTTGAATGTTTGTTGATTGTAAGTTAGAATATATCTATTGTTGCAGAGATTATTAAAGAAAAACGATCAAGTGTTTTATTTTGTTTCAGACCCTGTATACTAATATTCGATTCATTAGCAGGGGCGTCTAGATCTCGAGTTGTTGCCACACTGAGAGATTACCTAACTTGTGAATATCAAGCTAAAGTAAGCCTTAATACTTATACATCAAGCCTCCTAATACATATCAAGGACTAAGTATTAATTTATTCTATTTTGTTTTAGGTCTCACCTAACAAAGTTTTTACGAAAGACAATATCAAAGGTAGTTGTCCTAAAATACCACAACAAAACAATTTCACAGACTGTGGATTGTATTTGTTACAATATGTTGAACAGTTTTTTAAGGTAAGGTACAAGTTATGAAACTAGAGAAGGTATTGTTATAGTAGAGAAAAATAAATTCTACCTAGAATATAAACAGAAAATATTCGTAAATATGATATCATAATGGTAGGAATCCGGACTGATAAGGTCATAGCACACTATAACGGCACAGCTGCGGCACGGCTCTGTATTGAATTTTGGCTACCGCTAGCTGCCAGCGCGCTAACCACGCGTTGCCCGCGAGGTGCAAGCTCGCCGTATGCACGCCAACCGCGAGTTGCGAGCTCGCAGTCCGCGCTCCGGCCACGAGGTGGAAGCAATTGTTCATCGCGAATAACACACATTAGGGCCACCGCACACTAGCTACTTTTAGCATCGGCGATCGGCAACTAGTCGCATTTTAGAAGCTAAATACGGCGACCGAACGCTCTACAGTCGCTTTTTAGAAGCGCGACACAGCAGCTGAACGCTACTCTCCGTACGTATTCGGATGCCGGTAGCATCGATTTGGCATTTGAGCAGTCGGTAAAACGCGATGCAGTCACCAAATCGCCGATCGCCGATGCTAAAAGTAGCTAGTGTGCTGTGGCCCTTATAGTACATTTGCGATTGAGTACGCCTAGGACTCGCACGTTTTCATAATATGTATCTCAGTTTACATTGCGTGAACTAGCAATAATCGCTATTGCTCTGGACGAAGAACAAGACAATAAAAGGAGGAGGAGAAAGAGATGTTGGGCGATATTGGGCGTTGTTTCGCTCGCTGGCACCTGGCGGGAGGCTCGCATCGGCGCGCGTTAAGCATGCGGTCTGCACGCTTGATGCATGAAGACCACTACGAACGTTTGTTTTTTCTCTACCACCACTACATACGATTTAAGGGTCACATTCAAATGACAAGCCAATCGCTGGGTTGGAGCGATGCCGTTGCCGTGCTTGCATAGTGTGCGATGACCTTTAAGTTTCGAGTCCTCGAAGGTTTTATTTTCGTTATAATATATAACTGCCTGACTGTAGTACGACTCGTTTAAAGTTCTGTCTAAATAAAATGTTTTTTTGTTACAGGATCCTATTAAAGATTACTTTCTGCCTATAAAACAATTGGCAAATTGGTTTGACGAAATAGTTGTAACTAGAAAACGAGAAGAAATCTCAAATTTGTTAAAAACATTAATGCACAAATATAATCCAGAATCGCATTTGACGTTGCCTGATATAACATTCCCTACTTTAAATGGTTTGTATTGCAAGTAAAATAGTGGTGGTTATTAAATTGGGATAAATTTTTAAAATCTTTTTCTTTTTAAGGTAAACTAATTGAATCAGACGAACAGGAGGATGGCTCAGATGGCGATAAGGGTACCACTAGTAAATTAAAATCTGAAGTTAAGGAGTCTGAAACTGCGACCCTGACATTGGTTAAAACAATGCCAACTGGTGATATTGTAGTTAAACGCAGCTACGCGGACTCTTCAGACACCATTCACTTACACCGTAAAACTATAAGACTTTCAAGTGATGCTGAAAATAGGTATATTAAAAAAGGTGATAACGAAAATCAAATCCTAATTCCTATAAAATTAACTTCAAGTGACTTGGTTAAAGACATTCAAAATACTTTAATAGTTAATAAGAATAATAAAACTTTGGGTGATAAAAAACATGGTGTACATAATCAGAATGTAACCAATTTAAACTGTATTCGACAGAACATAGGAGAAAGTGACAGTTCATTTATTAAGTCTAGAAGAGTTAATAAACTCGATGATGTCATAAATGAAACAAGTAAAAAATTTAAAAAGAACGAGTGTTAAAAGTTGTCTGTCCACATACCATGTCTATTAAATTATTATTAATTTAATGAAGTGTAAAGTTGTTCTATGGACTTGTAAATATTAGGTTTAATACTACTCTTAACAATATGTATTTAATACTGTACCTATTTTATAAAGATAATTGTAAAGATTTAAAATTTACTTGTGTATCATATTAGCTTCCGTAAAATACAAAACTGAAAGTAAATTAAATTGTGACTTTATTTTTCGTTTTGTTATTTTCATTTAAAGTTATCTGATAAGTTAGACGAGAAATTAAATAAAATGAGTATTAATTTGTTTCTTTATTAAGAAATAGCCCTTTAATATATATAGTCCAGGATCCCTACTTTTCCTGTGCGAAAATTCTTGATTGTGGTAGGTAGCAGGGATGAAATATGTTGATTTGATGATTCCCAAAATTTTTTTACTATCTGCGTTTTTTTTTTGTTAAATCTGAATATAGTTAACTAAATTATTTGAAAAAAAAAGTTATTCTACAAATTGTATGGTTTGATCCTCCTTTCAATATATATCGACAACGAGGTCATCAAAAATGATTACTACTGATGTTTTTTTTACTTACTTAATATTTATAGACCAGGGTAAAAGCCTCTTAACCTTTTGGCCGCCATGGTCACATATATGTGACAAACGAAAACTGTCCCTGTACGCCAACGTCACAAATATGTGACAAAAAAGCGGTGCCACGAAATAAAGCCTTTAAACATTACTTTTATGCCTTTAAATTCATATAAGTACCTTAAGAAGAAGCTCTAACTGTTATCTATTTCCATAAAACTATTTAAATTGCTTTATGATATTAAGAAATTTTACTCAAAAAAGAAAGAAATAAACTCTTAAAAAAGAATGTCCTCACACGCCAGAGTCACAAATATGTGACCACTAGTGATGTAGGGCACGTTAGATGATATCGTAAGTTTATATTAAAATTTCTTTAGCCTGTTTTATTTTTGTTGTTAAGTTTTGTTATTATACTTATTATGAAAATGAGTAAGAAAGTAATTAACAGCCGTGCTCGTGAAATGATAATTAAAGTAGACAATTATTTTGTAAAGAAGAAAGAGAACTCTTAGTTATTGATACAAAATATAAGCAGTGCCCTAAAAAATGCTTCGTACACTACTGAGGTTTAAATGAAATGAATAAAAGTTTTAAAATGTCCATCACAAGTTGCTTAGCTTTTTTTTCAAAATTCTACTTGTTACTTTTTATGCCAGGATTATAGAAGCTAGTATTTAAAGGCTATAAACGTACATACTGTTTTACATTTTGTAAATTTTGATATAGTTGGGTGTTTTTCAAAATTTTGCTCCGTTCCGTACAGGTGTCCATTTATTTTCATACTAAATCACGTCACGTCCTGGACGATTCGTATAAAGCGGACTTGTCATCACATGTTTCTTTGGTATAAAAAAAGTTGATTATAGTAGTTTACTAGTACACATTCATTATCTACAACATATTCACTTATAATTTAACACGAGTAGTATATAAAATTTGTGGGTCTTACCTTTCAAAATCAATGTTCGTACCGGACAAACAAACAGACCCGTTACGTACGTCACGGACCGCAAGTATTGACGATTGAATTTCTTCAGTTTTAATTCAAAGGAAAAGAACGAATGAATGATAAAAACATTGTCAATATGGCATTGCTCAAAAATAGTTAAAGCCAAAGACAATGTTATTGTTATTCTTTATAAAATCACACCGCTACGTACAGGACTGTCCGCTGTGGCCAGTTTTTAAAATCCGATAATTTCAGTATTTAAATTAGAAAAATATACTACAACCTTATTACATTTTAATTAAAAACAAATAAAATGAGTTATTTCATTCGAGTAATACTAAAGATATCTAAATATAGCTTAAATATTCTCCAAAATATATAATCAAAATCCAGGATATGATGAAGGACACATAAAAAAGTAGGATAATATTTGGTATTTTATTAAATATTAAAATATGTTTTCCGCTTAAGTCTTATGTTTATCTTTTTTTTACAGTAAGTTAAACATTTTACCCTAACATAAAATAATTTGATACTCACTTCCTACATTTTTGCCTTTTAATCAATGGTCAAACTCGTAGGACATAGCAAAATAGTCCTGAGCAAAATTTTGAAAAACGCCCAGTTGATTATATACTTAACCTATTATTTAATTTTACCGTGTATTTTTTTTAAACATCTCCTTCAACGGAATTATAGAAAATTAGAATCTAATTTATAATACGTGTTTTATTTATTATTAGAAAATATTGTACTCGATAAGCGAGATATTACGTTGCTACATCCCTATTTGAGAAGCACAATATTCAAAAAAATGACGTACCGCCCACGCCAGGTCACAATGTGAAGACAACAGATCAAGAATAGTGTCGTACCTATAGTTATTATATTTAATTAAATTGTCGTCTCATATCTGTTATTACGGTATTAAACAACTCTGTAAATAGTGTTTATCTATTACTAGAGTGGGAAGAGGTGTAATGTTGAAATAAATTCAATGTTATAAGGACATATATTTTGAAATTGCAGACGAAAATAAAAATACAATTCATGTTATCGATAAAGTTTTGGAATCCTTATTTTTTTCGTAGGTATTTCCGCTAAATTTGTGGTCTGGCGTTGAGGGCAAGTTGACCAGTTTTTGCTCTGGCGTTCAAAAGGTTATAAAATATCAAAAACTGAACATAAATTATAGTAGAATGAAACCCATTGTAAAAGGAGGAGAATAGTACAAAAATTAAAGGAAAAATAAATTACGGGCGATCTGAGGTCGGGAAGGGGGAGAGGGGGGGTTTTAAGGGAAAAAAATGGCTTATCTCAATTTCCTGCAAAACTACAAGTCCTATGGAAAAAAGTGAAATGGCAAAGTTGTAGGTAATAAAAAGATCTACATCTTTTGCATTTACACTTTTTTCACATAACCTCAAATTTTATGTGAAAAATTCAAAAAACCAAGTTTTTGGTTTTTTATTTTTATCTTTTACAAATAAAATTATTTCTTAACGAAATTTTGTGAAAACTTAGCTTTTCATGTCTTGAATATACCGTAATTTATTTGATTTGAAATATCTATTTTTTCACCTCATTTTGACTGAATACCGAAAAAAAACCCTAATTTTCAATCGAAAATTTGTCCGTCAAAATATTAGTTATTGCAACAAACAAATAAAACGTATTCAGTCAATTGCCGAAGGCGCGTGGTACGTTTGCGCATGCGCAGGCCATACATCTAGGGTTTTTATTTTCGAAGGTTCGAAGCAAGTTCCCACCCCTTTTTTTTTTTTTTTTTTTCTGTGCGGATATCCCCTCGGATACCACCAGTTGGTGGTTATGTCGGACTCGAACCGACCAAAACCGCACGCCGTCACAGGTACCAGAAGCCGAGGAACCAGGTGTACCCTCGCAAGGAAATCCCTGGGACCCCGACGTACCTCGGGTCACCTACAGCTTGTAGATAGCCCCCTCCTGTGAGAGAAACCTACTGCTCCTTTCCCGACCAACTGAAAGGGGGTGCGCGCTTCTTGTAGCGCTTGCACCGCCGCCCCGGCCTGTTTCTGCTAGGGTGAAAGATGGCCTCATCCGTCACCCCCAGGCGGGCGCTTATGGAGGACGGAGATCGAAGTTCCCACCCCTAACCTTATCTGCGCTTTCCTATCTGCTGTGAATGTTGATGCTCCAAAAAACAATTTGTTTAGATAGCTAAAAAGTCTCTTTACATCTTGTACAGAGACGCAGATAAGAGTAAAAAATGGACTGCTATGTTTACCTCTTAGTGAAAGTTTTTATTATAGAATAATTTTGAAAATAATTGTCTGCTTACTTACACTGTCGTGTAAATTAATAAAGCAATATGTTGTAACATCTTATATACATAATTTACGTTAAATTAAAACAAAATAAATTTCTTTATAATAAATAATATAGGCTTTCAATTTTCAAAATAAATCATTTTAAATGTAATTCTTACTAGCCTAGTAGATGGCGGTAGTTGCACTAGTACGACCCTAGATGTATGGCCTGCGCATGCGCAAACGTACCACGCGCCGGCAATTGACTGATTACGTTTTATTTGTTTGTTGCAATAACTATTGCATTTTATGAAATTCTAATGATAGTGCAATTAGTTTCGAGTAGGGTGCAATTTTTCCACATTGCAAAAAGTACGAAATTCGAAGTATTTCAAGTGATATAGACCTTGTAGCATGTAGTATCTTTATTAATTTTTTACTCGAAAACTAAGAGGGTGCTATTTTAATAATAAATAATTTTGGAAAGTGCTATTTAAGATACGTCGATTGGTATTTTTTATTTATTTAAATATCTCAAATTTACAGGCTGGGGTGGGGGGGGGTCCTGTGCACAGCTAACAACCACAGACTATAAAACAGTTCTTAAAATACGATATACGATAAGTCGATTAAACGATTAAAATAATCGATCATTTTATAAAATAATTTAACTTGTATAAGTATTGTTACTGTAAATTTAATAAAATAAAAGTCGTATACATAGTCCGAGCTGGATGCGAGTAGCCGAGGATCGAACTAAGTGGCGTGCAATTGGAGAGGCCTATGTCCAGCAGTGGACTGCGATAGGCTGATGATGATGATGATGATACATAGTCCAGTCAACGAAAGCATAACTTTGCCATTTTGGTTGAAGACTTGCAACCAACGCCGAAATTTCCGTAAGTCTTCATAGATTAATATACTAAAATTGCAGGGTGCTGCATTACAGGCAAAGCGTGCAAATACATTGTAAAAGGGTGCAAAAACAACTTTTTCATCTATATCTCGCGATTGGCTGGAAAAATAAAAAAAATCCTATCACAAAATTGTAGAAAATTTAATTCCCTACAAAAAAGTGTAAACAAATTTTCACGTATCTCTCATAGTTTTTGCACAAAATGCATTTAAAGGTGCAAAATTAAAAAAAAAATACTATTAATCCTTTTTTTTCATATTGAAGTGATACTACATGTTTCATTGGAATTTCATTGATATGTATCGGGCATTTTTTTTATTTATTTATACCTTTTTCAAATACTTAATAATCTTAGCAAAAAAAAAGTTAAATTTTATTATATGACTAGCTGACCCGGAAAACTTCGTACCGCCTTAGAATAATCATTAAAATATTGTGCTTAGTCTGTTTTAACTGATACTGATAAATTTACAGCAATGACACCTAACGGGCCCCGGCGGTGCCGCCACAATCGCATTGTTCCTGCATTTTTCATTTGTAATATCTTCGAAAATATTAATTTAAATTATATACTGTAAAGGGTCATATTAATCTATATTAGATGCACAAAGTATTTAAGGTACATAATTCGATAAGGATTAATACTGTATTGCTTAAAATCGTTTCATATATAAGCCAATATTTCTCGTAAAAAGAAAGAAAGTATTGTTGACCTTTTTAAGGTGTACTACTACTACCATCCAGACCGTATTCGGCCAAGGCGACTTGGAACTGATCAGCGTGAGCTTCGTTGATGTGCTCTCAGGTGGCTGATATATCCAATTTTCGCAGTGAATGTACGTCTATATTCACTGCAAGTCAGCACTCCCCCGATATAATTATAATAAATGGCCGCCGCTGGTCGGGCTTTGAGCTCGATCGAGCTCATTTCTCCGATGTCTCTCGAACTCAAACACCTTACTGTGAACAGTACGCCTCCAAAGTGGTCTATCCGCCGCAGCAACCCCCCACTGCACAGGTCAAGGTGGCAGCGGTTCATGTGTCGCTTTAGCACATCCTTATACCGCAAAAATTGACCACCTTGCTTTCGTATGCCATCTTGCAGCTCCGAGTAAAAGATGCGCTTAGTCACTCTTTCATTCATCATTCATCAGGCATCCATGTGACATGTACACACCACCGTAACTACCGTTGCATTAGATATGCCTCTATTCCGCCGATATTTGCTCGTCGTAAAACTTCCGTGTTTCGTACACGGTCTGACCAGTGAATGTTCATAATGTCGCGTAGGCATTTAAGATGGTATCTATCTAGAGTGTGGACATGTTTGCGGCAAAGGCACCACGTCTCGGAGCCGTACAACAGATTAGGCAGGACGATTTCCATGTACACAGCTATTTTTGTGCAGAGTTTGATGTCATGTGAACGGAATACCCTGAAACGAAGTTTTCCAAAAGCTGCGGTGGCAGCTCCAATTCTACTGTTCACTTTGCTATCAAGTTGGCCGTTTGATATCAAGGTGCTGCCCAGATATTTAAACTTATCTACCTGCTTAAGTGGAATGTCGCGAAGTTTGATATCCATTGGCGCACCAATCAGCGTATCTTGGACCATCACTTCGGTTTTTTTGACACTGATTTTAAGACCAAATCTACAGTATGACCCATCAAGACTCGTCATAAGCCTCTGTAGACCCTCCGAGGAATTCGCCATTATACACAAGTCGTCTGCGTACATCATTTAGGTAATAACAGCGTAAGACACTTTGGTGTGAGCTTTAAGCCTAGATAAGTTATACACACCACCGCCGTCGGTCCGGAAACGAATACGAATGCCATCAGACAAATCCTGTAAGGCCTCCCTTACTACTGCAAAGTACAAGGCGAAGAGAGTTGGAGCAAGTACGCAACCCTGTTTTACACCGCAACTTACTGAAAAGAACTCGGAATCTTCGCCCTGCACACCGACACAGCATCGCATGTCATCATGCAAGAGCCAGATCATTTTTACAAATTTTTCCATGCATCCCAGTTTCTTCAGGATCAGCCAGAAAACGTCGCAAGGCATGCTGTCGAAAGCTTTTTCTAGGTTTTAAAGTGTACAATACTGTAGTACATTATTTTGATCTATCTCGTAGGGTACAGCCAGCGTTTGCAATGTAAGCGTTAAAAATGGGTTTATTTACGACTACTCTCTTGCTCCCACTAATTCTATTTTTCTACGCATGGGCGTGAAGAGAGCATGCGTGCGAGTGAGACCGCAATTATTCCAATGCGAGCGTAAGAGATACAAATATAAGAGTGGATAGGGAGAATAAGACAAAAATGAGACCCTTGTGCTCGAATAAGACCATACGTTTCCTAATAAGAGCGAAAAAGATAGAGATTTAGACAAAAATGAGACCCTTGCGCTCGCCGAAAATAGTACCATTGAGAACACACACATGCGCTTTTTTTTCTATCTCACTGAGTGCAATGAGTAAGACTGCAGCAGAAAATGCTCAACTAACTATTTGTCACTTACTGACACTATACTCCAAACTGTCTTTTTAGGGATATTTCATTTTTATGCGTTTAACTGTCCAAAAAGTGTTTTTTTACAAAATAAATTTGATTCACTTTAAAGGAAATAATCAATCCTTCATTTTTATGTTCTATTAGTATGAAGAAAAGGCAAGATGCAACAATTGTTGTGAAAAGTATCAATTAGTATGCCTGTATGTATGTATGTAATCCTCTCAGGATTGCATACTAATTGTAGTGATTGGTATGGTAAGAGTGAGGACCTCAGTGAAATGGCTAATAAAACAATCATCACTGTATGTGCAGAAATTTTACAGGATGAAATAAAGGAAACTCGTTACGAAACAAAAAGCTATCTACAACCGGACAAATTCCCTGATAACGTTGTATCAGAAGTACCTCCACTATTAAATTGCTTCATACATAAATTAATATTAAATGATGAAAATATTGTGTCAGATGAATGTCCTTTATACCAAAAATAGATACTATTGCCTATAGTATTATTTCAGCACTTCATCCTAAATCCTTAATATCGTTTCTTTAACTAGCTGTTGGAGCATACATTTATCCCAAAACAGGATCGATGTTAGTTATCAATCTACTAAGCAAACTGGGTGTTTGTACATAATAACACAATATTCAGCTTCATGAATCTTCATCAATAATTTAACCTCAGAACACTATAATTACTGATGCTTTCGTTCAAATATTTCTCTGATAATACTGACCGTAATATAAGCACCTTAAATGGTCAGGAGACTTTTCACTGTTTAGGAGGCATAGCAGTGTACACATCAGTAAGTAGTGCTTGATATGAAGGAACTCCAATCAAGTGTAAAAAGATTTGCAGCGCAATTAGCATCTACAACAGATATCACCGATGAGATTTATGATGAGAGAAGGCCAGAAGGACTTTAATCCAGAAGGATTAAAAAAAAGTCTTGTGGCACTCTCACACACTCGAGGACTGCCGCGGTAAAGCTATTGCATAGCATTTTTTATCAACTTATGCAATTATACTTATTTATTTGTTTTTTTATTTTAAGCAGTATTTTTTTTTTGATATCAATTCAAGTTTACAAAACAATATATACTGTCTTTTTACCTTTTTACATTCTAACAATATTATTGCCAAACAATATAATCATGCTTTTAACCGAAAGACTATGACAACTAAACAGAGAACATAATAGTAATCTAAGCTATCTAATATGGAATAAAAAAAGAAGAAGAATCTAGAATGACTGTGTTGTCAAGGCAATAGATAACGGCCGGTGGCGGCAGCACGCATGCGCTAATCTGCCTATAGAGCACGGAGCCGCCACATCCTTGTCGCACTGCAGTTACAATCATATTCTCTATCCTTTTTTAGGGTGTTAGGTTTTTTCGTTACGGAATTTCTTGATTCGGTCGCCGCGCTCAAAGGCCGCGATAAAAGCTATACAATAGCTTAAAAACATCACATATGCAGATCCTAGTAAACTATGTTTAGGCATTTCACCTCTTATATCACCATCGTACATAACATTTCTATCAGGCATATTAAATTCCTACCGTTCATTAGATGGCCATCCTCTCAAATTTGAAAATTTGCGCTGAATCCGATGGAATAAAAAAAGTATAAAATTAAAATATCAGTTGTCCGAATTGTGACGGATTAAGAATACAAAGTGTCACCACCCCTATTCATTCCACGGATGACGTAAGAGGCAACTAAAGGAACAAAATAAGCAGCTAACATCACTGCCAAGAGAAGGAAAACTTGAAACAACCCCGTCTGGCCCGCGTGGAATAGTAGGCCAAAACCTCCTTTCAAAGGAGAGGCCTACATCCAGCAGTAGACTGTTAAAGGTTGTTGATGGTGATGATAAAAATATCATGTAATAAAATTGAAATGTTTTTTTTTTGTCAAGATTATTAGGTATATGAAAAATAATATGTCCGAAAAATATTAATTAAATCCCAAAGAAACACGTAGGATCGCTTCAAAATGATAAAAATAGATTAATAATAATATTTTTACAATTTGGCACATTTAAATGCATTTTTTGCAAAAACTATGACAGATAAGCGAAAATAAGTTGACACATTTTTGTAGGGGATTTAATTTCCTACAATTTTGTAGTAGGACCTTTTTTTATTTTTCCAGCCAATCGCGAGATATAGACGAAAAAGTTGTTTTTGCACCCTTTTGCAATGTATTTGCACCCTTTGCCGGTAATGCAGCACCCTGCAATTTTAGTATATTAATCTACGAAGACTTACGGAAATTTTGGCGTTGGTTGCAGGTGTTCAACCGAAATGGCAAAGTTAAGCTTTAATTGACTGGACTATACAATTGAATCATGTAATATAAAATTATTACAATCTATCTATCAATCAGACTCTTCCTCATAATTTAAACTAGACTAGTCAGTGAGAACTCCGTTGTATTGTTTATATGTATAAATATTTCTTATTTAGTGATTTATCATTTACACTTTCAATTATTTCATATACAATTAAAAAAACTAATTAACGAATAATAAATATATAATTAAATTGATTGAAAGTTCTTCCTAAATAAAATTGATTTTAATATTTTTAATTTCAAATCGAATCGGTGACGTGAGGGCGTCACTATTTTTGAAATTTCTTGACCTGTCAAAAAGATATTAAACGAATGGACAGAGTATAGCGAGTTTTTTAATTTCTGTCTACATATAACGCAACTGTTTTATTTAAAATGCCTACTGAAAATGTAGATATAGGTTTCCTAGAAGAAAAAGACAATTGGCGTTTACATCCAAAATTTTTTCCCAGCAAAGTAGGAGGGAAACCAGCATGGCTGGATCTCAAGAACTTATCTCATCCGAATGAATTGACTTGTAAAAAGTGCAGCGACCAATTAATTCTCCTTTGCCAAGTGAGTCCATTAAATTGAATTGAACATTTATAATTTATTAATTATTCTTGTTTACTTTAGCTCAATAAATAATGAAATTTCAGATATATGCTCCCTACGAAGAACTTACAGACGCCTTTCACAGGACAATATTTCTGTTTGTATGTAGAAATGGAGCATGCTGTCAAATAAATGCATCAGATAATTTTTTAGTTCTACGTTGTCAACTACCACGTCAGAATGACTATTTTTCTCATGAGCCATGTGAAGAAATAGAAAATCAAGTAAGAATTTTGAGTACCGAAAATCGTGGTATTTTTTTTAAAGACTGCCTTGTTGGTCTAGTGGTTAGCGTATGCGACTGCTAATCAAGAGGTCTCGGGTTCGATTCCCGGGTCGGACCAAATGTTTGTGTGATCCACAAATATTTGTTTCGGAGTTTGGGTGTTTTCTATGTATAATATGTATGTATTTACAAAAAAAAAAAAAAAAGTATGTCTATGTATTTATATCAGTTGTCTAGCTACCCATAATACAAGCTCTGCTTAGTTTGGGGACTAGATGGCGTTGTGTGTAAAATTGTCCATTGTCCAAAAATATTTATAGCCAGTTACAGTTATTTTAAAATAGATATTTATCTTACTAGTTTTTATTTTTGACTTAATATTTTTCTAAACAAACAAAATAAAGCAAAGGAAAGATACTTATTATTCCACAAAGAAGATGGTCATCATAGATGTAACAGCCTAGTTTTAATTATTATCTATAATGTCCGTCTGTCAAAACTCATACCGTTTTAAGGTAAATTATTAATGCTACAGAAAATAGGTGATGTGGATGAGTGCGTGTGTTAGCTAGTCTAATAAATTATTATTGATCCTATTTTTATTTCATTGTGTACAATTAATCATTTTCTTTTATTGCTTAATAATGTATGCTTAATTTCTAATAAAAAAAACTATTTAATGTTGGATCTAAACTTACATGGTTGTTTTAAGTAAATTTTTTCTTTTTTATTTTACATTTTATTGAGTACTAGCTTTAGCCAGCGGCTTCTCAGGTTCTAAACTATTTGAGTTCCAAAATTCATCAAAATCGGTTAAGTGGTTTAGGTGTGAAAACGTAACAGACAGACAGAGTTACTTTCGCATTTATAATAGTAGGGATGAAAACAATGGTATGTTCTCGTAAAATTTACTACTACAATAACACTTCAACAACACAATAATTCATTAGTTGAAGAGCTATGAGGGAACAACTGAACAAACATACACAACAACAAATGAACATACACATACTATATGACCTACAAAATCATAACCCTTCTTTAGCTTTGCTGTAGTGGTTGACGTACAAATTATGTTTAATGTTCTGCAGGATTTTCCTATGGAAAAGTGGCCCAAACTATGTGATGTATGTGGAACTAGAGCTCCTTCACACTGCGCAAAATGTAAGAAAATTTATTACTGCAGTCGCAAACATCAAGTACTTGATTGGCAAAAGGGCCATAAAGAAATGTGTTCTGAGTTACAGGTATACTTATTGAAGAGTACTTATACTTAATGATACCAATATGTAATAGTCATATCTAGCATTAGTTTCAGTTTTATGAAATTTATACTTTAAATGCATGGTTTATACTGTACACACATCTTCACCACATCTCTTCTATAAAAGCCTTAGATGTAAATTTTACAAGTGTATACCTTATAATTATCCTTTGTATTTCAGACATCAGATACACATAAACCCAACAATTTTAAAGTTACACAGGCAGGAAAAGCTTTGTTATTCAAAGAATGGGAGCTTATTGTTGATGAGGAGGATGAGGTTGGTATTATATATATCTAAATTTTTAACATGATAGCTTTTATATCACAGTAAGAAATTGTGTTTCTATAGAAAACATGGTCTGAATCAAGCATTATCTTTATCGCCCATGGCTTCGCCTGCGTATATGGCGGTTATAGCAGTAAAAAGTAACCTATGTCATTCCCTGGCTCTAGGCTATACGGATACCAATTTAATTTAAATCAGTCCAGAACAGTTTTGTCGTGAAAGCTCTACAGACAGGGTACTTTCGCATTTATGATATTAGTAAGGATACGGTAAATAGCTACTGCACTCCTTCATGTCAGAAGTAACATCAATCTGTGCCATTGGAAAATGTAAGAAAATTTATTATTGCAGTCACCAACATCAAGTACTTGATTGGCAAAAAGGCCATAAAGAAATGTGTTCTGAGTGACAGGTATACTTATTGAAGAGTACTTATACTTAATCAGACCAATATGTAATAGTCATATCTAGCATTAGTTTCAGTTTTATGAATTTTATACTTTAATGCATGGTTTAAACACTCAACAGCACTAGTACCATCAGTAGTACTTTAGTGATTAAACATAACAATTGTTTTCAGGACGACCCCAAAAATATTGATGAAAATCAGGAAATGGAAAAGTTAAGAAAGTTAATGCAAGAAAAGAGAGCAGGTACATTAAGTAATGTCAGTGAAGATGAATTAGAACAATATACTATAGCTCAAGCTGAGGACAAGGTTTTTAATAAATTCAGTAAAAGGATTAATAGACATCCAGATCAAGTTTTGAGATATGACAGAGGAGGTCAACCTCTTTGGATTACTGCTAATGCTGGCAATAGTGTTGATGATATTCCAAACTGCCAGTACTGTGGTGGTGAAAGGCAATTTGAATTTCAAGTAAGTAAAATCTAGTTTCACATGCTAAATTAGAGGCTTTGAAAGATTTTGTATATGTTAAAAATTTATAAATACTCATATATTAATAATTTAATTAATAAAAAATAATAAATTAAATGGTATCATGGTTTGCATCTAATAACTACCATAAAAGTATCGTCAACTATAGAAATATAATACAAAATAAATGTCTGTTTTTTAATTTTATAATGAAAATACTCTGGTCCATCTACGATTCTAGCCTTATTATAAATCAGGTAACTATAAAAATTAATTGACTGACATTGTTTTAATAGACCAGGGTAGAAGCCTCTTAAAATAACAAAAAGTGAACATAAATTATAGTAGGATGAAACCCATTGTAAAAGGAGGAGAATAGTACAAAAATTAAAGGAAAAATAAATTACGGGCGATCTGAGGTCGGAGAGGGGGAGGGGGGGATTTTAAGGGAAAAAAAATGACATATCGATTTCCTGCAAAACTACAAGTCCTATGGAAAAAAGTTAAATGGGAAAGTTGTAGGTAATAAAAAGATCTACATCTTTTGCATTTACACTTTTTTCACATAACCTCAAATTTTATGTGAAAAATTCAAAAACCAAGTTTTTGGTTTTTTATTTTTATGTTTTACAAATAAGTCCGTGTGGTGACGGATTAAGAATACAGAGTGTCACCACCCCTATTCATCCCTCGTGGGTGTCGTAAAAGGCGACTAAGGGATAAACTACGCAAGACAACATCAATGCAAAGAGAAGGAAAACTTGAAACCAACCCTATACCAACCCGTCTGGCCAGCGTGGTATAGTAGGCCAATACCTCCTTATCAAGGAGAGGCCTATGTCCAGCAGTGGACTGTTAAAGGCTGTTGATGATGATCTCCCTCTTCCCGACCTCAGATCGCCCGTAATTTATTTTTCCTTTAATTTTTGTACTATTCTCCTCCTTTTACAATGGGTTTCAACCTACTATAATTTATTTTGTTTTCAAACATTACAAGCACTGGTCTATAATGATTTTTTTATGTATAATTTCAGATAATGCCTCAGCTTCTAAACTTCATAGATGTTGGCATAGAACTTAACAGCATAGACTGGGGTATACTAGTAGTGTACACTTGTAAATCAAGTTGCAGTAAGGGACCAGCTTATAAACAGGAGTTTTTAACAAAACAAGATTTGTCAAACTAATCTACAATTATATTTTTAATATAATCATGTTATAAATATACCATTTTTTATTTTATTTATCCTTTACTCATTTCTTTCCATATTCCTCTGACAGATATGTCATCAAATCATTTAGACCACTGAACTCTGTTCTAGACTGTGGTGGATTATTCCTGGGCAAAATAGGTAGGATATTGCCCATTTTTTGTCTGAAGTCTTTCAGCTGTAATAATAAATAAATGGTTAAAAGTGTACACTCATCACATATAAAAAAATATTATATTAAAATATTTACATCTTTAGCTCCAGAAAGTTTCCATACACCATAACATAAACATGTAGTGCCAGTTATGGCATATAAGGTACCCCAACTGAGTGCTCTAAGTGCGAGTATAACACCAGCATCTGCTAACTCCGGGCTGCCATGTAGTCCTAAATTTTTTTAAATATTAGAGTTCAATGTTGTTTCAAAGAATTCCATATAATTCAATATAAATGGTATTAGTGTTATAGTCACAATTGAATAACCTTTGCTAAAATACTTTGGGTCTGCTTTCTTAGCTGTAGATAGTGTCGCACCAAAACCTACAAATGCAGATATTCCGGCAATTGTAGCGAAGAATGCACCAGCTGAAATATAAAGTGTAACTAAGTTCTTTGATGCCCTTAATAATATTTTTGATTTATACATATATACATTATAAGATCTATCATATACACTTTCATAATTGCTTGTGATTAGGTTATTTATTAACTGCCTGTGGGCTTATAATTTCTGTTGTTATTTTAGTGACTGACTAGCTTTACCTTTAATACGTTGAAGACGTTCTTCTTTTTCCAAAGAAACTGTATTCCCATTGCTTGTCATATTCTTCGTTGTTTATGTCATCTTCACTTTAAAGTTAGAAATTATTATTCAGCTTTAAGTACTAGGTTATAAATATAATACTAAAGGCACCATCTGAGCTCTATCGTCGCGATCGCAATGAGTGATAGTCCCGAAAAGAAAGAACATTAAAAGGAGCTGCAGATTTTAAAATTAAGTAAATATTTTGGCCGTAAGTAAAGATCCCTTAACCATGTGTCACTTTGACATTTATCTCATGTTATTGCCATGCCATGTCAACCTTTTTACAATCTAGCGTACAAACCTAAGGTATAAACTACAAAATTTGTCAATAACTTTAGTTGTTGCTTGCTATGCATTGCTATTTTTTAAATAGTTGGAGCTAAATTTTCATATTTATTTCAAACCATTCTATAAGTATTCTATCAGTCGACCTAGCTTTCATAGTACTAGCTGATGGCAGTCCCGCCTCTTAAGCAGGCACCCCACTTCGCTATTCGCTATTCGTTATGCGGGTTATTCGCGCGCATACGGCGAAGTGTGGAGAGTATATTCGCCAATATTCGCTTTATTCGTACGCATCGAATAGCGAATCGCATATACGTCGACTTGTCGGTTTTTTGACACACTTCAAAGGACACGAATATGGCGAATACACGCATCGACTGCCCACACTTCGGACGGGTAGTGAAGTGCCCTATGCATAACTAACAACCATAGACTATAAAACAGTTTTTGAAATAGATAAATCAATTAAACGATTAAAATAACCTATCATATGATCAAAATAATTTGACTTCATTTAAGTATTGTTTCTGTCAATTTAATAAAATAAAAAGGAAATTAAAATAATATGTTTCGTTCGTTCATTGACCATTAAAAATGACAATGCCCTGTGCATAACTAACAACCATAGACTATAAAACAGTTTTTGAAAAAGAATAAATCGATTAAACGATTAAATTAGTTTATTATATGATCAAAATAATTAGACTTCATTTAAGTATTGTTTCTGTGAATTTAATAAAATAAAAAGGAAATTAAAAGAATATGTTTCGTTCGTTCGTATGGTTTCGTTTTGTTCACCTTATAAATGACAATGACACATCTCTACAACACACATATTTGCCTTATTTGATATACCAGTACGAAGTGTGGTGGCGTGTTTGTTGTTTGCGCGCATAACAAATATTCGGGCGAATACGGCGTAGACAAATAACGAATAGCGAATAACGAAGTGTGGTGCCTGCTTTATTTATACGTAGTGGTAGTGTTACATACTCTTTGGTACTAGCTCTGCTTAGTTTAAATCTAGTAGTTGTTTGAATCTAATTGTCTGAAATAAAATATTAAGTTAAATTAATTTAAATCACAACTTTCACATCTGGCAATGGTAAGACAAAGTTGAGATTGACAAGAAATGCCAGGCTAAGTTTTACTTAAAAATAGGTTATATTTTTAAATTCCTACACTATCAATCTATAAAGATAAGGCAAACCTAAAAAGTACAAATATTTGGCAAGCATACTAATTTCAAAAACAATGAAAAGTAAAACTAATATTGTAGAATTGTTTGATGAGGCCAAAACAAGTGATAATTATTTAAAAGTATGTGCACCAATGGTTCGATATAGCAAAGTGCAGTTCAGAACACTTGTTAAAAAGTAAGTTTTGTGTAACCATGCGTCGAGTATTTATGGTTATCATTAATGTAGCATATTTAATAGTTTTAGTAACATTATTTCTTTTATAACTATAATTTGTAAAGTATGCCTTTACACATCAATTTTAATTTAATTGTCTGGACCGTTGGTCCAGTGGTTAGTGTTCTTAAGCCAGAGATCGTGGGTTCGATTCCCACCCGAGACAAATGTTTGCATGATGGACACAATTAAGTACTCGACACAATTATTTTGTGTCTGGTATGTTTATCACCAGTTTATTTAATATAATATCGGATCTGCCTAATTTGGGATCATAATAACATGTGCTTAGTTAGGACATGTGTAAGGTGTGTGAAGTTATTGATATAAATTAAAAAAATAATTATATTAACATTGCCAAATAAACAAATAATTGAATTTGTTGCAGCTATGGAGTGGATCTATGTTTTACTCCAATGGTATTAGCAGATTCCTTCTGTCAAAATTCCAAAGCTCGCAGTAGTGAGTTTTCCACCACACTGAATGATACACCCTTAATAGTACAGTTTGCAGCTAATAGTTCTGATGCCTTTGTTGATGCTTCAAAATTGGTATATTCATATGCTGATGGTGTTGATTTAAATTGTGGCTGCCCACAAAAATGGGCAATGAAAGATGGTTACGGCTGTGCACTTTTGTCCAAGCCTGAAACTATATGTGAGTTAGTAAAAGCTATAAAAAGTAATTTGCCACACAACTTCAGTGTATCAGTTAAAATAAGGTTACTAAAAGAATTGAAGAAAACAATTAGTATGTGCCAACAATTAGAAAAATGTGGAGTTAACTTTTTAACTGTTCATGGAAGGACACCAGCACAAAAAAGTGGTGATAAAATAAATACAATAGGCTTACGAGACGTAATTGATTCAGTCAAAATTCCAGTAATCGCAAATGGTGGTATCAAGACATTAGAAGATGCAGATAATTTGTTTCAAGAAGTAAAGTGTAGTGGAGTAATGGTTGCCAGTGGAATTCTAACCAACCCAGGATTATTCAGTGGAGCTAATAAAACACCTCTTAGTTGTGTCAAGTTGTGGATGGATATGAAAGATAAGGATATAGATAGAATAACATTTCAGTGTTACCATCATCACTTAGTGTTTATGCTTGAAAAAGTTTTATCAAAGCAACAAAAACTAGTATTCAATCATCTAAGTACATTTGATCATGTTGATAAATATTTATATGAACATTTGATTGATGGAGTGAATAGCTTAGATATTAAGTACAATTTAGATGAATTTGTTGATTGTGAATATTCTGAAGAAATCACCTCAAAGCATTCTAGTAAATGTAGGTCTTGTGGTAATAGTATATGTTATTGCATATGTAATAAATATGATTCTATCTTAAGTGAGGGCAAGTATTTTAAATCATGTGTGAAAGAAGGTGATTCCTTGGATTATATGGATTGTAGTATTTTTGATGTAGTTAGTTAAATAAGTTTAAATATATAAGTTTTTTGACCAATTATTTATTTTTATTTAATCTATTTAATATGACCACAAATTGTGTCAAACATGTTTGATCCTCAATCAATCAATTTTCCTCTTCCTTGTCTTTTTGATGTGATTTATACAAATGAATACACTTGAAGTATATATTTGTAATTTAAATTAACAGCTTTCAGGATATTTTGGTAGCATAGTGGTAGAGTGTGCGACGGCTATGCTGAGGTTTCGGGTTCGATCTCTTGCTCAGACTAGAATTTTGCACAAAAAAGTTACAGTTCAATACAAAATAAAATAAATATTTATGGTTGATATTTTTATTAGACACAATATTTTGTGCCTCCCAAACTCTTGAGTTCCCAGGGCCCACCGCAGACGGCCCTGCTCGGTAGTGGTAGTTCGGATAGCCGTTCCACCGGATCAGGAGACTTAGAGAACATAGTTTGCGCGCTCACTTGTATACTATAATACCTCCTGCGTGATTGGCTAGTTTCCGCGGAAACTGGGTGCTGTTGCAGTAATCAGCTAGAAGAACGTTATACACAAAAATCATACAAGAGAAAAAAATGTCTCCTGTATATTGCCTCGCTCGCGACAATGCAAATTAATTGAATTTTTAATTGAATAAAATGCACAATAGGTGGTTAGGTAGGGTAGACCGTACCTTAGAAACTGCAATTTGCATATTTAATTATAGGTATATTTTTATTTAATTTATTATTTTCGTGAGGCTTGTAGTTGATCCTGGCTAATGTTCTACCGAGGTGGTCAAAATGAGCTTCATTTTGTGCCTTTTGGTCTAATCCAACTTAAACTTTTTAAAGAAGCATAGGTAATAGTAGTAGATTTGTATTTAAATTCAATGCCGACTTGAGATTAAAGTTGTAGTTGTAGGTGTTTAATAAAATGCTAGTTAATAAAAGCAATTTATATATTACTATGAATAAACATAAACCGAAGTTATTTTGATGTCGAAGGCTTCATATATTCTGAAAATGTCGCCTGACAAGTTAGGTTTTTCATCATTGATCTCACCTAAAATTTCCTCGTAGCATGCCACTAACTTTTTATTTCCAGTTTTGTAGTAGAAACGCGCTCTTCATTGAGGCTGATTCTTTTTGGGATTCACGTAAAACGGGGTAGCGTCGAAGTATGACTTAGTACTAAAACATTATCCTAAGCATAATTTAGCTCACATCTTGTTATTTATAATGTTAAATGTAGCTTCATGTCGTATCAAAGAAGCGTAACGTCATGTGTGCTTATCTTTCGCTTAGGTACGTAAACACTTACATTGGCTCTTGGTTTTACTCGTTTTCTTTGCCTTGAAACTCGTTATTTTTTGTACAAAAGATCAAATTAAATTTCGCGATATTTGGTTTTCATTGTGGAGGTATCGTGTTCCTCCAACACAAAGGGAGGATCCTCCGACCAGGCGAGGTGATCATACCTGGCGGGCCACTGCCCAACAGTTGATGTTGGGATGTTCTACATATGCTAATCGGCGCGAGAATTTCACTTTCGCGTTTCAGGATTAGTAGTTACTCCGTTTTGTTCATTTCGTGTTTTCTTCATAGTTCAGTATTTCTCCGCTAGATGGCGCTGTTGTATGTTTAGTCGCGCTGTATGTGGAAGTCGCGACATCATCTACTTAATCAAATCAAATCAAATCAAAGCATTTATTTCAAGTAGGCCAGTTACAGGCACTTTTGAACTGTCGAAACAAAAATGAAAATTAAATGTAGCTCAATGATATTATATAGAAAGATAGGTTACCTTCATACTAAACGGCGTTCGATATTGTTGCGGTATGACATGACGTACTTATATAAAGGTGTATACATACATTACGATTACGAATGCAAAAGATAATACGGAATGCATGGTAAAGAAAGAGATAGCGATCTCTTGCGAGTTGCACTTACACTCACTAGTAAAATTATGGACTAACTCGTTAAAATTGATACAGATATGACATTGAATATCGCCATTTGCTAAAAGAACCAATCATCATCATCAGAAACATCATCTTTATCCTAAAAAGAAAAACTATTTTAGTTGTCATTGTAGATTATTACTTTCCAAGATTATAAACAACATTTTGAATTGTGAAAACACCTTAATTAAATTTAATGTAAAACTAAGGACAGATTTAATCAAACTACAATTTTATTATGGATACAAACAAATTTTACCATGTTTATAACAGGCACTGCATTTTTTTTCAGACGTATGTATCCTTTCGAAGTAGTGTATATAAATTCCTGCTTAAAATGTACGGAACAAAAAGTACTACTTTTCGTAGGCATCAGTGCTGGATTTACACATTTGCCGCCCCAAAGCTTTAAAATTTTTGCCGCCCCTACTGACTCCTAAAATTAGATACACTTTTCACAATTAAGTTAAATCCTTTCTTTAGGAAATAATTAAGTTACGAGATTATTTTTATAACTTTAGATTTTTTAAGCTAAGCAAAGCTTGTTTTTTACTGCACTACTTATAAGGTTTGGTAAGCTAAGGAAGATAGGTAAGTAAGGGCCCGATACTGCTAACCATGCACCTTTTTTTTCGCGGGGAATGCTTTTCGCACCATACCCTCCGCGGGGGAGACGGAGGGCGTGTATGGGACTCCCGGCGAACCGGTCTACCCACTGAACCCCGCGGCGGCCTACCTCGGCAGTCGGGAGGAGCTCCAGGAACGCATCAGCGACTTCTGGAGTCCCCACTGCCTTACCCCATGACTGGGGTACATCTTAGGGTAATCAATAAATTACCCTTGGGGCAGGACGATATCGCGCCTCTCACCGTTTTACACAGTAAAAGGCGGAACACCAACCTGCCCCAGACGAAACCCTTCAGCCTCACCGGGGTGTCGCCTGCTCGAGTCGCTTGCAGTGGTCACATTTTCCCAGGATGGAGCCGCAACGACCCTTAGGCAACGATTGGGGACTAGCTGTCTATACCGCATCCCCTTCGCCACCTCCTTCGAGCAGCATCAGCCCTTTCCTGATCCCGCTCTGCGGACTCCTTTTGGAGCATTACGTTCTCACAGAAGGAGACCGCGGCCTCTCACCCTTCATCACTGGCCAGCATTGCCGCGATCAATGCTGGCGGTGACAGGGTTCGTCCGATCTGCCCGACCAGGTCTCGACGCTTGGACTCCCACGCAGGGCAGTCCTCTAGCGTATGCTGGGCGGAGTCCCGGACGCGCAGTGATGGCATTGTGCCGTAACCTCACGTCCGATTTTATTCAGATACTCACCGAAACAACCATGTCCTGTGAGTATCTGAGTCTGAGTCAGTCATCGGTAGGTGACACCGTCGGTCCTCTATATCCAAGCTTTGAAGCTTTGAAGAACGGCTCCAACAGCGCGTTGGCTGGCACAGCCCTGTGTTTCGAGCCGTACCTTCCAAGTGCGTGTGTGCGTTCTGCCGTAGTATTTTAGGCTCATGATCGTAAGGTAGCTCCGTACGATCCGAATGGCCATCAGCCGCTGCAGACTCCTAAGTTGAGCCTTACAGCGGGAGGAACCCGCCAGGTTCTTAGACCAGACGTGTGCCCATAGAGAACCATGGATTGCACGACGCCCAGCTAACTTCTTCACTTTGTCCCCGAGATTGGGCAGCAGACGATGGTACGCCCCTGCTACCCCTCGAACCCGGGGGACTAATCGCCCGAAATGCTCTTCGAAGCTCCACCGACTGTCCAGGATGAGGCCTAGGTACTTTATGTACTGGCCCACCCGGACTTCAGTGTCACCCACTCGGAAGCGCGAGCTGGGTGGTTCCTGGTGCTTACGTAGGCCATGGAAACAAATCGCCTCAGTTTTCATAGGCACCAGCTCACGAATCTTTTCCACAACATAAGCCACTCCATGCTCGGCGAGCAGCAGCACTTCCTCGAAGCGTGACCCTCTGGCCAGTATTAGGGTACAGTCCGCGTGGCAGACGACACTTAGGCTAGAGGGCAGACTGGTGCGAAGGACCGCATCGTATGCGAGGTTCCATAATGATGGGCCCAATACAGAGCCCTGAGGAACCCTGCAACACACTTCCCTTCGATTCTCCACCCCGTTGCGATCCACAAACTTCACCGTCCTGTCGCGCAGATAGGCCTCTATGATCTAACCATGCACCTGTCAACGTCAATATATCCAAGAGTTGGCAGTACTTGGTCGGCAGCGGCAAGACCTGTCCAGGTCGTGTTGGTTATCTGGGCCTGATCCTTGGCGGTAGGTGGCTCTTCGACGTGCACTTCCGACAGCTTGCTCCGAAGCTGGTCGACACTGCCTCCGCACTTGAATGACTTTTGCCCAATTTGGGTGGAGTTAAAGTCGCGACGAGACAACTGTACACGGGAGTTGAATTGATGGCACCCGCTTCAGTGAGACGAGTTCCTTGGACCCCTGCTATTTCAGGTGCAGAGTGGCACACCATTTGGTTTTAAGCGGTTCGATGCCGACATACAGCCCCGTTGCAAACTCCGGTAGTCACACACAAAAAAAAGGTGTTTTAAGTGGTCGCCACGCTGCATTCTACTGCGCCAAGTGTCGTGGGTTCCTACGTGGGAAAACACTTTGTGCAATTCACAAATTGTTGTCCTAAGTCTGTCCTATGTATGTTTGTATGTATAGTTTTATGAATGTTTGTAGAGCCCACCGCGACACAGGATTTATACTCCTAATGCCTAAAAAAAGGTTTTTTTCTGTACCAGTTTAGTTTTTTGGGCCATTTTGCCGCCCCCCTAATTCTGCCGCCCCAAGCTTCAGCTTTTTCAGCTTATATGGTAAATCCGGCCCTGGTAGGCATCCAGTCGTACTCACTTCTTTCCGCCTGAACCATTCTAACCCATTTAATTCTCGTAAGATTGTCACTTGGAAATCTGGTAAATACAAAACAATATACACAGTCTTTTTACCAACATACATTTTGACACTATTATTGCCAAATAATATAATCATCATATTAACTGAAAGACAATGACAACTAAACACTTAGTAGTAATATGACCGTATCAATTAAACGGTACTGGAGGACGCGGAAGATAGGTATGTATTGTGCCTACGATATTCCTTCTGTTTGATTTAATCTATTACGCATGCCTTGTCTTTGTCACACTTCAGTTACAATCTTATCCTCTGTCCTTTTTTAATGCGTCTTTAATAATATTGGATATAATTTAATAATTTCGGTAAATGGGAAACAAAACCGTGACAAAATACAAATATTACGTAGTTACTTATAAATACTTACCCGTGGTATGTAACTCCTTCCTTTTTATTTATTTTGAAACCATAGTTTTTACACCTTCTATAACACACAGCTCGGCATTTTGGTACTAATAAGCACTTCACGGAAGCGCTCTGAGAACGAGTTTATTCGCTAGCTTCTATTAGCCGACTAAATGAAATCACGACGATTGACTACATTTGTCCGCAACAATTTTCGCGCGATAGTGCGATATCTACCTTTTTTTATAATATCATTGATGTAGCTACAGTCCCAGTCACAAGACATAAAAACTGTGAAAGTACTGTAGTTGCCCATTCCCTAGCCTAGATCTCTATGGAGAAGAACGGGCAAGAAACTCCATGGACACTCTTTTAAATCAAAATGTTTTTTACAAAATCTTGGTTACATCATTCATGTTGAGATGGTACATTATGTGAGAACGATGTAGCAAGACGTGCACGTTAAAAGTGTCCATAGTACAACAAAAATACAATTCAAAAATAAAATAATTAATTCAAATAAGCCGTGGCAACTAAGAGATGACCAGTCACAACTGACAGCGCCCGTTCACGAACATGACGCATGGATCAGCACCATTCAACTCAACCATTTTGGAGGGAATTAAATGATCCGACACACGCGCCACCATCAGCGTGACATTTGAGTGAGCATGACATACTCTCAACCGCCAGCGCAGATTCAAGTCAGTATATCTCAGTCAGTATATCTATAATCTGGTATAGAGAAAAGATTTAGGTGGTGGATCGATCGAGTCATAATCTTAATAGTGTTACAGGTTTTATATGGAATCTACAGCTCTGTAAATATTTCCCGTTTTTATGTCGTTACTCCAGCTACCAAAAAAACGTGACGATTTATCCCATACCTATAATCATGTTATTTCTTGGACTTGATAGCAGGTCATGTCATTACGGTCAGTCTGTCGCAGGAACCTCTTTAATTAAGATGTTATCAAAATCCGTCTACATACCTACTATAATAAAGTGAATGTTTGTCTTATCTATACCTACCATGAAGAATCAGTAAAAAGTAACAATTTGGGGTTAAAATAGTACCTATATCCAAAGTAGGTACCTATTCCAAACTTACGAAAACGTTGATTTTGAAACAATTACAATCACTTTAAAGTTTTAGAGAAAAAAAATACATTAGGTTATAGACCTAAAAAATATATATGTTTTTCGACTATCGATAAAATTTGAAACAGAGGCATTTTTAACTAAATATATTTAAATATGAGCGCACGGCGCTGTGGTGCTATATAGTCACAATAAATTCAAACAAGATATTGTTACTTCTTCAACTTAAGTTTCTTTGATTGTAAAGGTGAAGTCACGGGTGATAGTAGGCAAGATAATCAAAAACTTTTTCTAAGAATCTTATTTACGTTTTAATTGCCCAGTTACAATTACGAGTTTATGCGTTACACAGTAGAGTTTAAAAGACCTATTATGAGACCCATTACTTGTACAATAACAGTGAAGTGGTTACATACTCATATTAAAAGCATATGTACGTGGAAATTATACATGCGTGACGACGGTATTAATCACTGCTTCTATTTTTAATTGATTAAATTTCCAGAAAATGGAATTCTCAGAGGATCTCTCAATTCGAACAAAAGGCACATAGTTTCTAGGAAAAGCAATAATAGACTTGTGCAGGTAGGTAGGGTAGCTACTTTATTGTACAGAACCTTTTTTCATTTTCCAACAACAGCTGCTCTGATTTTCTACCGATACATCATAGGTAGGTAGGTAACATAAACAGATTACAAATTTTCTTAAAAATATTTACCAATTACATATACTTATATACTAGCTTTCGCTTTTGTATTTCGATTACCTATTTCCGTAAAAAATAGCCTGTGTTATTCTGAAATTTAAGCTATATTACTGTAAAGTTTCATCCAGTCGTTTTTGCGTGAAAGAGCAACAAAAAGTCGCAGGTACATACATACTCACAAACTTTCGCGTTTATAATATTACTAGGATATAGATACATAAAACTATGTATCTTTCTTCGTTAAGGTAGTCATAATTTATACATAAACAATCCAATGCGCGTCTTATGGCGCTTCTTACATTATTGTACAAATTTTTATGGGTACCTAGGTATTAGTACATTTAAAATTTAAGATGATCTTCCATTTTTGGTAGATGTGGTTACAATGCCCGTTGAGTAGTGTAAAAGATCTAAAGGAACAGATATCTGACTTAATTTGTAGTCAAAATAGTGACTTATTTTTGTAGTCAGGGCTGGATTTACCATATAAGCTGAAAAAGCTGAAGCTTGGGGCGGCAGAATTAGGGGGGCGGCAAAATGGCCCAAAAACAAAACCTTTTTTTTTTTAAAGGCCATACTCACATTTGGAGTATACTCAATCACATTAGGAGTATAAATCCTGTGTCGCGGTGGGCTCTACAAACATACATAAAACTAACACAGAGAACACCTAGACTTAAGACAATAATTTGTGAATTGCACAAAGTGTTTTCCCACGTAGGAACCCACGACACTTGGCGCAGTAGAATGCAGCGTGGCAACCACTTAAAACACCTTTTTTTTGACGAGTGGAAAGAAACTACCGGAGTTTGCAACGGGGCTGTATGTCGGCATCGAACCGAATAAAACCACATGTTGTGCCACTCTGCACCTGAAATAGTACCCTCTGAACCTCTCCCAGTGCTTCCTCTCACTGAAGCGGGTGCAATCAATTGCTTTTCTCTCCATGGCGGCGTACGGCATACGTGGACGTCACCTCCACTGAAGCCTGAAGGCCACTGAAGCGGATGGAGGAGAAAATTTTCCGCCACACCCAGGGTAGCATGACCATGGCATAGATCGCAGAAGGTTGCGACCGCGGTAACCGTGTATGGCTCAGACCGCCAATATCCTCTGGGGTCACCACCAGAGGCGTGCCATATTTTGGGCGGTCAGAGCCGCCGCCCACACCGGTGCATCGTACAGTGCCATAGACCAGACAACTCCCGTGTACAGTCGTCTCGTCGCTCCACCCAAATTGGGCAAAAGTCGTCCAAGTGCGGAGGCAGTGTCGACCAGCTTCGAAGCAAGCTGTCGGAAGTGCTCGTCGAAGAGCCACCTACCGTCAAGGATCAGGCCCAGATAACCGACACGACTTAGACAGGTCTTGTCGATACCCCGCCGCCGCCGACCAAGTACTGCCAACTTACTTGCCAACAAGTTGGACCATAGAGGCCTATCTGCGCGACAGGACGGTGAAGTTTGTGGATCGGAACGGGGTGGAGAATCGAAGGGAAGTGTGTTGCGGGGTTCCTCAGGGCTCTGTATTGGGCCCATCATTATGGAACCTCGCATACGATGCAGTCCTTCGCACCAGACTGCCCTCTGGCCTAAGTGTCGTCTGCTATGCGGACGGTACCCTAATACTGGCCAGAGGGTCACGCTTCGAGGAAGTGCTTTTGCTCGCCGAGCAAGGAGTGGCTTGTGATATGGAAAAGATTCGTGAGCTGGGCCTAAGGGTGGCGCCTCAGAAAACTGAGGCGATTTGTTTCTATGGCCTACGTAAGCGCCAGGAACCACCCAGCTCGCGCTTCCGAGTGGGTGACACTGAAGTCCGGGTGGGCCAGTACATAAAGTACCTAGGCCTCATCCTGGAATGTCGGTGGAGCTTCGAAGAGCATTTCGGGCGATTAGTCCCCCGGGTTCGAGGGGTAGCAGAGGCGTTTCATCGTCTGCTGCCCAATCTAGGGGACCAAATGAAGAAGTTCGTTGCCTCTACATGGGCGTCATGCGATCCATGGTCCTCTATGGGGCACACGTCTGGTCTAAGGACCTGGTGGGTTCCTCCCGCTGTAAGGCTCTACTTAGGAGTCTGCAGCGGCTGATGGCCATTTGGATCATACGGGGCTACCGTACGATCATGAGCCTAAAATACTACGGCAGAACGCATACACGCTCTTGGAGGGCACGGCTCGAAACATAGGGCTGTGCCAGCCAACGCGCTGTTGGAGCCGTTCTGCCAAACTTCAAAGCTTGGATAGAGAGGACCGACTGTGTCACCTACCGATTGACTCAGATACTCACCGGACATGGTTGTTTCGGTGAGTATTTGAATAGAATCGGACGTGAGGCTACGGCACAATGCCATCACTGCGGGTCCGACGGGGACTCCGCCCAGCATACGCTAGAGGACTGCCCTGCGTGGGAGTCCAAGCGTCGAGACCTGGTCGGGCAGATCGGACGAACCCTGTCACCGCCAACATTAATCGCGGCAATGCTGGCCAGTGATGAAGGGTAGGAGGCCGCGGTCTCCTTCTGTGAGAAAGTAATGCTCCAGAAGGAGTCCGCAGAGCGGGATCGGGAAAGGGCCGATCCCGCTCGAAGGAGGCGGAGAAGGGGATGCGGTAAAGGCAGCTATTCCCCAATCGTTGACTAAGGGTCGTTGCGGCCACATCTTGGGTAAATGTGACCACTGCAAGCGACTCGGGCAGACGACACCCCGGTGCGGCTGAAGGGTTTCGTCTGGGGCGGTTTGGTGTCCCGCCTTTTACTGTGTAAAACAGTAAGAGGCGCGATATCGTCCTGCCCCAAGGGTAATTTATTGATTACCCTGAGATGTACCCCAGTCATGGGGTAAGGCAGTGGGGACTCCCGAAGTCGCTGATGCGTTCCTGGAGCTCCTCCCGACTGCTGAGGTAGGCCGCCGCAGGGTTTAGTGTGTAGACCGCCGGGAGTCCCATACACGCCCTCCGTCTCCCCCACGGAGGGTATGGTGCGAAAAGCATTCCCCGCGAAAAAAAAGGTTACATGGTTAGCAGTATCGGGCCTTACTTACCTATCTTCCCTAGCCTACCAAACCTTATAAGTAGTGCAGTAAAAACCAAACTTTGCTTAGCTTAAAAAAAAAACAAAAGTTGTAAAAATAATCTAGTAACGAAATTATTTCCTAAAGAAAGGAATTAACATAATTGTGAAAAGTGTATCTTTTTAAGGAGTCAGTAGGGGCGGCAAAAATTTTAAAGCTTTGGGGCGGCAAATGTGTAAATCCAGCACTGTTTGTAGTCACAATAGTGACTTAATTTTAAACTATGTAAACAAAGATATAACTTGAAAAGCTATCGCATCTGTTATATTATGTATTAAAAAAGAAGACAACTCTAATGATGGCGAGACAAGTCGTAAATTAAATCAGTTGTGTAAGAATTAAAATTGACACAATCAGTCCTGCAACTTGTTGTCATATAAACAGTAGATACTAGGTACTTAAGTAACAAAGTATACACTAAAAAGAAGTTTTGAACAAGAGAAAAATACGGAAAGCTCTGCTTAGAGAGATTCACCGAAATAAGTAGAAATCGTGTAGATTTAATTTAGTTAGCAAAACAAACATCTTTTGTTGAAAGTTAAACATACGGGTTTTGCTAGCACACGCGAAGATTAAATATATGGAATAACACATGGCATTACAGTGGTAGTAAATGGTCAACTATAACACACATCGAGACATGCCTGTTGAGTATACCCGTCAGTGCAGACGACTCACGCGCAGACATTGGTTCGGTCCGAGTCAAAATATTTCCCGCGCTTTTCAACAAATAAGTATTCGTACATGTGTAAAATAAAAAAAAAACGACAGCAAATTTAATCAACCGTAAGTGTTTTTACCATTTAAAGTAAGGTGTACGATAGTCAAATCTACATAAAATAGTGATGAACACAAACATTTTTCAATTTATACATCTTTTTATAAACTTGTGATGTAATAAAATTATTTTTAATGAAAACTTTTTGATTGTTATTGTCTTTAGTGGTGTAGCTAGTTAAAAATGATAATTATGCTCCAGGCTAGTATTTATTTATATGGCTAGGCTATGGTTTTTACCTGAGAACACTATGATGGTTTGTTATTTACAAATAACTTATATCCGTCCCTACTGAAACTGAAAATGTGCATAGTATTCGCAGGGGTTTCATTCCTTACAAGTGTTTATAAACTTTTCTTAGATTGATTCATTTCATTTACATTGTTTTTGTTAGATGAGATGATACTTTTCGTGTAGGTTAACTATTCAAGTTTAAACGAAAAGTATTATTTATGTGCCTTTATATTATATTTTACGCCACCCTATGAGCACTGGCTGACTTATAATGAAATATATTAAAATTATAATTTACAAAAACTTTGAACATTATTGAGCGTAATTTAATAAATGTATTTTTTGATTTAAAAAAAAAATAAACCTATCATATTATATACATTATATAATAGTAACTGATAAAATTAACCTTCTATGTCTACTTCATGTGAAGTGAATGTTTATTACAAAAGTTTTCTGCTCCTTTACATTGCTCATAAGTTATCTACAGGCTAGCTATTAGGAGTTACTCTTGGTTGTTTTGAGGTCCACGATGATTTTCCACACATAACTAAAAAAGGTGTTGTTTTGAGGGACGTTACGTTGCCCTATAAGGATAATTTTTCTCATATTTAAAAAAATAACTTGCTTTAATTTTTTATGTTATTCCTTTTCTTTAATTCTCCTGTAAAGAAATAGTGTTTTTCGATACTTCTAAATAAATTTTACCATTAGGTAGATTAAGGGCATTTAGTACGACCAATACCAGGCATGACAAAATTGGTTTAAAATTTGTAGAAAGTACTAGTCACCGGCGCGGCGGCGCTTGATGTGTCACGAGCTCTTCTTGACAAAAAAGATTTTGAAATATAACTATATTTGCTTCTACAGAAGTTGTGATTTTGTAAAAAGGAAAATAGCGAATGCCGTACCACTAGCCATATGTAATGGATGGTTATTTTATTTTATTTGGAAAACAAACAATTTCTTATGATGACCAATTAACAGAAAATTTAATTTCTGTTAACCATTTGAACGTCTTCGCAATAAGTTTATACAGTTTTTGACGAAGTTTTCCAAGTGAGTACTTTTTATAAGTTAGGCCCCTATAACTCCTGAAATAATAAAATTATCAAAACGGCTATAGTTTTCCTTGAAAGTTCAATATATAGACTAATCTCATGCTTTTTTTATAGATTTTTTGGGCCAGCCGCTTTTAGAGAACGACAACGACGTATTTTTACGTACATTACGCGTATTTTTTTTTCAAAAAAATAGGCTTTAAAGTTTAATAACTCGCAAACGAATACCTAAATAAAAAAAATTTTTTACAACCTCGCAATGTTTTTAAAAGAACTATCTTATGATATCCCACATGATTGGGTAGACGCGAGAAAAAATTTCATCCCTACTTTACGTATAGGGGAGGTACCCTAAATAAAAATACTTTTCATAATTTTAGTGCAGCACACTGTCGACGTAATTACAACACATATTTATGCAAAGTTTCATCTTTCTAGCGCTGTTTGGGCTAATATAAGGGTTCCGAGTCCTGAACTTTGGAACACTAAAAACAGAAAATTAAACAAAAAAAAAGATAAACAATTTGTCAATAATTTTTGCAGTCAAAAGTCTAACAGTTAGAGAACAGATTCAAACCATCTCCTATAATAGAACCGCCTAAAGACAGTTGGGCCTGTGTTAAATAAGTCCAACTCAGGCAAGTGACACAAACTATTGACGTAAATTAGCCGATCTTATGCAAAATGACCCATTTCTGTAGTTAATTATACTTCGGGCCAAATGCAGGGTAAAGGTAATGACCGATCTAGTAGGAACTCTTATGTACACTTTATTTCTAATTTTGAATCTATTTTTGACTGTATCTACTATTTTAATTAGAATTGTGATGTCAGCAATTTTTCTTCTTTCATATAGTGGTAAAAAGTGTTGCCTCGTTGCAGTTATCATATTTTTGAGATTTGTACGAATTATAAAATGAATTATCCAAACAACTTTCATATTTGCTATAAAAATTTAGATACTCAAAAAGTTGTTCCAATTATAATAACAAAATGAACTCCTACGTTTTATAAACTTGCAATGCTTAGTTTAAAAACTAGAAGCCATTGTGTGATGTCTAAGTCACTACATATCTATAGATACCAATAAAAAAAAATGGACTTTCTGTTTGTAATATTAAAATAACCGCTTGTTACTAAATGGATATGTAGATATGTATACCTACACGGCACATTTGCCAATTTATTTTTAATTTATTTTTCTGTTTGTCTGTTTGTTCGTGGTAATCTCTGGAACGGCTGGACCGATATCGACGGGACTTTCACTGGCAGATAGCTCATGATATAAGGAGTAACTTAGGCTACTTTTATGTAACAATCGCAGGTAACACCGCGGGGCTCAGCTAGTTATAAAATAAAGTCCTCCGCCGCCTTTGTCTGTTTTCACCGATTTAAATGAAAATTTGTACCCAGATAGTCTAAAGCCTGAGAAAGGATGTAGGCTAGATAAATATTGAAATCGATGATGATTAAATTATTAGCAGCAGAGTACATAAACTAATTACTTAGAAAAATGAAGAGTCCCGAGGTGTTACCTGAATTATTGTTGTACCGCGAATAAATCCGCGGAGCGAAGTTACTTTACAAAAATAGCCTAAGCTGCCCCATAAGTCATCAACTTTCTGCCAGTGAAAGTCCTGTCAAATCGATCGAGCCGTTCCAGACATTACGCGGAACAAATAGACTAGAATAGACAGATAAAATAAATAAAGAAATCCTTATTTGATGTAAGTACTATATTAATATACTTTCGTATGCATTTAGTAAAAACTGTTGTTTTGATATTACATACAGCCACTTCAATTTTATTTTTGTATAGATATAGGAAGATATATATATATATATATACTGGATTTATTTAAATAAATCTAGTAATATTTAAATAAATAAAAATATAACAAACACAAGTGAAAACGTACGGGTTACACTATAGGTAATAATGTTTAAAAAAGACTGCACAATTTATCTTCAAATGCAAATCCGCTGATAGCAACTAGTAAAAAATAATGATATTAAAATACAATTATTTTAAACCAGTCCCTTTCTGATCACTAAAAGATTTAATATAGCTTTTTTGTTAGCGAAAGGTGTATCTATGATTGGTGTGTAACCGAGAGGTGCAACAATTTAACAAACAACACCCGTTAAATAAACAATACACGCTGTGATAAGTAGGACAAGAAAGAGGCTTATAATATTTCACGGATCACGGGTCTTAATCTTAATTTTAAAATACCTATACAAGTTAATTGATATCGGCAAATCGATAACTATCGTTACAATACGACAGCTTCAATAGCATGTATATTCTGATTACTGAAATATGCTGTAAATAATTGGTAATGTAGTAAAAACTAATCTGACCCTAGCTTTCTATTTTTAGATATTAGCCGTATCAGTAGACTTTGTAACGCTGTTTTATCTGTTAAGTTACTTTTACAATTACTTGATTTCATAAAACAACTTTTTACTTTGTTTGATTATAATTGCTTTGTGATTTTACGCACTTTTTGCTAGTTTATCTACTCTTAGTCTTGATTACAGTTAATTATATTTTATATATTTATTGAGATGTTCCCACGGTTATGTTTGTTTTTTAGACGATAGCTTTATGATGCTTACTCGCAAAAATCATGTTAAAAAATACAACAATACGATACAACAAGAGAGTCTATACTACAGACAATCGATTGAAGGTATTTCAGAAAATTAGATAATTTGTTTGAAAAAATGGTTATAAAATATGAGGTGCAGAAGAGTGCAAATTTATATATGCGGTCCAATGGGCGTTTACTTAGCTTACATAAGTAGGTCTTCAATTTGGTTCCGTCCGAGGCGAATGGAGTAATGTCATAATATGACTATGCCATTGAAGGCACTTCGTCATGAAAAAGAGACCAACGTATTTTTCCAGAACGAGCTAGTGATCAGAAATCATGATGTTAATTTTTCTTCTAATTGTTTTTCTATATTAGAAATTATAAATACGGAATTAATCGATTCATATTCATATTCACATTTGTGTACATAGTATAAACATAATATACATTATTTACACACAGTTATATGTTTACGAAATGGAAAAAATAAGTTTCTTTCTTATCGAAATGTTAAATGATTTGTAACATCAGTTAGTAACAAAACGATAAAAGTAAACAGTTGATGCAAAACAATCATGAGGTAGATAATCAATTTATTAACCAAATAATTTATTTTAAACGCAGTCCTTACGGCCCGTTTACGTTAACTAAGCTCATAGCTATGAGCGGCGACTCGTGGCGTGCCTCGTACATTTTTATACTTTTGATATTACCGCTCGGCGTTTCGCTCTTAGCTACCGCTCACAGCGGTAAGGTCGTAAACGGGCCGTTAGTCTGCTAACATATCGTCGCTTTTTCTTACGTCAATACTTTAGTTATTTTATGCTAAGAGTTATATACGGGATAAATAGGCTTAAAATTCCCTAGTATGTCTCAACAAACATTACTTATTAACAGCCTATTATAGCCCCCATACTGTACCGCGTTTGTAAAGAGTTTGCTTCAAGTATTGCACTCTTAACAATCATTTTAATCCTGCGTAGTTCCTTTGTCGCCATTTGCGTCGATTAATGTAATTCCATTTAAATCTAGCACAACATATATGTCATTTTAATTGTTATATAAGTTGATTTCGTTATTTTTGCATTAAAACGAAACGAAATACTCACCTAATACCTAATATTAAAACAAACATTATAAATTAAATACGAATATGAATTCGTATTTAATTTATAATGTTTGTTTTAATATTAGGTAGGTACTACGCTGCGTCATTTGAGTCTCAGTAGTGCTTCACTATTTACTTAAGAGCTTAAATTTTTACCCAGGTCTTCGGTAATACAAACAAACTCATAGGTGACTTATGTGTATCGATGTCTTTTTCAATGCAATTAAATTTATACATATGATTTACTTATGAGTAGATTAATGAATTTAAGCTCTATCGTAACTAATATGAAACGTTAAACATGAAAATTATTGTACCCATACAAAGTTTCGTAGTGATTATGTTAAAGAAGATTAAGCCTAGTCTTCAAGTAAATCCTCGAGATATAAAGCATGTAATCTTACCTTTATTTTTTTCTATTTCTTCTTACTACGCTACGTTATGTTGCGCCTCGGTAGCGCTGTGGTAGCGTATTACTATGTGATTGCTGTGCTTGAGGTCTCTGGTTCAATTCCCGGGTCGGAACAAATATTGTTTCAGAGTTTGAGTGTGTTCTATGTAATATTTAATAAGTATCTATTTACATTTATATAGAATTTCATTTATAGAAAAAGTAGTAGTATATACTCGTACATAAATGTATTCATATCAGTTTTCCATCTGTTTATCCGTCTATTCATGCTGAAAGTCCCTATTATCGTTAAATATTTAATGTCTACTAGTTTATAGTTCCTCTGCATGGATACTGACTCCCAAAATCGCTGTAACTTGTTTACATGTTGTCGAAATTAAAGAAGATGATGTTAAGTTTCTAACAAATGTGCATATGTATATGTGTACGATCGACTACGAATAGTAAATCATCACCGCAATTGAATCTATCTGAAGATGCCTCTTTGCACCTGCGTTTTCGTGTGACCAATATGTATACATGCGTTATTGCTAACGGAGATGTTATTATTTATTATAGCTCATTTTTAAAAATATTTTTTGTTGTTTAAATATATTTAATTAAAAAAAAATATGAAGCTAACATCAAGTCGTCTGATATCAATGGCATTGTACCAAGTTCAATACGATACTTAATTGGTTGACTTTTAGAAATGAAGATCTGTTAAATATTAATCATCAATGTTTGCATATGTACCTACATGTTATAAACGAGTTCGACTTTCAGTTACTCTCTCAATAAAGACGTTTTAGGTTAAGTATTAGTAACGAGATACCGAATAGGAAGTGGATGAGTTCGGTGAGATGACGATTCTAATTTTCCTCTTGTTTGATTAGACCTATTTGCTCTACACTTTCACAAGTGGTGCTACTTTAAAAACGTTGACCTGGTCGTATGTGTTTATTTAATTTTGCCTTTACTGGCGTGTGAGACATTGCTCTTGCACGACACTACTACAGCACAGTTACCGCGCAGAGGCATCTATTTGCACGATCGGCAAGAAATTAAAAGTGTGCCACTGACATAGCGTGTTTACAGACGTCCAAGTTTTGTTCCGTGCTTACCGAATCATTGTTGAATCCCATCCAAATTACTCAGAATTGCGTGAAGAAATCCAAAAATTATTTCTCTAATTCATTTTGTAACGGTGTGTTTTCACAGACTATTATCGAGAGTAGTGTTGATAAGACTAGATGATTCTACTGTTAGTAATTGAAGTACTGACAAATTTTACTTCTGTTATAGATGCTAAATGTTACATAGTATCCATTTGTTGGTACTTGACATGTCTTTTGTATATTCCGATAAAAACCATTTACCGATTACGTGCACTACGATTTTGCTACATAGTTGCCGTGAGAATTCAGTGTGCTCAATAGTTTTATTACAATATTGTTAATGGTTTTCTCTTTCATTGATATTTCAGATGTGTGAATGGTTGTCGTATGGAGAATGGTGCGATGTGAAACTACTGTGTGGCGGGCGCGCATTCAACGCGCATCGTGCTGTGCTTGCAAGCGTTAGCACTTTTCTCAGGGTATGCAAATGTTTGTTAGCGCTCACTTCTTATCTTTAACTACAAGAATATTATTATTTCAAAGTAATATAATGCACATATGTTATTTACAGCGCATTTTACTTTCCTGCCCCAACGACGAAACGCCAGCGTTTATAATCCTACCAGAATTTGATCTGGATGCTATGACATCAGTTCTTTACTACATCTATAATGGCGAAGTCATTATAAAGAAACAGAAATTAGAAATGTTCTTAGACATAATAAAAGCGATGCAAATATTTGTTGACAATCAATATTTACCGCAATATTTTGAAAGAAATTACCAAAATTCAGACCCGATTAGGCAAAATGAAACGAATTTGTATGAAAAAAATATATTTATTTTAGGAGTAGATGACTCTGTAGATCAAAGATATATAAATTTAAAAAGAGGCGTTGAACATAAGGATCAGCTATTGCAACATTCAGAAACTAACTCTGATTGTACAGATAAGCTAACGCGTAGACTGAAGCCAAGTGAAGAGCGTAGGCCTCCTTTAGGAAATCTGAAATTGCCATTTGGAGACCGACAAAGGAACTCTTTCCTACGTGATTTATTTATCGAGACATATCCTCGAAACGGTAATGTTAACGGTCTCACGTCAGGCGTGCTAGCAATATCAAATGAATGCTATCGTGCTCCGGCATCTGTGCTCTTAACGAATGCAAATGGCAAACATCTCAACGACACACTCTTAGAACCATATAAAAAAACAAGTGAGCACATTGGTAATTCGCCTTCAGTATTCCACATTCATAAGCAGCAGCGATGCACTCGGGGTGAACAAGATTACGGCGAAACTTCCAAAAGTTTCTGTGACTCTTTCGCAAATGTTTGCTCAGTTAGGCAAATTAATACTAAATACATGTTTGACTCAGATAGAAGGAATTATAGAAGAAACGATTGGATGAATAATATGTCTATACCTGAAAATAGTATTTTGCAAATAGGTGTTCAGGATCAAATTTTGTCTGGTTTGTACGTACCTTCTCTAGATTACAGCGTTACACCATTGATGTTCGATTCAGTAAAATCGATTAGAAATAAGACATCCACTTTAAGTTCAATTCAGTCAAGTGATCGTAATGAAGACTGTTTAAAGGAAATGGACATGACTACTATGCCGAAGGTTACTATTTTAAATCACGTACTTGATAGCCCGTGGAGCCCACGTATACCTATAAACTACAAACCGTTTCGTAGGAAACTTGAAGATAGCTTGCAATCTGAAACGACTAATCAAAAAGTGAGTGACATTATAAATATGAAATTTCTATTTTAATGTAATATATGTATATTTATATATTATCTTGCAAAGAATTTTGCAGAAAAGTTCTCAAGTAGTTTTGTAATTTTCAGGAGATTAAAAAAACTCTTCATAATGATAGTAATAATAATGTGGACCGATCACTAGCGTCACTGAATATTGTACACGAAGAGGAGGTGATGGCTTTCGCGGTGAAGGACGAAATAAAAGTTTCTACTGAAATAACTGCCAACCTCAATGATGACACTAAGTGCTCAATTTGTAACCAAGTAAGTTTTTTTTGTATGAGTGTTAGATGACGATGACTCCACTCTGCCTGATACAGTACAGTACAGTACTACAGTACAGTACAAGTATAAGTAGAATTCAAGAGTAGTAGTAACGATACTCATTGTAAATGCAGATAGTGCATTATGGTTACCCACTCTACGGCAGCCGATTGGGATCTTGGCTTCTTCTGCATCATTGTGCCTCCAGCTTTTCACTCACACAAACGTGCTGAAATCAGCGTGCCTCTACTACCTTGAGAGTTGCTAGATTAAGTTCTTACCACTATACCATCTATAGGTTTTGGTTGCTGGACCTATACTTCTATATACCTAAACACGTCACAGTGGTACAATTTAGGAAAGGACTGTAATAAGAACTTATTGCTCGAGTAGCCATAGGTTTGTTAATATTGGACAAATAGTGTGTATTCGCTATGAAAAAAACAACTTCCCGTCAAGGAATATAACTTCTTTACAAAAAAGAAGGAAACACACACAAATTTCAGACTCAGAATTAAAATATTTTAATTTATATTTTGCATCACACATGAGACGACTCTACTAGTATGTTGTCTCACACACAAACACAAAACACACACAACAGATGCCATTTAAACTACTACGCTATCCGTACAGTCTATGGATTGTGTAACGATAGTGATAGTTTATTCTGTGAGTTAAAATAATTTAAGCATTCTGCATTTAAAATTATATGATGATAGAGAATATACATAAATTAGAGGCAAAGTGGCGATTCACCAATTTAATACGCCCCTGTCTACCGGATCGGTGATGTGTGTGATGCTATTCTTATAACACTGTAAATACATACATGACATTTCATCCACTGGTTTCGCTTTCCTCTTGTTGTGTTTAAAAAGGAAACAGTTTAAAGTAGAAATAAAAACAGTTTACAGTAGACATAAAGTAAAAAAGATTAATTTTGAATGTCATGCAATGACTTAGAACATGTATTTCAGGAAGATGTGTCCCTTCCTGAAATACAAATTGATTCAATAATAATATTATTTGCTTTCACCGTGGTTGGTGGAAATGTTTTGCGCTAAAATGCATATTCATGTAGTCGTTTGCATTCGCGGTTGTAATTTATTTATTTTTGTTTCGTTCTATGGTGAAGTGTTCGAAGTAAGGCTACCTCTAGAATTATTTGGTATATTTGCATGTTATGTATTGCTTTATAGGTGTTTTATGTTATTAGTTAAATTAAAGTCACGTTACTAACTTGTAAGTTCTTTGTAAGAACATAAATTATTATGATTTTCATATTTCCTAAAGAAGTTTACATCCGGTTATTTTATTTAAGTAGTTTTATTGTAATAGGTGCACTAAGCCTTTGTTCACGTATTTTTCTACAAAAAAGACATAATTGTACAACGAAATCCATTACGTTTATAAGTTAAAAGTTCACAATAAATCTGAATTGAAATGGTTATTTTGAATGCGTTACTCCAGTAAAAAGCGAAAAAAAATTGTATTTTAGAGAATTAAAAGTATCACAGAAAATTTGTATATTCTAAGGAGTAATTTGTTACAAATAGCAAAATTTGTGCATGCAGTACTTAGTCATTATTTACACATATCCTTTTCTCGAATCTATTACAAAAGTGAAAAGATTATTAAATTTTGAGCGTATGTTAGACGAGATTCTTTGCCATTTGTGAATCAATTTCAAGGATTATGTATTTTTATAATTTAGCCTAGAATCCAGGAGTAGGGGCCATCATGCTTATTGTGAGGGTAGGCAATGTAGCATGGTGATGGTGACTCATACCATGGCGGTCTTGTTAGATAATACAGCATCATTTTCCCGGCCCGGATTGGGCCTCTGGTCTCTCACTTACCAACGAAAGACGCCAGTACGAAATCTGTCATTAGTTTTCTTTTCCCGAGATTTGTCATCCGACATTTAATGTTGAATTTTCTTGGTTTTATTGAGTATTTTATTGTATCGATGTTTAATATTAACACGATAAAAGCATACTAAGCATGTAAATAGTTTTATTCTGAATGGTGATTTTAACTAACAGAATTTAAATTTTCTAGGTATTCACCAGTAGTGAATTGTTATCGGTTCATATGCGACGTCATTCCACGAACGCGCGATATACATGCGGAGAGTGCAACAAAACGTTCTCACAGTTGAGGAACTTCAAGTACCATATGTCGATACATCGCGGCACCAGAGAGTTTGCTGCTACTTGCACTGTGTGTGGCAAATATTTCAATGATAGAGGCTATCTAAGTAGTCATATGAAAATTCACAGGTTGGTCATTTAAGAATTAAATAGCCTTCACCGCGTGCACCGTAAATCTGGTGTACCATCCGCCAATAATGTTTGTTATACCAGTCCAGTATCCATTTTGTTGATAATTAATTCACAATTGACAAGTTAGTTAACTAGAATTGCTAGTAGTGAATTGGATCTCAAAATCTTCATTAAAATACGCCAGTAATAATAATATGTCTATGGTATATAACTTTCCCAAATAAACCCATATGCAAAAATAAATATCAAAGAGACAAGCGCGTTCAGTAGTTTTAACGCTAGTGTATGGTGCCTTAAGAACAAGTAGGCCTAATTCACTCACACACAGGTTCGAGTTGTTTGCTTGAAATAAGCAAAGTTACCGAGTAATGTGCAGTTCGGTAGTTGCATTGCCTTCTTGATCTTTGTAATTCATAGGCTCATAGAAACTGATTACTATGTTCCATGCTGTTTTGTATTTTTAAGAAGAGTTTTTCAATTGACAAAATTGTAATTGATTGAAATTTACCAAACGCAATGCAATTGGGTAGTTAAAGTTCATTTTCCCAATTTTTTAAGATCTATCACTCATCACGTCACGTTTCTTTACATTTAAGTATATCTTGGTAGAAGAAAATTGAAAAATCTTATAAGTAAAACAACTATGCTTCAGACATATTCCTTTCCTTTAAATAACCAAAGAAATTGACTAATAAGATCTCTTTGTTCTTTACCAGCTGGATTATTGCTTCCAAGAAATCTAATAAATATAAATTTGTGAAAAATCACATATTTATATTTTGCCTATGTACTAATGCAGAAGGTAAGAAGTTGCAAGCTATTTTAAGATTTATGTTAATTTGATTTCAGAAATCGAAAGGAATACAAATGTACACTCTGTCCAAAATCATTTAATCAACGTGTGGCATATAATATGCACGTGAGAATTCATACAGGTGACTGTTTATTATAATAGTAGATTGCTATACGTATATCTCGACCTGCCTGACTGTTGTCTGCACGGATACCGTAGTTCTTTAAAGCTGTTTATTACTGCGTGTTGTGGGTTCGACTCACCTACATGAGATATGACTTTGTGTGATCTTTAAATTGTAGTCCTTAATGAGTATTCTTTGTGTCCGTTTCATCTGTTTGTGTATCCCCTGCGACGTAGGATGTCATTCCTAGTATGGAAAAGAATATTTTTTGTTTTATTATATTATATATGAGAATAATTTACCCTGAATGTAAATGATGAATATCATAATCATATTGCTCTGTTTACAAAAAAATATGCGTTCTTTAAGTCTCTAGGTTGGTAGGACCGATATTATACAATATCTTTTCGCAAGGGAAAAAAAGGCTGTTTTATTTACATTAATATGTTTTTTTAAGGAATAAAGCCTCATGTATGTGAGCAATGTGGAAAAGCCTTCTCTCGTAAGATGTTATTGAAGCAGCATCAGAGAACGCACTCAGGCGAGCGGCCCTACGCTTGCCCACACTGCGACAAACGCTTCGCCGACCGGTCCAATATGACCCTACATTTAAGATTACATACTGGTAACTATTTTTAAATCTTATCTTTAGATTTCAGCAAATATGCTTATAAAACTCTATTTAGTTTAAGTCTACTTATATAAGTTTTTCAAAGTAGGCTATGTGGTATTTGTATGTAGTTGGTTGTATATTTAGTACAACATATTTTAAAATAATGAACTATAAAAAAACTGCCTCGTTGGTCTAGTGGTTAGCGTATGCGACTGCTAATCAAGAGGTCTCGGGTTCAAATCCCGGGTCGGGCCAAAAAGTGTTTTTGGGATTTTCTTAGGAAATTCCTAATAGCTGCCCGGAGTTTGGAAGTTTGGCGGTGATTCACGCCCGTGCCTCGGAGAGAGAAGAGATAAATAAATGTTTCAGACATTTACACAACGCTATTTACTTCTAAACTAAGCCGAGCTTTTATTATGACAACTGATACGAACATAAACATACCATTTTTTGTAAATACATTAATATTATAGATAGGAAACACCCAAACCCTGAAACAAACATTTGTGGATCACACAAACATTTGGTCCAACCCGGGAATCGAACCCGAGACCTCAAGCTCAGCAGTCGCATACGCCACCACTGCACCACCGAGGCAGTTAGTCAGTCATGTTTATAAATTGTTGTTCAGCCTCAGAGTAGGCATAGTGTATTCAAATTTAAAAAAGGTCAGCCTTGAATACAACCAGCAATTTATATTACGTTATATTCGTCGCTACATTAATGGTGAATATTAACATACTTCTGTATGTTCGATGGTTCGAAACGTTAAATGAATTCATCGATCATTAATTCGTTCAATCTAAGTAAAGAAGCATCTTCTTTGTCTAAAAAATATTTATAGATTCTAATTGGGATTATGCTCATTTTTAAGTTTAAAATATAAGTTACCTGTGATAATTCATAATGTCCTTTACGAGTACGAATTAAATTTTACGTTATAATAAATCACAAATTTATTAATTTCAGGAATAAAGCCGTTTTCGTGCTCCTTATGTCCAAAGTCGTTCACGAAAAAGCATCATTTGAAGTCACACCTGAACTTCCACACGGGCTCTAAGCCCTACTCATGTCCACGCTGTAAACTTGCTTTTACACAATCGTCGAACATGAGGACTCATCTCAAAAAGTGTCACGCCCCTGAACCCACACCGGATACCTAATCACACTAACAAGGCAGTAAATTATTATAGTTAATTGAATAAGTTGCGATAGAATCTCGGTTTGTAAATACTAAACGCAATTAAACGTACTTATTTATTAAATTATATTCAATAAATTACATTTAATTTAAACAAGATTTTTTAAATATCATTCTAACTGTAGTACGTGACAAACAACACTTTGATACCTACGGGCAAAGAAGGATCTACCAAAATTATATATAGTCATCGCATGCGGCACCATAAAGTGTTTGGTAAGCTTACAAAACAATACATTACTCAGTCTCATTGTATTTTACTCATTTTAGCTTACTGCTTTTAAGCAGTCGGGTTTTTTGTTTCCTAATATTTTTTTTTATTATAGTAAATGGGCCTGACAAGATGATTCTCCTCTACCCGATGGATAGCAGGACCAATGAAATAGGTTCCTTATTCAAACATAATGAACCATGATTTAAAATCGTTGTTTGCATTCGTGCAAACAATGCAACATAGTGAGCCAAATTATGGCGGCCTATTGAGGTTGTAACGTGGTGGTGTTCTAGGAGTTAACTATCCTTGTGCGAGACCTAGGAGCACCACGCACAAAATAAATTATATGTATATTTGTCTGGGGATAAAGGTATAGAAATAAAAGTTTGCTACTAGAGGTTTTAACGTTTATACAGCGTGAATTTTTGAGACGGGACAGTAAGGGCAGGTACCTTAACCGTTATAGTTACAGGAAAACGCTTTAAGAAGACTATCCATATTTTTTTAAGAAATTCTGAACTGCATTTACAGATTTTGGAAAAAATGTACAGCCAACAAGAAAATGGTCATTTTAAACAAAAACTTTTTTGGATGCCAATCGATCCTGTTTCTTATAAGGATCAAAAGTCTCTACTGGATCGACTGAGGTTTGATTACTAGAAATGTCAGAAATCGCAAAAAACTTTTCCCATACATTTGTACGGAAATAAATCAGTTTACTATGTATTTTAGACACAGACAAACATAACTTACATTTAGATGATCTATGAAACAAATTGCTTAAAATGACCGCCGTTTTAACGAATAGATAAGTTCACTTATTTTTATACTGAGCGAGTAGCAATAGCAGTAATCCATCTTTCAGCTCCTGAATACTGTTGTATTTTTTTTTGTGTACCACATGTGACATCCACTGTGACCCGAACTGCCTATTCAAACTAGTGTGGCGGAGCGCCATCTTGCTTGCAAACTTTTCGCAATTCTGACAGGAGCTATTCATCCAACTGGTTTTGGAGATTCTCTAAAAGATGTCGTAATTACACGGCAGAATTAAGAGTACCTTCATAAAATTGCACCATTACCACTCGATACTTGTCATAGTAGATATTTATTCGCGTACCACACCAATGCAGATTCCGTGTTCCTAATATTTACAAAATATGCTTAATACAAAAGATGCATTACTAAGGATTCTAAGTGATATCTGTCCAAGAAAATTATCGGCTGCTACTAGATCAGTACAAAAATGAGTGAACTTATCTATTCGTTAAAACGGCGGTCATTTTTAACCGTCTTCAAAAAAAAAGATGAGGTTCTCAATTCGTTGGAATCTTTTTTTTAATTTTTTTTTTTTTATGTATGTTCAGTGATAATTTCGTCGTTTGTGAACCGATTTCAAAAATTCTTTTTGCATTGGAATGGGCGTAGCTTAGTGTAGCAGGTAGTCCCATCGTCACCATATCGGGATCTGATGATGGGATCCCAAGGAAATCGAGGGAACTCCTCAAATATCATAGGCACAATGTCGCGATTTGGGTACTCGGAATAGTTTTTCGTTGAAGTCGGTTCCTTTTTGTTAAAATTATGCAATTTATTTCGTAGATCATCTAAATGTAAGTTATGTTTGTCTGTGTCTAAAATACATATTAAAATGATTTATTTCCGTACAAATGTATGGGAAAAGTTTTTTGCGATTTCTGACATTTCTAGTACTCAAACCTCAGTCGATCCAGTAGAGACTTTTGATCCTTATAAGAAACAGGATCGATTGGCATCAAAAAAAGTTTTTGTTTAAAATGACCATTTTCTTGCTGGCTGTACATTTTTTCCAAAATCTGTAAATGAAGTTCAAAATTTCTTAAAAAATTATTGATAGTCTCCAAAAAGCGTTTTCCTGTAACTATAACGGTTAAGGTACATACCCTTACTGTCCCGTCTCAAAAATTCACCCTGTATATTCTACTTAATCTAATTCATGAACATTCCAGTTCTTCTTACCATGTTTTAAACATAACAATATAATAATATTATAAGGACATCATTAACTAACTAATTAATTAACATACCATCATTACAACTAGTATTCCATTCCTAGCCCGGGGAAACCCAGCCGGTTCCACAAACACATGGGGTGTGGTTCTCGACCCGCTCTCGTACACAATGGGGAAACACAGATTTGACACTATGTAATAGTAACGGCCCCGTCTGTCTGATAATCAAATAGTTTTTTTATTTTTTCTAATTGATGCCTACCAATGTGACTCCACTCTGCCTGATGGTAAGCATGAATGGAATCCAAGAGTGGGGGCCACCACACTTCCCGCGATGCAGGAAGTATGGCGATGCTGACCCAGACTATGGTGGCTTTGTGAGATGCTTTTTCACACCCCTTAAAGGACCCGGGATCATAATGGGAAGGAAACACGTGGGATGGTAGCGAGTTCCAGTTTTTAACCGCTCGGCACAGGAAAGAAGAGCCAAAACGTTTAGTTCTAGTGCGTATTTCTACCACTCTAAAGCGGTGACTTCCAAGGCCACCATGTGTGTTCCTGTAAAGGAAGGGAGAAGGTGGGATCAGTTGGAAGAGCTCATCAGAACACTCCCCGTGGTAAAGGCGATAGAGGACTGCCATAGTAGCGATATCTCTTCGCAGCTGCAAAGGCTCGAGGAACTCGGTGGCTTCAGGGCTATCAATGATGCGAACCGCTTGCCGCTGCAACCGATCGAGAGCGTCGAGCAAGTACTGCGCGGATCCATTGCAGAGATGGGAACAGTACTCCACGCAGGAGCGAACCTGGGTCTTGTAAAGAAGACACAGATGCTCCGGCGAGAAGAACCGTCTCACCTTGTTTAATACGCCGAGCTTCCGCGAGGCCGCCTTTGTGACGCTCTCAATGTATTCCCGTCGGTTGAGATCCTGGCAAATGTCCATACCTAGGATACCGAGCTTTCCTTGTATTGGCAGCTGAGTGTTCTGAAAAGTCGGGAGAGGAAGGTATGGAGACTTTTTAGTAGTGATCGCGCACACCTGTGTTTTCTTGCAATCAGCAACAAAACACGATAGCACGAATGCTTTCATTTTAGGTTGGTCTTCTGTGAGAGTAGTACCGTCTAGTTGGAGCTGATCCGTTCGTTCTGAAATTATCTCTAATATCTGGAAGCTAACTAGTTTGTTAAATTATAATAAAATGATAAATTCGCTGAAGTTTTTACTAAACTTAATTTCCTTAGAGTCAGCTACCAGGTCCCTAACTATTATCATCTAAGATATATAATGAGAAAATTATCAATTGTTAGTAGAAGTCAAGATCTTCCTATATTTAAATCAAAAATTCCTCTTAGTTCCCCTTTCCAATGTTAATTAAGTTTGTATATTTTGTAACATTACAAGACTCTATGTCCGTGTGGTGACGGATTAAGAATACAGAGTGTCACCAATCCCTATTCATCCCACGCGGGTGTCGTAAAAGGCGACTAAGGGATAAACTACGCAAGACAACATCAATGCAAAGAGAAGGAACACTTGAAACAAACCCTTTCCCAACCCGTCTGGCCAGCGTGGTATAGTAGGCCAATACCTCCTTTTCAAGGAGAGGCTTATGTCCAGCAGTGGACTGTTAAAGGCTGTTGATGATGATGACGATGAAGACTCTAAAGCTGATTTTTTGTGCTAACTAATAATATATTGTAGCAGGAAAACATGACATGTTTGTTTTATGATTTGTAAGAATTTGAAAGACGAAAAAAGTTACTAAAATTTTGAAAAAAGTACAAGACAATATTGATTTTAATATGCAGGTGTTATGTAGGTGTAATGTTAAGCCAGTATAAGACTGTTAGTCGATCAATGACAGAAGTAAAACTAAATTGCTCATTTATCATTGTGATATTATTAATTGGAATCTATTTTAATATAAAATAAAATGTTTAGAATGTGTAATATTATAATTTTAACAAAAAGAAAGGGACTTCAAACAAAAACTATTCCTAGTACCCAAAGACGACAATTGTGCCTATGATATTTGCGAAGTTCCCTCGATTTCCTTGGGATCCCATCATCAGAGCCCGATATGGTGACCCGTTGTCCCACCTGTAAGCTACGCCCATTCCAATGCAAAAATAATTTTTGAAATCGGTTCATAAACGACGAAATTATCGCTGAACATACATAAAAAAAAACCGACGAATTGAGAACCTCCTCCTTTTTTTTGAAGTCGGTTAAAAATGAATATCATGAGCATTGACCAGTTCACTGTCTCTCCTTAAATCATCATCAGCAGCCTTTAACAGTCTACTGCTGGACATAGGCCTCTCCTTAGAAAGGAGGTTTTGGCCTACTATACCACGCTGGCCAGACGGGTTGGTATAGGGTTGTTTTCAAGTTTTCCTTCTCTTTGCATTGATGTTGTTTTGCGTAGTTTATCCCTTAGGGCTGAAACTGCGTTAAGCGGGTGCCCGCGCGGTTTCATACAAAAGTGCTACGTCGCGGGGACCCGCGCGGACGTCCTTCACGGGGTGCCGCGCCCCGCACCCACGCACGCTAGTCGTCGTTTTGCTGCGTAAACATATTAAGTTTTCCATCGGCACAACTATACATGCACCCCATTTAAATTGAACTAGTGACACAGCGTAAATAAAATAATCCGTCTCCGCAACGTTCCCTCAGAGTCCCGTCGTGTCCACGCGCGTAGCCACGCGACGGTTGCCCGTCGCGGGCGCCCGCTTAACGAAGTTTCAGGCCTTAGTCGCCTTTTACGACACCCGAGAGATGAATAGGAGTGGTGACACTCTGTACTCTTGATCCGTGACCACACGGAATTTCTCCTTAAATACCTTTTTAAAATAATTCCGTTTCTGTGGAACCTTGCTGTCACGTGAATATACGCGAATTGTTAGTTGTAATGGTTCAAAAGGGTAATTCAAATGATTAAAACCACGATTTCATACTTTACTCCCGTTTTAATGAATTTGGTGTTGTAAAATAATTATTGAACAAGGTGTACAAAATTACAGGCCTTTACAAGTAAGTAGGTAAGTTTCTGCCGCTTTAAGTAGTTCTAATATTACTTAAACTCTTAACGAGCTTATGCGAGTCCATTACATTTATTCATAGTAATTGTAACGATAGGTATCGAATACATACAATGATAAGATTATTTATCTTTCTGTATCAAGTTAAAATATCGTATTTATATTGTAAAGTTATTATTAAAGATAGTCATCGATTTCCTTTATTGGTAATTTTTACATGGATATATAATAATGCTGACATAGGTAGTGACTGATATATTATTAAATGTACATAAATAATTTCATAATTTACCACATATATGTTCTTCCTTAGAGTTATTTACAGCGAATGGAATAGTTAAGATTTTTATAGGCCATTAATTTGCCTAACCTAACAAAAAAGAGATGACAAAAGTTGAGTATCTGCGTACTTTATGTAAAAAATGTATTCATACATATTTATTACTGCAAGAATTTTTCGATTCTTCTAATGTAATAAAATAAAGAATAACATTATTGTGCCTCGTGAGGAGTATTTACAGCTGTCTCGTTACAATATTTTGATAATGATAACGTTTCTGATCAAAAACATTTTCGTAAATATACATTTAGTTACAGTATTTAATGTGATTTAGACATTAAAAATTGTTAAGCTCTTTGACAATTCAGGACTAAAATACAGAATAAAAATATCTATTGTATTTTTAAATGTTGTAACATTTATTGGTTTTTGGTATTTATTGAACATTTGACGTATTTATTAGTTATCTATTTATAATAAACAAACAAACTGTAAATAGATTAATTAAGTATGTTAGTCGAATAAATCTTGCTTCAAAACCTTAACAATTTTTAATTCCATACCTATACATTAACAATTGAGATGATTTTAGTCAAGATATTGTGGATTTCGACATTTCGAATAAGAAATTGAAAGTTTTATATAAAGATACAGTGTCCAGGTAATTCCTAAATTGTGAATGATAAAACAGCAAAATAAAACCTATCGATACAGGCAGTTCAGGTTTTGAATTCGATGTGAACAAGACAAAAAGACTTTTCTTTGTCCGTTACTTAACAAGTTATAAGTGATGATTAGTAGGTACAAATATAAAAAAACCCTGTATTTTTTCCTAAAAATTACACAGAATAAATACCATTTAGTCGAAATTTCAAAAAATGATCATTTCATTTTGAATGTCATTAATTTAATGGTTTTGTCAGAATAAAGAAATTGTGATATTCATATTTTGTTATAAAGTATAGTTCCTTTAAATTCCAAATCTGATTGTTAATAAATTGTCACTCTTTCTGAAGTTGCATATTCATTATAATAATGCATCTTCTTAAAAAGATAGGACCTTTTGAGATAAATTGAAGTGAAAAATAAAATTATTCAAATAATTCTAAACATTCACATATATTGGGATATGAGTTTGATAATGTTAATAATACAAATATTGTGTCATGTGTTAAGAACCCCAAATGGACTCAATTATTATTAAGTATAAAACAAAATTACTCAGATAAAAACAATTTTTTCTGCGGAATGTTCTAAATCATTGAACTTGACTTTCACGTCTATTAATATACCATACTATAACATACAATGCAATATTTTATATAAAGAAATGTTATTAAATTTTTAGAGAAAATAAACAATTGAGAAAAATCATATTCTACGTCGAAACCAGCACAAAAACTCAAATGATTATGAAAACGATGCAAGTCTAACAATACTTAAGTACAAATTCTTTGCCCTGTAAACAGTACAAAATATACGGTACAATAAATTTACTAAGGATTGCCTGTAAAATTCTTATTCATATGAACAATAGAAATATACAAAACACTATCGTTCGGTTGATGATCACGTGTAAACTTTGCCGACATAATTATAAATTAGGATATTGCCTTACTGAAATATTTGTCTGCACAATTTACACAAAATAACAACCAGCACTTACTTAGGTTTATTATTTGCCAAACATTAATTACATTACATTTATATATTTCAGCCTTTTCGAATAGGAGAATCATAATTATTTGGGAATATAAAATAGTAACTAGTATAGTATAGACTCGGTGAATAACATTAAATGTATTATGTCCACCAGCACGCGCACGGTCGGCTCTCAACGCGAGGCGCGTACGGTGCGAGCGACCTCTACTCTACGATGTGAAGCACCATTTGTTCTAGCGTAGGGAAAATGTACACAATTTTTCAATTTTACTCTAAATAACATTAGATTATTTTTTTGCAGAATGCGCTTACTTTCCTTTTATTCATTAGGAACAACAATTTTAAAATACTATACGATCATCTCTTTATTTGTATTTTAAAAATAAACGTGCTTTTGGCACTTAACACTAATCAGTTGTTTGAAAACATGCTCGGACCGATATGAAATAATTTCACAAAAAGTGTTCGCTCGGCACTCTTTACTGCTGTTCAGATATTCTTTGGTGAAATTTAATAATAGTAACTATTTCATGTCCACTTTGATGTTTAACACTACTTACAAATTAAGCAATAAATCATAATCTTCAGAGAAGAAGACGTCATATGGAAGTAGGTACCTACAACTGTTATCGATAAAAAATTAACAAGTCGTTGTCTCAAAATCCAATTTACAATAGAATTCTATTTACAAAATATAAAAAATTGAGCATTAGTATAAACAAAGGCTGCCGAAATCTTAGCTGTTTTACTTAAACTTTTAACTATATGATACAAATTCACAAAGGGGACTTACACTAGGCAAGTACTTAGTACTTAATAATATTAATAATTATTATTACAAATGTACAACTTAAAATTAATATCATAATCTCATAGCCACTGCACAGGACAAACTAAGAAATAGTCCCAAAGTTCTTACGAAATACTTTCGTTTAATCACAAGACTGGAATCACATGATGCGGCGGGGAAACACGCGTCCGAATAGTGCGCGACGCACAATATATTCTCAGGTGCACTCTATGATGAGCGGCTGGTTGGACTCGATGACGCTGGGGCGGGGTTCGCTACCAGCTGGCGCATAATGCTGATGAGACTCGTGGTCCGGCGGCGGCGGCAAGGAACGATATTGTGCGTGCGCCGATTGAGGAGACAGCGTCCCGTGCGACGTCGTCACCAAGTGCGGTGTTGTGGTGTGCGCCTGCCCTCCCAACATCACTTCGGTGTGTGACATGGCGACACGCGCCCCACCGGCTCCCACCAGCCCTCCTTGCGATGGAGAGTGTACCTCGTATGATTCGTGCCCCTCTCTTTCATGGCAGTCTTTGTCGACAGACCCTGCAAAGTGCACGCGAAAATGAAATCGACCGCGTTCAGCGAGAGCGCAAGTGAAAGTTGCGGTTCACCTACGAAGAGAAAGTGCAGCCAGCTGCAGTTGCTCTCGCGTCTGTGCCCGCGTTAATTCTAGTTCGTTTGTGTTTTAATTGCAAACAATGATAATATTTGTTTAAAATTATTTAAATGCAGTGATAAAAAAAACTGAGTGAACATAAATGTCTATTTCGTTTAAAGTATTATAGTTATTAAATTAGTTATAAAACAAAACTTACCGATACATTCAGTATTTGCGGCGTTGGTAATTGCTAATACTTCTTCGATGTTGTTAGGCTTACAGCTAGTAGTCTTCCAATGAGTTCTTAGCCCGGAAGCACTAATGTATTTCTTATCGCAGCCTTGACAAACATATGGTCTGTCATTTGTATGTAGCCGTTTGTGAAGTTTCAAATGTACAAATTGTGTGAATTTCTGCATACACAAGTCACAGGCATAAGGTTTTTGTCCAGAGTGTAAACGCAAGTGTGTTTTTAAATTCGATGTTGAAGAGAATCGTTTCTTGCAAATATCACATTGGTGCGGTTTTTCTCCTGTATGAACTAGATGATGCTTCTGTAAATGTGCGAGTTGTGTGAACGATTTGTTGCACACGTTACACTTAAACGGTCTCTCACCTGAGTGTGTTCTTAAATGAACTTTCAAATTTGATAACTGACCAAAAGTTTTACAGCAGACGTTACACTCGTAATGCATTTTCCCATCTTTCTTCTTTAAAGGATAAGGTAAACTTCTGTATCCTCGAGAAGATTGTGATCCTGGGCTCATAGGTGCGACCATAAGTCCACAAGAACCGTCTGGGCTGACACTACCATGTGGTGGTACTAATTGATTGTTTACACTTGTATTCTGGATTAAACTTAATTGCGAACAATTTTTCAGTGTTATCACGCTTGTTGTAGATGGGTAGTGGTGATTGCTTTGAACATTTTGTGATCGTTCATATTGATGCGACGATGTTACCGTGGGAGAGTAATTGGATGGTGGAGATCCTAATTGAGTAATTATTGTTGAGTTTGGAGGCGAGTATAAGTTATATGAGTAATTGGGGTAGTGTTCATATCGTGTCTCCCTAATTTCTCTGATTTCTCTGATCTCTCGAATTTCAGTGGTATGAGGGATCGTATGGGGCGGAGATGAAGAATAAACTGAAGCAGCACTAGGTGCTGGCAATTGCTGTGGTAGTGGCAATAGGGATGGTAAAGGTGTTAAATTAGAACTAGAGTCTGGACTACAGGCATTACCATATCTTTGACTTTTCTTATATGAATAAGCCATTTCTGTAGGGGATGAAGGTGGCGGGGTTGCATTTGGTTGGCGGCGATTTGGGTCATTATTATTAGTATCAATCCTATTTCCGGTCAATATAGTCTCTAATATTCTTGTGTCTGGTGGAGAATATCTCATAAATGCGGGCTGAGGTGTAGGTGAAATAGTTCCATCCTCGTAGTATGGCTTGTTAATAGGAACCAACGTATTTTGAGATGATTCTAATACTATTACAGTTGAAGTAGCGGGATCACGTCTAGGTGGTGACACATTTTGGGAAGTATTAGATATTTCTTCAGCAATCACTAATTCTTTTTCACTTTCGCAGTCCATTTCTTTATGGTTCTGATATTGATACGCTCTTGGCATTTTGATTTTTACTTTTCTATATTCATTACGATGCATATCTTGATCCATTTTGTGAACAATTACGGTCTCTTTCGGTTCACTACTTTTTGTAGAGTAGTCTAGAACATAATTCTCGTTATCAGAATCACTTGAATCTTCAGGTGGTGTAAATTCATCATGGTAGCCATTGCTATAATATCCCTCGTCAGATCGTACGGATCCATCGTTTGGTGTAAGTAGGTGTTCACAGTGTGGTCCACTACAATGACTCAGGATTGGCGATTTGTTATCTATTTTTTCTAGATTATTCTGTACCATTGGAGACGGTCCACGCATATCCCTTAAATGTTGATTTTGAATTTGAGCAGGTGACCTATTACACTGTATTCTAGGGTTTTCTAGCTGATGTATTACTAACTGTGATGTACTTTCTTTGTGTTGGTGAATGATAAGGGTAGGGTTTTCTCTATGAAGTTTAACCGGCGAAGGTGAGGGCATTAAACTGTTTGGTGATAATGAAGATTGTTCGTTTACGACGGAATTCTCACTTTTGTTATGAATTATGTTTGTAGATATATTTTCTGTTCTTATAATAGCTCTATCGTTTTTACTAATACACCTTGGTTCTTCTCGTAGAACGGTAGTTGAATTTTCATGGTAAGGTTTGTCAATTGCTTCGCGTTTTCGGCGACGGTTTGGGATCTCAGCCTCCAGTAGTTCTTTAGTATTTGTTAAGCCTAGCACATACTTCATGTGATTAAAGGCAATTTCTGGATGTACTGGGGCAGGTGGCAAGCCATAAGCTTTTTTAATAGTTTCTTCCTTACCTGTGAATAAAGAATAAAGTTTAAATAAGTAAAAAGAACATCTAGCAGGTGGCAAGCCATAAGCTTTTTTAATAGTTTCTTCCTTACCTGTGAATAAAGAATAAAGTTTAAATAAGTAAAAAGAACATCTAGCTCTGTGTGTGTTATACAGATTACACTACAAAGAGAAAAAAAACAATACTTACAGATAGAATAAGTAGCTCTCTCAGGATCTATATCATAACCCAACCTCGTAGCGAAATCTTTACAGTACCACACCATTAACTCTTCGTTAGGCATAATGTCCCTGTAAACAAAACCATGGCAATTAAAATCCGATGTCGGTCAATCAAAATTAAATGAAATTAAAAATATTTTTGTGCTGTGTGTTTACCTAACAGTGTAAAAGTAAATGTGCTCCTGATGTTGACAAGCGACGAGATTCATCACAGAAAGTGAATACGCAGACGCAACATACCGCATCCAGTTTGCGACGCTTGTATCAGAACCGTCCAGGTAATAATAGTCACTGTCTTTGAATATCTGTAATTTAATAACACCTATTATAATGTATGCTCGTAATACACTTAATGTAGATAACTTAACCTATGATCTCTTCCTAGTTATTTCACTGATAACATAATGAATTAATTGAGCGATTAATGGGACTGATTTTATATTCCCAACTATTCAGTTAGGTTTATTTACACGGTTAAAAATTGGTTAGAGTGCACCAGCGAGTATTAATTCTTCAAATTAATAGGTAACTATTTTCTATGTATTTGTTTTTGTAATTGTACATTTCGATTACATTGTAAAGGTTAATTGGTTAACGGTACCGGTAATACGTAATACTTTCTTTTAGTAATATTTAAACATTATTTTATATTGACTTAGGTTACGTATTATTTGAACTAAATTTCTATCATTGACTAAACACATGTTTATTAGTGCACGTGCCACGTGTTGGATATTTACTGTGCTCGTGCAACTGATAGCGACGCGTTTGCATTATAGTGGAGAGTCAAGGACGAGATGCAATGTCACTCAAGAGGTAATATGGAACGCGCAAGATAACGCTTATTTGAACTATGTACTGTGGTTAAACAATCCAGCTGGCTCTTCTGACTACAAAAGGTGTTAGTGCTGTGATTGTAATGAGTACTAATTAGTTTATCGATATATGTGTATGCATTTTGATTAAAAAAAATTGACTATAACAAGGTACGAACTGTTTGTGTATTACAATGGCATTCCCTCAAGTCACTGTTACTTACTGAGAAGTTTGCACCTCAGAATGTTTTTATAGTTATATACTGACATCGTACAGAAAGTTAATTATAACAATGCATCTTTACGTCTCTATGCTTATCATTCATAACTGTGTTAAATATAGTTAAACACAATAGGCCATTTGTAATTAGAAGATTCGTAGTTTACATATTGATTCTATAACCACCACCGTTAAAAGGAATTTTAAAACCCAATCTCACCTTAATATTTCCATAAGTATGATGTCTCACAGTTTCCTGTACCTGGCCCAAAGAGAGAGTTCGGTTAATTGAAGGAGAAAATAATAGTGCATATTCTATGCCTATATATTTTACAATACATGGTAGGAGTTATTAGTTTAATTGACAGAGAATAGTGTAATTTGTAAAAGGTTGTGCTGTTATATTTACAGTCTAAGCCTCAACCAAATAATAGTAAAGCAAAGCGGGTAGTGATGAATGTACTACTTAAATTATTTGATAATAACAATACTCACCCTCCAGTAATATCGCCAAGATACTTTATCATTGGGTTTGTTCGGTGTTCTTGTGCCTTCGAAAGGTCCGAAGCGAGTACCACGTGGTATCACTCCTATACTCCATACACCCTCGGTCTGAAACATTCATAACCTTTAGAATATATTATCTGTTACAGATCATAACCTGAAAATAATAATTAATGTTTCATAACCTAAAACTAAGAACCATAATGTTTGCTTTTTCCATTCATCCCTCAGCTAGTTGCATTTATTGATATTGATAGTTGCATTTTAGATTATTGCAGGCTTGTCTTAACACGTGACATCGCCATCTAGTCTCCTGCCTGCCACCTACCTTTATCCTAGTTGTCTGTCTGACGAAATCAAAAACAAATTTCTTGAATTTAGTACGTACCGGTGTATTAGGAGTCGACAATACAGCGGATGGTCTAAGAGTCAGGCTGCGTGGGAGTGTTCTTTCAGCTCTGTTAGGGGTTCCGCGTTCACATGGAACGTCGGGAACTATGTACACTGTGAGCCTCTCGAACTCATCCTCGCGCATGCGGGTAACATCGTAGGCGCCGACACTGGGAACTGCACTCACTGCATCTGCACTGGTGGGACTTCCAGTCCGACCCACTACGGTTGTAGTTGGAACTTCTTCACTAGTTGACTGTTAACAAAATAATTTATTTTATTCCTTATGTTTTTATCTATTATCGAATTACAAATTGGCTTTTCAGGTCAAAAGTTAACACCACTTGCTTTGCTAAGCAGTCAGTTTCAGACCCCAAAATATGCAAATAGCGTTGGAATCAAATGCATTTTCCCTCCTTACAGTGGCTTGCATTTCCATCTTTGCCGCTTGATTTTGAGTCCTATCATCGTAAATAGAGAGTTTAGTTTTCGTGAGAATAAAGCGAGGAGTGACGTTCGATAAAAGGGCGGCGTCACTACTGACCTAGTTTTGTTCTAAGTGCGCACTTTCCACTGCGCACCGACACTTCCCCTTTGCCTATTAGATTTTCAAATTTTGAAATTAACTGCTTAAAGATTCTAATTATAGTAATAGCTTTCAACCCATGAAAAGTTGTTAGTAATATAACTTATGTATTAACTTACCAGTCTCATTTTGATAAAATTTGTTGGTCCTTATATTTATATTTTCATAATTATTCTCTGTGTATCGAAGTAACAAGTACCTGGAACAAAGTAAATAAAAGTATAGTTTATTATTTAAATACATACTAATTTTAGGAGTTCAATGTTTTGTATATTTAATTCTTATTTCTTTTTTTAGGTTGTATTTCACAATCCACATTAGTGTTTTTACATAATTTGTTATTCTAATGAGTAAGTAGAATTTAAAAAAGACGTAAATAAAGGATAATGTTTAAGGGGATTTGTATAAAATAAGACACTGTTCATATTTTTAGAATCTACTGATCGTCAAGATAATAAAGTTACTTTATAAAGTGGTTGGTGGCAAAGATAGTTTAATAAATTGTGTTCATGTCAAAATTGTTGCATTTGCTCCCACGGTAGATACCGTAGAACATAAAGAAGGAAGGCATTTACATTGAATACTTGCCAAATTGGCAATAATCATATGGAAGTCATTCAAGTCAAATGATCATTTTAAAATTTTACTTTTTTACAGATCAGTCACTCACAGTTTTATTATTTTGAACTGAATATGTACAGAATCTAGATACTTGTGTTTGCATTAGAATACCTCCAGACTAAGCAATGCAAGTGGCAATTATATAATTTTGAAGTAACAAAAATGAGATAATATTAATTTCATAGATTCAATTTGTCTGACAACAAACTTTTCAATACTTTTATATGAATGGTATGTATATACATTTACATAAATAAATTCCACTGTAGTAAGTGTAGGGTTAATAATATAATGGATATCATTTTCTTCTGCAGTGTATTTATGGCGCAGTGAGACAACATTTAAGTTCAACATTTCATTGGAAGCGAGACGGCTCGTGGCCGACGCCTCTTCTCGATGAGAACTAAAATTTTGTTTTTGAAACCGGCCCCCATTTGACATTCAAATTGTTGCGCAAGCGTCGCTTCGAGCACCGTATTGTAAACATTATGCGCTGCATGCATTTGTAATGGTTTTATGTATGAGTTTTGTAACCGATGTATTGCATCGCTAAGTATCTATTGTACTTATGTACTTCAAATGCAACTAGTACTTTTATCTGATAAGAAATGCGTAGGATCATACAAATATAACAGACTGGGCCGCTAGGAAATGGTAGCAAGGTTCTTGAATAATGTAGAATATATTTAAGAATTGAGATCAATCGTTAACATCTATGTATTGATAAACATGGTGATGATGTTCATGTATTGATCCTCATACAGGATAATAAAATTATAGACATGATCTACCCTGTGATCAAATTTGTATAAATCAGAGACTTTTAAGGAACAAAGTACTAAAACTTGAATGAATCATCAGTATTTAATATTATTCGTGCAATTATTTTGTTATTTTTTAGTTTTCGTTCACATTTTTACATTATAATATATATAATAGCGTGCATACCTATATAATAAGCGCGTAATGATTTGCAAAGAATTATGAACGATGTGTGTAGTGAAAAGTTGCGCAAGGGCAATCAATGTTTACATAGCAACTGTGTGAGTGAGGACGTGCAGTAGAGTGTGTGGTAGTAGGAGGGGGAAGGGTACACTTATTGCACGTGACCGTGACTGACGGTTGCGCAATGCGTCCGCGCCATGTTATAATGCACATTTCGCCTTCAGTCAATTTTTTGTTCCCGATCATATCAACTATTGTCTATTAAAATGTTTATTTGATATTTTATTTAAGTAAATCACATATTTCAAATTGTTTCTTCTGTGCATCTAAGCTATTGAGGTTAGTTCGGCATTAAGATAAAAGCGTGTTGGTGTAGCAACAGTGACGCGCGTTCCGATTTGCTAACGATCACTGGTAATTGTTTATCAATTACCTATTGAGTTTGTATTTTGCCATTATAATTTTGTAAAATAAGCTCAATCCCAATGAATTAGATATTTATTTAAGAGTTGGGTTATGTTCTAATAGTGCCATAAACCAGCTGATGATTTGCCCACTTTCACTGATGACCAGAAACTACTCCTCAGTCGTCAATCATTTAATAATATTTATGAAAGATTGTTTGCTGCTAATGTAATTACATTAGCAGCAAACAATCTTTCATAAATCATAAATAAATATCTTTCATCGAACTGTTTTGGTTAGCCAACTGAAGCAGTTTGCTATCTAGAATTAGATGAAGCGAGCGCTGACTAATATAAATATTTAAATAAATATTTTTTGGACATCTGACACACAACATCATCTAGTCCCAAGCTAAGCAGAGCTTATGTTATGGGTACTAAACAACTGATATAAATACATAAACATACTTTTTTTTTGTAAATACATATTATACATAGAAAACACCCAGACTCCGAAACAAATATTTGTGAATCACACAAATAATATTTGGTCCGACCCGGGAATCGAACCCGAGACCTCTTGATCAGCAGCCGCATACGCTAATCACTAGACGAACAAGGCAGTATAGTTTGAAGACATTTATTTAGTGGACTAAATATTCTATGTTTAATAAGTTTGACCATTGTTATAGTAGAGTACATTTACATAGAATGTAGATTTTGTACCCTGACAAGACCATCGAATAATTCAGGGTTAAGTGATTTAAAAAATAAGTTTACATTTATTTAGTTTAAATATATATTTTTTAATGCATTTTTAAAAAGGAAAGCGATAATATTCCGCGCGCCGCTGAACGCAGCTCTCGTACAATAGCGCACGGCGCGCATCGCCGCGCGCGCACCAGGAAGCAACCTTGGCGCATGATGCGCTTACTCTTGAACTTGCCCTTTACGCTAGCACGTTTGCATTAGGGTTGTCGCGCACTTTTTCAACATTTCTCAAGAAACGTGAACATGTTTTTTACTAATTATTATCTTTTGCAGTGTTAAAAAAATTATCTTTCAAATTTTCATTTATCCCTTAAACTGTATTTAATAAATTATACTTTTTTACTATCCTTTGGATAAGATAACCAAAACGCGATGATCGATAAAGTTGAAAGAAATATGTAAATTTAGTATTTGTTTCGTTTAACACCATCTTCTTTCCTGATTCATCTTTATATTTAAATATTCAAGCGGCCGGTAACAACCCTATTAAAAGTAATGTATATGCACCACGTTATTGTTTACATATTAATATAACATGTGATCTATGATTGTTTTGATCTGTACAGTACAAGGTGCCTTTATCTCTTACTATATTTCCTGATTGGAGTTGGTCTCTATGATAACACCGAGCGACATATACTACAAAATCGTCAACACATTACAATTTAATTATATGAACATTTGTATATTTAGATTATTTTTACATTACGTTATTTGTATGTCAAGTCATCAGTAAAAAAAAACTAATTAATTAAACGACAAAATAGGACCTTCTGCAGAAGTTTCTGTAAAACAAATGAGTTCTGACATTCCACTGAGCTATTCTCAAATAATTTACTATTAATATTAGTTCTCAAAGTGAGAAACAATATGAACTTGAATATGAATGAAATTTGTCATGGTTAATATTATAAATTGCAATTTGTACTTATTTCTGTGAGAAAGGATATTTTTTATAACTGTAAATTGATTGGGAATTGTTCACCATGCTAATGGTACGAGCGTAAGATCGAATCGATCGGTTCAAATCCACTAATAATAAACGTAATTTTGTAAAATTGATACGATTATTGTACTCACTGATTACATAGCCATGCGAGAGTGCAACGGGAACACTAACCTTGCAGACTAATAATACATTTAATACGTAGATATTTGTACTGCAAATAGACATGAGTACCTATCGACTAGATAAAGATTATGCTGCTGTATTCTAATGAGAATTTGAATGCACTTCAATTAATAATTATTTTACTGAAGTTTTTCTCACGTGTAATATTTTCGAAAAACCACAAGTACAGCCTCAAAATTATACGATTACTCCCTTCCCTTTCTTTAAAATATTACTGTTTCCTGATCCTATTGTGGTAAGTTGAATGTGACGAAGTACGTTACATTTGTCTATCATGAATATAGCAATAGCAATAAATATCATTTGCACATTAATTTTCTTCAATAAATTATTTTATGATACCAAATATCCATCGTCTTTACTGCGAGTTAAGGGTAAATATATAAAAATAGGTTAATAATACTTACATTCATAAATATTCATAGTGCAAAAAACTCTTGAGATACCATTAATAATTTATGCATTTTTTGATTATATGACCGCAGATAAGCAAGGGTCTTTAGTACATAAATACAGGATTTCCGTGCAGGGGCTTTTGAGGCAAGTGTCGACGTCAAGCGACTTGAGGTACTCGAGGAGTATGCGAAGCGCCAGCAGTGGGACAAGAGGCCGCAACCGGCGCGCCGCTCTCATGTCGGCGCAACGGCCGTTCGTTCGCTGGTGGCCGGGCGGCCTGCTGCTGGCGCTGAGCGGGACCGGAGGCGGCTCGGACGCGCGGTATCCTCTCGCCGTGTTCGCCGGTGGAGCACACCGCGCATTATGCAACGCGGAGGCCACCGTGCTGCCGACCTGCCTCACGTCTAGCCGACGAGCGCGTCGCACTAACCCGACGACGACGCTGCGCCGCTATGCCCACCGACCTAGATGCACTTTTACGACGCCGAGAATGCAATCGACACACATATTCGCGTCTCGTTCCGATAAACGCATCGACGACGAAAGCGGCTTGTGACGGAGAATGCGGACGATTTTGACAGCAAATGCAGTGAGTACGTCACGTTCGCGCCTCCTATTCTCTTATTAGACGAGAGCGGGACAGCACAGCGTACTGCGACCGCGAGTTGCATTCAAGTTCATTACTTCCGTAGTGCAGCCGGCGACCGCGACGGCTGCCCTGACCGTGCTCTCGATCTAATCACTTTAGCGACGATTATTACTAGCGTAACCGCAGAAATTGATAATAAATTGTTCATGTTAATATTACCTTCTTAACTGTTATCGAATAATTTTATTATTATTTAATTCAGCGCTATCTGCAAATTAATTACTTATTTCATCTTAATCAACATATTTCAAAACTGTCGGTTACTTTTCTTCAAATTCGTAATGTTGACACATAGCTTTTTTCACTCAGATTTAATAACGCACTGTAATATAACTCAAAGAGTACCTGCTATTCCAATCCGCTTGAGTAATATGTATGATGTAACGTTTATTTAAATATAATCTGCATATGACGTATTAGGTGTTACTTAAAAGTTCTAATTAATAAAAATGGAAAACAAGTTGCGAGCGGGTGTCGTGAGAACGGCAGCGAAAGCCGTGCCAGGGCGGGCGGCGATCGCCCGTGTGCCTCCCCGGAACACGCTTTCACTCTCATGGGTCATCGACACCGGCGGCACATGCACCCTACCTCTACCTCTCATTCTCGATCGTAACCCTCATTTCATAATTAACTATACAGTTCATTGACAAATTTGAATAATATAAATTCGTGTAAATAACTCATAGTGTATTGCTCACAGAACTTTTGTTTTAAAAAATAAATATTCGTAGTAGGGGTGGATCTCTGTCGGCACCACCACAGCGCACCCATCTACTATTATCCAATATTGATTTCACTATTTACAGCCTATAATCTGTTAAAAGCTGAGAACCAATCGAGCAAAAAGCATTAGGTTTGGTTCTAAATGCCTCATTGTCGACTCGAAAAGATTAAGACGTTAAGTAATTTAACTGTAGAAGACAGGACTTTGAACGATAATTTGTAAGCACATTACTAACCCGCTCGATTTTTTATTGTCTAAACTATATGCCTCCGTAGTATATTTATTAGTAGTTGAATGATACTGGTGTATTCTGGGTACAATACAAATTATTAAAGTATTACAATGATATAAAAATACAATATTAAGCAAACGTAATTGTGTCGATGGGTTTACAGGCAGGCATTCAAAAATAACGTCCAGCTGTAACCCTGTGCACCCTCTCAAACCACGACCTACCATAATGTCTACCGTTTCCCAAACGTGCGCGATCTACCCCAAAGCCTAAAACATTGCCTTTTCAGACTCAACTTATTGCGAGACGAATTCGTCATAGTCTCTATCGATTTACACATAAGGGATGGTGGGATGTGGGTATTTGTGTCTGCCTGCTTAATATTGATTTTGTAGTTGCAACAAGTTCTGAATGCGGAAGATGAGTTCGTCTTTTGTATTGTATAATACACTTACATATATCAGAAGTCACATACCATTTAGACTATATATATATAGGCAAGTATAGATGTATATTTAAATATATAAAATTCTCGTGTCACAATGTTCGTTCCCATACTCCTCCGAAACGTCTTGACCGATTCTTATGAAATTTTTTATGCATATTCAGTAGGTTTGAGAATCGGCCAACATTTATTTTTTATACCCCTAGGACGCGAGCGGAGACGCGGGCATCAGCTAGTTTAAATATATTACGAGTGTATGTATCACTGACACTGATATTTTTTTAAATAATTATGATATAAAGTGAAACAAATTTCGAAATTTAGACTTATTAGTTAGTATCTGCGCACAACATCATCTAGTCCCAATCTAAGCAGAGCTTGTAGTGTGGGTCCTAGACAACTGATATAAATACATAAACATATTTTTTTGTAAATAATAGTACATATGTAAACTTGTGAAGTAAAAAATAAATTATGAAAAATCTAATTTTTAGTTTATATTATGAATGGATTGTTTTTTTTTTTATAATTTATTAATTTAATTATAGGCGAATTAAGCTATGAACATATACTCCGAAACAAACATTGTTCATTAGATACTTTTACGACGTAATTTATCCGAATACGAGACACCTTAAATCGATCAAAGTCACGTGCAATGTAAAAAAAGCTTATGGCTGATGATTATAAATTATCAATAATTTTTATCATTGCTAAAAATCGAGGTGAAAACACTGATTTGTACAAGTTTACAAGTCAAATCGTACGTTGAAAAACGAAATTATCTGATTGTCGGTCAATTAGAGCGTGAAAAGCGAAGCGCATCAAAGAAAATGTAGTTTTCATCGTCGACGGAGGCTTGAGCGGTATCAAAACACTGAATCTTCCGGGGTGAACGACCGCAGCCACCTCGTCCCACTACGCTAGCCCCCGCCGCCCGGCGCTGTGCGGCGTCTCACTCGCGCCGAGCCATCCGCCGCGCGAATAAATCGCACGCTGCGCTCGTGTGCGCCGGGAAATGCGTTTACTGTACGAGTATTGGGCACAGGGTCATTGACATCACATCACAAATTTTCCTCGGAATCGTAATAGGAAATTTAAAAGGCAATTTACAACAGAATACTATGAAATTTTTTTGTAGATTACGATTCTATACTTTAATTTGTTGTTTTTTAATTATATACTTCTTATTACGTTTGTGATAATTATTTTGTTAAAAGTATATGTAAAAGTTATTTTACAAAGTAAATTACTAGTACAATGAAACATAATACAATACATTATAATCTATAATTACCTCTTTTTAGTGACATGAAAAACATATTTTTGTAAGTCAACAGTTTATATTTATGGTAAAATGCATTTCATGCATTTAAGCATTTTTAGAGTTTGGGAACTTAAAATGTGTATTTTAGTTATTGTTATCTTTAAATTGCGTTTTAAACTTTCAACTAGTAGGTAGTCTGGATATATATATACAGTCAGATGCGTTCTATGTACATTGCATTTAACTAATAACCTCTCACATTTCACATATTGATAAACGTACTTACTGAACATTTTCCAAGTGCATACAAAGATAATATATATTTATGTATATAATTTTAGTCTTTATATCTGTAATGATATTCAAATAGAACAATTACACCCAGAGAAATAAAAATAGAACATTTACACTGAGCAAATAGAACAATATATAACTTAAAATCTGAAGTTTTAACTTGATTAATACTATAATTTCTGTTTGCTATGTTATCTGTTAGGTTTATATTCTATACACATCTGGTATACACTGTATATAATTAAATTAATATATTTCTAATTCGAGAATATGACAAATGTTTATTTTGAGGCTTCATCATAGTTTTGGTGGTATGGGCGCTATTGATCCTATTTCGTTAAATGTATAAGGCTCGCGTATATCTGTGCAAGTGTTGGTACCCGCAGTGCAAACTCGATTTCCCCCTTCTTGGGGTAGGCTTCGATACTCATTCATGCATTTTACCCTCTCTGACTGGGACTGGGCGCATAGCGCGCTCCCGCTTGCCGCACTTCCGCGTTGGTACCGCTATATACGCGCATGCACTACGACTAGCCCAATGCAGTGAATTTTGCGTAAGGTCGTTGTCCTCTCGTATATCTCTATCAACATCACTAGCTACCACTTTACAAAACATTTCAATTAGCCTTCGCAAATCTGTAACCTATCTCCCCTTTCTTTCGTACAAGTTTACTAAGTGTAAGTTTCTTTTTTTACTTTTTGCATCAAATATGCCATTTCCTTTGTCGGCCTACTTTTGAAATTGTTGAATATAATAATGGAGGTTGAGCAAACACCGAGATCGTGAAGGTATATTTGTGAAAAAAAGGAGTCTCCAGGTTTAATGGCCAATTGCGTCACTATTCTAAAAAATACGTACAAAAAGATGCCATTTGCACAAATTGCAGTTTCTTGCTTTTATCAAATTCAATAGCTTACATTTTTTTAAAAGACAGAAACCATTTAGAACAATATCTATTTCTAATGTTAAAAAAATGCAAAATCTTTGAAGGGTCCTGAGCAGTATGAAGACAATAGTGAAGTCATAAAACCTTATTTTTTAAACTTTGCAATTATGTATGTCTGACCAATGTGCATTTTTAAGGTCTGTTTTTTTTTGCCTATAGAATTCCATCAATATACTAAATGCTCAAATACATTTTCTTACTAGTGTCAAGGTTTTCTAATACTGCATAAATTTAGTGGTAATTCTACTTTTCTTTGTGAAATTCAACTATCGCTTATATTTTTATTGATCCACTGAAGTAGGTGTAATTTAATTTGTAATGAATATAAATCGGTGCACAGAAGTGTTAAAGTGCTAGACTAGAATGTAGCTAGGGTCAAAAGCCGCGCAGTATGTCAGCGTTTAGTATTCCGTGAGCCCGAGCTCGGGCCGGCTAACGGGATTGCTCGGCCGTCTACACAGGCCTTTACTTTCATCGATCGAACAAACCACATCGACGGTTTACTTTCCTTTGTTAGGTTTGGGTTCCTTACATTACTTTATCTGCATTTTTTAAATCTAGTTACAGTAGCTAACAGAAAATTATTAATGTTTAACACATGAATATATTTTAATGACGACGGAGCCTTTCATTGTTTAAATATAGACAATGTGAACAAAAATGTTGTACACACAAAACCACATCATAAATAGACCATCTCCGGGTAGCACCCAAAAAAGGTATACATCAAGTGTTTGGTTAAATCACAGGTAGGGACCGATAGTAAAAAAAATATCGGAACGTTAGAATCTTTGTGTAGGAATTTACCGTTAGATCTGTTTGAGAAGACTATTAAGCGAGGTTGAAATATGATCGCTGTTTTGTTCCTCCGCGTATTTACGTACACCTGCAAAATTATTCGCTAAGCTCTAAGAGTTGTCCTGTTATGTCGCTCAGGTTAACGCGGTTTACAGCTACGGTGATTCATATTGTGAATCAACACGCATAGGAATATACCGCTAGGCAACAACAATATACTCAACAACACAGGACTGCACATATATGCAGTTACATGATGCTAGCTTCTAAGAATGTATAGGTGAAATGAATGGAGAAGTTTCTAGACATAGTTATTTGAAATTAAGCAAGTTGTACATATGGAAACAAAACTAGTACAGCTTAATGAGTACCTTCCATAATCATAATCATAAATATTGTTATTAATATTAAGAAATAATAATGTCAATAAGATATTAAAATTAATGAAAATAATCCTAAGTATTGAAATGCCTAATATTTTATCGAATTCATATTTTTTCTATACTTTAGCCTGCCAAAGTGAGTCAATTCGACCTGATCCACGAGAATCATAGAGGGTCACCATTTTTATTGTGAATGCAAACAATGCAGGGCGGTGACCCACACTGTGGTCGCCTAGTGAGACGCTTCTGCCTCATTGTGCCTCCGGCCTCGCACTCACAAAAGAAACAAGAGAACACGTATATGTCATATTAGGTCAGTATTCTTCTTAGATTACATCATCTTGCTAATGTAGTGTTACGTTTTAACTTTACTTAAAAAAAAGGCAACCCTAGAATGCGGAGCAACATACGTTATAATATTTACTAGTTCTAGGTAATGAATTTCTTATGTATAATTGATGATTTGAGTGTTATCAAAATATATTAATCCTCGTAACAAATAAATATACTTTTTGAAGAGTAAAAGTTTAGTAGTGATATTAATGTGATTTTTTTTCTTTGATGAGCTACCGAAGAAACCCAAATGCTAGTTTACTTAATATAAATATATCAATACAATTTTGTAATTTATCATTTATATTAATAGTTATAGAGTATTTAACGAAATAACATTGCTCAGTTTCATTGCTGAAATGAAATTGTAATTTTGTGCTGTAATTTTTGAAATATCTTTTTTAGTAATAATAGTTGTACGGTGCAAAATATTATTGTAATCTAAACGATTGTAGTCAATATAATTTGCGAACATTTTTGAATTCCCTGCATGTTCTGGAACTATCAGTTTCCCACAGGTTGAACATATGTTTTTTTGAGTACGTTGTCTATTGACTCTCAATACCGTTAGGTTGTGTCGATAAAAAACTAAATAGGACGGTGAAATCAGAAGCCGCCGGGAGGTATCGACCCCTATGCGTATAGGCTTAATATCAATGAGTTTAGAAGTAGTTATATACCAAAAAACTATTAAAATGTATTTCTGCATTTATTCATTTACATAGCTGCTAAATTGAGCAAAGTGTTTTTTTTCCTTTTTGTATATGTTTTGTTATTTTAGGATTGGTTAAGATATATAAACTGTAACACAGATTTTTGTCTTATTGTTTCTTGGCATGAAAAAATCCTGCGCTAGTGATGATAATTAATACATATATAAAGTCCATACTTATCGTAATTATTTATTTTTCGTGTATTAATAAGCGTAGTAAAAAGTATTAAATAGATGAAGCGCTCATAGCCGAGTGGCCTTAGGTGATTGAAAACAATCACCAAGAGTAGGCAACGACGGCGCGGTCGGACCTAGGCGGGTGACCGTTTGTGACATTATATGTAATGAGCATTTCCGTGATTCGGAGGTCACGTTAAGCAGTCGGTCCCGGTTGTTATCATAAGATAGTGCCCAGCAGTGGGACGTTATGGGTTGTTGATAATGATGTGTATTAAAAAGACCGTTAGTGACAGCGAATATGTATTATCCAAGTGACTGGTTTTGTAATGAAAAATCAATGTAATTTATGATGCCCCCGATAAGTAAATACTAATTGACTTATACCTTCCCGTATTGTAGATAAAGAATGTATTCTTCTCAAAAAGAAATTTATACATCACTTACATGAGAATATGTTATTGGTTATGTTTTTGAGTTAACTTTTAAATGTACTAAACGAGTTCGTATTATTTTGAGTTTGTATTCTTGATATATCTTTGAATAATTTATTAAAAAATTACTCACCTTGTATAGCAATGTTGTTTTGTCCTAAAGAAGTATGAGCGTATAGCCATATTTAGTACCTTTTCAATACCTTTCATCCCGTCTAAAGAAAAGGACGTGCGAAAAAAGTAAGCAATAAATATTAAATATTTCGAATTTTACACACAACGCCACCTAGTACTAAACTAAGTAGAGCTTGTATTATGGATGATACTAAATAACTGATATAAATACATAAACATACTTTTTTTTTGTAAATACATACATATTATACATAGAAAACAACCAGACTCCGAAACAAATATTTGTGGATCACACCAATATTTAGTCCAACTCGGGAATCGAACCCCAGACCTCTTGATCAGCAGCCGCATACGCTAACCACTAGACCAAGTAGGCAGTCAATGTACTGTTACTGTCGCAGAACGATGCTGATAAACAACCGATGTACCAGCACCGGACTGCCACAGTTCTATGTTGCCTTGCAGTAATATAGCCCAAGACCTTTATGCAATTCAGTTTATCGAATAACACTATTGGTGTTTACTTCACATTATGGTGCGGTAGCCGATGCCCGTTGGATGACCACCGGAAGGCTCTTGGCATACATATCGGAGCTCATATGCATATGGGCCATACACTGTCATCGTTATTTTAATAAACACGTGCTTCTTGAACTTCCTGTGAATTTACTTTCATGACTTATGTAGAATAATAAATAGTTAAGTAGATGGTACTTCTCCCAGTATACATAGTACTCATGTGATCAAATGTAACATTGGTTTATAAATTATAAGATTATTAGCAATATTAGAGTCACTTCTATATTTTTATACAATAAGAGTTTATCTTTAATCAACGATTTTAAATAAGGGACCTTTCCAATATCACTGTTATTATCTCTTACTGCCGTGTGATAACGAATTAAGAATACAGAGTGTCACCACCCCTATTCATCGATGCAAAGAGAACGAAAACTTGAAACCAGCTCTATACCAACCCGTCTGGCCAGCGTGGTATAGTAGGCCAAAACCTCATTTCTAAGGAGAGGCCTATGTCCAGCATTGGAATGTTAAAGGCTGTTGATGAAGGCCGTGCCTATGCAGTGTACACGTAAAAATATCTTAAATTCGTACTTATGATCTGTTGATTTTATTGGTACCTATAATAAACATGGCAATGGATTTTCAAAACCGATATTGTAATATGAACGCTTATGTCACATGTGTTGAAGGGACGATGCAGTCGAGTGAGAAAAAGGTTATTACTTATTACATAATGGGTGCGTGTGCGCCCGTCTTGATATCGATGTACCGTTGTTCGAACAGGTTCTACACATTGCCACACCCCCCCTCGCCCCCACGACCTCCCGCGGCCACGCGCATGCCTTGCACTCAACATTTACTTTCTACCCATCAAGGACCTTCCTGGTAAACTCGCGTCAACGCCTTCTTAAGCCCTAATGATGCCTTACCAATCGATTTCAGTGATCGATTAATAAAGGATGAAAATTTATTGCTAGATTTACATAATTATCCAACAGTTAGAACTACTAAGGCAGGAATTTAGAATAACATTACGATTATTTATAAGATTTTGACAAAAATCTTAATTTTTCTTAATTTGTTCTTTTTGGGCTAAACTTTAATTTCAATTATTGTAGACAATCATCTTCGAAAACCCCGCTGATTCAATATGAATTGCAAATATTGTGATGTTTTGGGTATGCTAACAGAAAATAGAATATACTCAACCCCCAACTAACTCTACTAACTCTAGGCCATAGGTGGGGAACAATTTGAAGGTATTTTAAGGAATAAACGCGAAAGTTGTGAAAATATTGAAAGGAAAAGCATAATATCTGTAATACATGTTATGGACGATGACCTTAATCGCTCAATAATCAAATATAGAATGTAAAAAAAAATCTTCATTTATATAAAATATACCCTCATATTAATCCTACTGTTGTATTGTTCGTTCAAAATTTTAAGCTTAATAACAGTTTACTTTAATCTTATTCATCGTGAGATGAAACAAAGGGGAAGCTCATCCACAAGATAACAATACATTATCCAGGTAAGACTATATAAAGGCACAATTACACGTCACGATTGTTGACAGATAGTGCCTATCAAGTCATAAAGTATAATGTCATTCCTTTTCATTATTTATGTAAGTAGATTCCATATTATTTAAAACATATGAGGGGATATATTACCATATACTTGCGTCACGAATTTTCAGTCTAAATTTTAACTGTATATTTTTTAAATATATATTAGTTAAAAATAAGCTTTATATTTAAGAAACTAAGTGTTAAAATCGCACGAACAAACGCGGCGAGAAGTGGGGCTGAGCCGCGAACGCGCGGTTCAATGACCGAGTTTTCACGGGTTTGACAGCCTTCTGTTATATCATCGGTCGTTGTCATTGTCATTGCCGAAACAGCGGCGAGTGGCGTGCATGCTAATTTGCGACTTTTGCGTCTCAGTTTGGGATCACTTTTGCTTGTCGTCGATTTCGCTTAAATTATTATTTTTTGCCTTCATCTAAATTTATGTTCGCTCTTCATGTAATACGCAAATAGTTATACGTAGGTATGATAATTTGGCCTTCAATTTAATTATTTCAACAAGCTAAGATAGATGCATTTTTGGCGTCAAGGCCAATAAACACGTATAATATTTAGATGGATTTGAGATAAATTTATTTTTATATTAAAATTAAAGGTCAATGAACTAATTTTTAATGGTAACAAGGGTAGCGCTGAAGTTTTTTGATATTCATAATTTGTGACAGAATTAACATACAAAAAAAGAAATCATTTATATAGTGAGTATCGATATAATAATATTTATGTAATTTAATTTCATACACCGTAAATGTAAGTATATTTGAAAGCCCATATTGTTATTGCGTAGTAACGAATCAAATGCCAACAAATCACATAACTCATCACAAGGGTTGGATTACGTAACTTTGGCGTAGGAAGATCACGTGTGTTCATTTCGCCTTGAATTTGAACTTGATAAGTTCAAGGCTTTGTTTTTGCACAGCCCGTGACGACGCAACAACAATAGTTGTTCATGTGTGCGTGGACAGCCTCGATTTTGATGTAATTGCCATCCAAAAAAAGTGGACTCGTCTATGAGTCTGATATTTATATTATTGTTATTATAAGTAACTTTTTAGAGGACAATATGAAATGTATTTACATCAAAATAAGTTTGAATTTATGATCATATGACAAATTTGTTCTGTTAATTGTCTAAACTGATAAGATTAAGTAACTAGAGCAAACTTAGTTTTCAATTAATATTAGAATTAAATTCATTAAATAATATTAGTAAAAATTAAATTGAAAGGCAATTCGAGAACATCACTAAGCAATATATATAATGAACGAAAATGCAAAGCAATTTATTACAGATAAATGTACGACAAAATAAGTATGTTAGTAAATTTGGATACTTTCTGTACTTTATAATATTAAAATGTAATATTTGTGTTTAAGTGCTGTGTGTTCTTATGAAATATTAATTTTTAATATTATGCAAAACGAAGACGCGCGTTGATGTCTTTTCATTGCTAGAAAAAATCGAAGTAGGCTCATTACAGTCGTTTAGTGGGTGGCATTTGTTAAAATAAGAGTAATGTATTTTAATACTAACCATTAAATATATAATCCTCCAGCGGTGAATGATTTGAAGAAAAATCCAAAGTGTATGATCCTAATGCGAAAGTTTGTTTATGTTTTCACTAACACTTAAATAAATCCACACCTCACTCTAAAACCGTCACTTAAAAATATAGAAATTATAAAAATTAGTCTTATCTTGAGATCTAAGTTGCTTTCAGTCTAGTTAAATGCAAAACGTCACTTGAGTATCGTAATATTAGAGCGTCATGATGGAGCGTACTGCGACACGTTGTGGCGCGCCGACACCTCCAGATAACTGATAAAATATAGCTCGGTTCATGGTCGGAGACGTCCTTCCTGCGCGACTACCCGTGTACAGCGTCCGCCCGCCTCGGTACCTGCGCCCGCGCACCAAGCTCTTCCGTACTCGCCGTGATCGCGGGTGAATGAACTGGTGCGCAAGAGCGAGACGGAACACCATGACTTTGGCCCCCGCCCCCACCAACCTCACTCCCATCTCTCGTACCAATGCCATGGTCAAAGCTGACAGTGAATCTTAATCCCCTATCAAATAGATAACCCATTACAAGTGTTAAAACCATGTCATTCACACTTTGATTTAGCTGAAACTGAAATCAGTTTACAACGCCGGAACAATATGGCCGCGGTAAAACACAATTAGAATTTATGTCATTATGTAGGTGTTGGAATATAATACACCTACACTTCTTTGGTTGTAACGTTTGATTCTAGATGTGACGAAGTAAATTGAAAAGATTATATAATCTCTACATACAATCAATAAATATGAAATGTCCATCCATGTTGTCGATTAATCGCATGTCCCTTAAAAAATAAAAGTGTTTTGGAATAAAGCACCAAACGAAATAAGTCGAAAAAAAGATTTAATCGGACAAGGAACTTCTCTAGATAATCGTATGCTATCAGCCAAATACGTTATCTGACTTGTGCAAATATTTTTTGCGCCAGATTCCGATTAGTTGACGCTTGATTTATAAAATAAATATCATCGTCAGTGTCGCTAAAATTCTAAAATTTGGAAAGAACTTAGAAATTGTTGTTCTATAATGGTCATTGCCCTAATGTTGTCTACAATTTGAGTTGCTTCGGAAGCTGAGCAAATACATAAAAAGTAGCTGGACGTTAGATTTATATCAAGAAATTGAAGAAATGTATTTAAGTAACATAAAACTTTAAGTTCTATAACTTAAGCGTAATAGATACAATAAATAAATAAATAATAAATATTTCGGACATCTTACACACAACGTCATCTAGTCCCAAGCTAAGCAGAGCTTGTATTATGGGTACTAAATAACTGATATAAATACATAAACATACTTTATTATACATAGAAAATACCCATATTCCGAAACAAATATTTGTGGATCACACAAATATTTGGTCCGACCCGGGAATCGAACCCGAGACCTCTTGACCAGCAGCCGCATACGCTAACCTCTATAGCAACAAGGCAGTTTTTATACAATATTTGATACAATCAAAACTTAGTTAATAATTTATAATTATGATGTCATTAGATATAGGTTATAAATGAATCATTGATCTATTCATACATTCTGTTTACACTTTTAAAGTGCTAAATACTCGGTACGCCTTAAGTTTAAGCCTTGGCCAAAGACTGTGGATACTGATGCTAGTATATTTTTAATAGTAATCCAAAAGAATTCTTCACAAATATGTCGTTAGCTTTTTATCTAAAGTTGAATTCTGTATATGAATGAGGACTTGCCATTGGCTGTCTGTTTTTGTTTTTCTACTCTACTTATATTCTAACTATAAGAGCAATAAATCGTCAGCATGAAAATCATTACTAATGGACCAAGAGCCCAGAGCCGCCAGACCTACGTCATTAGTGCAAAGCTGAAATTTTCAGGATTATTAGTACAATGTCTTGTTAAGATGTATGCGTACCCATTAGTTTGAAAGCGGGGCCGTTTCTGAGGTAGCGCGAAGTAAAGATGGATAAAAACCTTACTTACCTACGTTAAAAGTGCAAAGTATTTACATATTTTATCAAGAATATTATTTATGATTAAAATTCATTACTGCCAGACACTTTCCGTGGGCCATTACTTCTGCCAGACGTCTTGAAAGTTGTGAAAAAATTAGGTAAACTACGTTATAGTAGCAAACCTAAATTTTATACATATTATCTAAGGTAGGTACTATTTTAAGACCCTTTGTATGCGGCCAGACCAATCCGAAGAGCCAATCATCCCCCCAGACACCTTTAAATATTTGTAGTAATTAGGAAGCTGAGGTATATCATCTTTGGTATTATTTCAAGAATAAAAATATTAAATGGTTTTTACACGCTTTTTATTAGCTTCACCTGTATGTTTGTTTGTTTGTAACCAACTCCATTGGGTGCGATTTTGCCCCACTTTAAACGGCCAGATTTCGTTCAAACTTTGTAGATTTATCGGGGACCGATAACAATACACTAATATAAAAAAAAAACTAAAAATTTTTTTAAACAAATTAGTATTATTCTAAAAGAATAGTTTTAAAAAACTAAACAAATAGACTTTTAACCTAAAAATAGAAAATAATTTCAATGTAAAAAGCGTAGGGCGACGTTATTGAAATATTCTCAGAAAGCACCACACGTTTTGTGTGTGTGGGTCCAAGTGGGTCAAAATCGCACCCAAAGGAGTTGGTTACAAACAAAGAAACATACAGGTGAAGCTAATAAAAAGCGTGTAAAAACCATTTAATATTTTAAAATTCTATTCTTGAAATAATACCAAATTTGATATACCCCAGCTTCCTAATTACTACAAATATTTAAAGGTGTCGGGGGGGATGATTGGCCCTTCGGATTATATAACATGATACTACATACATATACTACCCTAGATAATATGTATAAAATTTAGGTTTGCTACTATAACGTAGTTTACCAAATTTTTTCACAACTTTTAAGACGTCTGGCAGAAGTAATGGCCCACGGAAAGTGTCTGGCAGTAATGAATTTTAATTTTAAATAATATTCTTGAAAAAATATGTAAATACTAGCTTTGCACCTTTAACGTAGGTAAGTAAGGTTTTTACCCATCTTTACTTTGCGCTACCTCAGAAACGGCCCCGCTTTCAAGCTAATGGGTACACATACATCTTAACAAGACATTGTACTAATAATCCTGAAAATTTCAGCTTTGCACTAATGACGTAGGTCTGGCGGCTCTGGGCTCTTGCTCTATAATCATTAGATATAGATAACTCTTTATTTGCACACCATATTACAGAGTGACATGAATGAACAAAATAATTAAATATCAAGTGTACAAAGAGCAGTCCTATTGCCAAAAGCAATTTCTTCCAGGCAACCTTAGGATGGATCAAAATGTTATAGAGAGTTTCAATTTTATACTTACATATAAAATACATACTTATTACAATACATATATATGTATATACATACTATACCAATAAATATACATATTTATACATACTTAAATGATTGAACATATAGAAAAGAGAAACAGTTTCGTTACACCCCAAAGCTTGACGGACTCAATAAGGATGTCTGATGTTAAGAGGCAGTGCACCCCACAAACGCACAGTTTCAACACTGAAGGACTGGTCATAAAATTATGTGGAATGCTGTGACACAATTTATTACTAAAAATCATTATAAATTCGAAAGTAATTCTCTCTATCTCTCTGTCACGGTTGCAGCTAAATCGCTGAACCGATTGCAATTAAATTTGGGATGAAGAAGATATTTTGATTCTTGATAAAGGACACAAAATAAATTTCTTCGCGATAACTTACACAAATGCGGGTGGAGTCGAAACCGTAGCCCGTGTTAGTGCCGAAGCAAAATTAAGTAAATAAATTTTAAATCTCTCATGTTCAGTAAGTAGGTTATTATTACCTCCAAATGGGGCTTGTAGGTGACTTATTACCGCTCTAGGGTAATATTGTAGCTAGAAAAGCCCTAGGGCGGTAAGTAATTAAAAAAAAACACTTCAAAAAAAGTTCGCGTACATCTAACCATCATACTGGCAAAGACATCATGCATTCAGCCCAAAGACCAAATAGGTCGCTTTGCTATTCAGCCTTGTCTTCGTGTGAGTTTATTAGTCATCAATTTTAAACATCGAACAGCGAAGCTCAATTTCATTCTTGAAAAAACAATTTAAAAACTTCTTTACTTGTTTCTTTTAAGGAAAAAAGGCGGGAATAGAAAACTTTTAATTTAAATATTGTTTGTTTTTGGGTTTTTTTTTATAATTACGTGCTAATAAATTAGGAAAAAACATGAGTTCTTCAAGTGATGAAGATAAAAGCTGCACTCCCGATTCAATGAAAATAGAAGCTGAAGATAAAATGTTTTATTCTTATAATGCCGGTTTTTTCTACTTACCTCACAATCAAGATGTAAAGCAGAATAGTTAGTTCGGGTGTGAGCCCCAATTGCACCCTCGAACTATAAGCGCCCTCGCTGCGCTCATGCGCCTAAATATCTCGGGCAATTGATGACTTACAGCCCTCGGCTACTAATCTACTAATAATTAAACACTACCTTGTTTTTGTTGTTGCATGTCGTGTTATTTTGAAGGTTAAAAAGTATATTCTAGTATTAATACCCAGATCTAATTTCCCATTGTTTTGCATAAGTTAAGATAAGATAAGAGTAAGATAAGTTAAGGTAAGAGAAGTTAAGATAAGTAGTGCTATAGCCCTCCAATAAATTAGAGGGCTATAGCACTACTGTATTTTTTTTTTCTTTTTAAAAACTGTATTGTATTGTATTGTAACTGAATGACTGATAGAGACCTAAATGAGAGATAATAATAATAATAAATAATTCTGACATCGTACTCAACATCTCGTACTAAGTCTCAAACTGAGCAGAGCATGTACTATGAATACTAGACAATTGCTATAAACACATTCATATTTTTTTCTATATATACATTCATATAATACATAAAAACACTCAAACTCTGAAATAAATATTTGCAGGTCATACGTATAATGTGTCCGACCTTAGAATCGAACTCGAGACCTCTTGATCAGTATACGCTAACCATTAGACCAGATAACTAAACAAGGCAGTAATGTCAGAATTCACATAAAATATTGTTCATTTATTTCAGATTACAGGTATTGCCCAGCATGGCTCAATAGACACGTAGTATTTTAGTTTTCACAAGTTTTTATTGTTGCTTAGCCCAATAAGTGCCCTATTAATAATACATGTAACTACCAAATTGTTCCTACTTGTTAAGTATTGCAATTCGTTCTTTTGAAGTAAGTAATATATTCGTTCACGAAGCAGCAGGAGGTGATTCTTTTCACCTCTTTTGTATTCAGGCAATTGAAATATTTTTTTCGCAATCGATGCACATTTCTTCAATTGTTCACGTGAACATGTGACCAAATCATCAATACTGCTAAAACTTTCTATTATGTGTAAGAAAGAAAGATGTTTTTAAAACTATTTGAGATATGCTCGTTCAATATCTTGTCTAGGCTAGTCACATCTCTGGCCTACCTCAATATCTTTTAGGCAACGTTATTGCTTTGTACTGTCTTTTTTGGTCACATTCCGCTCACTACGACTTCAATTACCGCTCTTTGTTACTTCAGATCGGCTTTATGATCAGTGTAGTTTGCTATTAAGAGACTGATCTAACGACCAGAAGATACATCTGCAAAGTAGCTGAGTCTGGATATGTTTTGTAGTGAAATCGGTAGTGTTTTGAATTGATAAGGCTGCTGGGAGAGAACTTTAAAAATGTAGAATAAAAACGGTTTTAAAGAATATAACCCAATTACGTAAAAACTTTTGGTAATTGGACTATTTATACGAATCTCTTTTTAAAATATATTTAAGACTCCCAAAATGACACTACTCTGCCTGATGGAGAGCTTGAGTAGAATTCACAGAGTAGGGGTCAGCATCCTCATTGTGAGAGTAGGCAATGCAGAATGGAGACCCATACCATGTCCGCCTAGTTGTTTCTGCATCATGATAGAATGATTCAGATTGATTGGGCTTGCAGTCTCACACTCACTAACGAAATACGACGGTAAGAATGCTGTCAGTATTAGGATGCTGTCAGTATCAGGGTAGTATTGCCCCGGTCGAGCCGGCCTATTCGGCCATTAGTGGTTTAGGCGCTAAGGTTAAATATGTCAATACATAGACTGGCAAACCCTTCTTTTTGCCAATCTTATTTTCTTTATCATAAGATTTGTTACAATAAGGAATTATTATTATTAAAATGAAAATAAATGGCCAAACAAATCATGCAATTGACTAAATGGCGTAAACATTAAATATAGGGTGTGTTTTCAAGGATTTTTTAACGTTAATTACCTTGAAAACGTTTTTTTTTTTTTTATAAATAGTTCATTTAAAAGTAATAGTCTCAAAACGCGTACTGTTATTAAAACCATTGTAAATATTATTGACTGTTCGACACTATTGGTATAATTCAATATGATAATAACTGCTTCTTGCAAATCCTTTAAACCTACTCTGAGATACACAAAAAATTAAATACAAGAAAGTATAAAAACAACTCTCATCGTAATTTTGTATAACTCTTGTAGTGTATAGTACCTACCTACTGTCAATAGCAAAATGTCACCGTAGTTATCAGGAGCAATCAAACCAACAACAAAGACTGATTTCTAAATTTACGTAAAAGGTATTTACAGTTACATTCTATTTACAGGAGTATGGAACATCTGAACAGTAAAAAACAACATTATATAAGCTGAATCGGTGAGTTAATCGTATGCTGCGATCAAAAGATTTGTTCTACCTGCTGAACCCTTATGGTTTTTTTAAAGGGTAGCCGTTATAATAGCAGTGTAAAAAATCTAACGGTCCCTTCCTACCCAAACACACATTGCAGCCAAAAAAACATTGTGACATAGAAACTTTTATGTTTCCTGCGTCAAAAATAATTGCAATTTGAGGAATGAAAAAACTATCGTATTCTTAGAGTTTCTTTGGTTAAAAAATACAGAATAGCACATTTATTGTCTGTACAGTACTTTTTAAGTAATTGTCGCAAACATAAAAAGAAACCTTAAAAACTTTTATATATTTACAATACTGAACGGACTAATAATAGTCCAGTAAAGCAGTGCGTTTAATAACAGATTAAAGCAATGTGATTTAAAGGTTAAAAGATGAAATAAAACTTAAACGTACAAAACTGGCATCAATAATTCTTGCTTCTGAATAACACCCGAAAGAGTTTTATTACGCAGTAGCAGGTTGTCAAAAGAAAGGGGTACGCTCTCGTTTTGTGTCTTTGTTTGGTTGCTGACCACCCTCAGGGCGAAAAATGTAGCTGTAAATTGTAAGCGATAACTTTCTCAATGATTTATTGCAACAGAAGCTGTTTCACACAAAAGTTTTTCCCCTTCTAATGCTAGTAATTGTTATTCTTTTTTTGTTCCTGTGTTAAAATCTTTTGAAGACAAATCATCTCATCAAAGATATTTCATATAAATTTTAAATAACATTAATGTTTTTTCTCTTTGAGTTAAGCTAGACGATGATAAAATCGAGCAGCGTAATTAAAATTCCAATTCGCATTTGATTTTAACGAACTCCAACTTGAACCATACAAATCCTTGTGTGCTACATAAAAAGTTAAGCGAGGTACCTAATAGTGTGCTGTATAATAGACGTGTATTAGAAAAAAAAGAAGTGAACGCCCAAACTGGCCAGTTGGACGCTCCCCTCCACCGGCCCGCAGGACGCGATCAGCGATTTGGGAGCAATGTCCTCGACCTTGAAAATAGATGAACTTACGTAACCGACACCGCCCGAGGGCACAGAGCCTTCTCCACCGAATATTCCTTGAGTTTTTGCACGTCCCGACAGATTACAACAAAAAACTCTTGACTTTAAATAGCAAGGTGCTATAAATATGGATGGTTCATAATGGGTAAGCTACCAATCGCGTCGTTTCAGCTATATTATAGTTTATCTAGGTTGTTGTTATGATTTCAAATGCTGATAGCATCATATACAAACGTGTTGTTGGCATGAGATATGTAACTCTGTAACTATGTAAAAAAGTAAGGACTCTACCACGTGGTCTAGTGTGGTCCCTAACTGTGTATGACTGTAGCTATTGCTGCACTACTGTATGTATGTATAAAATAAAATAAATAGGAGCTCTTTCGGAATCTACGGGAGGCACAGAGTACTTTATAAAGTAGTTAATTAATCTAATATGAATTGAACACTCAACGTAATGTGCAGATGCAATTAATTTATGTAGTACCTTTTATTAGTTTCTGAATGATCACCTTTATAATTCAAAATAAATATGCGTGCGTACTCGTGTACCTTTTGGATAGGGTTATGTGTGATATTTTGGTAACATCTAATTTGTTCCGTAATTTATTTTTTCTGGGAAAAGTAAAATTTTGAATAGATAGGTTGTTAAGAATATGTAATATTTAGAAACATTCATGCAGCAGATAATTTAACTTAGACACTTAGTTAAGTAAAGTAGATGGAAGTTAAATTCAGATCATACTAGGAAGTTAGGAAGTAATCACTTTAAAAACATTCTTAATTACCATTTCTTGTATGGGAAAATCATCATAAATAAAAAATACCTATATACATTATTTAACATATGTTTTAGAATTCAATATCGTTACATAAAATGTACAGTGAATCATAAAGTACGTGAAATCACAATAAGTAAATGACAGATTCTACAGAATCTCCTACAAATTAATTTACAATGGCGCTTCTTTAACTTTCTTTTCAGTCTTCAAAGATAAAAGTAAAATTATGGCACCTAAAAAACTCAACCATGGTAGCCAAAATTGTCTCATTATCTTAAAATTTAGTCCTACCTACGTTTTGTGAAAAACACGAGGTCAAATGAAACACTAGGGTAATGAAATGCTCTGGACTGAATGTGATAGTGGTTTGGATATATGCAGGATACATAAACCAATACTGCATAGTGAAGCAATGAGAGCCTATCCTAATATTATATTCCTTTAACATCCAATAAAGCTGAACTCAGACTTTGTTGAGGGTTGAATTTCTTTGGTTACTGGTAGGGATTGTCATTTCCAAAATTTGCTTTGTCTTATGATGTCACGATCAAAGTGGAGAACCTACGTTTCATGCATGATGATAACACGACAGCAAAATTGATCCGGATCATGTTGTAACATTTCATAATTCTTGTTTTTCTCTATATTTTATGTTTGTTTTAAATAATCCAAAATAATATTTTAAAGTCAATATTAAACAGCCTCATCCTGGAGGTTGTTTCTACCCAACTGCAATGTCTGCCCAAGGTAGACATATTTTTGAACAACCTCGAGAACGGTATCGTGTACTGCAACCGGTTCCGATAGAACATGTTCATTGAACATGACCTTGGTTTTGTCCAAGTTCATCCGTAGGCCGATGCGCATAGAAGAATCAGCCAGGTCATTCAGCATCTGTTGCAGTGTCCTGCAGTGTCTTTGCCATTAAGACGATGTCGTCCGCAAATCGCAAGTGAGAGATGTATTCGGCATTAATGTTAATGCCACGTCCTTTCCAGTTTAGCGTCTTGAACATATCCTCCATTGCATTTGTGAACAGTTGGAAACAAATGCTGAGAGTATTGGAGCACCAGAGGTCGTGTCGGATGAGTTTGCTTATCTCTCGGTTCAGCATCCTCTTTGCCAACGAAGTGACGGGTGGGTTCTCACGCCGTTTCCTCATCAACCCTAAAGTCCTCTCTGAAAGCTTCGACTTCCTGCCTTTACGCTGCAGTTCACAGAATCTCGTACCTTCGTCCCTGAGGATTCGAACCACATTTGCGAGGTTCTGGTTTACGTCTGTTGTGGTTTCCACGGCAGCAAATCGGTTTTCCAGGTTTGACTGGAACGTTTCAGATCCTATCATGGCTTGGAGTAGAGTTGGTCGGAGCCTGGACTTCATCAAACGGGCACGTTCAACTTTGAAGTTGATATTCAGAGAGCCTAGGACTAGTCGGTGATCGCTACCGGTATTAAACCTATTGACCACTGAGATATCTCTGCATATGTACCTCTTGTCCGTAATAATGAAGTCGATCTCATTTTGTATGTCACAGTGTCGGGGCTTTGCCACGTCCACTTGCGATGGGGCTGTTTTTTGAAAAAAATATTCATCAAAAAGAGCCCCTCGCGTTCGAGCAATTTGACAAGCATTTGCCCCCTATGATTTTTGACTCCAAATCCATGTGATCCTACTACCGATTCGCTGCAAATCTGTACTCCCACTTTAGCGTTGAAGTCACCCATAACAACGTAGTAGTGGATCTTAGTGGTTAAGTGGAGGGCCTTCGATATGTCATCGAACATATCCTCCACCTCGTCATCCGAGTGCGCCGAGGTCGGTGCGTACACTTGCACCACCTTGAGGCTATAACTCTCAGTGAGCTTAATAATAAGGTACGCTACCCTGTTCGACACACTTGAAATTTCCACAACGTTGTTAGATATAGACTTATTTACCAGAAACCCCACGCGACCTTGGGATTGTTGGTCTCCCTCGCAGAAGTACATTAGGTGACCTGACTCAAGAGTTACGGTGTCCTCCCCCTGTCTTCGGCCTTCACATAACCCGAGGATGTGCCACCTAATTTTACCCAGTTCTACCAGATGCGAGTCTGGCCGTAGCGTGCGTCCGTTGTACGTAGCCAGGGTCAGTCGATTGTGGTGGCCTCCCGTAACCCGGAGATTCTTAGCACCCCCTGCCCCACCGTTACCGTGGTCACCACCATAACCAGGAATAGTGCGGCTACCGGGAACTGGGGGCTGTGGCCTTAGTTGTCTCTGCATGGGAGGATATGCCCATAATCGCCACGCTGGGCAGGCGGGTTGGCGATCGCAGGGTGCAGCTTATTGTACCGGTGATGCTGCTGCCCATCATCAGTCTGTGGTATTTAGCTACACGTATTCAGATGGATATACCGCCATCAGTCGGTTCGAGGATGAGGTGAATAGAAGAATTCAGTTGGGTTGGGCAGCGTTTGGAAAGCTACGTCGCGTCTTTTCGTCGTCGATCCCACATTGTCTAAAAACGAAAGTTTTCAATCAGTGCGTCTTACCTGTCATGACATACGGAGCCGAGACCTGGACACTTACGGTACGGTTGGTCCATAAGCTTAAAGTTGCTCAGCGTGCTATGGAAAAGGCTATGTTCGGCGTTTCTCTGAGAGATCGTATCAGAAATGAGGTGATCCGTCAGAGAACTAAGGTCGTCGACATAGCCCACCGGATTAGCAAGCTGAAGTGGCAGTGGGCTGGCCATATTAGCCGCAGAACTGATGGCCGTTGGGGCAGAAGAGTTCTGGAGTGGATACCGCGTCTCGGTAAACGTAGTGTAGGACGCCCACAGGCGAGGTGGAGTGACGACCTGCGTAAGATGGCTGGCAGGAGCTGGATGCGAGAAGCCCAAAATCGATCACAGTGGTGTGCAATGGGAGAGGCCTATGTCCAGCAGTAGACTGCGATAGGCTGATGATGATGATGATGATGATGATGATGATGATTAAACAGCCTCCAAAAATATTTACATGTTTCTAAAAATATTTGAGTTACTCTCGTAGGTATAACCTTCACTTTTTTGTGTATGGTAAATGACTGAGGCACTTTAATGTTTCTTCATTTGCATTAAATTTAGTAATACTCTAAGTCAAATGGTTTCTTTAAATATATTTAAATTTAATGCTTTTGAGGTGAATGACTAGAATATTTGAAATTATACAACTGTAGCGTAATTGTTTTAAAGTATCGTTATAAGTCTCAATTGTGCTTAAATTAAGTAACATCGATCAAAAATATGATAAAGCGCTTAATACTTATGTGAATATAATCATAGTTGATATTTACAAGTAGTATCGTCAAGTTGCTAGCCGAGGTGATGTCATAACCAAAAGCAAGAATGCACAAAAAAGCCATTGTGTAAAGAGTCGTGAGACTGGCTAGCTCAAGTCTACGAGCGTTGAACTCTTTTGAGTGCCGAATAGAGTCAATGCCTGCTATTAGCCAATTTATACATATATGACGACTTAACGACGTTAAACTAGCTTATATACTTGCTATATATCTAGATATACTGTCGAGTATACACTTCTGATATTTCGTGAAAAGGCAAACAATGAGCGAGTCATTTTCCACGTTTATATTAGACATGTTATGTATAGTTTGAAGATAATACGCATGTAACCCGCATATGTGAGGTTTTCGACATTTGCAAAAGACAAAAGACTGTGAATAACAGTAGCATATTTAAATACAAATACAATTAGTTTTCGTAAGTATGATGTAAATGAGTATTGATTTTTCAGTTAACGCTTCGCTACATGTGTTGCTGCTAATTTACTTATCGTTGGAGAAAAAATATTTATTATTAAAACTAGACTTGAAATAATAATTAATAAATTGCGTAACTTTTCTGCTGTATTAACTAGGGTAGCTAGAGGGAAAGAAACGTCTTTAGGGTTCCGTAGCCAAATGGCAAAAAACGGATCCGTTTATAGATTCTGTCTGTCCGTCCGTATGTCACAGCCACTTTTTTCCGAAACTATAAGAGCTATACTGTTGAAATTTGGTCAGTACATGTATTCTGTGGACCACGTTAATATTTTTACACAAAAATAGGAAAAAAATCAATAAATTTTGGGGGCCCCCATACTTAGAACTGAGACTCAAAAAAATTTGTTTCATCAAAACCATAAGTATATTGTATAGTATCTATGGATAGGTCTTCAAAATGATATTGAGGTTTCTAATATCTTTTTTTTATAAACTGAATGTTTGCGCGAGAGACACTTCCAAAGTGGTAAGCTGTGTGTGTCCCCCGCCCTGTATCTTCTAAAATAAGAGAATGATAAAACTAAAAAAATATGATGTACATTACTATGCAAACTTCCACCGAAAATTTGTTTGAACGAGATCTAGTAAGAAGTTTTTTTTAATACCTCATAAATCTTAAACCGCGATTTTCCTCTCATTCAACCAATACACTATTATTAAAACATCGATCAAAGTTACAACGAACTACAAGAACTTTTATATGACGTTACTTGCTGCTACGGAACCCTTCATGGGCGAGTCCAACTCGCACTTGGCCGCTTTTTTTTAATACAACACAAAGACGTGGGTAGCGCTTAAATTGCAAGAAAATATAATATTTTATTATTTCTTTATTATTATATTTATTATTATTATTTATTATTATATACCACTAAACCACACTCTCACATACCACATAGATCTAGTATTTATTTATTGCTATAACACGGTAATATAGTAATGTGGATTTTCAGATCCTTATTTCTTCACTTTAAGGATTGCCTCCTAAAAAATTTGAGGAATATTGGTGATGGGAAGTGGTTACCGGTGGACGGTCTCATTCATGCGTTGCCAGCTCCAATCATGTTGAAATAATGACTTCTCTTGCCTTTGATGTTACAGATACTTACTTGCATATTCTTCTGAAAACTGCAAAAGAATAGATCTTACTTTTAGTCAGCAGGAGAGTTACATGTGTAATATGAACTTTATTACTATAAATAAACACTGTCATAATAGATGACTAATATATATATTTATGTATTATAAAGAATTCTAATACAGCAAAACAAATAGAGTTTAAAGAATAAACTGGTAAATGCAAGTAATCACGGGCTTTATTTAAAAAACAACATAATTGTGGGCTCAGGGATGTAACAATGCATATTCGAATTCAAAACTATCAACTGTTACACACAACCTTGAATTATAAAAGCAGAAGAACCCGCTAATGTCCATTGACAACTGCCCAAATTTTATAACACAGTAGAGTTTTAAAACATAAAAAAATAAGAAATATTAAAACATAATTTAAAATTTAACTAGAAAAATTTCTTTACTGTCAGATTAGGTGTATAGTTTTTTTACTTGTCCAGCTTATGTAGTGAGGTTTATATAAAATACTAGCTTTCGCCCGCGGCTGCGCACGTGTCTATATCTGTCGCAGTAGGCTTTAGACTATTTGGGTACAAAATTTCATTTCAATCTGTGCAGTGGTTTATCGTGAACAGACAGATAGACAGACGCGGTCAAGGTCTTTATTTTAGTAATATGTAGTTATGAACCAATAAGACGAGTAAAAGTTCGAAACTACAACTTTATGTAACTTAAATTTATTGGAGTAGTAAAGCAGTCACCATCATGTTGTTAATGTCCGGCTGGTTTTAATATGCTAAATATTCTAAAAACACGTTGGCGTGGGATCAACAACCTCTGTTAAATAACATTATCATGGCCAAGTGTTAAGTACTATATCGGTGACGTAACGAACTTCAAATACAGAATCCACTTTTGATTGTTCGGAAATCATGTTTTGCTAGAAATTTATTAGAACGTACTTGATTTTTCTTTCCTCTTTTGGGAATTTAAGCATGGATTGATATTGGTTCTCTAAAATTAAATACATACCTTTTCTTTTATATGGGACTGCCTAAAAGGTCAACCGCGCATTCAACTGATAACTAATTCAATCTTTGAATTCATTTCGCTCTCAGAGTTGCGAAGCTTCGATGCCAATCCATGGAAAACTGATATTCAGGTAAAACCGATTGAACTAGTAGCCAACCTTAAATAATGTTAGTAATAATAAAGGTTAGAAGATTATGATTATATTTTTATGAGAATGTAGGAGGATGAGGGGCATGAGTAAACAGGTCTCCTGTTGGGTAGTAATCACCCACATCCATGGACACCTGCAGCTCAAAATTACAAGAGTGTTGTCTCTGGTTAAGTTTCACTGCCCACAATCAAGAAAGACATGGAGAAGTATTTGGTAATATCACTCACTTGATAATGAACGAAATGGTTAACGGCTGTTTTCTGTGAAGTTGTAATATCGATTGGACGGACTTTGTGCCAAAGTATAACTTCCCTACACTGTATACACGGTTAGTTTTTAATTACCATAAAAAAGCAAGGGGTAGATACAAAACGTATATACTTACGTAAACCACCATAGAACAGAGACCCAACACATAAAAAAATAAAGTTATTAAAGTTTATCTCTGTTATCACTGCAATGCTACTATTTGGTAAATTGTAGAAAATTGTAAAACTAAATACTCTCGAGGACATAATAAACTGAATGAGTAACTTGATATTTAAATAAAACTAAATTAAAATATAATCTAAATTTACATATTTAAATAATGAAAACCTCCTTTCTAAGGAGAGGCATATGTCCAGCAGTGGACTGTTGAAGGCTGTTGATGAACTAATGAAATGCATTTTTATCAACGTAGGTATTCAAAATAAAAAAATGAATATTAACTACAATGGCAAATTAAGTAAGGGATACACAGTTTTTGAGTATAGAAATAGACAGCCAATTAGCCAATTAAGTTAGATGTTTTTTTTACCATTTTCGCAATCATTCTTTACAGTCTCTGAAAAAAAAGTGCATACATATTCTTCTAGTGGCATATCAAGGTCTAGTATCGTCTATTTTAAGATTTAGAATTAAATTCTAGGGAAACTGTAACCAGCTAGAAAGTAAATTCAAAGCTCAAAATCGATTCTAGCAAGTTATGTCGGTATTAAATGGTTTCCGCACATAGTCATTTTTCCCAATTACTCCAGCCAGCCTAGGTTGGTCCAGAAGGAAAGCAGCCTCTGAAGATTTCCGCAAGCCTCCTGAAATGTTACCGGTGACTGTAGAATTTGTGCCCGTTGCTCAGCCACATTACTGCATTCCATGATGACATGTTGTGGCGTTTCTTCTGCTTCCATGCATCCTCTGCACAGAGGGCTATCTATTACTCCTATGGTGTGTAGGTATTTGTTGAGGACACAATGTCCGGTTAGGGTTCCTATGATCTTGCGGAGTTTGTCTCTGTTCAGTCTGATGAGGGTGCGGGTAAGCCTTTTATTGGGAGCTGATACAGCATTCTTGGTTTGCCGACATCCCTCCTTATTTAACCACTCTGTCAAGTGAGTTTTCTGGGTTCTTGTTTTAATTTGGGCCTGAGGTATGGGTAGCAGAGGTTCTGGAGCATGCACGTTTGTGTCTGCTCCCTTGTTAGCCAGTTCATCTGCGGCGTCATTTCCCAGTGAGTTACTGTGTCCCTTTATCAGCAGAGTCACTCTGTTGGTTGCCGCAATGGATTGGAGTGCATTATGACATTCCATTATCAGGACTGAGTTTATTGTGTTGTTGCGGAGGGCCTGAAGCACGGATGCACTATCCGTGACAATTTTAATGTTGAGGTCACTGATGTCTCTGGCAGCAACCGCCTGTGCAGCTCTGGTAATGCCAATACATTCTGCTTGGAAGATTGTGTTTAGCTTGTCTAGTGTTGTTGATATTTTAATGTTTAGGTCGTCTGAGAAGACACCAGCTCCAGTACCAGTGTTGGTTTTGGAGCCGTCGGTGTAGATCCTAACTTCCCCAGTGCCAGAGCAGTCTTCTTTTCTGCGGAAAGCTGGATGTCGTATTTTCGATCAAAGATGTGTTGCCCCAATATCTTGTCCTTGGGCGCCTCAAGGAGCGAGTTCTCCTTGATGCATATTTCGAGAATATTGGAGTGTGTTGTTGTAACTTTCGATCTCCATACGCCCAGAGATCTCAGCCTCAAGGCTGCAGCCTTTGCCTCTTCCTGTATCACCAGGTCTAGTGGTCTTTTGGTTAAAGAGATACTCTAATGCGGCTGATGGAGTTGTTCTCATGTATCACGTTGCTGCCAAGCTTGCGAGGCGTTGTAGACTATGGAGCTTGGATTCCACTGTGCTCAGTTGGGTCCTGGGCCACCACACAACTGAACCGTAGGTTATTGAGGGCCTGATTACTGCTGTGTATAACCAAAGAGTGATCTTTGGATTAAGACCCCATCTCTTACCAACTAGTTTTCTACACTGATTGAAAGCAATGTAGGCCTTCTTTGTTTTTGATTCGATATGACTCGCCCAATTCATTTTATTGTCAAGGATTACGCCCAGGTATTTCACTTGAGTAGATAGGGAGAGCTTTGTTTTAAATCATTTTGGTAGTTGTAGTTCTGGTAACTTCCTCTTGTTGGTAAAAAGGATAAGTTCTGTTTTGTTCGGGTTTACTGACAGATAATGTTCGTCACACCATTATTCCACAATCTGAAAAGCTGAGGTCATTACTTTGCAGAGGACGTTCTCAGCGTTTCCATTTATCAGAATTGCTAGGTCATCAGCATAACCAATAGTAGTATATCCTCTATCATTTAACCTCCTTAGGAGACTATCGACTACTATGGTCCAGTGAAGTGGCGCAGGACCCCCCCTTGAGGGTATTCTCTAACTACCTTCGCACCCGTGGTAGTGTTCCCCACTATCCGAACCGCCCTTTTGCCGAGCAGTTCGGTAGTCCAACCTCTGGTGACTTGGTCCACATTATGTTTTCTGAGGGCGTGGTTAATGCTATTGTGCAGTTTTGTCAAAAACCCCTTCTATATCTATGAAGGCTGCGAGAATTAAAGATTTGTGTAAGATTGCCGACTCTATTTGTGGACCACTGCCTGTAGTGCCGGCTCTGTTGATCTGCCTTCTTTTTTGTAAGCCCGTATTTGTTTTTTTTTAAATAAAAAGTTTTCCTTATTTCATCAACAACCTTTAAAATCCCACACCTGGGATCGAGTCTCGTCTCAGAATAGAGCGTCTCGTCTTAGGACATGGGTACTTATTACCGCAATAACCAACAAACACACGGGCAGAGCTGCGGGTGAAAGCTAGTACATAATAAAATACCCGATAATATTAAAAACAAGATACCTAATATTCAATAAATGATTAATTCTGACATTTTAAATTAAATAATAAAATTGAAACTATTATACGAATTTGATTTATAAATCATCAATCAATGGGCACGTCTTATGATGAATGGGTATTTATATATATAGATAATGATTTGAATTGGTTTGATAAAAGTTATGTAAATATATAAATTTTTCTACAGACATAGGAACAAATGAGTACAACAAAACAGTATGTTCACTGCGAATCGCAAGTCATTGGTTTATTGTGTACTGAACTTTTACTGAGAGTCACTGACTCTCAAGTAACAGTTATTCTACAATAATACATAAATATTTATTGCACTCAGTGTAAAATTACGGCAATAAAGATCTAAGTTAAGCAATGAAAAGGAAAATATGAACGAGTATACACTCGGTTACAACCCCAAATGTTTCTGGATTCCCTTTTTAACATTTAGCATTTATTATGGTTTAATAAACACCAACAAACCTTTTTTTTAGCTAGTTGAACAACAAACACACTTTGGTGTGGTTGTAGATTAACACCCCTTGTCTTCCCATGGGTGTCTTAATGTTCATTTTCATGTATGTTCAGTTTCATTACAATGTGAAGATAAACTTGATACAAACGATAGATCAACTCATCTCGCCAGCATGGTATAGAAGACAACACAAGAACATCATCGTTTATTAGTGAATTTTAAACACTAAAAATTTAACAAACAATTACATAAATTATCTTATCAATTTTATATACTCTAAGAACAATCTATTCGTATTATATACACTGAGATACAGAAAACTGAATGTTCTCCTCTAACAATTATTTAATTTATTCTGGAAGAAATAATTATTCTAATGGCACAGTGGCAGTAGTTCAAATCCAGGGTCGTACCAAATGTTTGGATGATATACAGATATTAGTTTCAGAGTATGAATGTTTTGTATGTAAAATATGTATAAATAAGAATATAAGTATTCTATTAGTCAATCTAGATTCATAGTATAAGCTCTGCTTAGTTTGGAACTAATTGGCGTTATGTGTTAGAATTTATTAAGTATGACTAAAACATCCAACTTTATTTAAGGTCAGAACATTGAATTGCCTAAATTAGATGGAAGCAAGATGTATCTGCAACAATTAAAGTGTACTGCACTACCGACACAGAGTAGTGCAACAGTACTACTAACGCTAATTGTTCTGCGTTCCCTGAAAACGATAATCCATAACCATATCGTACTTTTAGTAGCAGTGGTGATAGGTAATATTAAAATACTCTCTCATGGTGAAAGATTTAGCTAACCAAGGTTAAAGCTGGACACGGTTAAACTAGGTATTGTTATACATAATACACAAAATTAAAATCAGTTACCAGAAACTATCCCAATATTTGTTTGTTATTTCGATCATTTATTTAAATTGAATTTCAGTGGAATATATTAGCAAGGTGTGAGGATAATCCAGTATGTTAAAAGCTATTCTGCTTGTTTCCTTCTGTGTTTCCAACAAAAAATACCAAGACTCAGTGTGAAATTTTATTTTAGTGTCTACGCCTGGATAGATCAACTACTGCTCTTTTGTCTAAAATTCGTTCGTAATACAAGACTGACATATTCTTAGACAGTCTAGCTCAAATTCAATAAATTATGTAACATATTAAAAATGAGTTGAATAAAATTCTATCCCATCAAAGGACAAAAGAAAGTAGGCATAGTTAGTTAAAATCTACAGTTACATTTTGGCTAAAAGTCAGCTTTTACTTTCTTATACCTAAACGTCATTTAGCCAATATTACATTCAGAAGTACAAAACTCACGTTTAAAAAATGAAGAAAGTAATATACGATTATGTATTGCGATCACACATCTTAGTAGAAGACTCGAGGTCAACGCTTTTTGATTCGAGATTAATGTTTCGATAAGAAATAAGTGGATCAGCAGCACTACGTAATTGTCTTATTATGATGTTGCATTTGCAAAATAATATTACTGGAGATGTTTGCGTTAGACGTTTAAACCTCTTTATTTTGTTACAGATTAAATCTCACTGGGAACGTGCAGTTTAAATTTCTGCAGTCGCAATTACGAGTTAGGTTTTGTTTAGTTGCGTTTTAGCCTTGAGGACGAAGTTATTTATACTTAAATAGCTTTGTTATCCCAAGTACATATTTTCACGATTTGCTTTCTGGTTGTACCTCAATTATGTGTTGCTTTAGGGTAGTAATACATAACTATTATGTACTTTTGTACTTTGATACATCAAATGATAATTCACTTTAATGTTGGGATTTATACTTACATATACGAGTATACCCTAAGAGTATAATACTGAGTCCAGTTCATTACATCTGATTCTTGGTTTGGTTTGATTTTTAAATAAAAAGTAAATAAAGTTTGCAAATTTTGACTCGATTTCTTCGCCAATGACATATTCAGAATGATCGTTTTGTTTCACATGTTACGGTTATGCTACTTAATGCTATGTCTATTAAAATACTATCATTCTGGAATAAAACTTTTAAATGATATTATGGAATTCTGTGATAAAGAATAAATAACTTAAGTTCTAACTTTTTATTCATAATAATTAATTATAAGGTCAAGTTGCAATAACATTAGTTTGTGATGATATGCATTTCTAACACAATAATATGACTTTGGGTAAGGAAATGCTTTTTCTACTAGTTTAGTTCCTATAAATCTGAACTTGCGAAATGTTCTCATAATTTTTTGAACTGGAGGACGTTCACATTTCAAAGTTGGATTTCTTGTTCCTTATCTTGGTATTTTTATTGTACGTCACTGTTTAATGGTGTTATATGATTCCTTGAAACTTCGCTGATATCATTGGCTAGTTCAATGACGCATTTTATTGTTGGAACTAGTCATTTGGAAGCTCAAGTTTCACAATATTGACTGTACAATTTGCGTATACCATTGAGAGTCGACCTCCTCAGTGGTATATCATATTTTTTTTAATTATTGCTAATATAAATGAAATTACATGAATACTTACTTGATTATAATTTTAAATGTAACTAAATAACATCATATGATACAATAACGCATTGATGGCAAAACTGTAAGAGTTTCAGTCTGTAGATATATATTTGTAGAACTGATATTTTGTTTCATCATCATCATCATCATCATCAACAGCCTTTAACAGTCCACTGCTGGACATAGGCCTTTGGCCTACTATACCACGCTGGCCAGACGGGTTGGTATAAGGTTGCTTTCAAGTTTTCCTTCTCTTTGAATTCTGTTTTGTTTGGATTCGATTAAATTGCAGTCATTGATCTGCAACCTTCGTAATGTTAAGATATGATCGGGGCTATGATAGGTACAATGAAATAATTACAAGAAAATGTCGGGCGAGGTATTGCCTAGTTTTCTATGCGTTGAAGTTGAACGCACGGTGGTGCCGGCATCGGTGGCGGTGGAGCGGTGGCGGTGTGCGTCGAGTCAAGGTAAGTGTGCCGACGGCCGGGTATGACCTAGTGCGGCTCCCCCTCCCTGCACAGCTCTGCACTCGCGAAAGTTCAACGAACCTCAAGCAGAATTCTTACAGGCATACGCGACGGTTACATTACCGGAAAGAAGTTGCAATCACCTACATGTCCGCAGCTTCGGCCAATTCGCATACAATAGGGCTCCACACAATCATCATCGATTACATCAAATGAAGGTTTTATCTTTGCAAGACCCAGTTGGATATGAATTTAACATATTTGCATCTAATATAGCTATTTTATAATATCGTTATCGTTTATAAATACTGCAATTATAAGAAATACTCAAGTTGTATTCTTATTTTTTTAGAGCAAACAAAAAACTGTAAACGTTTGTGTCGACATTTTCAAAATTCTGATAGAAACGGAAAAAAGGAGTTGTGTGTTTAGATATTTATTTTAAAATCATGTGTGTATAATGTGATATTAACATATAATATCAGAAAGTGATGTAGATCTTTCGTGTGCCACACATATTACACTTAAAACTATTTAAGTCTATCGGTCACTAGAACAACTAGCTGCATGTAATGGGACCTAAGAATTATATATATATTTTAAATAAAATTTGTTACCCTTATATTTCATTTTAATTTTTATATTACCTCACAAAAAACTAACATCAACAGCCTACAAACAATAATCAGACAGGTTGGATAACACAAACCGTTTCTAATCAACCTTTACTTAAGCTTGTATTCAGCAAATAGGACAAGGTGAAAACCAGACTTCCTTCGTATGTTAGAAAAACCAGTATGTCATACTTCGGCCAGCATGAGTAAGAGTGAAGGAAAGGTGCGAGGTTCCAACAGTTTCGAACTAGAATTATGTTAATTCGGTTTATTATGTCACACAGTCGTCGTGAGTTTCGTGAATCATGCCCTCACGCAGCGCTTGTATTATATCTACATACACCGTTATTACTTTCTACGAAGCCAATGAATTCAACTAATATTGAGTTTAATGCTCTTAATAAATAACTTTTGTGATATTGATATAACATCTACTTGAAACTTTAGTTTTAGGACTCATACTTTTTTTACGTATAACATTAATTTTATCTTACATGACGTTAATGTTATAGCTAATTAAAAATATTTATCATAGCATAGGTAATATTCTATATAGTTTTTGTTCTATAAAGTTTCTATGAAGTATTTGTTTTTAAATCTGTACGAAAAAAAGTGAAAGGACTGTATTTTCAAGGTGTAGTTCGTCATCATCATCGACTGCCTTTAATTGTCCACTGCTGAACATAGGCGCCGCGTTAAACAGGAGGTTTTGGCGTACCACACTTGGTTAGTGTAAGGTTTTATTTTGTAGAGTGTACTTAAAACTATGAATATATTTATTACTTTGTTTGCGCTATATCATACATTTTTCATTATCTGCTAGTATAAAAAAACTATTTTAACAATATGCACAAAAGTGATCCATCGATTTACCTTTGGCAGTTTATTGCCAAATATAGGTATCTTCTAACGTACGCTGCATCCCTCGATTCACCCCCCTAAGTACAATTACAGGAAGAAACGAGTATGAGTACAATATTGTAAACTTTGGTTTTATGTTACATTGTTTAAATAGGCAAAATCTAATTTATTTCTCCAATTATTAAATTAACTAAATAATATGCCGTGAACAATAATTAGATTTTACAAACCTATCTAATCTCAAATTCCGACAAATCATTTCTTACATCAAAATACCCTTTTTTAGGGTTCCGAAGTTTGTGACTCGGAACCCTTATAGATTCGTCATATCCGTCTGTCCGTCCGTCCGTCCTCGACCTACCGTCCAAACGATAAGTGCTAGAAAGATGAAATTCACTTTGCATGAATATGTGTTGTAATTACGCCGACAAAGTGCTACAATAAAATTATGAAAAATATTTTTATTTGGGGTACCTCCCCTACACGTAAAGAGGGGATGTTCTTTTATTCTCGGGGCTACCCCATCGTGTGGGGTATCATTAGATAGGTCTTTTGAAAACAATAAAGGATTTCTAAGACGATTTTTTGATTTAGGTATCCGTTCGCGGGATATTCCACTTTAAAGGGCCATTTTTTTTTTAAAATAGGACCCCCCCTCCCCTCTAAAAGCTAAACGGCTGGCTCTAAAAATCTGGGAAAATTTGTGAAGGTGAATATAAAAAACTTTGAAGGAAAACTATAAGGGATTAGACGGCTTTGTTAGTTCAGGAGTTATAGAGGCTTAACTTGTAAAATGCACTCACTTGGAAAACGTCATACAAAATTAACGCATTAATACGTAAACATAACAATTGTCTATTGGATACATTTTAAATGACTGAGGAACCCTTTCCTGTGCGTGGCCTGACACACACTTAGCCGATTTTTTATTAATGTGTATTTTAATGCATCGAGGAATCTCTTAAAGATTGCAAAATTGTTATGCCCACTCAGGCTCATTCCCAATTTTTTTTTGCAGTAAAAGGCCACAACTTTAGTAAAACTTATGATATTTTAAACGTAATGCATTTGACACGTATAGTCGAGGAGAGTGTGATGGTAGAGCGTGTAAGTGGCCGTAGTCCAGCGGGCGGGCGGCGGCTGCTCTGTAACGGCGCGATCGGGGCCGATGAACGCTGCTGGCCTTATTCTGCCAAACTATCGCAACGCGAGAAACGCGTCGCGTACTTTCATTGTCACCTTACTCTACGCAAACTACTACTTACTACATAAAACTTCTACTTAAAGAGCTGCCTAGACTACAAGCATGCCGAAGAGCCGAGACCTAGCCAAATGATGTTCTAATTACTAATGCTTTGAATTTTAATTTAAGACTTCGCTATGACTTGCAGAACTATACTTGTTACGGTATGCTAAAATTGATTTCCTCTGGTTTAATTAAAATACTAGATACAATTTCCTATAACACTTTCTCAATAATTCTATATGGAGAACCTGTTACACTGTTGATTTTTATCGCTTGCGAAATACTTTTAATGCATAAATACTTGTTATCATTGTAAAAGATCTATGCGGTGAGGTCAGCTACGGTATACTATTGTGGTGTGAAGGCTCCGTGTGCTGGTAACAATGGCGCAACACTCAGCGGCCGCTCAGTGCCGTAGCGCGGCTAAAAGCTATGATGCTCAAAGTGTATGTCTCCAAAATATACCATGTATACCTTTCAAAACTAATATATTATAATTTCAATGGAAAAAAATATCCTATACATTTTCTATTCAAAATTTTATACTATCAGTCTTTACAAGTATCTCCGCCCGCGTGTATGTCATATGTAAAAAGTAGCCTATGAAGTTTATGACGTTTCACAGGTTTTAAACTATTTGTGTACCAAATTCCATTAAATCGGTTTAGTACGTTTGGTGTAAAAACGGGAATATGGTGTTTCCAATAAAAACACCCAGATGATCTGCCATCGAATCAGGAAAGCCTCTTAAGAAGACCTGGACAATATTATTTTAGATCCTCCACAAGACGCCGTATCTATCTAGAGCCGAATCACTACAAGATGCGGCTTGAGCACAATTTGTGATAAAGCCGTCGTTCAATGGCCGACCGCAGAAATTTATTAATTAATCTGCCACCAGAGGTCCTTATTCTCTAGTAGTTTACGGCCGTGTCGACTGCTGGCATTACTAAAGACGTCGTCGGCCCACTCCCAATCTCGTTCAGCTGTGTCTATTTGGAGCAATACACTCTTACAGAAAGAGACGACTGCGCCCCATCCCACCTAATCCGCCAACATGGCAGCAATAATAGCTGGCGGTCAATGTCTGCCGTACGGATGGATAATACATGGAGATCAAAAAGTTATGAATACCACGACATCGTAATGGTAGTATTTAAATACAATAATTTCAGACACAGTTTTACCAAGCTGAAGTTAACTTAAAACATGTAAATATAATTAAGATCATGACTCAAAACAAAGTCCCGATTACTGTCGCTGTTCGAATGAGGAAAAAACACCTTTCACTACCTTACTCACTCTTCTTATGCAGAACATATCTTCGGTATCTAGACAATTCCATACCCTAGATTTGTTTTCCTTAATGACGTTAGTCTCCTTGTGTCTTCAAAGAAGCCAATTCAAACTGATGACTTAAAATAGATAAATAGATACTGTTTTTCGCACAGTAAAAAAGTGTTGTGCGATTGAACAATATGTTAAAAAAAATTAGTAGGTAGTCTTATTGAAGTCTGCTATCTGTTACGAGGATGGGCTGTATCGTACTTACTTAAGTCATACTTAGCTAAGTTATGTTTTCGGTCCGACCCAGGACTCTACCCGAGAATATCGCCTACGATAACGGCTAGATCAACAGTCACATCTTATATAGCTGGCATATATGTACATACTATACAGAATACTAGCTAGCTACTAATACAACAGGGCGAACTTCGTACCGCCTGATGTTGATGTTATGATAAGCGAAAAATAAAAATCCCAGAACTTATCGCACCACCTATGGTGCTGCGATTAAGTTAGGACTGGTTCAATAGCAAATTTAAACTATTCTCGAACCCACTTGAACAGATGATAAAAATTTCATCAAAGTCGGTCCAGCCGTTTAGGAAGAATTCGATCCCAAACGAACAAGAAATTTATATATATATATAAGTAATGAGTTTTCGTAAAGCAGTTAGTGAGGATGTTTCTTGGTTACTGACAATGCATTCCAAAGACGCGGTAGGATGTACTGAAAAGAAATTGTCATGCTCCTTGGGGTGAAAGGGAACTGGGAGTATATTTGAGTATGAGTATGTGTTATAATGTATTATGTACCTACCGCAACCGCAACTAAACAAATTGTATTTTTATGCAATTTTATATATTTAAAATTATGGCATTATAAAATTTTGAATGTAAAAAAGTGCATATTTTCACATTTTATGTTCTATAAAACTGTACTAGTATCCATCGATTTATGGTCACCAAACCATAATCTAGCAACCATAAATCTTTTTCGCAAATTTATATTCAGCTTTGGTGTAATCAGTTTTGCTATTCTATTCTTCTCAATCACTCATTGTACTCTTAAAAATGCACTTTTTCTTTGCAAAATTATTTCGGCTGTTATCCTGTGAAGTCGACCACCGTTCTGGCGTCAGTTGTTCTCGGTATTGTAATTGATCTAGAATATAAAGCGGATTGTGGATTTATTTTGAAAATAATAACAGACAAAGCAGTACCATTACCACTGTGTATGGAGTTACCTGGTTTTATAATTATTTATAACTGCTATGAATCAATCTATTTTGCGGTAAGTATAATATGCGTACTATTGTATTAAGATAAATGAGTGAATTTTATGTTGTAATTATTTAAAAAGTAATAGGTAAAATCACCCGTCAGTGTTAAGAGTTAGAATATTACTACAACATATATAAGACGATGAAACAAAGGTGAGCTCTTTTTGAGATGAAAGAAAAATAGGAACTTTTACATTTATGAAACTTAATTTAATATTTGTACTAAAATATATTTTCTCCTATTTTACATCTATTTCAACGTTTTGTACGTTTGAGCCGATTGCGGTTGCAACGAAACCTATCTAAGGAGATTGCAATACTTACTGATCTAAACATGTTATGACCAGAATGTTGACTATTTTTATTAAAAAGTAATATAAATTTGCATACTAAAATGTATCTAAAATATTGCATATAGTAAAAAAAGCGGCCAAGTGCGAGTCGGACTCGCCCATGAAGGGTTCCGTACCAGCAAGTAACGTCATATAAAAGTTCTTGTAGTTCGTTGTAACTTTCATCGATGTTTTTATACTAGTCTATTGATTGGATGAAAGGTATATTGCGTGTTACGATTTATGACGTATTAAAAAAAAACTACTCACTAGATCTCGTTCAAACCAATTTTAGTTGGTAGTTTCCATGGTAATGTACAACATATATTTTTTTTTAGTTTTATCACTCTCTTAATTTAGAAGTTAGAGGGGGGGGGGGGGAACCTTTTTCCACTTTGGAAGTGTCTCTCGCGCAAACTATTCAGTTTAGAACAAAATGATATTAGAAACCTCAACATCATTTTTGTAGACCTATCCATAGATAGCCCACACGTATAGGTTTGATGAAAAAAATAAAAATAAAAAAAAATTTGAGTTTCAGTTCCAAGTATGGGGACCCCCAAAATGTATTGTTTTTTTTCTATTTTTATGTAAAAATCTTAATGCGGTTCACAGAATACATCGACTGACTAAATTTCAATAATATAGCTCTTATTGTTTCGGAAATAATTGGCTGTGACATACGGACGGACAGACAGACAGACAGACAGACTTGACGAATTTATAAGGGTTCCGTTTTTTGCCATTTGGCTACGGAACCCTAAAAAGCAGTTTAAATACCCCTTCGCATCTATCAAGTAGCTTTTTAAATATTTATGAAGACTCGCCATCATCGATCGATCGAGTAAATATGAACCAAAGTTCTACTTACAGCATGAACGCACTTGTGTAATCACAGGTGTGATGAACTAGTAAGATTTTAATCCAAACACAATCAAAGTTACTGACAAGAATATTAATCCTTGACAATCATTTTGATTAATTTAATAACTTAATTTATTTACTGAAAAGAATATTATTTCTTAACTCTTTGATTAAACTACTAATTAGATTAAAATGAAATTTCCTAATGAAATAAAATTAAGCAGTTGTTACGATAATTTGAACAGTTCGATTTGCAATGCATATCACCAATAATGGGACGACCTTGTTTCTTTCAACTCATATAGAATTACTCGTAACACGTTTTTCCATTTCTCTCAAAGTTCGTGGTGCTGAGTGAAAACTGTATGGCCGTGCGGACGTCATTCCACTTTTCCGTTTTGTCGTCATTTATTTTCAAGGTAGCAAATGTTTTTCGAACTTCATTACACGACTGAGTTGCCCCCGTGGTATCTAAAAACAATAGTGTGTAAGGGAAGGAGGGAGATCTTATGACACTGGCTAGACAAGACAAATCCGTTGAAGCGGACGACGACGGTGACACGCTGTGCGATGCATTTCGCCGCTGCAGTGTGTAGTAGGTAAGTGGGTCAATGCACTCTAATCCCCTCTTGCTTCTCTCTGCAATCACTCATGACAAGTTCAACTTGTCTAGCCATCATGCGTTCTTATGGAATAGACTTGCAAACTAAATGTATGGAATGCTCTAGCCAATGTAATTGTATAGGATATGAGTAAACAAGAAATCTATCAAACATCTAAAAAGCTTTTATTCCATTAATGAATGGTTCCTAACCCTTAATCTGGACGTTGTCAAATCATGCTAATTATTACAATGCTCTATTTGGTCTCAACGAGATGTTGCAATAATATGGAATCATTAATAACTTGCAGTTGTTGACTTAATATTTTCAGTTTTGCCTAAAAGTTTTTTTACTAGTAATTCAAAATATAACCACTATTATTAAATGTATTACAGTATTACAAATAAAATAAAATTATTTTAATAATTGATAATCATCTGTTAGCAGCTCTAAACCACCCGATTGAACTGACAATCACACCACCAAGTGAGATCTTCATTGAGTTCTCTATACTCGGCAATTCAAATTCAAATTATTTATTTCGGATTCTGAATCCATATTGTGTTAGTTACTGTGACTTAACCTAGTGTTAGTATTAAAAATATAATATATAAGTACACACATTAAATAGGTACATACAAATTAACGAGTGTGGACGTACAACCACCTTGACATGAGGGAGAAGTCCCACCTGTCAATGCCCAAAGGAAAAAAATTCTAGTGCATAGACATTATTTTGCACGGTCGGTAGTCCACGTGCCTTGAAGGATTTTGGCTTGGTAATCATCGTTAGATGTCGCTATTAGAACCATTTACAACAGCGTCACTGAGTGAACAGAGTCACGAAAATTATATCAATTCAAAACCCACGCTTTTAAATGTTAAGTTACTCATACATTTCCATACTTTAATAATTTTTTAAAGAAATAAGCTTGTTACAAACTATAATAGAGAAAATATAATGACATTGTGGGACAATAGGTCTTTTCTTAGTCATCATATTTTGAAAGGGGGTGCTGAAAGATTAAAATGTTAACAGACAGATGCTATAAACATGTACGAGTTCGTTACCCTGCCTCGTTTTCATTAGCGTCGGCTGTGAATACTGGTTACGGCTGAAGAACTTTCATGTTACATCGCACACATCTTTATCAAGAATTTGCCGAATGCGGCATACTTAAGACGAGATCGATGCTTGAAAAATACTGGAGATTGTATTCCTGTTGTTCTGCTTCAATAAAAAAAATTAAAGTACTTCTGTTAAATATTCTTTATTCAGTTTAAGCACGAATTCTAGCCCCTTTTGTTGATTGATTACTCTTTTCTTCTTGCTTTCTTTGTCTTTAGGCAGTGAACCACTAAGAGGAAAACAAAATACCAAGAAAATGTAATAAACATCCACAGAATAGGTAAGTACTAACAATTAGATAATGTAAACATCTAATTAAGTTGTTTATTTTAGGCGTCATAAGGGTAAATAAATTTTGACAAACTAATTTCCGGCCTCAGCACCTTAAAGATAGTAAAATTAAGATAGGTACTGAAGCTTTTTGTTCTTCAAGAATAAACTGTTTAACAGCGAATTCTAATGACGTTATAACGATAATGTACTGTAAGAAGGTGACAAGAGTTTTTTAGCGCAAATGTCAATTACTAGCTTTATCGCGTGACTCCGTCCGCGTCTATGTCAGTTATTGCGGTATAAAGTAATTATACCGCAATAACTGACATAGATATATAGTATATATTATTATTATTATTTTCATTATTTTACGACAGATACTGTAAATATAGTATATTATATCTTAAGAATGAAACATGTAGGTAGTAGAGCCACGCTGATTTCAGCACGAATGGGCCGGCTCGACCCGGCCAGTACTACCCTCACACAGAAGACCATCCTAATAATGACAGCATTCTTGCTGTCGTATTTCGTTGGTGAGTGTGAGACCGGAGGCCCAATCATTCTGCATCATTCTCCCGCCCTTCGAAGGCCGGGAGAATGATGCAGAATAATCTAACCGGGCTGCCATGGTAAGGGTCACCATGCTACATTGCCTACCCTCACAATAAGCATGGTGACCCCTACTCCTGGATTCTACTCATGCTTTCCATCAGGCAGAGTAGAGTCACTTTGGCAGGCTTAAATAAAAAAAAATACACAAAAATAAATAGTATCTTCATGCTACATTATATAAGAACCTTACAGCGCTTTAGCCGTATGTTATTGAAATAACTATTTCACATGATGATGACTTTTTGTACTCCGTAATGATAAATACAAATACTAAAGATAAGAACGTTACATTTACGATAAAAAAAAGTAATAACAATATTAGCAACAGGAAAGATTGATTTCTTAAGTAGTATATGGATTTTGCCACATTTTTATATTTTTGGGGTCTCGTGTGTACATCATCATCATCAACAGCCTTTATCAGTCCACTGCTGGACTTAGGCCTCTCCTTTGAAAGGAGGTTTTGGCCTACTATACCACGCTGGCCAGACGGGTTGGTAAAGGGTTTGTTTCAAGTTTTCCTTCTCTTGGCAGTCACCGTCACCACACGGAATACATCGTGAAGCTTAAATAATTTTAGTCAATTGTCTGATATCATTTAAAAATTACGAATGAAGGAAGATAAAGTCTAAAATTTCACCAGCTAAAGTCATGGAGAACTTATCTTTGAACTGGAATTCGACAAGTTTGCGTAACACAAAACATTGCATTACTAGTAGTAAGCCAATTATGGATCCCCACGCTTTGTTCAGCACATTGCAGTTGTTACAAATTTATGAGCAGCTTAAAGCACACTTTACAAAATATTTAATCAAATAGTAAATAAATACATCGGCATAACATTTTTTTTAATAATCCTTTATTTGTGAAAATTATAACTTAGAACTTCAAACAGTTTCTTAACTACTTGTTACATGCTTTATTATATTCTAATTTAAACGTATTGCTCTGGCACAGACTTTTCAATAACAATTGGTTTATATGTTCCTGAGAACTGGGACCGATGGCTTAGCTTGCTTTTCACGGTACGGGCGTGACACACCGCCAAACTCCAAATATATATATAGGCTGTTGATAAAAATTCCTTGTTAGAAAAACCCAGCAACTCTTCTGTCCCGATCCAAGAATTGAACCCGAGATCTGTTGAACAGCAGTCGCACACGCTATCGAATAGACTAACGAGGCAGTCAATGTGACTTAAGCATTTAGTTAAACAGGGAGGGCGAGGATATCACAGTGAATGAATAACATCCGTTCTTTCATGTCTGTTTGTGTATAATATACTCTTTTGCTGAATGTTGGATATGCATTTCCAAGTAACTTACATAAAAATGATAATAAATTTTAAAAACTTTTTTGCAACTAAAACTGTCTTTTTTAAGCGAATCATTATGTTGTAAATGATGGTGTTGGGGTTACACGGACAGGTGGGTGCGCAAGCGCATTGCACCGAGTTTCCTATCCGTATCTAGGCGAGTGACAGTAGCGGCTTGCGAAAGTGCACATAATTGGATCGGCGCTTTAGAAAGGGGGTTATGAGTTTGTAAGTGCAACGAACTCGCGTGCATTTCATCGGGAAGATGCAGTTCACTATGCGGTGGAAAGCGCATTTCCAGGAATCAGCGATACATCGACATATCGTTGCGCACTCGTCACGGCGGTGAGCCTCTCGCCCTCCTAACGCCTAAAGCGAAAAGTGAAAATAATTTTAGTTATCACCAACTTCAGGTAATGTAGGTCTAATCTCCCCTATATCTATAATAATCTTCTGCCCTACCTATGAAACTTTATATTTTTACTAGATTTAACCTTGTAATCATCTAACATTATATCATTCGAAATACAGTATACCGCTATTGTTAAATAAAAAAAAACTATTACACCTGGCGCATATTGTGGTTCTTAGAGAGATAGAATAAAAAACCATAAGCTATTATATTCATTACGCAACTGTTAAACAAACGTGCCATAACGGGGCCAAAGGGTTACGCGACCATATGCCCTGCGGCTCAAGCGCCGGATATGGGTTAAGTAATCACAGATTTTTTTACATCCTCTATACGAAAACCCCTTTCTTTGTCAGTGTTGATAACTGTAAATTTAGTCTTAAAAAAGTCACCGTATGGTGAAATGTAAATTGAATCGGTTACAATCGATGCCATTTCAATTCTTAGATTGATTCGCTAATGTTATTTTTTGCTCGTCACTAGAAAATATAGATCAACAGCTGCTTTATTCATTGATTATATTACCTTTTTTATAGGTATTGCATTTGCATCTGCCAGGAGATATTCTGAAATTTTCAAGGTACTGCTGAATTAACATGTGTAACCTGTATGTTCATTTTCTAAATCTTAATCTAAAATAAAGTTATGTCAGTAAATAATGTAAAAAAAATAAAAAATCGGTAATATAAAGGCATAAAACAGCTTGATATGAATGAGAATGAATCATAAATTTCTACCTTTTTATGGTTAAGAGTATAAGTTTTCCATTATGAGGCAGTTTTGAAATTATATAATACTAGTTGACCCAGCGAACTTCGTACCGCCCAACTTTAAAATTCCAGAACTTGATCACAGCGCCACCTACCGGGTCCAATTGCGAATCTAAACCATTCCCAGATCCCCTTGAAGACACACAAAAAATTTCATCAAAATCGGTCCAGTCGTTTGAGAGAAGTTCAGTGACATACACACTCACACAAGAATTATATATATAAAGATATTTTTTTTTTAGTTTCAGTAATAAATAGAGATAAGGTTAATAAAATATCAGTAAATACTTATAAATTGTAAACTAGTTCTGTTTTAATTTACAAACAATCTTTACCTGAATAAAAACAAATATTTAAGATGATCTCAGATTAAGCGCATACAAATCTGAAAAATGCTAGATAATCAGGTATCTATGAATTTTGCAACGGTATAATGCATGCAGTTAAGCATGCTGAATGTATTACTTCATTTTGCCATTCTCATGGAACGTGAGACTATTGTCATCCATTTACTTTTTGCCTTTAAGCGTTGACTTGCTTTGTACTTTGTGTTTAACAATTTAAAGGAAGGTCTTAAACAGACATAGATCGGACATCATATTCATGTTCTTTTGGATGCGACATATTAACTATAAGAAACAAGTATTCAATTCTTTCCCCACTAACCTAAAACAATATAAATAGTATTCAATAAAGGATTCTTGATGCTCTATATGATCATCTTCAGATATACATATTTTTATAAATTGCATGAAATTATTGTTATGACATCGACGCGGTGTGAATTAATTCTGGTATATCTCGACAAATGTCAATATGTTCACATGGAAGTCACGATGGGCACCCTAGTGAAAAATGTTAAATCTTCTAGAATGTAGAACTTTTTCAACATTTACCCTAAGTACGCTCTAAAATTTAATATATTAAAAGCTATAGAAATACTAACATAATATAATGCTATTCTTCAATTTCAACAGTTCCTGTTAAACCTTTAAATGTTTATATGACATTTAACACGATTTTAATAGATAAAGGTTGCTGCTATATATCTGGTTTGTCTTTATCAGAGACTCCTGCAATCAAAATGTTTAGAAACCTGGTAGATAATTTAAAAATGTTAATCAGACATTTAATCAGCTCCTGTAACTGGCCATTAGTATTGGCAAAATTCTTATACCTACATTTTGGAAATTATCAAACTAAATGAGATTTGAACTTATAACTAGATTCACCTTTTTGTTTTAATTAGTGAAATGAAGATCGTGGAAGCCGTTGGAGAAGTGCAGCTCAAGACCAGTAGATGTGGAGGGCTTTAGGAAAGCCTATGTCCAGCAGTGAACGTCTTCGAGTTTATAAATAGGACATTCATTATAATATCGGATCGTGATCGGATTTTAACAGTATTATATTATTTAACATATTACTGATCGCTATTGAATTAAGAAGATTTTTGTTATTGATACCAGCATTAGAAATGACGGTCAACCTAAAGTAACTAAAAATGTGTTCACTCTGAATCATCAAACTTTAAACAGCAGTTTCTGACGTTGAGACCGTATTTTTTGTCGTGTTTAGTGCACTTTGTGCAATTCCTATCCATCAATATTTGAATACTCAGGGTTTTGATTTATAGTCAGGACATGTAGTGTCAAAATTAAAAGAAGTGCAAAGCTCCGTTAAAGTCGTTAACAACTTTTCATTTTCAATTAACCATAGCAACTACCTGTGTGTCAAAAACAAAAAAAAAGCGGATAACGGAGGCCTACCCGAAATAATATTGTATGTAAACCTCAAATTGGACACAGGCCGGAGAAAAATGAGCTGCAATATATCTTTCTAATCTTTTGTACTTAAGGGTCCGTTCGTTCTGAGAAACAGCATTACTATAGGTCCCGTTTCACAAGAGGAACTGTTATGTTGTAACGGTTCCAGTATGACGGCAAAAGTGCATTTTTGTTCAAAATACAGCGCGGGTTTGTGACGTCAAAAATGCACGTCACACGCCGTAGACTCCCGTTAGTCGCACAAAGGGTCTGTAAACAAAGGACCTCTAGTTTAACCACAAAGTAGCTGCACATTGTTTTGAACGTTAAAGTTATAAATCAATTGCCAAAGACGAACAGTTTTTCATTGCCTATAAGTAAATTTCAAACAGTAGGTTATATAATATTGAAGACAACGTTATTTGTTTTTAAACGAAAATATTTTTTATTTTATAGTTTTTTTGATCGTTTGCTACTTTTTGCACTGTACCGGAAAGAAAAACTTAACATATTCTTTAAATAAACTTATATGAGATGCTATCAAAGTAAAAACATTTGATTATTATTTAGCAAAGTGATGACCGAATAGGTGCAGGATTATGTTACTTGCTCAAAAATTTACAAAATATAGCACGTTTCTATAAGTTTCATGTTATTAAAAGTTATAAAACATATTAGTTTTACATATCAACATTTAGCAACCAGACATTCCTCATGGTTAGGTGACTTTTTCTAACTAACCTTTTATTACGAAAGATCTAAATTGAAAATAAACAAAAAAACTAATTTAAAAGTCATTAAAAGTGAACGCATGCCTCGGATAGGTCGAGGTTGAAAAAAAGTAAAAAGAAAGGAGAAATCCCGTTAGAATCCCGGCGGGTGCCTCGCTCAATGCATTGAATGCACCGATAGATGGGTCGTTCTCGGACGTCGGTAACAAAACGGTTAGAGTTAACGTCACCTTGGTTAGTTGTCGGTTAACTTTCTACTAAGTACTTAATATAAGTAAGTGACATAATACACATTCGTACCACATTAGTGTATGTTTATTTATTCAAAAAGTATTTTTTCAGTTAGCTTGCACTGTTACGTAATGCATCCTGTAGATCAGTACTGACGAATGCCATAGAGTACATTGCGATTTAACTAGAATAATTAACAAAGGAGTGTAGGCTTCTTTCACTTGTACCTCATCAATTCATCTATTTAATGGAAGTAGAATCATTAAACAGTTTTTGAAACAATTATGCCAATCATTTTCATCATTTAATGTTATTTATTATGATTGAAAAAATGTGGAAATAATTTGTGAATGCTTTATAGTAATATTAAATTGTAGTAGGATACCGTTCAAGAATAATTGAAGGATTGAAGGCAAAGCAGTTAACTAATATGTTGAATAATAATTTACAACTGTTAGTGAAATATTGCTGTTGTTAAAAAGAAATGTCTCATAACCCTATTACCACATAAATCTTTTATGGAATACTTCAAACTCATAAAATACTAACTGGTGAAAAAAAAAAACTACTATACTGTATCTGTAAACAGCTAAGCTTGCAATTTTGTGAGAACTTATTAAACAATTTTACAACTATAATATTAATGGTTTAAATGTAGGCAGGTAGGAGGCGGCACGGTATTTGACTTCAAAGCCTAGGAAAAGGGATCCAATAAATTAACCGTTCATACTACGATGGAACCTTGCCTGTGGGTTCACTCGCGTAAAAGTTTAATATAATATTAACATAAACAAATTGAAAGCGCAAATTTTGAGAAAATTACCAGAATTTCACTTTTAAATACATAATATTAACGAAAATCTTACATCTTATGCCTCGAATACAAACTTAAGTGAAATTTGAAACATTCATTAATTTCCGATTTGATCAGAGGGACTAAGTGGTCAGGTGGCAATGGCCTGTTTATGTTGGAGAGCTTGAATACCACCGTTGGGTTTCCTGGTCATAAAACTGGTAGTCAACAATCCGAACAAATTAGAATGGACATGTACAAATAAGTGGATTTCTAATTTTGGTTGTAAGTTCCACCGTACAGAGTAATGCATTTGTTAATGTCCAAAAATCGTATAACATTCTAGTCAATTTCAAAAATAAGTTTTGCAAATCTGTGCGAGTTCAGCGTCCTTAGCCAAGTTGCAAAAGTTTTTCGTTTTTCATTCTAAACTCTATTTTATTTCTCTAGTCTATTGTTTTATTGGCCAATGTCTCTCAGTCACGTGATCAAAACAGAATATTATACAATTAAACAAGAAAATAGAGAAATAGAATTAATAATAAAATTGAAAACGAAAAAAGTTTGCGATTTAGCTAGGGGGCAGGTATTGATCGTATTAGTGTGTAACTTACTTTTAATTTGACTGAATTGACAGCTTCAGTGGCGCAGTGGTAGTGCAGTTGTTCAAGGGTCTTAGGTTCGAAACGGGTTTCGGTCGGACCAAATGTTTGTGTGATCCATAGTTATTTGTTCCTTAGCTTGAATATATTCTATTTATAGTATGTATATAAAGTATGTTCATGTATTTATATCAGTTGTCGAGTACCCATAATACAAGCTTAGCTTAGTTTGGAACTTGATGGCGTTGTGTGTAAGATGTCCGACATATTTATTTATTTTTCACGATCGTTGTTTGTAAGTTTGCTAAACTACGCATCACTACGCATGTAGAAGAAATTTCTAAAATAATGGATGTTTTTGAAAATACAAAGAAAAGTTATGTTAAATAAGTAATTTTTCTTAGTAAAATTAATAGGTATTTAAGAAAGTTATTTACCAGTCTTGAAGCGAAGCAGTTAACAAAATTTTATCATGTTTTTTTGTTTTGTACCGTTACTTCTTCGTTCGTACAAGCTGTAAAGTCATATTAAGTACTTAACTTATCTCATTAAATCATGTTTATCTGATACAAAATTTTCGAAAAAAAAAAGTTAAGACTGTCGGTTAAAGTTACTCATTTACATGTTACCTTTCAAACTTATTAGTGAAGACAAGTTTACTGCCTCGTTGGTCTAGTGGTTAGCGTATGCGGCTGCTGATCAAGAGGTCTCGGGTTCAATTCCCGGGTCGGACTAATTATTATTTGTGTGATTCACAAATATTTGTTTCGGAGTCTGGGTGTTTTCTATGTATAATATGGATGTATTTACAAAAAAAGTATGTTTATGTATTTACATCAGTTGTCTAGTACCCATAACTCAAGCTCTGCTTAGCTTGAGACTAGATGATGTTGTGTGTCAGATATCCAAAATATTTATTTATAATTTATTTATTATCAACTATGACATTGATTACAAGTGAGAGAGTAGACTGTTTTGTGATAATGACCATAGGCACATGACGTAAATAAATGAAACAGTACTTCTGTCTGACAGATAATGAGATTTCTTTTATGGTACGTTGGTAAACTGTTTGAGTGGTGATAGATTAAGAACACGAAGTGTCATCACCTGGATCCATTTCGTGGGTGTCTTGAGAGCTGACTAAGGGCAACTACTCAAAACAAACTACGTATGACTACAGCACTACAAAGAGGAGGAAAACTGAAACCAACCGCATACCAACTCGTCTGCCCTATGTAGTATAGTAGTATAGTATGCCAAAACTAAAAGCATCATTAGGTGTTGTTTACTTAGAAGCCTACAATTGCCAAAAAATAAAGGAGAAACAATTGAGGAAGCAGTAGAGTTTATCAATTTAATTTTACATGTTTGTGTGTAACTCTATTGTTATTTTTTAATCCTCCGATGCTGATATGATAGATTTATTTCAACTTTTTCGTCCTGGTAAAATACTTTGAGTAACCGCTTACTTTGTTACCTAGATGAAGATTTTTATCGAGATACGATGACAAGAAAAGAAGTTCTTGTCATCGTATCAAGATAAAAATCTTGACTCATCAAATAAATTCTTTCTCTTGTGTCTCCCCCACAGTTCTGACTTCGTTCTTTGCACAAGCATTATCAATATGGAATGCTCTCCTATTCAAAACCACTAATATTCACAGTACACGAAAGTAGATTGTATATATTTGTGTGTATGCATAATTTCATACGTATATTTATTTGTATATGTCTGTAATTGTATATGTGAATTTATAAAACCAATTCTATTTATTTATAAATTAATAAGTAACTTGGGTGCCTGGTAACCTTACAAGATATCGACACCATCCAAAGATTTGATAATGTAGACCTACTTTAAGTTTGTGAAGTTCTTAAATAAATATGTATTTCTAATACTATAAATTTAAAAGTAACTCTATCTATCTTCCACAGGTTTAATGAGATTTTGTCCTAGGCAAGTATCTCTAGATATACATTGATTTTTGAGAATTTGCATATATTGTTTACTTTTTACTCTGAATTGTGGCCACTTGGTGGCACTTGTTAAACAATATTCTTGAAATAACTCACATGTTCTTTTACTCTACTATTTGATAAACTTACAAAAGTGTTTGCATTACAGGTTTCGCCAAATGGTTAAAAGTTACATAGGTTGTTCTTAACCGTAATAATCTTTATATACACGGGATAAGACGCGAGCAAAAGACAGTTAATAAAAATGTTAACAAAATACAACTGAAAATTAATATCAAAGTCATGGATGTGAAGAACCTAATCATTAGTTTGTTGTTACTTTTCTTTCTTTATTTTTTCACAATGTAAACTCAAAAAACTAAAACTTCATATTTTTTGGAGAATAAAATAAAATCATAAAATAATAATTAAAATATAACTCGTATTATTTGGAAAGTTTTACTGAAGAATACATAGGTATTCTTCAGTAAAACTTTAGGCATAGGCCCCTCAACCATAATCCACAATAAGTTAAGTTATTGTGGATTATGGTTGAGTGGTTAATAAGTTTATGGTTTAAACTTAAGATTTATGTTGCTTAGAAAAGAAGAGAATAACAAAGAAGGGCTATTGTTATCTGAACCTCATTTACCATCATTGTCCTCTCCGTTTTTCAATTCTGTTCTTCTCCTTGTTTACCATAAACACTAACACAACATAAACAACTTGGCTTTGCAGTCAGTGACACTAACCACTAGACCAAATCAAGGCCCAAATTAATTATGAGTAGAAAATGAACAGCACGAGAGATCTGATATAAGCAATACTGCTAACCTGTAATTCAAATCAAGACTGAAACTGTTGTGTGAAAAGATTGCAAATCCTGCATCTGACATCTTCTTGGTCGTGTTGAATAGTCATCTAATCGGATTTTGAGAATGAGGGAACAGAATATACCTGTCTTTGCACACATACTCTTGCCTTATAATATCTACCGCGTAGTTGATTGGTCTCCGATGAGACTGAGCGCCGTGGTCAAAATCGGCCAGCAATCATCAATCATTTCATTGATGTCGTAAGAGAAGTCTCAGGAAACAACCCACTAAGTAAACCGTAACCCGTCTAGGCATCATGGTGTAGTAAACCAAAACCGTCAAGTTAGTTTTGAGTTCCTGAAACAGGTAGCTGTAGTTTGGTGTATTGCATTTGCAACTCAAATGCTTAACCTGGTATAACATACGCCTTTATTTAAATATACTTCGAGTTAATGTCACCTGCTTTAAAATTGGATTCCAAATTCAATTATTTGAAAGTGTGTTAAAAAAAATCTCAATGGACTCAATTGTACAGCTGTTTTGTTATGAATTCAAAAGATACTGTATGAAACATTGGTTTGCTTAAGTATAGGACATAGTTACAGATTCTTTTTAAAAATACTTAATCAGAAATATATTCTGAGACGCAGGCAATTATAATGATATTCATACGGTAAACTTAAAAAAAAATACTGGACTTAAAACCACAAAATACACAAATTATTCTTTGTTAGGGTATAACTACATCGCACATCGCCTAAACCACTAAGCTATGAACCTCAAGATGTACCATTTCAATTAAAAAAATAATAATCATATATAAAAACAATAAAAATACATAAACAAAAAATACATCAAAAGATTTAAATCTTTTTTCCTTGTTCTAAAATTGATGCATATACCTATATCGCATAAAATGGAATCAAAGCTAGGTAATCTCTTTCAGCTAATCTTTTCGTGATGTAGACCCATTTATGACGAACTAATTAAAAATTCTTCTACTGACGTAGACTATAGACATTTATATTTGGCATAAAATACATGCAAATTTTTCATACGTCTGACACACAACGCCATCTAGTCCCAAACTAAGCAGAGCTTGTAGTATGCGTATGTGTATTTATACATACACATATATTTTTTTGTAAATATGTACATAACACATATGTATACATAGAAAACACTCAAACTACGAAAATAATATTTGCAGATTACACAAACATTTGGTCCGAACCGGTAATCGAACCCGAGACCTCAAGCACAGTAGTCGCATACACTACCACTGCGCTGCCGAGGCTGTTAAATTATGAACATTTTTAGTATATCTTTAACGTATTAATGACATAACATGCATATGTACAAATTATCATGCCCTTACCAAATTATAATATAAATAAGATGTATCGAAATATGAACCTTACACCGTGACGGTTTTTACTAAATCAGAATTCATTGTGTAAACTAACGTAAGGAAAAGTCAAAGTATGTTTAAGTAAATTATTTTTCTAGAAAAGTGGCGCGCAATAGTTCTTATGAGCTCCGTCCGCGACGCGCGGCGCTAGCATCTTTCGCCGAGCGCATTGCTAGTAGGAAAGTTGTTTATGACGTCGGAAAGTGTCACGTTGAACGATGGTGAACCGTGTTGTGTCTTCCGCGGAACCTGGCCTACTCACCAAATTGTCATTCTATCAATCCGTCACCATGACTTTATCTTCGCCATCTGAAGGGTACCTACATTGGCAATGCTTAAAAACTTGTCGTGTTCTTACAGTTGAACGATATTACCAGTCACATTCACCGTAAGACTTCTTTGTCCTAATGAGAATTACCAAATGTACGGGCATTCTTTTATGTCACACTTTTGAGTCCACGAAATTTAATCGTACGTTTCTTATTACGGCATCTCTAGATACGATTTACAATCTTAATGATAGCGATCTACAGGGAAAAAATACATTATGGCTATTTATAAAGTTTTTGAGAACATAACATGATAAATGAAATAAAAACAAAAACTGGTAACCACATAATGCATAAATAAAGGTCAACCTACGAGTATAGCTATAAGATATTGTATATATTATTATCTTAATAAATTGTTGTTGATAGTTAATCTATACTTATATTATGTAATTATCAATATTTTTACATATTCCATTTGTGGGTTATGTTCAAAAAAGATAGTCATAATACTAAACATATAATAGAGCTATATTTTAAAATGCCAGGTTGGGGGCGGGCGTTGCTGCTGTAGCCGGCGTGACGCGAATCATCGACCTCTCACGCCATTTGTAGTGTTCGGTGGCGAAATAGAGGTCATTGACAAGGCCTAGCTTACAACACTATTATTCCATTTGAATCAACAACACGTTTATTCAACGCTCTCTTTCCACTAGTTGAGTTTTCTTTCTAATGAAACAGGTATTGGAACCATCAGACATATAATACGTGTTAATGAAATCCTTTTCATGTTTTTTGCTTCACATCCGGCTCTTGCAAAAGTGTGATAAATATACCGTCTATTGTCATCTTTTGGCATTATTTCTTATAACAAAAGACACGATATGTTCAAATTTCATAAATATTTGGATTATATTTTTGGTAAATTGATTGACGTTGTACTAAAAATAATAGGTTATTATATGATTTTGTTTGGTTCTCGTTATTTTCTGTAGAAGAGTATACACAATGGCTCTATTATAGCTAGTCATGATCCAAGTTGGTGGAATGGGGGGCACTCTGTTCGCAAGGGGTGGGAGGGAGGTAGAACGCACACAACGCCAACGAAACGAAAATTTGTGAGGTGAACGAACGCAAGTGGCCGCGCAACCAAACGTCAGGTTGATTCACTTTTCATCTACGCTCACTCTGTTATGGATATTTATAAAGTTTTTGTTTTTGATAACTTGAAAACTCACTTTTTACTTCGGTGTTGATTGCATTTCTTTTTCGTTATCTGCTTTGAGGCGTTTCGAGTCAGTACCCAGAGTCTAGCTTTGTAGAGTTGGTAATTAATGCTTGCTAAAATTGTGCTTGTGTATTGACGGAGTTAACCTGATGATGGTAAACGGTTATCACTGATTGTAAACCGCACAATTAGGGCTACAAAATACATATATGGGCCGAAATATTAATGTATATAATATTTTTTTCACCTGATGTTTTTCTTATTTATGCCTTTTTATATAATTTCTAGCGATGGTACTTATATTTAAAACTCTCCACATCGATTGTAGTTCAAGTCATGCTAAGTAAGAAACAAAAATGTAATAGAATATGTTGTTTATTTCTGTAACAATATTTACTCGACGTTCCCTAGCAAAAATGCTAGGGGTAAGAAAGATAAAATAAGGACACAATATCTTTAGGTATGTCAGGGAAAGATAGAAAATTTACGTGTACAGACAAAAGCTCACAGATATATATCTGTGAGCTTAATTACTAGCTGATGCCCGCGTCTCCGCCCGCGTCTTAGGGGTATGAAAAATAGATGTTGGCTGATTCTCAGACTTACAGAACATGCATAAAAAAATTCAGAGGAGTATGGGAACGAACATTGTGGCACGAGAATTTTTGACATTGAGGTACGGCAGGGGGGAAACCAGAAGCTGCTGACGTGATCCTGATGTTCCTCCCAACTGCCGAGGTAGGCCGCCGAGGGGTTTAGGGGGTAGACTGGTTGCCGGGAGTCCCACACACGCCCTTCGTTACCCCACGAAGGGTATGGTGCGAAAAGCATTCCCTGAATATTTAAAGTTTGTGATAGATTTAGTGTCAAAACTAAAGCGGTTCCACAAGTTTTAAAAATTGTTTAAGAGTAGTCAGCAAATAACTCAATCTTCTACTTTTTTAGTATTGTCTTTGAACTATCATACTGTCGGAAAAAGTGTGAAGAAAGAGTTAAGTTATAAACAACCGTTTAACCATTAATCATAAGTTCAACATATAAGAATAATATTTAAGTTACAATTAAAAAATACATAGTAACATGCATATTTTATAAATCTGTATAAATAATGGGTAATTAGTTTTAGTTAATTAATAAGGTATTTGAGTTGTTGAACCCTGATGTGACCACCTGTGCATATATTCTATTGACATTTTGTAATAAAATTGGTAACGCGTCGCGTATGAATTTTTACTTTTATCGAGCATGTGAGCACGGCGCGCAGGTCAACGACCCAACTGTCCGCGTTTGGCGGCAATTCACAGTTTGCGAGTGCGCACTTTTCTTTGCTTCCACGTGTTGTAAGCCAATGACGTGTTCATATAATCAGCAAGACGTGCTGCTTGGGTTTTTACCTCTTAATGCTATTTCTTGTTATTCAATGATTCATTGCTGAAACATAAATCTGAAGTTTGTTTCACACAAAATTGTATAAAACTATCATTTTTCACTGAAAGGTGTTACGGTACACAGATACAGAAGGTTTTTTTGAACAAATAGGTTTATAATCTGTAGTATTTACAGTCTCAGTTACTGGTTTCTTTACCATTTAAACACAAATAACGATTAATCATATTTCAACTCCCTCTAGTCTTTTGTATGAGAACTTCCCGAACACTCCTAATTTTGTCTTTCTTCGCTTTGTCTGATAGAACATTGGTCTAATAAAGTAGCTTATACTAGAGAAGAAATCCCATTTTTAAAGCCAAAGTCTTTTATCTAATGAATTTTTTTGTAGATTTCTATCCATAGCAAGTCTACCATATCTGAGGATTTCACCCATTGAAGTCACAATCTTTGTGGCTGTATTTACGAGGTAGAAAGTATTATCATGGTCTTATGTTTAAACTCAATAAAGTTGTTACAATACTTTAAAAAATTCTTATAATTATTGAGAACAAAGCTCTAAGTATTTGACATTGTGTCATATTATATTAAAATATTTATATAGGAACCTGCACTTCTGAAGGTATGAATGATACATAGATACAAAAATATTCCAGTAAGAATTGTTTGTTTATATATAAACCTATGTGGCTTGTATATACACAGACACAGTATATATCAGGCATATATGTCTATGTTGAGATTGATTGAGATTTGTAATGAACTGTATTCGTCATTTATTAAGTTTTTCTCCCATTAGGGTGGTATTTTTTCTTAAGAAACAAAACGGAAAGTACATCTTTTGAAATAAAAAAGGAGAATCTTTCAAATCATTTAAAAATATCGGAGTTTAAACCTCCTTTCTTCAAAGTTGGCAAAAAGTGGCGGCCGAAAACAAACATAAACTACAATAAAGTAATCAGTTGACATCAATTGAAACAAAACATTGTAATGAAAAGAAATTTTGTACACAGTGTCATGTAGATCAACTAAATGCCCCATACCCTCAGAATCCTCAATATTTACATATTTTTTGGTTGGTCTTCTGTGTAAGAGTAGTACTGCCCAGTTGGCCTATTAGTTATAATATCAACGTGGCTCTACTGCCTATAAGTCAACCAATAGTATAAAAATATTTTTACACAACTAGCTAACGGGCATAAATCATAAAGCAGAAACATTACTAATTATTGTATTAGTATGGTTTTTCTTTTATTTTTGTCTCCATAAGTGAAGAATAGGCGGACACATTGTTTTTTCAGCCGGTTCTAGTTTAGCACTTGAAAATATGTATTCTGTTTGGAGAACAGATCATCTTGGTTATTGTCGTAGTGCGACTTAGGGTCTCGGTGTGACTTCTGTGTGTGTAACGTCTGCAACTATAGGCGATTCACTGGGTTGTGTCTGCCCAATGAGACTGTTGGTAGTCCCAGAGTGGTTAACCGATGGGAAGCGTGAATGACAAGGAATCTGTTAGGAACACCCGTCTCTAATTCAGTGTGGTGACCTGTACTTAGCCAGGTCGAGCTATGAGGGGTACACACCCTGAGGAGCACCCATTAGGTTGAATATTGGGGATAGTTCGGTTATGTTGACCACGGTGACGAAATCACGTAGCAGGCCGTATATGTCCGGCAGTATCTGATGGTTTACGCAAGTATTTGTGACGGGCTTGTGAGCCGGTTGATGCTCAGGCTCTATGAAGTCACCCAGGTTCTCCAAACGAGAATACATATTATGCCCCTCCAATACAAAGGAAGACAATCTAACCTGGCAAGGGGATCACGTGTGGCCAACCAATAGTTTAAATACCGTCAGTAGTATTTAGGCTAATCATCGCAAGAGCTGTCATTGCGCCATGCTGATTTAGTATATTTTTGTAGTTTGTCAAATAACATTAAAGTTTGGTCGTTGTCATATGTGGAAGTCGCCACAACAAAACATATATTTGTGGTTGCATCATTTACAAAATATTATAATTTTCAGAGAATATCTAAACCACTTGTGAACTGCCCGAATCTTAGAATATTAATATCATTAAGTTTCCTAAAAAATTGAAACATCAAGGCTAGCATCAGGTTCATTGACTCTTAATAGTGAACGTCAGTATTTCGTTTAAACAAATGAATATACCTACAGTCAGTTAAAGTTCTATAGAATTCAAGTCCAAGTCAATGACTGAGATGAGAGAGGAAGTGACGTATACTCTTATTAATTATAAGTTATAGAGAACATTTAACTGTTTATGCAATCAAGCGCAGGATTGTGTTATACCGCGCTCGTTGATGTCGTTTCTATAGAGCTTGTTTTAGCGCCTTTTGAGTAACTTTCATCTTTGTTTTATTGACTTTTTCAAATTATTGATAATACTTAGGCCAATTTATGTTACATTGCTAACAACACTAGGGCTGGAATAGGTAAATTACAAAATATTCTCAAGTTTACATAGTTTTTATTTTAAAGTATTACTAACACGCATTTAATTAATAATTATAAACTTCAAATGGCTATTACAAACACTAATAATATTACATAATATATTATTAGTAGTCCCTCCTTCTCTTCTTTATTTATAAAGACAATACTTGCACAAACCATTACTTCCACTCCCGCATGCAAGTAATGGTTGCCATCTTCTCCTAGGTAAAAATCTTCATTTTAAATCTAATTCTAACAAGACACTACAAAACAACCTACCACCTTCTAAAATCATTGAGCTACAGAACAACACTACGGTTTGCTCTACGGTTTTGGTCAATACTGGTTTAATACTGTTTGTATTTTTAAGCCCATTTATTTATAATAAAATTAATAATATTCTTAACATATACTCGATAATCAGGCTTAAATCCGAAAATATTTTTACTATCTGAGTCTTCGATTGAGACTACAAGGAGACAGGAAACTTAATTGCCAAAATACAATAACTTAAGCTAGAAAATTATATGTAAAGTACCTAAATTGCAATCTATCTATCACATAATTATTCATACAATCACTTACACATACATACACACAAACAATAAAACACAATACAAATTAAAAAAAAATCTTTAAACCAAGTTTAGTTGATTTAGTATGTATGGGGGTGAGAGCCTGGAAATCCGTTATACAGGTCTAGAGCCTAGTGGGACTCCAGTTCTCATAAAAGTTTAAACTTATACTGCTATTATGTATTGTTTTAAGATCACCCTTTGAGAGAAATGGCATGAAAAAAATGTCTGTAATTGTATCTCAGCAGAGACATCTCATCACTTGGCCATATCGCCAATCTACCTGGCAACCCTACAAGGACTCCAAAACAGACAAAATCTCAACCGAGTCAAAAGCCTTTTCATAGGTATCTAATGCAACGCACAGAAGCCGATTATACTCTTCGGTCTCTGTCGCACTGTTTGGATGTGGTCTATTGTGCTATATCCGTTTCTAAATCCAGCCTGCTCCGGTTGTTGAAATTCGTCGAGTCTTCGCGCATGATGATTCGAAATGACTCTGCAAACAACTTGTAACTAATAACAACTTTGTAATACGAGTAAGTGGCTTAAAAGGATGTAACGATAGTTCTTCAACATGGTCTTATCCTCTTATCACCCTTTTCAAAAACAGCACGACCAAACTTCTACTTCACACCTCTGGTGTTCTCTCTTTAAAAACGCTGTCCAGCGTTGAAGAGCTTTTAAAGCTTTCTCAGTATGGGTTTACCTCCAGCGTTTAATAGCTCTGTTGAAACGCGATCCTCTCCAGGACATTTTTCATTTTGAAAGCTGTATTAGAACCATCTCGATTTCGTCGGTGCTGATTTATTTCAGGTTTTTGGTGCACTGAGGATCAAAATCACATTTTGGAGGTTCTGCTTTACGTTTATTGTGTTTTCCACGGCAGTGACTCTGTTTTTCAAGATTGACTGTAACGTTATCATGGTTTAGGGTAGAATTGACTGGAGCCGGACTTCGTCAAACGGGCATGTTGAACCTTGAAGTTGATATTCAGAGAGCCTCGAACCAGTTGATGATCACGATTTATATTAATCCTATTGACCACTAAGACTGCTCTCAATATATTATATATGCCTCTTCTCCGTCATAATGAAGCTGATCTCATTTTTTATCACAGCGTGGGGACTTTGCCATGTCCACTTTCGTTGGGGCTGTTTCTTGAAGAACAAATTCATCAAAAAGAGCCCCTCGCGTTCGAGGAAGTAGACTAACATTTGCCCCCTATGATTTCTGACTCCAAGTCTATGGAATCTTACTTTCGATTTTCTGCAGATCTGTATTCCACATTAGCGTTATCATATAAATCATTTCATTATCATTATATAAGGTTACCCCTTATTTAATGTAATAGGTAAATCATTTAACATTTATTAGTATTATAAACAACTATAATAGAATAGAATACAACAGAGAACAGAATAGATTAGAACAGAATATAATAGAATAGAATAAACTTTTGTGGCGACTTCCACATACAGCACGACGAAAACATACAACAGTGCCATCGAGCGAAAAAATACGGAACCACAAAGAAAAACACGTAACGATCTATACGGAGTAATTACTAATCCTGAATCGCGAAAGTGACAATCTCGCGCCGATTAGCATATATACAACATTCCAACATCAACTGTTGGGCAGCAGCCCGCCAGGCATGATCACCTCGCCTGGTTGGAGGATCATCCCTTTGTGTTGGAGGAACATGACACTCGTTCCTGAACAGTGGTGACCCCGACGTGATTGGAAGCAGCCTTCAAAATTAGCTGATCAGCAGCGCCATCTTGTTCACTCCCACAGCGATGAATGTCAACCAAGTCTCAGCCAGCCAGCAACCTCGGCCTCAATGGGGATACCACGCGCAGGGCGTTAACGCTCCAGCCTGGTTACCCCTACGGCCTCAACAGCGTCTAGGCACAGCACACTGCACCTACGGTCCACGTAAGAAGAGCATCTCTTACGTCTACGCAGCAGCCAGCCACTACGCAGCAACCGCCCCGACTCACTGGGGATTTCACCGCAGCACCGCGCACCACAAGCGATTCCGACTCACTGGGATCAGCGGACTTCAGCCCCGACTCACTGGGACTAGCGGCATACAGTTCCGACTCACTGGGATCAGCAGACTTCAACCCCGACTCACTGGGACTAGCGGCATACAGTTCCGACTCACTGGAACCAAGGCACTCAGTTCCGACCCACAGGAACTGCTCACTCCTTGCACTGGCAAGCTCCGTAACAGAGCACAGACAGCAGACTCATCAGATATCGACCTCCAGTCTTGGAGGGGAGTGATCACCAGTTAGTACAGTTTACATTCGGAAATAAATCAATATAATGACCATGTACAATTAGCGGCTTTATCGCTGAAAAGCAATTTCTTAAAGGCAGCCATAAGATGGAAAAAAGAGTATAGGAAAAAAAGACAAATGGGCAGTGTAGGTGCGAGTTTTTCAAATAATTTCAGTGAAAAAAGAAAAGAAAAGTGAATACCAAAAGATTATTTAGACTGATAAATATATATATAAATACACAAATATATACATACATATATACACATTTACATATACACATACACACAAGTATAGATACATACACATAAATATATATAAATATAGTTTATAAATGTAGTATTTATGTATGTTTGCATTTATTTATTGATGCATATATTTGCATTTGTATTTATGATATGATGTCATTATTATGTATGTGTGTTATTGCATGTAAGTTTAAATATATTGTGAACTATGTACATTCTAGTGTACATAATAATTAACCTCTGTGCACCTACCTTATAAGATTTCTACACCACCCGAAGGTTTACTGCAAGAGAATACCTTGGGCATCAAGTTCGCCTATGTACAAATTTAGTGCATAAAGTTTATATAAAAAATATCAGTGATGAATATCAGTGAGAAGAGCACTGAACCATTTTGTCCACTACCCAGATATAATATTTATCTCATTATTTTAGCTATTTAATATGCCACAACTTTTTGTAAAGTTTTTTCTTGTTTCTGTAATTTCGAAACTGTTAGTAGCAACTCTTTGTTCGTAATGAAGTGATTTACAAAAACACAATGGATCTAGATAATGTTTTTTATTCTAATTAATAAGTGTTGGTTCACGTGGCTAAGTGCGCGGGCACAAAAAGCATAGTTTCCGCATTGCGCGCAGGGAGCGCCGCCCGCCGTGCTGCGCGATGCAGCCTGCAGGCTACATTTCCGTGCATGTTGCAACACGAGCGACAGAGATGAGCAACATTTTTGTATGTTGTTTATATTTTTAAAAATAACTGCAAAATGACTACCTACTGAAAACTATCACTTTATAAAATCATATTTTTTTTAATTAATTTAAACCAATTTGGTCTTGGGTTTCAAAATAAAACAAGTTACTCCAAAATTTAGAAAACTAGAAAAAACAAAGTATTTTTATGAATTGACAAATTATAGAAGTAGGGTTATCCTGACGGCTAATATATTTTACACAGTCTGTAGTACTCTAAACAGACTGTTAAAGATTATATCTTTTTATCAGTGACTAATGAAGATTTGTGAAATATAGCTAATAGTGTTAAGGGTGAGACTACAGTAAAAGTCGAGGTAGATTATCTCTGATATGATCATGTAAACTATGTCTATTTTATTATGTATAGTAGTGATATGTGTAATATAGTTCTTTTTTCACAAGACCGAATTTTACCTAATGCGAATGTGAGTGTCATGTAACACTTACATGACACTCACTTGTTTTTCGTTAACAACTAATGTACACACGTACATCAATTGTTAACGAAAAACTTGACATTAGGATGTAAGTACACAGTATGGTTAATTACTGAACCGCTATTGGATTTTCAACTCTGAAAACATATTTCCATTCAATAAATGTACATCGAATATTCATGAACAGAGTTATGAGCTGTGAACGCTATCGATATATCATACAACAATCTATTATTAGTAGGACCGTAAGGCGTGCTTAGTTCTAAGTAGAGCCATAAATAGGGTCCGTCGGTTTTACGACATATGATTGTAGTTATCGTAGTGGCTCAATAACAATAAAATACATGCGGCTGCAGGTTGGCAACAACTGTTGCCAGCGGCGGCTAGCGGTTTGCAAGGTTCAGGTTTACTCGGGTTCATTGCCATAGTTTTGTAACCCTTCTTGTGTAACTCGCTCTCAGCGGCCCTTCTCGCTTGCCTCTCACTTGAACTCGTTATTGCACTTATACATACATTTTTTCGAAACATTCTGTAACGCACTCGCGATGTCGTGACATAACGGCCTATTATTGACATTATTATCCATTTGTGCCAGCTTAATCTTGAATTATTAAAATGTCGAGTGAGATGTGTGACACAACAATTCAATCTGTAGGCTGACAAACCCAGTGGGTGTTTGATTAATAGTGTAGGTACGATCCTCATTCAATTAATTATATAGTTCCTCTTTGCTGTGAAATATAATTATATTTATTACATTAATTACAGTTAGAGCGTTATTTGTACGCAAATAATACATCAAGAAATTCATAAGATATCAAGTACTCCTTGATCTAAATTCATAGAAATGAGATTTAATTTACAGAATTATAAACAATGGGGATGTGTGTCTGCTACGAAACGTGAAATAATCAATCAATAATTTTTTACTACTATGTGTTATTATTTATACCATAAACATCCAAATGTGACGATCTGATGATATTATTCAATGTGTATGTATGTATATATGTACATGCAGAATGTTTAATTGAGCAGTCGTGTAGGCTGCGGTTCCGCGTCTAGCGGTCGACGACCCCGCAGCCTTTCGAGAGTATCGAACCGCATGGATTACGTCACCGCGCAAGCCTCCCCCCGATTGCCGCCTGATCACCGCGCCGCGACGCCTGGTGCCAACTGGCGGTCAAACTATGGAATATTCCTAAACTTACTCTTTTATTGCTCAAGAACATATGAAAAACATTCTGCTCAAGGTTTTATAAAATAAAAAAAAAATTCAGTGTAAAGTAATGTTTAAAATGTTGGACATTTCCCATTTTGCTATTTATTGTTAATTATAAACTAACTAAAAAGAACATTTAGTCGTAGATATTAATATTTTTATTGTTTTGAATAATTGCCAATTTTAACGTAGCGTTTAAAACGACATGCTACGCCGTAGTCGTTGCAAACTCACGTGCAATTAAAAGTAGCGCTCTCAAAATTTTTGAGTACAAGTTTTGCGCTGGAACTTTCGTTGGTTACGCTCACTCAGTCGATAAGCCAAACATTATCCACAGTCAGCAGCAGTCATCGACCCGCGTCGCTTGCAAGGCCACTCGCTTACACAACTCGACACTAAAACTTTATCGACTCATTTCTTTTAGATGTAGTTAATTTGTTTACCAAAATCATTATAAAAGTCCTTTATGCGCATTGCGTAACTTTATCAGAGTAGGTTCAACTGATATATTATGCAAACGATTTTGAAAGATATAACTGTATGAATAACTGAACTAAACATTATTCATGCAGTTTAGTTTATTGTTGAAAAGCTCTTTGTTTCGAGCGAACTTGTAATGTTAACTAAACAACAACGTTGTTCTCAATACGATGAACTCGAGTGATCGGTCGTATAAGCGAGCGCGAGCAAGCAACAAAAGTACTTTCGGCCGAGTAACGGGACAACGCGGAGAAATGCTCTACGAAATCGAAACACGCGGTCCCGTTAGGCGGCCCTCGCCCTAAGAGCCTACCGGGATAATCTTGGTAAATCACAGCCAACGATCCGCCGTTATAAGTGTTAGCTCTTGTAATTTTCGCTGTATGGCTTTGGTGTATATCATTTTCATTTTCCTCTGTAATGTTAGCGTATGATTAAGGCTTACATCTTTTTGTAAACACCCTTGGGGTAAAAGGGTGGTTGGTTAAAATAAACTCTCTTTCATTTTCCTGCCTTGTTTGTCTAGTCGATTCCCGCGTCGAACCAAATATTTGTATGATGTGCAAATATGTATATTTTGTTTCGTAGTTTAGGAGTTTTGTTATGTATAATATGGTTGTATTTACAAAAAAAGTATATATGTTTTTTATCAGTTATCTAGTACCAAAAGTACAAGCTCTGATTAGTTTAGGACTAGATCATATTGTGTGTCAGATGTAAAAAATATTTACTATTTATTTTGAAAATATTGCCCGGCAATTTATAAGTTTTGCAAAAAACCTACAATTATTTTGAAAATTGAGGGAGGGGTGACCGACTCAAAGCCCAGGAACATTATTTTTAAGTCTTCTGAGTTGCAATTATCGAAATGTGACGATCATCGAGTGACCCGTCTGTTTGTCTTCTTTGTCATGAAAAATATTTTGTGTTGACGTCATCATCAGTCTTAATATCATTTAATATTACATAACAAAATGAATTTGTTATATCAAAACTGATAACAAAAGATCATAATTTTCACATTTTTAAACAGAATATTTTAAAGTAACTTGGTAACATTTCATTTCAATGTTCTAGAAAATAGAAAATAGCTTACATCGCCATCTAGTGACACTAATGACAACTTCCAACCTTATGAAGGAATACAGTCGTACATAATGCACAGTTCTTACGGGCGCTGTGAGGACAAACTTTCTGCAATCGAAAGTGCCGCTTGGTAGCGCTGCCGCGCTATTTCTCTCTTACAAATTGCTAAGCAAAGAAGAGAGAGCAAGAAATACGAATATTCCCTACTAGGAATCAATACATGACATCCTTAAATCCTTCAATGTACGTTCTATTCATTGCTTTTGGTCTACAGCCATGTTTCCATTAGTAGAGAACTGGATACAGAAACAGTGCAGAAACTTTTATATACTAGATGGCGAAAATTTAACGTATGAAAAATTGAACTTAGTGATATGAAATAGAATTTGTAGGGCTTTTACTTTATCGGTGTAATTAGGAATTACACCGATAAAGTAAAAGCTTTAAATAAAGAACAATCCTACTGGTATGCTAAAAATCACTGGGGTAACGTTTGAAACATTACTCCAGCAAAGTGTTTTTGCGGAATAACTTTTAACCTACACAACATGCACAAATTTTGATATTTGTAACAAATTACTCCTTACAACACACAATTTTTTATACTCTCGTCTGTCTAAAGTGCATTTTTTTTTGTACTGGGGTAACACGCAAGTGGCTAGGTACAATCCAAGAGTATAAATTATAAAGTGTCAATATTTTTTCTATCTAACTTCTTTCATTATTTTACACCTATTAACAAGTTATATTTTATATTGACCTTATCAATTTTAAATATCTGATCTATATTTTAACACATTAAATTAAAGTATGTACTTGGTAGCAATAACATCAATTTTGTGTTGAGCAGTTTTTTTATTTCAACGCCATCTAGTAGGCAACAGTCATACTAGTTTCACTTACTAAGCTTCTATAAGTTCTTGTGGTACTTTTATAGAGGTCTCGAGGTAACTTCACTTTAGTTGTTAACATGGTGTTTACAATATCTCCTTTAAAAAATTATCGTTGTGGTCCAAGTGATTGCTCTCGTTTTGTGATTTCTATAATGCGTTATGAGCATTTTCATAAGAAACAAAACATGAATCTCATGTTGCGGCAAAAATACAGAGTGTACCAAAAGTTCGTTTAAATTTAAATCGTTAGCTGCGACAAGCAAACGAACTTTTTGTCCAGCCTGTATCTCTTTCCTACAAATAAGAGGAAAAGAAACAAAAAAGAACGAACTAAAATTTATTAATTTGCTCGTAAAATCTACGAATTTTATAATATCAAATAATACCTAAAATGTACTAACATAAGTTATTAAAATCACAAACTTCTGACGGATACCAAGCATGGTCATTAAATATCTGGGTATCAATCAGTGTCGGCCAAAATTTAATTGCATGGAACAATTAACAATTGATTAATTGTTAATTGTAAAATATCAACTAACAATTAATTAATTGTTAACTGTTAGTTTTGCAATTAACAATTAATCAATGGTTAATTGTTCCTGTAATTAAACTTTTAATTAAGTTTAAATAAAGTAAATAGAAGAAGTAGAAGATGGAGGAGTGGCACAGGGTGGGGCTCTCACTTGACTGATAACCTTGCAGTCAGCCGGACTGACTGAACTGAACTGATAGGATTGACTGACAGGACTGACTAAACATACTGAACTGACAGGACTGACTAAACTGACAGGAGCGACTGAACTGACAGGGCTGACTGACATGAACTGACAGGACTGACTGAACTGAACTAACAGGACTGACTAAACATACTGAACTGACAGGAATGACTGAACAGACTGACTGGAAGAAGTTAAGCAGATGGCCTTGTCTGAGCGAGAGCTTACAACTTTGACAAACGATCTTGATTTTTCGCTTACCTGAAGGTTTGTACCAAGAAAAAGGTTTGTACCTGAACAACAACGGGTAACAACAGTTTGCATTGAAAAATGCATAGAAACAATCAGGAAGTTTCGAGGGGAAATAAGTAAGATAACAAGAAAGATCATTTATATTGTGTGCACCTACACAGGTGCAGTGCAGAAAAACATGATTATTAATTGTTAGTTTTAATTGTTCGTTGCAACAATTAAAAATATTAGTTGCATTATTTTAATTGTATCTTGCAATTAACATAACTCAATTTAAATAAATTAATTGCAATATGCAACTAACAGATTAATTGCAATTAAATTAATTGTGATTAAATTAATTGCAAATAATTCTGCAGTTAAAGTAATTGTGATTAAATCAATTGCAATTAAATTAATTGTGATTAAATCAATTGCAAATAATTTTGCAATTAAATTAATTGCAAATAATTCTGCGATTAAATTAATTGTGATTAAATCAATTGCAATTAATTTTTCAATCAATTACTACGATGATTAAAATATTAATTAATTAATGCCCAACACTGGTATCAATATAGATGCCAGTCTTAGATGGGACGGCCAAAGCCAGGTTAATGTAGCGTGTTTTGAATTTTATGTTGAGAGTGTACTTTCGTCGAACTGCATGAATTTCCTAACGATTCTGCATGTGTTTAGGATGGCTGCTTTCTGCAGATTGATGTAAAGGGATTCTTCTAGATCTATTATTTTAGGCCACGGAGGAGATGCTATGGATACCACCTGTCGTAGAGAGAACGATAGGAATAATATAAACTTTTCGTGTCTCCAAATTAATATATAAAGCCTTCAGTTTCAGGAAAAAGGTTTCCTATTTTATGCCATTTGTTTGATGCTAATTTGTTGATGTGGGACTGCTCTAAGTCATGAGGGTATCTACCGTGAAGCACTTTCTTTTTCCAAATTTCATTTTTTGTTCTTGCGTTCTGTAGTGTTAATGTCTTGTATATTTTGATCATTTAAGTTCAGCGGTGTGTAATTAAAGTCATCTAAGGTAATAGCTTTATGCATGTCACTTGTGTGAGATTTTGTGTAGAAAATTAATTTTAGCTTAGTGATTTGTTTCTGCCAAAGGTGATGTATGCCATCATTCATTTTGTCTTTTATTGGTGAGTCGTTCGATCGCAGATTTAGGGTGTAAGTTGTTGTGTTTTGTTGTGCGTGTATTCGATGTCTGTTTTTGACCATTTTATATTCTGAATGAGTATATCAATATTGGTATGGCAAAGGTATTCAAGGCTTTTATAAGATGTTTTCCAGATAGCTGTGCTTTGCAAATTGCGTTAATTCTTCTCTGGTTTTCTTTAATTAGTGCCTGTTTAATGGCTGTGTGGTCGAGTCATTTAAGTAGCTTGTATCCTATATATTTGTATAGACATGATGGTTAGCCATAGCTACTATTGTGTTGGTGTCGCTGACTGAATGGTTGCCGAGTTTTACTTCATTTTATTATATGCAATGTCCTACACTTATCTAAACCAAATTTCATATTAATATCTTGACTAAATTTGGTGTTGTTTCTATAAGTTTTCATTTCTGTTTTGGTTTTAGCATATATTATTTAATGTGATCAATATGTTAGTTTCATCGGTATTGTTTTTAAAATTATATTAAGCTCGGCACTGATTGAGGAAGTGAGACAAGGGGTTCATTGCAAGACAGAACTAAAGAGGGCCCAAGAAATCCCCCTGGTATATACCATTCCTAATATGTATCTGTCTAGTCATGAGAGAGATGAGTCCATTATTTATCTGAAGTCTGATATTCCAATGTGTCATTACTATACGCAAGAAGTCTATTATTTTTGTATTAATTTTATACATTTGTAGGGTTTGAATTAGCCAAGAGTGTGGGATGCTATCGAAAGCTTTTTGGTAATCTATATGAGTACAGTGTAAGTTTCTATTTTTTCTAGTGGCATGTTTATGGATAGTATAGCCTACAACTAACTATTCTTTGCAACCCATGTGGCCTCTCCTGCATCCCTTCTGCTCCTCTGCTATCATGTTGTGGTGTTCAATATGTGAGCTAATTTTATTAGTTATTGCTGATGTAAGTATTTTATAAAGTGTGGGTAGGCATGTTATTGGTCTGTATTGGAAAGGCTCTGATATGTATTATGTCTTCGGCAGGATGCAGCATGTATGCTATTCGTGTGGCAATGAATTCAGGTATGTTCTGTTCTCCTAACACTATATCGGTTAATTTTACATATATTTATTATATATAGATTTGTGTAATACCGTTAACTTACTGTCCTCGACTTACTGTCCAAACAGTTAGTGCTAGAAAGATGAAACTTTGCACAATATGTGTTTACGTTGACAAAGTGCTATAATAAAATCATGAAAAAGATTTTTATTTGGGGTACACCTACCTACACGTAAAGTATTTTTTTCTCGCGTCCACCCAATATTGTGGGGTATCATTAGATTGGCCTTTTATTGTAAATTTTATTGTAAATATAACAATTATCAATTGGGCATGTATTTTAATCTACCTACCATTATAAGTAACTACGGAACCCTATTCTATGTGTGGCCTGACACGCACCTGGTCAATTTTTATTTGGGTGTCCATTTGTGAGTTATTCAACTTTAAAGAACTTTCCTTTCTCAAAACAGGGCGTCCCCCCCTCTAAAAGTTAATCGGCTAGTTCGAAAAATCTGGAAAAATTCATGATGTTAGTTTATGTTTAAGGGAAAATTATAACGGCTTACGTAGTTTTTTTAGTTAAGGAGAATCTCTATATCTTTTAAAATGCAACAAGTAAGCGGACTTGGAAATCATCGTACAAAAATAACGAAATAATAAGTAAACATAACAATTGACACGACGAAAGCCATTACGGACGGAACCCAGTTCTATGCCTGGATTGATACGCACTTCGCCGATTTTTTGTATGACGATTTAATAAAAAAAAATAAGTTGATTTCAAGTATTGAAAATCGCTATTGTAATTGATATATGTTGCCTATTGACATTACCCTTGGCTAAGGTTTAGGTGTTTTGCATCGATTCTCTTTCTTAAATCGACAATGCTTCTATTCTCTTGCATTATTAGCTTTTTTTTTATCCATGTCTTTTATTGAATGAAATCAAACGCATCTAAATGACGTCATTTCCATACATTTATTAGTTTCTAATTACGTTTATTTTTGTAGAATGTTATCTTGATTATGGGAGCAGGAGTATTTAGTCAAAGGGATAAATTATGCTACAGAGCTCTATAGAGTCCCAAAGTATTTTACTGCGGCATAGAAAGTAAATAGATGTAATTAGTTTGAGTTTGAAAAAGAACATCTTACTAGGCCACCATAGTATGAGTTACCATACTGCCTGCGTTCCTAGGTGGCCCCCCACTACTGGACATATGCTTTGCTTAAGGCAGAGTAGACTCATTGTGGTAGGCTTAAAAAAATGATCATCTCGTATACCTGTGTAATATACCGAAGTGGAACAAATTTTATGTGTGTCAAGTATTAAAGGGTTTTCTTATAAATTACATATTACTCTACATCTTCTGATTGATTTTTTTGTATAATTATTGAATATTGAGTAATTACTGTACCTGACATGTTGTCAAACTAGAACTAAACATAATTGTTGAAAAATATTTTATTTCAAATTTTCAATACACTAACACATAGGAATCCCTACAATCCAACTATTAAAGTGTATGTATGAGTACAAAAAAGTGTGTACACAGTAGCGTCATCAATCACAAATGTTATATAAGGGTACGAGTGGTTCGTAAAACGCGAAAGCTTTTTTATCATTTTTATGCTTTATTTAAAAAATAAGCGAATTGATTGGCTGCGCGTATCGTGCCACAGGCTTGTGGAGCGCGCAGCGTCCCTCCTCACGTCGACCAATCGCTGCAAAGGACCTTGCGAGGGTTCTCGCCCTTTATCACTATACAAAAATTATATTGTTCTACTGTGCCAAAATTTGGCAACGTCGCAAATTGAAAGACAAATTTTTCGATATAGTCTAACATAAGATATTTCGGTAACAGAATTTTTAATGAAAAATTTGTAAAATATGAATCTCAACGGTTCATATTTTGTATTCGTGGCGAAATCAAGTATAACATCTCTTAAATATTATTACTCCTAATTCGTATTTAGTAGTTATAAAGAAAACCTTGAGACTTTTTCATATCAAACTCTTATCATAAATAGGTCTAAATAAATAAATCGGAAGTGTTTGTATGTAACTATCAAATAGCAGTTATTCACTAAATGCAGATAAAAGTATATATATGTGTATATTATTATCAAATCACATATTTATCAATTTTTATCTGTCTACCTGTACCTACGTATATCTGTCAATCTTTTTGTTTCGACTAATCAACTGACCCGATTTTGAGTCAAATCAAATCATTTATTCTGCAATTAGGTTACATGAACACTTTTGTAAGTTAAACTTTTTGTTTGAGCAGATGAGTGTACTTGCACTAGCAGATAGCTAATGATTTAATAATATATATTAACACTTGAGAGAAATTCACGAGTCTTTGAATACGTCAACCATATAGCAAAAGCCTTTATTAATCCACTGCTAGACATGACCTTGATAGCGTGATATGAATGAGAAACATCTAGTATAGTTCAAATAAAATTGCATACTGCCAAAGTCTTCAAATTTACGTTTATTTGTAATTTCCAAATAATTGTACAAACCAAACAACTCAAGATTGAAACCACCACGTTACGTTACGTTTACCTACGATGTTAAATCCGTAACCAATTTAATCTTATTTAACTATGAAAAACAGGGAATTTTAAATGATTTTCATTAAAAAATGTGATGTTTAAAGTGGGTAACGTAATAACAACTGGACCGAAAACTAGGACTTCAAAATTTTAATACAATGTAAACTCTTTAACGATAAATTTTTAGATTGATAGATATAACTTTATTTAACGATAGATTGTCTATTTATACCGTAGAATTAAGTACAAATTTGGTCAGTTTACCTTAAAATCCATACATTAAGGTAATTGTGTTCATATTTCACCACAGAAAATATTAAATATCGGTGTTATTGTTTACATTTCTGTTTTAGTTAGTTAATTGTAGTTAGTGACGTCTAAACCTTTCAGTACCCGAAAGTTGTCCACATCCAATATGTCTATCATTACGCTTGGTTTGCTATTAATTGATGGTCTGGTGTTCAAGGTACTTATCAAGTACTGGCATACCAAACTTAACAGACTATATGTATTAGGAATGATTTAATTAATTATCGATTATATGAAAAGCACATAAACATAACTGTGACTTTAGTTATTTTTATTTCACTCCATATAAAGTAAATGCCTTTTTTATAATCAAAGGTAAATGCTCTATAACAATACAAAATCTCAGTCGCCGCTAGGTCTCTTGAATTTCGTTATAAAGTGTTTACACTGTATTTTCATATTATTATACATTTCTTAATAATTACGTTAAACCCACAATCAATATAGAGTAATTTAAAATCTGAGTTAATATTAGTATCCAAATATAAATGTAAACATATTTTGCTTATCATTCTTTACTGTTTGTCCACCACTTGAATGATTATATTGTGAACGCCCTAAGTATCACTCAAATATTCGAGCTAAACCTACTAATAAACAAACTCACCGTGACTTAAACATGTCACATTTCAATTCATTTATTGTTCGAAAGTTTATTTCGCGAATATGTAAACTGTAGACGTGACCCGATGATTGAACGAATGCTTGGTATTGTGCGCAGGCAAAAAGTTGTTGGTGAGGGTGCAACCGCCCCCACGCACTCTTGTCGCTCGAGTATGCACAAACGAGTCATCGAGTGATATGATGACTTGTCATATTTTGTATGAGTATATGTATATATAATTTAAAACAGATAGTGCCACTTTTACATATATTCATGTTGAATATTTGGGCACTCTTCCCTTTTAAGAACAATTTCTGTGTCATGCCATTTGTATAAAAGGTAAAGTAAAAACATTCAAATTCAGCAATTCTTCAAATTTAAATATATCTCTTTTTATTGCTGAGCTAAGGGGTGACACGCGACTCAATCCTACAGAATAGCTTTCCTTTAATATGAGGGTTTATTCACAATCCTCAAATTGGTTTTTTGGGACTATTGTGTTTTTTTTTCCTTTTTTTATCATGGTCAACGAGGGGTCAGTTTTTTTGAATTTGCCCCTACTTCCATCACATTGATTGACAGACAACGGTCACTAGCAAATTACCATCTGCATTGAAGCCAAAATAATAAAAATAATCATCGTCAGTAATTTGGAATCTGTGCTCGTTCTCCTAACTCCTTGAAATTTAAATAGTAGTAAAAATGTGGGTAGCGCAGACCTTGGTCACTATTAATAACGTGGTTTTAGAGTTCCAGTCCATGAAATTAAGAACAATTATATTTCAAGGCTATCTCAAACAATAGATAATAATCCTTCACGGATTTTTAAGTAAGCTTTTATTATATATATAGCAATTACACAGTGTTTCAGGCAAATTGTTCCAGAGTCTTACTGCTTGCACAATTAAAGGTTTTTCATCGAACAGAGTGTAATGTTATGTCATTTTAAGTTTCAAATTATCAATGAGTGTTGTGTAAGAACTGAAAACGTTCGAAACAGAAACCACATTCTTCCTAAGTTTTATTAATGTAAATGAAATTCGGTATCGAAATTGATTGGATATTGGAGAAGGATATTGGCTATTTTTGTCGCGATAAACGGCATAAACGAGCGAAGCATCAAGCAAAAGCTAGAACTGTATACAAAAGAATGAATGTGAACATTACGGCGACAGCGTTTTAGCAGTCAGTTGAGATAACAATGAAACTTTGAGAAATGGCCATATTTGTATAATAAAAATACATGATTGTGGAGCCGCTCAGGTTTATTAATGAGAGTGAGTCAAATATAATCGAGACGTATGCTTTGAAACGTTTATTTACTATCAAAATGTAAGTATAATACAGTTTATTGGATGCTGGTATCAAAGAATTCCTTGGGCAACTCGGACAACCATGCGCGCAGAATCTTCTCTACCTCGTTGTCAGTGTTAAATCTTTGACCTCCGACCTTCTATCAGAGATAAGATCGGACTATAGGGGGGGGGGATGTTCCAGAACCTCCCACCCTAATTTCGATAACGTATCCAATGTGAAACGCGCTGTATAAGGGCACGCTCTATCCTGGAGAATAATTGCACTTATCGTTAATCGTCTATGTTATAAAATATCTACCCGTGGAATTTCTGTTAATTCGGTCCCGCCGTTCTAGAGATTAACCGGCACCAACAGACAGACAAAATAAATAAAATTGTTTCTTTTTTGATAATGTAAATACTTTCATATAAATTTTGTAAGAAACTGTTTATTTGAAATTACAAACAAACACTTCAATTTTGTTTATTTGTATACATTATGTCTACCATGTTACACACGGTAGTCGAGTAAAAGAAGTGAACTTAAAGACTTAATATGTTGACATTAGAGTTAGTTAATTCTTGTTGAAATAGTTTTCCGCGTCAGGCATAAATGTTTTACTGAACCAACCTGGAGGTTCAGGGACTTGCTGTTTATCTGAATAGCAGGTAAGTTTAGTAATCTAAGAAACATTCTTATATTTTTTTTGTCTTTGTAAATTAAACCAAATGTGTCTGTAAGAGTGATGTAACTGACATTTTCGTGATTTGATTTTAATAAATTTGAAAATTTAAAAATATTATAACTTGACCTTTTTAGTTACTGAAACTGAACGTTCGCTGGCAGGACATAAGTTTTTTTATTTTGTAGTGTTATGTTTTTTTTCTCATCATTGTCAAATATATTTCCTCTATATCAAATTTATTTGCCATTCTCATTAACAAGGACGGGTCCACCATTGTCATATGTGGGGTCTGCGACACGCGTCTGATCTCTATTTTTAACGTCCAGCCATGCAGTTTTTATGGCTAATATTTATGCGCTAACAGATAAAAAAGTCCCCTATTTACAAATAACAGAGACCTTTAATCCGAACTCTTATTAAAAGTAAATATTTCATGGAACATAATCAGTAGCGGTTTAGGATATTTTTAGGGATGGTAACATAAAAAATGTAAATGAATTAATTTATAGGTTTTTACTGTGGTACGCAGCGCTTAAAAACCGATAAATTGACTGTTATTATTTTTATTATTAAACCCACTGTTATTTTTTTAATATTAGAAGGAAACCGCTGACGTACACTTTTACTTCTAACATTTACAACATTTTTAATGTAACATTTTGTTTGCGTTATGCTTTGTAACTGTATTAAACTACAACTATTTCAGCAAACTACTATTAATAATTATAATTGTCTTACAGTTCCCTTGTTACAAAATTGACACTGTTTCTTAAATATTTATTCCAACAAAGTTATATTAAAGGTTAACCTCACCTAGTGGTAAGGGTAACCTTTATCTATAAATACAGTTCACATTTACCTAAACTTCAGGTTATCTCTATATTATTGTGTTGTGTTTTGTGTTTGTGTCTATAATGTTTTTTTTTATATATACGTAAAAGAGATTTGACAAAGGCTTCGTTTAATTTTTTTTTATACGCATCAACCTATTTCGTACACGTAACTATTACTAAAATATAAAACAGACTTGACAAAGATATGAGTTGGCGCACAAAAATTACCACTTTCAAATAAATATTGATTATTTCATATTCCCTGCTTTTCAAGTAGAAATGTGCAAATTGTCGAAAATGTGCATGTCAAATGTGTTGAATTTAGTTTTAGAAATTCTGTTTAGAAAAAAAATGGAGCATTGACGTACGCGCGCCCAGCGAGCTGCATAGGGTAGATCAGGTAATGCTAAAGTGGCCACGATTCAAAATGTTAACGAGATATTTATTTATTTATACAACTTTATTGCACACCACTTTACAGTACAGACATACATTGTAGAGATCGACTATACAATTGGTGGAATATATGGATATAACATTATATAATATATGAATATTCTTAGTTATGTAAATAAAGTAGGATAAGGAAAAAAATATATATATTTATTGTAGCTTATTATTTGATTAATTCATCAATTATGAATACTATGAATATGAACAAATGACGTAACTTCGATTTCTCATTGCGTCCTTAAGTTTATAATCTTAGTTATAAATAACTAAAATTTAAAAGAGAGTCTTTAAATCCAGCTGAGCCTGTCACTATTTCATATTTTTATCTTACTATATATCTCAATGTTGTCATCTGCTTGTAGTACCTGCAGGCTGCAACAATAAATTTCATTATCGATTAAACTCGACTGCCTCGTTTATCTAGTGGTTAGCGTTAGCGGCTACTGATCAAGAGGTCCCGGGGTCGATTCCCGGGTCGGACCAAATATTATTTGTGTGATTCACAAATATTTGTTTCGGAGTCTGGGTGTTTTCTATGTATAATATGTATGTATTTACAAAAAAAAAGTATGTTTATGTATTTATATCAGTTACTTTGTCTAGTACCCATAACACAAGCTCTGCTTAGCTTGGGACTAGATGATGTTGTGTGTCAGATGTCCAAATATTTATTTACTTTTTATTTATTTATTATGAAACCGGCATCGGCAACTTTTGAAAAGAGCCAAGAAAAGTACCTAATATAAATATTTTTATAGCTTATTTTGTATTTATCTTAAAAAACATACTGCTTTCAGTATATTTATATATTTATTTTGCCTTTGCAAAATACATAGCTTATTGCATATTTATAATTTAAATTTTGAAGGAGTTAAATATTTCAAAATTGAAGTCTCTAGTCCTACTTTTTTTAAAGAATGTGGTCAACATAGGAAGCTTTGTGTCCACGAGCTGACCAGCAGATGTGCGGCCCGCTGTTTGTATTCAATACTCGCAGTGCGCATGCTTGCCCAAGCCCAACTTTCGCAAATATGGCCGCCGATCATTCCAAAAATCTGATTAGATAGATTTTGATTATAAATTTTTACTAAAACTTAATTTATTTGAACTTTGTTTTATCCTCAATATTTAAGTATGTATAACAGTTAAGCGGAAAAATATACAAAAAATGGAGTAATAGAATAGTACTAGTCACATTACAGAAATTTTGATTAATTACGTAGAGACGCATAACGTTACTACATTAATATGATACTATTGACCATTGATAATTTTATTTACAAGATATAAAATACAGTTGATTTTTTTTTCAAACACAAATGATTAAATAAGTTTGGCACGGTTAGTAGACTACTACGAAAAAACATAATTGTAGGTATAATGGCCTACTAGAGATTGATACCACGATATATCATCTAAAAAGCATGTGTTTGTAAAAATTACATTTTTAGTAATTTAAGCTAAACATCAATAAATTATCTTTTTCTCAGTTTAATTTCGTATTGCAAGTTTTTTAAGGACCTTGATAAAATTAATATTGATTGATAAAAGTACTATTAATCTAGCGATGAGTGATTTAATGACTAATTTGTTTTGTTACTGTATTTTACTTTATTTATTCACGATGAATAAAATATGCTGTCAGTCAATTAAAATGTTTAAGACGCATTGTGATGAAATATAGCATTCAAGTTTTGGGGAAAATGAATTAAGTAAAATTATATTTAATTCGGCGAAAATAATTATGTTATACAAATGGCATAAATAATGAGAAAATGTTATTAGGAACGTATATAATATATGAATATATATCTACACACTATGGTGTAATTTTTTTATTGAATACCGCAAATACAAGGTATGCTAAGAAAGAGGTTACGGGAAATCAATTCGCTCTAGTTTAATTTAAACATAATCAATCTGCTATTAATTTTGTGGTTGTTAAAAAATATTCTTTATATTTTACACTTTTTACATAAAAAAACCATTACTATTGTATTTACTTGAAAATGTAGCCAGCATCCCCCATCCATGCGCGTCACCCCAAAATCAAAACGCACCACGCAGTCTTTCGGTAATCGCCACGCGTGTCACAACTCTAGCATGTATACTATTTGTGAAACATACTTACGATATAATAAAAAACATAATAAATATTCGCTACAATTCATAAAAAAGGCCTAAACAATAGCCGACCGAAATTGACTATTTTTTGCTTTTCTTCTCAGCCCCGGTTCACGTTCGAGTAACAAGTGCGGTGTGATTGTGTTCTATTGTCAAATTATGTTTGTTGTTATAAAAAGTCCTATATATCAACAATAATTTTGAGTAGCGCGTATGTGATACATTCAGTTAGGGTTTCTCTTTATAGGGGCGGCTCGCGACGCACATGAAGGGTGAGACACTTTTATATACCTACCCAGGTTTGAAATCAGCAAGTCAATCGATTACAGAATAAAAGAATGCTTTACAGAATGCGTTACAGAATAAAAGGTTTTAAGTAGAATGTATATTAGTTTCAACAGGCTGTTTATCTGTTATATATATATATATTATACAAGCTGACCATTCTACTTCATTGGCGTCTTCCTTCTTCTTTTGATGAGATGACATCCAGCCGTATAATACTCGTATCAGCTATTTCTGCTAATGTCAAGTATTTAACATCTTTAAGTCGTCGTCGTAACGAATTAAATGATAAAAAAAATGTGGATGAGATGAAATGGGGACCACCTTGCGAAAAAACAAAAAATACGCGTGACTGTGTGTGATTGATGTCTATAAATTGGTCTCTGATAATTGGTGACACCTTTTACCGTCTTCAATAAATGGACTATCAAATATAAATAAGTTTTAAATTGGCACAACAGTTGTTTATTGTTTGTCTTATTTCTGATGCGTCATTCTTCTCATCCTCATTCTCATACTAATCTTGCCATCTTTTACTTAACCTGTAAAATCCTTAAGTTTTGGTACCCATTTTTAATATAATCTTAATATATATAAATCTCGTGTCACAATGTTTGTCCTCAATGGACTTCTAAACCACTTAACCGATTATAATAAAATTCGCACACCATGTGCAGTTCGATCTAACTTGAGAGATAGGATAGTTTAAATCTCAAATTATAGTCGCAATTTTAATAATCGCGGGTAACACCGCGGGATTCAGCTAGTTTATATATAAATTATATAGGTCACATAATTACACACACACATGACAAACTATGGCACTTTAACTTTTTGTCAATGTCCAAAGAATCGACTGACAAAACCAGCAAGAGGTAAAATATTTTTGTGATTATCAAATATTATCAAGTCAAATTAAAGGAAAATTTATCAGTTGTTTGATCTATAAGAATTAGAATTAGAATTTAATTAAAGTATTGTGGTAAAACCTAATTATAAAACCGTATAGAATCAAAAATGATATCAAGTACTTATTGTGCACATGTATTTTTTTTAATAAAACTAAAGTCTAAAATAAAATTAGTACTATTATTTCATCATCATCATCAGCCCATCTCAGTCCACTGGTGGACATAGGCCTCTCCCATTGCACACCACTTTGATCGATTTTGGACTTCTCGCATCCATCCTTATTACTTAATTCTAAAATTTTAACTCATAATAATCTCATGAAACCGAATCATTGATTAAACGTGTTAATTTCAGTAACTACGTGTTTGAATTGAAGAATTTTTCAGTGTTAAATAATTATTTATTTATGGAGGAGGAAGGAATTTATAGAATAACACGTTACCGATTAATCGGAACTGAGCATCGATTGAAAAGTTACAAAAATTGTTATTTCTATTAAGAGGTGCAGACGAAATTGTGCGTATAATTTGGTAATAACAAAATAATAATGGTTGACTATAAAAAATATGTACAAAAGTTATAATTGTCTATAGATTCTGATTAAACTGTACATTGGTAGGTAGGTACCTAGTACCTTATTATTATGGAATGTAGTATCAATACATTCTATAGGCGTTCTGTCGGAGTGGTGGTAAATTTCTTGGGCTATCGAGGTTCTACAAGAATGCAAGGAATTACTCTATATTGGAAAATCATACGTGTAGGACATAGTGCAATTCAAAACAAAAAAATTGTTCTGGGTTGGCTGATGAAGTATGTCAGCAGCTGATCCAGCTAATGTTAAAAATCAAATCATTAAATCATGACCTAAGGAGCCAAGTCGTGGACGCTTCCCGTTCGACTGGTCTACGAGTTCAAAGTCGCTTGACCTACAATAAAGTGTGTGATGCTAGATGTTTCTCTAGTCAATAAAATTTGACACGAAAAAAGTAGATGAAGAATCAGTCCACTAAGTAGAATTGAGTGGTGATGACTGGAACCGACATAACGTGTTAGAACGGTGACTGCGACTATGCAAGTTCAGTGTAGGGATAGACCGATGATTTCAGGATGCAGCAGATGGTTACGAATTGTCGAATATAGGGAGAAAGATCCCCTTTCGGAAACATCTTCATTCATAATTTTAGAGCAATAAGCTGTATACATAAATCTAATTATAAATAGTAATTATATTTAATAATAACACAAAAATATAAGAGTAACATTATAGTAATACTATATAATCCTAAAATAAAATAGAAAAATTTACGATGATTTTTATAAAATTTGTACATCTAGTGATGGATTAAGAATACGGAATGTTACTATCACTATTCATCCAGTGAATGTTGCTAGATAAGATTAAGAGAACAAATCATTCAGAACATCGTCACTCCAAAGAGAAGGAAAACTTATTGCAAAGCCTGCACCCAAACCGACCCGCCCGGTAAAACCCACTAAAACCGCCCTGCTAAGGAACGCTCTATGTCCAGCACCAGAGAGAAGAGCACAAGAGCACATGAATCCTGGTAAAATATTGTAAGAGTTTTTAAATAAATAAATAATAAAAAATTATAAAAGAAAAAAGCGGTGAAGTTCGAGTCGGATTGAATGCTAAATCGAAAAATAATAATCGAAACCTGAATTTCTTTTTAAAGACCTATCCATAGATAACACGTATGGGTTTGATGAAAAAAAAAATTTTGAGTTTTAGTTCTAAGTATGGGGAACCCCCAAAATTTTTCGTTTTTTTTTCTATTTTGTGTGAAAATATTAATGCGGTTCACAGAATACATATACTTACCAAGTTTCAACAGTATAGTTCTTATAGTTTCGCTGTGACATATGGATGGACGGACAGACAGACAGACAGAGACAGACATGACGATTCTATAAGGGTTCCGTTTTTTGCCATTTGGCTAGGGAATCCTAAAAACCAATTGTATATTATCTTTCTATATTTAAATAACTAGGAGCTTTTGCCGTTTAGTATTTGAATAAACTGATTGATGATAATTTTCGAAGTATGAATTGAAAGGGATTTCTATAGACGCACTTTAAATTTATTGGAATTATTTAATACTAGCTGTTCACTGACTGACGGTCGCAGTAGGTGACAGATAGTATTGGATAATTCTGATAATATCTGTTTAGTGTTATATATCTGGATTGTTTCTTAAACTGTCTTGCACTTCATCGTAAGCTTGCGTGTATCTTTGAACCAGTCCAATGGGAAGTGTCCACATCTCTACGCATTAGAGCAAACATGGACATATGTGGCATTACAGGTAGAACACAATGATAAGTCGATTTAGTTCTAAACATTTATTAGAGCAGCAACTGGATGTCATTATGTAGTGTTCCATACGCCATCGACCAGCCTACAAAAAGTACTGTATCATACAAGAATTTGTTAAGTTGTCAGAAGGCACAATAGACGTTGGTGGCTGTTGAAGGAGTCGACAGTCATTACAGTAGTTGGAACGGGCCTTTTCCTGCTAGAGCACCGCGCAACCTTGTAATACTTGGTAGTATGTAATACTGTGAGGATGAAAAAGTGTTAGTATCTCTAGAGTGTCTAATTGAACACATGGGCGTGCACAAGTCATGAGCATTGGAAACAAATAAATTATTTTTTCTTTTTAGCGAATTGTATTTAGCTATCAGATAATTGTAGAAGAAACTGTGTACTTTACAGAGTGCAGTGTCTGCGCAGCAGCGGCAGCCGCTGCTGCTGCCGCTGCGGCCGCGGCTGCTTCGTGGGCTGCTAACCATGCGGCTGAAGTCAGCAAATCACCTACCATCACAATCAAAGGAGCTGTCAATGGAATTACGCAGTATAACGGCAATTGTAAGACCAGTTGTTTTTTTTTTTTGTAAATGTCATATTAGGTCCTTTATAGCTACAAGAACTAAGTTATCCTAAACTTGTTGTTTCATAATAAAACTTTTAAAATAATGTTATATACATGATATGGAAATACTTGTATCTACTACATTACTCTTCTATGAGCGATTATAGATAAACATATTTTAACACTGTCAGAATTTAACGAGTTCCATAATTTCTGATAGATTTCTGGAAGAGAATTCTAAACACTGTTCTTTATTAGGTATTCCATTTAATTTAGACTATTTTTATATGGGCCAATGTATAAATTATATATCACGTGCATGCATTTTCATATGTTTTGACTATTTCAAAAAAAAGGTCTTATACCTATTAGGAATATTTAATATAAAACAAATAATTGACCAATTACTGACAAAATGAACTCCCTACAAGGGGATTCCATATAATAAACGGGAATCTGGTATATTTTCTAAATCATCTTAAGATTATGTTCATTGTTATTGTCATAACTAAGATTATTTGACTGCCTTGTTGGTCTAGTGGTTAGCGTATGCGGCTGCTGATCAAGAGGTCAAGGGTTCGATTCCCGGGTCGAACTAAATATTTGTGTGAACCACAAATATTTGTTTCGGAGTCTGGGTGTTTTCTATGTATATTATGTATGTATTTACAAAAAAAAGTATGTTTATGTATTTATATCAGTTGTTTAGTACCCATAATACAAGCTCTGTTTAGTTTGGGACTAGATCACATTGTGTGTAATTGTCCGAAATATTTATATATTTATTATTTATTTATTTATTTTTATGGTCCAGTACTTGACATGACATACTCGTACCCAATACAATAAAGCACTGTCAACACCCTATGTAGAGTCGGTGAGTAAATGTAGAGTCAGTGAGTGCGAGCACTGGAGCACAATTTTCGGTTTTAAAACGACAGTACTGGGAATATGCCCGTGTTACAGACTTAAAAATATCGTATATAATATAATAGTAATAACGTAAAAATCGGCCATATGCACGTCAGGCCAAGCCACTCATAGAATAGGGTCCCGTAGTCACCCACAATGGCACGTGAATTTCAAATCGTGCCCCATAGATAATTGTTGTTTATTACTTATTTCTTTTTTTTGACGAAGACTCGAAGTGAGTACATTTTAAAAGTTAGGCTTCTATAACTCCTGAACCGAAAAAGTTAAATATGCTGCTATAGTTCTTTTTCAAAATATATATGGAACCAATACAGCGATCATTCAGACTCAGAATGTAAATTTTTGGATCACACAAAGTATTGTCCCATATGAAGTTTTAGCTCACGACGGTAAACGTAGCAGAAAGCGGCGAGTGGCGACGTTAAAACGTAATTGAAAAGGATAAAGTAATTAAAAAACTCCGATTTACATTCACTTTTCAAAGCACAACATGCAATCTTTCGTAGCACTTCTTTACGTTTCTATTTGGTTTTCGAAGGTAAAGATACTACCTAGGAGCTTAACAAACCCAACTTTAGGGTTCAAACGAATATACTTATTATTATTACTCTAGACTTGTATCTTCCTTCTTGCGTCTTTATCCTCAATTCTCAGGTTCGTGACCCCTACTTATGAGTCTTCTGCAAGTGGCAGTTCGCTATTTGTCTCGGTTTCGAGTAGTATGCAGGGTAGCATGGATCGTTCTGCTTGGTGAGGAGCAAATTTGATCTGCCCAGCGCCCTGGGCTGCGGCCTTTAGTTCTTTTTTCCTCGATTTTGCCAATAATCATGGTTGGGATCTCCCAGAACTGACCATGCTGTTCGAACCGCCCACGCATTCGCTCTCACGCTCTCACGCGTGACCTCACCCATTGGGATGGAATGCGGGAGTACTTTGTATCCATCCCATGGGTTCAACGCTGCTTCAAAGAAAGAGATCTGTCGCAGAGAGTGTCTGCCATTGTTGATGAGATCACTGTCGGTATGGAATATTATATTCCCCACAGTGATGTCGTCAGTACGAAGACCAGTCCCTAGTTCAATAGCGAGTGCTCTCATGCGGTTGCACTTAACCAATCAGCCTATCGTGCATGGGCCAGGGCCCGCGCTCAAGGCGACCCTGACATCGATCACCTAAAAGCAGCGTTTACCAAAGCCACAAGGAATTGCAAGAGGGCTTACAAAAGAGCGGATTGCACAGATTGGCCAGGAACTCATTGCACACCCTACGGGTATCCGTAAGTTCTGGCGACTGGCTAAGGCTGTGCAAGCTCGACGGAACACTTGCTCTTGAGCCGCAAGAGAAAGCGCAGTTGCTTGTCGATCTCTTTGCGGCTAATTCCCGAATCGATGACCGTGGCGTGCATCCGCCTACGATTCCGATCTGTGACTCCACTATGCTGAACATTCGTATTCGGCAAAGGGATGTCCTTGAAGAGCTGCGGTCACTCGACGTTCGGAAAGCCAGTGGACCCGACGGTATCCCAGCGGTGGTTCTCAAGAACTGCGTCCCAGAGTTGTCTCCTGAATTGACGCGCTTGTATCGCCTGTCCTATTCCTCAGGAATTGTCCCGGAGGCCGGGAGAGATGCGAAATTTCAGCCTGTCCCCAAAAAAGGCGGGCGCTACGATCCGGTCAATTATCGACCAATAGCCGTCACGTCCATTCTCTGCAAGGTGCTCGAATGGATCATCAACAGACAATTGGTCAAGTACCTAGAAGATCACTGCTAAATGCTAAATGATCGGCAATATGGATTTAGGCCGAACCGATCTACGGGTGATCTTTGAGCGTATGTCACACACCTGTGGGGTGAGGCTATTGATAGGCATGGCGAGTCATCGGCAATCAGCCTCGACATGGCCAAGGCTTTTGATAGGGTCTGGCACCGTTCGTTTCTCTCCAAACTTCCCACATTCCTGCCCCGGAAACTCTGCAACTGTATGTAACAATACATTGAGAGCGTCATTAAGGCGGCATCGCGGAAGTTGGGCGTACTAAACAGGGTGAGACGGTTCTTCGCGCCCGGGCATCTGTGTCTTCTTTATACGACCCAGGTTCGCTCGTGCGTGGAGTACTGCTCTCGATCGGTTACAGCGGCGAGCAGTCCGCATTATCGACAGTAACGAAGTCACCGAGTCCCTTGAGCTCCTGCAGCCGCGAAGTAATGTCGCCTCCATGGCAGTCCTCTATCGCTTACATCATGGAGAGTGTTCTGAAGAGTTCTTACAACTGGCCCTCCCTTCCTCTTTCCGGACAAAACGTGCTGGGCTCGGAAGCCACCGCTTCAGAGTGGTTGACATACGCTCTCGAACTAAACGGTTCGGCTCTTCCTTTCTATGCCGAGCAGTTAAAACCTGGAACTCTCTATCAGCGCATGTGTTTCCTCCCTTCTATGACCCCGGGTCCTTCAAGCGGGGCGTGAAAAAGCATTTTGCTAGGCCGCCATTGTGTTTGTCACCGTGCTGCACTGTACGTTGTGGCAGTGAGGATGATGGCCTCCACTTCTGGATTCTGTTCATGCTTTCCCTCAGGCAGGGTAGAGTCATTTTGGCAGCTAATATAAAAAAAAAGAAAAAAAAGAAAAACTACAAATTATTTTTTATATTGAAATATTAGTGAACATTAAAGTTGCGACGATGAAAAAATACGGAAAACCGATAAAAAACATTCAAATTATAGCATTTTCAGTTTAGAAAAATAAATTCATTGTGACAAACGATCAATAGAGAGAAATTTATATCATAAACAAACTTAAAAAATTGCCAAGTTTTTTAACGAATCAGAAATCAATTGCCGTAATTAATAATTAAAGTACAGTCGAAAGATAAAATGTATAAGTAGCATATGTATATTACGAAAATTCAGTGTGGTGTGTTTAGAATTTAGCGTCATGATGCCAAAACCAGTTATATTTAGGGTATTCTAAGCACCACCCCTCGTAGGGCACGCCTCTATTTGAAAGCTCAGACTATGAGTAAAGTTAGAGTTAAAGTTAGAGGGGTGGAATTGGGGTCGCATCCTTGTTTGCAGCTGAAAGTCACAATAGAGCTATAACGTTGAAAGTTTACTGGAGTTTAAATAGATGGCAGTGATAACTTTGCTCCTGTAGTGCCATCTACAGCTTATACAATGAACTACGAAATTTGGGATTGAAATAAAATAGATGCTAGTATCAGAGTTTCAGCGTAAGAGGTCTCTTTAGGTAGCATTTTTAATTAATTTTGTTGGTGAGCTAATTTTAAATATAATACGGCATTTTTTATACTTTCTCTTTAATCTACTTTGGAAAAAAAGGGATTAGAAACTTTGGTTTTGAAAATATTACATTAATTGTTAATAGCAAATTACTATACATAGATACTTAGAGTTTAGCTCTATTCAAGAGCAATTTGAATTATTAATATTTTATCCAAGTTTATACGTTGAATTTGATTGACCTCTACTGTAGGCGGAAAGATCAGGCAGTAGGTACATTAAACTGTGTGGTTATCATTTCAAGGCCGTCAAACCACATCTAGCCCTTAGTATCTATTTGTATAAATTATTATTCACCAAGATTATTGACCAAATTTTACACATTACGCTTGCTTAAGTTGCTTATGAACGTGAGTCATATTTCTAAGAAGGGAAGAATAACAATCGACTAATCAGCTAGGCTAAATTTACATCGCTATGTAGAAATTAAAATTGTTAACGTACAGTTAACATTTGGGTTAGGGTGAAAATATCAGAGAAAGTGAATACAGCAATCGGTCGAGTTACATTATCGCCAGAACTTGTTCTTATTGTCAGGTAGCTATTGTCAAATATTGTCGGTGCATAAACACAAATGTGGAATAGATCAGTAACAATGAAACTGTCCGGCCAGTTTGTCAGAATATCGGGATGTCTCTGAAGGGGACTCCTTCTAACGTTTGAATTTCTCCAAATGTGGACCACACATGAAATATTAAAATCGAATGTTAAAGTTGCAGTCATACTTATAAGTCACTATCAAAAATAGGTTGCTGGTTACTTAAAATCAAGAGTTCATTCATCATTTTTAAAATAATAGAATTAATTCTTAGAATTACTCTCGATTTTATAGTATGAATTAAATAATTATTTTCAATTACGTCTCATTTGATACCCAAAATGTGTGTGGAAAATTCGTGGTCATTGACAGAAAACAATGACCACTAATTAATTTTCCCTATCAGATTTTTTTTTTAAACTTATCCTATTACCATGATTTGTATTAATCGTGATGATTCATACCTTTGAATAGTATTATTTAGATTTTATAAAGTACATGTGTTCGAGACATGTCATATAGAAAAAACTACATAGCTATAAAAACCAGTTGAAATTTTCAATTTTTTTCTAGTGAAATTTCAGTACTTTCTTCATTCCCAAAAACTTTCATCAGTAACTTGTAAAGTATTGATTCCAGTGATTTCTACGTCACATGCCTACTAACAAATATTACTAAAGTTGTTTACTAAAGTAATTACGTGTTTTCATATTTTCTTGGTGACATATTGCTTTATTTTGTGAGCACGTGAATTTGTACTGTAATTAGTTTAATTGTACAAGAGACTGGTATGTTGTTGTTATTAATCTCACGCTCAACACGTGGATGTTGTAGCTATTGCGTAATTGAATAAATCGAAGGCAGTTTCACTGATGGTTGTTTGTGCGCATTCTTTATCTTTATGACTTTCAGATGGAGTATTTCTGATGTTTGACACACTTTGCCCTCATTCAATAAAGCTAGAGTCTTGATATTTTCATTTACTATGCTATTAATCGTAACAATAATTACACAGTCTCTTTATCTTATGTTAGAATCTTTATGTTAGAATACAACTATTAAGTAATTGTATTCGCACATTCTATCATTTGAGTGTTATTGTTCCAAATCATTAATATAAATTTTAATATTTTTTTATAATTTTATATTACCTAATATTAATTCCTTCTTAGGCGTATCTAGTAGGTATATCAGGAATCATTGGAATTCTATGACCCAAAAAATCTAAATATCGAACATAGTTGCAGTTCTTTTCTGAATGTATTTATACATCACTTATGATTCATATCATGTGGAAAAAAACAAAGTGCGTCTAATTTATACACGAAACGTAAAAAGGTTGTTTTATATTTTTTCAACTTTTCAATGTCTTTTGTATTGGCCTTTATTTTTAAGCTAGTACGTATTTTTTTTATTTAAGTGTTTTGTGTGAGTTAGCAAGCAATGTTTTTATCAATTGATATCTAGCTCTTCTTCCCTATGTGATAGTTCCGTTATAGACATTTCTTCATCATCTTTCATCTATTACATTGTTTCAAAACAGTGTTAAATTTCCTGTTGTCTGACTATTACTAAACATAGATACTTCTTCTAATCTTGAAATAGTTACAGACTCCGTAAGTATTTGAAAAATGTTTTTGAAGCCTTTTTTTGGCCGAATATTTTATATAGATTTTTAAAATCAGATCCCGGAATACGGTTAGATCAACTAATTTTTGTATGATAAATATTGGATAGAATTATACTATTCTTTTGGTGTGGATAGTTTAATTAATAATAAAGTTTTTTACTCATTAATGTTTCATTACTGGTAAATATCAAATACTATATTTACCTAATACGATACTGATTTCAAAAAACATAATAACACAAAAGTAGAATATTTCAAAAGTTTAAGATCCCCAGTTGATCCTTCGTAGCGTGTGTTACCATTTCTGTTGACATTTTTTGTTAACTTTAAGGACGTTATTTAGTGTTTCTTAGGAAAGTGATGGTAGGCAGGTAGTTGGTTTCGTTCACCCTGTGTCGGTAGCGATAGGGAAAGGCCGATCTTCACTCGCTGCGCCGCGCTAACAAGTGACACATTTCGGGTTGGGGTAAAGCGGCCGGCGCTTTCGGGCGGTATACACGTTTCGTTAGCTTCTCTATTTTAAAAACTACTTGCTTGGCGATATCCGGGAAGGGACCGACCGCATCACCGCGGCGTCGACTCCGCGTACCACTGTCACTCATTTTCGATGCAGTCGACCTGCGTACGCGTCGTTGGTCGCTTCGCGCGCACGCGCGTTCGCTCTCATGCACTTAACATTTTTGATAGTTAATAAGTTTTTAAACGTGCAAAGGTAAATGAACTCATAGTAAAAAACGTGCCTTTTCAAGCAGAGGATGTATGTTAAGAAGAGTTGATATTTGTGGTGCCTATTGATAACATAGTTACCATGAGCGGGAGGGAAGGCGGAAATGCAGTTCCCTCTTCGAGTAAGTACTACTACTCAAGATTATTTCATTCCTCATATTAACATAATTTATTATGTTATTATTTTTTATTTAAATTTTGTGTGTAAACAAATCGAGTAATAAAACATAACAATCAATAAACTTTAAACGCTGTTTGGTGTGATCGAACTATATAAGTACGGCCCTTATCGAACGGATGTGAAGTACGCAGTGCCCAGGGAGCAATCACAAACAGTTCATCATTGAAATTATTCAAATTGAGGTTAATAGAGTCTCGTTTTACTGATGTCACACATATGTGTGCCATGTTTACTGGGTACAACGTTGATCAACAACGAGATACACTAATTATAAATTCCTAATTAGAGAATGTCTTGAATCATATATGACGTCATGTAATACGCAATATTTTTCATATTTTTTGTTGTTGTTATAATTTATATAAAAAGAGCATTTTGTAAAATATTATATGCATGCTGCCATGAATGAGTCGTCTGTAAGTACTATATATTTATGAATGGAAGCAACAACAAGACTTTAATACAACTAAAGAATTTAAAATATTGAATTGGAAACATGTGACGTGAACATTTTATCAAACAAGGTCTACGCATCGAGCAGTTAATTGTTTACTATTCCTACGATACCGTTTTAGTTGCTCGCATGTGTGCTGGTTCCACTTGGCGCCATAGATGGGCTGTTTTCGACCCTATGAATAAAGTTATAAGTTTTATAGTACCAAAATACTTTCTATATGTGTTTCTGTGTGAGTGAAATAAGCTTGAATGTGTTTTGGTGAGCCTACTGCATTTTAGAAGGACCTTAATCTTGCTCCCCACTTCTCCTGCAGTGAATGTTTGTATCGTCAGCATACCAGAGCTCTAGTGACGAACGCAATATCGATATTTTGATTATAATTAGAGTTTGTTTATGTTTTTAAGCACAATATTTATATCTACCAAAATTTACCCATCACGCTTACAACACGTGGTTTAGTTTGTGTTTACCTGTTATCATTGAAAATTATAAAATATATTTTTTATGAAACTGTTCAGTAAATATATGTACCTCAACTACTTATTAGGAGTCTATGGTTAATTTATACATATGTATATGATAAACCCAACACCGTGTGAGCGGTATTCTAAAGAGGAATTAACATAGAGAGTTATTGAAAAACCATCCGGAATTTTTAGAAAGTCGACGTAAAATGACGCGATGTCCCTACGGCAGGGTCCAAGTCTGTAACCAGTCAATTAAATCCGAATGTTGATACATTCTACCGTCTCTTTCCCTCGTAGTTGAAGATACCATAGAACAAGCGCCACTTGGCGATGATTCACGTTCAAATTCCATACCTACGATTGATAACAGCAAGAAATGGTGAATGGTACAATGTTTTAGGTCATTTAATTTGCTTGCTGGACATGCGTACCACAATATTATTGGTATGCGTTTTGTTTACTATAGTTGAATGTACGGCACGTACATTAGAGTTATGAATGAGTTACAACGGTAATCATTTAAATATCTAAATTGTAAACTTGTTTTGAGTTTACAAAACATCTACATCTGCCATTTTGATTTATTTAGAATTTGTTTGTGTGCATTAAATAAAGCATTTTCTTTTTAATTTTATTAAATGTAAAATACCTTGTAGATACGCCAGTTTATACACGTCGATATTATTACAATCTTAATATCGAAAAAAAATTTGTTAATTGTTTTTATTAGTGTTTATTGATTCCCTTAAATGAAAAAAAAATTAAAGGTAATATATTTGTTTAAGCTGCACTATTATGAAACTGACTCCCACGCTCAGCGTTCGTCACCTCGTTGCATGTGATGTGTCGCATTCTCAACGTGTGTGATACGAATCATCGACCCGCATCAGGGCGTATACGTACATAACTCCAACAGTACTATTGGGCTAGTAAGTGCTATCTAAGAAGTTATCTTGAATGTGTACGATACCAGCCACGTGGTCGGGCAAAACATTTCAACAGACACCCCAAAAATATAGCTCTATTTAAGGTTAGAAATATTAAATACTTAAGCATTAATATTTAAATGCAATTACCTGTATAAGCTTAAGAAGTCATTGTGTTTATATTTCTGACCTAGAAACTAGTTAGATTTCAACATTACTTCCTTACTTAAAAAAAAATTAGTGAGAAAGACAACAGATGCGTGCCTCTACACGTGTTCGTTTATTTACTAAACTTCACATTCATTCATACCATATTATCCTTAACTCATGAAATAGTTGAATGAAAAGGTTATTAGCACATTGATGTTGATTGATTTCAAAACATTATACATATACATTTAGAGCATTTGTATAATGAGTCAAATTAGTGCCATAGTTATGTACGAAAACATCGATTGTTCATCCTTAAATTCCATATTCTGAATAAGTTTAAAATACAATATTGTACCTAAATTTGTTATGATATAATAAGAAACAAAAGAAACATAGGTATAATGTGAACTGCTGAATTGTAAAATAATAAACAAGACATTGGGGGCGAGTGCAAGCGGTAACGATTCGGCTTTAAATATGCGTAGAATTTCTCCTTCCTGTTTTCAAAATACCCTAAGCTTTCATTTAAATTCCAATTTATAAATAGTGCACCTAATCACTTCAGGAACCGACAATAAACCAGAAACCTCACATCTCCTGCCCCATGTTTTGTTGCTATATTGAGAATCCAACGTTACTTTATCAATTTAGAAGGTTTCCTTAGTGTTAAATAGGAAGATTTTTGAACAAAAATAGTAATTAAAAAGCGTCATAATTGTTATCCCTTGATTATTAAGATAAACATATTGTTACGCATTTATTATCTGGGAAAGCTGGATGAATTTCGAGTAATGATTACATACAAGATACCAAAGGATTACAGAAAACTGTCTCATAATGAACAAAATTTGGAGAGTCTACAAAGGTGTGCGGTTATTTCATATCAAACTATATGTTTTAATAGATTTAGATAATACAAACAAGGTTATTTTAAACTAAAGCCCAACTCTTTTCATAACGATTTCGAAGCTAATTTGATATTAAGTATAAGCGGCAAGTCATGGTTAAATATTTGAAGAGACGTCTCTAGTGTTACTTTAGACAAATTCTTAGTATTGCATCTGTTGCATTGAAATTCCGACGCATGTTGAGGTGTATCGTGGAATGTGCGTAGTTCAGGGCGGTGCGGGCGGCACGTAGAAGGGAGCCGCTTCCACGCACCATGCTGAGTAAACAAAACTACAAAACAGGCACATAGTACATGAGTCGGTTGCGCTGTAACACCGCAAGTTCTGTTCTACCATACTCGATGCATACATCCTACTAATATTATGAACGCGAATATGTATGTCTGGATGTATACATACATCTCAAACTCGATCCGGTATTAGGACATAACAGAGGACCGTTTTTAGTGGCTTTTAGTCCGAATTTATGAAATGATTATGATTCTAAATATTGATTAAGCTTGGCTCCTTAAATAACAGGTTACATATTGTGTTTAAAAAAATAAACTATGCATTAATATAGCCAAAATAAAAAAAAAAACATGCTACGATCATGATTTTCCTATTAGTAGAGAAAGGCACATGTATGTATGTATGTTTGTTGCACTTTCACACCAAAAACTACTGAACGGATTTGGATGACCCCTTACAGTAACATAGCTTATATATCGAATAACACATAGGCTACTTTTTCTGCAATAATCGAGACACTATATAAAGAACTAGATACCCACCCCGTAAGCGCGCAGGTTTCTGACTAGTAATGCATACACTTTTGTCAGTTACAATGTCGAATCAACCTCAACGTTTGGTATCTCATGTTGGATAATTTTTATATATTTGACACAAAATCTCTGGATCATCTCTGGTTAATAAGGATATATTCCAGATCAAGCGATCAAGACTTTTTTTATCTACTTTGAATTAAAATTTGAAGAAAAAATAAACACATACCTAAATTTTCTTAATGAATGGTCATTCATTCCTTTGTAATATATTGTAACGAAATTCGATATTGGTCCTTTATCTTTCATAGATTAATTTTTTTTTTATAACGCGTAACTTGTAGGAACCAAAAAATTTTTTGAATGAACTTTACGTTATCGCTCATAGCCTTAAGAATATATCCATTCCCAATTCAAAGTCAGTGTTAACTATTTTAATATTTAAACACAAACACAGAAAACGAGTCTTAAAAAACAAACATATTGTTTTGAACAATGTCGTGTTGTCAGGTACTAGTTATGTTGATGTTGAATATGTACTGATATTTTCAAATCATTATATGATAAATATATGATAAAGACTCTGGAATCTAGAGTTTTCTCATAAATGTGGAATAGTGAATAATAAATATTGAGTACAGGGCGCAAGGTGAGGTTGCGCGGTACTCGGCGCGCAGCGACGTGGCTGGTTAGGTGCAGTGTTACGGCAATGAATGAAAAAGGTACCAGAAACTCAACCTAAATACCGAACATTCCTCGAGTCCCCGCCGTTGCCACGTGTGCCTGCTAGCACGCTTTTACCGCCGCCGCCGCCCGAAATAATATGCTTAGCTTACATACCAACACAGAAATGTATATCGAATTAGCAAACCACCAATAAATTCTCATATACTAACATTTGAGTAAGCCTTCGAGAAAATAACGCCCGATTGATGAGAGAGCGCCGTGAGAACTTTGAGCTTGTTTTATGTAAATGTTGTGTATCATGGTCTAGATTCCATTCGTTATGTATCCTATGGAGTCAATTTTACTTTTATTTACCAATTAAAACTCAGATTGATGCCTATTCAATTAAAATAAACTGTGCAGCAACATAATGTTGTATTTTCTTTAGATTTTTGTAATGAAACAAAAAATGTGTGAATTGGATAAAAAAAATATATACCAGTAACGGTGAATAATATTTTCTAAGTAACGAAAAATACTAGTATCGAATAATTGGTGATAAATAGTATTGAGAACTTGTGTTTGTCATCCGAAGTATTTCCGGCTTTTTCTCTAAAATACGTTAGTCACATTATATTTCAAAGAAACGGTAGTATGTTAGTCATTACACTTGATATAAGACGATAGTTGATCTACTACGAGCCGATACAATATACTACAATTATTCAAAATAATATTTTATTTAAGTGTGCTAGTAATTTAATATGGCGAAACTTGTGGAATTAGTAGTTGTTTTGTTAAAAGGAGGTGTCTTTTATTTCATTCGGTTCCCACGATTTTATTTGTGGTGCCCGATAAGGGGAACAGTGTACCCTTTCTTAGTCTATGTATACGATTATGAACCCTTATTTATTCTTAATAGATTCCATTCCGGACGTTAAAATGCCTACGAACCTTTTAATGCAATGTAACTAATAGTTAAAGTTCACTGCGTTTCACAATAGGCTTTCAATATTAGATCACAAACGATGTATATTTTTTTAAAGATACAAATGATTATGGTATTATTCTTACGCTACTGAATTTATCTGATCAATGAAGTATAATTAAACGTATAAATTGTTGTTACACTGTATCACCACCAATGATTTGTCGTTTTTGATATACTTTTAAGGTTAATGTGTAAAAACCCTTAAAGAACTTTTATGTTTGTTGGTAATAATAGGTTCATTAAACAAGACCACGTAAAAGGCTGCTCATATCTGCGTAACAGCAATACTATGTACCGGAAACAAACTATGCGATGGAACGAGGTAGTGAAAGTTTGATAAAATTCAATTAGCCCGTAGATTTAATAGCAGATAAGAAAAAGGTGCGTTGTGTGGTCGCACAAAGGCAGTAGGAGAAGTGTCAAGCGAGGTAGACGCATATGGCGAGGGTGGTGCTCTAGCGCAGCGATAACGACTGACTGAACATTTATTATTTGCAGGTGCAGCGGTCGCAAGCGGCAGCGCCGTTACAGGGGTGACGCGCCGCGGACGATGCAAGTGGTTCAACGTCGCGAAGGGCTGGGGGTTCATTACCCCTGACGACGGTGGGCAAGATGTTTTTGTGCACCAGGTGATTGTTATCATTTTATTCCACGCTAATGCACATTGCCGTTCCATTTTCGATACATTTTGTAACAGAAATACAGTTGATGAAATCGCTCTACAACACTTAAAATTTATTCAGATAAAATATTGTATCGTATCTAGCGGCTGACCCGATAGTGCGTTTATTTGTTTGTGCTGCTTATCAAGGCCGGATGTTTTTTCTATACGTTTGCGCCACCAAACTTGTACTTCGTTCGACTGCAGCGATGTTAGCAGTAAAACTTATATTAGGTCAAGACTATTATTGAATGGCGATAACGTTAATTTTTTCTGACCTATACTCGAATACACGAACAATATTGAAAACAAAATTCTTACTATTATACAATTGTATAGTAAACCAGCGTGTAGCCTAACTCTCAACATTAAATTAAATTGTGATGAATAGTTAATAAATGTATAAAACAATTTAATTTAAGACAAAACATATAATATAAAATATCAATACATAAATAATTTAAAAGGTGTGCAAACTAGGAGCCATTAAGGTTTTAAATACCAATATACTGTTTTATTTTATTACAGAGTGTGATTCAAATGCCAGGATTTCGATCACTTGGTGATGAAGAAGAAATAGAATTTGAATGCAAGGAGTCCGATAAAGGTCTTGAAGCGACACGTGTCTCCGGACCATCGTCTATTGATTGTCAGGGATCCCATCGACGGCCACTCTCCAAAAAACGGTTCAGAAAGATACGGTAAACATTGCTATTTAGGATAAGAAAGTGACAATGATGGGCAATTATAACATTTTTCAATACCTAACATATATGTTGAAACTAGTTGTTTAGTCTGAGAAAATGAGTTCCAATTTTCGCACATCATGATCCTTGTACTAACAGCGTAAGTCCTATCAACCTAACGTACACGGTTTGCTGGCAGCGAACTGTGTTCATTTAGAGGTCTTCCTTCTGAGCCCTACATTTCGCTTCTTTCATGACATGGCGCTGTTGCTACTACCTGTGGAGCATCTGATGAACACTAGCGTGAGACCTTCAATATGCATGTATTGATGGAACTGACGCTGCGTCGCAGAAACCATAAATAAATACTGAGTGGCAACAGTTTTGTCAGGAAAGACGTAAGTTCCCACCTAACCATCGTGTGTAAGTGCGTCACTATGAAAAAAAAGGTTTTCACGTACCAAAGAGACCTCTAAGGCCTCCAGTGTGTGCTAGTGTTCGGATAAGAGCCGACTGGTTCTGTCTGCGAGGAACTCGGTCGTTGCTAATAACGCTTACATATATTATATGAAAGGCTTCATATTATAGACTGCTGTTACGACCAACGTGCATGCCAGGAATGCGACTATTCCGGGTGGCTGTAGGGGTGACACCATGTAGTGCCATTTATTACTGAACTCCGTATAGATGCCGCACTGTCTAGCAATCACTTGAGACCACCCATATTATATAGATGACGCCCAAGAGAATTTAATGAGGTCTGGTATAGTATAGTCTGGTACGATGACTGCATTTGACTGCACAGATGGCGTAGTGGCTTAAGTGTTACTGCGCGTTATGTGTTCAAATCTTATATGGGACAACACTTTGAGTCATCTATAAATTGAGACGTCGTTGGTGGTTATGTGTTGACGAATTAAGAATACGGAGATTCACATCCCCTATTTGTCACCTAGATGTCATAAAAGCCGTAAAAGATAGTAAACTGTACAGGAAAACTATCTAGTAATAGGAAGACAAAATAAAGTTAATACAACCACTATACGAATCCGCTCGGCAATGACTTGTGGTGTACGAGGTATGACAGATAACTGACAAAACGTCAATGGCGTTCTCTGGGCAGTCCATTTAAACGCTGGATGTCTCTACTTTATTTATGTTCCGGTCAAAGTCCCTCTACTCTACCTGCTGGATGAAATGCCTTTGCATTTCATTATTCAATTAAAGTATGACGTTGTCCTTTAGTACTATTCTATTCAGTCTTTTCTAAACCAGAGAATAATTAAAGTATTTTTGTACTTCGCTATTTAATTACCAGTGTCAATAAAAAAATGTACTACTGTACATACTACTACTAATACATAAACATTTTGCAAATCAGACTTAAAATACTGAATCCCATTTCTATTGTAAACAACTCCATTTCTATTGTAAACTAAGAAATCCACGCATTTTTGAAAATACAATCTCTCTCTCTTAAAATTACGTTTTGTACGTATTCAATGAATCGTATCAAAAAACTGCTATCAAAACCACACACGGGTAAAATAATTCCGAGATATCTCAATGTGTGAGAGACCTGCCAAATAACATTTAATTTAGGTATGGGAATATTCAACTTACAAAAAATAAAGAATTCCAAACTGAATATTTTTAAATTCACAATATTATAAAACAATTTAATAAAAATAACAATCATAGCAAAACTAATTGACTTTAACAGATTTGCTATCAAATTTGCTTTTAATTGCCGTGGGCAAATAGTGCCTAAATATTTGTGCGTTTAGAACTAGAAATCTTTTGAAATAATAAGATTTACGTGATTTGAAAACTACTACAACTAAGAAGGTTTTAGACAGAAACAAAACGATATATTATGGAAAAACAATTATCTTTTTTTAGGAACAAAGTAGACTAGTGACAAAAGTGAAGAAATAATCACCGATATTAAGCAACGACGGTGCGATCGGTACCTGGATGATGACCTTTTGTGGCATGATATTTTATGAGCGTTTCCGTGATTCGGAGGTCACGTTAAGCAGTCGGTCCCGGTTGTTATCATAAGGCAACAGTCGTGAATATAACAATAAAAGCATCAGATAGCCTCTCTATCGCATTAGGTCTACCTGCAATGATAGCAATGGTAATGTAAGATAAAATTAATAAACAAATAATAAAATGAGTAACATAACATTATAATTTCAACGTCCTAATTTAATCACTACCAATTTTCCTAATGTGATAATATGCAGAATTTAATGATGCTGAATAGTAGCACTCTGCTGTAGCACACGTAGCTATTATACAAAATTTCATTGAAAGAAGATCAATGAAAAATTGTATGATAGCTGACTTAATAGTAATTTAATTCTATAAACGGTACAATGCTAAAAGTAAAGACTGCTGATCAAGAGGTCTCGGGTTCGATTCCCGGGTCGGACCAAATGTTTGTGTGCTCCGCAAATATTTGTTTCGGAGTTTGTTGTTTTACATGTTTAATATGTATGTATTTACAAAAAAAAGTATGTTTATATATTTATATCAGTTGTCTAGTTACCCATAATACAAGCTCTGCTTAGTTTGGGGTCTAGATGGCGATATGTGTAATATGTCCGCAATTTATGGTGTATTATTAAGCAGTTACTTTAAGGACTTACAAAATCAGTTTTAATTTTTAAATGCTTTTATTTTTAAGAATCATATAGAATTACCTTAAAAACGATGATAATTATTAACAGACGGAAAAAAACATAGGATGTTCGTTTTTTATTTATATTTTTCATATATATATTGGAAAAGGTATCCTCCGAAGTTGTTTCCATATAATTTTGGAAAAGTAATTCCAACCCTAAGGGTAGGAAATAAGAGGATGATTGATTGATCACTAAGTGATTGTTATACATGGACACGCATAACTTTAACTTTTTACGGAATAGTTAGTACACGCCAGGTTAGATCCCATATAAATTAAAAAGAAATCTAACCTTACGAACAAAAAAGTAAGGGATGATTTATCACTCACTGATCATACGTTAACTTTTAGATTAACTTTAAAATTTACTGCCGTGTTTGCAAATTGGCGCTGACTCAAAATTATTTATAAAATAATAATAAACAGTAAATATTTCGGAAATCATACACTCAACGTCATATATGCTTACATTTGTTTAAGAACTTAGTTATTAAGGTTAAGTAATAATAGTTTTTTATTTGCAGCTTTTCAGTGTTTTCAGCGGTTAAATTTTTTGTTTTATTTTCAATGTCCATCACTGGTACTTTCTACAGATAATGTTGATTTTAAAAATGCTTGGACCGTATTATTTCATCACTAAAGGCTGTTTTAAAATAAAGTAATATCTTCTTTCCAGATGCTATAATTGCGGTGAGTTCGCCAATCATATAGCGGCTAAGTGCGGTATCGGCCCACAACCAAAGAGATGTCACAACTGCAAAAGTGAGGATCACCTCATTGCTGACTGCCCGATAAAGGTACAATTGTATTATTTCTAGTCACTATTTATATGTACTTTGAGAATGACTACAACTTTATTGTTGGTATATATGTCATAACATTCGACTTCACGTAGTGGGGTTAGAGGGGAAGGTATGCGAGCTCCTGTTTATTTTTCCGGAATGTATGTATGTTAGCAACACTCTTATCTGGCCTTTATTTTTTTGTGTTCCTCCTTCAATGCCTATCAATTTCTCCATCTTTCATTCCTGGGTGCTCTATTCTCTAATTAAAAATGAGTTTTTTTAACGCATGCGTATACATTTCTACTTTCTTTTGTAAATATGTATACTTATATATTAACAAAAGAAAGTGCAAATATGGCGTATCGGGAATGGGCATATGTTTTTTGTAATTTATCAGAAAAAATCTATACTGTTTATATACTAAATCAATGACAGAGACAATTTTGCTTATTTTTTTACACTATAAAACAGACTCTTTTTGTGAAATTGTTTTTATAGTACGAGTAGTATTGGTTGATGCTTCAAGCCAATTTCAAACGTTCCTTTGCAAGTTAGTTTTTGGTTTCAATTTCGAGTAAATTGTCTTTAAAGTTTACTTCAAAACGCACATTTTAATTAAATTCTTCAACTAAACATATTACTTGCATTATCTGTAGGTGGACAAGAAAAACGAGCCATCTAAGAGTTCGAGCAGTTCACAAGGAGGACAGCAGGATAGCCCACCGCAGTCGTAATTTCAAAAAAAGTCATCCAAAAACGTCGATAAAACCTTTAGATTCTCTAACCGGTTGTAACATTTTTACATGTTATGACAAAGCTTATTACAATAGAAACTCCATTCCAAACTAAAATGATGACTTAACAATCTTATATTGAAAAATTGTAAGCAGCTTAGAATCCAACCATAGAATGAGTTTTAGTACATAGTTATCATCTACCTCAACATAGTTACAATAAACTAATCAAACAAGTACAAGACTGATCGGTACAAATCCATAATTTTAGTACAAACTACAACGTGTAATCTAGTACAAAATGTACTTTTTACATATTAATTTTAATGATAGTAATAGGACTACCTAAGTTTTGCAAATGTAACGTAAGTACAAATTTATGTGTTCGAGTGTCAATATTTTAATTATTTTACGAATACTGGTATTTATCCAAAGTTAAGTGTGTGTTTATAATATTCTTATTAATTTTGTTGCTATATTCTATTATTACAGACTCCATGTTATCTTCTAGCTCATTTTTGATATAACATTAAGTTAGAAGTATTGCGGTTGGCTATGAGGTAAACTAAATAATCAACTGCAATTCAGTGTTGGCATCGGAATTAAATGATTAAATGAACAGAACCATCTAATGTTGAATAAAAAAATATTTCAAAAAATAATAAAAAGTAATAGTATTAAATTAGAAGTATTTTCCAAATATACTTACTTATATATTTTCAGATAGTAGATGCAATATGAATTTTAAATCATGTGCCAAAGTCAGAGGAATATGTTACGAAAACTGAAGAATTATTTTATTTAAATGTATATTTAGTTTAATATTTCCCAACATGGAAAAACCAAAGGTGTATACACATCTCAGTGCAAATTGATTTTATAATTACTAGGCCATATGTATCTTAACTTGTACGAAGTTAACCAATTTAGTTCTGGATAAAAGTCATGAAGCTATTCGTGCCACCGAATGGAAGAAAGTTGGCATTGCGTCTTTTTCTGATACATAACAGTATGTATTTTTTTACAGGAAGAATTTTTTACACAAAAGTCGATCCTGTTTCATAATTATGTAACGTGTGTTCTAAAGGTAAAAGTATATAACTATGCGTATATTAATAAAACATTCATAGTACATTTATAAAATAAAAACTAATTTGTTCATATTCAGCTGACTCGATAGTCTAAATATTCAAAACACTTTCCTATCTGAGAAGGAAAAGTTTATAAATTACGGTATATTTCTAAACTAGTGTACGAAAAACTTAAGACTTCAAATGTTATTTAAAACAGCATTTTTAAATACATCATTCAGTATAATAATAATATGATAGAAATATTTCAGACTACTTGTACTGCAGTTTGACCTTTTCAGGTTAAGAACTCAGGACGCGGTTTTTCCCGTGCATTGCGGGCCCGCAGCTCTTGTAAGTTCAAACATAGAGGTAAAAAATCAAAGCGCAGGATGTATGCGACTCCCGTAGTATCGGCGGCGGCGGTCGCCCGCATTGTTTGCGGTTGAAAACCGCAACCGCGACGTCTGCTTAAATTCCGCACGAAATTCCAGTCTCGTGAGTTGAAAATAGAATAGCTGGTAAAAGCCGCGCCGTGAGGTCTTAGCCTCAGATGTACCTAAATAGGAATTCATAATGTCAAATTTCAAGTAGTAGTAGCACTTCTGATATTTAGAAGCTGACAAAGTTACGAGATTTTTGCAATGTTGGCCTCAAATAGTCCTCTCACATATTTGTATCTTAGTATTATAAGGTACAGATATCAAAGTTTGTATAAAAATAAAGAGGACATTCAAAGGCATTTAAATATAAAATCGCTTTCAGGTCACTTTCAGGTAACATTATATTGGCATTTAATATGCCAATATAAAGTGATATACGGATAGGAGAATTATTCTCTCTATTTCAAACAAGTATTACGGTTTTTTTGTCAATATTTACGTTACTTCAGCAAAGAAACGTCCTGGCAGTCGAATATTCTATACTGGTGGTACGCTCTAGTGTATAGAATACAATTTACTACTACTTCACATCTACTGTATACATACCTCCCAAGCCTCCAAATATGTTTAAGTCTAGACATAACCGAATAAACAAAATTGCTATAAATGAAAGAACTACCCTAACCCAAATTAATATTTAAATATAATAATAATAATAATAAAAACTTTATTTGTACAATATGAATCCTTAATATGAACTTTCATGGTTTTAGTTTCAAAACTTAATACTATAACCATCTACCTCAATAGTAATAAATATTGTTTAGTTATTTCAGTTAAGATATTTCTTCTTATGTTTATTTATAAATTTATAGAATCATCAATTGTAGAACCTGTGTTAGAAAAACCTAATATTTTCCCTGACATATGTGTAATACATTATTATATTCATAAGTTATGATTTGAGTATTACATCTTATAGAGCTTATAATGTGAAATAATTTAACTTTATGTATACTCATTTTCTTATTTTACGTACTTACCATTACATGTTACTGATTACCAACCATATAATACACTAATCTTGTGTTCGTTCATAGTTGACATTTTCTATGAACATTGTGGAATTTCTGTTTATATCAAGAGAGAAAATAATAAAGAAACAAAATATAGGAATTTAACAATATATATTATAGATAGACAAACAAAATATAGATAATGGGTTACATAAGATAATGCTTAGTTTTTGTAAAGCATCAAGAATTTCATCACACCGTTAATATAAATGTATAGTCCGCCTGCGTAATTAGCCAATGAATCTGTAATTTTAGTATAATAGATAGTTACCCTAAATCCGTTGTCTTGAGTATAAATATATCTTGTTTTCATCATTTAAATGTGACCAAAATAATATTACACTCCAATTGGCGGAGGTGGTTATTTTTTATATTATTAAGTATGTTTTAACAATTTATAAGTCTGCTAACGTACGGATACTTTAAAACAATTGATTCATGAACTATCTTCAAACCACTTATGTGGTTAATTTGTTAACAATGTAGCAGTCACCATGTTTACCTAAAACTTTTTTTTGGAAACAGATTAATACACAAGTGATCACACAATCTATTTGTATCGTAGTACCTGCTCGATAAAACAGATCAAATAAATAATTAGTTTACATAGATTAGCTGTAGTAAGTAGTCAGAGGACATGATGATAGATACACAATGATTGTATTAAACAATACGGGTCTTTATGCATTTCACTTTATATATAAGTAGGTATAGTTTTATTCTATGTAGTTATTTATAAGATTTTAAAGAAAGACTATTGGAAATCATCTACCTCATAATTTAATTACGTTAAATAGAGTTTATTGATAAGTTAATTAACATTTACAAATTCTAGCAATTATTTTTTTCTATAATTGTATCTTTGCTGGATGCCGAATTTCTTTCTTAAAGTTTAAATTTTGTTTTTTATTATTATTATTCAAAGAAAATAAATAAAATAATTAACTGGTGTTTTATTTATTCTCGTGTTATTATTATCCTAATTAAAAACAAAATATAACGATGAGAATTGAACATTCTCATAATCTTGACATCCTTAAGTCAAAAAAAAATCCTTTCATGAAATAAAAAGTGAATATAAACTGAGAATACTGAACTAACCTAAAATATAAAGTATGTAGCGTACAATATACTTACATACTGTCACTTTCGTGGTAAATAGTTTATAATGCAAATTAAATATGTAATCAAAAATCTTAATAAAGATTAAATTTAACGTGAAAATCGTATTAGTAATTATATCACCATAACTAGTTCCTACAGAAAATGACCACGAGTGAATGATGGATACGGTCCTTGGAGAGAGATGAAAAGGCGAGAGGCACGCGTGGGAACAAGTCGGCGCAGAGCAGAGATATCACGTTTTTCGGCGGAACCGGGCGAAGATGGGCGCTCGGAGGATGCAGTAGTGCGGGGCGCCCTTCACCCCCCACTGCCCGCGGCCCGCGCCCCTCGCTGACGTAACGCTGCCGTGTCCGCCGCCCGCCCTAGTGTGTGCCGCGCCGCGTTCCGACCGGGCCAACACGCACGCCGCGCCCTGCACGACATCAGTGCTAATCGTTTGACGTTTGCCATTTTTGCGCTCTGGTTCTGAGCTTTAAAAGTGAATGAGGTGAATGACGAGGTTGTGCATTAGTTTATGTACGTCCTTAATATTACTTCTTAATTCGCTGCTACTATAAATTTTTGACACCGCCCTTAGAGGTCGGATGCATCGATGTTATTCTCAAATGAGTTATCGCGTTGCAAAATCTTGGTTCTATGGCTTTCAAGGCGTAGGTAGGGGTTTCTATTTCAAAATTGGGCGTTCTTTTCTCTTATTATTATCTGATAGAGATCTTATTCCGAAAGAGTGGATGCGTAGCAGGAAAATGAGCACTGGAGGTATCGACATTGTTTTCTGAAACAAGATAATGTTATTAATTCCAAAATCCTCAGTTTAGTTTTAGGCTTGTACGTATCTAATCCCATCATTGTGGTAAAAGAACATAAAATTGAAACAAAAATAATTCAATTTACCAGTGTAGCGAATGAGGGACTCGTACCAGAATGTACGTTTTATAGATATTTTTTCTTAGTACTTGCTAATACTACAAAAAAATCAATATAGTTCTTTAATTGTGTTTCACAGCAGATATGTGTATCAAATAGAGAAGGGACAGCTCTATAACTAAACGTTTTGATAGTTGGATAAGTTCCCATTGCTATGATCATACGGTAAGTTCGATGTGATCAATCGCGACAAGCGTATGTAGTGTAAACGTTAAAGCTTTTTAGTGATTAGAAGCATCATTTACTGCATTTTATATATTCGAGCTTCCCAAACCGAGTCATCTGGTGACTGCCTCGTGCATACCTTCATCCATTTTCATCGTAGTTTTATTTATTCCAACAGCATCGATAGCCTTGAATTTAGATGAATGTATTCGTTACTTTAACAAATATAATGCAGCGGTAATTTTGCTACTCGAACTTAGTGTCGAGTGGAGTAATATACTGAAAATAAATTTAAATTTTTTTTGAAAGGTAGCGATTAATTCAGTCATAAATGAAGATAGTTCGAATGGATAGTATATATAAAATACAAATAAAATTGATAAAGGGGTTAGCTTGTAGTTTCATTGAAAATGGATCCGATTCTGTAGAGATGCGCGACTTGTTGCACTAATCAGTTTTACTTTATTAATAATAACTACAACATATTCAATTCATCATCTTAAACGCAAGTTTATGTAATGTCTTGAAATTAAAACCCTATAGCTGGGTCGACGTCATTACATTTATAATACCTATACGGCAACTTTAGTGATCAATTTTCGTAGTAAAAGTACTATCACAAAAAATATGTTTAAATTTTCAGGGATAGAATAGTTATATTTAACTTAAGACAAGCAGAGTACCTACTTTGCTTGTCTGAAATTACATATACACCTTACTTAGACACCTGACAGATAATAAAACGTCTGAATTATTTCTCTTGTTTATCTTTTCTAATTAAAAATAATGAAAACTAATGAATTTTGATAAAAATATTGTAACAAAACTACCTATCGGTAATTAGAAAGTATAAATTATCACATGCAAACACTCAACAGATAGAAATTTAAACAATCATGGTTCAGAGGAGGCTGACCAACGAAAAAAATAATTTAAACGACCGAATTTCGACCGGTGCTTCAAACCATTACAAGTTACTTAATGAATTCAGTAATATTAAACTGAAGGTTTTCAGAAGCGCCATCTAGCAAATGGAGAAGTAACATACACATTTTCCTTTCCATGTTGAAAGCACCAGAGGTCGCTAGTAGTTCTGAACGAATGAACAGTCAACTATATAATTTTTAATTAATGATTTCGAAATCCCTAATACTGAAAACTAATAATATTGCCAATTAGTCGCTTATGTACCTACGTGTTATGTAACGACTCTTTGTTGTTTTGTACTTTAAAATAAGGTAAACTTACTACAATAACTGACGAAGACACGAGCAAAATGGCTGGTGAGTAAAAGGCTACATGAAGGCACAACACACATCTAGTAGACTATCGACTAGTGTTTAGAACTTCATGTCACTCTACACCACAATTTTAAACTACTAACACTCGGTGATATTTCAAAGAGTAATACTGAGGTTTTCAGCAATTCCTCTTTTCTTTCTTATCATTAAGGTCCTTACGTTCGAAACGTCGAAAAGTAGGAGGTATCGTAAACTTTTTAAATTTACCGCGAATAAGTTAAATAAAAGTCGCTAAAGTCTAAAAACAGTTATATACAGAGATCTGAGAATGTCAAACAAATTTCCTTTTTATAAAGTAAGGTACGTTATTTAAAAAAAAGACATTAATAGAAATACATAAAAGAAATACACAATCTAATAATGGCTGACACATAAAGACGTAAACGTGTTAAATAATTTGAGACAACAGCATTTCAAAAGTATTTGGTCATTTTTGATTTCGTTATTATAATTCAATTTTTAAAGCCTGTTTTCAAATGTAAATAACACCTAATATACTCGTAGATAAATAGTCTACCTGCTATGAATTCAAAAAATTAAAATTTAACCTAACGTTATATATTTTTATGTGTTTTCATAATTACATCAAAAAATGTTTTTATTTTTTATTAATTTCCAATATCTTCACCTTCCTTCACTCACTATTTTCAAATATCATTTTTTTCTGAGTTTCCCTTCAGCTGAGAGTTCTTAATAAAACAATGAATGTCATTGTAATTTAATTTATAATAAAAGTTGGTTAAAGCATCAGAAATATACGACATTGTTCTAATTTCACTGTTGATCTCATCAACTAATTTCAACAAAAACTTAATTGTAAATAATTTATTGTGCTGATGACATCCCCAAGGACGTTTGAGTATTTTCAATATGTACTTAGTCTAGCCATAAAAACTGTTATAATTAAAAATAAATAAAATATAACATTTGAATTCCAAACCTTTCATTCTTATAAGACGAAAACACAATGACGTCTTTTCATTATGGCAACAATCGGTTGGACCATATTATTGTGATATTAAGCTTGATTGATAAAGAGAACTGAATCGCAGTGATTGAATTACACAAAGTTAGTATGGGGCCAATCACAATTTTTGAAACTCTCTATACGTTTGGTATTAATCGAATGGTTGTTTACCGGACTATTGACAGGTACAATAAAACCTCCTCTGTTTGTGACAAAAATGATCTGTTCATCCACGTCCACACAGTATTCTATGAAATAGGCAATCAAAACAGTCAAATTCCTGTCAGAAAGCAAAAGATTTTATCTCGGGAAGTGAAGATAGCTATTAAAACCATGTCGCGTATTTGAAAATGATTTAGGACTTACAGCCTCTGCGAGATGGACTACTTATTACTCAACTGAAAATCGAGAAAAGAATAGGATTCTTTTTACATATGACTCTTTTTTTTTTTCGTGCGAAAATCCCCACGGATGCCACACGTTGGTGGCTATGTCGGACTCGAACAGACTTAAACCGCACGCCCTCTCGGGTACTATGAGTCGGGGAACCAGGTATACCCTCGAAAGGAAGTCCCTGGAACAATGACCCTGCCTGATAGAAAGTATGAGTACAGTAGAGTACTTATTAAGAATTCAGACAATGCAACAATACACTAAGGTGACTTACACTATGGTCACCAATTCAACACATTCAAGTTGCCGTGCTCCGGTTTTTAGATTGGTCTTCTGACAGAGACCAGTACCAACCTGGTCGAGCCGGCTCATTTGGGTTGAAATCATAATTTTCTTTGTAAATAATAGGTAATTTTCAAATTTTCTCATGCAGGATATCAGATTCGGTATAGTTCAATTTATGATATCTACTATTTATGAGTTAACTATATTTGTTGCAAATATTATGTGTGTGCCATAAAGTGTCAAAAATAAAACAACGGTGTCACTTTTTTACATATTTAAGGTTCTTAATAAAATTATACAATGAGACTCATTAACATGTAGTCGTTAACGGTGGAACTTCATGTGGGTCCTTAGTAAGAATAGGCATGCTGCGGGGTTTAATTTTGGGCCCGCCTCATAACATTTATTAAAATTGAATTGAAATGTAATGCTTAACTTAAACTTGAGTTTTTTTTATTTTATTATCGAATTGGGTTTTCTCGGTATCATTAAATTCTCACACTTACACATAGGCACCGTCTCAAACGCTAACATCCGCTGCATTTGCGGTCCTAGGCATAAACAGTCTACTAACTTTCCTATAGCTAAATTATATACTATGGGTATTTCCATAATATCATATTGCAATTTGCTGTGGGACTCAAATGCCAATATAGGGTATATTTAGATTTTTCAAAAAGGTGCGATTAGGGCACTGTTGCATAAATATTCGCGAGTCCTTAAAAGAGAGAATAGAATACACATTGGAAAAACATTACATACTCTTAGTATAAGTAGTGATTACAATTATATAAATACGAGAAATAAAATAAAGTAACAGTTACAATATTTAGATTTACTAAAACCAACACTAAACCTTGGTACGGAGCTCTATTTATTAGCATGATAAGGTAGTATTTCCAGTTTACCTTTAAATACGTTTAAAAAATATAAAGAATTAAAACTAAATATAAAGCTAGTGATTACGTAGATCATAAACACTCGTGGACTAAGTATCTTCTCCGTGCGTTCTCTCCTTGGCGGTCTGCTTCCGATTATTTTAGTTTACTTGTTACTGCTATTAACTTCACCATAGCCTATAAAGGCAGTACTTTTATTAGGTATAAACCTAGCTTTGATATGCTTTCGCTTTCCGATAAAGGATTTGATTAGGACTAGATTTTATTGTATGTAAAACTTTTAGTTGCAATCATGCAATACATATGTAATTTCGTCGGCGATGGTTGTTTACACATATATCACCATATATATCACCACATTATTTATTTTTAAAATTGATGTAAGGAGGCGAAACACCATTCTTCGCCTCAAACAAACCTAAATTACACTACATCTCATTGAATGACGAACGAGGCTCTGGCGACCGAATGATGTCAGTAAGTTCATACTTACTGACATCATTCGGTCGCCAGAGCCATACAGGCAAATTGCAAAATGATTGCCAGGTATAACTTATCGCATCGATGAGGATGCCGTCCGTCACTGACCTGTAGTATTCAACTACACTAATTAAACATCCCAATAAGTGTATCTAAAGATGACTGCCGTCCGTCACTGACCTGTAGTATTCAACTACACTAATTAAACATCCCAATAAGTGTATCTAAAGATGACTTTAGATACACTTATTGGGATGTTTAATTAGTGTAGTTGAATACTACAGGTCAGTGACGGACGGCATCCTCATCGATGCGATAAGTTATACCTGGCAATCATTTTGCAATTTGCCTGTATGGCTTGACAATGGCCCTGGCCCCCAGTACGAGGCAGGCTCCCTATTCCTGGATATAATGGCGATCACGGTAATGGTGGTGTAGTGTAGGTGTAATGACCGTACTTTTGTTGTTCAGCTGGGCGAAGGAGTTTGTGAACACAAGTAGAAATCACAAAGTTCGTCTTACACTGTTTATTGTCACTACACGCAACACTAGCTATTTAGTTTATAGTAGCAGAACAATTAATATATTAGTCAATTTCTAATTAACTATCGACACAACTTTAACAACGCAGTAGCTTTGCACTCTGTGACTAGCGCACTGTCTTAGCGCTTCGGTACCGACTACCCTCAGTTTCACAATTGAGATAGTGTGTATAATATAATAGTTATAAACAATTTAAAATAATTTGGGAAAACATTTCAAGGGCCTTAAGACAACTTCCGTACTAAGAAAAAATTGTAATTATGTCACGGGAGACTTTACAAACCTACATGAAACTGTTACAAAGAACACTCAGACTTAGGACCACAATATGTTGATCACACAAAATGTTGTCCGACGTGGCATTTGAACTCGCGTCACTTAGCGATGTGGGAAGCGGCGTGACAACCACTTGAACCAGGCCAAACGAGAGAACTCCCCCACCGAGACCTTTTCAAGGTCGATAGTGATTAGGAAAGCGTATTATTCTCCCGCCTCTAGTTGTACTTGAGGGTTCCAGCATGTCTTTAAATTTAGGAGTCAATACCACACTGGATTTAATATTTGGAGTCAGTTAAAATCACTAGATATTCCATTAAAGAAACTACACGAAAACATTGGCTACATCATAGAGGTTGTAGAGGTTTTTCCAGTTCAAAAGACAGTAAATTTTACACAGGCAGGCCTAAATTAGTTACTTGCTTCTTTGTAAATATTAAAGTCCCTAGCTAATTATTTGTAAAATCCAGTTTATTAATAACTAGCAGAGCCCTGTGTTACCCTTGGTAATTGTTGTATCCTCATAATAAACGTTTCTAACGCCGCGGGGCGAAGCTAGTTTAAAAAAGCACCCTAAGTTAGTCCTTATATAATCAGCTATCTGTCTTAGAGGAAGTCTCAGAGCTTAGAGGAAGTCACCGCCTCAGTGTGGGCCACCACACTACAGTGTACACACTACTCACACACACACACACTAATTAAAATAAAACCACTTTTACGAATACGTATCGTGTCTTAGACGGTTAAAGAAGGAAGTCCTAACGTAGGTAACGCGTAATGGTTAATGTCAGCAATACTTAGAGTAAAAATAATTCCGCTTGGTTCTCATTTATCACGAATTATTCCTTAAACTTTAAACTTCGTCACCAACTTTAGAAATGCTATACAATGTTGTTAATTTGTGATTATTATAGTTAAGTAAACCTTTAGTTAATTAAAATAATAAAAATGAAACATAATTATGTTGATAAATATACCAGTGGGTCCCAATAAATGTGGTATATTGATAATTACTTGCTTTAAATAAATACAGCGTTCTCCATTAGTCTTTTCAGAAAAATAGGGAAAAGATACCAATTATTGACACTCTAAGAGTTATCTTTTAAAAGTTACAAAGACTGCTGAATTTCTAAAGTTACCAATGAAAATTATTATCATTGTATAACATATATTTTTTTTAGTTTTATCACTCTCTTATTTTAGAAGTTAGAGGGGGGGGACACACATTTTTCCACTTTGGAAGTGTCTCTCGCGCAAACTATTCAGTTTAGAAAAAAATGATATTAGAAACCTCAACATCATTTTTGAAGACCTATCCATAGATACCCCAAACGTATAGTTTTGATGAAAAAAAAAATTTTGAGTTTCAGTTCCAAGTATGGGGACCCCTAAAATATATTGTTTTTTTTCTATTTTTATGTAAAAATCTTAATGCGGTTCACAGAGTACATCGACTGACCAAATTTCAACAGCATAGCTCTTATAGTTTCGGAAATAATTGACTGTGACATACGGACGGACAGACAGACAGACAGACAGACAGACAGACAGACTTGACAAATCTATAAGGGTTCCGTTTTTTGCCATTTGGCTACGGAAATCTAAAAAACAGGTCTACCATCTCTTTTATTAATATTAGGGGTTAAATTAAGAAATTGCCGATTTATACTGAAAAATAGAAATTAGTTTTTTTTCATTTAACTTTTTTATTTAATCAAAATATCTACTTAACTAGCTTTCCGCCCGCGGCTTCGCCTGCGTGGAATTCGTTTATATCGCGCGACACCGTAAGGGTAGATTAAACAATCTTACATGATTTTATGTTTGATAATAAGGAACTTCGACACAAACTTTCGTCCCCTATTTCTAACCCTTCTACATTTATTTTAAACAGTATCCAATGCCCATTCCCAAGTTCAGTTCTATCTTCATACCAAATTACATCAAAATCGGTTCAGTGGTTTAGGCGTGAAAGCGTAACAGACCGACAGATAGAGTTACTTTCGCATTTATAATATTAGTAGGGATTACACCATCGGAAAGTAGAGATTTCATCAAACAGAAAACACCCAAATTTTTTGAAAAAAGTAGATATTTCGACATTTGATATTTTAGATAGGGTGAAAAAATAAATATTTCAAATCAATAAACTACAGTGTATTCGGGACATAAAAAGGTAAGTTTTCACTAAACTTCGTTTAAAAATATTTTATTTGTTAAAGATAAAAATAAAAAACCAAAAACTTGATATTTTATTTTTAAATTTTTATATATTATATAGTTTCTGAATTTTTCACATATAATTTGAGGTTATGTGAAAAAAAGTGTAAATAAAAAATCGGCCAAGTGCGTGTCAGGCCACGCACAGGAAAAGGGTTTCTCAGTCACCCATAATGGTACGTGGATTAGAAATTGTATCCAATGGATAATTGTTATGTTTACGTATTAGTGCGTTAATTTTGTATGACGTTTTCCAAGTAAACACATTGTAGAAGTTAAGCTCCTGAAGTAACAAAGTCATCTGATTCGTTATAGTATCCATTTAAAGTTCATTATATGGACCATTTTTAGGATTTTTTCCAGATTTAGGAGACGGCCGTTTAGCTTTTAGAGGGGGGGGGGACGCCCTGTTTTTACAAAAAAGTGGCTTTTAAAGTAGAATTTCTCGCAAACGGATACCTAAATCAAAAAATCGTCTTAACAACCATATAATGTTTTTAAAAGACCTATATAATGATACACCACATGATCGGGTAGCCGCGAGAGAAAAAAACATCCCCACTTTACGTGTAGGGGAAGTACCCTTAATAAAAATATTTTTCATAATTTTATTGTAGCACTTTGTCGACGTAATTACAATACATATTCATGCAAAGTAGTAAGTAAGTCGAGGACGGACGTACAGACGGTCATGACGAATCTATAAGGGTTCGAAGTCATAATCTTCGGAACCCTAAAAAGTTGTAGATCTTTTAATTACCTACAACTTTGCCATTTAACTTTTTTCCATAGGACTTGTAGTTTTGCCGGAAATCGAGATAATCTGTTTTTTACCCTTTGTTGTATATATTTTTTGGTCTAGTGGTTAGCGTATGCGGCTGCTGATCAATAGGTCTCGGGTACCCCTTCCCGACCTCAGATCACCTGTAAATTATTTTTCCTTTCATTTTTATAATATTCTCCTCCTTTTCCAATAGGTTTCATCCTACCATAATTTTATTTGTTTTCAAAAATTATCTAAATAGACCAGGGTAAAAGCCTCTTAAAATAACAAAAAGTGAACATAAATTATAGTAGGATGAAACCCATTGTAAAAGGAGAAGAATAGTACAAAAATTAAAGGAAAAATAAATTACGGGTGATCTGAGATCGGGAAGGGGGAGAGGGGGGGGGGGGGGTTTAAGGGAAAAAAATGGCTTATCTCAATTTCCTGCAAAACTACAAGTCCTATGGAAAAAAGGTAAATGGCAAAGTTGTAGGTAATAAAAAGATCTACGTCTTTTGCATTTACACTTTTTTCACATAACCTCAAATTTTATGTTAAAAATTCAAAGAACCAAGTTTTTGGTTTTTTATTTTTAACTTTTACAAATAAAAATATTTTTTAACGAAATTTTGTGAAAACTTAGCTTTTCATGTCCTGAATACACCGTAATTTATTTGATTTGAAATATCCATTTTTTCACCTCATTTTGACTGAATACCGAAAAAAAACCCTAATTTTCAATCGAAAATTCGTCCGTCAAAATATCAACGTTTTTCACAAAAATTGTTTTTTTTCTATTCCATGAAATCTCTACTTTCAGATGGTATAAAAATATATATTTATTACCATAGTAAATCTTCTCAGAAAATGAAAAAACTAGAATTTGATTTTTTTAATCGTTAGTGAGATTTTTTTTTTTTTTTTTTTTTTTGTCTTTATTTAATTAGGGGCTTTGATCCAGTAAGGATATGCCAACCCCATCGTACCTTGATACATATACAATACAAATAATTAACTTAACTTAACAAATAATATATGATATCATTGCTGAACTATTGTGATCAGGTGACATAGTTTTTTAGCTGCTTCTGACTTCGGACTACTCATTATGCTTTGTATCAGACCTACATCAAATGAATTGACATTCAGCTCTTTAAGCAAAGCCTCACGTTCAATTTTATTCCTGTCACAATCCATCAGCAAATGTTGCACATCTTCTATTTTATTACATACTGGACAGTTAGGAGAGCCAGATTTCTTCATTAAATATGCAAATTTTGCCGATGGATAGTGACCCGATCTAACTCTAAGAGCCAGTTTTACACAACTGGCTCTTAGAGTTAGATAATCTAACCAGGCTGCCATGGTAAGGGTCACCATGCTACATTGCCAACCCTCACAATAAGCATGGTGGCCCCTACTCCTGGATTCTACTCATGCTTTCCATCAGGCAGAGTAGAGTCACTTTGGTAGGCTTAAATATAAAAAAAAAAAAAAAAAAAAAAAAAAAAAAAAAAAAAAAAAACATAATGTCTGCTTAGTCGAGCTTCGTCAAACCATGGTACCAACGGAGGCGTTGCCTGAATGGTCTTATACCAGATACCTTTTTCTTTGGATTTACAATTAAAATAGGTAACCCACTCATCAAAACATTGGTTTTTAAATTTAGGCACTAATTCCCAATAATCAGGTAGATAATGAACAACGCTCCCGTTTACAGCTGCTAGTTTAGCTATTCGGTCTGCCTGTTCGTTTCCCCTAAGGCCGATATGCGCCGGAACCCATTGCAACCTTACATCTTTACCACTTTTATTTAAATAAATAATAGTTTTTAAGATTTCATAGGCTATCGATGCACCTCTGGAGCCAGAAGCGCATCGAGCCATATGTTGCAGCGCACTCTTACTGTCCGAAAAAATTACAATTTTGTTTGAATTTTGGATCTTAGCATAAGATAAGGCCTGCTGTATTGCAATAAGCTCCAACGACATTATACATGTTTCATGGATAACTTTGACCCCGGCTTCATATTGTAAACTTACATCATAAAAACCAGCTCCCAAACCACATTCACCTTTTGATCCATCAGTAAATATTTTATGCCACTCTTTGTAGGTATTGTTTAACTCTGACACTATGCTATTTAATAATAAATTAGGTTCATAATTTTTTTTCGAAGATTCAATACATTCAAGATTTATATGTAAACAATTTTTAATTTCTATATCTGTTATCCAAACATCTAAGGAAAACATACCAAGAAGACGAAAAGAATTAATATTGCATTGGTTTACAGCATTAAAAGTTTGAATAAGCAGCGGCTTTCTTTTATTAGCCCAATATCTATCATTAGAAAGGTCCTTTAAGTAAGAAATCATATTACAAATTTGCTCCCTTTTAAGAGAGGTCGTTTTTAAACTATATTTATAAGCCAAAAATTGCCTTCTCAGAAACAGTGGCACTAAGTTTAACTCACTTTCCATTACATGTATTGGTGAACTTTTAATAAAACCTCCTATAACTCTCAAGGCCTGATTTTGCAATCTATCGAGTTTCAATAAATGTGTTTTAGCACTACAGTCGTAAATAAATGATCCGTAATCGATTCGACTTCTAATTAAACTAATATATAATCTAAGCATATGTTTTGTGTGTACTCCCCACGTACTACTCGCTAGAACTTTTAAAATATTTAGATATTTTGAACATTTTTCAATAGTTACATTAATGTGTTTAACCCATCGTAAACTTCTATCTAGATAAATACCTAAATATTTGGCACAGTCTGATAAAACCAGATTTTGTCCACTTAATTTCAGAATGGGGACTATTCTTCTTCGGCCCCTGCTATAGACACAGTAATTAGATTTAGTGGCAGATAATTCTAAGCCAAGCTCACTCAAATATGTCACTACAGTGTTTAGGTCACTTTGCATGTATCTCTCACATGTTTTAATGTCCCTATCTTTAATATATAACACGTAATCGTCCGCATACTGAGACCACATTACGTTTAGAGGTAAAGTGTTAAGGCCATGTGTTACTAAATTAAAAAGTAAAGGGGATAGCGGGTCTCCCTGTGCCAAGCCTCTATTAGTCCATCTCTCAATTGAACAGTTACTACTATTATTTATCTTAATATTTAGTTGTCTTTCACTAAGAAGTGACCAAATGTAAGTACATATTTTGGACCCTATATTGAGTCCATCTAATAAGTTAGTCGCGGCTTCTATTGAGACATTGTTATATGCATCTTGAATATCTAAGAAACATGCCAAAGTGGGACAATTTTCTGTAAAACCTATCTGTATATATGTAACCAGCTTAGTGACTGCATCTAGACAGGAATGTGCTTTTCTAAAACCAACAGTGTTCGGTGAAAACATATTTTTCTTTTCTGCAAACCACTCTAATCGTTTATATAACATTAAATGGAAAGTTTTACATATACATGAAATTAAGGATATAGGTCTAAGTTTAAGCTCAGAGGAACTATTATTGTATTTTGGTATAGGTATTATTTTAATTTTTCTCCATTGACAAGGGATAGTACCAGAATTAAATATATTATTGTATATTTTGAGTAAAAATAATTTGGCTTCACTGGGAAGGTTATAAATCATGGAGTGTGAGATTCCATCCTCGCCTGGTGCAGTGTCTTTTTTTTTCAGGCAATTTTGAAGTTCCTGTAAACTAAAATTCCGTTCTAGCTTGGCGTTTCGTGACACAAAATTAGGCATTAAATTTTGTACGTAATCGGGAGTGAGCGAATCTAATAGCTGTTTTTGTTTATCTACTGGCGGATAGTTTTGTATCCCTCTGAAACCCTTAATCCATCTCATACGGCGCCACATCTCAGACGCGGAAGTCTCCTGGTCGATAGAATTGCAAAACGATTGCCAATTTAAAGACTTTGCTTTATTTATTAATTTTTGAGCTTCTCGCGTTTTTTCGTTCAGTAAGCTTAAATTATCTGGGGTAGGGTTGCGACGAAACTTTGACAGTGCCAATCTACGTTGAGCTACGATGTGCGATAACTCCGGACTCCAGTAGGGTTTTGGCTTAAATTTAGTAGTGGGTTTATTACAATATTTTATAAAGGGGATGAATTTATCAGCCGCGGCATTAATATGTTTTAGAAAACAATTGTACATCTCTTGTGAGTCATTACTATTGTCGAAATTAAATTTATTTAATAATGATTTTCTATATTCATCCCAATTAGCTCTTTTATAATTTCTTTTTTTTATTGCAGCGTAACTATTTGAAATACTAGTTGATATTTTAATTAACATATGGTCACTACCAAGATTTTCGCCAAGAACTTGCCAATCAAAGTATATAGCAATATCAGAAGATACAAACGTTATATCCGGTGAAGTCTGTTGCAGATTACTATTGACTAGCTTGATTCGGGTGGCTAGCCCATTGTTAAGGTATGATAGGGAATTTTCCAGGGCTGCATCCATTATTTGGGTACCCCTAGTATTGGTTTTGACAGACCAATTAGTATGGTGACCATTAAAATCTCCAGCAATAATAGTAGACTTAGAAAACATTGAAAAAATCCTATCCCAATCAGACTGCTGAGTATGAACAGTAGAGGGGCAATAAATACCTATCAACTGTTCTATATACATACAATTCACTAGTTTAACACAAATTATTTCTATTCCAGAGTTATTACAAGTTACGGGCACTAAATAAGATTGTATAGACCTATGTACTATTATCGCAACTCCCCCATACGAGTCCCTTCTATCACACCTATATATATTATATCCTCTAATATACAAATCAGTTTCACTGTTTAACCATGTCTCACTTAAAATAGCTATGTGTATGCTTTCCTGATTCAATAGCTCAGCAAATGATATTAATTTAGGCCGTATACTTTGAGCGTTCCACTGCAAAATATTAACCTTTATATTAGCCATTTATAAAACTAAAAAAATTTTGCACATATTCTTTCATAGAAAACATATTAACTAAAAATTTACTAATCTCATCCCAAAATATTTTAAAACATGCTATTATCTTATCTTGTATTTTATCTTCCGATATAAAAATATAATTCAATTTTAAAAGTAATTTCTTAAGTTCGAACTTATACCTTAACTCTTCATTCCTTACGTTATGACCCTTTTCCTTGTCTTGGCTTTGAGATTTATTACACTTTTCTTCCTCTGTGTGCTCCGTAAAGACCTGACTGACTTCTCTCCTCTTATCCTTCTTGGACTGAGTTTTATATTGCAATGTGTGTGTTGGTTCATTAGGTTTCTCGTTTACATATTCCATAACATCTGACTGGAGTGAAATAGGTTCCGAACACATCACCGTGCCAGCAACTACACTACTATACGTTTGATTTTGTCTAACCAATTTTATGCTTGATGACAGATCTTTTGTAGTTCTGACTCCCTGATTTATCGTTCTTCGTTGCTCGAGGACAATTTGAAGGGCTTTTCGATATGGTACTTGTTTTTCACTCATAATTACCCTTATTTGCCTTTCTTTCAAATACAAAGGGCATTTTTTATCTAATACCAGGTGTGCTCCCTTACAATTAAGACATTTAATATTTTTTTCCTCGCAATTTTCGTGATTACCTCCACATTTAGGGCATATTTTCTTTTTAGAGGGGCAAAACCTAAAAATATGTCCAAACTGCCAGCAACCGGAGCACTGAGTCACGGGGAACGTATAAGCTTCAACTCTAAAGCGGCAGTCGTATGCATATACATAGGGTGGTAATGTATTGCTTTTAAAACAAATCCTAATAGATTCGCTGTCTACCCATTTGCCCTCTGTGTTTAAGCGTTTTAGCCGTTTGATAGCAATAATTTCTATTTCACATTTTATTATTTCTTGTAAGTCTTTATCACACAAATCAATGTCAACACCTTTAACAATGCCGTATGAAAATGACATTTCATTTATTTTTTGACATCTGTAACCCATGTCTGTAAGTTTTTGACATTCTAATAACTTATTAGAATCCTCTTGACCTTGAAATTGTATCAAAACCTTATTAAAACTTTTGTACTTAATTCTGGTAATGCCACTAATATTCTCCGATCTGAGCAACTTAGCAAGAGCCATCTGTTTAGGTAAACTATCCATGGATGTAACACATACCTCATATTTAGAACGTTCTTCTATTTGTTTACTATTTTTATTTTCATCTACCCTCTCAATATTCATAATTTCTGTAGAATCTCTTCGAATAAGCCGCTTTGGTCTCCTTCTCACAACAGTAATAAAGTCATCCTCTGTGCTACAATCATCTTCCCTTTCCTTCCTTTTTTCTGCGCTCACTTTTCCAGATTCTAAATTTTTTTCCAAAATAGCATTATTATTTAATGACCGCTCAAGTTCTTGTTGGCACTTATTTATAAATTCCGTGTCACTGGAATCCTCACCTTCCTTACTCTGGTCTCCCATTATACACCACAATAGTTAAAACAAAAAACTAATTAATAATATTGTAATACTCAGCACAAGATAACAACGCGCGCGTTCTGTACGCGTATCACCGGGCGAGTGATCGTTAGTGAGATATTTATTAAAATTTACACTTTAATCACTCGAAAAACGTAAGATTGCATGTTACAATGATAAACAAAAATATTGCAAATTGAAATATACTACTATAATTAACAAATAAATAATAAAGTTAATATTAAATAAAACATCCACAATATTTTGAGAAAGTTGCAGAATCTTCTTTAAAGTATATGCGTATATGCCTATTTACTACTATTTTAAGATAATTTAATACCTGAGTGACCTATGAAAAATTTTAGGCCATCAAAAGGTATTATGTGAAAAAATTGTAAATGCAAAAGATGTAGATCTTTTTATTACCTACAACTTTGCCATTTAACTTTTTTCCATAGGACTTGTAGTTTTGCAGGAAATTGAGATAAGCCATTTTTTCCCTTAACCCCCCCCCCCCCTCTCCCCCTTCCCGACCTCAGATCGCCCGTAATTTATTTTTCCTTTAATTTTTGTACTATTCTTCTCCTTTTACGATGGGTTTCATCCTACTATAATTTATTTTGTTTTCAAACATTAAAATCACTGGTCTAAAACTGGTCTACTGGTCTATATGTAATTTACAAACTATCATTATGGTTGCCATGCAAGTGTGTTATGCTTAACAACCTGTGAAGTTTTGACAGGAGATAAACAGTGATACATTTTGACATCTACGATTTATGTATTTTTATAATGACCTAGCTTTGGCCTTTATATCTCGATTATTGCAGTAAAAAGTAGCCTATGTCCTTTCCCAAGTCCAGTTCTATCTTCATACCCAATTTCATCAAAATCGGTTTAGTGGTTTAGGCGTGAAAGCGTAACAGACAGACAGAGTTACTTTCGCATTTATAATATTATTATTAGATTTTTCTTACTCAAGATTTTCTCTCGGTGTTTTATCCTTATTCCCGCTCTGAAACCTTCAGAGAAGAGGAAGTTCGGATTCCCTTGAATTTAAAAATACTGTGTCCCCTCTTGAAACAACTTTTCTAGACGTTTTATGAAACCTACTCCTTGTGCTTTAGCTTTATAATAACAGAACATTAACTCGTGAATTTCGTCTTTGGACCATTTTCTTCGTGCATCATTAGTATCTAGTGAACTTGTCATGGTCGACTCCGATGTACCGGCAGAACTGATGGGAGCGTCCCTGTTCTGCAAAGTATCATCAGCATCTCGGCTCAGGTCGGCTGTGGTATTTTCGAGATCCCCGACTCCCGCCCGCCTGTTCAGCAGGGAGCCACTGACGGTCCGTATGCTGTCACGCCCAGCGTCAGCTCCAGACGTGCCCCGGCGGTCACCCCCGGGAAGCGGCATTAAACGTTTTCTCTTATTATTTTTCTCCATTATGTTGGGGTTTGCCATTGCCTTTTTAGTCACCTGTATAGAAATTGCTTTTCAGGTGTCCGCCTCTCACGTGGCTTAGATGTTGAGCTCGGACATGGGGTTGGGCTTTCAGAGGCATATTATTATTATTATTCTCTTTATTTGATAATATTTACATATAAATTACATTTTTAAATATAAATATAAAAAATACATTTAAAAATATAAAAAATAGTAGACCACCGACTTCGGGTACAGGGACCAAGAAACCGGTGGTTAGGACTCCAAAGACAGGAACCTCCTCACTATACGTGCCGTGTCAAGGAGGACCGCCTTCTGCATCAGACCCTTGATCCAGCCGTCCAACATGAGCCTCTTAAGGTGTTGGTCGAGGCTCTTGGCTATCAAACCATGAACAGAAACGACTATCGGAACAATGATCGCCGAGTCGACATTCCACATATCGACAATCTCGTGAGATAAATCCAAATATTTTATTTGTTTTTCTTTTTCAACCTTCACGAGATTCTCGTCATGAGGAACAGCGATATCGATAATCATTGCGCGGCGCTGCGATAGATCTATCATCACAATATCAGGCTTATTGGCGACAATAGTCCTGTCTGTGATAATAGATCGATCCCAATATAATGTAGCACGACCATTCTCGAGAACTGGGTCGGGCACATAGCTGTAGTATGGCACCTCCAAATTTACAAGTTGGTATTTAAGGGCAAGTTGCTGATGTACAATCCTGGCTACTTGGTTGTGTCTGTGCAAATATTCACCGTTAGCAAGACGAGAACAACCAGAAATTATATGCCTGATAGATTCCCCGGGTCGGTGACATGCCCGACATATGTCAACCGTACCGTCCTTCAGTATATATTTCCGATAGTTATTCGTCATGATAACTTCGTCCATAATTGCACAAACAAAACCTTCGGTTTCTCCAAAGAGATCACCATACCGTAGCCAGGAAGTCGATGCTTTAAAGTCTATATCGGGCCCATTCAAAGCCCGATAAAACCGACCATGAAGCTCTTTGCCCTTCCATACCTCCTTGCGATCATCAGTACTAAGTACTACAGGTTTGCGCCAATTCTCTTTAGCCAGAGCGAGTGGAGTGAGTCCGTTATCCACTGCAACTACATTGCGATGCACCCCCATGTCGGTATTAAGAAAATATTCTCTGAGATTGTATATCTCGCGATTATGTAGGGTCTTGATATTTAAAAATCCACGACCCCCAAACTTTCGCGGGATGTACAATCTCATAACCGATGAACGTGGGTGGTGCATTCGGAATGCAGTCAGTAAGGTACGAACTCTCCTGTCAAGGGCATCTAATTCGGTCTGAGTCCATCTAAGTATACCAAAGGAATACATCAGAACCGGCATGACCCAACCATTGTAGGCTCGCACCTTGTTACCCCCTGACAAAAGACTTTTAAGGACTTTTTTCAGGCGGCCGAAGAAGCGTTCCCGCAACGTTTGCTTCACATCAGATTCTGGTATTCCCAAGGATTGTGAAAAACCTAGATATTTGTAGGTTTCGGTGGCAGAGAGAGACCTAAGTTTTGTTGAATCTGAAAGTTCTAATCCTTCAGATTCCACAATAACACCTTTCTTTACATACATGACTGCACACTTGTCCAAACCAAATTCCATTTTGATAGAATTACTAAAGTTTTCAGTAACCTTTAGTAACTCCATCAATTGTAATTTAGTGGGAGCCAGTAGTTTCAAATCATCCATGTAAAGCAGGTGTGATATAACCCGGTTACCTCTCTGCAACCTATAGCCTAACCCTGAACCCTCTAAGAGAGTGCTAAGAGGGTTCAAGGCCAGACAAAACCACAAGGGACTCAGACTGTCACCTTGAAAGATACCCCTCTCGATCTTTACAAATACGTCGCTTACCGCAGTTCGGCGGCATCCAGGATAGCAGAGGACTGTCCTCCATTGCCCCATACATGACTTCAAGAAGTTGCACAGAGTTGTATCAATTTTATACAACTCCAGCACCCTCAAAAGCCATGAATGGGGAACCGAGTCGTAAGCCTTCTTATTAATCTATCCAACATGTCGCCAAACCCTTACGATTACGACGTACTTGTTGGCTAATGGTCATATCAACGATAAGGAGCTCTTTAGTGCCACGGGTCCCACTTCTACATCCATTCTGAGAAACGGAAAGTATCGAATTATTATTTACATGTGTAGTAATTTTGAGTCTCAGAATAGATGTAAGAAGTTTGTATAAAGTTGGTAAACATGTAATGGGCCTAAAGTTTTTGGGATCCATGGCACTACCAGATTTATGGAGTAAATGGGTTATACCAGTTGTTAAAAATTGTGGTAATGAACCAGAATCCAATGCTGCCTGGAATTGAGATGCCAAACACCCATGCGAGCTTCGGAACCACTTAAGCCAAAAGTTGTGCAGACCGTCCGGACCAGGTGATTTCCAATTTGGCAATGAACGGACTGCACAACTTACATCATTATTATTATTATTATTATTATTATTATTTCTATTTAATTTTTACATCTCCCTGTACGGGGTAAAATTGCTGATTCCACGGGCCATAGCCAAATGTAATCAGGGCTTAAGTGATGGTGTATGTGGATGAAACTGAAGATGTGGTGAGAAATTTTCGAGTTAGTCTGCAGGTGTTTAACAGGACTGCTTTCTGGAGTAGGTGTAGTGAATGTTGGGGCATTTCTAAGATGTCTAAGCTATGTTGAAGGCTTTTAGGTATTACGCCAGTTGAAGATATTACTATTGGAACTATATGAATGTTTACTGCTCGCCACTGCCGTTTCAGTTCTATTGCCAGATCTTGGTATTTTGTGAGTTTTTCAGCTATTGTGGATTGGATGTTATGAGTGTTTGGTACTGCTACATCTATTAGATATACAGTTTTATTTACTTTGTCGTGAAGAGTGATGTCAGGTCGTTTGAAGTGAATAGTCTTATCTGTTATTATCGTTCTGTCCCAGTATACTTTGTGGTTGTTATTTTCTAACACTGTCTCCGGCTTGTATTTGTAATAGGCTGTCTTTTTGTCTATAAAGTGGTGTTTGTGGGCAATATGTTGATGTACTATGGCGGCTACTTGGTCATGTCTGTGTTTGTAGTCACTTTGAACTAGAGATTTGCAAGCTGATGTTATGTGTTGGATGGTTTCGGGGCATGCATGGCAACGTCTGCAAGCGTCTGAGGAAAGATTTTGTGCACGTATTATATATTTTTGATAGTTTCGGGTGTCGATGACTTGATCTTGGATGGCTATCATAAATGCTTCTGTCTCAGGAAATAGTTCTCCACGCTGCAGCCATGCGTTCAACGCAACTCTGTCGACGTTAGGTTGCTGCAGATCATGGCGATGTCTGCCATGAAGGGATTTCTGTTGCCATTGAGTAATTTTTTCTTTTAATTCTATAATGCGTTCATTGCATTGTTGGTTTCGGTCTGCTAAATTAAGAGGGGTAAGGTGTCTGTCGGCAAGCATTACAACTTCGTGTAGTGCAGAGTGTTGTGATCGTTGCTGAAAGTACAGTCTGAGTGATGTAATTTGTCTGTTGTGCAAATTGGACACATCTATTATGCCCCGTCCACCTTCTTCCCGCGGGAGGGTTATTCGTTGTACACAGGATCTAGGATGGTGTTTTCTGAAAGCTGTTAATGTTGTATTTATAGTGCGCTGCAGGTTTGTGAGTTCTGTCCTGGACCATCTTATTATACCGAAGGAGTAGACGAGAACAGGGACGGCATAATTATTAATTGCTTTGAATGTGTTACGCGAATTCAGTTGGGAACGGAGTATAATGTTAATTCTATGTTTGAATTTCTGTTTAAGGGTGTGTTTTGTTTCTTTCTGTTTAATTCGTCTGTCTTGTTGGAATCCTAAATATTTGTATGAATTATGAGATTCTAAGGGCTCAATTGTTTCTCCTGTCTGTAGTGTGTAGGCGCTGGTAGTAATTTTACCATTAATTACTGAAAATGTTTTACATTTATCAATTCCAAATTCCATGTGGATGTCGTTTGAAAAAGATTGTGTGATGTCTGCTAGATGGTGTAGTGACTCTGTGTTGTTCCCGTATAACTTTATGTCGTCCATGTACATGAGATGTGTAAGGTTCGTTTGTTTTTGTGGTGTAGTAATAGTGTAACCTAGTTGAGATTTATTTAACATGTAAGAAAGGGGATTAAGAGCTAGGCAAAACCATAGTGGGCTAAGCGCATCACCTTGAAAGATGCCTCGCCTTATGGGGATTTTTGGTGTTTCTGTGTTAAACTGCCCTTTGATATTTAATGTCGTAGTCCAGTGTTGCATTGAGTTTTGTAAAAAGTTTATTATTTTTGGATGAATTTTATAAAGTTGCAAGACATGAAGCAGCCAGCTATGTGGCACGGAGTCAAAGGCTTTTTTGTAGTCTATGTACATGGTGCTTATATTTTTCTTTTTCGAAATTGCTAATTTCATTGCCACTGAGTCTATTATTAACTGTTCTTTGCAACCTTGACTATTTTTACGGCATCCTTTCTGTTCTTCTGCAAGTATACCATTTTCGTTAGTGTGTTGATGGATTATTTCTGCAATGCATGCTGTCATTATTTTATAAAGTGTTTGTAAGCATGTAATAGGGCGATATATGGCTGGGTTCTGAAAATCTGAGTCTTTCATAATTATTATTATTATTATTATTATTATTCTCTTTATTTGATAATATTTACATATAAATTACATTTTTAAATATAAATATAAAAAATACATTTAAAAATATAAAAAATAGTAGACCACCGCCTTCGAGTACAGGGACCAAGAAACCGGTGGTTAGGGCTCCAAAGACAGGAACCTCCTCACTATACGTGCCGTGTCAAGGAGGACCGCCTTCTGCATCAGACCCTTAATCCAGCCGTCCAACGTGAGCCTCTTAAGGTGTTGGTCGAGGCTCTTGGCTATCAAACCATGAACAGAAACGACTATCGGAACAATGATCGCCGAATCGATATTCCACATATCGACAATCTCGTGAGATAAATCCAAATATTTTATTTGCTTTTCTTTTTCAACCTTCACGAGATTCTCGTCATGAGGAACAGCGATATCGATAATCATTGCGCGGCGCTGTGATCGATCTATCATCACAATATCAGGTTTATTGGCGACAATAGTCCTGTCTGTGATAATAGATCGATCCCAATATAATGTAGCACGACCATTCTCGAGAACTGGGTCGGGCACATACCTGTAGTATGGCACCTCCAAATTTACAAGTTGGTATTTAAGGGCAAGTTGCTGATGTACAATCCTGGCTACTTGGTTGTGTCTGTGCAAATATTCACCGTTAGCAAGACGAGAACAACCAGAAATAATATGCCTGATAGATTCCCCGGGTCGGTGACATGCCCGACATATGTCAACCGTACCGTCCTTCAGTATATATTTCCGATAGTTACTCGTCATGATAACTTCGTCCATAATTGCACAAACAAAACCTTCGGTTTCTCCAAAGAGATCACCATACCGTAGCCAGGAAGTCGATGCTTTAAAGTCTATATCGGGCCCGTTCAAAGCCCGATGAAACCGAACATGAAGCTCTTTGCCCTTCCATACCTCCTTGCGATCATCAGTACTAAGTACTACAGGTTTGCGCCAATTCTCTTTAGCCAGAGCGAGTGGAGTGAGTCCGTTATCCACTGCAACTACATTGCGATGCACCTCCATTTCGGTATTAAGAAAATATTCTCTGAGATTGTATATCTCGCGATTATGTAGGGTCTTGATATTTAAAAATCCACGACCCCCAAACTTTCGCGGGATGTACAATCTCATAACCGATGAACGTGGGTGGTGCATTCGGAATGCAGTCAGTAAGGTACGAACTCGCCTGTCAAGGGCATCTAGTTCGGTCTGAGTCCATCTAAGTATACCAAAGGAATACATCAGAACCGGCATGACCCAACCGTTGTAGGCTCGCACCTTGTTACCCCCTGACAAAAGACTTTTAAGGACTTTTTTCAGGCGGCCGAAGAAGCGTTCCCGCAACGTTTGCTTCACATCAGATTCTGGTATTCCCAAGGATTGTGAAAAGCCTAGATATTTGTAGGTTTCGGTGGCAGAGAGAGACCTAAGTTTTGTTGAATCTGAAAGTTCTAATCCTTCAGATTCTACAATAACACCTTTCTTTACATACATGACTGCACACTTGTCCAAACCAAATTCCATTTTGATAGAATTACTAAAGTTTTCAGTAACCTTTAGTAACTCCATCAATTGTAATTTAGTGGGAGCCAGTAGTTTCAAATCATCCATGTAAAGAAGGTGAGATATAGCCCGGCTACCTCTCTGCAACCTATAGCCTAACCCTGAACCCTCTAAGAGAGTGCTAAGAGGGTTCAAGGCCAGACAAAACCACAAGGGACTCAGACTGTCACCTTGAAAGATACCCCTCTCGATCTTTACAAATACGTCGCTTACCGCAGTTTGGCGGCATCCAGGATAGCGAAGGACTGTCCTCCATTGCCCCATACACGACTTCAAGAAGGTGCACAGAGTTGTATCAATTTTATACAACTCCAGCACCCTCAAAAGCCATGAATGGGGAACCGAGTCGTAAGCCTTCTTATAATCTATCCAACATGTCGCCAAACCCTTACGATTACGACGTACTTGTTGGCTAATGGTCATATCAACGATAAGGAGCTCTTTAGTGCCACGAGTCCCACTTCTACATCCATTCTGAGAAACGGAAAGTATCGAATTATTATTTACATGTGTAGTAATTTTGAGTCTCAGAATAGATGTAAGAAGTTTATATACAGTTGGTAAACATGTAATTGGCCTAAAGTTTTTGGGATCCATGGCACTACCAGATTTATGGAGTAAATGGGTTATACCAGTTGTTAAAAATTGTGGTAATGAACCAGAATCCAATGCTGCCTGGAATTGAGACGCCAAACACCCATGCGAGCTTCGGAACCACTTAAGCCAAAAGTTGTGCAGACCGTATGGACCAGGTGATTTCCAATTTGGTAATGAACGGACTGCACAACTTACATCATCTTTGTCAATAATGATTGGTTCCATAGTTGTTATGGACTCACATGAGTGTCTGACATCTCGCATCCAGTCACCATCTGTATGGGTGACAGGCACCGACCAGATACTACGCCAAAATTCATTTGTGGCATTTTCATCTGGCAAGTACCCATCGCGCTCACATGGATCCGGTTCTTCCCATTTCCGGTACACCCACTTCTCATTTCTTTGGAACATGCGATTCTGATAATACCGATTTCCACGTTTTTTGTACCGTCTTATCCTATTTGCCCATGCATAAACTTTTTGCTTCAAGAAGTCTATGCGCTCCGTGACACTAGACAAGTACTCTTGAGGACTGATGGTAGTCCCCAAGAATGCCTGTTTCACAAAGCGCATGACTCTCGGCCGCGTATTACCTGCCTGAAAAGCAGTTAATTTACCGATGAGTGTCCTAGTCTCAGTAATACGACGTTCTATTCTATACTGACAAGCTGGTAAAGTATTTTATTTTTTTATTATTATTATGTTGGTAAATTTTATATTTCTCAGCTTTTGCTGGTAATAATTTGTGACATTTACGGACTCAGTCAAGTAAATGCCACGGTATTTTATGAAAATTTAAGCATGTGCTTCTGTCATACTGTGAGTGTTTTCGTCTATTTGCAGAAACTTTCTGACGATTCTGCATGTGTTTAATATGGCAGCTTTTTGAAGGAGTATGTAGGTGTTGGGTTTCAGATCAAGGAGTTTCAGACTGTGGTGAATGTGTTTAGGGATAACTCCAGTAGTGGACAGAACTATAGGGACAATATATACTTTCTGTTGTTTCCAGATTCTTAATACTTCATCCTTAAGGTCCGTATATTTATGTACTTTTTCTGCAATTGTTTTTTGTAGGTTGTGAGTGTTTGGGATTGCTATATCAATTATGTAAGTAATTTTATTTATTTTATCTTGTACAGTTATATCAGGGCGGTTATAGTGTATTGTCTTGTCGGTCAGTATTGCACGGTCATAGTAAATTTTTTGGGTGCTATTTTCTAAGACTGCTTTAGGAGTATATTGGTAGTATGGCGTATGTGTATCTGGGATAAGTTTATGTTTAAGAGATAGTCTTTGGTGAATGATATTTGCCACTTGATTGTGTCTATGTGTGTAGTCAGTTTGTGCAAGATTAGGGCACGCTCCAGTAATATGTTGTATAGTTTCTGATTGGTTATGACATTTCCTACATCTATCGTCTGTTACTGTAGGGTCTTTGATAATATGTTTTCTGTGGTTTTTTGTGTTTATGATTTGGTCTTGGATTGCTATGATAAAGCCTTCAGTTTCTGGAAATAGGGAACCTAGAGTGAGCCATTTGTTTGAAGCTGTTTTGTCTATATGGGGTTGTTCAAGGTCTTGGGGGTGTCGGCCATGAAGTGCTTTCTTTTTCCATTGTTCTAGTTTACAGGTTTCATAATTATTCTCTGTGTTACCTATTTCTGTCTCTTGAGATAGATTTAGTGGAGTGTGATTTAGATCATTACTAACTATTGCTTTATGAATTTCACTATTGTTAGCTTTTTCGAAGAAAAATGATTTTAATTTTGATATTTGGGTGGTCCATAAGGTAAATATGTCGATAAGCCCCCTCCCTCCATCCTGTCTTTTGACTGTTACTCTTTCTATAGCCAATTTTGGATGTAGACAATTGTGTTTAGTAAGGATAGTTCTAGTGGATATTTGTATGTTATTTATATCTGTTTTAGTCCATTTTATAATACCAAAAGAGTAAGTTAATATGGGTATAGCGTATGTGTTTATTGCTTTTATTAAGCTTTTGCCAGCTAAATTACTTTTACTTAAAACATGTACCCTATGCTTATACTCATCTTTTAAAGCTATTTTTAATTTACTATAATCTATTCCTTTTGATTGATGATACCCTAAATATTTATATAGCTCATTCGGTTCCATAGCTGTAATTGTTTCATCACGAGACACTGCGTAATCGCCTGGCTGGATCTTTCCTTTAATTATGTGAATAGTTTTGCATTTATCTAACCCAAATTGCATGCTGATATCTGTACTAAATTTTGCTGTAGCGTCTATGAGTGCTTTCATTTCTTTTGCTGTTTTTGAATAAAGTTTTATGTCATCCATGTAAATTAAATGTGATATGCTAGTTTCAGTACTGTTATTCTTTAATCGATATCCAGCCTTGCAATTCTGCAGTATCTGTGATATAGGGTTTAGGGCGAGACAAAACCATAAAGGAATTAGGGAGTCACCTTGATATATACCTTTTTTTATTACTATTTCTCTACTAGTGATATTGTTTAGATGAAGTGTGGTTTTCCAGAGGGGCATTATGTTTTTTAAGAATTCTATTATAACAGGACTAAATTTGTATATTTTTAAAATGTGTAGTAACCAAGAGTGTGGAATGCTATCAAACGCTTTTTTATAATCTATATATGTACAGTGTAAATTTCTGTTATTAGTAGTTGCGTGTCTATGAATTAGAGAGTCGATAATAAGTTGCTCCTTACATCCCATATGCCCTCTTCTACATCCCTTTTGTTCTTCGGCAAGGATATTGTGCTGTTCTATGTGAGCAGTGAGTTTTTGAGTTATGGCTGATGTGAGAATTTTGTATATAGTGGGTAAACAAGTAATGGGTCTATATTGTGATGGTTGTGATGTGTATTGGCCTTTGGGCAGCATGTATGTTATACCTTTAGCTAAGAACGGTGGTGTGCTTTGTTGTCCGTGAATTATGCTTGTGAAATTTTTTGCTATGATTTTATGAAGTGCAGTAAATTTTTTGTACCAATAATTGTGTATTTTGTCTACTCCTGGTGATTTCCAGTTGTGAAGCCTACTTGTGACAAATTTTATATCAACTTCTGTAATCTCTTTGAATTCCATTTCATTTAAGTTTGCCCATTTTCTTTCTTCTTCGGTTATCCATTGTGTTTCCCCGTTATGATGTACTTCTGTCTCCCAGATCCCTGCCCAAAATTCTTCTAAGTCCTGTACTGCTGGGGTTTCAATATTATTATTGTTTGCTAGTTTTTCTTTATTTGTGTATAGGTTTCTATAGAAAGTTTTCTCATTGCTATGGAAGAGTTTATTATCATTTTTTCTTTGTAGTGCTTTTTTATATCTGGCTAGTCTATGTGATTTTAATGCTAACTTCTGTTTAAGTGTGTCTAGAACGTCCTCTGGTCTCTTTTTATTATTTTCATGGCTGCTGTGTTTTCGATAGTTGTATATTATTTTGTTTACTGTTTCCACTATCTTTTTTGACCTATTATTGTTCAAAAATTGTGTAAGTCTACCGATGTTGGTTCTAAGTTGTGTTATGTCTCTCTCTAGTCTATCTTGCCAGGCTGGTTTTATGTTACTGCGTTGGGGTATGGATTGTGGTTCAGTGTCATATCCAAGCTCTCGTGAAATTACTAGAGCACTACAATATATGAGTGTATGAATGTCAGTTAATTGTGACTCATCAGAGAAGAACTCGTGCAGTAAGGTACTGTTAAAGAAATTTGTTAATTTCGCAAGATACAAACTATATTTAAGTTTAGGAAGTCGGGGCCTGAGTGTAGGGTCTAAGCCTGCAAATTCAATTATAGCTGTCTGTAAGTGTTCTTTCAGTTTCTTTTCTGATGAGTCTAATAAGACATTAGACTGCAAAGTTTCTATTTCAGTTTCCATTAATAGCATTGTAGTTTCAGTTTGTCTTGATATATTAGTACAAAGTGGAGTTTGTGTATTGTGTATGTCACATTCAATGGTATTAAGGCAGTTGTAGGATGTTTGTGTATTTGTTAGTAGTGTTTGTCGTGAGGTTGGGTCCATAGTGTTGATTCTTTGCGAATTACTATCTGATTGTGATTGTAGGATGATATCTTCTTGTTCTAATTCTAACCTGACTTCTTCTTTAATTTGTTCTAATTTCTCATTTGTAAGCATTCTATTTCTGATAATGACTCTCCTTTGATCGGAAACTCGTTGTTCTGAAACTGTCACGGTAGGGTACTGTTTTAAAAAGTGTTCATGTAGTAATTTTCTGTATGTTGTCATGTCTGTTTCTAATTTAGTAATGCGGTAGTAGGTACGCATGATGAATATGTCGTGGATTGATCGTGAACTAATAAATCGTTACCGGAAATGTCGTGGATTGATGCTATGGTGCGACGGACAGCGCCATCTAAGAATTATTTCAGTGAATTAATAAATCGTCAACGGAAACGCAAGTGGCGCCCTCCCGCTTGGACACGATCGTCGGTAGAGGGGATGCAGCGGTGACTGGCGGGAAGATATGGCGGTGGTCATTCTACCTCGGACAGTCTTGGCATACGCCCAGTACCAACGCACGTGTCTGTTTCCATATTGTAAAAACTGTTGGTGAAATAAAGTTATTGTTGTGATTTAAATTATCTTTCGTTCGAGTATCCAAGTCAGTGCCCACATTTATCAAAAACTATGTCGGATCATGATGAAGACCCGATGTTTCGCATCTCGGCCACCCCTGATGCGACATCAGAAGTTGGGATTACCATGTGTTCAAGGCTGTCCGCTATCTAAATTATTTAAAGTATTTTGAGTGTTCTTTGTGTGCGTTTCATGTGTGTTTGTGGGGTCCCCCGCGACACAGGAATTTGTATTCCTAATGCGGGAGTTGTCTTTTTTTTTAAAAAAAAATCAGTATTCGTTGTTTCTTCATTCAAATCGATAAAGTTTTGGTCAAAAATAACTAACGGCAACAACAAGAAAAATAAAATGGAAAGTTAATTAAAGATGCCGGTAAATAGAAATCATAAATAGACATGTTGCCCATATCTGGTTTTGAGTAACAGTTGAAAACGAATTTAAATCGTTTTAGTTTTCAGGAATGTTGTTATACGTGTGTGTACATTAAAAAAAAAAAAAAAAAGTAAAAATAATGCGGGTACTTCACGCTCTGTTTCAGTGTGTTCGTGTGTATAACGCTTTCTTTCCAGCTAGTAAACATTGTGCCAAGCGATGGAATCTGCATCCGTGCTTTGTACGGGATCGACAGAGAGTGCAATGTGAAAGAGGTGCAATGCAGTTCACCAGTGTCGACACGGTAATCAACGAGGTTACTGAAAAGCTTGTGAGTTGTAATTAACGCTACACTGGTAAGATCGAATCATATTTCAAATCGAGTTTTGATTTATTTTTACGTAATTTTGGTTTGTGGTGTACGAAAGTAAACCGTGTGCGCAATTTAAAATGATAAAACGATCGATAACGCGTGTAAGAAATTGCTTAAGGCTGGTGTAAAGCTGTGGCTTAACAAAGGGGTTAATAGTCGTAATCAACAATTTATTGGGTTAACAATCGTAGTTGATTGAATTTTAAGACTAAATTCATGCTCTGTTTCTATCATGGTTTTAAATTGTGAATATTTTTTTGACGTGATGAAAACTATTTTTTATAACTACCCCACGGCATAATAAACTAGGCGTTCCTTATTACAATTACGCATTGTTTTGAGTGGGTGATGAATTAATAGCAGTGGTAATTATAGTGTCTGTCTAATGCAATGCTAACCTTTTAGTTAAAAGTAAAGTAACTCTTTAATCGATTTACGTAAAATCAAACAGGTTCACTAACGCACCAAGTATGCCAAGACATACCCACTACGTTGTGTGATTTGTTGAGTTATTTTAGAATGACAGAGACAATGTGTACACCAATACGAACAGGTAACCCATACTGCTAAGTATTGACAGCGGTAAAGACTGCGTTGTCTATCGATCTTAGTAGCAAGTCTACTTATCCACACTAATGCTATGGTTAGACATTACGGAAGATTTTAAAAACCCTTAAGTGCCAGGTTTTCAACGAACTTTTAAAGTTAAGTTTGCTAGACAGCAGTGTGTTGTTTGTGAGACGATTTATAAGGGTCAGGTTAGGCCGAGTTTATAAAAGGTTTAAGCACTAGTCAGTGCAAGAATGCTAAGTCGTGTTAGTCATCGGACAATTTCTGTAACTGGCTATCTATTTTGTGTTAAGTTTAATGGCCTTAAGTTTTGACTATGCGGGATGACGAGCAAAGGTTTGTAAAGACATTATTGAAAGCTTGACAAGTGATCTATTGCTGGTTATTTTAAATCGTTCCTTCCTCACAGTGTCTGAGTGTTTACAAACACTTGTGTACTACGGTGTCTTCTGAGTAAGTGGCTTATCTCCGTTGAGACTGGCCGCCGTGACAGAGATTAGTCATCATATTGTCGTTTTATTGCAGACTAGTGACGGTAATCGTAAGCAGCCTAATGCCTATCACAGCATCTTCTCGCTGTCTACGCGAGCTGAGCGCGTGCTGTGATCTGCTGTCTGCCACTGCCTGGTGAGGTGCGGATCTCCGGTCTACTCGCCGCCTGCTGAGGTGCGGACCTGCGGTCTTCACGCCGCTCCGTGAGATGTGCCCTGCGGTGTGCGCGTCGTCTGCGTGACACGCAGCATACGGCCGGATCACGCTGTGCGCGAGGCGCAACCTGCTGGCTACTCACTGTCTGAGGGAAGTAAAACCTTTGTTCTGTTCTCCATCTAGCAATTGAACGCTGGATGTGTGCTCAGCCTTCTTCGAGAGAAGTGAGTGTCACCAGTGGTGCTAATGTGTTTAGGCCTTAGAGAGAGCACATACGAAAGTATGGATCTGTTTTTACAGCTTTGCTCTCAGGAAAAAGTTTTTATTTGTCACACATTCATAGTTAGCAATCCTTAAGATCTATGATATGTATGCGTGAAAACGACAAGCAAACTTTTGGCCTCTGTCATGTAGCAGTATATGGCGGGTGATGGAAGTCCTTTATTTTTATTGGTGTTGAGTCTGAAGCTATTTAACACTTAGAGACAGACCCTTGTCTGTGGGCGCTTGAATGCACGCTTGCACCCATGAGTAAAAAAAAAAAAAAATTTAAGGTCATTTTCCTTTCATTCCTTCAAAGTATATGGTTCAGATTCTAACACGAAACTGGGTACATTACTTCAATGTTCTCGTTGCTTATTTCGGAACATGAGCTAAATGATAATTATCAGGTAGGCGAACTTGGGTGGTGTTCTGGGTGCTGTATCACTCTAGGGTGTCTCATCACGGATGACACGGGTTGTCATAGTGACAGCTATCTATTAAGGCCCTTAACTGTAACCGTCCCTTTAAATACGCTCATGATAAGTTGCAAAAAAATTCCGGATTACCGGAACATAACTGACGAGATCGATGTAGAACAAGGTAGTTGTGATTTTGAGGAGTGTTAAACTTAAGTTTGCATGATGGTTGGACCGTACTATAGGTTGTCGTGTGGACTCCTGGGTAGAGTCCTGGGTAGACTCGGCGTTCCCATGTGGGGTTCGCACAAGGATGAGTAACTGGAGGTTACTGTTCTCTGGTATAGCAAAATAATCACATGTAGAGCTTAAGTATTTTGGTTTGCCTAGTACGATTGATGTCTCTAGTGAGAGAGACAACGTGATAATCAAGTCAGTTGTGTTTTGAGTGTATCGATTATTGTTTTTGCAATTATTTGATGAGAAAATCGTTGGTTTGATGTTAAGGATTTTGAAATTGTCTTGATTTGCTGGTGCGATGTCACGAGAGACAGAGCTATGTGATGCTGCTTATTGAATTTTGTTTCAGAGTAACACACAGAGACGTGTCCCGTAGGATGGCCGTGTTGGAATAAATCAAACGAAGTTTCAGTCGGCAACGGTGAAATGTCACAACTGCGACGCGGCAACGCCGTACATTTCGCAACGAAATGTCTACGTGGCAACAGTGGAGGAGCTGGCGCGGCAGGAGGCGCAAGCAGTTCCAAAGCAGCGCCTGCAGCAGCGGCGAGCAACGCAATTCCAGCGGTACGCTGATGATCACTGGTGGGTCATATTCATTTTATTACGATTCTGGTGCCGAATGCTCTCTCATCAAAGATTTTGTTGCGTCAAAGCTTAGTGGCAAGCGGGTAAATAACACTGTCAATTTGACAGGTATCGATCATGGTAGTGTGAAAAGTACCCTACAAATTACGAGACTAGTCGTGACCGCTCTTGGCAGGACGCTTTAAGAGGTTCAGTTGGCTATTAACTCTACTATTAATGGGGTGACTAAATCTAGCCCTCTCGGGTTGATGATAGGAAAAGTAGCACGGCCACTTGGTTTAGTGACTGCTGATGATGATGTGAGTGACGTTAATTTAGATGAGATTAGAGAGCAAGCGACACAGAATAATGAGAAAAAGGCCAATTATGATAAAAATCGATTTGATCAAAGTACGGCTCAGGTTTCTAAGCTAGCGATCAATGATTGTGTTTTGATTGAAAACGAGGAAAGGAATCAAACAATCCAGGTCCATTTAAGATTATTCATGTAGGGGGACAGATACTTACCAAAGGCGCTTGACTCTAAGCGAACGTACAAATAATCATGGGGGGGTACCCATGATCGTGTGAGAAAGATCCCCGATCACCAAGTTCCTCGAGAACTAGATGTCACAGTTGTAAGAATGGCTTGTATACTCATACTCGAAATCTACACGGAATCGCTGGTGCGATTTCTGTCTGTGTTGGTGCACGGAACGTTTCATGTGTTGGAGCACATGTTGCGTGAGATCTCTGAGAGTCGTTGGTGCGATTCTTGTCCGTGTTGGTACACGGAGCGTTTCATGTGTTGGAGCAGATGTTGCGTGAGATCTTTGAGAGTCGTTGGGGCGATTCTTGTCCGTGTTGGTGCGCGGAGCCCCTCATGTGTGGAGCATATGTGGCGGCAGATCCGTAACAAATCGTTGGTGCGATGATAGTGAAAGATTCAGGAGTTGAGTATGCATTGCTTATGAATTATGGTAAAGAATAACAGAACTGTTAGAATTACCTGTTTGGTAATTTTGACTTGTTGGTCGGATCTTTTGCAATGAATGATATTGTGCAGGGAGCACTGTTTATGTAAACTTAATTATTTTAAGTCATGAAAGTTGACGATTGTACCTAGATTTAGGAGAAACTAAGTACCAATGAGAAACTGCTACCTTTAGTTCTATTGGCAGGATAGCCGAGCCAGTTTACTCCGAGTATATTTTGTCCACAGGTACTACACCCGAGGACGGGTGCTAGTCAGAGATGGCCGTGTCGTGGATTGATCGTGAACTAATAAATCGTTACCGGAAATGTCGTGGATTGATGCTATGGTGCGACGGACAGCGCCATCTAAGAATTATTTCAGTGAATTAATAAATCGTCAACGGAAACGCAAGTGGCGCCCTCCCGCTTGGACACGATCGTCGGTAGAGGGGATGCAGCGGTGACTGGCGGGAAGATATGGCGGTGGTCATTCTACCTCGGACAGTCTTGGCATACGCCCAGTACCAACGCACGTGTCTGTTTCCATATTGTAAAAACTGTTGGTGAAATAAAGTTATTGTTGTGATTTAAATTATCTTTCGTTCGAGTATCCAAGTCAGTGCCCACATTTATCAAAAACTATGTCGGATCATGATGAAGACCCGATGTTTCGCATCTCGGCCACCCCTGATGCGACAAATATATTAATATCTTCTGTCCATTTCATGCGTACACGTGTTTTCCCAGTCTTAGTGGACGCAGGTAATAGGGTATTCACCCCCTGCGCAACATCTAAGGCCGGTGTGTCTATGGGTGTTGGTGTTCTTGTAGAGAATTCTGATGGAGTATATGATAATGTTGATGGACTATAAGGTTCTTCTCGTGAGCTACTATTGTCGCTAATGTCGTCAGTCTGTCGGTCAGAATATAAGTCGGCTGTAGCATTTTCGGGTAACCCGGAGGGAGCCCGCCTACTCAGCTCAACTCCGCCGACGGTTCGTATGCTGTCACACCCAGCGTCAGCTCCAGGTGTGCCTCGGCGATTGCCCCCGAGCAGCGGCCCTATACGTTTACTTTTTAAGCGCGTCTCCATATTTAATGGGTTGCCAGAGCCATGTTAGCCGTGCCAGTAATTTTATATCACGTGTCCGCCCCCTACGTGAATCTGATGGTCGATTCGGACGTATGGTTGGAACTTGAGGGGGCTTATTATTATTATTATTATTATCGGGATTGTTCTTTTTTCTCAGCTCTAAGGCTTGTTTTTGCTACATTTACGGGCCAAAGCCAAGTAAATACAGCGTGTGGTGAATTTTATGTAGATACTGTACTTTCGTCTGACTGCATGAATTTCCTAACGATTCTGCATGTGTTTAGGATGGCTGCTTTCTGCAGATTGATATAAAGGGATTCTTCTAAATCTATTACTTTTAGGCTATGGAGGAGATGGTTAGGGATAACACCTGTCGTGGAAAGAACGATAGGAACAATATAAACCTTATCTTGTCTCCAAATTCTTGTAACTTCTTCTTTGAGCTCAACGTATTTGCTTATTTTTTCAGCGATTGTCTTTTGTAGGTTATGGGTGTTGGGAACTGCAATGTCTATAAGGTAAGTGATTTTTCTTATTTTGTCCTGTAAGGTTATGTCTGGTCTATTATAATGGATGGTCCTATCTGTAAGTATAGCGCGATCGTAATACAATTTATGTGTGTCATTTTCTAGGATAGTTTGTGGCGCGTACTTATAGTAGGGAGTGCTAGTGTTTTGTATGAGACTGTGTTTGAGTGCTAGTTTTTGATGGACGATGTTTGCAACCTGGTTGTGCCTGTGAGTGTAGTCTGTCTGTGTGAGGGTTATGCATGCTCCTGTTATGTGTTGTATGGTTTCTGATTGAGTGTGGCATCTGCGACATTTGTCGTCTGTGATAGTATTGTCTTTAATGATAAATTTTCTGTAGTTTTTGGTGTTGATGATTTGATCTTGTATTGCTATGATAAAGCCTTCGGTTTCAGGAAAAAGGTTTCCTAGTTTAAGCCATTTGTTTGATGCTAATTTGTTTATGTGGGACTGCTCTAGGTCATGAGGGTGTCTACCGTGAAGGACTTTCTTTTTCCAGTTTTCAATTTTTAGGTCTTGCGGGTCTATGGTGTTACTGTCTTGTGTATTTTGTTCATTTAAGTTCAGCGGGGTGTAATTATAGTCATTTAAGGTAATAGCTTTGTGCATGTTACTTGTTCGAGATTTGGTGTAGAAAAATGTTTTTAGTTTAATGATTTGTTTCTGCCAAAGGTGATGTATGTCGATTAGGCCTCTCCCTCCATTTTGTCTTTTGATTGTGAGTCGTTCGATCGCAGATTTAGGGTGTAAGTTATTGTGTTTTGTGAGTGTTGTGCGTGTGGTTCTTTCTAATTGTTCGATGTCTGTTTTTGACCATTTTATTATTCCGAATGAGTATGTTAATATTGGTACGGCAAAGGTATTCAAGGCTTTTATTAGATGTTTTCCAGATAGCTGTGTTTTGCAAATTGCGTTAATTCTTCTCCGATATTCTGTATTTAGTGTTTGTTTAATTGCTGTGTGGTCGAGTCCTTTAAGTTGCTTGTATCCTAAATATTTGTATAGATCTGATGGTTCCATAGCTGCTATTGTGTCGGTGTCGCTGACAGCATAGTTGCCAGGCTTTACCTTTCCTTTTATAATATGCAATGTCCTACACTTATCTAAACCAAATTTCATATTAATATCTTGACTAAATTTTGTTGTTGTTTCTATTAGAGTTTTCATTTCTTTTTCGGTTTTAGCATATAATTTAATGTCATCCATATATATGAGATGCGAGATAACAGTTTCATCGGTATTGTTTTTAAAATTATATCCAGCCCGGCACCGATTGAGTAAGTGAGACAAGGGGTTCAGGGCGAGACAAAACCAAAGTGGACTCAAGGAATCCCCCTGGTATATACCCTTCCTAATATGTATCTGTCTAGTCATGAGAGAGATGAGTCCATTATTTATATGAAGTGTGGTTTTCCAATGTGTCATTACTATACGCAAGAAGTTTATTATTTTCGAATTAATTTTATATATTTGTAGGATTTGTATTAGCCAAGAGTGTGGAATGCTATCGAAAGCTTTTTGGTAATCTACATAAGTACAGTGTAAGTTTCTATTTTTTGTGGTGGCATGTTTATGGATAGTAGAGTCTATAACTAACTGTTCTTTGCAACCCATGTGGCCTCTCCTGCATCCCTTCTGCTCCTCTGCTATCATGTTGTGGTGTTCAATGTGTGAGCTAATTTTATTAGTTATTGCTGATGTAAGTATTTTATAAATTGTGGGTAGGCATGTGATTGGTCTGTATTGGGAAGGTTCTGATGTGTATTTGGTCTTCGGTAGCATGTATGTTATTCCTGTGGCAATGAATTCGGGTATGTTCTGTTCTCCTAATACTATTTCTGTTAAAGTTTTTGCTATAGATTTGTGTAATACCGTTAACTTTTTATACCAGAAATTTTGTATTTTGTCTATACCCGGTGACTTCCAATTATGTAATCTAGATGTTAAATATGTAATTTCAGATTCTGTTATCTCTTTAAAGTCCATTTCATCTATTGCACTCCATTTTGTTTCTTCTTCTGTAATCCAGTTTGCTTTTTCATTGTGTTGTGCTTGTTCTTCCCATATGTTGGACCAGAATGTTTCTAGGTGTTCTTTTGTTGGTGTATCTGTATTGCTTGTTATTGTTGTATCGGTGTGTGTTTTCTGTATGCTTCTGTAAAATACTTTCTCATTCATTGCAAATGTTGCATTATCATTTTTACGCTGTTGAGCTTTCAAATATCTCCTAAGCCTATGTACTTTAAGAGCTAATTTCTGTTTTAAGGTATCCAAAAAGTCCTCAGGTTTCCTATTATTAGTTTCATGTCTAGTGTGATTAGAATAATTTTTAAATATGGTTTCAACTCTCTTAACTACTTTATTTGATCTGATGCCGTTGATATAATGTGTAAGTCTACCACAGTCCGCTCTTAAATTTTCAATATCTTTTTCTAGTCTCTGTTGCCATGCTGGTTTGACAATACGATTTGTTCTTGTAGTTAGTGTGTGGTTCGTGATTTTAAAATTGAGTTCTTCAGATATAACTACCGCTGTGCAATATATGAGTAAATGTATGTCTATAAGTTGTGTGTCATCAGATATAAATTGTATGAGTATATTTTCATTAAATAAATTAACTAAACGAAATAGGTTAGGGGTGTATTTCAGTTTAGGCAGTTTTGGCCGGGCTGCTGGATCCATCCCAGAGTATTGTGTTATTGTTGTTCTAAATTTGTTATGTATTTCTTGGATATACGTATCTGTGGTTAAGTTTTGATCTGCGACAGCTAAGGTCTCGATATCGTTTTCGAGCGTTAGGGTTAAATATTCGGTTTGTGTGGATGTGTGTGCTGTTTGCGTGTAAGCTTGCGATTGGTTGTATGTTAGTGATTGATTATTAGTATGTAATTGAGTGAGCGATTGTGGTTGTTCTTGCACAATATTTACGTTTGTGTTTTGTGATAGTATGATAGTGCTTGTGTCTGCATAGTTTTCTGATTCTTGTTGTAATTGTGTGCGTACTTCTTCTTTTAGCTGATCTAATTCGACTTGTGATAAAAGTTTATTCCTAACTATAGTTCTTCGTTGATCTGAAATCCTTTGTTCTGAAACTGAAATCTCAGGATATTGACGTGAAAAACGTTCATGCAGTTGTTGTCTGTAAGTGGTCATGTCGGTCTCTAATTTTGTTATGTATAGATAAGTTCGCATGATGAATAGGTTAACTTCTTTGCTCCATCTCATGCGAACTCTTGTTTTTCCAGCCTTGGTGGACGCGGGTAAGAAGGTAGATACCTCCCGCGCAACATTCAAGGCCGGAGTAGGTGAAACTGTATTAAAACTAGCTATAGGGGGTGATGATGGTGAAGATGGTATTGATGGTGACGAGGGTGCGTACGATACTGTACTTGGACTATATGGTTCTACAGGGGTGTCTGTCCTGTTTGTCAGTCTGTCATCATCATCGTTAGCTTCGGCGTTTACTTTTTAAGCGCGTCTCCATATTTAATGGGTTGCCAGAGCCATGTTAGCCGTGCCAGTAATTTTATATCACGTGTCCGCCCCCTACGTGAATCTGATGGTCGATTCGGACGTATGGTTGGAACTTGAGGGGGCTTATTATTATTATTATTATTATTATTATTATTATATTATTATATTATTATTAGTAGGGATTATCTATACATTGCTGCGATCTAATGCAGGAGGTCATAGAACGATTGCAATAGAACTCTAGTGATCAAGATTCTACAAACTGTGTAAAAGCATTTTGTACTGCCTCCTGGGAAGAAAATTTTACTAAATTAACTCTTCTTTTCTCTTCGGAAACCCTTTTTTGCAACACACATTAATCCAATTTTCTAATGCCTTTTCCTCTCCTTCGGTCAATATAGTAGCAGGACCTGGTCGAGAATTATGATCAGGATTTTTGATGTGATAAATTAATGTAGTTCATGGCACTTCCAAAGTTTTAGCCGCAAGTTTTTGCCTCATACCATTACGTATTATAGCCGGTAAGGCTTTTATAAAGATTTATTGATATTTTTCTCCCTCTTTATCTTACCTTTAGTTTTTTCCTACGTCTTTGATCTATTGCAATTTGGTTTCATTTTGGAGCGCAACGATTCTTGGACGCATTGATACTAAGATACATATAATTGGCATTTTACCATTTATTAACACAACTTTATACCATTTTTCGAAACCGTGTCAGCATTTGGAATGGCTATATATAGCAGCTTTGTTTATTATTTACTCACATATTAAACCTTATCTGAAGCTAAAATAAATTACAAAATCGTCATAAACAAAACCACAAAAAAGCTAATTATTGACATGTATGTCGAAAATTTGGTATTTCTCATTTTGTGCATACCAAATATCAACATCATCTATTAAATTAAGTCAATGAACAAAACTGCAAGTTCAATAGTAAAAATATATTCTCTTCTTTAAGATAATTTAGTAGATAATCAAAATCAACAAAATGAACACTCGAAACTATCCTATCTATTAATGGGTTGGACCCCACACGTATGGGTTTGATGAAAAATGTTTTTTTTTAGTTTCAGTTCCAAGTATGGGGATCCCCAAAATTTATTGTTTTTTTTTCTATTATTATGTGAAAATCATAATGCGGTTCACAGAATACATCTACTTACCAAGTTTCAATAGTATCGGAAAAAAGTGGCTGTGACATACGGACGGACAGACAGACAGACACACATGACGAATCGATAAGGGTTCCGTTTTTTGTCATTTGGCTACGGAACCTAAAAACAACCATATTCCTGAAGTTTGGAAAGCGATTTACTACTAAACCTTTAAAATAATTTTATTATTATAGACACATTACATAGTATCCTTTAGATTATATTATCTACAAAGTAAAATTTTCAAACAGTTCATAGCTTAAGTAAGGTAGGCAGCGTTTTTAACAATGTAAAAATATATATGTAGCAATTAGTAACTTACTCATATAACTACAAAAAATTATAAAATCAATCTTTTTAGCAAAAACTTGAACTGCTGAAAGTACTGAAAAGCTGAAAATATTAATATAATATTACTTAACCTTTATTCCTAATTTCTTAAACTAGTGTAAGCATACCATATTTTAGCTAGAAAGTTTTTAGCGTAAGATGTGTAACTGTCTCCGAAATATGTTCTTGGTGTATAAAAAAGATACGTAGAGCTATTTTATTTAATCACACCATTATTACAAAGCTGTAGCTAGATAATATTAGTTTTGTACTGAAGCCACATTATATGCCACAATTTTATTATAAAAATAGTCAAATTCATCATCATGGAGGTAAACAGGGTTTTTTTTGATAGGTAGTTAAAACACATTAAGACTGCACTTCACTTGAAGCTTTATTTTTTGTGTGCTGCATTAAATAAACATGTTGTTAAGGAAAGTATTTTCAACTTGGGTGTTACTTCAAGTCTATGGTTGCATGAAATGTAAACTCCGGACTTGTACGGTTAAGTTCTGAATACCTTCCATAGTGTTTAAGATAATAACAGACACACATAACATTGACATAAGCAAAAAAGATAAAATAGAATGAAAGTGGCTAGAGTACTTATGAATAAAACAGTAATTCACAACGCTGTCTCTCTTTCAGTTTATAACTGAAGGCTTTTAAGTTTATATGCTTTTTTGCATTAATAATACATCAAAGACTGATTTTGTCTTCATCGTAAGGTCTATTGAAAACTGAATGGTAGTCTTATTAAATAAATCAATATGACTACTAATAAAAAACAAGAAATAACTCAGTACTCTCATTTGACGTCAAAACGTCTTATATTTCGATGATCGCCGGCTGCCAGCATGAAAAGTATCATGTTCCGCCTGAGTCGAATGCAAGCAAGCAAGCCAAAAATAAAAGAATTAGCCAAAAACTAATTTTCTGCTGTATCCATAGAATGCATTTTGAGTGTGACAGAGCTAGGGTGAACCCCGAAAGGCGACTTGTGGCCGCAGCACACGGCTACGCAAAAAAATTTACGAGTGTAGTTACACTATCCGCGCTGGATGCAACGTAAGAAGCAAGCCCGAGAGTACAATTTGAGGAATGCAAGTTTTAATGTTAGTACTATGAGAAAGCGAGAAAGCTAGCAGATGTTTTGAAAAGAAGAAGTATAAACGTGGCATGCTTACATTTTATTAATAGGTGAATAGGAACTTTTGATGGGTAGAGATTTTAATGGACATGTGGAAATAACGAATATCTCCCCGAAGCTAAACTAATTCCGCTTTTTAATTATGAACCAATAAACTATTTTAGCTTTTTAAATTTAAAGATATTCTGTTTAAAATTTGAAGAAGTTATAAGCAAAATAGTTCGTCTAATTGTTAATCGATGCAAAAGAATTCGTCTATCGGTGAGTTAAATAAGATTATTCCTTCTTTGTACAATTATGTCGCTTAATTTAATTTTATAGAAGTAGTTCTGTGTCATTTGACAAGTGACACAGTATAAATTCTGAAAATATCAGTTATTTTCACCGGATTTTACACCGCTAAGGAGAACATACATGTACAAAAGAAAAAGAGACTTCCGATTAGTGGCATAGTATCATTTGGGTTGACGAGTCCAAATTTGAAGTGACAGTAGGCCATGAAAGAGGCATTAGCATTTCATACTGATTGTCTCAAAAGCAAGAGAAGTTTCCGGTTTTTTAAGATATGGGGCTGCATAACTGCACCAGGTGTTGGTGGTATGCAATTTGTGGATGGTTCTATCAATGCTGTGAGATATCAAAACACACAAGATTTCTTTATTTTTCAACAGTATGGTGCTTCCTGGCATACTGCAGGTAAAGATGGTAAAACAAATTATTGAAATGAATGCATGGCCAGTTGAGTCGGTGGATGTATGTTGGGATGAAATGGCAAATTATATACGTAAGACAGCAGGAGAAGTATCTATTTATATGGAGACGATAAACAAAACATAATTGAAAGAGAGATATGGTGGTGGAATAATGAGGGACAACAGTCTTGAATAATGAAAAGCGGATGGAGAGAGTTAAGGATATCATAATGAAAGATAATAAAAACAAAAAGAAGTAGGCAAAAAATAAGTAGCAGTAGCCAGAGCTCATGCTCTATGTAAGAAATATGAATATTAACATAGTGATGAAACAAAACTCTACCGCATTACGAAAATAAAGGAAGGAAAGAGCATGTGATATGTATGAAAGGTGAAGATGGGTAGTTTTTGGTTAAAGATGAAGATATGGGATCTACCAATAAGAACGTCCTGGTTTAAAAATTGAATAAAACACATTTTTTTTTATGAAAAATGCATCCAATTAATTTATTTGATAGATAGTTTTATGCAATTCATGTTTTAAATAATATATCGGCCAAATGACCACTGCGGCTCCTTTTGCAGACGGTCACTCACTCACGCCAATTTTCGATGACGCGTTGGTTTTTAGGTCACGAATTGTAGCTGGATTATTGCTGTACACTTTAGATTTGACGTAACCCCAAAGAAAATTATCTAAAGGTGTTAAATCACACGATCTTGGTGGCCAACTGATCGGTCCATTTCTCGAAATTAGCGACTCACCCAACTTTCCACGCAATAATGCCATGTTCACTCGTATAATGTGAAGTGGTGCACCGTTTTGTTGAAAATAAAGGTCGTCTGCATCAACATCATCAAATTTCGGAAATAAATATGCGGTTAACATCGAGTTATAGCGCTCGCTATTCACAGTAACAGAGTTTCCTTCGTCACTTTCAAAGAAGTACGGACCAATGATTCCATCGTACCATAAACCGCACCAAACTGTTATTTTTTGCGGATGCAATGGTGATTCATGAACCACAGGTGGATTTCACTCACACCAATAGAAATGGGCCTTATCTGAGAAGATGATTTTGCGATGAAAATCGTCATCGGCTTCCATCACTTCCAGTGCATAATCGGCAAATTCACGACGGATACGATGGTAGGATGGCTTCAATTCTTGTGCCAAAACAATTTTGTATGGATGTAGGCTCAAATCCAACCGCAAAATACGTCAGGTGGTTATTGGAGACAGCTCCAACTCTTGTGAACGGCGTTGAACTGATCGATATGAATTTGCATCAACACTGGCCTGAACGGCTGCGATATTCTCTTCACTACGGGCATTTCTTTGTCTCACAGGTACAGCAGTATTGTGGAGAGTGATTTCACAGGCAAATTTTGTTATTATGTGATTTATAGCGCGCACAGAAGGAGCACTATGACGACCTTTTTTTGCACGAAGCGCTCTTACTGTAGCGGTAGGAGAACGCGAATTACGTAATAATTTTGGTCAATTTCCAAGCGTTGGTTTAAAGTGAAACGTGACATGATAGAATGGCAAACCTTACTGAAAACAAATGTCAAGAAACGTCAAAGATCCATCATCAAACATGGCCGCTATGAGCTGTCAAAACCAGGTCATCCCTATTGGTAGACTCTTTATAAAAGACCGATGGAAAAAAAAACTCCCAAAAACTTATGAATGAAGGGAATTAATGGAGAGGAGTGCTGAAAGATGTGAATATAAATGACGGGTTAGTAAACTTGATTAGTATAAATAAAGCCAGAGCGGTAGTACGAAGTGTGAAAAAATAAAAAAGCAGTCGGTCCTGTCTGTATACCAATGAAAGTTTGGAAGTTACAAATGGATGATAATAGTTAAATGGATGGCAGAGGCAGAACCAAAACGGAGTACATTTTCTGCGATTTCGGCGGTCTCTCCAGCCCTGAAAAAATTACGCTGAATGGGACATTAATAACAGACTGTTCTAATTTCAACTCCTTCCTACAATGTGACGGAAAGATCGATCGAACTTTACAGCATCCAATCAATACAGGATGGATGAAGTGGCGGCAGGTAACGGATCTCCGTTAATCTGTGATCCTAGTTTCCCCTTAAAACTAAAAGGACAGGTCTATAAAATATCATTAGACCTGCCGTCCTACATGGTTATGAAAGTTGGTCCATTAATAAAGTGGATGAGAGACGCCCGAACGTTGCTGAAATGCGAATGCTAAGATAGTTGTCTGACTTGAATGGACAAGGTCAGAAATGAATACATACTAGGAAGTCTCAAAGTAGAGGATAAACCTAATGAAAAGTTAAGAAGTAATAAGTTGTCTTGGTATGGACATGTTATGTTGAGGGATAAGAAAAATGTGGCGAGGAAAATGTTGGATATGGAAATTGAAGGTTACATGGCAAGAGGAAGACAAAAGTAAAGGTGGATGGATCGTGTAAATGATAGAGCTAGGAACTTACCAATGAAATGATGAGTGATGGTAGACTGGAAGGATATAACATATTACGCCAAACCTTAATAAAATTATGATAAGGCCAGGCAAATGATGATGATGATGAATTAATAAACAATGCACAAAAAATTTGTTTATACCTTATATTAAAGTGTGTATTAAAATTGAACACACACGAAATCACATTCCAATGATTCAGCTTATCACTAAAGAACGTCACAAGTAAGTAAGTATGGAACCCGTCCAAAAATATGTCATGTTTTTTTTAAACAAAGAAATTAAAGATTTAATTAAATGTGCTATCATTTGTGTGATTCTTTGAAGATACAAAATTAATAGTAATAAAGTAGAATAAAGTAAACTAACATTTGGTTTTTATTATTTACATTCATATTCCGTCTATAATCTACTTTTAAAAAGTTTATTTAGAAACTAAGTGCAAAATTTAATGTGGTTCTTATTTGATAAATATACTGCAGCCCCAACGTAACCTAATTACGCCTAACCGATAAACTCATGCCAGGGAATAAGCCAGAATTTTTAAGGTTTCTATTCGTATAAGCAGCATTTCTATACGTATAGGGCAAGATTGATCACAAAAATATCAGCGCAGCCTAAGTAAAATACATCAGTATGAAAGAAAGTGAAAGAAACGTAGGTGAGAAATGTTATGTATAAAATCAACTTAGAAATTTAGTTTCATTTCTATTATGTACACACAATCGTATTAATCGATATTCGAATCATCACCTTTTTAGCCTTTTTTCCTAATATTATTTGGGGTCGGCTACTAGTTTGACCAGTTTTACTTGAATATCAGTTTTTACACAGAGTGACTGGTATCGGACCTCCATTACCCTGAGGGAGAACTTCAAGTCGATCTTTGAACTAGTTGTCAGTACATTTGAAGGCACTGACTTCCCAATAACTGATTTATAAATAATTAATTCAATAAATAAATAAAAAATCTTTGAACTCAATTCTAAAAGTCAACATGCCAAAGGTATTTATATTAAGTCGACGTGTATCAAATAACATACCATACGAAACATAAAAGAAAACCGTTTGCTAAAGATAGGAGAAACGATTTATAACTGCTTGGTTCCATTTTTATATGAAACTGTATGTATATTGTCAAGTTTTAATGAAAAACGTTAGTACGCAGCCACTGCTATTTTGTTGTCAGTGATCGATAGTAAGCGAGTAAGACTTTGAACTGTTCAAAATTTCAAGAACATCTAAAATATTTCTAGAATATTTGACAACTGATTTGATTATTGGTTATTAAGGCAGGCAAAGTACAACTACACCATAATATTATACTTATCGTAGGGACAGCCGTAATGTATTTTTTTGGCTTAAATAAAAAAAAATCGAGAACACCATTTCTGACATATATCAAAGTTATTGGTTTAGAAGAGATTCAGATGTGATTGGTTTGGGTTTATTTGTTAGTTAGTTGGAGGCTTAGTGATATGGAAGCAAGGACCTTTCTAGGTTTCGCATGATTAGGAAAAAGTAAAGAAATTATGGTATAATTCTAAATTTATGATGCTTTTATAATATATACATATAAAATTGGTCACCGTCACGAAACAGTCGGTTGTGAAACCTGACCCAATTTTGCAAATTTTTGCTGTTCTCTCAAAACTACATATAAAATCTGTATTTATATCTGTGTTTGTACATAACAGCTGATTGTGAGAATGGTTATCACAGTCTGCAGTTAAACAGTTTAATTTAAATTTCATTTGAGATTAGTGACACAGTTACAATATAATATTGCGTGGATAGAGTTACGTGTCCTTTTAAAATATTAAATCGTATATTACCGGACATATACCATATTATTGCCGGACATGTAATCGTATATTTCAAATTAGAAATTCTAAATTATTTTTTCCATTGTTAATTTTATAATATTGATTTAATAAAAATAGGATATATTCTTCAAGTCTTCGGCATTAGATAAGCATTCTACGTATCTATAATTCTGCGACGAAAAATTGTGTTACATTTTAAGAAATATTGAACAGGCTTTTAAGATGATGAATTGATATCAGAATATTATTAAAAGAGTAATTTGCGCCTCATTTTGTGTTAGTCAAAAATGCTAAAAAATATAGTTAAACAGTGATTTGTTCGTCCTAAAGAGCGTCAATATGAGTTTGTAGGCGGCGATTGTAACAATGAAAAATTATAAAATAGTCGCATGGTGGGTCGAAGTCTAGAATGAACTATTAAAAGGCTTCGTTGGGCCACTGTAAGCATCCAACAGTCATGGACCAAAATCGAATGTTGTCTCGGGGAGAATGCGCGCGCAACCCCCCGCCCGACACCGCACCGCTCCGAACGTCCATTGATGATCTTCTTAATCTCGACACATGTTATTAATGTTATTCGTATGCAAACTTCAAAAAGACGTATATTTTCTTAGTTCGACGCTGCAGATTGATATAATTGTGAAAGTAAATGAGAACATAGGTAGGTGATACAAGGTCGCCTAATCTCGATGAGATGGAGGGCGCTGGCCACCGTATCGTTTGCTAGGTTTGGGCGTCGCTGCGTCTCGGCTTTCGGTGGGCGGCTGGTGCGCGGCGGCGGCCGGCGCGACTGTGCGCACACAGCGCCGCCACGCACGCTTGTTTCGCGACCCAGTCTGCTCTGACGTTTAGCCGAGCCGCCGGTGTAGTCCTGCCGCATCGCGAGCGACATCGTATCACACTACAATATATTCTGCGCACTTTGATATACCCCAAGAAAATCGAAGGTGTCGGTGTGTCCGGGAGGTAGTTAGGCAGCGCTAGGGTCTGTGTCGGTCGGACGGTGCGGGCACCGTGTGGTAGCTCGGGTGCGGGCGTGCGGCGGCAGCGCGAGCAGCCCGCAGCTGCGGCAAGTGCGCGCCGCAGCCAGCAGCTGGCGGTGTTTACACGCCGCGCCTGCATCCGCGCCGCCTCCGTGCGCTGCTCGCTGCAACATACAACACCCCTCATTTACTATTCAACGCTGTGAATTTTTAACTTTGCGAACGCCCGAAGATAGAGGTATTTAAATGCTTTTTAAACTTGGCTCTCAGAGAGACCGGTAGTGCACATTAGTGTCACGAGTTCAGAGCATACGCATCGATACCGACTTGTCATAGTTCATTCGAGTGATTTCATAACTACGTAAATATGGGTGCAAAAGAGAGCGTGGAGGCAGCTAAGTTCTCTCAACAGTCTTGGAACAATTTCGAGGTTCGTAAATACCTTTAAATTTGCACATGGAGTGTTTGTATACCCCTACCTCCCTCGTGAATGTCTGTACTATGGGGCGTTTTGCCATTAAAATAATAAAGAATTAACGTTATATGAAATCATAATTAAAATTATATGCACAGTAAATTTATACCAAGTAATCAGTATTATGCATGTTCACGCGTATTATTTAAAATTAAATATTTAAATTTTAATAACGTGTTAAGTATATGTTAACTACGTATTAATCATTATAATTTATGTAAAAAAATTGTATAATTGCTGTCATATATGTAATTTTTGGCTAGATATACGTCTTTTATATCACTACAACAGAATTATAGCGCACCTACTTACCTATCTGCTAAGGTCATGAGAATAATCCTATGTATCTTTGATTATATTACTTTTTTTGGGATACTTTCAAAATAAGTAGATGCTGTGCTGTGATGCAGAAAGACAACAACTAGAATTAGCTTTTTTAGAATACAGTCGCTAGAAAATATTTGTCTAACTTCGAAAATATCAATATGTCCTCAGATAGGTAATAACAAAATTCATATATTAAAATAAAAATATAATTTAGTGTTTAATAACATGAAATACATATACGTAGATAACAAAAGCTACATTAACGAGTATTTATTATATCAATAGATCACTTGATACTAAAGATAAAATTATATATTATTTAATAGTTGGTACGTAAATAGTTATTGATTTTCATGACATCGAGATTTAAATATATATCTAAATTAAGCTGACCCAGATTCAGTCGGTCTAATCTAGTATGACTGACTGGCATTCGAGAACGAATTGCGGTACTAGAATTTTAATTACTATTAAATAACATTAGTTAGACTCTGATGGACGTATTGATACTTCAGTTTTGACTCCTAAAGTAGCATTATTTCAAAAGTCAATTCTGCAAGGGTGTATTTAATATAACCCAATATATTTCGAAGTTTTATACTACTCAGATAAATAGAGTACATGCCAATCTAGTTTATCTATTAATTGTTAGTAGAGAGAGGAATAAGCGACACGTCTTCCTCTTTAAAAATACATCAGGAACCCACATGACGACGCAGTCTATTTGAATAATCATCATAATCATCATAATCAAAAGTTACTATTAAAATGTTAAATTGTTTCTCATTCATTGCCTTAAAACCTTAGTTGTAAATGTGCAAAATATTTCTTACATGGCAAGTCAAGACAAGACAACCGATGACTTAATAACTATATCCATTTATGAGTCACATGCCTAAGCACAAATAAATAGAGCTCAGCACTCGGAGACTTGATGTAATGACTTTGACATTAATTGCACGGTTAGTAGTAGGCGTGCTGATTTTCTTTTGAATATTACAACTAAGAGATAACGAGTTTCAGAGTGTCCTGATGTATAGAAGCAAAAATCAACCACAAGCGTTCCAAAAGTTCAGTTTTTAATAAGCTCAACCTAAGTATGGCCGCTTTAAAATGTATTTGACTATAATAAAAATTAATACTTAACGCTGATTGTGACGTTTATTGCCATTTTATTTAGTAGAATATTAAGTATTTTGTAGTTAGAATTTATTGTTTTTGTCTCCATGATGCATGTATATTTACTTCAATTCCTATTCCTTTTAACTTACTTAAGTCATTTACATCCATTAAATAATACAAAGTGTTTAAAATATATCCTCGTAAGTTTTTTAATAACTTTAAACTTTGTGTTGAATAAAAATAAATCCACTAAACTTTAACTAGGATATTTTGTTTTCAAATTCTATAAATTTTATTTTCAATTTTGCAATATAATATTGTTAGTCATGAAGGCGCTAGAAATCCTGAGATGTTGTAAAGAAAGTGTTTCTACTTGAGTAATGCGTATGTAGTCGTAGATGAAACACGTGTTTGAATGCAGAAAATAGTCGGTTGTGTTGCAGCACGCTGTTGTGCAACACCCGTACAGGCACGGCACCCAGCGCTCGCAGAGTCTGAACCGCGGACACTCGCTCTCGCGCACCGATGGCACCTGGTGACATCACGGGACCGCGGGTGAGTTTATACCATCTATTTCGCAACACATTATATATATAAATCCTATATTACTAATGTCTATGCCTCTACAGAGTAACAATTTCACCTTGAAGAGATCAATAAGCTCTCTTTTTAGCGATACTAATTCTTCTTCTTCCTAGCCCTATTCCCAATATTATTTGGGGTCGTCTACTAGTTCAACCAATTTTACTTGAATATCAGTTTTTTCACGGACCGACTTGCATCGGACCTCCGCAACCCTAAGGGAGAACTGAAATTCAAAGTTTGAACTAGTTGTTAGTCAATTTGAGGTCACTGACTTCCCAATAACGATTGATAGATTTTCATGACAACCGGGACCGACGACTTTACGTGCTCTCCAAGGTACGTGCGTGAATCATCGCCAAATATCCAAACTTATTAATTTCCTAAGAAAAACCCAAAAACACTTTTTGGTCCGACCCGAGATTTGAACCTGGAAAAATTTGAAGGATTAGAATTTAGTATTATTCTCTTAAGTAAGGTGAAAACGTATTTTCACTTTATAAATTAGAAGGAAAAGGTTTAGTTCTTCAGTATATTAAGACTATTAAGCAAGAATTAAAGTCAATGGCAGAACAGATATCACCTATATGGGTTGATCGAGAAGTGTAGCCTAATGTTTACCTTTCTAACTGCAAACATTCTTTTCTATTTATCTCAGTGATCCGCCACCAAATAGTAATATACTTGAGTGCAAGACCACGATTAATAACTAGATAGATTTAAAAGCGTGCATAGTGACATCATGTTAATAAAAAAATTACAATTATACTTAAAATAAGGTTTAGATATAAAATAATAATAGTAACTTTATTGTCTGAAAATATGCATACAATTCAAGTGCAAGCGCTGTTTCCCAAACTAGCGTGAGCTACATGTCGGGAATCAGTTCCTACCCGCAATCAATAATACAATAACTTTTCATAATTAACAATTGTATGTATGTTACATAGAACCGTTGAGATATATTGACATAATACATATAAAATGACAAATATCTTATGAATCAAGAATTAATTCTACTTAGACTAACATGATCTTAATAATAAACCAATTGGGGTGAATTTATACATGATTAAAATTTAACTGTACATACATAATGCATAGGAAAAAATATATTAGAAATATATGAGTCTCACTTATGTAAATTAAAAGAAGCCCGTGGCGCTTTCTGATTTAATATTATAGGTACTTCAGTTATTTTTAGTCCTTCATCTTCGACTTTGAAACGGGTTTTGTCGAATTATAATTTTACTGACTCCTCAAAACTGTTATGAGATAAATTAGTCGTATGACAGTTTCGTTCTTCTAAGTTCAAGTGGTGAAAAGCTTTGTGTTTTTTCTCTCTGTTCATGTTGTAGATTCTTATATAATAACCTTATAACACTAGTCGTGTCGTGTACATATATTTGAAAAACTTTAACATCTACAAATATAAGAGCATGACTAATAAAAACACTCAAAATGAATACAAGCTTCTTCTTTTTGAAGTCGTTTTAAAATAGAGGTTAGTAACACTATGTGTCAATTTACACTAACATGAATTTAAATCTGTGTGTACTTAGTATTGATGAAGACCTGAACTAATTAACTCGAATAATGCTTCTACAACGAGAGCAATTTACAGATTCAGCTATTAAACCAAACGAATCGTTGATAGATCTATTATAGTTAAAATACTAATAAATAGCTTTATTGCAGAATCATAAGAGTGAGTGAGATTCATATATTTGAATGTGCATTTACCTAATGTTGTTATTAATGTTAAATCATAATCATCATCAACAGATATTTTGGGTATTTGAAATCGATATTTATAAGTGTAAATATTACAGGCAGCATAGTGCAGTGCGCCGAGTGCGGAACACGCACGATGGGCAATAAGCTCTCGTCGTGCTCCTGCGCGCCCATCTTGCGCAAGGCGTACCGCGCAGAAGACAGCCCGTGGCAGAATTCTCGACGTAGAGATGGACATTTACTAAGGTAGATAAATATAGATTATATTTCAATACAATATTTTCAATACATTATTTAAATTAAACTAACTGTGTACTTCTATTCCACTGTTTAATCAAATATATTAGAAAAAATATCTGATCAGTTTTACGTTTCGGCATTATCAAAAGTTACTTTAGAATTATTTTAAATTAAACACATCTAAAATCTAAACGTTATGGGTACATAGGAATGACCAGACAGGTGTGGCAGTGTAAAAAGTTCCCTCCGAAAATGGATTAATTTTAGTATCTGGTAAACTCACACGAATCTTATTTTAAACTTATATTGCTAGGCCTATTGGTCAGCTGGTTAGTAAGCCTGACTGCTACGTCAGAGGTCGTGAGTTCAATTTCCACCCTGAATAAATATTTATGGGATGCGCACGATAATTTATTCTGTGTCTGGATGTAATTTACCTATGATAGTAATATAAAAAAATAAACAAAGGGTTTATAACGACAAACGCGAGTAACACCGAGGGGGTACAGCTAGTTTTATGTATTTTATTTATTTATTAGCATTTCCTGAATTAAATTTTGCATGAAGAGGACATAATGCCATGCGACATTTTCTACCAGTCAGTCTCTGGATGGTACAGCCGTACAGTAAAGTACGTGGCAGACGCAAGTCTCTTATGATGAATGCTATAAATATGTATAAATTGAAAGGGAAAAAAATATATTTACTATCAATTTATACATATTAAGGCTAACGTAGTAGGGTATATAGAAGGGGTGTGACTTGAATAACCTCACTTATTTGGTGAATTACTGCTCAACAACGGTGTTCTGTAAAGCTTTTAAACCCTATGTTATCATAGGGTTTAAATGCTTTCAAGAACAAGTTTTGCAACTTATAAAAAGTAGCAGGTTTCGCAACGATACCCCCTCCACAATTGCTAGCGACTCTATTCTCTTGTATTATTGACTTATATTTTGTTTGGAGCACTTGAATTAGCGTTAAGAGACCCACTCATTTATTACTTATTATGGTTCCCTGTGAAAACACAGGGTTTCCGTCTTATGATGTGCAATACGTAGACCCAGACCGCTGATCTTTTAGACGACACAGGCCACCCGTAACTCGGCGAGCTCTAAGAGTTCCTGGAAGCCTTGCCTCCTGGCCAGTACTGGTCCTCAGGACCGTATCAATAGCGACAAGTGCTGGCTGATACGGGCAGCGATAACTCTTTCGCAGAGTTGTACCACATCGTTAAGAAGACATATCGGTCGGAACGCGCGAGGGAGGCTGCAGTTGAGCCAGGTTTTTAGATGAGTATCAGCCTGGCTTCCAAGATTTATACAGGCGAAAATACGCTCACTTGGAAAAAGTCGTACAATAATAATGAAATAATAAGTAAACATAATAATTATCTTTTGGACACAATTTTCAATCATTTTATTCATTATTGTTTACGTTTGTAGAATGTAACTTGGGTATTGGAGTCTTGAGTTGTAAACACCAATAGATAACCCCAGTTTAATTCCCATGATGTGAATCATGGTCGTCGTTTATATCCGTACATCAGACATACTAAATTACTTTGAAATTTCCACTACTAATATTTATTTTGACATATAAAAACCAAAAACCTTTGGCAGATCCATCTTTGGCAGATCCATACAAAAAAAATTAAAACATGAAACAGATTTGCAATCTATGTTTCCTAATCAATGACAGAAGGCAAGCGAAGTTCGAATTGGTCAAATTAGTCGCATGTTTCTACAGCTTACTAAGTAAAACGACTGAAGGAATTACTATGACATACATTGACATTTGTTTTGTAAATATTTACACGCAGCATAACCTTTACATTCTATGCGGCTCTGATGGCGACCTCCGCTTGATGTAAACGGAGGTCATCATTTCAAATTATACCATTTGGTATGAAATAAACAATATATGTATTTACATATATCGTTTATTTCATTCTTCCTTTCCTTTAATTACTATCAAATTATAATTCAAGGTCACATGCTACGTATTACTAAATATTTTTTTCGTGGGAGCGTCATTCTTCTTATTTTCTCTTTCTTCACAGTTATACTAAGGTCTCACAAAAAACTAAGCAAATTGTTTCGTTTATTTTCACTGGCTTAAAGAGCTATACAATAATGTCCCTTGAAATAATAACCATTCAATATAAATAAAGTTAAGTATTACAATGATTTAACATAGGCATATCAAAAGAACTTTGAGAAAAAACTTAGTGACAGATCACATATTATGAACGCTAGATCAGCATTTGGAAATAGATGAGAAGCTAAAAAAATTGTAGTGTTATATTTAATTAATGTGATATACATACATAGCATGGTAACTAGCTGGGGTGTGTTATAACAGTTTACGATCAACTGAATGTTTATAGAAAACAGTCGTGTTATAAAAAGGTCGACGAACTCGATCATAAACCAAACGCTCATATCAGCTTCTACGAAGATGCTCTTCAAGTGATTTTTATTTACAGACTATGGGCGGAAGTGTTCCACGTGTCAGCTAGTGGTGCCGGCACTGTGAAGTGGCAGCAGGTGTCAGAAGATCTAGTGCCTGTAAACATCACCTGCATTCAGGACTCGCCTGAGTGCGTGTTCCACATTACTGCCTATAACTCACAAGTTGACAAGATACTTGACGTCAGACTACTGCAGCCCGGTGAGTCGTGTGTTTATTAGTACAAAACATTACAATAGTTTAAGGGCAATTTTTACAAAGATTATTAGGAAAATTTGATCTATTAAAAAACACTAAATTTGCTTATAATTGGATAACATGTCAAATTACTTTTTTTCTTCGTGAATAACCTGGCCTACCCCGTTTATATAGTGATTATGTGACTGCCGCTCAGGAGGTAAGCCAAAAGTGTAGTTGAGTTTTGCTTACAAGAAATTTTAATAACATGCCCAGAGTGTCAAACTTATTGGGAAGTCAGAGACGACTAGTTCAACCTTCGAATTCAATTCACCATCAGTATTACGGAGGTCCGATGGTTTGGTTGGAGTTCCTCCCTAGAGAAACTGATATTCATATAAAAACCGTTAAACTAGTAGTCAACCCTGGTGATGATACCCACGGATCATCACTTTACTGTGGTTCATAGGAAAGTTGTTTTCCGAAATAATAATCAAACCATCTAAATTTTAAAAACACAAGGTCTCATAAGAGAATCTATTGCAACAGACTTAAGAATATCATAGAAAGGATGTCCACGATACTTTCTTTCCTTTTCAAGACACGATACTTATACAAAAATAGTCTTTAACATCATTTGAAAATCATACATCAAAAAAACAAACATAATAATCTAAAGTCTACTTTACTTCATAAAAATCCTACTTAAATGATTGAATCACAAATATTACCGCTATTAAACATACATCATGAAACACACTATAATTTTAAATATGTAAGACTAATTTCTGAATTTAAATTAATTAAATTCGTTTAAAAATTAAAACCTATCGCTGTCTACTTCTGAGCTAAGGTCGCTTTTGTACTTTGGCATGATTAGAAAACGTAGCATGTATGCAGACGCAGCGGTAATTACTTACCATGCCAAATATACTCAATCGTCTTATATCATTAAAAATGTACCAGAATGTCCACTAACTGGCATTTTTAGTATGAGTGGTGTAATGCGGTACTGAGGACATTTCTTGCATCATGCCTAAATAAGCGGCATTTACTGTGCGTAATCGATTGGTATTTACACGTGCTCAGAATAATATAGCATGTTATGTGTAAGACAAGTGATTCTACACATACTTGTTATTGGTTATCCAATAAAATAACAATTTATTTATAACATTAATATGATGACGTAACCGAGAATGGATCATCATCAATCATCAACAGCCTTTAACAGTCCACTGCTGGACATAGGCCTCTCCTTGAAAAGAAGGTATTGGCCTACTATACCACGCTGGCCAGACGGGTTGGTATAGGGTTGGTTTCAAGTTTTCCTTCTCTTTGCACTGATGTTGTCTTGCGTAGTTTATCCCTTAGTCGCCTTTTACGACAACCGTGTGAGATGAATAGGGGTGGTGACACTCTGTATTCTTAATCCGTCACCACACGGACATTTGTTTTGTAAATACCGAGAATGGATACCTTGTTATAACGTTTTCCCTACAGTCAAAGCTTAACACGGTAATGCAATGACTAGGTTCAAACCTCTAGTACAAAGTATCACGTGCAAATGTTTTCAAAACTCTTTAGTTAGGAAACATGAATGACGATTCATGTTTCCTAACTAAAGAGTTTTGAAAAATAATAATAATTTTTTTTACGTAAAATTTTATACTTTTAGATATTTTGCTTTGGTAGCAATAATATTCGAGATGGAAATGGTTGACAAACAATGTTAAGCGTTTGTATAAAACAAAATCAAAAATAAACACCAGGAACATCGACAAAGTGTGCAGACAAAGTAAATAGCTTTATTGACTACAGTGTTATGGGTGATTGAAACGTTGGCCGATGTAACCTAGTTTTAAATTTGTACTGTGTAGTAAGAGGTGTAGTCTACCGAATTTTGCATGAAACAGTCCGATAAATTGTTTCATTTGCCCACAATTTAGAAATTTGACAAATTAACTAAAAATGTACAAACCAATAGATACACAGCTTTTAATACTATTTGACTTCATATCCATAAATAGGTACATAATGGTTTACATAAATAGATATTTAAAAAAGTACTGACTTAATCCAGCGAATTGACAGATTTTCTTAATTTGGGACATTTAGTTCTAAATTAAGCAGTTTATACTACTAAACAACTGTTATAAATACATACAATTAAAAGTAGAAAGTGCCCACATAACCGATTCGGTAATCGAACCCGAGGTCTCAAAGCACAGTATACGCTCCCACTGCGCCACCGAGGCATTCAAAACCAGAAATAGCTCAACAATTTATCCCATGTATTATTTAGCTAGCTGGCAGGCTGTAGGCTTGTTGCACAAAATTTGGGGTATCTTTTCTTTCTATGAAATCAGGAAACGGCTCTGCTTGATGAAAATAATGCTCTTGGTATCCATTTGTAATCTGTTATCGACAACCATTGGTTTCTATTACCTGATTAGTAGAATCAGTCTAGTAATCTACCACAATACCCCAGACTTTGATAAATTCAATGTAGTAAAATATTACAAAATTGTTTACAGGCACTCGGATAGGCCAAGCATCAGAATGCTTCGTCTACTGGAAAGATCCTATGAGAAATGATACGTGGGGGCTTAACTTTACCTCACCCATTGATGCCAAACAATTTAGAGAATGTTGTGTAAGTACTCATATGATTATAATATTTAAAAAATGTTTATTTCTTTTCTTTTAGTAAACCATTTTTTTTTCGATCAGACGATTCGTTTATGGGAATTCTTAAATTTAATTTTTCTTAATAGTTCCTTGCCAAACTTTTCTTTCTTAAAAGAACTCATTAAATAGTATTTCTTGTACTTGTCAAAAGATATAAAGCAGTATATAAAGTGTACGATCCTATGTGTATTAAAATTTACTTTTGCTTAGCTAGCCAATTCACTGACTACTATCATGGAATTGAATACACATTCATTTAATTCACAACTAGTTAACGTTCACAAATTTGTATTATCTAAAAAAGACAGTTTAGAAAGTTGAAAGAAAAAATGCTGTAAGGACACATTTTATCCGATTAAACTATTCATGCAGACTTCCGCTATATAAAGCATAAGAGCAAGAACATCAAATCATTTTTAAAAATGAAAGGAAGAAAATTGTTTATAAAATAGAATTACATGATAGGATAAATTTAAATCTGGAACCTAACGAGATTGAAAGAAACGAGAAGATACAAAAGAAGTTGTAAGTGATGGAATGGAAAATTTAGTTTCTGCCGCCTAAATCTTTTTACAAATCTGTTTACGTAAATATGTTTTAGACAACATAAACTAAAATATATTTTTCATGATTTTAGTCCCCATCATTTAAGTTCTCGCGCAAGGCTTCTTCAAGCTATAGCCTAAAGCTGGAACCACCGGGTAGCAAGCAAAAGTTTAAGGCCAAAAGGAAGCCGGTATCAACACCTGCAAGCCCTAATAGATCCAGGTAATTAATTTTCAATAAAATAATTAAACTTTCAAAAAATAGTAATCAAATACTCTGAAATTTGATGACCAACTGATTTATTGATGCTTAGAATTGATGTGACGTTATGACGTTCTAAGGCCGCCAACACAACATACGTAAATGACAGATGACTATTTATAGTTATTATTTCTGCGGTTTAGTTTATTTATAAAGGTGACTAATCAAGATGTTTATCACATCTAATAATTTACAACAGGCCTCAGAGGCGTCATTCTGTATAATATTCACAATCCTAATAAGTATTCAAATAATTTGGTGAATGGAACGCAACGCAAAAAAAAGACTATAATAGTCACAGGGTTGTGGCCATGTTGTAGTTACATTACTTTTGATTTATTTAATATTATACATATGTTAAAATTTAGACTATATAACATATTCATTAAAACGTGTTATTATAGTTTGACATATCGCGAGCTACATTGCACATGCATGACACAAGAACAATATGCACGGCTGAGAGCACAAGATCCACGTTATCGTAAGTATTTAACAATATTAACTAAATTTTAATGTTCCACATTATTGTGTGACACGCTAAAAAAATATCGATTTATGGATTCTAGATTTATACTCTCTATTGACAACAGCTTGTTTTACTGAGCAGGCAGGGCAGGCACAGCTTTTTAGGGAAAACACTACGAAATTCACAAAGCACAGTAAATACAGAAATTCGTAGAATCATTTGGTAATGCTTAAAAAGATCTTTTTCTGCATTCCTCTTTGGCACGCCTGATGGAAATATTTAGTGATACTACGTTTAATTATTTGAAAACAGTCATATGCGCGTGTGATCGAGCTAAAAAAATTCATTAGCATATTTAATTTCTGCATACTTTTATTTACTACAATACATTTAAATTTTGGTTTGCCACCTTCATCTATTGTAAAAATATAACTTGTCATTTTATCCTTTTGGTAGTAGAAATTTATAAAAAGTCAGAAAAAAATTAGCTCAAAAAATGTTTTAAAAAGTCAGTTATTCAGTAAGGCTTTTTAAAAATTGGCTTCTTACTGGGTATTAAGGGCATTATTAAATTTTTATATGAAAAAAAAGAAAAGAAAAAGAATTTAAAATAACACTAAAATTTAAATGCACTTAACTCAGTTGTTAAATAAGGACTGCGACTATTAAATTCGATTTGACTTTTAACAAAATTGATTTAGTTGATCAAAATTAAGTGCCCCCTTTTATATTTCATTTTTCCTGACTGTGTTGTAATTATGTAGGTTCATCAACTCTACCTCGTTCTACTACTCGTGCAATCGAAACAGATGCAGGTACGGCGAACACCGCCGGACGCTCGGAAAAGGTTGCTGCAGCCACTTCATCCACTTCACTTTATGACAACGTTACCAACTCACAGCCACCTCCTAAACGTTAGTATCATATCGAATATACCTAGTATTAGATGTAAAAGTTAACATACAGTGGGTATCTTATGTAACAACGTTAAAATACCCCCTTTCCTTTAAATTATTCTAGAAAAACTATATATATAGTATATTCATTCATAGTATAGTCATCAACAACCACTGCCTTAAAATTTTTGCCTCTAAGGATGTTGATGATAATTAACATAACATTGAATAAATTTTATAAAGCAACGCTTTTATTCATTCCTACGGGATGTCGCAGGGTAGTACGCCAGCTCCTTCGTTGTTTCTGGCCATTTATTAACGATCAATGTAAACATCAAAATTAAGGTGCTGAAACAAAAATGGTCGCCCATGATACAGATAAACTATTTTATAACACGTGGGAGAACGTGAGACGATTAACTGAGGATGTCTTGTGTCACTGCTTGCACGGAAGACAATCTTCCATCTTTAAATGTCAATAAATCACATTATCACAATGTTGCATCCAGACTATACAACAAACTAAACAAACGTAAACTTCAGCAGTCTCTTATATCATGTACACACTCTAAACTTTTCGGAAACAGAAAATCTATACCTAACTTTGAAATGAAAATATATGGACAGACCCACACGCACACACACGCAATCGCATACATACACGCATTCACGTAGACACACATACACATACATGCACACACGTATACACACACTCATATGTATACACTCATGTATTACTCATCTTTTGAGATTTTTGTACCTTTTTTTAGTCTCTTCTTAATCAATATCTTAGTTTTAAGTATGGCTGGCTCCCAAATACACAAATATATGGACCCAGTATTGAAGTAGATCTACTGTAGTCATTGCGAGCTGCGGAGTTCGCTTCCATGGTGGGAGTCCCGCTACTTGTTACACAGGTTTATTTCTGGCACGAGGGTGTAGCCTTGAAGTACCATGTTGGCGATCGTGGTTGTTGACGCCTCTCAATAAAGTGAATTTTTGCAGTATCGATCTATGTACTGTGCTTCTAGTTTATGAAATTGCATCTTATTTACAAAAGGAAATGTATATCTGACTATAAAAAAAAAACACACACACACACACACACACACACACACACACACACATACACACACATACACGCCCACACACAGAGACGCGCGCGAGCGAACCCTCATGCATTCATGCATACATGTTCCTATGTATGCACAAAAATAGAAGAAGTATTATGCTGTTAATATTAGATGTAATATGTTTTTTAACATCCTAGTTCCCAACATACAGCTCACGCTAGTTTGGGAATCAGGGCTTACATCCAATTTGTAAAAATAGATTTTATGCATTAGAGAGATTATTAACATTTAAAAATAAAGTAAAATTCAAAACAAAATAGATGGCAAAGTAAATTGTTGTTGTTAAATGACTATAAGCCCAACAATTAAACCATTGCTTTAAATGATAATTTCGATGAATTACAGCGGCATCCAGACAGACTGAGAGTCAGCCACCAACACGACCTCCAAAGTCTCAGGAGACGTCGACCATGACTACTAATACTTCCACTGCACCTAAAACAGTCACTGCGTCAGTAGGAACGCATGGAACTAATGTGAGTATAAATTTATTTTAGTTATAAAAATATGGATGTCCTGTCCATAATCTTAATAGAATACATTAGAAGTTCACTACAAAATAAACCTTTTACACAAGTAACTTTAAGCTACAGATTCCTAAAAAATGCGTGCGATTTCATTTAATCTAGAAAATATATCAATGTTTCGAAGTTTTTTTTCTTTAACATTGCAGCTCTTGTCCCCATCAGAAACAACGTTATAATTCATGTTAAAGACAATCTTTGAAGAAAAAAAAATATTAAAAGGAAATTTATCTTGGCTTCACAGACTACAGAAGAAGCCCAAACGAGTGGAGGAGGGGCTGGGTCCCAACACTCCCAGGATCTGAAATCTGAAGGCGTTCAGGCTGGTGGTACTCTCACAACCTCTAAATCCTCCGGTACTTCCACACGTGCGGGTAAAGAACATTTGCCACATATGGGCAAGAGCGTCGACTACGGCGACGGAAATGAATCAGTACGTTCACTTATTCTTCTTTTTATTTTAATGTTTCTAAACGGCATAAAAATCGCTTTTTTCCATAAACGGAACTAAAAATTATATAGTGTCTGGTTTTTTACCATTATATTATAATTTACATTTGATTTGCAAATTTTCTAAGTTATTAATAATCAAGTACTTACTCAACAGGACTGTATACATGTTCAGTCCAGAGAATCGGATAGACACACAGTACATCATCACAATGTCATAAATAACAATACATCCGGATCCCGGCGCACTAAGTCTAAGAGTACAGAAGATATGAATATGGGTAAGTATTTCATTAATAAGTGTATTACGACTGCCGCACAATGACGTGATAGATGATTAATCTCAAGATATCAACACACATTATAGGTTTAGGAGTGTGGAACCATACACATAAACTAATTTTACACAATCATCCCAGCAAAAAGTGCTTGTCTAAGACAGAGGTCTGCGACAAACACACTCCTATTAAACCTTATAAACCCTAAACTCTTGTATATTAATCTTCAGTTTAAAGTGATCAGTTTGTATTCTTAACTACCAGATAAAAGAAATGAGAAACATACTCGTAATATCAATATCGTTTCGTCATATATTATAACTAGCTTTCGTGTATGTCGGTTATCGCGGCAAAAAGTAGCCTATGTCCTTCCCCAAGTTCAGTCCTATCTTCATACCAAATTTCATCAAAGTCGGTTCAGTGATTTAGGCGTGAAAGCGTAACAGACAGATAGACAGTTAGCTTCGCATTTATAATATTTGTAGGGATTATACATTAAATAAATTATTTATAATCAATTTATTGAAATTAAATAAATTTATAAATTAAACAAATTCGAAATATTTTATCAGACGCAAACACACTGAAACGCATGCTAAAACCAATGCCGTCAGCGGAGAGCCCCGTGACATCACCTGAGATGGGAAGACGTCGATATGGTGGAGTGGCACCCTGTCCCCCTTCGTGTGGGTCACATGGACATCGTCAACAACAGCACGTACACCACGGACACTACTCGCATGTAGTCAACAATAATAGCAGGCAAAGCTCTGAGCGGTAAAACATTTCTTCTGAAATGATTGATTCGAAGTAACGTCTTTGAAATTAACTTAGAGAGAATCTTCACGATACTTGGTTAATACTTTCTCTACAGAAACTATTTGATATTGTATGTGTGATTAACAATAACCATAATTTTAAACGTATACTTCCATCAATTGTTTCCTTTTTGTGTAATTATTGATTTAAAATATATTTTTTTGCCTTGTCTTCTAGCTCTTGAACCCTCATTATAATACTCTTTACCACAGCCGCGGCGTTGGCGTAGGAGCAGCTCCAAGTGGTTACCCTGGTCGCGGCTTGTATTTGGAACTAGGAGGCGGAGAACGTGATATGTCACCTCCTTCTGATAACGTCATGTTTGACAATCAATGCTATGCGACGACACCGTCGTCATCCAATGGGAACTCTGACCAGGACTCGTGCCAACGACGCGATTCAAGGCAACATCATCATGCAGTAAGTAATCCTAAATATATTAATTTAGTATTTTTATATTGCAGAACAGTCCAAGTGATGTACCAACAACATAGAGGATCCATTTCAGACAAGAATAAATATGTCTAATGTGAGGATACTACAACCACAACGTAGTAATCGGGTCAAAAAGTTTTATTATTAGAACACTTTTATGAAGGGATGCAAATTATTTACTCAGTGCTAGCCTGATCTGATGTCCCAGTATTTACTTAAGCTTCTTCGGGCTCAGTGTTCGAGATGCTTTATTAATTTCTTATTTTAGATTATGATTCCATTGAGCGCTTATCTCATTTTTTGGAAAATAGCCTTATTATAAGAAGATACCCTGAAGCAACTGCAGTTCTTGATCGTACCCAAACCCAAAGTTATGTTCGAAGTACACGTCAAATTCAGTTGAAACTATATAACTACCGAAAAAAAATTTTTCTAACCCTACAGAGTAAATTCCTTCGCGATGTCTGATTTACTGAACATCAAAATAAGAGTTTCAAAGATCATAGTTGTAATTTTATTACTTTTGCAAATATACAATGTTTGATAATATACAATATACAAGTTTTTAAATGAAACTGAAAATAATATCATTAAAAGATTTTATTATCTACATCTATTAGCTACATCTATAAATTTCTTTCTAACTGACTAGTGTAAGATTTTTCATTTGAATTATACAATCTATAATTAATTTTCATTTAAAAAATTTCTTAATAGCTTACCTAAATACTTTTTAGAAACTGTTTAACAATATTTTCAAAGTGCTATAAGTTGATCACTGAGACGTCTCTGAATGTGTGCCTCTTGTCCGTCATAATGAAGTCGATTTCGTTTTTTATCAGTGTCGAGGCTTTGCCAAGTCCACTTCCGTTGGGGCTGTATCTTGAAGAAAGATTTCATCAAGAAGAGCTCCTCGCGTTCGAGAAAGTAGTAATCTACTTCCTCGAATGCGAGGGGCTCTTGATAATGCATTTGCCCCCAGTGATTTCAGACTCCAAATCCATCTGATCCTACTACTAATTTGCTGCAAATCTGTACTGCCACCTTAGCGTTGAGTTCACCCATAACATAGTTGTAGTGGGTCTTAGTGGTGAGGTGGAGAGCTCTCGATATGTCATCGAATATATCCTCCACCTCGTCATCCGAGTCTGCCTTCAGTCATCAAAACCTTGAAAATGTGGTTCGAAGAAGGCACGAGATTCTGTGAACGGCAGCGTAAAAGCAGGAAGTCGAAGCTTTCAGAGAGGACTTTAGGGTTGATGACGAAACGGTGTGCCATCCCACCCATCTGTCACTTCATTGGCAAAGAGGATGCTGAACCAAGAGATTAGCAAACTCGAAGGACACGACCTCTGGTGCTCCAATACTCTTACCATCGAAAGAGCGATCGAGCTGCATCGGGGGTCAAAAGCGTTGGTACAATCCCTGGGGAAAAGTAAAATGACTAAGTTACCTACAACAAGTGGAGTAGTTGTTTCCTCGGAACCGGCAATCGTTTTGAAAGTGGAAATACGCTTCGCATGCATCTCGACCTGATATCAAAAATGAATTTAAAAGAGCCGCATTAACGCGCCACAGCACTGAAAACCTGCCAGAAGTCACCACCGACGAAATCAAGATGGCTCTTAGGCAGCTTAAAAATGGAAAAGCTCCTGCAGAGGATGGTGTTATAACAGAGCTATTAAAGGCTGGAGGTAAACCCGTACAGATGGAGCTTCAAAAGCTCTTTAACGCTGTTGAGAACTCCGGAGGTATGGAGTAGGAGTTTGGTCGTGCTGTTCTTCAAAAAGGGTTATAAGGCCATGTTGAAGAACTATCGACCCATTTCCCTAGACTATGGAGTTGGCACCATAGACCACAGCCACACAATGCGGCAGATTATACAGAAGACCCAGGCGTACAATCAGCTCCTGTGTCTAGCATTTGTGGACTATGAGAAGACCTTCGACACGGTTGAAATCTAGTCTGTTCTGGAGTCCCTGCAGCGTTGGCAGATTGATACATCCAAGTGATGAGATGTCTCTACGAAACCGCACCATGTCCGTCCAAGTACAGAACCAGCAAACAAATCATATACCATCGCATCGAGGCGTGAGACAAGGGGACGTTATTTCTCCGGAATTGTTCAAAAATGCAATGGAGGATATGTTTAGGACGCTGAACTGGGAAGAACGTGGCATTAACATCAACGGCGAAACATCTCTCATTTGCGATTTGCGGACGACATCGTCAGAATGGTAGAGTCACTACAGGACCTGCAACAGATGAATGACCTAGCTGATTCTTCTATGCGCATCGGCCTACAAATAAACTTGTACAAAACAAAGGTCGACACCCATGGAATGAATTGGGGTGGTGACACTTTGTATTCTTAATCCGTCACCACACGGATAAATCAATGAACATGTACTAGCGAAAACGGTTACAGTACACGATACCGTTCTTGAGGTTGTTAAAAAATATGTCTATCTTGGGCAGACATTGCAGCTGGGTGGAAATAACCTCGAGGACGAGGTAAATGGAAGAATTCAGTTGGGTTGGGCAGCATTTGGAAAGCTACGTCGAGTCTTTTCGTCTCTAATCCCACAGTGTCTGAAAACTAAAGCTTTTAATCAGTGCGTTCTACCTATCAGGACATACGTAGCCGAGACCTGATACTTACGGTACGGGTGGTCCGCAAGCTCAATATTGCTTGGCGTGCTATGGAAAGGGCTGTGCTCGGCGTTTCTCTGAGGGCTCGCGTCAGGAATGACGTGATCCGTCAGAAAACTAAGGTAACCACAAAGCCCACATAGGTCAAATAGCCCACCAGATTGGCAAGCTGAAGTGGCGGTGGGCTGGCCATATTAGCCGCAGACCTGATAACTGTTAGGGTAGAAGAGTTCTGGAGTGGAGACCGCGTCTAGGCAAACGTAGAGTAGGACGCCCACAGACGTTGTGGAGTGACGACTTGCGCAAGATGGCTGGCAGAAGCTGGATGCGAAAAGCCCAAAATCAATCAGAGTGGTGTGCAATGGGAAAGGCTTATGTTGATATCTTAATCTGTAATCCAATTCCACATAAGACAAATGCTGTAATTTTATTTCTTTTAGAAAACCTTTATCTACACCATTTCAAAATGGAAAGATATAATCAAGAAATGATATTTTTTGAAAACGATTCTAACATTGTTATTCTGCAGAAACCGTGTCTATCACGTCAAGCCTCGCAGTCAAGTGCTACACCAGCCCCAGGATCGCCCACGTCCCGTCTGCTGCTTGAGTACGAGATGCATCTACGAAACACACTTGCTAAAGGCATGGACGCTGAAAGTTATAGCCTACACACATTTGAAGCGCTACTCACCCAGAGTATGGAAGATTTAGGTAACACACTTTTTTTCCGATAGAATGCTACATAGCTGATTTAGTTTATTAATGATTAAAAAAAGTTTATGAATTTATAAAAGAATTGTCAAAAAAATTAATTGAGCTAATTAATACTATCTGAAAAAGTGTGACCAGATCATCCATAATCTGTTGCACTATTAATCATTAAAAAAAAATTTGTGAACAAATAAACTGAAAGTCAAGGTTCGAACTAAATTTAAAAATCTCCTTATCATTTTATAATAACGATCATCTATTTTAATGAATATTTACTTTCTTATAACCTTAGACTTTCAAAATGCTACCCGTCATGGGTTACTATAACTTTATATACATTAACATATTTTAACTTTATTTACATTTGATGGACTTTAGACATAAGTCTATAGTCAAATCAAATATATTCTATTAAAAAGTTTAAAAATTAAATTTGTTCAAAAAAATCACATTAACTGAATTGCAAAATATCATATCATGTTTTATGGCTTTTTTTACCATTTTTTCAAACCATTCAATTAGTCTACGTTAATAACAAGTTTATGTTATTTAGAATACAATGACAACATGCCGCCTTCAAATCAACGAAGCCCTTATCCACCTCGACGTCGTAAGTATTAATTCTGAAGATATATAGCTGAGCTTTAACATTTTGTAGTTTTCGTTTATTTGATAAATACTAACGCAAGAAAGCATGCTTATCAATTTAATAAAAACAGTTCTTATCTAATATACACTATACGGTAAAAACTGGTTTGATTTTAATTTTAACCCAGCTTTTGTTTTTTCTTGAGGACCGACCCAAGAATCAATTCTACAATCTTTGAGACACCTCAAGGAGGCTGCGATAAGGGAAAGAGGTGAACACAATTTATTTTATTATTGTATGGTTACTATTATACACGTGTACCTATTTCTATAAATAAGTCCTGTATACATTATAATTTTATGTTTTCATCCCCAACTCGTGATTCGTTAAATCATTTACGGTTAATTTTTATTGACATTGCATTTTTACTCGTAAACATTGGCATTAGTTTATAAAGAAACAATTTTAACATCTCAAAGCACAACTCTACAAGAAGACTTGAAAAAGCATACAAATGTATGCTATTTGAAATTTGTAGTGAATGAAGTTTTTGCTTAGATTATAATAAAATGATGAATACTAATCAAGCACATCTTGAGCAGAGAGAACCTTAAAAATAGGTACCATGATCGTCATTATTATTTAGTAGAAAAGAAACTTACACTTTTTCTTTTTAAACTATGGCTATAAAATCTTAGTAGTACTGATATTTAAAGTATTTATACATTTTTAACGTATTTTAATAGTTTTTAATTGTCAGTTTTATCTTTTAACGCGGTCTTGTTAACAATTTTTTTTGGTAACAAATTGTTAAACATACAAACATAATGTATTTCATACTACTGCATGTGAAAATTAATTATTTTGATAGTAAATTTTTAAATAAAACCCATTTACTTAAATTTACTAAATTCTTATTTTTTTAACTTAATGCTTTGACTAACATTTTCATAGTCTATAAATTGTGTTCAATAATAAATCTTAAGTACAGATAATAAAATAGAATAACTTTACTCATTAGACCATAATCAGGGTCAATGAGAGACAAATATAATGAAGTCACTAACTGACCAGTGCTATCACGTCTTCATCTCTAAGGGCCACCGCACACTAGCTACTTTTAGCATCGGCGATCGGCAACTAGTCACTTTTTAGAAGCTAAATACGGCGACCGAACGCTCTACACCGCACACTTAAAAACGCCAACCGCGGAGATTGAGTCACTTTTTAGAAGCGCGACACAGCAGCTGAACGCTACTCTCCGCACACATTCGGATGCCGGTAGCATCGATTTGGTATCTGAGCAGTCGCTAAAACGCGCGTTTCCGATACCGCGATCGAACGCAGGAAGTCGCTAAAACGCGATGCAGCATCGATGCAATCGCCAAATCGCCGATCGCCGATGCTATAAGAAGCTAGTGTGCTGTGGCCCTTAATGCCCTTATGTTGATGTTTTACAGAGAGAACATTTATTTTAACATTTGTATCGTAGAAAAGGTATAATGAGCTAACCTTAAAAGGTAGACAAATGCTTTAGCTTCTATTAGAATTTTTAAACCCATATTGCACCCAAAAATATTTCTTTCCTGTATTTGTAACTTTTTCAATGATACTCTGCTGTGAAGATTGTGATGGTATGTAGCCTATAGCCTTGCTCGATAGCTGGGCTATCTAAAACTGTTTTTTTTTCATTTGGACCGATACTTCCTCAGATCAGATTCTGATCCAACCCAACGAACAAACTCTGCTGTTTTATGATATCAGTATAGATGAACTACAATGCAATTTAGCAGTAATAAATTTAATTAAATAACCTGAAATCTGGAGACAGTCAAGACATCTTGAAAACCAATTGCGTATTAAAAAAAATTCCATCCTAAGGTTGCCTGGAAGAAATTGCTTTTTAGCGATAAGGCCGCCATTTGTACATGGACATTGTTAAATATTATGTACTTTTATATAGATCTGATGTACGATAAAGTTTATTCTATTCTATTCTATATTGAGTACTTTTAAAACCCTCACTTATTAGATTATTTTTAACCATGAAAACGTCAGTAAGATGAGTGGAATAGATATGTGTATCTCAGTTTTGTACTGAACCATCATGTATAAATTTAAAAAAATATTATTTTCTTATTTAGCATTAGTTCTTTAGACAAGATACGTTACTTTGAATTGATTTAATTTCAATTTATTTTTAGACATGAAAAAATATAATTTATACTAAATATAAAATATACTAATATAATTTATTAACTTGATATACAGTTACTATGCTTAGACTTGAAAATATGTTTTACATCAAGTTTTATATTTGAAAAAAGAAGCAGCACAATGCTCCGGTGGTGGTAGCCGTTCTTCTACTTTGCCACTACCTCATCGTCTTGGCGTGGAGAGACAGCACAGTGCACGATCGGACCGCGACGGATATTATAGGTACGTACCTTTTAGGTTATATCTGACCGTTATACAGTTTCAGACGACATGACAAAATAACTATGACAATCATTTTATCCTCATAAAATTGAGAGCCATCACAACACTCATGTTTATCAAAGCTCTTTTATATTGAAAATTATAGAAATTTTTATACCAGGACTAACGCGCGGACGGGTCATCTAATCATACCATAGTAGGCGTGTACCAATTACTGCGACTTTAGGATCAACAGCCCATAGTCCCAGGAAAAATAAAACTATCTTGGTACCTGTCGGATTAGGGTCAAAACCTGACGGATCACTTGACTGACCTAATAAATCACTACTGTAACTTATGCTACAAGTGCAGTACAGCCTCATTGGACCGTCCCCCAGAATCAGGACAAGGGCTCTGGTAATGGCATCAAAAAAAAGAAATGCAAATGTAATGTATTTGCGGCCATGGTAACATAATATCAGCCAAAATATGACTCTGTTATGTTTATTGAGTATCTATTATAAAAAAAAATAGATTGAACAAAATATTAATAACGTTAATGCACCTGACAATGACCCCTTAAAATCAGCATCAATTATCACCCGTTTTGTAAAATTATTATGTATGGGTTGTATTAAAGCTAGCCAAGCGGCTTCTTTACAGAAAATTCAAAAGTATTTATATTAAATATAAATAAATAAATAAATATTTCGGACACCTTACACACAGCGCCATCTAGTCCCAAACTTATGGGTACTAAACAACTGACATTAATACATAAACATACTTTTTTTTTAAATACATTTATATTATACATAGAAAACACTCAGAATCCGAAACAAATATTTGCGTATCACACAAAATCCCGGACCCGGAAATCGAACCCGAGACCTCTTGATTAGCAGCCACATATGCTAACCCCTAGACCAACAAGGCACAGCCAAATTGCAAACATTCACTTGCTTATGTATGTAAACCAACAGTTTATAGAATAATTGAACATATCATTGTTGCATTCCGGAAAAAGCATTTTTTTCTGATCCAATCGCAGCTACGTTAGAATACTATTTTTTTTTCTTAAGACGCTGAGTGCAGCCAATGACCTTGAGCAATGGATACACCCCTTTTTGTTCGATAAAGCAGCGCCGCGTTTGAGACGTGGTTCGTTATCGGTACTACCACAGTCTCCGAGAACTAATATTCGTCTTTGAATTTGCACTCTGCTTTTAACACAGGGCCTTAGAATATTTTAGATAGGGCAAAATAAAAATGCTATCGTAATGGTATGATAAAAAAAGTCATGTGGCACTCGGAGACTGCCGCGGTAAAGCTATTGCATAGCATTTTTTATCAACTTATGCAATTTAATTTTTTATTTATTTTTTATTTATATAGTATTTTTTTATTTAATATTAATCCAAGTTTACAAAACAATATACACTGTCTTTTTACCAACATACATTCTAACAATATTATTGCCAAATAATACAGTCATAGTATATAATATGAAACTATTCTGAACGCGACGATACCGTCAGAGCTCAGCGAGAATGTGATTCGTGTATGATGCAAAACTACATTCTGCGGTCCATCTCCTTCAGAGCTATTTTCCAATAGTCTTGATTTGCTGTAAATAAATAGTCTATGAATTGTTAGTTAGATTTGAGTGACATTTCAAGACGTGCAGTATTTTACACTGTTCTTACCTTGGAACTTCAGAACATTGAACGTTTTGTGAGAATTCCACATTTTGCAAAATCCTGTGATTATATACATAATAGTATTTATTTAATTTAATATCTTTATTACTTAATTATTATGATGATAATATTATGCGGTTAGATACACTATCAAAAATGACTATGCATAAAATCAGGCCATCATATGATACATTGTGTAACTAAAATGGCAGAGTCTACGTTCTTCAAGACTAAAGCTGGAAACCCATTATCGGACGCGGCTGATGGATGCGGCTAACAGCCGCCACTGTAAATTGTACATTATTTTATTAAAACACTAGTAGAGTGCCTTGGTAATATATTTTTATTCAATGTATTAAAATATTGACTCAGTAATATACATATTTATGATAATTAATTGATTTTAGTGGAAAAATAAGTGTGCACAGTCGGACATTCGGACGCTCAAGGTCAGTCTGTCCACGACTTACGTCCGATAGTTTGCACAGCTCAGTGTATGTTCATACTCTAGATCACGGCTATCAGCCGCGTCCATTAGCCGCTTCCGATAATGTGTCTCTAGCTTAAGCTTGTTCCACTACACAGCTGACAGTTTTTAGGGTTATGAAACTACATTACGTCTTTGTAAGGATATCTAGTTATATAATCTTACATGTCAATCAAATTATAAGTTTAATAATAAAATAAATTATTCTTACCTTATAGCCTCCATCATAATATGATTTTGTTTTGTTTTTTAATAAAGTTTTTTAGATTTATCAGCTAAATATAGCGCGCGAGTCGAGCGACATAGGTCCGTTTAGCAAGGCGCCTCAGCGCACACTGTCGTTCTCCATAGGAGTGACAGAGAAAAAGCGCTTGAAATAGAAGGGCGTAAGTGCCAAACCACAAAATTCGTTATTTTTTGTAAATGTTGCAATTTTTAAAAAAATTAAAGTTGACCATTTCCTTCAGTTACATATGATACACAATTTTACTTAATTTCATTTACATTACTTAAAGCACAACTGTGTAAAGTCAAAATTTAACTATTTTCAGAGGCTACTTTGATTATTTTTTTTATCGAGTGAAGTTTTCCAAATCGTGTTTTGGAAATAACCACTATGTGAGGAATATGTTCAATTATAAAGACATTGATTTTGGTAATGATATGAGCGATAGGTTTTTATACAAAACGATCTTTATTTACCTCTATTTTGGTTTTCAGCCCCTTAACCGAAAATATGATAGTCATCCATTCTAATCAACCTTCTAATTCTTACAATGTATTTTTATAAATAGAAATAATAAATTACTTCCTTGAGATACAGCTTCAATTGACCTAAAACTCTATATTAGAAAGTGGGGGTTATTGCCCCCACTTTCATATATAGAGTTTATCTTTCTAATCTAGAATAATAATCATAATATTGTTCCTAATACCGATACCCTGTCAAATTTTATTTTCAATTTTTCTGCTTGTAATACATCAATATTTTTCGTGAGTTGTGCTAGTAAAATTAATATTTGAAATATTAATGCAGTCAACCGCTATAAAAACCAACTTTGTTTTTGTGTGAATATTTTGGTGAACCTAGGAGCTATAATTTCTAAAATTTGTATTTTTAGAGCGAAATGTCTAAGGAATTACAAATATGTGAAAAAAAGAACCAAAAAATGTACATAATAAGTGTTTATTTAATTTGCTTAAACACGTTACTTCCATTTTCTTTAATAGAGCTTATTTTGAATCTACTTACACTTTTGGTTTTGGTTTTAAGAGGTTAGTTGTCAACAAAGAACTTTTGCAGTAAAACTATGTCCGTTCATCCATTCCATTCTATTCAAAGTCTAAGCCATATTACAAAACAAATATAAACTAGAATGAACTTATTTGTTTTGCTTGTTCAGTTTCATATTTAGATTTTCATTTTAAATGCTATAAAATTAAATGCTTTACCTTATAAAGTATCTAGAAAATGTATATATATATAATGTTTGGATAGAAAATATTAGTAACAAGCTATTTGAATATAAATGTAACTTTGAAAGCACGGATGGCAAAGATCCTTCTTGGTCATTTCCTAAATTACGTCCTCGTAATGTAGAAATTTACCATGGAACTTTAGCTATCAATATTGGGCATGGAAGAGATTTAAACATATTAACATTTAAAGAAACACCATAGTTAATTTAAGAAAAATAATTTTGATATTTATCAATAAATAAATTCAATCCAATATTTCTATGTAACTTGAATTGTGCTGTTCATTTAGTGATCGATAAAAGGTGCCTCAAAAATGATAATAGGCACTCACATCCCAGGAATTGATTCGGTAATATGGACAATTCAATTCATTTCAATGGTTGATTTGTTTTTTTATCAGGCTAGTTATAAAATATGAACTTAATAGCTAGATAGGCTAATTTCTATATAAAATCTGGAGCTGCCGAAAACAGATGCATTTACTTTAATGTAACATATAATGCTCAACGCCATATTAAGGTAGCCATTCTTTTCAGTGACCGCAACGAACTTATGCGGGAACGTGAACGTGATCGTGATCGAGAACGTGGCTACTTGAGTGACCACAATTCCAGGTAAGTGATTGGTATTTAATTTTGTCTTATTATATATAATCGTCGTCGTTAGCGATACAAGCTTAAACTTTAAAAACCCTCTACCATTAGTTGGACAAGAAATTTATAAAAAATTAAAACAAAATAAGTTCAAAAACATTTTTTGTTAATTATTAGTTACTTTTTTGTTTCCTCCTAAAATGCATAACCAAAGTTATTTCCGAACCATTCAACAATATATCAGTAGGAAATACCTAAGGCATTCAGGCCATCAATGTACATTATTTGATTAAGAATATTTAAAAAAAAACACAATAACTTCATAACCAAAATTGTAAGACTTTTTTTTAATCACATAATTTAAAAACGTTTTGTATTAGAAGTAATGAAAACTTTAGTCTCCGTAAAATGACGATATGACGTAAAAAGTAACGTTTTGCAATAATCTGATATCTAAATTACGATTATAAATAATGACTGTGACATAAATTGGTAGAATTAGAATGTCAAGTTTACTTTTAAGAAGTAATAAAATAAGTAATAAAATAGATCTTTAAGAATCGAAATGTTTAATGGACCACTTATATATACTTCTAGCTGATTCAGCGAACTTTTGCTGCTGAAGCGAAAGGTTAGGTTCAGAACTTGATCGCAGCGTCACCTGCCTTGTCTAATTGGGATTCGGTTGCCATTCTGGAATCCACTTGAACACACGAAAAAAAATCTGATTTAAATGTCGTCATCTTTCTCTTATCCATTCCTTCTGTCATCTTCTTAGCCTCTATTCTCAAGATCATTTAGGGGTGGCTACGAGTTCAATTGCTTTTAACTGAATATCAGTTTTTACACGGAGCGACTGGCATTGGAGAAAATAAAAATTACTTTCTAAGGAGAGGCCTATGTCCAGCAGTGGACTGTTAAAGGCTGTTGATGATGATTGATGATTACTGGCATTGGACCTCCGCAACAATAAAGGCAAACTGAAATTCGTAGGTAGAACTGATTGCCAATTTATTGGATGGCACTGACTTCCTAATAACGAATGCCATAGATGTAAATGAGAACCAGGAGGGACGGCTTAACGTGCTTTTCAAGACACGGGCGTGAAACAATTCTAAATTTTCCATACTCCAGACTGTTATTGAGAAGTTCTTGTAAGAAAAACCTAACAACATTTTTCGGTCGAACCTAACCTAAAGAAGTTACCAAGCAACAAGCTGTTATTAAAATGGGATTTAGAATGTTCTTTTTATAATTATAATAAATGACATATGTACTAAATTAATGTTATCTGTAAAGACAAAATTTGATCTTAAACTGTTGGTATGTGATAAATGGAAAAAAGAAGCCAGTTTATTGAATCATGTCATTTTACAATAGTAACATGCCAGCCGTCTCTACCTTTTACACGTGCATATAATAAAAGCTATGGTATATAAGCAGAATATCTTTGTCTTTCAAAGAATTTGTGTATATGTGTATTGCAGCCATAATGTTCTTATGTTATTCACTGATAATGTATGATATGCTTTTGATTGGTGAAAAATTTAAAAATTGACTTAGTGACAGTCTATTTAGTAAGTATTTGTGAAAGCGTAACAATCAAACGCACAAAGCCATATTCGCATTTACAATATTGGGTTACGATTACACAATCTTAATTAATAGGTATCTTACTATTAATATAATGCAAAAAAAGGACTCAAAGGAACGAATTAGGAATAAAGTGACTGATACATAAATTTTAATAATGATTTAAACATAAAACTGTGAACAGAACTTGCTTTTATTTACGGTTTCAAGTTAAATTGTATATTAACAAATTTAAATTTTGCTACAGGGAGCGATCAGGGAGAGATCGTGACCACGATCGTGAGGGATACCTTAGTGATCATCAATCAAGGTAAGTTGTTATATCTCTTTATCTTTTTAGGTTATAATCTCTCAAGCTAACATAGTTGGTATTGACTATTTAGATCTTTATTGGCACAGGAGTAGATTAGTCGAATAATAAAAATACGCTGACTACAGCACGAATGGGCTAGCTCAACCGGGGTGGTACTACCCTGGCATAGAACACCAATCTAAAAATGATACCGTTCATGTTGTTCTATTTCGTTAGAGATTGCGAAGGCCCAACGATGCAGAGGCATCTCACTCGCCATAGATTGGCCATGCTTTTCATCAGGCAGAGTAGAGTCACTTTGCCAGGCTCGTTTAAAAAAAAAAAGAAAAAAAGTCACCTGATGATAAGCCACTAAGTATACGTACAACTCAAAAGTTAAGAAGAATTCGAACTCAAGTAACACTTATATTGGAATTTTCTTAATTTATGTTACAATTTAAGTGTAATAAAATAACAATCGCGAGTAGTTAAGTATCGTCTCAAAAAAATAAAAATTATATATTAAATTAATAACTTATCCAGCAAAACTGACCATTCTAGTTCATTGAACAATCTTAAGCAAAATATTTCACGAAACACTTGTAAGGCTGTGTAAGGCCGTCATTGAAAATTTTCGACCTAGGTTGCAGCAGTGTCAAAATAGTCAAGGATCACTTATGGATAATGTAATTTTAAAATATAAAATCCTCATTTGTGTACTTTAATAATAAAGAAACTGTTTTTATCTCACATAAATAATTTCTTTTATATCATCAATTGAAATTAAATTACAAAATATTACAATGAATTTTAAATACTACAGTGAAATATTATTTCTAGCCTAAGACAAGTAGTAATAGAGCAAAGTAACTAAAGCTGTTAATAATGTATCTTGAAATCATTATAATTAATTCGCTCAAGTGTACAACTAAGAAAATAGTACCCACTAATTTCATCAACTAGATTTAAGTTCATTGAATTAAAATGAGCAACTAAACAGGTGTAAATAAATCGTTTCTTCTAGTTCCGTGGGTAGAAAATAAACGTTTCTACGGGTCGTTGCTATAAACGAATAAGCTATCAAGTTACTACTAAGTATTATTTTTAGACAGCAATATTTTTTTACCTTTGTTATTCCTAAGATTATTATTTAAGGTCGGCTGTTTGTCGACCTGGTTTACTTGAATATCAGTATTTTTGTTTTAATTTTGCCTGCCAAAGTTATAGACAGAAAGCTTAAGAAGCAAAAGCATAACATAGCAATAAGGCCGCCCATTGTACATGTCTACTTGTAATATGTATATAACAACAACAATGTAATTGATGTACAATAAAGTATATTCTATTCTATCATATCCTAAGGCGGATCCTAGACGCAATATGTACCGACTTCATGAAGGCCTTTGACTAGGTTAACCATAAATTATTATTATATAAACTTCATTCTCTCGGTATCACTAAAGGTAATAGCATACTTATTTAAGCCGAACGCGTCGAACGAGCCGAATGACACGAATTTTAGAATTCTTAAGATGAAATCTCATGAAACCTCGCACACTTACCCGCGTCGAATCGTCCGCATCTGGAAGAACCCCAGAAATCCTAGACGAATTCGGAAGACGTAAAAAAATTCGGCGTGGATTATGCGGTCGCCTCGATCGATGCGCTCGCATTCTATCAGTTGCGTATGACAAACAACGCACGAGTACTATTTCTTGAAATGATTTCTTCGACGCGGTCGATGCTTTCAGCGCGGTTCGATTCTTCTGGTGCGGATAAGTGTGCGAGGCCTACTTGACTTCGATTCGTTCGACGCGTTCGGCTCCGTTAAGTGTGCGTTCACCATAAATCAACCGTGCGCTGGTTTAACTCCTTTATTTACAACATGCCATCTTCAGTGGCCATTAATGGTAGTCAGTCCTAGCCATATTTTGCTATATGTAAGTCCGTTTGTAAAAATGTCTGAAAAGATTTACTTACAGAAATAAATATCATTTATCATTTATACCCGGAATTCAAACTTGGGACCGTTACTTAGCAGAGACTTACGTATATAATTTAATACGATACGATTTAATTAATTATGATACGATAACTAACTCAGCATTAAGGGCCTTAGATTTTGTACTGCAGTCTTTGAGGGAATTTAAAAAGCCTTTAATCATCATACTTTTATGCAACAGTTACGTACGAAGTCATCTGGAACATTGCAGCACGGTATGGAACCCAATGTACCAAATACACATCAACAAAATTGAACAAATGAAAAAGAAACTAGTTCGACATCTAACTTTTCGTTTCGGTGTTAAGAATTTATATACTTACGAGGATAAACTAACATTTCAAACTTACATCTTTGAAGGCCCGTCGTACAATTTCTGATCTAATATTTCTATATAAGCTGTCCCATGGCCACATTGACTTTCCAGATCTCCTCAGCAAAGTCGATATAAGTGTTCCAACAAGAATCTCAAGATACCCTCGCCCTTTATTTAAGGTTTTTACTCACTAAAAAGTTGTCTAAATTTTGGAAAAAGTAATAGTCGGTAGGTGCAAGGTCTGGCGAGTATGGCGGATGAGGGAGAGCTTCCAACCCCAGCTCTTGCAGCTTGGAGACTGTCTGTTGCGCAGTAAAGGAGCAGTGGGGACGACCGATTGACCAAAGCTGGTTGCAGGTGTGCAAGCTTCTCCATCATTCTCTCCAGTTCTTCACAGTACACATCTAGTGGGCGTTTCATATGCGTCAGCTCGAGTATTTCTATGATTCCTACAAAATGGTATTTATTTTATTACTTGGTTCTAATACTTTTTCATACTCATTTTTCCGTAGGTTCTATTTCCAAACGAAACTTACCAGCAAATTGCAATTTACACTCACATCACTCATTTAATAACGAACGTGGCTCGCTCTGGGATTTCCCCAGTTAATATAATAAGTACCGACAAGAATTTTCACATTTACCAAAGAAACCGTTACCTTTCTCGTAGTACTTGATTGCCTTCATTTATCATGAAAGTAAAGAGGAAAATATGGCGTAAAGCTCCGAAAACAAAAGCAATTATTATCTTTCAGATTATGTCCAAATATTATACAAAAAACAGAATTTTATTTGTTATTAGCGTAATGAGTTTATTTTATACCTACACACTATTTCTGTAAATAAAATTAAGAACAAATAAACTTTTTAAAGTCAAAAATAAAGCTTCGAGATCGAACGCTTATCGGATTAACAACTCTTCATACTTACATTTTCTGAGTCTGAGATTAACCATCACTCAAGCTGGCAATATTTTAAATATTTTCAAGTTGTCTTAATTCCCTAATCTCTTAAAACGGGTGCTTAAAGGTGTTTTTTAGGTTCACATAAATAAATTTGTTTTGTATCATACTTTTATTAAAAACAACATGTGGAAAGTATTGTTAAGTTATGGTGATTCATTGGGTTCGGGTTATTTAAAAAGCCGTCGGATTCTAATTTTTACCCTTTACTTACTTACTTACCCTTTGATTTCAAAATTATAGATATAGATAGATTAAATTTGTGTAATCTATACTAATATTATGAATTCGAAAGTAAGCCTGTCTGTCTGTCTGTTACACCAATTTCAATGAAAGTTAACAGAAACACATTTTAATATTTTCACTTACGGGTAAACCATTTATGATTACAATTTGTTTAATTAAAATAGCATTTTGTATGTTCCATTTCTTGTTATAAAAATATATACTCAAATTATTTATGACCAGACTCATTGTTCTCCTTTGTTTGCGAATTTTGCTGAAAATGCACAACATGTTTTTGTTAAAAAGTCCTCATGACGGCAATTTTACAAAATACTTTTTAATACGAAGGTATTATGTTTGAATTGTCATTAAACACACGAGTTACCGGTTTAACAAGCACACACTGAGTTCGAACTTTTATAAGTATTTTACACTAGCTGAACCCCGCGGTGTTACCTGCGGTTATTGTCATATTACCGTGGCTATCGCCGCGGGGCGAAGTTAGTTCAAAAAAGTTGCTTAAGTTACTCCTTATATAATCAGCTACCTATTAGTGAAAGTCCAGTCAAACTTGGTCCAGCCGTTGCAGAGATTAGCTAGAACACAAACAGACAGACAGACCGACAGACACGAAAAACGAAAATTTAAAAAAATAATTTTTTTGTGTATGTACCGTGTATACATACATATACATTTAGTTAAAAGCCGTTAAATACTATTACAAACGGACACTCAAAGATTATTTATTTGTATAGATGAAACATGAAAACATTTATTACAGATATTCTTACATAAATGATAAAACAGAGTTTCAAATATTTTAATACAGTTTTCATCGAAATAAGAAAATACAAGGAAAAATAATCTTTCGTGCTTCTGATTGAGTAGATAGATTTGTCATAGGATAACAAAATTACAATGACATAATCAAAAAAAAACGAGGGTGGTTCTCAATTCGACGCGTACGTATACGGCAGAGAATGCCCTGGGCATTAAGTCTGCCGAAACACAAAAGTACATAAAGTTTTCAATAAATATTTATCAATCTATAAAAAAATCATTTTTTATTATAGGGACATTAGGTAGCTATAATTGAACAAGTTCAGTAACAATCAAAAATTAAAAAAAAAAAAGTTTCACTTAAAAAGTAACAAATGAGGATGAGGTTGAATATCAAGTTTTGAATAAACTATTTTGAGTGTTTAGAGTCTCGTCAAGATTTTTAATTATATACTGGTAAGGAATACGATAAATTGGTTTAGAAAAACAACAAAGTTTATTTAGAAATCAAATAACGATAGTAAATACTGTGAATGTAAATCCATTTATAACCTGTAGGATAAGTGTCGAGAAAAACATGTTTTGACAAATAGGAGGCTAAACAGGAAGCTCTAAGTAGGAATAAACATTCTGGGTGGTTTACATTTGCTTTACTTGTGCTTTACAATAATGAGAAATTTTAGGAAACACAGAATCAAAAAAGCATTATGAACTTATTCGAGCTCGAAGCAGTTACTTCATGTAGATTTCTCTGGAAAAGTAAAAATAAAATGATCGTGTGGTGACGGATTAAGAGTAGGAAGTGTTACACCCTATACATCCCATAATTGTCGTAAGAGTCGACTAAGAGAAGACCTTAGAGCTGCAAAGAGAAGGTCAACTTGATGTAAGCCCTGTACTAACCTGTTTTTTTTTTAAATTTATTTACGTAAGAAGACAACATACAATTATAAAGCACAAAACACCCATCAAACTCACATTGGTTTATCTTGGGTGCAAAATAGACATTCCTCAATCCGTAACAATAGAAAATAGATTGCTCAACAAAACAGTATTGTTTTGAAAGTAACAATTTTATTTGAACTAAGATATAATGAAATACAGTCAGTTTCATTGACTGGAAAGGTTTATATAATAAAATGAACCAAGTTTAATATAAGAAATTACTAATGTTTACAAATTACGTTTTCACATTAAATAAATTGAATTACAAAAACGTATTCAAATACGTTTTGTAATTTGGTTGTCTTTGTACATAATAGGAAGTTATTTTTTTATTTAGGGAAAGAATTTCATTATAGAATCTGAGAATATTTTTATATCAAGAATGTGACCTTTTTATCCACCCAATCCATCGACATTTAGTAAATTGTTATAACGGATAGATGTATTTAATTACTTACTTATCTAAAATAGTAAGCATACTTAACGCATTTGCTCATTTTATTTTTATAAAGGAATACTTAATTTTTTATTTCTTGTAATCAAACAAAACTATAAATGCAGTAAAACAGGACACCCAAAGTTATCAAGTAGCTTATAAGTGAGGTAGAAGTATTTTGAGTTATGAAAAATCAGGGCTTTTTGGTAGAAGTTTTCAGTCTGCATAAAACGAATAGTTCACTTTCTTATCTAAATCAGTCTTCGAACGAACAGAATGGTAATATGTTGCCTTCCATACATAGCTCTGTACGATTTCGATCAGTTTATGAGTGAGGGAACATCCGCTCGAAAATGGTCACTGCTTTGGCTGTTGTCACATAAGATAAAATGTTTATTTGCCTTGAGGTTCACACGAGGAGATAAGCCTCTTTATGCTAGATTAGCCTTAGACTTACAAAATAACAATCAAATATTTTTATGTCATCGATTCTGTAATGGGTAGTAATTTATTAAATAACGTTAAACTTAATATATACAATATTTTGGAGTAGGTATAAATTATTTAAAATTCAGAGTGTCATGATACGATAAAGACTCACCCATGAAGGTATAAAAAAACTACCTACAAGATCTCCTTCAAACCAATTTTAGGTAGAAGTTTGCATGGTAACGTATATCATACATTTTTTTTACGTTTTATCACTTTTATTTTAGAAGTTACAGAGGGACACGCTTTGGAAGTGTCTCTCCCGCAAACTATTCAGTTTAGAGAAGAATGTTATCAGAAACCTTAATATTATTTTTGAAGACCTATCCATGGATACTCCTCAAGTATGGGTTTGATAAAAAAAATTTTTTTGAATTTTAGTTTTATGCATGGGGAACCCAAAAATTTGTGTTTTTTTTCTATTTTTGTGTGAAAATCGTAATGCGGTTTACAGAATACATTACCTACCTAGTTTCAACAGTATAGTTCTTATAGTTTCGGAAAAAAGTGGCTGTGACATACGGACGGACAGACAGACAGACATGACGAATCTATAATGGTTCCGTTTTTTGCCATTTGACTACGGAACCCTACACAGTTTGAGTACAGAGTACCTATTGAAAAAGCATATCAAAATAATTTTCAATGAAGAGCTTCAAACATTATCTAAAACCAACCGACTACTTATAAATAAATCTGTATCCCCTATATAAACGTACGCATACGATGGGACTGTATATACATATATACAGCTTGTAGTGTTGTCCGGCTAGCAAGACCCATTATACGCGTAACTAGGGTTACATATCGATCGAGCAATTTAGTTATTTCTGTAGTTATCGTATCCCCCAAGTCACGTATGTTACGGAGTATACACTTGGGATAGTATTAGTCATTCGCGAACCCAGCAATTTTATTAATACTGAAGGGCCGACAATAATTTATGATGCTTTTGATAATATTACACAATTTCACGATCTGTAATCTTATTCCTCGAGGTCTGTAAGAATATTAAGTTCAAGACGTTCTGCCCAAGACGGATCTTATTAGATAATTTAATGATAAAAAACGCCGAAGACGATTTTGTAAATTATATACAGATATTTTCCCTTGTTGTGAAACGGGAATCTTTGATACGGGTGAAGTATCTACTTGGCATTCAAGTTATATTTTTGTGAAGATCAATAGATCAATTTGAATTTTACTTTGCATAACATAGATACTTGATTGAGTTCACCATTAAAGTAAAATATTTTCAAAATAATGAATTTTAACTAAGCTTTGTCTTTTTATTTTCTTTAGCTTTTAGAGATTCATTATCAGTCTATTATGTTGACTAAATAAATAAAAAACTACTTAAAACAAGCTATTACAGTATGTACTCAAGAACGTATTATTAATACTCGTTTATTACGGTTACTTATTATTAGATCTTAAAAAGTGCCCTTGTGTCGATATCGTCTTCATAAACGTTGTTTAGGTTACCCGTGACAAAACTTCAAATAAGTACGTTCAATGAACCCTCTTATTAAACATATTACGTAACTGATATATGAAAACATATACACTGAAGTCCAAATATTCACTTTGTGATTTCTATTTTATCTTTCTCGAGGGCGACTTTCAGGCGTCTAATCCGTTCTGCACATAAAATTATAATAACAGATCATTTAATATATTATACATATAATATTTAATATATGGAATTGGTTTCGATCATGAAATGCGAACGTATATATAAGATGAATTTTTGTACAGTATCTTTTGAAATTGATATAAATAATTTCGTAAATGTAAATAATTTGAAGCAAAGTCGAAAACTAAAGCGGGTAATCTGTCACAGAAGAATGACTAGCAATCCAACTGGGCCCGCTGAGAACGTCCAAATTGGTTTAACATTGGACGGCTTGTTTATTCTTCATCTAAAGCTTAGTACGTGGAGCTTATACTGTGTTCTATTATTGTTCAATTTGAGTTAACGGTTCAATGAAATATTATACTCGTAGTAATATCGATTTTTATTTCATTTCATATAACATCGAAATATTTCTTAGAAGTTTATTACTTTGATCTTTCAGGAAAAGGTTTTACCTTTTTATCCTCGGTGAAATATAATTAATCTTGTAATATTCGAGTAAAATTTTCATTAATGTTAGCGTTAATCTCAGCTTTAACTATCAAAGGCAATACGACAATAATGTACGTTTTACACAGCTTCGTGAGCACATCCCGTTGCGCTTCATGCATCGGTGAGTCAGCTCGAGCAGCGTGGTACCGTCACTCGGACGGGTGGCGTGGTGCCCCACCGCCCGGACCTCGCCGCTCACCCTGGGACTCCCTGCCCAGTCTCCGACACAACGATAGCCTTAATGACTCCGGTTACAGGAGTACTAGGGCAGACAGCTTCGAGCAGCGGTACGTTTGTTATTTAATTTGATTAAAAAGCTAATTGTTCTGTTTACTTGAAATCTAATTTAAAATATTGATTTTACGTTTCTATGCTGTGGAGGATCCACGTTGGCAATATTTAGATAAAGTAAAAAGGTACCCATCACAAGAAGCGCCTCTTAATATAGTCGAACACTCCATAAACTTTTCAATAAATGATTAACGAACTTGGAAAATAATTAAATTTTAGTAGCCATTTGTTTTAGCTATTAAGTTTCTACAGAAATTTGTGGTCTCAAAGTTTTTGTCTGTTTGCACATTCAGCAAAGTGGCACACAAATAAAAATAGCAGGAAATATCGATGTGTAAATTGCTTTATTAAAGGCGTGTAAGCAAATCAAAAATGAAATGGATTCTCAAAATAACCTATTTTATGTTTTTCGTATCTGCTACTACTTATCAAACATTCTAAACGATCAGACAGATATATCTGTCACGTGCCATATAGTATTCAATTCAATATATATGACTTACCTTATTTGTTACGAAATTACCCACACGTAATCGTCGAAAATAACCTTTCGATATTTGCCAAGTTACGGTAAATGTTAGCTTATCATTTATTACTAAATAAACCTTTACCGAATGATTTACTTTATAACGTTACACTTGCGTTATGTAATGCGATATTCGTGTTTTACTTGATCGTATTATATTAACTACATTTAATATCCAAAGCCTCTGAAAATCTATGTACATTTATAATTTATATTAATGATTGACAGCAGTGAAATCCGAGTTTAAATAAATTTCTCATTACTAACTGTCTATCAGACATGATCCGAAATGGAATAAATGGATTTTCATTCCCCTTGACAGGTCAATTTTTAATAATTCATTAGGTGAAATGGAACAACGAAAACTTTAAGTACGACTTCTTTAAATTGGTCGGAAAGTTAATTTTATAAGATAAAGTTAAACTCAGTTAATATAATGAAGTAAAATGAAAAGAAATTGGTTAAATATAATTATCACTTATATAATTTGCACCGGTAGGTACATCTCTTACGTCACATTGTTAGCAAAAGAGCACTTGTTAACAAAAGAAAGAATAATATGTATTTTATCAATCTCGCGTATTGATCATCAAGAATATATTTTTCTTTTTGAACGATAGGACATAAAGAGAAAGTGTATTAACCTAAACAGAATATTGATACTTATTCTCGAGTACTTATTGCCGACAGTAAATAATGTTTGTTCTCTTTGTAAGGCTTATAAAACATAAGCATATTAGACGAAGACAGGAAAAATAAACCATCGCTTAACCTTTTATGTAATCATATATAAATTGTCATATAGAAGTTAAATACATAAACCTAATAGAGAAAAGGAAGTTAAACAGTAACCTTTGTTTCAGAGGTGTTTTCGATCGACAAGATAGCGTCCGTTCGGAGTACACAAGCGATCGCGAGTCAACACGCTATGGAATTGTTCAACAAGCATCTATTGATAGCACTGACTCCCGGATATGTTACCTGACATCTAGCGAGGTAAGCAGTATAGTGTTGCTAACATTACCAAAAACAGTACATGTTCTATTCATTCTATAGATATCGTACTAAGTGATGAAGGGAGCTACGAGTAATTAGGCAGAACAATAGGACCAAAAAATTGAAACAAATCCTATCACGTCTGAGCAGCGTGGTATGCATAACCCACTATTTCGTATGAGGCGGTGACGGTTCTTGCGCGATCTCCACCTTTCGACATTCTACGACCAAATTCGTTGTGTTGATCGGAATGGCATAGGGATAGCTCTGGATTATGAACCTGGAATAGTACGACGGAACGTACGCAAGTTCTGCGGACTCGGCAGACACAGCTCAAAATTCTGGGCCATGCCAACCAACGAGCTGTAGGAGCCGTTCTACCTAGCTTCGAAACTTGGTTAGAAAGGACCAATTGTGTCACTCGGATATTCGGATATTCATCGGACATGGTTATTTCGGTGAAGATCAGTGGAAATCTTCCCGACTACTGAGGTGGGCTATTGCCCCACAGCGGCATAAAACAAATATCAAAAAAATACTATAAGATGTCATGAATAAATCCTAAATTTACGAAACATTTCGAAATATGTTATAATCAAAAGCCAATTTGCATATTTATAAACTCGTGACCCGCAATTCAATTCACCATCTTATATCATTGAGAAAACCGGTATGTCAGAAACTGAACAATCAATACTTTTCACTTCAGGAGGATAAAAATACTTAGAAATAACATATATTACGAATTATAACTTTCTCATTTTATTACGTTATTTTATCAAGTAAATCGTCTTAGTTTTTTATAGAAAAATTATCAATAAATATCAGGCGGGTAGCATACAACACGAGTAAACGGTTTCTTTGTTCATAGATTAAAGGCCGCTGCATACGTGACGGGATTTTACACAGACGGGACGTGGACGTGGTTGCCTCGTTATAAACGGGAACGTGATGTAAATGCATACGCACCGTGACTGTGACTCGGCTCTAACGTGTTAGTGTTGTGAATAAGGAAAGATGTATTTTTAATTTCAAAAATTGGCTTTAATTGCTATTGACGTGCTAAACATCGTCGGTGACGATATTTAGCTCGTCCCGTGCGTGCCACGTTCCCGCCCCGTCCGTGTCTCCGTGAAGTAAGCATTTCCTTATACATTTTGTATGTAACGATGTTTGCAAAACTTCCCGTCCCGTACCGTCCGTGTTAAATCCCGTCACGTATGCAGCGGCCTTAAGTATCATCCAGTTCATTCAACTTTACCGATTACATTATTTGTAAAGGACACTCCGCTGTTTAGCATTTCTTCTTCTTCCTAGCCTAATTCTCAATATTATTTGGGGTCAGCTACTAGTTTTATCTGAATATCAGTTTTTCCACGGAGCGGCTATCATCGGACAATACCGAAATATGAATATGAACACCAACATAATGAATCTAAGTATTCATATAGTATTAGAATTATTACACCAAATAAATAAGCATAAGGCCTATGTTCATTGAGGCAATAGTAAAATTAAACTAAAAACATTTAAAATTCTTAAATTCAAGACATCAATAAATAATAAATCAATCATCAATCAATAAAAAAATATATTTATAAAAAATATTAATTACAAAGTTACCTCATAATCTGATACTTTTTTGTAATAAAGCATTTCTCTGGAGTGTCCGTCTTATTAATGTTATTAGAAGAGAATTTATAAAAGATTTAAAATATAATAGGCCTTTTTATTGCTGTTGGTTCTGAGGCGAGTCATCTACGGACACAGAGTAATATCTTTTATTAAAGTAACACCTTTGCGGTGAGAGAGCCATCCTTCAGCACATGAGTCCGCTCAACTTAGATGATAAAAAAGGACAAAGAATATTTCTGTTTAATAAAAAGTAAGGCAACAAAAAAGTAGAATTAATAATAATAATTTTGCAGCACCAAAACACGACCAAATTCAGAATTGTGTCAGATGTTCAACGTTTTTCAACAAGTCATAGGTATTTTTCATTGAATGAGTGAAATTACCAAAGGCGTCACCAATTCTTATGATGCACACAAAGGATCAAAACTCAGTTATTTATCTAGCGTTGCAAGATTCCTAGGGCATAATATTTACTGACCGTCAATCGATCTGATACTGATACTGCTTCGCCCCTTAGGAATATCTCTAAACATAAATTACCAAATGATTTGCTTTACCCATGGACGTAGTCAGCAGCAAAAATAATTTATAAGCTTTACGGTTATGAAATTACATGAACCTTCACTTAGAAAATAGGTAAAACCTTAAATCTTGTGTGTGTAAAGAAATAATTTAATAAATTAAATTGAAAATTACAATAGTTACATTTTCGAATTTCTCGAGAACAGAGTCGCGGCCACAGATAGTACTGGATAAATAGACTTCATATGCATACAATCATGCTTTTTGCAAAAGACAATTTAAATTTCGAAAGTTAATGGTAGAATTACGAATACATACAGTCAATATTATTCTCTGATCTGATCGAGCCTTTATTCCCAAGTTTATTTGGGGTCGGCTACTAGTTCAACCGGTTTTACCTGAATTTCAGTTTTTCCACGGAGCGACTAGCATCGGACCTCCGCAACCCTAAGGGAGAACTGAAATTCGAAGATTGAACTAGTTGTCAGTATATTTAAGGGCACTGACTTCCCAATAACGATTGCCATAGATGTTCATGACAACCGGGACCGACGGCTTTACGTGCTCTCCGAGGCACAGGCGTGAATCACCGCCAAACTTCCAAACTCCGGGCTGCTATTAGGAATTCCCTAAGAAAAACCCAAAAACACTTTTTGGCCCGACCCGGGATTTGAACCCGAGACATCTTGATTCGCATCGCATACGCCAACCACTAAACCAACGAGGCAGTTATCTATAACATATTGAGAAAATAACTATTTGAAACATATTGTTGAAGATGACATCAAGATAACATTCTAGGTAAATTTCAAATCAATGACAATTATAAATATGTCGACTTCACTACACATTATAACATAAAGTTCTCCGCCTTGTCAGTCTGTCTGTATGTTCGCGATAAACTCAAAAACCATTACACTGAAATAAATTAATTATTGTACTCAGATAATCTAAAAGCCTGAGAAAGGATTGAGACTTCTTTTTACCGCGAGAACCGACATAGACGGGGGCGGGGCCGCGGGCGTAAGTTAGTATAAAATATATCTAGCTTTAAGAACAACAACATTTAAGGGTCTATGTAAATCATAGTCATCATTTGTCTAACTTAATGAACGCCAGATTATTAACTGACATATTAAAGACTACAAACTAAATAAATCATAAACAAGTCGGTTTTTTAAGGTAATTATAGCATTAAAGTCTTTTAAGTTCTGAAAGTTACCGCTGAACGCCAATATTTAATATTCTTTTAAAGCAGGGTAATCTTTATGTAAAGTACTATCTAAATGTCCATTTGTTCGGATTTATGATTAATATAATCGACTGCGCAATGAAGGTTTGGTGTCCTAAAACCACTAACTTCACACCCTACATTTAACTCATCTAAATGAAACCTTTAAACACTCAATTTAAGGTGAAGGTAGTAGTCCTTGTTAACGTACCTAAAAGTAGATAAAATTGAGAAATTTAAACTATGCATACGCACGTACTTATATAATTACTAATGCTTATACATATATGGAAAAGAATTATATAGCGTGTGGAGCATTAAAAGGGTGAACGAGCATATGAGAAGAACAGTATATTGCTTAAACGGAATTAGACTATCAACTATCTCTAATTTAGACTATCAACAGTCGCGTTCGATCTCCAAGTAACAAAACTTATGACAATACTGTAAAGCAAATCTTATATAGGTACTTAATCTACTTTGAGTCACGTAATCCGATATAGAGTAAAGGTATATTAAAATAAAATGTTTTATTATGTTCGTTGTCTTGAGTAGGTCGGCTTATTTTTTCTCCAATAGAATTTTTGTATTCAAAAGATACTTTTTTCTTTTAATATTACGAGCTCTTCGTGATCAACTGCGATTAAAAGCTTTCTTTGTGTTACCTTCCTACGTCAACTAGTGATAAAAATATTTAGCAGATAGTATCTATACCTAACGTGATAGGTAGGGTGTTCATAATTCCAACAAACAAAGCAGTAAGTGTCCGACGAGCGAGATCTGGGTGTTTCGGTCGTGCTCGGAATCAATCGGCGGAGCCTGCGCGGCTGCAACCCAGCGCGAGTCGCTGCGCAATGGGTCCACCAATCGGATCGTGATCGTAGTATTAATAATATTATTTTGAGGTTAATTTCTCTCACTAGTAATTTAATGAATAGAATGAAACTGTGGGTCCCTAAAATTTGAATTTGTATCAAAATAGACGTGTCGAATGTCGCGAAAGAGAACTTTAAACCGGAAACTGAGACGTTTTGTTTGTGTAAATACAAAGCTTTTACTATCAAGTGCACGGACAAAGAAGAGTTGCGTCGTTCTTGCTACGTTTTAATGCGATACTGAATATTAACTTCTATGGTTGTTATAGATTTAAACTTAATGGAACTATTGTAAAATACGTATATAATCTATAAACATATCCTGCGTGTTAAAGTGAAGTCAATTCTAAGGCCTACCATTTCAGTGAATTGTTGACATTTATTAATGTTTCATGTTCCATTAATAATAAGAAGTTATTTAATTAAATAAATATATTAAACGTTATTACTTAGGTAGAGTTCCTGCTTGTATATCGCTTCATCCACCTGTGATATTTCATTTTGATAATGAAAGTTAAATTCTGTGTAGTATTTTCTATAAATGCCAATATAAATAAATAATTTTAAAAACTCTTAGAGTGTTCAACGTTATTAATTCATAGCTTATATGATATACAGTAACTAGATTTATTAATAAGTCTTTAGACAAAGAACTATTTAGTATTGTTGCTAGTAATTTACTAAAAATAAACAATATTTTAACATAAATTGACATAGAAACTTACGCAAAGCGTTCCAAGTATAAAGATGTTTCTATTATAAATTGCATGGGGGCCATCAAATCTAAGAAAGCTGTATTTTTAAAGGTATGATCAATAAAAATATTTTATAAACTAGTTGTTTTATCCTTAATGAGTTATCAAAGCTTTTCAATTGACATAGTATTTTAATTCTCAATTATTGTTTCTATTTCTTGCTTACTTGAATTAGATATCTCGTAATTAATACAAATTAGAGCAACAATAGTTCAAGAATTTAAAGTTGACGTACAAAGTTTATTAGCTTTTCTATTTTACATTGCTATTAAATCCACCCGAACTTTAGTGTCGTCCAAATAAGCAATGTTGCATGTTAATTAAAATCCTGACAATTTTCGTGCTCATATACATAAAATACGCATTTTCATTCGTTTCCACACTACATGTAAATTTGTTCTGTCTAGTTTTGTTTGATGCTACCCTCTCTGCTTCTCTGTAATGTGATACTGAAGGCTAAATGTTTATTCTTGAATGCGGCCACTAAGGTACGGCCACTGTGAATCGTGTCAGGGTCGAGTTTCTATTGATCCCGCTTCTTTCGTAGCGAAACTCGGTCCGTCCCATGTGTTTTCCGGCTTATACATTCTGATGAGAATAATTATTTCAAGATGCCCTAGAGACAATTTGAATAAAAAGGGATTGAATTGAAAATGTTATTTGTACACGCTAATTTTTGATTATTATTTCCTTAAATTACTGTACCTGCGACTTTTTTTTCATTTATCATATTTATTTAATCTATTTGCCATTATTATCTATGTAATACATTGCTACCATCTAATAGGAAGGTCATTTATGCCTTTGCGATAGAACTCTAGTGATCTAGATTCTACAAACTGTGTGAAAGCATTTTGTACTGCCTCCTGGGAAGAAAACGTTTTATTTAATTATTGTGCAGGTGCACTTAAACAAAATTGCACTTTAAAAACTGCATTGTTTCTAATTGCAATTCCTGTAGAGTTAAAACGTCTCGCGTAATCCTGGAGCAATAATGGTGAAGATCGATCGATTACTGAGTCGAGGCTGTTTCACTGCAAGTGTTGCTATCATTATTCGGAGTTCAGTACAGTAGATATCTGCCCTTATTGCTTGACCAGCTCGCAGAAAGTTATAGTGAATAACGCCATACTGAGACCACCAAATAGCCATACCATCACCTTTTTTATGGTACGCTTTGCTTTAGGATACTGTTGCGGCGTTTGACCTGGGGTCAGCCATTGCATTTTTTGCTTACGGTTATCGTAAAGAATCCACTTTTCATCACATGTTACAATTTGAACCAATATTCCTTCATTTCCGTATCGATTCAAAAAGGCAACACAAGATTCAACAAGCGTTTCTTTCTGCAGATCAGTCAAATCATGACGCCCATGCACCCATTTTTCACATTTTTTTATTTTATTGATTTGACGCAAAGCATTCAATATTGTTGGTAAGGTAAAGTTAAACCATGCCGCTAATTCCTGGGTACTTTGGGTCGGATCGACTTCCACCATCTCTTTCAATTCATTGTTATTCACATGTGTGGGCGGTCTTCCACGCGGTTCGTTCTTCAAATCAAAATTTTATTCACGAAAGCGTTTAAACTAAAATCGCACGGTGCGTTCATTAGCAGTCTTCTCTACAAACGCAACATTGATATTGCAAGCTGTTTCTGCAGCGTTAGTTCGCATCGGAACTCATATTCAACAACCACTCGAATTTTCGAAGTATCCATTTTGCTTGTCTAAGCCGAATAAAAAAAACAAATGAAAGTCGATGATCGAATATTGCACATTTTTTAAAAGTTTCACTCAAAAATCTCAAACCATGTAAGTTCTATGTCAAATTAACCCCTATTAACTTCATTCATTTGTAATAAAACCCTTTACCAACCCGTCTGGACAGCGTGGTATAGTAGGCCAAAACCTCCTTTCAAAGGAGAGACCTATGTCCAGCAGTGAACTGTTAAAGGCTGTTGATGATGATGATGATTATTTTTATTAAAATTTAAATTATTTATATAATTTTTAATAAACTACTATACTGTAAAAGAAAATTTCTTTTTGTTAAGTTTAGAGTAACTTTCAGATATGTGAAGTAGTAATTGAAAAAATATAATTTGAAAAATTGAACTTGTTAAATGGCTTCAAAGGGATGCAGTTGTTTCTTTGTTATAGTTTGTACAAAATTATTTCAATGGAGTCCAAAGTTTTTAATCAGTATTAAAAATGAACTATTCTAAACTATGGAATTTCATGCTTTTGGTTCACTACAACTTTCACTGTCATTTATAATTACCACCACGGTTTAGTAAACTTTACTCGCATTAAATCATTAAATTTCTTAACTAATTGTCAGTTGTGTAGTTCAGGTCTAATACCGTTTAATAACTGAAATTACTAACAAAATCTGATAAAATTCATGACTGTAGTCCATATGATGAAGTTTTAAGGAAAATTATAGCAGTTTGGATGACTTTGTTAGTTCAGGACCAGGAGTTATAGAGGCCAACTCGTAAAATACGTTTACTTGGAAAACTTCATACAAAATTAATGCAAAATGAGTGAACATAACAATTATTTATTGGGTACGATTTTACATCCACGTATGGATGACTTCGGAACCCTATTCTAGGTGTAGTCATCCATACGTAACACGACACGCACTTGGTCAATTTTTTATCTAAAGTTAACCACCCTCACATCCAAATATGTTAAGTTTGATACTATATGGAATTTTCAACCCATGTCGTCGACATTTAAAATACAGTTCGTCTCTGTAAGGCAGTATATGTTTTAACTGTTTTTAAAGTTTTCTTTACCAATGCACTATTATCGGCTTTTGATGATTTCACATATTCAAGGTTTTATGTAAAAAAAAAAATATTTTTTACAAGTGAATCATTCAATACTATAATATTCGTATTTAAAATAAGCAGTCAATAAATACATATATATATAAAACAGGCATTCAATGCTCTCCATATATATATATAGATATATATGATTTATATAATATTATATAGCAGTACTTTTCATCCCCTAATTTGCAACTCTTAGTAATAGACTATTTATCTTTAAATAAGATCAAATCCAATTTCCTATTCAATTAAAAAAGTTTTCACAGTTGATAAAGATAACCTAGACATGAACAATTTTGCCAAATTGAGAACTTATTTTAGATGTCATTTAAAAGAACTTCTGTTTATAGATAAGTTAATAGACAGTTATAACTAAATGTATACGTGTGTAAGAATAGAGAAAAGAGGAGATTAAATAATACATAGAGATAAAGGATTTATCTATTAAAATATTAGAATATTTGAAACGATTTATAGCATCTCTTTTAATTAACTATTTATTGGTCAAATAAACACAGTTTTTAGGCGGGAAGTTTGGTCTAACAATTTATGTGTAGACATTAAAATATTATATAATTAGATTATACATCCGGAATTTGAGTATATCAAATCAAACCAAATCAATTCAAATCAAACTATTTCTATTTCAAATAAACCAGTGTCAAGTAGTCAGTCGTGATTCTAGTTGTCTGTTCTAATTCGTAGATCCTATGGAGAAGAACAGACAAGATACTCCATGAACACTATTCCAACATAGTTTAATTTACATACATATTTTACATTATACACATATCCATAAATCAAACATTATAACAAAATTAGAGAACATTTTAGTAAAAGAAATACACAAATGTGAATGGTATATATACTTAGCTTTAAATCCATGTAATATCCTCACTTAATCTACTGGTTGAATATTAGAGAGTTCCGTACTGGTCAACGTCTTGACGAGAAGTCTGTCTGTCCAGTCGGAACACTTATTTTTATAGGCGACGACAAGAAAGTTCGACATTTGTATTTTTAGCAAGTACTATCATCAAAGTACATTATTTTCAGAATGCATTTAAAGTAAACTATTAATACAAACATATATCAATATTTATATCAAATATATAGTTAAATGTAATAATGATTACATTAACATTATTAAATAGTGTTTATAGGCAACGACAAGTGAGTATAACATACAAGTATGTATTTTAATCAACTACCGTCATCAAACAATATGTTCAGAATATATTTAAAGTAAACGATCAACAAACTATATCAATGTTTATATAAAGTATTTAGTTATATTACTAAGTACATTAACATGACTCTAACACGTGCAACTGACTTATACCTCATGATAAATGACTATTCCGTTCCATAAATAAATAAATACATCTTTAACTGAAGACTCAAAGTGTTACATGAGTTGGTTTTCCTTATATCATTCACATTTATAATATAAAATAAAACAAATAAAAGGCGAAAATAAAACATTTTTCACCAGTTACTGAACAAATGGTCGGGAAAACAAAGCAACATGATGTATATCCGTAGGACGTATGTAATACATTGAAGACAGGTTATATATCGTAGGTAATGCAAAACCTCATTTGTTGCGAAAGCTTTTAGACGCGACCATAAATAGAAGTCGGCATTTTTTCTCTTCTAAGAAAAAGGTCATTATATCTCTAAGTAAATTAAATAATATAACCAACAATCAGTACAGTACAGCACGTACCTATAGTTTTCTTTCTGAGTTCACTAAATTAATAGTAAAAAATTTTGTTACAGGTAAGTTATCTACCACTAAATCAGTAATGGGTGCCGTAAAGGTAAGTCGTATTTAATACTTCTATTATTTAATTACAATATATCCATACTCATAAAAGTCTAAAAACAATATATCCATTTTGGAAAATGAAACCACTAAGGAATTTTCGATATTCTACTCGTTCATTACACAAATTAAACTGTAATAAAAAACGCCTTTCGCAATGCATTAGTCATATGGTGAGTAAATTATATCCCAGTTTGATTTTAAATTTAAACCTCGTATCGTAGATACTACTTATTCTTATAAAATAATTCATTCGTATTGATGTGAAATCTGACTTGATGTATCACAGAATGGTTTTTCATCTCCTTTACTTTTCACAATATACATTTCTACTGAATCTTTATTTATTAGTGAATATGCACGAAGATTTTTAAAAACCGTGATGAAAACGATACGACGATGAATCTACGATCGATGCTACCCGCCCTGTTTCACGAGTATTGTCATAAGATTTTGATATAAAGATATTACGTTTTGAGATATTTAATATTTTGCCCTCAGACTTGGTTATGTTTTCCTAGATAGTTCTCAACTCTGGAAATGGTCGAAAAAATAATTAATTGCGTTCTAGAAAAGTTCTAGTACTATGTAGTTCTATTGCATTGTCTTTTCAATATTGTTAAAAGTACTTTTGCTTGATAAGAGTTTTTATTTATTTTATTATTAAGAATTTTATTTTATTAAGAACTAATTGGATGTAGAAAACGTACAAATAAGATATCAGTATGTTTTTATCAAGCAATAGATGTGTTACAAATGTTTGAGTTCAAAATGATATAAATACCGAGGGATGCGAACCTAAATTATTATTTTACTGGCTTCTACGACCTTGCTTGGGTTTAGGTATATCATTTTATTTCTTTATTTGTTGTTCAATAACTGTGATAAAAACTTTATTAAATGATTTTGTATAAATATTTTTATTGGCACTTTATCTAACCAATATGTAGATCAACTGTATGTCTAGTATGTATAAACCAAAACGTATTTGTGTATATTATTCTAAGAATCAATCTAACCTTTACAGTTCAAGATATGTTTAGTTAAATCAAAATGGCATTGTGTGACAGATGTCCGATATATTTAACTATTTATTCATTTTATGTTGAAATTTGGTGATCAAATTAGTAATTTTTTACTTTCAAAACCATTTTTTTTCTGGCTTACTGTATCTCTAAATGACTTCTGAATCCTTTGACAGTTTGTCTTTCTAACTCTAATACATGACGTTGGCGAAGTTGTGGTCACACTTTACCACAGGGGCGTTCAACTTAAATTTAATTGAAAAATGTAGATCTTAGCAGAATAAGTTTACTCAATCAATCAAGGATATAGAAAACAGAAAAAAAACTACATATAATTTTACAATTCCTTCGTTCAGGATCTGGAAATAGTAAATGAATAACAAGTGAATAATGGTAAACATTAAATTCTTGATATAATAAATGAAGAACTAATTAGTTCAATTATAACTCTGCATGTAAAATCAATGTTACCTTTTCTACATAAACATTATAATGAAATGTGATGTTAAAGAATTAGATTTAATTTTTTTTACGAGAATATAATTTTAAGGTCTGATCACTGACTGAAAAGCATTATTTATGAGTATTGACACTCACAAATAACTCTACCGATAAAATAATTTTCCAAATCGGTTCAACCAGAGAGAATCCGGATTATCCGGATCCAGAGATTCATTCCTAATACCTCACAAACCCACAAACTAGGAAACTTAACATCTTTATAATATTAATATGTGTTCCTTATAGAATATTAGAAAATATACATATTAGAGATTTCTGTAAGATGTAGTAGTGTAGATCTGTAAAGACTTATAATACTTTTGTAAGTATCTAATATTATTAAATTATGTTGTAACAATGTTCCCACTAAAAACTGTTTAACCTTTGTCGTCAGTGAAGTTTGTTGGAATATCAAAGATTCTACAAATTAGCTGTTCTAAAAATTTTAGATATTTAAAAAATAAATAAATAACTTAATTCCAAAATGGTGTTAATAAAATACAATCCTTAAATGAATTACTTACAATAGGGTTTCGACGTAATCACATACAGTAGTGGTGCGAAGTGAAGAAAAGTATTCTTCGAGTTAGGTACGAGTATCTCCAACTGCTTTATTAAATTAATATATTATCTGATCTTCAGATTCAATCCTATCATTAAAAAATTCAATACGATATAATATTTAATTATTTTTAATCAAAATTATTTTAAAACTCGAAGTGTTTCGCTTTCTTTCCCAAAAACGAGATAAGGAGCGTTTGTGTCGGTTATCGCGACAAAAGACTGTACTTTCTCAAGCTCTAGACTATCTGTGCAATGAATTTGGCGTGAAAGCTCGACAAACAGACAAAGTTACTTTAACATTTTTATTACTTAATAATATTAGTAAAGATTTATAAAGTGGGACTTAGGTTTCCAAAAATAATACCTTTCATGAACATTCCACAATTCAACAGCGAAACGTAGTAATGCGACACTAAAAAAGGAAGCGTTTCTGACTTATAAAGCTCCGTTTTTTAACTTTGACTAATTCCGGTACAATATTCTCTCCATTTGAACCTTTCTCAACAATTGTTTTAATTGAATTGGTCTCATGTAAATTAATGGCTATGTTCAATACAGTTTATTACATTTAATCCAATTCTTTGAATCTTTTTAGAAGATAATTAGTACCAATTTCGTGAAGTCCAAAATTTTAGGAGATAAGTGGCAAAGGCAAATTGTCGATTTGGGAAGGACCTATAAGCACATAGTCCGGGTCCACTAATAGTAGAGCGCTTAAAGCCACGTGTCGGTCTAGTGCTTAATGTAACACACATACATACTTTTGAATCCTCAGGGAGTAACATATCCAAAGAGATTTACCAATTTGTCAACAAAAGAACATTTGTACATGGTAATATGACAACCGTTTTAACTGGTGTACAATAAAATTTATTCTAGTCTTTTGTATTCCAAAGTGTTAAAAATTACTATAACTGGATATTACGCTGAATCCTTTGCACAATAAGTGACCTAATTACTTGATGGCAGATGAACTGATTTAGAAAGCTATTTTAATTTGAAAGAGTATGTTTCTAATTTCTCATATTTTAATTAGATCTGTTTTGTCTGGGATTTCCAGTATTTGAGAAATTTGAAACAAAAAAATTTGAACAAATATAAATTTGCTTTGTGTGTTTTTCGTTATCCAATAACAAGTACAGATAATTGAATTACAAATTTGGAAAGTTTCGTTTTGTAAATTGAAAATTATGCTGAAGACCACAAGTGTCCTCAATCACATTAATGTATAATTTAGCCACTAAGTATGCCATGTGTGTTCAACAAAGTATAGATTTCTCTATTGGAATCAGCCATTTATTTCTAGCTATTTGCTTATTCAGATAGGTGTTTTTTAAGTGTGGCTTAAAATAATCGGGTAAGTGCGTATCACGTCTCGCATAAAATAGGGTTCCGTAGTCATATACAATGGCAAGTGGAATTACAATTGTGTGCAATAGATAATTGTTATGTTTACTTTTTATTTCGTTATTTTTGTACGAATTTTTCCAATTTCTGCAAAATCCCCCAGACCTAAGTCATTTCTGCAAAGCTGAAATTTTAAGGATTATTAGTACAATGTCTTGTTAAGATGTACATGCGTACCCATTAGCTCGAAAGCGGGGCCGTTTCTCAGGTAGCGCGAAGTACAGGTAGATAAAAAACTTACTTACCTACGTTAAAGTATAAAAGCTAATATTTAAGTATTTTTTTATTATTTAAAATTAAAATTCATTACTGCCAGACACTTTCCGTGGGCCATTACTTCTGCCAGACGTCTTGAAATTATTGAAAAAATTAGGTAAACCACGTTATAGTAGCAAACCTAAATTTTATATATATTATCTTAGGTACTATTTTAACAATCTTTGTATGCGGCCAAACCAATCCGAAGGGCCAATCATCCTCCCAGACACCTTAAAGGGGAGGGGTAGCAACCTCTTAATGTTTTTAATGGCCTATGTAACACACAATGGGGTAGACTTTAGGTGTAAATAAAATATTTTTTGGAATTTTATTGTAGTTCTTTATCGACGTAATATAATCATATATCCATGCATTATTTCATCTTTCTAACACTAACCGTTTGGACGGTAAGTCGAGGACGGACGGACATAGAATAGAATAGAATAGAATAGAATAAAGGTTTATTGGTAACATACATGATACATGATACATAACATGATAAATCTACAAGAGTTCCGAGTCATGAACAGACCTCTAAAAACGCGTGATGTAGAATATATATGTATGTAGATATATATGTATGTAGATATAGCGAATAAATTTAGGTTCTTGAATGTAATAAATATTCATGTAAAAATGGCGAGATAGTACTTTTAAAATATCACACAATGTCCGACGATAGTATTCTTGATTTCGATCTCTTTCTCGGGATTCCGAAACGATATCATTTCTATGCTACTATTGTTTCTGTGAATAGATAGGCTGCACTAAGGTCAAACAATGCCTAACAACAGAAAAAAGACGTCCTTCAATTGTTTGAAATGAAACTACATAGGTTTATTTATCAACTTCAATTAAAAAAAAAACATCTTTTTACGAGATCAATCACAGAAGTATTGTATTTTGTGCTGAAAGTTTATATTTAATATTCTTTAACATACTGAACTTTGAAAATCAATATATTCCTCAATCCTTTTGATGTGTCATTACCCTGTTTCAATTCATAATGGCAGTACTGTTAAGAATCTCGAAATAGATGCGGTTATCACATAAAATTTGAACCCACGCAAATTGCGAGCGAAGATTGATGGATGTAAAGGTTGAAGTTGCTATTTTTAACTACAGACGAGAAAGCGATCACTCCAAGACGTCTACGGCCAAAGGCACATCTTTCTTCCATTCCTGTGTTACATTTTGTTTCGTGTTACTGGAAATGTTAATTTTCTGTTGACGGCATGGCTCGCCCCTAATCTAATGCGTCACTTTAATCAGTATTTATCAATGCCAATAGAATGTTTGAAAAGTATTATAATTAGGTATTTAGGTATTTATTCCAAACAGAAATAAGTTGTATACAATATCTTTAACTTGAAAATGTTAGAACAGTAGAGTGCCTGGGATTTCAAAAACATAAAAGTCGGATTAAAAGTTAAGTAATTACATTATAAATTCAAGTTCGTACTATGTATGTAAACCTTTGGTGTGGGACGCAACATGCGGCTACATCCTGGCACCATCACATCTTATAAGTACAGCTGGTTATGCCGATGCTACATTAGCGAAAAGCCTCAAACGATGTAAATACTAATATTTAATACGTAATTATATTTTTAAACCATTTGGGGTGTACTGAGAATAAGCATTGCCATTCAACGTGGAAATGCTATAAGTCTTTCGAGAACGCTACCAACAAGCTGTTATGCAGAGAAAGTTTTTGTTTATGTTACGCTTTATGTTATGTTAATATTGTAGATATTCTTTTTAAGTTAATTGTATGATTAATCTTATTAACATGCATACTATTATTGTAATTCGAAAGTAGCTCAATCTATCTATCTATTACGCTTTCACGGCTAAATAAAAGCACCGATTTCATTTAAATTTCAAGGGGGGATGCTTTGTTTTTTTTTTTTATATTTATATAGCCTACCAAAGTGACTCTACCCCGAATGATGGAAAGCATGAGCAGAATCCAAGAGTGGGAGAAACCACACATTATTGCTGCGAATGCAGACAGTAAAGTATGGCGGCCCACACTATGGCGGCTTAGTAAGATGCTTTTTCACGCCCCGCTTAAAGGACCCGGGATCATAGTGGGAAGGAAACACGTGGGCTGGTAGCGAGTTCCAGCTTTTGACTGCTCGGCATAAGAAGGAAGAGCCGAACCGCTTCGTTCTATTGCGTATTTCTTCCACTCTGAAGCGGTGACTTCCAAGTCCAGCACGTGTTGTCCTGTAAAGGAAGGGAGAAGGAGGGACCAGATGGAAGAGCTCTTCCGAACACTCACCATGGTAAAGGCGATAGAGGACCGCCATGGAAGCGATGTCTCTCCGCAACTGCAGAGGCTCCAGGAACTCGGTAGTTTCGGGACTGTCAATAATGCGGATTGCTCGCCGCTGCAACCGGTCGAGAGCGTCAAGTTAATATTGCGCGGATCCATCGCAGAGGTGATTCCATCCATCGCTTTGATTCCTGAGGAAGAACATATTAATAATAACTTTAAATTATTCCTAGATTAATAATTTATCATCTATATAAATTTTAATTTTATAGACTAATATTTTGATTAAACAAATGTAAATTTAAATGGGGATATATCAATATTTCGCAGTTATTATTTTTAGTACATCTTTGTTTAAAAAAATATCATAAAATAGAATGTGTCGTTGAAAGTTATCGAAAATAATTAACAGAATTTTTGTTGAAGGTAGATAGGTATCTACCTTCAACAAAAATTCTGTTAATTATTTTTCGTTTAGGTAAACGTTCAACAAAAAATCAGTTAATTGTTTTTTGCCCTAGTCTAGTCTGAGGTTGCAGTCACTACGTCTATATGTGATCTACCATAGTCGCCATCTTCTTCTCTGATTCTATAAATACTCTTCTTCCATTTTGCTAAAAAATCATTTGTTTTTTTGTATCACATCACTTTCCTTTTGTTTTATAATCGACTCCCTGTGTCATACAAAATTTAGAAAATTTCAAGCCGAACTAGCAGAATTGTTCAAATTATATAACGTAACAAGTGTAACAACTTCACGACTCTTTTCCTGCACAGCAGCCATTACATTAATATTGTTATTCCTTTTCAAAAACATCTGAAAGTCGTAAAAAAATCTAAATGAAAAGGTCATAGTCATTTAAAATAGGAATTTATAACAAAGCAGTATTTAAACCCTTATACAACGAAACTTCGTTACCTAATATTATCATAATTGCGGCTAGTTGCATACATTTCTGCTTAAATTAAACATAAAACCATCATCAAACCGTTCTCTAAGTCCCAAATAATGTAGGCTATTATACAAAGGGCACAAACAAAAACATGGAGAGTGGATTAATATTCGTTAATACTAACAGCTCTGTGCATTTCTGGATGGTTGATCATTAGCTGTGCTTTGATACTCATAATGGAGAAACTCGACCTTCATAAACTATAGAAGACCTTTTCTATCTAAACACTTATTCTATCGTTTTTCATTATCTTTTATTGAAGTAATCGCTCTCTCTCTCTCTCTTTAAAAAATATAAAGGATGATCGAAGCACTACAGAGCATAAAACTTAAACTTCATAAGTAATGTAAAATTAATATTTAGGAATGAGTACAGTGTAGAACTACGTTTTGAATGAGCATATCGTCTACCGGATTTTGACTATAGAACATAATTCTACTACAGACTATAGAATACATTCAGATGTCCCGTGGCATGTCCTACATACCTCACGAATTTGCGATCAATTAACTTTTTTAAACAACCCTAATTATTGTTGTTGCCATTGTGACTACGGTAAAGCCAAAAGGAAGGGCTTTGGCATGTTACACCGTAGTGTCTAAACTATTGTACCAGTTTTTAGGGTTCCGTTGCCAAATGGCAAAAAACGGAACCCCTAGAGATTCGTCATGTCTGACTGTTTGTCTGTCCGTCCGTATGTCACAGCCACTTTTTTCCGAAACTATAAGAGCTTTACTATTGAAACTCGGTCAGTAGATGTATTCTGTTAACCGCAATAATATTTTTACACAAAAATAGAAAAAAAGCAATAAATTTTGGGGGTCTCAATACTTAGAACTGAAACTCAAAATTTTTTTTTCATCAAAATCATACGTGTAGGATAGGTCTTCAAAAATGATATTGAGGTTTCTAATATCATTTTTTTCTAAACTGAATAGTTTGCGAGAGAGACACTTCCATAGTGGTAAAATGTGTGTCCCCCCCCCCTGTAACTTCTAAAATAAGAGAATGATAAATCTAAAAAAAATATATGATGTACATTACCATGGTAACTTTCAACGAAAATTGGTTTGAACGAGATCTAGTTTTTTTTTAATATGTCATAAATCATAGACCGCAATTTACATTTCTTTCAATGAAAACAGTATTAATAAAACATCAATGAAAGTTACAACGAACTACAAAAACTTTTATATGATGTTACTTGCTGCTACGGAACCCTTCATTGGCGAGTCCGACTCGCACTTGGCCGCTTTTAATAAATGAGATGTTAAGTAGATTTATAACCCCAGTGATACAGTCTAGATAAATTTTATCGAAAGTTTTATTAGTCGGTTTATTAGTTATTCTTACTAAAATGCATTTTCAGGCCTAGAATAATTTCAGGTATATTTATTTAGTAAAACGTTACACGTTAAACCTTCTAAACAAATTTGAATAAATATATTTCTCTAAATCACTGTGCTACACTGAGTGGGCTTAGCAATTTACTTTTTGACCCGGTTCACTTTGAATTATTTCTCATATATTTACTTTCTGAATAAAAATATATGTGGGTCTATATTTTGTGATATGTAATGTCAAAATATATTAGTAATTTGAAAAAAAACATTTTTGTGTTATTGTTTACACACCCACATATACATAAATTTTTCTGGAACTACTTTCCAAGTGTAATTAGAATGATATAAGGAAAAATACCTTTTCCTTTTTCCAAGTACCCTCCGTATAAAAATACGTTTCAGGGCTATTTCGTGAAAGTGGTTCGCCTGATATTGTTGCTATTTATTTTATACTGGCCCTACGGCAACGACTATAAAAATTCTCTGTACCCTTTTACCTTTTTTCGGGTACCATGGGGCAAAATACTCGTGATTTATGAAACAAGAAACAATTTCCCAAATAAATAAATTTAAAATACCTACATATATATAGAATGCGTAAGTGATTTGATCCAAATATTTTTCTATTTTTTGCTACAGGTAAATATATTTATGGTATGGTATATTAATAAACCTATGTTCTAAACCCATGTTATTGATAACAATTCTGTAGATGTAAGCAAAAACAATATAACAATAAAACATACGAAAATTTAGATTAGCTGTACTAAATCTGCATTTTATTGAAACGTTATTGAACATTAATTTTCATTAATTTTTATTGTAATCATTTACAATTGAAATCAATAATTTTAGGTTTAACATTATACAGTAAGTTGCGAACGTTCACATCGGTGTCGCATCTAGCTTTACCCGGCTTAATAACGTGCATTGGCCTCGTCTACGTCACACGGGATGGTGCTAGTCGGAACGTGGTAACTGACAAGCGCGGGGGGAGGACTGGTAACCACCTTACGCCTGCGCTCTCCCATCTACGCCATTTATCCTCTTGTAAAGTACTCTTGGTTCGTTTGCTAGGTCAATTATCTACAACGTATTGAAGCAATGATGAAACCTGTTGTATTAAATGTTGATCTATAATTAAACGTTTAAAATTTTAGCCAATTCCAACACTTTTATAAAGTATGTTCGTTATTTAAGTCACATTAACAGCCAGTTCCAAGGTCTATTGCATACATTGGTTTAATCACCTTGGTTGATAAAAGCTGAGTCACAGTTTTAAGCAGAATTTTGTACGAAAGCGATTGAAATGGTAGAAGTTTAATTAAATTGATTGCTGTGCTCAACCAGAAAACCGATAATAATTTGTGATTTATTAACTTTTCTTGTTCGGTAGGTAATTTTCCCATATCTGTTTAAATCTACGTATAGTGTGCCGAAAATACTTGGAAATATTTTAGGCAATCATTATCGTTACCCTAAGCTGTCGAGAAATTACTGTTAGGTATATATTAGTAATGTAATTTAATTTTGTGATTGTTAACAACCTCCTTTTTAACCATCTTCAAAAAAAGGAGGAGGTTCTCAATTCGTCGGAATCTTTTTTTTTATTTATTTTTTATGTATGTTCAGTGATAATTTCGTCGTTTATGAAACGATTTTAAAAATTCTTTTTGCATTGGAATGGGCGTAGCTTACAGGTGGTCCCATCGTCACCATATCGAGATCTGATCATGGGATCCCAAGGAAATCTAGGGAACTCCTCAAATATCATAGGCACAATTGTCGCAATTTGGGCACTCGGAATAGTTTTTCTTTGAAGTCGGTTTCTTTTTGTTAAAATTATATGAACTGTAACTTTATGCATTTTTCTTTCATTAAACTTTGAAATGTCGAATTTTACATCAGCGCGTGTTGAAACATATCTTGACAAAGCTCTGACGACAAAGCAGATGTAACATGAATAAATACTCTAATATCGGATTTGCAATATGAAACAATTGAGATATTTTCTTAATCCAATTAACTAACAGAATGTCGAAATCAACACGCATAAAAATATTTCAAAAACCGAGAATCTAAATAACGTGACTACAGAAAAGCCTCTAAATGCCACACTATGTAAATATATTTAAAATAATACTTAGAGCCTTTTTTGAAATATACGCTTGAGTATGAACTTATGATTAATACGAGTTTGAAGTATGACTTTGTAGACGTTGACATTTTGTAGAATATGTACTTGAATAGTCCTAGGATCTAGGATGCTCTAATTTACGAAATTTTACTAAATCTGTCTTGTTAAAGAGTGTGGGTAAAGAGTAAATCTTTTTTTCGATTTACCTTAGCATGGGCCATGACGGATTGTGTTCATGACGAAAGTGACACCACAGGTGTCCCAATTATTTATTGACACAGGTTAAACGCTTATCGTGAAGAACTTTGTTTCGCCCAAGTAAATAGTTGAATGCCAAAAACTTTAACATGTATTATTTTTGTTAGCGTTTCTAAGAAATATTTTTTTAACTGGAATATCACAGAGCATTGGTTTCTAAACTTAAATTTATTTACAGGATAACTGCTTAACTCGTTTTATTTAATAATAATGAATCTTTTATCACAGTACGTAGTATTCCATCTTAATAAATATGCTAAAAGTAATTTGAGAGAGTCTTGAGTATCGGAGTTGATAACTCTTTAATGGTCTTGCGATATAAGTATCAATATTCGCGTAGAATCAAACATTTATCCACACAAACCCCGTGCTCAATTTGAGATAAAAACGCCTGTAACCGAATTGATTTAAAATTGAAATGAAATTTGTTTTACATTACGTACACGTACATATATTTTAGATTACCAAGCCGGGTACTTTTGGATTAAACATGGGCAAATTAAGAGTAGATTGAAAGGAATGGATTTCATGTAAAAGGATTATTTACAAAGATGGGTTGAGGAGGGTAAGCTGTAACTCTTGCATGTTTATAATTAGGTCTAAGTGGGTTGACTCTTGGCGTAGTCATCTTGGTAAATATATTAAAGTGATTCATAGCTTATTTAAACATCAAAAATGTGCATTTACAAAAAGTAATTTGCATTCGCCATTCTTATCAAGAATAGTGTCAGCAAACCTAATATTTGCTTAACACCGTATAGTTATTTAACAATAATAATATTTATTTCAGTTGAAAACGGTTTACAAGTTTAAAAAAAAACATAATTTTATAACTTCAAATAATTTAGCCTATCTTATCTAGTACAGAAAGACCCGCGATAACTAACGATAGACTGGTAAAGATTGATAACTTTAATATAGGATAATTATTCACTAAAAGTACTGATTAATAAATAGTTACTATGTAACTAAAAGCTTTAAAGCTGAACAGCGGTAGTGTAATAAATAAATAAAATAAATATTTCGGACATCTTACACACAACGTTAACTAGTCCCAAACTAAGCAGAGCTTGTATTATGGATACTAAACAACTGATATAAAAACAATATATAAATACATTTTTTTTGTTACTACATACATATTATGCATAGAAAAAAACACCCAGACTCCGAAACAAATATTTGTGGATCACACAAATATTAGGCATGACCCGGGAATCGAAGCCGAGACGTCTTGATCAGCAGCCGCATACGCTAACCCCTAGACGAACAAGGCAGTCAATGTTTAAAACTACAGCACCTTTTGATCTACATCGACAAACGTCTACAGCGAACTAGAATCTAAATCGAGAAACGTTTACAACGAACTAGAATCTTAATATTAACTACTCTCTAATATTACTGAAGTATTCACTACTGCAAAATATTGTCAATGTGGATTGATATTTTAATATTTGCAATGTGAGCAGAATTATATTCAAGATAGGTTCCAGTACACGCTCTAAAAATAGTATCCCACTGATTTTGAGATATCTAATACATGTGCTTTAGCTATTTCATTCTAGCACTGAAACTTTAGCTAATTCACACTGCACTATGTTATATGCGTAAACCTAATATTAAAATACTACAAATTGCCACTGCCTTTATGAAAAACGAGCATTTTTTTCGTCCGTAACATTGAGTTTATCTTAAAGACAAACTATATATAAATTTGTAATTCAAGCGCTCGTAATATTCTATCTCAAAGCAAAAAAACAATGAGCGGTTCCATAAACGTTACATTGAAGTTACTTGTGAGTCCTAGAAGATGTAAACAGTTTCACAAGAACATGAATAAATACTTAAAGTTGTGAATTAGGAAGGAGGCGCCAAGTCTCCCCGCGGTTCTCATCCCTAGACACATTATTATTTGCTTCAATACACAATCCGCTATCAAAACGTAAAAATTGCCCGTAGGTAACTTATTTTTGCAGTTTTTTCGCCACGATACCGAATATTAAAAATGATGAACGACTAACACTAACGGACCGTAACTGCGTAGTTGGAAATTGGTATTTACGAAATACGAAAGTGACAACAGAGGCAAAAAAATTATATCAATCAATATAATCTGATGGCATGTCAGCCAAAGCAAATAGCCGCTTTAAGTGCGCGTGCTTATACAAGTAAATATATATATATAGGGTGGAAATATTGGGTGTTTTCTATGTATAAAATGTATGTATTTACAAAAAAAAAAAAGTATGTTTATGTATTTATATCAGTTGTCTAGTACCCATAACACAAGCTCTGCTTAGCTTGGGACTAGATGATGTTGTGTGTCAGATGTCCAAAATATTTATTATTATTATTAAATATTATGTCAAGATAACTGTTTCGTTAGTTATATAATTTTCATTACTAAACAATGACTTATGTATGTTAGGTTTCTATTTTACTTTTCTAAATTACCATCATTTTACACTTCAGGGATGCTACACTATTTTATACTTAGTAATTTAAACATTTGCATTATACTTAGTTTGTCAAATGTGTGTCTGACCACATTTTACTTAAATAAAGCTTACGTTTCTTGTCTTTACTTCGTTATCGTTACAAGACTGCAATAATATTTTCCGCATAAGAAAACTTGGTGGCGGGGCGTGACAGACGTGCGATAACATTCTGCTATGTTGTACTCTAATTAGATTAAGCTGGCACTGAGTAAAACGTCGTCTTACCTTTTAATGTTTATTTAGTTAAGATATATTTCAGTCTGGATTTACTTCTGAAATATGAATTCTTATTGCAGTGCATGAGTTGTTAAGCGTGAAACTATTTTAGGCTAAACTTGTATATTTATTAAATTATATTAAATATTTTGAAGTAAAATCAGTAACACGCCAGTTCTGATTAAAGGTACTGACAAAAAAGGTGTACACTAGTAATGATCTCGCTAGAAGCCGCATCTCATCATGTGGGTATTAAAATTATTTGTAAATCATTCTTTGTTAATCAACGGTTATAGCTTATAAATAAATACGATTCAGATAAACTTATGTAATGTAAAGGTATCGTTCGGATAGACAGAAATACTTTTATTGGATCTAGCACTCTGATCTTCGAATAAAGTAGAAGGAGCGCAAACCGCACACAAGATTATGAAAACGAGTTGCTAAGTTTTTATTCAATAGACACATTAAGCTTTATGAAGACGATGACTGCTTCTATAGACCGCTAATACATAAGTCTAATACTGTACGATAAAACACACAAATAATAAAAATAAACACAGATTTTACAGAAGTATTAACCACATGTATTAAAAAGTATCAAGGGATATATAAGAAAAGAACTAGATCTACTCAACATTATTTCATTGGAACAAAGGTTAATTGTTTATACGTCGCTAATTTGGCGCCATTCATGACCGAGCGATACTAGTTTGTAGCCATTACATTTGGTCCTCAAGGATTGTCGTCGAATTTTTTTTCTTTTAAATCTCGTAACTAGGCCACTTCAGTTTATACTGTTGTTCATTCTATGAAATTGATTTACATTAAGCAAAGCAGATTCTGCCAAGTCCGTGTAGAACTTATATCTCGATTCATGTCTTCAATAGAATGTTTAATAAGGAAACTATAGTTTGTTCTACTTACTACAATGTAATCGATTGTATGTAGAGTCAAAATGTTTATTCCTCTAATTATGAATCTAATATCAATTTTAATAGTATAAAACAAGTGACATGAATTACTCATTAGCTTTCAACAACTTTCCTATAAATTAAGGGAACTTATGTGTTATCTTAAATAAATAAAATTTTACTGAAGATAAAACTCGACAATACTTTTGAATACCTTAAGACACAAAAGCGGCTTACATAATTGAGATAAATCTGTATCATCAGTTTTAATACTTAAAAGCTAAAGATATATTAAGATCTATGTGTTTTCCCCTGGATTACGAACCACTGTATATTCAGTACCTTTGTTAATGTTAGCCGTCGAAGTGAAACCGTATTTTGTAACAAAAGATAATTTTTCGTCATTAATTTAGACTCAACGATTCATGTATAACAAAAGACGTTTGGTTTTAAATGTCAAAAACAACTAACTTTTACAATTAAGAGAGTGAAAAGTTTAAGCTTTGTTACAACTTATGATAGATGTAATTAGAATTAAATTAAGTTTTATGAGTCTTTTTTTACAAGTAATTTATTTAAATTTCAACGATTTTAATGAATATCTTAAATAACACCTACACATAACCTAGTGCAATTTTGTTAGTTATTTTCGTTTATCAAAATCCTTATAATTTTGATTTCGTTCTTGTGTAGAAATATCTGTTAATTCTAGCAGAAATAAATTTAAACAGTAGATTGTTATAGCGTGTGGTAGGCGGGCAAAGCGGGGCACACGGGCGCCGCCCGCCCGCAGGCGCGCTTGCTCCGAAAGCGCCCGAGGACTTACGATCGTTTCATTCCGAATCATAACGAAGTTCGACGATCGCGACCATCCTCCGTTGACGCGTGCTGGAGCCAGTCGCAGCGAAGGCCGCCAGGGCGTTGGAACGGTTCAGTGTTTGCCTAGTGTTCGGTTATGTAACTAAAAAAAACTTATTTATTTATTAACTCAAACAAATCACCTTGAGAGTTAACAGTAAGCGTAACAATGACCGATTGATATATGGACATATTTCTCGTGGTCACAATACATAATATGTGTGAGAAAGTGATGTATGTGTACGCCTATTCTCGCAACGATTAAAAGCTGGTACCGGTTCATCGTTTAGTAAAAAAAGCAATTGCAATTCATGCACATAGACATGACGCTAACCACTAAATAGATAATACATACATTATGGCATATTATTTTATATTGTAACTAGCTTAACTAGTGTGTTACTGTGAAAATAAGGCAGATATTTTAAATTGTGATAGAGGTTAATATTGTTATTTATACAATTTTCCAAATGAAACGTGATTACCGTTGTTGATTAAGAAAATTGTTTTCATTTATTTACCAGAAAACCACTAAACAAAGTGACACTATATATTAGTTAGGGGTCGCGATTGTCATTGTTGTTCCAATTAAAAGAACAAATAGAATCAAACCAATCTGAATTTGGCGCAATGCAGGGCGCTAGAATGAAAATGTCCACGTAGTTGCGGTAATTCGTTTGAAATCTGTTGGTAATTACTTGATGAATTCAACATTAGATGCAATATTTAATGAAACACTAAAATCACTCTAAGTACGACTCCTTAAGGTATTATTTTATTTATTCTATACAAAACAATGTAGTATTGTTGCAATGAAGAAACAGATGAGTAAAATTTCCTTCGGATACATTGTGTCAAGTAACAAAAATTAATTTCAATATTGAACGCAGTGTTGTAAATCTATATGTATTACTGATTATAATTTCTATAGTCATTAATTTTCAGCTTTCATCACACATTTTTATGTAATTAATTTACTTACATTAACGGCTTACATTACTTTTGAATCAAAATAATATTTGAAAAATTTTTTTCTTTAATCATTGTTATTCCTTAATACGTACGTATTATGTGATCGATTAACGAAAAATTGTAATACTGTTTTTTGGAGCAAGTGAAATGGTTTGTTGGCTGTTAGCGCAGGGAATGTTATCCTTAGTGTAAAGAAAAGAAGGTATTGAAATTGTTTGAAAAATGTATCGGCGGTAATGGTTTAACGAGAGAAATTTATCAGATCCATTCAGTTAGAAATAAAAGCTGTAACTGAGTTGCTTTTATTATATTTTGTGCAGTGTTTTGGTTTGATCACAGTTAAGATGAATAATTGTCAGGCATTATTAGAGGATCTCACTCTTTTTACTAATCAGAATATTTGCTTTTTGTTTGGGAGCACCGAATATAAATAACATAAGTGGTATTATAGTAGTTTTGTTTTAGGAAGTACCTATTTGTTTTTGGGGATAGGGATACAAAAATAGAATAAACTATATAAAGGATTTTTTGTAAATTAAGTTCATTATGTTCTGGTGATATTAGTCTTAGGTATTTGCATTAAAAAAAAAACTGCTATTAATCGCGCGTCATACGTTTATTATATATCACAGTAAAGTAATACAACTCACCAACAATATTGTTTGCTATAATAAATTAACATCTTTGGTACAAGTTTTAACAGCGTTATTGAAAAACTCTGACTAGCAAGTTTGTTCAGACTCTCCGTACGGAGTGCTTGCCACAAAGTATTTTTAGTTGATGTGTAGATCATATAAACAAATAAAATTAGAGTATGTGATACGGTAATGAAATGCAATTTTTAAATTTTTTGTATGTCTGTCTGCCCGACTGTCTGTCTGTTTGTTCCGAGTAATATCTGAAACGGCTGAACTGATTTTGACCAGGCCTTTACTGGCAGATGGCTGATGGACATAAGGGGTTGACATCAGTCATCAGGATGGCTGATGCTTTTTTTAGACTGACTTCGCCCCGCGGCGATATCACTGACTAACTATCAATCGCTGCTTTTTTACTGCGGAAATGTATGTTTAAATAACTAAATGCCTATTGGATATTCAGTCACACACACACACAGTCTATGAAACCTTAAAGTGATTAATTAATCTTACGTAGGAATTACTCTGTACTGTTTGAATAATTTAGAGGTGAAACCACTCTCTACAATCTTTCATTGACTGCCTCGGTGGCACACTGGTAGTATATGCGACTGCTGTCTTTGAGGTCTCAGGTTCAATTCCTAGGTCATATTTAAATATCTAGTACTCATAGATACTCCAATACTCAATTCTGTCTCCTTTCGTCTTCCCACTCTTTACTATTCTCAATATATGTAATTTGGGGTTGACTACTTATTCAACCGGTTTTAACTAAATATCAGTTTTTACAAGAAGATGAATTAGTTGTCGGTATATTTAAGAGCACTAACTTCTCAATACCGATTGCCATAGATGATCATGACAACCGGCACTGACGTGTGCGTAATTCAAGTAAGGTACACATACAATAATTAAAACATTTGCTGACGGCACCCAAACTAAGCTACGCGTGTATCATGGGCTGCCACAAAAATTAACACTATACAATAATGGAATTAGAAGCGTACAGCATACATTTTCAAAAATTATTAATAAAAGTTGAATTAATCATCATCAAACATTACAAAATTGGAACATCATCTAAATATTGACATGAAAATTATTTTAGCACTATCCACTCAGATAATAACCCCTCAGTATTGATGTAATCCAAGTCCAGTACATAGTGTGTTAGCTTAGTTTTAGCTGTGCAGATGTTGCAATCTTTCAGAAAGCATGTAGATAATAAATTGTTGTTACATACAACATGTGAAATAATTATATTTATATAAAGATTCACATCGTACAGGTAGCTGTATGATGTCAATAACTAAATCAGAAATCATATCATTATCTGTACGAACAATATTTAAAACAATAGTCGAATCGCCTTCGAAGATGAAAAAATACTTCGTTTAATTCACTAAATAGTATCCTAACTATATTATAAGAAATTCAACCGTCACCATTTCACTCATAAAATCTGTCGGAAAGCTAAATAATAAATATAAATAGATCTGTTCCTATAGTACATACATATCTAAATCGTAATCCTTTAGTTAGCGAACCCGTCTTGGGACCCAACATGTTGAAGGTTTCGTCGCCATAATAACTTATAAAGTTATGATAGCAAGGTACAAGCTTATCGTTATTACGTAAGTACGTAACTGATCCCCGTGATATGTGATCAGTAATTAATAGTAGGTACTTATTTTATAAAACAATATAGTTTTCAGAATATAAGTACTCTACTACTAATGTATTAATATTAATATAATTTGATTAATCAGACTATATATGCTATAGTCGGGCACGCTGTCGCTTCCTGTGGTGTGTCACGCCCTACTTTACTTGAAAAAGATTGCGCCAGCTATTAGCGTAATTAAAACGCTACCAAACTCGAAAAAGATTTACTTTCATACGGTGAATAACCCGTCTTAAATTCAGTTTACGTTTACATTTACGTCGAAAAGAGTGTCATATGTTTTAAGTTTTAACGTAAACAGATATATAATTTACTCTTAAAATGTCAAATTTGAGAAATAAGTTCTCTATAGAAAATACTTGTACTGACACAAAGATAACGTCCCTGTCAATGCCGTGAACAAACCACTTCAAACGCAGTGTTTTATCGGCATTCTATTACAAACGTCGACCTATTTACTTATTATTGTAGGCATCTATAGCACATTTTCTCATAAGTACTTCATACTAAACATTTGTAAGGAATCTATTTAACAAATTTTATACAATTTATTTTACCAAATCATAATGCTTTTGCCAAAAAATGTTTAATTATCTGCCTTATATCACAATTTTAATAGATCAAAATTTAGTCTTACAAACTAAACGATGAACATAGATGTACATCATATAAGCGTGTCAAAGTGCATTAAACAATCAACGAAAGCTATGTTATAGAAACTTTAAAACGTAAATTGACTGTGTAACCAAAGTACAATGAATACAAGAGTGACTAATTTAAAAACTTGATGTTCGAAATGTAACGTTAGTCATCACTCATAATTGAAAGTGTGTTGTAGAGGATAACAAAGGGTAACGGACGGGTTCGTGATGAGGTGACGCTCGCGCACCGGCCGCTGACGCCGCTCCTCGCCAATGATGGTGGAGACGCACCGTGCGCCGCCACCTCGGTGTGCGCGTGCGCTCGAGCCTCGCACCAAGCCCGCTTCTGTCTCAGCACCTCCCTCACTGGCTGGTAGCGGGACTGTAATGCATCTCCGCCGCCGGCGACATAAGACTGTGCACTTTGGCGAGAATCTTCTCATGCAAGTTTGCGCCGATAGAGCACACTTAGCAGCACTTGGAGCTAGAGTACCTGATATTTCGTTTTGTCATAAGGCACATACAGGCCTTCGCAAGGGAGATGCCCGGTTTTGTTGTGTAGCTCACCATTGTTGTCTGGCAGCTGGCGCTTTAGTGGCATTAACGTCGAATGGTCGACCAAAACCACGCAGGGAACGTAGTGGTGACTCTCATTCGAGTGGCGGTGAAAATGTAGATAAAGGGGAGGGTGGCGGCGGTTTAAATTCAAAAGAGCCTAAACGTAAATCTAAGCATCATCATCACCATCACCATCATAAAGTTCACAGTTGTCCTTATCATGATGTTGCTCCTCCGCCCGAAGATGAACCTGACGAAAAAGCCATCGTTCCCAAAAAAACCGTATCGCCTTATCTCTTTATACCTAGTAAATTAGAGCCAAATGTACAACAATTATTCAGCTTTATAGAAAGTGTTCTCAGTGCTTGGGCTGCTGAAGAAGGTCTGACAAGTACCGGCGAATATTCTGAGCCCGATGAGCGCATAGTGCGAAGACGTAAACTTAATAAATACAAGAAACGCACAGATGTACTTAATATTCGAAGGATTGTTTATGAAGTATCTATTCTTCGTGGCACAAAACTACTGGGCAATGTTAGATTTCGTCATTACCATTGGAAAGGAACAGCCCAAACCTGTAACGAAGCTTTTCTTAGGAAGGTAAGTTTTAATTCATCATGAAATAAAGCTATCTAGGCTTTGTAGCCTATGCAGGGAAATAATGGCACCCTAGAGGCGCCTTAATTACATATGTCATTACGAAACTAACTATAGTCTTAAAGCTATTATGTCTATACCAGACACTGGTACCAAGTCACTTGCACAGATAAATAAGCTAAGCCAAATATGAATAAAAACTAAACCGTCCTTTTATCGTTGATTGAATATTAGCATGAATAAACAACGAATTAATTCTATAGTAAACATTGGAAAGTCAAACAATAACATTTTTAATTTTGATCATTACTCAGGGAAGATTTTAATTAACTTACGTTGACTTAAGCCGAAGTATTATATCAATCAAAAGAATAAAATTATTACGGCTATTGTGTATTTAATATGAATTAAAAAATTAGAACCACCAGTTTTTCAAACATATGCAGTAATATCAATTTTATTAAAAAAAAAACTATTGGACAATTGACTCTCTACTTCTATTGCAATAGTTTTATTCGTTTTGGCAACAAAATAAGGCTTCATAGTAACTGAGGATCGAATTAAGTGGCATGCAATTGGAGAGGCCTATGTCGAGCTGTGGACTGCGATAAGCTGATGATGATAAAGGTTTTTCATTGTCATGGTCTGAGTGTAAGAATACGGAGAGTATTCTTTCAATAATAATTATTATTGTTCATATTTTCGACATAATTTCAAATTCTAAATTGTATGCAAGAGTGAATACAGAAAAGCGAAATCAAATACAAATACCTGTTTCAGGCAGTCCCTTGACTATTACAGTCAGAGGAAACAGGACATTACATTTTATAATTTTAAAGATAAATAATGTTATAAATTTAGTTTAACACATCTGGCGGGTGAGTTAATCAGGCTGAAGGAGACAAATAATATTAATAAGGTGAACACGACATTCTTAGATGGAAAATATAAATTATTTTTTACTTTTTCTCAATAACCTAGACGTTTTCGATGACGATGGGTAGATATTATTTTTTCACCTCCCTGAATCCCCCTAAGTATTTAGCAAAATTCATTATTTGAACTCTTAAACCTAATAATAATTTTACTCATAAATAGTCGCGGATCAGAAGAAAAACTCTAAAGAAAACATTTTGACCCCTTATTTGGATTCTATAGTAGAAACTGCAATTTCCTCTTTGCTAATGAGGGCTTTTCTTTTTTACTCTATTCAAAATGCCACTTTTTATGTAAGCATCCAGCATTCTTCAACTATATATTGTTATTTTTTTGCAGTCTGGTTTAAGCGAATCAGGCTTTTGCATATTGTTCAAGATTTGATATGCCAACACGAAATCCTCAATCTCAGAATGCACTTTTTATATGTAAAGCAAATTAGTAGTTTGTGTCACAATTTTTATTAGTTAAGCTAAATCCATAAATATTTAACATAAAAATAATTCAACTTGCAAGCTCCTAAATATATTTCTTTTGGAAAATACTCAGATCAACTCAACTAGTTAGCGTAAAAAGTAATTCAAACGATTGATTTGAATAATTGCGATCAAACTCGTTATCGTCGTTAACTTTGTGAAAAAATATATTAATAAGCTCTATAGGTATTACGCTAACTATTGCCAAGTAGAAGTTTGTTTGAAACTTGCACTTCCCAGTTAACTTAGCTTGCTGCAATTTAGAATTAAACCTATTTAGAGGCAGAATTTACCCGTAGTAAGTTTTGAGTTGCCAAAAAGGAAATAATACTAAATCCAATTAAATTGAATACTTTTCTATTAACAGCTTTGGAACTTCAAATTTATACGGACGTTAAATAATACTGAATTCGTGTATTTTTGTGGTTATAATGGTAAATGAATTTGATTACCACGAAATTCTGCTTGTTGCTGTAGATGTAGATTATGTTTGAAAAGCACAAATTAACTAGTTTATTCGATGGTTAAAAGAGGTGGATAAAGAGATATAACTATATGCTTGTCTCATCATTGTAAATTTTATGAAGGTAAAGAAGCATTTTTTTTACCTGTGAAAGGCGGTGGCGAGGACGCAGCGCGTCGTCAAGAGTCATCGAGCCAAGAGCGCGCTACCTAGGCCCCGCATGTGCCTCAAAGCAACCCTTTTCTTATTATATCGTGTTATAGTGATCAAAAACACATGAACAACTACGATATTATTGAATACATATTTTTATTTAATTACTCGTATATATTATCAAGGGCCACCTTAAACATCTTGTAACTGGACTGACTGTGAATTTTGGTTGTCATTGAAAGAGGAATAAACGAAAAGAATGATAAAAGTTAAGGATAAAAATCTCTCTCAAGTGCCATAGAGAGACCAATAACCATTCAAGTGATTAAAACTAATATCCTTGAATAGTCCTATAAAAGCTTAATTGTATTTGTAGAAGGTTTTCTTCCTCTTCAGTTTCCTTTTTATGAGTGAAGTAATCTTGGGCTATTTTTAATTTATTATCGTCGTTTCATATCGAAACATTTGATGGCATTGAACGTTCACCAACTATGTAAATACTAATCAAATCATCATATTTTATAAAATCTATTGGATTTGTAAATTATAAAATGTAATTATTTCAAAGAAACTTACATCCAGAGCTAAATTTCAGAAAAGGTAAAAAGTCTCATAGAGCACTTAATCCTCTGCTTTGCACCACTACTCTCCATCTAGCTATATACACTTGAGAGGAAGGTAACAATTTTCAAAAGTGGAAACGAGGTTGGGGTGTGAGTGAAAACTTTGTTATGTCGTAAATTCACGCTTGCATTTATTTCGATTTGAAGATTTAAATGACTTCTGAAATTACAGAATTTCAGCTTATTTTTACAATAACTCAGTCTTTAAATTTTAAGTTTTGAAGTAAAAAGTAAAGTAACTTTTGCGCAATAGTATTGGAAGCCTATAATAATTTTGAAAATAGTAATAAATACTAGTACATATTTTAATTATTGAAATGGCCACTCTGATTTCCGTTTTTCTAAATGACATATTTGCGGTGTTAATGTTAATTACTTAACCTATTAATTAATTAACCTAGACATTGGATATACTCATCTTTTTATTCGATGAATATCACATAATAAGATAATTATACTAACTTTATTGTTAATTTTGTGCAGATTTCGGATGATGATCGAATGTCTCTAACAACGGCGGTGTCAGACGAGGAGGAACCCGGTGAAAGTGCGATGAACTCTCCTTACAAGGGAAAGCAGACAGGCGCTGCGGCTGCCTCCTTCAATTGCACAGGAGCCGTCAGAAAAGCTGGGTGAGTGAATTATAATATGTTACGTCACACGTGTACATTACATACACAGACTAGGTGCCTCTGAATAATTAATATGTAAAGTTTGTGTAAAATATTACTACATACTAATTTTCTAAGATTTTACAATTATTACATCTGAATTACATAATTATAATAGTACAAATATTGATCATTGCATTTTTACACTTAAAACTTTTAATCGATCACATTATTCCTGCCAATATTTGTAAAGTTAAATAAACTACACCAACTATTAGGTATTCTGTGACTACACTGTAACCCGACACTTTTACACTGTGACCTTACACTATGATTACGCAATTGAAATCATATTAAATGAAAATTATATGATAAACAATACGTTAAAATATGTTTTAATGAGATTCTTAATTATGTGAATTGTAACTTCTATGACCCTACTAAAGTATTGGAATTAATTAATGTGTAGTTATGATATCACTTTTATTCAAAGAACCAAATCGGAACATTGAGTAACTTCGCTTTTCAATCAGAAACCATTGGCCTTACTTTTCATTTCTAATTTAATTGTAACCGAATATCTTTTTAGCGAAATATTCAAATTCGCTTAGTAAAAGTAATTGAATTTACGATTATCATGTAAGTCTTCTATAAATAATTATTAAATTTTATTTTTATAAAAAATAAGACCAATTTAAATAAGCGCTGGCCAAATTCTTTTTACGTAAATAGGAAAATATGATAGTTGTGAAGTCAGTAAGTTTATACATAAAATGGATTCGTAAAATATCGTACACGATAAGTATAATGATATATGCGTTCTTCCTCCACGTTCAATATAATTTGTACCTAAACATGACTCATGTAAATCGAAGTAATATATCATGGGACTAAGTTATTTTGGAAGAGATAATATTTCAGGACGGTCACTGAGTTATTTTGTTAAGTCTAAGAATATTTATAACAAGATATTAGGAAGGTATGTGTATAGTACTCTAGAATGGTTCGTTTTATCCAGTATATGTAATTTAAATTTAGCGGTGTATTGGTGAACAAGATACGATTTTTATGAAATTTCTTTATTAGATAAATTCTAACTCGTTTTTTGCCTTGTTATACACATGTGTACATTACTTGTTATATTATTTCAATTGCAGTGCAAGCAATTAGAAAATTATCACAAAGATGTCAGTTCTAAACTTTTATTAGACACAAATGCAGAAGTACGAAATGTACATTGCACATGTAGAAGTGGACAACGGCGTGAATAATAAATAAATAAATAAATAAATATATAAATATTTTGGACATTTTACACACAACGCCATCTAGTCCCCAAACTAAGCAGAGCTTGTATTATGGGTAACTAGACAACTGATATAAATACATAAACATACTTTTTTTTTTGTAAATACATACATATTATACATAGAAAACACCCAGACTCCGAAACAAATATTTGTGGATCACACAAATATTTAGTCCGACCCGGGAATCGAACCCGAGACCTCTTGATCAGCAGCCGCATACACTAACCACTAGACCAACAAGGCAGTCATAAAATCAACGCTCCTTTGACCGCTTTGAGATAAGGATTCAAATCGGTGAAAAGTCGTACAATCACCGAGAAAGTAAAAACACTTTCTGTAGAAGTATGCTTCCATCCGGATTCTGATAGAACTCTTTGTTGATGCTGCTTTTTACACATGCGAAACAATACTTAAACAAATTGTACGAATTTAAAAAATACAGAAACGTAAACCCTTTAGGTTTGTCTATATCAATAAATATCATTAAAATATTAACAATATATTAAAAAAAAAATTGTACAAAATGCTGCTACGTGACGCTTTACTCTAAGTTGAAAAGACGCAATTTTAATAATATAAGTTGAAAATTATATATGGCTAGCGACATTCATTATATACATTGAACCACTTGAGCGCCTTCAGTACAACAAAGGTTTCAAAAGTCTTTTCAAAAACGTTTAATAAATGTAAGTAAAGCGCACACGGAAAGAAGGCAAGATTAGATCGTGTGTTCGTGAACTGACGGGTCCTCTAGTCTCTATTAAGAAAAGCCTACGGCGTCCTTTATGTTCCTTCAGGCTACGATTACTCTTCCATGAATTCCAAATGACCGGAGGGAAATCTTAGCCGTGACCTATTCAACCGCATAAAACGTATAGAGCCCACGCAAGTACACTTATCCAAGAAGGATGATATATTTCTGCACACTTTTCAAACCGTAGAATTTTTTAACAATAGGCATCTCTACAGTAAGTTTATGAGAGTCGTTATTATAAGGAAATAATTAAACTTCAAATTTAAACAATTCTTGTTCAGCCTGTCTCCGTTAACTGCTCTACGAAGACTTTGAACAGTCGATTCGATATACTAATCAGTTTTGTAAATTTTTGGTCAATTTTTTTTCATATAATATAGAAATAGATCCAAAAATTATCCTAGTGAAACTAACATTTTAGGATAGATGTATATATAAGGCTACGTAAGAACACGTTTCATAGCCTTGGCTGGTTTCAAGAAGATACACATATAAGACGATATATCTGACCACCACCTAAACATTTAAATGATTGTAGCCAATATACGTAGTTATATTTATATTCCATACTAATTTTGTGAATAATAATATTATGATCTGTCACAGTTTGAAATATATATAGAACTAGCTGATCCCGCGAACTTCGTACCGCCTTACAGTTGATTCAACGTTACTCAATTATTTGTATTCTCGGAACCCCTTCAATAAAACTTATCAGATTTTTTTTTCCTTAAGAACCATCCTCGTAGTTCAAGGAATATTATAAAAAAAAATTAGTAAAATCGGTCCAGCCGTTCACGCGTGATGTCGTGACCAAGGAAAACGGGTTTCATTTGAAATATATATAGAATTGTAATTCAAGGTACACGTAATAAAACCAAAGATTTTAAATTTCATACAAACAGTGCGTAGAACATAATTATATATGACACTGTCCGATAGACCATTTTCAGCTTACAGTCTTATTACAGCAACAAGTTGCAGACGTAATCACTCGTAGGTATTTACACACAACTTGCAACATCTACAATATCTCAAGAAAAAGGAGTTCAAATAACGTCTCTTACTTCAATGTTGTCAGATGTATGCTTGGTTGACATCTCTAAGCGACTTGACAACGTCATGGTACAATAATAAATAATTGCTGTTATAAAGTAAAATTCATGGTGTTTATACATTTATATAGAAAATTGTTATCGGTAGTTACTAAGAAAAATAATTACTCCACAAAAATGAGACTTAAGGATGATGAGAAGATCAAAGATAGAAGTGTATCAGAACTTAGTGTGTCAACCACAGAATCATCCACTTCAACTGTATATCGTATGAGAAGTGACTACAGAATATCTAAAAACCGCTTGGAAAAACGTTCTCCTACTCCTGTGAACGTTATTATTTGGGCTGTGGAAATACTGGGACAACGGACGCAAGGAGTACCAGTAGAAAAAATACGATCATTAATCAGACAGCACTTTATACTACCCTGTAAAAGTCAAGATGTTGATAAAAGAATCGATATGGCTATATGGTTTGCGGTAAATTTTGGTATTCTTGAACAATCAGAAAATCTTTTTTACTTGAAACCTACAAGAACTCAACAAACACAAAGTGAGCTCCGACTACAATAGAATTATAACGAAGTGTTCATTACGTGTTTTGTTATAATGTGACATAAATTTTTTGATTAATCTGACATCGTTTTATTTCCATAGTTTATCTCTACTTTCTATATCATGTCATCAAAATAACAGCCCACCCTAAGGCGATTCACACACTGCACCGCGCTCCGTCGCGTAGCGCGGAGTGGCAGATTTTAATATTGTATGCAAGTACATCGATTAGTATAGAAAACACGCCAAGTCCAACACACTGAACACGCGTGAGCGCGTGCGGCTAGCTGATTCGGGATTGGCTGCAATGGCTGCCCCGCGCCTACGCACGTGTTCGCGTCGCCAGTGTGTGAATCACCTTAAGGTGTCTATAAGTTTTTACTTGTACAATAGATAGTAATTTGTACCTAATAATGGCAAAATCTTTAGCAAATTAGTGTTTACACAAAATAAATAAGACATCATATTTATCGTTTACTTCTCCGCTACTACTCTATCATTGATACTACACTGCAGACACAAGTATTACGAAATTAAGAATTAATTCATTCAAAACAATTTATATTTGAAACAGGTTTCTGAGCGTAAAGAAATGGTTACTCCGTAAGAAACACCAGATCGAATTAGCACGCAAACGGGGATGGAAAGGATACTGGGTGTGCTTGAAGGGAACTACTTTACTCTTCTATCCGTGCGATTCACGTGAAGGTCGCTCCGTAGAAGCTGCTCCGAAGCATCTGATTATAGTGGACGGAGCCATCATGCAGCCCATTCCTGAACATCCAAAACGCGATTACATATTTTGTCTTAGCACCGCCTTTGGCGATGCTTACTTATTCCAAGCACCGTGCCAGGTAAGTCTTATTTTATAAATTGTTATTTAAGTTATATATATGTATGTTTCAAATATAGATTAAAATATCAGATTATAGTTTTACAAAACATTTAGATAATACGCCCACAGAATCTTAAAATATCTATATTTAAAATTATAGTTTTCGTGGTCTTCACAGTTTTTTTAATGGTTTTTATAAAACAATAAAATAAATAATTTTCCTAATTTAAAAATTATAAAAAATATAAAAGTCTGAATATGCACATTTCCTAGATACATACTATTCAAATATTTTCTATCAGGGTTCAAGCCTGGTGTCCAAACTTTGCTTCCGAAAGAGAAGACGCACTTCTTCATCCTTTAACAGTCTAGTGCTGGACATAGGCCTCTCCTTTGTAAGGAGGTTTTGGCCTACTATACCACACTGGCGAGACGGGTTGGTAAAGGGTTTGTTTCAAGTTTTCCTTCTCTTGACAGTGATGTGAGCTGCTTATTTTATTAATTTAGTCGCCTCTTATGACACCCATGGAATGAATAGGGTGGTGACACTTTGTATTCTTAATCCGTCACCACACGGGCAGACGCACTTATTCTTGATATATATACAGCGGCTTCACAGTTACTCATGTTTTTACTGTAAACGGGACTTATTCGCGATAATATTAAAGGTTACGATACCTTCTATTTTCCGACGTTTCGAACGGTTTATACCGCTCGTGGTCACGGGTAGACTGATGTGAGCTCAGCGTCGCCTTCGTGATGTGCAGGTTGTGTCTACCCGCACTAGATCGCGTTGATTTCTTGTAGTGTCGGTACCCCTACACACCACACTTATGACATCTGCACGCCTTGTTTCATCTTTCTGATGGTGGCTACACCCGCTGATGACTGGATTCCACGATGTTGATAGTCGGTATCCGTCTTCCCGGTTGAAATTTTTGTGTTTTTTGATTTCAACCGCTTCACGTACTATTCGGCGAAAATAGTTCCGATCTGTGGAGAGGACCTGCGGGTCGTGTAGTTCAATCCAGTGGTTCGGTCCTGATTCCAGCAGGTGCTCTGCGATGGCAGACTTGTTTATTTGGCGGTTTTTTACAGCTGCGATATGTTCCTTCGTTCGTTCCGCTATTGTGCGCTTCGTCTGACCGATGTAGGAACTACCACAACTGCAACTCACCTTGTACACTCCGGGTGTCTGCAGCGGTATGACATCTTTGGGTGTCCTTAAGCACTTTACTACCTTGGAGTGCGGACTGTACACAGTTTTTATGGCGTACTTTTTTAGTAGCGTGCCAACTTTGTCCGTCAATCCTTTTATAAACGGTAGAAAGGCTGGTACTCGGTCTACCCTAGGCTGCGCCATCGTCACCTTGGGGCGGCTTGTAGTGAAACCATACCCGTTACGTCTTAGTACCTCCTGAACATGAGCGAGCTCGGCGTCTAGATGTTCAGGGTCACAGAGGTCGTGAGCTCGGTTATATAAAGTCCCGTTTACAGTAAAAACATGAGTATGTGTAAAAGTCGCGAAAGTTTAAAAACAGTTTTCACAGTTACTTTCCTTTAGTGTGTTGAAACTTAGCAAAAAGTAATTCATAACTTTATTTACAAATAAAATGTGAAGGTGTATGTGGTACCCGTTCAGGGCTTGTCACATTATATTTATATCAAGATATTAATATATCAACCTTAAGGTTTGCCAAAAATCCATTGGCATGAAACCTATTTCATATAAATCTCATCAAAACGAAACCACAACCCGGTATATTCTATAACCGGAATCGCCGATGTGAGTAATAAGTCTGTCAGGCTAAAGTTGGATTGGGCTGAAGTATTTTTAAATTATGGAAGTGACAATGTTTTCTCAGTTTTAAAAAGCTTATCATAAAAAAGTATAAGTTTAAATAAGTGGCTGTCATGACTATGTCCAAGATTTAAAACTGACTGAATCATCATCAGCAATGTGTCAAAAGCGTCTACTGTCGCTGCGTAAGGCTCAGGTGTACCACAAATGAAGCAATAAAACTTTTGGATGTTCTTCCATTTTCAAAGTTTTGAAATGTGATACGGCACTTTAAGAGGTTGCGTCGCGGTTATACATACATTATCTACTTTGATAGCGATTTCATGGAACTAGGGTTCATGATTTCTCGAGCTTTTCAATTTCTCGGGTCTCGAGAATTCTCGAAGCTAATTTCTCGGGTCTTCTCGGGTTGTCGAGAAATTTATATTTACGTACGTTTTCTCATATTATTATGTTGCAATTGGTTGCAATACTTCAAAAAATTCAGTGGTTTTCCTTACAAATAAAAGTATCAAATTAATTACAAAACTTTTATTGATTATATTCAAAAACATTAATCTTACAAATAAGCTAATTAAATTAAGAAAAAAACAGCAATAATATTATTCGGACTCATAATTATAATGACAGCAACATTCTTGGCAGGTTATTTAGAACTTATAAACAAAAGTAGCTTCTATTAAACTAAACAAAAAATCAACATGAAAGAAAACGTTTATATCTCATAATTAAATTACAATCACAGCATCATACCAACAGAAAGTGAATCACGAAAGAATTCACTTTTTAGGGTTCCGTAGCCAAATGGCAAAAAACGGAACCCTTATAGATTCGTCATGTCTGTCTGTCTGTCTGTCTGTCCGTCCGTATGTCACAGCCACTTTTAGTGATTCCATTTTTGTGAAGCCGTCTTTTGCAGCCAGCCTCGCCAATATTTCACCCAATGATTGTATCGGTGGAGTTTTAAAGTTTAATTTCTGTTGCTGCATACTTTCATAGTTGGCCAGGCCTGTTTTTTTCGGTGCACTCACACTTGAACTTGTAGATGCTTTAGATTCGGATTCTTCTTGGGTCCCGCATTTAGTAATATTGATTTTATGCACATGTGCTAAATGTCTCTCCAATTCGCTAGTATTTGAACCTTTGCAAGCAATGGTTTTTGGGCACTTTAGGCATTGCGCATTTGCAGATTCCTTTTTTTTAATATTTCCATACTTTTGATGCTTTCGTCTTTACTGTAAAATCTACAACAAACGCAAATCAAAATGATAATAAGCCCTTGGAATAATATGTGATACACACACACATACAACACAACTAGCAATATTCGTTTCACAAATTTAAAATGACACACTAATGAATTTCAAATTACTTACTTAAGAAAAAATATCAGAATAATTAAAAACTAAGCTTGTGTGTTGTTGTTTTACAAAAATTGGAAAATGTTATAAGACTAAGTAGTATAATTAATGTATCGTTAGTTATTTTATGTATTAAAGTTTGACTAAAAATAATAGAAAAAAAACACATAGGTGAAGTACCTAGTAAAATTTAAGATCATATTTAGATTATATTATTGATAAAAATAATATGAATAATAAAGACATGATGTGTCAATAAAAGTGAAAAGGCTTACCTGTTTGATTTCAATTTATCACGTAATCTGTGAAACACTCACTACGTAAACTATCGTGTAAAAACGACGCCGCAGAGTGCCGCTGCGCTTTGGGCCCGCGCCTCCAAGCAACTTAACAAACGGCGATTTAATTTCTATATAGGTACATGATTTCTCGAGTTCTCGACTTTTCTCGAGCTTGATTTCCCGGGAACAAAGCCCAACGATTTCCCGGGAATTCTCGGCTCGAGAATTCCCGGGAATAAACCCTACATGGAACATAGGGTGAGTTTCAAATCGTTCAAGTTGCAAAGTTGTACAATGATATTGTACGTTTTAATACAATTTCTATCAGCGTAATATTAAAGTTTTCGTTGTAAAATGTGTTATATAAAACTTAACATGTACTTGATGTTAGTAAGCTTAAGGAAGAATTTTATTTGCACCTCCATGATTAATATAGATTATTTTAGGACATATATATGCAGCGTGTAATTTACTTTATAGGTTGAGCTTGAAAACTGGGTGAATAGCATACATAGTGCTTGTGCAGCGGCATTTGCTCGTCATCGTGGCAAGACTGGAACACTTCATTTGCTCCAAGAAGAGATATACCGTCTCGAGAAAGCTATCGAATCGGTAAGACGTTCAAAATAAGAATGTTTATGTACCGTTGTCATTAAAAAGAGATCTCATTTAATACTGCCTTAAAACATACATTATAGATTGTGCTGTGGTTACTGAAATTATGTATATATTTGAATATTAGTTTATTTAATTGTTAATTTCGTAAATTACTATTACTAACATTACTGTTCGTGGACATAGTATATCAGAGGTAAATCTGCTGAAACACAAAGTGAATTTACTGTGAAGTTATGCACTAGCGGCGCATCGCGTCTGCCCGAACTAACAAAGCAACGTTTGAGTACGATGAATCTAACTATTATAGTTATGTGATTTCTAAATTGGTAATGAAGGAATAAAACTTTTGGTTTTACCTTCAGTCTGTTTAAATATGTTAGTTTAAATGTTTTTAGCTTGGGACTAGATGATGTTGTGTGTCAGATGTCCAAAAATATTTATTTATTTATTATTTATTTATTTGACTCAACTATTTTACAATTTTGTCTATTTGAGTTTTGCTGAATTTGTAACATATTGTGTTAAAAGATTTTATAGATTTAATAGATATTCATCTATTTAGACATAATTCATAATTCCTTATAATAAACGGAAAGGACTATTTAATTCTAAATAACCTAACTAGAATTAAATCACACTTCAGTAGAACAACAGTAGTGTTCCATATTAGTAATTTTATGAAAAAATGAGATAAATCCTTTAAACCAACTTTTTATATAGCTGCTATAAAAAATAAACTCCAAGTTGTCCCAACCACAAATTAAAACAAAATGGCACTATGTCTCCTACATGTTATGCAGGTCAGTAACAGTCGTACCTACCGCCGTCATTACATATCATAGTACATACGTGTATGTATGCGACGATCAGTACCAACGGACGTGCGGTTCGAAGCGTTCTTCGTGTAAATCGCTCTGATTTCTGACCCGCACCCGGTGACCGCAGCACGCATCAAAGCCTTTGTGACCACCCCACTGTATTATATATTAACTATATGTGAATGTATGCTTCGCTTGGCATGTTTGCTATTGACTATACATATAGTAAATAAAGCTACATTTTGCTACACATGTACCACAGTCCTAGAAACTTACACTTTTATCAGTATTTCTCATTGGTCACAAAGTTTATTATGAATTTTAAGATAGTTATTGATAAGGATTGTAAATTTACATTTTAATCTGCTAATTTAGTGCAGATAAACTTTGGTACGAAAATCTCTACGTCTGTTTCTAATTTTCACATGAATTACACCTCACAATCTCTTATGACTTTATAAATTTCATATGTATCTGGTAGTGAAATATTCTAAACAGATACCGTAATTAGGGCCGGGCACACATGTTTCTAGCTGGTACAATCTATTTTATCAGCATGGTAGTTATCAGGCAGCTGGTAGCACGCGCTTATTAATATTCATAGCACATGTCATCCACGAGCTCTGTTCGGGGCCTCTCTCTTGTGCTATTCAATATACATCACATGTCTATACACTTACCCTAGTCTTACTTTCAGTAAGTACTTCAGTTAGTCGATTCAACTGTTCCTATGAACATTACATTTAACATGTTTCCTAGGATCACAAGCTGAAGCAAATGGCAGATCTTCAACAGTCGGTAGTCTCTGATCCTGACACTCGTGCACAGTTGGCCGGACAAATGCTTCAGTGGGAAGAAAACCTCGAGCGTCTACATTGTGAGCAGTTCCGATTGCGTTGCTACATGGCAAGTCTTCAAAGCGGCGAACTCCCTAACCCCAAGGTAAATGTACAAGGAAATTAAGTTTTCTGTCTTTCGTTGAAAATTGTGACCTTAACTAAAGAAGTAACTTTTTCGTATATTTGTTGATTAAAAGAGACTTTTATTTTTACTTTTTTTGACTATAAATAGCATCAAAAATATTCGTTTTTACATTTGCCAACTCATCTCTTTGATTTATTGATGGGCTATGTAAAATAAAACAACACATCCCCCTATAGGTAATTTATCACCCGATTATAAGACAGGAGAAGGGTGTTGAAATTATCAAATGATTTGATTCATGGAAGTGACAGAGAAAGGAAATTTGTTGGTTTGGCCATCAAATTGACAGTTCCGTTGGCCGGGGGAGTCGGGCTTAAATCTGTTATACCACGACCCGTGTCACTAGACGTCATAATGGGCTCGACATGCGAATAATAAAAAATGCTCACAATTTTGCACATATTATATTTCAACTACGGTTTATTAAAGATACGTACGTAGATAAAAACGTATAGAACAGTTTCACAGTAGAGACTGAATTGCACGAATATAATATGTTGCTATATACATACCATTTAGAAACTCGTGTTTACTCAAGCCTTGCTCCAGGGTATCGTAGTAAGGCACCTTCACTAATGGGTCATCCTACTCACATTACTACACCGAGCAAATTAAGGCATTATCTAGTTTCTAATTTTTATAACTATAATAATATTATAGAGATAAACTACCTACTAAATACAAACGGTAACGTGTATGTGTGTAGGATGTAGGATAATGAATTAAAACTAAATTTCTACTCGGTGAAAATGAAAATTGATGATTATATCTAAGGATAAATGATTAGGATAAACGTTTTAATATAATTAAAATGAATGTATTTTCACACAGTCATTGCTGACACACGTATCTCGCGGCACGAAGACCACTTTGAACAAGCTGGGTGTGTTCACTGTTTCATCATTCCACGCCTTCATCTGTGCGCGATCACCATCGCTACTGAACAACTTGCTGGCAGGTCGCGGTGCTACAAAGCGCCGCGCACCCATTTTATCAAGGTCTAATTCCGGCTCTAGCAGGCGATCTATGCAGGTATGTTTAGGAATAATATTAATATTATGAATATTAGGAAGTCTCTTATTGCGTTGTACGGGGGGGTTTCATTATTTTTATTCTCTATCCGCCTACAAACATTTCTGCTCACAAAATAGTTAAAGTAGTAAAAAACAAATATTTTCTTAAAATTATCAACTTAAATTACTGAGAATATTGCATAGGGGACGTTGAAATCTGTGTTATCTGAAAGTTGTAACTTCATTTTATGAATAATTTGCTCATTGAGCTGAGTAGAACTTGGTGCTATGTTAATAATTTAAGATATAACAAATCCATTCAAAGTTCAATGTAACATGAAAATATACATAGTAACATCTTGCCTTAATACTGATTTCAATGCATACGAGAATGAGAACATAGGTCTTGCTGTGGTGTATTTTCAAGCACATTGTCAAAGTTATAAAAAAGCAATTATCCTTATGAACATGTTCGCAAGCAATAAACGTAAGTACTTTTGCATATGGCAGCTTAAGGTGTGAAATTCTACTTTCGTGGTTTATGTACGCAATGTCACATTAATACCCAACGTGCTGGTCTAATGATTTACCTCCTAAATATCTTTACGACACAGTTTTACAAAATTGCAATCTCCAGTCGTTGCCATCAGCTAATGATTTTTAGGATGAAACAGTTATTTTTTACGGAATTATCAAAATAACAATTCGGTACGATGAGATTTTAAGGTTTACATCGAGTTTTTCAAGTGTCCAAAAATACAATAAACTATTTAAAATCACTATGTCTGAATTATCTTGAGATTTTCATTTTTAAGATTTTCACTATGAAAATATATATTTACACGATGTGGAGGATTTACAACTTCTATTGTCAGGATTTGTACAGACAAGAAAACAAACAGTCAGTGATTAATCCTGCTCTCTATATTTCGTTATTTCTTACTTAGTAAGTAGTTTATAAATGCAACATTCTCTTTTTTTTTATTTACTACCAAAAACAGGATTGAATCCTAATTAAAGAGCGGTTGTGCAATGAAAACGACTTGAATTTCACATATCGCTAACCCATACATCACACTCGCAAGACCTACACAACTCTGCCTTAAATTTTAAAGGAAGCAGTAATTACGTTTCATAAACAAGTTTTCTAAAGTAACGTGTGAAATTGAGGTATCAATTTGTATAATCGAAGAATGCATACTCTGCAGTTTTACTAGTTTCTACTTCATCCAAATATAGGTTATAACGACTAATCCACCACACTCATTTCGTTATGCATAAATTAAAATATATTATATTTTAACAAGACACTCAATCCACTGGATTGCAGCCAAGGAGTAAAATTTGTAGAATAATTATATTTCTCGAATAAATAATATATGAGCTTGAAAGTCCACCTCCGAATTTTTTCTCAGAATTGCTAGATGAGCAAATAAAAATAAACATCATAAGTACCCTAAAGTGCACTCGTCATATTAAATAAACTTATTTTAACATATTATGCAATTTTCCTTAAGAATTACTTTGTCATGAGAACAATAAGATTATTTATAGATTGTAACTTTAAAAATCCAAGGATTATGTAGATACAAAGAAAAAATCTTAAAATGTAAATATTTCAATTATTTTTTTTCGTATAACCTTCTGTGCGTAATCTGCAGAAAATGATTTCCCGCGGGATAGGCATTGTGTCGTACGCTGACGATTTCAGGTCTTAATGAAAATTGGAAAGATTGTAACGGATGCCTCACTGTGGCTATTTATCTATCCGCAACAGTCATTTACGTAAAGTATACAACTTACTTGAGGAAGAACAACGTTTTAGGAGGATATGTAGTGTATAAATTGTACTTGACCTGTTCAAAAAGTAAGTGTAGGTAAAGTATTTTACATTTTTATGTGAAATTTATTTTTATTCTAACTTCAGAGATTTATCCAAAATACTATCACCATATTCAAAACACTTCTCAATATTAATTATAAGAATTTCGGTCCAAACTATTCCTTCAATTTTGTGAGTAGATATATTTTAAAAATATACATAAGCACATTCCATAAACTTTTATATCGTCTAAAAAGCGTTGGTTTTTAAGAATGTCTATCCTATACGCAATGACGGAGACATTGAAATAAGAACAGATTATCACATAACCTCCCGAGCTCAAAAGGCGATAGTGTCTTCGATGTTATTTCTTGGTATTTTTGAGATACTGATGAGGAAAGGAATTTCAACCTTTTGGTACTATGTTGTAGCTATGTAGTGTAAAGGTAATATGTTTGGCACTCGGGGCGGCTGCACAATAATCGACATTCTATATATGAAATAAAATGTGTGCGATCTTTAGCCTTAATATTATACAAAGTAGTTTTAAATTATTTATGACAACAGTATTACCCAAACACGATGATTTTTATTTCTCGGCAAGTCGAGAATCCAATCCTGTTTTGTACAAAAATAAATGTAACATAAATAACAAAAGAAAGCTTTCTTATTGGAAATGTCGATATGGCGTGCCCTCTAATCCTCGACGGATACGTAATTCGAAACGACACGAAAAGGGACTATTACGTAGTCGTCATTTGCTAGTCGTGACTGTACTAACCATGTCACCAAATCACATTGAAGTAATTGGTGTATATTCAACCGCTAAAACAATTAAAACTTTAAACAGTTCTATTTAATTATCAAGAAACGAATAGCCTTATAAAAAGGTGTACTTTTCAAAGTTGGTTGGTGAATAACTCACGTTACCGCCTGTCATGTGAAGTCTTTGTTAATTAATCAGCTTTAGCTTCACAACATTTATCATCGTCTGTATTCTGCGCCAAATAGACAAGCGTGCCTAATTACTCGGGCGACGTTTATTGTTATTTAAACGATACCGTTACACACTCGATACAAATAATGATGTCCAAAATCAGAATGCCAAATCTGTAATCATACGAATAGTAACAAAAGTTAAGTCTAATCGATGATACTCTATTAATTGTTATATTAAATTAATTTAACAATACAGTATAAATATCTGCTGCATACAAAAGAATAAAATAAAGACAAGCTAATATAAAATTACATAAATTACACAAACTGAATATATTACAACCAAGCACCATAAAGCACTTTGGTAGGCTTAAATTTATATAAAAAAATATAATCATGAGAGATTATTACATATTTACGGGGTCGGAGTAAATAAATTTTAACTTTGTGTAAATGACAGCATGTCCCTAAATTACTATTTCTACTAACAAGCCCTAGCTATAAGAACAATATGAGCATAAGCTAGAACGTCAAATTTTCTTTTTGTACAGATTTTGACTCATCTACGCAAATGAAAATGTTGCGCCTTAGAATTATAAAAATTGGCCAAGTGCGTGTCAGACTACGCATATAATAGGGTCCCGTAGTCACCCATAATGATAAATCGATTTAAAATTGTATCCAATAGATAATTGTTATGTTTACTAATTATTTCTTTGTTTTTGAACGAAGTTTTTCAAGTGAGTGCTTTTATAAATTAGGCCCCTATAACTCCTGAAATTAATTAGTTATCTAAACTGGTATAGTTTTCCTTTAAAGTTCAATATATGGACAACTATCAAGAAGTTTTTCAAGTTTTTTGAGTCAGCCGTTTAGCTTTTAAAAAGGGGACACTCTGTTTTTCAAAAACATGTGCTGTAAAGTAGAAAAACTCGCAAACGGATACCTAAATCGAGAAATGGTCTTAGCAACCTGTGGGGTAGACCTGAGGAAAAAACATCTTCACTTTACTTGTAGGAGAGCTACCCCTAAAGAATTTTTTTCGTAATTTTATTGTATCAATTTGTCGACATGATAAAAACATATATTTACCAAAGTTTCATTTTTCTAGCACAAACCGTTTGGGCGGTAATTCGAGGACGGAAGGACCGACACGACGACTCTATATGGGTTCCGAATCATGAACTACTGAACCCCAAAAAAGGATTAAACATAAGATAATGTTGCAGAAGCATCTTAATATGCCCCGACAGTATGAATCATCGTGTTTACCACAATTAGGATGGTGACCACTTTTTCCTGCAGGCAGTGTAGAATCACTTTAAATATATTATGAAAGAAAAATATAAAATTTAAATAGAAAGCTGTCTTTAAAACTATACGCTATATTATGACGAAAGTCAATGTTTTACGCGGCATGCTAAACCTTAAGTTTTTTGAGTGATGGTGTCTTAACATTTAACTCTTGAATTTTTTAGTTTCCTTTTTTTCTCATTTACTGTATTGGTGTAGTGTCTATGTTGATGATTTCTGTTCCAGAACTTTCATTATATTATAATGTCGCAATCCGTGAAGACCTATAATTGGCTTGATGTTGCATATCAAACTGTTTATTTTATTTTTTGTAGCTGTTGGTTTTCCAAAATAAATAAATAAAATAAAATAAATAAAATAAAAATATTAAAGTAAAAAAATTACATGTAAAACAATAATTAAAACAAAAGGAACCGACTTCAATGAAAAACTATTCCGAGTACCCAAATCGCGACAATTGTGCCCATGATCAGATCCCGATATGGTGACGATGGGACCACCTGTAAGCTGCGCCTATTCCAATGCAAAAAGAATTTTTGAAATCGGTTCATAAACGACGGAATTATCGCTTTACATACATAAAAAAATCCGACGAATTGAGAACCTCCTCCTTTTTTTTTAATCGGTTAAAAATTACATGTAACTATAATAAACTCATAATTTCAAAAGAATAGCGTTGTCGATAATTTATGACAATAACCCATTTGAATAATTTAAAACCAACACGATTTATTTGCTCATCGTAAAAGTTAAAACAATTTAGTTTGTTTATTCTAATTATGTACCTCCCAAAACACAACTCGTAGTAATCCAACTTATCCTGTTCGCAGCTGTTTGAATAGAAGTGTCGTCACAAATGATCAGAACACGAGACTCCTCAACCTACGCCACTGTAATTTAATTTATGATAGGGCTTTGGTTCAAGTATTCAATCAGTCGAGTTATGTTGTTTGTTCCGAATTGAAGTTAAGTCTTTGAATATTCCCTTAGATAACATTTTTGTTGGCAATTTAACGGAATAAAATGTATTTATAATTTAAATATAGAATCGTTTAATTCAAACGGATGAACTTTAGGTGAATATTAAAAAAATGTTATTAAATTTTATATATTATGCTACTTATTAGGATATAACTATTTTTGAGTTTTTCTAAAATTTATCCAAAACAATAGATGTCCCGTGAGGATGGCGAGGCAGCCGTACGTGTGTCTCTGCCCGAGGGTACGACCGCCACTGTAGGTGTCCGCGATGGCATGTCCGTCGAGGAGTTCCTTGCATCAGCTTGCGTCCGACGATCATTGAATGCTCTAGAACACTTCGTACGTGTAAAGAAAAGGCGTGACATGGAAGACCACAACTATTTTGTTCCACATCGCAGCGACCTCATTGAGACATATGTAAGTTATAAAGTTATAGTAGTTAATAACTTTTAATGTAATATGAACACAATCATGAATTTTAATACCATACTAACCATGATATAATCAATGAAGATTAACATTTTGTGACAATAAATACTTATAACAAAAATTGAAATAATGCAGGTTAAAACTTGACCACCAGGCAATTCCTATTTCAAGGTTTTACCTTTCAGTTTACATGAAAGTACATATTCAAACTTTACATAGGTTATATTTATCTCATAAAACAACTCCAAAACACAAACAAAATTATTCCAAAGTAATTAAATTTTACTAACCCAAAGATGATATTCCGCTGATAAGAGATATAACGTAATTAGTGAAATAGCGATTGTGTTATACTTTAACGCCAACCCATATTTTAAATTAAATATTCGCAACACAGTTATGGACATGAAAATAAAAATATAAATGTTTTGTGACCGAGGTTGACGTGAGTAGGGTCTGACAGGGCCCATTCCGTCACAGGCTTTGCGCGACACAGCGTGGAGAGGTTATCAAAAAGTTATATTACTGTTACTTTAGGATCAACGAATATGGAATTCATATGAGGAAGTTAAATCCTATTTTGGCTGTTGTTTGAACGAATGTATTACATTTGCTGAGAGAGCTTAATCCTTTGAGTGAAAACTGGAACAGAGCGCCGAATACGACATACTACAGTACATATTAGATGTATGTTGTACGAGTATATGTAAAGTATCCTTACTGCAAGGCTTAAAACTGTTGAAATAGTAATCATTTCATCTTATGGTATTCAAGCCTTATATTTTAACAACTGTGTGTTGAAGTGAGGTCTGAAGAAGATAGCTCCTATTATATCCTTATAAAACAAGGTAGCAATTTAAGTTTTAGAATAAGTTATGCCTCCCCAAAATAATCAGCTAGCGTCGTTAGCTATACCGATCTGAAGAAAATAACCTATTTTTTACAATCATTAAAAAGCAATTATTTTGTTACAGCAATCTCAGACGCAATATACCTACAAAAATTAAAAAGATATTGAGCTAATTATCAACATATAATGGAAACAGTATTATGTTACAGAATACTTTTACGTAGACAAATTACAAAAACAAAGTTCGAAAACATACTTTACAAACAAACAAGATACCATAAAAACGAAAAATACACAGTAACTTCGGTATTGTTTTCTTTGTCTATGTAAAGTATTATGTTTTAAGACATTGTACAATATTATTTCAATCTTACAAAGTATAAATAAAACCGTAGGTATAATTGGGTATGACCAAAAAGGTTGTTAAAGACTGTGTGTGTGTATGTCAATTTTAGATTCATAACCGCAGTCAACGTGGACAAAACTATGTTTTGTTTCCAAAATAAATAAAACGACTTATAACTATGGGTCGTTCTGTTTGCTGCCTTCGATCGGATATAGGCCTCAGTTTCAAATAAATGTTATAAACTCATCGTTAATGGGCGCTTTGAATTGTTTTTTATTAATATGTCCATGTCCATGTCCATGTTCAAATACAAATACAATCTTACAGCTAAGTAAATACATATGTTCACTAAGAAGGTTATTTATTTGTGATTTGATAATTGTATAGCTGCACACACATGAAGTGGTTGAAGTCTGTGCCAAGATCCTGTACCAAGTAGAACTACAACGCACGACATTAGAGCAAATGTGGGGCTTCAGCGTAGAGGCCGAACTTATTGAAAACTCGGAACGCCAGGACGAGTTGTGCTGTTACGTGAGTCGAGTAGAAGACAAGAGCGTCGCCATGCAAAATGGTATTTGTAATTGATTTTCCGTTTGTATATATGTCGCCAAATAATTAATTATTATATGTATTCATCGTTTTAAATACTTTATTTAAATGGTTAGTCTTTTCTTACTATAAAAATGTATCACATTCATTTTCAGTGTTCTGTATTGGATTAAAATACATATTAAAACGAAGGAAAATACATTACCTTAAACTCTCGTATTTTTTTGCCTTCTACAACGAGGCGCTTCGTTTTTTTCATTTCAAAGACAAAAAAAATGAAGCGTTCTTTATTTTTGTAAATAACATCCGACTTCCTATCGAAGTAATACGGGAAATCGGAACTTGAAGAAAAGGAACTGATTTATTTTCATTGTATCCCTTTATAATCGTGATCTGAAAAGTAACAATTGTTCCAAGTATAGTTGTTTTCTGTGTCAGGTATAATCAAAGGCGACGAGATAATGGTGATCAACGGAGCGATCGTATCTGACCTAGATATGATGTACTTGGAGAGTGTGTTGCAAGAGGAACTCTCCCTCGTCATGATGATGAGGTATCAATACACGTCACACTATTTATTTTTACTCACATGCAGGGTACATTGATTTTAATACACTGCATTTCTCACCAAGGTGATAGATTTAGTTTTTACAGTCGACCTAGTTCCTCGCTCTCGTTGCTGTAGTATAAATTGATTATCTAAAATAATTTATTCCGCTTAACAACAATATTTCTCTATGTAAAAAAGTTGACTATTAGCATTTAGTTAGATTCGAAGTACCTCCGGCGAACAGGAAAGAGGGCGCCTAGCACCTAATAAAACGGAAGTTAAAACGCGCAGTGCCAGAGCAGAGTGGAAGGCCTGTTCATCGACATTTCCCGCCCTCATACACCTGACCTTTAGGTGCGACAAGTTTACTGAAGCGCTCGGCGCGACCTACATAGTCGCTAGGCTAGCAGCGAGAGGCGCTCACGGTCTCTGAGTCGCGGCCATTGTGAACGACCGCAATTGAGCTCTCTACGTTACCGCGCGCGTCGAATAATGTTCCCAGCAAATGTCTCCTCGAAACAAGCACTTGCGATACGGTATTATTATTGTTGTTCTATCTCATCGTTCATTTAAACCCATCCAGCTTTCAAGGGCTCGTTATTATTGTCTTGTCACAACTAGAACTTTACGAGAATAATTAAAGAGTTACTTAATTCATGACAGGCTTTTCAACATGTGAGTCATTAAATTTTAGAACAATGAATGTAAGTTACCTAGCTAGTTATAAATACTGACAAGTTAGTAAAATAACAAGCCAAAAGGATGTCATGATGGGTTAATCAGATAAAATGTATTATTAAAATAAATAACAATTTGATACCGGTATTGTCAATGTTTTGCCTTCAGCAGTCGGGAAAAGCGAAGCATTTTCACATTTTCAAACGACAGGTTCGCAGAGAGATATTATCTTTAGCGTTAACCTTTTATCTCAGGCATTCCCTTACACTCCAGCACGTTCTGGAATAAACGGATAAACGTTGGGAATATAAATAGGACCTTAATAGGTTTTGTAACATAATCCAGATATGTATTTTAGATTATTTTAAGAGCTGATTTTTACACACAGGTCGTCTCGTACGGAGCCACCCGAACTGACAGGAGTGATGCGCGCGGCCACAGACGATATAATCGATTCCCTTGTGTGTCCGCCGCCGCCTAGCGAGCCACCAGTCATCTCCGATGACATGATATCCGGCCTCATCGTGCCAGCACCCGCTTGGAGTAAGTACACACAATACTCACTCACAATCTCGTTCCTACAAACGTAATAATGTTCGTAACAGATTTTTCACACAACAGAAAATGGGAATCCCTTGGGCCGTCATTCGCCCAAACTGGCTTTGAGGTAAGGTGGTGCATTGGAATCGAACCTACTAAAAGTACATATTGAACCCAACTACGCTTAAAATAGGAATGTAACATACGTCAAGGATAAAGTTTTACATCGGAAGTATCTTTAATACTATAGGGAGTTAGAAACTTTTCGAATTCCGAATTCAAGGCCACTAACTGATACTTTAATAAAAGCGCTTTTACGTAAAGTCAGCTGTTTATAAATAGCCTGCATACTATAGCTATGACTGGAAATACAATCCCTATTGTACTATAAAATTGATATACAAGCTTTTCGCATAGAATAAACTAGTTAGTTTGTTATGCACAAAATATAACTGGCTGACAGCCACTATTTGAAAACGAAGATTCTGGATGGTTAGGTAATGGTGCTAAGTATTACGTAAACGCAAATATTGAAGAGTTGCTTGTTAAGCGCCATCCCTTCTTCAAATGGTAACTAAATATAGTTTCCATTCTAATGAATCCATTGATTAAAAATACACAAAGTAATGGCATATGTCTAACAGTTTTTATTGTAAGTAGGTGACACGTATATGTGTGTATTATATGGCATTTTATAAGTTGAAACTTTTTCAATACTATAACTCTGTTTTTTTTTTGTGAACATTTTTTAATTTATTTGAATTCTTTGGTCATAAAGGCGATTTGTTAGCTTTATTTATAGTTTGAAGGGTATAAACTAGTCAATATAAAAAAAAAACAAAGATAAAACATTTCTGGTCGTACAACATTGAAGGTGTTACTTGAGTTTTTGATGCCGAAGTTACAAAACAGAACCTGATAATATCAATATAGGATGACATACTATAAGTCAAACGTAACTTAACCCGTAGCTGAAGAAATTAGTCCAATCGAAATGATTTTCTTGGGCAAATAGTTTTGTGCCTTCACCATGTCATTTTCTTCAAACGTTTTAGAAAAAAATGTTACAACCTTTGTTTTGTTTGATCCATTATATTTAGTTCTTGTACCAACGGTACAAGAACTAAACGTTACGTTGATCCTGCATCAGTATTAAATTGATATAGTGCACCAAACAAAACCCATTAATTATACACCTGTGTTAAAAGGTTTCGATACCGCAAAGTTCTCATCATGACATAGCTGTGTGCAATAGGAAGGAATAAAACTCTAACACAGAATACAAGCTCAAAACGTTGCCAAAATAATCCGCCTAGTCATTGGAAGTAGTAATGAGATTATGTGGGCGTTATGAAAACATGATGAATGTTCGTGTTACGTGTACAATATAAAAATATGGACACTTCATATTTGTAGGTCTTCTAAATGTGAACTTACAAAATACATTGTCGAAAAGATCTGTTTAACCTTTTGAAATTAACTTTTAAAGTTGAGTTACTAGTATGTATAAACAATCATCGTACAGAATATCGGTCCTCGAATATTGTAATATTCGTGCACTGATATTCAGTCATACAGATTTGGCTCATTTATCTTTGGAAAATATTTATGATCCGTATAAAATTATCTATCTAATAATAATTAATTCAGTGTACTAAATAGAATGAACTGTACACTTGTAAGTGATGATAAGGAGGATTTTTTAATATTGTATTTTTTAATAATATCATTTATATGAACATCAAGCACTCAAAAAACAATTGATGACCCACTAATGAAACACGTTATACTCTAACATCCTGAATTTAATGAGACGTATGCTGCGTTTTTGCGACTTTCGTCCAAAATTAATTACAGCAGTTCAACACAAAGGTAACATTGATATTATACGATACTTGTATAGTAACAACAACTAATGTTATGTGATACATGTATGTTGTTATGTGGCTTAAAATAAAAAAAAACATTAAAGTATTCATATTAATGTAAAAACGTATGTTCATGTATTTGTATTTGTATGCCTAGCACATTTTTTTAACCTTATTTAGGTGTAAATTAAACAGATTTTAGTTTTGTAATTATGACTTTTATGTAAAGTCAAAGTTGGTTATGAGTAAATTTATATTTTACATTAACAATCAAAACAGCATGCTTTTACAAGAAAATGGAACAACAATATTCGTCACCGCTTAAAAACTAATACTCGTCCTATCTCGGAATTCGAAAACTCTCCAATGATTAAAATGGCAGTGAGTTTGATGTCTATTATTATTATAACAAAAAGAGTTCAAAAGAAGAATGAAACTGGAAGTGACATAATCATTTTCCAATTATCATTATTAATTTACTGTGCATTTGACTCAATTGAACATAGAGATGGTTTTCCATGAAATGTGTTTACATTTTTTTTAAATATTTAAAAAGATGATTTAAAAAAATATGTAAATATATTTTAATAAATCTCTTATCAATTATTGTCATGAATTGTTGATACAAATTGTTTATTACACATATTTTATATTGATTATAGAGACATAATAGCACAAGTAAAAATATTTTAAAAATGTGACAGTAGCATAGATTTCATACCTTTATTACATTGATATCGAACTTTATATCATCAGAAACGTTGACTGTACACCTACACAATCGTAATATTCACAATCTACAATCAGAATAGACAGGAATGTGTAGTTAGAGCAAATAAACCCCTACAGCCCTTAGTGAATAGAAAATATTCATGCTCGCATATTATACGTTACATCCGCTCTTCTTGATTGTGCCCTTTATTGTAAATAACTTTATACTATAATAAAAGGAATCAATTTGTGATATTCATTAAGGTTTTTTATAATTAATAAACATATAAGAAAAAATACAGAGAAGATACACTAGCCTATATTACAGGTCGCTCTTTATAAGTCTCCTAAAAGCATTTAAATTTTATTTTAATCGTATTATAATTTTTGTTCAAAGGAAAGTACATTTCTACTTACCTTTTTCTTTGGAGAATGTAAATTGATAATTATTATTATTTTGTTCATTTTTTCCTTTCCTTTTCATCGCGTTTTTAACTACAGAAGCTTTATTGTAGCGGTCATTATTTAAAGCTACCGATCCGAAATTTTTTGCCCTCACTATAGGTTTGCAGTTATTTATTTCACCTCTCGTGTTCCAACCATACAAGAGGCAATTATGACGACATATTGACTCGACGTGTAGTTGTTGTTTGTTTTATGACAGCTATACGAGTATCGAGTGCGGCTTGATGCGGCCCGACTTCCAAGCGGGAGGTGGGAACAATAGAACGCACCCCCAACCACAAACACATTATTTATTACGACTTCGCGCCTAATGAAACTGTTCGTGTACTCACCCAAATTGATACACACTCGTATATGTTTTAATTACAGAGCTCTAGGTGATGCCGTTTATATACTTTACTAAAAAAAGTTTCACGTCTTGTAATGAAGGAATGAAAAACATACAAGTTTTTGCGTATATATCACGTTATATTTTAATTGAAAATAATATATTATTTTCAAAGATATACATAACTTTAAGTTATGAAAATTTAAAGAATCAATTAAATGCTAAAACCACCTCACAATGCATAAACAGCAATGTGCTAACGCTGCAACAAAATTAAAGTCAGTTCAGATGAAGACCACGACCTCGCTGTAGGCTGTTTGCTTGTGCCCGATGTTGACTTACCGCGACCAAAAACTCATTGTGTGACTTCTTGTTATAAAACGGCCTTTACATGAAAATTTCATCATGAACATAGCAATTTCCTTTCGTATTATTGAAAATAGAATGTCTCTTTTGAAAACCGCTGTATTGAACATTTTGATTTCATATTTCTTAATCTCAGCGTATTAAAAAAGGATTCTTGGATATGTTGAATGGAGGAGCTTAAATGATCGTTAGTATTTTATTGACATATAAGACGCACGGATGTGTGCCGAAGTATTTTAACATTCGACAATTCCAAGGGGCTTTGAGTTTCAAATACAAAAAGGAATAGCAAAACACGATATGGCATGCGGATAAAAGAAAAGTTAAGGTTAAGTATACCTTCATAAAAATCAAAGGCAGTCATTCACTTTCACTTTACGGAAATTCTGATATACATTGAAATGACCCAGTCGTTACCGTAGGAAATTAAATTTTCGTTTGTTACGAGAGTATAATCCTTTTAAGGGTTCCGTAGCCAAATGGCAAAAAAGGAACCCTTATAGATTCGTCATGTCTGTCTGTCTGTCCGTCCGTATGTCACAGCCCCTTTTTCCGAAACTATAAGAAGTATACTGTTAAAACTTGGTAAGTAGATGTAATCTGTAAACCTCATTAAGATTTTCACATAAAAATAGAAAAAAAACAACACGTTTTGGGGGTCCCCTTACTTGGAACTGAAACTCAAAAACGAAACTATCTGACCGATTTCCATGAAGTTAACCAAACACTACACGAAAGGATATCTAATATGAGGTTATAAATAACCGTACTAAATTACTTAATGTCTGACATTACTTACTCTCTTAAACTTTTTTGCTTATTTCTTTAATGTTAATACATTTTCCCAAATAAATCCACAATCTGTTTCTCGTTTTCAAAGTTAGAATTCACTCTTACAAATCAACTTGCTTTTAAAATTAAGACCTTCTGAGAAGTAAAGTTTGTAAATCACATCTACGCCATAATTACTTCCTTTAACTCTCAACCGTTTACATGACATACGCAATTAACCGAAATCTGAAAATAAACGAAATTTCGTCAGTGGTTTTGAGCAACTCGCTCTATTATAAAGTTAATGAGTATTTTGCATAATTGTGTCACGTGTGATGACATCACAGGTAAGGAGCTGTACAGCCCAGACACGGATGGCCACGGCGGTGATGCGATCAACTCCGGTCCGCCTAAAGTCAGCTCGAGGACCAACTCCTTCGAGATTGAAAATCTACTAAAGGTACTTTAAAAAAAATGAAATACTTCACCGCGCTCGTCACATACACGCCTCTGCGACATAATCCCCGATTCAATTATCTATATCTTCGAGAATATTCCCGTTTTATTTCGTTAGCGTACTCGCATGGTAATGTCTTTCTCGAAAATAATAATCGTCTCTGGAGATTCAGCCAGCGTCCCCTATTATATCCCTTCCTCTACCTTTAGGAATTATATATATATATCTATCGATTATCTTGCTAAGGCTGTTTCCGACTATAATAAACGTAATCCTTCAAGTACAGTTGCCTCGTTATTGGATTTTCGTTGTGACTTTGTGCCACTAAAATAACGTACCATTAAATATGTCGGCTGTACAGAGGTAAAAAGTCAGTTACTATATTTAGGTAGATTTAGGATGTTTTTGTATTTTCAAGTGAAGGCTTTTTATTTTAGCTAAAGGTTTATAAACATTATTTAACGTGACGTTGATTAATTTTTTCCACTCTGAGAAATCAATAAGTATACACAAATCAAAAGACGATAGAAAAAGTAGATCGATTAAAATATACGTATTTTTTACCTAGTTTACATTTTATTCGTTTTATTTAAATGACTTTTTATTCATACTACTTGCGTACTTATAGTAGTACAGAATAAACATTACATACGTTACTTAGCTAGTGACAAAATAAAATTTCGCCCTTTTAAATACATTATTGACTCATGAATCAAACGAATGGTAAAATAATAGATAATCTATTTTGAAGGCATAAAACAATCTTATAATGTGTACCAAATAGTATTTTTACATACCCAGGAGACTTTTATCAAGTGTAGTTAGTAATGGAATTTATATTTTTTAAATTTAATGTTATGTGATGTGTTAGAGTGCGGAGCAGGTGACTGGGTGGTGCCGGTCGCCGGCGGAGACTCGGCGCGGCAGTCCCACTGGCAGCGTTGCCAGCGCCGCTGCAGGCACTCCCTCGCGACACCTCTCCGACGTCGACAAGCTCAAGAAAGTGCTGCTTGAATTGGTTGACACTGAACGTGCCTACGTTAAAGTAAGTTTAAAAATTATGTTACTTTCTTTTTAGTAACGCGTTAAACTTTCATTATTATATCCTTGACAGTTACGCGGATAAAAAATTTAAATTCCAACTTCTAAGTTTCATTATTTAAAACACTTTTATTTTCACTAGACCTATTTATTTAAGACCTTTGAAATAAAAAAACAATTAAAAAATATTGTCCTAGTTTTTAAATACAATGTAACTTATAAGTAATTTTGATTATTTTGAGAATGCCATCACAAAGATAAAATGTACTCAAACGAATAATCTTTTATAGAAACAGTATCAAATTTAACTTATACTTAATTTGAGTTCAATATAATTTGATACAAACAATTTAAGGTCACAAGTTGGCAATCAACTATTCACACAAAGCCCTAAATAGTACTAAACCTGGGGGAACTTGTAATATCGTAGTACACCTTCAGATACTCGTAGGTGTACAAGCAACTACGTGTAGTTTAGAACATTCACAACTAGCGAGTGAGTCCCTATTCAAACGATATTAACTTAAGCTGCTTGTGGTTTTGTTCTTAATCTGGATTAACAACTTTTGGTTTTTGGAATTTAATGGAGTTTCCCTTTTTACCATTCAGATAATACAGTGAAAGATAAATAAATGATAGAAAGTTATCTCTTTTCTTATAAATATACATTAGGATAAGAAAAGTTTTGATGGATTTCTAAAACAGTTCGCACCCGTTCCGCAATGTAATCACTGGTTAATGAATAAAATAGAAAATTCTTAAATTTTAACAAGGGGTTAACTCAAATTTTATAACCCCGTTATACGAAGTTTATAAAAACTTTTTTCTGCAGCTAAGACGATCATAAAAAAAATAATTAATAATGCTCGTAAAATATGTTTTTTTTTAAGTCCCGCAATTAATATTTTAAACTTTGTAAACTTTTTTATTGAAGTAGATGAAAATTTGGTAACGTGACTACTTGCTTCGTTCGTTTTAAAATTGAAATAAGACAGTTTCATTCATTCCCTGGTATGCGTAGGTTTGGGTTTTATATCAGTCAATCGATTATTTAAATTACCCCTTTTTTGTTAACAATGCTTATAACGTGTTGCATTATTGTGCACTAAGCGTGATGCCGATTAGTTACATCAGTATTATTCATGGATGTATTTACCCACAAATCATTACAGATTAGATTTATTATTTAAATCTAAACTGCTGATGTAAGAGGAAACGTAACATTTGATTTGTCATTTTGATGAAAATAGCTTTTATACATATTATAGTGTGTGTTTTGAGAAATAACCATTGTAATAGTATTGCAGATGTAATGTATAACAGAATTATTCAGATAAAAGATCTATCCTCGTGACTGTGAGCCTACTACAAATAGTTAAATAATAAAAGGATGAAAACCTTGAATAATGTTACACGAACAAACACACAACAGACCATACTCAATCATACACAACACACCACATCACATCGACACACAAACATAACTAACTATACAAGCTAAATGTCTAATATTGTAACTATTGTTTTGTTTATTTGCCTTTGATAAGGAACTGACTCCCAACACACAGTTAGCGCTTTTTTGGGAGTCAGGGCTGTACATTGTTATGTTAACCACTTTGTTACAATAAAGATTATTATTATTATTATTACTTACAGAATCTCAACAACTTACTAGAAAACTACCTGGAGCCGTTAAAGAAAGAAACTTTTTTATCAAACGCCGAGATCAATGCTTTGTTCGGAAACATTCAAGAGATAGTAACTTTCCAAAGACAGTTCTTACAAAACTTAGAGGAAGCGCTCGAGGCTGAACCTAACTTCCATCACTTTGAATTTTCTAATCAGTTCAAGGTACACAATTAGTATTTCATATCTATGTAATATAACAGTGTAATAGTATGCTATAAAATAAAATATATTTTGCAGAATGTGCTCTTCGCAGTTGGAAACGCGTTCCTATATTACGTTAACCATTTCAAATTATATAGTTCTTTTTGTGCCAGCCACAGTAAAGCCCAGAAAGTTTTACATCCAAGTAAGAGAGTTTTCATTGTAAATATTTAATTATTTTTTGTATATTTTAACGAATTCATTGTGTCATCGTTTTATAGATGAAGGCAATCAAGCGTTACAAGAATTCCTTGCAGCCAGGAATCCCAAACAACAACATTCGTCTACTCTAGAATCGTACTTAATAAAACCTATTCAAAGGATATTGAAATACCCATTGCTATTGCAACAGTTAAGGAATTTAACTGATGTAAATTCTGAGGAACATCTTCATTTAGTTGGTAAGCAACGTTTTATTTAAAAAAAACTACTTAAATAAGCAGTTGTTTGTAATATTACTCAATTTTGTTTTCGTTACAGAGGCTCTAAAAGGTATGGAAAAAGTTGCGGAGCACATCAATGAAATGCAACGAATACATGAAGAATATGGTGCTATATTTGACCACTTGTTTAGGCAACATCAAAAGTCTTGCAAACAACCCATAGATCTAAGTCCTGGTTTGTATTTAGAAATAATTAGGTTACGAATATATTTTCTTCTGTTCTCTTTTTCACAAAATTTTACTAATTTTCAGGTGATTTGTTATACTACGGAGGTGTAGAATGGTTAAATATTTCTGACTTTTTAGGAAAAATTAAAAAAGGATTGGAATTACATGCTATGTGCTTTGTATTTAAATCTGCTGTTGTCTTCCTTTGCAAAGAAAGACTGAGACAAAAGAAAAAGCTGATGGTACGTAAATATTTCGAAAAGTTATCTAATATTGTATTAAGATTTCACTTTAATTTCTATCTTTTAATTTAAATAAAACCTATACGATCTATATACCACTGTGTTTACAAACAAATTTCACTCTCTCGTTGGCGTATTGGTTAATGTATGCGACTGCTGCAGTTGAGGTCTCCGGTTTACATCCTGGGTTGGACCAAATGTTTATGTCATCATGAATATTTTTTTCGGAATTAAAGTGCTATGTATAATATGTACTCAACAAACATCTAAGAAGCTAGTTGGTTTTATGTGTTATATGTCCAAAATATTTATTACTATAAATAATCCAAAATATTGAGACTGTTAACAGCGTTGATCCTATGTAGCTCGAGAAAAAGTAATGCAAAATTAGACTTTAAAATGTTGTAACTAAAGATAACTATTTGGATTATAGATAACTAAACTATAGCGATGCCATCATGCTATTGGTTTGAAATTAACAATTATTGATTTTAGGGCGTTTCATCAAAGAATAACTCTAGCGAAGTAGAAATCATTCGGTATCAAGTGTTGATACCGGTAACTGAGGTACAGGTTCGTGCGTCATCAGCTAAGGACATGGATAGTCACTTCCTTTGGGAACTCATACATCTGCGAAGTCAATTACAACGACGATCTGAAAAAGTTTATGTACTGTCCAACAGGTAGGTTAAGTAAAAAGTTTTAGCCTTTTTATAAATAAAAATTGTAATGACGAAAGTTTCAAAATGTTGCCATCTAAAATTATCTGTAAACTATGCTTCGAATTGCCTTAATTATAATAGCATCAACTGATCTTACCGTATATACCATAAGTATTATTATAAAATAACTGAAACAAAGTGTTTCTTTGTACAACACTTGATGAAGTGTTACAATAATACCATTTAAAAGTTATATTTATATTTTGACCTAATTCTGAATGAAAATATTAACACAAGAACTGTGGCTTACCCTCGCAGTACGGCAGATTTCCGAAACGCGTTCCTGAAGACGATCCGACAGATCATCCGCGAGTCGGTTCGCAACATGTCTCTGCCTACGACACGACCCGCGCCCACACCACCCCGAGCGCCCCACGCGCCTCATGGGCCGCATACGCTCGACCGCGACAGTTCGCGACCCAAGCACCAGGTACCCAAGCAACTGTATGCTACTTAATACAAGTATGTTTCGCCTAGCAGTAAATTGTCGCTGTTCGAAGTTCCATCCAAGACAGTAATAAAGCAAGTGCTTTGTCTGCTTTTACTAATTATATTTAATCTTACCTTACCCATAACGTAGGTAGGTAGATAAAATGTCTCTTAAATTTTTGGGTATCCCCTAAAAGTTGTTGAAAACGAGAATATCACTAGGAGTTATATAACTCTCTCTAAGGAGCCTCTTTGGCAAAAATTTGGAAAAAGGCCCCCACGTTGGCAAAAAGGCCATTAACTTTCTACTTTTCGGAAAGAGTTTATTTTTAAAGACTACTCCCGCACTAGGGATGCATCATGTGCCGCTGAGGGCTTTAAAAACATCTGAAATGGATATAAGGAACACCCAGATTCAGAACAGCAATTTTATGAATCACACAAAGTGTAATACTAAGTGTTATTTTAACTTACAACATTTAAGGAAGTAGAAAGCGGTGTGACTTAAACCTCTAGACTATAAGTCGAAAAAGAAGTTTGTAATAGGTCTAAATCGTAATGTTGTACAATTACGATGATGATGGTTATGAAATTTAAAGAAAACATTAACTCTGAATCGTTTTCATTTAGGTGCAAGTAATGCAGGGATCACAAACGCTTGGTAAAACAAAGAAACCTAAGATTTCGGGACAACGACTGTCAGCTGGAAATATTGAGGTACTATTTTAACTACTCAAAATATACATAGTTAAAAATTATCTTTGAATTGAAATGTATCTTTTTCTCGCAAAAACAGGAAATTTTCAAGTTTGAACGATATTAACTCATAATTTCTAAAAAATGGACCAATTTGGATGTAGTATTTTCAATTTATGATTGTTGAACATTAGTTACAACACGATTAAATAATCCAACACATAACATTTATTATGAAGGTTGGAGAACTGTCTCGCGAGAATTCGCAGGATGCAGAAGAGCCATACCAGCCACCGCCAACTGACGAACCCGCCTTCAGGCACCGCAGCAAAACACTAGGAGACACTACTGGTTAGTATAAATAGTTTGAAGCTTACGCAATTTTATTGTAAGCCCACATCCCTAAAATTTATAATTTAACTAATTCTGAGATGTTAATATAACTCCAGCTTTTAGATAGTACCTGTTAAATGAAAAAAAATGTTAACAAACAAAAGATGTGAGAAGACACATACTAGGCATAGCCAGCCTTCCTACTTAAGTTGGAAACATTTTTCTTTTTCTGTTTTATTCTCTAAGCCAAGCCAAGCTAATAAGCCAATGAAACAAAAAAATAGAGACACAGTCTCTATTTTCTTGTTTCATTGGCTTATGTCACTCAGTAACGTGATCGAAACAAAATATCAGCCAATGATACAAAAGAATAGAGAAATAAAACAGAGAATAGAATGGAAACAGAAAACCATTTGCATCTTGGCTAGGAGAGGCAGGTAAGACTACTCAAAACACAAAAAAAGCCGCTTACTTATCATCCGATATATATTTCAACTAAATCATCAATTTAATACCGCTTTTGTTACTTCTTTAAATTACTTGTATACATATTTTGTTAATTCGGTATTACGCAAATAAACAGTGAGTTTGAGTCTTATAAATATCTTTACTTAATACATCAACTTACGAAATATAATCAAAATCTACTATTTATAAAACAATTTTGTTATTTACTGTTTATGCTTTAATCGTCTCTATAAAATACAATAACGCGACTGAAGTCAACAAGTATGTAAATCTCAAAGGTACATAATCACAACGTCTAAGATTTGTAGTATTTTTTTGCAATGTAACTTTAATTTCATCAACGGCCTTTAACAGTCCACTACTGTATATAGGCTGTCCTTTCCTTGAAAAGGAGGTATTGGGAGGTACTTTAATTTGCTAAGTAATAATTTACCATTAAAACCAGCAAATATTTTTTTGAGGGCTTGCATGAAATAGAACGTTCCTGTATTAAATACACAAATTTTATTAGAATTCCCTTCAATGTGTATTAATATATAAATTTGGAATTAATATTTTACTACCGACAATATAACACAAAAGTGTGTTTAAAATAACTCACATTTGAATGCACAATTCTGAGATAAATCTTGTAACGGGTTTTTCAACAAAAAGAAAAGAATAAACAAAATAAAACAAAGAATGTATACGAAGATGATGCAAATTTTAATGTATTACGAAGAGAAGCGTTAAAAATGATTAAACAGCCTTACAATTCATAATCCGTGATGTGATTTACGAAATAGACCCGAAATTTTGTTAAAAAGTGGTTAAAAATTGTAATGAAAGAATCGACATCTGTCAGCATAATTGCCTAACTTTTTCTTCGTAATACAATAAAAAATTGAATCTTCTTCTTTTGTTGTCTTTGTTTTATTTTATTTTAGAAAATAAAGTTCTTGTTGAAAACCCGTTCCATAATAGAAAATACCATAGAATGCTACAATTTTGAAATAGAGACAATTGTGTCTTGATAAAGTTTGAGTGTTTCTTATTTTACACTGAAACATTATCCTAATTAGAGTGTTGTTATATTTGTTAACATAATAGTGCATGGTTACTAACAATATACGCATATGACATACTAACAGAGGGAAACGCTAGCGCCAAGCGTGCACCGCCGCCTCCCCCGCCAGAGGACAAAGTGGAGCTCTGCTCTAAATCTGAAGGCGAGGACGAGCAGCCCCCACCTCCCGCCAAGCGAGGGTTAGGCAGAACTCCAAACCACCTCACACTCAGGTAAACATATGTATGGGTTATTAGACAACCACACATCGTACCTACACACGTCTTGGTCAAAAACACACACTACTGCATAGTTTTATTCAATTCTTCAAATTAAAGTAGGTTTGCTTGTTTCTACTCATACATATGTCACCATTTATTTACTAGTGTTGCCAGATTTATTCATGTTTTTCTAACGAGCGTTAGAAAATATTGAAAATAACGTCTGATGGGACACATTTTCTGCCGGAATTGTACCAGAATTTATTGAATCCACTTAGACTTCGTTAACAATGAGTAAGGCACTAATATCTTTTATGTAATAAATATTTTTAATCTTATACCTTACACATATAAAGATCTGGCGTCACTAGTTACACACCTGCCTTTAGCTATGGAGTACGCTAATATAGTTCGTCTACATTTTGCAGTACGACTTCGACTCTGAGCGCTGGCAGCACTGGGAGTCAGGCTCGACTAATCCAGTCGTCACATCAACCTACGCAGTACCAACCCACAATGATCAAGGAACTAGGTAAGCAGGAATCGGTTTCTCTAAAGTCCTCTCCAGAAAGAAAAATATCATCAGTATCTGAGAAGAGAATCAAAGTAATACGATCTTGCAGTGGCAGTAGCATTAATAGAGATAGGTCTCCAAACAGATCTATAGACCATAACTCTCCAGACCGGGATCGCGTTACTAAAGTTATCGTATGCAAGTCTCCAAGTAAATCAAGCTTAAAGCAAACTAAAACTTTGCATCGTTCGCCTAGAGGAAGTCTTGATCAATCAAGATCTCCTCGTGGATCAATGGATAAATTACGATCTCCACAACAAAGCTTCGATGCAACTCGTTCGCCACGCGGTAGCATTATGAAGTCGCGAGAAAATAGTATGGATCGTTCTCGTTCGCCGAAGCCCGCACCGAAGAAAGGTATCATGCGAACACCCCAGGCCAGTTTTGATAAATCGCCTTGTAAATCACCAAATTTAAGTCGACGATCTTCTAAATCAGGCGGAGAGAAGCTAGCCAGGCTTGGGACTAATTCTTTAGATAGAATGACACACTATTCACAACTCTCAAAGGCTGAAGACAAAGCAATGAAAATGGGCATCGTTGTTTCTAAATCGACTGAATCAATCGCTAAGACCATTGAACAGCCAACATGTGTTCAATGTTACCTTTCTGGAAAAAAACAAAGTAAAACCTCCTAGCATAAGGGGAGGGGCAAGTCCCCCAAATCTCGCAGTAAAGCTATGGCATCCCAAATGATTTTCACTTCGTCTGATCGTAGTAGTATTGAAACTTTGGACGAAACACCAATACACGATCGTGCACAATGCCCTGCAGCGCGACATTATAATCGAAACGACATGTATCAAATACATGTTTAAAATAAAAACTAAAATTCTCTCTAAATTGCCTTAACATCTACTTGAGATATTACTTTGCTCAAAGAATATCATATTCAATTATTCAATGTAAAACCTAAAGTGAAATTAAACTACAACAGTTAGGCAAAATTTCTTAAATTGTTTGGAAACACCAAATATGATAAATATCTTGTTAGTTAAGTAACAAAACTTATGAATTCATTTAACTTGATATCATTGACAAACTTCATAATATTTAGCATTCCGAATGTTCAAATGAATGGTATACGTGAAATAATAGCTTGATGTCACAGTTAGAGTTCGATTCTAGAACATAGAGTTATTAAAAGACTCCTATTGTAGTGATGTACCTCTGTAATTTATACGTAGACAAAATAATAATTACCATCGTAATAATATATTATGAAATTAATCAAATCCTAACTCTAGATAATCCAAGTGCTAAGTGTTACATAATAATGGCTGTGGTATCGTACTGATGTTCTATGTTAATCCTTTAATCACGTTCTTCTTGTTAATTTTATTTATACTGTTATTATACATCCAGATAGATTTAATATATTATGTACATGGCCATGGATTTGTATCATTACTTAAGTCTTCCATTTCTAAGTACCTATATGTAATGATATATTAGTTTATTTATCTCGCAACTCTTCAGTACCTGCTCAAGTTAGTAATAAACTTATTAATTTTTGAAATATATTTCACAAATTTTATGTAAGCCCAAGATATGTTTATTTATATATCACTAAGATTTACGCATTTAAACTTATTATTTTTATTGTTGTAATTCTTAAATGTGTTAGTCAGTTCTTAATTATGTAGGTAAAAATATTAATAGGTTAATGTTTCAAAATATATATGCACTAAAACATTTAAACACCATAACCAATATTCAAGATTGATAGACGAGCATGTGTAACGTAGCAGCTTAGGCTGGTGACTCATTGTCTTATAGTAGCATGTCAAGAAAGTTACTGTTGTCATTTACAGTACTCAACTAAAGGCCTGAAATACGTTGCGTATCATACTCATCAATCAGCATGCTCTTTTATGTGCATGAATTTACCCAACGTATTTCATGTTTTTATTTTGTAGTAAATGATTTAAAACTCTTTAACCATATTATATTCACCTATGTAATAAATATAGCGCTATACACTTTACTAATAAATAAACTAGCTATATATCCACATTGTATTACTAAATTATCAATTTAGACAATTACACTCTTTGTTCACGTAGAGCTTTACCTAACCTCCGTAGCTATGCACTGATTAGAACTGTCAAAATAGCATTTTGTCAAATTAGAAGATGCACTCACGGGCAGGATATGAAATCATATTTAATAAAAATCTATTCAATATAAAGTGAAATAAATGTAATAAATAAAACCATTCGGTGCACCGTAGAACATAAAGTTAACTGTTTATCTAGGCTACAGCTTTTAAAGTAAATAGATGTATTAAAAGCACTCCGGTTAATGCCATAGAAATAGACAACCGATTTTATTTTAATGATTCATAGGTTGTGTATACGTACCATAAAAATTCAACCATAATCAATCAGAGCGACAACAATTTCTCTATTTTCTAATTTATTATCTTTGTGCATGTCGTTACATATTTCATACCTATGATTGTTTAACATGATTTTACCTTTATTGACTGCCTTGTTGGTCTAGTGGTTAGCGTATGCGGCTGCTGATCAAGAGGTCTCGGGTACGATTCCCGGGTTGGACCAAATATTTGTGTTATCGACAAATATTTGGTTTGGATTCTGGGTGTTTTCTATTTATAATATGTATTAACGAAAAAAAACATGTTTATGGATTTATTATATTGGGACTAGATGATGTTGTATGCAAGATGTCCGAAATATTTATTTATTTATGTTACACCGTAGGCCTGGACTAATTCATATCCTCAGTCTGGTTTTACTTTAGCCGATTTTCTAGTCTTAAGGCAAAGCATATATAGACTTGAAGGAGGACAACTGATGATGGAATGGCTTTCAAGCTCTGCACAAGCCAGAGTGGCGTTGAGCCCGCTTGAATGTTCGATGATTATTTCTCGCTTGAGGTGGCGCTCGGCCCCCTCCCCTCCCCCGCCAACACTCGTCAAACATTCAACTCTTTGGTCGCGCGCGCAGTCCCGGCGATCGGTCCGCCCTACCCGTCCAAATTCCGTCGTTCTGCCGAGAGATGATATAAAGAGTTCGGTGTTTGGTGTGTTGTAGGATCGCCGGTGTGGAAACCGCGCGACATGTCGAGCGAGGCGGGTGGGGGTGCGGGGGGAGCGGGCGCCACCACGCTGCCGCGCTCCGGCCGACCCGCGCCGCGCCATCACCACCTGTCGGCCAGCCGCAAGTCGCTCGCACCCGACCACCGACACTAACACTCCTATACATCACCCAGATACCAAACCTATTGTTTTGCTTTAGCCGACTGTTGCTAACTTAATGCGTTGTGGAGGTGGAATCTATGATCATATTGCGTTGTGGTTATTCCATATATGGGAAAATTCTTAAAATCAATTAGCTTTAGATAACAAAACTTATTGTGTGCTTAACTAATCACATTCCTTATTCATTACATAACTTTTCAATAATTACTTACTACTTATTTTTTAAATTAGGTATAATCTGCAACAAAGATAGCATTAATCGTAATGGATACTTTTGATGCGAACGATAGGAGATGATTTGATGAGGTTGCTCCCCAAAGGGTGGTATGCTAAAGCTATTTCCAAGTATTTTAATCCAAAACTAGTTTCCGAATACTTAAATCATATTAATGCAGTTAGGAATGGTAAATTGCAAACAAAACCAAGTAATATAATGATAAGAAAATCGTTCAATAATTTCAACAAGTCAGGTTTTCCCCAATATACTTTTTACTTACTTACACCTTTGGTGTATAAATATTTAAATAAAATAATTGAAATATTTCAAACATTAGCTAAGTTGATCTATGGATTCCGCCACCCACCACTACCGTTATCAACTTAATCCGTCGACTAGAGTCCATGTAAAATTTGGCCCCATCTACGGTCTACCCATCCACGTACTTGAACCACATCACATCAACATCTGTTAGTACCATTGAGTTTCCTACACGTTTATGCTCAAACTATCCGAAACTCTTATTATTTATGTAAGCTCAAAGTATACATATGAATTTGTTGTATGTTCTTTATTTCTTTGAGTAAGCTCATGTTTTGTGTTAGGTGCATAATCCTGTGCCGATAACGAATAAGACTGCGTGCGGCTCTTGTGTGAGGTATAGTGTACCTAATGATATTGAAATATTTTGACAATACCCTCGTTAGTACACCCAGTTTTGTGAAATTTATTTGTTTATTTATTTATATCTTATTGAGGACTTCCCTTTAAGTCAGAATTATTGTTAGAAAAATAATATCGGAGATACATAAAAATATACAATACATTAATAGAAAATAAGTTGATTTATGTTCGACCTGCGCGATCCGATATTAGAGAGGTCGGCTTTGTAATGAATGACAATATCAATAGAAAGTCGAGAATGTAATCGAGTCACTCTTCATGCTAATTTGTGAAATATTCTTATTGGACATAATTATTGGAATGTAGTTGTACATAACTCGTATGTATGTCCAGTAATTTTCACGATTCTATAAATGTACTTCTCTTCGTGATGACTTTCTTCTTCAACTTTGTTTGAAAAGTCTCTTATTTGTACAAATTAATTTTAAATGGACAGCTCTGTGCCAAATTAGGTACTCTTTACACCTCCCTAAGCTTAAATACTTATCGTGAAAATATTACTGAGTAAATAAATATATCGTGAGAGTAGTTAGCTGTAATGTATTTGCGTTTCATTTTCGTCACATTGGCAATGCAATACTCACTACCCTATAGTTCAAAATGCACTCCCCAATGGAAACGTACACTAGGTAGTTTTGATAATAATTTCTCTTCGTGATCAAATTCGAAAGTTCTATCATAGGCTAGGTGAATGATATGACATGTATTCACAATTTAAGTTTTATAATTGATGTATTATAATTACCTATATGTATATGATTGTTTATTTGCTGTAATATATTGTAAATGTGTTGAATGCAGTCGCGGAAAACTGTAAACTGAAGCGAATTGAACACTTTGAATTAGAGACCACGATGTTCCTCTTTATGATATAAATGTTTTTATCATACTATGTTCCTTCAAATCAATGTTAATGCTGAACTGTTTCATATCTTAACAGTGAAAGCAAACAGCTATTCGTATGACTAATATTGTATTATATTGAGGATTGTTGGAAGCTATAGAGTATATTTACGGAATGGCTACATTAAGTCGGCAGCACTTTGATAGATTCTCATGTGTGTCGGGACATATCATCGGCGAAGAAACACACTCGTTCAGCTTATAGCTTTTCTCGCGGTCTTATAACTGTTTGTTAAGTATTTAACAGTTACCTGGTATATCTATACACTGTATGTATTTACTCCGTATACATTATAACTGTGTAATATGTATATTATTGCCACCACACACATAATATTTTCAACTTTATGTATTGTTTAAGTGTTTGTTTTGTGATTTATCGAAATAAAACCTGTTTATTAATATACATATGTTAAAATATTCGAATTTAATAATTACGAACTTATACAATCAATTTATAGATATTATTATACTAAGAAAATTATAATTAATAAAATGAATAAACAAATATGAGTGAAATTGAAATGAAGAATGAGCTCATTAATTGCGATTGTATTTCATACTTCAATGACATTTGAAAAGTAATGTAGGGAAATGAATGAATATTTAGAAAGACTTATTGAAGTAAAATACGAAAGTAACTAATGTTTTATTAGATATTGAACTTTATGATTTGTCGTCATTATAAATTGCTAACTCAGTTCAGTTATCATGATATGTAAGTGTATCGACAGGCATGTACCCGTTGTCAAACGACTTTACACATTTTTAAAAATAAATCTTAAATTACTTATAAAACATTTGCACTCGTATTGTTGTGTTTCATTTGTTTTCATATTAGTATCTTACACGTTTACATTTTCTCCTCCAATATATCGGGGTCAGTTTCATATGTATGTTTTTGCAATTGAGTAGTCTACTAGTCATTTTACGTTAGCAGTATATTTATTTTCTTATAATTTATATAATTCAAAGTGCCTTCACATATTTTCGACAAAGAGTGCACGTGTAGTGTAAGTATCGTATGTGTTTGTGCAGAAATCTTTGAAGTAATTTGACGGTGCAGGCAAAGTGGGAAATGATATTGAGTCTAGTTACCCTTAGTGGCTTCCAAAACGACTAGTCTAATTTAAAAAATTATGTATTTATTGTTTTTTCTTTAATACTTGATATGTTAAATTTTGTGACACGTATGGAAATTACTTTTGATTGCTTATGAATAAAGATAAAATTTAAATATAGCCTTTTATTTAACTAAAAAATTGTCTGTAACTGATTTTCTTCATATAAGGGCCACAGCACACTAGCTACTTTTAGCATCGACGATCGGTGACTGCATCGATGCTGCAACGCGTTTTAGCGACTTGCCGCGTTCGATCGCGGTATCAAAATCGCGCGTCATGCTGCATCATTCGCGACTTTTTGCGTTCGAACGCGGTATCGGAAACGCGTTTGGCGTTTTTAAGTGTGCGGTGTGGAGCGTTCGGTCACCGTATTTAGCTTCTAAAAAGCAACTAGTCGCCGATCGTCGATGCTGAAAGTAGCTAGTGTGATGTGGCCCTAACGCGAATCTTTAGAGCAACGTTACTAGGATTTTAGAGTGAAAAATTTGCCAAACATTACGATGAAATATAGAATTACGCAAACATTTATATACTCATAATTAATATAGTTTTTTAATTTATTACTATTTCGTTGAAAATGGAAATTACATCCACTGCAATTTCAAACTGTTGCTATACTTCAATATGGCAGTAATATATATACATCAATTAAAACAGAATAATTACAAGTGAGCCAACTAAATTTAGCAACTGGCTGGTGTAAGATACTAAACACATAAAAATCCAGTATTAGGGATCATCGCATATTTTTTTAAAGAAGTTTATCAAGAAACAAAAGCAGAGGTGAATATCTCACTGCTACCCGCTACGCTAAATGATGTTGATGCAACTTTTAAACATTCACACATACAATAGAACTACACTTTGTGTTTTCCTAAACTTCTTGTACATAGTTTGTGTGTTCTTTGTGTCCGTCGTATGAAAAATATTAAAAAGTGATATTATCGCGTTCCTTTTTCTAATGAATATACTAGATCTACTAGAAAATTGCTTTTCAGTTCGATATTTCATTCGACAGTTGTGTACATCGGTCTGAACCAGTGTCCAATCTTACGTACACGCGTAAGATGTAAAGCGTGTCTCATTTTGTGCATTGAAAGGAATCCCATACAGAGTACTGGGTGTCTACTCCTGAAACCTAGCTAGAATATATTCTAGAATTAAACTCACTTGTAGTATTTAGGACTGGATCAGTGCTAGACTCAAAATATTACTTGCATTTTGAAGGGAACCAGATGTAGAAGAAGAAACATAGTCTGACAAAGATTTTAAAATGTTTACCTAGTAAACCGTGTGGTGATTAAGAATACAGAGTGTCACCACCCCTATTCATCGCGCGGGTGTCGTAAAAGGCAACTAAGGGATAAACTACATAAGACAACATCGATGCAAAGAGAAGAAAACTTGAAACCAATCCTATACCAACCCGTCTGGCCAGCGTGGTCTAGTATCAAACACATTTTGCAATTTTTTTGATAAACTTGCAGAAAAAAGGTACTTATATACAGCATTGTTCTTTCCATTGCAGTTTAAAATTAGTACGTCGAAGGTGTACAAAATAATAGTCAACCATGTTATCGGTACAATGTGTTTATTAAATCGTACATCGACTTCAATAAACCCAACGTTTCAGTGTTTCCGGATTTCAAAACCTTACAATTTGCTAATAAAACAGATTTTCTAAATTGATATGAGTGAAACATTCAAAATATAATTAAGTATGTATTTACAAGGTTAATAATAATTATAACTAGGTAGGTACACAATATTTTGTAGTTTTATATTTTCTCATTCAGTAACTTTAACTGCCTCAACAAATTTACACAAAACTTACAAGTCTAAACTTTGTTGGCCTAATATTTTCTTAACACATAATAAACAAACATAAAGAACAATTCACTCATACCCGACTCAACAATAGGTAAACCTATGGAGGACTAAAATCTACTATTATTATTTTATTTTATTTTATTACAGTCATTCAATTAATTATTGAAATATTTTCGCTAAAGTTTTGTTGGGTAAATTATAAAATACTACTAGTATTTTATTATTTATATAATATAAATTACTAGCTTTCGCCTGCGGCTCCACTCGCACATACGTACATATGACATACATATGTCGGTTATCGCTAGACTAAAATCGCTATTGGTTTAGTAGCATTGACGTTAGTGGCCGGACAGACAAATAGATAGACAAACAGAGATAGTTTTATACTTATAGTATTAGTAAGGATTACAAAGAATAACTAAAAATAACCTTTATTTAAATATTAAATATAACATTATACCATAAATTGGATTAAAAAATCCTTGAATGAAAAGAAAAATTAAATATATAAGCAAAGGGCCATTGTAAAATAATAATAACGTCAAAATTGATAAACTATAGCGTTAACACATGACGACACACAATAATTTTGATGGTAGACACTTCTGTGAGTTAGTCAATCGGGAAGCTCTATTTGTGAACACCTATATCATATAATTATAAGTTTATAGTATGGCTTTAGATCTCTCTACAGTAGAAATTATATCCCATCCTAATACTTAAACAAATAACAATAGGACTATCTAAAGGATGTATTAATCGTATAGTAGATAATGTATGTGGCACTGGCTACAGCAACGATGATCACCTAGACGCACCGGTGCATCGATGTAGTTTCTCTACACATGTATTTTAATTATAAAAACACTAAAAATCGGAAGAAATGGTGTACATTCTACGTAGATTATTTTCATACCTAAATTCAATAAACTACAACTAAATAAACATGATCGGAATAATTTAATCTTAAAATTAAACAGTAAACACTAAATCAAACATCGTTTCAACCTACTAGCAAGTAATAACAAAATAATACAAAAACAATGTTTTGCAACAACTAAATTCAGTGCACACCACAATCATTGTATTACATGAAAAGTTATTATTAAATAACTCCTAATAAGTTTATTACAATATCTAACAATTAATGAAATAGTCGGTTTAAAAGAAGTTTAATTACGCTATTATATTATGGTGTTTCATCAAATTATGCTAGAATAAAATTCATCCATCCTAATTTCATATCATATTAAATACGTAAGGCACTCCATTAATTTTGCTGTTTTTTTTATCGAAAGAGATCGAAGATACTGACGCACAGGTTTCCTCTATAAAAATGAAGACCATTGGAAGTTTCTGTTATCTATGCACCGCATATTATAATTTTTTATAATCATTAAGCTCGAAACTAATGATTAAACATTTAGAATTACAAATACAGGAAGAGTTTCGACATTTAACATAAAGCAATGTCTTTTTTTAAATATTTATTGGAAAGATAATGATTGTTATTATAGCGTCGGATTCGTTGTGGATCAAATGTAAAATAATTTGGAATATTACACTTAAATTCATAGCTCTCTTTAAAAAATGTTTTATTAATGAACATTAGAAACACACTGTATATTGTTATTAAATGTTTATTAAACATTTAAGAAGTACACCGCTTAAAAGTTTACTAAAATAACCACATATACACATAAACGATCTATCACAGACACTAAAGACAAAAATGAATAATTCAATACCTATATCATTTCCCTATTATGAAATGAATCTGATGTTTCTTTGTAAACTGTAAATCTACAAACGATTTGTCAACGTTTAGTACAGACGAGCATGAGTCGTAACCAGTACTTGTCGCAGATGTAATTCAAAACCGTTATTTAAATCACGACAAATACTTTATTCAACATTGTTGGACCCCTAAATATTTAATTAAAAAGCAATTTCATTCATAAGTAATCTCTTTAAAATTTTTATCAAATTTAACTAACTATTTATACCTACAAACATGACTTGTTTCATTACTTTCTGAATAATTTTGAATGATTATAATAAGTCCGCGCGGCGTCTTATAGCCCCTTTATTGTTAATTATTATCTTTTTGGATGATAACATTTTATAAATAATATAATTCTTACAGATAAATTTAGTAACAACAAGTATTTAAGTAGGACAACGTCACAGTGTTAAGGGATGAGATGTGTTTACAGTAATAAAATTTGCATTCTAAGTTGTCAAACGAGTATGAATAATTACAAGCTACCAATTTATTTATTATTTATTTAAATTTTGTTGCCATAATTTTCTTTAATTTTCCACAAAATTTGTAAAGGGTTTCATTGAACTTATTGCGCATCGATCGTGCACGAGGCAGGGTCGTATATATTTGTCTAAACGTTGGTCCCTATAATTGCTATTGTATTTTCGTGTCGTACATAGCAACGCGGAATGGGGCGAACGACACCGCGCGATTAGCGGCCGGGCTCTCCGAATAAAGGCACATTGAGTCATGATTTGTTATTCTATATGCAGTACCTAACATTCCCAATTCCTCACATCAACAAAATTTCTCATTTTTAATGTTGGCCTAAAACTAGTCAAAGGGAATAACTAATCAATAAATCTACTTTATAGGTGGTATATTTGAATTAAGTCACACCACTATTTTCTCCGGTCGCTTAAACTTTCGTACACTTTAGTAATTTCGACATCACATCATTATAGTTCTATGACATTCAAATTTTTCTACTCATTTTGGCAACATGGTGGTGGAACTACAATTTGTCTAATATTACTAAAAGGCATATCTGCCTACATTTATAGCTAGAGCAAAGACAATTCTTAAAAATTGTCTTCACATTTGATTTCCCTAGAGGCGGGTTGCGAGGACCATTGAGGTTCGGTCGGACCGTCCCAGTCAGGATACGATTCGTACAAAAAACTATCAGCAACGTCATCGTCTACTGCTATTTCTGTTCGACTGAACGCCTCGGCGAATTTACCGATCTCAGTGGATCCAAAAGCTTGTTGAAAGGCAGGTAGTGGAACTACAGGCGGTGGGCGTTTCTCTTCAGGAGGAGTACGACGTGACTCTAGAGAACAGCGCTCGAACCGATCGCGCACACCACGTGAAGTTTCAGTCTGAGCCATGCTACATGTGTACTCAGGCGTATTTCGGTGTCTTGCGCCGTGTTCTCGTTCATTAAAAGGCATATCTTCGTAAACTGCATATGGCGTAGACCTTCCATCTGGCTGACACGCTTGATTTTGACCATGCATACCCTGTAATTTTACAGAAAAATGATGATGAGGATTGATTTGCGTTAAAGAATTATAAAGCATTATAGATAGATGGTATGTATACGTATTGCAATATCGAAGACAAAGTTAATTAACAACCTTCATTGGTCGACTATCGGCAGAATACCGCATGCGGTCACGCGAGCACGCACTCCGCGGTGCCCACCCGCCGTTGACAGCGTTAGCGCCATTCCAACCGCTGCCACCGCCGCCGCCGCCCATAACACCCATCTTTTAAGAATGTTAAATTCATTTATTAGACGAGTATTTACCAGACAACTTTTGTTGGAGCTTTCAATCGGGGTAGAAACAAAGTGGGTTAACTTGTGGTTTCTCAAGCAAATAATGACTTCGGGCCGCTTGTGATTCTGACATCGTTCTATGGTCTTGTGAATAACATTAGGTATCAAAAGTAGTCAAAATACAAATTATAAACACTGTAACAGCATATTTGAAAAAATTGTAAACTGAGCAACAAGAAGTTTAAATTCTATTTGGCCTGGCGAGATATGTAAGTCCAAATTACAGTTATAATAAAATTTGTTTTTTAAAACACCCTTACAAAAGTCAACTACATACAAACAAACCAACTAACATACAACTAAGCAACATATAGGTGAAACTTATAAAAGCGTGTTAAAAAAAGACAATCTTGTAAAAACTTGTCCAACAACGTACAAAGTAAATACATACTAAACGGTAAATACATACTAAACAGTTTCAACGCTTATTCTAATCGTTCTTAAGTAATTTGTTTGAATAAAATGGTGTTACACTGTACCTGATAATGCGGCCACATCTGCGGTTCGCAGTACACAGGACCCCGACCGTTCAAACCACATTCTAGTGGTGGCTGAAATTTAAACATAAGGTTCATTAAATTTATTGACTTTCTTCTGTTGTGTCTATTTGTTGTCTGGAACGGAAATTTTGTGAGCATATCGAGTAGGTCTGAGAATCGGCCAACATCTATTTTTCATAGCCCCAGGACGCGAGCGAAGTCGCGGGCACGAGCTAGTAATAGTGTAAGCCAATTTAAAAGAGGCATACACGCTCATTGAAATTGTAGTAATTATTATAAGTCCAATTGTTACTTCCTTACTCACGTGTGTTACAGTTCGTAAAAGTGCGTAGAACGCATTAATCATCAAATCGCTGAATATTTAAGAAATTCAATCATTTACCTAAAATGATTTCTGGAAGCTGACTAATCAGTTTATATTGTCAATGAATTGACAATACGACCGCCGCTCTACTTTAGTTACGTTTTATAACTAATATACGTTACTAGAAATAAAAATCCTGGCTGCTCCTACTGCCTCAATAAACTTAAGTTCATTATTTCATCTATTTACTTATTAGGAATATTTCACTGTTCACTATAAAAAATGAAGGCGTGTAAGACTCACTTGAGCTTAATAAAAATAAGCACGTTGTAAAATCTATAAAAAATAATTTTACATGGTGATGACAGGAAACTATGATTTTAACTGATTCTAGATTGAAATATGTGCATAGTACACGAGATAATGTTTAGTGAGGTGGATGTGGAGTAAGCGAGGGGGGGCGGAGGGTGCTCGTGCCGTCGATCGATGTCCGTTACTCCCTGTGCACCGTTGAGTTGCACGAACTGCATTCATCATCGCACATCATATCATCGATAGACCCTTTTTCCAAAATGTTAAATTCAAAGCGTTCACGTTCATAAACTATATATCTAAACTTATTTTTTATATGTTTCTTGATTTTTGGTTTTCGGCAACGGCAGAATAGTAATTATAGGTAGCGTTTACAGATATATCAAGTTACACGAAACACACGATCAATCGGGCTACGTAGCTACGTTGTTGCTACGGAGTGCTACGATTTTTGCACTATATAGTTTTTACTAGTATTATTGGTCGTTTATGAACGAATTCATTTCATCCTTATTGATTACTAATAAATTTTGTATTAGGTATATACACTGTCTGTATATTTACTTACTATTAATGTCCAAATAGTAGTCAATGTTTTTATTGGATAGAGTGGATAGAGTTTTTTTTTAGTCGTCGATAGCGTATGCGACTACTAATCAAGGTCTCGGGTTCAAATCCCGGGTTTTGCCAAAAAGTGTTTTTAGTTTTTCTTAGGAAATTCCTGATGTTCCTCGGAGTTTCGAAGTTTGGCAGTGATTCAAGCCCGTGCCTCGGAGAGCACGTAAAGCCGTCAGTTCCGATTGTCATGAACATCTACGGCAATTGTTAATTTTTACTGACAACTAGTTCAACCTTCGAATTTCAGTTCTCCCTTAGGGTTGCGGAGGTTCGATGCCAGTCGCTCTGTGGAAAAACTGATATTCAGGTAAAACCGGTTGAACTAGTAGCCGACCCCAAATAATATTGGGAATAAGGCTATAAAGATGAGTAGTCAAAGTTTTTAAATATGTTTAATAAAAATATTAATAAGCTTAAATATAGTTTAAGCTTACAGTTTAGGTTCAAGTATTTAAAATTACGAACTTAAAACCTGCAAAGAAAATTTACACGAGTTGAAACCTGTTCATGTATTGGGGAAGTAAAATAGTGTCGGGAGATTTGCAGAGGTTAACTAACTATCGAGCGGTAAGCGGCGAGCGTGCGGCGCGAACCACGTGACTTATCGATCAGCGCGGCGCCCACGACACTCGGAAAAATCAACCGCTGACAGCTTTCATAGGCCACCTCCACCTCTCGGCTCACGCCCGCGCTCCACCCTGCTTCGCGCCTCGGCCCCGTCCCCGCCCTCATTAGCGCCTTTGTGACGCTCACTTGTCTCGTAATATGACGCCGTAATGATACTACTTACCACTCGATTATTCGAACATTTCTACTAGTTGACTATCCTAATCAAATGGTATATGATATAAACGAGAGTTTCTTTTTCCACTTTGTTTAATATTGTGCAAGACGCAAAAACTTTGTAATATAAAGTTACAAAAAGTTTTTAAATTTCTAAAACTGTATGTAACATTACTTTAACCGTGTTATAAGCATAATATATACGATACTTAAATGTAATTATTTTACGTTACAACAGATGTGTTAATTTCTTTTGGACTTGTATTTTTCCCTGAACTGTATGCATATATTTCGGTGAACTCAAAATGCATAAGTACTGGATTTTCAGGAAACTCTCAGCTTTTTTACGAATTTATCAGTTCTTAAAGTTAGTTAAATATAATAGCACAGATCTCGCATTATACACTGCCAAAAAAAACTGTGGATCTAAAACCCTCTTTTCTTTTTGAAGCCTGTTAAAAATAGTACTGTGTACTATAAACAACAGTGTATTAATATTCTATTACCGTATAGAAAATGACAACAAACTTTCGTTTTCATTGGGCCAGTCATTTCAGTATTTACACCACAAACTTTACCAACCCGAGTGTTTTAGCGTATTGTTTGAATTTAAACTCTATGTGTTAACACTTATGGCTGATAATATATGAATGTGGTGCAAAGGAATGAATGCTTGTAGCGAATGAGGATGTCAACTGTCCTCTGACACTGACCTACATAATTTTAACTAGCCTTTTTGTGACCTATTCTATTTGTAATTTAATAAACGTTATACAGCTACCTAAACGTGCGTTAGTATACAATGTGTAGACTGACTTCGGGTAAATAAGATTCTTAATTTAGTAAGTTTTAAATATCAATAGTTTCGATTAAGCAATTATTTTAGACATTATAATTGAAAGTTCATTATTTATAAGCAATGACTATAGTTGAAGTTTGCTTTGTTTTGGTTTGTTGTAGCTTTAAATATTCAAACTATTTTGTAACTAATTTTCATTAGCAGTTACCATTTATCTTGAGATTCATCAAAGCAACTTTTACCAGTTATAAACTTTTTTCAATACCAATGATCAGCTGACAGCAATCCTCTATCCTAACTCTGTTTGTCTGTTAAGCTTTCACGGTACTGAAATTTATTATAGAGATACTTAGAATAATGGAGACAATAGAAGGACATTACTGATGTAACCGACATACATGCGTGCGATGCCACGAGCAAAAATTATTTGTACAGAAACGTTCTCAAAATTCGTTACAAAACTTCAACCCGAGTTTAAACAAAAAATCTTTTCAAAATGATTACCAATTGACATACGTTGAAGTAAATCTAATTTAAGATGACATTGCTCTCCTGGCCTTCCCAACTATCTTGATCGGAGAAGAAACGAAGACAAGATAGAATATTATGATAATTTCAAGATCTCCTATCGTTAAACGTTTACAGTCTATTTATTTCATAGAAATATTGTGGTTGATATGTATCAATGCCACCACTTTTGCATGAGCATTGTGAGAGTTGGCCTATGGCCTCTTGTTATGGTTACATAGATTCTATAGTAGCTATTTATCTGGTGGCATGGGAGTGCACCAGCCAAGTCAAGCAAAAAGTTGGAATAGCCGTACCAACCTTTTCTCGAAGCGTTTCAGGCCATTTTCGGTACCTTATAAGTACTTATTAAATATAACTTCATTGTTGATAAACTTCGAAGCTTGAATTTTTAGTGGACGAGCATTTTATAAGCACAGTATATTTCAAATTTCATTCAGATTATGCCACTAGTTTAAGAAATAAAACTAGTCAAAGTTTCGTAATTTTGTCGTTCACTTCCTGAACGATGATGAATTTGATAGGGCACCCTACTTATGTGAACATAAAATATTTTTGATGTTAATATGGTCACTATAAGATATTGTTAAGTTAACTAATTACATAGTAACTTAAGACAGAATTTCCCTTAAGTAGGAACTGAATAAATTAACCGACTTGCTATTTGTATGGAATTCACAACTTTTGACCGCAGAAGAACTGGGTTGTATTCGACTATAATTTTCACAAAACATGATTTTGATGTCTCTCACACTCATATTTGATCGATTACTATTTAACAATTTAAAAAAATAACCAAAGTTACCTCATGATTATCGTCAACTAGTGAAAGTCCCTTCGATATCAGTTCAGCCGTTCTGGAAATTAGCCGAAACAGGCAGACAGACATCAAGAAATACTATCTCATCTATCTCTAGGATCTCCGCATCTCTAGGACAAAATTTCGCTGAAATTAATGCAGTGATTTAGCGTGAAAGCGACATAGACAAACTGACAGAGTTGCTATCGACTTTATATTATTTGACAGCCTTATTGGTCTAGGGTTCGATTCCCGGGTAAAACCAAATATTTGTGTATTGCACAAATATTTGTTTTGGAGTCTGGGTGTTAATGTTTTTATATCAGTTCTTTAGTATCCATAATACAAGCTCTGCTTAGTTTGGGACTAGATGACGCTGTGTGTAAGATGTCCGAAAAATTAAAAAAAAAATGTGAAACCCCATCGATAGGTCTTTTAAAAACATTGAGGGGTTGATATTTTTTGATTTAAGGATCCGTTCGCGAGCTACTCTTCTTTAAAAGGCTTTTTTTCTAAAACAAGGCGTCCCCTCACCTCGAAAATCTAAACGGCTGCCTTGAAAACTCTGCGAGGATTCATGATGGTAGTCCATAAAACCATAACGGCTTACGTACCTTTTTTAGTTAAGAAGTTATAGAGGCCTAACTTGTAAAATGAGCTTACTTAGAAATCTTTGTACAAAAATGACGAAGCAATAACTAAACATAATAATTATCGATTGGACACAACGAAAGCCATTAGGGGTAACTACGGAACCCTATTCTATGCGTGACCTGACACGCACTTGGCCGATTTTTATGGACAATTTTCATACGGTAGTCAACACTCGTATTTTTAATGCTATATCTATGTCTAATCATAGCGGCGGTATTATTCCTGTACATTAGTGAGACATGCGTATGCTTACTTTCAAATATCTAATGGTTTCGAAGCTCCGTCTTCACAGTTCAATTGGCAAAATCTTCCAAAATTATTTAGTATTTGTTCAAAATAAGTGGTGGTAATAAGTGGTGTAAAAACACGCTTTAATAGTAAACCTGGACAAAAGTAGTAAATATTACTTGATTAAATAATTGATTGATATATGAATACTTGATTAAGTAGTATAGTGTTTAATGTAATTATTAGAATTATTAAGTATGTAACCATAATTTAACATTATTATAATGAAAAAAAATTAAATGTGTTTACATATTGTTGAAAAAATCACGAAATTAAAAAAAAAAATATTTTTGAAAGTCAAGATTAATACCGCGATAAAGTTTCGGTGTACATATTTAACGCGTATAATCGCGAAAGTTTAATATTTGATAACCTCTGACTTTCCGCGTTTTTTCTTCAAATTAATGACTTCAACTTCTTAGAAAAAGTAGGCACAAATTACGATATAGCTTTTATCAATTCTATAGTAACGAATGGCCGTGACTTCGTTGTAAACATTACTAAACTCACCTATACTAAAGATTGTTTTTTAATTACAGACTTTAATTTCAGAATTTTACAGTTAATTTTGCGACCTATCAGAAACTAGCTAGTCCTGTGCAAACGTGTAGCCGAGTGTAGCGCTAACGTCAAACTAAAACTATTGCACTAAAATTAAATGTCATGTAAATACATGCTGACTAAACCAAACTAAACTCCAAATATAGAAATTCTGGAATCTCTGTAGAATCAAAATTACAATTACGATATTTGATCATTGTGTTCTTTTATGTAGCTCTGTAATATAGTATGCAAATAAAGAGTTATCCATCTATCTATCTACAATTATGTAAATTATCAAGTCTTAAGTGGTATACCTATAGCGATATTTTTTTTGCTAATAAAGTGCATCTTCAATATATGTTTGTTAATTTTTTTAACTAATAAACAAGCGTGTTGTCCGATGAACATTTAGTTAGTTCTGAACTTAACATCCATACGTATGATATTGTAAAATGGATTGTAAATCAATAACACTAAAGTATATAATCCAACAAAAAAATTTAGTCGACATAAATTTATTAAATTTATACGACTTGATTAGAGAAACACAGTGTCAATAATCTCAAACTATGTTTTCAGTTGAAAAAATATAACAATAAAAAAGAATAAAGCGGCGTAGTGCGAGTCGGACTCGCCCATGAAGATTTCCGTAGCAGCAAGTAACATCATATAAAAGTTTTTGTACTTCGTTTAAACTTTCATCGATGTTTTAATAATAGTGTTTTGAATTCATTGATATATAAAAACCCTAGATGCACAGTCTCAAACAAAAGTCGCATACGAAACTGTCCCACTTAGTCATTGATGTATAAAAATATCAATGTGGGTAGTTTTAGTTAAGCTATAAACACATCTTTTGCACATTCAACCTTACGCGCATTGTTTAAAGTTTTTATTACAAAGTAGCGTACAATGACCAATCAAATTTTATGACCGAAGCTAGCCGGCAGGACAGGACATGGAGTGAAGAGGAATATTTGTATATTTTTTTTATTATAATACATTGAGTTAGTATTTTAAGAGTTAGTTAAATTGTTGTTTTTAGACTTTCGCGACTTTTACACATACTCATGTTTTTACTGTAAACGGGACTTATTCGCGATAATATTATATAATATATAAGGTATCAGTATAATATTATATATAAGGTATCATAACCTTTATAATATTATCGCGAATAAGTCCCGTTTACAGTAAAAACATGAGTATAGTTAAATTGTGTTCTAAGCCCATAATTATACTTAGCGTAAATATGTTTTTGGGTAGGACATGTGTACATCAATGAAACAAATATTAACTCTTAAAATCATTTATTTCATTTTTTCATATCATATCAGTGACATCCTGTAAAAAATAATTATATTATTTGAATGTAGGTACGAAATTATTTGATAAATTCATTATTTTTCTGGCTAACGACTACTTACCGTTATACTAGGAACAGCCGTTTTAAGAAGACGTTTTATGCCTTTAGCAGTGACATTCATATCTTCGTCCAGAAAATGTTCAGAACAAACGACGCATGCACTATTTGGCTTAAAAAAATTGTATGTCGCGAACCCATAAGTTGTCCCCTAATTAATCGATATAATAGGTAATAAAATATTTACGAACTTTAATAATAACACCGTTTGGACGACCTCTTTTCCTTTTGCAATTCGATTAATAACTATAATAATATTATTATATATTTTGTAACGTATACATACTTATTAAAAACTAAATACAAAAAAGTTCAAATTAAATAAACTTATATATAAAAATTAAACACAATAAAAAAAAATCGACTCCATTAAATTCAGAACAGGGTCGTTTGGATTATGCGACTAAAATAAAAGGTTGTGTAATAGTCGTTTTTACACTGAAAAAGCGGCCATTGAAATTTGTCGTATTATACTTGGACCGTTAAGTGAAGTTTTTAGACAAATTAAATCAAAATCACATATTGCTTCCGATATTTAGTCATAAAAACAACAAAAACAAATTAACAAACTCTTTTACTCACCGAAAATACGATATCCCATCCTTTTTTAACGTTCTTGACCTAATATTTTTACAATTCCGCATCGAACACTTAGGCATTTTTAACGAGCGCACAGAGACGCGAGCGACGCGAGACTATTTGAAATATGAGCATCATTTTCAATAGTGCGCTTATTTTATGAGGACGGTTTTGCGACGCTGAGTGTGTATCTAGGGTTTTTTAATACATCAATGTTTGAATTGAAAGAAATGTAAATTGCGGTTTATGATTTATGGCGTATTTAAAAAAAACTACCTTCTAGATCTCGTTCCAACCAATTTTCGTTGGAAGTTTGTATGGTTATGCACATCATATTTTTTTTTTTAGTTTTATCATTCTCTAACTTCGGAGTTAAAGGGGGGGGGGGGACACATTTTACCACTTTGGAAGTGTCTTTCGCGCAAACTATTCGGTTTAGAAAAAAAAGATATTAGAAACCTCAATATCATTTTTGAAGACCTATCCATAAATACCCCACACAAATGGGTTTGATAAAAAAATTAGATTTTCTGTTCCAAGTATGGGGAACCCCAAAAATTTTAGTTTTTTTTCTATTTTTGTGTGAAAATCTTAATGCGGTTCACATAATACATCTACTTAAAAAGTTTGAACAGTACAGTTCTTATAGTTTCGGAAAATGTGGCTCCGACATACGGACAGACAGACATAACGAATCTATAAGGGTTCCGTTTTTTGCCATTTGGCAACGGAACCCTAAAAAATGACATTACTAAGATTTAGTTATTTTTTTATGTATGTCTTTTGTTATGTATGCCTACCAAAGGCACTCTACTCTTTCTGTTGGAAAACATGAGTAGAATTCAAGAGTAGTGAGTCACACAATCATTGCGAAACAAGACCTATTGAGATGATGACCTATGGCGGCGTATTGAGATTATACAGCATCACATGGATTCATGGATTATAGATTCTAGGAAAAAATGATTGTCTTATTAAAAAAAAATTACTAAAATTTGAGATGATAAAATATTTCTCTTACTTAAAAAATGAAAACTAACTACTTACCGTAGGAGGCAAAGGTAGCTGCTGAGATGGAGTCTGAGCGCGCTGGTCCCTCCGCGCAAGTGGTCGCCGCAGGCGCGTCTCCTTCAACCCGTATGCACCGTAGTCTATCATACAAATACATAGTCAAACATAGTATTCGTATTATAAAGAACAGAATAATGTAAACAACTGGTATGTTATGATTGTCGATCACAACTGAATAATATTTTTCAAGAAAATATCTCAATAATTTATCAATAAGAACATTCTTCTTTTGAGATATTTTATTATTTATTTATAAATAGAATGTTAATCAATGACAATGACCCCTCTGTATTTTAAAACATAGACAAGGTTTAATTATGATATGGTTGTATTAGTGATATTATGATTGTTAGGATTCAGATTGCTAATGTGCGCGCAATTTCGACTGCGTCAGATTTTTCTTTGATGATCGACTCCGATTGGTCTCAGCGTGATATTTGGAGCCTATAACCTTCCCCAATAAGCAGACTATTAATATTAAGAAAATTGGGGGAATTGGTCCAGTCATCCACACGACCAAGAGAAATAGCGAATTTTCATATATGTCTATATGGATAGATAAAACAGGAATTTGCGGAATCTTAAATAAAGCGAGGCTGGTGTACCTTAAAATATGGGGATACAATAGCAGTAACGCTTTAACACTGCTTAGATGGGAATTGTCTTCAGTAGAAACCTTACAGTATTCAGATAACTTATGTTAATATCATGACACAGAATAAATGCTAGAATAAATGCTTTTGTGAAGCTAACTTTCTTTCATTGAATAGAGTGAGGTATTTACAGTGACAGAACTGGCTGAAAACAATATCTATTCAACGACATTTAAGATCACGTAACAAGATATATGGCATCTTATAGAAATGAAATTGTTGACAATAAAATGCAATTCACTGTTTTAATAAAGTACTGTTCAACTCCAATCATCATGAGGGTACAGAATACAGATATGTCAACTCTAATTTACTTATTCCTCTACGAATCTGGTTAATATTTTAATAAACATTTCATACTATTTATTTTATTTTTCCTTAAAAGACAAGTCATGGTGCATAAAATGTAATTCAACAAATACTAATTAAGTTACAAATATAATCAAAAGTTAAGAGCTGATGTCTATTATAAGTATAACCCGTATTACAAAGTTTATATTACTGACTGACCGAGAGACAACTCACAGACAAAAATTACTAGAATGTATGTTCCTTGAGAAACGTTTAATTTAAGTTAGTAACAGTTAAGAGAGGATTTTTGAAAATTTTACCCCTAACGGGGTAACAAAGGAAATTAAAGTGATGGATACATAGAGACTCTTTTTTGCACACCATAGTACAGGACATACAATGATCGGCCTTATGCGGCGCTGACTGCGATCTCTTCCAGGCAACCTTAAGATGGACTATACTTAAAAATAATTGTAGTTAATGGTGCACATTTACAATTCACTAATACTCATACATATATTCATGCGATTACATATATACATATTATAAATATGAATACATACATAAACATACATATTCAGAAAGTTCATAGTTATTACAGAGATATGTAGTGATCATTGACGAGCCCCTTAGACGTATTCACCGACTGTGTCTGCCTCACAGCCTACGGTAGGGCATTCTACAGGCGTGCAGCTTGCATTGTAATAGAATATATTATGCTAGAATATCACGTAGGCTAAGCCGCGAGCATAAGCTAGTTCTTTATAAATTGGTTAACAATCATCAGATTATGACATAACTAAAAAATATTTTGAAAATAATATTTTTTTATGTTTTAAACATTTTTCTATTATACAGACTATTTGCTAAGCTATGAGCCAATATTGAAAAAATCAGGTACCCTCGATAATGCGGACCTGGTGAGAAAACCAAAAGATAACATAATTTTTAATTATTGCGCTCTCTATAAAATTTCTAGATTAAGTCAATTTCCAATTATTTTAAAAATATGACATTCACGGTTTAAGGTACGTAACAATATAATATTATTAAGCATGCATTTACACTTCAAAATACTTATTCGAGGGTTAACAACTTTATGGTAAAGTTTCAAATAATATAGAAATGTTATTCTACACTAAAATGACAATACCATGAAGTCTAATACACAATGTGAGATCATTTTAAAGGTTACAACGCTCTGCATTCTTTTTCAATTTACAGGATTTTTTTCCTAGCCTTTTTTACCAAAATCATTTGGGGTTATCTACTAGTTAGCAACGTATGGTGCTTCCATATGTATATTAGACTATTTATTTACTTTTAAATTTAATATTACTATATATTATTATATTTACAATTACTTTTTAAAACATTTTCAAATTTTATTAATTTAATTTTATTAATAATTGTATTGAATTTGAGTTGAGAAACATTATTAAATGTTACATCATCATCATCAGCCCATCGCAGTCCACTGCTGGACATAAGCCTTTCCCATATATCCCATAACTATTTCAAAAGAATTGCTACCTACATTGCTTCTGGTGTACTGGACTGCTTTCATTTTAAAAATCAATTTCACCAAAGCGCTTCTGACTTTTAACTTAACTTACGACACCAATGCAAGCACCTACAACGTTCAATATGTACAAATGATAAGTTCTCGTTTTTACTATCTGATCTTTTTAATATGTAAAATTAAATTTATGAGATAATATAAAAATAATCGTAATCTAACTCATTCACACAACGCCGTTTAGTTCTAATCTAAGCTAGAGTTAGAGCAAGTACTATGGGTGCGAGATAAGTTATATAAATACAAACATGCTTATTTTTAAATAAATATATATATATGAGCTAGACCCGGGAATCGAACCTGACCCGTCAAGGGTATTATGCCACTGTTGTAGGGGCATAATACCCTTTTCCCACCAAAGCATTCAAGGCACCTGATTTATTTCACATATGTCTGTCTGATTTCTTTTTGGCCCAATCTAGGCATAGAATATACTATGGTAATCAGAGTACTGATAAATATTTAAATTACACGTTGCATTGCACCCATTCGCTGAAAGTTCAGCAGTAGATATTTTTCAACTGAGATGATGGCAATAGAGCAAGAGCCCAGAGCCGCCAGACCTACGTCATTAGTGCAAAGCTGAAATTTTCAGGATTATTAGTACAATGTCTTGTTAAGATGTATGTGTACCCATTAGCTTGAAAGCGGGGCCGTTTCTAAGGTAGCGCGAAGTATAGATGGATAAAAACCTTACTTACCTACGTTAAAGGTGCAAAGCTAGTATTTACATATTTTATCAAGAATATTATTTAAAATTAAAATTCATTACTGCCAGACACATTCCGTGGGCCATTACTTCTGCCAGACGTCTTGCAAGTTGTGAAAAAATTAGGTAAACTACATTATAGTAGCAAACCTAAATTTTATACATATTATCTAAGGTAGGTACTATTTTAAGACCCTTTGTATGCGGCCAGACCAATCCGAAGGGCCAATCATCCCCCCAGACACCTTTAAATATTTGTAGTAATTAGGAAGCTGAGGTATATCAAATTTGGTATTATTTCAAGAATAGAATTTTAAAATATTAAATGGTTTTTACACGCTTTTTATTAGCTTCACCTGTATGTTTGTTTGTTTGTAACTGTAACCAACTCCTTTGGGTGCGATTTTGACCCACTTGGACCCACACACACAAAACGTGGGGTGCTTTCTGACAATATTTCAATAACGTCGCCCTACGCTTTTTAAATTGAAATTATTTTCTATTTTTAGGTTAAAAGCCTATTTGTTTAGTTTGTTAAAACTAATCTTTTAGAAAAATACTAATTTGTTTAAAGATTTTTTTAGTTTTTTTTTTCATATTAGTGTATTGTCATCTGTCCTCGATAAATCTACAAAGTTTGAACGAAATCTGGCCATTTAAAGTGGGTCAATATCGCACCCAAAGGAGTTGGTTACTTTTTACTTTTTACTAATTTTTTCACAACTTTCAAGACGTCTGGCAGAAGTAATGGCCCACGGAAAGTGTCTGGCAGTAATGAATTTTAATTTTAAATAATATTCTTGATAAAATATGTAAATACTAGCTTTGCACCTTTAACGTAGGCAAGTAAGGTTTTTATCCATCTGTACTTCGCGCTACCTCAGAAACGGCCCCGCTTTCAAGCTAATGGGTACACATACATCTTAACAAGACATTGTACTAGTAATCCTGAAAATTTCAGCTTTGCACTAATGACGTAGGTCTGGCGGCTCTGGGCTCTTGGTCCACAAGGTGTGTTCATTATACATATATAGCACGGTACGATTGTCCAGATGGTTGTTTAAAGAGGTCGCTAAGCTGCTTTCTATTGCGCCAAGTGCTGTGTGTTCAAATCCCACATAAGACAATACCTTCTGTGATTCACAAATGAATTATTGTTCTGAGTCTGGGTGTTCTTTTTGTCCGCTTAATGTATTTTTGTAAAGTCCCTCGCGACACAGGACACTATGATATATTTTGTTTTCTTTATAATAAAATATAACATAGGTGCAAACTGAACGCACCACATCCGGAATTTCTAAGCCAGAATCACAAACTACTAAATTAATAGACAGGGAAGTCATTGTTTTATTTTAAATTTTATCGAACCTTTGTATTTTGTGACGTTGTGATAGCTAATATTCTAGCGACTAGTTCTAACGCTAATATTTTCCGAGTAGGTAGAAAGAGCCTGAAAGGTCAAGCTGAGGTATCGTATGTCCTCAACAAATCGATGCCTTTACATAGTCGTCGAGGACTGCGACTGGCTAAGACTACAGTGTAATAATACTGTTTAACTGATTACCCTTATAGCAAAGACTTTTCAGAAACATAATAAATAATAAAATGTTATTTTATCTATCTTATTTATCATACCAATATCTTGATAACTATTGTCGTCATTTTAATTTATAAGTTTTAGAAAACATTAATCCGTCTCATATTACCTACTACGTTTTTAATTTAGTGGTGCTTTGTTTTATTCGTTTAACAATCCCAAATAAGCGTTACGTTGTAGTCTGCACTCACTTCTCCCTAGTAGGGGGATAAGACCTTCTAAGCATGGCCGAGGCTACTTGTTCAGTAATCAGAGGCCAAGGCTTGTAGACGATGTTGAAGGAAACTATTCAGATTATTAAAACTCGATTCGAGGCTATAGGACACCAAGGCAGCTTTAAGATAATCTTACTTTTTCTACAAGTAGTGGCTCGAAAAAAAATCATTTCCAAATTTATAAATGTTTTTCATGACACTTTAGCATCGCCAAATAATAATCTAAATATGTTTACAGGAAAGAATTTTTGAATATTTAAAAAAAAAATCCCTAAAATTATTAGATAAGTTATTCACTGTCGAGTTTATTGTTCATCTACATATTCATTAATCGCTGACCTAACGATGACATCTCTTTTAGTAACGGGTGTATAAGCTTGAATTATGTAATAAACAGGACAATTCTCGCCCATTTTGCATTACAAATTCAAGCAATGGACCAGATTAAACGTAATAGTATATTAGGCGTGCGCTTCTTATCATTCGTGCGAAACTCGTTACAATGTTTATAAGGAGTTGACGGTGGGTAACGGCACGGGTGCCAGCTCGCCGGTCAATATGTTGAGTGGTTGTGCTGTGCAGGCGATCAATCGCGTTGCGGCGTGGGGAGGTAGGGGTGGAGGGGCGGGCGACCACCTGTAGCGCACCCCTCCCGCCCCGGCCCGCGTCCTCTGACATCGACACGTGACGTAGACACCGAGAAATCCGCCCAAACGTAAACATTAATTCTTACTTCATTCTTCATTGTTCAGAATGTCGCTTCGCGCCACGCGCGCGGATTCCGATCTCTCTCGTATTGGTAAACAAATTCAGCTCGACGCACACTGTCCGTCGCTAGGCATGTTATTGTGCTCTCAAATACAATTGTAATATCAAATAAATGTAAAGTAGTTCTCGTTGTAATTCAATTAGGTTATGGAATTAGTTCTTTACTAGATGAAATAATGTTGTATGTATGTATGTAGCTATATCTTGTATACTTACAGTAAATATAAAATTATTTCGAGCTAGGTTAATCTTGTAGTCTTTTTTTATAATAAGGAAATATCCTAATAGAAAAATCTCAATTTAAAGAAAAACCTTTGGAAATAAACACAGAAGTAACAAAGTTGCTCATAAAATTGTAGTTTTACCCGACCCTCAAGGAGTGGTTAATATTCACAAAACATAATAATTACGAACATGTAATAAAACCATTTCAAATACGATCATTCCACTCTGGTTATCACTTAGATATTAGGACAAAATTTATGTACTTATTTCAACTGATAACTGTATGGGCCTTACATTTGATTAAGAAATAAAGGTTTTTATTGAGGTTACAATATTACCTCCTCACTTAATTTAAGACTACAAAATCAAAGTTTTAGTCAAAAAATAAGTTGTTTAAAATCGTTTACCCGTTAACTTATATAGTCAACATGTAAAATTGGCTTTTGGAACATTTACATTGAAAGGTGAAATATGAGAAAAAACTAAAAATCCGTAAGGTATATGAACATTGGTAAATTAATTTTAGCATTTGTACTTGATTGCTAATCATCTTCACTACAAGTGCCTGCCAGGTATCAAACTGAAGTGTTGATTAGGGTACACCTGGTGATATCTATGGGAACTTGAGCACAGGAAAAAAATAAGGAATTGAGCAGGTTCCGTTAGAACATTTTGGGATTATTGAATAATTATACAAGATCGCTTCCGAAAATGTAATATATAAAATTCTCGTGTTACAATGTTCGTTCCCATACTCCTCCGCAACGGCTTGACCGATTCTTATGAAATTTTTTATGCATATTCAGTAAGTCTGAGAATCGGCTACTATCTATTTTTCAAACGGACATCAGCTAGTAATATCTATATCTATTCATTTGCAAGAGTTAATTCATTTTATGCAAATATAATATTCGACCTTAAGATTAAATAAGTCTTCAGCATATTAGTTAAAAACTAACTGCAATATGCTGCAATTCCAAAATATCGCAATATGTTCCTGAAAAATAACGAAGCAGCGACGTAGAAAAAACATAGCAAATTCTAACTATTATTATTAACTAAAGAATACGTGAATTATATATTTAACTAAATCGGTAAAAATATTTTACAAGAGGATACCGACCCATAGGCATGGCATGTTCAGCGTGATGCACGTGGTGAGTGGGGTAATCATAGCGGTAGTAACGCGCGTAGGGATCGTGCGCGTGCGCAGCGTGGTAGTGGTGCGCATAGGGTGCGTAGGACGCATAGGGCAGTGGCGCGTAAGGGCCGTAGCCCTCCCATCCGGCGCCCGCGCCGTACTGCCCGTGCGCGCGGTACTCTCCGTACTTGCAGCAGTCCATGACTCCGCGTGCCCTACGCGCCTTCCGGCGCACTCGCATCTCGCGCCTTCCGACATCCTCGACGCGCACCGCACCGCCACATCACCGCACTCTTACGATTATTCTACCCTGCCACTAATCTCACACGAAGCTCTCCAAGTTGATCACTTTAAATCCCACTATTAATACCCAATGTCAATAACATTCAATCTACTAAAATTTATTCCATCAATATTTAGTAAAGTTTGTTTTAAATAAATTTTCTAAAGTCTAAAAAATAATTGAGATCGCGGTGAATATCGCGTGGAGATCGAGCGCAGTTTCGCGGCGGGAATCGGACGCGGGTGCGACGTTAGTTAGCGAAAAGAGGTCGTTCGAGTTTGCCGGCGACGACGAGAGATTCGATGGACGAGGGCGGTAGCGGGGCGCGGGCCGCGAGGAGGGGCGACGCCCGCTCGCCGGCGGCTCGGCGCAGCGCGGCGCTCGACGGACGCCGACTGAAGGCGTCGCGGAATCGATACGTCGCCGCCGCCCGCGGCCGCCCGCGCCCTCCCGCACTACCTGCCTGCGCCCGTATTGCGCGCGAACTTTGTCTTCCCCGACGGAATTTTATATTTAGAACCATGGTGAAACGATTGATCGATACTTTGCACTATTAATTAGTACCTACACACTTTCCCTAGATATTCTGATGAATATAAAGCGACAACTTACGTCACAAGTCATTATTATTTTATTAAAGTGGTCATAGGTGGATTCTGGCTACATCTCGTTGTCGATGGCACAAACAATTTCCATAAATTTAATTTCACTATGGACTTTTGCAAAAAAAGTTCGTAAACTACAATAACATAAGTTTTGCATTTTTTATGTGCAGCCAATAGTATATACGCATTGTTGGCGGTCATGTGGTTGATACTTGCAAAGTTTTATTGAATTGCGCGTAGGCGGCAGTGACCCACATTGGTGACAATCATGTGGCGCATCACCCGCACCCTTCGTCCTTCGGCTGGCTAGACCGTGCTCAACTTTCAATAAAAATGAGACGTCATAAATACTTATGAAAATATATGCTGACTCCACGCTTATTAGTTAAGTTTTAGATGAAACTTTTATAAAAGTACACATTTATAAGTGACTGCAAAATATTATAGTATCTCGACTTTTTTAACCATTGGAAACTAAGTTATATCTAAACTTATCATAAATAAAGCTGTACACCAATAAGGAATTTTGTTGTGGAAAAATTCTGAACTTATATTGTATTTTCGGCGGTCAACGGTCGTAGCATTCGTAGTACTTCGTAGCAATCTTTGCTTGTGTAGTTTTACTAATACTTTATGTCTATTGTTTTACCGTATGATTATGCTTTTGTAGTTTATAATACATATTAGTATTATTAGAAAAAGCTATTGTAAACATTTGCTTTACTATTTTTAATTACTAGTAAATTAGAATGTTTATTAGAGAAAAATACATTAAATGTTTTTATTATCCAATACATACAAACACCAAATACGTAACCTGAACTGAATTATTTTTTTAGTTTTAATTTAAATCAAATCAAATCAAACCATTTTTATTTCAAATAATACCAATACCAATAACCATACAACGGCACTTTTGAAACGTCAAATAGTCAGACAGTAGTCAGTCGTGAAGCTAATTGTCTGTTCCAATTCGTAGATTCTATGGAGAAGAACAGACAAGAAACTACATGGACACTCTTTTCCAATATTGTATATTTACCATTTTTGGTAACATTGTTTAAGGCATTTTATTAAATGTGAGGACAATGTAATTATGCTGATATTTACACAGGTAGTGTCTAAAAATAATTATACAATAATATAATATAGAAGTTGAGAGATGACCAGCCCCGACTGGCGACGCCCGTATCACCAGCATGACCTATGTACCAACCATCGTCCAGTTCAACCACATCGTAGGGAGCCGAACGACCCGCCACACACGCCACCGCTAGCAGGACTTTTGAGCGAGCGTGACATAATCACAACTGCCAGTTAACAAACAAACTTAACTTACCGGTAAAAACATGAAGAAACAAGATTAAATAATGCCAGTACTTTACGAGTCCGTAAAATATCAAATTCATCTGAAACCACGGTATAAAAATGAAATTAATTACAAAAACTTTAACTGTTTACACTTTAGTTTTTTAAGCGAAAGATAATGAAATCATTACTCTGTCTGATGGGAAACATTAGTGATGGTCACAATTCTTATTGCGAATGTGTATAATTCAGTAAGGTGTCCTATACTATATAGTTTCTCGTCTACCAAAATTGAATAGTATAGTAAACAAAGACTTACTACTTCTGACAATTACGGACACCTTCAACTGAAGAGAAAAAACTGCATTGATGCTTTCTGGTGCTAAAGGCTAAAGGATTTAGGCCGCATGAGTATGCCTTCAGCACATGCCGCTAGAGACTGCAGAGAAACATTTCAGCCATGCAAACGGCTTGTATGCAAGTCAAGGATAGCAGTACAACCAACTACTATCATGGTGATTTTCCTTGAGGCCTTTCAATTATTCCGATCAAACTGGCCTACTTATAAATGAACCTTACTACTCTACGTTACTAAATATGCGTTACAAATCTATCTGAATCATAACTACGTGAGTTTATATGTGATGATAATGATTAATGTATCTGAAGTCATAAGGGTCTAAACTCGATATCTGAAGGTATTCAAAAACGAACTTGAAAAGTTCATATGTATGTTTGAAATGGTACGGTCTTTTTTCCGAAATCACATCTTTTAGATTAACATTTCGAATGTGATAATGTTTATAAATTTACATATTCAGTGTAACTTTATATTCTCCATTACTAACCAAAAATGTGAACATCAACAACAACATCTTATTTTAAAAATCAAAGAAGTGTTAATTACATCATTTAAATGTCAAGAAAGATTGAGTCGATTTTATAGCAATTTCATTAATTTAAGAAAAATTTTAAAGTACATTTTTCGGACACTGTATATGATTGAATGAAGCACACAACTGTGACTAAAATGCAAATGAAACTTCGGAGAACCAGTGAAAAAAATACAATGTTCGTAATATGGCAGATAGTCACCCATCTCATAAAATGAACCTTAAAATCTAACCGTTTAAGTTGCCCGCCGCTTTCCATATAATTTGAGCATCCCTTCGAGACAACTTTTTTCATCACGAAGAGTGAATGAAATCATTTCAAAACTTTCGTTCCTTGCTACAATCGTTTGAATACAATCAGAAGGTTTCGTAACGAATTCGTGATTCGAATTAACGGTCCTTTGCATATTGATTGTTATGAATAACACTTGGAATTAATTTATTTTGATTGAAAAAGTTCAATATTACTTTCTGCTTTCTTAGGAATAAATTCTATGAAAATATTTTTTTTGATCTATAATGACATAAAATCATTATTTTCATCGTAAGTATTCTTTGATTTAATCAAACTTGAATAACGCGAGTAGAAACTCCAATTAAAATCAAAAGCAAATAATTTGAGATGTTCTCAGTCTCTGGCAAATAGTAAAATAATTCTAGATAAGAATGCAGTTTTATTTACTTTCTTTGTATGCCATTAAACTGGTACTTGACAAAACTAACATCGTGTAAATTTTAAAAACAAAAATCATTTCTTGTGATCATTTTTAACTAGTATAATAGTAGTATATAATCTCATATATGTATTTCTCTGAACTGAACTGAAACTGAATATCTGCAATGCAGGTACTAAGTTCGCGAAATTGATCATACATATATATTAATTTCTGTTGTACTTATAACGTATCACCACAATCACCAATCTGTCTGGCAATCTTGTTGATTAATATAATATGAGCTGAGGATAGCTTGTTGTGGCGCTCCGCAAGGGTGGAAGTAGACGTTTATGGGCTGACGTGAACTAACGAACCGGCGCCGCCAAAATTATGAATTTAATTTTAATAGAACACGAACGTAATTTAAACCTTCGAACTGATATATAATTTCTGTGTGAAAACCTTACTCAATACTTATTTATATGCCTTACAATTACTTCAATTCATTTGAATATTTCCCGTCAATAACCCAGCCTTGTATCGCAATATAATGTATCGCATAATAATTATCATTTTTCAAAATTTATCCTTGATATCTATAAACAGGATTAGCATTTTAAAACCCACAAAGAACAATTAGTCTTTCATTATTTTTGATACACTAAGTAGGTATTTGCCGAAAGCAGAATACAGGAGTATTGATGAACGCCCAAATGGTTTCCCAATATCGTACATATCATTTACAAATACGTGTACACTTGTGTCTCGGTAAGTGTGTTCTAATGTATGTTGTGTAGTAGAGAAGCCAGGCGCGGGTTATCATGCAGATTGCGGCGAATCAATAGGGGCGCCTCGGCCACTGACGGCGGATGACGATCAATAGCGTCCCAGCGGAGCTGTCTCCGCATTAAGGGGCTTCCTCGAACGCCCTTACACCTACCCACAGTCTGCCTACACGTACATAGCTTAGTGTTACAATACGACCAATATTGCTTCTGTTTGTATGGAAATTGTGAGAATTGATTTTACGGTTGATGTATTATTTTATGTAATATGTTCTGGTAAAGAATTTTAGGATTATTACGCCTGTGATATCACTTATTTAGTTGTAGTAAAGTAAAGGTATGACTAGTAAAAGTATTTGGGATGTACCTTCTTGTAAATAAACTTACTTTATCATATTTGAAAAGTGTAATGATACATCGTATTTGAAACGCTACGAAGTTTTCACTGGAATTACGATAGAAACAGGTGGCTCATTGTTTTAGCTAATTTTACGTTTAATGTCGGTAATGTCATGATCAGATTGCTCGTTTGAAAGTAAAGATCGTAGAGTCGTAATATGAGGTAGTTTGGCCGATCAATACAATTAATTTACTTGGAAAACTAAACTTAACTTCTAGTGATTGCTTATTATATAATTTTCTACTGGGTCAGAATTTGTTGTACTAGGCAACTTGATAAATTTATTAATTTACAAAATATAGCCGGTTCCAAAAATAACGGGTCAGTCACATAAACCAATAACGGGTCAGTCACATAAACCCGAATATCTCCCGAACTACGTATGCCATCCTAATGAAACGAAGACTGTTCAATTGAGAATTTAATTATACAGATAAAAAATAAAATAAAACTTAGTTACACCCACAATATTAATCTTAAATTAAAAAAAAACTAAAGTAGTCATATTTTTCTTAAGATTACATTTTTTTTATGATTGTTTTTTTGCTGTTTTTCATCACTTTCTTCATTTAATACTTTGTATTGCCTCCACGTGATGAAGCCTCCAGTGATGAAAAACAGCAAAAAAACAATCATAAAAAAAATGTAATCTTAAGAAAAATATGACTACTTTAGTTTTTTTTTAATTTAAGATTAATATTGTGGGTGTAACTAAGTTTTATTTTATTTTTTATCTGTATAATTAAATTCTCAATTGAACAGTCTTCGTTTCATTAGGATGGCATACGTAGTTCGGGAGATATTCGGGTTTATGTGACTGACCCGTTATTTTTGGAACCGAGTGTATTTGAAACTGTTGTTAGTAGTTTTAAGTTCCACTTGCAGAGCATTTTATATCCGTGTATGTTTTAGATTTTAATATAATTAAAAAATTAAAAATTAAATTTATTTATTTACTTTTATTGAGTTGTGGGTGACATGCATTTTTTTTGTTGTTACCTTTTTTATTTCGTAATGCAATTTTATGTATGAAACGTTTATAGAAAACTTTGTCTACTATTGTAGGCCAAGTTACATAGCTTGTGGATGTATGTGCATGTGAGGCTTGTGCATAGTTTAGTAGAGTATCAGTAAGATAGTAACTGTTATGTTCCGTGGATACTTATGCTCTACATGTACACCCCACTTATCAGCAACGACACGACTCAGTGTTCATCATTGAGCTTATGCCCCTTCTAAACGCCCATCTCCGTACGGTTCATTCACCGTCACCCCGCGCACCACACGCCGACGCCTAGCTGGCTACTTTTCTAACAGTTTTTAACTCTGCCTACTCATTACACAGGACTAGCATGCACGATTATTTGGAAAAATATATAAGCATTTACAACCCTTATATGTAAATAAACTTGTTTCGCTTAACATATTCTAGTAAGTTTGTGTATTTATGAACCTATGCACAATATGGTCCCTACCTTAATAAAAAATATATTTTATGTTGTCATGTAGATAAAAGTACAATAATGAACCTAAATCGTTTATTCATTAAGATTTTATTCAATAATACGCCTTTCTCTATACGTTTTATTCTATTTTTCTTGATATATCTGTGAAAGGTTAGTTTTCTGTTTTACGTTAAATAAGATCGTTGGACGGGAAGAACCTAAAACACAGAAATAAATTAAAACATATTAAGTAACTGAATCATATTTTCGATAAATGTGACTTTGTAAAGTTGCCAATTAGATTGTAAACTCAACATAAAGAAATGGTAAAATTAAGCGAAAAATATAATGTGTATGTTAGGTACTTCTGCAAAGGCCTTTACAGATACCAAACATACTTACTTGTTACTTTAATCTGAAATTGTGCCTCGGAAGCTCACATTAATATTTTTTTTTTTTATTCTTTTTTTTTGGGACTTTTACGCACAGCGTATGTCAGTTCCATCGTATCCTAAACATATTTATTACTACTTATAATTTAAACATAATCGACATGAATTTAAATAGAGCTCTTGCGTCATCACTATTAGGTTCCGACAGAATTTTGTGGAACATTCCTACGTTGGCTCCATTCAACTCCAAGTCGGCCACTAAACTATTTCTACTAGACTCATATCTGACACACTCCATCAATAAATGGTGTAAGTCTTCCACAACACCACATTCTTCACAATTAGGGGAAGCAGTTTTCTTCATCATATACCGAAATTTATTGCATGGGATGTGTCCAGATCTGAGTCTATGGGCAACAACAATTAGTTGCCTATTTAATCTACTGTTCATAAACCAGGGCACATGAAGAGGCTGACCCTGTATAGTCTTATACCATATCCCTTTTTCTACTGACGTTTATCAAAGTATTCCTGCCAGTCACTATAACATTTATTTTTAAATTTAGGTAAATATTCACAATAGTCTACTGTTAAATTATATTCTTTTCCATTTTCAGCGGTATACTTTGCTAAAGTATCAGCCTTTTCATTGCCCTGTAATCCAATATGCGATGGAACCCCATTAATAATAATATATCCTTCATTTCAGAAATACTTATATCCATAATGTGTGAGTATGTAATAGACTTAAATACACTATAAAATATTTTCTGAGATTGAGAGCTTGAATAAACATAAAATCAATTTGTATTCGTACTTACCTGGATTAGTCTCATCAAAAGCCTTAATACATAGGCCCTTTTATAAAAAAAGACAAAATAACAAAGGGCAAACGAGGGTGACCTTTTAGAAAGTGACTACCAGCTTTTTTTTAATAATAATATTCTTTATTTCCAAACATTACAATTTTTAAGCTTTATACAGTTTCTTATATGCTATTCACAATTTATTTATTATAATTCGTTATAAAAGACACGTACATCGATGGGAACCGGCGTCACAAGTATGTGCTTTGATACTAAAGGAGATATCCGGCTGTAATGAAGTTTTTAGAGAAAAGGGCATGTAATTTGTCTTAGCGGAGTAAGACTGTTCTCGGCCAACCATGACATCACAGCTCTCAAGGCAAACTCTGAACGTTAATGGATTTCCTTCCAGTCCCTACCATGCACTAGTAGAGCCGTATCATCAGCGTACGTAATTATGCGAACGTTTGGGAGTGTGAGATTGCATAAGCTGTTTACGTAGACGACGAATAGTGTAGGCCCCAGAATTGACCCTTGTGGGACACCAAAAGAAAGTGCATACGCGTCACTTACAAGAGACCCAATTCTAACCGATTGAGTGCGATCAGAGAGGTAACTCTGAAAAACTTTAAGCGTGTTCCCTCTAACGCCAATGTTCTCCAGTTTTGTCAGAAGAATGGGAACAGAAACAGTGTCAAACGCCTTGGAGAGGTCAAGGAATATTCCTAGGCATTTAGATCTCATATCTAGTGTTTTCACGGCACTGTCAATAAGAGAAGCGAAAGCTTTGAGGAAGAAATACATTTTTTTGTTGTAACTACTCAAACCAAATAACGGCAACTGCAACTCTTAAAAAGTTATTTTCATAAGTAGTTGGTAGGGTTATTTTCATAAGTAACGAGTTGAAGCTAAAATCAGATATCATCTTCTGTTTTATTATTCATTCCCTTACCTTTGAGTTTGCTCTCAACTAAATGGTAGACGCTATACCTTCTGGAATCATCCACGAACATGTTTTCAAAGTCTTTATGAGATCTTGTTTCGAGTCTATGGCAATGTCGCGTTTTCTCACTTCTTTTGGTTCCATATTAAATTTAATTATCGACTAATGGTTCTTAAAAAAAAAAAAAAACATATCTGATACCTCGTACTTCAAAGTATATATAAAGAACAATTATGGAAATCTGTCCAGCCGTTCACACGTGATGGCGTGACCAAGGGAAGTAGGGATTCATTTTTATTTAAATAGATAGATAGGGTTCGTATCTAGACTTTTGGTTGGCCACTATAATACTTGAATTTTCCTAACTTTAACCCTATGAAGTCATTCTGGGGCCCGTATGCCGTCTGTATGGACAGGTCGACTCAAAACTATGGTCCTTTCTTTAAAAGGCCAACCCAGACCCTATACTGCACTATATAGTTCTCTTTAATATTGTACACGGACTTAAAAAAAAAAGACATCTCTGTGGTTTGTTTCGGCGTTTCTTCCCAGAGTGAGTCGTAGGAAATACCGGCGCCTTCTAGCTATAAAGTCCGACTTGTAAAAATGTCTGAAAAGATTTACTTGCAGAAATAAATATCATTTATTTTTGTTATTTACGGGGTGGACAATCCTCTTACGAAGCAGAAGTATGTGGTGTGTATCCATTTTAAGACAAGCCACCCCAACAGTTGTTCTCAAGTGCCCTGCTTTGAGGTTGACCGACGCGGTGCCGACTCTAGTTCTATCCTGGTGAATCTGCTGACAGGAACAGGTCTCATCTGTTCCCGCTACCCGTTGCGCTTGATTGGGGAATGAAAGGAGGCCGATAGGCGCTTGGCCCATATCAGCGCTCTGTAGAGGGCCTTGGATCATAGCATCTAACCGTAGAGGTGGCGAACTTATTCACGCGGTCCCCTTATTTTGTTGTCGCCTAGCAAACAATAAACTACTTACTACTAATACTACTAAAACTACTAATACGAATACGAACCAAATGTCTTTGTGAGTATCGCTGGTCTTCGTAAAGACGATTTCTAATAGTTTAGTCGATCAGTTTCTATACCTCGCTGCAACACATTTTGTATGGCTCATGCGATGAATGTTCATTCTTTTTCTGCAGGAAAACAGGAATACCAGTTTTCTTAAACTTGTCACATGATTTAATTTTTCCATAAGCCATTACGTCTCACTTTTCAAGAGCTCGCTTAATATCATTCTTCACCAGAAATACTACTGACCCTTCAAAGAGCCCATTATTTGACAGTTCATTGTTATGAGCGTTAAACTGCAACGTTTGTTTCTTCCACAAATTTACTGGTACTTTACGTATTACTTACCAAGAAATAGTTACCGTTGCGACAAATTGAAAATCTATCCTCTTTGATACCGAGTGCAGTAGTAGTCTTTGATAAGAGCGCAGTAAGATCCCTTTTTAGGGATCCGTAGTTCGTGACTCACAACCCTTAAGGTATCGTCAAGTCCGTCCGACCATCCCCTCTTAAAGATAAACGGCGGGCCCAAAAATCTCAGAAAATTCATGAAGGCTTATGTCCACACGTGAACTGAACCTGAACCAGGAAACCTCCTTATAAAGGAGGTTTTGGCCTTCTATGGACACAACGTAACGGGTTGGTTGACTATCAATCTTCTTTAAAAGACAGTTCTCTTATAACAATAATTAATAAAAAGGAAAGGAATCAATTAAAACAGTAAATGTATGAAGCATACTTTTATTTTCAACATAATTTAAAATCATGTAAATCTTGTAAAATCTGAATAAAATATCCAACAATACATATATATATCTTACTATTATGATGTCTATAATCCATCTAGATTCATTATACCTAATATCTAAAATAATATCCTATAAATATTAATTAACAATTTTCACTAATGGCATTCGACACTGGGAGTAATTATCATATCAACAATTTTACCTTTAACCCATTTACGCCCATTGTAATAATATTCATCATCTTAAAAAACCTGTTTATTAGTCATCTAAGTCTAGTAGTTCCTTCCATAAACTAACAATGACCATTATTCGTTTGTTATCATCAATAAATTAACCAAAACCAAAATTTTGTTTGTTAATTGCATGTATAACTTTAATGTCATTGATTTACAATCCATTTTTTGATATCTCAAATCCTTGTTATTCTTGACAAAACATGTAGCGTGCAAAGTAAAACTAGACGTATCGCACTAAATTTATAGTCATACAACAACAAATTTTAGTCAAATTATATTTGGTGATATTAACAAGAGAATACGGCCAATATTATGTACTTGAAAGAAAACTTTTGCAACAGTGTTTCTTAAATTATTATTTTACCATAGCAGGCAAGCGAGGTGCAAAATAATATGTAGTATTTTATCCCACCTGAAGATTACTACTACAAAAATTGTTGAAGTATGTATATAGAAACCAAGATGAAAAAAAAACTCCTCAGCAAAGTAACATTTGGACACAAATGGATTAAAAATAAATAACAGTAGGTAAAAGTAAGCATTTGCTTTAACTATATCTAAACTTATTTTGCTAACAAAGGAGAGATATAAAGGGTAACTTAACTATACTTATTTAACATTCTATTAATTCAATAACTTAATAAAAAAACATTTTGGCACAAAATACCAAAATTATAAAATATAAATTATCATTTTCATGATATAATTATTTCAATATAAAAAGCTCTCGAGCAACCCTATACATTATAGGATATGTGACTTAACTAGTATTACAAAACAAAATTTTACTATCTCACAAATAGATTTAAACATTATATTCTGCATGCATGCATAGTAAGTACCTCAAATATAGGTACAAGAAGTAATCTCCAACTTCTTTATATTTTGTATGTCTTTCGTGGATAAACCAACAGATCACAATAAAAAACTTACTTATACTTTCACTTGCCATAAGAGCTTGTAAGTAGTTCCTCGGTCTATTAGACCCGACCACGCCATTAGTTTTGTTTTTGAACTTGTTACAGCACAAACATCGATATGAATTACATGGGACTATATGGGCTCCTTCATAAATATGCGTACCATAAACAAAGCATGTGTCTCAATAATTGAACTCTGATAACCGAGTAAGGGCAACAGAGACCTTTTCTTTAACTTAGGGTACATTGAAGTGTATCTTTTTTTATTTGTACTTTTCTAACACAAAATCAGCTTATAAATTGTAAATATTATAGCATTTATCGCAACTTGATAATATATAAAATAATCTATGGTTCTAAAAATCTCTTAACCAGAAACGTAAACTTTCATTTCATAATCAAACTGTTATTAATATTACAGAACTCATTATATATTTCATAGTCAATGATTCTGATTACCAATTAAAAAATTACTGTCTTACCAGTGACAATAAAGTTTCAGTAGTTATCTACTAGTGCAATATTACACCACTTAACGTATATCCAAGTTATTAACTAGGAACTATTTGCATACATTTTTCAGATAAGATTTATCTATAAAAATACACTTCAAGCTGAAAAAAACTTGAATAAATTTAGGAGTTAATAAGTGTATATACTAAAACTAAATATAACCAATATATCTATAATATCACTCATCTTGTTGAATTTACTTCACACAGCGTCGGCAGTTTCACAGCACCAACAAAGATGCCACAAATACAATGCACCATTTCCATAAGTCATATAGACCGCACAATATGCAGAAGAGTACACAAATTATGATATAGCATGGAAGTTATGGAACTAACTCAGGTGTGGACGAGTACCCATATATATATTATAATATAGTATATAGATATAACATTGATGTACTAACATTTCGGTCTTATGTGTATACTTTTATTAAAAATGTAATCCAATATTTTATTCTATTTCTACCATACACAAGTCACATTGTTTATTTTCACACATAAAACAAACACTATCACTTTCAACCACATCATTTTTATACTTTAACAAATATCTATTGTTCAATATTAAAATACAATAGATTACAATTCACCATTACCAATTAATGAATAAAGTTCTCGAAATACTGTTCCAATGAAGATTCTAAATTTCATGCATAACCAATTGCATATAGTATATAGGCACAATACTGGCTTCTATGTATATGGTTATAAAAATTCAAATTTATACTTTTTTATATTTTTGATCAAGCAAAAGCTATCATATCAGTCTCATTCACTGCCAAAATTTTAACTAATATTTATTTCAGCAATAGTATTTTTTTTCTGCTCGAAAAGGCACAATCACTACCCATGTCATTATCTAATATCTCAATTGACAATGAACCTAAGGCACATATTTGTAGAATAATAAATGAAAATTAATTCCTTTGACCATGACTGGTCCACATATGTTCTTTGAATGTCTCTCGCATAGTGAATGACCTTGGACAAAGGTAGCAACAAAGTCGATTGGTCAAGTCAGAGTGCATTAATCTAACATGATATTTTAAAGCTGACTGATTGGAATACTTCATTCCACAATGAGGGCAATCGCCGCAAATAGCTGCGTGGTTTGATTGCTGATGTGCCAAACCTTGAGATGTTGAAGCTCCACCGGCTATCATGGGAACAGTGGACATTCCGGCAAGTAGAAGAAGAGCTTGAGATTGCTCTTGTGAGTATGTGCTGTCAGAATCCGTACCATCCTGATGTTCTGACAATAACACTTCTGGTTCATATTCCACATCAGATTTAGGTGATTGTTTTTCAGACTTTACAGCATTATCTTCTGTTGTTTTGACAGGACTTTGCGATGAAGCATTGGTGAAGGTGACTGCATCTGGAAGATCCTTGGACAATCTGGTTGTGTGGACATCCACCATGATATTTGACATTTTCTTTACTGTTGTATTGTTGGCACTGACTTCACTTTTGGATGGATTGATCCCTGTGGGATTAAATTAAATTTATTTTAACATGAACTTTAACACTATTACCTTAGGGAGTAGTTTGTTATGAAAAAGCAACCAACCTGACAGTAGGGACCTGGCAAGCATACTATTTTCATAATCAGGAAGACTATCATCATTATCTGAGGCTATGTTTAGTGATAAAGCAGGTGAATTGTTGTCATCATTTCTTTCAGTTTTGATTGTAATCGGAATGTTGTCTCCTTGAGCACTGGGCTGAAAAATATGCACTATTAAAATTTCATAAGAACTTTTGTTTGTAACAGTAAACAAAAAGTGGTACAAATTCTACTAAGCCTTAATATTATTATAAATGAAATTTGGTATACAGAGGCTAGTCCCAAGAAAGAACATAGACTACTTTTTATCATGATAACCACACGGAGCCATGGGTGAAAGCTGTTAATATACATGTGACAGTAGAAAGATCCAAATTAGTATTTTACCATTTTTCTGTATTGAGATTACTTTAAGTTACACATAATAACAGGACATAGGAAGTACATTTAACAGATGTACAGATGAAATACATAACTTCTACATGTCTATGTACAGTATTCTAGAGTAGATAGATATCACATCATGAAAGTAAACAAATCAAATTTTTATTCAATAAAAAACTTGATGGTTAACATCCAGTTAATCAAGTACTTTTTTCATTTTTCATTGACAATTGAATATCAGTTCAATTATTTATTTTGTTAATTTGATATAAATGTAATCTTAAGATAAAATAAAAATAAGTTAATTATTACATAATTTCACACAAAAGTTTATTGAGATTGTGTAACAGTGACCACTTAGATTAAATGGAGTGTATGAGAAATTAGCTAATAATAAACTCTTATTTCATGATAAGCCACTTTGTCAAAACTAATATCATAAAGTATATTTTGTTTGACTACTAGTAATTATGATGTTGTCCGAATCTTTAATCTTAATGTGCAAAAAACACAGTACCTGCTGTATTGGAGCTGAACTTTTGCCATTGGTGGTTATATTTGCAGGTTCACTCTTTCCATCATTCTTCTTGTCTACATTATTTTCTGTTAAGAACACTGAGTTATCTAATTTAGTAGATTGCTGTGTAAAATTATTTCTATTGTAAATATCACATGTCTCTATAACTTTGCTTTTTTTGGGATTATCCCCAATAGTTACATCACTAGGTTTGTCTGAAGTACTACTACGTCGTTTCTTTAGAGCTGGTAGTTTTGAATCCTTTTGATTGCCACCGAAATTTTGTTTTGATGATATAGTCAACTGTGTGTATAACTTGTTTGATGTATTAGGTGATGAAAAGATTTCCTTCTGAAAATTGAAAAATAATCAATTTAGGACCAGTATTGAGGATGACAGCTTAGCCTTCAATAGTACAATTTATATATTGAAGTGTCAGTTGGTTCATTTCTAAATGCTACAGATTAGGACATGTTATATAAGCATATACACTATAGGTTTTACTACATTTATGCTGTCATATTTTGTTGGTAAGTGGAGACCAGAGACTCAATAATGAAGAAGCATCTCACTGAGCTGCCATAGCGTGGGTCACCGGCTGAATTGTCTGTATTCACCATGAGGATAGTGACCTCTTGGATTCTACTCATGCTTTCCATCAGGTAGAGTAGTCACTTTATAGACTCAATCAAAAAAACACATCCAAAGAACATGGCTATAGTTCCCTCACTAAACTAATTCAAGAACAGGCTTGACAAACTTCAAATCTCAAACCTGTCTGAACTACAAACAGCAGCTTTTTTGCTACTAGTCTTGTACCGAATAATAATAATATGATAGCAGTATATTAAATATTAATTATTTCTTACCTGTTGAGTTACACCAGTTAATCCCTTCACTTGAAGCAATGCTGCTGTGTGAAGAAACGAGGACAGCTTGCTTTCTTCAATGAAGACTTCTCCCTGATACATATATGACAACAGGCTGACGATATCATCTGACGATACATCCTTCAAAATTATAACTGGATGTTGACAAGGATTTTCCTACAATAAGAAAAGGCATAAATATTGTAAAAGTTCCACTAAACTTTGTAATTGTTGTACTATTGAAATGAAGATAGAGAATGACAATAATATTTACATAACCTTAGCTACTGTTGACATGTGTATTACTGTGTAAAAATTAATTGTGTCATGTTTTATAAATAATAGGTCATAAATTTATAAAATTAAAATGATACAATTGATAAATAACATAACAAGGTCAAATCTAGGATCTATCTATTTGTAAATAGGGTCAAAAGAAAAGGAAAAGTATCAGTAACTATGAGTACTATGTGTAACATATTCTTGGTTTAAATATGAAGGTTATTAATGTCCTAAGTCATTCACCTTGAACACATTCCTGAAGTACGGGCTGCACGCTGACAATATAACTTTATGGGCCTTGATATTTTTGCCTTCGCAGGTAAGCGTTACATCGACCAAATCTTCTGAACATTTCAATGAATCTAAAGCACTCACTATGTTTGACTGGAAATTATTCCAACGTAAACAGAATTGATCGGCCATCCCTACAGTTTCTGTTGATTATTCTGCAAAACAAAATTATTTATGCTGACTTATAGCTTTGACAAGTGACAATATAAAAGAAAACTAAACGATTTCATTTAAATTGTCATTTTACAGATGAAATGTTGAATAAAATTACACTGACCTGTAGAAGATAGCTCATTACAGTAAAAGAAAACATGAGCTTTAGTTAATTTTTTACACTCAATAGAAACAAAATCTTTCTAAAAATGCAATAATCGACCTCGACCTTTTTCTTTCACTTTCTTGCAAAACGGTATTTAAAAAGTATAACCCCATAGAACTGTAATCTATGGAAATAGAGAATTGCACGTGGGTAAGGACCAATCGACTAAATTAAAACTAAGTTTTATTTACGTACATGGGATTCACAATTAAATACATGTATAAAAGTCAAGCAAATGATAAGTGAAATCTTAAGTACTAGGCATGCCTTTTAAGTTCTGTCGTTTACATATTTCTCGGCAATTTTGAATTTGGAACTGTTCTTTATTCGAATGTGTTTTAAATTTCGAATCTCAAAACAGTTGAAAGTGTTAAGATTAATGCTATTGTTGAGTTACAGCGTCGATTGGAATCTGTCAGGTTACGTACGAAAATGAATCTTGCTAAAGGTCAAGCACCTTTATATAAAAATAGCAGCACTAAATGGGGAATTTTTTCGACAGTTTGTCACAACAAAACACATTGCAACAATTGCTGCAATAATGCTGTATAGCCCCGCGATATTGTCAATATATTTCATTATAGTTCCAAGTATTTAATGTCTAGCCGGCTATATTGCAAATGATTTATCCCGCTTGCTTAAAGTTGCGAATATACTGAGCTATATTGGTCAAGAAAAATAGCGAATAAGATGCAATTTTTATAACCCGTTTAAGTCTTAAGAAAAATATTCGTGCAATAAAATTCTACAACTTTAGAAGAGGCCTGACACGCTTCAGTGTTTTGAAGAGCTAACTTCTGTGTTTAGTGATGGAGCCCCATGTCTGCGGACTATCGAACGCTGGTATTTAAAATTCCAGCGTAGACATACTCGTCTTAGTGACAAATCTCGCAAAGGACGCCCAAAATCCACCTTCACTGAAGATAACATAACTGCTAAGATAACTAATTCTCGAATATCGTCACGTGACGTGTCGAGAGATAGAGGCTCTATTAGGCATCTCAGGGACAACCATTCAAAAGATCTTGCATGAAGCGCTTGGTGTGAGAAAGCTAGTTTGCCGCTGGATACCGCATCACAAGGCTGCCCGCGTCAGATGGTGTGAGAAAACTCTGCAAAGGTGCAACCGAGGAGAGTCAAATCACGTCTACAACATCATCAGTGGTGACGACTCTTGGATCTAAGATGGTGGCCACGTTCGTTGAAAAAACCGGCCATGTTGCGACTATTGCATTTGAAGATCGTAGAACGGTTATCGCTGAGTGGTATACCAGTTTGTTTACTACAAGTCATCGCCGAACTTTGAAAATCTACGTCAAAGTGACGCATCATCCTGCACCACGACACCGCAAGCTCACACAGCGCTCGTCAAACGATTGAGCATTTGAAGCAGGAAAAAATAGAAATTCTTGACCATCCTCCATACAGTCCTGACCTAAGCCCTAACGATTTCTTTACATTTTCTAAAATTAAGAAAAGTCTTCGTGGTGAAAGGTTCTAGTCCGGTAAAGAAGCAATCGACGCTTTCAAGTCAGCCATTTTGAACACCCCCACTTTAGAGTGGAAATCACGTTATAATAACTAGTTTTAGCGAATGGAAAAGTGTATTAAGCTACGTGGTAAATACTTTGAAAAACAATAAAAAGTACTAATTTTATAGGTAAAGACCTATTATATAACACTTTTATTTCGTTTTCACTGAATTGGTATGTTATTTTAAGGTAATCCTGCCTATATATGGAACATGCAAACTAATTCAATTCTGCATTTTCATTCATTATCAGGTTCATTTTATCCTCCTGTGACGTGTTTTGTGTTGATTACTCTCTTGAATTTCTTTTTAAAGCTTAATGTGAATTGTTTCGTACTTAGAATTCAGTATAACGTTTTTGAAGGTTTACTAAGATTTTAGATTTATTTAAATGGGCGTTACTCTTTATGCATTATGACCCATATGGGCTATATGACAAAGTTATAAGTGGGTAATTTCTGAGATTCATTCAAAATAATACCCCAAGTTATGTAGGGGGAGGTGGGGCAGAATGATGCAAGGGGCACATAGACACACAAGCATTATTTCATAATCTATTAAATGCATTCCAATGGAGCCATCTTTAAAACATTCCTGGTAACGTAAGAACTCATCCATTGTGGCGCCACACTCAGCCAATAAGCTGGTGCTGTTGGACAGTAGGTAACGTGTTTTGCGTGATGACGAGTAAAAATGTAAAAGTGTTTCTAAGATCTTGTAAACCATCTGGATAATATTTATATAATCCAAAGGTAAGTTGAACTATTATGTAATAAGATTTTTGTACACTTTTCTCAATAAATAAGTTAGTTTTATTTATATAACTTGCATTATGAAAAAAATCATTTGGGGCAGTTAGATACAACAAAGTGCGGGGCACAATGAAGCGCATCAAGGTGCCCCGAAACTGTATCAAAGGGTTCATCACCACGGTTCATAAAATTATATTAATATTATTGTAGGTATTCTTTGCACACGTACGAACCAAAGACTGAAAGACGAAATTTAATGAGGAGAACATCAAGTGTGCCGTATCTGATGTAACTTCGAGCCTAATAACCAATTGAAAAGCAGCTGACAAGTATGGAATCAAACTTTCAACTCTGCGAAATCATGTTTAAAAGTTTTGAAAAGCCTATCAGGAAAATCAAACGTCATCTTTTTATTTGTGTGGATTGAAGTATACCATTGCTCAAGTATTTATTACCCAGCAAGAGAAAGATTTTTCATAATATTTGTTGACTTGTATTAGATGCATCTTGGGTTATCTCTGAAGTAACTAACTTTTAACGTTGGCCTATAAGTACGCAGAATATTGGGGATGCAAATAATCAGAATTAGAAAAAATTAGAAGGCCGATAAAGGTGGGGCAGCAGGATTCAGAAACTGGAACAAGGAAGTCAACCTATGAAAGTCTGAAAACACAAGCGCCGCAAGAAGTTTTGCATTTAATAACACTAAAGTAAAGTCCATTGATAATTTTCAGCGTGTAATGGTATGATATATATTTACACCTGATCGTATAGTCAATTTGGTTGAAACAGGTATTAATGCAGTTTTGCCAATGTCTAAAGTTTTGGCTGAAAAGACACAAAGACAAGTAGGACGAATTATTTCAGGTGAACGTGGATAACTTGTAAATGGGGCTCCCGAAGTACGGCTAATTTGTTCATTCAAGTTCTTCAACACATTCAACGCCATACATCGTTCACCAAAGATAACCCAATTATAATTATTTGTGACAACCAAGAGTCACAAGTGTGTGAAGCTGTCAACTATTGTCGTGATAGTGGGATATATAACAACTACTTTGTACACTAATTACGGTCTCTCCATTATAAAAATTACATTTATCATGAAAGTGTGTATAATTTAACTAAAATGTATACGATTTCTATTCTGTATTAAAGTGCCCCTCGTGGTGTATTACATCCAAGTGCCCCATGGGTGGATACAAAAGTCATTTTTCACAGAAAATGTAATATTCGCTTTCTTTCTCATTCTAAACAATTTTTTTCCTTGATATTATAAAATTTATGTAATTAGCTAAATAACGTTAGGAAAATTGATTGAAACTAAATGGTTTATTCACATGTTATTCGACTTTCAATTTTTGTGAATCAATCTGCCCCACTTCCCCCTACCCCTTGTGTAAAAGTCTCGAGCTCAAGGTGCAAGTTTAAAAAAAAACGTCCTCGATACTACTGTTGATACCTTTTTTGTATCTGATCTCTAATTATTATAATTAGTTTTTTGGTTTTCCATAATATTACAAATCCTATGTTTATTCTTGATTGTCATGCCAACATTTAAAAACTAGAAGTGCAGTCTTTTCAGAACTAGACCCCGTAAAAAATAAAAAATAAGCTTAATATCTTTATATACATTGGATTTTGTTTATGTTTCTATCCATTGAGAAAGTACATTTATCAAATCGAATCAGTGCTGCGTTAAAAATGTTTTTCTATGCATAATCGATCGCCTCCCTACTACTGTCATTCATTCAACTCATATCATTCAAAAGCCGTCAAAAGGTACTAATCAATTCAAGTTCTGAATTGTTTGATGAAAGAAGTTGCGGTTTTGTGAAAACAAAAGTCAACAGTTTCTTTGTTCTTACTAACATTTCGTCGCAAAAGGAGTGTAGTCTTTTGAACAGTAAGTTATTAAAGTATAATAATGGCAAATGATCCTGAGAGATTCGATACAATGCTATTAGCAATGGCACAACAGCATGAAGGCGGTGTAAAAGACGTAAGACAATATTTTATTATATCTAAATTAAAATTACTTCTTATTATGGCAGACTGTTTTTGTTATTAATATTTTACAAAAAGTTCTTATTGATTAACTTTCAGCATTGTGAAGAAATTTCTCGATTGTTCTATGGGGTTCCGACGCGCATTATTGATCACATGCGGCACAATAATAATGTTTGCTAGGTTACCACAGCCTTCTACAAACAAAACATTCTTCATTAAAAAAATTAGAATTAAAATAATCTCTTTTATATAGGATGTAGTAACAAATGGATACTAAATTACTATTCTAATAAGAAAGATCTATCTGAAGTTCAATGTGATCATAATGTACTAAGATATTTGCTCTGCATTATTTCAGTTGCTGAACACAATAGTCAGTTTTCTTGCAAGAAAAACAGATTTCTTCACTGGAGGTGGAGATGGAGTTTGGGAGAAAGTAAGTATAATAAATGTACTATCTAGCTATGATGACTTTGCTTGATTAAGTTTAATAGTATGTTCTAGAATGTTTTATTGATGATCTTTGAACTGTTTTGAGATACTATAGAGTTATTATAAAGAGTCTTTGAGTCCATGAATGTTAATAATGAATAGAAAAATTTAAGTTCCTGGATAATTCATCGGAACTCTCTTATTTTTCTTACATAGCTGTTTTGTTTTTAATTTCTAGGTGGTTAAGGAAACCTTTTACACTCATGCAAAAAAAGCTCAAGAGGAAACAGATAGAATTAAGAAGGAAAAGAGTGAAGCTGAAAAGAGATTGAAGGATATTCAACAAAAGAAAGAGCAAGAAAGAATGCAACAGGATTTCACACCTGCCACTGTTACTGAAGTTTCAGAACAAGAAGCTGTTAAAATACAAGAAGATATTGAACAAGAGAAGAAAACCAGTAAGTAAAACCATATAGCCTTTAGTAGTCTGTGGTTGGACAAAGGTGATCAGACAGGGTTATATTGGGTTTGTATGAAGTTTTCCTTCTCTATGCAGTGATGAAGTCCTGTGTAATTTGCTTCCTTAAACACCTTTTATGTCACCTATGGAATGAATAGGGGTGGTGACACTGTATTCTCTATCATCTTCCTTTATTATTCCAAAAATTCTTTTGGGTAGGCTATTAGTTCAACCAGTCTTACCTGAATATTAGTTTTTGCCAGTATATTTCAGGGCCTTGACTTCTCAATAAGCATAGATTTTCATGACAAACGAGATTGATGGCTTATAATCTTTTGTGAGGCACGGGTGTAAATTACCTTCAAACTAACAATTATTCTGTTTTGAAAAGACGGCATGATTTGCCATTGAAAGCCTTAACAGTTTAAACTACCCCTGACAAAATACTTGGTAAAATACACATGACTGAAAAATACTTGGTAGTACAAGTTAAAAGTTCTCTGAGCATGTGTTCTGTCTATTTTGCTTACATACTTACTTTGCCATAATAGCCACTCCTGTTTGAATTTCCAATGATTTTTAACATGAAAACTAATTAGTTGATGAAAATAAATTTTGGTGGTGTCCATGTCAATTATTTTTTATCGCAAATTGAAGTTTGTTATCCATTACTAAGTAAGTGATAATCTATATTGATCATCAACCCCGTTGGATGTTTTTAAGCTCCCGAAAGACTCCCTAAGCTTCACGACTGTTGTCTTATGATAAAATCCGGGACTGACTCATGCCAACGGTATCATGATACTAATGGTCACCCATCCAGGTACTGACCGCGCCAAAATTGCTTACCCTTTGAGCACTTCAGATTGATACATTCTTCACTACAATATTTTGTAGAACTGCGCAAGTAGAGACCGTAATATGACGTTTCGAACATACTTAAAAAGGTCCACTTGAAATAAATGCTTATTTTTTTTTATAAATTGCACTTAACTTCCTTGTTACTGGCCGAGAAATATAACTATATAAAAAAAATTGCCTAGAAACTGAAGTTGGAAGTGGTGATGGTAGTGCTGCTGAAGCAAAAGCTGCTGAACCGGATGAAGACGAAGATCCTAAAGAGAAAAATAAAATAAAGCCCAACTCTGGGAATGGATGCGATCTTGAAAACTATAGGTGGACACAGACTCTGGAAGAAGTTGAGGTGAGTAGTATTTATGATTGATTTTATTTCATGTTTTGTACCTAAATATTCAGATTTCATTAGAAATTGGATTAAATTAAAATTAGAACTTCAAACATTTTACGAAAATTGACATTTATACTGTGGAGGAATGGGTAGCGTGTTCCTCCTACAGAAACGGAGGATCCTCCAATCAAGCGAGGTGATCGTGCCTGTGGGCCACTGCCCAACAGTTGACTGTATATGCTAATCAGCACCAGACTTTCTCTATTGAGATTCATTATTAGTAGTAACGTATAGCTCATTCCATGTTTTTCTTGGTGGTACAGTGTTTCTTCGCTAGATGGCGCTGTTGTATGTTTTCGTCGCGCTGTATGTGGAAGTCGCCACATATACTTATTATACACTAGCTTTTGCTAGCGGCCTGCGTGTTATTCTGATATATATATATTTTTAATTTAAGCCTACCAAAGTGTCTCCGCTTAGCCTGATGTAAATCATGAGTAGAATCCAGTAGTAGGTCCCCATCCTTATTGTGAGTGCATACAATGCAGCATGGTGACCCACACCATAGCCCTTTTTTAAATTATGTTTTACCTGTAATATCTTCAAAAATATTATTTTAAATTAGATACTGTACAGGGCCATATTAATCTATATTAAATGCACAATGTATTTAAGGTACTTAATTGGATAAGGATTAATACTGTATTGCTTAAAATCGCTTCGTAAATAAGCCATTATTTCTCGTAAAAAGTAAGAAATAAAAAAATGGTTATTGTGGGTTATCCCTAAGAGATAGACATACCATCGCGGACTTTTTTTTAAACCTTTTTAAGGTGTACGATACTGTAGTACATTATTTTGATCTATCTCGTAGAGTACAGCCAGCGTTTGCAACGTAAGCATAAAAAAATGGTTTATTTACGACATCACATTAGAAACCTCTAAAATTATCAATGTTTCTCTACTAAGTTATGCATGAATTATACATATAAAACTTCCTCTTGAATCACTCTATCTATTAAAGATAACGGCATCAAAATCCATTGCGTAGATTTAAAGATCTAAACATTTATAGGGACAGACAGAGCGGAAGCGACTATGTTTTATACTATGTAGTAGTGATGAGGACACCAGTAGTCGTAATTAAAACATAAAACGGATACTAATACAATTTTTAATACTGTCTGAAGCATTTTCTACATTGTCAGAGAAAAAAAAAACAACAACTAATTAATAAACAGTCATTTAATTATGACTTCGTCAACTTTTTGTAAAAAGGGGTACAAAGTTTTCTCCGCACGTATTAATATGTAGATTGTGATTAGTTTCATTTCGCGTTGTCCTTGTTTAACAACTCCATCTATTCTTTCAAGTAGCTGTAGTGTTGCTGTGTTACAGTACCAACCAAGTGTTACTGAACGAGTAGTATCTATACTACTCTTCCAGCACCTAAATTCGTAATTTATGTTGCAATTAATGTTAAGAAAAACGCATGCAAACTCGAAAATTCCCGTTTTCCCAAACAAAAGATTAATCTCTATTGATTTTTCACTCCAGAAAACCCTCAGATATCAAATTTTAGCGAAATCGTTAGAGCCCTTTCCGAGATCACAAATATATACATATAATTATAAATAAACATACAAGAATAACTCGTTTAAAGATATTAGACTAATATTAATTTTATTGACAAGAAATTTATAGTCGTGTCTTTCGAAGGCCAACATATAAGTAGTTCCTTACTATTGTATATTTCTACTAATTGCATTTATAATAAAACCTTTACTCATTGCTATGAAAATTAATCGCTAGAATGATTGAATACTTCTTTTTAATACTATGGGAAAACATGTTTAGTAAGATGTTGGTCTATAAAGCCAAGTTTATGCATAATTCAAGTTATGTGAAATAAATAAATATTAGATACATACGAGTATGTTTGTCAGTAAAAGTTATAATAACACGAAACTAGTACGATCTTTTTAGGCTTGTTGACTATTATATTATGTATGCCAAGAACTTAAATAAATAAATATTTTGGACATCTGACACACAACATTATCTAGTCCCAAGCTAAGCAGAGCTTGTGTTATGGGTACTAGATAACAGATTAATAAAAGATTAAAGATTTTTGTAAATACATACTTAATATACATACAAAACACCCAGAACAAATATTTGTGAATCACACAAATAATATTTGGTCCGACCCGGGAATCGAACCTGAGACCTCTTGATCAGCAGCCGCATACGCTAACCACTAGACCAACGAGGCGGTCATACACTTTACTCCATATATTTCATAACACTCAATTTTTTAATGTTATAAATGTAATCTCTCTCTAAACAACTTAACAAGTCGATAAATATGCGATTTGTAAAACTGAAACGATTAATCGTAACCTTCTCTACGAATAAAATACAAAATTAACAAATATAAACAACAGAATGAAACGGTTTTAGGACGTCTTGCAGAAATGAATCGGCAAACAATTTTTAGGGAATTTTTAAAAATTGAAACTAAAATATGTCCCTTTATATGCTTTTAATGTAGTAGTATAGATTATTAGTTATATAAAAATTATTCAACTTAAATCAGAATTGTTTCACGAACGAACGTTCGGAATTCGGTTTGCTTCCACTAGCGCGTGGCTGCGTTCTCTATTCACGGAACATCATTTTCACCCGTCAAAATTACTTTCTTAGAATATTCATACTTATCTTCTAGGCAAATAAGGTAGGTAATATGCACATTTTTTTCAAATTAAAAAGTCTTTTGAATTTACTTAAGACAGAACAGGATGAAAAAATTATCGATTTCTCATTCTTTTTAGGGTTCCTTAGTTCATGACTCGAAACCCAAACCTTTAGTGTTAGAAAGATGAAACTTTGTATAAATATGTGTTTATTATTTGTGTATTTATTACGCCGACAAAGTGCTCGAATAAAATCTTTTTTTTTATTTGGGATACCTCCTCTACAGGAAAATTGGGGATGATATTTATTCTCGCGTCTATCCCATTATGTGGGGTATCATAAGAGTAAGGTAAGGTATAGGTAGACCAAGACGATTTTTCGATTTAGGTATCCGTTTGCGAGTTATCAAACTTTAAATTTTTTTTGTAAAAACAGGGTAAGACCCCTCTAAAAGCTAAACGGAGGGCTCGAAAAATCTGAAAAAAAAATCATGATGGTAGTCCATATATTAAACTTTAAAGGAAAACTGTAGTGGCTTGGTTAATTTTTTTAGTTCAGGAGTTATAGGGGCCTAACTTGTAAATTGCACTCAATAGGAAAAGTTCGTACAAAAATATTTTTTTTTTTGGACATCTTACACAACATTGTCTAAAATAAATACTGGGTACTTGAAAATACATCGATTGGTCCATTTGTCTTTTTTAAATGCGAAGAAACAGATCTGAGATGAGTGAAAGTTTCAACTCTTGAGACGATACGTTTATAATACCAGTGCAAAAACAGATGGTCCCACGATACAACACTCTCTCTGAAATATACCTATTATGTGTAGTGAAACTCCAAACACAAAATGTCGAAGTTAATCTAGTCCAAGGTAGACCTTGAATTAACTCTGACGTGAAGGAAAATAACGCCGGCATGTCCACATTGAATGATGAAGCTAAGAGACTGAAGGTCAAGGTCATTTAGTAGCGTCTTGAATGTCAGACAATATAATAGACCATGTTCCTTAAATAGTCCAATGCTGAACAGAGACCAGTGCTTACACATAAGTTTTAACCTAACTCCTACCTTGTATTTGCAGTGTTGTTAACTAGCGCAGTTTGCTCGCATTAGAGAGGCAGACTTGTGACATGTTCTCGTTAGAGACAATGATGAAATAAAAAATATAACTCAGAAATGTATATTTATTTCGTTTATTATCACAGTTCTTAGACAACAAATGAATTAATAAAATTCACTTATTCTTTTGCCACCTCGGTGTTATAAATCGTTTTTATAACAACGGCAAGGCAGGTAACAATTTGTCTAGGTAACACTACCAAAGATGCAGATTTTCATGTACAAATTACGAAAATTTGCAAGTTTTCCATTTTCAAACCTAAACACAGTAAATAGTAATACTTATAATAAAATTAATCAAGTTATAATTTAATCTGTAATATGTAGTAATAAACTAGTTTAACTTATGAGGCTAATAAGAATACATATTAGAGGAAACAGATTTAGCCTTTGTGTTATTTAATGAAAATCACAGCTACAAAGCTTTTAAGTAATTAAAAATAAATAAGAGTTTAACTTAGATTGTTCTAAATTAGTGTTAGGCACTGGGTATGTAAAATATTGCACTATTATATTACTTTTAATGTTTTTGAACAGACAGTATTTTCTTTACAATTTAACAATAACAAAATTGGTCTTTTCTTACACGAAAACGTAATATGGTACTACTTATAATGAAGTTAGAAGTATTGGTATATTATTGATATTTTTATATGCAGGACGTCTTCATTTTCATATTTTTCTAAGAATACTTGTAGATGCCGGTCTCTTTACGCATCCGCACTGTAAAAATATTAATGTGTTAGTATTCATTAAAGAAAAAAACAGTTTTTTTCCTACATAATCTAAGTGATGAGATCATCGATCCGAATCATTATTATAGGTAATTTTAGCCAGATCATAGATTAAAATAAAATTTGATCGTTTATGTATCATACTCAATCATTACAAAAAATATTTTTAGTGATTTTTATTAGTCAAAAGTTTTTGAGCGGATAACACTCACAATAATGTTACAAATCGACTTAATTAATGTTAATTGCGCCCGGCGGTTCGTCGATTAATTCCTTATTCCTCGGGTTTTTATTATATTTTTAGAGAAATAGGAAACTAAGACATAGGCTAGTCCAAGATATTCCATTCCAAATGGATTAAAATGGATTAAACTTGGTATGGTGAAGAAATTAGTACCACGCTCTCAATATTTCGCCATTATGAATTTAGTGTGATGGATATACCGGAACATAATTCTATTTTTGAGTTTTATTTAATTATGTAATAACTAAAATGAATAACATTACTAATTAAAAAACAAGTGAATACCTACTTTCAACAAAACAAATTGCTGCGAGTATGCATGCAGAGAACAAGATTGTCATTGATATTACAAGAACTGTTATCTGATGCGATTGATCACAGCAACATGATTTAGGTTCCTTGCCCGTGTGCTGTTTTGTGTAACCGTTCACCACTGTAAAGTGTGTCGAGCTGGCAATGGACTGTGTGTCATGTCCTGATCCCGAGTTTCGTTTAACACCGCTCCAAACGGTATCTAAACCATCGTGAGTCTCTTCAGGTATTGCAACTACGGCATGGCCCGACTTGCTCCCGTAACTTCCATATTTACTGTGGTAGTTTCCAACATCATCTTGCTCTGTATTTCTACCATGCATGCGGGCTAAATGGGCAGCGTTCAATAGGAGTGACCCTGATGATACACTCTGAAAGTAAATAATGCTTCATTGTATAATCTGTACATTTAACCTATGAATTACGCGTAAAAACTAATTTATGCTAATTAACGCGTAAAATAACAACAGTCTGATTACTAAGATGAATTTCATTCATTCCTAAATTGCTCTTTTAATAAAGCTATTGGAGTACCTAGTTACTCTTTTTATTCTCACCGCTCAGTTCATTAGGTTTCACTTTGAATGAACGTCAAATCATTATATTGTATTGTGTATGTACTAGAAACCTCATTACGTATATGTTACATTTGTTGTGATTGTTAAATGTATTATTAATTAATTTATTTTATCAATCCAATCGTTAGGTGAGCGCAAATTGCAACATTTATTTGTTCTACAAGGTTCCTTTCAAGTCACACGCGCATTTACCCAATCGTCACTAAGTGTTCTCTATGCAATAACTAAAATTCACACGATTTAAACAATTGCTCTTTAAAATAAAATAACTGAATATTGTAGACAGTTATTCAAACAGCGTAAAGAATAAATATAGAAATCCACTATATATTAAAATTCCTACAAAACTTATTTGATCATCAGTAAATCTGGAATTGATTTATATGCAGGGTGAACCAAAATTTCTTTTGGTAGCTGCAACGAGCAGCGACGGCGTGTTGGGGCGGAGAGGCTACGAAGCGCAACAGCGGCCAATGGGAATTCAGTACTATGGCGTCGTGTAGTGATAAACAACGTAACGTGCGTTCTGTGCACGCGAGTAATACCGCAACAACGATTCTTTTACTTTAGCCGCAACGAAAATTTGGCGCCCATTTTAACATACGGCATAAAAATGAAGCTCCATCGATTTAATTGATTAGAAAATAGAATATAGAAATAGAAAAGTCCCTAGAGGAATTAAAGGAAAATATTTGATAGGAAATGCAAAACATTTTTCGTAACACTTGTGAGGCCGTCATTGAAAATTTTGGCTGCAGGTTGCAGCAGTATCAAAATAGTCAAGGATTACATATGGATGATGTAATTAAAAAAAATCCCATTTATGTACTTTAACAATAGATAAACAGTTTTTATCTCTCATAACTAATTTCTTTTAAACCATAATTTAAAATGTAAACGAATTTTAGACAAACGAACACTGTAGAAGATAAGTTAAAAATCGTGACTGAGTTTCATACTTAAACTCAGCCTTCATGTAATTATAATAATCGAAATAAAAGTCATGTACCTAATGCGATTATACCGGAAATCTAATCATGACTGATATTTTTTTGTAAATGAAACTGTTAATCCTAACTTTTTGGAGATAGAAATTGAATTAAAACGTTTCTTATTTCGAGTCGTGACTTCGTGACTAGCGTTAGGAATGGCTTTAAAACTAGAGAAGTCACTTCAAACCTTATTATAACATCAATAATTTCAGCGTAAAAAGTATTTACAATGTTAAAACAAATACCGACCTGAGACTAACTGGGCACGGCCTTCTGATTCTAATAAGCATTGTGTAAAATATTATTTTTCTTATAACTTCTAAACATGTTATGAACTACATTCCTAGGAATATTCGCATGCAACGAAAAGTTCTATAATCTATAAGCAGTCGGAGAAATACGAAAAACCGGCGACTGTGTAAGCACCGCCGACTAATCGTTCTTCGTGTGCCAAAAACTGCCACTGTGTGCTCCGCCATATCAGTGTCCCCATATTTGTGTAAAATATGTTTTTTTAAATACATAAGTACATGTAAAATATATTTTATACCCAGATACAACATAGGATCGTGTGCTTATCACAAACGATAAAGGTGGGAATTGAACCCTAAATATCGTCAGAAGCAGATGAAATAAAAGGAAGTCAAAGGCAGTTCCTAAATTTTGTTCCTAAATTTATTCGTAAACATATTATTGTGCGTCAGTCTTGTAATAATGTCTGTTCAAATTAAGCAATCTTTTGGAATGCTGCATACCAACGCTCAAGTAGATCCTGTACCGAATAAAGCAATATCAACCAGTTTTTTGACCCCGTCAGGCTATTAAATTATCATACTCAATTGTAACACAAAAACACTTGATAAATGGTCACCAATTCCGAATAAATAATTACTAAATATACCATCATTAAGTGGACTGTATATGTTTAGTTTGTTATAGAATGACACGAGATGATGAAAACAAAATAAATAGCATAAATGTCGAGCGGTTCATCGATACACGACGTGATTGTTAACTTATAATTGAAGCGGAAACTTATATAGTAATGATTGTGACGCACGGTCTACAAGGTCGTCTTACGTGGGTACTGTGGTTGCTTGATGAGCCTTGGCTAGAGGCGGATCCACCACGAGAGCGCGCGTCGCCCATGCTGCTCCCGTTACCGCTGCTGCCGGATAACGACGGCCGTGGAATGTGCCATTCGTGTGATGAGATCTGGAATATTTTTTAGATCATTTTTAATTATTTTCACATTACTTAACAATAATTACAACAATAATGTTCATATCATATAAAAAAAGAATTGTCTGGATTTGTGTATTCTTAAAAAAAAGAAGTTTTATCTATTTTTCAAGTCAATTTTGTTACACATTTCATGTCAATAAAATTTAACTGTGTCTCAGTGGCAAGATATAGCTAGTTGAAAATTTAATTAAAAACGTTAGTAGATAGGTGAAATACTTTTAAAAAGTGTAACTATTTAGTTACAAATAGTGGACCGATAAGCCTATTTCAGCCTCGTCATAACTTTACGTTTACATACAACTCAGTAGTTGTTGAGAACTTAAACATACATTCGCTTCTGCCTGTATCACGGAAAAATACACAAAAGCATGTCTATTTCACGTTTTTAACAGTGCACTGCTGGACATAACCCTCTCCTTAGAAAGGAGGTTTTGACTTACTACGCTGACCAGACGTTACCAGAGTACCTAGTTACAATCTTGTAATCTATTTATATGTCTTTGGATATATATGAGTTATTTATTTATTTATTTATTGTTATTCTTTCTACCAAATTCAAGTTCTTTTATGTTCACCTTCAGAATATGTATAAGCCATTAATCGTATATTGTCCTGCCAAAAACTGAATTTATAAAAGAAACCATAAAATCCGAATAGTATTGAGACGGTACTCTGTACCTAGTTGTGGTTAAAAGGATAATCTTAATATTTTATGGTAATAACTTGTTTCACTAGTACCTACAATGTAAAATGTAGGTCATGTTGCTGTTAGTATGTCATCTTGTCTTTAAAATATTCAAATCGATAGCACGGCTTCAATAGATAGTTTCTAAAGTTTGATACCTATAGCTTTGGTTGACGGGCGATGATGTCTTGTACCGATTCAAGTATTATAATAAATCTATATGTAACTATAATATTAATATTACTTCATATTACAGTAAAATGACGATAGTCAGACGTCATTTTCCGCTTGTGTAGGTACAGTGTACATTGTTAATTACATGATACATCACATATTTGATTAAAACTGTATTAAACATTGTCAAACTATTGTCATATTTAAAAATTTTAATATACAATATTAAATGAGTAGTAAGCACAAAAAGTTACCTAGTAAAAATTCATATTTAAAAACTCTCAATTTTAATGCGAAAGACATAAACGCGTACAGTATATATTTTGCTTTTATAGTCTTCGTTTTATTTTTTTATTTTTACTAACTAAATAAGGATATTTCCTTTGTTATATAGATGAATATTACATGAAAAATAACTTTCCAACATACAAACTCTGTTTAGACCCGGTATACAAATTCTTGAAAAATTGCTTTATTCCTTCGTCGTTGAAAGAGTTGTATTGATCATCAAACAAAAGCATTGACATAAAAGTAACAGGTGTATATATACACATTTTGTAGTGTCGTTGTGTTGTGCAACCATGTCTAGGTGTAACTAAATGCGTACGGAAATCATTGCAGAACGCTTCCTTGTCGCGTCTCAAGAGATTAGTTTCATCTTACCTTTCAAACTTGATTTCTTTATGTAATCTGCATTTTTACGACTTCAATTGATTGAAAGTGAAGTTCTATGAGTAATCAGTGAGAGCTATAAAACTTTTCATTTTCAAAAACAACTGAAAGTGATTGTTTTTAAACGGGCCAGGCAACAGTCATTCAGTTTCATCAATTACGTTTTAGGTCAAGTTTTGTTCGGAGCCCGATCGATTTTGTCAGATACGCTGTTCAAGGTTCATGTTCTCTTTGCGGTCTCGTTTCGTCGGCCTCTGTTGCAATAAATCTTGGCTTTGCTTTCGGCTTCACGGTCCTCTTTGTTGCTCTGATAACATGATGGATAAGCATTTTAGGTAGTCAAATCTTAGTTTACTTTTTATTGCGCATAGGCAAGGTCGCTTCATTATTGTTTCTTTAACAATGGTTTGTTTGTGTTAGCAATATATTTCGTGATTAATCTGTCTAAAATTTGCCATTGGAATAAAGCTACAAGCAGCCCGATGGACAGCTGTGTGTTTGTTATAAGCTATACACAAGTTAGAGACTGTAGGCGATGTTGCAAAATATTTCGCTGAATGTAAAGAACCGGTTCCGGGGACTGCCTCATTGCTGTCGGTGTACTTACTGCAATATCTTGACAACATTCAACTTGCCCATACTTTCGCTCTTTTTGTGAGAATTAATTTTATTCACTGTGATAAGAATTAGTGGTGAGAACTCGGTCGATTCATTGAATTCTATTGTATTAATGCGCGTGGAAATTATATCTTACTCTAATGTTGTTGAAATTGACCAACCTAATATTATTATCAAAATTCATAACTTTGTGGTTGGATTAGTATTAAAACAAAGTTGTCCTCAGTGTGTCGATGATACAAATGATTGCATTTTAGAGTTACGCATATGAGCGCGTGAATCAGCATTTAATGACCACTAGCGCGTGATATTTAGTGTAGATACTAGATACGTTATTAACTATTGAGTGTATTTAGTGTGCGTTTGTCTAATCGTGCACGTGTGTCTCAACACGTGGTCATATAACAAGTAGCACACTATAGCCCACAGAGATGAGAATTACTGTTTTATATCTATGCTAATAACTTTGTAAATACAATCGTTTTGTTGTCGGATGCGGTAAGTACTTCGGATGACGCCATGTAATTAATTAATCCGCGTTTTGCTGTAAAATCATAGTTATTGTAAAAGCAACAACGATTCGGTTAGCATCTAGATGGCTAACCGTTTGTAGCATCGATATTATGAACGTTTTCGTGATTTGGAGGCTCACGTTAAGCACTCGGTCCCGGTCAATTGAATAATTAATTAAGGAGGCCCTTGGGCGGCGTAGCCACAACGTGTCTTACTAGTCCCCAACCCGCACTTGGCCAATGTGAGGATGTATGGCTTTAACCCTCTGAGAGGATGAAACCCGAGCCCAGCAGTGGGACGTTATGGGTTGCTAATTGAAAATTATAAAGAGGTTAAGTTTGTGACGGTGTAGAGGAATAGGAATCTCTGAAAATTGAATTCAGGGTGTACTGAAAAATAATTGAAGGTTCATTTACCAATAGAAAGCCACATTATTAGTGAGTGTCACAGGCTATATACCCCAAAAAATAATTATGGCGATATTTGACATACCTAGGTACTCGCTGCTATTATATATACATAGGTACTTTCTAACTCGTACTTTAAAGCATAAATAGCATCAAAATATTTCATTGATCGTTTTTAGGGTTCCGTTGCCAAATGGCAAAAACCGGAACCCTTATAGATTCCTTATGTCTGTCTTTCTGTCCGTCCGTATGTCACAGCCACTTTTCTCCGAAACTATTAGAGCTATACTATTGAAACTTAGTCAGTAGATGTATTCTGTGAACCGCATTAATATTTTTACACCAAAATAGAAAAAAGCAATACATTTTGAGTCCCCATACTTAGAACTGAAACTCAAAAATTTTTTTTTCGTCAAAACCATTAGTGTGGGGTATCTATGTATAGGTCTTCAAAAATGATATTGAGGTTTCTAAAATATATTTTTTCTAAACTGAATAGTTTGCGCGAGAGACACGTCTGTCCTGTAACTTATAAAATGAGAGAATGATAAAACTAAAAAAAATATATGATGTACAATTACCATGCAAACTTCCAACGAAAATTGGTTTGAACGAGATCTAGTTAGTAATTTTTTTTAATACGTCATAAATCATAAACTGCAATTTACATTTCTTTCAATCAAAACACTTATTAAAACGATTAATAAATCGATGAACGTTACAACGAACTACAAAAACTTTTATACGATGTTACTTGCTGCTACGGAACCCTTCATGGGCGAGTCCGACCCGCACTTGGCCAATTTTTTTTCTACCAAAGGTCTAAACCAAAACTAAATTAGAATGAAATTATTATAATTTTTTAAAGGTTAATGTAAACTCTTGTTGTAATATCGTTACTCTTTTGGTTATTCTTTTACGAAGTATTGTTTTATTTGCGTTTTGCTAAAGTACGACAATAATGTCTTTTGTAACACAGTAAATTTTATTTACATCACAGAATGCCGAATTTACTAACCTGACTGGCACTTTGCATGCATTCTATTAATATTATCCTATATAATATATACTCCAGAATTTAGCCTACTGACGTACACTATCGCTCATCCATCATTCAGACTTTAAGAAAATGGAAGAACATTTTCTTCAAGTCATCATTTTCTTTAGTGAGTTATTATTTTTTGTCACTGTCTTACCTATTAGTTTTGATGTTAAAGATATCAAATCAAGAATATCAATTAAAGATAAAAAAATCGCCTTCTTAATTTTTATAATAGCGCGTTAAATCACAAATACATTTAGGTCTTTGCAAGTTCACGTAAATAAATAGTTGTATAAGATTTGGGTTCATCTTGTTATTTTTATCGCGCCAATCTGAGTCTTTCATGCAATTACGGTATTGCCATACACATCTAAAGGCTCGTTAAGTCGAGAAACTTGAAATTAGGACGCAAACGTGGTTTGATGATAATTCTGTAAATTGATGTTGCCTGTGTTGTAAATTTAGTGATGGTCGTGTCATTACTCATTACATCTAAACAACACTGTAATTGAGGAATGATTAACGGTAACAAACCAGTTGACGCCATAACAACAGGTGCATAGTTGTGAAACATGTTCAGTACTAGACAATTTAGTTATGCAATAAGTAATCTTTTCGAATCAACAGTCAATGCGTGCACACGCTTCGTGCTTATAACGGCTCAATGTAATCGCGGAAATCATTAGACTTAACCCAACTTCGACTGTATACTGTTACACTACATCTCATGACAATCTCAGATGACAACAAAGTCATTATTCGTGACTCTAAAATATCTGTTACTTCACATAATATTACTACGATGTGATCCAGTTACTACTATGTAACACGGTTTTCTAACGGATTTGAATTACACCTAGTCGTAAAAACTAAACTCATTCTCTTCATAATAATATACTTAAAGATACCATGCTGAAATACTGCTCTGCAAAACATTGATCTGTTTGTAGCAGAAGTAACGCTGTTCAACTTTCATAATCGAAACAATAGTTACTACACTTACTATGATAATCAGTTAAAAGACTAACTAGACTGTTCCTCTTAAGAAGAGAAAGCGTACATTCCAGATGCATGGTTTCTTAGAATACTTTCGGTACTGCAAATGCCACAATGGATAACGGGTAACGGTCCTAAATTTCAATACTTTTAATTTCAGTATTTCTCTGCGGTTGAACTGGCTTGCTTAATACAATTATGAGAAATGCAATATTGATCTTTTGTTGGATTTGTAAATATTAATCATAATCAGTTTAAGCCCTTCAATTGTTCTTATCGTGTAAGGAGTCCAAAATGTAAAATTTGATCACGACAAAGGTTCTGTTATTGAGCAGCCAATTATCATATCTTAAACGGCCGCATGAAGACGATATAAGTTATTGTTCACGATGGTCACAAACATTGACGTGATGCTTATTGTTGTCCTTGAACTCAATAGCCTGTCTTTATGAAGCTAACGGTTATCGGGTCAATGCAAATGGCTATAGAAGCTGCAATACTGACACCTCTTGTCGTAAGAATGCTACATGTTTTGCATTAAATATGCAATGTGTATAAAAAGAAGTTATGATCATATTTTATAAAAAGACAAACCAATTTATTCTCTGTTACCCGTGTGTTGTAAATCGATGCAGCGGAAGGGTTTATTCCCGGGAATTCTCGAGCCGAGAATTCCCGGGAAATCGTTGGGCTTTGTTCCCGGGAAATCTAGCTCGAGAAAAGTCGAGAACTCGAGAAATCATGTACCTATATAGAATAGTACATTGTTCACCGAGGGAGGAAAGGAACCGATTACTAGCGAGGGAGCAGTTTGTGGCCCGAAGGCGCAGCCTAGGGCCACAATACTCCCGAGGTAGGAATGGGACTTTCACCCGAGTGCTACACAGTGCTTTATACTACACCTGTGAGGAACATTTAAAGTATTTATAAAATAAAATCAAAACGTAAGACACCATGTAAGACACAATTTAGCCACAGTATAAAGAAACATACAGTAGGACGACGCCTTTGATCTCGTGGTAAAATGCCGGCAACGTCTAGACATTGTCGCAACTGCTAGGGTTGTCTCAAGTAAACAATATTTATTAATAAATTTATTTATTTTAGATCAACATCGTCATCAACATTATGATTATTATTATAAGCAATAAATAACAATGATCAAAAATATAGTTTTTGTTAACAGTTTCATTTAGCTTGCCTTGTTTGGGACAAATCAAGTAATTGAAATATATAAGGGGGTCAACCCGGCAACAGGAAAGGCCTGTTGCCGGATTAGTCTGAAATTTGGTATTCTAGTTTCAAACATATGTAATTTAATTTAAAGAAATATCCGGATTTGGATATTTTGAATTTGAAAAAGTTGTTATTTTCATAATCGTCAACCCAAAAAACCTCAAAATTGACACTCATAACTATATTTTTTTAAATAATGTCCTCCATGTTGGATCTAGTACACTTGCACGTAGCTATGAAAAAAAAATCCGCGAAAGACACTTGATCTCATTTTTATTTTCAGGCACCTCGCAAATCTTAAAAATTACACCCTTGTCGAAAAATTTGCAAATTTTCGTCGGCGCCATCTTGGATTTTCATTTCAACCCCATAATCGTATTTAGTGACTTCGTAAACCATGGACATGATACCCATGTCGAAAAATTTGCAAATTTTAGTAGGCGCCATCTTGGATTTTCATTTCAACCCCATAATCGTTTTTAGTGACTTCGTAAACCATGGACATGATACCCATGTCGAAAAATTTGCAAATTTTAGTAGGCGCCATCTTGGATTTTCATTTCAACCCCATAATCGTTTTCAGTGACTTCGTAAACCATGGACATGATACCCATGTCAAAAAATTTGCAAATTTTCGCCATCTTGGATTTTCATTTCAGATGACGACTTGCAATCTTCCACAACACACGTCGTATGCACCATTTGAATTATTTTCCAAAATAATAATATTTTAAAGTGACACACGACAGCCCTGAAAGTTGTTTCCCGAGCTGCTAACACTGTAAATGTATGCAGCTCGGGGCAGCCGTTCCCCCGTCTCACCCCTCACGCCCCGCACGATTGCCCTGTCTAGACGTCTTCGTGGGACGACTGTATGTGATTTAGCTTAGAATTTGACATAGTATTTATAAATATTTCGCGCTTCTTTTGTTTTTTTTTATTCTTCACAAAAGGATGTCAGTGGCACGGAGATTCCATATTTAAATTATATGAAAACTCTTTGGGCAGGCGCGCGCCATAGATAAGATAACACATGAGAAATGAAAATTCATACAACTTTCTCTCCCGCTAAAACACGTTAGAAATGGATTTTCATACATTTTTTCCTCCCGCTTATTTAGGTCGAGGAAAAGACTAACTTTCTCTTTTCATTTTCAGGGAATATTGACTACTGTTCCGATCAGGTGTAGTATAAATTAAATTACCGTTTGTTTTGTTGCTTGGCGCCCGGGCCAAAGCGCAGCGGCACCCTTAAACATTGATGTCAACTACAAGCGCTCTGCGGCCTCGTTTTTACACGATAGTTTACGTAGTGTTTCACAGATTACGTGATAAATTGAAATCAAACAGGTAAGTATTTTCACTTTGATTGACACATCATAGCTTTATTATTTATTTTATTTTCATCAATAATATAATCTAAATATGATCTTAAATTTTACTAGGCAAGAGGTACCTATGTGTTCTTTTCTATTATTTTAGTCAAACTTTATTACATAAAATAACTAACGATACATTAATTATACTACTTATAGTCATCACAAAATAATAAGCCCGGTTTGTCATTTGTCATCGTGGCGTAACTAATACGATTAATTCGTGTTTTTGAGTGCAATTTTTTAATATAAAGTTAAACTTGATGCTTATTTATGATACGCGTTGTGATAGTGTATGGGTAACATAGTAATTAAATAGGATTATGAATTAGATTTTTCAATTTCTTACATGCGGCATGTCAAATGACAAATGTCAAAACGGGCTTCTTATTTTGTGACGACTATAGTCTACTTACATTTCCTATTTTTGTAAAACAACAAGACACAAGCTTAGTTGTTAATTATTCTTATATGTTTTTCTTATGTAAGTAATTTGAAATTAATTAATGTGTCATTTGTGTGTGTGTGTGTGTGTGTGTGTGTGTGTGTGTGTGTGTGTGTGTGTGTGTGTGTGCGTGTGCGTGTGCGTGTGCGCGTGTGCGCGTGTGCGCGTGTGCGCGTGTGCGCGTGCGTGCGTGTGTGTGTGTGTGTGTGTGTGTGTGTGTGTATCACATACTATTCAATAGACTTATCATTAATTTGAATTGCGTTTGTTATAGATTTAACCGAAACGTCTCTATAACAGTAAAGATGAAAGCATCAAAAATATGAAAATATATAAAAAAAAAGAATCTGCAAATGCGCAATGCATAAAGTGCCAAAAAACATGAAAAAGTGAGATATTTAGCACATGTGCATAAAATCAGTAAGTGTTACTAAATGCCCGCAATCTGAATTTGAAGTATCTACAAGTTCAGGTGTGAGTGCACCGAAAAAAAGGCCTGGGTATGAAAGTATGCAGCAACAGAAACTAAACTTTAAAACTCCACCGATACAATCATTGGGTTATTTTTTTTAATGAATTAGCTTATTTAGATTAATGTTTTTGAATAAAATCATTAAAAGTTTTGTAATTAATTTGATACTTTATTTGAGAGGGAAACCATTGAATTTGTTGAGGTTATTGCAACCAAATAATATGAGAAAACGTACGTAAATGTAAATTTCTCGACAACCCGAGAAGACCCGAGAAATTAGCTTCGAGAATTCTCGAGACCCGAGAAATTGAAAAGCTCGAGAAATCATGAACCCTAAGCGGAACGAAGTTAGTCTAACAAAAATAAGCTTAAGTTACTCATTATGTCATTAGCTTTCTGACAAACATTTTAATTTTTTTTTTATGTAAGTGCCGTATATACTTTGAGATGCATTTAGTATAAAACTCTTTATATGATATTATAAACAGACTCTAATTTTTTTTTTTTATAGATAACAATTTGGAAAGAGCAATAAAAGAACAAAATAAGACTTTCATAATTGGAAGCATTTGACTAGTTACCGAATATCTTATATGTATACATACCCAGCACTTGACATACAAAGATTACTTGTTAGGTGATTGAACTTTAGATCAAATAGCGATTACATAATTAATCATTAAGATTTTTTTCCCTCTATTTATATATTGAGTAATTATAGAGATATTTAAAATAACCTGTAATTAGTAATCATGACTTAATTCTCAAATGGTCCGATCGACGGTAAAAAGTGGCCCTGAGTATGGGTTACTTAGCCGGAATCTTCTTGCATGTTCCGATGACATCATAGTTGGCTGACGTGTACATATTGCTGTTATATCACATCACATTATATTAATAAATCTGTAACTATACCTTATGTATTATTACCATATAACAAATAATATTAATCTATAGATTTTCAAACACAGCTTCAATATTTTAATATTAAACATGAGTTTAAATGGGCTGTTAGTTATAGATAAACCGAACAAAATCCCCTAGCCAAGTTGCCAACGTTGTTCGTTTTCGTTTCCATCTTGCAGAGTAGAGTCACTTTGGTTCACATATAATATTTGTTAAGTAATAATAAAACACTCTTTGGATACCCAAGTTATTTTAGATTTAGTTTGATTTGATTATATACCTAATTTACTTGTTTATTGTATTTGCCTTTTCATATAGTTATCCGAACAGTAATTTTTACTTATATAATTTGAATTATTTAAGAACTCAACATAGTTTTTAAAACACACTTAATAGTAAAAATAGTCTCCTCTGTTTGGTAAATCAATAGAAATTAGCCATACACTCGCATATGTAAGTATTGGAGCTGATCATATAAATGTAGACGAAAATCTTCTTTCTAAGAAAAGGCTTATGTTCAGCAGTAGACTGTCCTAGACTGTTAATGATGATAAAGGTTATAAATCACAATCTCAAGTAAACAATCAAGTTCTGGTCATATCATCCCACCTTAGTAGATTCATATTAAGTATTCAGAAATAGTACACTGCCGCTTCCTGACCATCATGTTAATTGTTTATCAAATATAAAATGGTTCGTAATCTGTTACTTGTGTAGTTTGTTTAAAACGTTCTCATCGTACTGACATAACCTCATTATTGTTAAAACATCAAATCGCAATTTAAAACCATTTTAAAAACATATAACATAACGTACGTAACGTAATACACAAACATAATCCATGTGTTTATATTGAGGCAAATTAAGGCTATTTCTATTTCAACTTTCTGAAACAAACAGACATATTACAGTCAAAAGATTGGAATAAAGCTTATAACTTAAATTGACAATTGGGATTGTCATCGTCAGTTTTAATACCGTGGGTGTGCTAAGGAAAGGACTAAGAGAAATAAATGGAATGAAAACTTGAAAGAAACCCTATTAAAACACGCCTGGCTCGCTTGGCACAGTACGCTAAAAAAAACTAAGAGATTGATGATGATGATCTCCCGAATTTTGTAATGTAAAAATATCATCATCAACAGCCTTTAACAGTCCACTGCTGGACATAGGCCTCTCCTTAGAAAAGAGGTTTTGGCCTACTATACCACGCTGGTCAGACGGGTTGGTAAAGGGTTTATTTCAAGTTTTCCTTCCCTTGGCAGTGATGTTAGCTGCTTATTTTGTACCTTTAGTCGCCTCTTACGACACCCATGGAATGAATAGGGGTGGTGACACTTATGGGTGGTATTCTTAATCCGTCACCACACGGTAAAAATATAAGTAGATGTAAATGAAATGGCTCTCGTTATCTGCCTTGTAAAGAACGTCAAGCGGCGCGAAAACTTCACCATTTGTTACGAAATCAAAAACTTGTTCGGATTCGATGTCGTCATTACACGGTAAATACCACGGTACTAATACAAAAACTATAAACATTACACGTACCTATCTTGCACAGCATAAAACATATATTTGAAACAATGTGATTAATTGAATCCTATAACTATGACATGTGCTCTTACATGTGATAGATTGTATTTTTAGTTTGATGAATACTTGGTTAAATACATAGGTACCATCATTGCATTATTGTTAGATCCGTGTGTGTCTGGGAAACCCTAAGTGTAACCACTATTTCTAGGATCTTATTTGAATAAAATGTCGTTAACTTTTCGCGTACGATATGTGCTTTAGGAATAATAAGCAAAAATATAAAGATTTGAACTTAGTATCAGAGTTGGATGACTTTCTTAATAATAGGTGTAGTAAAAATAAAGCCATTCAGTGGAAGTCGTCATGTCATCTATTGGAAGAATAATATTTTTTATTTTTATCACACCCACATAAATTACCGACGGCGACTAGTTAACCTGACCCACTCTTACAATAAATTACTTATGACTTATGGCCCAATGACTTTTTGAGTAATTCTCTCTATGTCGTAATAGAGTTCATCATGAGGTGCCCTCAAAAAAGTGTTGTTTTGATACATTTAGAACCTATAAGCCTAAAATTGTATAGATAATCCAAGATGGCTATCTCATTAATAGCCATAGTTACTTAAGAGACTATAGATATATTGAAACCTTGTCATATATTTGAAATTATAAAAATCGAATAGTACTTGTGGAACACGAAATTAAGAAATGTTGTATTGTTCTAAGCAACTCTTAGTTATTCATTAGTTGCGCAAGCAGCTGACCATGAACTACTAGGCACACTTTAGCTAAGATTTCATTAATACTGTGACACTGCTGGATTAATATATTTACATAACGGAAATTTCCGCATATAAATATTTATTTATTTTAGTGAAGCTTATCACGGCAAAAAGAATTTTAACTTGATTTGTTTCGTCATTGTTAAAATTCATTAAACATGGAAACGGGGATCAATAGTGGCATTGATAGCGACGCTATTGTTAATAATAGAAGGCTTCATATAATCCTTCTTACATCCTTCTATTAATCAAACAATTCTGCTAAAACTGAATGCGTCGCAGCCGTTCGGACCGGCTGGATGTACGCTAAGTCCGGGTGTTGTGAAATGTGAAGGCCGCACGTCGAGGGCAATTTTAGTTGTCGGTCCCTGTGCCATTTACCTCGAAATAACACACCTAGCCTGACACATTTAGTCATCGTTACTCTCTACTTGCTCATTTAATTCTTAAAAACAGGTGGTGGTTGGTTGACATAACATGTACATTTAAAAACACTATTTACTTCTGTTCAAAAATCAATCATTCTTTTGTGTACGTTTGATGTTGTTTGCATCCCACGTTTTCAGTTATGTAGGTACTCTAAGCACGCGGAAGGGATGTCAGAAGACTACTCTTCCGGGATTTTAACCTTCAGATTATTTAGTCATAATAGAACTTAAAATGTTAGATATTCTGTTGTCAATATAAGTCGATTGCCACGTAATACTGTTTGTCAATAAAATAAATGATAAATATGTATCAGTGAATCACTTCAAACTTTATCACTAAGTTTGTTATTTGGTACGCAATAGTATAGCACCGAGTTATTTCTAAGGAAAAACTTTAAGCTGTTTTAGGTAGTAGTAGATGTTAGTAGCTTTAATGAAAAAAACGTGTGCAAATAAAAAAATCTTACCGCTGTGAAACAATTCTGTTAAATGACGATTTTATACTATGTATGCCTATATGTAAAGAAAAAAGTAGACGTTAATGTGTAATTGTAGGATATTAAACATTAAGCAGTAAATTAAGAGCTATTCAGATATCCTGTAGATAACATTAAAGTAGTGCTTAAAAACATACAGGGACAAATGAAAGACTACAACTCAAAAGGCGGTATTCAAATAGTTTGTTTTAAACATATTCTAAGTTGATTTTCGAGGTTGGGCGAATAGTAAACAGTCAAATATTAATAATGCAACATTACATAATTTGTTGTTAATATGAATGCAAATTCCTAGTGCAGGAAATATTTGAGTAGGAATAATTTGGCATGCCGTGCGAAATTAAAGAAAATTAATTATAAAATAATGGGTGTAGTAAAAAGAAATCCAAAAAAAACTAATAGATGGCTTGAGTTATCTGTTTCTAGTATATAAGTCAGGGTCGGGTTCCACTGAATGGCGTTGGAAATACTATTTCAATTTCGTACTAAAAAACTTGACAGTTTTGTGATTAGTTGACACAGTTTCAGTCTTCAATTTCATGCAATAATTTTAACAAAAAGGAACCGACTTCAATGAAAAACTATTCCGAGTATCCAAATCGCGACAATTGTGCCTATGATATTTGAGGAGTTCTCTCGATTTCCTTGGGATCCCAGCATCAGATCCCTCGATTTCCTTGGGATCCCAGCATCAGATCCCGATATGGTGACGATGGGACCACCTGAAAGCTACGCCTATTCCAATGCAAAAAGAATTTTTAACATATAAAAAAAAACCGAAGAATTGAGAACCTCCTCCTTTTTTGAAGTCGGTTAAAAATAATGGATTTCCATTATTATATAAATATGTAATATATTATGTTATTTACTTTAGAATATTTATATCATGAAGTACTTCCTAAGTACTTCATGATCATTTCATCAGTTCCATCAGTACCTGATAAACTTTCAAATAGTTTGTCAGACATATAACATATATTTGACAGATAAAAGATGCTGATAAATATAATATGTGTCTCTGAAGTAAACGTCTTCATCTTGTGAAACTGAAATCTATACTTATTTGACTATGAATTCATTGGTATATCACAGACTTTATGAAGCTAGTGTTGTGAAACCGTTTCCTAAATCTAGTAAATAAATTGATTACTAGCATCCGCCCGTGACTGCACCCGTGTGTATATCGGTTATCTCGCTAAAAAGTACCCTATCCACGTACCAAATTTTATTTAAATCACTTCAGTTGTTTCGGGGTGAAAGCGCGACGTACAGTTAATATATAGCATTTGTAATGTTAGTAAGGATTTTTGATTGAATGATTACATAACCTAATCTTACGATCTACATTTTACGATTGTACATTTTATTTATATAAAGCTAATATAACAAATATTAAAGTCGTCTCATTATAATGTTCTTTAATTACGGTAATAGAATCACGCACTAATCGATGCTTTATTTTTAACTAATTAACTGAGTATTTAGACATCAAAATCTTTAATGTAAAAATATTATAAATCTTCTTTTCTTGGAAGTTTACAACAAATCACATGATGAGATGGTTATTATACATATAACAATACTTACTGGGACTGGTTTTCGCATTATATTCGATAATATAGTCACATTTGTAAAAACGTGATTGTTATTTTTAAAACTGTATTGTTAAATAAGAAATCAGCGACGGAAGGAAGACAATTTTTAAATGTTTTAGGTGAGATAATGCATTGGTAGTTTAGTTTTAGAACGTTATAGAGACAATACATAGCAGCAGCTATACTCTGTCCATTTCTTTAATATCTTTTTGACAGTGCAACAAAGGAGAAACCCGATTCTGGGCCTAAGCGTTACACGAATGGGATATGTACCAAAAAATTCGTCTATTTTGCTTGATTAACCTATCGAAATCTTAGCTTCATTTGCAATGGCCAAGTGTAGAAACTAGGTAGAATTCTATTGTTTTAAACAATCTTTGTAAACCTCTGCAACACTTATTTCAATAAACGTAACTAGCTCCACAAACGTAGCATTCCTAAAATAGGATCGATTTAGTGGAAATCGATACTGTTATAAATAAATAATACTTCTTTGTTTTAGTATAAATGATTGTTTTAATAGGTATTTTAATCAATGTAAATAGAGGCTGGCCAGCGAATCGTGAACTACTTACAATGGCGGCAATTCAAAATATCTACAACTGGCAGCAATAAATATAGCATGAAAGGGTAGTTTTGCATTTTTATATTAATGTGACTATGCCATAGAAAAACACAAATGTATCAAATCGTGTTTTTCATGCCATAGAAAACTATAGCGGTTTTGATAACTTTTTTATTTCAGAAGTTATAAAGGCCTAACTTGTGAAATAAGCTGACTTATATTCCTTGAAAATAAAGAAATAATAAGCAAATACAACAATGTATAATATGTATGTATTTACAAAAAAAAAGTATGTTTATGTATTTATATCAGTTGTCTAGTTTGGGGACTAGATGGCGTTGTGTGTAAAAAGTCCGAAATATTTATTATTTATTATTATTATTAATTATCTATTAGGCACGATTTAATTATGGGTGAGTACATAACCCCATTTTATGCGTGGCCTGACACGCACTTGGCCAATTTTTATTAAAATAACTCAAACAATAAACATAACCTAAAATGTAAACATTTTCTGATTTTACCAATTTGGCCATTGCTGGGAGACCTGAAAATTAGGCTCGTGAAATCGTCATAGATATTGTAATTTATGACCAAATTCTAGCACTGTAACGCCAGGCCCAAGTTTGTATGGATTTTGGGTTTCTCCTTTCGCAATTAGTGATGCTCTCACACGTCACCGATTCGATTTGAAATCAAAATCATTCGATATAATATTCTTTGTCAGTATTGTAAATAAATAAAATGTGCACTATTATGATATATAAATGGCCCAGAACAAAGAAAACTTCCTAACACAGTCACTTGAAGGTCGGTTTAGTAATGTAATTATGTGACTTTTCAAATGTATTTGCTCAAAATTCTTGATTTAAACGATATTAACCACGCGTTTCAAAGTAAAATTTTAAGTATGTGGTCCAAAAATAAATTAATTAATGCACAGAGTTATTGTTCTTTATTCTAAGTTTGAGCTTAAATTCCAAAATTTCGACTTAATTCCTTGCAAATAATCAATTTTGAAGTCACACTATTTTAATTTTCTTTTATTCTATTAAATTTACAGAAACAATACTTACATGAAGTCAAATTATTTTGATCTTAATAATATGATAGATTATTTTAATCGTTGAATCGATTTATCATATTTCAAGAACTGTTTTATATGTTGTTTTTAGCTATGCACACTGCCCACTTCCCTACCCGTCTATAAAGTACGACATTACTGTAGTGCATTATTACGAAAAAAAAATACCGGTAATTTATAGGCGTGACCTGTCAAAAAGACAATAAACGAATGGACAAAGTATAGTTTAGTGTATTTTTAAGATCTAGATATAGATAGATCTGACGAAAAATTACATATCCTAAAAATTACGTCATTAATTGTCAAAAACAAATCTTTTTATTTTTATCGTTTTACAAATAAACATACCTTCCTTTGGCTTTGCTGTAGTCAAGTAAAAATAATCCCATTGTAATCCACCATTATGACAAGATTACCTCTATTACATTAATTATTAAGAATAAGTTAAGGAAAATGTTTATTTTATGTATATGAATACACTAATATGCATTATATTCTCATCTACTGGTATATATGGTCAAGTACCATCACTTAAAGTCGTGCAAAATGAATATATTTCCTCAAAATAAGAATATCTTATTATATCACAAACACCTTTGCACGTAAATGATATACGTACGTAATTCAACGAAATATGGAAATTCTTAAATATTTGATTTAATATTTACGACATTCGATTTTTTTTACAATGGTGATGCTTTGCAAAAATGTTCATGTTGTCCTTGTATACGACTTAATGCTCTTCTAATTTACTTAACCAAAATTAAAAAATCTGCTTTTTGTGTCTTCTCTTCGGTTCCCAATAATGGAATAAGTCGATGAAGTACAATATATCGTTGTTTACTATGATTAATTATTCAATCCTAACATCATACGGTAAAGATATGTACCTATTTCTGTGTGCTTCCTGATTCTAATGCTACGCAATAATCATTCACACAATTTAAACATACTCGTTTGTTTAGTAATCAAATAATTGAAAATAATTTAAGATAGCAATTTTTCACTTTTTACGTGAGACGTTATTTCCTAAAATTCAATTTTTAAGGTTCCGTAGTTCATAACTTAACCCTTATAGTTTCGTCATGTCCGTCCGTCCGTTAGTGCTAGAGAGATAAAACTTTACATGAAAATGTTCTTTATCAGGTCGACAAAGTGCTAGAATAAAATTACGAAAAATGTTTTTATTTGGGGTACCTCCCCTATACGTGAAGTGGCGATGGTTATTTTTCTCGCGTATACCCATCGTGTGGGGGGTAACATTAGATTAGGTCTTAAAGACATTGTGAGGTTGCTCAGACGATTTTTTGATTTAAGTATCCGTTTGGGACCTATTTCATTTTCAGAGCCTATTTTTTTTTTAAATGGGCTTCTTAAAACTAAACGGCTGGCTAGAAATTTGAAAAAAATGACGATGGTGAATGTTCCTAATTATGATGAACTGTAAAGGAAAACTATACCGGCTTAGATTATTTTTTCAGGAGTTATAGAGGTCTAACTTGAAAAATATTTATTTATATTAACATACCGAAATTATAAGCAAACATAACAATTATATCTATTGAATGCGATTTTAAATCCAGGTGCCGTTATAGGTGACTATGGAACCGTATTCTATGAGTGGCCTAACACGCACTTGGCCGATATGTATTTATTTTTGTAGAAGTTTGTTGTGATTTAATTTTGTTATTCACCTTATTACTTACTAATTTCAGCATCACCTTACACTAGATTGCTATAACTTATGAAATTTTGTCGGGCATTATACATTTTCTGCATTAAGTTTCATTAAATATTAAGTGATCGTTGTTACGTGTTTACTGTGATAAGTAAATTTGCTGGTTGATGAGCAGATTATATAACTTTAGTGTCTATACACGAGTTGTATAATAAGCTGTATATAAGAAACATGATATAGGCATAGGGATTCCATTGCCGCACCGTTTCCAATCTCGAGGGGTTTTTGCTGGATTGACTTCGTTACAGTGTGATCCCGCGTAGTTAATAGCTTTTTATGGAATTCAAAATAATAAACTTTACAATGGTCATTATCAACGTTTTATGAAAACACAAAATTGGTAGTAATTTGTAGGTACTTCGGTACTATACTAGTTAACTAAAAATATTAATTCTAATCTTTATCTGAGGTAATAGTTATAATCATACTTTTGTATTCACAACGAGTATCATATTTATTTAGTTTACTAATAGTACTTTTAATTTTTCTTACCAAATAATTAATCGTAATGTTAGAAATATGAAATAATCTAAGTAGTGATATATAGCGTTGCTGAGTAGATTAAAGGCGGCAATATGAATAAATTTGCACCGACTGGTGGGGATCCCACTTTGCTGGATTGTGATCCCTATATAGGCATGAATGTAGTGACAGTCAAAAAGTAACTTGTACAGCAAAAAATTGAATTAAATTTGTATCTTTCTAACTTACGTAGATTTTCATTGAGACATTTTATTTTCCAACTTTTTAGTGAAATAAATATATGTTTATAAAATGTTTTCAAAAATGATTCGAAGAATAATATCGGCTTTTAAATATTATTACATTTCATATATGTTTTTAAAAGTAACCAATTACATGAATAATCAATCACTAAATTCTAAATGTGTCAGTTGAAATCATTAATAAAATAAGTATTTCCGATTTCAACGCGCCTATAATCTATAGTACATCCCAGGGGTTGTAATAAAAATGAAGAAAAGAGGTCCTGTTCTGAGATGAACACAGAAAAAAATCTTGTTTTGTTATCGGTGAATCGGTGAATTTACGTTCGCCTTTAAATTTAAAAAATCGTAAATACTTTGAACTAAAAATTCTACTACAGATCCACAAAAGTATTGTTTGTATTAGATTTACCGAATTTTTTTACATTCATAATGTCAAAGTTATATTCAATTATAGTACCTAGTAGTTGATTTTGCAGTGCTGTTAACCTCTTTAGGCTTACTTATAAATAAGAGCAAGTGATCACTCTCTCTGCTGAGAAATGCTGTATCATTGCAATTGAAATTTACTATACCACTGCGTCCTTTTTATTTATACATTACTTATATTGCAATAGAGAGAAGATAATACAATTTAGTTCGTTTTTGTGAATTTCCATGTCTGAGTAACTTTTTTGATTCCATTTAGGATAATTAGAAAGAGCTCAGCAGACTTCTACTCGAATTGGAGACACAACATACACTTCAGTTAATTCAGTTAACTAAGCTTAATTTCCGTTTGTATAAAAAATTCTAAGACTGCCTTGTTGGTCTTGTGGTTAGCTTATGCGGCTGCTGATCAAAAGGTCTCGGGTTCGATTCCCGGGTCAGATCAAATATTTGTGTAATCCACAAATATGTTTTTCGGAGTCTGGGTGTTTTTCTATGTATAATATGTATGTATTTACAAAAAAAAGTATGTTTATATATTTATATCAGTTGTTTAGTAGCCATAATACAAGCTCTGCTTAGTTTGGGACTAGATGACGTTGTGTGTTAGATGTCCGAAAATATTTACTTATTTATTCACATATCTAATACTTGAATAGATTCAAGCAACAGAAGAGTTGTTGATTGGTTGAAATCAAAAGAAAATACAATATTGAAGCTATTTTTTTTTTTCACTCTTAAAATTTCCCTTTAGGGGTAACTTAAAACCTTATTCGTTATTGTTTATCATTATATTTCATTCCAAAGTAGATTTCTTTGGCAACTAGCTGAATTGTAGCTGATAATTACTCTTCATTGTTTGAAAGAATCACATGCATCACTTACCGAGCTTTTGGTATCCATTGTTTACGTATTGCCACCTCCACTGAATTGTTGTCGTACTCTAATGAGCTGCTCACTAATGTTACGTCACTTTTCACTGCATTCACTGTGTCCACATGTCTGTCAAAAATTGTTTTAAGTTCTTTCAAGCTAAACCTCTCTCGCCCTCTCCGTGTGGCCGGCGTCGTGGGACGCGCTGCTCCAAGCGGCAAAGCGACTAGAGTCGTACTGAGAGTGTTGCAACCATCGCCAAGGTTTATATATGAGGTTGCACGCTGTCGTTTAGTGTATAGCTAAATATTTTGGTAAATATCTTTATTTTTATTTCTGAATTTGAAAAAACCTTTGCCTTTAATATAAGAGATATTTCCAAATCCTTTTTTTAGATATCAGACCACCACTTAATATTGATTCTACTGATGAAAATTTCTATTCAGAGCTATAAGCTACCCAAACTATAAATTAATTAAGTAATATATACCTACACCTACCTGTAAAGAAAATTGCTTACCTGATTAAATTTACGTTTGTCACCTTTGAGAGGATAGGCAACGAATGTGCAAATAAAAACAGTAAGATAATTTTCAAGTGACCGTGTGAGGTGACAGTTAACATCCTTTAGGCCACAGGAAAATGATAAAAAAAGCAATACGGTGGCTATGTCACGTTGTGTTATGTCCCATGACGTATCTTCATTTATTGATGCCACCGGTTTCGCAAGAGTTCGCGAGCCGCAAGGACGTATTCGCAGTTTGTGGAATAAATTTACAGGACTCTGATGAATCGTCTCAAGTTAGGGACAGATTTTATTATATCTAAGATCATATTTAATGAATCATCAAATTCATTAAATATGAATTTATTTTTTTAAAAAGGACAACTCCCGCATTAGAAATATACAACCTGTATCGCGGGGGACTTTACAAACATACATGAAACGGACAATTACTTCTGGATCACACAAAGTATTGTTCCATGTGTGATTTGAACCCACAACACTTGGCACAGTAGAAAACGGCGTGGCGACCGCTTAAGTCACTAGGCCAACCGTGCAGTTAATGAATGAAATTGATTGACTGATGTTGAAAACATTTTGAGTTACTCTAAAACAGTTTCAGATTAGTTAGTTACAAAATCAACTCATTGCACTTCATCAATGTTTGTTAAGTATTTATAAGTACTCTTTTAAGTTATTTGTTCCGTATACTTCATAATTATACTTGCTACTGGTGCGTAACAAGACGTATGCAAATATGTACAATCGCAGTGTCAAACCAATATAAGTATGTCCAAGATCAAGTCAAAGATTAATTGAAACCTGGATATTAACGTAGAATATTTAAAAATAGTTACGAGTAACTAAACGAGACCTTGATTTATTTATATTTATAAACACTTACCTTCGTAAATATAAAAGTTGTTGTATGTAAAAAACAGCTTTCATACAGGAAAAGTTAAAATGTCTTATTACTTTTTATGAAATTAAAATATTCAATTAAATCAAAATATGCCATTATTTTTTAAACTGAGACCAAACAATTGTCAATTTTTCTTCGGTTAAATGGAGATCCGGTTGTTATTTTTTCGGTTTCAGAACAAGGAAAAGCATTTGTACGTTTCACCTCTATGCTCGATTGAAAATGATTTCTTTCGATTGAAACCTAATAATTTCTTCGTATATCTCACATTAAGAGTTAACTTCTGACCATAAAAACACGCACATCAGTAAATGTTACCATTCCATTTACTAGAATCGGTCAAATCGGTCGTACAATGCTAATATGATTTGCAAATAAATTTGTTACGAAGATTGGATGTTTTGTATATGGGTTATTCTACGTTAAGAGGTCCTCTGATGTAAGGGAGGTTGTCCCCATAAAAAATATTAATAATTTATTTATTTTCCTACATTATACTGTGTAATCACGTATTTTGTATGCTGTAGATGAATGGCCAGTTATCAATCTACTTTTACTAGTATTTTAAAAGATCAGGGAAGATAATCTAGACAGGGTAGGGACATGAAGGCCAGGGCAGGATACCTTACTTACAGGGGCAAGATAGATTGAAAGAAAAACCTTAATGTCGTAAGAATCAACTTTAATTAGTCACTAATTATGATAGTTTATTTTATAAATAATATAGAAATTCAGACTTGGATTTTCAAATAGTCTTTTTTTTGTAACTTGTATTAGGAATTAAACTTAGAAACCAAAAATAATTATTATCTGCTTGCGAAAATCACAAAAGTAACATATTTTTCTAAAATAAAATAAACTAACATCATCATCATCATCAGCCTATCTCAGTTCACTGCTGGACATAGGCCTCTCCCATTACACTCCACTCCGATGGATAATTAAAAACTAACTTACTACTACTTAACTTGAATACTGTCTATAATAAAAAAATTAAGGGAAATATGAGATTCAACGCAGTGAATGCAAAAGATTCAACTTAAACAAGGACTTCTACTTATAAATATAAAGATAAAAAATATGACAATTGAGATCACGCTTTTTCAAAGACGTTAATACGCTAATAATCCTATGCCGTTTCATTTTAAAATTTGGGGCTGGTAAATTTTCAATAACCTGGACCCATGTAAGAAATATCTTTATTATCTTTGTTTTTTCCATAAAAAGCTTGCTTATGTTTGTTAAGGTGTTGAACATAACTCGCTTTTGTTTTCTTACTTCTCGTTTTGTTACTACATCTTTTTTACCAGCACACACTCTACTGTTTGAATTTTCATACGTGAAAATTTTAATCGTTTTTCTCAAAGTTATCTATTTCTTTCTTGTGTTTCTCGACTTGTTTCTATTAAAGTTAATTTAGTTTTTCTTTTCTGAATAGGTTTTAATAGCTTTTATTCTTCTAACACTTAGTATTTTGAAACAGTTTTCCACTTCCCATTCTCTGACACAGCCTTTTCTGTTTTTGAGTCGAAAGATACGAAAAATTATCTTTTAATTTTTGAGAAAGAACTTTTCCACACAATAAGTTTTTCTTGACAGTATTTCTGGATTTTGGTGAATTAAGTAGCCTTTTCCTTCTGTAGAGAATACTTTTTGGGATCATTTTTATGCGTTGGTATCTCAATCGTTCTGCCTGACGCTTTTTCCAAGACATTTTTCACGAGTTAGTTTTTTTTGAGAAGGCATGATCTAAAAAAATGAGACGGCTTATTTAAACATTTCGAAAATACAACTAAATAATTGCTAAATAGTATAAAGTTAGCGTAAAACAAAATTTATATAAGTACTAATAAAAATATATGAATACTAAGAAAGCAGCAATATCTCACTTACTTATCTACCCTGGACATAAAGTCTCTATCCTGGCATCTTTTGAAGCAGGGGAAATAGGGCAGGGAAGAGACATTTTCATGAAAAAACTAAGATTATTCAGGATAAACTATGTTGAAACAAAAAAACAAACTAACACGGTAAACTAAGCTTAAATTAAAGTAAATAAATATTACAAACAAACTTAAAATGTAAATAACAAGTAAATAAAACTTACCAGTGGAGATACTGCAATCACTGACACGTCCTAGTGAAGATGTGTCGGCGCCAATGAGAGCACGCGAATGACGATCGCGACGTTTTCTGCTAACTTCACTTTAAAACCAATGCTCTGCCTATTAAAATTTGTAGCGCCAATGTATTTTGCCGGCATTTATATTGGATGAAAAATAGGCAGGGGAGGAGACTTAATATATGAGGGACAAAAACTGATATTTTTTTTTAAATTAAAGTAATTTCTCATTTTTTTTTAATATTCATCATTGTCATTTATACTACTTTAAGTAATAAATAACGCTTAAATGTTTAATGAATTCCTAATATGTTAAATTTTGAAGTGTTTGTTACAAAACAGTAAAGGGACAGGCCAGGGTAGATACTTTTTTCTAAGTAAACATGAAATTATGACTAAACTAAGTTATTGTAGATATTGTAATTCATTGGTTAAAAAGTATACTTTACTTATTATTAAATATGATTGATGTTTTCTGCAAATTTACAAATTATGTATGATTTTTTCATGTGGCTGTCGATAGTACCTCTTAACGTAGAAATACCCATATATGTAATGTAATGTACATTCAACAAGCTGTGTACGCGACCCGTACATGTAATATATATGTATTTACAAAAAAAAAGTATATATGAATTGATATCAGTTGTCTAGTAGCCATAGTATAAGCCCTGCTTAGTTAGGGTACTGGATGATGTTGTGCCAGATGTCCGATTTTTTTTATGTACTCATTATATGAATCTCCAAACAAAAAGTTAAGTGAAGAGGTGAATCGTAATTACTCTAACGATTTCTACGTAATGACCTCCCATGACCATGATGTAGGTATTTGCAATTTTTCTTGTGGAATCAAGAGTTCAATGATACTGTACTTGAATAGTTCGGAACTTAGAGAGCGTTTCATTGTAATATTGCGTAAGCGATGATCTTTAGCATCCGTGCTTCGACTACCAATAAAAATTATATCTACAAGGTTTTTATGATGTTGTATTACTGATAACTATAACACTAAATACTCATAACACTAATAAATATAAGTATAATATAATATTCTATAATATAATATAATATATATAAATATAAGTATAATAAATATAAGTATAATATAATATTCTATAATATAATATAATATATATAAATATAAGTATAATAAATATAAGTATAATATAGTATAAGTATTCTTTTCTTTTTTTACCTTATTTGTTGTTAAGTTAGGCCATGTGAAATTTAAATTTATAAGATTTAGGTAGTAATCTGTTTAATTTAGTAACTATTCAGTAAACTAAAACTACTGATATGAGACGATCATTGCATACATTGCTTTAATTGATTCACGTCGGTACAATCATTTTATGGCAAAAAAGACATCCGCGTGCAATATTGGAATTTATTAGATTCCTAGGATTAAATTGTCTAGATTTCAATTTTACTTTAGTAAAATGAATTACGTACATTTAAAAAATTCTAATAGGTATCTATTTAGTGTAATCACATTGATAAGAAAACCTATATTTCTAATTACTCATGCTTTCGTAGCAAATGAAAAGGCCAGTTAAACTCATTTAAATACTTTACATACAGACTACGTCCTCAAATGCTGATGAAAATTATATAGTTGCCCAGATATTCTCTTAGAATAATGTTGGCAACGGATGTGAGTGCGTATTGTCTCCTTTTATAGTGAAGAACATATCGCTATTTATGAGTCAAATAATTATTTAATAGTAATAGTATACCTATTTAAATACATATACATACTATATATACATATATACAAAGAAATTAACATTTGCAGGTAGCAAATGTTAATTTCTTTGTTTAAATTTTAGGCATATTTTTCTTCTTTTAGTTTGGCTCTATACAAAAGCGTATTTATATTAAATTTCTTTAAAGTGTTATTTATTCAATTATATCTGCACTCACCACTTTACTTTCACCTTATGCATTAAAGTCGACTTAAAGGTATTACAAAGGTTGTAAATTAGCTACTCGTTTGTCTTTTTTACAACTTAAAAAAAATGCGGATCAAATATTGTTACAAACAGACAAGGTCTAGATTTAAACCTATTTAAATGAAAAGTTAGAAGAACACAACAAAGTACAAAGGTTTCGTTAGAAGGCCGGTCAATGTGAACTTGATGTTATGATTTTTGGTATCTGATTAGTCACTCTTAAACAACGTATAGTTTTTAAAGTGATGACAACTGATGATAAAGTAATGAATTTTATAAATAAATGAGTACTACATACCAAAATTACAACTTGATACTTAAAGTAGCACGTATTATCTAATAAATTTAAACCAGCGATTCCTGTATATTTCCATATTGATTTATATGGGTGTCTCAAAAGTCAGTGTCAAGCCGAAACCGAGTATAGGTAAGGTCGTAATAGCTATCAGAAAAATATTTAAAAAAATCTAAATCCTCATCACAATTTATCAAATTATTATCTTTTTTTATGCGACTAAATGTACACCCTGTGAATCTTCTGTTGCCTAAAACCTTTATTTTTAAATATAGTGCTTCTGTAACATGTAACCTTAAATGTTGAGACAACTGTTCCAGCTTGAAAGTTTGCATAACTGCCATCAATTTGCAATTTATTTTAATAATTGAAATCGATGCTTTAAATTGGGCATAATTATGCCTAGGTGGGGATACTACGAGCTATAAACTTAGCTCGCTGGCGGTTAAAACACGACTGAATTAATGTATATATACTAATGGTATGGCCCTGCATTCAATGTAAGCTGGTAATCGATATTACCTAGAAATATTGATGTAGGTATTTACATCAAACAGAGCTTACGAAGTACTCACTATGTGAATTATAACTGAACTTGACTCTGGTATAATCAAAGAACGACAACGGCCAAAAAACATTATGACTCGGTTACGAATGAAGTTTTTCGAATTCGATGTGCCATAATTTGTCTAGAATAGGCGAGCTACGGGGGTTAATGGATCTACGCTTCCACAACTTGCACCTCCACGAACTGATTTCAAATTCTTATTCTTATTTTTGTGATATACTTATATCAATATTATTAAATAGAATAATTCTAATTGCATAATGTCAATGCAAAATTCTGAAGAACATTAAAATGTATTTTTTAAAATAATTTCGTATTTTTTTAAAAGTAGATGATAGTCATCTATAGTCAGACTGCCTCGTTGGTCAAGTGGTTAACGTATGCGACTGCTAATCAAGAGGTCTCGAGTTGAAATCCCGGATCGTGCCAAGTTGACGCCCGTGCCTCGGAGAACACGTTAGGCCGTCGCGTCGGTCCCATTTGTCATGTACATCTATGGTAATCGTTAGTGAATGCCCTCAAATTTACTGACAACTAGTTCAGCTATCGAATTTCATTTCTCCCTTAGGGTTGCCTAGGTCCTATGTCTCGCTCCGTGGAAAAACTGATATTCAGGTAAAACCGGTTGAACTAGTAGCCGACCCCAAATAATATTGGGAATAAGGCTAGGAAGAAAGTCATCTATAGTCAGGTTCATACACATTTGCCAAATTACATAATTGTTGATATATTTCACACTATTATGTGTATAATATCAATTTACAACCAGCAACTACTCCATAGCTATGTCCAATATGTCAGGCTACGAATTAAATTGAAGAGATGAATACTGAAATGCTTTTAACTCCTATGTACTCAATAAGTTTAAAAGGCGACATTGTGGCGCCACAGCCGCGCCATGCTTCTGCTTAATTATTAATAACATATTATATTGTGCATAGTCCAAACTTCGGTTTCCATTTCAACGGAGCCGTAGTCGGCGCATAATCGTGTGAAGGTATTATAACACCACGCTATTGACGCAGCTACCACAAGGTTTTTTTATCAGAAGTTATTCGTTAAAGCAACAAAGGATTGAAGGTTTGCTTAATTTCTCAGTCGCACGCACGACTCAGGCTTAATTGGAATGCAATTATATCTTTACCTTAGCTATATCATTGCCCAATTATCAGTTACTACCACTAAATGAATATAAAAGCAAATGATACTTTGTGCACTATCATGATATCTTCATTGGTATTACCTCCCAACATCAAGTCAAAATATGACCGAATGCTGACTTCGTTAACTAGACGACTGAAAAACTTTATACTTACCTAGGAACCTATGGCTAGTTAATTATTAAGTATTTAAATTTCTAGGGCGAGGCCGTATTATATGTAATTTTTAAATATATTCATGTAATAGATATAATAAAAATAAACCCAGAGAAAAAAAAAAGTATGTTTATGTGTTTATATCAGGTGTCTAGTACCCATAATACAAGCTCTGCTTGGTTTGGGACTAGATAGATGATGTTGTGTGTAAAAGTTGTCCGAAAAAATAAAAGATGTCCGAAAAATAATCTTACTCATCACAATTGTTTAATGATGAAGCATTTCTAGCCAATTTCGGCCACGGCGGCCAGTTTCAATTCAGACCAGCAAAATACGCAGGAGATTACGAGGATAGCGCACAAGAGTGTGCTCAAGCAAAGCTCCACTCGCTGTTCTTTCACTCATAAACAGGGGAGAGATCAGATGCACAGGATGCACTGCTTTATGTGCTTTTCGAGCCACGGACATTATTTACAATTATTTATGCTGGGCTTGAATCCAACCCTACAGCTTAGCAGTCTAAATGTAATTACCGACGCGATGAAACCAAGTAGAAAAGTAGTAACGAAATATTGAATCTGCTATAGTTTTCTGAATTAAAAAAACTACTAAGACATGAATAATTTCTCAGGAAACTTGGGTCGGCAAATTTACTTGCAGACATGAATTCAAAACTAAATTATCGAAACAGAAATAGTAGGAATATTGTTTACTCAAATAATTAACTTCTATTTGCTCGGCTCAGGGCTCAGCATATTTAAAATATTTTTGTTTATAAAAATTAAGGATTTCTGTCATAGCTGGCAGGCATGCTTCTTAAAAATATTCATATCTAAGGTTAACAATAGCTACTTGTAGAATCAATTCGATCATATTATATTAACCATCTTATATGCATAACTGAATAATAAATCATGGTCACTTTAAAAAAACGTTGTTTATTTTTCAAGATTTTAATAGACTGTTCTTCTAATTACATAATGTCAACGCAGATTTAATTATCATTCTTTCCAAGGTGAAGGTTAATCAAACTGTTATTTAGACTAAATACCTGTTTAGGAAAAATATACGAAGCTTATACGACATCTGGCGATATTTTCTGGTGTGTGTGTAATAAATAAGTTGCCTAAATAAAGAAAACTTGGTTTTCATGACCAGTCACCAGACATTATATCTGCTAAGCTCAAAGGCATGTTTTGAAGTAGTGTATTGAATGTACATATTTTAAATTGGCTTCGTTATTAAAACACGTTTAAAAGCCACTAGTAGGTAATCATTTGGCATCTTAAGTATCAATTGATGTTCATTATTATGGGGTCACGTTAATGATTCACAAAACAACATATTTAAGTATTTTGTCCGGTCCGGTCCGGTTGCGCAGACGCTGGTATATTCGTATACATCGTCCTTGCCAGGAATGCGAGGTCATCACGCCTTCATTCGAAGAACGCGCTCGGTCTTAGCGGTCCTCTTGTGAAACATAATTATTGTTGTTTTAGACTTATTCATTCCGTATTCTATGCATGTCATTATGATGTCATTTGACGGCCGCCAGCACCTTGCCAAGTCTGTAGACTTATCCTGTTTCAGTCCAGGAGCCTACTTCAACGGCTGTGTCTAGGTAAAATAAAATGATATTATTTATTTAAATATATCTATACTTTGATAAAACGTCAGTACATTTCAAATAATATTGCGAAAACCGGCCAGGGGTACTAGAATTAGGCAACTTAACATGAATTGACCGCTTTTAGAATTCACTAACTGTGTCCGCCGCGGCTTCACTTGCGTACATTATACGTTTTTGCGCCCTCATTTTCTTCGAAGTAACTCAGTCGTAATAATAGAAAACTATTCAAATTACTCTTTATAAAATTTTATTTTTAAATGGATATCGGTCCACCCATTCTGGAGACTACTGGTCTAATAACGGTTGAGCCGATTTGAGAACCAGCAAGACAAGCGACAACGAAAAATATTGAAATTTTTATCTAATAAATAAATTCTCGTCTCGCGGTGTTTGTTACCAAATCCTCCGAAACAGCTGCCCCGATTTGTATGAAATTTTACGTGCATATCGAGTAGGTCTAAGAATCAACCAACATCTATTTTTCATACCCCTAGGAAGCCTGCGGTGCTGAGACATCAGGTAGTATATGTAAATATTTTAAACTACCAAAGTGACTACTTTGCCTGATGGAAAGAATCCTCACTCGTAGGCAAGGGTCACCATCCTCATTGTGAGTGCAGACAATACAGCATAGTGGACAAGTGAGATCATAGCCAATCATAATGCATCATTCTCCTGGTCTCCGGAGACCGGGAGAATGATGATCGGGCCTCCGGTCTCACACTCACCAACAAAATACGACAGCATAAATACAGCTCTTTCGTACTGAAATCAGCGAAGCTCTACTACCTTAAAAAAGTTTTGCATAAGTGTTAACATTCAGATACATTATCAGTGAATAAATACCTACTTATAATTAATTATAAACAGACACTCCAATTTGATAACCTCACTACGGCGTAGCCAAACGGAAGGGCAGGCAATAGTTTTGGCAGTCTGGTATGTCAATTGGTTCTACTGTAGCGCCTAAATCAATTGTAATGAATAAAGTATTAACACTTGACTTATTTGACAAAGGACCACACCTGGTGACAGACTATTTAATTACGTAGTAATCGTGTTATAGTTTTTTCAACTTATTACTTTTTATTAATGTAGGTGTATACACACAGTATCGCTTGTTTACGCGAAACCTCTGATTTGAAGAAATACACGTAAAATGTTGGTTGTTGCTTCAGAAAATTTAAAATTTTAGTCTGTTGGAGAAATAAGGTTCCAAACATAGTAATTTAAATTGACTGTCAATTTATAAAAGCTATTTTATGAGATTATTAATAGTTATTATTATTCATGATTGTTATTATTATTACTCATTAGTTTCAAACCGACTGAAAACTAATATATTTAAACAGATTGAATACTTATATTAATATAAAGATTTAGAACTAATGCATTTCACACACCTTTTGTGCACCTGATTAGTAGTGATTAGGTTGTAAAACGACAATGAACAAAGTATTGTCGTTTTACATTTACAACTTTTTTTCTTGTTTATGAATATTTGAGACTATGTATATCTTCGTAGTTAGAATAAGAGTTCTAATGAAGGTATCGTTTTATACAAGGAAAAGCTACTATAAATAGAGTTGTGAATGCTACTGGGCCGAATGTCACGCGCTCTCATTTCATATCCGACCAAGGATGCGGCATGATAGCTACAAGAAGATATCTATACTAATATAATACAGCTGAAGATTTAGTTCGTTCGATCACGCTCAAGAAGTGCTAGTCCGATTTGGAAAAGTTATTTCAGTGTTAGATAGGCTAAATCATCACGGTACGAACAAAAGGAGTATCAATGAAAATTTTTGTTTTGAAAACAAAAACAAAAAAAAAATGTTTTTGAGAGTTTACATTGCGTGAACGGTTAAGGTATGACAAAAACTATGTATGAAGGAATTGTTCCCCTTTAAAAGTCTACAAAAACTCCATGTTTAACTTTAAAGATTAGCCCACAATAATCTGTTTTATTGGAAACAAAACATCACGCTACGGTCAATAGAAGGCGCTGACGGGGCTGCATGGGTCAGCTATTTTAATTGTGTTATAATCTGTCTTCTCTATTTATTGATTCAATCTAGATTTAACAATAGTATCATTATACAATTCAATTCATTTTACAGTACAGTACATGCTTGTATTTTATAAACTAAGTAAACATACTAAAATATTCAATGGCTGCACTTTAGAGGTCAAAATTATACCTATATATTATACATATATACTACTTTTCCTTTATGTATCACGCGTCATTAAATACCGTTGTGTTGCTTAAGTCTGGGGCCACAAGTATGAAGTTACGTCCTATCGAACAAGGTGAAACAAATTCTCATACAAGTGAAAGTATTTGCAATCATTATTACTGTGATTACGCGAAATTAATTAAAAACGAGATATATTTATGACTAAATGTCATATAAAAATAATTCAAAAAACTACTTCATTCACCTTATTGCAGCCGTAAGGGGAAATTTTGACCTCTCACATGTTACTTGCGCGGGTTTTTTAGTAATCGAATGTTGTTCACTATCTATGTAGTTGTAATAAAAAAATAATTAAATATGATAGTTCTTTGATAATGTAGGAAGTACGTAAATGAACTAGAAATGTTGACCTTCCGTCCTGCTACTAGACTATCTATGTATTTAATGGGTGCATGCATAATCATCACATCTTTATGCATGCATGCGTCCGATAGTTGATTATACAATCAACCATAACATAGAACAGCTCGGTCCCGCGTACCGAAGGGTAGCGTATGCGACTGGTGTTTGTGTGTTTAATATGTATGTTTTTACAAAAAAAGCATGTTTAAATCAAATCAAACCAAACCATTTTATTTCAAATAAACCATACAACGGCACTTTTAAACGTCAAGTAGTCAGTCAGTAGTCAGTCGTGAAGCTAATTGTCTGTTCCAACTCGTAGATTCTTTTTAGAAGAACAGACAAGAAACTACATGGACACTCTTTTCCAACATTGTTTTTACAATTTTTGGTTACATTGTTTAACGGCCCGTTCACGACCTTACCGCTGAGAGCGGCAGCTAAGGCGATTCACACACTGCACCGCGCTACGACAGATTTTAATATTGTATGCAAGTACATCAATTAGTATAGAAAACACGCCAGGTCCAACACACTGAACACGCGCCTAGGCGCGTGAGCGCGTGCGGCTAGCAGCTTCGGGATTGGCTGCCCGCGCCTACGCGCGTGTTCGCGTCGCCAGTTTGTGAAGTCCCTAAGAGCGAAACGGTGAGCGGTAATATCAAAAGTATAAAAATGTTTGAGGCACGCCACGAGTCGCCGCTCATAGCGAAAAAGTGACCGGTTTTTGCCGAGCGAACTACTACAGCGGCGAGCGGTGTGGAGAGCGGCAGGAACAAAAGTACAAGTATACATGTGCGACGCCACGAAACAGAGCGGCGTGGAAAGCGGTGCAGGAGTGACGGACTCAGCGGCGTTAATAAAAACAAAAAAATTTAGTCGATTTTATGGCGGTAATGGATACCGAGGCTTTTATAACATAAATTTTAAATAGACCGCCTATATGGATGTCAAAATATCCCCAACATAAATATAAAAAGGTTGTGGGAAGAAATTAAACAATGTTTTCCGGAATATAATGGTACTTACGTTTAATTTAAATTGATAACACAAAAACATAGAACCTAGGTACCTACCATATACCACATAAAAAATATTTGTTGTTTCTAAACAGACAGGAGATAATTTTGATAACGCCATGATATTTAAATCCCGTTTCGACTACCTAAATACGTCCACAGTGGCCGCTGCAACTAACCGCTACTAGGGTTCGTGGCGTGCAAAACGCACCACTCACCGACGCTGCCCGGCACGCCGCTCCGCCCTTCGCTAAGACCTAACTCGTTGCCAGGCCGTAAGGCATTTTATTAAATGTGAGGACAATGTAACGATGCTGATATTTACACAGGTAGTGTCCAAAAATAATTAAACAATAAATAGAAGTTGTGAGATGACCAGCCCCGACTGGCGGCGCCCGTATCACGAGCATGACCTATGTACCAACCATCGTCCAGTTCAACCATATCGTAGGGAGCCGAACGACCCGCCACACACGCCACCGGCAACAGGGCTTTAGGCGATTAACACACGGCACCGCGCACCGCCGCGGTTGGCGGTGAAGCGGATCTCATGTCGTATTGAAGTATACTAAATCCGTTGATGCTTAACACACGTACACGGACCGACCGCGCGGTCCAGCTGTGTTTTCACCGCCACCGCCCACCGCGCTGACGTCCGCGCGGTTGGGCGGTGCCTCACACACGGGCCGCCGCTTAACCGCGCGGCTCATTTATTTATTTATTGATTACACGCCAATAGTAGACATATACAACACTGAAAAAGCATTACAACACAATATAGTTCTTATATGTAAACCAATAAAAGGCATGCATAATGAAGACCAATGAAATTGTGTTCTAAGTGTCGGTTTGAGCAGAACAATGTAGTACATAATATAACACTGTATTTGTAATTATACAGAGTAGAAATACAGTGCTTTATTTTCAATTAAAAATCATCGTTTGTGCAGGACGTGTTCCAATTTCAAATTGAATTTTGCCAACAAATAATGAAATAAAGGAATAGAAAAAAGAAAGGATATTTGCGTATAGTTAAAAATGTGTGTTTATGTTGTGTCGAACTTTTATAGAATAAAATTAATGCCCTATTTAGAGTTCTGCTTCGTAAAAATGGATGAACACAATATCTTCTTTTTTTTTCTAAGAAACAAAATCGCATTAAGTCCGCTGATGCATGTATTTGTTCGTAAAATAAATAAAATAAAAGCCAGATTGCTGCCACCACTTCAGTCTATGATCAAAATGGTCAAAACCATGTTAAATCCAACCGCGCAGTAAGGCGCGAGAACCGCCTTACCGCGCGGTGCACCGCTACAAAATCCGCTCAACCGCCACCGCTGCGCCGGTGCGCAGTGCCGTGTGTTAATCGCCTTAGAGCGAGCATACTCACAACCGCCAGTCAACAAACAAACTTATGCTACTAGTGACTACAAAGTGCTCACGTGTACAATTCAAAATGTTCGCAGTTATACAATAATAAAACCATTTATAAATATGCTACTCTTTAAGAGTGCGGTAAATATTTGGAACATGTCAATAAAAGTAACTTATTAAGCAATAATGTTAATACCAAAAAAATAATTATAATAGAAATGTCAAACAACAAGATACAATTAAAATATCAATAATACATGTCAAAAAATATGGTTATCCAATGTCAAAAAAAATATATATAAGAATTTCAATCATTATGATAAAATTAACATATGTCAGAAATACAAACTAACTTCTAAATAATTTGAGAATTAATCATGTGGCTGTGGAGCAGGACCAGCATTAAGCCAAGCATTCTTGTCGGCAATGTAATCCTCTAATTTGTAAGCTTACTTACATAGTGTGCGTTTTACAACATTTTTTATGTATTTATATCAATTGTCTGGTACCCGTAATACAAGCTCTGTGTAGTTTGGGGCTAGATGGCGTTGTGTGTGAGATGTCCGAAATATTTATTTATTTATTACATAATAAGAACAAACATGTGTTCAGAAAGTCACAAAAATGTTATTAGTCCACTGCTGGTCATAGGCCTCTCCCATTGCACACCACTTTGATCGATTTTGGTCTTCTCGCATCCAGCTCCTGTCAGCCATCTTGCGCAAATCGTCACTCTACCTAGTTTGCAGTGACTTAATAACTATGTTACAGATAGATTTTACATCTATATAATGGCCATAGGGGATATTTATTTACACCCGCACGTTGTTCGTTTGTTGGTTTTAGTGAAAATCTTACATATTTGAATAATAATAATAATAATAATAAATCTTTATTTCAAAATATGTGGTTTTTATAATAGGTGGTTTTTAATGTCTAAAGTGCGAGACACATTTCGCCATATATAGATAGCATGCAAATATTTAATAATTGTTAAAGGGAATCTACATTAAATATTCCTAATTAGATATTACATTTAGATTAACTAGTTTAGAAGTCACATAACTTATGACTAAAATTTATTATATCATTATATTTGTTATCTTTATATAATTCTAACAAAAATAAAAGAAGGGAAGACTAAAGGAAACAATAACTAAGTAAATATTACGAATAGATTCCTAACTATTTATACAATTCTAGACTCTAAATATTCTTTGATAGTGTAGAAACATTTTTCAGTAAGCCATTTTTTTAGGCGTGCTTTAAACAATTTTAAGGGCAGTTCTCTTAGCTTTTGGGGTAGTTTGTTGTAAACTTTAACACACATGAACATACTATTTTTGTGATAAAGGGCAGTCCTGCATTTTGGCACAACTATCTTTGTCGGATCCCTTTGACTGAAGAGACTGCTTTCGCTGATTTTTTTAAATATCTGCGGGTGTTTCCTGACAAACAGTCCAATTTCTAGAATATAAAGAGAGCTCACAGTAAGTATTTTAGTTTTTTTGAATAGCGGCTTGCAGGAGTCTAAAGGTTCAGAGTTGCAAATTGCTCGTAAACATTTTTTTTGGCACAGAAATACTTCATGGATTAAACTTGAATTGCCCCACAATAGTAAACCATATCGTAGTAACGATGCAACATAACCATGATAAGCAGTAATTGCTGTACTTTCTGTAGCAGTTGTTCGTAGCTGTCTTAAAGCGTAAACAAATTTATTAATTTTTGTGCATACATTGTTGATGTGCAATTTCCAGTTGCAATTATTGTCTAAGGTGATACCCAAGAATTGTATAGTACTAGTGTTGTTAATTGTGATATTATTGTATCTTAAGGTGGCGTTGGTGTTAATTGTTTTATAGTTAGAAAATTGAATGTATTTAGTTTTATTTAAATTAACTTTCAAGTCATTATATGTGAGCCATTGTATAATTTTATGTAAAGTTGTGTTAATTTCCGTTTCATAGTTTATTTTGTTAATGTTGGGAACTATCACTGAAATATCATCAGCGAATAATATACATTGATGACTTGTTATATTTGGAAGATCATTGATATATAATAGAAATAAAAGGGGTCCCATTACACTACCTTGGGGAACACCTATTTTATTATGTCGATAAGTTGATCGCAAAGGGATTGATATCAAATTAGGATTGAGGTTGTTGATTTCAACGCATTGACTTCGGTTTGACAGGTAACTTTCTATCCAGTCTAGAGCAGGTCCTCTGATGCCATATCGTTGACATTTATTTATTAGAATGTTATGATTAACACAGTCAAATGCCTTCGACATGTCTAGAAATATTACTGTTACAGGTGTTTTATTGTCAATGTTTTCTGTAATGGTTTTCATTAGGGTAAAACCTGCAAGGGTTGTTGATTTATTTTTTTGAAAACCATTCTGTTCTTCCTTGATAACATTAAATTTATTAAGAAAAGTAATAATACGGCTATACATTAATTTTTCAAATATTTTAGAAACAAGTTATATTGTGTTATATGTTTGTCTACAGCTGCGTGTACCACTACGACAAGTTCTTCGGCCTCGTGATTTAACTGTGAACATCGCCAAGCGCCATCTCAAAGTGGGCATCAAAGGCCAGCCTCTTATCATTGACGGGGAGTTAGATGCTGAAATCAAGATAGAAGATTCTACATGGGTTCTTCAAGATGGACGCAATTTACTCATCAATTTAGAAAAGGTTCGTAAGATCCCTTCCGCAAATATACTTCTAGAGTTTAATAAGTTATTATTAACAATATACATCAAATCAAATCGAGAATCATACGAACGAATTTAAAGATAAATATTTTACTATTTAAATTGCTGTATTTGAACGCTACAAAAACATCTCAATTCTACAAATGAGATAAGGTTATAGTGAAAAATTTATATTCATAACATTTTTCATTTAAAACATAAACAAACCTTGTAACACTTCTAAAATTGCTTTGTAAAATTATTTAAACACTTGCTGGACCAGCCGCGACTTCGCTCGCTTGTACATACACAAAATATTTAATAGCGTGAAACCCTATTTTTTTATTTCACACATAAAAGTAGCATATGTTTAATCATACAACATTAACTATATGTAAACGGAAACCTTGTGAAATTAATTCCACTCATTCCGGAGATAACCTGGAACAAACGGACAAAAATATTAAGAATTGGATATGTTAGTATATATATATTTTCAGCACTTTCAATCGGTATTTATTTTTAAAAATATATACATATTTACAAGTAATATTGAATGACACAATCGGTATTAAAGCGTACCAAGTCAAGTCAACTTACCAAGCAGACATTAGCGATAAAAATAAATACAGTGTAATCTATAAATTATAAGTACTATGTAAACATACAGATGTATAATTAAAATTGTTATTTTTACACTACAAACAGACACTTAAATAATTTATTTGTATATATTTTAATGAACTTGTCATTATACTATAAGGTGAACGTTTTTGTAGACACCAATTTGAGGTAATGATGAACCCCTGAGTCAGCTAAATTTATATTTTATCACTGTGTTGCAGGTTAATAAAATGAATTGGTGGAGCCGCCTAGTTACTACTGACCCGGAAATATCAACGAGGAAGATAAACCCAGGTAAGCGTTTTTAGTAACTTCATAGCAAGTATTTGTGATAATTAATAGGTCACGAACAACATGCCTGCCATGTTTGATGCTTACAATTTTTAACAGTAGTATTTTTATTGTAAATTATATGTTATTTCTTTTAATTTGTGACGTGAGCATGAACGTCAAAACTAATAAATAAATAAATATAACGGACATCTGACAAACAACATCATGTAGTGCCAAACTATGCATCCGGGTTTGGGATCCTTCAAAATAGTCCCCATTTGATTTAACAAAACGTTCATATCGATGTTTCTACTAATTAAAGCACTCTTGAAAGTCAGACTTCGGAAGTGCCTTTAGCGCTTTCGTCGAATATGTTTCAACAGTCTCTTTATCGTCGAATTGATTTCTCTTATCATTTTTTTGTATAAGAATGTAACTTGGAGATTTATATATATGCGAGAACGAATCGCTAAAAAAGAAATAAAATATAGGTTTAAGTGTAAGTTTTTAATGTTAATTTCTTTTTGAAATTCGCTTAGGAAGTTCGGATATATAATGAATAAATTAAGCACTTTAAAATTTGCCCTCTTTCTCTCCTGCTAATCTAAGTTGCTATGCCCGATAAGTTCACATACGTTGAGATGCAATAAAGAATTGAGAAATGTCGTTGTAAACAAATACACACTGCGCAAGAACCGAGGCGTTTCATCGTTATCTGGCGCTATTGATGAGAAGGTTAGGAATTCCTGGTGACGTTCGTGCCCTCTAGACTCTGGAGGTTCGTACGAAGGTCGAATACTTTTGGGACAGACCTTGTCCATACATAAATTAATAATATTTCTTTGCCGTATGAGTACAGTTACGCCAAAAGAGTATTATAAGGACATTAGAGTTCACTGTCAATAACGATCGGGACGTGTAATTTCATGAATTTAAAAAATCTATAGAAATACGAATACAAAAGTTGATTGAATACTAACAAATATAATCGAAAAGCTGCAAAGTAACGTTTTACAGAACAAAATTTCTAGAGATATCTACATAATAATATGTCGATGACTGGATAGTAACTTTTTAATAATTAACCCATTTACTTTTACCGTAAAATAAATTAATTAACATGAGATAACCTTGACTTTTATAGGTATCCATCAAGTAAAAATGTATACAAAACACTTTCACCACCATGTTCTGCTTTATGTAGAGTATGTAAGCTATTTATAATAGTATCTTTTCTTTAGATCCTGTATCTGGCTTGATAATGTAAGTGTAATATAATTGTGTGTGGATTAGTATGTTTGTTTCTCCTTCTCATACGACTTATAATGGTATGAAGGTATCTGACACCCTGGATTAATACATAACATAAGTTTTATCCGAAATAAATAGTTCCCCTGGTATGAGCTAGGATTTGAAATATATTTGCTAGTCTTTTGTATCTGAAAAACGCATGGGACCGCAGTTAATATACATATAAAACGGTATTATCTCAATATAAAATCTATTTATACACCTACACAGCGCTAAAAAGAAGTATATAACAAGCTAATAATAACGGTAAGCTAAAAACACAACTAAGATAACCTACAAAAACCTTAAACAGAATGTTTAGGTAAAATCGGCATTTTTGATCTTCTCATAGTTGTTAAGCGATCGGTCTTCTTTTGAGCTCCTAGTGGGCTACTTTGTCGCGGCCTCCAGTAATTACGTGTAGCAGTCTTAACTATTCTTAAAAAAATATTAAGCAACATTTTTAATTTTAGAATCAGTAAATGCATAATTTACACTAGAAACACATATTTAAAAATATTACGTGAGAATAGGGAATGATGGAGATGAGTTAAATCTTACAACATTTCACCAGGGGTGGGGGGCAGCAGCATAGCTCGCAAATTCGCTAAATACATCTCACAATAATTGATAGATGCTCCCCTAAACTAATATTTTCCAAAATATTAAAAGAAACATTTGGTTATGTTGAAAAAATTGGTGTAAGGGTTTATAAGATAATTAATAGTTATATAATTTTACTCTCGATAAACTTTATACAGGTTAGACCAAAATTTCGTTTACATTTTTCAAATGATGATTTAAAAGAAATTATTTATGTGAGATAAAAACAGTTTATTCATTATTACAGCCCCGCACATTGAGCCACTAGTGACGACCACATTACAACGACTATACTCTAACTTTTAATTCGATTCCAGATTTGACAGTTTCAGTGTTGCAACGTTATGACAAGTAATAAATAGTGACGTTGCGAAATTACTCGATACGGAGATCGAATATTTCCGTATCGATTCCTCTGGTTTATAATATATATAAACAACTACTACTTTAATAGAAACTAAGTATATCAGGAAATTAAATATTTCTGAACGGATAATTTAGTTATGACGATTAATTTTATTAAGGATCTGAGAGTTTTCTTTATTAATTGTATATGATACGTAGTACGTTAGTCTGATACGTATTTTAATTTGCATTGAAATTGTAAAGGTTTTTGTTTCCCTTAACTATCTTCTCTAGTAACAGCTGGAATTACTTGTCAGATTTAAATAATTATCTTTACGTTTAACAGATTTTTGTATTTTGGTCGCGCGAATTGGGAAAGACCGTAGTCATAACATCACGCTGTTTTTAAGAGCAAAGTAAGAAAGGACCATGAAAAATTACTATGAGGATGTAGATTAACTTTAGTGATAAAATGAAATATGACTTCTTCTTTTTTTGGAAACATCTAAAACAATTTCGATAACATTTCGCATTCTGACATGTTGTAAAACCTAAATACATTTCTACGTACATTTGTAGTTAATATAAAAAACAAAAATATTAACTTTTTATAAAATTAAGCAACGGTTACTAATTATTAAATAATTATTATGAATAATTAAGTATTTATTACATAAAAATCAATAATTTAGTATTTAATTGGCACACCAATATCATGATTACATTTAAAACATAAATCGCGATTGTTTATCGATTTTTGTGTTCATCACTACACGTTTAAATGTGGTATCATTATTTTACTAAATGACAGTAGCTAATGTCAAATGTGGAATCGAATTAAAAGTCGTGGTATAGTGGCGGCCACAAGTTGCGGACTTTTTCCATACATTTTGTTTAGCATCAGCGCATACCGAGCATTTGAGTGGCCGCGTCCGAGCCACAAGCTGTGGGAGTCGACCGCGCTCGCTACTTGTGGCCGCGTTTTGTCGTCCGACTCGCACACATGGCCACAGTCGCCGGCTTCTCTCCGCTTCCTCACTTGAACAACTGCCGCAAGTGGCAGCCACTGAAGGCCGTATCAAGCCACCAGTGGCTGCCACTAGTGGCGGCGTGTAGTGGTCTGATTGAACCACTAGTGGTGGCGTTTAGTAGCGACGACTAGTGGCCCTAATGTCCGGAGTCTCTTAAAGTATACAAATAGAGTTTTTTTTGAAAATTACACCCACTAATGCATCCTTGACTATTTTGACACTGCTGCAACCTGGAGCAAAAATTTTCAATAACAATGAGGTTTTGTTTTTCCTCTCGTATATTTTCCTTTAATTACCATAGGGACACTAGGTTGAAATCTTTGCTTTTAAGGTATCCCATAAGAAATAAGTCCTCTGGGGATAAGTCCGGGCTATGAGGTGGTCAGTTGATGGCACCTCTTTTGGATATCACTTTTGGTCGTATAAATATTAAACATCTTTGTGAAGAATACGAATCAAAGATGTTCTGGGCACTCCTTAGGCGTTAGACACTCCTGCTCATCGCAGCTACTGATTCAAATTTAAGCGAATTTTGGTCCTCCTATAAAATAGTGCACAAAAGTACAATTAAGCTTAATTTCAAAATCTGAGTTATTAGATGCTTCTCACTCTTCACAGTATTTAAGAGTATAATATCATAGCAGTAAAATAAAACATATTGTAAATTCTACATACTATTACTCTTGTTTCAGAACCATCAAAGCTGTCGGATTTGGACGGTGAAACCCGCGGCTTAGTTGAAAAGATGATGTATGACCAGAGGCAAAAGGAAATGGGCTTACCCACCAGTGACGAACAAAAGAAGCAAGATGTACTTAAAAAGTAAGCATATTTTGAGTTTTTTTACTTAAATACTACAAACACTAGGCATTACAAATTGTATCATAATGTCTTAAATTTATTGTGGTTTGGTTTGACTACATAATACGTAATAACTTAGAATCGTAATCATAGTTCGGTTTTATTCACGTCTGTTTGTAGTATTTATATCATAGTGACCGTCTTAGCTATATTCATACAGCCTAGCTTACGAATCTTTAGTTCAAAGTTAAATCTGTTTTATTTTATATTTTTAAACTATTTTTCACTCATCAAAGAACCAAATCACTGATTAGATAGTAGTACCTATATTGTCATACAAAACGTCTTTAAAGGATTCCATTTCCCTACAGGTATAACGAGAATATTAATATAATTTGAGAGCTATAGACAAATACAGGCCCGGCGGATTTGAGGGAAGAAGCCATAGCGTCTTTTTTACAGATATAACTGTCATTTTTACGGAGGGAAATCTTCACATATACACATAGCTTACAAAAACAATCGCCTGTCACTATGAACTCGCACATAAACAAAAATAAAACATTCTAAATTTCAGACGCAAACAGACACATTCTTTGTCATAATAATGTAACGTATATTATGTCTCCCTTGGGCTAATTATGTGATGGATGGCTGCGTGGCCTCTATCTACTGAATTACTCCATATTTGACCCCATATATTAATGTTTTTTTAATGTTTTACAGGTTTATGGAACAGCATCCTGAAATGGACTTCTCAAAATGCAAATTCAACTAAATTTATAATAGACCTGTCTCTACTTTGATTAGTATGTTTTAACATTAAACTCGATGGTTTCGGCACTTTTATTTAATGGTCAAATGTATTTATTTCCTTTAATAAAGAAAAATAATAATGTCCGCAAAAGTAGCTGATTGTCAAAAAGTTAAATTGAGTTTGCAACAATATTGATTAATTTGGTTCCCATAAATACGCGTTATCGTATTGCCTGAATTGTAAGTTACAATAGTATATTTCATAATTATTGTATCCTTGTGGTCAATAAATGAATGTACACGATGTATGCATTTTTATTGGTTGTAGTAATCTACTATCCCTTTCTTACTAGAAATATATATGATTACATTACCGTCGCAAGCCCCGTCTGCGTCTTCCATTTCCTGTAGCGTGATTTTCAAACCCCGGAAACAATTTTGGTTACCATGGAAGAGTTTATAATAAACCAACCATAAAAGATAGACATGCTTTTTGTCTCGGACTTTTTATCTGCCTACGTCAGAAGGAGGGTAATGTTTTTCGAACGTATGTAGGTATGTAAAAAAATTGCCCAAGTGCGTGTCCAGCGACGCTTAGGTTATCATAGGTGGATTTAAAAGGGTGTCCAATAGATATTGTTATGTTTACTTTTATTTTTGTTATGTTATCTAAACTGCTATAGTTTTCCTTTGACGAATCTATAAGTGTTCCTAGTCATAAACTACAGAACCCTCAAAAACAGTATCACAAAATTTATACAAATATGTGTGTTGTAGTGTATGTATAAGTACTAACATCAAAGAGGCAATTTTTATAACTTTTGTCCGTCTGTCAGTTTGTTCCATGTAATATCTGGAACGGCTTTACCGATTTTGACGAGCCTCGCTGGCCGAAAGCTGATGACATAAGGAGTAACTTCGGCTTTTATGTTTTAGACTAGCATCGCCATTTACATCAGTACCAGCTAACACCGTTATCAGCTAGGCTAAATTGTTTTGTAAGCCTACTATACACTTATAGAACTGCAGGCGGGGAAAAACAATACTTTGTTACCTATGGGCAATACTATGTTACCTATGCTAAAAATAATCTACCAAATCTACATTCGTCAATGGTTGACTGTTAGAGAATGCCTTAGGCATTAAGTCCGCCAATGTACTTAAAGTGCATGATGTGTAATCTTATTTATAAAATTCTCGTGTCACAATGTTCGTTCCCATACTCCTCCAAAACGGCTTGACCAATTCTTATGATTTTTTTTATGCATATGCTGTAAGTCTGAGAATCGGCTACTATCTATTTTTGAAACCTCTAAGTGATAAGGGGTGTTCATCCCATTTTTTTTTTTTTTTTGATAGTTCTTTTTTTATGTGGCATTAAAAATACATACAACCCTAAATTTTCAACCCTCTACGATCAACTCCTATTTTTTATGGTGGTACGAAGTTCGCCGGGTCAGCTAGTAAATAAATAAATAAAAGACAAAATCGAGAATATACAATCAAAACTAAAAATAGTAGTATTTGATAGATCAATTAAACATTTTCCACATCTTTAAATCAGGACCCAATGAAAATAAAATTGCCACTGAATGCATCATGAATCTGGCCAATGATTACTCTTAAAACTAGATTAGGTATACTTTGTTTCCTACGGGATATGCATTATGTAAATGATATTAACTTTAATGAAACTAGAATTTAATGTGAAAAAAAATCTCTATGTGAATGGCACATAGTGACTGCGAGACAATTTTTAATAGAATGTTCAAATATTTTAAATCAAATCAATTGTTTTTTTTTTCAATATTATTAAGCTCCTTCCATAAAACCGATTAAAAATTATTTTTGAATATTGGAGAACCCTGTGTGCGTTGTCTAATGATGGTATTACAAAATATTGTACACAACCTTATCAAGTACCATGAAATAGAATACTGATTTTAAGACGACTCTAAGGTACAGCGCAAGCGAAACCATGCAACAGCGCCATCTACCGATCCAACACTGAACCACGGAGTAACAAACTATACGGATTTATCTATTAATCTTAGATCGCTATCGCTACAAAAATTCTCGCGTCGATTAGCATAAATACAACATCCCAACCTCAACATCAACCGTTGGATAGTGGGCAACTAGGCAACGATTACTTCGCCTAGTCAGAGGATCCATTATTTATAAGGAATACAGAAGCATTACTTGACTTGACTGCTCCGTTATCCCAGTGCATTACGTTTTTTAATGCGCCAAGTTTCTGAGTTCAAATCCCACATGGAACAACATTTTGTGTGATCGAAAAATTGATGTTTTTTTTTATATTAAGCCATGCAAAGTGACTACCCTGCCTGATGGAAAGCATGAGCAGAATCCAAGAGTGGGGGCTACCACACTTGCTGCGAATGCAAACAATAATGTATGGCGACCCACACTATGGCGGCTTGGTGAGATGCTTTTTCACGCCCCGCTAAAAGGACCCGGGATCATAGTGGGAAGGAAACATAGGAAAGAAGAGCCGAACCGTTTTGTTCTGGTGCGTATTTCTTCCACTCTAAAGCGGTGACTTCTGAGTCCAGCACGTGTTGTCCTGTAAAGGAAGGCAGAAGGAGGAATCAGTTGGAAGAGCTCTTCAGAACACTCTCCATGGTAAATACGATAGAGGACCGCCATAGAGGCGATGTTTCTCCGTAACTGCAGAGGCTCAAGGTGTTGTTCTGAGTCCTAGGTGTTCATTTCATTGTGTCCGCTTCATGTAAGTTTGTAAAGTCCCCAGTGACACAGGATGCATATTCCTCATGTATCTATGTAAAGTATTTTACTTATGACTTATACCACAGAGCCCAATCTGCTGCTTTTTGCATCAAGTCCTATATTATTATACTAGTGTCAAAAACTTGGGTATTTACATCGATAGTACTCTTTCCTGGGGTTCACAAATGCAAGAAGTCAGTCGCAAGTTATTTGCTTCTGTCGGGTCTCTTCGAAGACTACGAAATTTTCTTCCGACTGCGACTAGGGCTGCCCTTGCACAAGCACTTCTCCTCCCAATTCTCGACTATGCCGATGTCAGCTATCTTGATCTCACTGAAGCACAACTCGATAAGCTTGAGCGACTTCAAAATCTCTGTATACGATTTGTATTTGGCCTACGTAAATATGATCACGTCTCTGAATTCCGTCGAATGCTCAAGTGGCTTCCAATTCGCTCTCGCCGGAATACTCATATTCTCACTCTTCTCTATAACATTTTGTTCAATCCCAGAGCTCCCTTTTATCTCAAAGAACGATTCAAGTTCCTCAATGACACACATGCAAAATGTCTGCGGTCATCCGAGAATCTGAGACTGGAAATGCCTGTCCATTCCACCAAATTTTATAATCAGTCATTTACTGTTGAAGCAGTACGATTATGGAATGCACTGCCGCTAAATATTAAGAAAGCTCAAACACTAACCAAATTTAAGAAAATGGTTCACGAACACTATGCATCATAACTAACATGATATCACGGTCAAGGCTAGGAAATTTATGGTTTTGTTTCTAGAATTTCATTTAATTAATTGGTTATATAGGTATATATTTTGTATGTAAGTGTATATGTATGTATATATATGTGTACGTATATTTATGTATGTATAAGTATTGTGTATGCATGTATGCATGTATATCTATTTATTATATATGTATTTTATTTACTTCAAAACTCAATGCACAGACGACTACCACCGTCTCTTCGATACACTTTGATCCATCCTTAGGTTGCCTGGAAGAGATTGCCTTTGTACACTACAATAAGGCCGCCCTTTGTACACTACATTTATATATGTCATTTAATGTACTTTAATGTAACTCTGTATTAAGGTGTACAAATAAAGAGTTTCTATTCTATTCTATTCTATTCTATTCTATTCTATTCTATTCTATTCTATTCTATTATTATTAGTTCCTATATTAATAAATAATATCAATTATTTATTTTTAATGAGATTGCATCAATAAATAAACTTTATACATGTTATTATTCTCTGGAACTAAACACTGAGCGCTGTGGACTCTCGAAAACTGCTTACTGTACACAAAAAGTTTAAAACAAATTTGTCCTAAATTTTGTGCTCTCCACTTTTGTACTAAATGTTTACATTGTCGAAGTTGCAAAAAGCAAATTATTCGTAAAAACCTGATTTTTGTGACCTTTGAACTTGAATAACTTGCGAATATGATGGTTAGAGGGCAAAAACAAATACGAGCGAATAAGCAAAACTTTGACATATTGGGCATTTATGAGTTTACGTCCGAATGAATGCCCGAGCACTGGGCAAAAAAGCGTAACAGTTTTGTAAAAAAAATTTGAATGTTATCTTAATCAAATCGTAACTGTTATTCAGTATTTTTTTAATTATTAATTTCTTTATATTAATATATCATTATAATCACAGTCTTGTTGAATTACAATTCTTATATTGTTTTCTTTTGTGTTCGAAAAGTCGAATTGTCGATTAATTTTTCCTTCTCACATAAATGTAGTGTAAATTAATCGTCAACTAACAACTACGAGACACATACATCTCTTTAGCAACGAGATTTTTAGTATAAATATATTAAATAATCACGGATATTAAAAAAATGCGAATAACAGTTTGTGCCCAGATAAAAGATATATATTGGGTGTATATGGGCATTCATTGGGCATTTCTTCAATATGCCCTAGGTGGCACCCATCTCTACTTGCGACATGAGATTTTGAGAGACTTTTGAGCAAGTCTATGCTTTTGAGACCACTTTTGGAACATCAAAATAAACGTTTATACTTACGAGCTTATTATATCTAATTTGAGGTTGACCCCTTTATTTTGCTAATTGGACTGGACTATTACATACAATAAAATGCAAAAAAAAAGAACATTTTGTAAACCAAATAACTATATTTTTGATGACGTTGAAAATCTTTTATCGATACTACTAATCGAAATATCAACGTGTCAGACGTGACTACGTATGACAGTAATGACACATTGACAGTCAATGCCATAAAGGGTAGGTTTTTTAATGTGAATGTGACACGACTGGACACGACAAAACAAATCTTGCACTTGCACATTTTAAATTAAAATTAAATTGAAGGAAGCATTAAACCAAGAATCGGGAAGTGCTGATACTGCTTATGACTTAAATCAAACTTATATATTTAATATGGTTCGAAGTGTTTATTCCCCGGAATATTGTCTACAATATTTAGAACAGTATGCTTCAAAAGAAGTTTTCGTAATAGGACTTATTCTTGGTCAGGTAAGTTATTGATATTTACGAAGGATGTTAGGTGCATATATCCATTGTTAAAGAATGTTCTTTTTAATTACAGACAACTAATGCACGAGACAATGTTATCCATCTGGCTAGGACACCGGAGGAAAAACAAATTGACAGCATATCAGAAAACACCTACAGTGTGGACATGCCAAATCAAGTTGAGTCAGTAAGAACACTACTGACTGTATCAGAAGCATGGGTAGCTGATCATGCTAAACATGTTACCAGAATGCTCCCTGGTGGCATGTTTGTACAAGGTAACATATACTTGCTTTAACATGAACTACCCAGGGAGACTTGAAAAGCGCCCCAGGGTGCTTGCCCCTCAGCAGACAAGTAGCTATAATAAAGGGCTGAAGCAAAAGGATCTACTAGCCATAGAAATCTAATAAAAATATACAGTGGTGGAATATCAATGATTAGATGTCTACAGAAAAACATTCTCAAAGACATTAAACACAGAACTCACATGCTCATAGCTAAAGCTGATTACATACATACTTAAAAATTGTAACATTGATGTACATCTCAATATGTGTGTTTAAATTTTCAGGTATATTTGTAACAAGTGAAGAAGATGTATTTGAGGATCCAAACTGCTTTAGCAAAGTGAAATCAATATTGAACCATGTATACAAGGCACAGAACACAAATCAGTATATGTATGGCAACAGTCCATATAATAATGAAAGACTTGTTTTGTATATGTCTACAAGTACAAAGGTTCTTAATTGTAAATCTGTTGAAGTAGGTACAGGGAGTAAAAGTACAGTGATAAAGCCAGTTGAATGGAAGTTTTTGCCTAAACCACAGCAATGGCAAAGACTTGATTGCTATTATGAATTTGATGACATCTACCCTGTTGTTGTAAAAAATAGTGGCATTTCTGTGAAGCAACAATTTCAGGTAGGATATTTTATTTATCTACTAGCTGAACCCCGTGGTGTTGTCTGTTGTTGTTGTTGTACCTTTAAGATAGTTGCCTAAGTTAATCCTTATATCATCAAAATGGAAAGTTTCTTCAATATCTGTCCATCCATTCCTATAGTCTATAAGAATAAATAAAATTAAAGTGTCATTTTGTAATTTAAAATTAAACTGCAACCTTCTGGGAAGATGTTATTTCGCAGGAGGAAGTGGCGGAAAAGGCCCAGAAAAGACGACCTCCACTGGGACCCAAACCACTGCCGGCTAACCGGGTGACGGAGGCGCACATACCAGCGCCTCATGCCGCCCTGAGTGTGGCCGCGGATAGACGGGACGGGGTTTTCCTCTCCATACGATTCTATGTGTTTATCTCTCCCTTTTTTCTGGCTTACCTCTGGAACGGCAGGGTCGATTTTGGCGGGACTTTCACTGGTAGAAAGCCGATACACAAGGAGTAACTTTGGCTAATTTTATTAAGACTTCTAGACTAGCTTCGCTTCGCGGCGTTACTCGCGATTTATAACTTTAACCGTGGGTAACACACAACTCAGCTAGTAAAGAGTAAATTCCCTTCCTTACATATACCTAATTGATTTTAACTCATTAATTTTTCAGCAAATTTTAGAGTCTGCTCACAAAACCATTGAATCAAGTATTATATTCATAGATGGGGAGCTAAAAGATGGATCAGAAATGTTAGAACAGCTTAACAAAAAGAAAAAACCTAAAAACAATTCAAAGACAGCACAGCCAGAGCCTCCAAAGTCGATGAATATCTCTATTTTTTTACCTTTTGTGAGTAGTTTATAAATGTTAATGTTGTGTCATACTCTTCAGTATGCTAAGCTGCAGTAATGTATACCTACTAGACATGGGATGGGAGGGTCAAATGTCGTCGATTTTCCTTTATTAAATCAATAATGAGTGCTTTCGTACATATGACACACTACGGTTAAATTTAACGGCATTTAACTTAATACTAAGCAGAGCTGACTGATTGTCTGATAGAATGCATATATATAGGTATACTTACTTAAAAAACATAGAATAAAATACATAGAAAATTGAAAAGAAATATATATATCATACAAACATTTCGTCGGACCCAGGATTTGAAACTGACACCTTAAGCTCTTAATTAAATTAAATTCCAATGTTTGATTTGCAACGATCAAATCATTCATTGGCATTATAAGTTGGACTGTCGTTGTATTGACTAAGCATTCACTGATTTTTGTAAGTATTTTCACACTTGTTTCAAAATAATACATTTTTAGACTATTGTACGAAATTAAGAATATGTCTTTATTTCACATTATTCTTGTGAAATGTTCTAAATTAATTCCTTTACAATTTACGCTATTACATAAACATGTTAAATATGATATTTTTAGGAGAATGCCATGCCTGAGACGGTGGAGTATTTGGAATGTGATGGAAGCATACATTTCAGTGGGATCGTGTCATCCAGCGTGTTCATGTATCCAAAAGCAACAGTCAGTGAAGCCATAGCAGCTGTTAAACAAGATATTGTAAGGTCATTGGCCTCACGGTTTACAATGCACTGTGATGCGCTCATTGATGATAATTTATTGCCAGAAGGTAAGACTAACCAATATTAAAAAAATGCCTAAATATTACTAGTTTGCGACCATGGCGTCTGCCGAGAAAAACTTTAATCACATAACAATTCCCTGACTAAAGCCCGGTTTCAACCGCGAGCGGAACGGACCCATTAATTACTCCTTTTACCTCGCAATACAAAACTGCATACATGTGTTTCCACCAACAAAGAGTCGAGTGTAAATGATAACGAGGGCGAAAAGAGTAAAAATGAGCTGCGGACTCGGACCGGAGTCATACTCGGACCGGAGTCATTAATGAGTCCTTTCAATTCGCAATTGAATTTTCCAAAGTAGTGTTTCCACCGAAAAAAAGTTGAGCGGAGCGGACCAAACGAGTAAAATGTGTCCGCTGCGTCGCCGGCTAGTTTGAAACGGACTCGCTCATATAATAACATAATATACTTTTTCTTTCGGTATACATAATCACTGTCCTCACTTCTTATCACTCGATAAAATCGCGAATTCACACAACAAAACACTACCGCACGTAACCAGTTCAAAATTCCAACTGAACTCGCTCTCTGTGGCAATTGACTATTCATTTCTCATTTTCCGTTCAGCTCGCTCCGCCGATTCGTCTGTCAATATCCGCTCGCAGTGGAAATCAACAGGTAAAACTCTTTGTTGGTGGGAATGCAAACCTATTTTGTTTAAAAGGAGTCCGTTCCGCTTACCATTTCCCGCTCATTATTACCCTTCCGGTGAAAACCGGGCTTTAATTAGTCAGTTTCCATTTTCGATTTTCGTAATTATTTCTTTTTAATTAATTACTAAGTTTTAAACAAACTATGTGTCTCACAGAAGTTTTACACAAAGTTAAATCTAAATATGCGATCGAGTAGAATATATACAAAGGCTTCAAATAATAAAGACTGTATTTCATGGGTGTCCTAATTTCATGCAAACCAGAATGAATATAGATTACTATAGCACATCTTCCATTTTTATGACTAAATGTCACGATTATCATAATGATGCCACATTGGCACAGTCAGTTGTACTTTCTGAACAGATTTAGACAAACATAGTCAATGAAATTAGTTGCAGGCTCCTCTACTATTTAACTTAAAAACACAACTGTTTCAAGTGGAATATCTGTCTATCTTTGTGACTATTTTTTCTTGGCTCATTTGGCAAAATACAAGAATTTAAGAATTTGTGTTTTAGAAGAGGATCGTCAGTAATCATCGCTGTTTAATGGAATAGAGCTTAGATGAACTGTTAGATTTAGATTGATGATTGATTGATCTTATTTTCGTTTTTGGGGTATCGATTCTAACGCTTCTTCGTTGGTCTAGCGGCTAGCGGTTAGCGTATGCACTGTTAATGAAGATGTCTCGGGTTCAAATTCCGAATAATCTTGGGAATAATAAAGACTGGGAAGAAGATGATGATGTCGATTGTAATAAACAGTAATATCTACGTTTATAACATTAATCTTGTTTTTACTGTATAAGGGGCTTATTCGCGATAAAATTATAAAGGTTACGATACCTTCTACTTTCCGACGTTTCGAACGGGTTTTACTGCTCGTGGTCACGGGTAGACTGATGTGAACTTAGCGTCGCATTCGCGATGTGCAGGTTGTATCTACCCGCACTTGATCGCATTGATGTCTTGTAATGTCGGTACACACGTATACAGAAAAAAACATGAGAATGTGTATAAGTTGCGAAAGTCTTTTAACAGTTATAACTTTATAACATTAATATCATTGTAATTTACCGACACCTCTTTGATGACAAGTTTTGCCCTACTATGGCGAAGCCATGCGCGTAAATTATTGAACGGATTTATATCATAATAATGGCCAGAGTAACTTATGCTATATATAAATTATATTAAAACTGTTCATATTGGTTATATTTTTTTAAACTTTGTATGTTTTAATTTGTTGGTGATAATTTTCATACATACATAATTTTTATTTTGTACATAATGCAACTATCCATAGAAAATATCAAAGTGATTTAAAATATTTTTGTTCTTAGAAAAAGTATGTTTCAACGAGCCACCGCGTCGAGTTCTGGTTCCAGTGGGTTCTCTATATCTATGTGACTATTTGTTCCCGGGGGAGGCCCCAGCAGAAGCTCTGCTCTCAGTACGAGAACTTCTTGATTTGAAGATCACTGAAACTGATGTAGTTTGCGATCTTGAAACACCTGCTGGTAAATATATTTTAAATAGAAGCGCTATAACATGAAATGTTTGTCGTTACGGTTTTATGTTACGTTCGAATTTTTTAGTTTCTTTATAAATGTAAACGAAATTACTAATGAAATAATTGTTTCTGGTGAGTTAAAAATGGATTTCCAATGAGTATGTCATTAATGTTGTAACTTGTAACAACTTGTAGTTTAACGTTTAGCTATATCTATACAAATAAATATAATTGAAGAGTCTGTTTGTTTTATGAACCAATAGAGGATGATTTAACAAAATAGATATCAGTACACACCAAAAGTAAACTTTAATTTTATTATTTCCTAAACCTAATCACAACACGTAAACCTAGTCACAACGCCTCTTGATACGTCTTGTCCGTGATGCCGCCGAGAAAAGAGAGAGCTTGACGCGTCACTCGCCACATGCACCGACGATGTTTTAAGGCAGCTTTCACTAATTATGTATTGTCTAACTAGTTGAATTCCTCGGTGTTACCTGCGATTATTGTTACAAGTTGCGATAAATATTCAAATGAAAATTAGTCTTACATACTCCTTAGGCTTCTTTTCTTTCTGCCAGCGAAAGTCCCATGAAAATTGGTCCAGCCGTTCTAAGAGATAACCTAGAACAGACAGACACAAAAAAACATTTAAAAAACAGCTTTTTTGATATAGGTACCGTAGGTATATACTTTCATGTGTTTAAATGTGTCATGTTGTTTTAAAATTTTATAAATTTGTATAATTAAGAACTGCTAAACATTTGCTATGAATATTAACTTTGACCTTCGCGTGTATCTAAAACAATCTTCATTGTGTATTTACTTTTTGTTGTAGACACGTCAGAATTCGACGCATTAGACCGAGACACAAGCAGTGAAGAGTTGTTGGCCACACCCCAAGCGACAAGCCAGTTTATGTACATTACAGGGATTTGCTTTGCAATGCTTGTTCTTATTGTCTCCATCATTATACATTATTACGACTCGATTGGCAAAGTTTTTGCAAAAGTCTTTTCAAAGTCGTAAATTGAATATTTTAATTTTTAAACATAATACTGTTAAAGCTTAAAAGACTTTGTTTGTTATAAGAAGCTTGAAACAGTTGAATTATTATTATTTCACAATAAAATGTATTATAATTTAATGGTTTAGAATGGAGGTCAATTATTACACATTATATTATTATTTACCGAAAATGTTGTAATTTAAACCGTCACATATTAATAAATAACTTTTTTACATACTAAGGTAATAGTTTTATTATAATATAATAAAGAGTATCTGAAGACGCCTAATGCAAGCAGCACAGTGGACCTAGCCAAGTTTTTTTTTAAAAGAACTCCCGCATTAAGAATATAAATTCCTGTGTCCCGGGGGGACTTTACAAACGTACATGAAATGGACACAAAGAACACCATGACTCGAACAACAATTTGTGAATCACAGTGTTATAACTCGTAGGATTTGAACCCACGAGTCCCACGACACTTGGCGCAGTAGGAAACGGCGTGGCGACCGCTTTAAGCACTAGGCCAACCGTGCAGTCGATTTTCGAAGTTGCAAACGTTTTTCGTTCTGCAATCGCTGACGCCTCTATTCTCTTGTTACTTGTCTAATATTTGGTTTTGATCACGTGACTGAGTGTAGTTAGCAAATTATACAAGAAAATAGAGGCGTCAACTTTTGCAGAACGATTTTTTTTTGCAATTTGGCTAGGTTTTTTTTTAGCTGAACCGTGAGGTTGTGGTGAACCTTGTGCGAGACTTACATTATGTCGAAAAGGGGACATCTGTCGCTTGAGATGATGATGACAAGTGTATAGGGTATTGTATCACTTTAGGTAATCATCATTTATATATGTATATTCCTATCTACATGGTTGTGGTAAGTAAATTAAGATAGATTGTTTCTGTAATTAATAAAAAAAAACAACACTTCAAAACTGCAATTAAATTTTGTTAAAATATCCTATAGCTACGAAAAAGTCAAAATTGTACAATATAATAATATAGGTAGCTCAAACATTGAGAAATAAGACAGAAGTTAGATAGTTATCACTTCTCTTATCTCTTATCACATTCTCATTCATTAAAATGAAGAAAAAGAAAAGACATTATTTATCGATTTTGTCACGCCATCTATTATTCATAAATCTGCAATGCAATAAGAACACAACTTCCAACAGATGGCATACAACGCGGTAATATATTTTTTTGTGGCGCTAGTGTTATATGAAGAAACATGTGCACAAAAGAGAGATCCGATTGTTTTCAAAACACATCCATCATTTACCCAATTTGATAGTGGATGGAATGACACTATCCGACTAGGTATGCGTTCATAGTTTAAACGTCAATCGGTTGGTTGGTTAGTCGGTTCAAGATAGTCAGTGCATGTGTGTGAAGATTGGGGTTAGTGTTGTTGATTATTGTAATTTTATTACGAGTCAGAATGAGACATTTTCGGTGATGTGTTGTGTTAACGTTCATTAAATGAGTTTTGCGTGACGAACTACAAAAAACATCATACAACAATGAGGTTTTTATTAATTAAATAATCTTATTGCGTGATTAATTAATCAGTATAACCGGTTTCAAGTGCGTTTTGTGGTAGTATACGATACGATAGATATTTGTTTACAATGGCATTTTCACTTAATAAATTGAAGAATCTATTAAATACCAGTAAGGATGGCCAATTGGCCGGCAGTGGGAGCTTGGAACCGGAGATAGGATTCAAGTTGGCCTTGCATCCTGTCAACAAAACTTTATATGTGACCGTTATCGGCGCCCGGCACCTTCCGTCCTTGTTTGGTTTGAGCCGTGCCCATGGATACCTTGTTAAGGTAACTTTCAATATTATTGTTTGCAATACATATCATCGCTTCTTCGCAATTTAAAGAATGCAACATGCATTCTTTAATACCTTGATTGACTTGTTGGTTTTGTTATTTAATTATGTTGTCTTTGTTTTAAAACTACCTCATTATTCAAGAATTCCTACACTTAAGCGTAATTTCAATAAGGTGTGTTAATAGGATGAAAATCTTATGGACCCAGATAAACACATTGGTAAATGATCCAATAAATGTCTAAACCTACCTACTTACAATGTACCTATACAATAACTATAACTAACGAACTATGGCATTTTTAAAAATATATCTTCAACACTAATTAAATTCCGATTATATGACGCATTGTGGCACCATTCTTGTGTAGGTAAACCTATCTGCTACTATGCTATAAACAAGATCGTTAACGTCGCACACGCTACCATCGAAATTGCTAAGTAAATTTTGATTAGACCTATACTAGACGCAATTACAATAATAATTTAAGTAGGTGATCATAGTTACGCTCCCTAAGGTTTTGTCCTTGAAACTTAGTAATTGTCGTATGAGTTGTCTAAAGCTACTAAATGTTAGATCTAGGTAGGATAGGCTAATTTATCAGACAGTAGAAGCTAATTAACAACACACAGATAAATGCAGTTAGTGGCATATCTTGCCAATGCGTCATTTCGAGGGCCCACCATTATTATGTTATTAGTACCAACATATACCATTTAACATCCGTATAATTGTTTTCCTAATTGAGGCCAACCTAACGTTAACGCTCCGAACTCGTTGTTTATCTTTACCGCCTTAAAATTGATTAAACTTTTTTTTGCATTGGATCGAAAACGTATAAACAGTATCTATGTAGTTAGGTATATTCAATAATAATACCTAACTTTTTTTAGTCGTTGATACACAATAATATGAAATAAAAACTATTGCTCCCAACCATATTAATTAGCGTGTAGTTAAAAATTAGATTTAGACCCTTTTCACACGGGCACGCAATTGACACAAAAAATAAAGTCGATATTGAAAATTAGCCTTTTTTTTTGTTTTAACGTGTGGAAATCCCCGCGGTCCGTCACCCCGTCGGGGGTTACGGCGGGTTGGTGTGTCGGACTCGAACCGACTAAAACCACACGGTGTGACCCTCTCTGTGCCTGTATATTGGAAGGAGTCCAGGGACTCCTCCCAGCGCCTGCCCGCACTGTTGCGGGCACCACCTCAAATTTTAATCTCTAATTGGGCAACGTCCGGTCACACGCGGACGCCGCCCCCTCGCGGTTGACCACTACTGCGGACGGACGGGAAACCCGCCCCGCCCATCCGCGGCCACTCTCAGGGCGGCATGAGACGCAGGTATGCGCGCCTCCGCCGCCCGGGGCGCCGGCGGCGAATCGGGTCCGAGTGGATGTCGTCCTGCCGGGCCTTTTCCGCCACCTCCTTCTGAAAGAAAACGTCCTCGCAGAAGGTTGCGACCGCGTTAAAACAACTGTCGCTGACGGCCATCGATCATATTGAAAATTGGCCTCTAGTATGACGCAAGGACCAAGATATTGTATGATTTTACTGACGGTTAAACGAGCCACACTTTCCATTACAATTTGTACTTAATACATTGTATTTCGAAATCCGTCCGTGTGGTGACGGATTAAGAATACTAAGTGTCACCACCCCTATTCATTCTATGGGTGTCGTAAGAGGCGACTAAAGGAACAAAATAAGCAGCTAACATCACTGCCAAGAGAAGGAAAACTTGAAACAAACCCTTTTTTTTTTTTTTTTTTTTAGTGTGTGAAAAATCATCATGGACCGTCACCCCACCGGGGGTTACGGCGGGGTGGTGTGTCGGACTTGAACCGACTAAAAAACACACAGTGTGCCCTCTCCGCGCTTCTCCGTTTAGGAGTAGGAGAAGTCCAGGGTGGGATCTCCTTCTGAACTTCTCCAGCGCCTGCCCGCTCCTGATGCGGGCACCGTCTCTGTTTGACGACCCTCTCTTAGGCGGCGTCCGGCACACACCGACGCCGCCCCCTCGCGGCTGGCCACATAATGCGGGTGGAGGGAAAACCCGTCCCGTCCACCCGCGGCCACACTCAAGGCGGCATGAGGCGCAGATGTTCGCGCCTCCGCCGCCCGAGTCGCCGGCGGCGAATCTGGTCCGATTGGATGTCGTCCTCCCGGGCCTTCTCCGCCGCCTCCTTCTGCGTGATTACGTCCTCGCAGAAGGTTGCGACCGCGGTAAATGAGCTCTCGCTGCCGACCATGGAACGAACGACGGCCGGCAGCGAGAGATCCCCTCCGATGACTGTAGTGAGGACCCGGCGCTGCGTCTCCCATGCGGGGCAGACCGCCAGCGTGTGATGAGCCGAATCCTCACTGCAGTCGCAGTGGTGGCAGGCGGGACTCAATTCCCTCCTGGCGACCGAGTGCAGGTACTTTCCGAAGCAACCATGCCCGGAAAGAACCTGCGTCAGTCGGAAACTTGAAACAAACCCTTTACCAACCCGTCTGGCCAGCGTGGTATAGTAGGCCAAAACCTCCTTTCAAAGGAGAGGCCTATGTTCAGCAGTGGACTGTTGATGATGATGATGATGATTTCGAAATCAATTCTTCGTTGCTCTCAGTTGTTGAACATAAGTAACTCGGATAAAGTTCTGCGATAAGCCTCGTTAAGTAGTTATTTTGGCACAAATCGTGAATTAAAGAAAATTGTTATTAGTTCGAATCATTTCATTCATTGACACGCGTACGAGCATCCCTTCCTGATTAATTTTATTATTAACGTGACAACGCTGGTGTCCAATGTTTTGACTATCTATAGGTAATATTACACTGACAACCCACACTTAGAACAACAATTTGTGTATTACAAAAAGCGATGACCCAAGTGTTTTTTACACTAAACACTGTTTTGAATTAAGAACTACCTAATAAAATACAAATCGTATTACATCTTAGAAAATATTATTTATTTATTACAAAAACAATGGAAAATAGATTACCTGTTTATTTTAAACAATTTTCAACACAATTGGCTCATAATTTACCTAACAACATACCAGTGTGATTAATTGTTTTTCTCAAGCATGTCGCCGCTTGGTGATTGATAGTCCACAGTCGAGTACTTGTGTCGTCTACACATATCTTTAGTACATGATCGAAAAGTTTAATATCAATTTATAAAAAATAATACTGATTTTTAAAAAACAAATTATAAAAAAATAAAATGAAGTGTTGGGTATCATTAGATAGGTATTTTACTTAAATAACAAAAAAGGGTTTTTAAGACGATTTTTTTATTTAGGTATCCATTTGCAAGATATTCCACTTTAGAGGGCACCTCTAAAAGCAAAACGGCAGGCTCAAAAAATCTGTAAAAATTCGTGGTGGTGGTCCATATAATGAACTTTGAAGGAAAACTGTAACGGATTAGATGACTTTGCTAGTTCAGGAGTTATAGAAAACGTCATACCAAATTAAGGCATCAATACGTATCTAAACATAACAATTATCTATTGGATACGATTTTAAAACCACGTACCATTATGGGTGACTGAGGATTGAGGAACCCTTTCCTGTGCGTGACCTGACACGCACTTGGCCGATTTTTAAATAGGACCAATGTTTGCTGAAATTAGCGCGTTCAATCAAACAAAACAAGCAAACAAACAAACAAATCTTTAGCTTCATAATATTAGTATAGATTAAATTGTTAAAATTTTCGGTGATCATATACGAGGAATAAAGCAGTCTTCTTCTTCTTCCTGGCCTATTTCCAGTATTATTTGGGGTCGGCTAAATAATATAGCATTATAGTGACTTTAGTAAAATAGTCTATAGTCACCGTTGTTACCGAATTTTTCCGGTAATCATCGCTATGTCTTCTACAACAAGCGCATTTTATGCCCGCTTCACACGTTTCGGTAGATCGTTCCAACTTGTCTGTGCAGACCAATATATCATATATGTGAAGATAATAATATATCGAACGTGTCTATGAGAAGTTATTTCAGATATTGTTGATCCTTGTCGATATCAAAATCATGTGGAGGCACTAGGAGCGTTTGATTTTTCTGGGTAGTTGGTACAATTTGACGAACATTACCTAAATAAAACAGAATATACAGAATATTCACGCAGATATGTTGATCGACCCTATGTTAATTAGTTGTTGGTAAAACAAATATTAAATAACATTGATCCTTATGTCTACAGAACAAACAGGTCGAAGATAGACAAAAAGAGAAACATTAATAATATTCTTATTACTACTTTTGAATTAGCAAATAGAGAGACTGTTTATTTCTAACTGTGCATATAGGTACATAACTTAAAATTAATGTTATGTTTAACAGTAGTTTGAGAATCTGAGGTAGGTAAGGCCATTCACACACTGCACCGCGCTACGACGCGTAGCGCGGAGCGGCAGATTTTAATATTGTATGCAAGTACATCGATTAGTATAGAAAACACGCCAGGTCCAACACACTGAACACGCGCCTGGGCGCGTGAACGCGTGCGGCTAGCAGCTTCGGGATTGGCTTACGGCGCCTACGCGCGTGTTCGCGTCGCCAGTGTGTGAAGCCCCTTAGGACGACTCAAGGTTTAATTAATGTAGATGTACTCAATGATTCCGGTAAATTGGTTCGTTTGTACAAACGACGATAAGCAAAACGAGAACTAGTTTAACATATCGTGACGTATAATCAGTTATTAATCTTACAAATTAGTCTTTGGGCAGTGGTTAATTAATTTATGGACTAGACTCAAGTTCTAATTTCTATCAAAGTAAGCATTCTAATATCCTGAAATGTACCCAATAAGCATTAGTATTAATACAAATAAGTATACGCTATACGATTACATTATCAATAGAAATTTCAAGAACAGATAGGCAGTCATGGTCATACATTTATCATACTTGATAAGAGAGTTAGCGACATTGTTATTACATGACTCTTTTCAATGAAAGTCCCAGCTTATTCGATTTCTGTAGCTATCACTATGTTATCGCTGAAAATGTCCGGTGAATTACTACAATCGCTAAAATTTACATTTTAAATCAATAACAATGATTTTCCATTGTTGATAAATAAACTACACTTGTTTACATTTCTACAGTTAGATAGATAGATTGTTACGTAATCCTAATTGACTGCCTTGTTGGTCTAGTGGTTAGCGTATGCGGCTGCAGATCGAGAGGTCTCGGGTCCGATTCCCGGGTCGCAGGTCCCGGAAATATTTGTTTCGGAGTCTGGGTGTTTTCTATGTATTAAGTGTAATATGTATAATGAAATATTTTTTTTAATTTACAAAATTAATTAATTTATAAAGTATGTAAGTATTTATATCAGTTGTTTAGTACCCATAATAAAGCTCTCTTTGCTTAGTTTAGGACTAGATGATGTGTGTAAAAGATGTCCGAAAAAAATATAAATCTAATATATAAAATTTTCGTGTCACAATGTCCGTTCCCATACTCCTCCGAAACGGCTTGACCGATTTGTATGAAATTTTGTGAGCATATCGAGTAGGTCTGAGAATCGGCTAACATCTATTTTTCATACCCCTACGACGCGAGCGGAGCCGCGAGCAACAGCTAGTATAATATAAAAATCGGCCAAGTGCATGTCAGGCCACGCACAGGAAAAGGTTCCTTAGTCACCCTTAATGATATATGTGGATTTAAAATCGTATCCAACAGCCATTAACAGTCCACTGCTGCTAGACATAGGCCTCTCGTTTGAAGGGGGGGGGGGGAACGTATTATTTAATTTTGTACGAAGTTTTCCAAGTAAGTGCATTTTATAAGATAAACCTCTATAACTCCTGAACTAACAAAGCCATCTAATCCGTTATAGTTTTCTTTTAAAGTTCATTATATGGACCACCATCACGAATTTTTCGTTTTTACAAAAAAGTGCTCTTTAAAGTGGAATTTCTCGCAAACGGATACCAAAAACAAAAAATCGTCTTAGAAACCCCTTATTGTTTTTTAAAGACCTATATAATGATACCTCAGAAGATGGAGTAGCCGCGAGAAACAAAAACATCCCCACTTTACGTGTAGGAGGTACCCCAAATAAAAATATTATTCATAATTTTATTGTAGCACTTTGTCGACGTAATTACAACACATATTCATGCAAAGTTTCATCTTTGTAGCACTAACCGTTTGGACGGTAAGTCGAGGACGTACGGACGGACGGACATGACGAATTTATAAGGGTTCCGAGTCATAAATTTCGGAACCCTAAAAATGGTTTCACACGGAACTTGAAGACCATGACGTGTAGCCAGTGCTGGATTTACACATTTGCCGCCCCAAAGCTATAAAATTTTTGCCCCTACTGACTTCTAAATTTAGATACCACTGTTCACTATAAAGTTAATTCCCTTTTACAAAGATTCTTTTACAACTTTATTTTATTTTTATGCTTAGAAAAGCAAAGCTTTTTTTACTGCACTATTTATAAGGTGTGGTGGGCTAAGGAAGATTGGTAGGTAAGTCTTTAACTGTCTAAGTGGTCGTCTTCACAGTTACCAATGTCGAGTTATAGTCTTAAAACTGCTAAATCAAGATATTGAAAATTCGATAAATGTTATTTTATTGCACATAATTTAACAATTTTTTTTAAAATAAGTAATATTTGTTGAAATTAATGATAATAAATAAATATTTCGGACATCTGACACACAATGCCATCTAGTCCCAAACTAAGCAGAACTTGTATTATGGTACTAGATAATTACTGATATAAATACATAAACATTCTTTTTAATAATATTTATGTATACATATTATACTTACAGAAAATAAAAATTAAGTAAGTACGTTACTATCAATATTTCTATTTGACTGCACGGTTGGGCCTAGTGGTTTTTGTGGTCGTGAGAGCGAGGGCGATATTCCGCCTGTCAGGAAATCGGAGGTAGGGGTGGCTGTACTACGGATCCAGTACAAGAACACCGTAACCGGGCCGGACGGGGTACCAGCTTGAGTACAGATCCGAGCCCTCGACCATATGTAGGTCCGCCCCAGGGAGGTGAATTTTAGCTTCCCTGAGAGCTGGAAAAGCGAAAAGCTGGAACTACTCCAAAAGTCGGGACGGTCTGCCAATTCGGTCACGGCCCATAAGTCCATCGTGTTCCTAGTTCCTACACGAGGTGGGGTAAGCTGTTTAAGAGGGCGCTCTCTGCCGTACGTCCCCATAGAGAGTTAAGAAATTTACGGCGTGTAATTAACTGAGAGGAGGCACTGGGACGGGTTCACACGGCGTAATAATAGGTTATCTGGACCCCTCCTATTTCGGGAGCAGAGTGGCATACCGTGTGGTTCGATTCTGACATACCGCCCCGCCGCAACCCCTGATAGGATGTCGGCCTGAGGGGGTCCAAACGTCAAAAAAAGTGTTTTAAGTGGTCGCCACGCTGCTTTCTACTGCTCTAAGTGTTGTGGGTTCAAATCCTAGTGGAAAAACACTTTGTGCGATTCACAAATTGTAAAGCCCCCCGGACACAGGATTTATATTCCTAATTCAAGAGTGGTATTTAAAAAAAAAGCGGCCAAGTGCGAGTCGAACTCGCCCATGAAGGGTTCCGTATCAGCAAGTAACATCATATAAAAGTTCTAGTACTTCGTTAGTATAGCTCTTATAGTTTCGGAAAAAATTGGCTGTGACATACGGACGGACATAGAGACAGACAGACTTGACGAATCTATTAGGGTTCCGTTTTTTGCCATTTGGCTACGAAACCCTAAAAACAGTTGTGTCTGCAACCTTACTTTTTTTCTATACCATTTTTTTTGGGCCAATCTGCCACCCCCCTAATTTTGCCGCCCCAAGCTTCAGCTTTTTCAGCTGCTATGGTAAATCCGACCCTGCGTGTAGCCCTTAATATTTCATATGGAATTCGCGGTCATAAGTTTATCTAAAAGTGCAAAATGACGACGTTGTCCCTCAAACGCATGTGTTGAATTTCTTCTTCTTCTTCCTAGACTAATTCCCAATATTATTTGGGGTCGGCTATGTGTTGAACTATTTAAATATTTAAAATCATTCCCATCTGACACTTCCAGAAGGAATTAGTTTTACTTATTAGTTTGCAAAATTGGTTAATAATTAAACCTCTTCTAAGCTTCTTTTGGGATCCTCCATTCGGATACTGGTACTGGGTTACTGCTGTAATGGGTCTCGTGTCCTCCTCAAATCTCCGTCACATGTCACACTAACGTATCACTTCGGGCGTTTTAAGTGGCAAGTAATATTTGAGGCAGAAAATCTGAAGCTTCCATACATTCATAGATTATGATAGTATAATAGTACTGTTACAGAATACACGATAGTATTTGTACTTCCCTACTACGAACCAAATACGAGAAATATTGATTAAATGAACTTCAATACATACTTCTGTTGTGAGAAATAATACCTATCTATCTAATTATATTGTTGTTTCCTACAACACATGTATTCTTTGAGGAAATATGTGTTGTAAGGTAAGTTTAGTGGAATGTGGATAAGACATATTATTAATTGTTAATATGACAGCAACACTACAATATTACTAAGTATATGTTTTTCGATAATCTGTAATAACATCGATTAATTCTTGTCATTCTTGATCAATATACATTCACCTACAGAGGGCTACCTCCGCTTCATTCCTACTACTTCGAAATTATTCTTTCTTCATTTCATTACTACTTTAAATTATAAAACTTAATATCGTATCAATACATTAATACCTTTTACGTGGTAGTCAGTAGTGTTGAAAAGAAATGACGTGCCAACTAAACAAAAATACTGACCTTAGTCCTACAATATTCATAGTATTATTACTGTAAGTATGACGTAATACATGATTCACTAATTGTTGTTCTGAGTCTGGGTGTTGTTTGTGACTGTTTTATGTATTTTTGTAAAGTTTCTTGTGACAATGGGTTTCCTAGTGCTTAATATTTTTTTCACTTTAATATAGCATATATATATAGGCTATATTTTAAGCTTTTAACGACACGCGACATTCTATTAGTAAAAAAATTTCTAAATAGGTTGACCAGATCTAGAGACAACCCTACAAATTCATCAGCATTGTCTCTTTGTAATATTAGTATAAATTGTAATATTAATATATAAGATTTATTTATTCGGAAAACCAACCCCAAATGTAGAGGATTGCATCAGTAATTAATAGGTGCTTATTTACGCTTAGGAACTTATTTGTTAAAAAAATTATTTCACAATTACTTACTTATGCTTTTCATTCTTTTAAATTTGGAAAAACAAAAAAAAAATAGAATTACTTAATCTGTGAAGAAAATGAGTTCATGAAATAGGTAATTGGGCAAGTGATGAAAACCTTTTGCAAATTGCCTCAATTTCAGGAAGTTATTCAATTACGTCCTTTGTTTAGGGTAACAGAAATACTGTTTATTCGGGAGACCATGTCGGTCTTTTGCTTTACGTTATAAAAATATACCAAGTTAAAAAAAAAACCCGAGTTTTTTTCTTTTCATTATATGCTCGCGTAATTGACAGTTTCCTCAATATCGCGTTACTAAAACAGAAATGATTGTGTGTGCAAATTATAGAGATATGACTTAGTTTTAGTGTGGGATAATGATGTTACCGAAATATCGATTTTAAAGCTCAGTTAGGTACTGACAGGCAAATTTGTAAGTTAAATTTTACTTATAAAGAAAAAATATTAATAATTAAGTACGTCGTGTAGGTAGGTAGGTTAGATAGGATAAGGGTCATGATCATCTCGGTACGTACTTCTGTCGTGGGCGTACCCCAAAGAGGACTGCAGAAGTCGTCGATGCGTTCCTGGAACTCCTTCCGACTGCCGTCATATTGCCACCCGTTGTTTAATGAATAGACTGTTTCTCCAAGTCCCAATTACGCCCTGTGTTTTATCACGATGCGTATGGTGCAAAAAGTATTTCCCGTGTCATAAGGTCTAAAATTATTTTTAAATTTATTCTCTACTCTCTAATCTGTGTTTTAGAAGAGAATATATTATGCTTAAACGTGATTTTAATTATATTGTAGTCGGTAATGTTTTTTATAAATCTCAGTCATTTAAGCAAGAGCATCACAGTCTGCTAACTCTATCACTCATATTTTGAACTATGGGGGACTTCCTCAAGCTCCAAGATGTGTGGTATGGATTAATTATTTGTGGCCTGTGCTGTCATAATGATTAATTGAAATTAAAATAGGTATTTTCAGCTTTAGCTATTATCAAAAGGTGGCAAATTACTTAAATACGTTCTATTCGATATATAAATTTTGTACAGTGTATATTAAATACTGTTAGAATCAGAGCCTTAATATTTTGGTGTGTCGGTTTAAAAGCAATTACCTACTTCATTGTGAAAATAGACATTTTGTATGTTTTAATATTATTATATTTTTATTATAATTTAACAGACCATTGTTAACATCACTAAATTCTAAAGACAATTTTTTCCTGTATTTAAATTTTCAAATGCAAAATAATTTTGTGTAAGTATATTCTCTAAAATAACCATAATTTTTGCTAAGGTTAGGATTAAAGAATCTATTTTCATAAAAACACATACACATACGACATATAACGACAAAAGACATAATTAGATAAGCCACTTACAAAATAAGAACTTATTTTACGTAAAACAATAACATACAATCGTCGTTTAACAACGTATTAATAGTAATTATGTAACAATAAATTAACCTTAATTTGAGAAGCGAGTGGTTACTTCTTCGATGCCTTAATCGGCTGTCGCATACGCTAGACCAAGTAATAATTAAGTATTCTAATTTACCTATTTAATCATTGTTATTCTTTTTACCATTACCTTTGAATTATAACATTACCTTTTTACCACTATCTTTGTATTATTAACGTTCATAAACAAACCAGGCAGCAAAAACAGATATATACCAATTTATCTGTACTAATATTATAAAGCTGAAGAAAGTTAGTTAGTTTAGTTGAACGCGCCAATCCCAGGCAATTGGTCTCTGGTCTGATTCAAAAAATATTTCAGTATTAGTCAATTTATCAAGGAAGGCTATATATTATATATCATAAAGTTTGGAAAAAATCCAGTTTGATAGAATTATTCCCCTTTAAAAGTTCTAAAAAATTAATGTATAACATCACGCTACGGGCAATAAAAGACATATATGACAACTAAATATTTCTATGAGCTACATGGTCCTTACCCAAATATGTACATCCTTTACTTCTTTCCATAAATATTACTTGGTTTTTGTTTATACTAGTTATTACCTTCAAATTCATTAAGTTGGCTATGAATATATAAATACATTGTTGTCTTCAAAGTATTATGATTTTCAATTATTATATTTGTAAACTTAACTCTAGAAGTTCCTCGAATTCGTCTCTGAATAGTTTACAAAAGACTGATGGTTTAACATCAAATCCTTTACAAATATGGCCGGTCCCTAATGTCGTTTCTATTATTCCTTCAACAGTGGAGAGATCTCGAAGCTAATTTCAATTCAATTCATTGGTAAATTGGTTGGGTCAAATCAACTGAACTCCGAATTGTGAATAGTGTTTGAAGTAATCAATAGGCTGCCATTGTATTTCGTCAGACGGCAAATCAAAATTTATCTGCCTGTTACGCAGTTACATACCTGTTGGCAGTAGCTATAGCAGTTAGCCAGAAAACCCTTATCATACATACTAAGAGACTGGAAGGGCCTGGAAGAATTAATAATACTGATAATTTAGATTATTGGCATAATCTGAATCAGGTTTCAACGTACGTACATAAACGTCACATCTATTTCCTAGAGGGTTAGGCAGAGACAATTGAGTTCTACTTGCTGCGGTACTGACACATCTCTTTTACTTCGTCTACATACAATCATCAATCGCTGCATACATGCTCGTCCGTTTTGAAACTTATCACACCGTCTTTCTCAGAACATCACCAATTTGCTCAATAAATTTTGTTTTTTTTTTTAGTTCCACACACATTCGTTCTATAAATTACTTTTGTGAGTATTGTAGCTAAACAATCAAAGCATGCTCTTTTTAAATCCTTGTCACTACATATTCTTTTCTGACTCTGTCCCTAACATTCACACCACACATACTTCTACGTGTGAAAATTCAGTTTACTACAGTACAGTATTAATTTTACTATCGTGCCTCTTCAGCCGTCCATAGAATTGCTGTCATACACAAAGGTTAGAATCAACACACCATTGTTTGCAGCTAAGCGAGCCTTTTCAGCCAGTTTTTGTTGGCTGATTTTGCTTTCCTTTCTATATCATCTTCATGGAATTTATTCCTTGTAAACATAGAACCTAAACATACAAATATCCTCACTTGTTCTAGTCTCTTATCTTCAATCATAATATTGAAATCTTTGTGCTATGCATATGCTATTTTCTTTTTCAAAAACCATTACTTTCGTTTTCATTGCGTTTAATTTCGTCCCTTTTAAGTATTTTAAATACCTCATTCATATGTGTTATCACCTGCTACTCGTCCGCCGATGATGCAAGTAGTGCTTGAACATCGGCATAGAGAAGATATTTCATTTATTACTTACCCCTTCTCAATTCCAATTTAGAACATTTTGAATCCATCAAACAAGTGATCATGAGTAAGTTAAATAGCTAAGGAGATGCCACACATCCCAACCTGATACCTCTCGACCTCGAAATCTGTGTTGGCCACATTTTTACGGACACAGGCTCTAGGGTTCTCATAAACTGGCTGTCCACACCATACGTAGAAAGTGCTTACCACAAATCATTCCGCGCCAATCGGTCATAATTTTTTTTGACGTTTGACATTCTGAGAAACATTTTAATTACTATAATACATAAATATGTTTAAATATGTTTCTGTGCATATCGTCGACGGGTGATTGGGGTATTCCTCAAAGAAAACACTTATTCGGTGTCACACACCTACATATAATTCCTACCTCATATTACATTAGATACAAGTTCTTAAAAATAAAAGGGTCAAGATACATAATCTAGATTACATCACAAGTCAACTGATTTCATATTACATACATTTATGCATAAATATTTCTAAGATCTAATGTTTAAAGAAAAGATGACGTTTCCACGTATCAAGGTGGCACGACCGGAAGGTGAGGGCGGCTACGGGTGACACACGGCCACCCGGATGCGTCTCTCTGGGCTCCCTCATCTTTACCACTTCGGGACTTGCACCGGCGGACAAAGAGAGGGTATTAGCAAGTGATATGATTATTGAAACGTAAAAAAAACCATACGTGATCCTCTTTGGCAGGAGATGCGCTACCGCGGAACAGGCGGCTCTCGAGACTGCCACACTGTAGGCCCAGCAAGTAAGCCGATGTACAAATCCTTAGACGGATATCTGTACAAGTCCTTGGATAAAACCTTGGACATTTCAAATCTAATAATTGTGTTTTTATCGTTTCAGGTCAAAATCTTTCCTGGAGATAGCAGGTTCGAAACGTCACTTCAAGAGAGCTCTTGGCCCGTGTGGAATGAAGATTTTAAATTTCAATTAAAACCAAAAGATGTTAAAAAGCCAACAGAAAAAGCTGACCTTCAAAGCTTACTTGCCGGCCATTTTTTGTCGCTTACAATTTATGCTTTATTAGAGCCTCAGAAGCCAGAAATAGATAAACGCAAAAACAGTAGAATTGAGAATACAAAAAATAAAACGAGCGATCAAGATGAGCCTAAATCAAAACCTAGATTTTTCGAAAAAACTTTTAGTAGTTTCAAATCCACGAAAGCTGAGGCAATAGCAAACAAGTCAATTTTAGAAAAAAGAAGAACGGTAGGGGCAGCGACTTGGAACTTTGACTCAAAACTATTTCAGAATGATCTCAAAAATGGTTTGACTGGAACTCCTGACATTTGGCGGCCAATTAACGCTATAACAAGTGGAATAGCTGTATCTTCCCACGTAAGTATATTTCAAATTAACATCTACGCACGCGATTCTAGTATTCTGTTGCTAATAATTTTTTTTTTTTTAAATATATGCCTACATATTATACATAGAAACCACTCAAACACCGAATCTAATTTTATTTATTTTAAACTTATTGCAAACGTTGTACAAAAGCGGACTTAATGCCATGAGTAGTATGGGTCGAGTGCAAAAGCAAATACGGGCCAAAAGGCTACACCTGGCACATTGGGCATAAATGAGTTTACGCCCGAATAAATGCCCGAGCACTGGGCAAAAAAGCATAATACTGTATTGTAAAAAAGTTGAATGTTATCTTATCCAAATCGTTATTGAGTCAGTATTTTTTAAATTACAAAAATAAATCCCTCAGACTATAATGTACACACACACACACACATTAATATCCACCCACTCACTCATACACACAAACATATAAAAAAGTGAAAAATATGTTGCTGAACTATCTTTCCAGTGTACTAGCTTTTAGCCATAGTTTCATATTTAAAATGTAATGCCAAGGAGGACACTATCTCTCGAGATACAGGTATTCACCTAGTTCGTGATGTTGGGTCTCAAATTATTGTCTTAAATAAAGTTTAATATTATTTATTATTATTATTATATTATACAATTAATAATATCTTTAAATACCTAGTTACTTTTATATTATTACTAGCTGATGCCCGCGGCTCCGCTCGCATCTGAGGGGTATCAAAAATAGATGTTAGCCGATTCTCAGACCTACCCGACATGCACACAAAATTTCATACAAATCGGTCCAGCTGTTTCGGAGGAGTATGGGAACGAACATTGTGACACAAGAATTTTATATATAAGAAAGATAATCACAGTCTTCTTGAAACACAATTCGTATATTGTTTTTTTTTTGTGTTCGAGAAGTCGAATTGTCGTTTAATCTTTGCCACTCACACAAATGTAGCTAATTAATCGTCACCGGCTTTAATAGGCCATTGCTAGACATAAGACGAAATTTTACTATAATTATATGAAATAAATAAATAAATATTTTGGACATCTGACACACAACATCACCTAGTCCCAAGCTAAGCAGAGCTTGTGTTATGGGTACTAGACAACTGATATAAATACATAAACATACTTTTTTTTTTTTTGTAAATACATACATATTATATATAGAAAACACCCAGACTCCGAAACAAATATTTGTGAATCACACAAATAATATTTGGTCCGACCCGGGAATCGAACCCGAGACCTCTTGATCAGCAGCCGCATACGCTAACCACTAGACCAACGAGGCAGTCAAATAGTCATTGATATTTAAAAAAATGCGAATTAAAGTTTTTGCCGAGATAAAATACATTTATTGGGTATTTATTCAATATGCCCAATGTGCCTGGGCATAAACCCATCTCTAGCCTTGAGATATTGTCTCCGAGTCAACCTTCAGGTGTTGTAGAAATATGATGTGGTAGGTGCAGAGAAAAAAAAATCATAATATCTATGTAAATAAACATATTTTTATATTACTAGCTGACCCCGCGAACTTCGTACCGCCAATTCAACGTCACTCAATGGCTGTGAATGACATTGACATTCGTTACGCGCGTTTTTTTAAATATGCAAAATTAAATGTATATTTTTCAATATTTCTGAGAGATTTTCCTAATATTTTTTTCCGTAAGAACCTTCTCCTAATAATAACAAATACAACAAAAAAATAATTAGTGAAATCGGTCCAGCCATTCACGCGTGATGCCGTGACCAAGGAAAACGGGTTTTATTTTTATATATATAGATACATACAGATTAATATTTATTAATTACAGATATAACTACATATTCCTAAATATACATACATATATACTACGACATTACATAATTACATAATAAATACATTTACATTCAATATAATAAAAATATAGTACAAGTACTAGGTGTGACTGTACACTTGCGCACTTTAATTTTAAAGGTAATGCGATTTGTGGACATTCTGATTTTGGCAGGGAGTGCGTTCCATAGTAGGACTCATTGCACATAGAAGGATGAGTTGATAAAGTTGGAGGTGTGAGAACATATATCATACAAACATTTGGTCCGACCCAGGATTTAAACCCAAGTCCAAGATTTTTGAGGAAGCACATAGGCTACTCTTTACCACGATTAACCGAGATACACACAGACGGAACCGCGTGCATAGGCTAGTTAATATTATACTTAAATGATAATTGATAACCCAAGTCTATCTCAAACGTAGTTAAAGTATTCAGACATGGACAGGGGTTATAATATTTCATCTACTAAAAGTATAGCCGAGGCATGGTGAATTGGTAAATACTCTTTAATTTCTAAGACAATCAAAAATCGCCACTGCAGTTTTTGGATTAATGTTTTTAGTTTTTTAATGCATTCTTTAAACCTTGATCATTCAAACCTTCAATTTTTATCGCTTAATATAAATTTGCGAAACGAAAGCTGCCATGACATATTGAAGCCTTGTCAGGGGCGGCGGTATTGTTTTATCTTCATCGCCTGTCATAAGGACGTTATTCATTTTGAATTAAACAATATTGTAATATGAAGCTTTTGTTGTTGACGTAAAAATCCACGAGTAACATGACTTTTAGTGATTTCAATAAATAACGCGTTTAAATTTAAAACGTTAAATTATAATCGATTATAATTATATCAAAGAAAGAAAGAAAGAAAACACGTTTATTCTGATATATATACATTACATGAACGTGCAGGCGTATCTCTTGCATTGTTGTGGAAAACTCTATTCCTCAGTTTTATCAATATTTAGATATTTAGTAAAAGTAGTACTTGATAGTCTTAACTAATCTTATATTTAAAGGTAAAAAGAATTAGGTGACAACAAGTTTTATTTTATTTATTGCTCGTGTTTGTAGTCAAAGTAATAAGGGATAAAATTTAAGAAGATATCTTATTGATATTGCAAGAAGCGATGAAGCTTTTGCGAATAAGTATAGCTTCAAATTTTTATAGGTTTATATAGTACTAGTTGACCCAGCGAACTTCGTACCGCCCAACTTTAAAATTCCAGAACTTGATCGCAGCGCCACCTACCGGGTCCAATTGCGAATCTAAACCATTCCCAGATAGGGGATCTGGGAATGGTTTAGATTCGCAATTGGACCCGAACACACACAAAAAAATTCATCAAAATCGGTCCAGTCGTTTGAGAGAAGTTCAGTGACATACACACTCACACAAGAATTATATATATAAAGATTCGCAGCGTTAAGACATATTTTTGACTGCGGCTTTGTTCACGTCAATTTCTTAACAGATGAGAGGCGCTTGCATCCTTTAATTACAGTAAGGTACTTGTAATTAAAGGATGGATGATAGTATCTTTTGTTTCTATACCCCCTTAGGTGTAATCAAAGTGATCATCAATTTAGTCTTGAATTGCTAATATTCTCGGTTAAAGTTTTAGTTAAAATAATGTAGTTTTCTATTGGTAAAAGAATTTAAAATTTGTGTGTTGCTTTAGGTGTGAAATCGTAACAAAATAACAAACTCGGAATCATATTTATTATGTAAAGGCCGCTGCATACGTGACGGGATTTTACACGGACGGAACGAGACGGGAAGTTTTGCAAACATCGTTTTATACAAAATGTATAAGGAAATGCATACGTTACGGAGACACGGACGGGACGGGAACGTGGCACGCACGGGACGAACTAAATATCGTCGCCGACGATGTTTAGCACGTCAATAGCAATTAAAGCCAATTCTTGAAATGAAAAATCCATCTTTCCTTGTTCACAACACTAGCACGTTAGATCCGAGTCACAGTCACGGTGCGTATGCATTTACATAACGTCCCCGTTTATGTATCGAAATCGCCTATGAGAACATCATCATCATCGTATGTATAACATTATGGACTATTATAAATTGGGTCTCTAGTCAAATGTTTAAGATTTGAACGATGAGTAATCTGTCATACCAATCGCAAAGGAAAGTGTTCGCAACACACATGGGAAAAGGAAAGTATGATTACATACAGTTATGCTACTATTTGAGTTTGAGACACGAGCACGTAAAGCGACCATTTCAGGTCTTTCTATTCCAGTTGTACAAAACAAATCAAGGGTAATGTAATCTCGAGGGACAGGCTACGTGTTGTGCGGGTAAATCTAATAGATATTCTTCTACTGTTTCAGTTTGCTAGTGATATTCATTAAATGACTCATTGCTTTAAATATGTGTAGAACGCAACAATCGTGTGAATAAATTCTTAATACCTCGTTCAGAGCTACAATAGAATAGTTATGACCTCGACCGATCCCATTTGAAGAACGACTGTATGTACGTCTACCAACATTTTTATTGCGATGATGTAAGATTATAACTACGAGGTGGCTATCGTCTTTTCGTGTACAAACGTTTTATCGATGCTAATTTTTTAAATTACCGATGGATTCATCGGTTTCACTTATTATTTCCAATGTCAAATTATAAGTAGTTCGATTGAACCTGATTTAGAATATTGCAAATTTTTTCAACATTGAATTAAAAAACGTATTAATTATACAGTTATACAATATCAACCTATTGCTATCACTGATGTCTGCTTGAGGTCCGTAACACCTTACAACAATTAGTAATTTCTCGTTACAGTTTATTACTAATTCTCTACATCTAGAATTTATTAGAAGCGATTGTTAAAACTTGCTAATTAAGTAGTATTAATGTCGATCACAAAATGTTGCTGGATGTTAATTATCAGTAAGTAGGACCAATTAAAATTTATTTTTACTGTTAATTTTATATATATCTCATTTTCACTGTTACTGTTATGTTACCTATTTATACTTGTTGTTTAATTTATGATCTTTACTAACACGACTATTCTGGTAACGTTGTTCAGGTTATAAATAACCGCTATATCATCCTGATCGAGTGCCGCCATTGTCTTTCAGATAGGCTGGACTAATCGCAGAATATCCCCGAATGTCCAATACCTTAAATTGTAATCAATAGATAGTTATGATATTTAAGAAAATACTTATGTTAAGAGAATATGTAGATAATTATGATATTTAATTTTCCAAATTGATAACTTTAAATTGTAACAATATTATAGACATTAAAATTGAGTTAAATTAACCTATGCCTGATTGCTTCCGGTGGTAATACTACGTTGGCATCTACTTATGCTTTCCATCAGGCAGAGTAGTGAATTTGGTAGGTATAAATGACACGATATACAAACCGGTTCAAGAAACGATTTAATTCCATCTTTATATATTTTAGGCAACAAGTACCAAGACAATTTATATTAGAGATCATAAAAGACAAAACTACACAAAACCTTAAAACACACTAGGACTAGTTTGGAGCTGCAGACAGACAAATATATAGACACGTCTCTACTTTCTGAAGCATTTCTAGTCATAGGTATATAACATAATAATATAACATAAGTTTTTTAATACGAGTACTAAAGACATGGATAAGATTTTAGTAATAAGATTTTCTGTCGCTGTGTCTCAAGCCTTAATGAGACATTAATATGTGAGATTAGATTGTGTCTTGTACATTTAGTCCGTCAAATAACGAGACACATATCTGTGTAAATAACTAGAGTAAACGTTTTAGTTTCATGATGATGTCACTTTCCTATTTAACAAAATTTCTCATTCTTTGTCTTGTTTTTGGGCTCAACGCCCAAAAATTATACAATCACTAGCTGCGTCCCGCGGTGTTACCCGCGTATTATTATGGTTGCTAGGCAACCTGTGAAGTTTTGACAGGAGATAAACAGTGATACATTTTGAAATCTATGATTTAATTAGCAATAAATTAAAATTGCGACTATAATTTGAGATTTAAACTATCCTATCTCTCAAGTTAGATCGAACTGCACATGGTGTGCGAATTTTATTATAATCGGTTAAGTGGTTTAGAAGTCCATTGAGGACAAACATTGTGACACGAGATTTATATATATTAAGATGTACGTAGGTTATCGATAGATATTCCGGTGCTTCAATTTCACGTGTGGATATAGGAGATATTTTAATGTATACATATATTTGAACCCCTTGTGAAGTGACTGTCAGACGTCATACTCTGTTTTTTTACTTGTATATGTAATGTATAAAACGTATCTAAATAAAATATTTCATACGAAAAAAATATTAAGAATAATTTGTATAAAGAAATTATATTAGTCAACAGTTATCTAACATATAAGAGGGGCAATAACTTATATTTCTTTTTAAATTAACATACGCGATTACGATTAACTTACTATTAATGGATAATTTTACGGTCATTAAACAGGTTGGTCGCACCTTAACACTTAGTAGTCGCAGTAAGATTAATTCATCAATCAGGTATTTACTAAGACAAATTTGGAGATTGCAAAACAAAGACTAAGTAATAATGTTATCCCTGCAGTCGAGAGTAAGTTACCATAAAAGTCGATCTCCAACTAAATTGATTGGATCAAATTGAATGGTTGAAGTTTTAAAGTGAAATCTCGTAAAACAAAATATCAATTTTTAATCTAGTATTTATGAAATATGACTAGAAATATTTTATTTAATACCAGTATTGCGCAAATATAATACGAGCAGTAGATATACATATTTTCATATTGTTATAGTGTTCGTAATACATTTATGATCCATGTAATATTTGTTTCAATGAACTAAAAGATAAGACATTCATAGCTCACCAGGTACCCAATTAATGCTTATTTAGTAAGAATTGTGCAATTAGTCTACGTAAGTCTTATTTTAATTGACTATTGTTATTTTCCGGTTTTTAAAAAGGATGCTGTCATCCGTGGGCATTCATGTGGACACGCTAACTAAAGCTAAATGACTTGACTCCGATATTGGTGTTGATACTGTTATTGCCATCACTAAAATAAAATGAAATAAACTTTGTTGGTGGATTATATACTGTAATTGCATTCGCTTATAGCTAGGGTTGCCACCTCTGATTAGACGAAATCCGGGAGAAAAAAAAGAACAGCAATTAATCATTACTTAGGATATTTTCTTTGAATTTATATTTTTCATCTGAGGGCACACACTTCAAAATATCTGGCTTAGATGTAACAAATTTTAAAAACTCTTTGCAGTTTTACATTTATTTGAACATATACAAATAGTTTTTCCGCAAGATTTTTTTTTGTCAATGAAGAATCTGGAAATAAAGTGCTATACAATTTGTTCGTGCAGTCGAATATTTGGTGTATTTTGTTTTTTTTTTGTGGCACTTCAGCAGTAGAAAGTTCATTCTCAGTATTCTAATCATTATCTTCAGAAGACATCTTCGTAAAAGTCAACTAATCACGATACATCGACATAAGCAACCACAAGCGCAGTACACGGATGGCTAGCAAATGACAGATGACAGACCAAAATCGCGCAATTGTTTACTTGTGTGATAATTAATACGGGGTGTGGGAAATGTAAACGCGAGGGCACGAGGCGAGCCTGCCCGCACGCAGCCGCACGGCGCACTACACGCACGCCACCGGGAGAAATTTGGTTATTTTAATTTCCTTCCGGGAGCCGGGAGATTTAAATTTTCTTTGCTGAATTCCTGGAGACTCCCGGAATTCCGGGAGAGGTGGTAACCCTACTTACAGCCCATTTTTCAAAATATCATATCTTAGTTTTCACTATACGCATACATGCTAAGTTCAGTATTCAGTAAATAAAAGTTGATCCAAGACACAGGTTTGCTTTTAGTTAATATCATTCATCGAAGATTGCACCTAATTACCAAAACAATTGTCGTTATAGGTATACCAGATAAGTCATAAGACTGACATGATAGTTTACTTAGTTGTGATTTGTGAGAACAATGTTACACACATAACTTTTCACTTAACTGACAAGAGCTAAAATCGCGTAATCGCATCATAGAACTTAAATCCCCAAAATGTAAAGAATTTTTACATTACGAATTTAGTTACTCGGCATGTATTTAGATTAGGTTTAAAGTTATTACGACATGTCTAATTTTACGTACAGTTGAAGACGAACATATGAAATTATGATATATGAAATGTAATCCAACAACAAATATTAGAAAAGTCCAGTTTAGTGTCGACAACGGAATCTGCATCATTGTTCACATTTTTTTTATTTTCTTTTTTAAACCCCATTATTTTAAAATGAAAGAAGCCCAAGTTACTGCTTTTACCATCTTTGAAAGTCCCGTCAAAGTCGTTCATGCCGTTCCATAGATTAGCCACAATTTTTGTTATGAGTACGATATATAGTTATATCATTTAATATCACAAATAGACAATCAATTTTATGTATTTGTTAGATGTAGGTATTTACTGCCTTATATTGTTGAAGTTTCATAACTTATTAAGTACGAAACTTCCTTCCTGATAGAATGAAAGTACTTTTGACTGCCTTGTTGATCTAGTGGTTAGCGTATGCGGCTGCTGATCAAGAGGTCTCGGGTTCGATTCCCGGGTCGGAGCAAATTTTTGTGTGATCCGCAAATATTTGTTTCGGTGTTTTCTATGTATAATATGTTAATAATAATATTTTTTTCTTTACATTTAAAACTTGTATATTAATTGTGATGTAATTGTAAAATCATACATATTGACCTTGAAACGATTTCTAGTTTTGTTTACTTAGTAGAAGCGTTTAATTGCCAGGTAGACCTAGATAATCATAAAACAATTTTTTTTAGATAGGTGAGCTTAAATTTCATTTTATTCATAGAATCACTTTTATTAGCGGAGTGATCCCTAACTTAATGAATGTAATTTTGCTGACATAATTATACCGATATGGTATTGTAATTACATATAAATTTAATAATATTAACGCAGGTTCTACGTTAGATACGGATTCGAAGACAATAAATTCCTTTTTATATCTTTGAATTCAAAGTATTATACTTTCTACAAAAATAGTAAGGGAACCGAACATTTTTTTTAAGAAAACCATACAATGTAATGTCATGGGCCGCATCTCCGTCCGATTTACCCTAGATTTATAAATACTTAAGTAAATGTTAACAGTGGATTACTCAGTAAAGCGTTAATACATATAAAAATGCACAACTTAATAATCCTCAACTCCTTTTGCTCACTCTTCCTTCTCATTGACGCATATGTTTTATACCCACAGAGAGAAAACAAAAAGGGCCAGTTGGAAGTCACTCTCCTGTACACAGCAAGCGAAGACGGACTAGACGATATTGTGCAGCTCACGGTCAACAGGCTACGGTGTAGTGTACAGACAATGCAACAGCAAGAACAGTATAATGGTAACTTGAAGTAATTTTTTAATCACTATATAATTCTACTAGCTGACCCGGCGAACTTCGTACCGCCTTAGAATATTAATTCATAATAAAATATAGTGTTTAGTTAATAACTTATAGTGACAAATCGACAGCAGCGTCAAATAACGGGCCCCGGCCGGTACCGCCAAAATCGCTTTGTTCCTGCCTTTTAAATCTGTAATATCTTCAAAAGTATTAATTTAAATCACATACTGTAAATGACCATATTAATCTATATTAAATACACAATGTACTTAAGGTACTTAACTGGATAAGAATTAATACTGTCTTGCTTAAAATCGCTTTGTAAATAAGCCATTATTTCTTGTATACCATTGCGGACTTTTTTGTAGACCTTTTTATGATGTACAATACTGTAGTACATTATTTTGATCTATCTCGTAGGGTACAGCCAGCGTTTGCAATGTAAGCGTAAAAAAATACACATTAGAAACCTCTAAAATTATTATCTACTATATTAAGCATATTATTATATAATAAATAAAAACCTTCCTCTTGAATCACTCTATCTATTAAAGAAAACGGAATCAAAATCCGTTGCGTAGTTTTAAAGATTTAAGCGTACATGGGGACAGAGAAAGCGACTTTGTTCTATACTATTTAGTGATTAGTGATGATGAGGTCGACCTCTGTACGCAGGAGCAATGTATTCTATTGCAAGTTCATTGCAAACATTGGTATAAATAGGTATATATAACATTTATAAATATATTACATGAATTTCAAATAGGTATTCTGAAATATTGCTTAAGTCAGACTGAACTAGTAGTATGCAAGCAATTTCGGGCATCACCCGCACTACGGATACTGTAGGCAAAAGAAGTTGTTTAACATGAAGAATACTATAAGATATGGATAAGACAATAATATCTTAGATATTGTGCAAGGCCGCAACCTTAGACTGTATCAGAATATCTTGCGGTTATTAAATGCATGAGAAGTACTGCTAGCTTTCAGACGTTAGGACTGTAGGCCTTTAACATATTAATACATAAAAAAATACACACATATTTATCTATATCGGAGTCTAAACCTTATATAGTTTCACATGCTTTTAAGAGTGGTCATTACCGATTAGTTTTTCGCCTGTAATGACTTCTATTCATCCCGTGAGTATCGTAAGAGAACTGCAAAAAGAAGGAAAATTTTAAACAAACCCTATGCAAACCCGTCTACCAAAACCAAATTTCTAAATGTCCGTACTACCAGACTATTAAATTTTCATTACTAATTGAAAAACAGATTTAGATCAGATATCTTGTATATTCAATGACACACGTAGGGCACTTGAAGGAACTGATTGAATTTATTCGAATAAACTGTCCTCAATTAGATTTAAATTGGTTCAGTTTTTCATAAAAATTAACGATTTTCAACAAATGTTTGTTGTTGTGTTTATACACAGAATAAAAAATAAATGGTATTTTCAATAAATTTAGATCAGAGACTTTGTTACGTTTGTTCGTTAGCCTTTAACTATATAGAACTACAAGAGAGAAACTGTATGAAGGGTTGGTTAATTTATTTGTTTATTTGTTTGAGCACGCTCATTTTGGGAACTACTGATTCGATTGGAAAAAATCTTTCAGTGTTAGATAGCCTATTTATCGAGGAAGGCTATATATATCATTATGCTACAACCCGTGAGCGAGGAGTATTACACACTACATTCATATTGACTGTACGGCGGGTCTTCTCGTTTAATAAAAGCGGTCGCCTCGTGGCTTTCTACAACTCCAAATGTAGTGGGTACAAAACCGACGTGGGACAACACTTTGTGTGATTCACAAAATTGTTGTTCCGAGTATGTGTGCTCTTTGAGTCCGTTTCATGTATCTTTGTAAAGTCCCCCGCGACACAGAATTTGTATTCCTAATACGGGAGTAAACACTTTAAAATAAAAAATAGAAGACGCAGACGGGGCGACGTGGCTCAGTTAGTCTTCAATAAACAAAATACACAACAAGATACCCGAACTAAATCTCTTCTATTATTCAGAAAATTGGTTCAAGAGGCCTTTACAACAACATGAAGTCTAAAATAAGACCAAGTTCTTGTAAAGGGCAATTAAAATGAACAATAATTTTCCAAATAGGATTAAAATACGGATTTCAGAAAATAAATAGGTATTGGTAGCAACAAAATATTTTGTAGGTTACTTCTTTAAAAATGTGTTTATTGGTGGAGTAACTGTAAGCATTCACTCATATATAACTGTTTTAATTTAAACACTCAGTTCTTAATTATAAGATTATGAATGTAACGTTTTTTTTCTGGCCTCTTTATATTTATTAACAAATTCACCTTTAAATTTACATTTACATTTTTTTAAATGAAAAAAAACAAAATTGTTGCATTTTATTTAACTAAAAAAAATACAGAATGGAAACCTTGACACTTTCTTGTTCCTCATTTTAAACTTTGATCAAATTACTGAGCTCGTCGTAGCTTCGGATTAATGCGAAGAAGAAAGACGGTCACAAACTTAAAACAATCAGAATTTCGGGTTAGGATTAATATCCTTTTAGTTTATCTTCAAACAACTTCCTACTTTAAGAAATTTAGGTACATAAAAATAAATAGAATTGAAGTGACTGTTTCAAAGTTAAATTATTATTTATTATAATTACCAATTTTTCACTAAATGCCATGGAAGTAAACGCGGTAGAGAGGTACTTATATCAAAATAGTATTTTAGTATGTCTGTCTGTCTGTGTAACGGCTCTGCCAATTTTAACGAATCTTCACTGGTAGATAGCCGATGTCTGTCTATGAATATTATTAGTAACTTAGTATACTTTTATTTTAGGAAAATAAGAACACTATCAAAACAGTAAACAATATGCGATTCCAAAGGGACAAAACTCGCGGCCGCAACTAGTTGTAAACGAATTAACCAGATTAATGGTTATTAGCTTTTTAAACTCTGTCATAACAATTTTTGCCAGAGAGTCGTGATTTGATGAACCTTAATTGAATGATATATCTTCTTGAACAAAAGATTTTAAAGTTTTCAAATGAGTTTCGTAAATAAACATCTGGATCCCTTATCGATTCACGACAGCCGCCAGTGTAGGGGTGACAAAACTTCATTCATGTTATTATCTATAGAGACGTTCGAGCCCGGTGACGGCACGCAATGCTGTTTGCTTATTAAAGAGGAGAGAGTTACAACGAATGCGCCTTGAATCACAACACAAACATTGAAGACATTACTTACATATATAGAGAAGGTGCGAAATTCACGAAACATGTAAGCTATTTTATGTTCTATGCCAGCTCAGATGTGGAACATTATTGTGCAACAGGAAATCGTCTCTTTGCCTTCTTCAAAGTTTGATAACCGTTGTAAATGTACAATCCTTTGTGCAATGTCTATTGCTTTCTATACACTTGAGCTATACAGGTTATGATCGTTTCCTTATGATTACACGTCAATTTAAAGTCTTTATACTTCCTAGTTGAAATCCGCGGTGAACGTCGCGGCGAACCTATTCTAAAAAGGTAGCTTGAGTATTCATCACATCATCAGTTATCTGCATGTGAAAGTATAGTAAAAATCGGTCCAAATGTTCCAGTGATGAGCTGAAACAGTCAGACAAGAGAAAAGGAGAGAAAGACAGTTAAAAATTGAAAAAATAAAAATTTTATGGATACCTACTTCCAATAAATAATTATAAATGTCGATGAAAGTATCTATAAATAAACTATAATAGGTATATATCTATACTAAATTATATACTTTTGATTGGAGATTGGAGAAGGAGAAGGAGGATTATAGATTGGAGGTCTGCCTTGTAATGGACTGCAGACGTAATTACCTATGCTTCCTATTCACAACCAATGATATTAAAAAAAAAGAATAAAAAAATATCATTGTTCACAACGGAACAACGACCACAATTGACACAAAAATATTTGAGTTACGTACGTAATGTTAATAACACACACTTCTTTAGATAATAGGACACGTTCTTTTCGTATTGTTAGTCTAATTTGCTGTATAATGTTATTTTTTATGAGAAAATTAGTTATTTATGTACTGACAGGCGTGCATGCACTTATCATTTTAGCTATGACTCAAAAGTACCTAGTGCTTGTCGCACGTGTAGTAATAAATTACATATTAAGCATCCATGACACAGTAAACACTAATTATTCATTGTCAACAATGTCAACTAAGTTCTTTATTGCAATTTCGATGTACGAGTACCTATGTTCAGTATATCTATGGAGTTCTAAAACAAAAATATCGTATTACCTACTATTTCTTTAGAATTCATTTTCGTAATTTAAAAAAATAATTTATTAAATAATTTTTGACTCGTACTGTACTGAAAATAACTTTTAATCTAGGCTCGGATGTATAAAACAAATTTTTTAAGCAAGAAACAAATTTCTAAATACACAACAAATAGCACACAAAGATTACAAAATTTTATGTAAAGTAAAAATAAATTAAATTTTAAAGTTGTAGTTATAATGTAAATACTCCGGACCGATATGACCTTCAAGTCTTCCAGAGGTTTCCGTCTATTGGGATCCCATTTTTAAATCCCCTGGGCGATTTGAAGTTTTTCTAAATACGAAGTTCACTAGGATCTCCTGTTTTTCTTTTTATATTAAATAAACAAATAATATTTCATTTTTTATTCTATGACGTGAATATTAAAACATTGAATTTTAGAAATTGTGAAAGCAGTTCACTTATATTTAAAGTATCGATGATATATGATAACAAAATGCGAGCAAAGAAATTCTACAAATATGTCGTACTGCCTCGCTGGTCTAGTGGATAGCGTATGCGACTGCTAATCAAGAGGTCTCGGGTTTAAATCCTGGGTCGGTTTTAAACTCGGTGATTCACGCCCGTGGGGCGGGGCGTGCCCTCAAATTTACTGACAACTAGTTGAACCTTTGAATTTCAGTTCTCCCTTAGGGTTGCCAAGGTCCGATGGCAGTCGCTCCGTGGAAAAACTGATATTCAGGTAAAACCGGTTGAACTCGTAGCCGACCTCAAATAATATAGGGAATAAAGCTAGGAAGAAGATTTATTTATTTATTAAAAAATGGATACCAAATTTTTAGTGGAAATTAGTGGAAATTGTAAGACATCTTTAATATCAAGCGCACGTAGGTATAGTAAAGAAATAAAAAGAGTAAAGATAAACAATTATAGATAAGCCAAGTCGTTAAATTAGTTTGCCACAGATAAGAAATTGTAGGTAAGTGTGAACATCATCACGAATACATAATTAAATATTTCACTCAATTTAAACATTAGTGATGCCCAAGTTTCGAATGCGTGAATATAGACTTTTAATATTATTGTTCATAATATCGTTGCACGGAACTCTACACTATGCTTTATTTGTATATAAGGTTTTATGCGTACTTACAAATAAAAAAAAAGATAATATATCTTTTTTTAACATAATAAGTCCCCAACCCGCAATCGGCGAACCTGGTGACGTATGGCTTTAACCCTCTACTCAGATGAGACCAGAGCCTATTAATAGAACATTAAAATTGAATTTGTTGATGAAAAATTGTTGATGAATGTAACAAGTAATAAAAATATATTTAGTGTAATAATTAGCAGTGTGAATTAAATAATTTAGATAACTGCTGGGGATGGGATTTAAATTATAATACCAATTGAGGTAAAAACTAGTTGTTATGTTTGTAAATTTTTGTGATCTAATAATCCTATTCAACTTATTCGCATCGAACCTATTACAAAAATCCAATTCAGATAAAACTTAATTTGCATATCAATCTCAAAATGAACCATACTTGTTTTTGAAATATATTAATTTTGTACACTTCTCGTATTCTAAAGACTAATAGATTCGCAACCATTCTTTAAAATAGCTTCGTTAAGATCTATAATGATTTTAAAATGAAGAACAAATAAAACATGGGTATAGTTGTGCAAGATAATTTAGCGCGATATTTTAGAATCGAATTAAATATCGAGATATCGTATAGCACCGTAATGGACATCGTAATGGACATCCATATGTATGATCTATATTTAAATAGTTCAAGGCAGTTTTAATTTGTAGGTGAACAAATGTGGATATCGTATAACGATTTCATGAGAACTAAGTTACGATTGTACCGAATATATGATAAATGATAGCAGACATCAATTCTGGCTTGGTACTCGAATATGCCACACCATACCCGGTAACAATAATACCTGGCAACAATATGTTTATACTTGTTTCAAAAAATTTTTCATTCAGACCTTATAGGTCCACTTCATATTTTACAGGTTTTATTTTCGCCATTTAATCCCAAAAATAGGTGTAAAATGATCTTATTTCGGTTTGTTATGGCTGGCTTCTGAATAGGAAGCAAGTATCCGGTCCACGGACACCGGATATTAAATTCAGGTACTTCATTGAAACTGCACAACATTTATAATCGCGCTACATTCGCTTGTATCACATTAATAAATAAATAAATAAATATATCTTTCGCACATTTTTCACACATCGCCACCTAGTCCCCAAACTAAGCTTATATTATGGATAATTAGACTACTGATTTAAACACATAAACATACATTTTTTTGTAAATACATACATATTATACATAGAAAACACCCAAACTCCGAAACAAATATTTGCGGATCACACAAACATTTGGTCCGACCCGGGATTCGAACCCAAGACCTCTTGATCAGCAGGCACATACGCTAACTAGGTACTAGACAAACGAGGAAGTCGATGGGTATTAATAACACTACTTATGAAATCGTACTACTACTATGTACTCGTGAAATATGTTCATTAATAGTCCACTGCTAGACTTTGGTTTCTTAGAAATGATATTTTGGCAAATTCAGAGGCAGGATTTTTCTGCATTAAATGAATCATTTTCGAGGGTATTCCATTAGAGAATGTTTGCTTTGGTAATCGCACACTTATCAGAGGCGAACGCGTCGAACGAGCCGAACGAAACGAATTTTAGAATTCTTTATATGAAATCTCATGAAACCTCGCACACTTACCCGCGTCGAATCGTCCGCATCTGGAAGAACCGCAGAAATCGTAGACGAATTCGGATGACGTCATAAAATTCGGCGCGGATGATGCGGACGCCTCGACCGATGCGCCCGCATTCTATCAGTTGCGTATGACAGAGCAACGCACTAGTACTATTTCTTGAAATGATTTCTTCGACGCGGTCGATTCTTCCGCTGCGGATAAGTGTGCGAGGCCTCCTTGACTTCGGTTCGTTCGGCGCGTTCGGCGCGGATAGGTGTGCGATCACCATTAGAAAGAATTATTTTACTGTGTGGAGCTTAAATATAAATTCTGTCAGATTTAAAAAAGTCTGAGTAACTTAAAGCATTACCCAATTGGATTGATTGAAAGATATAGAATTGAAAGCATGAAGGCTCAGAGACTTAGGATAGAACATTAGTGAAGAAAATTGAAAAGGCTGCGGTGGTATGAATGACAAAACATTAGCTTGAAGGTCAGCCAGGGTTGACGTGTAGACTAAAGTATCCTGATATCGAAGACATACTGAATAAAAGGCTTATGTACACGAAATCAGCGAACCGTTTTCATGAATGGTTGAATGATAAAAAGGAAAGGCTCAATAGAAATGTGAGGATAGTAGTATGTGTCGGGAAAATTATTGATATAGTTATTACCCTATATATACCGGTATAGTTGTTACCTCATGCTATCATTCGAAACATGGTGTCAATAGGTTTTGAATTAGACGTGTATATTTACTTTTCAACGTTATAGTCCGCATTAAACAATAATTTAAAATAATAATTAAACAAGCTATGATTTTCTAATTCACTGTTAAAAAGGTCCTCAGGAGAAATTGAAATTAAATATCAGACAAAATATCACGTTCTTTTTTTAATATTTTGCATGTAAGCCTTGACCTTGGCTTACAAGTTTAAATAAAACTCGCTAAATAAAGCTCGAATCGAAATAAAACAAAAAAACCGTAGGTACAACCTTATGTTTTTTGTTTTATTACGATTCGAACAAGTTATTGCATAACTACAGCGATGTGATACAACGATAGAATTAGTAAATTACTCTAGAACGTTTCGAATACTGTTTACTTACGATTTTCAAAATATTATTTTTCTGTATTTTCAGCACCGCTGTATCTGAAAGCTACCATATTGGAAGCGAATAAAGCCGAGTGTTATTGGAAAAGCGATAGATTTACTCCAACAATATCTGCAAGATGGGAACCTAAGTCTTCTACAGTGAAACTGTCAGTGTACAAAGTCAATTTGAATAAAGTCAGTATTTATATAACCCTCGGATGTAAGACGAAAATGGCGAAAAAGGAAAATTTGGGCAAGGCGATTATAGATGAGAAATCCACAGCAGCTGATAGTTGGAAACAGTGTCTTTCCGAGCCCGGTGTACCCAAAACCTTTTGGGTAGATTTAGAATAACCTTCAATAATATAAAGAGCAACTATGACGAACTTAGTTTGTAAGAAATGCAAATGGGCGGTGAAAGTGCACGTTGTGAATATTTTTTTTAATAATTATCTGTTTATAATATTATTGTGTAAATTAAACAAATGTTACAAAGATATTATTTAAGCTAAGCAAAATTTTATATCACATTTTTTAATTAAACCGCTTCCTGACCTACTGAATAAGTATTAAATGTTCATTAAAATGCATCTTTCTTTTCCAAATTTAAAATATATAAGTAACCTTCTTAGTACGATTGTTGTTATGTTTCGAATATCGTTTTCGAAATTAAAAAATAATAATAAGTGTTCATACTCAACATGGGACTTCTTGGGATTTACAAATTGTTGTTCTGAGTCTGGGTGTTCTTTGTGTCTATCATGTACATTTATAATGTCCTCTGAGACACAGGAATATTCCTAGTGCAAAGATTTGGTCTAGTTTAGCAAGGTTAGTTTTAAAAATGTGATTTTGTCAGTGTGTGCATAACGCGAACGCTTTATAAGGACTTTGACAATGGAGCTGTCATACACTGAACTTAGCAGCCAACTGTTGGACGACGCCCTTGAGCGTAGCTAGGGATTTTTGCTACCTTTCAAATAGCCGTCATATTTAGTGCTGCCGGCAGTAAAAATTATAATGGCATTTTCCAAGGGAGGCAAAGAGTTAGCTAGCTGTTGTACTTCAGCTTAGATTAAAAGGAATATTGATGTTGTCTGTGACAACATCAATATTCCTTTTACTTTAAAACTTTAAAACAAACAACTTAGAACATGGAACATTCTCGATTTAAACCTAGATCAAATGGAATAGTTTAGTTCCCAAAAGCAGGACCCTAAAGAGAATCGTAACCAACTAACTTTGTGTTGTCCTTGTAGTGTTACTCGAGAAACTAGTTTAACATTGCTGGCTATACATACATTAAACTTGGATATGCAATAAGTTTTCAAAGACGAAAAGTTCACCAAAGATCGTTATGGTAGATATTTAACAAGCTGTTCAATGTGCAATATTGGCAATATTGCTGACATATTCCGAAACAGGGAGTTATATAAAACATTAAGTTTTCAAAAACGTTTTTATTTTTTCTACATGTTATCTAATGGATATAGATCTTGTTTATGTTTTTTTATGTATAGAGGTCAAATGAATTAATAAAAGTATTTGAGAAACTTTTTACATAACGTAAGTGGCAAGCCTTAAGCTTTTTTTTAACTTTACTAGTACTGGTATACTGAAAGTATACCTATGGTCCAAGATCCCAGAGCCGCCAGACCTACGTCATTAGTGCAAAGCTGAAATTTTCAGGATTATTAGTACAATGTCTTGTTAAGATGTATGCGTACCCATTAGCTTGAAAGCGGGGCCGTATCTGAAGCAGCGCGAAGTACAGATGGATAAAAACCTTACTTACCTACGTTAAAGGTGCAAAGCTAGTATTTACATATTTTTTCAAGAATATTATTTAAAATTAAAATTCATTACTGCCAGACACTTTCCGTGTGCCATTACTTCTGCCAGACGTCTTGAAAGTCTTGAAAAAATTAGGTAAACTACGTTATAGTTGCAAACCTAAATTTTATACATATGAACTAAGCTACTATTTTAAGACCCTTTGTAGGCGGCCAGACCAATCCGAAGGTCCAGTCATCCCCCCAGACACATTTAATTTATATTTATATACACATTTATATTTGTAGTAATTAGGAAGCTGAGGTATATCATCTTTGGTATTATTTCAAGAATAGAATTGTAAAATATTAAATGGTTAAAACATACAGGTGTAACAACATACAGGTGTATGTTTTAAAACGTGTGTAAAACGCTTTTTATTAGCTTCACCTGTATGTTCGTTTGTTTGTAACCAACTCCTTTGGGTGCGATTTTCACCCACTTAGGTTTTGAGCCGTATGATAAAGACACTTCACACGAGTATTGGTCTGTCTATTTCTGACATCTTACAGGCCGATGAGATATTTGATTTATGTTCGGGTATACTTTTTACATACCTTAGTTTCTATAGAACAGGGGCATATGATATTTTTCATCAGATAATATAATACTATCTTTCTATATTAACGACCACGACCGGGGAAAGATCAGGCACAGGAAGGACCGACGGCTTTACTTGCACTATTATATATGTATTATTAATTTCCTTTTTCTATCATCAGAAAAAGTCAACAAAACTTTTTGGAACGACTGGGGATTCGAACCCGAGATCTTTAGATCGGCAGTCGTTTAAGCTTAAGCTAAACAGAAGATAAACCAAATAATATACTTTATTGCCTGTCCAGTAACTCACAAAATTGCCCGGGGACGAAAATTACTTATGTATAAAAATAAATTGTCTAGGGTAAATAAAAATAAGTATGTATGTACGCATAAAAAAAATCATTTATAGGTCGGAGAACGTCCACTGCGACTTGGGTGAGTCGATAAAGCTGTTACGAAAACGTTTGGTTATATTCTAGGAATTTTAGGAGAAATTAGAGATTCGTATATATTGTAACATACATAAAAAAACTTTGGAAATTGCCATCTTGATTACGGTTCGCCAGTTCTGTACAAAGTATGTAGTATGTACCTTTCGCGGTCATAGCCGAGTGGCCTTAGGTGATTGGAAACAATCACTGAGGGTAAGCAACGACGGCGCGGTCGGACCTAGATGGGTGACCGTTTGTGGCATTTTATGTAATGAGCATTTCGGAGTGATTCGGAGGTCACGTTAAGCAGTCGGTCCCGGTTGTTATCATAAGATAGCAGTGGTGAAGCTTAGTTGGAGGCCTTCGGGCGGCTTAGAATATCCAAAAGCAAGATTACGTAGCCATAACGTATCTTGCCAGTCCCCAACCCGCACTCGGCCAGTGTGCTTAACCCTCTCTTGAGAGGAGACCTTAGCCCAGCAGTGGGACGTTACGGGTTGTTGATGATGTACCTTTCGAGCTAAATTAGAGAAGAATTAGGAAATGTTTGCTGACATTGTATGGTCCATCAGCATTATCATCAGCCTATTGCAGTCTACTGCTGGACATGCCCTCTCCCATTCCATGCCACTCTGATCGATTAACATGGTATGGTTAATTTTATTTGCATTATATTCAGTACTGACCCTGGCGATGTTGTGAGTCACACTTTGGAATAAACTGACCTTCTTCAAAGGTAGAATTCAATTGAAGCTTTTCAATGCAGTATTCCATGTTGTATAGACTGAATACGGAATTGTTGTTTTCAATACTTATATCCTATTGTGTGGCGTTAAGTGAGTTACGACGTGAATAGGACTAAGGCCATAATAGAATTAAATCTTTTAAATAGAAACTTTCATAATTGTTACACATTATGACGCGGAACTCGAAACAAGACCGAATATTGATATAAGTTTAATTGGCAAACATTGAAGCTAAACTTTTGAAGTTAAAAAAATCATTGGTATGGAATAATATTAATTTAGATAGTTTTGGAATAATAGTAATTATTTTAAAGAATGGAGCATAATACAGCGGAAAAGTAAAAATAAATTTTGATAGCTTTTTATGAGATGCATAATTAAAAAAAGAAAAGAAAACTTGAAACAAACCCTATAATAACCTGTCTCACCAGTGTGGTATAGTAGTCCAAAAGAAATGCCAATATCCAGATGTGACTATGTAACTATTTAACTGTATTGTGTGACTGTGTATGAAAGGCCGGCTGTTGATAATGATGATAATATTTTTACATTAAATTCTTCAAGTAAGTATAGTTTTACAAAATTCTGTACCGAAAGAGTGTATCGAATATTTGTTTACTCAACTTAGAACAATATGGAATGATTAATAGTGTAGTTCTATAAATATTAAGTTCATATACATAATGGTCAAAATATGAACTCGGGATCACTCGCAACTCTAAACTAAACCACCATTGCCAGTTCGGCATAGGAGGGGTCCAGGGTCCAGGGTTGAAGGAACTCTCTAGATCTAGAACCTTGCCCTGACTACAATCTATGTCTACTGTGCTCGCGATCCAAATTGTTCACTCGATTGTAATTGTTTTCGTGACAATAAACTATTTGTAAACCCTTGTGACCTAGTTCCTAATTTCTCATATTTTATCTCATATATTTGATTAATATTTTATTACAACATGGCGACTAAAGCCACAAAAACGCGACAACATAAAGGGAAGCACAAAAGAGCGATTATGACAAATAATGTGTTTATGTATCAAGCTATTGAGTTTTTTGCAGGTACTTCATAAGAATGTAATTTTGAAGCCGAGCAAGTAGTCATTAATGTAATGTTTTAAAAGTGCCTCGACATGACTACGACCGCTCTGTAAAGAGCGAAATGAATGAGGATGAGGAGGACGGCGTACTTGAAATAAAAGCTATGTGATTTTGAATGTCAGAAAGTAGGGTGCCTTTGCATGTTTTGTATATAGGTACACTATCTGACCTGCACAGCCGCGTTTGCGTTTTCTATTACCCATTGGTTAGTGCGGAAGAGCAATCATTTTTTATACATTATTTTCAAGAATATTTAATCATTTAAGCAGATCACACAATGGATGTCCCAAACGAAATAATTTTCCATCGATACTTCCTTGGAGAGGCCTATGTCCAGCAGTGAACTGCGATGGGCTGATGATGATGATGACTCCGCTCCTATTGATCGTAACGTGACGATATGTGTAAATGGACTATTTAACCATTACTTAGTTCCCAACAAATTTCTCAACTTAAAAATATTTTCATCAGCTTTATTTACAAAATTACCATAGATATGTTCAGGTAGAAATAAATTGTGTCCCCCTTTGCCTTAATAGTCCTTGCAAGTTCTGTTCTTTGATTTTATCATGTACATGCCTCCTAATTTGAAAAAACACCTTGGAAAAAACACCGGGGTTCCTTACGTAACATTGCCTTTCCTAACCAGTAAGGTGACTATTACAGTATCTACCACATAAATATTATTTTAATAGAACCCATAGTAATGTGAATATAGTCGATTTAAGTATATATGTACAGGATAGCAGAGATAATTCGGAAGTGGGTCATTAATCAAGAGGATATTACTTATACAGATGGTCTGGCCCAGTAAAATGGGCTAATGGTGCACCTGAGATCAGCTGGTCCTTCACAACTTGCCATCTATGTCGTGTACGTATGTATGTTACTCATAGTTAATATAATAATATAATATGTGATTTGTGACGACTACTTCTACATTGTTTGAAGTACCTATCTGTTTGTATTTTCAAATGTATGTGAGTTTTATTGCCATTAACGTTTTATAACAAACAGCGACAGAGAGACAAAAATGTTAATTAAAATTTCTGTTTGTCTGTCTGTCTGTTTGTTCCGAATAGTCTCTGTTATAAAGTTATAATTACAGCCACGAGTACGACTTAATATTTAAATCGTAAATGTTTCTGTTTCTATGAGTTTCAATAAGAAAAAGTTATTTTCTCTTACTTGGTCGACCATACCCGCCTGTCAGCCCGTCCTGTGATTGAAGAGGCAATTGAGTCGGAGATCAATTGCCCAAACTACCACATAACGCATCAACGATAAAAGAAGCCGAATATGTAAAGCTATGAAAAAAATTTGGATGAAATGAAAAACAAAACCCTTTTTGTTTTGAATTTGCTATACGCTTTTGCCTTTTGCAAAAGAAAACACTTGTTCAAAACTACTGTATTACCAAACTGTTTTGTTAAAATTATTGTAAAAATCTATTATAGCCATTTGATTTTCGTGTTACATTGTTGTTCACGATTAACTGCGAAACTATCTAAACGATTGTTAGGTTTAAATAAATGTAAGTTTTGCTGGAGTGTCTAAGATTCGTTTGTCACGCTTAGACAAATAGGAGCCGAGCACCAAAAGAGATGAAGACGTAGTTACGACTGCACGGTTGGCCTAGTGGTCTAAGAGGTCGTCACGGAGCTGTCTACTGTGCCAAGTGTTGTGGGTTCAAATCCTACACGGAGTAATAGCAGTGTTTTACCTGAAAATAAAACACAGATTAAATACTTACCTTATTTGAGGCTTACTATATGAGAGTGGCGCACATTTGACTTCCGCTTAATTGCCCTCTCTTTTACTCTTTATCAGTATTTACATCTATCTATCTCTTTCGCTCAAATGATTTCTCCCACCAGGGGGCGCTGTACAAACCAGCTTATGGTTGTTACAGTTTAACAGCTCATTGAGTCGATAATATACACCAGGTAGTACTGGAGTGTAAGCCTCAAATAAGGTAAGTATTTAATCTGTGTTTTATTTTCAGGTAAAACACTGCTATTAAACACTTGACCGTTATTTGAGGCTTACTATATGAGACGTGTTTGTTATCACCTGGTGGAGGAAAGAGGACGCCAATGTGATATCAATATCTGAATAAGGCTAATAATACCTAATGAAAGGTATCATGCGATTCCTACAATAATTTAAGGAATTGGAGAAAATGTACTTGTTAATTTACAAGTAGGTCTTTTTGGTATGGTTGGTACCACTTGTTTACAGTAATAACGGGTAAAGGCATTTCGAGACTTACAGTTACCTATTACTTACAGCTAGTTATTAACTAGCCTATCAAAATGATAATTTTGATCTAGAGAACTAAGATGCTATTGCAGATCTCAGGCTCTGCACTGTCTATGCCAGCTTTTTCATAAAGGCGATTTGCCACTTCAGCTATAGATGTACAAGAGGCAACTTTGGGTTCAGTCAAAACAAAAAGATTGAGAGTCTGTAGAATAGAAATACAGGCTCATTGGTTAATAATAATAAAATTTCGTGATTAGTTCCTGCCTCAAAGGGCTGTAGTTTTCTATATTCGTTTGAAATTGGAACGCTGAACATACATTAAGACAGTTATTAGACTAGGACAAGTGTGCTGTATCAATTGCCAGTAGGTGAAATTATAAACACCCTTGGCTAAACAGGAAGGCACTAATGTCGCCGTATGTCTTCTAATTACAAAAACATTATTTTGTTTCATAAATTTCTAGGAAAAAGCTTAGTTCTTGTACATCCCAAATTATAGGTTTCTTAGGCAGCGGCTTTTCCTGAACAATGGTCTTAGAATACGAGCGATCAATTTGCGAAAATTTCATGTACCGACATCATAAGAGTTGCGTAAGTTGCAACCCTTGGACCTGTGCAGCAAAAATCTAAGTATAGCAAGTCCTTTTAGCATATATCAATCCTTCCAAAAACGAGCTAAGTTCTGGTCACTGGATTTGAAGGGACATGTCCCATGGTTCATTATCCATGTTAGATATCTTCTTAGCTAGGTTACAGGTTAATACTCAGTTGCTAGGTCACAGGTTACTAGAACACAGGCTGTTACGTCTGCTCTCCAGTATCAACTTTTCCACTTCGGCACTAATAGACGAAATATACACGAGGCTAAGTTGAGGTACCACAACCTTAAGAACTAAAGCAATATAGTAAGGAGGCCCAGATCTAGGCCAAGAGACAATCACATTTCAGGCGACGGTCTTGACCGTCAATTAAATTCACGAATGCGTGTTGAGAACGAATCACGAATCAGAGAAACATATTACACTACTATTTTTTCCTATTCCTTCACCTACTTCACCTATCCCTTCCTAGTCTATCACGAATCTTTGCGTTTTCGGGCTTACAGTAGTTGTAATGGGGTGAACCCTGTCCCCCCCCTTAGTTTTACTAATACACAGTAATAGGCTTAGCACGTTTTAGTACGGTTGACATGTACAAAAAAACGGACTTGTCTTTTTATCCTTCTGTGTAATGAAGGTCTTTACTTTGTCTCCCTGACGGTTACGGGATATCAAATCAGGTATCCCACCTGTAGTCAGATAAGGTAATTATGGAAGGTTCAGTAACCATATTTAAAATATTTTTATTCCTATAGATAATTTTAGGCACCTATGAGTAGTCATGACCATAATAGAGATGAGAGCGATTCTAGTTCCAAAAACAGCCTAATCTTCATGGAGAAGGATCCAGCAAGAACTTCTTGGATGCTTTTTTTTTTTTTTTTGAAATGTAGGTATGGATTACAATAGGTAAGCTATAGGGAGTTGTGCGATAACAGACGACTGATCATAGTCTGGCCATATTTGCTGTAACAACTGTGAACTGACAAGTCCCAAGAAATGGCGCTCGTTAACAGGAATGACACATCAGCCATCGCTGACTAATGATCCACTAGTTCAGATTAGAATAGTTTCCTTTACCTTCCTCATTTAGGAATACGAGAGTATCGCGAAAATGATACTGCCTACCTCCCGGTACGGCTTACACAGTTCAATACGCCTACAACTCTTTGTGGTAGTTTCAAAATTTTCAACACGCTTGTGTTAGTTTTTAAATATTTTTGGAGCAAAAATCTCTCGATCAATCTGGGCTTTCACTTAGAGCCCTCAAAAAACAAGCCCTTTTACCAGAGTATGATATGTTTCTAATATAATTTATTTGTCGTCACAGCACATGCCACATGGCGATTACTAAATCAGTGATGTAGTGCTCAGGTGACTTAATACTACCTGAATCATCATTTGATCAGCATCTGTGTGTAAATCAGATTAGGCATAGTCTGTAAGACTAAGGCGTTGAACATTGAACGTGAGCTCTGCGTGAGCCGTTCTTGTAGCTATCCCTGCAAGGTCTGGAAAGCACACAGCATATGGCATGTCTGATGGGTACCCTTGGGGGGTACGCAATGAGCCAATCCCAACGAGATATTGCGGTCGAGGGGAAAGCCAATGGACATTCTACAAGGAGACTTTAACTATGATAATGGCATTTCAATGTTACTTCCCCTGATCAAAACAATTAACCAGAGCCATTAGCGATCGTAGAAAGAGATTAAGACTCTACCCGTGATCACGAGCGGTATAACCCGTTCGTAATGTCGGAATATAAAACGTATCGTAATACTAACCAATAAGGAATTAGACCTTCTATGGAACCAAACTATGTGCAAAGGTCACGAACCTCTTAAAGGCAGTGATTCGGTGCGATGACACACTTATGTCCTAATTAGGCCTTTTAGACAGATTGATCCGATCCGGGCTGTCGGACTTGGATTTAGAAACATTGTTGTTGTGTACCGATTTATAACATCTCTAACATGCTGCGCACACATTCATGAAATGGTAACCGAGCAAAGTTCGTTTCTTAGCATGAGAGACGGTTGTTTGACATGAAGTATGTGACACGCTTATAATGTGTGAAGCAGTATCTTCTCTGTACCTAGTCCGTGCCATGATCGGCATCGCTGTCGAGATATAAATTGACGATCAGAACTCACGATTCTTTACTCCCGGTCATCTTTAGATCTTGTTTCTGGTAACCTCTTCTTGAAGGAAGAGTCCTACCTAAGCTGGCCTAACCTGCGAGAGCTGGAAGTCACATGACATGGCATAGCGTGACTTTATTTGATAGGTACCCTGCGAAGGTACATAATGTGCCGGTCCCTGTCAGGGATCGCGGCTGGGTACCAACCCTGCTAGAGCTGGGAGTCACACGGCATAGCGTGGTTATATCTGGTAGGTACCCTGCAAAGGTACATAATTAGCCGATTCTCTGTCAGGGATTGCGGCTGGATGCCAGCCCTGCTAGAGCTGATAGTCACATGGCATAGCGCGGCTTTATTTGATAGGTAGCCTACAAAGGTACATAATTAGCCGATTCCCTGTCAGGGATTGCGGCTGGGTGCCAGCCCTACTAGAGCTGGGAGTACCATGGCGTAGCGTGGTTTTATCTGATAGGTTTCCCGCAAAGGTACATGGTGAGTCGATTCCCTGTCAGGGATTGCGGCTGGGTGCCAGTCCTGCTAAAGCTGCGAGCCACACGGCATGGTGTTGCATGTTTGATGGATAGCTTAAGCATCTGACAATATTATTGTTGTTTATAGTGCACATAGTGCTTACCCATGAGTAATTGTTACACTATGCCACTCCATACTTAATGCGAAATTTATTTAATTGTTTAAAGGTATATATATATTTGTTGGACAGCCAATGCAATAAATAAATAAATTGCGAAAGTACATAATAAGCCAATCGCTGCGAGGGCTTGCGGCTAGATGCCAGCCCTGCTAGAGTCACAGGTCACATGACAGACCGTGGCATTTATTTAAAGTGATAAGCAGTACAACCTTACGGTGTATTATCGAAACTTTTGCATGCTTTAACGTTACATAATGAGATAATTTTATAATTTCTTAAGTGTTGAATGAAATCTCACATTCTTACACCTAACAATGTCAAAGTTAATACGTATATAATTTAATCACCAAAACATTACAATAAAAACCAAAAGTGCGGCTACAGATTTCCTTTCACCGAATGGCTCGCACTCTGTTCACTTTGGTCAAGTGTTGAATTGGTTGTGAAGAATCCAAGCAATTCCTCATTTATTTTCATTCGTTGGTCATATCAACTACATATGGACGACTTTCAAGTAAGAAATTTATGTACTTGTAGTCTGTCAAACTATGAGGTGATATTTCTTTTTTGATCGTTATGCAGCGTCATTATCGTCAGGACATTAGGTAGTTAACTACCTTCTTGTGATTAATTATACACAATTTCGTCTGGTTTTTTTTTTTTTTATAATGATGGTTATGTTACTTTAAGTAGTACAGGAAAAACTCAAGTCGAACTTGAATTCGATCGTAGGTGTCAACGCGAGTCGGGTATTTTATTTCTTAGGTTAATAGACTCACGGCACCTCCTTTAGCTCAACATCACTTGGTATATCCATTCTGTTTTAGCAAAACTCAAGCTATTCTATTACGATAACCTCTACGAGGTGTATTGACACTGAAAAACAAACTAGAACAAGAGAGGGTACTTGTACACGTTAATATAACATATTTGTATATGGGGCTAAAGTCGAACGATAACACCGTTTAAAACAAAATTAATACTTTCCCCATTGTAGCAACCAACCTTGTTTGGTTGATTTAAATAAATTAAATAAGTACTCACGGTTTTACTCGATGCGGGTATGGATGGATCGCACACCACTTTTAATTTAATCTAATTTAAAATTCACTTACTTTGATAAGTTTAATAAGTGTACATATATTTTAATTGAATATTGAATTATAATATAAAATATATATTCGAAAATTCTGCAACGTTGACTAGGCAACGACTGCTCTGTGCGGAATTTTAGACGCCAATGAGCTGTTAAACTGTAACAACCATAAGCTGGTTTGTACAGCGCCCCCTGGTGGGAGAAATCATTTGAGCGAAAGAGATAGATAGATGTAAATACTGATAAAGTGTAAAAGAGAGGGCAATTAAGCGGAAGTCAAATGTGCGCCACTCTCATATAGTAAGCCTCAAATAACGGTCAAGTGTTTAATCCATAAATAATTATTATTCTGAGTCTGGGAGTGCTTCGTGCCCTAATGCAGGAGTTGTATTTCTATAAGGATTTTTTTAAAAGTTGTGTTTTGATTTAGTTAATAATACTTTTGATTTAAAGTTTTTGATTTTATAATTAAGACCCTATTGCAAACATAAACTCTGCCACCGTGAGTCATGGAATTAAGAGAGAAGATGTCTACGTTATCTCTGGATTTTAACTTAATTAAGTTACGAAATCTAATTTGCAGTTAATCTAGAGCGGTAATTAAATTAAAGAAATGAGTACCAAAGGGGCGCGGTCAGAAAACCTGATAAGCGGGATAAAGTCACGGGCTCTGAAAATAGTCTTAGAAATTTTATTTAAAACATTTTTTTTAAACCATACTGGATGGAAAGATAGAAGGTAAAAGAAAACGCGGCAGGTATAGATTAGCATACATAAAGCAAGTAAAGGAGAAAGTAGGAGTCGTGGCCTATCAAGAACTCAAACGAATAGCAGAAAATAGACAGAAGTATCAATTGCTCCACCGACAAGGGCCTGACTTTTAAACTGAGAAGAAGAGTTGTATATACAGTGAGTTCAACTGTGATTTACAAGGTGTACATCACACTGCTGCAAAACTTTGTTTATAAATTTAATTGTAATCATTTGCTGAGAACTCGATTAAGACATTTCAGTACACCTAAATGGCGGACGAAGACAGAAACGATATCTGCGATAAAAACTTATCAAAATAGTTAGAGCCGTTCCAAAGAGTAGCAGAAACAAAAACACAAGCACAAAGACAAAAAAAAATATTGTTTGATGTGTACCTAAGTAACGTATAAAATCTCACATGAATTTAGTAATAAATCTTCATTTAATATTACAATTACACATAGTTAGACACTTCAATTTTATTTCTTTGTGTAGATGAATTCTTAGCTAATATCCTTTGTCAAGAAAAGGTATGTTTCTTCTGAAATCGAGAAACTTCTACTGTCACTTATGAATTTCAGCAGCCTTGTACTCAATAAACTGAGAACCGATTGAATGAACTGAGAACATGCTGAGTAGTCTACTAGGTATCTGTATCTTTATTCTTAAAAAAAAGCTTTATTCTTAGAATTTGTATACAACGTAACAAAAGGCATACACGCCTACATAGGTACACTTAAGAAAGTCTTGAGCAATATTGTTTCTAATAAATAACAGATGGCTGAAAGTATATGACTTGTAACTTACTGATGTAGGTATAGAAACTGTTTTGAATATAGATGCGAGTTAGCTATATGATACAAAAGGCTAGACAGTTTCTTTTTTCTTTTATTCCTTCAAAATAGCTAGGTACATTATTTTTAGAAAGTTTGTCAAGATTCAAGAATATGTTGAGTATACAGGTAGAATTGTAATGTGTATTAGTTTGAAAACTTCAAATGTCTAAGACACTTAGGGCGGACTTTTTACCAACTTTCTACTTGTACGTTACAGGAAAATACTGTAATGGCATCCTTGATATCTGTCAGGAGATGTTCCTGTACGACTTAGCAGTAACTAAATCTAATAACAGCAAATTTTGTGGGTTTACCGACAAAGTTTAATTTTATTGATTCTCCGTTACAGTTAGAGAATTATTTGTAAGAAACGTACTAAATCGTCTTAATTAAGTACCTATCTCACATCGTCCTTGCATATAGAAAAACCAATGTATATGTATTTAGTATTAGTTAGTACTTTTAAAGTATTTGTTATAGATTTGATAAGGCTACTTGTTAGTAATTTACTATATAGATAATATAAGTATAGCTAGGGCCTCGGTTGTTCTATAATATTTGTATTTACATATTCTTAGATAGTTTTCTTTTAAGACAGTCTCATTAGAAATAAGTCAGTTCATTATAAAACTAATTAGAAATGTTCTTTAACGACCTTTACATTGAATTAGTTCACGTTCAAAGGACTAGTTTTCCATTCTGTCCTCTGTTTCTAAGTGTGTGTATTGTGTTTTCGCTGAATAAGATGTACAAGTTGTTCATCGCTAATCCGGTTATATGTAAACTGACAACTACATGACAAAGATATGGTATTATAGGTATTGGAAAATGTATGCTTTCCATCACACAGATTAGAGTATCATATACCTGCCACTTTGGCAGGTATATTATAAAAATATATATGTATATAAACATACACTTGAAAAACAATCGAATCAAACTCTAAATCTAAAATAAAATCTTTACTAAACGTTACGTTTCATAGAACATTATTTTTGTTTTATTTCGGTTAAGTCAATGTATAATTACATTTATATCGATAGGGAATATTAATTGTATTTCCATTTCCGGATTTAAAACAATATAAAAGCGCATGACTATTCTAAACAGTAATTGTAATAGACTTCTCCCTTCTTCTTCCTCTTCTTCTTTATTCCCAAGTTTATTTTGGGGTCAGCTACTAGTTCGAACAGATTTACCTGAATATTCGTTTTTCTACGGAGCGACTGACATCGGACCTGGGCAACCCTGATGGAGAACTAAAATTCGAAAGTTGAACTAGTTGTTAGTATATTTGAGGGCACTGACGGCCCAATAACGATTGCCATAGATGTTCATGACAACCGGAACCGACGGCTTAACATGTTCTCGGAGGCACGAGCGTGAACACCGACAAACTTCCATAGGTACTCCGTTTTGTTATTAAGAATTTCCTCTAAGAAAAACCCAACAACACTTTTCGCTCCGACCCGGGATAATAGACATGACTATAACATCAATTTTGTTATTTATTTGAACTCCAAGCGTTTCATACAGTCGCAGTCGTTAGATTACACCGATCCGAATGTCTTTCTAAATTTTATCTTAACTAGTCTGTTGGCCGCGACCTGAATTTTATTATCTCACATTTTATTCAGTAGTTTAGAACATTATCCTTTTATTGATTGAGTACAGGCAATGTATATTCTAATTCTATATTAGAATAATTATATTAAATAAGGTTATTGCTTCAAATACTACTTTTCATCATGTAATTAATTAGTGTTTATTATGTGTAGATATATTCTAATAACTTTCAGTAGGTACCTTTGTTTGTCTGACTGTTAGGTTTTCATGGCTAAACAAATTGATGTCTACAAAATTTGGAACGGTGATATTTTGATTCATCCATGCGGGCGGAGACATAGAACAAAATTGAGTCACACACCGTACATGTATCTCATTTGTAGTTATTAATCTACAGTTAGTATTATACATGTCTAGATTTTATGAGACAATGAAGAGATATTAATTATAATTTACTGTTGGGATGATAACATTTTAATAAAATTTTAATTTTTACATTAACATACGACAATAGCATTCCTGAATACAAATTCTAAGGTTAAAAAAAAACTCAAAATCTAGGAAATAAAAAATCTTTATGATAAACAACATTTTAGAATTCTTTACCAACACTTGTATCTATTGATCAAACTGACCGAATACGTATACTAATATACTTCAAGCTTATCATCAGAAAAGTTGACTTTGTTATTGACAACCTATTTAATTTAAGCAAAAATAAATCTAATCCATCTGTCTATTTATTAAAGTCGACACAAAATAAGAAGCCCGGTTTGACATTTGTCATCGTGGCGTAACTAATACGATTAATTCGTGTTTTTGAGTGCAATTTTTCAATTTCAAGTTAAACTTGATGCTTATTTATGATACGCGTTGTGATAGTGTATGGGTAACATAGTAATTATACCTATAGGATTATGAATTTGATTTTTTAATTTCTTACATGCGGCATGTCAAATGACAAATGTCAAAACGGGCTTCTTATTTTGTGACGACTATAGTAAAAATATGCTATTTGTGTTCATAGCATGTAGATAAATAAATAAAATTTGTTCCTCCTCCTGTCAGCTGTCAATATAGAATTTTTTTTGCACTACTTTAGAAACATTTGTTTTTTTTCTAAAAAGGAATGGAATTCAACAATAGGTCTGAGAATCGGACTTAAACTATTCTTTATACCCCTAGGTAACAAAGGGTGAAACGAATGCGAGCGGAGCCGCGGGCATCAGCTATTTTTCTATAATAAACTTACTATAAAATTAACCAATCTTTACGAAAGTACTTAGTATTTACTTTCAAGTTCTTATACGTAAAGATTGCTTAATTTTTTGTGTACATGCTGTTATGGAAAAACAATTTTAATATACAGACTTCAAAGGAAGTATTAAATGTAATTAACAAACTTATTTACAAGACAGTTTATTGAAAAAAGGAAAAAATATTACATTTCTACAAGCTCATTACTGAAAAATTAATTAGTAAATATACAAATTAAAACCGTACAAAATATTGATTATTATGTATATTAAAGTTAATTATTATATGAAATCGAGGAGTCAATAATAATGACTTTTTTAGAGTCTATATTGTTTTCAATTTCATTAAATATTATAATTTCTTCTGTCTGCATGGTTCTTCTTATGTCACGTTGTTCACTAGGAATTTCAAAAGTATCTAAGCGATTTTCAATGTTTGTTTCGTTGGGGCGTGCTTAAGATAGGCTATTTAAGATCCCGTTTTGATCAATAAACCGAAAATCTTGCCAAAGTTGCGTGGGTCAGCTGGTAGTATATATTTTACTTAGCACATATGAACCTGCAAAGATTAAATCTTTTGATGTAAAGAACTAGTAGCTTGTTCGCTTATATTGGAACTATTCTCCTGTCCCTGGAGTACTGTATTTTTTCCTGGATGAAAGGTATTCTATGTCCTCTATCGGTTAAGTACTAGATACGTAAAAGTGTTACAGATAAATAACGAAAAGTATCCCATTTGTAAACTTGTGGGTTAAGAGCACAGTATGAACTTCTGCGATCAAATCTGTTTATTTAAAAGCTCTACATCGGTATACAGACTGTTAAACTTGGCCATTTATAGTCACAGTAATAAAATAGGGCGTATTTCTGAACTAAGCCATTATATTTTATGGTTGAATTTTATATTCCAGACTACTTGCCCAGTGTGCTTTGTATAGGCATCCTTAGTAAATAGTAATTTTGTTGTAGATATTATATTCTTGTAAGGTTCCGTTTCTAGTTATATAATAATTAGCAGCTTTGGCGACTCAAAATAGGTTTTTGTTATTTCTTTTTTGGGAGCACGCTAATTGTCAAAAGTTGTAAGACAAATTCGTCGGTCTCGGTCGTCATGAACATCTATGGCAATCGTTACTGGGAAATGATATGCTGACAACTAATTCAATCCTCAAATTTAGTTCGTCAGCAGGGGTCCGGTTGGAAGTCTGATGTCAGTTGCTCCGTGAAAAAACTCACATTTTAAAGCAATAAATTATATATAATTATACGTTCTAAAGCAATATGTTTTAATAGAAACATCCTTAAGTTTGTCTTAGGTACGAGTATGTGTACGATGAGGTTAGAATTCTTAGATATATGGGCCTGTTTAGCGCGAAATAACTAATTTACCCTGTGATTATAACCAAGGTAGTCGTTGTACTAAAGGATTTATCTTTTGAAGCACTGATTGTTCACAGAATAGTGATTACACATAGGTATGTGTAATCACTATTCTGTTGTGTTTTTAGTTTGTCTGCCAGCATTTTCTGTTTGATTATGTGCAGGTGAGTAGATATTAAGAATTCTTATGACATGTAAAGGAAAGCTTACGAACCACATAACTATATCGATTCAGGAGATGTATACTTGTATTTACAGAAAAAGAGATAATTTTCATTTTAGCTGATACATTACATACCTAAAGTTCAATTACAATTTATTTATAGGTATGCGACTTGTGTGCGTGTGTGTGAGTGCTGCCACTCCATGTGGTTTTTAGCCTTTCTCCATGCGATACAAAATTAAACTGAAGCCCACACACAGGCTTAGACAGTATATAACCACAATTTTTGATTATGTAATTAAAAAAACATTGGGGAAATCTACGTCACGATCTATTTGATTCTGTTTCATTATGACTGGAATGCTGAATGGACAAGTTAGGCAGCCAGCAATTCTGCAATTTATTCTCGTTGCCCACAATCTTTATATGTACAATTTTGAGCAATAACATTTCAATCAGATTCAAGTAATCAACCGGATTTTCATTCAGGTATATCTAACCTATTATTGCGAGCGTCATGGTAAATTTCCACGAATTCTAGGAATTTTAGGGCTCTGACGCCTATTTGAAAGGTGTCGAGACGTATTTACATATTAGGTTCTGTGAGGCTTAAGGCGTCGGGTGTCATAACACTGGCTAAGTTGACTTATAGATTCCACCTGTGACCACTATTATCTTTCCAAATGCTCAATATTGAAAGTAACGCCCACACTTCGCCCTTAGCTTTGGTATAATGTGCTTTCCATTTACTAGAATTCCTTTTAAAAGGTCAGTTGCCATATCAAAGTGCTTGTTTAAGATATTAAGTTTTTCTAAATAAGTATAAATTAAATAAAGTTAGTCTTCTGAGGCATGTCATATCTGCTTATTTTATAGTTATTTATTTTTTTTCAGTATCAGTTGGAATAAAATGTTCAATTTAGAAACGTACAATGTTTTCTAATCATAAAAAATAGTAGAAGTATTATTTTAATATATTAAAACTGTAGATTATGATTATCGATGCAAAGTAGAAACTTTACATCAAGATAGCAATTTATTTATATGAGTAATCAGAAAGGTGCTTGAGTGGAGACCGCGATTAGGCAAACGTAGTGTAGGACGCCCTGCGGCACGATGGACCGATGATTTGAGGAAGGTGGCTGGCGGCGGATGGATGCGGACTGCCCAAGACCGGGACGGTTGGCGTTCCTTGGGGGAGACCTTCGTCCAGCAGTGGACGGCGATAGGTTGACACTATATATATAATCAGAAGCAAAATGCGAATTTGAAGATACTTTGACCTCTATGTGTTTATAGAACTGCAGACAGACAATATACAGCTCAAACGAGCTTGTGGTAGTCTGTGTACCTTACCTATTTAGAAGATAGTGTCATAACTACATAACGCCTACAGCTTTTGGAATGATAATGTTCTTTGATGTTATAAACTAATGCATATTGTAGGGCGCATTATGCGGTTGTATTATGGACACTGGTGCTAATTCTATTCTTCGAAAACTCTCTAAACTAAATTAAAAGTCAATATAAATGAGTTTTATCCCGTAGAACGCCGTTCTAAACATTGAAGATGAGCTAAAAATAGTTTATATAGAAGTTAAAGAAATACATAGTTAAAAAAATTGAACTGTAGAAATCGCAACACAAAATAAAAGAATAGAAAATCACCATAAAAATTTTTGGTTAAGAGAATCAGCCGAATTAAATCATCGCCTATTAGTTTCTAATGACTAGTTTACGTAAAAGATCAGTATCTTTATAATCGCTATAAATTGCCTCAGTGGTTATATTGGATGAAGGAAAGGTCTTAGATTTTATGAGATTTTTTTATAGCAGAAAGAAATCCGAAATTGAGGCTGGTTGAAAGTAATAAGTCCGGCATCTAATAAATGTGACCACGAAACAGCTGCCGAAATGTACGTGCTATAAATCTCGACGTATGACTTAAAACGGTTACAACATATATTAGCAAATAACTGAATTTTTTGTATAATTAGTGCTTTATCTTGCAGTTTCAATTCTCGCGTATTCATAAGTATAATAACAATTTCAGACGATACAAAATTATCGAAACATTCTGATTTTATTGAAAACCACGACTGTCCTTGAACAAGGCAAACTTGAATTTATGGATATCTATATTCAAACGAGATTTATGTCAATTATAAATTTAACAGAACTCCTTTTAGCTTTATAATCCTGAGATTATAAAGCTTTATTATGTTTTCTAACTTTTCTATAGAAATCGTTGATGTTTGTCTATAAAATTCTACTATTATTATAAATAAGAAAGACCTATGTAAATCTGTCCCGTAGTCCTGAGGCTTTGATGAATAAATGAATCAGTTGATAAATGAAATAATTTTCAATAAAATATGACATAAGAAAATCTACTTTGATAGAATCGAAGGATCGAAAATGAAAATAGGCTCATTATAACTGCTATAGTCGACTTTATCTGTTTGTTTGTTGATATCTACGAAAGTGAAGTGTGCGCCGGAGTTCGTAACGGTTTGTAGATACTGATATTCCAGTCGGTCGGATTTTAATATGGATCTATCCGATTACATTCTTCCTATTTAAGGTAACTACCGAGTAATACATTAAACATTTATTTAATGACTATGATTTTAGCTACAGGAATGTAAAGTAATCTTAAAGTATTAACTACGGTTAAAGGTAGGTGAGGTCATTGAAACCAGTCTTCAATGTGTTATATTGCATGTTAATCAATTTACCTATAGCTGGCTTAAGTGATGACTAAAGAAAATGTTCTTATGGCTTTTTCTTGAAATCAGTGATATCTATTCTGCAGGTAAATGATAAAAAATCAGGGGTTTTAAATGTTAGTGACATAGTAGCTTTTAACAAAGAGGCGAGGTTATTCTTTTTATACTTATGATGCTATTTCAACCCCTGGAGTCGGTCATGTGGTAATGTAGTGCTATTAATAATAGACTAGATAGATCATAGTATATTGACTTTCGACTAACAAAATTCCGTTGCCTAAGAATCATAATAATGATCCACCACCCTCATATATGCATAAATTACCAGGTTTCGTCCACGACTCCGCGTATATTCGTGTGTTAGTTATCGCGGTAAAAAGCCTATGTCCTTTCTCAGAATCTAGACTTTCTGTGTATCAAATTTTATTTAAATCGGTTCGTAATTTCACATTTATAATATAATAGTAAGTATTTTTACTAAATTTCAATAAAAATAATTAATTATAAAAATCTAAATTTTTAAAAGCTAAGTATTAGATGTTCAACATGTAAGCGATTTACATTTTTGTAATAGCTTTTTAAAACCCTTCATTTACCCCACGCAGGTCAGAGCCAGAGCAGGAAAAAATGTTGTAGTCCAAAATTCACCATTGTTATTATAACATTTTTTCCGCCCACAGCCATATAGGTTACACGCATAGTATTTAGCTTTGGGTTCGACGCACTCGGGTAAAAAATCAAATACCATTTTAGGTACCTATTTTTTTAATTAAGCGTATAAAATGTGTTAAAGAGTGTTTGGTGTTCTTCGAATTTCGCCATATCTAATTTGGTGTGAAATTTTATGTTTCTAATAACATTTTGCAAATTAAAGCCTTAAAAAAATGGCCAAGAGCGAGTCGGAATCGCCCATGAAGGGTTCCGTAGCAGCAAGTAACATATAAAATTTCTTGTAGTTCGTTGTAACTTTGATCGATGTTTTAATAATAGTATATTGATTGAATGAAAGGTAAATAAAGGTTTACGATTTATGACGTATTAAAAAAACTACTTACTAGATCTCATTCAAACCAACTTTCAGTGAAAGTTTGCATGGTTAATGTACATCTTATATTTTTTAGTTTTATCACTCTATTATTTTAGAAGTTACAGGGGGGGGGGGGGACACATTTTACCACTTTGTGTGTAAAAGTCGTGAAGTGTCTCTAGCGCAAACTATTCAGTTTAGAAAACAATATTATACCCCACACGTATGGGTTTGATGAAAAAAATTTTTTTGAGTTTGAGTCTTAAGTATGAGAGCCCCAATTTTTTTTCTATTTTAGTGTAAAAATATTAATGCGGTTCACAGAATACATCTAAGTTTCAACATTATGGTTCTTATAGTTTCGGAAAAAAGTTGCTGTGGTACGGACGGACAGACAGACGAATCTGAACCTGTTTCTCTCTATTGTGCACGAACGTATAAAATCTAAATGTGCCGATTATATAGGAGAAAACCAAGTTGGATTTAAGCCAGGACTCCTGAGTTGGGACAAGAGCAGCTCTATTTGCCATCAATATCCTTGTCCAAAAGTGTAGAAACATGCAAACCTTTACTGTTTAATCTATACTCAGAAGCCATTATAACTGAAGCATTAGAACACGAAGAAGTGGGATATGCCGATGACACCGTTCTCTTCGCTTCTATGCCTGAGGAATTACAGAATGATGGGAAAAATATACGTCGGAAGTCCACGTCGGAAGACGAAGAAAATCGTGGCTCAGAAATATCAAAGAATGGACTGGGATCGCCAGCGTAGAAGAACTGTTTCGTCTGGCTAAAAACAGAAAGAAGTATGCAGAGCTGACGGCCATCTATTAATGAAGAGGCACCATAAGGAAGGATATGGTCTACCATCATGAATTTTTCGAGACTTTTTGTACCAAACCTTTACCAAATAACTAATGTTTCTAAACGGTTGTATAACAGCATATGAATCTTTTAAGTACTGAACACGTACTTGTTCTTACGTTTGTTCTTTAATCCGCAGATTATAACAATCTACTATGATATTAATTCACGTTCATGCTGGTACATTATACAACTTTGGTTATATCAACCAGTTTATATCGAGATTATAATAACGAGTTGGGGTTGATCCTAATTTATCTATGGTAAAGGCAAGGCACATGATAGTAAATAATATGGTATGAAGGTTTGGGAAAGGCCCGGCTTTAATGATATCACATGTTAGTGACTTTAGCCTAATGCTCATGATTGATAGATTAAATGATATGCGGTTTGTGGTAATTAGTGACCACATGATAACGGAACAAGCCGCTATGTTTAGAGTTCGTTAACATGAGTAGTGTTAAAGGTAATTAAATCTTATGTAATCCGCTTAGTGAAAAAAAAGTTGTAATTGTTTTAACGAACTCTATGTAGTTCAAGTTGTTAAATTTCTAAGCATTAAATTACAAATTAAAAGCTTTAAATAAATTTTCACAAATTATTATTTTTTTCGTTCCATGACGAATTGTATTCAATATTGATGTTGTGTCATGACTTCATGAGGCTTGATTGGTTTGAATTGGAGAGGAGAGGAGAGGATTGAACACAAGTAGGTATAAGTATACATATTCTTAAAGATTACGCAAAGTCAGGAGAATTAGCTTTTGCCCGCGGCTGCACTTGTTTATACGTTGGTTTTCGCGACGTGTAACCTATATTCTTCTCTAAGGTCGGATCTATCTTTACACCAAAATTTCTCCCAATCAGTTTAGCCTTGAAAGCTTCACAGACAATTACTTTCGAAATATTAAGAACAATATAATATACTAAACATTATTATAATATTTTAATTAAGGATTTCTACTGCAATTTCTAATTAAAAAGTTATACCTTTATTTATTATAATTAAAATACATTTACATTACACAAATTTTGGTTGGATAAAAAATAAACTGTATAATATGTTGGTTAATAAAAGCGTCCCTCGACGTATTCTCTTGTATATGTAGTAGTGCCTGACCCTTAGAAATGTGATTAGGGATGGTCACAACATACCCAATACTGGTATTATTAAAGAGTCCTGAATATTTCAGTTAAACCTTCACCGTGAAAGAAATTGGTATTAAATAGCTTTATGCTGTACTGGCTGTTACGTGTAGTGTTGTTTAAGTTTCGTTAATCCATTGCAGTATTCTTTAGAATTAGTTATTGCTATCGTTGGTGCTTTCTATATCCTAGACAATAGGTCTTCATAGTTTAACGATAACATGGCAGAAAAAGAACGTAATGAAACATACAAATGAACTCTAATACACAAACTGTTTTATTTTTAAATGCAATATTTTCTTCATTTTTTCAATGTTTTACATAATGTTCGAATTCTATTCGTCGTATATTTATGTCCTTGTTTCCTTCATGAACGATATAATAGACAAACGTATAAAGAAAAGTCTTTAGCTTTGTAATATAAGTATAGATGGTAAAATAAAAGCTTTTATAGCAGTAAGTGAAATCTAATCAGGGTATTAACTCCACACATTAAAGCAAACTGCTGCAAGACGTTACAGTAAGCTACCACCAAAAATTCGTTAGCTATTTTACGAGCAACTTTTATGAGCTGATTTAATTGGTATATGATTTTGTGCTCTAATAAACCGTGACGATGTTTCGACGTGTGTCGGGACGTCGAGCCTATAGATTACGAGTATTTCAATCGTTACACAATTTCTATTATTAAATCAGTCTAAACAGAGAATATGATTCAAAAATTCAATTTATTAACTTGCTGTCTGTACTTCCATAGCTTCACTCAATCAATCAATAAAATTTATTTACTAAAACATGCTCTCTGAAAGACTATAGTTTAATATATCGAATAGTTCTGTGAAAAATGTATTTTGATCATTTTTTGATGATGAATTAAGAAACAAGGTTTTTACTTTAAATTTATTTAAGGGGTTTTATGTTAGAGACGTGTATAGACTACTGATCTGATTGTTCATTTTTCTGTGTTTTGTTTTCTTAAAATTTTTTGAGGAGCACTACTCCTTAAACTTGGTGATTCGTTAAAGAGCAGCTATGATTTTTGTTGTTTGTAACATTTGACTTTGACACTAGTGTTTTTACACGTAAACCGCGGTTTGTGATCTCTCGTACATCAAACATTTACTAAAAAATATTTTAATTTAATACGAAATACTTAAAAGGAGATTTAATCGACTTCCAAGACTTGTTTAAATATTAACAGAGTAAAATGCAAGGACTGATAGTAAAAGCTGTTTATAAATATTGTACTGCAACTCAAGTAATAAAACTATATTGCTTTGTGTCTGTATTTAATAACTTAACAAATAAGCGTTTTGACCGTTGGATGAATAATTAACTCCACTAATTAGGTTGTCTTTAGCCTATTGCCGTCTCTTGCTGAACGAAGACTTCACCGAAACCATCCCGGTCTTGGGCAGTACAACCATTAACTTCACGTCGTCTATAATTGTGCCTATGATATTTGAGGAGTTCCCTCGATTTCCTTGGGATCACGATATAGTGACGATGGGACCACCTGTAAGCTACGTCCATTCCAATGCAAAAAGTAAACGACGTAATTGTTGCTGAACATACATAAAAAAAAAGAAATCCGATGAATTGAGAACCTCCTCGTTTTTTGAAGTCGGTTAATAAACTATCATAGCACTCGCTCCGTGTAATTCATTTTTCAGCTTAATGAAATGTTTATCTTTATATTAACAACTTATTTATTAAAATTAGATGCAGTTTTTTAATTGTAAAACATTGTGTAACAGAAATTTTGAGGAGTAGATAGTTACGATATTTTTTGTGTATGAAAGGGTTTTTAGTTAGCCTTATAAATAAAAGTAGAAAGTTAAAACAATCTTGCCTGACACTAAACTTGTTCAATAAATTAATTTGTAGCAAACTACACTTAGGCGCCGAGGACTGGATTTTAATCGACAAAAGTTTCTAACGTAATTGACATCAAGCTGGTTTATGCGTTTAGTCCTAATATATATAAATCTCGTGTCACAATGTTTGTCCTCAATGGACTTCTAAACCACTTAACCGATTATAATAAAATTCGCACACCATGTGCAGTTCGATCTAACTTGAGAGATAGGATAGTTTAAATCTCAAATTATAGTCGCAATTTTAATAATCGCGGGTAACACCGCGGGATTCAGCTAGTATTATATAAATTTTTGAATATGGAAGCCAACCTATAAACACAATTAGGTACCTTTATTACTAGCAATATTACAGCTCCTCAGATTATTTATTTCTATAAAGGTAGGTAAAATTTTTTTATTAACAAACATTATCTCATTTGCAGCAAAATTTCTATACTAATATAATATAAATTCGAATAACTACGTCTGTCTGTGTACTACGCTATCGCGGATAAATAATATACACTTGGCGTACTGAAGATTCCATTACGCACAGCATATTTCAATTGGAGAACTTATTTCGTATTAAGTTATTCAATACATACTTGAGAAATATTCATATCGTCGAAAACAGATACTACATATAGAGGTATGTAAATTTGAGGATGATATTTCGATCAAATTTCATATTAAGACGCTGAGTGCAGCCAATGACCTTGAGCAATGGATACACCCCTTTTTGTTCGATAAAGCAGCGCCGCGTTTGAGACGCGGTTCGTTATCGGTACTACCACAGTCTCCGAGAACTAATATTCGTCTTTGAATTTGCACTCTGCTTTTAACACAGGGCCTTAGCATATTTTAGATAGGGCAAAAAAAAATGCTGTCGTAATGGTATGATAAAAAAAGTCATGTGGCACTCGGAGACTGCCGCGGTAAAGCTATTGCATAGCATTTTTTATCAACTTATGCAATTTAATTATTTATTTATTTTTTATTTATATAGTATTTTTTTATTTAATATTAATCCAAGTTTACAAAACAATATACACTGTCTTTTTACCAACATACATTCTAACAATATTATTGCCAAACAATACAGTCATAGTATATAATATGAAACTATTCTGAACGCGACGATACCATCAGAGCTCAGCGAGAATGTGATTCGTGTATGATGCAAAACTACATTCTGCGGTCCATCTCCTTCAGAGCTATTTTCCAATAGTCTTCTTTTGCTGTAAATAAATAGTCTATGAATTGTTAGTTAGATTTGAGTGACATTTCAAGACGTGCAGTATTTTACACTGTTCTTACCTTGGAACTTCAGAACATTGAAAGTTTTGTGAGAATTCCACATTTTGCAACCTGTGATTAAATAATAGTATTTATTTAATTTAATATCTTTATTACTTAATTATTATGATGATAATATTATGCGGTTAGATACACTATCAAAAATGACTATGCATAAAATAAGGCCATCATATGATACATTGTGTAACTAAAATGGCAGAGTCTACGACTTTTGTAAGTCTATGTACGTTACGTTCTTCAAGACTAAAGCTGGAAACACATTATCGGACGCGGCTGACGGACGCGGCTAACAGCCGCCACTGTAAATTGTACATTATTTTATTAAAACACTAGTAGAGTGCCTTGGTAATATATTTTTATTCAATGTATTAAAATATTGACTCAGTAATATACATATTTATGATAATTAATTGATTTTAGTGGAAAAATAAGTGTGCACAGTCGGACATTCGGACGCTCAAGGTCAGTCTGTCCACGACTTACGTCCGATAGTTTGCACAGCTGAGTGTATGTTCATACTCTAGATCACGGCTATCAGCCGCGTCCATTAGCCGCTTCCGATAATGTGTCTCTAGCTTAAGCTTGTTCCACTACACAGTTGACAGTTTTTAGGGTTATGAAACTACATTACGTCTTTGTAAGGATATCTAGTTATATAATCTTACATGTCAATCAAATTATAAGTTTATTAATAAAATAAATTATTCTTACCTTATAGCCTCCATCATAACATGATTTTGTTTTGTTTTTTAATAAAGTTTTTTAGATTTATCAGCTAAATATAGCGCGCGAGTCGAGCGACATAGGTCCGTTTAGCAGGGCGCCTCAGCGCTCACTGTCGTTCTCCATAGGAGTGACAGAGAAAAAGCGCTTGAAATAGAAGGGCGTAAGTGCCAAACCACAAAATTCGTTATTTTTTGTAAATGTTGCAATTTTTTTAAAAATTAAAGTTAACCATTTCCTTCAGTTACATATGATACACAATTTTACTTAATTTCATTTACATTACTTAAAGCACAACTGTGTAAAGTCAAAATTTAACTATTTTCAGAGGCTACTTTGATTATTTTTTTTATCGAGTGAAGTTTTTCAAATCGTGTTTTGGAAATAACCACTATGTGAGGAATATGTTCAATTATAAAGACATTGATTTTGGTAATGATATGAGCGATAGGTTTTTATACAAAACTATCTTTATTTACCTCTATTTTGGTTTTCAGCCCCTTAAACAATGAGTGCAATATTTGCTGAGAATAAACTTGAGTACTACATTCAGTTAACAAACTTTGAAAGAAACAATTTGGTTTATTTTAATAACCACTCAGATATAACAAGCACTATCGAGTGAATTCGTTGACAAAATTGGATTTGTTTCGTTCGAGTAGTGTTTGAAAGAATAATATTTGACTAAGCTGAGTTCCACGGTTATTGTCAAAGCTGATCTGAAAAAAAAGCGGCCAAGTGCGATTCGATCATATAAAAGTTCTTGTAGTTCCGTGTAACTTTCATCATGTTTTTATACTAGTGTATTGATTGGATGAAAGGTAAATTGCGTGTAACGATTTATGACGTATTAAAAAAAAACTACTCACTAGATCTCGTTCAAACCAATTTTCGTTGGTAGTTTGCATGATAATGTACAACATATATTTTTTTTAGTTTTATCACTCTCTTATTTTAGAAGTTAGAGGGGGGGACGGACGGACACATTTTTCCACTTTGGAAGTGTCTCTCGCGCAAACTATTCAGTTTAGAAAAAAAATTATAGTAGAAACCTCAACATCATTTTCAAACACCTATCCATAGATACCCCACACGTATAGGTTTGATGAAAAAATAATTTTTGAGTTTCAGTTCCAAGTATGGGGACCCCCAAAATGTATGTTTTTTTTTCTATTTTTATGTAAAAATGTTAGTGCGGTTCACAGAATACATCGACTGACCAAATTTCAGCAGTATAGCTCTTATAGTTTCGGAAATAATTGGCTGTGACATACGGACGGACAGACAGACAGACAGACAGACTTGACGAATCTATAAGGGTTCCGTTTTTGCCACTTTCCTACGGAACCCTAAAAAACTAAGTTTAAGTTGTTTCTTATGTCATCAGCTTTCTGTCAATAAAAGTTCCTTCAAAATAGGTTCCGGCGTTCCAGAGAACAAACAGACTGACTGTTAGACTGTTTAAAAAAATCTTTTTTGATGTACCTGTTAGTACCACAACCTAAACAAACAAAGTTATTTTAGCCGCTATAGTTATTAAACGGATACCTAAATAAAAAAAATCGTGTTAGTAACCTCTCTATTTCTTTTTTCTATCTAATGAAGCCCCGCACTATGCCGTAAATGATAGAAAAAAAAGCGGCCAAGTGCGAGTCGGGCTCGCCCATGAAGCGTTCCGTATCAGCAAGTACCATCATCTATAAGTTCTTGTAGTTCGTTGTAACTTTGATCGATGTTTTTATAATAGTGTATTGATTGAATGAAAGGTAAATTGCGGTTTACGATTTATGACGTATTACAAAAAAACTACTTACTAGATCTCGTTCAAATCAATTTTCGTTGGTAGTTTGCATGGTAATGTACAACATATTTTTTTTTTACTTTTATCACTATTATTTTAGAAGTTACGTTTAGTGGAGGTATCCCAAATAAAAGTACTTTTCATGATTTTATTTCCTTTCTCAATGTGACAAAAACGCATATTCATGCAAAGTTTCACCTTTCTAGCACTAACCGTTTGTAGGGTAAGTCGAGGACGGACGGACGGATGGACGGACATGACGAAACTTTAAGAGTTACGGTCATGAACTACGAAACTCTAAAAACGTACATAGAAAACACCCAAATTCAGATCAACCACTCAAACCACTTAAGGTGCGATTCGTAAAGTCAAAGTGCATTGTCCAAAGGAAAATGTTGTCACAAAAAAAAAATAACAAAAAAGCAATATAAAGTTTAGTAAAGTAATGTTAAGTTTAATTTTGCTTGTGGATTAAATATAACACTCTACAACATGATAAGAATACAGCCCATTCGCCAAAGATAGGTGGTTAACCACTGAACTTAACAGTAATCTCTCTTAGTAAGTCACTTACATCATATACTTGTCTAGAGATTACGAAGTTTACTAGAGCTTTCAAGGGCTACATCACATCACAGACAAAGAATGCTGATTCGCATTTGAAATGTGTGATCGCAGTAGGTAAAAGTCTTTATCTCAGTAGGTATATAATAATAATAAATGTTGTTTATTTCTCTCAAAAGGTACAGTTACATTTTTATGCATACAGATAGATACAGATATTGAACCTTGTTGAGAGCTGGAGTCTGAGCTAGTTCGGAACCTGTGTGACAGATCTCCAGGCCTCCACTGTGAACACCACCATCCATTTATCTAATCGTCTGTCTTAACACTATTACTGTTACAACTAACTAACTACTGTTACAAAATAATGAGGGTATACACAAAATAATGTATGTGTGTGTGTGCGTGTAAGTGTGTAATATAATTTTAATATAACTTATTTAAGCTACATTAAAGTGTTCTTAAACATTATTTAGAATAAAATACAATTTAGTTGCCCATATAGTCAAGATTTTAGATAATATATACATTTCATTCACTATGGTTTCATTTAATTGACTGTCTAATCTTTACTAATATTATAGATGCAAAAGTAACTCTGTCTTTCAACAAGTTCTAGTAGTCTGCTTTTTAACAAGAGCTACTGAAACGTTATATTATTATTATTTGAAATTTTGTACTCAAATAGTCTAGAGTCTGAGAAAGGACATAGGCTACTTTTTACCGCGAAAACCGACATACACGCGGTCGGAGCCTGTAAATTCATTCTGAAAATCCTCAACGCTTCGGTCATTGTATTTGTATGGGCTTGCAATTTTTTTATTAAATAAATAATTTTAGATCTGGCGAAATGATTTTTATTAATAGATGTTTATATTATAAGGAGTAAACGACTAGGCGACTCACGTTCATTGTACATGGGCTCGATAATGTATATTTCAAATTTATATATATAAAAATTTATAATATCTTTTGTTATTTTAATTAATAACTTAATTTTAAATCTTAATTAATAGCTTAATAGAGAATAACTGAGGCACTTCGCGTCACCTGGTAAGTAACTGCTGCAAACATGGACACCTAATACTCAAGGGACACCAATAATCTATCTCTAAATTGGCGATTCAATACATATTTATAGTATTGAATCGCCAATAGAAATTAATCGCCAAATGTGTTAAGTACTCTCCACGTAAAACCCGAAAACCGCTCAACCATTTAGGTTATTTTTTGTTTTTTTGTTTTCACTCTATTATATTATTTTTTCTCTCTATTAAAACCTTTGTGACTTACAAAGATTTTAATAGAGAGAAAAAAAATCCTCTCCCATACAAACCATTTACCTAGTACAAAAGATGTTTTAAGCAATAAATCAAACTACTGTTATTTTTGAAAAAGAAATTGAAAACAAATTAGAAACGAAGTTTTAGATGCTCAAGCAACCATTCGGCATAATTATATGGAATCACTTTACATTTGAACCAACTCCTTTATATTATTAAAAATCTGTAGATTTAATAAAGGATTTTTAAAGGTATTAAAGAATTTACATTATTTTATTTCGTAAGTACAATAAGTCTTGTCATAATATGCTTCTCACAGATTAAAATACAAAACCACGTATTTTTCTTAAATCTACTTTTTAATGTAGAAGATTCATATCTCATTGAGTCTATAACGTGTATTTTAAGAACATTTTTAGTATTTATGAAGCACGATACGGCAGAAAACAATGTGCGTCTATTGATCCACCATTATCTTAACAATGGTTACTTATTCAGAAATACGTAAAATATGTCATGTTCTCTTGATAAAGTACCCAGGTATATTTTATTATTCATGTCCATACTCTTCTGTGAATCTTGTTGTAAGAAAAACATGTTTTTTTAAATGAACGATAGGTATACAGCCCAGCTTAGCACGGAAGTTTTTCGGATTTGCACTAATATAATATTAAAATACAGTAGATAAATCGATGCAAGAGAAAGCTTTTACATGTGTACATTACATACTCATATGTATTAAAATCCCTTGAGTAGTTCCTACTGTGACGTACTCCAGCGTTCATAAATTACTGTGTTGAAATATCAATTTTATATAAATATGCCGTTTTTTTATCAATAGAAAGGCCGTACATTTAAAACAAATATATTATTGTATATTAATATAATTTACTCGTGAATTTGTCCGTATTTATGCGATAATTATAATATTTCTATGGTATGCTTGTGTGTTTAGACAATTTCTTATGGTCGGTTTGGTTTGTCACCAAAACATTCCAAAACCTTTTCGCCCTCCCCAGCGAATAATATGATAATGTGCTATTACGATAGTTTACGTTTTATTGCAGATTCGGTATTTAGAACACTAATTAAACCTTATATTTTTTTTTTGTACTTTTTATATGGATATTTGGAAAAGTACACTAATTTCAATGACCCTGTGATGAACAAAACAATATTATTCGTTTAAAATCTAACATACCCTTTTACTGACTGTGACTATTACCATTTTATTCTTGGAAGAAATACATAAGTGTGTTTCATGTAAGGTGTAAAATAATTATTTTAGAATTTTATTTTTATTTACGCAATTTTTTAATGATTTCTTAAAATACATGATAGATAATTGTGAAAATTCGTAGTGCTGTTAACGGTATCATATAGATAAACTTTATAAAGTTTTTAAATTATCACTTTGATTTCACGCAAATAATTTTGTAATATCATATTACAGTTAACATTTTTAACAGCACATTTTAACGAATATTACTGTAATGTACTAATACTGACTAAAAATTGTTGGATTTACACGCGAACAATATGGCAATGATGCATTACACAATTTACTTTTGAGCTGCAATATTATTTTCTTTTGAGCGGTAATATTATTTTCGCCAATAACTTTATTTTGAAAACTATTACAAGAAAAAAACAAAAGAAAATATAAAGTAATTAAATCAGCTTTACACATAAATGGTTACAATACGATGCTCCCTTGCTGAGATAATACTCAAAAACAGTATTTAATTTTTCCTGTTTAAAATTTAGAAATTGCCATTACGATATTGTTCGGTGGGGAGAGCGTTTTGTATAAAAAAGTAAAAACCAAAACTCAACTACGACAAAGATCGAATGAAACTACATTTAAACATCATAGTACACAATTATCAGTGTGACTCGTACAATTATGAGTAGAACGTGTGGGGGTCACCATCCTCATGGTGAATGCAGACAATGCAGCATGGTGACCCACACCATGACGGCCTAGTAAGATGTTTCTGCATCATTCTTCCTTCCCCCTGAGGCCGATGCAAAATGATTAGACCTCCGGTCTCACACTTACCAAAGAAAGACGGTTGGTCTTCTGTGTGAGAGTAGTACTGCCCCGGTCGAGCCGGCCCATTGGTGCTGAAATCAGCGTGGCTCTACTACCTACTCGTATATACCTACATTTTAACTTAGCATAAAGTAACTACATATTGATAAAGATGAATATCGGGATTCAATATTATCGATTTCTGCTACACAATACAAAAAATTCATTATTCGGGCTTTTACATGAAATCTACATATTTCTACTTGTTTGACCATCGCGAAGAATAGGACTTCTTTTCATTGTATACAATCAGAATACTCTCAATTATGTAAAGGCAACCTTTGAAAGTTCTGTTTTTGTTGCCCAATGAATTGAAAACGCACCAAAGAAATCCAAAATATAATATTAAGGGAAATATACTTCTGTAGACCAGTGGTTTATAAACTTTGATATTTTTAGACAAACAATTTTCTGGGCTTTTATTCGTAAATTCTTATTTTGCTAGTCAAAAGTAGGCCTGTTTTTGATGAAGTAACGTGACACGGCATTTAGAACAGAATGTAATCAAATCGATCGTTACCGTTTTCGCTATGTGTTTTTGTGGCGCCATCACTTCACTGCGCTTGGTTATAAATAGGAGTGATCTGTTGTATCGGGACGCATTTCTGACGAATGCGTCGCGGAGTGTGGATCATTGTCTTTGGACAATTAGTACTACTCTGTTAACAGATGTGGAAAGCTGTCTTTGACAAGTTAGTACTGTCTGAATTGCGGTGGGTGCGAGGAAAGCTGTCTAACAGCTAGTACAGCCCTATGTGACCGCCCTTGCTGTATAACTAACTGTAATTTGTTTAGATTCGTTACTTAATTAACGGTTGTTTGTGTCTAATTGCATTTCTAAGATTATTTTGTAATTAATGAAATAAATTGTTTAGAATTAAAGTAAATTGTTAAGAATTATAATTATTTTTATTATTTTTCACTTCTGGACTCTAACATCAGAAGTTGGATCGATCTACGTTCACAAATTATTAATTTTCAAGATTTGGGAAACGATCAACTACCGACATTTAGTTAGATATTTTCATTTAATTTGCCTATACTTCATTATCTAGGTGTCTTACGATAGAGAGCATCGACAAATGCACAATAGATCGCGCTGTCATATAGAACCAAAGTGAATATACGCAGTGATTCGCCTCAGAGGTCCCGGGAACGATAAACGCGTTCGTTTGTTAGAAAAAAAGGCATTGCACACTATTAGTGCTCATTTGAACGCTATCGAAATTCAGTGTTCGTTGTGATTTTTCATAAGGGAATCAGACTTTTGTGATATTCTTATCCGCTCTAAATCAAAGTCAAAAATCAAAACAAAGTCAAAACATAGCAAATATAAAAATCGTAAAGGAAGTGACGACTAATATATTTGGTTTTAGTGACAATTACAAACGGTTTTAAAACGATTATTTTAATAAAAAAATGAGGGTACTTGTACTTCACGCTATGTTTCGGTTTGTTCGTGTTTATAATGCTTTCCTTTCAGATAGTAAACATTGTGCTAAGCGATGGAAACTGCATCCGTGCCAATGTACAAGGTGTACAATGTGGTCAACCAGTGCCGACACGGTTATGAGAGAAGGTTGGAAGCTTCAGTTATGAAAAACTTGTGAGTTGTATTTGACGCTGTACTGGTAAGATCAAATCATATTTACATGTGGAGTTGTGATTTATTTTCACATAATTTTGATATGTAGTGTACGAATGTAAATCGTATGCGCAATTTAAAGTGATAAAAATATCGCGACTGCTCGGGGTGTATCATCGGAAAATGCCTTATAGCTGATGCAAAGCTGTGGTTTAACGAAAGAGCTTAAGTAATGATCTTAGTTGGTTGAATTTTAACAATGAACTTCTACCGTTTGTTATTGCAAATATTTTGTTTAACGAGATTAAAACTTTTCGAATTTTTGTATCCATACCACCTGTGCATAAACAACTGGGCTTCTTTACTATGGATGATGAATTAATAGCAGTTGCAGTTTTAAAGTGGCTGCCTAATGCAAAGCTAACCACATTTTAATCGATTTACGTAAAATGAAACTAAGTTGCACTAACGTAAGTACGCTGAGAATAATACCCACGCACGTTGTGATTAATTTATTTATCTTTCTTTATGGAAAAATAGATACTTGTCAGATTATAACAAGGTACAGTGTGCAAACCAAGTTACTAGATAATATGTTTCTCCGTAAATGTAAAAATTTAAATGACCATTATTAAACAACTAGCTTTAGCCAGCGGCTCCGCCCGCGTGTATGTCGGTTATCGCGGTAAAAAGTAGCCTATGTCCTTTCTCAGGTTCTAAACTATTTGAGTTTCAAAATTCGTCAAAATCGGTTAAGCCGTTTAGGCGTGAAAACGTGACAGACAGACAGTTACTTTCGCATTTATAATAGTAGGGATGATAAAAAAAAAAAATAACAAGAAAAAGTTGATGATCAATTACATTTCTAATTTTTATTTTGATAATTCGATGGGGCTATTCTTTTATATTGGTGGTTGGTGAGAGCAAATACATCGAGAGTTTAAAAACGTGTGTTGTAACTATTCACAATAGGGCGAAAGGGGGCGTGGACAGCAGTGCTAGTCCTTACCGGAGTCTGTATAAAACAGCTTGAGAATCTTCCGCCGTATGTCACATTATTTACTAGTAATTGTATCAGTCAACTGTTATTGTAAAATCTGTAGTGTTATGACATCGAGTGCCAAACGTTTAGGTTCTAAAGTTATTATGTTAAATTTATTTTATAGTTACGAGTAGGTAATACCAAAATGACTACAATTGTAATTTATGGTTCAAAGAAACTTCTTTCAATTCGTCTTTAGACGGCGTATATATTTAAATACGTAGTTTGGACTCCAAACTGGAACTTCATATTGCAAATGTAATCTTATTGGGTTTACACAACGTCAACAACAAATTTATAGAAAGATTATGATAACGTGTAACACATCGTATGTTTGTTAATTATGTTTTGATATGTTTATGAAAATGCCAAATATTGATACCGGTAACGACTACATGTCTATCGATCTTATTAGTACGTCTACTTAGGCATAACTTTAATAATGGGTTAAAGTAATTGAAGCATTATGAAAGGTTTTAAATACCCTCACTAGTGTCAGGTATTAAATTAACGTTAAGTGTTAGTTTGCGAGACATTATGTTGTTTGTGAAACTATAAGTACTAATGGTCAGGTTAGACCGAGCTAAAACAAGGTTTAATCACTAGCCAATGCGAGAGTACCAAGTAGTGTTACATAAAGATAAGGCTAGCTATTTCGGGTTTTAAGTTTTAAGATCTTAAACAAAAACATTCTAGAACACTGATAGTAAAGGTGTGACATTCATATGTGATCACGAGTTCATGTTCATGAGGACATTACAAGCCAGCACAGGTTGTGATGTTTTTCTTCCTGACAGAGGTACTTATTGAAACGTCAGTACTAGTGTGTACTGAGTAGTGATGGTTTCGACTGCTTTGTTGGGCCGACAGTTAGTGTATGCGACTACTGTTCAATATAGGTTCGATTTCTGGGTTGAACAAACAATAACTAATAATACTGTGTACTTCTAATTATAGATATGCTTGTCACGGCCCGAAGTTTAAAAGTTGTGGTCAACGCTCCGTGACTCGAATGAGTACAAAGAGTCGACGGTCCTACGCCTGATCTCTTTCGGGTCATGTTGGGTGGCCGTCTCATCGAACCAAAGGCGTACACCTGTGTAAGACAAGTACTTGCGTGCTGTAGTGTCTACTGTGTTTTTGGTTGGTCACCATTGGGACTGGCCGCCGTAGCAGAAAGGTAAAAAGGTTAAAATGGTAAGGTTTAACTACAGACTCGAGACGATCGACTATAAGCAGACGGTGGCCTATTACAGTAAGTGATTGAACGACACCTGTCGGACAAGCCCTGGTCCATAAAATGACTTTGAGGGCAATTAGTCTGAACTCGAATTCACTGCGTGGGCATACTTGGACATGTTTCGGGTTTGCTTGACGCCAATCGTCAAGCTGCAGACATAACCAAAACTGGTGACCCGGTATCATATCCTAAGAGCTTTGCGATTATTGGGAACATCCTTAACCGAGTACCGTGAGACTTCTGTAACATTTTCTGACATCCTCCGGGTCTTGCGTCCTGAGAGATATGCGAAAGTTAGTAACATTCTTGACGGTATTACTGCGTACATACTGAGGGCACTGTTATTTTTAAATATCCTAAAAGCTTTGCTTGCTAGTATCGCCTTCTAAAAGCTCTGATTATTCATGACGATAATGAAGCATATTGGTGACGTTAAAGTAATACCGTATTCAAAATTAATGCAATGTTTCATGCTTTCCTTAGATGACAACGATGCATTGAGAGCCTCGTCACTGTGCAAGGTGCAGTCTACGCGAGCCGAGCCCGGGCTGTGACCTGGTGTCTGCTGCTGCCTGGTGAGGCGCAGACTTGCGGCCTGCTCGCTGTATCGCGAGGTGCGGACTTGCGTCCTGCATGCCGCTCAGTGATAAGCGGACCTGCGGTCTGTTCTCCGTGTGCCCGAGATGCAACCTTCCGCCTGTTCACCGTGTGTACGAGACGCAATCTTCGGCCTGATCCCCGTGTGCGTGAGGTGTGGTGCAATGTATGGCGGATGGTGGAGAGCATGAGGTGTGTATATTGGAATGGACCCATGGACAGGGTAACCAGCCCCAAACTCGTGGTCTTCCTGAGATAATTTTAAGACCCATGGACAGGGTAACCAGCCCCAAACTCGTGGTCTTGTTGAGAGAGGTTTAAGGCCCATGGACAGGGTAACCAGCCCCAAACTCGTGGTCTTGATGAGAGAGGTTTAAGGCCCATGGACAGGGTAACCAGCCCCAAACTCGTGGTCTTGATGAGAGAGGTTTAAGGCCCATGGACAGGGTAACCAGCCCCAAACTCGTGGTCTTGATGAGAGAGGTTTAAGACCCATGGACAGGGTAACCAGCCCCAAACTCGTGGTCTTGTTAATTTTAAGTTTAAATGTTTAAGACACACACTTATGATAACTGTTCTTATGATATTATGGTTCTTATGGTAACGGTAGACCTTCATGCTGAAGTCTACTCTTGTGTTAGTACTAAGTTTCTAGTTTTATTTTAAATGTATCTAACAGTGACTGTTTGTTTCTAATCTGGCGCGGATTATAAATAATCTTTCACTCTTTTCCTTGGAGGTTCGAACCTTTCTTATTCGTGTTAACTGTTATTATCTTGTAAAACTTTTCGTTAACTCTAACTGTTTACGCTAAATTTGATAACTGTTTTTAGTAACTGACCAATTGGACGATGATGTACTTACAGAGGCGTCCAATAAACTTTTATTTTTGTACATGTTCCAGTAACCGCGAATGAGAACAATGAAGAAGTGTGGTCATCCGGACCTGCCGAGGACGTCAGGGTGTCAGGAGAGGCCGTATAAGCCACAACGGCGGTAGTTGTCATTTTTGTGGCGCCATCACTTCACTGCGCTTGGTTATAAATAGGAGTGATCTGTTGTATCGGGACGCATTTCTGACGAATGCGTCGCGGAGTGTGGATCATTGTCTTTGGACAGTTAGTACTACTCTGTTAACAGATGTGGAAAGCTGTCTTTGACAAGTTAGTACTGTCTGAATTGCGGTGGGTGCGAGGAAAGCTGTCTAACAGCTAGTACAGCCCTATGTGACCGCCCTTGCTGTATAACTAACTGTAATTTGTTTAGATTCGTTACTTAATTAACGGTTGTTTGTGTCTAATTGCATTTCTAAGATTATTTTGTAATTAATGAAATAAATTGTTTAGAATTAAAGTAAATTGTTAAGAATTATAATTATTTTTATTATTTTTCACTTCTGGACTCTAACAATATATATTTATATAAATAATAATAAATAATCCTTTGTCAAGTCCGTCCTGTCAGCACATATTTTGGCCCAGGCTCAATTGGATTCATAAGGCAAATAAAAAAAAATAGTAAGCTTATCTCTGGTGCCTTTCACCAAGTAAGTGAAGTTAACCAAGCCCGTTTGGGATACCTTCGCCGTGTAACGTTTATAGTGGGCTGCAAACGCAGCAATGCGTTTCTGACTCCCCATTGTCTTTTCTTCTTCGAGCATCCATTGGCCGTTGGTAGTCCATTACGTCCCGTTGCCTCATTTGCCCCCTGTACGATAAAAATATATGTGAGTCAACTTTGTAAATACACGTAACCAGAGAAACTATAAGACTTATCGTATCGCCTACATCTCGTGGAAGCTGTTTAGTAAATATTGGAGTCTGCGGTCAATGCCCCCGTCGTTATCACTTTCCACGCCCAAATAATATCTTCGAGTATAAATAACCCAAACAAAACCATTTTTACTTTTTCTCGGGAAATGTTGTCGACTTGTTATTGTTAACCTGCTTCTAATGCTCGGATCCACATTGATTTACATCTAATTGTTCCGTTGAAGGCGTATTGATCAATAACTTTTTCTTGGATTTGATAAATCATAAATTACACGAATAATAAATAGAATATGGAACTAATATTTTGATCGTCGAAAAATGGAACGCTTTTAAGATACGTCACGATGATTTCTCACCTGTCTGTATCTAAATTATTACCACCGCTACCGCCAGCTTTGTTAGTTTAATCATCAATCAAAACCGATATTCGATTAATTCTAATGAAAATAACCACTAGAATCAATCGAATATCTTGACCCTAAATATTTTAATAAGATACTCAATTAATCCGACACTACGAGTAGTTGCTATATCGAATATATTTAAAAAAAATATTATTAAAAAATATTATTGAAGCATACCAGATGTGTACTTATTTGTAATATAGACCTTATACTTTGTCCATTCGTTTATTGTCTTTTTGACAGATCACGCCTATAAATTACCAGTTTTTTTTTCGTAAATTTATTATTATTATAGCCTCTTTATTTCCATATTGAAAATTACAATACATTTCATTGAAAAAAAATTACATAACAGATATATCAATAATCATAAGTACATATTATATTCATGCATAATCTAAGTAAATAATCCCATTAATATCACTCCAATTACCTAGCATTTACATGATTAATAAAAGTAATATATATATTATTTTTTTCTCTAAATATTTAAAAATTGATTAATTAATTAGTAAATTTAAAATTTTTGTACAAATTCATAACTTTTCTTAGTTTTAATTGATTTCTTTTAATTTATTTCAATATGGACCCCTCAACGGGTTAAGGCCTCCTCCATTTTGCTCCACGCCTGTCTATCTTTTGCTTTTGTGAACCAGTTTTCACCAGCTTTCCTAATTAACTCATCAACCCATTTTTCTCTTGGTCTACCTCTTTTTCTTTTGTTTATTGGCCCTCTCCAGGTAGTTACTCTCGGCGTCCATTTGTCTTTGTCCATACGTGCGATATGGCCCGCCCATTTCCATTTTAGTTTTTGAGAGTATTCCAAAGCATCTATTATTTTTGTTATTTTCCTTATTTCCGTATTTCTTTTTCTGTGTTTTCTTTGTATATTTAGAATACTCCTTTCCATCGCTCTCTGGCACACTTGTATTTTATTTTTAGTGTTATTATTGTATATCCATGTCTGGCAGCCATATGTCAGACAAGGTAGCAAACATGAGTCCATAATTTTTTTCTTAAGTCTCACAGGAAGTTTTGATTTAAGGATTTCTTTATTGCTCCAGAATTTGTTCCAGGTTATGTTTACTCTTCTTTTTATCTCTTCTTCGTGTCTTGTCTTAGAGAAGGATATTTGCTGACCTAGGTATACATAGCTCCGAACATACTCTAATACATTGTTATTGACCGCTATTTGTATATTTTTGTGGTTTGTCATGACTTTAGTCTTTGAGGCATTTAGTTCTAACCCGATAGCTTTGCTTACATCATGTATTTCGTTGATCATTTCCTGCAATTGCGATGCTGTTTCAGAGAGCAGTATAATATCGTCCGCGAACCGAAGATTATTAAGGAGTTGCCCATTTATATTTATTCCTTTTCTTTCCCAGTTCAATGTTTTCATTATGCTCTGGAGTACAGCAATAAAGATTCGTGGTGATAGGGGGTCGCCCTGTCTGACGCCTCTACAAATAAATAAATAAATAAATAAATAAATATTTGGACATCTGACACACAACATCATCTAGTCCCAAGTTAAGCAGAGCTTGTGTTATGGGTACTAGACAACTGATATAAATACATAAACATACTTTTTTTTTTTGTAAATACATACATATTATACATAGAAAATGTTTATTTCAGGACCTTGTCTCTCCAGCTTTACACGACTTTTGCTTTTATGGTAGATGTCTTTTATAAGATCTATAGTCTCTGTCGGTACGTTGCATTCTTGTAAAGCTTTCCACATACTCTTATGTGATATAGAGTCGAAGGCTTTGGCGTAGTCAATAATTGCCAGATAGAGTGGTCTATTGTGCTCTATATATTTCTCTATAATTAAATTTAAAGTGTGAATATGGTCTGTTGTTGAAAAGTTTTTCCTGAAACCTGCTTGTTCTGGTGACTGATGTCTCTCTGTAATCATTGCCAAGCGGTCCTCCAGGCATGTAGCAAATAATTTGTACATATTAGATTGTAAGCTTATTGGTCGGTAGTTTTCAATACAGGCAGGGTCTCCTTTCTTGTATAGCAAGATTATATCGGAATGTGCCCATTCCTTTGGTATTGTTCTATTATCCAGAATATTATTGAACAATGTTGTTAAATATGGTGCCAATAACATTTTTCCAAATTTTAGTGCTTCATTTGGGATACCATCTGGCCCATTGCTTTTGCCGGATTTTAGCGATTCGATTTTCTTCACTATTTCCTGTGTAGAGAATCTATCTAGCATAGTAGAGTTCGGGTTAGCCATTTCAATTTCTGGTATAATTTCTTTTGATGAATATAGTTTTCTATAGAATTGTGTCACCCTTTCTATTATTTCAGATCTCGATGATATTTTGTTGTCAGTAATCTCATCTTTTATGAAGGTCCAGATCCATTGTTTTGCGGTGTTCAGGTTTTTAAGACCTTTCTTTAAGCTGCCAGTTGATTCTAGATGTTTTTCAATTTCTTTTATTCTGCGCTCAGTGCGTTCTCGTTTCATTGATTTATAAATATACTTATAGAGGTAGGTACGTTCGTCTTTTTCTTCTTTGGTTAGGGATTTTTTCTTAATTATTTCATTTCTCCTTGCGATAAGACTTTTTATATGAACTTTATGAATTTTTTCGTAATAATGTACTACAATAATGTCGTACTTTATAGACGGGTAGGGAAGTGGCTTGTGCATAGCTAAAACAACAAACTATAAAACAGTTGTTAAAATACGATAAATCGATTGAACGATTAAAATAATCGATCATATTATTATGATCAAAATAATTTGACTCTATGTAAGTATTGTTTCTGTAAATTTAATAAAATAGAAAGGAAATTAAAATAGTATGACTTCAAGATTGATTATTTGCAATGACTTACGTAGAAATTTTGGAATTTAAGTTTAAAGAATATAGATACTAGAATAAAGAATAATAACTCTGTGCATTAAATCATTTATTTTCTGACCACTGACTTTGAAACGCGTGGTTAGTAACGTTTAAATCCAGAGAAAAAACATTTGAAAAATCACATAATATATACTAAACCGACCTTCAAGTGACTGTGTTAGGAAGTTCTCTCTGTTCTGGGCCAATAATTATATATCATCATAGTGCACATTTTATTTATTTACAATACTGACTTAAAGAATATTATATCGATTGATTTTGATTTCAAATCGAATCGGTGACGTGTGAGGGCGTCACTAATTTCGAAATTTGTTGAACTGTCAAAAAGATAATAAAGGAATGGACAGAACAGAGTATAGTTGTATTTGTAAATGTTAATGAGTGAGTAATTTTTGTGACTAAATCTGTCTTTTCAATACATATATTAATATATATAGCTGCAGTACTTTCGTTACTTGATTACTTACAATATTTTTTTATTCCTAAATTATATTACATAGATTAGAACTTGTAATAAACTGTACCTTACGAGCATTATTTTAAATGACATAAGTATCATGCACACACTTGAATGTCGAAATAGTGAAAACGTTTTGCTTATTGTTTGGGCAGGTACTGTGCAATTTTGAAGGTTGTTTATTATTTTAAAATTTACAGATTTAGCGTTTTGCTTAAGATCCCGTCATTTGCAAGTTCCCTCCGTGATGAATACTAAATGCGTTGCGTTGACTGCCTGTTTTGGCTTTTACGGCAGTGTTTGTTGTAGTAAAGTAGAGTAAACATACAATAACTGTTTTGAATACGGAGAAAATCTTAATATCCATATAATCAGACAAATAAATTTAATAGGCATATTCCTATTTGGATGAAGAGTTCTATTTCGGCGCAAATGGGCTGTCTTGACCGAAGTAAAAAAAATAAGTGCGTGCCGGGCCAATTTTTAGTGGAAATCATGTCCAATACCTAATTTTTAAGTTTACAATTTTTTTTTTATTTTTGTACAAAAAATTGGAAGCATGCATATTTTACAAGTTAGGACTCTATAACTTCTGAAGTAACACATGAACTACCATCATGACTTTCCAGATTTTTCGAGCGAACCGTAATGGCTTTGGGGGGGGGGGTACGCCCTATTTTTATCAAAAAACACCCTTTAAAGTTAAATAACGACCTATTAATGTTTCTAAAAGACCTGTCTATGATACTAATGATACGCCACACGATGGGGTAGACGCGAGAAAAAACAAAAAAAAATTCGTAGTTTTATTTTAACACTTTGTCGACATGATAAAAATTACACATTTATGCAAAGTTTCATCGTTCTAGCACCCCCTGTTTTGACGGAAAGTCGAGGACGTACGGACGGATATGATGAAACTTTAAGGGTTCCGAATACTGAGCTTCTGAATCCTAAAAGTTAATGTTAATTAAACAAATTATTTTATTTTTGTTTACGAGTACATAAGAGTGAAGTAACTGTAGAAGGAACCTCATTTCTACTTATAATTTGGCTTTGTTCATTTATATTTTAATTTGTCTTTTAAAATCTTTTTCGAAGGTTCACTTCAAAATAATTAAAATAAACTTTAAAGTTATGCCAATTTTTTTCTAATTAAAATTAATAATGTAAGTAATATATTTTTATACTACTTTATCAGTAAACATATTTATACAAGTCATCACATAATCATCTTTCGAGCCTTTATTATTCCCAATATTATTTTTGGTCGGCTACTCGGTCAGTCGGTTCATTAGGTTTTATCTGAATATCAGTTTGATAAGGAGCGACTGGCATCGGACCTCCGCAACACTGAGAGCAAACTAAATTCGATGGATGAACTGTTTGTCAGTATAACATGTACAGGTACATAGAACACAAATCATCATGTTAATGGCCTAAAAATAAGACCAACTTCATCTTCCTAGCCTTTATTATTCCCATGATTAATTGGGGTTTGCTACTAATTCAACCGATATTACCTGAATCTCTGTTTTTCCATGGAGTGACTGACATCGGACGTCCGCAACCCTGGTGAACTGCACTACAGGTTGAAGTTTATCAGTATAGGTGAGGGTATTGACTTCCTAATAATGATCGCCACAGATGTTCATGACATAGTTGCATATGCTAACCACTAGACCAACGAGGAAGTTCTCAAAATAAGATATCGAGTAAAATATTGAATTATGTAATCTAATATATTATATTCGCATTGCGTAATATTCGAAACCACTCAGAGTATTTATAAGTTTCGTTCAGCTCAAATAATTGTTAAATTAATCTGTTACTAATGCATATCTCTTTTTAACACTGGTTTATTAATATATGACGTCCATATGTGAAAATTTATCAATTTACAAAATTACTCTTGGTTTGCATTGAATTGGACCACACGGTGATCACATTCTTTTCATTACCCTTAATTTTCTTTTCAATGGTCAATAAACAAATGTTGTAAACGAAACTCCATGTAGGTAACCTTGTGGGTTTGGTACTAATAACGTGTCTTATTAATTAATTTACATAATATATTATACCATCTGTTTAGAAGTTTCTCATGAAAATTGTGCTGTGAAATATGCAGCTTAGGATCTTTCTTTAGCTAGTACCTTTAATGATGCTATATCTTCAATGCAGTATTAAGCATACTGCATTGAAGATATAGCTATATACTTCACAAAAGGCGGTAGAGCAGGCACCCAAATCCATCATGGTAAAATAAGCCCATTTATAACATCGAACCAATTACACAATTTTATATTTACACCATAGTTTACTAAAGTATTGTATGTATAACAGCTAGTACTTCTATTTAAATATACGTCTTTTATCTTACGCCATGATTGTAGAAGATAAACAAACTGTGCCCTTCTTTAATGACATAGATAGTCTTAGAGCGTCACTTATACACATACATATATAGCACTACACTACAGTGTATTTATAGTTAAATTACGCTTATCTATGTGTACCACATAATAGAATATAGTGCCCAAAAGCGTAACATTGAACTCTCTAAACACCAATGTGGTAAATTGCGGTATATAGTTCAGTTGAGTAGAGACAGACGGCGGGCTGCGCGTGCGTTTAGACAGTGTATCTTTAGTCGCGTTCGCGGTTGTCCGATCTCAGATATCTGTTAGTGTTATTTATTATCCAAGAATCGATATTGTGTGCAACTCTAAAACAGCCTATAGTATGAGGTAAGACTAATTATTATAATAATATTGCTGATAACGTTAAGTTTATTTCTAAATATCATGAGATAGTTGTGGAATTAATTTCGAGTTTTTTTTTCAATTACAACGAAATGTTTGTACAAAACCAAGTTTTCATAGATACCATCAAAGTATTTTCGTTTGATTGAAGAAATTTTTAGTAGGTCATAAAGTATTCATTGTAAGAAAAAGAAATTCCTTGACTTCTGAGTTAAAGAACAATGTTTTAATAATATCTGACTTGTTTTCTTTTTATTTTTAGGCAAGGTATGAATTTTCCTTAATTGTACAGTAAAATATTTAAAAAGGTCTCATTCAATTCTTACAACTTAATACATTTAAGTTAAGACTAATATAACAATAATAGTTTAAATTTTATGTGTATACTTACATACATATTATTCATATGTATATAAGTATAAACATAAAACTTTTACTACACAACTTAAACTAATATAAACATAAGCTACATTGCACTAGCGTACTCGCTGCACAGTTTCAAAGAATAATGTTCAAATTTACAATTTAAAATAAATGGATTTAAAACACATAGTAAATATACCTATTGAATATTTATATATAACTAGTCATTGTTAACAATCTTTTTACATTCAGTATACACATTGAATATTTTTACTTTTCTTAATTTAAATTTCTATTATGTATTTTTGCGTGTATCAATAACTATTTTACATGAAAATCACATGTAACATAAATTTGGTTAAAGAAATTTCATCAATTTTATTATAATATTCAAATTGAGAGTCACAAGGTAAGATCGTAGTTTCAAACCGAAAGTTTATAATATAATAACGCTCCAAGATAAAAAAATGGTTTTATTAACATAAATCTTATTTATACGCTAGAGAACTTATCCAAAGTGTCCCCGATTAGTATGTTTTTAATAAAATAAACTTATAATAAATTATCATTCAATTACACGGTCAGTTTGATCATATCTTGTTTCTGGCTCAGTTTGTTCACTTAAGCTCTATTAAAGCATGGAGATAAGAATACAGGTTATCCAATAGCCACGAGAATATTTTTAAAGTCAAAACGTATACGGTATATACGCTCTTTTTTATATCGCACTTTACGAATGACCACACTCCACCTGATGTTAAGCGGTAGTGAAAGCGAAATATAAGATCCATAAGTACAGTAAGGTGGCAGTTACTGGGCTTGTCATCCTCATTTTGTAGGAGTTCTGGAAACCCGAACACAACACCAAAGTGATTATTGTTTGACTGTGATCTTTTGTAAGGCGGAGGTATTTCCTAGTTGGGTTGCTCCTATTCGAGCGAAATAATAGTTCTCTATCGCTACCTCTCTTCAATTATATATTTCGTTGATTAAGATCCCACGTGTTACTATTAAATTAATGTCTTTTATCTTCAATTAAACCTTCCTTAGAATGGAGGTCTTTAATTTTTTAGATTGAAAAGCTATTTCTTGTTTGACACTTTGTAATATTCAAAGAGTATGCGAACGAGATTGCGGTTAACATGGACTAAAACGACGTTTTCATTTTCGACCATCAGTTAACGTTTGCATAGTGATTAGAAATTTTGAATTAGATATCAAAATTTGGTAAAATAAAACAACTGAAATTAGAGAGTTTTAGTTGAAAAATATTTTGTGGATCCAGTATATTGAGGTACTAATAATTTTCATTTTCATTTTGGTGAAAATACAATATATTTTGGGAGTCACGATTTACCTTCTACCTGCAGCAAAATCCACTCGAATATTAACGGCTAGTAGGATGGTTGGACATTGGACTCGAACTGACTAAAATCGCATGCCCCATCTCGACATCGAACCAGGTGTAACCTAGAAAAGACATTACTTACCGTTTATCGTAATATGAAACAAAAATCTGGTAAATTTAAACGCAATTAAATATAACCCCGATATAACGAAATTTATGTCAATAAACGTACATATATTATTAATGTTTTGATTAATAAATTAATAAAAAGCTATTAAATATTAAAAATCATTATTTCTGTCTCAGTGAAAGTTTCTTTTGGTTCATTGATGAAAGTGTTATACCGGTTTTTCTAACTTTTGAGTTAACTCAAGTTAGTTCAAGAAATTTTCGATATATATATTTTCGTAGTAACTAAACTAATATATAAATACTTTAATCTAGGTGTAAGATACAAAAAATGTATATAGGTATTTTGTTACATTTCTATGAAATACTACTGCTAAACGTCCGTTCTTGACACTAATAAAATGAATGATGAATGCAGTGATTAATGTGTATTTCAAACAGCTTAACCTGTCACCTTGACCTTTAATATGGTGAGTCAGTATCCCTATAATTCCTCAAAATGTCAGCAGCAATGTCCACTTTACCTTTATATCAACAATGAACATTTTCATATCGAGTATGTAACCTTCCCCATGATGGTAAGGTATGCTACTTTTTTCATATTAGGTGCTTTTTTTATTATAAAGGTTATGATTTGTATAATGGAGGAAAAGTGTAGATTAGTAGAGCCACGCTTGTTTCAGCACAAATAAGCTGTTACGTCTCGACTGTAGCGGTACTACCTTCTCCCAGAAAACATCTAAAATGACAGCATCGGTCTGATACGTGTTTCGTTTGTTAGTGCGAGAACGGCGGCAGATACACCTCAATAGACCATAGAGGTCTGATCACCATACCGTATTTTGCATTGTCTGCATTCGCAATGAGTATGGTGAACACTACTCTTGGATTCTGCTAATGCTTTATTAGATATCAGAGACTCAGATATTAAAAAAATAAGTGGCACCCCATAATAAGTGAGAAAAATCGTCTATAGATCTTTATCAATATGGATATGTATCTTTTTCAAAAAGACTTAGGGGTTTATTAGTAAATAATTCATTTATTCAGTGAAAAATAACTAAAGTAACTAACTATAATTAGCAAAGAGGATTAGAGAACTTCACTGCCCTGGCCACACGAGCTGGTACTAATATTAAAAAAAAAATAATTATAGATACATTATTTTCCATCTATTTCTATATATATTTATAAAAAATCATGTAATTAAATATTTATGTCACGCAGTCAACTAATAGAACTCCAATTTTTGATGTGGAATCTATTAAAAAAAGTGTTGTCATTCAAATTTTTTAACTTAGATGGCAAGATTTATGACGTTATAATAAAAAGTAATTGGTTAGCTTGTAATTTTTTGCATTCTATATTCATAAGTATTTCTAAAGCCGTAGATTACCATGTTTATTGTACTCTTAATAAATTTGTACTTTTATGTCATTATACTGAAGTTTATACGTCGGAGTTCGAAACGTAAACTGAAAATTAAAAAGGTTCTTCCATAGTATAAAGAGTCTTTATAGCACAAAGAAGTTACGGATTCTTACAATGCTCTTGCACAGTTAAGGTCCTTACATTATGGATGTGTGTATCGGCATGTCTTTGATGTATGCTTTTATCCTATGATTAATAAAGGAAATAAATAAAATAAATATTTCGGACATTTTACACACAACGTCATCTAGTCCCAAACTAAGCAGAGCTTGTATTATGGGTACTAGACAACCGATATAAATACGTAAACATACTTTCATTTTTGTAAATACATACATATTATACATAGAAAACACCCAGACTCCGTAACAAACATTTGTGAATAACACAAATAATATTTGGTCCTACTCGGGAATCGAACCCGAAATACAGGTATCATGTAACTTTACAGAAGAGATCGGTTTGTAACTTATTTCTATGCAATGTTATTTTCAAAAATAATTGATTTTTATTGTAAATTTTATTTTGTATATTACCGAAAGGTTTCTGTGAACCTTTTTGTAATATGAATGAATAAATATGGTTCAACAAAGAAATCAATCTCTTTAATCAATTTAAAAACAATAATAAATTTATATTCTTGATCCTTCTGAAAATTTCTTATAAACAGTTATCAGCTACTAAAATTAGATTTTCATCAAACGTTTAGATATCTGTTTACATTAGAAAACAACTTTATATTATGTATTCTACCAACAAAAGGTCGACTGTATCGAGTGATCGAGTTCTGTGAGATGTATTTATGTAACAATAATATTTCAACACCGACAGTTACGAGATATAAAAACAATAAGATATTGTGAAAACTTTAATGTATTTAAATATTCACTAACTTCTATCGTAAAATATGGATACGTAGTAGAATCGCTGAACTCTAGCTAATAAAAACTTTCATCACCTTCCTCATTACACGCAAGTTTTTGTGTTTGAGACAAAGTAACGTGTTATGACTATATATATCTCCAAACCTATTCAAAATAATCTAGTTTCGCATTTTTAATATTACAATAGATTTGATGATTATGTCAGTTTTATATATTATGTGTATAATCACTAGCTAGACAAGTACATCCTTTATATTCATAGGCGGCAATGTGCATCTTAAATGTAGCATATAATCATCATCCTCAGGTTCCTGACTTTTTTTCAACTTATTTGAGTGACATCGAAACCGTTTTTGGCTGGTTTATTCAGTGTTGGGCCTTTTATGGTAACCGTCTGTTGGAAAGTGAACATTTTCAGAGAAATATGATAATTTCAAAAGAACAATGCTTTGAGGGAAGAGATACCGCACCGCAGAGGGGAGAAAAACAACTAAAACTGAAATATTTTAAGGAAGTCTTTTAGTTGAAGAAGGTCATTAGGATTTTCTACTAGGTAATAACAATAATTATGTGTTAATTGGTTACGGTGTACAATAAGGCTAGTTTGTGTCGGCACCAAGTTTTTGATGAGATAGCGCTCGCACTCGAAAGACGATTTGGTTTTGGATTTCTAATCCAAAATACGGATTAAGATGCTGACGGCCTGTAATATTAAGACATTGAAGCGACCTTAGCATGCGATGACCACCAAAGATATAATAGAATACCGATATCTCTCGAAACGACGGGCTCGGCTTCCGTCATTACCGAGATCAAGCGCAGAGAATGCTAATATCGTGGCGATTAAACATCATTGCAAAATTTCTGCAGAGACTTAAAAGTACCCTTTTCTACTGTTGGTGTAGAAAATATTTTCAAGTTTATTAAACAATATTATATAGAAAGATACTTTATGGAAACGACTTTACAATTACTTATATTCTTAAGTACAAATACAATTTATTCTATGCTGTTATTCAACGAAAGTATGTAATTTTAAAAAAGGCTGTTCATTGTATTATATACATGCCTAAGATAAAAGGAGTAATATTTGATTACGCATTGAAACAACCAGATAGATCAGAAAATAAAAACACTTAGCACACAGCACTATGTAAAAAAAAAAGATTTAGATACAAAGACCATGAAAACACTTTGTACCATTAGTGAAATTTATTAAGAGACGTATGGTGTTAAGGAGAAAAACATATGTATTCTACTTAAGAAGAAATCGATTCTTTTATATAATTAATAAGTATATAAAAGAATCGTAAAATAAAAAATAGGAAATTCACTGAAACGACAATACACAAATCACTCTTGACTTTTTCTTGGATTTACAGAGTGAGAGATTTGATAATAGAAGTATTTATGAAAAGTCGTTCAATTGTGAATGTGATGAAATCGGACAAAAGAATTCGGCTATCAACCATGTCTTTTCAAGTACTATATAATAATATTTTGTGTTTCTCCATAGTGATTCTGAAATGAATTCTATATTTGAAATTAATTTGGAACAAACTTTGCATCTGTGTTTGGATCAAAGGAATTAAAATGTCAGTTTTAACTTAATCGTTCTAGTAGATTCGCAGCAAATTGACCGTGACCGATGGATAGATAGATGTACGCGAATAATTGTGATGTAATAAGAGTTTTTTATACCGACATAAGAAACCCCATTAAAATACTAGACTGCTCGATACCATTAAGATATAATAAACAAATTGATGAAAGTTTTAGAACATACTTAGATACATTATTTCAGAACTAATGTCTCAACATTCGTGTTGATCTAAATCTGTATAACCATTAATTATTTCTGAAGTTCATTTTAGGAAGCGATGCATATTTATATATTTTTTTATTTTAATACTTCTGTTTAATGACCATGTCATACTTTTTATGTAAACACAAAACAATATTCTGTTATTTTGTAATTGACTGAAATTGGCGCGTAGATTTCATTTTAGTTTTACTCAAAGTAATTATATAACTGAAATGGTAAGTAGTTTCCCTTGGGAAACGCTATCTTAATAAAAATAACAACGTGTGAAACATTATGTTAATTCTAATTTTTCTCGGCCTTTTTCAGTTATATTAATTATCGTAGTCAAGAGTAGCCCTTCCTCAAGACTCAGACCACTGACAAACTCTGAAATCAATGCAGCAACAGATTGACTAAGTTATTTGTCGAATTTATAGTAGATTAGTACGAATACATTGAACGCCCTTACTGATTCATTTATAAAATAAAACTTCAAAGTTCAAGTCAGAATAAAATATTCGTGAACAGTTAATTATACACAACTATTACGTTGTTTCTGTCTACATAACATAGCCAAACAGACATCAAAGTTTATGTAATAAGTTGAGTATACAGTTTTGGCAGACTGGTATCTACGAATAGGCTAGGCGCAAACACAAGGTGTCGAACTACATATTACGTCAAACTTCTAACAACGGAATAAGCAAACAGTTGTGAGAGAAATGCAGTCAGACAGAAGTTACTCAGACGTGAATGTATACAACTCGCTAGGAAATTTAATTAAGAACGTATTCGCTATAATATGAATTGACGGTCTTTATAAGAGTATACACTATTCTATTTATTTAACAATGTTCGTTATTCATTAAGCTTGCTCCTGCTGTCTGCTTCACTCAAAGGGTTATAATGGGAACCCTATTACTAAGACTCCGCTGTCCGGATATCTGTCCTTCCGTGGGCCCATTCATCCGTCCGGCCGTCCATCTGTCAGTCACCAGGCTGTATCTCATAAACTGTGATAGCTAGACACTTGAATATCGAAACCGAATAAAGTAAATAAGGAGCTCTCATGCAACAAATGTAATTTTTTGCTGTTTTTTTCCCAACTCAGTTTTTATGAAAATGATGCACTACCATTCAACGGTTTGTTATTTACTTTATTACTAAGTTGAAATTTACCAAAAAAACCCTCTTACAACAAAGACCCGGTCGAGGTTGTTGTAAGAGGGGTTTTTTGGTAAATTTATCAGGATCAAGGCGTGTTGTCATTCATATTTCATTGGAGAGTGAGAAACCTCTAGAGTTTTAACTCATCAATAAGCATCTCAATAGGCTGCCATAGTTTGGGGTCACCTTACTACATTGTCTGCGTTAGGAATGAGTCACCACTACTTTTGGATCTTTCTTATGCTTTCCATCAGGCAGTATAGTAGTAATATCATAGTATTTATTTAGTAAAAAAATGCGATTGCAGACAATCAGCTACATCAAGTAATCTTATATGTAACTAGCAGAGTGCCGTGATGCTACCCGTGGTTATTGTTGTAAATCGCTAGGAACGCCGCAGAGCAAAACTAGTCTCAAAAAAATAGCCTCAGTTACTCCTTGAGTCATCACCTTTCCGCAAGTTAAAGTCCCGTTAAAATCAGTCAAATCGTTCTAGAGATGAGCCAAACAGACAAACAATAATTTAAAAATTGCTTTTTTTGATATTAGTACCTATATTTGTACTTTATATTTAGTTTACTTTGTATTTAGTAAATACTGTTAATTAGATATTACATACGGAAACTCCATTTTTAGTTACTAATGTGAATATATATAATATTGATCCGACTGTAGGCACTACAGTACTTACTTCAAAGTATTTCAATTTTCTAATGATAATTTTATAGTTGATACTAATTCATAATAACTACTTTATGTTCGCTACGGTTTAGCAAATAATATACAAGAAGACAGTGAATTTAACTAATAACCAGACATATTGTTCTAAAAACAGCTGCAAAAACTAATACGTTGTTACCATTGCTATATTAAACGGTTCACTATAGTTCAAGGCCGTTACAAATATACTCTTTACATTCTTTCTCAATCTTCTGCAGCGCTAAGAAGTTACAATTTTAATGTAAAATACTTACACAAAATTTAATCGGATTACATTAATACATTACACGCCTTTATCAATTTATAGCAATCGAAACTTAAGACTGTCGTAAAACTGCATTTTTGTACTTCGAATTATAAGTACAAGAAAGAATCTCCGACACTTAGAAAACAAACTTCAGTATTCTTCAATGAAACCCGATTCTTTTTATTCTTAAAATAAATTCTGTCCAATTAAAGACAGAATTCATTTTAAGAAAGTTAACTTTTGAAATAAATCTGAAACTCAAAGCATCTCATTAATATCATCAAGAGTGAGAGATCATTTACGTAGTAATAAAATATTATACCCGATTTACACCAATATTAATGCACCTTGATTGAAATGTCTAAACGAGATACGCATCTTGAAGTTAATCAATTAGAGTTTACTTTAATGTAAATAAAAAGAACCGATCGTTTATACTAGACTTATTTGTTAGGCAAATGTAAACTTTATCATTGTTAGACTAACGTTTTTACCTCTTATTGCTACATATGTACATAACACTATACTTAAAAACAAAAATTGTGTTTGTGTATGTTCCGCGAAGCAAGTAATGCTTCTATTATTAAGTTATGCATGTATAAAACAACTACTTAATAATGTTGTATATTTTTAGCTTTTATAACATTTTGTATATTTGGTTAAAATTGTATCTAAGTATTAGGTACTCAATATCAAGTAACAATTACTGTAATATTTAGGATATTAATATTGATATGAGAATGTGTGATCGTAATTATAATCCCATTAGCACAATAAACAAATGATGTGATCGAGTTAACAATGACAACGTCAAATTGTTTAACGGGAAACTTAATTTTAAAACTAACCTTAACAACATTTGGTAAATTAAATCAAAATTGACTCATTTAGATAACAATTGTTAACTTTACTTGAAATTGAATAAAAACAAAAAAATTAAGATGAAAAACACATCCCATGTTAACTTCAATATAGAAGATATCTGACTGTGCTGGTTGTCACTAGCGTCTCCTGTTTTTATTATATTTTAATAAGCATGTTTCTTGTTACTGCCAAAATTAATTGTAAAATTACGATTCAAGCTGGCAGACTGTAATTTTATGGAGCATAAATTAATTTTTGCTTGTTATCGCTTCTATCGTTATAGACCAATTAATTTATGGGTAATGCGTGCGGAAGGACGGTATGTGATTGTCTTGGTTCAAGGTTTCTGTATCAGTAGGCCTAATTTCACAGATGACGTGAAGTGGATGAGGCATTATAGTCGAGTACTGCATATACTAATATACGACATATTATGATGAATGATCATATATGTAAACATTTATGATTCAATAAAACCATTAGGTACGTGCTTCAGATCTTATAGATTTGAATATTTAATACTTAGTATACCTATCGTTCAAGTCATTGAACTCGGGCTTACAATACAGACAGCTCAATTATGTATAAGTGTTCACATGTGTAAAATAAATTCATTCTCCGAGGTAAAATAATGACTTTAAGCAAAACATTATAAAGGATATTCTGTCTTTTGATAGAGCTAACCTCAGACGTAAAGGGAATTTAAAGAACAATTAATCTTTGACGACTAATTATTGTATTGTTCTTAACCATTTTTACAAAATGCCCCATTAAAGTAAATAGCCTTCCTTACAGTTTGATGTGACAATAGATCCACATATGAAATGAAAGACGTTGAATAGTAGGGTACCTACGGATGAATCTAATCCACGGAGAAATAAAGCACGCGTCATGAGAGTGAATGAAGGGTCCAGCTAGGGTCGCAGTGATCGCTCAAACTGCTGATATCAAAGGGCCCTGATTTATGTTTTGGCGGATGGGTTTTGAGGGTTATTGATACAATCATCCTCGCAACATACGTCCTAGTTTCGATTGAGTAATTTTTTTATCCAACTCCGATGTTCTTCAGTGTCTTTTAACGTTTTTTATTCAAATAAACACAGGACTACAGGAAGATGTCATTGCGAGTCAATATGGTAATTTAATTTTCAACGGAAAGAAAACATGTATCACGTCCTGAATAAAGTGCATAAAAACTCATAAAACTGTGATCTGAATTTCATAGGAAATTAGGGCCTTGTCACAAAACTTTCTTGACTCTGTTTAATATTTATAGCTTTTTAAATTTAAAAACAAATTATTTTTGATTAAAATTCAGAAACCGTGTTACAGAAACTTGGTCAAATTCGTTATCCTATTATTAAGTTATGCATTTTTCAGTTAACAGTTTTTAATATTTATTTACATATACTGGAGATCAGTTGGCGATCGAATTTCGAACACAAAACTTTTTATAAAAGAAGCGAATACTATACTCACCCCTTATTTATTGAGATGGAAGTCAGATATCATGCTCCTAAGAGATTCAGGAGTCCTGGAAGTGGGTTCAGACCCTGCCTAAATCGACACCGGTCATATTTTAAACGAGACAGGCCACTTCTAACTCGCTGAGCTCTGGGATTTTCTGTAAACCATGCCCCTAGCCATAACGTCAACAACCAAAAATGTCCCATTTCTGGGCTGGGGTCTCCTAGGGTCACTGTCTGAATATGATGCTAGACTCACGTGATGTGAACTTGGACTCAAATTGTATGTTAAACATCTATCATGTTCCGGGTCACCGGGGCCACTGGGGCGTGTGCGTCTATTGATCCACGACCAAATGTTAGTAGGTCTGTATTCCACTGGTACAAACAACAAAAAATATTAAATATCGATGAATATTTTTATAAAAGAAGCGAATACCATACTCACACGTTATTTGTTGAGGTGGAAATCAGATCTCGTGCTCCTTGGGGATTCAGGAATCCTGGGAGTGGGTTCATACCCTGCCTGAATCGACAACGGTCATTAATTTGAACGAGACAGGTCACTTCTATCTCGCCGAGCTCCAGGATCTTCCAATCACTGATCCACGGAGACACTCATTGTATCATGCCACTAACGGTCATCCATCCAGGTACTTCGGTGATTGTTTCTAATCACCTAGGGCAGCTTGGCTATGAGTGCCCCCTAGCCAGTACAATAGTGTAATCCATGTAGCAGATAACACTCACTCTTGGAGGACCCCTGGAATGCAAAGTTTCTCTTGTTATGGTTTCTTGTATCATTAACACTCGTCTTTATAAAGAACTAACTTTTCTATAAAATTAAGTTAGAATTTTGAATTGACCCATCCATTTTGAGTCATGCGATTATCATGAAGAAGCTTTTAAATTCTATGTATCTATTTATAGATGTTAGTAATAATAATAATTATTTATAAATGTTTTATATAAGTAATAATCAAGCCTTCTTATTTGATTGACATACTGCAGATAACAGGCGCCGAGCCGTCTCACAGATATACTTACGTACGTTCATTTATTAATAGCTTAATAAATTCTATAAAATTATCAAATAGATAGTTTATGCTTGTAAGTGACATAACGCTTGCAAAATAATGATCTTATGAATAATTTTGTAAAGGTATTCCAACAAAAAAAATGTGGACTTGAAAGGGAGAATTCACAATAATGTGTAAATAATCATAGCGTTTATAGGTATAATAACATATTAATAGTGGCACGAGTAACATCTGTTATACACAATCTAATAAAAAAGGTTACTGAACTTAAAAAGAGCATTAAGGGGAAGCTTCGCGTCGGTGAAAATATTGTATTTCGCGCAGTTCTTTTAAGTAAGTGATCAATTAAAATCATTCGCTTCATCTAATATTCCCAAATAATCCATCCTTCGTCGTTCAGTTTTTGATAAATTATTTAATTTATTATCTATTTTACTTCGATGAAATGAATAAAACTTCAACATAACGTATAAAAATTCAAACGTGTTTAGATGCACTCGCAGAAAGCCGGAAACAGAAACAAAATATATATTATTAACCAATTACTTAATACCACTACCATTAGAAATCAGGATGTCCACTAGCCGATTCACTTTTAAATTTAAAGCGCTAGAGCACTATAGACTTGCTGACGGAGTCATCAGAATAACACTTTCTGTCTTGATTATTCATGTTTTACAGTATATGAGTACATATGTATGTGTATAAATGATTTTGGAAATTAATTGATTTAGTCTCTCGTCTTACTTGTTTGTCTGGAAGATAATGCCTTTGGCATTAAGTCCACTTTGTGCAATATGTTTTACAGGAAGTTTTAATAAATAAACATAATAATATTATATATTCAATAATGTAAGCTATGCGTGCTTACCTCACAAGATTTCTACACTCCACAAATGTACAAGTAGAAACCATTTTCATCTGCTGGACATAGTCCTCTCCCATTGAACACCACTTTGATCTTCATTTCATTTTAGGTTTCTCGCATCCACGCATCCATAATAATTACATTAAATATCTTAGTCATTAAAAAATTATACGAGTGACAGTTCTAACTTACATATACAAAACGAGTTCAAGGCGAAGGCTGTGCCTTTATTTTTGTGGCGGCTATAGATATTTGAAGATTCTGTAATGTCATTATTAAAATATTTCTCTTTGGGTTGAAGATTGTCATAAATAGTGTTAATCTTACCCTCTCTTGATTTTGTTCTTCATAATTAAGGTATTTAGTTGACTATCGATAACCCACAGAATTAGCAAGCCGAAGTGGTAATGGGCTGGCGGGTATGAGCCGTTGGGATTGACAACCGTTAGGGTAAACATTTTCTTGAGTGGAGACCGCGTCTCGGCGAACGTAGTATTGGACTTCCACAGGCTGGCGGGAGCTGGATGCGTGTAGCCGAGGATCAAACTAAATGGCGTGCGATTTGAGATACCTATGCCCAGCTGTGAACTGCGATAGGCTGATGATGATGATGATGATGATGACTATCGATGCCTAAGAATACTTAGAAGGTGAAGTTACCGACCTTATGAAGTCCTCCCCGCTAAAGTGTTTCAGACTCCGGTGACTTCAGACTTCGGTAAATAGAAAAATAGCTTAATACTAATCTCCTGTGAGACTCTGATTTTACCCCGTTTAACCTAAACCATGTAACTAAACTAAACATCTCAAACACACGTGGTGTCATTGAAAGTGTAGATCATGCTAGCCTAGTCTCTAGTGTCTTTCTAGCCTTCTTAACTTCTATTCCATGTTAGTATAACCTCATCATCAACAGCCTTTAACAGTCCACTGCTGGACATAGGCCTCTCCTTGAGAAGGAGGTATTGGCCTACTATACCACGCTGGCCAGACGGGTTGGTATAGGGTTGGTTTCAAGTTTTCCTTCTCTTTGCATTGATGTTGTCTTGCGTAGTTTATCCCTTAGTCGCCTTTGACGACACCCACGTGGGATGAATAGGGGTGGTGACACTTTGTATTCTTAATCCGTCACCACACAATAGTATAACCTGGTCTCGTGTCTTATTGGTTTTTAGGGTTCCGTTGCCAAATGGCAAAAAACGGAACCCTTATAGATTCACCGTCCGTATGTCACAGCCACTTTTTTTCCGAAACCATAAGAACTATACTTTTGAAACTTGTTAAGTAGATGTAATCTGTGAACCGTATTAAGATTTTCGCATAAAAATAGAAAAAAAAAACAATATATTTTAGGAGTCCCCATACCTGGAACTGAAACTCAAAATTTTTTTTTTCATTAAACCCATTCCCCAATGATCTATGGATAGGTGTTCAAAAATGATATTTAGGTTTCTAATATCATTTTTTTCTAAACTGAATAGTTTGCGCGAGAGACACTTCCAAAGTGGAAAAATGTGTCCCCCCCCTGTAACTTCTAAAATAAGAGAGTGGTAAAACTAAAAAAAAAATTATGTTGTCCATTACTATGCAAACTACCAACGAAAATTGGTTTGGACGAGATCTAGGGTAAGTAGTTTTTTTTTAATACGTCATAAATCGTAAACAGCAATTTACCCTTCATTCTATCAATACACTATTATAAAAACATCGATCAAAGTTACAACGAACTACAAGAACTTTTATATGATGTTACTTGCTGATACGGAACCCTTCATGGGCGAGTTCGACTCGCACTTGGCCGCTTTTTTAAACTATGTGTGTCCCCCTTAACAATTCATCTCGCCATAGAGAAGAATAATGTCTGCTACTTTAGAAATGTGTTCTTTTTATTCTGAGTCATATTTATCTCGTAGACAAACTGTTTACAGCTTTTTATGAGACCTATATTTAGCGGTCATGTTTTAAATATTTTCACGTTACCATGAATAGTTTTGAGAATAGTGTATCGTTTCAGTAGTAATGTTTTTTTTTGTATTACAAATTTTACAATAACAGAATAAATCGAGTAGATTTAAAATTATTTATTAAATTTTAAATTAGTAAATGTATTTAATTAAACTAATACATACGTTGAAAATGTGGAGATTTATAATTTTACTGTGAAATGGTTACAAATATATCACATTTCACATACTATATACTGAAATTAATCTATATCTTATTATGAAATATATTAACTTATTGTAAAGAAAAAGCTCAGTTAGAAATTTAATTTTAAAACTGCTAACATTATTAACTCTTCACCACCCTATTAACCATTACCCATTAATTACCCACATTAACCATTTGAAGGCTTTATAAAACTCACGAACATGTCACAACATGCAAACTAATGTCTATTCTCATTAATTCTTATAAAAGAATTAAAAGTATATACTATTTTAGGTCCTAACTTTGAATGTGATTACTCCTGATAACATTTTTGAGCTTTATTAATGTTAGCTATTAGGAGACAGAATTTAAAGAAAATGTCTAAGCTAATAAATTACTACAGAAGGCAGTTTTTTAACATCTTTTGTTTAGATTGCTGATGAAGCACGTAATTTATGCGATACGTATTTTGTGATTGCTTATTTTCAAACATGACTCGAGATTAATTAAAAACGTTTAATTATGTCATGTTACATCATGATGTAATATGAAACTTTAAAAATCGTTCGTGTCGTACGAACGATTTTTAAAGTTCCAACTTTTTCATACATGGTCCGTGTGGTGACGGATTAAGAATACAGAGAGTCACCACCCCTATTCATCCCACGCGGGTGTCGTAAAAGGCGATTAAGGGATAAACTACGCAAGACAACATCGATGCAAAGAGAAGGAAAACTTGAAACCAACCCTTTTTTTTTTTTACGTGTGGAAATCCCCGCGGACCGTCACCCCGTCGGGGGTTACGGCGGGGTGGTGTGTCGGACTCGAACCGACTAAAACCACACGGTGTGACCCTCTCTGCGCCTTTGTATTGGAAGGAGTCCAGGGAGGGGATTTCCTTCTGGACTATTTCCTTCTGGACTTTGAAACCAACCCTATACCAACCCGTCTGGCCAGCGTGGTATAGTAGGCCAATACCTCCTTTTCAAGGAGAGGCCTATGTCCAGCAGGGGACTGTTAAAGGCTGTTGATGATAATGATGAACTTTTTCATAATCGCTTTTTTAAAGATCTAATTTAAAAAAAAATGTTTTATAAGATTCATTGATTATTATTGAAATTAAATTTGGCATGTGTGTTGATTGGTTCTTTAATGCATAATTTGGTTTAATTTTCTATAACCTTCCTTTGCTTTTACCTTCCTATCAGAAATTGGATTGGAATAAGATCTTTGCATATATTTACATTAAATAATTCTTTAGATTACAGGTAAATAAATGACTTGCATTAACTTCGAAATTCTTCTCTTCTTTCTTCAATGACAATGGTGACCACTGCTCTAAGATTCTACTCATGTTTATCTTCAGGCATAGTTAGAGATGGGTTTCTGCCCGGGCGGATTGGGCACATTGAATAAGCGCCCGATAAATGCCCGTAAATGCCGAATAAATGCCCTTTACCTGGGCAAAAACTTCAATTTACATTTTATTAATTTAAATTGTGTGTAAATATATGTGTATGCAGCAAAGAGTAAATAATAAAAAAATATGATATATTCCTGGATATAAATATGTTACTATTTTAGTTTTTTCTTTAAATCTATGATCATGGCCGTATAAAAAAAACAAACTGAGTATTAAAGCAGTTCTTTATATGATAATTAGTAATCTGTGACATAAACACAGTATTTTTGTTTCGATAACAATAGTCGATAGTATAAGTATATACCTATTACATGTAAAACTGACTTATTAGACCAGGGTAGAAGCGTCATAAAATAATAAAAAGTGAACATAAATTGTAGTAGGATGAAAGTGATGAAACCCATTTAATATTATAAAAATGGAAGGAAAAATAATTTACGGGCGATCTGAGGTCGGGAAGAGGTAGGCGGGAGGTTTTCAGGATAAAAACGGTTTAAGTCGATTTCCGGCAAAACTACAAATCCAATGAAAAAAAACTTAAAGGCAAAGTTGTAGGTAATAAAAAGATCTACAACTTTTGCATTTGCACTTTTTTCACATAACCTCAAATTTTATGTAAAAAACAAGTTTTTGGTTTTTTCTTTTTATCTTTTACAAATAAAATTATTTTTTCAAGAAATTTTGTGAAAACTTACCTTTCTATGTCCTCAATACACCGTAATTTATTTGATTTGAAATATTTATTTTTTCACCTCATTTTGACTTAATACCGAAAAAAAACTTGGTTTAGGAAAGACCTGTGCCGAGCGATTAAAAACTGGAACTCGCTACCATCCCACGTCTTTCCTTCCCATTATGAACCCGGGTCCTTTAAGAGGGGTGTGAAAAAGCATCTCACAAAGCCGCTATAGTTTGGGTCAGCGTCGCCATACTTCCTCCATCTCAGGCAGTGTGGTGGCCCCCTCTCATGCTTACCATCAGGCAGAGTGGAGTCACATTGGTAGGCATCAAATAAAAAATGTTGTAAATTAATACTTGATCTTGCCTAACCTACCGTTATTCAACTTGAACGAGTCGGATTCAGAATTTGATGATTTTTTCGATGATGTTTATGATGATAAGAGTCAAATTAATACGTCTCATGATGCTCAACCAGCAAAATCAACCAGTCGAATCGAATTTTTTGATGTAACGTCTAACATCGACTTAAATTACGATGATAATGAAATTAAAGATTTATATTCTCTTTATTGACACTTGACATGTTATCTGTTGTCTGTGTTTAAAATACATATTAAAATGATTTATTTCCTTACAAATATATGGAAAAAGTTTTTTGCGATTTCTGACATTTCTAGTACTCAAACCTCACTCGGTATAGTAGAGACTTTTGATCCTAATAAAAAACAGGATCGATTGGCATCAAAAAAGTTTTTGTTTAAAATGACCATTTTCTTGCTGGCTGTACATTTTTTCCAAAATCTGTAAATGCAGTTCAGAATATCTTAAAAAATTATGGATAGTCTCCTAAAAGCGTTTTCCTGTAACTGTAACGGTTAAGGTACCTCTACCCTTACTGTCCCGTCTCAAAAATTCATCCTGTATACTGTTGAGGACTGATGGTAGTCTCCAAAATGCCTGTTTCATAAAGCGCATGACTTTCGGTCGCGTATTACCAGATTCATAGGCAATTAATTTGGCGATGAGTGTCCTGGATTCAGCAATACGTTTTATTCTACACTGCCAAGCTGCCACTTATTATTATTATTGTTCTCTTTATTAAAATCAAAAATTATTAAAAGATAACATCGAATGAAAAAATTAAAAATGTTATTATTATTATACATATTTACAAGAATTGTATTTGTTATTTTTTTACGAATTTTCGACAAAAATAATGAAACGAACTGTGATTATTTGTGATTTTAATTATAAAAATGTATAAATAATAATTAATTATAAGTTTTAATTTACAACATACTGACTTTCATTAAAATTAAGAAAGAATAGATTAGGAAAACATTTGTTTTTCACAAAACAAAGGTATTTGTTTTTTCTGCCCAGTGCTCGGGCATTTATTCGGGCGTAAACTTATTTATGCCCAATCTGCCCAGTTTATGCCTTACCGCCCGTATTTGTTTTCGCCCTCGACCCATCACTAGGCATAGTAGAATAATTTTGGCAGGCTTAAATAGCATAGCTAGTATATGCCTGTGCGTGCATAGTTGCTTCGCTAAGACACACAAAAGAGATTGAATGTGTCTAATGAAATCATGCCCATTAATCTCGTTACTATTATTTATGATGCATTACAGTATACTATCTCGAATTACTTGTCATGAGTTATATTGTAATGATCTTAATCGACATTATTCATAATCGATTTCGACACAATTGGTTACGACACGATTCCAATTAATTAAATTACTATAACTGTATTGTGTGTTCTATTGTTTGTAGGAGATATTGATAACAGCTAGATGTGGGTTACTTATTTTATTTGAAATTGACAATATTACTACTTTTTCTTAGTAGAAGCTCTGCCTATTTTAAAGCTATGTAGAGGGTGTTGTCTGTTGCATGTCCGAAATATTTTATTTATTTGTTTGAGAAGTGGTCACCACATTCATTGCAAATGTAGACAATGCTGTTTACTGACCTATAATATATGCTTTTGCATCATTGAACCTTCGGCCTTCATAGGCATGTTATTTTATCTTATTTTATTATCTTATCAGAAATTACTTGACTGATAACAGTGGCGACACCCCGTCTCATAAGGTTTTTAAAACCATGCAGGCATTTCGTTAGTACTAAAGGATATTTTTAAATTCCCGCCTCTACACGATTAAGTTTACCGCTTGTCTAATAATTAGGTATAGACTTTCAAGACTTATATTGACTCTGTAAAACCCGGTAAAGGTAACGCTATACAGTTACGGTTCATCTCTCGTTCAGTAAGGTTTTTATTTTGAATATACTGCAAGCATATTCGTCCATAGTAGCTAAAATGTTTTTGTCAAAAACTAGTTTTTGACAAATGTTTCGTCTTTTCATTTTAAAACCTTCAATTAAATTGTGAAAATTTAAATCTGATTTAAACATACAAAGTTAGAATTATGTTTTGTAGTAATTTTGTTATTATTAACGGTTAGTCAAATGCTTTGAAGTAGATGGTATATTTTAGGTAATTAATAAAGCAAAATAAATGGTACTCCTCATCAAACGAATTTACTCAAGAAGATATTTAGTAAATGTTTGATATTATTAAGAGATAGGGGTCTAAAATAGCGAATTATGTTTTTTCTATAATTCAACTCAATGATAAGTGATCTCATAATCACCTCATGATTACTTGAAAGATGACTGTGGAAGTCTTGTTGTATTCAGACGGAACGGATTCAAGAAACCGCAATTAACATTGGTTCAAACCATTGCTGCGTTAAGAAGTAATGTAATACTATCTCCAGTTGTTTATCGCACAAATTGTCTTTGTTCTTATCTCGTGATACATACACAGTGTAATGGTATTTATCTATTGATCACAGGATTAGGCGATTCACACACTGCCCCGCGCTCCGACCGTCGCGCAGAGTGACAGATTTTAATATTGTATGCAAGTACATCGATTAGTATAGAAAACACGTCAGGTCCAACACACCAAAAACGCGCCGCTAACAGATTCTGCCGCCGCGTAGGCGGGGCGGACCGCAGCAGTAAACACATTTATATACGAAATTGAACAATGCCACGCAGTTTGGGATATGAAATGCAAAGAATACAGACGACGACGACCAAATGGAAAGTAACCTTTAGTTTGGTGCGGGCTGCGTACAAAGCCGTCAGGCGCGGAGGTGCGGTAAAATCTGCTCCTCCGTCGCCGCGCGCGGGATCTGCTGCGCGCGGCCCCGCGCCTACGCGCCTGTGCGCGTCGCCAGTGTGTGAATCGCCTTGCCTAAAATTTTAATACATAAACTCAATCACGAATAAATAAAATATTCAACGTAACTTTAGAATAAAAACTGTATACGAACATAGTCATACACACGTATGGTACATGTTACCGATATGATGATGGTTTTTAGGCTATGTATTTAATTATGTAGTGTGGTAAACTGAACCAATCATGACGTAATCATTGCTTTCGACATGCCATTAGCATAATCCAAAAAAAAAACAAACCACAGGCGCACATTGATGATTCTTAGTGTAATTGTATGTTTTGTCTGATTGTGGGTCGTCGCTTCAATAAGCCAGAAATACACAAGAAAACTATTTTTTAAAATGAGTTAAATTTAGTATTAAAACTTGTGCGTGTAAAGAAAAAAATATTTTGAGTCATTAAAATCATATGTAAAATGATTACAAGATCTTGTATAGCTAAGCCTTAAAAATAATTGACGGTCATTCGTGGAAAATGAGTATAATGTATCCATTGAGTGTAGGATGCCAGATAACTGACCGCAGCACATAGTTTTTATAGCTCATTTTATCAATGACCCACCCGTAATCTTACGTTTTTTGATACAATGTCTTTGGTACATACGTATAATATCCTAAGTGGGCGGTTATTAAATCATCAATCATGTGGTTGAACGACTTAAAACTAATCTGGATGTCGTATTCTGAACTAAAGTAAACCTTTTATTTAACTTTTTTATAGCATACATCTCAATAGAACAATCATTACGTCACAGAGCTAGAGATTTTTACGACGGTAATAAAGTGGGATATAAGTTGGTATGGTAGGGTAAAATACTTTAATTTTATCTATAACATCAAATTGGAAAGACGTTTTCAATCTTTACTTCGTTTTATTTATTGACGATACTTAATATTTCCTGTTTACTTGGACTAAAGGGCTGTTAATGATCAAACTATTTTGTGTGTGAGTGAATTAATTCTGCCTGATGGAAAGCCTGAGTAGAATTCAAGAGAAGGGGTCACCATCCTCACTGTGAGTGTAGGCAATACAGTATTGTGACCCTTACCACGGCGGCCTGTTCAGATGTTTCTGCATTCCTCCTGCCTCCCGAAGCTAGGAGTGTTATGTAGATTGATTGGGCCTCCGGTCTCACACTCACCAAGGAAATACGACAGCACGAATGTTGTCATTATTAGGTTGATCTTCTGTGTGTGTGATTCATGTTGAAATCACCTTGGGTCTACACCTTAAGATTAGAGTGTGCCATTTTTCAATTTATGGTATTAGAATATCAGTATAAATTACGGGTAAGTAAGGTTGTTAAAAATAGGTCGGATTAAAAGAGACAGATAGTAAGTGAACACGTAGTCTTATGAGTACCTATATGCTCAAACTTTTTAATGTTAAAGTTTGTTCGTATAAAGTCAGTTTGTTGTGTTCTATTTCTAAACAAACACACTTAAAACAAAGTTCAGTGAAGTTTAAATACAAATGTAGTGTTTCTAGATTAAATAAAGTATTAGTAACAATGAACGAAAATATGATTTTGCTCCGTCCGAGTCGTCCGTCCAAGTTTGTTAGTTTGTGTTAGTTGTTATACGGGTGAAATATTTCTTGCATATTATTATTATGTACATATGAAATATATTATTTATCAGGCAGTGTAGCCGAAAAGGTTATTAGTATTTCAGCTACAATTTTTCTTTTCCTTTGAACTTTATTTATTTATTAGCTTTCCACCCGCGGCTTCGCCCGCGTGGAATTCGTATATATCGCGCGACACGGTAAAGGTAGATTAAACAATCTTACATGATTTTATGTTTGATAATAAGGAACTTAGACACAAACTTTCGTCCCCTATTTCAAACCCTTCTTTCTACCTTTATTTTCAATCGGTTCAGTGGTTTAGGCGTGAAAGCGTAACAGACAAACAGACAGACAGAGTTACTTTCGCATTTATAATATAAGTAGGGATTACACCATCGGAAAGAAGAGATTTCATCAAACAGAAAACACCCAAATTTTTTGAAAAAAGTAAATATTTTGACGGGTGAATTTTCGGTATTAAGTCAAAATCGTGTGAAAAAATAAATATTTCATATCAAATAAATTACAGTGTATTCGAGACATAAAAGGTAAGTTTTCACTAAATTTCGTTTAAAAATAATTTTATTTGTAAAAGATAAAAATAAAAACCAAAAACTTAGTTTTTTGAATTTTTCACATATAATTTGAGGTTATGTGAAAAAAAGTGTAAATAAAAAATCTGCCAAGTGCGTGTCAGGCCACGCACGGGAAAGGGTTCCTCAGTCACCCATAATGGTACGTGGATTAGAAATTGTATCCAATGGATAATTGTTATGTTTACGTATTAATGCGTTAATTTTGTATGACTTTTCCAAGTAAGCACATTGTAGAAGTTAAGCCTCTATAACTCCTGAACTAACAAAGTCATCTAATTCGTTATAGTTTTCATTTAAAGTTATTATATGGACCACTATCACGAATTTTTCCAGATTTTTTGAGCCGGCCGTTTAGTTTTTAGAGGGGGGGGACGCCCTGTTTTTACAAAAAAAGTGGCCTTTAAAGTGGAATTTCTCGCAAACGGATACCTAAATCAAAAAATGGGTTTAAAGATCGTATTAACAACCTTTTAATGTTTTTAAAAGACCTATATAATGATACCCCAGATGATGGGATAGCTGCGAGAAAAAAAACATCCCCACTTTACGTGTAGGGGAGGTACCCTAAATAAAAATATTTTTCATAATTTTATTGTAACATTTTGTCGACGTAATTACAATACATATTCATGCAAAGTTTCATCTTTCTAGCACTTACCGATTGGACGGTAAGGAGGACGGACGGACGGACGATAAGGGTTCGAAGTCCTATACTTCGGAACCCTAAAAATTGTAGATCTTTTGATTACCTACAACTTTGCCATTTAACTTTTTTCCATAGGACTTGTAGTTTTGCTGGAAATCGAGATAAACCGTTCTTTACCCTTTCTTTTATATATTTAGCCATCCAAAGTGACTATACCCTGCCTGATGGAAAGCATTAGCAGAATCCAAGAGTCGGGGCTACTACACTTGCTGCGAATGCAGACAATAATGTATGGCGGCCCACATTATGGCGACTTAGTGAGATGCTTTTTCACGCCCCGCTTAAGGGACCCGAAAACCTCCCCCCCTACTCCTTCCCGACCTCAGATCCCCCGTAAATTATTTTTCCTTTCATTTTTATAATATTCTCCTCCTTTTCCAATAGGTTTCATCCTACTATAATTTTATTTGTTTTCAAAAATTATCTACCCTGGACTACTGGGCTATATGTCATTGTCAAACTATCATTATGGTTGCCATGCAATTGTGTTATGCCTAGCAACCTGTGCAGTTTTGACAGGTGATAAACAGTGATAGATTTTAATACCTACGATTTATGTATTTTTATAATCACCTAGCTTTGGCCTTTGTATCTCGATTATTGCAGTAAAAAGTAGCCTATGTCCTTTCCCAAGGTTAGTTCTATCTTCATACCAAATTTCATCAAAATCGGTTCAGTGGTTTAGGCGTGAAAGCGTAACAGACAGACAGACAGACAGAGTTACTTTCGCATTTATAATATTAGTATGGATTGTAGTTTTATAATGTGTATATTTATTGGACGATAACCCGAATGAATAGATATTTCAGATGTAATTCTGTGCTACGTTTAGTAACATTTATATACTTACTAGCTTCCGCCCGCGTGTATGTCGGTTATCGTGGCAAAAAGTAGCCTATGTCCTTTCCCAAGTTCAGTTCTATCTTCATACCAAATTTCATCAAAATCGGTTCAGTGGTTTAGGCGTGAAAGCGTAACAGACAGACAGAGTTACTTTCACATTTATAATATTAAGTAGGGATCACATATTTGTTTTTTTTTATATTTAAACCTGCCAAAGTGACTCTACTCTACCTGATGGAAAGCATGAGTAAAATCCAGGAGCAGGGACCATCATCCTCATTTAACAATTTTTCTGTATGTCAAAACATTTAATAAATTTTTGAACCATAATGTTACTTGAATAAGGTAAACGTCAGTAGAATAATATGTATTAGGGAATAAAGTATGAAATTGCCGATTTGTATTGAAAAATCGATTTTTTCATTTAACATATTTACTTAATTAAATTATCTACTATTATTATCTATCTATACATTGCTGCCATCTAATAGGAAGGTCATTTAGGCCTTTGCGATATAACTCTAGTGATCTAGATTCTACAAACTGTGTGAAAGCATTTTGTACTGCCTCCTGGGAAGAAAACTTTTTATCACGTAGAAAATTGTCCAAATCACGAAAAAAATGGTTTGGCGAATACGGAGGGTGAAGAATGGTTTCTAATTGAAGTTCCTGTAGAGTTAAAACGGTTTCTCGTGCTGTATGAGGTCTCGCGTTATCGTGGAGCAATAATGGTGAAAATCGATTCATGAGTCGGGGCTATTTCACTGCAAGTTTTGCTATCTTTATTTGGATTTTGGCACAGTAGACATCTGCCGATATTGCTTGACCAGATCGGAGAAAGTTATAGTGAATAACACTAAACAGTTACTATTACCTTTTTATTGGAAAACTTAAGCTTGGATTTTCATTCGAAGTACTTATAATAAAACGGTAATTTCATACTTTAACCCCTATTACTAGTAACGACGAATTTTTCGTGTGAAACGCATCTGTCGCTATTTGCATCACGATCGAAATTTAAAGATGATTGATTTAATACTAAGTGGTTAAATGTAAGCAATATGTATGCTTAATGTTGAATTAATGATATTTAATAAGGTAAAAAGCATAACCGTAAACCTTTAGAATACCTTGAAAGTTTTTGTCGATAGGCTAACGAGAATGCAATTAAATATAGTAAACAGCCTAAAGAGGAGGTATATAGTGTTAGTTCTAATTCCTGTTTAAAATTACATAATTACAGGATAAGTATACGAATCTTCTAACAATAAATCACTTGCTTACCTAAAGCTATCGCTCGCGTTTTCTTAACTTTATATTTTGGCAAACCTTAGTAGGCGGATAATTATACAATCTAAACGACCAAGATAAGATATATTTTATTTTAAGGTACGCGGTCTTATTGGATTAAAGTATAAAAGTAAATCTTCTCTATGTGGCAGACTAACGAAATATCATGAAACTTTGGACAAATTGAAAAAAAAATTAACACAGTACCAAAGTTAGCAGAGCTTATACTATTTTCATTAGACAACTGATAGAAATACAAATACATACAACCTACATACTTTTTTTTGTATAAACACCCAAACTCCGAAACAAATCTTTGCAGATCGTACAAACATTCGCTCCAAACCGGGAATCAAACCTGAGACCTCAAACATAGCAGTCGCATATGTTACCACTGCGTCACAGACGCATTCAAAGGTGTTTTAAGATTATAAAGTAATTGTTAATTTTACATTCTGAACGAATTTTTGTACGAAAAGCTCTTATACAAAATTTTCTGTGATTCCACGAATAGCAAGTAATATGTCTCTCATTCCATTTTCACTCAATCTTGTAATCGTGTGGATAACATGATTTTGAAACCACGGTCTGGATAGCGGTAGTTATAGATTTTTTCATCAATTTCTGTTATCATTCCCATTTTTGGCGTATAGTATTTTATAGATACATATCGAGATCGTAAATCTGTCGGAATTTTACGACACGCTGACTTTGCTAGAAAAACTATAACCACCATAACAGTCGCTAGAATGTCGTCCAGTTTTAATCAAATACCTTATTACTAACGTGTTCCGAATTCTTATATATATCGTTTTTATACATTTTATAAACGTACACTTAAATAAAAACCTCATATGTTTAGGTATACCTAACCAAAATACAAGTTTAAAATAAAATATAACAACATAATTTTATATCTACCTATATATCATTATCATCAGCCTATCGTAGTCCACGCCTTGACATGGGCCTCTCCCATTGCACACAACTCTGATTGATTTTGTGCTTCACGCATTAAGCCAGCTAACCATCTTTGGCAAGTCGTCACTCCACCTGGCCTATGGGCGTCCTACACTACGTTTGCCGAGACGCGGTCTCCACTCCAGAACTCTTCTACACCAACGGCCATCGGTTCTGGGGCTAACATTGCAAGCCCACCTAAATTTCAGCTTGCTAATCCGGTGGGCTATGTCAATGACCTTAGCTCTCTGACGGATCACCTCATTCCTTGAAACGAAAATTTTTAATCAGTGCGTCCTACCTGTCATGTCATTACGTATTACCTCCGTATGTCATTACGGAGCCGAGATCTGGTAACGGTCAAGGGCAAGGGCTAGGCTCGGCTTTCTATGGGGGATCGTACCTATATATAAAACAACTAAAGAACACAATTTTATGTATACCTACATGGAAAGTAGTTCCTTTATTTATTTTTATTTATTTATTTATAAAGCTTAAGAATCTCCATTGTCGTTTTCGAATATTAGTTTTATTTAGAATTTATTGACTATTCATTAATTTCAAAAAGCATTTTTTAATGTCATCGTATTTGGACACAATTATATTTTTTCTTTAAAGAATATTTCTTATAAGCTAACAAGTAATATTGAACAATCTTTATTATATCCAACGACGGAGAAATTTACGGTCGATTAAACACAAAAAATTAACGCAAATTATTATTTAAAGAAATTTGTTTTTACGTCTATTCGTTATATTATTTATACGTTCCATATTATTTATTGCAATTCATTTTGATTCGGTAATATTCATCATCATCATCAACAGCCTTTAACCGTACAATGGTGGAAATAGAAGGAGGTTATGGCATACTATACCCCGCTAGCCAGACGGGTTGGTATAGGATTTATTCATTGTTAGAAGGAGAAACAGTTCTCTGGACCCCTCCTAAAATAGGTGCACATAGGTAACACCGTGTGTTTTTAGTCGTTTCGACTCCGACACACCGCCCCGCTGCAAATCCCGGCGGGGTGACGGTCCGAGGGGGTTTCCTCACGTAAAAAAAAGGGTTTGTTTCATTGCAGTTATGTTATCTTGCGTAGTTTATCTTTTAGTCGCCTTTTACGAATCCTATGACATGAATGGGGGTGGTGACACTCTGTATTCTTAATACGTCACCACACAGACAGTCAGTAATATTACGCCATTTTAAAATCCAGTCAGTGCAAAGGATCAAATTTGTATCAAATATTGCACGTGTTGACGTTAACATCGACATATCCTTCAATTTACCCAAACACTGTGATAGGTAGTGGATTATAACTGAGTTGGATAAACAGAGATTAACTCAAATTGTTATTCAATTATAATATGTTAATACATCATTAAACGTGACACGTATCCTAAACCTACAGTAGTATATCAAAATCATTTATGAATTGACTAGTTTTTGTCCGCGGTTTCGCCCGCGTCGGCTGTCGGTAGTCGTGATAAAAGTATTTCTCCAAGATCTAATCTATTTCTATTGGAATCAAAATTCATTGAAATCGGTTGAGCGGTTTTGTATAACAGACAGATAAAATTATTTTTGAATTTATAATCTTAATATTATAAATTCAAAAACATTTTTTTAGTGATTACGTAATTGAAATAAACTATAGGTGCTAAAAAAAAACAATTGATTGACTCTTGAATTTTTGAAAATTGAAACTACGAGCATTTAGGGTAAGCTGCTTTAAATAAATTAGAACAACTTGCTTAGGCGATTCACACACTGCACCGCAGTCCGTCGTGTAGCGCGGAGTCGCAGATTTTAATATTGTATGCAAGTACATCGATTACTATAGAAAACACGCCAGGTCCAGCACAGTGAGCGCGTGCGGCTAGCAGATTCGGGATTGGCTGCAATGGCTGCCCCGCGCCTACGCGCGTGTTCGCGTCGCCAGTGTGTGAATCGCCTTAGAGAGTGTTTTTAAGCCATCGTATAGCAAACTGATCATGATTATTGGTTTTACAAATTAATAATTAATAAATTTAGAAACCTACCCATTCGCGGTTTAATGAAAACGTGGGTTCGCGGGGTACGCCACGGGGCGAAGCTAATCTAAAAAAATAGTCTTAGTTACTCGTTATGTTATGAGCTATGTGCCAGTGAAAGTCCTATCAAATCTATACAGCCATTCCACAGATTAGCCGAAACAAACATACAAAAATTTAAAAACTACTTTTTTGATGAAGCATTGTATATTTAAACTATCATATTTAAATGAAATAATATATTTATTTCATTTATTTTATTTCATTTCATTCAAATGGTAAAAAGGCTGTTTATTGGATATTAAAAACAGACACATCAATTTTATTTATTCGTATAGATGTAATAAAAATGACGACACAGAGTTATTTTTAAAAATAGTAAAAGCAGACATTTAAAAAGCATTTTTGAGTACACTACATACCGTCCGTTCTCTTTGAACGTTAGTCATAAGTATCATAGCGTTTACTCACTAGTAACGCCTCTAGAAGCGTAAAAGCAAAATGTAAAATTGTGAAACATTCTTTCTGTAGAACATAAAAGTGATGGTTTGATATTACTCAAAAATAATACTCTATCGTAAAGGTCATTTGGTTCAAATCTTGATTTAGAAAGTCAACTATATTCTTGACCTAAGACCATTTTGGAGGCAGTGCTAAGATACAATTGGAAAACAATGGCAGTATTCAAATTCAGGTTGTCTGAAAATAGCATATGTAGATGAAGTTGCTAGATTTAGATTGAGTCATTTATTTACACATAAATTCTAACTGCATTGTTCTTGACACTATGACCTAATACGTAGCTTTTATCATTTATGAAATTTTTATTCCACAGAGTTTATAATGCATTCTATTGTTCTTTTGATTTTCTAATGTCATACCTAAATTATAATAATTATAAAGACCATGTTAGTTAGGTGAATTTAGCGCTTTAAAGAATACATGTGTATTCTTTGTGAAGCAATTATTATTTAAATAGTGTTAACCTTAAACATCATTTATTCTGCAAAACATTTCTAAGTGACAAAAGAAAGTAATTTTGAATAAAAAAAATGTGTACGATCTAAATATGCAAATTTTCGTTATTTCGTTATCGGTTTCGTTGTCGGTTTTTTTTTTTAAAAGACAACTCCCGCATTAGAAATATGAATTCCTGTGTCGCGGGGGACTTTACAAACATACATGAAACGGACACAAAGAACACCCAGACTCAGAACAACAATTTGTGAATCACACAAAGTGTTATCCCGCGTGGGATTCGAACCCACGACGACGAAATTATATTCATACATATGAGTTTTGAATTGCTACTCTTGAATTTTTTTGGTATTTTATTTATAATGCAATTTCATTTTAGACTCTATTGAAACAAAATCTTTAAAATTCAAGCCGCGTTCAGTCTCGCTCTTTTTTCTTAGCTTTTTGATTCAGTTTTTTTTTGTAAGCTCAAAAAGCTATTCACGTCACGATTATTTGACAACAACAATGGAAATATTGCATATTTACTTTAGTAGGTACTTACTGTTTAATAATCTGCACAACATTTCTAGAAGAGTACTTTCTAAATTTAGCGTGTTCCTTCTTAGATATAGTTTTGAAAATTATTATTTTCAAAACTCGAAAATGACAGAGTCATTTTGGAAACTAATGGAAATGACCTGCCTGATGGAAAGCATGTGCAGAATCCAGGAGTGGCGGTCACCATCCTCACTGCCACTACGGACAATGCAGCACAGCAACCCACATTAAGGGGGGCCTAGTGCTTTTTCACGCCTCGCTTCAAGGACCCGGGAACATAGAGGGAGGAAAAAACGAGCGCTGGTAGAGAGTTACAGGTTTTAACTGTTCGGCAAAGAAAGGAAGAGCCGAACGTTTAGTTCATTCACTCAGTCATTCCCATGAGACAAATTTTTGATTTTTGTCATGAAATATTTATGGCAGCTCGGGGAAAATTTAATGATGATGATGATGCATCTGACATTGTTTGGAATCACAATAAATAAATTAAATTAAAAATAAATTAATTTAAATGGTAATTGATGACAATATAAAAAATATGTTAAATACGACAATTTAATTTTACAACAATTTTATACTATAAATTTAGAATTTTCTATAGTAAAACGAATTTATTTTGTTTTAAAATTTAGAAGTAAAAATTAAATTTAAGAAATAAATTAATGAATACCGTGCATGAAATTTCTTTAACGTTTATTTTGTTTTACTATAGAATAGAATAAATTTCATCATACACTAGTTCATACAGTTTTCTTCATTAGGAAAATATCAACACAAGGTACAAATGGCGATCCTATTCCCTAAAATAAAATAAATTCTTTCGAGCATCATTTTTATGAAAAAGTGGACTGTAAAAAGATAAACCCCGGGCTTGCGAATTTTTTTTTAATTCTTCAGTTCAGTTAGAAAACAGCAAATAACAAAAAATATTAATATTGTACAATAAAACATAATTATAAATAAACCAATTTTCCTTATAATTTAACCCTTTCATCATCATATTTGGTGTCGGCTACTAGTGCAATCGGGTTAACCTGAATTTCAGTTTTTTCACGGAGCGACTGGCGTCAGCCCTCTGCAATCCTGAGAGAGACCTGAAATTCGAAGGCTGAGCTTGTTGTCACTATATAGGGCACCAACACACGAATTTAGATAGGCTGATGATGATGATGATGATGATGAAACAGATGTAGAGCAATACAAAGTTTCCCGAGTCAGTTAGTTATTAATAAAATTATTTGAAAGGAAAGCCTACCTGAATTACGTTACGTGCTGAAACGATTTTACAATCTATATAGAGATCTGTGGTCCGGCAATATTAAGGTAAACTGAAATATACACACGTCCGGTGTCTTTCGAGCTCAACCAATTTAGATGTGTCAAAAGTCATTGTGTAAGGATTCTTACTTGCGATTGTTTTTTACAAAACTTATCGCGTACTTTAATCAGATCCAAGGGTAAAAAAAATATAGGAGAAAATTGCGTTTGATTTTGAGAATTGTTTTTTTTCTGAATTATTTTTTCTTTTTTTCAATAGCAGCATTTGGTTGAAGAAAAAAAAAACATTAAACCGTCATTAGGACTGTCGACAAAAGTGAAAATTTGAATCTCAAATAATTGTTATTTTTGACATTCAAATTAATTGTTTGATCTTTAATGGTAGTTCCATGGTATTTATATTATTAACTGAGTAATTCTATCATTAAATTATAATACCAGTGGTTAAATATAAATGTACTTGAAGTAAATCCTTGTCCTACCCACGCAAGCATTAGAATTTAAGGAAGTTACGTAAATTTTGGGAATATTTAATAACTACTTATAGGTATTATTACCTGTTACCAGAATTTTAGAAAGAAAATTAAACTAAAATCTATGAGTTGATGTACTATACTCCAAACTAGGTACGCATAATTTTACTTTGTCATGCCATCTTTATAAATTTTATTATAACTTGTCAACTTCAAGATCCACATTTTATTAACGTCGAATTCCTACGAATAATTCAAGTAAGTAAGCGGCAATGTTATATAAATTACTTGGGAATTTATTCCGTATAAGTGCTCTGCACAAAAGAGCAATAATTCTGCGCTTAGCAAACGTTTTATAAAGCTCTGAAGGCGAGACTTCCATTATTTATTACTAATGTAGGTATTGATAAGTATATACCATGCCAATTTTAATACCTATGCTGATTTGACACGAAATGCACAATCTAAAGGCGTAATAGAAAAAGCTTTTTATCATAGTAGATACGTGTTACCGATTTTTGGGAATACCTATTCAATTAGTTGAATTATGTCTATTAATTTATTTGGTTTTCAAAGTATTTTTGAAAATGAATATTATTCGTTAAGTATTGCGCAATATGGAAATAATTGAGGCTAAACTTTAACAATTATGAAAGAACCTTAATATTTCAAACAATTAACTTGCTGTTTTATTAGCAGAGTTAGACTGTATCAAGAAATAACAAGAACAATTGAGTTGTGTGTTGACCTTCATAAATGACATCTAGAAATGAAAAAGCCACTTTATAGAAAAAAGACAAGTATGTTAGCATGTTTGTTAATCTATAGTATTTAATTATAGTATACTATATATGTGGCCAAAATTGTTTGAGTCGTTTTAAATTAAAAATAAATATGCACGACCATCATCTTTCTAGCCTTAATTCAGCTTTGGACGGAAGAGATATACCTATAAACTGTGTGTCTTTAATATTGTTTCTACTGTTCTACCTACCCCGCCAAAGTTGTTGAACGGAACTCCAGGCCGTAGTTCCGATAGTACTGGCACTTCGCTTCGTAACAATATTGTAGTAACTGGTAATCGAACGCGATGTTGACATGAGGTTTCATACAGCGTATAATATTTTTATTATTTTCATCGTCAATCTCTCTGTCACAATTATTAACAAGTCGTAAAGATACGCTTTTAAAATTTTACACTTTAAAAATGTATTATAAGAAGTAATTTATATTACTAGCTACTAAAAGTTCTAATTTTTATTATGATTTAATTTGTTACAGTTTCCGTTTATTGTTCCACCCGAGACCTCTCTTCGGCAGTAGCATACACTAACTAATAGATCAACAAGACAGTCATGAGACATCCACATGTCTTTTAATAATTTTAACAATAAGGAACCGACATCAATGAAAAACTATTCCGAGTACCCAAATCGCGACAATTGTGCCTATGATATTTGAAGAATTCTCTCGATTTCCTTGGGATCCCATCATCAGATCCCGATATGGTGACGATGGGACCATCTGTAAGCTACACCTATTCCAATGCAAAAATAATTTTTGAAATCGGTTCTCTATCGATCTAGGAAAAAAAAAGATTCCGACGAATTGAGTACCTCCTCCTTTTTTTGAAGTCGTTTAAAAAGGAAGACTGTTCCTTCTCTGTGTGACGAGAGATGGCGTGAATTAGTAAGTTTTTGATCTCAGAACACTCATGCTTTTGCGTAATTTTAAAGCAAAGAAAGTGGCGATTGTGATAGTTGGTAGTATTATTTTCTTACAGGAGTGAAGTAAAATATTTTGTGTATAGATCTATACTTTTTCATTTATTTTGTTAATCCATTAAGGAATGGATTCCAGAGCTGACCAGGTCTCGATTATATTATTATGTATAAACAGTTTGTATCCGCCATATTTTGTACTTATCACATGCAAAGTAGGATTCAGAAGGGTTTATATATTTCAAAAGTGTCACACGCTACTCTGATTTGTTTTGGAAATTGAGAATCGCCACTTTTATCCTTAAACCATTTTCACCAAACAGCAAATAAGTAGTGTAAATACCACACTCACCAAAGACGAATATTTTTTAAGGTTGAATTAAAAATACTTGAACAAGCTTATTGAGAAGTGGGACTAGAGTTTTGCAGTCATTGTGCCGAGTCATTTCGTCCCAAGGGTTAATCGCTAAGAGCTTCAACCAACACTTTTAAGAGCTCGTCTTAAACGAATACAATAAGGACTTGATGTACTTGTAGAAGCCAGTGCTCTTTAATATAGCTTGCATATTAAAGCGATCTCAATTTTCGTAACCTAAAAATCGCTAACTTAATTTCTGTGCATATATTTTATACTATCAATTATAGGTTCATTAATAGTTTGAGCTTTTGCATGCATTATTTTTTTTCTGTTTTATACACAGTTTATCTGCTTGTCGATGAAAAGATTCCTAAAATATTTCATACTGTGGGGACTTCTTATTATAGCAAAAACGAACTTCAACATTATGTTGTGAAGATGAGCTGAATTATTTTGTAGTATTTTGCGCTATATTTATTTAGGACTGACTAACGCAAGTAAATAAAACATGAATGTAAAATTGATTCGCTAAGTTAGTTTTCAAGGATTGACATTCGTTTCTGTTGTATCAATATTGTTCAAATTAATTCATTTAAATTTGACTACTAGTTGACACAACACAATATTGGCAACAGAAAATTGAAAATGTATATCTATAAATCACACGAAGAGTAATCCCACTCATATTATGGCTCTTATTTGCTCGATGTTTTCTAAATTAATAAAAAGTACCCATCAAAAGAGATCTTATTGCACTACGTTAGTTTAACATACAATGATAAATATAGTCAGGTCCATTAAAAGAAAAATTTTCGGGTGGTGACATTTGGCCTCCGAAATCGTAGGTCCAAACGAGTGTAATGTTTTTATAAAAATCGAACACTTGATTGCTAGTCATGTTTTCATCATAAAATCAGTTCAGTGAGCAAGTATACTTCGAAATAAAACAATAACGATATTCATGACTAATACATATAACAATTTCGGTCGACAAAAATTTACTTAGTCTTCCAAAAATTATATATACACTTAGGTAAACCAATTAGATTTGACACGACAGATACTGACTTAAAATTATGAATGCAAATCGTGTGAAACAAATACCTGTAGTTTGAAATAAATATTTAAAAGTGATATGCCATTACTAATTAAAAATAAAGTTAGGACGACATGTCTTACCATGCCTAATTTAAGCTTGTCAATCTTCTGTAATACTGTGAATATTTTTGTCATATACTAACATTACCACATTACAAAATAATTTCAGAAGATTTTCTTGAAACAGGAAATAGAATGCAGTATGCTTAACATAAGAAATAAAAAAAATAGACACATCTCAAAAATGATTGGCACTCTACATTATGATCCATAACAAAAATAAGCTTGGCGTGGGGCTACCCATAAAAAGACAGTAGATAGTCACACGCTAATGATATAGAAAGCCGCTCGCAGATAATGCGAAAACATCAAAAAGGCTGGTTTCAGTAAATTTAAATAGCTAAGGCTGAATTAGGAACATAAAACATTGTGGGAAACAAGTTAACAATGAAAAATATTTTTTACTTTTATTATAATTACGACTTGGAAATAAATTAATAGACTATTTTTAATATTAAGTTAGAATGAAATTGGTATTCATAATTATAATTACTTGTATTTAATTTAATTTGCGATGTTTCATCTTATATTGAAACAATTTAAATTTTAGTTTCAAATTAAATTAACGATCAAATGAAAAACGATACGCACTAGATTCGTCCCTTGAGCCGTTAGTAATATTGATAGTAACCCTTCTAAAGGTTTGTAAATTGTTTGATTAAAGAAGTTATGTATTTTCATCCATAATCATAGTAATTTATTTGGCAGAATATATGTGAATAATATCCATAACGTCCCACTGGGTTCGGGTCTCCTCTCAAGAGAATCCGAAAGGCATACTTCCTCACATTGGCCGATTGCAGATTGAGGACGGATAATCATCTTGGTACTGACCGTGCAGTCGTTACCTCACCCTCGGTGATTGTTTCTAATCAACTGGGCGACTTTACTATGAACGCTTATTATTTGATACATTTAAAGTTTTTCAGTAAAAACAATTGCTTAACATATTTAATCGGGATCGTATTTTAAAATTTTTTATGTATCGAAATGTTGAAATGACGATAAACTGATAAACACAAGCATGGTATTATTATGGGACTTGCCTCAAACTTAATTGCTGCACTATGGTATCAGAATATACTGACTTTTTATTATTCTAATTCTAATATTATTCTAGGAAATGGCTCCATTTCGATTTGTTTTTTTGTGGCGTAATTGCGATCAGACCTCAAGAACTAAAAGTAATGGTGATTTGAAGTTTTTTAGATAAACTTGTTGAATTATTAGGGCTGTCTGTGTGTTCCGTGTAATATCTGGAACAACTGGACCGATTCTGACAGGACATTCACTGGTCTGATGATATAAGGAGTAACTTAGGCTACTTTTTTAGACTAGCTTCGCCCTGCGGCGTTACTCGCCGTTTAACACAAAAACCCAGAGTAACACCGTGAGGCTCAGCTATATATCTTTTACGTAAAAATTGTACCACATTTTTATTCCTAATAATGTTAATATGCTTTGAGATATTTCTTTTCTAAATAATTGGTACAAATTTTGGGATTCTTTATAAATAATCATCAATCATACTTTTACTGTACGAAAGTTTTCAAGACAGTATTCTAAATCTTTTAACTTTTTTGTTGTAGATGCCGTATTCTGGTGGGGTTATAGCGGCCAGGACTGAAGAATATGAAGTGGTTGTGTCCTGTAATTATTTTTAACATAATTGCGCTTAAAATTGTTGCCGGGGATGAAGTAAGTATAGTTTTTTATAGTTTTTAAAATGTAAGAAATGTATCTTTTACATATTATGTTTCAATAAAAATTAGTAAATAAATTTATATTCATTAATTTTATGTATAAATAAATAAATTCAATAAAAATAATCTGTTTAAAATAAAGAAAATAAACATTTTTTTAACCTGTATAAACGTTTTAAACTTTAGAGCTTCTATAAATAATTAGTTTACCGATTAAATAAATAGTATACCTGAATGCAATCACAATTGCATTAAGTATGTGCACACTGGATTAAAAGCGTCTAGTCGCATCATCATTGTTGCAATGCTTCCGTTACAAAAAAACGTTTAGCCAAATTGAAACACGTCTTGTTTGAGTTCAATGATTGTGAGGAAACCGTAGTTTTTCAAAAGAACTGACCTAGTTATCCATGTGGGATAGAGATTGTTATCGTCTACTATGTATTGTTGGTGTATCGATATATTGTATGAGAATTTATAAATGTTGCAGATTCAAAGCGATGTCGCAACACAACATGACAATGTCCGTATGAATAACATGAACTATAGTCAAAACTGGGAACAAGTAATTGAATACAGACAAGGTTAGTGTCAGTTAATTTGCTATAACTTACTTTTGTATGGTAAACCAACAAGATTTAATAAAACATTAATATGGAACAGGCAGAATTCAAAAGCTAAATAAACTAAGGATAACAGTAAGCAACTTAATACAGTGACTCTTTAACATCATATCAATGTAAATAATAATACGTATCATTTATAAAGAACTAGCTTTTGACCATATACCTATGTCAGTTATTGCGACAAAATAAAGCCAATGTACTTCATCTCCATACCGAAATTCAGCCAAATCAGTTCAGCGGTTTAGCCGTGAAAGCGTAACAGACAGACAGATAGAGCTACTTTTAAAATTATAATATTCAGTATGGCTGTCTTCTCTAAGTCGCATATCTGTTTACCGAATTTTTAATTCAGTATGTACTCATTCTCCGTTTAATAAGCTTAGTGTCCTTTTTAGGGTTCGGTAGTTCATGGCTCGGAACCCTTACATATTCGCCATGTCCGTCCTTCCGTCCTCGACCTATCGCACAAACGGTTGGTGCTAGAAAGATGAAACTTTGCATGAATATGTGTTGTAATATCGTCGACAAAGTACTATAATAAAATTACAAAAATATTTTTATTTAGAGTACCTAGCCTACACGTAAAGTGGGGATGATGTTTTTTTCTCGCGTCTACCCCATTGTGTGGGGTATTATTGGATAGGTATTTAAAAAACATTGCAAGGTTGCTAAAATAATTTTTCAATTTACTCTGTTGAAAAATTTTGAAAAAATTCATGACAGTAGTCCATATATTGAACTTAAACGAAAAACTATAGCGGTTTCGATAACTTTTTTATTTTGGGAGTTATAAGGGTCTAACTCATAAAATGCACTCACTTGAAACTTCGTACATAAATGAAGAAATAATAAGTTACCACAACAATTATCCATTGGACACGATTTTAAATCTACCTATCAATAGAGGTGATTACGGAACCCTAATCTATGCGTGGCCTGACACACTCACGACCAATATTCAATATTATGTCAATACTGATTATTATAATAAAGTTATTTTTGTTTAAAGGTTTGTAGTTGATTCAAGATTTTTAGGAACGATTGAGCAACTCCATATTTGATTAAACTAACATTGACTTTATAACATTGATTCCTATGAAAGTATTGTGTCTTAGTGCCCCTATGTTTCTTTTATACACTTTTTAGAAACATTATTTTTACTGAAATAGCCTACTTAATGCTGTTTGATCGTAGATTCACATTTAAAGCTGCATTTATACTCAACCTGGGGTCGGTGGAGCGAGTGTCGGGGAGGCAGCAAAACCAGGCGACGACACTGTTTACATCGACAAATATGCGGCGACTCTCTACGCATAGAAATCGCAAGGTACCTTCTATATTGAATGGCAACAGTTTCATGTGTATATCGTCTATATTTTCAGGAGAAATGTCAAACTACACTTTTATTTGTAAAATACCTAAAATACGTTTGAAGAGTTATTATTTTATGTTTGTTCGTCACTTGTTTTATACTTTTGTATCTACAGATACAAAAGTATAACAAGTGGGGCCTCATTTTTGATTGCGGGTATTTAAAATACTTACTGTAATAATTCCTGATATGTATATATGATAATGATATAAATATGATACTATACGTAAATGTGTTAAATGATGAAAATAAATGTTCTTAATGTTGCTCAGCATAAGAGAAAATTTTGTTAAACAGTGGGGCCTCGAGATAAATTTTCGCTATTTTATTAGTATATGTAATTCATCAAGCTATTTTTGGATCTTAGTATCAGAATAGTTACTATTACACAGACAGTGATTACTTGTATAGTGCAAAAGATTTTATTTTACAAACCGATCCAGACTTTGCTTTTCCGATTACATTTAAATTGAAGAGATATCTATCCGACTAACTGTTTATTGATTGAGAGTAATTCCTGAGAGTATTTAGTTTACCAAAGATTGTTTGAAAGTTTACCAAGGTCTAGAGAGTCTTTGCTTTGCCTACATGGTAACCATATTAAACAGTTTAAGAGTTCTGGATTTAAATAAAAAAAAACAATAAATATTGCATCAAGTATAATTTTTGCTTTAAATTATGAACTGATGATTCAAAAATATATTTGATTGACAGTCGACCTAAATTAAAAACGTTTATTTTATTATAAAGAACGGGTCAATTCTATTGTTATTAGTTATAAGAGTTTCGTTCTGACTGTTCTGTTTTATCAAAAGCAAATATTTGCGCAATTTTTATTCTGACAATAGAGGGATATTGAATTATATTGACATCAAACTAAAAATACTCAAACAGTAATTTTTAAATAGTTTAATATTACTCTTCAATGACTCTTGGATTCTTCTCATGCTTTTCAAGACGGGTAGAGTAACTTTGATAGGATATAAATAAAAAAACAGCTTTGAATAGTCCTTAAGAAGCAAAGACATATATGTATGTTCAGAATTGCTGTTAACAGTTGTGTAACTGCAACTGTTAACAGCAATTCTGAACATAAAGAAAGATTATATTTGCAAGAAAAATACTCATGAAAAATTATACTTCACAATTGTAACTTGTAGTGTATATCTATATCAAACTTCAAATTATTATTCGATCAATATTCGAATTACAATTATCTGAATACACGTGATTTCGAACAGCTAGGCTCTGGATAATGGAATCTCTACTGTAATAGTTTTGGATAATGAGAAAATTTAAACGTCAGTCACATATTTCACGTTTAGGAACAAAATTCCAGACACGCATTTCAGGGCACAGGTTCTACATACTACTTCTTCTGAACCTATTTACTTATATTTATTGACTACTAAATGTGTCTTTATATATTGTAAATATTTAATCTAAGCTTTTATAATAAATAAATTTAATTTAACTATAAAATTTCAAATACCTCAACGTGCCGATGGTGGTTAATTGAGATCTTATAATTGGAGTAACTAAATTGGTTTAATACTAATAAATACAGAACCAAGATGAAACATTGAATGATGAAGTTCTCTAGACTGGAATTGATTTGTTTACAAATCTTTGTTTTAAAATCTGTTCGTTCTGTAAAACCCGACATGAAAACGGTTATTTATATATAATTGTACATAACTAATTATATATAACGGCCTTTTAATCGTTCCCAAAGGTTCTTACAGACGGAATCTTATGAAATTTAGAAATACTAATTGGATTTCATCAAATTAGATTTAATTATGGACTGTAGTAAATTAAATCAAAATTCGTTATGAAATATAAACAAACTAATTTCATTCAAATGCTAAGTAAATAAAAGCGTTGAACATATATATGTACCTACATTGGTACAATACGATACAATGTTTATTCTTAAAAGATTCATACGAAGATTTTACTAAAATATACTTGAATCGAAATTATGAATATCTCAAGCCACCTACGGGAATAATTTTAGTATTTTTTTACAGGTGCATACATTCTTATCCAGATCAACTCAACGAAGCAAGTGTTACAAGAAAAGAAACAAAATTTGTTATTGTGAGTATCGCAACAATACGCATATTGAGGCTGTTTTATTACAACTTTTCCCGTACACTTTACATCATCCATGTAATCAAATTAATACGCTTGTTAGATTTTAAACAAGATTCCACAAATTCCTGACGGTAATGAAATAATTTTAGCAATACTTGATGTTTTTGATTTATTAACGGGCTCGTACGTCATATATTTTTATACCGCTAACGAGTACAACAAACAGTACACTTGTAGAAAGATTTGTGGATGCCGTAAATAAAGTGTTGAATTGTAATCGGTGTGTCTAGCAAATTAAGAAGCCATACATAAAAATGGTAAGAAAATACGTCGAAATGACTATTATATAAATGATTGACAGCCACAACTACGTCAGTTGGATTCCGAGGACGTACAGAAGAGATTTCGAGGATTCTCACAATGGAGTTCGTGGACCATTTGCTCCAAAAGATGTATCACGGTAAGACGAAGGTCAGTACATACTCTTGGACGTATTGCACTGTATATGTTTAGAATGAGCAGCAAGAATACCATTGTATTCTTTATAGAAATACTAACACATTGATTATTTTTTTGGGAAATACTTAAATATTCCCTACTTTTTAATTTAATTTGCTACATACCGAAAACCATTGAATCGTTCGAATTTCATTAGCAGCTATAAATTAAATTGATGGATTACAAAGATCTTGCTCAAATATGTAACAGTTATTTCTGTTTTATGTATATGTTTAGGCTAATTGGTCTACGACAGATCTTTGGTAAAAGCTAATGGACAATTTATCGCCTTGTATTGCATGTGAGAAGTTTATGTTTTACGTGACGAATACTGCTAGGTGACGTAATACACATATAACTAATGGGAATTGTCAACAACATTTATAATATGTTTACTGATAGAAGATTTTTATGGGCTCGGCCAATTATTTCAACAAAGTTAATAATAGTTCTCTGTATTCTGAAGGTATTAACATAAGGATTTTTACTATTGTAAAAGAAAACACATATTTATTCTATGAGGCAAATTATAAAATTCAGTAATAAATAATTTTTTGAACATAGTTTAGCAACGTGGCAGTGATTTGCTAAAGATAATTTCTTGAAATGAAAGGTAACTTTTGCTTATTCAAAGGTGAATTAATTTTCAGATTCCGATAGCGTTTAATCAATTTATGTTTGATTCTGGTGAATTCAAGAGAAATACTGAAAGAATGTTCGTGTTGCATTAAGGTTCTCAGAAATTTCAAATTACAGAGAATTTAGTAGGTATGTTAGCATCGAACGCCTATACAAAATACGTTTTGTTTATACATTTTTTTAGGCGACAAATGTTTTGTGAATAATAAATTAATGTTAGTTGTTACTGGCATCGGTAGTTTTTTTATTCTATACTATAATTACAAGATGAATGATTCTTTGTTTTGAACGTGCTAATGTAAGGAAGTACTATTCTGATTTCAAAAGTTCTTTCACCAGTAGATAGCCTGTTTATCGGAGAAGGCAATAGGCTATGTCATCATGCTACAAGAAAAGAAGCGAAGAATCAATAAAAATTGTTTTAAAAAAAGGGGAAAAAAATATTTTGCAAGTTTCCATTGCGGGTGGTGCATAAATGAAATGTAGTTCCAATATTACCTCGAACTCGAAAATGTAAGTAACTAAAGAAATAACGGTTAATTATTCAATTTAAGGGTCGGTGGAGCAATCGCCACTCCTGTCTATTTTCCGCAAACCGTTTGACCTCTTGATAGGCCACGACTCCTACTTTTGCCTTTACTTGTTGTATGTACGCCAATCTAGGTCTTCCGCGTTTTCTTCTACCTTCTATCTTTCCTTCTAAAATGGTTTTAAAAAGGTTGTCGTGTCTTATCAAATGGCCAACCATTTTGCCTCTTGTGTTGTCAACAGTATTCAGAAGTTTCCTTTCTTCGTCAACCATTAGTAGGACTTCCTCGTTGGATTTTTTCTCTGTCCAACTGATGTTCATCATCCGCCTCCAGCATCACATTTTAAATGCTGCCAACTTATCTCTGTTTCTTTGAGTCAGAGTTACGGTTAATTATAAATATCGCATTTTAGCAGACTCATGAATAGTAAAAACGGCAAACGTTATAGTAGTTCTCCTGTTTAATGAAAAGGATATTGGCCACACCTAATTAAACAACTACTGTGCCACTAATGGCGTGGTTCAAGTTGCCACTTCATCGCTTCTATTTTATGTTGCGAGTCCTTTTCCACATAGTACAACACTTTGTATAATTCACTAAAAAAAACTTAGTTTGGGTGTTCTTTGTGTGCTTTTAGTAAATATTTATAAAGTAGCTTGTGACATAAGATTTGTTCCTAGTCATTTCATTCATCATCATCATCATCAACAGTTCTTTATATTCTACTGCTGGACTTGAGTCTCTCCTGCGAAAAGGGGTTTTGACTTATGGATGGCCACGCGGTCTAGATGGATTTCTGTGTAGTATGGTACAATTGGTACAAACAAAAATAATGATAACCTCCACACATTTCTCATACAAATATTTTTTGTTACCGACTTTCATAATCTACGAGTTCTTATTAATCGTATCTTACGAGTATAACAGCTTCGCAAGAGAGAATAAAACTCAAATACACTAATCAATATAAGTTTTGCTCCGGATGGCTCAAGTTAAAGAAAAGAACTACCGAGAACAAAAATACGAGCTCAAAGTTTCAGTTATTAGCAGAGCCTGAGAAACTTTTAGTTTTGAGTTACCTCATCAAGTTAGTATAATTTTGAATCTCTTACTGAGTGTACTGGGCATGAGTGATTTTAATTCGAAGTTTTTTATTTCGAGATTTCAAAAATATAATTTTTTCTCTTTCTAAATATTTAGTACTTTCATGAGAATTAGCGCTGAGTATATTTGAAAATGTAAGTTAAAGCGTTACATTTCTCTTTCTTTCTAAAATTTAAAAGCACAATCAACGATTATATTGTGTAAAAGTATTTAAAGATTTCATTCATATAAAATGCTCTCCTTACCAGTCTCTCTGTTTGAATGTCCAATCCAATCCCATCCAATCTCCATTTGTCATTGAAGCCAGTACCGAGGCGACCGTTGAAAAGCGCGACAAAATACTGTGGGTAATAGTAATTTTTAGGTAAATAAATATATCAGTAATACTTCGTAGTTCGTAGTACTGATATATTTATTTACCTAAATACTTTCAATTACCTGTTGATGTTAAATCTATTATTATCTACATAACTCATTTTTATGCACACAAAGAACACCCAGGCTCAGGACAACAATGTCTAAAACACACAAAATATTGTCCCATGTGGGTTTTGAACCCACTGCTAAGCGCAGTAGAAAGCGGCGTGGTTACCACTTAAACCACTAGACCAACCGTGCAATCAAACTCAGTTTCGTTAGAGCGGTGTTGGGAAACTGCAATAATTTAATCTCATGGCTACTGCTACTAAGCCTGTCGATTCCTTGGGGGGCTATTTTCTATTATAGGTATGTAGTTAAGTGAACATTAAAGTCTTTTGATGCTATGTAGTAAATCCTCGTTCCAATATAGGCGCAGAGAAAGAAATATTACGGTACGAGAATTCAACCCACATCTAAACTTGAAATCTATTGAGTTTGTCTAGAATTTAGAAATAAAAGTTTCGTTTTGTTTTTTGGTACATATATTTCTGCAGTTTTCCATCAAAAATGAGTACGTGTAGTTATTTTTTTAAATTTATACCTTTATACTTTTTGTGAAGCGAATATCTCGTAAAAGTATTAGGAATCAGATTTTTCTTCGGGTAGTTTTCCTGGTCAGTTTTTTAATAAGCCACGTAATATTATGAAGTATCCGTAAATTTATCAGTTCCATCCAATTAGTTTCTTACGCATGGAACTTCTGTATTTTTCCATCATTAAAAGTAAATTATTTAATTATTACATAGCAAAATCTTCCATGGTAAATAAATACTAGAGCATTTTTTATGAGCGTTCCATAACGAGGGTTCCTTATCGATGTAACGTAGAATTCAGTTCAAACCTTAAGTAGTTTTAGGTAAGTCAAAGAAACGTTCAAAAAAACTTTGTCTAAACATACGCTACGTGCTAAGAATAATCCATTTCACTCACAATGATTTGAATCTGCTTCACAAAGGTAACTTTTCCAACTTTCAAATTATACAGTTACAATCCTTTCTCCCTGTAATCAAAATGCATTTAACTTTTCTTGTAATATCTAAGTAGGTACTATTATTATTTCCAAAGATATAAATGCTGAAAATGCCAACTGCCTCGTTGGTCTAGTGGTTAGCGTATGCGACTGCTAATCAAGAGGTCTCGGGTTCAAATCCCGGGTCGGGCCAAAAAGTGTTTTTGGGATTTTCTTAGGAATTTCCTAATAGCTGCCCGGAGTTTGGAAGTTTGGCGGTGATTCACGCCCGTGCCTCGGAGAGCACGTAAAGCCGCGTTATTTTATTGGCGTGCCTATGGCAGGATATTCAACATCTCGCTAAGACCAATAGAAGTTGAGCATAATTGAAAAGAGACTTTCTTTATAAAATAGTTTTAATTGTTCGAATAATGATTGGATAAAGAATTCGGTACCTAATGCACAATGCTAGCTTATTTCAACTCCGTTACGGTCAATGCATTTACAATATAAGATAGTCAGGCAGTCAATATGAAAAGAATCATCATCAATAGGCTGGTTCGCCCGAAGCAGTACTACTCTCAAACAAATGCAGCTCATAATGACAGTATTCGTGCTCTCGTAATTCGTTATTGAGTGTGCGACCGGTGGCCCAATCATGCACAAGCATCTCACTAGTCTGCCATAGAGTAGACCACCATGCAGCATTGTCTACACTTGCAGCAATGAGGTTGGTGCCTCTATTCCTAGATTCTACTCATGCTTTCATCAGGCAGAGTACAGTTACTTTGGTAGGCTGAGATTTATCTATCATAATTCAAATGGCAACTCGTTGTTACGACTGCGATTGTGTTATTTCTCTTCTTATAGAATATGGACAAACTCAATAATCATAATTGTAATGAGCTTTCTCAAGTTCTCTATTAAGAGAACTATTTACCATGCCCGTCATTTTAAAGTTCTTTATTATCATCATCATCAATAGCCTTGAACAGTCCTTTAACATACTTATGATTCTATTCTGCTAACTTTATACAAAGTAACGTGCCACTAACCAGTAACGTTACAAAAAAACTGTTCAAGCTTTTTGGGAAGATAATATTGTAACCAATTGTTTGAGAAAATAAAAACTTATTATTATATATACTTCGTCATAAGTATATATAATAATAAGTTTTTATTTTCTGTCATGATATTTCATCTACAGGGTTGGTATTTTTGCAGATGTGATGTCATTGCATTGTTAAGTTTTCTATGATTAAATTTTATTCATGGCAAAAATTAAGGTTTCAAATTAAAATAGACGTTCCTAGAATAATGATGAGTTATTAACATTTCACAATGAATTGATTATTTTCACAGACATTGTTTAAAACGGGCCTTATGTGGTCGTCAAATAGTGAGGCAGTCAGCCTACTGCTACATGGAGGGCAGCTACTGCCACCAATGGATTCGCAACAAAATGCAGCGGCGCAAGGATCCAGGTGAACTTGCACATAGGTACTACGCTAACAGTATTTATTATACTAACAGTTTTGTACTATACTTAGTAAATCAATTTTTATAATTTCCTTCACAACACCGACTTTTTTAAATTTTTATATATTCAAATTAATGATAACGCTTGAAAAATTTCCGTTGAATTAGAATTAATAAACGTATTCAGTAGTTACAGAAGCTTATAGTGTGTTTTATATAATTATGTTAAAATCAATTATTAAAACTATTTTCTTAGTACTAAAGTTTTCTCTATATTCATTGAACTGTATAGTTGTATCTATTTATTAAATAATCAACACTAACAAATGCTTACAAAGCAATGCTTGCATAAAAGTTATTTTGTTGAAATTTACGAGCTCATAAAAATATTAAATATGAGAGCGACAAATGTTGCTGATATACGATTATGTACATTTTTATTGTGTGTAAAAAACTCGTGATAAACGATTACCCGAAGGTTACATAAATCTTGCTGCTGTGTATTATTTACACTTTATACAACAGTCTGTGCGTAGCGAAGTAACCTAAAACTTTAAGAGAGATTACGCACTACGACCGATCAAATCCGATTCAATACGAATTCTTGAAACATCTATACAAATAAATAAAATGGAGTGTATGTATGTAATATCAAAAGAACAGAACTAAATGTATATAAACGTATATACGGTACTGACATTCTAGTTTCAATTTTTGTCTGTTTGTCTATTTGTTCCGGGTAATATCTGGAACGGATGGCCCGATTTTGACGTCACTTTCACTTTCAAGACTAGAACACCGTGGGACTCAGCTAGTAGATAATATAATAAGACAATAGAGATAATAATGATAATTCTCATTATATAATAAGATATTAGAATCGGCATAGACATTTTACATTGTTGCCGGAATGATTCAGTGGCGAACATTACTCGCTTATGCCACTTCTAGCGTCTTTTCCTAACGATTTCTGTATTTCCCGGATTCGGATCGGGTGTAGTGCGTAATCGCATTAAGGGGTATTTTGCTACTTCATGATTTATGTTTGTTTTACAGTTATGTTAACAAGTTAATAATAGCTGTTATGAAATATTACATCGTTAGCTCTGTCTTGTCGATTTTCATTACGTATGAAGTGCGTAAACTACTTACTCGTAATAACACTTTCTTTAAAAGTCTGTGAAGTTATGTGTTGAGCGATAAGAACCTGGTCTTGACTTGAAAGTACTTAAATATGTAAAAGATTTCTCCACTAACTGTATTCTCAGATGTTTTCTGTGTAAGAAATAATGATAAATACAACGGTTATAGGCCACGCCTTCAAGATGCATGCAAAAGATCCGACGTGTAGAATAACTTTATTATTTTATTTTATTACATAAAAGTTATGGTACAAGTGAAATCATTGCAAAAAGAGACCTCCAATATTGTCAAAGAGTAATTAATTAGTTAGAAACGCACATTAATTGTTCGTTATACTCTATTTAATAATTTATTTTTGTAGCAATAAATGATCACATTGTACATATCACAAGGTACATTTGTATGTAATACTATCGTATGTAGAATGATGTCATAATTTCTGGTCAACCTGATTATAAATTTAGGAAGGATTTTATTGCTGTAATTTTGATTTATTATCGTAAAATTTACGAGTATGATTATTAAATTCTATTATTAACACTTTGAGGTTGAATACAAAGACAGTTCTTTGAAATGCTTCGACTAATTGGGCAACAACAATTTTTATTCATTTTTGTATAGATTCTTCTGTTAACTTTTTTTTCTTTAATTACGCTCGTAAATTATGGAGTGCTGTTAATTAACTTTATACAGAAGGCAAAAACAAATAGTTTTTTTGTTTTCATAGTCTGTTAGCGATACCTAACCTATAACGACATCATTCGTACTGTAGTCTTTCGTTGGTGTCAGCCCGGAGGTCCAAACATGTCACAAAGCCGCTATGGGTCACCATGCTGCATTGTTTGCACTCACAATGAGAATGGTGGCCCCTACTCCTGGATTCTACTCATGCTTTCCATCAGAGAAGAGTAATCTAGGTCATGAATATATAACACGGCTCGTTAATGTCGGTAAACATGACAGTTGCGTTATGATGATCTTCTAGCCATTTTATACTGTTAGACATAAATTTTCACGACCAAGTGTTAAGAAATCACTCACAGTCTATTCATAAATTATGTAGCGTTTGCGAAATTTTATAAAATACCAAAAGTTATGCAGACCATAAACCTAAATGTATCTATTTGCGTATGCTAATTTTGTTAAAAATAGTAACGATTAGGTTATGTAAGTATGGATAAATCATATTGTCTAAAATAGACTATACAAATTTAACCTTCATACTATTTGAATACATACTACGAAGTTTTTGGTATCGTACTGAAGAGAAACATTTACAAAAGATAGATATATTACAGAAACAGTGAATGTTAGGAAGATCTTATCATTAGAAAATATATTTGTCCAAAGAGTATGGTCACAGTCACCTCAGGATCCATAATTCCTGATCTTAGAACAGTTATTGGGAAATGTTAGGGCAACGAAACAAAGTAGTTCACTCGCTTAAATTCTACTGTCCAACAGAATTTACAAGATTAGTTATCTATAGCTAGGTTACAACTATAGCTATAGATAAGTGATACAACTATAGCTAGGTACGTATACAGGAACGCGCGATGGTTCAATATCAACCGTTCTAGCCGACAGCTACACCTGGAGTGTCCTGTCCTCCGTTCGGCCGTTAAATAGTTGGTTCCATCCAATGCCGTCAGATGGCGATGCGTTCTGTGTTGCCAGTTGATTAAGACATATTTATTTTATACCTTTTTTACACATTCGCAGATACTGTAAATAAGTCAAAATTATGTTCATTAGTTACTTCTTTAAATAAAAATAAAGTTATGCTTTATATTTTAAAATAGTTGCTGCCCGCGGTGTTACCCGCATTTGTTGTTGTACCTTTAAAACAATAGCCACGGGAACCCTCGGGGCTTAACAAATTTGTAAGAAAATTAGCCTAAGTTACATCTTATCATCATCTCGTCACAATCGGTTCAGTCGTTCCAGAGATAAGAATAATAAAAACAGATAGACAGATAGACACACAAACACACAGAAAGACAGACAAAGAGACCAAAAATTCGTAAAATAATTTTGTATATCTTAAGTATACTTTCATATGTATTTAGTAAAAAGCAGTTGATCTGAAATTTCAAACAGACAACTCGATTAACGTTATTTGTATGTATATGTGTGTCTAGATATAATATTCAAGAGTCTTCTTCAGAAAATGAGAGCAACATTAGGTCTTAATTTACTAAACTACGACAGTTCACCCTGTATAACTGTACGTTTTTGCACAGAATACACATTAGTGGAGTCAAATCCAATGCCACCGCCTGCGCCAGCAATACATCCAGAAGATTCAAGATCCTCACCGCCTGCTCCTGCTTGCGGTAGACTAGGTCGTTACCGGGGTTCACCGTCTGCAAGGATGAGACAGCGCATGCGCGACATGGTTCGAATCATAGGTGGACGGCCTGCCCCGCCTGGGAAATGGCCCTGGCAGGTCGCAGTACTTAACCGTTACAAGGTAAATAAATAAATAAATATTTCAGACTTTCGATACACAACGCCATCTAATCCCAAACTATGCAGAGTTGGTACTATGGGTATCACAGAAAACATCCAAACTCTAAAACCAGTTGAAGATCATACCAACGTTAGGTCTGACTCGTGCATCAAACTCTAGACCCTCAAGCACAGCAGTCGCATGCATTATGCATTACCGCCACGCCACCGAAGCAGTCAAATGTATGTTTTTTTCTTTTTATTGTGTTTACGCAGTAAGATACCGCTTTCGACATTAATACTGAATCTTATATTTCACTAAGCTGTTCAGCTACAATACATGTGATTCTGTATTTACTAACAGCATTCTAAAGCCATATGTAATACTTTTATTTTTAAATCAAACATGTAAAATAAATTATCGAGGTAAAGGTTATCCTATTTCCTTCTTCAAGAATGGATATACTTTATGTCCATACCAAATTTCATTGAAATTCGTGCAGAGGCTTAACCGCAACAGCGTAAACTTTCAAATTCATAATATTTGTATGGATTTCCTATATCTCCTACAACATGTTTAGCAATCTCTAGTTAATCAAAGGATTTTTCACTACCCAATGTCTATTAATTTATTTTATTATGATCTGCTTTCTGTGTTCTCACATGTTACAATGAGATTGATATAATGAGTTCAACTAGAAGTTCAGAACTGTCAAATATATACAGTAGTAAAACAATTTACCTACTGTTTTTGAATTTGTCTTTGTGTAGCTTGATATAATGTTTGACTATAATATAGCGTTTAGGCGGCAAGTATTTCAAAATTACATTTTGATTCCCAAGGATTTACTCATAACCGTAATATAATGATAATACATATTTGAACAACCTGTGTACACCTTTCAAGCATATCTCGTAACATTTCAGTTTAAGGAAGATATTTCCCGTTGAAGCAAGCTATCTTTTATAGTGATGTCAGTATCACAATAAAATATTATTATTTCTTTGAAGCAGAACGTTTTCTCCATCTAGCTTGCCCTAGTGCTTCTATAAACAATTAAATTTTAGTTTTAGATGCCAGTAATGATCTAGCAAGTAAGCCCAGTTATCAAACCATAATTCATCCTTCTAGTGTTTTCTTTAACTAGGTTTGGGTTGACTTTTGGTATACTAAAATATAACTCATCTTCGATTTTTTATAGAGCATCAGACTTCCGCAACCCGAATACTACTTACTACTTCTATAGATCAATTGTAGTCGATCTTATTAGACCTTCAACTATCTATAACAATTACTACTGGTGGCAATTATTGTATATTTATTGACTGAGATACCACGAGTTATTGTGTAACAAGAATATTGTGAACAATGTTATTCAGCTATTTCCCAGCTATTGAAATTAACGATGTAATACGTTTTAAATATAATAATTTTAGAAACTGAGAGACTAAATTGATAGCGATAGTAATACACACAAATTCTATTACACCAAGAAGGCAAGCCTAACTGTATTAGTTATCTTTGTAATAAATTTAGTATTATACTCTATTATATATAACAGAAAAGTTTCAAATGTTAAAATTGATATTGGAGAAATAAATAGCCACTATTTACATTTCGTTAAACATCTATGTAGAAACTAGGCTGTGTAATCTAAGAGAGAAAATCTCTAAACGTTTTCTTGTATTTACAAATCGATTTTAGTTAAACTGATTTGTGTACTAGACATTTAGAATATTCTAGAATAGATAGATATTGGCGATTTTTCTGTTATTTACATCACCAAACTAAAATTCACGGCCAATTAAATTATTATGAATTTTAGTTTCGTGATGTTAACAATAGGATCAGCGCCATCACAGTCTTAAAATAAATATAGCTAATTCTCTCACTATGAAAGCCTACAATTACTATGAAGTTAATAAATAATACAACTTATTTATTGACAAAGAGTGTCCATGGAGTTTCTTGTCTGTTCTTCTCCATAGGATCTACGAATTGGAACAAACACTTACCTTCACGACTGACTACTTGACGTTTCAAAAGTGCCGTTGTATTGGTGTATTTGAAATAAAAATGGTTTGATTTGATTTTAAAATGAGTTTTGGCGTGGTTTTCACTTAAATCAATCTATTGCCATTCACTGTTGACCGAAGGTCTTCCCCCAGGAGCACCAACCATTTCGATTTTGAGCAGTCCACATCCAACCGTTGACAGCCTTCTTTAAATCGTCGATCCATCATGTCTAATCGTGGTCCCCACTCTAGCACATTTCGTCTGGAGACATAAACGGTAAAGGTGGAAGTGGCCACTTCAACGTACTGCTTACTTTTTAGACTAGATGTACTGTTTCAGGTTCTGATTTACTAAATGTCATTACCAGTACGCAATATATAGCAACAGAAGTCAACAAACCGGAGGGGAGTCGTTATAGCGTCTTTTTGCAACAAAACAGTCTGTCATTCCACGTTTAAATTTTTTTTAGACGTACACATTTTAGACTCATATACAAAATTAATTGCCTGTCACTACGAACTTACTTATAACAGTTGAAACCAAACATTTAGAACAACGAAAAATGTACACTTAGATTGACACACGATAAATGAAAACAAGGAGAAATAAATGCCTCTTATTACTTAATTGTTTGGATTCAATGTGATGTGTAAGTATTAAAGTATTGGAAGGTAGCAGCGCCCCGCTAATTTCCTCACGAATACCGACCTGACCGGGGTAGTAGCCCTCACATAGAAAACTGACCTAAATATTCGTGCTGTCGTATTTCGTTGGCGAGTGTGAGACAAGAGGTCCAATCATGACATACGATTATCTCTTATATAACTAGGCCGCCGCCATGGTTTGGGTCACTAGTCACTATACTGCATTGTTTGCACTAACACTAAGGATGGTGACCCCTACTCATGGGTTCTACTCGTGCTTTCCATCAGGCAGAGTAGTCACTTTGATAGGTTTAAATGCATATTATAAAAAGTATATATTTTTCGTATTTAATGTAATCGCCGTACTCTATAAACTCATAAATAATTTTATAATTTATTAGTTTAATATAAACTTTAGCATCTTTCTACGCTATGATCTTTCAAAATGAGAATCCTTAGGCCTAGATTTGTGCTCTAATCTTCATTGTTAGACGAAAAAATATTCTCAAAATACATTCTTTATGTTATGTCATGCATATCGTCATTAGCGAACGTACATGTTCTATTGTCAAAACAATCGTAAATCTAAAATCAATATGCATTAAGTGCAAAACCAAAACAATGGCAATAATTTGACGACTCATTCAATATACGATCGAATGCTTCTATGGATCTAAATAAACTTTAGTTGATATTACTATCGCATAAACTTTGTAACACAGTAATAATTATTTCAACAAATTTTAAAACACATGCTTACATACAAGCGTCATAAACTTCTCCCACATCATCGCTGCCACGTATTGCATGTATTGACACGTTGTATGGCAATGCTAATTCTATTATTTTGATGACGTTTTAATTTATTGATACGCACAGACTTAATATTAGAGCAATATGCCATAAATAAATATACATTTTTACTCCTTTGTAAATCAACATTAAGTATGCTGAAAGTGAAGCTTTGGTTAACACGGTAAATCCATGCCCTTCATTAAGAATCAATGTATCCCCATGGTAAGACTGAGTTCGAATTTACATATTATAATACAAAAATAAATAACATGATTTTTAGGGTTCCGAAGTTTATGACTCTGAACCCTTATAGATTCGTCATGTCCGTCTCTCCGTCCGTCCGTCCTCGACTTACCATCCAAACGGTAAGTGCTAGAAAGATGAAAATTTGCATGAATATGTGTTGTAATTACGTCGACAAAGTGCTACAATAAAATCATGAATAATATTTTTATTTGCGGTACCTCCTCTACACGTAAAGTGGAAATGTTTTTTTTTCTCGCGGCTACCCCATCGTGTGGGGTAACATTAGATAGGTCTTTAAAAAAAAATGAGGTTACTCAGACGATTTTTTGATTTAGGTATCCGTTTGCGAGATATTCCAATTTAAAGGGCATTTATTTGTAAAAAACAGGGCCTCCCCCCCTCTAAAAGCTAAACGGCTGGCTCAAAAAATCTAATCTGGAAAATTTTGAGAGAGTGGTCCATATAATGATCTTTGAAGGAAAACTAGAATGGATTAGATGACTTTATTATTTCAGGAGTTATGGAGGCTTAACTTGTTAAATGTGCTCACTTGGAAAACTTTATACAAAATTAACGCATTAATACGTAAACATAACAATTATTTACTGGATACGATTTTAAATCCACGTGGCCTTGGCCGATTTTTTATTCCTTATACAATCTTGTCAACTAGTAATTGTTAGGTACCTTTAAGTTGTAATTAATATATGTGGTTAAGCGTGTATTGTACAGACATGACATGACATTCTGTTGCTGACAGTGGATTAAGAATACTTGTGCACTTGTGAATATTTTATTATGTTATTATTAAGTTATTATGTTTCCAGTGTGAATATTAAAAGTACCTAATAGTTGATTTTTTGATAACTTAACCTTTGGTTTGCATAATACTAGCTTTTGCCCTCGGCTCCAACCTAGTGTAGGTCCGGCATGTGTTATTATAGAAATTTCATCAAAAGTAGTTTTTTATATTTATTATCTTATATTTTGTTACAGGAAGCTTTCTGTGGTGGCACCTTAGTATCGCTACGATGGGTGGTGACGGCTGCGCATTGCGTTCGGAAGCGTCTATATGTTCGCTTGGGTGAACACGACCTGCTCCTTCGGAACCATGGCGAGTTGGAGATGAAGGTCACGGAGGCAGTCATACATCCCCGCTATGACCCCGACACGGTCGTCAACGATGTCGCTATGCTACGGTATAACTGCGATGTTTTATTACAGATGTATTACGTAACTGGTATTGTGTCGGGGCCTCGTTAATTTTACTCTAAATGGCTGTAAACTGAGGATCAAGCGCTTACTACGCTTTCTTGTAATAATACAATTTATTACTCAATTCTTTACAACTTTTTGTAGAAAGAAAATATTTGTCGCTTTTGTTTAGTGAGCCTTCTAAGGTTTCCTTCCAATAAGTGAAAATGAGAAAATGATATTCAACTAAGTAATTATCACTACATTTGCTATGAGAGCTTTTTCCACGTCTACAGTTGTTTCATATTACAAGGTTGTTCAATGAGGTCTGTATAAGAGAATGCTGACATAGTCAGACTTATGAATACTTTAGGTAAGTTTTACCAATAAATCGGACTACTTCTTTTAAACTTTTACACGTATAGTATGGGCTAACTTGCGATGCTCTTAATGAAAATATCTGCAATTCAGAGGGCTATTTTGAAGTTATGTGCTGATTAAACACGTATCCTTTTTGAAGCACCGACATTAACCCAGACTTAAGTACAACTTCAATAAAATACGTTTTCGTACGTTTATATTTATATATATTTATATACTACAATTATATACGTTATTGGTTTTAGAATTTCCTTGCACACAGGTTTTATGGTTCTTAATGTTTATCTGTAAATATTTGTTTTACTATAAAATGCCAAGTTGAAATATAATTTTATTATTATCAAATCGGGCCTATTACAATTTGAGCATTTTTCTTTTTCTTTTTAACATGGTTTTCAAAGAACTGTTTTGTTCATACAATAAACTATATAAATATTATTTATTTGCAAGTAACACTGTCTGTCTGATATGCTTTCATGGCTAAAACAGTTTAATTTGGAATGGAGATGAACGTGTTCTGGAGTGGTAGTAGGGAAAGGCAACGGTATGATGATGAGATTTAAACCATTGAGGAAGTAGGTTACTCTTTACCGCAATATTTGAAGGACGCGCAGGCAGAGCCGCGTAAAAAAGCTAATTGTAATTAAAAATAGATGCAAAATGATAGATAGACAACATGCTGAGAAGATTTACTCTCAGCATATTGTCTATCTGTCGGTCTCTGCGTACCTTCTTATGCTGGACGCACGTCATTCAATTTTCATTAAATGTTTACGTAGGTGTTATTAAAAAATATTTCTAGTTGTTTTAATCCTCACAAAAAATGGCTGACAGGAGTTGGATGCGAGAAGCCGAAGATTGATCAAAGTGGTGTGCAAGAGGAGAGGTCTAGCAATGCAGTATGCTGATGATTAATAATAGGACTTTATCATGTCAATAGATTTTAACAGACCACTGTTGGAGGTAGGCCTATTTATGAAAGGAGATTTTGGAGTACTATACCAAGCTGTTGTATACGGTTTGTTTTAAGTTTTTTTCTCTTTGTTGTTCTGCATAGTTTACTCATGTAACCGCAGCTTACGATAGCTATGGGGTGAATAGGGATGGTTACACTCTGTATTCTTAATCGGTGTTCTACATTATTCCTTGAAGCCAAATATTTTGTGTTCATTTACATAATTTCTAGAATGATAACTTTCTATAAAATAAACATTGCTATAGCTATTATATAAGATTGAGAACATATATTATATAAAAAAAAAGTTTAGATCTGTGTGACTATAAACATTGTCCCTCGACATTTTTAGATAACAGTTTTAAGTACCTTCAGTTTTATAGGCATCATAATGTTACAAAATTTAGACACAGATAAGCTATTTTGACCATATTAATTTTGCAGGATTTAGATACAAATAAATTATAAAATTTTACGTGTAGAGTGACGAATCGAGATCATGTACTGGAATAAAAAGTGGTTACAATCAAAGAATGTATTCATGGATAAATATTTTCGTATCGTACAGAGCATGAGTTTTAGAAGATATAACATTTTAGTGGGAACCATATAAAAATGATAGGGGAAATTTATCAGAATTCATATTGAAATCTCTCGTTGATTATAATCAATTTATTTCTGCCTCAATTTTTGGGTATGTAATAATTATACATCAGTATGTATATAATTGTTGAATAGTTCCGAATAAGTTGTCTAAATTTATCCATAGATATTATTGAAGAAAAATTTAAAAAAGCGTATATAATTTTATCTAATTTTGAACTTATAGCGTACAATTTTAATAACAATAAGTAATGAATTTATTTCCTGAAATTATAGGCAATTTGTTAACTTTGGAATAATTTTCATGTATATATAATAATGTCATTATACTATAACATACGCATAAATATTCAACCCTCTAGGCGAGAGTTAGCCGTCATTTCGTTTAGTCACGAAAACCATGTCTGATTTTGTATTCATTGTATGCGGTCCTTTGAGTATTTTCATTAGTTGTTGTTTTGAGCTATTCGTCGGCTTATTAGAGAAACAATGTAGATTGCGCATTATTATTTCTTCTTAGCGTTTTCTCTACGAAATGTGTATTTTTAAAGAACGTTTAGAAAATAATATCGTAAGATTATCGGAAAATTATCTATACTAGTAAAAAATAATATCATTATCATTTCGAAAATAATCGATTAAAACTGAAGAGTTCAATTGTTTGTTTGAACGCGATATTCTGGGGAAGTATTAATCAGTTTTATAAATTATTTCAGTGTTAGATATACACCTTTCTACACCTTTAACCTTATTCACACCTTTTAGTCTCATCACGATCAGACTAAAAACTAAAAGGTGTGAAGTAACGATACAAATTGGTAAAAAATATTCCTTCTGAGAGCTTCCCTTGCGATAGTTTCACAAAAACAATGTTTGAGAGAATTGTTCCTCTTTCAAAGTCTTTTACGGTTTGCTCATTATAACCATTTTTTTACACACATACACGCCACGGTCAATAAGGAGACGAGGTTGGCTGGGTCAACTAGTAAGTTTTAAAGTACAAGTAAGAAATAGTGAAGGAAAAAATCTATGCCGTACCCGTAACAACTTTACTCGTACTTGAGTTCTGTGCTCAACGTTAAACTGTTTGATTTATACTTAATAGACTTTAAATAGACTTAGTTTTCGAATAAGAGCAATTTTTTAGCTGATTTTAAGTGAAGTACATATATTTAATAATATTCACTGAATTTTAGTACTGTTTTTAAACCTACTCATGTTTCTTACTGTATACGGGACTTGTAAAAAACATGAGTCACATACTCATGTTTTTTCACAAAAGTCGCGAAAGTCTAAAAACAGTGTATATAAACCATTTGCTTTGCGTAATTTGTATTTCTGGATGTTTTTTTAATAACTGTTTTTGGATCCCTACTACTTCAGGCATACGGTGTGTTTAGTGAGAGTGGGGTGATTAGGGGTGACGGCATGAGGGAACCGGTCATTTACATAAAAAGAAAACACACGAATTAAATAAAAAATCGAGTACCTAAACGCATCATATTTTTACATCGCCTGAATTTTGACTGGTAGAGAATGCCGTAAGTTTAAATAAAAAACTAAATAAATAAGAGGAAGTTGTTAATATGGTAAGAAAACTAACAGTATTTGTACAAATATAATTTTAACTTGTTTAAAAGGCAATGAGCGCTATTCTAATTTTTAAATGTTCTAAAAAAATTTTCAAATATTAAATGAACCATCACCTGTATAGTAAGTATTTTTCATTGCTATGTTAAACGATTATTTCCTGTCCAAATGCAATAAAATTAACGACTCGGTGAGAAAAACAATGTACTATTATCATGCAGAGTCTAATTTCCATTAAACAATCGCAGGTGCAACTGTTTGAATAGTGCGTATATAACAGTGAAATCTTTAAAAAAATACACTTTTATCTAACTCAAGCTGAAAAACACGCCTCTCCGCGTCTCTAAAAAGGAATAAATTTTCCCTTTATTTATAATTTTCCGATAGTAACACTTAACATTATTTATTTTTATTTAACCATTCTTGATCATAGTGGCTTAAAAACTTGATGTTTCATAGCCTCTATCGGGGGATGGTCTTTACAAATATTAAAATATTTCTCAAATTCTAACCTTAGTTTCTAAGATTGGTAAGTAAAAGATAAAGAAACAAATAATCTAGTAACTTTAAGATTATCCAGTATATATCATAACTGTAAATATCCAGAATTATCAAACTGTTTGTTAATACATTAGTAAATCTTGTAAATTTCTCAAATAAGTATGCCTACATGAGCAAAACATTCAAAAATAAATAAAATACAACAGTTCAAAGTATTAATAAAATTTATTACAGAAATTTGATTATCAGAACCGACTTTATTCTAGTAATTTATAACACAAACTATTTATATATATACATACTTTGTTTGTAACGAGAAGACTGGTGATCGGCCATGTCTATTAAAGATTCAAATTCAAGTCATAAGTTTAAAGCAAGCTTTTTATTTACAGCTTATTTACATCACAAAGGTACATTTGCTTTGTGCCTTTCGTTTTTAATTCAGTTCTATGATCTACAACAAAGTTAACGTTCAACAAAAGAAAATGTTTTTATTATTAAAACAATTTTAAATTAAATTTAAGTTTTGGCAACTGTAGGGTTACGTTTTTCATATTAAATTCCTTGAATCCTTAAAATTCAAAGTAGGTATCTTCATTTTAAACATTCTTATATAGGTCCGTAACGAAATATGACGCATTATACGGGTATCCGTTACAGCAGACCTAGCCATATCCGAGCAAAGTCCAGTTCACGTTATTTGCCTTTTATTCTGCAAAAGGTACATTTGCAATATTTATACGATTTTTTTATGTTATTATTTATATTATATGTTACGTTTATATTATTTTCTAAAGTTAAGGTCTTATTACCCGTTTATGGCATCTCCATTCTCAGTTGTGTGCGATAAATTTTACTTACACAAGAAATTAAATTTTCATACGTTTACTTACATCATTATTCTATAATGATATAAGCCACTGAAAATACGAAAGCATAGAGTGTACTCTGATTACATTATCTGTTCCAATTTCTTATCAAATTACTCGTAACGCTTGAAAGAGCCATTTAATAATGCAAGGTTCGAAATCCGAATACAAATTGATTGAAAGCCCCTTTCTTCACATGAAAAACAGGTTTCGCATTCTTGATTGCTGACATTTTCAACTTTTGTGTTACCTGGCTAAACAAGAATTCCAAATTGCAAAGATTAAAGAATCGATTAAGGGTCTCAAAGCATAATTCTATTTCAGGAGTGAGTTATTTGCCTTTTATTCTGCAAAAGGTACATTTGCAATATTTATATGATTTTTTTATGTTATTATTTATATTATATGTTACGTTTATATTATTTTCTAAAGTTAAGGTCTTATTACCCGTTTATGGCATCTCCATTCTCAGTTGTGTGCGATAAATTTTACTTACACAAGAAATTAAATTTTCATACGTTTACTTACATCATTATTCTATAATGATATAAGCCACTGAAAATACGAAAGCATAGAGTGTACTCTGAGTACATTATCTGTTCCAATTTCTTATCAAATTACTCGTAACGCTTGAAAGAGCCATTTAATAATGCAAGGTTCGAAATCCGAATACAAATTGATTGAAAGCCCCTTTCTTCACATGAAAAACAGGTTTCGCATTCTTGATTGCTGACATTTTCAACTTTTGTGTTACCTGGCTAAACAAGAATTCCAAATTGCAAAGATTGAAGAATCGATTAAGGGTCTCAAAGCATAATTCTATTTCAGGAGTGAGGATAAGAACGCCGCGTTAAAGAGGCAATAAGACGTCAAAGGGTCTTCTTGTAGGTCTCATGTCCCTCCAATACAAAGAGAGGATCCTCCGACCAGGCGAGATGATTATACCTGGCGGGGCATGGTCCAACGGTTGATTTTGGAATGTTGTATGATAATCGATGCGAGAATTACAAGTTACTAACTAGGGCACTAACTTCCATTTTCTCAGCATATTTTCTCTTTGCTTCTATCTAATTTACTAATAGTCTTTGCAGGGTGACCTCTGAAACAAAAAATCAAGGATTGAGGCATTCCACCTGGATATTCGCACTTAAATCATAGATAATCGATCCATTATATGGTTTTTCAATGTATGTTCATACAAATATACAGACTTGTTTCAGTTTGGGATTCACACAAAACCTTAGTTATCACCAAGTTATAAAAATTATTAGAAGGAAACAAAGGGCTGGTGTTGAAATCATTATTCTTAGTTAAAAAATGTATTGAATTAAGTCATGAGTGAATTTATGCTTAGATGCTGGTATTTTGAGTTAAACTGAATTTATATCTTTGTAATACATATTTTATTTTTAATAGTAATAGAAGTTATGATGAATGACTAAATAATTTTGATTGTTTATTCTTAATTTAATCTAAAATTTGATTGGACTATTTAACCTCTATAATATATGTAACTATAATATTTCTTTTTAGGCGATTTCATGAATGAGGGGTTCTCAATTGGTCGGATTATTTTCTTATGTATGTTCAGCGATATTTCCGTCGTTGACGAACTGATTGGAGTATGAAGTATGAGTAGAATCCAGGAGTAGGGATCACCATGCTTATTGTGAGGGTAGGCAATGTAGCATGTTGAACCTTACCATGGCAGCCCGGTTAGATTATTCTGCATCATTCTCCCGGCATTCGAAGGGCGGGAGAATGATGCAGAATGATTGGGCCTCCGGTCTCACACTCACCAACGAAATACGACAGCAAGAATGCTGTCATTATTAGGATGGTCTTCTGTGTGAGGGTAGTACTGGCCGGGTCGAGCCGGCCCATTCGTGCTGAAATCAGCGTGGCTCTACTACCTACAGTTACTCGTTTATATAATCAAATAACTATTTAAAATAAAAACCAACTGATTTAAAGCAATAAAATGAAAAGAGAAAAACAAGTAACACAATATCTATATAAAAGATCGATTAATGCATTGGTTTGTAAGCATACTGAACACTTTAAGGCAAGTTGTTCATATTTATCTGTGAAAGTATGGAATGTGTTGGAATTTAAAAAGTCCGATTTTACTACCACATTTGTTTCAAATTCATCGACACCTCTATATCACCACCATATCACAATTCGTAAAGTCGCTTGGGCTGTAAGGCGTGCCAGAGAAATAAACACACATACATTGCGCCAAAATCATTACCCTCATTATAATCCGGAAAAAATACTTCAAATCACTTTTTTTACAGAAAATAAATCTATTTAATAAAGGTATAATTACCACGTTAATAACCGTAATTCCGCATTATGTTAATGCCGTTTAAAGCCTCACCCATTATTTCCTTGCTGTGTTTTACTTACCATTTTATGAATTAAACATTTATAACTAGCTGATGCCCGCGGTTCCACTCGCGTTCAAGGTATGTGAAAAATAGATATTGCCCGATTCTCAGACCTACCCGATATGCATACAACATTTCATACAAATCGGTCAAGCCGTTTCGGAGGAGTATGGTAACTAATGGTCCGTGTGGTGACGGATTAAGAATACAAAGTGTCACCACCCCTATTCATTCCATGGGTGTCGTAAGAGGCGACTAAAGGAACAAAATAAGCAGCTAACATCACTGCCAAGAGAAGGAAAACTTGAAACGAACCCTTTACCAACCCGTCTGGCCAGCGTGGTATAGTAGGCGAAAACCTCCTTTTAAAGGAGAGGCGTATGTCCAGCAGTGGACTGTTAAAGGTTGAATAAGATAACTAACATTGTGACACGAGAATTCTTACTAATATTATAAACGCGAAAGTTTGTGCGTATGTATGTATGTTTGTTCCTTTTTCACACAAAAACTGTCTAACGCATTTGGATGAAACTTTACAGTAACATAACTTATATATCTGAATAACACATAGGCTACTTTTTACTGCAATAATCGAGATACACGCGGACGGATAGTTCTATATAATTAAAAGATAATTCGTATGAATTATACCCAATCATAAAAAGCTGACCTAGAACAAAGGTACCACCTACACAAATACAAACAATATACGTGCAATATGAAAATACATGCTCAAAGTAGTAGAACAATCGGCCAAGTGCGTATCAGGCCACGCATAGAATAGGGTTCCGTAGTCACCCATAGTGATAGGTAGATTTTGAATCGTATCCAATAGATTGTCCTTTATTTTTGTACGAAGTTATCCAAGTGCGTGCATTTTACAAGTTAGGCAACTTCTGAAATAAAAAGCTATCTTAACTGCTATAGTTTTCCTTTAAAGTTCAGTTTATGGAAAACTATCATAATTTTTTTCAGATTTTTTGAACCAGCCGTTTGGCTTTTATAGGGAGGGGGACGCCTTATTTTTACAAAGATATGCGCTTTAAAGTTGAATAACTCGCAAACGGAAAATGATTTTAGCAACCTCATAATGTTTTTAACTACGGAACCCTAAAAACCTATCTAATGATATCCCACAAGATGGGTAGGACACGAGAAAAAAAAATTCATCCCCACTTTGTGTGTGGGGGAGGTACCCCAAATAAAAATATTTTTCGTAATATTATTGTAGCACTTTGTCGACTTAATTACAACACATATTCATGTAAAGTTTCATTTTTCTAGCACCAACCGTTTGGGCCACAGATCAAAGAAACACAGGAGATTAGCTTTGTACACAAATTTATTCGTGTTCAGATGTCTCCGCGTTTCTCCCACTTCCTTCACTAACACAAAACCAAAAATTGTAAGCACGGCACACAAGCTCGTATTTCTCCCGCACACAAAGAAACTTACAGCAACACCAATAAACCCACTAATATAACACATGCAAAAAGAGGGCGGCGCATCTGCCTGTAGCTACGGATTCCGAATAAACACACATGTGTGCAAATTATGCAACTAGTAATGTTAAGTGATAATCATAGAAAAATATCGATTGAACTTCAGTGAGCTATATTATCTACTCTTTCTCCTAAAGATTTCATTGACTGTGAAAAGCAAAACTAAACAGGAGTTTAATTCGAACATATTCTATACAAGCAATGTTTTATCATAATTGGAATATTAACTAACTAATTACCAAGAAACAGGATATCAACTTCTCGAATCTAGACTAGAACACAGGTAAAAGTGCAAGAATTTTATTGAAAAGGGTTTAATTATTTATTTAATTATTTAATTAACCAGTAAAATGTAAATTTTTATTTAAAACTTGCCGCTTAGAGAGTTTAGGTGTTGCGTTCTTAGTACAGTAGTGTAATCTTACGTTTGCATATTTTTCCATTACGGCTTTTATTAGTATTATTAAATGGTTAATCATTGGCGATTGATCGTATTGGTGAAAATTTATTGGGACGAGCAAATTGTGCCATTTTTTGTTACGAACCAGCTTGAATCCCTTCCTGTCGCATTTATCCACATTTTTTTAAGTTTTTGATCCTTCGGATAGTTAAAATTTAAAAAATAAAAGCAAGGTATAAATTATGCTTGAGTACCGCAATAAATTAAAAATCTAAACTTTATTTACACTTTTTTTACGTTTACATAATTTTAATATTATTATAATTTATTTATATCTTTAATAATCATGCGTAAAATATCGACAATCATAAATATCACAACACATCTCTAACACAAGCCGGCCGGCAGCGGCCGCATCCCGAAACTATCATGTGAGTGAGTGTATCAATAAAACACTTATCCATTGCGCTATTAGACCAGCCGATTCATTGATCGATTCGCACTAAGTAAGCAATGGTTTTAAAAGTTTTTAGTTCCTAAAGAAAAGGATTGATTTGGTATTTCATCATGTTTTTAAAAATGTTTTAATGAATTCAGTATGAAAAACTATAATATTATAGTACTTATATATGAAATTAGATGCCACCTTTCTTGTAATTTACAATACACCTGTTATTTTTGCAAACAATCGCTGAACAACGCGGCATTTTGTCAAAAATAATGAGCAGTGAAGACGTCCCAAGTTGGCATTCGACTAATGTCCGAAAATGGCATCAAGCCGCTTTGAGGCCAGATGCGTTCGCAAGCGTCACGCCTCAATTGCATATCTCCCTGTGTTTCTTTCATCTGTGGTTTGGGCGGTAGGTCGAGGACGGACGTCATGAACTACGGAACCCTAAAAATCTGATTTCAGCACAACTACACAACACATAATATAACAATGACTGACGATAATGCATATTTTAGGTTTTCATTTTAAACACAACAACGTTAAAGTAGTAAGAAATTACCGGACCGGTATTTGGCAACTGAAAACAAAAAGTTAATAGTTTTCCGATAACATTAATATTTCCTAGGAGAGTTTGTGTGATATGAGTAGTAGTAGAGCCACGCTGATGGTTTTCACTCGAATCAATCTATTGCTATTCACTGTTGACCGAAGATCTTCCCCCAGGAGCGCCAACCATCTCGATTTTGAGCAGTCCACATCCAACCGCGGCCAGCCACTTTTTTTGAATCGTCGATCATGCCTAATCGTGGTCCCCACTCTAGCACATTTCGTCTGGAGACATAAACGGTAAAAGTGGCAGTGGCCGCTTCAGCGTACTGCTTCTAAAATGGTACCTTTTAGATTAGATGTACTATCTCAGGTTTTGATTTACTGAATGTCATTATCAGTACGCAGTATATAGCAACAGAAGTCGACGGACCGGAGGGGAATAGGTATAGCGTCTGTTCGTAATACAAAACAGTCTGCCATTTCACGTTTTAGATTTTTTTAGACGTACATATTTAAGACTCACATACAAAATTAATTGCCTGTCTCTACAAACTGACTTATAATAGTTAAACCAAACATTTAGAACAATGAAAAATGTACACTTTGATTGACACACGACAAATGAAAACAAGAGAAATAAATTCCTGTTAACAATTAAATTGTTTGGATTCAATATGATGTGTGTTTATAAGTAATAAAGTTTATGAAGGTAGCAGCGCCCCGCTAATTTCCTCACTATTGGAACGGCTTGACCGGGGCAGTACTAACCTCACACAGAAGACCATCCTAATAATGACAGCATTCTTGCTGTCGTATTTTGTTAGTGAGTGTGAAACCGAAGGCCAAATCATTCTGCATCATTCTCCCGACCTCCGAAAGCCAGTAGAATGATGCAAAATTATCTGACCATGCCGCCATGGTATGGGTTACCATGCTACATTGCCTACCCTCACAGTGGACATGGTGGGCCCCGACATGGTGGTTAGGTTTTGACTAAGTTTAAGTTAGGTTAAACCAATAAATCAAATACACGACGATAAGACTTTATTTAAAAATACAAAAAAAAATACCATTTGTATTCAAAAACCCTTCAGGTGAACTTTAGATTAGGCACGCCCTTATAGCGGCGGTAAGACCCATGATGGAGGATCGGCTCGAGAAGCATCACAGCAGCCTCTCATACCGGCTGACACAGGTGATCACTGGAAAAGGATGTTTCGGAGATAACATGTGTCTAATCCGCAAAGATCCAATGCCGGAGTGACACCACTGCGGTGTATGGACCGTGGATACGGTGATCCATACGCTGGTAGAATGTCCGGCGTGGGAGGAGCTGAGGCGTGTCTTTGTTGCGGCCATCACACTGCTGATTCTCTCATACCGTAACATGACTGCTGCCATTATATGGAGCGAGAGCGTGTGGAACACCGCTGTCTCTTTATGTGACCAAGTTATGATTGCGAATGAGATGGCGGTGCGGGACCCAGGTCCGGGAACGGGTACGGTGAGGCCATATGTCACCATAGCAAAAGCAGGTTATGATGGCGGCGCGAACATGGGAGCTGTTACATAGGAGAGGGCCATCTACGGCTTGTAAGTGGTTCTCGAGGTACTTTAAATATTTGAGTCATTTATTTTTAATTGGGCGATAAAATGAGTCAAATCTAAAATGCATAGGAGTAAGGATATTAAAATAGTTGAACTGTTAACTTAGCACGCCGCTCTAGTAGTGTAAAAATAATATTTTGGCCCAAGAAAGTTCACTAAGTTTTACTACCTTTTACAGGTTGCCGATACCAGGGCGACCAGATTTGGGTCATGGAATAGCATGCCTGCCTTCACCACTACAGCCCTTACCCCCTCACACGTCGTGTGTCATATTAGGCTGGGGTAAGAAGAGGCCTACTGATATACACGGAACCAGAGTATTACATGAAGCACAGGTGAGTTTGACTTCAAATTAATTAGCCAAAAGTAATCGTTGTTTTCGTTTGATACTTGTCCCTACTGGTAGTGATAAACGAAAAAACAAACAGTCCTTCCAATGCGAATATCATCAAGATATAAGAAACAAGGAGAATTACCGACAGACGGGTCTTAAGGTTTTCAATTTAAGGATAAAAAACTTCTGTCCGAAAACCTGCCGAAAAAACTACATAGTTCTTTTGTTGAAAATCTTATTAAATTTTTATTTTCAATGCCAAGGTTGTATGCAAACCATAATGTTAATCGCGGAAACTCGCAAGCCATAACAACGAAGGAAACCACACACCCAAGTGTCGTTAAAAATTATTTTATGTGAAAATACTTTCTTAATAAAAATCTGTGGCTACTAAACATAAATTTTAAAGTTTAATTCCTAATAGCTTTCAAATAACATATCACTTGGTTTTCTTTTAGTATGTATTAAATTAAAAGAAGCGCTCATAGCCAAGTGGCTTTAGGTGATTGGATACGATCACCGATGGTAAGCAACTATGGCGCGGTCATTACCTAGATGGGTGACCGTTTGTGGCATGGTATGTTACTAGCGGTTCTGTGATTCGGAGGTCACGTTCAGCAGTCGGTCCCGGTTGTTATCACCAGGTAGTAGAGCCACGCTGATTTCAGCACGAATGGGCTGGCTCGACCCGGCCAGTACTACCCTCACACAGAAGACCATCCTAATAATGACAGCATTCTTGCTGTCGTGTTTCGTTGGTGAGTGTGAGACCGGAGGCCCAATCATTCTGCATCATTCTCCCGCCCTTCGAAGGCCGGGAGAATGATGCAGAATAATCTAACCAGGCTGCCATGGTAGGGGTCACCATGCTACATTGCCTACCCTCACAATAAGCATGGTGACTCCTACTCCTGGATTCTACTCATGCTTTCCATCAGGCAGAGTAGAGTCACTTTGGCAGGCATATATAAAAAAAAAAAAAAAAAAAAAAAAGTAACAGCAGTAAAGCCTAATTGTAAGCCTTCGGGAAGATCCAAAACATCCAACGCCAAGATTACGTAGTTAAAATGTGTCTTGCTGGTCCCCAATCCTTACACGGCCAGCCGGGAAACGTATGGCCATAACCCTCTTTTGAGAGGAGAGCTGAGTCCTGCAGTAGGACATTATGGCTTCCGCAAAGGTATGAAAACATATAGAGCAGTTTTGGAAGGAAAATATCCATCTAGGGTGGTCTATAACTATGTAACTGCAGACTTATAGACTGCAGAAACCTTCTACATTTGAAATATTATGATAATAATCTACAATGTGTTTCAGATTAATACCTATTTCGTTACAATAAAAGAAGCTATGGACTTACTTTATTTACTTTTCACTTTGTTTGTATTGTTTACACATAACGTATTTTTTATATGAATACACAAATATTACAAATATACTTTAATACACAGTGTGTTTATGGCAATAAGTAAAGCATTCAGGTTACGCATAAAACATGAATACTGGATTCATTGTATGAAGTTAACGGCCGTGGAAAGTTCCTGTCTCTTAAAAGTTACAACATACTTGGAGTCAGTGTGATAAGCACTTGATACAGTTTATGAGTCTCGTACGCCGTTTATATTCACTTTTTGTTAAGAAATCTGTCCAAGTAAATAGAAGTTCATAACTGAAATTCTAAAAGATAAATCTAAACTTAGTGATTTAGCAAAAAAGTAAATTTAGTACTACAGGGTTACAATTATCACTAAACGGACGTACCAGATATATTGATATCTGAACATATACGCAGTAATATATATAACAGTATACATACGCCGAAATACCTCAAACGATGAGAAGATATTTACTAAATATACAAAAATTAGGGCCGTTTCCCGTACATTGAACAAATAAATATAATTTGTACGTGTATATTTATTGACAGATAATTAATTACGGTTATTTGCTTTTGAACTTTGATGTACCAACTTTACATGAAAAATATGTTATACTTATAATTGGATACAGTTCTTAGCGGAGTAGAAATAGAGTTATATTATTAATTACAATATTAACTCAAAGAATATTTACAATATTTACATACAAGCATGAAGCATCAAAAAATTTCCCCGCATCATCGCTTACTAGTAGCGTTCCTAAAAGACTGCCATCATTGCCACGTTGAATGGCAATACTAGTTCTTTTTGCTGGAAAAAGGCCAACCTTTTGGTCACGAGAAGCATCGGTCAGTTGCTTAGCTAATTGTATAAAAATAGCACAAGCGCTTGGACCCCATGAACGTAGTGTCTCTAACCCAAACGGTTCAAAAATATAATTACCTGCTAATTGTTGGTATTTACGCCGTTTAATTTAGGTTGGTATTTAGGTTTACCGCTGTTTTATTATTATAATATTAATATTAGTACTGAAAATTTGTTCGCAGAATATTAATTATTCATTTAATAAATTCTTCTTCTTACAGTCACTTTATTTGTAATTTGCGCTAAACATTTCTTTTAAAACAGTACAATCTCTATGATCTGTGGTACAATCTATATTACTATTATAATGTAAGGAAGGCGCTGAAAGCCGTCACACAGTTTATACTAGTACGGCTGACAACGTTTACCATATCAACTCAAAAGCAAAGTGTTTATGTTTTAATCAGAACCTTGGTGATATTTATGTAATTATGTGTTTCTTGACTATTTTTTTTTATTTATTTAAAGATATTGAGTGTTTGATTTGATCGAATATACCGATGGTAGATACTTTTACAAACACTGTTTTATTCCTAAAAATATTTTTATTACCAATTTTAGTATTTACAATAGAGAATGTTTATTTGGAGCAGAATCGTAGAAACTGTATACTTTCTGTAGGTACAGCTAATGTGAAAACGGTTACAGCAAATTAGTCCCTCGCGACACAGTATTTATCTCTATTCCGGAGGTTGTCTTTCATATAGTAACAGTGTTATTTTTTTAAGGTATTCTAATTTATTTATCTATACAGAAAGAGAAGAAAGAGATATCTATCTATATCTAATGGAAAGCAAAAACCTAAAAATTGCTAGTAGAAACAGCACTTTTGTTTTCCCATATAAAACTTTATATAAGTATATTTTAATCAACTGTTGTTTCCATATCTGTTTGATTTTCACTAGCAGATAGGTGATGATGTAATAAGTGATTTAGTCTTTTTTGTGCTAACTTCAGCGTATGCTGTTACCCCTGGTTGTTGTTGAAAAGAACAATAAACGCGAGAAGAAGGGGCACAGAAGTAACAACCAAAATATCGAGAAACACTAAGACCTTTGTAGACTGTCGATCGATATTCTTTTAAGTAATGTCATACCTCAATAACGTAGAGGTGCCATCCCCAAATTAAAAAAAACTAGGAGTTTAAATTAGAAAAATCAGGACCATTCACTTTAAAAATAGGACGCAACAATAACGTTTGCAATGGTTAAATTAATATGTAGTGAATATAGGTGAAATGAAACTTAAGTAATTCATCAACTTCATCTTCCTAGCCTATAGACCCAAGTTTATTTTGGGTCGGCTACTAGTTCAACCGGTTTTAATTGAATTTCAGTTTTTCCACGGCACGGCACGGCAGTGTGATAACTTGCGACTGCGAGCCGTGAGGTCGCAACGTAACAATAAAATTCTAAAAAAGGAGCGTGAATTATTTTAACTTTAAAAATTTAGGACGCTCCTTAAAAACTATTCAGGACATCCCAGGACACTTCAAAAACTAGGACATGTCCTGGGAAAACAGGATGGTTGGCAACTCTACAATAATAGCATATTGTGGCATGATATGTTATGAGCACAGATCATAGAAATACAGGGAGATATGCAATTGAGGCGTGACGCTTGCGAACGCATCTGGCCTCAAAGCGGCTTGATGCCATTTTCGGACATTAGTCGAATGTCAACTTGCGACGTCTTCACTGCTCCTGATTTTTGACATAATGCCGCGTTGTTCACTGCTTGTTTGCAAAAATAACAGCTGTGTTGTGAATTAAAAGAAAGATGGCATCTCATTTCATATCTAAGTACTATAGTATTATAGTTTTTCATACTGAATTCATTAAAATCAATACGATCAATCGCCAATGAATAACCATTTAATAATACTAATAAAAGCCGTAATGGAAAAATATGCAACCGTAAGATTATACTACTTAACTAAGAAAGCAACACCTAAACTGTCTAAGCGGCAAGTTTTAAAAAAATATTTACATTTTACTGGTCAATAAAATCCTTAAAAATAAAATTCTTGCAGTTTTACCTATGTTCTAGTCTAGATTCGAGAAGATGATATCCAGTTTTTTGGTAGTTAATTAATAAATATTCCAATTAAGATAAAACATCGCTTGTATAGAGTATATTCGAGGGAAACTCCTGTTTAGTTTTCTTTTCACACTCAATAAAATTTTATGGAGAAAAAGCAGATAATACAGCTAACTGAATTTCATTCGATATTATTCTATGATTATCACTTCACATCACTAGTTGCAGAACTTGCACATGTGTGTTTATAGAAGCGCAGCCCTTTTCTCGCATGTGTTATATTAGCGGGTTTATTGGTGTCTCTGTAAGTTTCTTTGTGTGCGGGAGAAATACGAACGTGTGTGCCGTGCTTACAATTTTTGGTTTTGTGTTAGTGAAGTAAGTGGGAGAAACGCGGAGACATCTAAACACGAATAAATTTGTGTACAAAGCTAATCTCCTGTTTCTATGATCTGTGGTTATGAGCGTTTCCTTGATTCGGAAACTAGGCTAAGCTTATCTCAGTCCAGCTAATATAGTCATCTTTGTGTTTTCTATGTATCATATGTATGCATTCACAAAAAGTATAGATAAATGCATTTATATCAGATACCTAATATCCATAGCACAAGCTTTGTCTAGTTTGATACTAGATGATATTGTGTGTTAGATGTCCGAAATATGTAATACCCGACTGCGTCAGAAGAATGGTAATGTTTTAGAGCGTATGTATGTATTAATGCCCATTTTTTTGGTACGTTCTATAGCCCAAACAATTGGATAGATTATCGCATATGAGCTGCCGTTGAACTCTTAAGAATTGTGGTAGAGACACAGGCTATTTACAAACAGCACCTGAAAATGAAAAAAAAAGATGTTGGATTTCATTTCCTTTTTCTAAGCAAAATAAGTATAAAATGAAAGATCTTGAAAAGATCATTTCAATATGAATGTTTTAATATAAATTGAAAAAAAGTATACTCATCTTCCTAGCCTTTATTCCCAAGTTTATTTGGGGTCGGCTGCTAGTTCTGGCAAAAGGCATACTAATATAATAATATACTAAATTAAAATAAAACAAAAACAAAAACTGCTTCAAAACAATGAACTGAAAAGAGAAAAGTACAAGTAACGCAATATCTATATAAAATTCGACTGACTAGTGTATATTTTGTAAGCTTACTAAACATTTTAAAGTGTTGCAGGCGGGGATTCTTTTCCTCACCTCCGGAGGCCGGGAGAATGATGCAGAAACATCTCACTAGGCCACCATTTTGTGGGTCATCAAACTGCATTGTCAGCACATTGAAGATGGTGACCCCTAGCCGGAATAGTCACTTTTTTAGGCTTATTATATATACAAATCGGATACTTATATTTTAGTCTTTTAGTAGTTAGTATTATCGCCGTAATACTTTCATTACAAAGAGCAAGCATTACAAGCTTGAAATTAAAAATTAAATACAGAATCATTTTTGCTTATTTCATGCAGTGTGTCTGCTGTCAAACGAATCATTTGAGAAATATAATAATAATAATAATAATAAAGAGAATAATAATAATAATAAATATTTTGAATAATAAATATTTTGGACGTCTGACACACAACATCATCTAGTCCCAAGCTAAGCAGAGCTTGTGTTATGGGTACTAGACAACTGATATAAATACATAAACATACTTTTTTTTTTTGTAAATACATACATATTATACATAGAAAACACCCAGACTCCGAAACAAATATTTGTGAATCACACAAATAATATTTGGTCACACCCGGGAATCGAACCCAAGACCTCTTGATCAGCAGCCGCATACGCTAACCACTAGACCAACGAGGCAATATGGATTGTTATAATATCCCCAATGAAACAAAAATATACTTTAGTGTCATTTAACGAAGATACAATCGTGTAGGTACAATTTAAGTTCTCGTGCCGCTTAATATCATCTTCAACATCTAAACTTGAATCGATGAGTCACGGTCCACCAAGCATGATCAAATTGCCTTGAGGATACTCCCTTTGTGTTAATGAGACTTCACACCCACACTAGACAACTTTACGTCACGTTCCACGTCCGTTGACACCCGCACTTCAACAGTCAACAGTGTGTTATGTGCTAATGTGTCCCTTGTTAAGCAAAATGTAATAAATATATTAAGCAAAATTAATAGGAAACAGTTAACTGAATACTTTTGATGATATCCGAATAACATTAATGTGGATGAAACCTAAAGCGATTGATCACTATGAGTTTTCGTTTTTAATAAGAATTTATGCATGGTTTTTGCCAGACGCGACGGTTCAATTGATGGCCTTAATATGTTATTTCACTTTAATATAGATTGTGAAGAAGAAGTGAATGTGATTTGAGGAGTTCACTTCAATTAGTACACGCCAAAGAGAACTGATAAGCTATTAATTCCTACATAGTTAAATATTAACATAGAGACACACTCTAAATGGTTCATACCATATCGTAGTAGTTCTGGGACCTTAACCCAGTTTTGAAGTCTACCTTATAACGCTGGGATAATCTAAAGACTAGTCTTTAGTTTACCCCACTTAGTTATTGGTATTTCGCTTCATACTATACACAACGACAACGAACAACGAATTATATTCCTAGGTAGGGTTGGTGACAGGCAAGCGGCCGCAAGTTAAAGTGAGAAATAAGCAAAAACTTTTATGTAATAAAATTTATTCAATTCATTAATAATTCGTGAAAGTGTAGTGTGCAATTATGTTTACAAAACTTGATGTAAATAGTCGTAGGTCGTTACGACGATATAGAACGAATCCAATTACAAGTGTAAAATATAGATTACAAAAGCTGTATTTGTATTTAACATATTAGTATATTTCAATTAATATTTAAATATTAAAAAAATTAAGTGTATCATTAGGGTGTTTTTCATTTGTAAATAATTAAATAGGAATATTTTTATTTATAAATATATTTTATAAATAGTAAAAGTTGTTTGAGCTAGTACCAAAATTTCTCTCATTTTTAATTTAATCTTTGCCAACATTATGGATTTATAAGGTCTAAAGTTATTTATAAGCTGTTAATACCCAAGTTGGTGGTAAACGGTAGGTAGTCAAGGTTATTGGAATAGTAGTAGGGCAACGAATGTAAATAAGAATGGTAAAATGAAGTAATAGCGCAGCGTAACTGTGATCAGGGAGGTATTCACTGGAGTTAAACGTAATTGGAAGGTATTGTCGTGACGTGTGAAGTCAGCAAGTTTGACGCCGAAGGCCAATCACGCCTACGCTACGTCAGAGTTACGTAATCTCAAGGGATACATGTCACGTAGTGTGCTTCTGTGTGTAAATAAAATACAAACATCCGATTAAATTATACTGTGTTATTTACTTTACGCGAAAGTAATTTATATGTAAATATAAATACATGAAAATGTGAAACTTAGCAAAGTTTTCAATTAATAAGTAAAGCAGCTATCCACAAGTAATGCAGTTAGAAATTCAAAACCCTTCCCAGTAAATTATGTTAGAGTTGTTATGGAGACAGCATATTCTATTCTATTCTATTTAATTAATATTTAAATTATCAATTTGCTTTGCTATGACTTATTAGACATTATTACGAAACGTGGCTTAAAGTATAAAGTTGGTTGGGTTATCTATTTAAAAGTGTCTCGAATAATTGGATCAATCCTATTAAAAAAGGATGGAATGTTTTTAGGGTGATTGGTTTTAAATCTAAAGATTCTAGGAAGCTTGATAACTTATTTCACTTATTTGTTTTAGGTGTCAACAATTCAACAGGGTGTATGTCGTCGTTCTTACTGGCAGTACGCTATAACGGATAACATGGTGTGCGCAGGCCGAGGGCGTAGAGACTCTTGTGCAGGAGATTCTGGTGGACCATTGCTTTGCAAGGATCGTAACATGAGATATTACTTACAGGTAAATTTTAATTTAATAAAATTATTCGTAAAGGAAAAAAAATGATACAATACTAACACTACAAAACACTAGTCCTACGGTATTGACAGGAGTGTGGCTTCTGAGACTAGAATAATGATGTCACTTCTCCAATTTGACTACCGAAGCAAGAGAATAACAATTTTCCCACCATAGAATCAATGCGACAGAAGGACTTGATCCCATTTTAATGATTGGGGTTCTATCCCTTTGAACTGGAACGATGATACAGACACAGCTTTACTTAGAATACAATTTAAACAGCATTTACAGTCAAGAATATCAATCCTAAATGGATTGAAAATCCTAATTGGATTGGTTTTCAACACAGAAACGTAAAAAGAAGTAAATTAAATGACAAATTAATTAATTAAGGGTTTTCTGTAAGTTAAAAGTAAAATAAAAGCAGTAGATAGATAGATAGAAAGACACAACACCGTGTTACAGATTCACAATACAAAACAGAAATGACTTACCTTTAATGTACAAAGGGCGGCCTTATTGCTAAAAGCGATCTATTGTAGGTAATCTTAGGATGGATTAAAATGGTTTGGAAGGACAGTAGTTAACAGTGAAAAAGTTTTGAAGCATTATAATTTACCACTGAAAATAAAAAAGCATGTATATTTCCTTACGTGTACACATACATACCAACGATATGCAGACACATAATAGTACATTGTTCACCGAGGGAGGAAAGGAACCGATTACTAGCGAGGGAGCAGTTTGTGGCCCGAAGGCACAGCCTAGGGCCACAATACTCCCGAGGTAGGAATGGGACTTTCACCCGAGTGCTACACAGTGCTTTATACTACACCTGTGAGGAACATTTAAAGTATTTATAAAATAAAATCAAAACGTAAGACACCATGTAAGACACAATTTAGCTTAGAATTTGACATAATATTTATAAATATTTCGCGCTTCTTTTGTTTTTTTTTATTCTTCGTCACAAAAGGATGTCAGTGGCACGGAGATTCCATATTTAAATTATATGAAAACTCTTTGGGCAGGCGCGCGCCATAGATAAGATAACGCATGAGAAATGAAAATTCATACAACTTTCTCTCCCGCTAAAACACGTTAGAAATGGATTTTCATACATTTTTTCCTCCCGCTTATTTAGGTCAAGGAAAAGACTAACTTTCTCTTTTGGTTTTCAGGGAATATTGACTACTGTTCCGATTAGGTGTAGTATAAACATATTTATAAAGGACCTACCTAGGACTACATTTATAATATTAGTAGGGATTGAACACATGTAGTGTGTGAATGTAAGTTTGTTTGTTACGCTTTCACGCGAAAACTATTCAACCGATCATCATGAAACTTTGTACTCATATTTTTGGAGGTATTAGAAGTAACATATTATTAAAATACTTTTTATGAAAAATAAAATATTTTTTACAAAAAGTAAAAGAAATTGTCAGCAGAAACTGAGTTCAGGCAAATTTTTCTTAAACTAGCTTCGTTCCTCGGCGTTTCGATTTGACAATATAACAGCGGATAACACCGCGGGACTCAGCTAGTAGTCTATAAACTCACTTAATTATTGCTTAGTCCATTTGATTAGGATATAAGTATTTAAAATTAAATTGTTCTAAAGATTAACTTGTTCAAATGAGGTAAAAAAATATTATTAAGTTAACATACTCGTGATCCGTCAGAGAACTAAGGTCATCGACATAGCCCACCGGATTAGCAAGCTGAAATGGCAGTGGGCTGGCCATATTAGCCGCAGAACTGAGGGCCGTTGGGGCAGAAGAGTTCTTGAGTGGAGACCGCGTCTCGGTAAACGTAGTGTAGGACGCCCACAGGCGAGGTGGAGTGACGACCTGCGTAAGATGGCTGGCAGGAGCTGGATGCGAGAAGCCCAAAATCGATCACAGTGGTGTGCAATGGGAGAGGCCTATGTCCAGCAGTGGACTGCGATAGGCTGATGATGATGATGATGAACATACTCGTATATTGAATAATATGAAGGTCTCAAAGATATGCCGACATTCTAATCCATCTAGTAAAGCTGCAACGTAGCGATATTTTATAGCGTTAAATAATAATTTATGTTGTCAATTATCATTTACCTATACTAAATGTAAAAGGGTGAGGCATTATCGTCAAAAATTTACAATACAATGCATTCAAAAAATAAAAAATCTACCTAAAACTCGAACAATATGCGAATACCTACCTAACTACTACAATAATACTCAAGAATAAAATAGTAATATAAAATATGCATAGAAACTGAAATGTAAGGAACTTTGAGATAAATTGTACATGGTCCATTAAAGGAAGAGAATAGACGGCTATAATGTTTTATATACATAGTCATATGTACCTTTGTAAAAACAGATCATGTATATTTGTATGGCTAAGAATAAATGTATGGATATAATATGAATATTTATTTTAAATAAATATTATATTCATATTACATATATTTACCAATCCAACTATATAGGGGCTTTACATATTCCTAGATTGTCGGAAAGAAATTACAGCCATTGTTAGGGATAACATTTCTTAATAGGAAAAGAGATCGAATCTGAGAGCTGACTTATCTCGTCTTAAAACTATTGGCTGAAAGTTATTAAAAGCTATGAAAGATTTTAAAAACTGCTAACATCGTGTAATAAAAAATATTTAGCTACTAAAAACTAGTAAAATTATTTGCTTAATGGATTTGACGGGTTTCGCGACTGTTAATGAATTTTGTGATGAAACTTTGTGTCGGTGCCCTATGTGCTTTTGGTTCTGAGAACGAGAGGTAGTCGTGATCATCGATCTAACCAGCTGACCTTCACATATATAGCCGTGAAGATTCATGAGGATGTACCAGGAGATCAGCTGGCAATTGAGGTTACAAAATGGTACGGAACGGTTAACAGTATTTGATAGTAAATTCGTATATGACCCAGCGGTCCCAGTGTCACATGTCTGAGGCACCGAGGATTTGAATTAGGTGAACACTGTGTGGTAATACAAGGACTTACGGAAGAACAGATACTACTGGGTACTGGTTAGTCCAGAAAATGGTATTAATTTATTGGAAGATAGTCAATTACATTAAAATTTCCATGTTTATCAAGTATCGATGATTTTCAGAATTATTAATTTTATCTAGTTATTCTGATTAGGATTGTCGCAGTTAATGATTTGTTTCCAGGTAGTCTTACAAATGGTAACCAAATATTGGCATTACAGATCTTATAATTGTTTTTCTGCTAAATATAGCCAAAAAATGTTAAAAGACGATCAAAACCAATATCATACTAGTACTATAATTTTTATCATAGCTATCCAACTTGTAGTTTTAGTGGCCCGGCAACGTTTTTATATCAACGAGCTTACACGTTATTCCTCTCAATTGAATGTTGTGTCTTGTGTTAGGCGATAAGCTACTTACCAAAATATACTTAGGTACTAAAAATATGTATGAAAGCACTATGATTTTTTGTTTAAGAAATACGTGTTCTAAGACAATTCTTTTCTTTCGGTTTCTTTATTTATTTCAAAAAATCTTTTTGCATTGGAATGGGCGTAGCTCTGATGATAGGATCTGATGATAGGATCCCAAGGAAATCGAGGGAACTCCTCAAATATCATAGGCACAATTGTCGCGATTCGGGTACTCGGAATAGATTTTCATTCAAGTCGGTTCCTTTTTGTTAAAATTATAAAGTTAAACGAACCAATCTAGACGTTTGCAACAATATCCACGGGTAACACCACGGGCATCAGCTACTAGTAACTTAAAGAAATCATCAAAACATGCAAGTTTTCGTTCTGCAATGACATTTTAAATAAATTTAATTTAAAATAAAGTGTATTAATACTTTCATCATCATCATTAATACTTTAATTTTATAAAAATAATAATGACTTCAGCAACGGGGCTGAAATCCCATTAAAACATGTTTTTTGCGTACCTAGAATTAAATGGGACAAAGTTGTAAAAGTGATAAGTAAAATGAAGGTAAAAGTTAGTCTTTTTTTTCCTCGTTTTCTTCAAAAACTTTATTAAAAAAATATACATACGTCATCTTGTAAAACCTACTAAGCAAATTTCAAATTATTCTAAAAATAAGTATGTCACCAAATGTAGTCCAGTCTTGGCAGTAATTTGCCCAGTTTTCGTGTTGGGTACGAAGGAAACAATATTTACAAGTTTTTAATGCTGCCACACATTTCTAAATTACACTTTCGTGTTAAAGTTATCTGACTAAAACTTGTTTTACAGTTATTTGACGATCTTGGTGTAACAGAGTTCACTCATTAGTATATTATTTGAACATATTTTGCAGACCAATTAACCAATTATATGATTTGTCTAAGATATGTCTTTACGCGTGTAAAGAGAAACCATAGGATTACAGATTTTAATAAATATCTCATTAGAGTTTTCTTACATTTTTCTTTGCTTGTTTATTTTCTATTAGTCCATTTGTTTTGTGATGACTAAGAAATTACTTGAGATAACAGTGATTAATATTAAATTAGTTCAACCTGTTTCCTGCCCATTACGATAATTATTTTGTTATCCTAATCACACTTAATACTAAATACTTTCAATTTGTAATTTTGAATTCAATTTGTAAATTCAATGAAAATTAATTGGTAACTTGATATCTTTTCAAAAAGTTTGACCATTATTTTGAAACAAAACACTATCAATATAATTATATTGCAACTGTAGCTACTTAACGACATTTAAAGTGTTGTTAGTGAATTTATAGCTCGTTAAAAGTTACTTGGAAACAAGGGTTCTTATTGGTTTTATACTACGGTGTTTATAGTATAAATTTTTTATAACCAAGGTAGCAGAGCCACGCGGTCGAGTCGGCCCGTTCCGACTGATGATTTCACGGGCCGACTCAACCGCTACCACCCCCTCTCATAGAAGGTCAACCCAAAGTTGCAGCATTCGACGGCCATAGTGGGGGTGACCATGGAGGATTGTCTGCATTCATAATGAGTATGGTCACCACCATTCTTGGATCTTACTCATGCTTTACATTTTTTACAGGCACAGTAGAGTGATTTCAGCTTAAATAAATAATACTAAAAAAACTGTTCGTTATCATGATTCAATTCTATTTTATAAAATGTTTAAGTTCGAAAATTACGGAACTAATTAATATTCCTTAGAAGTGAATGAAATAACTTGGTTTACAAAGTATAGTTAAAATTGGATGGCAAATTATTTATCCATATCGATTCATGCTATCCTTAGTAAAATATAGACACTAAAATAACTCTGTGTCTGTCTGTACGCCGCTGCAACAATTTTAAGGAAATTTGGCATGGAGGTACCTTCATTCTTAAACAAGGCTATTGGCTACTCTTTCTTTAACGAAATATACATATACGATTGTGGAGCAGTTGTAGTCTAAGATATAAAATATTTACAGTGTGTTCTCGCACTACTAGTCAACAATTAATTTTGATTTAAAATGGTCTGTTTACAGGGGATCACGAGCTTTGGTGATGGCTGTGGGAAACGTGGCAAGTACGGCATTTACACGCGTACAGCGGGCTACGTTACCTGGATGCGTGACGTCATGAACAACAAATATTTTGATTAAAACCACAAAACGTTGCGAGGATGGTTAGCATACCAGTGGATTAACCCAATCATAGAGAATACATATCTATGTGTAAAGTGTAAAAATCTATTATTAGAATATCGATTTTTCAAATCAAATTTTAAAGACTCTCTTGTTACATTAACGATTTTACTTAATAGAATATGAAATAAAGTCACGAAGAAATTATTTATGTAAGTCTAATTGTGAGTTGACTCAATAAAATATACTATGACAAACTGTAACTGTTTCTTTTAAAAACCGGTTATTTATATATATATTAATAAACAAAGAAACGGTGACTACAATGAAAAAAAGAAGCACTATGAGATTTCATGCTCCAACTGTTTATTAGTCAAGCCAAGAAATCAATTATCATAATAATGTTATTTTTCTTGGTGGTCACACTTATAAATTTTTACAGAGTAGTCTGATTTTGATAAAAAAAAACTATCACTGACTCAAAATTATTTAGGTAGGTATGTATTTAGGTATATGTATGTACCTTGGTGCATATTGTTTGCAGACGACATTGTGTTGGTCGGTGAAGACGGGTCTGCGGTCCAGCGCAGACTGGAGATGTGGTAGCAAAGACTAGAGAATTTTGGCTTGAAAATCAGCAGAACTAAAACAGAATACATGTTCTGCGATTTCAGCGGTCTCTCCGGTCCTGCTGCCATGTCTCTAAATGGAACATCTATCCCGGTCTGCGCCGATTTCAGGTATCTTGGTTCCCTGATACAAAATTTAATTTAATTTATTTTGGAAAACCAACAGCTACATAAAATAAAATAAACAGTTTGATATACAATTACTAAACTAAAAATTCAAGAATCAAATGTTAAAACACCATTACTCAAAAAACTTAAGGTTTAGCATGCCGCGTAAAACATTTGACTTTCGTATGAAACAGATCTATACCGTACTCTCTGCACAACCCATTGAAGGCGCCGCTCGCCCGAACATTGTAGTTTCTTTTGTAGTTAGAGGAGGCAAAGGGAACCGAATGGCAAAATAGATAGGTCCGTACAGCACCGAATCAATGCAGGATGGTTGAAGTGGCGGCAGGTAACGGGAACTGATTGCGACCCTAAGTTCCCTTTAACGTTAAGGGACAAATATACAAAACGATCATCAGACCTGCCATACTGCATGGATCTGAATGTTGGCCAACAAATAAAAAGGGAGGAGAGATGCCTACATGTGTCTGAAATGCGAATGTTGAGATGTATGCGTGGTGTGACCAGAATGGACAAGGTGAAGAATGAGTTTATTAGAGGAAGCCTGAAAGTAGCACCATTAGATAAAAAGTTAAGAAGCAAGAGATTATCCTGGTATGGACATGTGATGCGTAGAGAGGAGCAAAATGTAGTGCAGAAAGTTTTAAGTATAAAAGTTGACGAATATAGGAGTAGAGGGCGACCCAAGAAGAAATGGATGGACTGCGTGAAAGAGGATATGGCCAGAAAGGGAATAAGCAGTAAACTGACGAGTAATAGAGAAGAATGGAAGAAGAAAACTCATCGCACCGAACCCAAATAAATTTGGGAAGAGGGTAGGAAGATGATGATGATGAGGTATGTCTTTAGATATTTCACTAGTATTAGTGATTAAAGTTAAGTAATAGTAGTTTTATTATTTTTTGCCTTTCAGGTCTTTCAGCGGTTCAATTGTTTGCTAAAAAAAAAGCGGCCAAGTGCGAGTCGGACTTGCCCATGAAGGGTTCCGTATCAGCAAGTAACATCATATAAAAGTTCTTGTATTTCGTTGTAACTTTCATCGATGTTTTTATATTAGTGTTGATTGGATGAAAGGTAAATTGCGTGTTACGATGTATGACGTATTAAAAAAAAACTACTCACTAGATCTCGTTCAAAACAATTTTCGTTGGTAGTTTACATGGTAATGTACAACATATATTTTTTTTAGTTTTATCACTCTCTTATTTTAGAAGTTAGAGGGGGGGGACACACATTTTTCCACTTTTCAAGTGTCTCTCGCGCAAACTGTTCAGTTTAGAAAAAAATGATATTAGAAACCTCAACATCATTTTTGAACACCTATCCATTGATACCCCACACGTATAGGTTTGATAAAAAAAATATATTTGAGTTTCAGTTCCAAGTATGGGGACCCCCAAAATTTATTGTTTTTTTTTCCATTTTTATGTAAAAATCTTAATGCGATTCACAGAATTCATCGACTGACCAAATTTTAAGAGTACAGCTCTTATAGTTTCGGAAATAATTGGCTGTGACATACGGACGGACAGACAGACAGACAGACTTGACGAATCTATAAGGGTTCCGTTTTTTGCCATTTGGCTACGGAACCCTAATTAGTATCACATTTTTAAAATTAAGCATTCCAATTCTACGTAGAATTGATAACGTTTATCATATGTATTTCTCAGTATAAAAAAGTTTAAAAAAGAAGACAAATGAAAAGTAAGTATATAAAATACACCAATAAAATAAATATTTGATCTAAATATTTATTTCATTTTGTAAAGTACGGAAAAATAATGTATCACACAACAAAATAACCCAATTCTGGAAGCACCTCAGTGTTGTTACTGCATTCATTAAAAGAGAAGAATATAAATATAAACTCATTTAATTTTTTTTTTAGAAATTCCTAATGACTTGGTCTCTATTTTATTTAAAAATACTTACGTTAGATTTTCATTTAAAACAACAGAAGTAATTCTGTTTTGCAATGTAACATGATTTTAAGCGAGGCTGTAATTCGGCATACGTCTTCCAAGTTTCAGCTCTATACAAAAGTAAGCTGCGTAAGAGCTTATAAATTAACACTTTTGTCTAACGGCAAGCTGGTAAGTCAGTTTTTTTTAAAGAAATACTAAGACACGACGTCACAGACTAAGTCAATATTACTTTTAATCATAATTTTGTGATATAAAAAATAATCACGTCAAAAACATAAAACTATAAAACATATTTTATTGCTTGACACCGTTATTTTATTGTGACATAAATTTGTAAATGCGGATGTAATATAGATCGTTTTACAATTTTGATGTCCGGGATTGGTAACATGTACAAAATATTTTCCAGCCCTGGTGAACATATAAAAGTATAAAATTACCGTTCTAATGTAATAGGTACTTCGAATTGACATAGAACCTTCATGGTTTGAGATTTTTGAGTGAAACTTGTTCCAAATCACACCTATAAGGTTCTTCTTTTAAAAAATGTAGAATATTTGATTATTAACTTTCAGTTTTTTTTTATTCAGCTTAGACAAGAAAGATGGATACATCGAAAATTCGAGTGATTTTTAACGCTGCAGTAACAGTTCGCAATATCAATGTTGCGTAATGAGAGGGAACTGCTAATAAACGCACCGTGCGATTTTGGTTTAAACGCTTACGTGATGGAAATTTTGATTTGAAGAACGAACCACGGGGAAGAAATGTGAATAACAATGAATTGAAAGAGATGGTGGAATCCGATCCAAACCAAACTACCCAGGAATTAGCGGCATGGTTTATCGTTACCTTACCAATAATATTATCTCATTTGCATCAAATTAATAAAATAAAAAAACTATACAAAATGGGTGCCTCATGTTTTGACTGATCTGCAGACAGAAACGCGTGTTGAAACTTGTGTTGCCTTGTTGAAGCGATACAGAAATGAATAAATATTGGATCGAATTGTGACATGTGATGAAAAGAGGATTCTTTTCGATAGCCGTAAGCGCAAAAAGCAATAGCTGACCCCAGGTTAAACGCCGCCACAGTGTCCTAAGGCAAAGCTTAGCTGTAAAAAAGTAATGGTATCTGTTTGGTGGTCTCAGCATAGTGTTATTCACTATAACTTTCTTCGATCTGGTCAAGCAATAACGGCAGATCGAACGAACGTCTACTGTGCATAACTCCGAACAATGATAGCAAAACTTGCAGTGAAACAGCCCCGACTCATGAAACGATCTTTACCATTATTGCTCCATGATAACGCGAGACCTCATACAGCACAGAAATCCGTTTTAACTGCAGGAACTCGTCCGACTTTGCTCCAACTGACTACCATTTTATTCGTGATTTGGACAATTTTCTACGCGATAAAAAGTTTTCTTCCCAGGAGGCAGTACAAAATGCTTTCACATAGTTAGTAAAATCTAGATCACCACAGTTCTATCACAAAGGCAAACATTATTTTCCTATTAGATGCCAGCAATGCATAGATAATAATGGTAGATATTTTGATTAAGTAAATGTTAAATGAAAAAAACTAATTTCAATTTTTCAGTACAAATCGGCAATTTAACAACCCTTAATTTAAGCGTTACTATATATAACATGTTCATTGTAAACTCTACAGTAAAAATGTTAAACAAAACAAATTTATTCGATGGCCTCGCAATTGATTCACATTTACAGCTGCAAGTCATATTATTCAAATCAGAGCGTTTGTTCTGCAACTGCGGATGCGGATGTGTACGTCTATAACTCGTCTGCTCAGTAAAATCCGCCTCTCGTCCCATTTGCTCAATGAGCGATGAATTATATATAAAAGAGTGATTTATGAGCTCGCAAGATAAATGATTACGTTGAGAATGTTGTGTCACTAAGGTTATGTAGCTATTGTTATAAAGCTGCATTGAAACATGTTAATTTTGAGGGATGTGACAATAATATTTCAGTTTCTAAATTAAATACTTGTTTAGCGATTTCTTTAATACATTTAATTGTAAAATAAAATGAATACACTAAAGATAAAATGAAAAGACAAAAACCAAAACAAAAATACAAAACTTAAAAAAACCTTTAAAAATTATTTCCTGAAACTAAATGTCTCAGAATCTTCAGTTTCACGAGCCATATCACTTATCCACGAACTTAATCCCCAAATCCCTGTATACTGCGCAGACTGGTTACCAGAACGTCGACGCTCTTCCTAGAAAGATACAAAAGGAATTCTCAAAGCTCATACATGTACATATAAAAACTATAGTGAGGACTTGATTATTGTAATTTTTTGTGCTATGTAAAGTTAGAATACATTAAATACACCTTGTTGCTTAAAGAAATCCCTTCCAGACAACCTCTGGATGAACATTTCAACAGGAGAAAAATAATTTACAAAGGGCAATTAAGGTAATTTAATGATATAGTTTTAAATGAATACATTAATATACATACGTACACAATTTAAATATAAATAAAATATAGATAACTAGCTTTCGCCCGCGACTGCGCCCGCGTGTATGTCGGTTATCGCGGTAAAAAGTAGCCTATGTCCTTTCCCAAGTTCAGTTCTATCTTCATTTCAAATTTCATCAAAATCGGTTCAGTGGTTTAGGCGTGAAAGCGTAACAGACAGACAGAGTTACTTTCGCATTTATAATATTAGTAGAGATATAAGTATAAAAAATATTTATAACTAGGAAATAATTAAGTCATGTAAAGCTATTGAGAGCAAATACTACTTATGAATCCAAATAATGATCTTTGACCATTTTCTGCAATGCGGTCAGAGTTTGAGTACGTCTAATGAACATCGGTAGATCGTTCCATAATCTGACAGCTTGTACCGAATACTAATGTTTTTTTTACTGTTTATTTACTTAGCCCTATAGTCTATTGGGATGGGCTACTAGTTTTTTCTAGTCCTCTAAATAAGAAAGAGAACGAAAAGATTACACACATTTTTTCTTTTTTGGGACATATAGCCACCAGTAAACCAGATTTTGATTGTAGTTCTTTTTTTTTTAATTTTTTGAAGCACAAATAAATTACAACAGACTAGTTTCTGTCTGTTGGTATAATTATTATTATAGTTTGTCTGTTTTATATTTTCCATTTGCCATATAAAAAAAATAAAATTAAAGTGTATGTATATTTGTACTTATAATTCTCGGTTCATTAAATACTTATACGAGTAATATAATATATTGACTGCCTCGAGACTAGTGGTTAGCGTATGCGACTGCTGATTAAGAGGTCTCGGGTTCGATTCCCGGGTCAGATTAAATGTTTCTGTGATCCGAAAATATTTGTTTCGGAGTTTGGGTGTTTTCTATGTATGATATGTATGTATTTACAAAAAAAGAAAAAGTATTTTTATTTATTATATACAAGTTCTGCTTAGTTTAGGGACTAGATAGCGTTGTGTGTAAAATGTCTGAAATATTTATTTATTTATTTTATATACGGTACTAACATAAAAAAAAAATTTATAAAATTTTATCTGCCTGTTTGTTCTGACTAATTTATGAAAGCTGGACTGATTTTGGTGAAACTTTCACTGACATATAATTCAAATTCAAATTCAAAATTCTTTATTCACTTAGGATGCAATACATCTCTTGTGACAGGTCAAGATTCTACATGTACATTTATGCCATGTTCGCAAACAATAGGTAGAGCCGGAGAAAAGAACATGGCAATAAAAACTCGCGGCCACTCCTTTCAAATCGCCAATGTTTACATAGTTTTAATGTTTATAAACCTGATATGGGGGTAAGGTGCTGCCACTAATATACTATACACCATGTTAGAGGACTGATGCAAATTATAGTGATTAAAAATTAGAACTTATGCTAATTTAAAAAAAAAAAACAACAGCCTCAGTGGGTACAACATAGTAGGAGCATCTACTTACAACAAAGGTAAAAACTATATGTGCTCAATTATTGGCCAAATTACTGGTAACGAAAGATTAAATATAAAATATTAATTATAAGATCAAAAGAAAGAGAAGAATGGCCTTTATTAGTCACGTAGAATCTTTACTTACAAAAGTAAAATCATGTTCTTAAACAATGTGATAACAACATTCACATGAGTAGAATAAAATGATAAGGAGCAAGTAGTCAAATCCATTTTTCTTTATCATTTAAAAATTCGTCAACTGTATAATAACCTTTACGTATAAGATAAGTTTTGACTACATTTTTAAACTTTTCCACTGATAGACTCATAACACTAGCTGGTAACCTATTAAAAAATCGCACGGAAAGACCCATAAATGAATTATGCGTTTTATGTAGCCTATGATATTGACCTACTAATTTATGCTTATGTCTCGTGTTCACCGAGTGAACGTCACTATTCCTGTGATATAAATGCATATTTTGTTTTATAAACATAATGTTTGCAAATATATATTGTGATGCAACTGTCATAATGCCTATCTCTTTAAACTTTTCTCTAAGGGAAACTCGTGCACCTAGTTTGTAAATCGCACGCACTGCACGTTTTTGGAGAATGAAAATTGTTTGAATATCAGCTGCCTTGCCCCATAGCAGAATGCCATACGACATGACGCTGTGGAAATAACCGAAATATACTAGCCTTGCTGTTTCCACATCCGTAAGCTGTCTGACTTTGCTGACAGCATACGCTGCAGAACTGAGTTTCCCTGCGAGACACGATATTTGGGCGCCCCACTGTAACTTACTATCTAAAGTAATTCCCAAAAAAACCGTTGAATCAACAAAATTAATAACTTCATTGTTTAAAACTAGATTTATACTGATATTCCTTACATTTGGCAAACTAAACTTAATACATTTGGTTTTTTTAGAATTCAAAAGCAAGTTATTTGATGTAAACCAGTCAAGGACTAATGCGAGGGACCTATTTACTTCGTCAGAGTAATCGTTTTTGCGATTGGTTTTGAATATAAGAGAAGTGTCATCAGCAAATAGAACAATATCGCATAACTTACTAGTAAAAAATGGCAAATCGTTTATATACACCAAAAATAAAAAAGGACCCAGAATTGAGCCTTGTGGCACGCCCATACTCACTGGTGATCCGGAGGACCTTATTCCATTAATATCAACATACTGTATTCGCTCACTAAGATAAGAAGCAACAAGATTAAGCGCTGTACCTGTTATGCCATAATGCCTAAGTTTCAGCAGAAGTGTACTATGCATCACACAATCAAATGCTTTTGAGAGATCGCAGAAAACACCAATGGCGTCCTGCGAGTTTTCCCAGGCACTATATATATGTTTAAGTAGTTTAGAGCCTGCGTCTACTGTTGAGCGACCCTTTGTGAATCCATATTGTTCACTATGCAGTAGATTATTAGAATTAAAATGTGTTTCTAATTGCATTAGTATGGCTTTTTCAAAGATTTTACTAATAGCTGGTAAAATAGAAATAGGTCTAAAATTACTAGGGTCGCTTTTTGAACCGGCTTTAAACAAAGGAATTACTTTACTGTGTTTCATCAAATCAGGAAACACACCGGTATCAACACATCGATTAAATATTGTTGCTAAATGTGGTGCTATCTTAATAATAATGCTATTAATTAATTTAACAGAAATACCCCATAAATCTGCTGTCTTTTTGCAATTAATTGACTTAAATATTTTTATTATGTCAGTGGGGTTTATAAAATTAAAACTGAATGGTACAGTACACTCTTTCACACTGCTTCTCATAAGTGATTGAGCATCAACCGGACATGATCTTAGGGATATGGTTGCATTTTTAGGTATATCAGCAAAGAAATTATTAAATGTTTGCGCCAGGTCTAAATTGTCAGTTACAGTTATATCACCAATAATTAATTCAAAATTATGTTCACGTGGCTTGACCCGCCCAGATTCAGCATTAATCATGTTCCAAGTGGCTTTAATTTTATTCTCTGCTTGTTTAATATTTTTACTTAAATATAAAGACTTGGCAGCAGCGCAAGTCTTTTTAAATACTTTGGAATAATTTTTAACATATTGAACAAACTTATGGTCAAAATTATATTGTTTCATGCCATACAATTCATACAACTTAGCTCTACTTATTTGTATGCCAGTAGTTGCCCAATCACAAAAGCTAATTTTTATATTTTTATAAAAAGTCTTAGTTGTGAATATGTTATTAAATTCCGATTTGATCATGTTAAACAAAGACGCGTAAAGGTAGTTCGGATCATCCTGACTAAAATCTATATTGGTGATACGGACAGAAACATTTTCATTAAATTTGTTTAGGCGAGCTGTACTCATTGGCCTACAGGTGATCTTATTTACTTTAGCCACTGTATGAATAGGAAAAGTGACTTTCTGTCCACAGTGATCGGATGTTAAATCACTCAATATAACCTCATTATAATAACTACAGTTGCAAAAAATATTATCTAAGCAAGTAGCAGAATGTGATGTTATCCTTGTGGGTGCACAAAACAAATGTTTTAAATTAAATGATATAAATAAAGTACATAATCTAATACACATAGGTGACTGTTCTAGTATATTAACGTTGTAATCACCACATACTACTACATGCTTTTTACCATAACTCAGTACTTTAAGTACATCTTCCATTATATTCTCGAATAAATTAAAGTCACTCTGTGGTGGACGGTAAACACAAACAATAATATGCTCCTTTAATTCTACACATGAGAGTTCTATAGTACGCTCGACAGAACGAGCAACAATATCCTTGCGTTCTTTACTATTTACACTATTAGACACAAAAATCATAGAGCCACCATGTATAGCTTTCTTCCTGATGAATTTGCTTACCATACTGTAATATTCATTATTAAAAATCAGTTCATCGTTTTTTAACCAGTGTTCTGTGACACAGAAAACATCAACAAATGGGTCTTTAAAAATAATTCTATTTCCTGAAATTTGCCCGATAAGCCCTGAATATTTTGGTGTACTATGGTTAGACTACCAGTTCGCTTATCCGTTGTCTCATTTACTAGTTTAAACTAGGAGCTACATTATTGATCCTAGCAGAATTGGCACAAAAAAGCGATTGCTTTGATACACTATTTGTATCAGAGTCAGCATATACATTAAAAGATTGCTGTGATACACAATTTGTACCAGAGTCAACGTGTATATTAAATGCTAATAATTTAGCAACCTGTCGCTTATAAATAGAAGACAAATACATAGTATTTTTTGTTAAAATAAAGTTACGAATAAATTTATTCGTGTCGAAAAATAGTATAAACTTACCATACTGGTAAGTCGCGTTGTATAATAACAAATTCAAGCGCTGTATGTGCTTGTTGTGTATATCAGATACAGACTGTGAGTAAGGTAGTCCACATATAATAAATTTACAACCTACTTTTTCATTAATGGATATCATAGACATATAGCTGAAGATATGAGTAACTTAGGCCACATTTGTTATAGACTAGCTTCATCTTATAGTGTTCCTGACAGATGATATTGTAAAGATACAATAACAAACGCGGCTAACCGCAGCGCGACGCTACTAGTCTTTAATGTGTTCAAAAGCTTTACAATATCATCATAAAACAGTTTATCATGATACAACGAGAATTGCTTTTCGTCGATTTCATTGAAATAAGTTCAGCTAACTATGAAAAACATTTCAGGCGCTTAAATCAGTCACAAAAGACTGAACTTAAAAAATGTCCTAGCACTCCAACTTTTCATTTCTCTGGTAAAAAACTTTCTGGAAACTAAGTCGTTATAAATATAATTCTTATAGAATATTTTTGTTACTTTGTTCTTAGTTGGAAACCCCTTTGTATTGAAAATGGAAGGAGAGCTTGACTTCAATTATATTTAGAAATAAATCAATATGAAAACGAAGCAATAAAAATGCAAATTCAATAAAATACTGTCAATGTAAACACTGATTCGATTAACAAGTCAATAACGGCTTTTCGAGAGTAGCTGATTAATACTAATACCTTGAGAGGCACTCTGAATAGAACTTACTCGTCTGTCTTATCCCAAACTATACGGAATCTAAACCAAGCTAGCTGCATAAACAGAAATTATAATATATGTTAAATATACTAATATTATAAAATCAAAAGTAACTCTCTCTTTATGTCTATCTGCTATTCTTTCACGGCTAAACAACTGCAACTATTTCATAAGACATAGGCTCTCTCTTTTCCACGATAACCTAGAGATACGTACGTGGAGCCTAGGAGAAAAGCTAGTTTATTTCAATCTATATCTTTCTCTTGTTTATTTTACTGTATAACATTCTAGTTTTTACTGATTTTAAGAGCGTTAGTATCAAAGATACCACAGTCAAGGAACTGAAGGTTAAACCACAACACAATTATATATGTGTAACTCTCGACATTCTTATAACGACAAACATTTGCCGAATTATAGCATTTTTTCAGAAAAATTTAATTGGGCGTATCTATTACATTCTGAACTACATTTAATTTCTGACTATGTAACTACTTTTTTGATTCATGAAATATCGAATAATGAAACGTGGTGTGTATTTGAAAAGATTCGATAGTCTGTCGTGTTTTTATAATTTCGAAGCACATCGTTTTTTCTAATAATTTTTAAAAGAAAGTTATTCATTGGTACTAGTAGAGACTGATTAACTAACAAAATAACAAGAAATGATGAAGTGTTATATATTTTAAAACTGATGGTATACGCTTAATAGTTTTGAAATTTTCTCTTAATATTTTTAAAAGCAAATCTATACAGTTAAACTAGGTAAGCTATATGTAACACAAGATTTACGACTTATTAAAAAGAAATAATTAAATTAACCTGTAAGTATATAGCGCACAGCTTTCCTTCAATAAGAAGCATACTGCCATGTATCGGATCGGTTTCCTCACCGGAATATGGAGGCAAAAGTAGACAATACAGATTTTTTTTATTGTCTTTACTATGTCGATATTCAGATTCTCTGTAAATGTTGAATGACAATTAATAACAATATCTATCTATCTTAAATAATTAGATAGAGCAGCTATTAATGTAATGTTATTACAGGAAAAAGTTAACATAATTAGAAATAATTCATATAACTCGTGCGACCTAAGATGGCACCTGACTCAAATGTCAGTCGTTTAACCTGAGTGCAAGAAAAATATAATTTATTCTAGATTTTTTTAATTTCAACATTTATTTTGCTTCAAATAGTTTCTCATAACATACTACTTTATCTTAAGTGGTGCTGTACTACCTGAGTTAAGAAATAGTACATTGTTCACCGAGGGAGGAAAGGAACCGATTACTCCCGAGGTAGGAATGGGACTTTCACCCGAGTGCTACACAGTGCTTTATACTACACCTGTGAGGAACATTTAAAGTATTTATAAAATAAAATCAAAACGTAAGACACCATGTAAGACACAATTTAGCCACAGTATAAAGAAACATACAGTAGGACGACGCCTTTGATCTCGTGGTAAATGCCGGCAACGTCTAGACATTGTCGCAACTGCTAGGGTTGTCTCAAGTAAACAATATTTATTAATAAATTTATTTATTTTAGATCAACATCGTCATCAACATTATGATTATTGTTATAAGCAATAATTAACAATGATCAAAATTTAGTTTTTTTTAACAGTTTCATTTAGGTTGCCTTGTTTGGGTCAAATCAAGTAATTGAAATATATAAGGGGGTCAACCCGGCAACAGGAAAGGCCTGTTGCCGGATTAGTCTGAAATTTGGTATTCTAGTTTCAAACATATGTAATTTAATTTAAAGAAATATCCGGATTTGTATATCTTGAATGTGAAAAAGTTGTTATTTTCATAATCGTCAACCCAAGAAACCTCAAAATTGACACTCATAACTATATTTTTTTAAATAATGTCCTCCATGTTGGATCTAGTACACTTGCACGTAGCTATGAAAAAAAAATCCGCGAAAGACACACTTGATCTCATTTTTATTTTCAGGCACCTCGCAAATCTTAAAAATTACACCCTTGTTGAAAAATTTGCAAATTTTCGTCGGCGCCATCTTGAATTTTCATTTCAACCCCATAATCGTATTTAGTGACTTCGTAAACCATGGACATGATACCCATGTCGAAAAATTTGCAAATTTTAGTAGGCGCCATCTTGGATTTTCATTTCAACCCCATAATCGTTTTTAGTGACTTCGTAAACCATGGACATGATACCCATGTCAAAAAATTTGCAAATTTTCGCCATCTTGGATTTTCATTTCAGATGACGACTTGCAATCTTCCACAACACACGTCGTATGCACCATTTGAATTATTTTCCAAAATAATAATATTTTAAAGTGACACACGACAGCCCTGAAAGTTGTTTCCCGAGCTGCTAACACTGTAAATGTATGCAGCTCGGGGCAGCCGTTCCCGCGTCTCACCCCTCACGCCCCGCACGATTGCCCTGTCTAGACGTCTTCGTGGGACGACTGTATGTGATTTAGCTTCTTAGACTAAGAATGACCAAGACCTGACATGCCAACAAGCGTTACCACGAGAGAGTGAGATAACGATACCATTTTCCAGTGTGTTAGAGAAAAATAGAGATACGTATTTTTTGTCCTTATCGCCGTATAGGTTTGTCACAAAACATTTGTGTCAAACAAATTTCAAAGCGGGAATTTATCAGGAGTGAAAATAAGGCTTTTTGAGGGAATTACTGTGTGATTTTAAGTTTAACTAATTGTTTTCAACCCAGATACTTTAACAAATATGGTACAGTGTTGTGTTTTCGGCTGCAAAAGGCGTAATGAACGCAAATATGAAAATATAACCTTTCACACGTAAGTATAAAAAATCGCGTTTTATTGGCCTAATATTGTTTTTAATATTAACTACGAATAATTACATCAATTTTTGTTTGTTAATGTGCAGAAATAATTAATAATAAGTGATAAAAACTAGTTTCTAAAGTGTGAAAATTTTGTAATTATCCATGACCATTAATGTGTTAAGGTAATTTTGCAAGGTTACCAGCATTTTAGGGATAACGCATCGGCCTTTTGAAATTACCCCATATGGTGAGGAAATTTAATTTGATTTGATTTGTGTTTTATTGTCCTCCAGATTTCCAAAAGATGAAAATGTGCGTAAAATGTGGTTGAAGGCTACTGAACGACAAGGTTAGGCAATAGCAAAGCTATATGTAAAAATATTTGAACGTAAGGATATATTACAGTACAAAAATATGCTGATAACTAGAGACAAGAAAATAAACTAATTTCTTCAACATACTTATTTTATTTAAGGGCCAAAGAATACTATAACCTTCTAAAAAATGTTTTTTTTTAATGTTATCAATCTTGATCCCGGTTACATCCTCAGCTTTCATTTTATTTATTTATTTATTTATTATTTATTATAATAGGGATAACAACAGTCTTTTACAAACATAATTACATCTTTGATAATTACCAATTTTGAAGGCCTTCTATTCTAATCATATTTGACAGATTTTTAAAACGTTTGGAACAGTAAACGGAATAACGATTCTCCCTTATTAGAGGGGAATTGTTTTAACCTGGCAACATTAATATTTAATGTACTTTGTTGCTATCCCTTACGGGTGCACGCATATGACCGGTCTAGGTCATTCTTAGTCTAAGTTTAGCTTAGAATTTGACATAATATTTATAAATATTTCGCGCTTCTTTTGTTTTTTTTATTCTTCACAAAAGGATGTCAGTGGCACGGAGATTCCATATTTAAATTATATGAAAACTCTTTGGGCAGGCGCGCGCCATAGATAAGATAACACATGAGAAATGAAAATTCATACAACTTTCTCTCCCGCTAAAACACGTTAGAAATGGATTTTCATACATTTTTTCCTCCCGCTTATTTAGGTCAAGGAAAAGACTAACTTTCTCTTTTCATTTTCAGGGAATATTGACTACTGTTCCGATCAGGTGTGGTATAAATACATTTGCATACCAATAGGAAGCAGGCCTCAACCATTATTTACCCGAATGCATTCTTCGTGCAGTGATTTAAATAATATACTTACGTGTGATTAAACATCCCTGGACATGAATTTGAAAACACTCTACTTTCATATGCCATTAGTGGATACTTGGGTAAATCACTTGCAGTATCTTGAATATCATATCTGTAAAAGGATACAGATAATTTATAGAATTCCATTCACTTTCTAGCTTTGAAACGTAAAATTAAGGAAAGTTCTACACTATTTAAAATACGATATTTGAATATTACAAACGGAAATTTACAAAGGAATTCTTAAAGCTAAACGCAGTCCTTACAGGCAAGTTTTGTATAGACAAAACAACATGAGATTCAGAAATAAGGGGTATTTTATTTTATATTGAAATTACTTCAGAAAATGGCGAGCACGCCATCTATCTACACTTAATTTGAACTATTAGAAAATAAATTAATGAATACTTGGACAGTGGTGCTATTTTTATAACTTTAAACTAGAACACATATAACTACAGATACATATATCTATGCATAATAGTAACATATAAAATACTTTATCATGACACAATGTCATGATACAATATTGAACTGTGAATATTGTAACTCAATATTTTACTCAACACGTATATTATTAAACGAGATTAGGAATACTAAATATTTGAATGGTGTTAATATATACTACCTATCCAGACCCCATCCGACTGCGTAAGCTTTCGATCCCTCTGAAAGGGCTACGAACAGGTGCGACATCAAAGGAACCGGAACCCAACCAATGCAAGTAGCCATTGAATTCTCCACTTGAACTAGTCCTACGGAATAAAACATGTGTTGTTAAGAAATAATCCCAGAACTATGTTGGCTCATTATAAGACGACCCCTGATAAATTCAAGCGTACTTGTACGTCTACTATTCTTTCAAATACTTATTTAGACTCGGAACTAAGGTGAATATTCAAGTAGAAGTTGGTGCGAAAACCAATTTATTGTGTTACAGCTATATTAAGTTTCACTTAAAATATAGGTGTGTGTTTGTAATGTGTTTACTGAAAACGAAAATTCACTTTTTAACCTTTAAAGTTTTGAGCATTCTATATATAGGTGACATGTTCTGTCTTAAACACGAATAAAGTTTTGTTATTCTTAAAAAATATGACATAAGTACATATTACTACAAAAGAATAAAAGGTGGATATAAGACTATTTCTATTCAAATAAAACATAAGACAAAGAATAAAAACGAAACGAGAATTTCATAGTTGCTTCAAATACGGAGAAAGGAAAGTCCATTATCATGAAAGGCCAACTAGACGCCAAACAAGTTTGTTTTGTTTATCCATCAATAGATACAAAAATATTTATTTTTGGTGTTTAGTTTACGTGTTCGTCACGTATTTTCATAATATGTCATCTCCTTTAAACTGATGTGGAAATTAAAATTTTAAAATGTCACTAAGGATAATTACTTTTCAGCGAGAACCTTCGATCAGTAATAGTAACTAGATATACGGTCGGTACAAAAAATACGTCTCGTTAAATAACAGCTCACTTTAGATGTGAGCTCTTATTTTTGTTTAGTTCACTGAAACACAGGCAATGTAAACACGTCTCACAATGCCGCAGTGTGAAAGCAACTAAACAGCCGGAGTATCTTACTTTCGTTATGTACATGAAATACAAGTTATATTTTAAGTTTTAAAATAATAAATATTATTAAATTACCGATTTTAAACCACCGTTACAAATGTTTGGCCAAGGCTTGCCAACACATGGAGAAAATTTTGTTTAACAGAACATTAAATGCATGGAGTGGTTTGTGTAGTAAAAAATTTGTTAGCAGAACCTCAAAATTTGTTGGTTAAAATTGGTTAATGCTGCTTTTGTGTATGTTTGTTGGACTCTCATTAGATACTTAGCTTGCCTTTTTTTTATTTTAGGTTCCTTAGCAATCCATTTACGTGTGCAAAATAGATTTTGATTGTCGCCAAAGAAAGAAGAGATGAGTTTTATAAACCAGCTAAGATATCGGTCATATACGTACTGAAAATACCGCACTTAAAACCGTTTAAACATAGTTTTATTAAATAACTTAAGAATATACTATAAAAATACATATTACACGAAAACGAAACGCTAATAAAATAATAAGTAATGTATAGATACTAACAAACTTAGATGCCCAAAACATAAAAAGTAAACAGCTAAACTTTTACTTTTATATTTATAATAAATGATTTTAGTATTCAACGGGACTCCGTTGGTAAATAGAAATCGAAATTCCAAGAAGCAAAAATATAGTACACTTGTAGCAGTAATTCGAAAATTACAAGTCTCAATATACTCAATTACTACCTACTCTCCAATATCATAACACTATAGACTATACGCCTGTTATACACCGATTCTTATCTTAAGAGAGAGAACAGATGACCGAAAGTACTTCAATTCAAGGTTTATTATGACAATACTTACGGTTTCTGTGAGTCAAATTAGGTATTTAAGCATAACTGCTATGCTAAGAAATAATATGATAAATGTGAACATATACCGTATACTCCTCTTTCTACAATTTCAGAGACAAAAAGATGCAATTTGCCGTTACCAACTTAACCAAAAAAATTTAATTTTTAATAGATGACATTGACGATTTGTAAAAATTAAAGTTTCAAATAACTCGCAATACATTGTTCACTGAGGGAAGAAAGGGACCGATTACTAGCGAGGATTACTAGCGATTACTAGGGCCTCAATACTTCCGAGGTAGGAATGGGACTTTCACCCGAGTGCTACACAGTGCTTTATACTACACCTGTGAGAAACATAAAGTATTTTTAAAATAAAATCAAAACGTAAGACACCATGTAAGACACAATTTAGCTTAGAATTTTTCCAATATTTCGCGCTTCTTTTGTTTTTTTTTTTATTCTTCACAAAAGGATGTCAGTGGCACGGAGATTCCATATTTAAATTATATGAAAACTCCTGGGGCAGGCGCGCGCTATAGATAAGATAACACATAAGAAATGAAAATCCATACAACTTCCTCTCTCGCTAAAACACGTTAGAAATGGATTTTCATATATTTTTTCCTCCCGCTTATTCAGGTCAAGGAACGGACTAACGTTCTCTTTTCATTTTCGGGGAATATTGACTACTGTTCCGATCAGGTGTAGTATAAAGACAGTTTTCTTATCTGGCATCTTATAGTCTCTATTATATAGCTCGTGACAAAAAATCTATTCAAATAACCGAAATGTTAACATGATGATGTCTGATCCAATCATCATAATCTAAGAACCATCGGTAGATAACCTGTTTTCAAAAATACGTTACCCAAATTGGTAAATCCGTTTAGGGGCTATGAGGACTCAGACAGACATGACGGTGAAATTTATTACAGCCTTCTTGCTAGATCGGAGGTTGAAAAAAACAAATTTGACAAGTTGGTACATACTGATATTTAATTTAAATGTTCATTAATAAATTATGTCATAAACTTAAATACTACTGTCGATTCTGTCGCCTATTTCAGAAAGCAGTGTATCACTAGTTATTAAGATTCCGAAAATTGTTTTAAAATACAAAGATGAAAGATAAAGATATTTGTGTGATTTACAAATATTTGTTTCGGAGTCTGGGTGTTTTCTATGTATAATATGTATGTATTTACAAAAAAAAAGTATGTTTATGTATTTATATCAGTTGTCTAGTACCCATAACACAAGCTCTGCTTAGCTTGGGACTAGATAATGTTGTGTGTCTGATGTCCAGAATATTTATTTATTTTATTTATTTTATATTAAACCACTTTATTATTGACTGCCTCGTTAGTCTAGTGGTTAGCGTATGCGATTGCTGAACAAGAGGTCTAGAATTTGATTCCCGGGTCGTTTAATCCACAAATATTTGTATGTATAATATGTATGTATTTACAATCAAAAGTATGTTTATGTATTTAAATCAGTTGTCTAGTACCCATAATACAAGCTCTGCTTAGTTTGGGACTAGACGATGTTGTCTGTTATTATTTATTTATTTACTTCAACGACAATTATAACTTATGTTTTACTTACCAATATTGTATATATTTATTCGTCGTTTATCTCGTTGACGATAGCGTGGATGTACTACGCTATACTTCACATAAACAACTCGGTCTGGACTCCACCAAGAACTTCCACAATACGCAACAAAAGCGGACCGACCTTCGCCTCGAGGGTTATTGTGTCGTCTGGACAAACACGACGCAGAGGTTACCAGCCAATGGGGACTGATACCAGCTGCATCACAATAAACCTAAATTGGTAAAACCGTTTTATTATTTAATATAAAAGTGGTAATCGAATTATTGAATTATGTTAAAGAATAGTTTTAAGTCACTTTAGCAGAATATCAACATTTACTCCCCTCTACTTGTTTACTCAAAAGGCGTAATCCTTATTGTTTTTTAAGTTTCAAATATAAATTCAAGTCAAGAGGAAACGGCGGCAGGCACTTACATCAAGAGATTCGACTACTCGTTTGTCCGTACGATAAAAAATATCAACAAAAAAATGTTTTAAGCATACAAAAATTTAACTGTCGGTATTCACTACTGTCTATTATTACTATTGGATAGTAATGAATGTTGGTTGAATTATTATCTTGTACTTTTCTATTATCATAAAATATTATATAACTCACCTGAGAAGGTTCATAAATATAAGCAGCCATAAAAGAATATTCTGACCACTTTGCCACGACACTTATTTTATTTATAACAAATTTTGTTAGGGATAAAATAGATTCTGTCACTGAATGAGAACTGAATTTTCTGTTTGTTGTAAGATTCAAAGTACTAGTTGATTTTATATTGTCATCCAAATTTACATTATTTCTTCGATTAGACTCAATAATGTGTTTCTTTGCATGTTTGGCCCTGTGTATATTGTTGTTTGTGTTGTTCTGACCAACGGTTTCTAACACTATTCTTAAGTCTTTGCGTAGTTTTTGACCATGAATAGACTTTTCTACATCATTTAAATCTATCAGTTTTTCTGCTTCATTATGAGGAGATCGAGGAGTACCCTTATCATACATTTCAAAGAATTTAATTCTATCATATACGGTTGTAGGTTTTGATGTTAAAGAGGTTAATATAGGGATCATGGTTTTGAAATCTTGATGTCTATTCTCCTGATCAAATGGCACTGAAGTCTCTGTTGCTGGACAAGTTTCATAAGTAATAACTTTTTTTTTTCTTTCACTTCCAAGTGTTGTTTTATGTGGGATCCCATAACTTGGTATTTGTAAAATGACATAACTAGGTAAACCGCGTATTAATGAACCTGGTGGTTTCTTCAGTACATCAATTGCAGAATATTTTTTGTTTGGATTTGGGCCATTATTACGAAATGCAAAACTCGGATAATTACCAGTAGCCCTTTTAATTTTATCAAGTTTTTCATACGATTGTTGCCTTTTATCTTTATGTAATGAATGTTTTTGATTAACATCTTCATCTAAATAATAAAATTCGATAAAACTTGACGTCGTTGATGATGATTTCATACGGGTCGGTTTCCTAAATAAAGATTCACTTGAATAATAATGATCAGTACTTATATCAACATCTCTTTGTTCCTTAGTTTTTCTCCATAGCATATTAATGATTTCATATTGTTTGCGACTAACTCTACCCACTTGCCATTTTTTTAAGCTGGGTGGTTTTGTAGCGGAATTGCTAACTGTATGGTTATTCAGACTTGATGTTTTACGTGGAAATCTGTGTCCTAGACCAAAAATATCGGTAAGTTTACAAGTAGGAGCAAATTTAATTTTGTAATTATCTTTGCTTTCATTAGAGACAGTACCTTCGATGGAATTCATAATTGTTGTTTCCACTATAATTAACAAAATAAATAATCTTTTACGACAAAGTTTAATTACGCACATGATTTTAAAACACTGATATAAACTAAAAAATTTACAATTGATTATTTTCTGTATTATTTCTCTAATAACTTTACCAAAAGATCCTTAATCTGTTGTAGAATCAGATATTGTTTAGTGCTATGACATAATCAAAACTTGACAAATATTTTGATTGATGCATATTCTCTTCACTGAAGTAGGAAACCTATTGCATTATGTAGAAGAAAAATATTAAATGTTTTATTTTTGTATAAAACCTTCTTAAAACAGAAATGTGCGGGATTGCTACCATGTACCTTTTTGTTGGTGAGTATCCGATATTTCGGCACTGTTGCAAACGCCATGATCACGGAGTAACTGGTAAGTTACTCCGTGATCATGGCGTTAATGTTACTGACCATGAAAGTTTAAAACAAAACCTTCTTAATTCTGTGAGTTTTATTCACAGTCACATAACTGTGGACCAAGTAAAGGTGTTTTGTTGAACAAAGAATAATCTGAGCGCTTCTATCAAATTTAAAAGAAATAAATTCCAATCCCCTTAGGAGTTTCAGCCAATTTTGAAACTGTCACACATACGAGTTTATAGCAATCTGATTTTCTGTTATTAACACTCTATTGGTTTTCATTTCCCATCATTAGGTTCTAGGATTTGGGTATCCTATCTGATCCGAACATTATAAATACGAATATTTACATATTACCTAATAATAGTATTAGCGTTCTCTTAATCATATTGCTTAAGCACCTTTGTTTATTAAATATTTTTAGAAAATGGTGAAAATATTTTTACCCTACTGCGTCAGAAAAAGCTGTGTATGTGTATTTTCGGACATTTGTATACCAAATGGATTTCGACTATGGTGCAGTTGTTTGATTCCTCATAATTGTAGAAATGACACTGTTAGTAAACTTCAACTTCATTTAGTTAGTGGCATATTTTGTTTCTTTAGTCGCCTCTTACGACACTCATGGAATGAATAGGGGTGGTGACACTTTGTATTCTTAATCCGTCACCACTTTTTTTATTTGTTTTTGTACAGATTGTTTTAACACACCTATATTTATTTTAGGTATATATCCCTACTAATATTATAAATGCGAAAGTAACTCTGTCTGTCTGTTACGCTTTCACGCCTAAACCACTGAACCGATTTTGATGAAATTTGGTATGAAGATAGAACAGAACTTGGGAAAGGACATAGAATACTTTTTATCACGAAAATAAAGTAAGAAAAAAGGGTTTGAAATAGGGGACGAAAGTTTGAGTCGAAGTTTCTTAATATCAAACATAAAATCATGTAAGATTGTTCAATCTACCCTTACGATACGATATAAAATAATTCCACGCGGGCGAAGCCGCGGGCGGAAAGCTAGTTTATTTATAAATGATAAATGAGTTCAAGCTTGAATTTTAATAATTACATTGGATTGTGAAAATTTATGGTAGTAGTTTTCTTAGTGCTGTGGCCGAAAATTTTACAATCAAGTTATTAATAAATCCATTTTGCCACTTCACAGCAAAATGAACAGAATCTGATTGAGCCTTTATCTCGCAGTGGACTGAAAATTATTCAAAATGTTTTTATTATTGCTGAATCTTTTATATTTCAACATTAATATACCTATATGTAAATATTGTATAAGAAATGATGTGATGTTTTTATGTGTATAATAGACCAGGGTCGATAATTTTTGAAAACAAATTAAGTTATAGTAGGATGATACCCATTGGAAAAGAAGGAGAATATTATAAAATTGAAAGAAAAAAAATTTACGGGCAATCTGAGGTCGGGAAGGGTAAGGGGGGAGGGTACAAAACGGTTTATTTCGTTATCCGGCAAAACTATAAGTCCTCTAAACAAGATCAATGGCTAAGTTGTAGGTAATAAAAAGATCTACAACTTTTGCATTTACACTTTTGTCACGTAACCTCAAATTTTATGGGAAAAATTGAACAAACCAAGTTTTTGGTAGTTTATTTTTATCTTTTACAAATAAAATATTATTTTTACAAAATTTTGTGAAAACTTACCTTTTTATGTCCCAAATATACTGTTATTTATTTTGACTTAATATCGAAAAAGTATCCTAATTTTCAATCGAAAATTCATCCGTCAATTTATCACGTTTTTCATAAAATTGGGGTGCTTTCTGTTTGATAAAATCTCTACATTCCGATACATTCCGATGATATATATATATATATATATATATATGTATAATAGCCATTGGAAAGTAGAGATTATATCTTTTACCATAGTAAATCTTCTCAGAAAATGCACAAAATGAAAAAACTCGAATTCGATTTTATTTTATCGTGACACTTTAATTACTTGAAACATAAGGATACGTTTTAAATTGATAAACAAAAATATTGCAAATCGACTTAAACTACTATAATTTACAAACAAATAAGTCAATAAAGTTAATATTTAATTAAACATCTACAATATTTTAAAAAAGTTGTAGAATCTTCTTTAAATTATATGCGTAGATGCCTATTTATTACTATTTTAACATAATACCTGAGTATCATACGAAAAATTTTAGCACATCAAAATGTATTTCATAGAGAACTTCTTAGTATAATTTTCAAAGAAAAAATGAATGATGGAAATGGGTTTTTCTGTAAAAAGTTATGCGTGATCATAACTTATAGAATATATACGCGTCGAATTGAGAACCTCCTCCGTTTTGTTTATAATTTAAGAAAATAATTAAATCCCCATTTTTACATTAACGAAAAAAAAGCTATTGCAACTGTTTTCCTTCCCATGACTTAGCATCCTATTATTTTTATAGCATTTTTAACAATTGATCTTATACAAAGAACTTTCGAGTATTATTTAAATTGTTTCAATCAATAACCCTTAATTTATTTATTTTATTCATTTATTTGTTTATAACGTTCCACTGCTGGGCTCCAGTCTCCTCTCATAGACCAGTGCTTTTAATGTTTGAAAACAAAATAAATTATAGTAGGATGAAACCCATTGTAAAAGGAGGAGAATAGTACAAAAATTAAAGGAAAAATAAATTACGGGCGATCAAAGGTCGGGAAGGAGGAGAGGGGGGGGGGGGGTTTAAGGGAAAAAAATGGTTTATCTCGATTTCCTGCAAAATTACAAGTCCTATGGAAAAAAGTTATATGGCAAAGTTGTAGGTAATAAAAAGATCTACATCTTTTGCATAAACACTTTTTTCACATAACCTCAAATTTTATGTGAAAAATTCAAAAAACCAAGTTTTTGGTTTTTTATTTTTATCTTTTACAAATAAAATTATTTTTTAACGAAATTTTGTGTAAAATTAGCTTTTCATGTCCTGAATACACCGTAATTTATTTGAATTGAAATATCTATTTTTTCACCTCATTTTGACTGAATATCGAAAAAAAACCCTAATTTTCAATCGAAAATTCGTCCGTCAAAATATCAAGGTTTTTCACAAAAATTGGGTGTTTTCTATTCGATGAAATCTTTACTTTCCGATGGTGTAAAAATATATATTTATTACTATGGTAAATCTTCTCAGAAAATGCAAAAAATGAAAAAACTCGAATTCGATTTTTTTTAATCGTTATTGAGATATTTATTAAAATTTACACTTTAATCACTCGAAAAACGTAAGATTGCATGTTACAATGATAAAGAAATATATTGCAAATCGAAATATACTTCTATAATTAATAAACATATAAATAATGAAGTTAATATTAAATAAAACATCTACAATATTTTGAGAAAGTTCCAGAATCTTCTTTAAAGTATATGCCTATTTATTACTATTTTAAGATAATTTAATACCTGAGTGACCTACGAAAAATTTTAGGCCATCAAAAGTAGAGATTTCATCGAATAGAAAACACCCAATTTTTGTGAAAAACGTTGATATTTTGACGGACGAATTTTCGATTGAAAATTAGGGATTTTTTTCGGTATTCAGTCAAAATGAGGTGAAAAAATAGATATTTCAATTCAAATAAATTACGGTGTATTCAGAACATGAAAAGCTAATTTTACACAAAATTTCGTTAAAAAATAATTTTAAATGTAAAAGAAAAAAATAAAAAACCAAAAACTTGGTTTTTTGAATTTATCACATAAAAGGAGAAACCCGATTCTGGGCCTAAGCGTTACACGAATGGGATATGTACCAAAAAATTCGTCTATTTTGCTTGATTAACATATCGAAATCTTAGCTTCATTTGCAATGGCCAAGTGTAGAAAATAAGTAGAATTCTATTGTTTTAAACAATCTTTGTAAACGTCTGCAACACTTATTTCAATATACGTAACTAGCTCCACAAACGTAGCATTCCTAAAATAGGATCGAATTAGTGGAAATCGATACTGTTATAAATAAATAATACTTCTTTGTTTTAGTATAAATGATTGTTTTAATAGGTATTTTAATCAATGTAAACAGAGTCTGGCCAGCGAATCGTGACACAACTACTTACAATGGCGGCAATTCAAAATATCTACAACTGGCAGCATTAAATATAGCATGGGTAATTTTGTATTTTTCTATTAATGTGACTATGCCATAGAAAAACACAAATGTATCAAATCGTGTTTTTCATGTTATAGAAAACTATAGCGGTTTTGATAACTTTTTTATTTCAGAAGTTAAAAAGGCCTAACTGACTTAGAAAACTGCGTACAAAAATAAAGAAACAATAAGAAAATACAACAATGTATAATATGTATGTATTTACAAAAAAAAAGTATGTCTAAGTATTTATATCAGTTGTCTAGTTTGGGGACTAGATGGCGTTGTGTGTAAAATGTCCGAAATATTTATTATTTATTATTATTATTAATTATCTATTGGGCACGATTTAATTATGGGTGAGTACATAACCCTATTTTATGCGTGACCTGACACGCACTTGGCCAATTTTTATTAAAATAACTCAAACAATAAACATAACCTAAAATGTAAACACTGTCTGATTTTACCAATTTGGCCATTGCTGGGAGACCTGAAAATTAGGCTTGTGAAATCGTCATAGATTTTGTAATTTATGACCAAATTCTGTAACGCCAGGCCCAAGTTTGTATGGATTTCGGGTTTCTCCTTTGAGGTTATGTGAAAAAATTGTTTATGCAAAAGATGTAGATCTTTTTAGTACCTACAACTTTGCCATTAAACTTTTTTCCATAAGACTTGTAGTTTTGCAGGAAATCGAGATAAACCATTTTTTTCCCTTAAACCCCCCCCCCCCCCCGCTCTCCCCCTTCCCGACCTCAGATCGCCCGTTATTTATTTTTTCTTTAATTTTTGTACTATTCTCCTCGTTTTACAATGGGTTTCATCCTACTATAATTTATGTTCACTTTTTGTTATTTTAAGAGGTAAAATCCCTGGTCTATCAGGAAAGGTTGGACGTTTTTAAATCGCCCGAGGAGCACCACGTTTCACGACTGCTATATTATGATACCAACCGGGACCGACTGCTTAACGCGACCCGAATCACGAAAACGCTTTTAACATGTCACTTAACACGACTTAATATAAATTGTTTATTTAAAAAAAAAATGCAATATATAAAAACTCTATGCAGAAATTAAAGCAATTTATTCGTTTTTAAAATACGAATAGAAAAATAAGCTTTGAGTGACATTTTCTGTCCTGACATGACATGACAAAATGCAAATTATGTGAACGTGATTAAATTTTTACTTAATGTTACATAGTGTTTGAAATTAATTAAATGTGAATTATTCGGGACTAAAAAATCTGCAAATAATCCTTATCGAGTAAAGCAAAATCACCGGCAGTGTTTTATGGATCAGTTTTAAGGATTGCCAAGGCTTCTTCTTCCAAGCTCAATCTTTATTTTTATATCGCATATAATTCAAACAGTAAGTATATCTTGTAGTTCTGATTATTATAAAATAAAAGGTAATCTTTTATATTGTGTTGTCTTTAGTATTGTAATAGAAATCGAGTTACAACGATCAGTGCAATGCATTCGAAATCTGCCATTGAAATAGCTAGATAAGTCTTGTAAGCCTGACCCCAAATAAATAACTAAAATCCTTAACTGGATACAAACATAATATTTTATATATATGAATCTCAAAAAGTCCTACGTCAATTCGCAATAATTAAAAACTTAGAGCAATATATTATAACCTACCTACCTGAATCTATGCGAATTTATATTTTTTTTTTATATTATTTACCTTATTTTATATTATTGGCAACATTTTTTATTATTCTATGACTGCTTTTAGTGTTTCAAAACTGACTCGTACTCATGTGCACATTTTAAATAATTTTATCACGGGTAAGTTCTTAAAATATAGTTTTGATTATAATTTTGTTTTCTTTGATTAATATAATCAAAGCTTTTTACATATTTCAAAATTTCATTTAGTTAGTCAAACGAAAACAAAATTTATTATTAAGGTAACGCCAAATTTGAGATATGAAAAAAAAAACAGAATCTAAAATCTCAAAACAACAAAAAGAAAATACTAGCTTTACTTTTCCTTTTAACCGCGGCTCCGCCCGCGTGTATGTCGATTATTACAATATTATGTAGTAATGTCCCGTCCCAGACTAGATTAGTTGGGTACCAAATTTCATTATAGTAGTTTTGGCCTGAAAGCCGGACAGAGTTATTTTCGCATTTATAATATTAGTAAGAATAAGAATAGTAAGAATTCATATAAACCTTACATATATTCACATACAAACTTTTATCCATTATTCCCTATTGTTATTTTACCCCTAAAGGGTAAAACTTTTAAAAACTTTGAATGTCGTATTTATTTATAGCGAATCAAGAGCCGAAAAACAAGATGCAAACTTTTTGCTCTAAAAATGACGATACTTCCATACAACTTTTTACCCCCCCCCCCCTCTTTCAACCTCTTACATCCTTTCTTGCGAATTCAAAAGTAGCCTATGTCCTTTCTCAGGCTTTAGACTATCTGGGTACGTACAGTATTTTATTAAAATTGATTGAATAGTTTTAGCGTGCATCGCATTTATAATATCAGTAAGAAATTGTAATCTCAGGCATTCGGGTTACACACATTAACCAAAAAAACGTATTTATTTTACCGGTAGGGATGAGTGTAAAAATATACTTAGACACCGGTTGAAGTAATTAGTATGGCTAAGTGTAACTGGTGATATTTTGGATTCATTCTATGATTTATTAAAAATATTTGAAAATTTGAAAGAAATAGTCCCTTGACGTTACCATAGATATAGAGTTCTAAGGTCACAAATTTAATAACACGGGAGCAATATCCTTTAAAGACAACAACCCATAATGTCCCACTGCTATTTTCGTGTCTCCTTTGAGGAAAGACCATACGATAAGACCATACGTCCCCACGCTAGCCTAGCGCTAGTTGGAGCTTGACACGTTGTGGTTCACCGTTGGATGTTTTTAAGCCATCTGAAGGTCTACAACTAAACTTCACGACGGGACCGACTGCTTAATGTGACCACCGATCAACGAAAAACGCTCCACAACATACCAATATACAAACGATCACCCATCTAAGTACTGCCCGCGCTGTCATCGCTTACCGTCGCGCGTCGGTGATTGGTTCTAATCACGTAGGTCAACTTGGCTATGAGCTCTTCCCTGATACTAATTGAACTAAATATTTTATTAATTTCAATTGTGTGTAGATCACGGAAGCAGTAGCACAGCACAATTATCTAGTTTGTAAAGATTATTATTATTATATTAACAGTATCGCATGGTTTAAAGTCAACTTAAAAAAGTAGGTTCTTAAAGAATTGGTTATTTTTGTTTCTTACTAATGATGATTCACTAGATTGAAAGGTGAAATAAAAATAATACTGGCTCATAATGACAAAAAGTAAAAGCCCAAGACCTTGAAAAGGAATCCTTCAGTGGAATAACAAATTTGTAGTTACCCAAGCAAAAGTTTTTATAACTTACATTAAATTTCATAGATACTGCTCTGTTTGGTATAAAAGGTAGTTAATTTGTTTTATTTTATTTTTGGTGCGTTGCGTAAACGGTTAGTTTCGCAAAAATCATGTATGACAGAATTGTACCCCATTTAAAAGTTCTTAAAAAAGTCTGCGACAGTATGTCTAACTTTTAAAGTTAGCTCACACCATTTTCATGGGAAACAAATTTACTTTGGCGGTATAACATCACGCTACGGGCAATAGACGACGCAGGCGAGGCTATGTAGGTCAGCTATTTTTCTATATTTTAGTTTTTACACAAGTGTTCGTTTTGTGTTTAGTTTTAACCCCAGACAAATTCCACATTAGAAACATAAATCCTGTGTCGCGGGGGACCTTACAAACATACATGAAACAGACACAAAGAACACCCAGACTCAGTAATTTGTAGTCAACAACCCAAATAAAAAACTCGGAACCCTTATAGATTCGTCATGTCCGTCCGCCCCCCCCCCCTTTAAAAGCTAAAATATGGTTTGCTCGAATAATCTGATAAAAACGATGATAGTAGCCCATATATTAAACTTTAAAGGAAAACTATAGCGGCTTTGAAAACTTTTTTATTTCAGGAGTTATAGGGGCCTAACTTGTAAACTACACTCACTTGGAAAACTAGTACAAAAAAGCGGCCAAGTGCGAGTCGGACTCGCCCATGAAGGGTTCCGTAGCATCATATAAAAGTTTTTGTAGTTCGTTGTAACTTTCATCAATGTTTTATGTATGTTTTAATAAAACTATGTTTTGATTGAAATAAATGTAAATTGCGGTTTATGATTTATGACGTATTAAAAAAAACTACTAAACCAATTTTCGTTGAAAGTTTGCATAGTACTGTACATCATATATTTTTTTTTAGTTTTATCATTCTCATATTTTAGAAGTTATAGGGGGGACCAACATTTTACCACTTTGGAAGTGTCTCTCGCGCTAACTATTCAGTTTAGAAAAAAAGGATATTAGGAACCTCAATATCATTTTTGAAGACCTATCCATAGATACCCCCTATGCTTTTGATTAAAAAAATTTTTTTTGAGTTTCAGTTCTAAGTAATGGGACCCCCAAAATTTATTGCTTTTGTTTCTTTTTTTGTGTAAAAATATTAAAGCGGTTCACAGAATACATCTACTGACCAAGTTTAAACAGTATAGCTCTTATAGTTTCAGAAAAAAGTGGCTGTGACATACGGATGGACAGACAGACTTACAGACAGACATGACGAATCTATAAGGGCTCCGTTTTTTGCCATTTGGCAACGGAACCCTAAAAATGAAGAAATAATAAGTAAAAAATAACAATTATCTATTGGACACGATTTTAAATCCACTTACCACTATGGGTGACTTCGGAACCCTATTCTATGTGTGTTTTTTACTAAATAAACTATCATATTAACCATAATTATTATAATTTCTTTGTAGCCGCAACCATGAATGCAGTACCAACAGTTTTAAATAAGGCAGCAATGCGCAAGTATGAAGATTTAGAGATTCCTTGCGAATATATACTTTCTAGCTATGTGTGGGTAGATGGCACTGGTATAAATCTGCGGTCTAAAGACAGAACCTTTGATTTTGTTCCGAAAACGCATAAAGGTTATTATTTTTCAAGTTTAATAAATATAATGTTAGTAATAGGGGTTAAAGTATGAAATTACTTACCGTGTTATTGTAATAGGTACTTCGAATTGACATTGAATATATGAATAGTGGACGGCGATAGGTTGACACTATTCACTATATGAATAGTTTAAAATAATGTGCAACATTCGATTATCGACTTTCAGTTGTTTTTTTTTATTCAGCTTGGACAAGAGAGATGGATACTTTGAAAATTCGAGTGATTTTTGAATACGAGTTACTAGAGAGAACGAGAGAACTAACGCTACAGAAACAGCACGCAATATCAATGTTGCGTTTCGAGAGGGGACTGCTAATGAACGCACTGTGCGATTTTGGTTGAAACACTTTCTTGATGTAAATTTTAATTTCAAAAACGAACCACGAAGAAGACTTGTAAACAACAATGAATTGAAAGAGATGGTGGAAGCCGATCCGAGCGAGAATTAGCGGCATGGTTTAACGTTACCCTTACCAAAAATATTGACTCATTTGCGTCAAATCAATAAAATAAAAAATATGAAAAACGGGTGCCTCATGATTTGACTGATCAGCAGAAAAAAACGCGTGTTGAAATTTGTGTTGCCTTGTTAAATCGATACAGACATGAAGGAATATTGGATCGAGTTGTGAAATGTGATAAAAAGTGGATTCTTTATGATAACCAGAGATCGGAATTGGGTGTGTGAAAATACCTAAAATTTGCAGCGGGACATAATATGGAGCTGTTACAACCACTTAAGTTAAATCGGTTTTGGATTTTACCGGTTTAGTCTCGTTTTTTTTTTCGTTTTACATGTTCCTTACCTTTGAAACACCGAACTATAAACATTTACAAGCTGCTAATACAGTTCTAAATTAATTTTTGTTTTGTACTTTTCCGGTTAAAATTCGGTTTTTAGTCCCAATTGTTCTTTGTCGGCCAAACACAGAATTTTACATATCTGCAAAATGCTAATGTGGTTTTAATTTCTTTTTTGATCTGTATCTTAAGTTAAAAAGTTTTGCTATAGATTGATGCAAGTAACACGAACATTTTCGCGCAGAGTTAACTCTTACTATTGCCGACTTGTTACTATTAGGTATTCTGTGACAGTGTTCGATATATTTACTAGCTTTTCAATGATAGCTCAATATTTTCAGAAGGATCAACGTTTTCAGAATCAATTTCCGACTCGGAAGCGTTGAGACCTTCGCCTGAATTGTTAAGGGAATTGAAATATATTACCATCAGTTTTTCTATGTTCTCTTCTTTTAAACTGTTTCTTTGTACATTTAATATCCATTTGTAAGTGGAAAAGGATCGTTCAACTTCTACGGAAGTGAGAGGTGCAAATTTGTAAAATGATTCATGATCTGTTTCAATTCCCTTTTCTATATTTTCACACGTCGTTCTAATAAGATCATAATCGGGTGCATTTTCTATAATCGAAAAATTATCTTGAATGAACTTTATTTCAGATAATATGTTTTCATTTCGCATAATATTTTTTGCGTTTGTAATACTTAAGGCCTCACTGCTATCTAGTCTATTTAGTACATTGGCAATCTTTTCAAAATGTTTACTATAATATGTTACTGCTTGCAACCATGTACCCCACCGCGTGATCACAGGTTACGGTGGTAACGGCAAGTCAGGGTACATTTCTTTTAAAATTTTTACCCTGTTGGGAGCCTTTAAGAATACTTTTCTTACATTTGCTATTAATATATCAACATTTGCATACTGCGAACGAACTTGTTCTGCAACTCTATTCAGTGCATGTACCAAACATGTTACGTGAATCATGTTAGGGAAGTCTATTTTCAGTAGCCGTCCAGCTCGTAACATATATGCTACGCTGTCTGTACATAGCATGAGCACATTATTTAATTTTTCTTCAAAAGAATCGCCCCACATATTCCTTAAAGACTTCGTCACAAATTCTGACATCATTGCTCCGTTTACTTTTTCCAAAACCTGACAGGCAATTAAGTACGGTTTTGTTGGTAGATTTTTAATTAATGGCATTACCAATAAGTTTTCAACAAATCTCCCTTTAAAATCGGTAGTCTCATCGAGAGAAATCCAAATTTTGGAATCCCCTATAGCGTCATACAGTGATTTTAATTTTTGTTGAAAACGATGTCGCAATATTTCTTGCGTAGTAGACTCCGATGGTACAACTTATTTCGAACAAATGCAGCAACATGAACCACATAAATATTTATCATAAAACTTTATAAAAGCCAATTTATTTACTGCAGACCACGGTATGTTGCACAGTATTAAAAACTCTACAAAATCCAAGTAAAATTCTTCTTCAGGTCTCTGTTGTCGTCGGCCTTGATGTAAAGCTCCTTTGACATGACGATCCACGCTGCTCTTGTGCGTGGCTGTTATTTGTGTTTCACATTTCGTGCAGAATATGAGGCCACTTGCATGATCGTAAACAAGTTCTGGATTGTTCACAATCCAGCTATCCAGCAATATTTTCAAACATTTACTAACATATTTTAGACAACTACATAGTTTCATTAATGCCTCCAATTATTATATTAGGTATACCCACGAATTTTAATGGCCCAGCAGTATGAGAAATTGAAAATTCATCCATCATACATACAATTCCAAAAAAAAAAAAACATTTTAAGGTAATAATAAGACCAATATAAATAGGCCAAGCCGAACAGGACTTCAAAACTTGAACTATATTTTTCTTAAAAATATGATTTCTCTATGAAAATGGCAAGATTTTTGTGTAAAATATTGATTTTACAATCAATTTACCAAGAAAAAACTTTTTTTTATCGATATTTTTTGTTAAGTGCCGGCACATTTCGTTTGATCAAGTTTCGTTTCATAACATTGTATATTTGACGATTACATCCTAAGTTAAAAATGAAGTGTTCCAATTATACTTACCAGTATTATTGGTACACTTGTGCGTGGTGAGGTAATACAGGTAATCTTCAAAATCACATATGCACACTTAAAAATAAGTCCAAAAATAGGCTGAATTCAAATCTGCGACTGACCAAAATATCGAGAATTCAACACGTGTTAACTCAACAAGTTGCGCTGCAAGACTGCACCTGTTTATCGGTCGGTTAAAATATTGACAGCCACGGGGTGGCGCAGGCGCGCGGAGGAGGGAAGCGTCAGACTAATTTTTTTTACCTGTTAAACAATGGATTAGCGTGGGCTTATGTACCGCACACAAAGCCTTTTTTAACATTTGAAGAATATTTATCATTTCTAGGAAAAAAACTAATATTATTGCATGTTCCGAACTCTGAATGTCGAAAACAGTTTACGCGCAACTTTCTTGCAATTGAAATAAATGTTTTTAATTTATTTTTTTATGCAGTGCAGGTTTAATAATTAAAAAAAAAGCCGACTTCAAAACTATGTAAAGACGCGAAAATGTTCGTTTTCCTTGCATCAACCTGTAGCAAAACTTTTTAACTTAAGATACAGATCAAAAAAAGAAATTAAAACCGCATTAGCATTTTGCAGACATATAAAATTCTGTGTTTGACCGACAAAGAACAATTGGGACTAAAAGACCGAATTTTAACCGGTAAAGTACAAAACAAAAATTTATTTAGAACTGTATTAGCAGCTTGTAAATGTTTATAGTTCGGTGTTTCAAAGGTAAGGAACATGTAAAAAAAAACAAAACTAAACCGGTTTAACTTAAGTGGTTGTAACAGCTCCATATTATGTCCCGCTGCAAACTTTAGGTATTTTCACACACCCAATTCCGATCTCTGATGATAACCGTAAGCGAAAAAAGCAATGGCTGACCTCAGGTCAAACGTCGCAACAGTGTCCTGAAGCAAAACTTACCAATAAAAAGGTAATGTTAACTTCTTGGTGGTCTCAGCATGGTGTTATTCACTGGTGTGGTCGAGCAACGGCAGCTGTCTACTGTATCGAACTCCGAACAATGATAGCAAAACTTGCAGGTGCAGGTAAACGGCCCCGACTCGATCGTTACCATTATTGCTCCATGATAACTCGAGGCCTCATACACGTCTCACGAGAAACCGTTTTAACTCTACAGAAACCATTCGTCACCCTCCGTATTCGCCAGAACTTGTTCCAACGGACTTCCATTTTTTTCGTGATTTGCACAATTTTCTACATGATAAAAGTTTTCTTCCCAGGAGGCAGTACAAAATGTTTTCACACAGTTTGTAGAATCTAGATTACGAGAGTTCTATCGCAAAGGCAGAAATGAATTTTTTAGTAGATGGCAGCAAAATATAGATAACTAGCTGATGACCGCGGCTCCACTCGCGACCTAGGGGTATGAAAAATAGATAGTAGCCGATTCTCAGACTTACTAAATATGCATAAAAAAATCATATGAATCGGTCAAGCCGTTTCGGAGGAGTATGGGAACGAACATTCTGACATGAGAATTTCATATATAGGATAATGGTAGATATTTTGATGAAATAAATAAGGTAAATGAAAAAAAAACTAATTAAAAGTTTTCAGTACAAATCGGCAATTTCATACTTTAACCCTTAATAAAATAAGAATAACACAAAATATATTATTCAAAACAAGCACTTCAGGAAACAGGTGAAAAAATTGAATCTGTAAATATTATACGGAAAGGTAAATCAGAAACAAACGAAACTGATATGGAATGGATGAACTTGGAAAACTTGCTTTAAAAAAGCGAGGAATATTGTACCGCCTGAAAGTTCGCTGTTAAAATAGGAACATGGCATAAATATATCGGCGAGTATTCGATATTTCGGCGTGTTCGGCATTTTTACGGATCGTCTAAAAAACTATTTGACATGAAACTACGGTCGGACTGTGTCACGTCCCAGTGCAGCACGAATCAATACTTACGAAAGTGAGTTAATAAAATTTGTTGGGTTTGAACCCGGAAAGTTCCATTATCCGAACCTTGTGTAGATAACGATCAAAGATCTTTTCATTGACTTGAAAGTAATACGCACACAATATAAAATACACCTAATATATAAGTTTTAGACATCAAATTAATATAAATAAAATAACTGTTTAGACATACCAGGTGAAGTTGATGATTTGTGTTAGATGACTGGCAGGAGCTGGTTGCGAAAAATTGGATTGATTGATTTATTTGATTATTGATTTAATTTTGATCATAAAATTGTAGGTCATGCCATTTCTTTCTGTGAACCCCTTTCAACAATGTTTGTTATTTAATAACGATCGATATCTACTTATAATCACCTAATGGAATATCACATACATATTATGTTGTATCCTATTTGAATCATACATCCAGAGGAAGCCACGACTTCCCGAACTTAAGCTTTCTTTTTGTGGTATATGTGTTGGAATAGAAACGTAATGGATTGTGTATTGTTCATTCAGTGCGTAATATATTCCAGCTTTTCCTACCACTATTATATATTTATTATTAACAATAGCTACGATTAATGACATTTCTGTGAGTTGATAATATGATTAAAATATTTTAGGATGACAATGTTACAGTTTTGAAACAAAATTAATAACAATAACCTTAATGTATTTTATGTATACTAGAGATTGCCTGGTAGTCAAAGTCGGTCTTCATTGTGCTTTGAATGTTTTTGTCTTGACTGACAACCATTCAATGAAATAACTGGTAAACTGTTCATTTCTAGCCTATGTTTAAATTTTTTTGTATAACTTTCTTTAATTTTAGGTACATTTACACCTACTCATAAACATTGGAGTAAATTTGAATATTAATGTTAGATGTTTAGGAATAAAATTTTTAGCTTTTTGTACTTTTTTCTCTAAATTTCGGTAAAATACATATTAATATTATACCTATATAGAAATGCATAGGCGACTTGTGGAGATCTCAGTTGGGGTATGTAAACATAGGAAAAAATCTTGATGTATCAATTTAACTTCTGTTTATAAAATAGAGTATATTATGTAAATTTAAGATTCACAGAACCGGCTTAGTAAAAACATTAACCAACCTGCGGTTATTTAAAATATAAAAAAAATGTCCTTTTACGTTTGAATTGGTGTTAGTTCGCGGACGTTAGTATACTTATCCACAAATCACAATATGTTACTCTATGCCACTACTGTAACTACATTTTGGCGTTTGAGGTTATCCGATCGTAACGTCAGTCCGGATTCCTTTTCGCGCTCATTAAAATAATAAATGTTTATTCCAAAAATTTTGAAAGTGGTCCCATTCAAATATTTTAGAAATATTTTTTTTTTATGTGAGTGAAAAGATCTGCTTATTGATTCTTATCTAAAAAAATGTGTTAACTACTGTACTATCGCTAGAAATATATGCAAATGGATGTCTATTTTCCTGGTTAATCTTAATTGAATTATAATTAAATATATAAATTAAATTATAAATTAAATGGCTTTACTAAGCTGTACAGATTATTGCCAGCCTAAAAAACGTAATTTACTTATTACAGATCTGCCAATTTGGTACTTTGATGGGTACGGTACCAACCAAGCGACTACAGTCAATTCGGACACGTTTATATTTCCAGTAGCAATTTACCATTGTCCATTCAGACGTGGTAGCAATATACTCGTATTGGCAGACACGTACGCCCACAACTACCAGCCTACACGTGAGTTCATTCATTTTATTAATAACATTCAATTTTTTACTTACCATTTCGATACCTAATATATGCCGTTCAGATACTTTATTATTAAAAATACTCTCAATGCCGTTCTTGATATTTGAATACCGGATAAACTAGATTTAGGGATATAGATAACATATGTAGCTATAGCAACCTAATTATTATTTAGAAAAATATGTACCGGCTTGTGTCGGCACTTGAATTAAGTTTAGGGTTCTTGGTAGCCCGTGCGCTGAACTTAGGTTTGCGTTTTTAGGTGATTAAATAAAACAAGTGTTCAGTAGAAAGGTAAGATGAAGTCTGTATTGCGAAATGAATATTTTTACATTATTCGAGGAAAGTAGGGAGGTAGGGAACATTAATTCGACCAATGGGAACGACGCTGTATCACGTCATTCCCTGTTGGTCTGATTGGATACAAGATTTCGTGGTGTTTACGGGGTTGGTTATACGCGTGAACATGCCCCCGGCCTTGAAAGCAGGCGCTTTCAAAATAAAGCGTGCAGCAGCTTCACTTCCCCTCGTGGTCATCATCGAAGAGAGGACAGATCTTGGCAAAGGCCCGTCGAACAACACCTGAAGCCGTCCTGATGTCTGCGACTCTTGAAATTCCATCCTTTCCTGGGATGGAACGAAGTACTCGACCCATTGACCATTTCAAAGGCGGAAGGTTGCTGTCCTTAATAAGGACAAGTGAGTTGTCCTTCAACTCCGTTTTGTTCTCCGTCCACTTTGCTCGCACCTGCAACTCAGACACATATTCCTTGGACCAACGAGCCCAAAAATGTTGGCGAATTTGCTCCACCCTTTGATATCTCTTCAGCGTATGCTCGTGAATGTCGCTGACGTCGTCACAAACTGGCGCAGCCAGCGATCGACCAACCAGGAAATGAGCGGGAGCGAGGGGAGAAAGGTCTCGTGGGTCCCAAGAAAGCGGAGAAAGTGGTCGGGAATTTAGAACTGCCTCTACTTGTGATAGCACTGTACCAAACTCCTCAAAGGTAAGGTGTGCATTTCCTACCACTCTGTGAAGATGGAACTTGCAAGATTTTACTCCTGCCTCCCACAAACCACCAAAATGAGGCGAACAAGGCGGAATGAATTTAAAGTCAATTCGTTGACTAATCGCGTAATCTTTGATTTCAGAATTGCACCTACGTAAAAAGTCGGAGAAATCGTTCATCAACCCTACAAAATTACGCCCATTGTCGGAATATATTTCTGTAGGTTTACCGCGCCGAGAAATAAAACGTTTAAGTGCCAATAAATATGCTTCACTAGTGAGATCACTGACGAGTTCCAAATGTATTGCACGCGTCACAAAGCATACAAACAAACAAATGTACGCTTTCGATGTTTTAGCCCCCCTACCCTTACGATTCAGTATGAAGACTGGCCCGCAGTAATCTACTCCGCATTTTATGAATGGGAAAGCAGGAGTGATCCTTTCCTTCGGTAAATTACCCATTTGTGGAGTTAAAGTGTTACCCTTATTGCGTGTACATTTAACACAGGCGTTCACTACGCGCCTAGACAGACTCCTGCCCCCTAAAGGCCACCAGGTTTCGCGTATATGGTAAAGTAATGCCTGAGGTCCAGCGTGAAGGAGCTGTAGATGCTCATGACGGAACAACAATTCAGTAAAATGATGTGTACTAGAAAGTAATATAGGATGCATTTTATCATAACCAAATTCGTTCGAATTACCTAATCGGCCTCCTACGCGAATAATTTTATTACTGTCTAAATATAAATTCAATCGTTTTAAATTATTTTTACCCTTAATTTCTGCGTTATTAGTTAAAAGGTTGTATTCATTAGGAAAGCTTTCCATTTGGCACCACCGAGTTAAAATCATCTGAGACTCGCTCAACTCTTCAACAGTAAGAACACCAAACTGTTTATTATTTTTATTTTTATTGCGAATATTGTGTATGAAACGTAACATATATGCGACGGCACGCTTCATACGATTATATTGTGAAAAACGGTGAAATAAAAAAGGAGATAAATCGCGCGAATGAGTTACGAAAGAACAAATAGCTGATTTAACTTCGGGAAGTTCTACATCTGTTTCTATGTCCGTATAATAATTGTCCAGTGTAAAACTAGGAGTGCTCAAAAAATCTGGGCCTTCCCACCATAACTTACAGGAAGACAGCTCTTCCAAGCAGACGCCCCGCGAAACGAGGTCAGCAGGATTATCTTTGCCACTCACGTGGCGCCAAAGTACATCTTGTGTGAGCTCATGAATCTCCACCGTCCTGTTTTGAACAAACGTTTTAAGTTTGTTTGGAGACATGCGCAACCAGCCTAACACGATGGTTGAGTCAGTCCAAAATACTGTGTTTCTGAACTCACAACGTAAAGAACTGCGTACCTTCTCGAGTACCCTGGCACCCAGCAGTGCACCGCAAAGTTCTAGTCTCGGTATGCTTAGTGGTTTCAATGGAGCGACGCGAGACTTAGAAAACAACAATCTTACGGTGATTGTATTATCTATATTTATAGTACGCACATAAATGCAAGCGCCGTACGCCGTCTGCGATGCGTCACTAAAAACATGCAACTCCATATACATAGGTTCGCTACCTATAACGTGCCGAGGAACGTTTATTGTTTTGAGCGCTTGTAGAGAGATAACAAACCGGTTCCAGGTTCGCGCGACGCCAGATGGAACCGTGTCATCCCAACCTATTTTAAGAAGCCACAATTGTTGTAACAACACCTTCGCGGTAATAATCGTAGGGCTTAGCAAGCCCAGAGGGTCGAAAATTTGTGAAATGGTAGACAAAATAACCCTTTTTGTTACCAACGCATTGCTATTATGACACTGTGTATTAAAATAAAATACGTCGCGAACATTGTTCCAGCCTAGTCCTAACGTTTTAGAGCTGATATTTTCGTTGGATTTAATTTCTTTTGAATAGTCGGTTTGGTCATTATTATATGGAAAATTGTAAACCCATTTTCGAAGGGAAAAACAACCAGACTGTAATGTATTTTTTATATCAGTGCATAGCTGTATTAATATCGTTTTATCGTTACTACCAGACAAAAAATCGTCGACATATATGTCCTCTAAAACAGCTCGTTGAACTTCAGGGTTGGAAGACTCAACTCCCAACTGTTTTAAGCATCTCACACTAAGGAAAGGCGCGGACGCGGTACCATATGTAACGGTGTTTAATTGATACATCCGCAGAGGTTTCGATGGATCCTCACGCCATAAAATCATTTGAAACCGGCGCTGATCTTCGGCTACTAAACAATTTCGAAACATTTTTTCGACGTCAGCGCAGGCAACAAATTTGTGCTGTCTAAAGCGGAGAAGAATGGCTATTAAATCACCTTGTATAGGAGGTCCGACAAGTTGTAGGTTGTTGAGAGACATGCCGGAAGACGATGCTGCGCTTGCGTCGAAGACGACACGCAGCTTAGTTGTAGTGCTATGTTCTCTAAATACGCCGTGATGCGGCATGAAGTAGCACGGATGACTATAAGAGTCCACCGGACTCATATGACCTAAGTACAGGTATTCCTGCATAAATTGCGTATATAATAATTTATAGTCAGGAGAACGTTGTAAACGTTTCTCCAATGCAAGGAAGCGTCGTTCAGCTTGCGTATATGATTCGCCTAGAAGATCAGGTGACTCCTTAAATGGAATGCGTACACAAAACCTTCCTTCACTATTGCGCGTAGTAGTACGAAGAAAATGATCTTCACATGCACGCTCTTCCTGAGTCCGCGTATCCCTAACCTTAGGAAGCTCTTCGACCTCCCAAAACAAGCGAAGTTGCGAATCTATAGAACTACTAAAGTTACAATGAACGCGCCTCTCATTTTGCGTATTATTACTAACTAAGCCAGAGATAATCCAGCCCAGCTTAGTATTTTGTAGGTAGGGACCGCTGGACAGTCTCATTCTGCCTTCTAATAATAAGTCCCAAAACCTATCTGCGCCTATTAAAATGTCTATATTTTTTAATTCCAAAAACTGTGGATCCGCAAGACTTACATTGTTTGGAATCAAGAATTGTGCGTTTAGTGGACATAAGGCCGGCAATATAGACGTTATCTGTGATAATACAAAACAATTAATGCGTGTTCTGAACGTATTATCAAATCGCGATTTAATTTCGATGTCACAAGTCTCCGAACATTGTATCACCGAATCGCCTACCCCCTTAATTACATAAGAAGAATTTATCACGGGAACGTTAATTAATTTACAAAAGGATTTTGTTATAAAACACCGCTGACTGCCACTATCAAGTAGTGCGTGTGCCCGATGATAAACACCGTGATCGTCAGGCACTTCTACGATAGCTGTCGATAATAGAACTGAGTGCATATCTATAGAATTATTATGCATTTGTGCGTTGCTTACTTGAATAGGGCGTGAGTCCGCGACGGTTGAGGCGGCGGGGCCGGAGGGTGTCATCGATGCGCCCACGACTTCACTCCTCGCTAGGCCGCCAGTCGTATTATTGGAATGCAACGTAACTAAACTCTCGCCGCTTTCATTATGAATTAATGAATTATGTTTGCGATTACATTTACGACACGGCCCAAACGCGCATTTATTAGGAGTGTGACCCGAACGTAAACAATTCTCACATAGTTTGTTCTCGCGAATTAAATTTAGCTTTGAACTTAAGTCACTATCAATGAACTTCTGACAAGAATAAAGTTGGTGATTCGCGTTACATTTTAAGCACGTTCTTTTGTAGCGAGACGAACGGCTATCGTTAGACTTATGTGTCGACACATTACAGGTAGATGTGTTGTGTGAATAGTGTTTTTTACTTTCAATTTGTATTTGTGGTTTATTGTGTGACAAATGCAACGATTCCAACACATCCGCTCTGTCTTTAAGGAAGCTAATCAATTCGTGTACTTTGATTATGCGTTTAGAATTATTCTCGCCCGATGTTAGTGTGCATTTACGCGTCTCCCATTCGCGTTCCGTTGTCCTATCTAACTTCAAAACGATTAAATAATTCACAAGCGTATCCCACGAGTCGGTAGGTTCGCCAAGTAAATTTAATGCGCGTAAGTTTTTTAATATAACGTCAATAAGATTTCTAATGCTAGACGGCGATTCTTTTGTTAATGCGTTTATATTAAACAAAGCCTTTACGTGATTATGCACTAAAAGTCTATTATTATTAAATCTATTTAGCAATAATTCCCATGCGACTTGATAATTATCAGAAGAGAATTCTACAGAATTAATGACTAATTCGGCGGTGCCTTTTAGAGACGATTTTAAATAGTGGAACTTTTGTATACTACTGATGCGTTTAGAATTATGTACTAGGGATAAAAAAGTGTCCCTAAACTCCAGCCAGTGATCATACGATCCGTCAAAAGTGGGTAGTGAAATTGTTGGAAGTTTAACCGACTGCGATTGTTCGCTACAGAGATAGTTGCTGGTACCGTCAGTGACCTCGTCATCGGTTAGCATATCTTCCGCGCGGGCTATGAGGCTGTAGTATGAGGTTTCGAATGATTCTCTGTTATCTAGTTGGTCAGGTATCTCACTATCGGAAACGATTTCTTCAATTTTGCTTTGAATCGCGTTAAATTCGTTACACAAACTAGTGACGCCTTTGATGCGTAATTTTAAATCTATGCGATCTCGAGACGAGATTGAATTACCACTGTCTTCCAACGTATCTAAGTAGTTGGAAAACTTGGTAAGCCTACCTTTTATGACGCCGCGTTTTCTCACTAGGTCACGAAGTGCCGTAGGATCGGCACACCCAATATTAGGAGACCTATCGCGTGACTTACTTGTAGCATTGTTGATATCTAACACGAGAGGAGATTTATCGCCTAACTTAGCACTTTCCGTCGTCATTTTGGTGGGTAGTAAGAATAGGAGTACTTACAGTAGAAGGCTTGAACGACGTGTAGCCGTAATATCACCAGCCACGGGACTAGATGATATAAGCAGTTCGAGACTCCGATGCGGCAAATCTAACTGAAATCAGGTTGGGTACAGGTATCACAAAGAGAACTAGGAGGTGATTGGGGAAGAGAGGATGGTTGGTCTCACCAGATTGCGTATGACTTGCGATGAACAGCCAATCCAGCTCTCGTCCAATGCGCGCTTAGCCTCCAGTTGCCTTCGCTCTAAATGTAGTTATGCGTTTAGGTTCAGCAGCAGCAGGTACAACCAGGAGATCCACAGGATGCTGATTCGATTGATTTGGCGTAGAAGGACCACATGTACCGGCTTGTGTCGGCACTTGAATTAAGTTTGTTGGGTTCTTGGTAGCCCGTGTGCTGAACTTAGGTTTGCGTTTTTAGGTGATTAAATAAAACAAGTGTTCAGTAGAAAGGTAAGATGAAGTCTGTATTGCGAAATGAATATTTTTACATTATTCGAGGAAAGTAGGGAGGTAGGGAACATTAATTCGACCAATGGGAACGACGCTGTATCACGTCATTCCCTGTTGGTCTGATTGGATACAAGATTTCGTGGTGTTTACGGGGTTGGTTATACGCGTGAACAAATAACTAGCATTTATCTTAATTTGCCATCGCCCAACTTGATAAGTTTCATTTCAGAAGTTATTAATCCTGTTGGTAAATTCAATGGTCACTAATTTCGTAATTTGTTGACCTGTCAAAAAGATAATAAAGAAATGGATAGAGTATAGTATATTATTATATCTGTAACGTTATCGAGAGTAAGGCTTTACTTACTACAGTATACCTGTATAATAAATTATGAATCGGGAATACAGATAGTCCAGCACTGAGAATAATTTTCATTTAAACAAACATATCCTTTACTTTCATTTAAACAAACCCAATCTCCCATAATTCCAGTACATTCCGAAAAGGTTATAGAATAAATCATTCTAAACCTAGGGATCCGTGAAGGCTTCGATTTATATAAACATTCAATAAAACAAAACCTTAAAGCCTATTGCGCAGTAAAAATAAAAATCTTATTCGTGTTCGATGAATATACATGTAACAAAGAACACCTTAAAATATTCTGGTAAAATAATTCTAAAATAAGTTTGTAGTCGAACTGAAATGTAAGATTTAATAAATACCTGATTATTAGACGTTTCGTTCATAGTATCATTATTCCGTTCATTAACCTACTCAAAATGTAAACAAATATTGGTCCATTTTAGTCCATCTCAGTCAAGCCCAACAGATTGTAATAACTCATTATGAATCTAGGACGAAGAAAAGACGCTTTTTAGGATTCCGTAGTTCTAGACTCGGAACCCTTATAGATTCGCCATGTCCATCCGTCCGTGCTCGACCTTCTGCTCAAATGGTTGGTACTAGAAAGATAAAACTTTGCATGAATATGTGTTTTAATTACGTGGACAAACGTACGTCCCCCCCTCTAAAAGCTAAACGGCTGACTCAAAAAATCAGAAAAAAAATCATGATAGTACCCATATATTTACTTTTCAAGGAAAATTGAAGCGGTTTTGATAACGTTTCAATTTTAGTAGTTATAGGGGCCTAACTTTTAAAATGCACTCACTTAGAAAACTTCGTGCATAATAAGTTAACATAACAATTGTCTATTAGACACGATTTTAAATCGACGTACCATTATGGGTGACTAAGGAACCCTATTCTATGCGTGGCCTGACACACACTTTGCCAATTTTTTAATTTAGAACTCTATTGAATCTTGTTTTAGAGCTTAAGTTCTATGCAAAATATATTCCTTACCAAATTTTAAGCTGGTGGACTTTTTATACGTTAAGATCTTTTTTAACACGCTTTTATTTACCTTCGTCTTTGCTTCTTTGTAACCTCTGACTCTTTTGGATTCTATTTTAAGTTACTTTAAACGTTCACACAATAATCTTGTAGACTCATTTAGAACCGATCACAATACCTATAATTATATTTTAAAGAGGTAAAGTTTATGAGTGTGTGACGTAATCCCTAAATCTACCGAACTGATTTTCACAATATTATTACCAACAGAAAGGTACATTAACTATGAGGGTCATTGGCTATATATTAACCCGAAAAATGATCCGCGAAATCCAACAAACACGCGGACGGAGCTGCGTATAATTGAACAAATAAAAAAAAACAGTTCAAAACAACTGAAAACACACTTAAATAATAAGTAGAACTAGCAATTGAAAATTAATTCTTACTAATACTATAAATACCAAAGTAACCCTGTCTGTCTTTCTGACTGTCTGTCTGTCGCGCTTTTACCCCAAAACTACTGAACCCATTTAATGGAATTTAATACTTGTATACAGTCTAGAGCTTGTGAAAAGACATGGGCTAATGTTTACAACAATAACCAACTCGCGGACGGACCCGCGAGTAAAAGCTAGTTCTCAATAAAGGAATGAAATAAAAACAAAGAAAATTAATACTGTTGTGCGAACAGAGTAAAGTGTTATTGTGAAAACACTAATGAAATGAACTGTTGAGCACATGATATTGTAAGTCTATTTCGAATTTGTTCGTCAACGGGTGTTTCAATTATTCCCTCAGTATATTCACCAAGTTTGTTGCTGTAACTTACAAACAATCAAATAACCTGTTTCAGCACTTTATACGATCAAAGCCTAAGTTTGATTTCTACAAAGACATTTAGATTTACATACATCGCTAAATAATAAATGTGTACCCCAACATTCCATACAAAACCCTTCATAAAGACTTAAAAGGCTTGTGGTTACATCCTTAATAGGATAATATAAAAATCGGTCAAGTGCGTATCAGGCCACGCATAGAATGGGGTTCCGTAGTAATATTTATATAATGATCAGTGGAATTCAAATCGTGTCCAATAGAGATTTGTTATGTTTACATAATATTACTAGTTGACCCAGCGAACTTCGTACCGCCCAACTTTAAAATTCCAGAACTTGATCGCAGCGCCACCTACCGGGTCCAATTGTGAATCTAAACCATTCCCAGATCCCCTTGAACACACACAAAAAATTTCATCAAAATCGGTCCAGTCGTTTGAGAGAAGTTCAGTGACATACACACTCACAGTAGAATTATATATATAAAGATATCCGAGTAAACATAAAGCCAATTTAATTTAATTGAAACAGAATTAAAATATTGCATAGATCGTTAAGGATTGTGATACGATTTCAGACCATGTGGATCAAAATGATGATGATGAATTTATTGCGATTATTGACATCTTTATTTGATGTTATATAATTTAATGAAATAAAATCATGTAAATAATATGTGCAGAAATACTGAAAAACCAGTCTTGAATAGTTAGTTTATTGGGGGCAACAGGCAGGAACCCTTTGCTTATTACACTGGCCTACAACTATTTTGGTGCCGGGGACTTTAGACCTGATTTTAAGCATGTCTTACATGGCGAGATATCAAAAATGTAATCGGTTTTTCCTATCAGCTCTAGTTTCCGAGATAGATAAAAGATAAGATTTTTCACAATCAATTTATATTGTTTTTTTTTTTTTTTAATTTTATTTGACTGCCTCGTTGGTCTAGTGGTTAGCGTATGCAGCTGCAGATCAAGAGGTCTCGGGTTCGATTCCCGGGTCGGACCAAATATTATTTGTGTGATTCACAAATATTTGTTTCGGAGTCTGGGTGTTTCCTATGTATAATATGTATGTATTTACAAAAAAAAAGTATGTTTATGTATTTATATCAGTTGTCTAGTACCCATAACACAAGCTCTGCTTATCTTGGGACTAGATGATGTTGTGTGTCAGATGTCCAAAATATTTATTTATTTATTTATTTATATTTTTAAAGCATAATTTATACATTAAGAAATTGTCTTTTAAGACGCTGAGTGCAGCCAATGACCTTGAGCAATGGATACACCCCTTTTTGTTCGATAAAGCAGCGCCGCGTTTGAGACGCGGTTCGTTATCGGTACTACCACAGTCTCCGAGAACTAATATTCGTCTTTGAATTTGCACTCTGCTTTTAACACAGGGCCTTAGAATATTTTAGATAGGGCAAAATAAAAATGCTATCGTAACGGTATGATAAAAAAAGTCATGTCGCACTCGGAGACTGCCGCGGTAAAGCTATTGCATAGCATTTTTTATCAACTTATGCTATTTAATTATTTATTTATTTTTTATTTATATGGTATTTTTTTATTTAATATTAATCCAAGTTTACAAAACAATATACACTGTCTTATTACCAACATACATTCTAACAATATTATTGCCAAACAATACAGTCATAGTATATAATATGAAACTATTCTGAACGCGACGATACCGTCATAGCTCAGCGAGTATGTGATTTGTGTATGATGCAAAACTACATTCTGCGGTCCATCTCCTTCAGAGCTATTTTCCAATAGTCTTCTTTTACTGTAAATAAATAGTCCATGAATTGTTAGTTAGATTTGAGTGACATTTCAGGACGTGCAGTATTTTACACTGTTCTTACCTTGGAACTTCAGAACATTGAACGTTTTGTGAGAATTCCACATTTTGCAACCTGTGATTAAATAATAGTACTTATTTAATTTAATATCTTTATTGCTTAATTATTATGATGATAATATTATGCGGTTAGATACACTATCAAAAATGACTATGCATAAAATAAGGCCATCATATGATACATTGTGTAACTAAAATGGCAGAGTCTACGACTTTTGTAAGTCTACGTATGTTACGTTCTTCAAGACTAAAGCTGGAAACACATTATCAGACGCGGCTGACGGACGCGGCTAACAGCCGCGACTGTAAATTGTACATTATTTTATTAAAACACTGATAGAGTGCCTTGGTAATATATTTTCATTCAATGTATTAAAATATTGACTCAGTAATATACATATTTATGATAATAAATTGATTTTAGTGGAAATAAGTGTGCACAGTCTCGTCAGTCGGTCTTGTGCCAGATTTCTGTCGGACGTCCGGACGCTCAAGGTCAGTCTGTCCACGACTTACGTCCGATAGTTTGCACAGCTGAGTGTATGTTCATACTCTAGATCACGGCTATCAGCCGCGTCCATTAGCCGCTTCCGATAATGTGTCTCTAGCTTAAGCTTGTTCCACTACACAGTTGACAGTTTTTAGGGTTATGAAACTACATTACGTCTTTGTAAGGATATCTAGTTAAATAATCTTACATGTCAATCAAATTATAAGTTTATTAATAAAATAAATTATTCTTACCTTATAGCCTCCATCATAATATGATTTTGTTTTGTTTTTTAATAAAGTTTTTTAGATTTATCAGCTAAATATAGCGCGCGAGTCGAGCGACATAGGTCCGTTTAGCAGGGCGCCTCAGCGCTCACTGTCGTTCTCCATAGGAGTGACAGAGAAAAAGCGCTTGAAATAGAAGGGCGTAAGTGCCAAACCACAAAATTCGTTATTTTTTGTAAATGTTGCAATTTTTTTAAAAATTAAAGTTAACCATTTCCTTCAGTTACATATGATACACAATTTTACTTAATTTCATTTACATTACTTAAAGCACAACTGTGTATAGTCAAAATTTAACTATTTTCAGAGGCTACTTTGATTATTATTTTTATCGAGTGAAGTTTTTCAAATCGTGTTTTGGAAATAACCACTATGTAAGGAATATGTTCAATTATAAAGACATTGATTTTGGTAATGATATGAGCGATAGGTTTTTATACAAAACGATCTTTATTTACCTCTATTTTGGTTTTCAGCCCCTTAAGCGATTTTCTCGAATGAACTTGAACTTGACTTGGGCAATCTCGCAAGATTCCCCACCAGTAGTCGGCCATCATATGAGTGTCCTATTTACCTTGGTATCTATCCTCCATTGTTTTTATATTTTGGTGAAAACGTTCTCCTTGTTCTTCGCTCAGGTCTCCTAAATTGTGTTGGAAGTGATCTAATTGACTGTTGAGAGATTGTAATTTTACAGCATATTACAGCGTAAATCTTTAAATCGAACCAGCATATCTTCTACTAACTCTACATAATTTATTCTCAGTCTAATGATCCCCGAGGAAATTTTGTACAACTGCTACAAAAGATTTCCACGCAAGCAGTTTCACATCATTCATAGAAGTCTGAAATATAGTGGTATCTTTTACGATATGACGTATTTGAGGTCCATTAAAGATTACTTGCTTTTAGTTTTTCAGTACTTAAACCAGGAAATTTCTGTGAAATAAACTGAAAACATTGACCATTTTTGTCGAGAGCCTGAACAAATTGCTTTATTAGCTCTAATTTTATTATTTATTTTCTCTTGAAACCAAGAGTTCATTTATAACATTCTCTCTTATAGCATCTCTCATAGGCCAATACACAAAATTTTCAACAGATGGAAACAACTGCAATAAGTTTTGTTCTCTCGTACGATATGTAGACACTCGAATGTCCGGGGAAAGGCAATTTTTTCTTTTAATCTTGACGCTAGTAACTCAGCACGTTCCTTAGAAAGATCTGTTCCTGTTCCTATGAAAATGCATTGGGATTTGATGATTTCCCGCAGTATTCATAGTCGTCATCTAATTGGGAAGAAGTAGGTGTTTCAGTTCGATCCTTCTGAGATTGCTGCGGCACCTGGTGAGAAGCTGGTACTGAAACATTTTCTGAATGAGGAATAGGTCTTTGTGCCGAGGGAGTATTAGGGTATTTTCATTTATGGCGATTGTTTTTGTAGATGCCCACTATATTTGTCATACACAAGTAACAGTCGTCTTATGATTTTTTTGTTCTCGCCATATCATAGTCACTCCAAATTTCAAAGACTTATGTGTTTCCTTTCTCCCACTATCGTAGATGTTCAACGCATATTTTACACACATTATAAGGTACCCACACTTTATGTCGGTGTCCAATTTCAATACCGAAATAAGCAAAATACAAACTATTTACAGTGTTTTTAATCTTTTTACGACGATCTTTTAGAATGTATTCACCACAAACACAACATAATGTATCAGGATCATTAACACAACATCTGGACGTACTAGCCATAATGAATTAGTAACATAAACTGTATCGATTTAATGTAATAATGACTATTAACGAAAAAGGCTGATAAGAAATTAAAATGAGGGTTGTAGATAAACTAGACCTGATGAGATAAAATGACGTATGTCAATATATTGTACATTACCTATTTTATCAACAGTATTTACAAATAGAGCTGCATCAAAAAAAAAAATTTTTTTTTTGCCTGTGTTATATTAGCGAAAACCTAAAATGCATTTACGATTGTCAAATTAAAAACACATTACAATTATTTTATCGTAGTTGAGCCATACAAGACAAAAAATGTAAAAGAAAGGAAATAAGAATATATCTTTTCATATCATGTGACTTACAATATTTTTTTCTTACAGCCACTAATTTTCGCAAAGCCTGCGTTATATTATGTGAAAAGGGTGAAGTAGAAGAACCTTGGTTTGGCTTTAATCAGGAATTCTTTTTAACAACAACTGACTCTCGTCCTCTGGGCTGGCCGCCTGGTGGTTTCCCTGCCCCACCTGGTCCGTATTACTGCGCTACGGGAGCAAATAAAATAGTCGCCAGAGATCTTATGGAGGCTTTTTATCGGTGTGTTTTATTTATTGCTATTAGACCAGTAATTCCATGTAGTGAAATTTGAAATTAATTTAATATTAACCTTTTACGTAAAATTTAGGAAGTTAAAATAATTTATAATAAAAATTAATATTCAAAATGGATGCGGACAGCACGTGACTGGTTGTCATTAGAAGCCTTGTAGGAGGCCTTGTTCAGCAGTGGACTACTTATTTTGACTGAGATGGTGATGTAGGAGATATCTCCTGTTACATTTCTCTAATTTTTACTTTTAACAGAATTTAAAATATCACTCCCTTCAAAATCCTTTTAATAAACATTAGTTAAATTGTACTTTATTGAGAGATTTTAATGTAATATAATATTATACATGTCTTCTCTACTCTAGGTGTTGTCTATATGCTGGTATAAAACTAAACGGCATATGTCCTGGGACTACACCATCACAGTGGAATTTTCAGGTAAAACTGTTAAGTATCCTAAGTGTTGGGTAATATGTGTGTATTGAGAAGGCCAAAACCGATCAGAGTGGTGTCTAATGGGAGAGGACTATGTTTAGCAGTGGACCGCGATAGGCTGTTGATGATGTTGATTTATTTATTTTGGAATACCATAAATGATACGTACCAACATACCACAGTCCTTAAAGACGAAGGTCTTTAACCAGTGCGTGTTACCAGTGATGACCTACGGTGCCGAGACGTGGTTTCTAACTATGGGCCTCATAAGGAAGCTCGAGGTCACACAGCGAGCTATGGAACGGGCTATGCTTGGGGTCTCTCTACGGGATCGAATCAGGAATGAGGAGATCCGTAGACGAACTAAAGTTACCAACATAGCAGAGAGAGTCAGCAGGCTGAAGTGGCAGTGGGCAGGGCACATAGCTCGGAGAACCGATGGCCGATGGGGCAAAAAGGTTCTTGAGTGGAGACCACGTGACGGCAAACGCAGCGTAGGAAGATCTCCCGCAAGGTGGACGGATGACCTGATTAAGATCACAGGGACTCGTTGGATACAGGCCGCTACCGACCGGTCGAAATGGAAATCAATAGGGGAGGCCTACGTTCAGCAGTGGACTTCTTGCGGCTGATATGATGATGATGATGATGATGATGAAATGATACGTACATCATACCAGAATATAAAAACAAACAAAATACATGATCATTCACTTATAGGTAATCACACCTAATAATGATGATGATGTACATATATACTTATAAAATGTGTTTATAATTTTTTATCAGTTGTATAGTACCTACCCATGGTATGGCCGCCTCTTGTACCTCCTAGTTTATGCTACCGTTTTATGTTAGTATTCTGGTGTACAATAAAGCGATATATTATTATTATTACCCGTCATTCCGCATTATTATTGAACGTTTCTAAATAACTTGTGATCACGGCTTTTTAAACTTTGTGTATTATATTAATTAAATTTTGTTTCATAATGTTTCTTTTCTTTAGTAGTTGGGTTTTATACTTTTTTGCCTATTATTTTCTCTTTTAGAGTTAAGGTGACGTATAGTGTTATTCTTTCATATCGATATTAATATGCATCTAATATTATTTAAAAAAGAAGCTTCTTCTTAAGTTTCACACGAGGTATAAAAACTTTTAAGCATAAAATAAAAAGGGATTACTGCTATCTTTAACTATTATATTCCACCCATTCCTCGAACGATAATGGTATCTTAGGTTATCCAAATATTAGTCTACATTTAGCTTAGACCTACATTAAGCTTTTGGCAAGATTATTATACTGCTATATTCATACATTTTAAGGTGGGGCCAAGTCCAGGTATAAGGGCGGCGGATGATTTATGGATGGCTAGATATATACTAGCTCGGCTTGCAGAAGAGTATGGCACTGTGGCCACTTTCGAGCCACAACCTATCGCAGATTGGCCTGGTAACGGTACTTTCTGCTACTTCTCCTCGAAGGATATGAGGGAACCAGATGGAATACTGTTAGTATCTATCCTTATAATTTTTCAATTTACTTTTAGTTTTTATCACTAACTGCTGTATAGAAGCTTCTCACTAGCCCGAGATTCTAGCTGACAGTGTCACTGCAGGGTTTCATCTCACTTATTATTAAGAAAATTATTGAAATATTAAATAAACATGTTTAATCTACATGTTCTTACGATCTTTTTTTCGATTCAGTTTTCAAATTTCTTTCAACTTCGAACTCAGAACGCCGGCTTCTCGTGATATTTTCATATGCTGCCTTGTTGGTCTGATGGTTAGCATATGTGGCTGCTGATCAAGAGGTCTCGGGTTCGATTCTTGGGAAGACCAATTTGTGTGATCCACCAATATTTGTTTCGGGGTCTGGGTGTTTTTTATGTGTAATATGTATGTATTTACAAAAAAAAAAGTATGTTAATGTATTTAAATTAGTTGTTTAGTACCCATAATACAAGCTCTGTTTAGTTTGGGATTAGATGATGTTGTGTATAAGATGTCCTAAATATTTATTTATTTATATACAGCAGAAAACTAAAACTTGATTAATTCCTTTGTAGTCGATTGAAGTTACATTTGGGGTTGCGTTTTGTAGAGGAGGCAATGTTTTTTTTGATCTGTAGCAAAAAATGAAAAAATACTACTGAAAAATAGTACTCACGACTCATTGACTTACTTTTTTTTATCATTTTTTTCGTAAAATGATAAAAAAAGTTATTTCGAAAAATATTTTTCATTTATGATAATCTCATTCATATAGCTTTTTCGCTTACCAATTTTACTTGGATTAAACATTTTGTACTAATTTTGGTGATACTGAGTTGATTGTTTTGTTTTAAATATTATTGATTTCAAATAGATCATCAGAAATGGTGATAAATTAGACATCAAAATAACACTAGTATTTTTTTGTTAAGAATTAGATAATGCCATGACAAATTTCACCAAATGGTTAAAATTTACTAACTTTATACCTATAAAATTATTCAATTTATGAATGCAGGGAGTAAGTACATATATTATTTAATAAACAAATACATTTTCATTTAACCCAGATATGTTCTCACAGAGTGATCGAGCGGGCCATAGACAAATTAAGCAGGCGACACGGTGCACACATGAACGAGTACGATGCTAACAATGGTGCTGACAACGTACGCAGACTCACTGGCAAGCATGGAATGCCAAATGTCAGAGATTTCACTGCAGGTAAACTACCAATGTTGTATAGTTTCCGTATTATGAACTAATTCAATAGCTTAATAAATAAATATAAAGCTACTTTTATAATAAAAACTAACATCTTAGATCATTTGAAATGAATATACAAAATTTGTAATTCCGTTTGTTACTTACACGATAACAGCAAACAAAATCGGAATATAAATGATACTTGGATGGTATTCGAATACGATCCGACATCAAATCAACTAATAGAAATCAGAAACAAATCTAACAAAATAAATATATTATTGTTAGAGTCCAGAAGTGAAAAATAATAAAAATAATTATAATTCTAAACAATTTACTTTAATTCTAAACAATTTATTTCATTAATTACAAAATAATCTTAGAAATGCAATTAGACACAAACAACCGTTAATTAAGTAACGAATCTAAACAAATTACAGTTAGATAGACAGCAAGGGCGGTCACATAGGGCTGTACTAGCTGTTAGACAGTTTTCCTCGCACCCACCGCAATTCAGACAGTACTAACTTGTCAAAGACAGCTTTCCACATCTGTTAACAGAGTAGTACTAATTGTCCAAAGACAATGATCCACACTCCGCGACGCATTCGTCAGAAATGCGTACCGATACAACAGGTCACTCCTATTTATAACCAAGCACAGTGAAGTGATGGCGCCACAAAAATGACAACTACCGCCGTTGTGGCTTATACGGCCTCTCCTGACACCCTGACGTCCTCGGCAGGTCCGGATGACCACACTTCTTCATTGTTCTCATTCGCGGTTACTGGAACATGTACAAAAATAAAAGTTTATTGGACGCCTCTGTAAGTACATCATCGTCCAATTAGTCAGTTACTAAAAACAGTTATCAAATTTAGCGTAAACAGTTAGAGTTAACGAATAGTTTTACAAGATAATAACAGTTAACACGAATAAGAAAGGTTCGAACCTCCAAGGAAAAGAGTGAAAGATTATTTATAATCCGCGCCAGATTAGAAACAAACAGTCACTGTTAGATACATTTAAAATAAAACTAGAAACTTAGTACTAACACAAGAGTAGACTTCAGCATGAAGGTCTACCGTTACCATAAGAACCATAATATCATAAGAACAGTTATCATAAGTGTGTGTCTTAAACATTTAAACTTAAAATTAACAAGACCACGAGTTTGGGGCTGGTTACCCTGTCCATGGGTCTTAAACCTCTCTCATCAAGACCACGAGTTTGGGGCTGGTTACCCTGTCCATGGGTCTTAAACCTCTCTCATCAAGACCACGAGTTTGGGGCTGGTTACCCTGTCCATGGGCCTTAAACCTCTCTCATCAAGACCACGAGTTTGGGGCTGGTTACCCTGTCCATGGGCCTTAAACCTCTCTCAACAAGACCACGAGTTTGGGGCTGGTTACCCTGTCCATGGGTCTTAAACCTCTCTCAACAAGACCACGAGTTTGGGGCTGGTTACCCTGTCCATGGGCCTTAAACCTCTCTCATCAAGACCACGAGTTTGGGGCTGGTTACCCTGTCCATGGGTCTTACCTCTCTCAACAAGACCACGAGTTTGGGGCTGGTTACCCTGTCCATGGGTCTTAAACCTCTCATCAAGACCACGAGTTTGGGGCTGGTTACCCTGTCCATGGGTCTTACCTCTCTCAACAAGACCACGAGTTTGGGGCTGGTTACCCTGTCCATGGGTCTTACCTCTCTCAACAAGATCACGAGTTTGGGGCTGGTTACCCTGTCCATGGGTCTTAAAATTATCTCGGGAAGACCACGAGTTTGGGGCTGGTTACCCTGTCCATGGGTCCATTCCAATATACACACCTCATGCTCTCCACCATCCGCCATACATTGCACCACACCTCACGCACACGGGGATCAGGCCGAAGATTGCGTCTCGTACACACGGTGAACAGGCGGAAGGTTGCATCTCGGGCACACGGAGAACAGACCGCAGGTCCGCTTATCACTGAGCGGCATGCAGGACGCAAGTCCGCACCTCGCGATACAGCGAGCAGGCCGCAAGTCTGCGCCTCACCAGGCAGCAGCAGACACCAGGTCACAGCCCGGGCTCGGCTCGCGTAGACTGCACCTTGCACAGTGACGAGGCTCTCAATGCATCGTTATCATCTAAGGAAAGCATGAAAAATTGCATTAGTTTTGAATACGGTATTACTTTAACGTCACCAATATGCTTCATTATCGTCATGAATAATCAGAGCTTTTAGAAGGCGATACTAGCAAGCAAAGCTTTTAGGATATTTAAAAATAACAGTGCCCTCAGTATGTACGCAGTAATATCGTCAAGAATGTTACTAACTTTCGCATATCTCTCAGGACGCAAGACCCGGAGGATGTCAGAAAATGTTACAGAAGTCTCACGGTACTCGGTTAAGGATGTTCCCAATAATCGCAAAGCTCTTAGGATATGATACCGGGTCACCAGTTTTGGTTATGTCTGCAGCTTGACGATTGTCGTCAAGCAAACCCGAAACATGTCCAAGTATGCCCACGCAGTGAATTCGAGTTCAGACTAATTGCCCTCAAAGTCATTTTATGAACCAGGGCTTGTCCGACAGGTGTCGTTCAATCACTTACTGTAATAAGCCACCGTCTGCTTATAGTCGATCGTCTCGAGTCTGTAGTTAAACCTTACCATTTTAACCTTTTTACCTTTCTGCTACGGCGGCCAGTCCCAATGGTGAGCAACCAAAAACACAGTAGACACTACAGCACGCAAGTACTTGTCTAACACAGGTGTACGCCTTTGGTTCGATGAGACGGCCACCCAACATGACCCGAAAGAGATCAGGCGTAGGACCGTCGACTCTTTGTACTCATTCGAGTCACGGAGCGTTGACCACAACTTTCAACTTCGGGCCGTAACAAGCATATCTATAATTAGAAGTACACAGTATTATTAGTTATTGTTTGTTCAACCCAGAAATCGAACCTATATTGAACAGTAGTCTCATACACTAACTGTCGACCCAACAAAGCAGTCGAAACCATCACTGGTACTGACGTTTCAATAAGTACCTCTGTCAGGAAGAAAGATCACAATAACCTGAGCTGGCTCGTAACGTGCTTATGAACATGTTATTAATCTTGATCCTATATGAATGTCAGACCTTTACGATCAAGTTTGCTACAATGATTTTGTGTACGATCTTAAAATTTAACACCTGAAATAGCCAGTCAGGCATGAGGATTATCTTTCCGGAACACTAATTGGTACTCTCACAATGACTAGTGCTTAAACCTCATTTTAGCTCGGTCTAACCTGACCATTAATCATTATTGTTACACAAGCAACATAACATAGTTCATTTAATACCTGACACTAGTGAGGGTATTTAAAACCTTTCATAATGTTTCTATAACATCAAGAATAGCATGCTTAAGTAGGCGTACTATTAAGATCGATAGACATGCAGTCTTTACCGGTATCAATACTTTGCATTTCGATAAACATTAAAACATAACTAACAAACGATATGTTTTGCTTTATCATAAGAGATCTTTCTTTAACATTTACAATTTGTTTTGATGTTGTGTAAAACCTATTAGATTACATTTAAAATATGAAGTTTTAGTTTGGAGTCCACTATAGAAGGTTCATAGAAGTTTCTTTACTGTTTTTTTTTCTTTGAACCATTAATAACAAGTGAAGTCACTTTCGTACTACCTACTCTGAACTATTAAATAAATTTAACATCATATCTTTAGAATTTAAACATTTACCACTGTTATAACGCTTCATAGATTTTACAATAACAGTGGACTAATGCAATCACCAGTAAATAATGTGACATAGTACATCTACCAGCGGATGATAAGAGTTCCTCAAGCTGTTTTAAATAGGCTCCGTCAGGACTAGCTCTGCTGTCCACGCACCCTTTTGCCGTATTGTGAATAGTTACATCACACGTTTATATACTCCCGATTTATTTGCTCTCACCAACCACAATATAAAAGAATAGCCCATTCATCGAATTATCAAAATAAAAATTAGAAATGTAATTGATCATCAACTATTTCTTGTTGTCATTTTTTTTTTTTTGATCATCCCTACTATTATTACTATTAAGTGCGAAAGTAACTGTCTGTCTGTCTGTTACGTTTTTACGCCTAAACCGCTAAACCGGTTTTGATGAATTTTGGAACTCAAATAGTTTAGAACCTGAGAAAGGACATCATACACGCGGGCGGAGCCGCTGGCTAAAGCTAGTTGTTTAATAATGGTCATTTCAATTTTTAAATTTACGGAGAAACATCTAGTAACTTGGTGTACACACTGTAAATTGTTATAATCTGACAAGTATCTATTTTTCGTTTCCATAAATAAAAGTTAAACAGATTAATCATAACGTGTGTGGGTATTATGTCCCGTCACACTTGCTGTGTCAGTGTAACATTTTAAGTAAATGGATAAAAGTTACTTGACCTTTAAGTAATAAGTTCGGGTTGCATTAGGCAGCCACTACAACTGCTATTATTCATCATTCCTTCGTTAAAAATAGTTCGTAACCATAGCAAAGAACGCCTACTTGATTATGCACAGGTGGGGTAGTTACAAACATTCGTTTGAGCGCTATTCACTATTTACGTTATACCAAATATTCGCAATAAATGCGAAAGTAACCGTCTGTTACGCTTTCACGCCAAAACCACTGAACCGATTTTGATGACATTTGGTATAAAGATAGAAACATACACGCGGGCAATAGCTAGTACCAAATATTCGCAATAACAAAAGGTATGAGATGAGGTCATTGTTAAAACTAAACCAACTACTTAAGCCCTTTTGTTAAGCCACAGCTTTGCATCAGCCCTAAGGCATTTTCGTATACGCGCCAAACAGTCCATTTTTCCATCATTTTAAATTGCGCACACAATTCACTTTTGTACACTACATATCAAAATTATGTGAAAATAAATCACAACTCAACATGTAATATGATTTGATCTTACCAGTACAGCGTCAAGCACAACTCACAAGTTTTTCTTAACTGAACCTTCTAACCTTCTCTCATTACCGTGTCGGCACTGGTGGACCACATTGTACACCTTGTACATTGGCACGGATGCAGTTTCCATCGCTTAGCACAATGTTTACTAACTGGAAAGAAAGCGTTATACACACGAACACACATGTGGTACAAATACCCTCATTATTTTATTAAAATAATCGTTTTAAAACCGTTTGTAATTGACACTAAAAACCAAATATAGAAGTCGTCACTTCCTTTACGATTTTTATATTTGCTATGTTTTGACTTTGTTTTGATTTTTGACTGATTTAGTTTTGATTTTGACTTTGATTTAGAGCGGATAAGAATATCACAAAAGTCGGATTCCCTTATTAAAAATCACAACGAACACTGAATTTCGATAGCGTTCAAATGAGCACTAATAGTGTGCAATGCCTTTTTTTTTAACGAACGATCGCGTTTATCGTTCCCGGGACCTCTGCGGCGAATCACTGCGTATATTCACTTTGGTTCTATATGACAGCGCGATCTATTGTGCATTTGTCAATGCTCTCTATCGTAAGACACACCTAGATAATGAAGTATAGGCAAATTAAATGAAAATATCTAACTAAATGTCGGTAGTTAATCGTTTCCCAAATATTGAAAATTAATAATTTGTGAACGTAGATCGATCCAACTTCTGATGTTAGAGTCCAGAAGTGAAAAATAATAAAAATAATTATAATTCTAAACAATTTACTTTAATTCTAAACAATTTATTTCATTAATTACAAAATAATCTTAGAAATGCAATTAGACACAAACAACCGTTAATTAAGTAACGAATCTAAACAAATTACAGTTAGATAGACAGCAAGGGCGGTCACATAGGGCTGTACTAGCTGTTAGACAGTTTTCCTCGCACCCACCGCAATTCAGACAGTACTAACTTGTCAAAGACAGCTTTCCACATCTGTTAACAGAGTAGTACTAATTGTCCAAAGACAATGATCCACACTCCGCGACGCATTCGTCAGAAATGCGTACCGATACAACAGGTCACTCCTATTTATAACCAAGCACAGTGAAGTGATGGCGCCACAAAAATGACAACTACCGCCGTTGTGGCTTATATTATATTAATGGAAACATTTGCTTACGATATTAATATTTCATCACACGTTAGGTTTATGTTTAGTATTCGGTTATCTTTGACGGATTCTTGAAAACCTTGAATCTGTAATCGCACCTTTGAGAAGCTTACAGAAATGGATTTGGTGAGATTTACAACAGTGTTAGACAAGCAGACTTAGCCCATGATTTGTATTATTTTATGAACTGTTTTCGATTTCTAGATCCATTTATGATTTATACCTTTGCTTCATTGTCTTTGATTCAGCATTGATCACTGAAATAAACTATTAATATCAAATCTTAATACTTCAATGGAGTTTAGTGCATTGCAAAACATAAAAATTAATGGACTAGCAGCTATTTGGATAGATATTCTTTTAAACGTAAAATGAAGTTGATACCTATAAAATGTCTAGTTGATATCTATACCATATAAAATACATATATATCTCGTGCATTAGATAGATGTTAATTTGGAAATTGGTGAACCTACCATAGAAAGTTTGAAATGGAAATCCCTAACATATCACTGTTTAAATGGAATAGATTCGTATGATGCGATCGTTTGAAAGCATATAGGCTTTAAACTATGCAGAGCTTTTAAGAATGATGTTCTGGTCCAGTTCCAGTCTCCATCAAAAAGCCGTTCGTTTTCCTTATAGTGTAAAAAATATGTATGAAATAGCATAAAAAAGTGTTGAAAGTTACACTTCCCGTATTTAAAAAACAACAAATACCACGACTGTCCTTATTACAATGTTGTCAGTAAAAATATTCTCGTTATTATCAATCAATCAAAAAACAATTAGATAAGACGATATTTCTACTCCTCCTATGAATGGTTGCTAAATAAATAGTTAAGTAAATTTAAGGAGTTCTAGAAATACAAACACTTGAGAAAAGCAAAAAGCACACTATTTTTTTTAGATTCACACGATGTTAGCAATATTCAGTTTGTTTGCATTTCGCAATTGTGCTATAAAGGGTTGGACGAGCCGGCCGTAAATTTTTCAGTTTCTCAGTATTTTCTTATTTTTAGCAAGCTTTACATTTTACTTATTTAGAATGTAGTTATTTAAATCTTCTTTGTTTGTTTTTTATTATTATTTTTTATATTAAAGCCTACCAACGTGACTACTCTGCCTGATGGAAAACATGAGTAGAATCCAGGAGTAGAGGCCACCATGCTCATGTGAGGGTAGGCAATGTAGCATGGTGGTGACCCATACCATGGCGGCCTGGTTAAATAATTCTGCATCATACACCGAGGCCGGGAGAATGATGCAGAATAATTGGGCCTGCGCTGCGGTCTCACATTCACCAAGGAAATACAGCATAAATGCTGTCATTATTAGCATGGTCTTCTGTGTGTTATGCAATCCGTAGTCTAAGACAATATTTATCGTTATTTTATATATTTTAGTAACATTATTGTATATTTTATTATTATCGCAAATTAATTATGTGAGATCATTAATATTTTAATTTCTTGTCAATATTTGATTTAATGAAGGCGTTATATTCCAGTCTAGCAGCATTTCAAGCACTTTCTTAATTTAGATTCAAATTTAGCTCATCGAAATATGTAGATCCCGCGTCTAACATTAGTGCTAACTATAATAACCCAGAAATCAGACTACACCGTCGATGAATAATTACAGTCTGGCCAGCATAGTCATTTCCCGGAGGGTTAATAAAATATGGTTTACTTCGCGTATAAAGGTCTCGGCTATGAACTAAAATGTTGAATAATTATGGAATCTAGATGAGCTCCTTCAATGGAAGTTACATGTCATTAACTTTTAGTTCATGTTTCATTAGGATTTTGCGACAGAAGCGTTAGTTTGAATAATTTTAATATTTAAATAATATGCAAGCGGTTGTTGTTTCATAATCCGTATTGCTATGCATACACCAAAATTTCCAACTCAAATAAGAAAATCTATTTTGTAAGACGCAAGCCCTTTGTTTGACAGTTTTCGCAAGTCACAAGACACGCTAAGTTGATTTTTCTCATCAATCTTGCCTATAGGTAGTAAATATATATTAAACTGAATATAAAATGTCCCGCCACTGACCCGATGTCTTCAGCCAGAGCTGCTTGAGGGGATCGTTGGCTCCTTGTTCCCAACGCGAGTGGTGGAGCACACCGCACCACAGATGGCTCCGCTTCCAGCTCTTGAGTCGCTCAGAGTGGATGACGACGACGTGCCTGAGGTCACTTGGGTAGAACTTGCGCTGGCGGTGAAACGGCTAAAAACCAAAAACACCGCCCCAGGACCCGATGGCATTCCAGGCCGAGTATGGGTCCTGACTCTACATGACGAGGCGCCGGTTCTTGAGCCCCGACTGAGAGGGTTATTCACCGCATGTCTCGAGCAGGGCCGGGGTTGCCCAAGTCGTGGAACGTATTCGGCGGCTGGGTCTTGAGGTGGCTCTGCATAAATCTGAGGCCTTGTTTTTTCATGGGCCTCGGAGAAAGCCGCCTGATGGACTCAGCCTCGTAGTAGGAGGCATTCGCATCGGTATCGAGCCCTCTATGAGGTATCTGGGGCTTGTACTCGATGGCCGATGGGACTTCGGATATCACTTCCGAAGTCTGGTCCCCAAGCTAGTTGGCACAGCGCGTGCATTATCACGACTGCTGCCAAATATGAGGGGACCCGATGACTTCTGCAGGAGACTCTACGCGGGGGTTGTGCGGTCCATCGCCCTTTATGGGGCTCCAGTTTGGGCGAAGGCCTGAAGGCCAACAACGTCGTGCTACTGCGACGACCGCAGAGAGTGTTGGCCATCAGGGTCATAAGAGGGTATCGCACAATTTCCTTTGAGGCGGCGAGTCTCCTGGCCGGAACTCCACCATGGGACCTGGAGGCGAGAGCCCTTGCTGCTCTTTACCAGTGGCACAAGGAGGCGCAGGAGTTGGGCCGGAGTCCTGAACCTCGAGAAATCGAGGATCAGAAATCCCAGCTCCACCAGGTTCTCGTGGAGGAGTGGAAGGAACGACTTGGGCAACCAAGCGCAGGGCACGCCGCTATTGCGGCCGTAAGACCGGTTATGGAGGATTGGCTCGAGAGGCGTCACGGCAGCCTCTCATACCGCTTGACACAGGTGATCACTGGGAAGGGATGCTTCGGAGATCACCTGTGTCTAATCGGAAAAGAGCCAACACCTGAGTGCCACCACTGCGATGGCCGGACCGTGGATACATCGCTCCATACGCTGGCTGAATGCCCGGCGTGGGCGGCGCAGAGGGGAGACCTCGTGACGGCCATCGGAGTGGGTATTCTCTCGCTCGGCAACATGATTGCGGCCATGGTGCGGAGCGAGAGCGCGTGGAACTCCGCCGTCTCTTTCTGCGAGCAAGTTATGCTGGCAAAGGAGATGGCGGAGAAGGACCGGGAGAGGCTTAGAACCCTCCCGGTTCGCCAGGCCCGGGAACGGGCCCGGTACCGCAGACGACTCAGGCGCCGGAGGTCGCAGAACGATCTCCGTCCTCCATAAGCGCTAGCCTGGGGGTGACAGGTGAGGCAATCTGTCACCCTAGCAGAAGCAGGCCAGGGTGGATGCGCTATGCGCTCTTATTATGAAGAGGGTCATCTACTAGCCGTAGGTAGACGGCCTGAGGTAATTCGGGGTTCCAGGGTTTTCCTTCCTAGGGTACACCTGGTTCCCCGGCCATTGGTACCTGAGACGGTGTGCGGTTTTGGTCGGTTCGAGTCCGACATAACCACCAACTGGTGGTATCCGCACAGAAAAAAAAAAAAAAAAAAAAAAAAAGGTAGTAAATATATATTAAACTGAATATAAAATGTACGTGGATTTTTTATTTTACTTTACTTCAGTTTTTACCGAACGTAACCCCGAATTTTATGTGCAAATAATAGTTTTTTTAATTTATGAATCCGATAATGTCATATAAAAAGAAAAAAAGATGTATATTTGTAGCTAATGGACATATATTTTATCATAAATCATGGACATATAACTCAGCACAATAACATTTGTTGCCCCACAGGTGTTGCAAATCGAAGCTGCTCCGTGAGAATACCTCGTCAAGTGTCTGAAGACAAGAAAGGTTACTTGGAAGATAGGCGACCAGCTGCTAATGCTGATCCATACCGAATCATATCGATAATGCTTAGAACCTGCATATTTGATGAGTAAGCTACATAAAGGATATATATTCCTATTGTTTTTGTATGTTATTTTTGATTTTGTAAACTTCCTGCCTCATTACACGCTTTATATTAGCTTCACCTGTATGTTTGTTTGTATGTTTGTTTGTATGTTTGTTTGTATGTTTGTAACCGACTCCTTTGGGCGCGATTTTGACCCACTTTCAACGGCCAGATTTCGTTCAAACTTTGTACATTTATCGAGGACCGATGACATTACACTAATTTGATAAAATTATATCAATTTGCATAATAAGATTTTTGTTATTTTATATTAATTTCATCTATCCATGCGCGACGACAGCGCCACATGACAGGTGGCCATTATGATTGAACAATATTGTCACCGTTGTCAAGCAACAAGTAAATATTGTGAAGAAAATTAATGAAATCTTCTGTTATTTTACTATATTAGACAATTTTGGACGGTGGTAGTTAGTAAAATTATTGCCAATAACATTAAAATTGTTATTTTCCCTGGGAAATGAGTCTACTGGTGACTAAAACGGGGTTTCGTGCAATCACCCACGAAATCATTTCTCAACCGGAGACAGACGATGTCTAACAAATCAATATAATTACAGCTAAACACAATTTATCATGTTGAGAGTGCTTTGTGCGACTGTGTTTATAATAAGAGAGGGAAATGAAAGCACATTGCATCACTTATATACTTCATAAATAATATATTATATATCAATGTAAATAATGAAAACAGTTTTACGAAGATCAGCCAAGAACAACAATGGGGTAAGCCAACTGCCCGTCAAATTTCCAAGGAAGTATATTCTACAAGAAAGTACTTCCATGAAATGTTTCCCACAGTAAAGAAACAGAAGTGTGAACCATTTCAGTTTAATGTCTCTGATTTGAAGGTAGATTGTGCTTTAAAATGTGTCCTAGAAGCTGCTAAAAGTAATGCTGAAGATATCGAAACTTCTGTTAGCTACTTAGTTGTTAGTTTACCAAATTTTAGTCGAACAGGCTGATAAATGATTTTATTGCTAGCATTTATTAACACTTGCACATTCTCCTATCTTTACACTTACTTTTGCACGCGGTTTTGCACATTTATACTCACAACCACTATCCATGACTGAGAATACTAGTTCTTCAGATACTACTCAACAGTTACTACAGCGTTACAGAAGAAAACAACGCTTCATATGAGAAATTATACAGTTAAACAGAGGAAGCCAGAGCAGCTCGTTTGCAGCAAGTGCGTGGTTCTATGGCCCAGATCTAAGCCTCAGAATCAGACCACGCCAGAGAAGTCCATTTGCAGCAAATGCGACATTCCATTGCTGAGATCCGAGCCTCTGAATTAGACCAAGTCAGAGCTGTTCGTTTGCAGCAAGTGCGTGATTCTATGGCTGAGATCCGAGCCTCAGAATCAGACCAAGCCAGAGAAATCCGCTTACAGCAAATGCGTCATTCCATTGCTGAGATCCGAGTCTCTGAATCAGACCAAGTCAGAGCATCTCGTTTGCAGCAAGTGCGTGATTCCATGGCTGAGATCCGAGCCTCAGAATCAGACCAAGCCAGAGCAGCAATGTTGAAGTCGAACATTGACGTGTCAAAAGAATTAGTAAATGGTAACATGGGTTTTATTACAGAAATTATATGGCCAAATTTTCGCAGAGGTCAATTATATGCAGAAGACATTCCGTCAGTACCTATCGATTTCGGTCAAGATGGTGTTCACGTAATTAAACCAATATCGGTACGATTTCCAGAATGCAGCTATGAAACTGCCGAGAGACGAATGTTGCCATTGATTCTGAGTTGGTCATCGACCGTCCACAAGATGCAAGGCTGTACAGTTCATCATGCAGTCATTTATCTAGGTTCTCGACTGTTTGCAGCTGGACAAGCTTATGTAGCACTTAGTCGTGGAAGATCTTTGGACGGAATTAGAATTGAAGAACTTGATTGCTCAAAGCTAACAGGTCAAACTCCATGTAACAGAGCAGCATTAGATGAAATGATTCGATTACGAAGTAACACGTAGTAAGACTTGTCAATATCACTTGTTTGGCAATGAACATACCGTTATGTCTCACTGTGTACATTGACGACTGAAAATAATTACAGTTACTTATAGTTATCACGGAATTAATAGTAGATTAAAAAAAACAATAGTTTAAAATTAAAAAGACAAGCTATTATGAATAAACCAAACTAAAAAATAGAAAATAAATAATAGTTTTAAAAAACTAAAAAACACGCTTTTTATAGAAATCCAAACTAAAAAATAAAAAATAAATTGAAATAAACTTAAATTAAAAATAGTGTTCAAAATTTCAATAAATATAAATTAATACGTGTAAATAAAGAAAAATGTATTTTATTTAAAAAAAAGCGTGGGGTGCTTTTTAAGATAATATCAAAATGATAATCACTACCCATATCCTTCAATAAAATACTTATAACTATTGACACCATGCACCCCACGCTTTTTTTTAAGTAAAATACAATTTTCTTTATTTACACGTATTAATTTATATTTATTGAAATTTTGAACACTATTTTTAATTTAAGTTTATTTCAATTTATTTTTTATTTTTTAGTTTGGATTTCTATAAAAAGCGTGTTTTTTAGTTTTTTAAAACTATTATTTATTTTTGTGCCAGTCTTATTGTTTGTCACAATTAAGCATATTACAGTTGTTCCTTTTTTATCAAATAAAGCATATTCAATTGCTGTTTACTTCTCTTTTTTTAGGGTTCCGTAGTTTATGATTCGGAACCCTAGATTCGTCATGTCCGACCGTCCGTTCTTGGCCTACCACCCAAATGGTTTGTGCTAGAAGGGTGAAACTGCACGAAAATATGTGTTGTAATTACGTCGACAAAGTACTACCGTTCCTCCCTTTGTGACGGAGTAACGGGTGTCGTGTTCCTCCATCACAAAGGGAGGATCCTCCTACCAAGCGAGGTGATCATGCCTGGCGGGCCACTGCCCAACAGTTGATGTTAGGATGTTGTATATATTAAATGCTAAGCTTTCGAGATTCAGGACTAGTAGTTTATATATTGAACTTTTAAGGAAACCTAAACATAACGGTATTGACAAGTTTGTTCAATAGGTATAGGAGCCTAACTTGTAAAATGCACTCACTTGGAAAACTTGGTAGAAAAATAAAGAAATAATAAGTTGTAAACACAATAATTATCCATTGGACATCATTCCAATAGGTAGTTATTGTTTACTTTATCTACCTTCCAATATGGGTGACTATGAAACCTTTCTTTTACCAATCGACCGTTGTTCTTCAGTATGGCTCATTAAATAGAGCGCTGCTAAAAATACCTTTAATCGAAATGTCTTTAGGAAAGAAATTGATGGTATACTTAAAAAGCAATCAAAAGTATCAAGTTATTAAGGCCCCGAGTTTACGAAAGTAATTAAAAGCACTTTTTTATTTTTATGTATACAGTTTGCAGTATAGTTATAATGAATAATCAACAACTGTACTGATTGGTAACAGTAGGTATAGGATTTTCCTAGTGGTTACCCTGGAGTAACGCCTGGAATATATTCTTAAACTAACCGCTCCGCCCGCGTGCATATCGATTGTTGCAGTAAAAAGTAGACTATGTGTTATTCTGATATATATAAGCTATATTACTGTAAACTTCAAATCCGTTCAGTAGTTTTTGTGAGAAAGAGCATTAAAACATGCATACATACCTACATACATCTTTCGCGTTTATATTATTAGTAAGAATGATGAATATGAATAATAATAATACTGATGCATATGAATGATAATTTGCATAATTTTTATAATTCACGAGATTGTATTTCTGAGAAAGTTATTCCTGTTCTGTTTCTCCTTGTCAAGATTGAAGTAAACATTTTCTTAGCTAACAAAAAAACCATGGAGTCCTTTACTCTTCTATAAATCCTAACGAGTTACTACTACTACTAGTACTTATGTACTATCTACAGGTTTGCATCAAATCTCCTTACGCAAATTTTAATACTACAATATGTCTATATGTATTAACATTTATTATAATATACGTGAAGATGATAGGTAATTAAAAAATATAGCCTACCGTTTATCGGTATCATAGGTTTTATTACCAATACTCTTCGTATATTTAGAAACTAAGACGATTAATATAGTAGCTGCATACCTTTTACTAGATGGACGCTTTGACCAAGTGAAACGTAACGGTTAGCACTCTCAACTGATGGCCTCTTCCAAATGCATGCTATCTTCAAATCGGTGTGGTACGACGTGATGAGGCTGAAGAACTTGAACATTTTCGATATTTTTATGCTTTACACTCATTATAAACTTTTAAATTCTACAGTAAGATTTCCTTTTCTGTATACAAACAATGGTTTCATAGTATCTTGAATGGTAAATGCTTTTTTACAATTTTTTAGCGTCACGAGATAAAATAACATTTAAAAAAAACTAAACAAACACGCTTTTAAACTAAAAAGTAGAAAATAATTTTAATGACGTTATTGAAATATGCTCAGAAAGCACCCCACGCTTTGTAACATTAAAATTATTTTCTACGTTTTAGTTTAAAAGCGTGTTTGTTTAGTTTTTAAAACTATTTTTTTTTTCTAACCTAAAAATTTTTTTTTTATTGTCATCGGTCTTCGATAAATCTATAAAGTTTAAACTATCAATCAATCTGATCATCTGGTCATTTAAAGCAGGTCAAAATCGCACCCAAAGGAGTCGGTTACAAACAAACATACAGGTGAAGCTAATATAAAGCGTGTAAAAAGACAGAAAGAAAAGTGTGCTTTCAGAGTATGTATCTATTTACGTATTAAATAATATAGTGTAATATACAAGTAAACAATAAACACTACTGCACGTGGCAAGGAGGCTATTAATTCAGCGTAATGCCACTTCGAGGAAAAAAAACTATTCTATTCTGCTGATAGCGAGTGATTTTCACGGAAAGTGAGCTGTTAAGTTATTAGAAAAAATGATACTATAACTTTTCAAAATAAGTTGTTTTAATATAATAAATAAATAATAGTACACATAAAATTTTAGAGAGTTGAATTTCATTTTTAATACGTAGTACCTGGGCGACCGAACTTTGCTCGGTTATCATATAACTAGTGCGAGCTTAGATTTATTTTGCACTAAGTTGTTTCTCACAACATACTACTTTATCTAAAATGGTACTTTACTACCTGAGTTAAGAAAATACACATGCATACCAATAGGAAGTAGGCCTCATTAATTTTTTACCCCAATGCATTCTTTGTGCAGTGATATAAATGATATTAGGTAATACCTAATATCGTTTTAAATGATATCAGGTACCGAAATATGGTTATAGAATACCATTTTTAATCGTCATGATAAGCCTTTTAATTGTAGTTTCAAAATATCAAATGTACCTATATATTTTTATTTTATACTATTGCATCTCACAGTCGTCATGCTGATTTTTTTTAACGCGTGACCTTTCTTAAAACAATTGGGTTACCCATACGAATCTAATAATATATTAATTAAATTCGTGCTCTGATTTAAATGATATTAGGTAATACCTAATAAACTATAATTATTAGGGAAAGATTCGTGATGAACGCTATTCGCAAGACGACAGAGGGGTGTCACGCGGGTAATGGGATCAGTTTAAATTGACAACGACACGAATTTATATAATATACATATATATGTATATATCGTATAAAATGTCGTCGCTATTTAATGATAACTGCGATATATGATAGTCGTCTGACGATAAATTAGCTGTTACAACATAGCGTGAACCCCATTATGGAGTAATGGTAAGCGACACTTTGTGACTGATCGACTACAGTTTATAATTAGTTACCTATTAGGGGTTAGTAGTAAGTGTTTGTACAAAGACAGTATAAAGATTTGATAACGATAATATAAGCTACTTTTTACATTGATAATCGTCATTTACGCGGAAGGAGCCGAGGGCTAAATCTAGTCTCATAAAAACTCATGTGTAGGCATGTGTAATCTGAATTGCAACATTTGATCCAAGTCACTTCAACAGTGTACTACTCGCTGTGAATTCGAATATTTGAGTCCATAATACTGTGTAACATGTAATGTAAAAGTTGATGAGCAATTTCTTACTAGAGTTACATGAAGGACCTTATTAGTAATATAAATAATATGCTAACACATCTCACACGACCGTCTGGTTTCAAACTAGGCAAAGACTTTACTGTGGTAACCAGTCTGCTGATTAACATATTTAAATATTCCCAAATACATTTGTATTTATTAGGGATAAATTATAACTAAAAGAATGATCGTGTTCACCTCATGAAAATCTGTCCTGGGTACCAGTAAACCAACAGGTTCATCGTTAGTTACTAATAGATAAGTCAAAGAGCTCAATACCTAACTGGAATTACAATTAAAGTAACAGTAACAGAATGTCGTTTTTCTATTAAGATGTACTATTATGCTATATTTGAAATGCTGCCAAAGCACTTGTGACCTCAGGCTTCTTCTTGCAGACGTCTATAGTAGTCATTTCCTTTTGCTTATCCATCTAACCGTCTCCTCGTTTGCCATCAAGTAAACCATCTGTTCGTTTTATATCGAGTGACACGTATATAACTGACTAATCAATAAGGCATTTCTCGAAATTGATTAGTCAAATATTTGTATACACGTGTTTTAAAATGAAACCACTGCATTTGTCCTTAAATAATTTATTTAAATACAGTCACAGTTAACAATATAATTCTATCACATCTTTGATTTAATAAATACTAAATGTAATGGAAATCTCAACATATTTACACTTTGTCATCGTATGATATGTCTGTGAATTCAACAATGTTACTATTTGGAAATATATACAGCTCACTGACTCTCTCATCTTCTAGTGGCATGTCATCTCTGTTGGAAAGTTTCTTGGCTAATCTTCTTTTACCAATATCTGTAGTGCTCATTCTTAAATTTGAATATCTCCTACTATTGCCATGATCCCCCATGTCCTCAGTTTTCATGAAATCAAACCCATTTTCTCTATTTTGACCTCCCATGCAATGGCAAGAATGTCGAGATGAAACTTTCAAAGCGTCGCCGGGTGGAATATTCAGAGATTTTCTAGTAGAATAACCACTTCTATCATTTGTGGACCGAAATGATAAAATCCGAGTTCGGTAAGATTGGCCGTCCTGCAATTAATTACTTTGTGTTTAAACTGTGCCAAATTGTAATGGAAAAGTGAATTTAATCTGTAAAGCTATTAAAACTTTACCTCGTAACTATCGTTTACGTATCTGCTTGGTTTTTTGCCGAATGTGAAACGTTGTTTAAATTCTTTCTTGAACTTCTCCTGAAAACATAACGTATATATTAATAATTAAGTATTTATTATATATTAAAATTAGAACGTTAAAAGAATATTGAAAATCGATCAGAGTGGTGTGCGATGGGAGAGACCCATGTCCAGCAGTGGACTGCGATAGGCTGATGATGATGAAAAGAAAATTCATCGAAATGAGTATCTACAAATAAAATGGATCAAAATATTATTTACATAATGTAAACTATTTTGAACTAATCTTCATTTCCACATTACTATAAAGTTTCAGGGTATTGAGATTGAATACATTTTCATGCCCTGCGGAACAAAGCCCTCAATAAAGAAATCTTTTGGAGCGAAACAAAAGGGTCTGCATCATAACTATATAACAATATTATATATCTGTAGCTACATATAGAGCGTAACCTTAAATTAGATTTTGTTCTAAAGTATGTCTTAAGTCTGTCTACTGAGACACTACTAAGTAAAAGATAGATTTCACCAAACTATACCGAGGTAGCCCCTAAATTTTAAGAGTTATCAAAGCAGTTAAGTATCCCCTAAGGGTTGGTGAAAACGAAAATATCGTTAAGAGTTTCCTAACTCTCTCTGAGAGACCCGTTAACTTAAAAAAAACATTGATTAAAACGGCCATAAGCCTTGTATAACATCATATTTCATTATTTTCTTATTAATCAAAGAGTCTACAATAGTAATATATAGTGCAAAATGTTTAGCTCCACTATCTGACTTCTAGTGTAGAAAACGTAGTACTAATGCAAGTAATAATATTTTTGGTAGTGTCTTTCCAAAGATTATCATTAAACACACAGTAAATAAACTGATAATTTGATTACCCCATTTCATAAAAGATAAAAAAGAAATGTAAACAACATTGTTTATTTTGGTTCAGTAAAGTTTACTTATGCTAGTTTTATAACAACACCAACATAACTATGACGGTTCATAACTTCTTTAAATAAACTTTGGGCACTAGTTGTCTAAATAAACGCGATCAACTGCGTGGAACTACGAGGAATGCCACTGACTAATAAAGTAATTTTGAAAATAAATTCAAAAACTATGTTGGTACATACTAAATTTTAAAAATATGATATTTCATTCATGTTAAACTACGAAAGCTAGAACTAGAAAAAAATTGGAAGTAGAAATACTCTTTTGTTGACCTTTTCATGCATAACCAAACATGAATAAACTAACATAATAATTTTGTGAATATTATTATCTTTTTTATATATATATATATAAAGCCAGAGGGGGCTTTGCGTAGTCGGGTAAAAAGTGTCAATTCTAGTCGGGTAAAAATTGTCAAGGTTATGATTTTTGACATAGTATGTACATGTTGTGAATTAGTCAGCTTTATGAAACTGGGATTTGAAGTGAACAGCGTTTATTACCGTAAATATTATTATAGATAATATGTACAAATATAGCCGTAATTTATTATACCCTTTCTGTATAAATAAATAAAATAAATGTTCAGCATATAAAAAAATATAATTGTCATGTTATAAAAAATAAATAAAAAAATATATATAAAAAAGATGTCAGGATATAAACTCACGTTGTAAATAGCGTAGATAAATGGATTGTAGCAAGAGTTACTCATTGCTAACCAGTCGAAGCAGAAGAAAAGGACGTTAATGTATTTATACCTGCAAGAAAATAAATATTTGTCAATCATGCAAGATCTAACTTTTAAAACTTAACTTACATGTCTAAATACACGACTTAGTTAATTTCTCTAACTCTAAGCTTTTATTGGCTGTTATTCTCTCAACATTAGTTTAATATGTGTATATAATACAATTATCTCCGTACGGTTGAGCAAATATTTCTGAAATCAGACAACAAATCCTTTGATACTATTGTATACAATATTGCTCTACTACTCAATTTTTTAAACAAGAGTCTCTTCTTCCTAGCCTTATTCCCAATATTATTTGGGGTCCGCTACTAGTACAACCGGTTATACCTGAATATTTATTATTTATTTATACGTCATGCACTTTAGGTACATTGGCGGACTTAATGCTTAAGGCATTCTCTACCAGTCAACTATCAACCGAAGGTTGAACTAGTTTGTCAGTAAATTCGAGGGCACTGACTTCCCAATAACAATTGCAACAGATGTTCATGATAACCGGGACCGATGGCTTTACGTGCTAAGCACATATAAATATGTAATATGATTGATTTTTAATTATCATGCCTATGTCATAATAAACTGTAGACATTTTTATACTGACATGGAATAATGACCATCGAATAAGGTTATTCTTAAAATGAACAAACCCACACTTTACATTATGAAAAATATTCTCCCGCGAAAATAGTAGGTAGACACTATTTCATAACTTTTCTCAGACCTGTGAAACAGCTCACGAGGGCCCTTTTTGTGCGTTTATCTGCAGGCGTGAAACTAAATGGTAAAAATATGGGGCCCTTTTATGCCGTGAATATACCATATAGAGACTTTTTGTATTCTGAAGTGAATTGTTTGTAAAAGATCCTAGATGCGAAAAATCATCCTAGACTAGGCACTAAATAACTTAAACCACAGTTATCAGTCAGTTGACCACTCAGTGGAAAACTTTTTTTTAATAATTTTAATACATGCGTTTGGTGACTTGCACATATCACTGTAAAATAATTTTAAATAAATTATATATAGGTATATTAAAGATCATAGATTACGTCTGGTCATAAAAAGTCATACTAAAATTAATTGTAACTATAATTATGACTGCATGGACAGCGTGGTGGTTTAACAGGTCGTCACGGAATATTGTGGGTTCAGACCACATATAATTGTTTTTGGTGTCCGTTTTATGTATGTTTGTAAAGTCCCCGCTATACAGGAATCTACTAATATAGGAAATGTGTTAAAAACAGATTCCTCTATACTTTACTAATACACTCGGTTCCAAAAATAACGGGTCAGTCACATAAACCCGAATATCTCCCGAACTACGTATGCCATCCTAATGAAACGAAGACTGTTCAATTGAGAATTTAATTATACAGATAAAAAATAAAATAAAACTTAGTTACACCCACAATATTAATCTTAAATTAAAAAAAAACTAAAGTAGTCATATTTTTCTTAAGATTACATTTTTTTTATGATTGTTTTTTTGCTGTTTTTCATCACTGGAGGCTTCATCACGTGGAGGCAATACAAAGTATTAAATGAAGAAAGTGATGAAAAACAGCAAAAAAACAATCATAAAAAAAATGTAATCTTAAGAAAAATATGACTACTTTAGTTTTTTTTTAATTTAAGATTAATATTGTGGGTGTAACTAAGTTTTATTTTATTTTTTATCTGTATAATTAAATTCTCAATTGAACAGTCTTCGTTTCATTAGGATGGCATACGTAGTTCGGGAGATATTCGGGTTTATGTGACTGACCCGTTATTGGTTAATGTGACTGACCCGTTATTTTTGGAACCGGCTATAGTTGCATTCTTTACAAACAAAAACAATAAATTAGGCGTGAGGTTTGAATGAATATAGTTATTTTCGTAGGCAAATAGAAAAGTGGACTCTGCAGAAAAGAAAATGATTTAAGAAGATATTTAGTACATTTCGTTATACCGTTTTAAATGTGCTTTGAAAACATTTCTCTATTTGCCTATAACCGACGCGATAACCGGTAAACACGCGGGCGTAGCCGTGGGCGAAAACTAGTGACTATATACTTGTTTATAAATAGCTGGTGAACTTTGATCTGCTTGCTATTTTTACTCTTCATCTACTCTTATTTAATGTTAATATTTTCACGTAGGATACAGAGATATATTATTATCTAATACCTGATTATTAATTTATCTATATAACTTAAGTGTATATTACTAAAGTTTGTATCTATTTGCAGCGTAACAGCTTAAACTAACTATAACTTCCTTTTCTGTAAGATTGAAATAACACAAATTTTCTTTTCTTTGTTATTTTTCTTCTATTCTATTCTAATTTTAATTGTAAGCCTCTTTATCTGATTTACCGCCATATTTGTCAAAGGCTTATGTTGGGAAAAAATAAAGTAATCCCTATTTAAAATAATATTTTTTGTATTTTGTGAAAATCCGTACGAGCATAATTATTATGAATATGTTTGTTGAAATCTTTAAAAGTATAAATAATTAATCTATAGTACATTATAAATAAATGTCTACTTACTCGTTTATTGACGGGATGAACGATTGTAGTAATAAATAACTCTGGAGTGGAAGCCAGCATAATGCAAACAATGCCACGACAAGAACGAGCATTTTTATCACCTGGAAAGAAATAAAATTTTAGAATGCGTAATGGTTACGACCACATATAAAAAGAAACAGATTGATTTTCCATTTCCCCTAACCCACAGAAAGAGAGCGACACAAATAAACATATCGACGAAATTAACATCATGTATCTAAGATGTAATAAAGAGATTATTTAAGTGTTGAAAGATCTGTCTATCCATAAAATATATCTCTACGGCGGTCTTCTATCGGCTTTATCATGGACAGTGTTCTGACAAGCTTTTCCAACTGGTTCTAATCTCTCACACGTGCTGGCCTTGGAAGTCGCCACTATAGAGTGGCCGACATACGCTCTCGAGCTATACGGATCGGCTGTTCCTTCCTGTGACGAGCAGTTAAAATCTGACAATTAGTACCAGCGCACGGGTTCCCCTGCTACTGTGATCTCGGGTCCCTTAGCGGTGCGTAAAAAAGCATCTTATTAAGCCGCCATAGTGTGGGATCACAATTGTCCACAATAAATGTAAATATTATTATAATATACCTATTAACTGACTCTCGCAATTTCGTGTACGTTTTTAGAAGAAATGGGAAATAGGGTTTTCCGTTTTTATAATAATTTTTATTGTTGACCTGTTCCGATTGGTCATAGCATTATGATAAATGATAATTATTTTTGCACGTAAATTTTTTACAGAAATTTCACATGTCAGTCTTTATAGCTAGAAGGTACTGGCATTTCCCGAGACTCAATCTGCGAAGAAATTCCGAAACACAGAGGTGTCTTTTTTTTAAGTATGTGAACAATTATTATGTAATTTATTATGCGAGTACAGTATAGGGTCTAGGTTGGAGTTCTGAAGAAAGGTCTATAGTTTTGAGTTAGCCTGTCCATATTGCTGGTATACGAACCCTAGTCCTGGTCTTATCTAACTGGAATTATTCAAGATTAACAACCCGAAGTTCGACACTACCACCAGTAGGACATTTGGGTAGGCTGTGAACTCAAAACCACCAAATAGATACTAAATATGAACTTAAATTACAAGCCTATACTCATTTAAACAAAGAAATTTAAGGAACAATACTTCATAGACCACATACAACAATTATAACTCGTGCGAGCTAAGATGGCACCTGGCTCAAAACGAAACATGATACCGTTCCAACGCGTGATACCCCTCCGGCGTCGTGCGAGTAGCGTTAGCATCACTATCGCCGTTGCACGAATCTTTACATAATAATTTTAGTTTATTAGGTATTACCTAATGTCATATAAATCACTCCACGAATTAATTTTATTAATATATCATTAGATTCGTCTGGATAACCCAATTGTTTTAAGAAATATCACACGAAAAAAAAAACGAGAAAATATGAGACGCAATAGTTTAAAATAACGAATATCCATATAAATATGATATTTAAAGATTACGATTAAAAGGCTTATCATGACGATTTAAAATTGTATTTTATAACCATATTTCAGTTGGTTCCTAATTTCATTTATTGATGAATATAATAAAATAATATATAATGATATTAGGTATTACCTAATATTATTTAAATCTGGTGCAAATTATGCATTCGGGTAAATAATGAATGAGGCCTGCTCCTATTGGTATGCATGTGTATTTACTTAACTCAGGTAGTAAAGTATCACTAAAGATAAAGTAGTATATTATGAGAAACTACTTGAAGCAAAATAAATGTTGAAATTTAATAAAACTAGAATAAAGTATATTTTTTCTTGCACTCAGTACTTTAAACGACTGACATTTGAGTCAGATGCCATCTTAGGTCGCACGTGTGATAAAATGTCAATCACTTTCAAACACAAAAAAAAACGTAAGAACGGGAGTGAGCAGCTTCAATTCCGAGCAAATTTATCATTTAAATAATCCAAAACTGTTTAGTAAGTCTAAAATCACACACACTGATATTGAAAAGACTTGCTTGCTACGTTATATGGCCTTTCTTTATAAATGGATTATTCAACTTTTGACCATACACAATATTCTGGAGAGCCTTACAGAGACCTATCTCTAGCTCCCTTCGACGTCCTTAACAACAAAACATCCTTACTTAACATAAATGCCAAAATAATGTCTCAGACTGAGCCCAACTTACTTTCGTATATGATTATATTTCGTATTTATTAGACTGTCTGCATGTCTTTCCGACTTTCGCGGCAAATCTACTGATTCTATTGATGTAAAATTTGGTACACAGGTAGTTTAGAGCCTGAGATTAGGACATAGGCTACTTTTTGCCGCGATAACCTTACATACATACGCCGATCATACAGGCGGGTGGAGCCGCGAGCTAAAGCTAGTTTAACTTAAAAACATAACAAAAAAATAAATAATTTACACTTTTTTACTAAATACACTTATTATACTTATTACATTGTTTAAAATAGGATATTTATTATGTCACTCAAATAGATGGCAACGCATACGGTAATATCAGATTGCGATAAAGCCCTGCCAAGAGAAGTGAGTGACAATATCTTTTTGTTGTGGTTTGCAGTTTAAACAGTTTTATACAAAATGCATATAAATGAATCGTGAGTAAAAGATATCAATAATTTCTGATTGGAAAATAAGTTATGTGTTGGTACTACTTTTTAAAAGTAAAATTAAATTTAATCATCATCATCATCAGCCCATCTCAGCCCACCGCTGGACATAGTCCTCTCCTATTGCACACCACCACTTCATATCCCAAATTGCTGGGCATTGTTCAATTTCGTATATAAATCTTTCCCTGTCCAGATACATCGTGAATAAGTACTTAAAGCACGAAATAGCACAGGCGCGATACCGCGGAGCGCAGTGTGTTTACTGCTGCGGTGCGCCCATAGGCGCCTGGCGACAGAATCTGCTAGCGGCACACGCCGTTAAAATCTGTCAATCCGCGCTACGCGACGGAGCGCGGGGCAGTGTGTGAATCGCCTAATGCATGAAAGCATTTCATTTATAAAATTGTGTTTGTTTGTTTCGGATAATCTCTTGAATAACTAATCATACTTCTGGTGGGACTTTCACTAGTCGATAGCTGATATAAGAAATAACATGCTTGAAAGTACATATTAGCTTCTTCATATTTTAAAATAATGAAAAAAAATGTCTACAACTTACAAAACTAATGTTGTTTATAGTTTCATTTGAATTGAAAGTTGAATGAAATTAACACATCAAAAGAATGAATCGTAAAAAGGGTGTATCATTGCGTTGACTCTGTCGGAAATGCCACATTAAACATGAAATTGCACGCTCACGTTTTCACACATACTGGTAGTAACAAAATTTTTCTTTACTGTATTTTTTGCACGACTTCGGTCGGTGTGATCATTTGCTACGTATTTTACTGTTATTTTGAATCGGCTTAATTAGTTTCACTAAATTATATGTTATTAGATAAAAACATCATGTCATACAAAACTGTAAAGTTTTCAAAGAAATTTTGTTGGATTGAAAATAAGTTGAAAATCTTATTAGAGGTTAGAGGGTGGCTCTCCGACACCACCCAACCGTAGCTTAACATATTTCAAAGCTATTTATTTATACAAATTTATTACGTGTGGTGCGTATAAGTGGTACAGTATAAATTTGTACAGAGATACTTTATAATAAATATTAACACAAAAGGTGGACTTAACGGATTTGAAAGATGTTCAGCAGTAGATTGCAACTTGATTTGATTTGAGTTTGTGATTTCATGAGATATTGTATCAAGATACATGTAAAATATCCAACAGGATTACGAATCTAGAATTTACTGCTATACAAAAATGAAGGAGTAGAGGAGTAAATTTTATGAATCGCAAAATACGAGTTATGAGAACTTTGTTAGATTTTATGAATAAAATTGTTGGCACAAAGAGCATTTCCCTGAGATCAGCAAAAAGTGTGACTATTTCGAGGGATTGAGAATGTTTTCAAGTCGTACATGTAGATGTAATATAGGTATTATTGAAAAATTTGTAAATATGTTTTGTCATATACTTTTTTCTAATAATTTTTGTGATTATTAAAGAGATATATGTCAATACTACTAGCCTTCTCTTTCGAATGCATAATACTAGTAAGGATTATAATTTAGAACCTAACCACGTTAGGTAACTTTAAACCAATAGAAAGCTCTGCGTTGTTTGTTTTTAAACTAGGACGTTCAAAGATTCTAATTTGATATACGATTGATATTTTTCTTGTAACTAAAACTATTCATAAAAATATTCTCTTTCAATTTTAGAAGGATATAAAACACTGTTAAAACTAAATAAATATAGGCATTAGTTAAATTATTTTAGGTTTAAAAGATTATTGGTTAGTGATCATAGTGAAATTAAGTTCTAACGTGTTGAAATCGCAAGTTTTCATTCATTCATTTTGAGTCTCGAAAGTATCTGAATACCAGACATGACTACGTAATCCAACGTTGTATACCTAAAATACCAATGTTTTTTAAATGTTTATTTACGTTATAAATTACATTGGATTCAATTTGCTTAACTTAGTTTTATGATAACGAAACATCTGTGGAACCAAAATAGAAAGAATGATATTTTTGTACAAGAGTTTTTTCAACAGATAACAAGCTTTACGAGTCATTAAGTACAGGAACATAAGGGGGCGAAGAGACGGAATCACCACCATTTTTCGCCCCAGGCCAAACTTACCTGCACGCTGTCCTGCCTATGAAAGGGAAGGCCTATGTCTAGCAGTGGACTGAGATAGGCTGATGGTGTTGATGATTATGATCCCAGGGTTATGTGAAGTCCGAAGAGAGGGGGAGGACACCATAACTCTTGAGTCAAGCCACCTAATGTACTTAGTTCCGCAAGGGAGACCAACAATCCCAAGGTGGCGTTGGGTTTCTGGTAAACAAGTCGATATCTAACAACGTTGTAAAAATTTCCAGTGTGTCGAACAGGGTAGCATACCTCATTATCAAGTTCACTGACAGGTTTAGCCTCAAGGTTGTGCAAGTGTACGCACCGACCTCGGCGCACACGGATTACGAGGTGGAGGAAATATCCAAGGTAGGTTAGGCAAGCTGAAGTGGCTGTGGGCTGGGCATATTAGCCGCAGAACTGTTACTGTGGGGGTAGGAGAGTTCTGGAGTGGAGACCGCTATTCGGCGAACGTAGTGTAGGACGACGAAAAAGTGTTTTTGGGTTTTTCTTAGGAAATTCCTAATAGCAGCCCGGAGTTTGGAAGTTTTGCGGTGATTCACGCCCGTGCCTCGGAGAGCACGTAAAGCCGTCGGTCCCGATTGTCATGAACATCTATGGCAATTGTTATTGGGAAGTCAGTGCTCTGAAATATACTGACAACTAGTTCAATCTTCGAATTTCAGTTCTCCCTTAGGGTTGCGGAGATCCGATGCCAGTCGGTCCGGAAAAACTAAAATTCAGGTAAAACCGTTTGTGTGCGTTTTTTATAAATAGTTTTAAATTATTTTCACTGGAAGAAACTTTCGATAGATTTCCTATTAAAGAACGGAAAAGTGTGATAGAATTCGTAAGCAATTTAAATCTATTTATAACACTCGCTGTATCTATTAGGAAGAAGGTAATTTTGACTCAGAAAGTTTATGATTTCTTGTCAATATGTTTCCTATTTGTTACTTATAAAATATTTCGTCTACAATGTGTAGCCGTGAACCGTAATGAACTGAAGTAACATTTTGAAGTAGAATATTCGTATTCGTAATAATTTGAATTCTTAACACGTTTTTGTGTTATAGAATATTTTTGAATTTCAGCTCAAAAGTTGAAACGTGCTTGGTGAAGTTATTGTAATTTTTTAGATTGAGTTACATAAAAACCCATGCGTCGGTGGACTAAAACAATAAAGAACTTGATAAAAATTTGAAACGTGTAGATGTTTGGCTACATGTAAAATGAATATAAAACAAATGGTAATAGACCAGAAAAAAGTTAAATGGCTAAGTTGTAGGTAATAAAAAGATCTACAACTTTTGCATATACACTTTTTTCAATTATCCTAAAATTTTATGTGAAAAATTCAAGAAACTTTTATAAATAAAATAATTTTTTCATGAAACTTGGTGAAAACTTATCTTTTTATGTCCCAAATACACTGTAACTTATTGGATTTGAAATATTTATTTTTTCACCTTATTTTGACTTAATATCGAAAAAGTACCCTAATTTTCAATCGAAAATTCACCTGTCAAAATATCAACTTTTTCAAAAAATTTGAGTGCTTTCTTTCGATGAAATCTCTTCTTTCCGATGGTTTATATATATATGTAATATATAAATATATATTTCAATAGTAAATCTTCTCAGAAAAAGCAAAAAATGAAAAAACTCGAATTCGAGATTTTTTATTTTTTCCCCTTCCCGACATAAGATCGCATGTTATTTATTTTTCCTTTTATTTTTATAACATGCTCCTCCTTTTCCAATGGGGCTTCATCCTAGTATGATATTTCTTGTTTTCAAAAATTATCGACCTTGGTCTAATAAACCCAGTATAAAATTTAAATGTTAGTAGGTGAGTATTACCAAAACATTAGTGAATGCTTTCGTTGATTTAATGACAGCGATGTCCCGGGCACAGAGAAATAATTTATTCACCTGTGTGAATAAATTATTTCTCTGTGCCCGGGACATCGCTATTAATTACCGCTATAACGGGCATATAAGTGGGAGGAGCCACGAGGAAAAGCTAGCATCATATAATATTATCGCTCGGAGGCAATGTCTCACAGATTGTTACCTAAATATAAGACATTGTAAATATACGGAAAATGTATACGTAGGTATAGCTGATTCTGTAATCAGCTATACCTACGTATACATTTTCCGTATATTGACGGAAAATACGGAAAATACGGAAAATGTATACGTAGGTATAGCTGATTCTGTAATCAGCTATACCTACGTATACATTTTCCGTATATTTACAATGTCTTATATTTAGGTAACAATCTGTGAGACATTGCCTCCGAGCGATAATATTATATGATGCTAGCTTTTCCTCGTGGCTCCTCCCACTTATATGCCCGTTATAGCGGTAATTAATAGCCAACGTGTTATTCCGATATGTAAGCTATGTTATTATTAAGTTTAATCAAAATTCATTCAGTAGTTTTTGTGTGAAAGAGCAACAAACATTCTCACAAACTTTCGCGTTTATGATTAGATTTATATATATTAGACTTCTAATTAATCTGATGTAAATTTATAATTACTACCTATGTGTTTGTCACTTTTTTAACCAATGCATTCAAATATGTATTACCGGCTAAAAGTAGTTTGAATAAAATAGTCGCATATTTTGCAACATAGAAAATTTGATACCGTGGGCGCTCCAATGTGGCTCGACCTTGTTGATTTGATTTCATCAAAGGACTATTAGGTTTTGCAAAGGTTAAAGAGCATAACGATATAAAGCCGGTTCCAAAAATAACGGGTCAGTCACATAAACCAATAACGGGTCAGTCACATAAACCCGAATATCTCCCGAACTACGTATGCCATCCTAATGAAACGAAGACTGTTCAATTGAGAATTTAATTATACAGATAAAAAATAAAATAAAACTTAGTTACACCCACAATATTAATCTTAAATTAAAAAAAAACTAAAGTAGTCATATTTTTCTTAAGATTACATTTTTTTTATGATTGTTTTTTTGCTGTTTTTCATCACTTTCTTCATTTAATACTTTGTATTGCCTCCACGTGATGAAGCCTCCAGTGATGAAAAACAGCAAAAAAACAATCATAAAAAAAATGTAATCTTAAGAAAAATATGACTACTTTAGTTTTTTTTTAATTTAAGATTAATATTGTGGGTGTAACTAAGTTTTATTTTATTTTTTATCTGTATAATTAAATTCTCAATTGAACAGTCTTCGTTTCATTAGGATGGCATACGTAGTTCGGGAGATATTCGGGTTTATGTGACTGACCCGTTATTTTTGGAACCGAGTGTATAACATGTAAGTGATTCTTGATATCCGACAGGCGTAATAAGGGTACGGAATCGTTTACCACAAACTATCCCTTTTACTTATTATATTGGTTTCAAATGCTTCCATATTTACTTAACTTTTACAACGTGTACAATCAATCAGTCATACTATGTATATTTTATTCGTTATGTACCCGTTGAACCATTAATCATTCAAAGAAATTTCGAAAATTCTAGAATTTTCTGAAAGAATTTTGTATTAGTTGTGTTATTGTGCTTCTATTGGCACTCTTTGTCTAAAAACGTTAATTATTACCTTTATCTCGTCGTGATCTAGATATTTAAGTTTTGAAAAACCGTGAGTAAATATGCGATATGGCTTGCACTATTCTGATTGCTGTGTTTATTGAGAATTAATTGAGTTGACTTCATATAATATATATTTATATATTATACAAGCCGGTGTATTGATTCAATCACAATTCTAGGTTGTCAAAATACTCTATGTTTAGAAAGGACAATAAGTAATAAAAACTAAAATATTTATCGTCATCATATGCAGATAACTGAAACCTTAATATTTGAAACTTTATATTTTAATAAGTACAAAATAATGGTATAAAATTAAACAAAACGAACACTTTGAGATCAGTCGGTGTATCCTTAATGATGTTTATATCAGCACAATTTGTGAATTGAAAAATTGTAAAAAAAACATAAAAAAAAATTCATTTATACTTCTTTACAGAAGATGAGAACCAATGCCAATAAAGTTTTTATGAAAAATTCTGAGAAGCTTAATATAATTTTAAAATATCTACACAAACAGTGGCAACACATAAATTATTATTATGGTATAACATAACGTTATAAAAATTGTGATATTCATAATATTTTATAATTCATTCAAGGTTGATACATGTAATAAATTGGGAAATATTTCACCTACAGTAATGGTTATAATATAAATAAATAAATATGTGCATGAAGTTTTGCCTTCTTTCTGGGCTATGTAGACCATCCATCTCAATAGATACAAACACATATATCTTCATCAAAAATCAATCTAATCTTTCTTTTAGACAATAATATAGTATCTGTAAGTGCATTTGTAAAGAGCTTATTAGCTAAGTAATTCATTCTCAATAGGTTCTTAAAATATTGTTTGCATTTCTTAACATTATTACATACAATAAAAATACAACTGAATTTTCAGTTCCAAATTTTAAATTATCGATGCGTTATTATTATACATACAATATTAACATCAAAGAATTAATCTATGTGTTGTTACTAAAGCGATATTGACGAGACTTTGAGTGGCTGATATGTAGAATACACTTTATAAAGGTACAACAACAGTCCCTTGTAATAACTCAGCTTGTAAGGACATTAATTTGAGTGAATAGTATAAAACACCTAGCTTGAAGTTCCTGACCATACTATTACAAAATACGTATCCATACTAATATTATAAAGTTGAAGAGTTTCTTTGTTTGTTTGAACGCACTTATCTCAGGATCTACTAGTCTGATTAATTCAGTGCTAGACAGTCCATTTATCAAGAAAGGTTATATAGGCTATATATTATCACGCTACGAACAATAGGACCGCAGTAACAATATTTTGCTTCAAATCTCAAGAAAATTATTTCTTTATAGAGCTTCCAGTGCGTGCGCTGCGTAAATGGTTAGAGATTTGTTACAATAATGAATGAAATAATTATTCCTCTTTAAAAGTTCTAAAAAAAGTCCCCGACAGCATACATCTATCTCATAAAAACCAATTGGTTTTCGTTGTAGGTACAACATCACGCTCAGGCGATAGTAGACGCAGAAGGGACTATGTAAGCCAGCCAGTACTACTACAAGACGATTTGGTACACTTATACACGCGTTAGAAATGAATTAAAAAAAATACTCGAAGTAAAGTAGAAAATAACTTAGGTACCTTTTTCTTGTTCCTCATGTGATTTGCATCGCGTGTTTCTTGTGCGTTACCAGGCGCCCGAGCACCCCACAGCTTCATCGCCATGTGAGCGTAAGCAAACGTAATCACACACAGTGGGATTACGTACTGAAAGGGATATAAACATGTGAGATTTTCAAGGAAATTTATCATCTTATAGCTGACGGAATGGCGTCTCTGCTGTTTATGGCTTTTATATATTACATATATGTTTTATGCAACAGATCAGTAATTCTCTCACATTTTCTATTCTATCTATTCTATCTATTTTCATTCTTATTTTCAACTACATATAAGTAAAATATTTTAACAACCAGTACTTCAGAGTATATTCGGCCAGCGTGTAGAGCTATGGCCTTGAACCTCTCGTGAGAGGAGAACCTAACACAGCAGTAGGTCGTTATGAACTCTCGATGATGATGATTTTCAGAGTATCTTGACTATTCTTCTCGATAGAAGTTAGTAAAATTGTTTTCAAAGACGACAATTAATCCCTATGTCTGTTGTGACCTATGATGGATTATCTTTAGCGTCAGTGAAAGCACAATGCAATGTCGGTAAAATGTGCGCTAATATCAGAGCAGTTAGTTGATAAACATTTATAAACTGTTGTTATTTAAATTTGTACAGTTAACATATCAATTTTAATAGTTATTCTATGTGACAAAGAATATAGCTGTACATTTGGTTTTTAATTTGAATGTTGTTTTCAAATAAAAAAAAACATGTTAAAATTTCATTTCATGGGATTAAATCCATATTTATATGCGCGGCGTAAAAAATATCTGAGAAAAACTACAAGAAGTAATCAATAAAGAAAACTTACCTGAAATACGTATAATAATAGTCGATAAATCGACAGCGAGTATGAGCCGAATTCGCTGGGCGCACAGAACGGCTTTTTATAAAAGATTTTTGTAGCTGTGAACAAATAAAACTCGGTGTACGGCTTGCTTACTACAATCCTTTTCGGCTTATTACCAGAGATCGGAATTGGGTGTGTGAAAATACCTAAAGTTTGCAGCGGGACATAATATGGAGCTGTTACAACCACATAAGTTAAACCGGGTTTGAATTTTACCGGTTTAGTTTTGTTTTTTTTACATGTTCCTTACCTTTGAAACACCGAACTATAAACATTTACAAGCTGCTAATACAGTTCTAAATAAATTTTCTGCTAATACAGTTCTAAATAAATTTTTGTTTTGTACTTTTCCGGTTATAATTCGGTCTTTTAGTCCCAATTGTTCTTTGTCGGTCAAATACAGAATTTTATATATCTGCAAAATGCTAATGCGGTTTTAATTTCTTTTTTTGATCTGTATCTTAAGTTAAAAAGTTTTGCTACAGGTTGATGCAAGGAAAACGAACATTTTCGCGTCTTTACATAGTTTTGAAGTCGGCTTTTTTTTTTTAAATATTAAACCTGCACTGCTGAAAAAAATTAATTAAAAACATTTATTTCAATTGCAAGAACAGTGGTTGTAACAGCTCCATATTATTATTGCAAACTTAGGTATTTTCACACACCCAATTCCGATCTCTGCTTATTACGTTTATTTTCCAATAACCAAAAATAAATAATAATATAATAAACGACTATGTTGTTCAAGTTGACCAACAAAGCATAGTCACTTGATCCTATTTGTTACTGAAAAACAACTCTAATAATCTTTCTTTACCGATATTGACAAAAACATGTATTTATTTATTTATTAGTAGTGCTGATTTTTTAAGCATTGCACTTCTTTTTATATTATCGTATTAAAGCAATATATCCTACATTACCATTTTTTTTCAGTAACGGCTTTTCGATTCGTATTTGAGTGATTAAAATTTTGTTTTGCATATAAAATCACCCCTGATTTAAACATTTCCTTGAGTTGCCAGTTTCATCAAAATACTAGTGATGTTAAACCCAATTAATACTAAAGCAGGTTAGTGACGTGATAAAATGAAAAACCCTCCCTAATTTCATAGAAAGAGATTATCACAATATGATATACAAACCTGGATCTAGTTCATCTTCCATGATGACCTCCCAAGACATGGCCATAGGGGAGGCAAGTGAAAGTGCTAACAGCCATATAATTACTATTATCACTTTGGCAACACGCTTGGACGTATGAGCACTGCAACAAACATTACAAGTTTATAAAACCATTTTAATTAGTCACCGAATATCAATATCGATTGCCCTACATACATCATTTCTAATGATCCTGCCTATGTAAACGAGAAGAAACTAGCTTTCCCTTATGACTATCACCCATTCATTATCTAATAGAAATTTTAATGAAGCTATACTACTTTACAGACAGTCACTAATTCGGATGCCTATTTCATAAAATATGTAGCAAAAATTTAATATTCCTACGAATCGAAATGTTTAAAATATCTGTTTCACATTTACAACCTTATTTTATCTTTTGACGTAAAACTAAGCAATGTAATTTTATTAAGTCTAGATCGACCAAGTTTCTAAGTCAATCTACGAGTAGACTCTATCTACATTTTCATTTATTTATATTAGAGATCGCCTCCTAGTGTTATTTGAATTATTGTTTATAAGGTTCGATTTTTAACTGGACTAGGCCAAATCCAAAAGGAAGTGTATATAGTTCTGACCATCTATATATATTTGTATATTCAACTGCAGACCTGAAATTGCTGAACCATTTTTTAATCAATAAGGTGTTAAAATATTCGTAATGAAAGTCCTGTTGACGTAGGCTATATAAATGTTAGGTGTCAAAACAGTTTCACACATGTACCAGGCACGTGTACTCGAATCATATTTTACATTGTTTTACGTATCTTATGTATACGTAAGATAATAATGCAGAAAATAAATCATTTGGATGACAGTAGATTATTCTTACCACGATTCGGAACTCTGTATACTGTGGTGTAGACTAATTTATTTATGTAATCGAACCCTATTAATTAAAAGAGTATCTATTAAAACCATTGCTTTTAATATCGCTAGATAAGTAGAAGAAAAATTCATTTAATATAACTTAAATGTACTTGGTATATTCACGCCTGAGGCAAAGGTATATTAAGCCCTTTATTATACCAACTACAATGTTGTCCCACTTACGCAACAGGGGACAAGCTTATAGTCTTTAACCAGGCTCTTTGGGAGTTAATAATGGACACTTATGGTAGGTATTTCAAAACGAAAATTTAGATGAGAACTGTAGGCTATTTTTATCCACCTCGTAGCCATACAGAGGAAAAGTACATACATATTACTTACTATAAGCGATTGTTTGGGGAGTGTACTCGTAAGTCCCTTATTGCGTTTCAGACATATTTTAAATTCCTCATGGGATTATATTACGAAGAAAGTGAGAGAGTTACGAAGGTACAAAATTTTCAAAAAATAGGAATACTCCCCATTTTATAAAGGTATTCCATTTATATGAGTAAGTTTAATTAAAAAATGCATTCTTGAATATTAACAATAGCTAAAATTATGAAATCATGTACCATATAACGTGTATCGTTTTCAGTTTCGAACTAATATAATATAAATAAAAAAACTAAACTTTATGTTCCTGTGTTTGTTTTATTTAGTTATGATATATTATTATTAATAGTTTTATTTTATATAAAACGATGACTATTCTTCTTCTCTGCACCACGATATTTTTACTACTCAATTTCAATATATAAATCCTACTAATATTATAAACGTGAAAGTTTGTGAGTATGTGTGTATGTTTGTTGCTCTTTCACGCAAAAACTACAGAACGGATTTGGATGAAACTTTACAGTAATATAGCTTATATATCAGAATAACACATAGGCTACTTTTTACTGCAATAATCGAGATAAACGGGCGAAAGCTATAGAGCAAGAGCCCAGAGCCGCCAGACCTACGTCATTAGTGCAAAGCTGAAATTTTCAGGATTATTAGTACAATGTCTTGTTAATATGCATGCGTACCCATTATCTTGAAAGCGGGGCCGTTTCTGAGGTAGCGCGAAGTAAAGATGGATAAAAACCTTACTTACCTACGTTAAAAGTGCAAAGCTAGTATTTAGATATTTTATCAAGAATATTATTTAAAACTAAAATTCATTATTGCCAGACACTTTCCGTGGGCCATTACTTCTGCCAGACGTTTAAAGTGGGTCAAAATCGCACCCAAAGGAGTTGGTACAAACAAACAAACATACAGGTGAAGCTAATAAAAAGCGTGTAAAAACCATTTAATATTTTACAATTCTATTCTTGAAATAATACCAAAGATGATATACCTCAGCTTCCTAATTACTACAAATATTTTTAAAGTGTCTGGGGGGATGATTGGCCCTTCGGATTGGTCTGGCCGCATACAAAGGGTCTTAAAATAGTACCTACCTTAGATAATATGTATAAAATTTAGGTTTGCTACTGTAACGTAGTTTACCTATTTTTTTTCACAACTTTTAAGACGTCTGGCAGAAGTAATGGCCCACGGAAAGTGTCTGGCAATAATGAATTTTAGTTTTAAATAATATTCTTGATAAAATATCTAAATACTAGCTTTGCACTTTTAACGTAGGTAAGTAAGGTTTTTATCCATCTTTACTTCGCGCTACCTCAGAAACGGCCCCGCTTTCAAGCTAATGGGTACGCATACATCTTAACAAGACATTGTACTAATAATCCTGAAAATTTCAGCTTTGCACTAATGACGTAGGTCTGGCGGCTCTGGGCTCTTGGTCCACTAGGTTACTATAAAAATATACATAAATCGTAGATGTCAAAATGTATCACTGTTTATCTCCTGTCAAAACTTCACAGGTTGCTAGGCATAACACACTCGCATGGTAACCATAATGATACGCGGGTAACACCGCGGGGCGCAGCTAGTAAATCAATATGTTAGCAATTGAAAACAAAAGATAAATTATGTGACATTTATTTTTGAGTGTCTTGTTGAAAAAGAAGTCAATGTAAAGGAAAATTCATGTCTCAAAAACTACAACGTATCGTTATTCAAACTTGGTTCCTTTCACCGGAACTCACGGCAAAGGCATTGTTCGCTTTTGGCACAGTTAGATCGGCAAGTTATGGAAAAGAAAATGCTCCACTATATTGTGATTGTGATTTATTGTGTGTGCCAAAATTCGAACAGTAAATATATGACTTACTTGCTAAGGAGGGGCCTATATATTCTGTAATAGACAATAAATAAAAAGGCTTTTAGACTGCCTTTTTGGTCTAGTTAAAGAGCTGATCAAAGAGGTCTCGGGTTCGATTCCCGGGTCGGACCAAATATTTGTGTGATCCACAAATATTTGTTTTGGAGTCTGGGTACTTTCTATGTATAATTTGTATGTATTTACAAATAAAAGTATGTTTATGTATTTATATCAGTTATTTAGTACCCATGACACAAGCTCTGCTAAGTTTGGGACTAGATGACGTGGTGTGTAAGATGTCCGAAAAAAATATTTATATATTATGATACACTTTATATTCAAAGCTAAACTTAACTAGTCACCTGCGTTCTATCTACATTTCATCCATATCCTTTTTTATCTTTGACAACATGTTATGCGGTATATATATCACCGCCAACTAGTTTATTTAGCCGTTCAATCAACGGCCTAGCCTCTACTGAGGCGTCTATTCATATACATAATAATTTTAACAAAAAGGAACCGACTTCAATGAAAAACTATTCCGAGTACCCAAATAGCGACAATTGTGCCTATGATATTTGAGGTGTTCCCTCGATTTCCTTGGGATCCCATCATCCGATCTCGATATGGTGACGATGGGACCATTTGTAAGCTACGCCCATTCCAATGCAAAAAGATTTTTTGAAATCGGTTCATAAGCGACGAAATTATCGCTGAACATACATAAAAATAAAATAAAAAAGATTCCGACGAATTGAAAAACTTCTCCTTTTTTTTGAAGTCGGTTAAAAATACTAAGCTTACCTAACCTAAAGGTCAAATTTAGTGGTAATATGTGGTAATTCTGTGTAGCAGTAGGATTTAATTATAGCGCTGTTTAGTACAGAGGTGTATATAATTATATTATTTATATACTAAAAACCTAACCTAACCAAAAACCAGATTTTAGTTTGAATAGTGATAGTAACTGATATGGCTAGGTCGTTGATTGAACGACTTGTTAAGCTAATTGGCTGCGACATATACATTGTTTCGGATGAACCTTTTCGTATAGGTAACAACAAACGTATACAACAACAGTAAAAAATACTTATGAAATGTTATTACATAGACATTTATAACCAAATCGATGTTTTTTTATATAAATGGGAAGTATAAATGGGAAATATATATACTTGATTTCGAGAGCTTACATCTGGTAAATAGTCAAAAAATCGTTGAAGATCATGTGATAGATTGTCATGTGATTTCTAAAACTTGTCATAGGTGAGTGAACTAGCCTAGTAAGCTAAAAGACTTAAGACTGAGTATAGTATAAGGCTACTTTAGTTAGAGATTCGTAGCCCCGACAAAATAGTCCTATCATTTTTATAGACCATGCTTACACCTCATTACTATAACTGATAATAAGGTGTTCGTTGAATATAACACGGCGCAAGGTAACAATTTTTTATAATGAAATTGTGGTAATAGTTGATGCTGCTAAGGAAGACGGCCTTTTTATAACGGTTATTAGTAAAGTCAAGGTTCGTGTAAGAATAATTTTGCCATTAAGACAAAGCTACGAAATAGTTATGATGGTTAGCCAACAATAGCAACATTAAAATACTGGAAAGATGCCAGAGTAACTATAATAATAAAACTTTATGCACCATAATACAACGAAATACCATCTTCAAAATCACATTTTAATCTTAAGACACGATATAGATTTACCTGTATGGTTTTTTTTGGAACCAAATACTTCAGCTAAAAGAATTTGTAATTATGTAAGTGAAAAACTGTTTATGTAATCTGGGTAGTTTAAAAGGTAAACCTTTTAAAGAAAGAATGACAATTTTTTAGTGTTCCGAAGTTCATGACTCCGAACCCTTATAGTCTGTCATATCTGTCCGTCCGTCCTCAACTTACCGTCGAAACGGTTGGAATGTGTTTTTCGACAAAACGCTAGAATAAAATCGAATGAGATAAGAAAAATATTTTTGTTACTAGTACCTCCCTTTTTTATTCTCGCAGCTTCCTCATCATATGGGGTATCCTTAGATAGGTATTTTAAAAACATAAAGAGGTTTCTAAGATATTTTTTTGATTTATGTATCCATTGGCAAGTTATTCAACATTAAAGGGATTTTTTTTGTAAAAACAGGGCGTCCCCTCCCCCTCGAAAAGCTAAACGGCTGGTTAAAAACATCTGGAAAAGTTCATGATGTTAGTTGATATGATTCAATTTTAAAGAAAACTATAAGGGTTTAGATAGCTTAATTAGTTCAGGCGTTCAGGCGCATTTGGAAAATTTCATACAAAATTAACATATACAATACAATACGGTTTTAAATCTTCGTACCATTATAGGTGACTGAGGAACCCTATTCTATGCGTGGCCTGACACGCAGTTGGCTTATTTTTTTAAACTTAAAGTTAGCAGGACTGTAAGAAGTCGATAGAAATAAAACTGTGCTAAGTCATTACGTCCTAAATAGAGAAATATATTTTTAATAACCAACATTTGTGGGCAACTTTTTTATATTCGTAGAAACATTGTGGTATGAAGGTTATCTCCAAACGAATATAAATGAATACTTAACAACCTAAGTGATCTTACTTAAGAAAACATTACTCAATATTTTCTTACCCTAGTTTGAAAAGGAGTTTTAACAATATCATTGATGGTAATTGAAAAACTCCCTATTTTCTAACGTTAAATCTTTTGTAACTATAAAATCTATAATTTGAGAAATAATACAGATACTAAGAAATATCTTAGATAAATTTAGACAATATTTCTCCATATGCTTCTGGTATAGAATCTTTTCTCTTATTTGTGTATAAATTGAGAAGATTGGAGTCGAAATGAAATAACACATGGATTTCTCCGCCCGAGAATAAAATGTGTAGGCCTATTCAATAGCTCAACTTGGATGTCGTCTCAAATATACGAAAATAGAAATCTCTACCCACATTACATCTGTAACATAATGTGATAGTGACACTTAACAATTTCATGCGTATTTGCACATAGGTATTTGAAATGAATGAGACTGCGAATGTTTATACGTAAAACGAATGATAAAAATTCTCGATTACATGAACCAAAGTGGTTAAATAATAATAATAATATGATTTATTTCTCACTGAAACTGAAAATACAATAAAATACAATAACATGAAATATTACAATTTGACAATCTCGGTTGTGGATCGCTGGTGCCTGAGGTAGGTATGAAAACCTGTGTTACAGGACACCAGGTCCCCACTCAGACCATTACTTCTTATTTCAATGTGTAATACAAATAGTTCACCTATTGGTATAATTCTTACATAAGAAAATACAATAATAAAAAAGAAAAAAAATGCACGTGACCAATCTATGTAGATATGTATATCGAATATTTGTATGAGAAACCGTTTTAGCTGTCATTCATCGCTGTCGATATCAGAGTAGTATGAAAACAATAGGAGCGGTCGATGTACTCGTATGTATGCGATCCGAAGTTGGAACATTTTGTCGAAACGTGTGTAGCGCCATAATAAGGATATGAACAATGACTTAAATAAAGGTGTAGGTGCATGACTATAGGGACACATATTATCACGTAACTCATCTATAGTTAGATAGCTGCAGGATAGTTGTCTACTTGCACTTATAGCGCTACGACATAACAAAGAACAAAAATTGATTTTGCATAACTCCGACTTTCACTTACATACTGACCCTTACGTTAAATATAAAAACGTAATAAGTATGATCTAAAGTCAACCTAAGGACAACTTTAGAGGACGTAAATAAAAATATCTTTATGACCAACAAAAAGCTTAGGGGCCATTACATTTTTATTAAAACCGAGTACAAATTATTCTTTTACATATACAGTGTATGTTTTCTATGAATATTTGATGCAAACTAAATATTGTAGATTTTATGATAACATGACCTATAACTACATGTGTAATTTTTTTAAGTGTCATTAGTATCATTTAAATTTCACCACGCAACACTTTCTGCGTCAAATCCCAACTTACACATATAAAACCTAATGTAGTCCATTAAATTTGAAGTAAGTAAAATGATTTCCACGTGTATACCCCACAGTTAACCTTCACCCAGCTTGATTTATGTAGCCGGCTGGTGGACGTATTACTCGTTCCTACCTTTATGTCAGGTCTTTAAAATTGTTTTTCCTAGTGCTTACATTAAGAATAGAAAAAAGGTTTCACAAAGGAAGAATGAATATATTACAAATGATTTGAAAGTAATGTTTCCTAACATTATTTCAATCGAAAATAGACTGACCTGCTTGGATTAATGGATGGTGACACATTGCCACTTTTTTGATCGACTTGGTGACGATTTCAGGTCCAAGCTTATAACACTAAATGAATGCAAAAGCGTATTCACCAATTATTGTCTATTTATAAAACCGACCCGGGAATCGAACCCTAGAGCTCAAGTACAGCGGTCGAACAACTGCGCTACCACTGCGCCACCGAGGCAGTCAAATGATTATTTGATACTTAAACGCATTCAAAGTACTTGTTCTGAGACATCAATATCTTCGAATATCATATTTATTAGGGTTCCGTAGCCAAATGGCAAAAAACGGAACCCTTATAGATTCGTCAAGTCTGTCTGTCTGTCTGTCCGTCCGTATGTCACAGCCAATTATTTCCGAAACTATAAGAGCTGTTGCAATTTGGTCAGTAGATGTATTCTGTGAACCGCATTAAGATTTTTATATAAAAATAGAAAAAAAACAATACATTTTGGGGGTCCCCCATACTTGAAACTAAAACTCAAAAAAATTTTTTTCATCCAACCTGTACGTGTACTATCGGGGTATCTATGGATAGGTGTTCAAAAATGATTTTGTGGTTTCTAATATAATTTTTTTCTAAACTGAACAGTTTGCGCGAGAGACACTTCCAAAGTGGAAAAATGTGTGTCCCCCTCTAACTTCTAAAATAAGATAGTGATAAAACTAAAAATAATATATGTTGTACATTACCATGCAAACTACCAACGAAAATTGATTTGAACGAGATCTAGTGAGTAGTTTTTTTTTAATACGTCATACATCGTAACACGCAATTTACCTTTCATCCAATCAATACACTAGTATAAAAACATCGATGAAAGTTACAACGAACTACAAGAACTTGTATATGATGTTACTTGCTGATACGGAACCCTTCATGGGCGAGTCCGACTCGCACTTGGCCGCTTTTTTTATTGAACAGTAAGGTTTCGTATGCTACGAATCTTTACTCATGCCTGACATAGATAGCTATATGTAGCAGCTTACCATGTCGTCTTTTTCCTAAGTCTATTTTATACATATTTGCAATAGTGTAAGAATGTAAAGCCCGGGTTTATATAACAAACTTATTTGGCAATTTAGTTGCAAATTTTAACTCCGTTCTGTGCACATACTCCAATGAAGAACTTAAACAGACTTGCTGAGCAAATTGTCTAGAAATTTAACCCGTCTTCATGTGTATCTGTTAGCAGAAGTTTTGCTCATAATAACAAATGAATAATGATTGTGATATAACACAAACTTTGCTAGTCTGTTTAATTATAAATGTTAAACGAAATAAATATGATTGAAGATAGTAAGTGAAATTAATTACCTGAGCGGGGTGATAATGGCCCGGTGCCTGTCAACTGCAATGGCAGTGAGTGTAAACACACTGACGTTGACACTTAACGCTTGAACGAAAGGGCAGAAAGGACACATAAAATGAGGGAGGAGCCACCTCTGCAACAAAGCAGCTTGGAACTGTGAACAAAAAAGATTTCGTTACAAAATATGATTTACAAAAATATCGTTAAGTTTTATAGACAGTTTTGGTGCACATTTAATAGAATCGTTTTGAAATAGCAGTTCTGGTCAACAGTATTTGTCTCAACTTAATAAAAATCATGACATCAACGTACAATTATCAATCGTGTATTACTTCATAAAGTAAAGGAAAACTTTCATACAAAACAAGTAAATTATTAGTTATGTATAAGTCTACAGTTACGTGACCATACCCCAACATTGAAACTTTCGGGTTGTATCAATCTGTAATCAATTCACCTATAGACTGTAATAAGTATATCTAACTTTTGTGATTTAACGGATCACGCAATACCTTGTATATACCTACCAGGATGTGTACTGTGATTACGTCAAAGGTTCGACCTCCACAAAGAGCGACTATTTGTATTTCACAAATAACTCTTCTGTGCATGGGTGTACTCTATGTACCTGGTATAGAACGTATGTATATGATGTTTGTTTACCAATCCCCTACAGAGGGAAATTCAATATTAAATATTAAAATCTGTCACTGTTGATAGCTTCATTGGTTTTTATTTGTCTCTCTACATGATAGCCGAGAACTTTTTATGAACTAGTTTGATTTTGTTCCTCTTCCTTAAAACACACCAACCCTCAATCCAACTTCATATCTAACTTCAGGCAACTTGAAGCCATAAAGTTACCAGCTAGTTATGAACTGTAATATCGACGGGTGCAAAGTAAATAAAGCTATCTACAAAATGCTGATTTTTAGTTTATTGTACAATCGTTTTAAGAAAACAATTCTTTACAATATGACATATTTTTTTTTGCAAATATCACATTATTTCAATCAATTTTCGTACGTAAAAAAAGCCAACTACGTATGTTCTTTCAAACACTACGAAGTAAATACGACCAAGTAACGTTGGCCGCATTTACACGGGGCCGCGGGACTTTCCCCGTGCATACACAAAAGGACATCAGTCAGTTGACATGCGCTACGTCGGCTTGATTAGATTTTTGTTATTATTTATGTTAAATGAGGTTTTGTGTCTGATATCTGTGATATTTCGAGGGTTTGTTGTAGTCTTCATTTGAATTAGTAAAATCAATAAAGAACGACGGCAACTGTTGAAGCAATTATGTAGAACAGGAAAATAAGTCACTATCATGAAAACAGAAAATCTAATAAAACTCACAAAATTAAGTGATAATCGTGAAACTGCTAGTGTGAATTAATTTTGTTTAGTAAATATTCAAAGTTGTTAATGTGAAATTCTTAGATTTGTTGTTTGTAGAATAATTAATCTATAAGAGAGGTCATATTTTAAAATACCGACGCATAAACGACCATCTGCCACCTGAATCATTTTACTTCGCTATCATCGTAGATGTTACAATTTACTTCGATTAATTTTGTGGAAAATGAAGTACCTACCTATTTGTAAGGTGTTTTTTAAGATTGTTAGGGTTAAATAGTCCTTACAAAGAACCCTTATAGTTTCACCATATCAGTTTGTCTATCCGCAGCTTAGCTTAGAGACGTTTGTTCCGACAAATGTCTGGAACAGCGAGAACGATTTTGATGGGACTTTCACTGATAGGTAGCTGATGATATAAGGAGTAATTGAGGCTACTTTTTTAAACTAACTTCGTCCCGAGGCGTTACCCGCGGTACGACAATAACCACGGGTAACACCGCGGAGTTAAGCTAGTATAAAATATAAAAAGAAAACATAACTACACGCAAAGTGGAGATGATTTTGTTTCTCGTTTAGGCTATATTATATCGTTGGAGAGGTATTTCAAAAATGTACAGAGTAGTTATAGGACATTCTTTTAATCAGTGCTCCGTTTACGAAATATTAAACTTTAAAGTGCAAATGTTTGTAGAGTCAAAAACTATCACGGCTAAGTTACTTGAGAGGCCGACTTGTGCTTAACCACTGAAAGAGAATGACCACTGAAAATGATTCAAAACGCAACTTCAGTGTAACTTATACACTGCCCGTTGGCTTAAGACAAATCTATCCCTAGAAGTGTAAAAGTTTGCAAAACAATAATTTGTCCATCCATTGTCCACAACAACAAATTTGTCCATCAGCCACCAATTTATATAAAGCGCTTTGGATAAATATGATTAAAATACTGGGAATCGTTCAAAAGTTAAGATAACAAAAATAAGATAAACACAGCGGCTGTAATCGAAGATGTCTGTAATCACGTAAAATCTTTTCAGCCTGTGGAGTCCCGTAATATAAGAAAAGACTCAAATAAATTTTACTTATCCGGTGGCTAGAACTTCTCAATTATGTTCAAATTATATCAAGCATGTACAGAGGAAAATAATGTTTCAAAAGGGTTTAATCAACACATGAAAAATAAAGATGTTGCAAGGTCTCTAAAGAAACAGGATAAAAATCAAGCAACTGCACATCCTGACAGTGTAACTTCAGCTACTTTCGACTTTCAATTTTTTTTATCTATGCCTCAGGGAGAAACAAATTTATTTTATTCCCCCTGTTAGCCGTAGTTTCAGGCCACATGTAACATATTCCTTTTTTTAAACCAATGGGTCTTAAAGCTCTTTACATGTTATGCACTTTTTATGTTTGAAATGTTATACACTGTAAAATTAAAGAAAGTTTATAATAAAATGAACTTGCTTCTCCCTGAGGCGTAGATAAAATAAATTGAAAGTCGAAAGTAGCTGAAGTTACACTGTCAGGATGTGCAGTTGCTTGGATTTTATCCTGTTTCTTTAGAGACCTTGCAATATTTTTATTTTTCATGTGTTGATTAAACCCTTTTGAAACATTATTTTCCTCTGTCCATGCTTGATATAATTTGAACATAATTGAGAAGTTCAAGCCACCGGATAAGTAAAGTTTATTTGAGTCTTTTCTTATATAACGAGACTCCACAGGCTGAAAAAATTTTACGTGATTACAGACACCTTCGATTACAGCCTTAATTCCTTTGAACGGTTCCAAGTATTTTTATCATATTTATCCAAAGCGCTCTATCTGAATTGGTTACTGATGGACAAATTTATTGTTGTGGACAATGGATGGACAAATGATTGTTTTGCAAACTTTTACACTTCTAGGGCTAGATTTGTCTCAAGCCAACGGGCAGTGTATAAGTTACACTGAAATTGCGTTTTGAATCATTTTCAGTGGTCATTCTCTTTCAGTGGTTAAGCACAAGTTGGCCTCGCAAGTAACTTAGCTGTGATAGCTTTTGACTCTACAAACATTTGCACTTGAAATGCAATTGCAACTGATGATGATGGATTCTTAATACAACGATTTGATAAAGCTTTGAGAGCAAAATTTAATACTTCCTATGTATCACGAATTTTCTTTTATGAATCACGAAACTATAGAGAACGAGATTAATTTATTGTTACTTTTTTAATTATGTATCGATAATAATATATAATTAAATAGCTACGTAAGTTTAAATGTTGATTCAGGTTTTGGTTAATCATCACATAAAAAGAGTTATATATTTTGTTTCTGTGATAATTGTTTGACAGGCTAAAGTAAGTAAAATATGTGTATTTTGTTTTTTATCTAAATGTTATTACTTAATTTCTATTATTTTCAAACGTAATTGGAAAAAAAAAATCCAAAAAAAATAAATATAACCAAGTTTTAATATTTCATTTGACCGCATTGTGTGTCATTTATTACTTTAGAAATACGACGTATAAAAAGCTATCTACATTATTATGTTCTGTAATAGATCTATTATTAATTAAAGGATGTTGGGTAGTATTTATCATTAAAATTAAACGTTTCAATAAAATCTTAATACAGTAAATTAAATCAAATTCAATTTATACACGAAATTTAAAGTCCCTCGTATATACGACCAACTGGCAGTTGACACAATTAGTATTATTTTTAATACAATGTAGATGCGAACAACTGCAAAATTTCGTGAAATAACAAGAAATTCCTGAAATAAATATCATATATAAATGTGTAAGAGTGTAAAGATGTATTAATAAAATTTACAGAAAAATCGATTCATTAATTTAAAAAAAAACACACTTTTTAGATCTTTTCGCTCTCCTGTAAAGTAGCTATTTTGCAGATAACTCTTTTTACTTTGCACCCGTCGATATAGTCAAGAAGGAATTAAGAAATAAATGTGAAAAAAATAAATAAATACGATTTATTTAATTATTCATACAAAATACGCATCTATTTTGTACATAAATATTATGCATATTTATATAGAAAATGATATGTTTTATTCATTTAAGTTCCACAAATTTTAAACTAACTTGATCGAGTAAAACCCGGTGTTTATTTCAGTCGTAAAAATATTAATGACGATTTAATTTTACTATTAATTTTATTATTTTTGCTAGCTTATAAAGCCGAATCGTAGAATTCGTAGCTAGTGCTACAATCTGAATTATGTTTTATATAAATCGATTGAGTCTAAAAATATTATTTATTAGATTATGAATTGCCTCGTTGATCTAGTGGTTAGCGTTTGTGACTGCTAATCAAGAGGTCTCGAGTTCAAATCCCGGGTCGGGCCAAAAGGTCTTGTTGGGTTTTTCTTACAAGAAATTCTTAATAACAGCCTGAGTCTTGAAGTTAAGCGGAGGTTCACGTACGTGCCTCGGAGATCACGTTAAGCTATCGGTCTCGGTTGTCATGAGCATCTATGGCAATCGTTATTGGGAAGTCAGTGCCCTCAAATATACTGACAACTAGTTCAATCTTCTAATTTCAATTCTCCCTTAGGGTTGCGGAGGTCCGATGCCAGTCGCTCCGCTCCGTGGAAAAGCTGAAATTCAGGTAAAACCGGTTGAACTAGTAGCCGATCACAAATGTACTAGGGAATAAAGGCTAGGAAGATGGAGTAATGGAGTACCTCTCAAAAACAGCTGATAATATGGAGCTTACATTTTTTTGTAAGGGTGAATCTTATGTTTAATTGAATGGAGCATAGAGGAGCACCATCTCTGTGTATGAAGAAGTGTTCGTAAAAAACATTAAACAAATAAATTTTTAAGCCTATCATAAATTTCAAACAACAACAACCCATAACGGCCCACTGCTGCACACGGGTCTCCTCTCAGGAGAGGGTTAAGGCCATACGTCCCCACGCTGACCGGTTGGGGACTGGCAATACACGTCATTTTATCATCAAATATTTTATAGCCGCCCGAAGGCCTCCAATGAAGCTTCACTTATACGTTCTACGATTGCCTTAGCACACCAAAAATTATTATTATTAGAAAACTTAGAAAACACTTAAACATAAAAATAATTAAATGGATTTTATTAATTAAGTGAAAGATTTTATTACAAATTTGATTCTCCAATACTGAATACTAAATGGTTTGATAAAGTCGCCTCTGCTATAATTTACTTTTTGTTATTACTAACTATATTTTTGTTACTTCATAAACAAACAATCAATTACTACCAGCTTATAAGTGTCTGTTATGTGACAGTGTAATAAATGATTCTTTTAATGGACATTTCATATTTACCCACTTCTTAATATCGGAGTAAAAGTAAATAGGTGTGTTGGTCTAGTAAACTATGACCTTGGCTACTTCGCCGAAGGTCATAGTTTGGATTCCTACTTAGGACAGATTATGGTGTGATGAGTACGATTATTTTAATCTGGGTCTGGGTGATCTTTAAATAACTTTTTTGCGACTGCAAGACTATAGAAAGTGACTCTGCTCTGTCTGATGTAAGGCATGAGTCCAGTCAAATCCAGGAGTAGGGGTCTCCATATTTATTGCGAATGCAGACAATGCAACGATGCAGAATCGTGACCCACACTATCTCGATCTATTAAGATTCTTCTACAGAGTAGTTATCCGGGCATCATTTGCCTCCGGGCTCCGGTACATTTACGTGTTTAGTTATATTAAGAAATTTTAAAGAAAGTTTAATGGATGTTTTGAGTAGTTATTGTTGTTAATAAAAAAAATGGTAAAAAGAATCATTGCATTTAAGACACCCAAACCTTACTTAATTCTAATCATGTGTTTACCTATAATCGTAAATCTCTTATTTTCTTTCCTTTTAACTAAAACCAACAATGAGTGTTACCGATGTTTAGCAATTCTTGAATTTCTTGCCAAAACTTTGCCTTGAATATATCAGAATGGACGCAAATGGAATGGAATCAGAATGGAAAACATTATTATGTAACTCTTAAGTTGTAAATCTCCCATGAACAGCGGTAGTAACAGTAAAAAAAATAACACAAAAATGACTGTAACTTTCGGTTTCCATTATCATCAGTGCCCGATACCTTTGACTTATAACCTTTATCCTCGACAGGTGTCGGGGAATGTTATATTGCCATTGGACACGCAAAGAATCAAATCAACAAGGAATAAAAATCAATTTTAATTACCGCCCACGGCGTAAAAAGAATACATCATGGTCTGAAATGTGTATACCCTGATCATTTCCCTATTTTCGACCTTGTGTATTCCCTGTAATTTATTTCAAGGTGCTCCTTTGTTTATCATCCGAAAACACCTCCCGTATGCTCTCTTTCTCATAGGTAATGTTTATACACCGCGCCCGCACGCACACCTCGATGTAATTTGAACGTTACGACTAAGGCATATGATTTAAATTATCAGTAGGACGCCACCCTTACGTATCCTCAGAAAACTTCATTTAATTCCAACAGCGTGCGTCATTTCTTACTAATTGATTACACCATACGCACTATATTGCAAGTGTAAAATGTAACTATATTGCCTAGTATATACTCACAATGATTTTAACAATTTGCGTTTCTAGCTTAATTCTATAAACTTCGATAGTTGACATTAAGTTAAAAGATAAAATTTTACACGTATCTAGTTACTTATGCATACTTAATATATGATCTTGAATCATCAAAGTATAAATCATGAATTTTCAGCAATATAATTTAGTCGATTAGGGTTGCTATAAGCATTTAAATCAACAATAATGTCGTGTATGGAATGTTGACTGATGTTATCAGCAACTCATTGCTAAAACCGCAGAACCATTTCGTGAAATAATAACCACCTATATTATTTCTAAACTAAATAATGTGAATGAACAGGTAGGAATAACAATGGTTGGCACGTTCCGGAATTCCTAATAAGTAAAACATTAACCAACCTAAAAAATACTTTAGATTTTAGACGTTTTAGTTAGAAGTCAATTGCAATTGTTTATGTATTATGTATGTACTCTTTTTAATATATATATTCGTAACGTATAACAATAATACTTCCTGCTTACAAGGAAGTATATAAAACGTATACTTTACCTAAATAGCGTTTTATTTACTCTTGCAGAATTTTATGAATATCTTTTCATGTAGTTTTGATTTTTGTCAAATATAGTGATGTTTTTCTAGAGGACTTCAGCCACGGCAGCCAGTCGCGATGGAAACTACGCGATACGAGATATTATAGTGCACAAGTGTTTGTGCAAACATGGGGGCACCCTCTGTTCTCTTACTCTCAAAATCTGATAATACAACTATTTGATACAGCCGGTGAGAGATAACAAGGACCGATGGCTTTACATGCTCTAATAGGCATGGGAGTTAACAAGCATTTCTATTACTAGAAAAACTCAATAATATTTTAAGTTAAGAGCGTCAGCGTCTGGTTTTTATCGACTATCGAGTCTAGAAGAATTTTTTTTTTTATGAAACCCAACACACCACTAAATCTCTGTGCTTAGTTTAGTCAAATCAAATCAAATCATTTATTCTGCAATTAGGTTACATGAACACTTTTGCAAGTAAAACTTTTTTTGAGCAGATGAGTTCGGCCTTTCCTAACTGGACTAGCCCTGAGAAGAAAGGACGAAACAAACTCAGGGATCACAGTCTCTTTTAAAGTCCAGACAATATTCTTAAATGCAAAAGACATATATAAAAGCGATAACTACAATTATGTCACAACTATAATAATTTAAGAAATGTCAACAATAGCAACAAATTAAAAAAAAAATTAAAATATATAATGTAAATATAACTATAAATTATCGTCACATCAACATAAATTTATACATTCAAAATAAACAGCATGTGCAGAATGGGCAGCTCAATCCCAGGCGGTTTGATCATCAATATATTCTTCTATGGTATAATACCCCTTTGCGGATAACTTAGATTTAATGGTATTCTTAAATTTCCGTAATGGCAAATTTCTAATAGCAATAGGGAGTTTATTGTAAAAGCGTATACATTGTCCCATGAACGAGTTGCCTACTCTGTGGAGACGAGTGACGTGAACTAGTAATGACGTAGTATGAAAAGTATAGTTTCTGATGACTACTAAACCAAGAATATTTTAATTTAAAAACTACTGAGGACTTTGCGAACCACGTACGTTTATACCTTCTAAATTTAGACAAATAAATAAAATTGGAGTGTCTGTATGTAATATCAAACTAACAGTTTTATATATAGCAAAGAATATACGGTACTTCCACCAAACCGGCCATATTTAAATTTTTTGTCAGTCTGTCTTGATTCCAATGTGCGAGTTCATAGTGACAGGCGATCGGTTTTGTATGTGAGCCTAAAATGTTTATGTGTGAAAATTTCCCAACCGTAAAAAAGACGCTATGGCTACGCTCTTTGGGTCCGCGGGCCTGTGTTACTCTATGCCTCGTGGCCTTTAGTCTTACCAATATACCTAGTATTTCTATAACACTAGTTTCTAGAATATTTTAGGTACATAGAAGAATAGTAGATATGAAGGAACTTTATTTAAAACGTATCAGACCGAGGCTCTAAAGTATACCTACATTGGGACTAAGTTTAACAGTCGTCCATTAGGGAAAGCTCTCGAGTCATATAAAGTCAAAACTTTCAGTTTGTTGAGATAATAAAAAAAAAGTTTGCATAATAATCAACAGAACTTGTACATTTTCTTTTGAGGTATTTTTGATGAATAAATCTTCTTCTTCCTAGCCTTTATTATTCCCAAGACTATTTAGAGTCAGCTACTAGTTCAAGCGATTTTAGCTGAATTTCAGTTTTGACGCGATGCCAGTCGCATCGGACCTCCGCAACCCTGAGGGAGAACTGGAATATGAAGATTAAACTAGTTGTTGTAAGTATTTTACGGTAAACAAGGTAGGTAGGTACATAATCATCATCAGCCTATCGCAGTCCACTGCTGGACATAGGCCTCTCCACTATTTGCACGCCAATTTATTCGATTCTCATCTTCTATAAATATACATCTGCCTCGTACTGACCAAATTTCAACAGTATAGCTCTTATAGTTTCGGAAATAATTGGCTGTGACATACGGACGGACAGACAGACAGACAGACAGACAGGCAGACAGACAGACTTGACGAATCTATAAGGGTTCCGTTTTTTGCCATTTGGCTACGGAACCCTAAAAATGGAAGTTAACGTAGTGGCTTGGAGATCTTTGTACGTGATATGTAATATAAAAAATATGAGGCGTGGAATAAACCAGACCCTAAATTTATGAACTAGAAAAAATTGGAACTCATGATCCCAGACAGACATTTGTTCAATTGTGGTTGAATTAATATGGAAGTGAAATTGAGAAACTACAAAATATAAAGGCGTTAGGGTAAAGCAAATACTTCCTAAAATAATTTCATCTGCCTAACTAATCAGCTACTGAGTCTGCGAAGACGATATAATAAGTAATTTTAGAACTCAGTAATAACAATCGATTATTAATCCTATGGGTGACTTTAGTTATCTGTATCTCGCACTGTATTGTCCGATCGGGTTCAACTGAATGAGTTAGAAAGATGAGAAAAGGTACGAAAGTACTGTAAACTTTTCTGACAGTTTTGTGATTAGTTAACTCAGTTTCCTTAGGCATATGACGCGGGGTACTTTACAAACATACATGAAGCGATTACAAGAAACACTCAGACTCAAAACAACAATTTGTGGATCTCACAAAGTGTTGTCCCAAGTAGAATTTGGACCAGCAATACTCGGCGCAGTAGAAAACGGTTAGCATGGCGACCACTTAAGCCACGATGCAAACCGTGCAGTCAATGCAAATTATAGAAGAGCAAAAATTAAGTAGGTACCCTGACGTAATTAAAATCACATCAAAACCAATAAATACACTGTAATAAGAGAAACTTCTACTTATATTATTGATTAAACTTCTATATAAAAGATGACGCTTGAAACATAAATTATTACGAAAAGAACTGTCCTTGAATATCAGTCCACCTATGTCAAAAATTATCATCACATTATTAAGCCTGGGTCAGTGAGATAAGAATTTAATATCCATAAAAAATCACTGGACCTTATACCTAATACATCCCGAGCGTTCATGATATAATATCATCCTGGAGCTCGATATGACGTCATCTCAATGTTTTCTGTGTCTACTTTAGCCATTTAGCATACAAGCGCAAAATTCGCAAAAAAAGTACGTGGTTCCACTGGGTCCCCAACTGTAACATGACATTGCATCTTACAATAAAATAATTACAACTAACTGATTAAATGAATAGTTACGTTTCAAAAATAACAGATAAAGTCAACTTTGGGGTCGGCTTACTAGGTCAACTGTCAGAATACAGAATTAACATCATTATGTACTAAAATTAATTATTGTAAATAGAAGAGGTGAAGCCATTTTTTATTATGACACAAGCAAACGAGACGGCGGATCACTTGTTAATAAGTAATTACCCACATAGACATAAATGCCATCCCGGTAAAATGCAAGTAAAATCAATTCATATTAATTAATATGCGAATCCGTTGTAGTGAAATAAAGCTTTGGCATAAAATCTACTATCCATTGGTTTTGTGCCGCATCAAACAGATCTCAACGTGTATACAACATGTTTCCTTTGTTTATCGACTAATAATTTATTTGAATTGACTTTTAGTGCCCATACACGATTAGTAGTAGGAGTCATACGTTCAAACGAGACCTTCCAAATAATAGAACTACGTTGATTGGAATCTAGATACGATTTAGAAGACGGTAGATATATCAATTCGACTCACTTGAAAATACTTTTGTTTTATATTTCTTTCGTTATTTTTATGTTTTTTCTTATAGCTGATAAAAACACAAAAAGTAAAATTATAGCACAAAAATATACTCTCTTAAAAATTATAGCGACCTAAGCTAGTCCCTAATTACTGAAATTACCAAGAATTTCTTTAGAGACGAGATATTTCTCTAATCGACAGATTAAGTTAGAACGGTGGTTAAATATCCTAAGCCCTTAAACAAATAACGAATTTTCCAAAATTCAATGAACAAATCCTTCCTGAATTTTAAACGATGTTATTTGGTTCTTCCTTCTAAAACTTAATTTTGTTCTGAAAGAGCTTCTACGTAGTTTCCGTGCAAGTATATTTTTCTAAAGTCATAAACAGTGAATTACAAAAAAAGGATTTAATGTACTTAAATATTGTGCGATATTTTTTGATCGTTAAAATTAAACGTACGTGAAAAGAAGAAAGTAAAAAGAACGTGAGTAACTTTCTGATCAAATCCTTTTTAGGCAATAAATTTCTTTTCTTTTTGGTAATCCTTCATTCTTATTCAGCAACTTTCATACTTAATACTTAAAAAAAAATACCGAAATCATTGTACTTTACTTAAATATAATAAGGTATAACTTCTTTATATAATAAAGAAATCCATTACGAACAGCAATTGTAATCAACTGTAAGTGTTAATGAATATAGCGATAATAAACTTAACTGTTTCCGAACTGTGCCGACTGAACGTTAGCTCAGTATAGTTATAGAGGTACCAATACTGCAAAGTCGTCGTTAACACTATAAATAGAAACGTGTAATCAGAACGATGGCATCGTATTTTTGCTAGATCGGATCTTTACACATTAGTGAGTAAACCTAACTATGCGAAAGTTTCTAGATTAGAAAAAAAACTAATTAAAAATAGCAATTAGTAGCACCGCGTGCTAAGCTTTGAGGTAAAGTTTGAAATGCTTTTAAACAGATTGTACGAACAACAGAGTAAAGTTACTTATGTATTTTAGTTAATTTATTATAGTGCTTTATTAATTGAAATTAATCTTAGTAACGTGCAATTAGAGATTAAGTACGTTTACTAGATAGATTGTTAAATATGGCTACTTGCATTTAAGTGATCTCTTGTCAACTTACTCCTTTGTGTAGCGTTATTGAACGGATACAAATTCAGCGTTCTGGTTTTTCTGGATAAAAATATAAAACGTCTACGTTGCATGAAAATGCAACGTACACAACCTTACCTAAATCAGTAAGCGTAAAGATAATGCAAAACTAAAACATAAAAACGTTCTATTATATTTGTCAATATTAAACACGGATGGTGTTTTAGTCTAAAGGGCCCGGTAAACGATCAAATTTGTTTGACAGTTTTGTTGGTCAAACATCACGTTTACGTCAAAAGAGCCCTGTAAACGATTAAATTTGTTTGAAAAACGCGTCAAACACAGCAGCACACGATCAAATAATTTGACAAACACGTAAATTTGTCAAACAAATTTGATCGTTTACCGGGCCCATAAGCGGTCCGCTCGCCACTTTCCTCTGCACTGAGTGTTGTGAGTTTAAATCCCATATGGGACAAATCTTTGTGTGATCCACAAATAATCTTGAAATTGGGTGCTCTTTGTGTCCTTTTGTATTTCATTATTAACTATTACTATAAGTATATAGTAATATAATAGTTAATAACATACATACTATTACAGAAATATTTCTAATGCAAGAGTTGTCTTAAAAAAAGAGGAGATAAAACATTTGCAAAACTAACTAACTGAGCCTCGCTGTGTTAACTTCGGTTAATGTTGTGCACAACAACGAGCATGACTATGGGGCAGAGCAAGCCTAAAAAAGGTCTAAGTTTCTCTATATAACGTCAGTCGTTCCAAAGATTAGTCGAAACAAAACACAAACATTTTTTTAAATTTCAATTTGTTTTTTATTGCAAGATAGATATAAACTTTTAAATAATTTAAATTTGCATTTAGTAAAAAGCCATTGATTTAAATTTACATGCAGAAACTTTGATTTAATTATTTTTATAGATGTATTGAAGAGACATATAGTAGAAAGTGAATTCTTTAAATAGAATCTCACAATTGCGTGGATTCTAATCACAAAATTGAAAATGTATTGAATCGTTTCATTCAATTTAAACGTTTAGTTTCATTGAATAATTTACATCTCGTCTATGTCGTTTACCCCATAAAAGCAGTGGTAACATTTTCCAAAACAAAAGAAGTTTAAAGATATGATTGTTACATTGTACAGAGGGAGAGTATCAGATCATCGACATAGACATGTATTTATAAAACAGGAAAGTCTATTGGTTGTATCATGATAACAGCTGCAGACCCTCCCCATGATTGCGAAAGGTAATATTTATTATTTGGTCGATGTTATCGTTATGATTAATGAGACTAGATGAAGAGCTCGTGATTCCAAAGTACTAAAAAAAAATTTCTCGTTTTATATTTTCCAACTTTATCGTTTGCCACGTGATAGAGATTTTGTTTACGTTAGAGTATGATTACACATCACCTTATAATTTCTAAAGTTCTTTTATAATTAAAGAAGAGCAGAACCTCCGTGATAAATACTATACTTAGGCAATTACATTTCATGCAGCAGTCTGCAAACGCACATTAATACACTTGTGTTTCTCGGAGCTCCTTGTTTAAAAATGTAGCTTTACTCTGCGTTCCCTATCAATTATAATGTTCCTTTGCTTTTATATCACAAAAAAAAAACGAAATTGAGAATCTATACGACTTATTAAGGGGAAAAATAAAATCGAATAATGTTTTAGTTAAATCGATAACATCTTATCTTTAGATGACTAATAGCTGAAATAAAGCAATTCTCTTAGTTGTACATGACACTAATAACCTTGTGTTTGTTTAGTTTGGTTGATTTAATAATGTCAAACAGTAATTTATATACATTAGTCACGTAATTTTATGCCCTTAGATAAAACTACAGTAATGGAAAAAGTTTTAAGTTCATTGGTTCACCAAACATAAACGTTAATTACACATGAAAGTGAATGCGACCTTATAATATTATTTTATATCGAATTTAATGATCCTTTGCCCTATTTACTTCGGCGTAATGTTACAATTTATGATATAAGACGGTATATGTTCATGTACTTCTAATCTCCCAAATTTTTTTACAAGATTGTAAAAATTTTTGGGAGATTATTTTTAAAATATTTTTTCTCTACATGTTCATGGCACGTGTATCACTACGTGTATATCACGAGCACTAGCTCGTAATGGATTTTATTTTAAAGATTTTAAAAATATGGGCTTGTTACTTTTAGAGATGAAAATATAAAATTGTCTGGGAATTTTTCAATCTCTTAATTTTTTATTGTTGAAACTACAGCCCCTCTAATAAAGTTGCAAAAGTTCTTCGTTTTCTATTCTATTTCTCCATTTTTTGTTTTATTGCCTAATGTCACACAGTCAAGTTATCAAAACGGAATATTAGAAAATGACACAAGAAAAAATATAGAAATAGAATAGAATACGAAAAACGTTTTGCAACTTGGCCAGTTAAGTAGTTATTATTGCAGATGTAAGTATGCTACTCACGTTTCCATTCCAAAAGAGGCCGATAAAACATGTGATAAACACCCAAATGTTGCCAACAACAATTTGGCACCACATACACAGTGAAAGCAACAACACTTAGGCATTTGAACATTTATTTTTTTCTGTTGTTACAGTTGTTATTTTAAGTAAATAGAACGGTCGTTTCTTTTTCATTTATTGAAGTTCGTCAAAATGACTACTATGAGGAGAGTAGTCTGATGGAAAGCATGAATATAATATTAGAGTAGGGGTCACCATCCTCATTATGAATGCAGACAATGCAGCATATGGTGACCCGAACTATGGCTGTTTATAGAGATGCTTCTGCATCATTAGGCCTCCGGTCTCAAACTCACTAATAAAAGCCGTCTGCGCCAATACTGTCATTTGAGGTTAATCTCCTGTATGAATGTATTCCTGACCCGGTCGAGGCGGATTCAGTGTGGTTCTGCTGCCTATTTTGATCCAATATTCGCAATGGCAAAAAATTTAATAACTTTTTGTCTATCCATCCTAATTTGTGTCTGTCCATGTCTAATTTACAGGGTTGCCGTACCTTTAGATCATCTTCCTAGTCTTTATTTCCAAGCTTATTTTGGGTTGGCTACTAGTCCAACCGGTTTTAGTTGAATTTCAGTTTTTCCACGGAGCGACTGGCATCGGACCTCCACAACCCTAAGGGAGAACTAAAATTCGAAGACTGAACTAGTTGTCAGTATATTCGTGGGCAATGACTTCCCAATAACGATCGCCATAGATGTTCATGACAACCGGGACCGACGGCTTTACGTGCTCTCCGAGGCACGGGCGTGAATCACCGCCAAACTTCCAAACTCCGGGCTGCTATTAGGAATTTTCTAAGAAAATCCCAAATAACACTTTATGGCCCGACCCGGGATTTGAACCTGAGACCTCTTGATTAGCAGTCGCATACGCTAACAACTAGACCAACGAGGCAGTTATTTTATTTAATATCTTTAGATGTATAAATTAAAATATCAATCATGATGGAGTTGTGTACTTTCCGTAATATTTAATTACAAGTTATTTTAAAAAAAGAACAATGCTTTACACCATTCCACGTTTTGCGTATTTATGTATGTTTAGTAGTTATTCGTCCCTATTCGTAATTTACCGCCGTGAAATGTTCATAAAAAAGTTTTAAGTACATCGTGACGCTTTTCTTTTTACCTTAATTCAACTTGTTTAAATATTAATCTGATAAATATTATAGTCGACAATGTCATTTTTGATAATAATAGTCGTAATTCTCTCTTTAGCATCACCAAATTTAAGTTGACTAAAATTTGTTGTTGAAATATGTACCGTAAAATCATTGACTTACAGTCTATTTTCAATATCGCACGCATGGATATTTAATTCAGAACCAACTAAAAGTTCGTCGGAGACACACGCTTGTTTATTAGTTCAAAACCTTTAACAAACATCAATCAAAGATTGCATCTTAATAACAAAACAATTACCACTAAAGGTATGCCACATAAATCATGATAATTTACATAGTTTGTTATTTAAAATTATAAATCCACTAAACAATTTCTACATTATGAGGTTAGCTGGGCTTAGTCGGCATGTATTAACATGACGTCAAACTTGTTTTACAATGTGCAATACGCCTTGTTTTACGTTACGCGCACACTCGGCTATAAGTTTTGACAAGAATAACTTAGATTTAATTTATCTAGAAAAATGGACTGTAAAAACTGTGGCATAAACATCAATGGTGAACACATCTCACACTTGCGATTTGCAGACGACATCGTCATCATGGCGGAGACGCTGCAGGACCTAGAACAGATGCTGAATCACCTGGCTGACTCATCTGTACGCATCGGCCTAGGGATGAACTTGGACAAAACCATGGTCATGTTCAACGAACATGTACTACCGGAACCGGTTGCGATACACGGTACCGTTCTCGAAGTTGTTCAAAAATATGTGTACATCGGGCAGACTTTGCAGTTGGGTGGAAACAACTTCGAGGACGAGGTAAACAGGAGAATTCAGCTGGGTTGAGCGGCGTTTGGGAAGCTTCGTCGGGGCATCTCATCATTGATCCCACAGTGCCTAAAGACGAAAGTCTTCAACCAGTGTGTCCTACCCGTCATGACATACGAAGCCAAAACGTGGACACTCACGGCACGGCTCGTCCACAAATTCAAAGTCACGCAGCGTGCTATGGAGAGGGCTATGCTCGGAGTTTCTCTCAGAGATCGTGTTAGAAACGAGGTAATCCGGCAGAGAACTAAAGTGATCGACATGGCCCACAGGATTAGCAAGCTGAAGTGGCAATGGGCTGGCCATATTAGCCGCAGGACCGACAACCGTTGGGGTAAACGTGTTCTTGAGTGGAAACCGCGTCTCGGCAAACGTAGTGTAGGACGTCCACAGGCCAGGTGGAGTGATGATTTGCGCAAGACGGCTGGCAGGAGCTGGATGCGAGTAGCCGAGGATCGAACTAAGTGGCGTGCAATTGGAGAGGCCTATGTCCAGCAGTGGACTGCGATAGGCTGATGATGATGATGATGATGGACTGTAAAATGATGACATTGAAGTAAATAATCTAAGACCAATTTTTTTATTTTAGTTATGTTAACAATAGAACCACGGTCATTGTCAAATTCAATTGGGTATTATATTCAATTCAAATGAGTATTCAATCAATACTGTATGAAGAAATATCAATGAATACCCTCTCAAATTATAATTATAATTGATAAATTATAATTGATTGGACATATTATAATGTATTGTAAGTTCCTTGTACTTTGGTTATTATTGTGCTGTATCTGAAGTGTTTGAGAATGCTGGCTGATTCATTATATTCATAAAGTATGTAAGTAAATTTATATGTATTGATGATGATACCGATGCACAGAAAAACTCGAATGAGTTTGTGCGGCATCGGATTTGTTGCTTGAACTGTGTAACTTTTTGATAACAATAAATAAATAAAATAAATAAATAATTCAAATTATGTGACAGGATTTTATTATCATCGTAACAGATCCTCTGTATCTTATATAATGATATGAAATAGATCTTACAAGTTCTAGAAGGTAAGTTTATATGTCTAAGTAAGTTAACACCTAAATAACTTCCAGCACCTGCCTAAATAATCTCATTAACTGTAACTAAGTTTGAATTAAGTACAAGTAGAGTATCATGTCAGTAAATAAGATTTGCTAGAACTATATATAACTTAAGGTCATGACTAAATGCAATACAGTAACGAAAACGATACTATTGAATGTCACTCTGAACTTTCATGAAAAGAAAATAGAAAATCGAACGCAACAAATTTAACAAAGATTCAATTAATTTGTTAAATTAAAATTAGGATTAATAGAACATATTATTATTACAAAATAAAGTCCTCCGCCGCGTCTGTCTGTCTGTTCGCGATAAACTAAAAACTACTGCACCGATTTAAATAAAATTTTGTACTCTGATACCCAAGGCCTAAGAAATGTCATAAGCTACTTTTTACTGCGATAGCCGTCGGCAATAGCTAGTATGGTATATTTATTTAAAATTGCACGTGTTGTACAACAGCGGACTTAATGCCAATAAGTATCCTGTCAAAACCAAAATTCAGATGTTGTGAAAATGTGATATGGTAAGTGCAAAGTATTGAGCGTTGCAAAGTTCATTATAGATTACACTTTTATTTTTAAATTGAAAGTAACAACAGTTCATAACTCTCATCACACACGATAGGTTAGATTGGTAAAATAAAAATAGGTAAAAATATACGTAAAAGTCAACATAATAATTTGATTTTAGTACTTACTTGAAATGGTACAGCAAATAATCCTATTACTATATCAGCTAAAGCTAAATTGGCGATGTAGCAATTAGTGACACTCTGCATTCGCCTCGACGTGGCCACAACCCACATCACAAGGAAGTTACCAACAACAGCTAGCACTGATATTGAGCCATACAAAAAAGACAGCAACACGATCATGCCTGTCGGTACGTCATATAACGTTTCTGAAACAAAAACGAACGCCATTAAAACAACAAATCATTTTCGTTTAATTTTCTCCTGACGAATAACGAGATCGCTTGGTGAAAGTTAATGATTAATCTCGAGCCCCGTAAACACTCTGTTTTAGACAGAAAAAATAACGAGTATTTATTGTTTTTGTAATGAACTGGTGTTTTCTTTGATATAGTGATGAAATTGAATAAAATAAGCAGCTGGTGCTATAGCATAGATTGAATAGTAATGTTAGTCTGTAATAGAGTAATTAATGGCTATATATATGGAAATATAATATTTATTAAAATAAGTCGAATTGTTGGTTAAAATACTTTGCAGGCAACCATTGGCCAACATAATTTCATCTAAAGGACCTATGTATAAGCTCGGGTGTCGAATCAGGAGAAGGCTTCTGAGAGGAGACCTGAACCCAGTAGTAGGACATCGAGAGTTGATGATGATGATTGTTTCGTCCTTGACATTGTATGTTGTATATACATTGACTATTTAGTAGACTAAAAACTCTTTTTTTTTAATCCTCATAATCCGTCATATTAAGTTGTAAGTAATTAAGGCCTAATTAAATTCGTGCGCCTAACGTAGCTAATCTGAGCGCAACGAAATAATATATAACGAATGATTTGTTATTTTCTTTTCAACTTCGACCGAATAGGTATTTTGTAATAACAAAGAGTATTCAATATTTTAAGCTCAACTGTGGTCTATTTGTTTATAATTTTTTTTCAATTTTCATTACAAAAAGTAATATCGATCACAAAGTCCGAATGATGTTTCGAATACTACAGTTATACTCCACGCAATAAAATTAGAATGTTGTAGATGTGTCAAAGTTTAATGTCTGACCTATTTCTTGTAAAGCATGAATTTGATTATACTTAAATTAGTTCTTGCCACGGAGTATAATATATATAAAATTCTCGTGTCACAATTTTAGTTACCATACTCCTCCGAAACAGCTTGACCGATTTTTATGAAATTTTATGTGTATATCGGGTAGGTATGAGAATCGGCCAACATCTATTTTTCATACCCCTAGGACGCGAGGAGTAGCTAGTTATATAACTTCAACTGTATATTCGCAGAAGTTGTTACAAAAAATAAGAATTTATAGTTTAATTCATTGTTAAAAGACAACTTTACAAACATACACAAAATGGACATAAAAATACCCAGACATAGAACAATTTTGAGAACACACAAAGAGCCGCTTTTGGCTTACTTGTTGCTCTATACTTTTTAAAATTTAAAGACTGTCATGTCAAATATGATTAAAATATCACACCTAAAACGGTTTTAATTGTGTACACGTATAATAGTTAAATGAAATTCATTATTTTCTCGTACATTGATAGACAGCACAAAATGAGACTATCCCTGTAAGTAATTGAAAATACTTGTGTCGCTTCTCTTCGTGATTTACAATACTACAATGATAAAGCAGGATCAAACATAAGTTATTGCTACTGTTTTAGAATGTAACTTAAGCCGTTGAAGTTATTTTTAATCGATTACAGGTTTCGATTATATTATCACATAACATTTATTTATTTATGTATTTTTCAAACTTTTTGTAAAATTAATATAATATTCAATTTATTTTATTATTTTTCCCCAAGCATTTTTTACTGTCAAAAATTATTTACTAAGAAATAAGGTGACAAACTTTTTTAATCTCAAATATTTTCTTACCTACATTTTTAATCTTTTTTTAAGAACAAAACTGTTACTAAATTTTAAGTAAATTAGGAAATCCCAAATTTACTTACTAAGGTGCTGTAAATCTCTAAGCAAAAATGTGCAAGTCTTAATAAGTATAGATTTCTGTCGGGATATCAACACGATAAATAGATTTGAGTGTCAGTAAACCGATCGTACGCTTGGCACGTAATTTATCTACGGCGAATCGGCGCTTACGTAATTGTTTTGTGTCCGACGTTATGGGTCTATAAATAAAAGGTTCCAAGTTTAGATTTCCAATAATTACGGATCAAGTATCTAGTTTTCTCTTCACGTAGGTAATCATTTTAATGAACAAAAATATCGGTTTTCTTCTAGGAGCCCAAATTAATTTAGTAAACTATTCTACGCAGATACAGATTGATCGTTTATAGGAAGCCAAGTATCTATCCGTATGGTGACAATTTAGAATACAGAGTGTCAGCACTGCATAGAGAAGTGAGCTGTGTTGTTCAGTGAAACCCCCTCCTTACAAGAACCCCCTTCCTAACAAGAAGTCTAGTGATGATGATATATATTCGAAAATTCTAAACTACTTACCAAACGTGTCATTCGTCCCATTTTGTATGAACTCAATTCGATCTATTGAAGTATTTCTTGACCAATCCGTGTCATCATCTTGAGTAGTATTTGTAGTACTGTGAACAAAACAAAATTTATACTTTTCATTATTCTGCAGTCATTAATCTGACAATAACTCTAAAATGACATGAAACATTTTACTATTCATTAGATTAGAATACTGAAAACATCAAAGAGTGTAAAGATACATTAAATCTTTTTATAAGAGATTTTAAGTATTGCGTTTCTAACACATTATAACGACTTCAATAGTTAATTTTATATTTGTTTTATGTGGTCATATAAAAATATTAAATGACAAGTATTTACGTAAGCACAAGTAGTAGGTAATATAATTTTTTAATCATATGATTGTTGATACATTATATAACAAATTAAGATGAGATCGGTTGATACTAGACCAGAGCCGACTAGTTTCATGAGACCAGTTCAGATTAGACCAAATACCATTCAGACACAGATCAGAGTACACATAGACTAGAATATAGAGGTATATATCTAGAGTTCAATGAATGAGAATTATAAGTCAATATAAGCAAGGTACTATACCTTGTCCATTCGTTTAATATCTTTTTGACAGGTCACGCCTATAAATTACCGGTATTTTTTATCGTAATAATGTACTACAGTAATTTAGTACTTTATAGACGGGTAGGGAAGTGGGCAGTGTGCATAGCTAAAAACAACATATAAAACAGTTCTTGAAATGCGATAAATCGATTAAACGATTAAAATAATCTATCATATTATTGTGATCAAAATAATTTGACTTCATGTAAGTGTTGTTTCTGTAAATTTAATAACATAAAAAGGAAATTACAATAGTATGACTTCAAGATTGATTATTTGCAAGGAATTAAGTCGAAATTTTGGAATTTAACTGCAAACTTAGAATAAAGAACAATTACTCTGTGCAATAATTAATTTATTATTGGACTACTGACTTAAAATGTAACTATGCACGTGTTAGTAAAATTTAACTTTGAAACGCGTGGTTAATAACGTTTAAATCCAGAGTTATGAGAAAATACATTTGAAAAATCGCATAAAACTTACTACACCGACCTTTAAGTGACTATGTTAGGAAGTTTTCTTTGTTCTGGGCCAATTATATATAATAATAGTGCACATTTTATTTATTTACAATACTGACAAAAAGAATATTATATCGATTGATTTTGATTTCAAATCGAATCGGTGACGTGTGAGGGCGTCACTAATTTCGAAATTTGTTGAACTGTCAAAAAGATAATAAAGGAATGGACAGAGTATAAGAAGCGAACATCTGATATATTATGATCTATATTATTTTACTAAACAATAGATATGCTTTTCCTTCTGTTATCACACTATTAAAAATTTAAAATTAAGACTTATTTTGACGAAAATTCTACCAGGATTTTTCAAACGAAAGTGACGTCAGAGTAAATATTGTGAACTCGGCTTTTTCGTGAATTCGTGCTGCATACCTAGTACTGATAACACTGATAAAAGATTGTGTTATTACAAAAAATGAGTATTGTATTACAAAAAGCCTACAGATAAACAATCAAAAACAAAGATCACCTTCTTTATATATTATTTTCTATTTTATCAAATCAAAACAAACCAAAGTGACTCCGCTCTGGCTAATAATGGCACGGCCGGCACAAGATGAATTCAAGAGTAGGGTAGGGGTCACTTTCCTCATTGTGAATGCAAATAATGCAACGTGATGACCCAGACTATTACGGCATCGTGAGATGTATCTGTTTCAATAGGTCTCCAGTCTCGCACTCATCAGTGAAATACAATAACACGAATGCTGTCATTTTAGGTTGGTCTTCTGTGTGAGTCTGTCCGGGTCGGTCCGAGCCAGCATTAGTGCTGTAAACAGCGCGGCGTGGCTCTCTACCTTATGTGACGTTGAGCAAACAAAATAATAATCTAAGAAAACTGTATTTAGGTATACACAGATTTGTTAGATTATTCTTTCTAGTTTTTATTTACTACATACGAATATTATATTTGTATATTAATAGGTTAATGTTATAGCCTTTTTAGAAAATGATGCGAACGAAAGAATATGAATAGGAAAGTTAAAGTATATGTGGGAAAAATGTACAGAAATCTATAAAATAAATAAGTACACTGTGGTCCAATTCCTAACATTGGGCGATCACTTATATATTTAATTAGACCACTGCCGCATTAGGAATGTAAAGGCTGTGTTGCGGAAAAGTTTACATACATACACCAAGACTCAGAACGAAAATTTGTGAATCACACAAAGTGTTGACACTTGGCGAAGTACAAAACAGCGTGGCGACCTCATAAATCACTAGGCCAACCGTGCAAAGTTGTTATAATACCTATACATCCATACAACATATACATACAAAAAGAAATACATAGTTATCGTCATAGTTATATGCTCCAGGCTTTACTCAAAATGTTAACTAACTTTAAAACTCTATAAACCAACACCTGTTATAAAATATTTTAATTGCAATTTAAAAGAGTTAAAAGTAATGAGAAGGTTAAAATTGTCTTTTTTACACAATTAAATGTAATTTTTTTAATGTAGTCGCTTAACTTTACTTTTGATTTAAAAAACAAAAACAATTATAGAAATCAAATATCGTTTTGAGATATCATATTCCATCATGCACAAACAGAGAACATTTCATTCAAAAGCTTTCCTTTTTAACTTTAACAATGTTCTACAAAAAGTCTGAAACATTACAAAATAGTGGTCACGCGCCAAACCAAAGAAAGGATTCTCAACGCTTTCAATTGACATCCATATTAGGTCAAGCCTTGTGCTGCCAAAGTAAAGTACTTTAAGTTTTTACCCTTAGAAAATGGTGACAACCAATGCTTACACAAGATTAATATGCTTTCGTTGTCTGAGCTAGTGACTGATGACTGTACTTTTTTGCTATCCGAATCGTGTTAAGTAATAAAACTTGCGTAAACGATATTGTGTACGATAATGTACTTAAGTAGATATTTTATCTATTACAATATTTAATACAAATCTATCGATCCGACAATATTATGATGAAGCTTTTCATCATTGATTGTCCTATCGCCATAGAAAAGAATAACAAATTTTTAACTATCACTTGATGATTTGTGGGTGTCGTTTAATATAAATAAATAGCTGTATTTTAATAGTTAAAGTATCAAGAGATTTAGTCTGGGTTTACATTTTAATTTTTTTATTAAAATGGTCATGTATAATACATACTTAATTCTATTTTTCAAGGTAGTACAGCCACGCTGATTTCAGCATGAGCACTACTACTCTCACACAGAAGACTAATCTAAAATTACAGCATTCGTGTAGAGCAATGTATAAATGTGTGCAGTGATATAGGAGCACATCACTGGGACGCTGACGTTTGGGTCACCATGTTGTGTTGTCTGCTCTCACAATGAAGATGGTAGCCAGTAGTCTGGATTTTGCTCATGCTTTCCATTAGGTAGAGTAGAGATACTTTGGCAGTCTTAAATGTACAAAAGAAGTGTGCATAAAAGTAACTATGTCATGTAAAATCAAGCTGTACACTACAGTATAGTTATTTCTTGTGTGATTTAGCATGTAGGTACTATTGAAAAGTTCTTATTAATGAATAATAAAGAAAAAAAATATTTTGATGTCTAGTCTAGTGAGACTTAACAGTATATAAATTAATAATCAAACAACAGACAGTACAAAATTGGGACTGTCTGCACCCTACAACAACATCTGTTATGCAATTAAGAAACGAAGTTGTTGCCCTACTTACTACCTAACTAAACTACAAACTACAGCAAAAAACAAACAGCCAATGCGAATGAACTATGATCTTGACACCAACAAAGTACAAGGTTAACCAAACTGTACAATGTATGTTATATGTGTTACATGTCGATGAAATTATTTGTACAAAATTTGGGAAAGTTACAATTCCGTCATCTTTGGATTATTCTTGATATTTTATTCAACTGTAACCACGTAATTATGAGTGTAAATATTTAATTTGTCTGATGAATTTACTCTCTTCGAGATTATTGCACATATGAGGGTCTTTGAATGTCTCGTTGGTCTAGCAGTTAGCAAATGTGATTCAAGATATGATTATATGCTGATCAAGAGGCCTTTTCTTGGTTTTTCTTATAATAATTTCTTAATGTATGCACGGAGTATGTAAAATTGCAATTTCTCACGCATTTGCCTTGGACAGCACGTTAAGCCTCGGTCTCGGTTGTCATAAACATCTATGGCAATTGTATATCGAAAGCCAAATGCCCTCAGATATATTGACAACCAGTTCAACTTTCGGATACAGTTCGCTCACAGGGTTGCGGAGAGAACGAGTAGCTGACCCCAAATAATATTGGGAATGATCAATGCTAAAAGGATGACTTACGAACGTCTTTAAATATGAGAAAAACTAAAACGGTATTTATTATCTTATTCGTCTTATTATTAGAAAATCACATTATTGACATTTTTATTATTCATGTAAAACTAATTTACGAGTGCTAATTGACTCAATTCTTATATTAATTTATTTTACTATTCGACTATAGACCTGTATAATTCTATTATCAACCAATGTTGACTTTAGAATGCAACTGTTTAATACTCGTAGCTCGTAGTAGATAGTGTGTGAATAGTCTAACCAGAGTGTTTCTAGGTGATAATAATTCTGTTTATGTAGTAGCTATGAATAAATAAGGAAGTTTAATGATTGCAGTAATGGTCAATGTTTTTCATCATTAAAAACGCTAAGAATATCTAATAAATTGTTCTGGTTCTGGATATTTCTTGTATTCATTCCATATATGTTCTTAAAGGTTTAACACAGGAGTTGTTAATAATGCAGGTTTTTTTTAAATTTAAATAATATTTTACGAGAGGTGAAGCTTAAGGATTGTAACACTATAACTGCCAACTATTTCAGACACCCATTCTGTCAATTATTTTTACAGGTGGGGGGTCATGGCAATTACTTTTCTATATATTTATAAAATTACAATTGATAAGTTTTGAACAACACAACGTTTCGAGCAGTAAGCTCATGGTTTGTCTCGCTAATGGATGACGAATAGATTGGATTCTTCTAACTGATATTTCTTTTCGCTCATATATAATACAGTTACTCCCGTCAATAAATTAGTCCCGTATTACGCGCATGGGACCAAAATATATTAATAATCCTCTAATTACTTCTTCAGAGGTAAATATGACATGTTTGTAAACAAAAATAATGCCTAATAAAAGAAAACTAAAATTGTTATCAAGTACATTGAAGTTATCTTGACACATTACTTTTCAGCGCTTGCTTTTTATCTATGTTGAAATCTTTATTTTATTCTTGAAAGATAAACATAGAAAATAATAACCAAGAATTCTACCTAGTATTATGAACTGTTTCAGCACATAAAAAATTGCAAAATTTATAAACAATTAAAGTTGAAAAAACAATTGCATTTCGTTTTTTGCCAATATTTCTTAAATTAGTATTAAAGAAATTTCCAAAAAAGTTTCTGAAAGAGGAGGAAATTTCCAATAAAAAACTCCTAACTCTCGGAACTCTATCTCCATTATCAATAATTTTAATTTAACGCTGAAAATAGGTCTGGTCACGCATTTCGTCAAAAGCGAGTACGGCACAGTAATTTATTTATTGAAGGTATTGAATATTTGTTTTTAAATTTGAAAATATTATGGTGCGTTCTGAACACTATAAATAATTTATTTCCGTTGGAAGTTTTACTTAAAGTTAATTTTTCAACAAGTTAAATAATTGTTAACTAACAAAATTTTCACGAACCACCGTCTTAATTGTGATTGAACAAAAAATGTTTAATTAATGGTCGTAAAAACTTCACTTCGTAGAGCCTTTTTTTCATACATATTTAACAAGATCGTGCCATAAAAGTTTAAAAAATATTAAAACCACACAATCTTCTTAAAAAAAACACGATGGGGTGTATGTGAAAAAAACAATCATCCCCACTTTACCTGTAAGGGAGGTTACCCCAAATAAAAATAACTTTCATAATTTTATTGTAGAACTTTGTCCTCGTAATTACAACACATAATCATGCAAAATCCAGGAAGTATTCAAACAAAACTTATTTTAATTCGAAAAGGATAAATCTTTTTCAAGGAAAAGTGAAATGTATTAATATATATTATTATGTTTTTTTTTGTGCATATAGAAACAAAAAGGTGTTGTTCAATTTTTTGTTTGATAATTTGGCAATGTAACAATCTACGTCTGTGTAAAAATCGCCAAGTTTTTTAAGATACTCCTTCTAATTTAGGATCGTGCCTTTTAATTTATATATGGACTTATTTAAAAAGTAAAAGTTAATTAATCTGTTTTTAATTATCCTTTGATAGATTACTTCGGTTTGATTGAACCCACCACGGTTTTCATTTATCTCTTTTTTTCGTGAAAATATTTGAGGTTTTGTGTTCCACGCCAAATTTAGATATTTGACCTGTTATATGGGTTGTGAAAAAATCTGATACAAAACTGTCGGGCCTCTTTATAGTCGTTCTTCACAAGAGATAATGGACAGACCTAACCGATTGGTTCATTTTGTTTTAGAAACTTTTTGCCGAATACAATAAAATTGTACTAAAGTATTACTACTAGTAGTACTAAAGTATTCGAAACCACATCGCACGATACATTATGGGAACCAGGAAAATGACATATCCATTAAAAGAAACATAATATCTCGAAAAACATTTACGATACCATTGTCTGACGCTCGAAGAACGTGAACGGAAAATAAAGTTTTCCGAAGAGTAAGACAAGGTGGCTCTCGCTGATCCCCAAGATTATTTTATATTTCAGAACGAGAAATGGAAAAAAAATCACTTCCGCCGAAGGTAGTAGAAAAAAATATTTTTAAGTTTTAACCTTGATATGTGAGTACGTCAAATTATTGGATAATGTATAGGTTAATAATTAATTACCAGTATCTATGATAATTTTGAAGAGTAATTTGAAACTGCAAAATTTATATCGACGAGGGTTGAACCATATTAATCAATTATTAAACTCATATTCGTTTATAATGTAGCTCGTCCTCGAAAGTGGAAAGCAAAACACCATTATGCTTTAGAACAATAACAAACTCACGATTTTAAAAGTGACCCGTTTTGTACTAATGTATACTAAGTATAGTAATATATTTTTTCTTAAAGCAAAATATTTAAGTGGTAGTCTACGATTACCTAAATTTTTCCTAGAGATCCTGTGATCGCCAATTAGGGCTACTTATTAAATAAGAAAGACATTGGCAAGTGGCAGCCTGTCAACCGCAATGTATTTAATTAAATAAATGTCATACCTTGAAAATTACGTTTATTCAATGAGGGAAATATTTTGAAACGTAATTATAAATACATTTTGGATATTTTGCAGAATACGTATTCGATATATTTTTTTATCTATGCTGCTGTGAAATTGATCTCGGAAAACGAAAGGTTAAAAGTAATAATATAAAACTTAAATCTATTGCCAAAATTTTTCATTAAAGTTCACTGGACTATTATTTTAAATAAGGTCACAATCTTTATCTAATTACCACCCTTTTACTTAGTTAGAAGACTATATTAGCGGTGTTTATTTTCCTAGGTATTTCAGTAGTAATCTTTTATGATACCACAAAAATTGCAAAATAGAATACAGCTTAGTTTGCCCAACATAAATATAATAATGTTTCCACACTAGTTTACTTCGTATTTCACCATTTTCAGATCTCTTTATTAATGCCGATGATCGATATACGTACAAATAGCACAGAATACATAATAGTACCAGTACAGAAGCTTCACACCGAAAAGTAAATTAAAGAAATAGGGACCCTTGGTGTCATTACATTAAGTTCAATTCAGACACAGCGCCGAAGCACCTACGATTATATTTACCAACAATTGCGTCTCTTTTTATCATGTAACTCCTATCTGTTCTGACGTAAACAGGCAAGTCTTCTTTTAAAAATAATTTTAATATAGGTAAAATAACTACTTTTTTTCACTAAAGTAAAGTGTACTTTAGTGAAAAAATAACTGTAGGTACTTTTGTCAACAAATGACGTTTTAAATAATATCACATCGAAGTATCTGTTCGTTTCGTATGTATTTACATATGAAACGAACATATTAGTTCCTACCTAACACCTAAAATCTCTTATTCAGACATCCGTAAACAGAACTTTAGCTTTTACATGAATATGTGGGTATCCAAAAGTAGAAAAAAATTAATAATGCGAGAGAGCGATGCGGCGACCAACGTGACGCGCATCGTGCGTAAGCGACAACCCACAGGAATGGCCTGCGCGGCAGGCAGGCGGCCGACCATACCGAAAGTGCGGAGTGACACCCAGTAATAATTAGTAATCATTTTCTGCAAACTTCTACATGTTTGTATTTCTACATAATATATATTTATACATTTAATTGAATTGCCTCACATTGAAAATTATTTATATATTCTTTATTGCATCTTTCTGAATATAATATAATAACTTCTATTACTCGTATTGTTCTCGATATAATATTATATTCAATGTTAGTAAAACCGAAGCATGAAAAATGTAGTTTAGCCATAATTTTTTCGATTGCAATTTTAGTCCCATACATGTTGGCAATATGGATAAGTTGGCAAACGGTACTTTAGAAATGAAAAAGAAAAAAATGATCAGGATTTTTATGACAGAAAAGAAAAATAAAACCTGACGTTATTGATAGGAAAAAATAATGATATTATTATATAGGTCAAAAAAGTAATAGTAATAAGTTATATACTACCTTACCAATTTTATGCCTCACAAAGTATAACTAAGACTAATAAGCTTAAGTCACCATAAAGTTAAGTAAGATGTAGAAAACTCTAAGAAACAGTCTTCCAAAACGTTTTTGTTAATTAACTTGATTAAGAAACGTAAGTAATAAGAATGAAATGTATTTTATGTACGTATGTATTTACGAAATAGTTAATAGGAATAGGTACCTTAGTATAAAGTTAACATCAGCATAGAGATAAACATCTACATTTCCATTTACACTCTAAAACCACTATAACAAATAGCTTCATAGAAGCAGAAAATCTCACTCCTACTTGTGCTTATTCGAAATCTCGGTCAATTTGTACCAGATGGGGACGTCCCCTCCAAACAGGATTACGTAGAAATATGAAAAACATCCTTACTAATATTATAAACGTGAAAGTTTCTGAGTATGTATGTATGTTTGTTGCTCTTTCATTCAAAACTACTCATTGGATGTTTATGAAACTTCACAATAATGTAGCTTATAAAACGGAATAAAACATAGGCTACTATTTAGCGCCATGACGGATTACCTACACGCGGTCGGAGGCGCAGGCAAAGGCTAGTTATAAATATTTATATTATACTATAAATTAAATGCATTATGTTATATCAAACACAGATAATTTGGTGGATTTGGAACTAAATTCAGAGTTTATTAATAATTAAATATGAGTCTACCAAAGTGACCCTACTCTGCCTGATGAGTAGACATGTTTTTTTACAACAACAATCGTGGGGAACGACTTAAAGCGAGGCTAGTTTAAGTTTAAAAAAAGTAAAAAGTGAAAGTAATCTGTCAGTGAAACTTGCGCCAAAAATGGTCCACCCAATCCAGAGACAAAACAAACAGACAGTTTTTTTTATTAAAAAGCTATTAATTTGAAATTAAATACAAACACTTCAATATAATTAATTTTTATAGATATATTTGCATGTATACAATATATTTGTGTTAAATATAATATTATTTATTTGTATGTATACCTACTCGTAATTACCGTTTTAGCTACACACAAATATAACATCATGTCATAAGATTTCTTATTTACACTTCGCTTAGATCCAAAATGATACGAAACTTATTTACAAAATAGTAATAGATTACGCCGCCTGCGGATATTTTCACAAGTGGCGTTTCAAGGTAGGAACTAGCCCTAGGTAGCGATTCATAAGTACATATTATTTAAAACGTTTCGATAAGGATGGCAATGACAACACATTATATTATCGTGTTAACTTTGTTTATGTACATGTATGCATACATATGTACATACTCACATGCATGTACTATGTACCATGTACATTACAGTATGCCAGGTGCAAGTACTCATTGAAAATTACGTTGTTTTAAACTCCAGTTTGCACATTGAATCTCAAACCTGAACTCAAAGAGGATAAGAACTTTAACAGGTATATAAATAAAGATAAACTACGTACATCCTATGTAGGATATATGTCCGTACCAGCTTTTAACGTAACCGCATGAAACCTTATTAACTTAAAAGAACGGTTCACGGAAATCTTCAGAAAATCCAGGCTATACAAATTAGATTAAGAAATACTGATAGAACGTACATACATACGTATGTAACAAAAAAGTGACGCCGTTTCTTTTTTTTTTAGTTGAAATGGAATAGGCGTTGGTCTTCAATCTTACTTCATGGAAAGTGTAGATGAAGATTTAATTGTGTGTGACAGCCAGCGTAGGAATACGTGCTTCTGTGTGTGTCCTTACACACACAGAAACACGTATACCAGAAGCTGAAAAAAGTACATGAAGGTGTTTTGTTATTGTGAATAAAATGGCTATTTCAAATTAAAAATATCATTAAATTATGTTGTCATTTTTATTTTAGTTACTGTTACATACAAATATATATTTCTTAGCAACCTTTATTTTGCACTTTTTATATTTCCAGAATTCATTTCAAGTTTCTCTGTATCGAAATATTATGTACTATTCTGATGATAAAACTAATTAACTTTGTGATCAATTGATTACTTTACACATATGAACTTTTGATGATTGATATTCTGCAGTCTCATGGATAAAAGTTGAAGTAAATAATATCAGCAAAAACTTTTTACTATGGATTATACGTAGCATGTCCTATTGACCGACTCGGCTAAGGTGTATTTAGTATATTAAAAATTCTGGCACAAAACGCTGGTCTCGAAGCTCCCTTTCTATGTGTTTCCCGAGAAATTGTATAAATTGAGTCACTGGATTACCATCAGATAAAAGCATTAAGGTCATTGTCAAAATTATAAAACACAACTTTTCTTAAAAAAGTTTCATAGAAAAGTAAAAAAGATTCCATGAATGAAGTAAAACAACATAAAACAACGGGTCTTTTAAAAAATCTTTTTTGCACATAAAAGATCGGTCGGACGAATTGGTGTTATAAAGTTTATTTCTGGCTTTAAAAGTATTAAATCACTTTAGTATACCATAATATATTTCTGTTCAATAAAGGCACTCCCCGTTATTTGCCTTCATGCAACGGAAGAAAAAGTAAGAAGTTTTCTTAATGAGCAACGTTCAATATTTATTACCTGTTTTTATTGAAATGCAACGTTACAATCAAGATTCATTTTAAAAGCGAACGATGAATATTGAATACATTATTTTCAACACTGCTAGAAATTAATTAATTGGAATTGTAAATACATTAAATGATGTTACATAATCTAAGATACATATTCTACATTATATTGAAGTAATGATCTGCGTAAAATTGCCGGCAGGAGCTCGATAGGAGAAGCTGAGGATCAAGTCAAGTGACGCGAAATTGCAGAAGCCTATGTCCAGCATTAGACTGATCTGATGATGATAAATGATTTAAACTGCTCCATAGAATAAATGCAGACACAAACCTAATAATAGTGCTCTTTGCAATTTCCTATTACTTTTATTTTTTGCGATCTATATAATTAATAATGCGTTTAATTGAAACTTAAACTGAACTCTGAAAGAAATTGATCTCTATTAAAGTAAGTGATACAGTGAGATTGAGGAAAAAACTTGTGTGAAAATGTCTCGTATCCAAAGTTACATTTATGTGTATTTTCTGATTTATATTAGAAAACAGGAAATAAAATGCTACAAATAAGTACCAATAGTGTTGCTAATAGTTTATGAAACTATAACTTGATTAACAGATTTAATATTTTCTGTAGACAATATTAATCAGACGACGCTATGATAGATTCTAATAATTTGTCAAAGCCGTAATATTTTTCCAAGTCGTTTTTACAAATTCTAAAATCAGAGTCAGATATTGCAGTTGAGCAGGATTCCAATTCATTTTATTCCAAAATATGGTCACCTTTTCTATATTTGAATTAGATAAGAGTTAAACAAACATTTAAGAAAAGTATTACCTAACTGATACCAAAAAGTTTTTACATTAAACTTTTATGTAAATAATTCGTTCATTTAGGGAATCCTGCTTTTTTTCACAACAATAGTACATTGTTCACCGAGGGAGAAAAGGAACCGATTACTAGCGAGGGAGCAGTTTGTGGCCCGAAGGCGCAGCCTAGGGCCACAATACTCCCGAGGTAGGAATGGGACTTTCACCCGAGTGCTACACAGTGCTTTATACTACACCTGTGAGGAACATTTAAAGTATTTATAAAATAAAATCAAAACGTAAGACACCATGTAAGACACAATTTAGCTTAGAATTTGACATAATATTTATAAATATTTCGCGCTCCTTTTGTTTTTTTTTATTCTTCACAAAAGGATGTCAGTCGCACGGAGATTCCATATTTAAATTATATGAAAACTCTTTGGGCAGGCGCGCCATAGATAAGATAACACATGAGAAATGAAAATTCATACAACTTTCTCTCCCGCTATAACACGTTAGAAATGGATATTCATACATTTTTTCCTCCCGCTTATTTAGGTCAAGGAAAAGACTAACTTTCTCTTTTCATTTTCAGGGAATATTGAATACTGTTCCGATCAGGTGTAGTATAAATTTATTTTCACCATTCTAGAAACTCCTAGGTGTACCTAAGGTGACAGATGAGGTCATCTTTCACCATAGCAGATGCAGGCCAGGGTGTAGGTGCGAGTGCTACAAAGCGCGCCCATTCGTTTTAAAGTAGTGTTCCCACACAGAGGGAACTGTCTGCAAGCCGTAAGTAGCTCGAGGTATGTCGGGGCAAAAACAATAAGAAATCTTAACACTTATCTATTCGACATCACTTGGCATTGTATATGACTACGGAACCCTATCTTATGCTTGGCCTAACACGTACTTGCCCGATTTTATTGATTTTAAATTTAAAAGAAAGATTAATTCAAAAACAGTGACTACGTTCTACTATGACAATGGTTTTAGTCTAAGTTCATAACGAAAATTTTCTAATTTATTCTGTCTTACCTAATAGAAAATACTATTCTGTTCATGTCAACGTGACGTTCATGTATTAATATTTTGTCACGTGTATTGACATAGAAAACACTGTTCGTCTACAGTAGGGTAACTGAAGGATTACCGGCTTAGCCATGTTCATTAAACCTTAACGTTCAAACAAAACGGGCAATGGAATAAAAAAACTCTGACGCTTAGCTAAGCTTTAAAAAAATGTTTTAAGCCTAATCCCCCAACTAACATTAATATGTACCTTCTCAATCATTTCCGCACCTCTCGATGACTGACTAACTTAGACTTAGACTGGCAGATAATGCCTGTGGCATTAAGTCCGCCACTGTAGGTACTATCAGTGCATAAAATTGTTAAATAAATAAATAAATTGACTTCTATTCCTATGTGTTAAAGCACTTGAAAACGTGAAGAAAGTTTTTCTAGTTGAGCCTATAGTATCGTGCCGATCCTACAATAAAATCTTAGATTATAGACAGGTTTATAATCAAAGAATAAAATGTAGCAAAATTATGATGGGTACTCTATTAGTCGCAAAATTTTTATTCATAAATAATTGAAATTTCTACACTAAATAATTGAAGACAATGAAGTTCATAACAAAGTATTGTCTTTTTAAGGTAAATAAAACGTGACCGGTTGTTGTGAAAAGCCTTGAGGAAGTCCTGTGTCTAGTAGAGATGACTTTTAGCTGATACGATGATCATTAAAGTATGTAAATAGATTTGGAGGAAGATAGAAGAGATGTGACACTTATAGGATCTTTAACAGTATTGGATCGCAGATTAGCAATAAAACTAATATCATCCATAGTGTAGTTGAAATGAAATAAAAGGAGATGACCAAAGATGCGAGAAAATACCGAAACATTTCCTTCAGTAACTCGCCTGTGTATAAATATTGTAATCGTATGCACTTGGTGGGGTTCAAACAAGAGCAGAAATGAAATAAAACCTGCAATACTCGACATCCAAAAATCCCACAGGAAATAAGAAACGAGAAATGGGAACTACATAGTAAAACCTTAAAAGTTTCCAGGTCAACCGCATCATACTCTCTAAATAAAACAGAATCACTATGTTAAGGCGTCTTCATACCAAGTACATAAAATGCCCACTAATGAAATGGACTTCGCGTAGCTTAGTCGTTAAGACATTGAATTGGATACGAGTTTTCACAGCTGTCGCAAAACTGTCTTCTTGATGTTGACTTTTTTGGATACCCTAGAAAACTTTACTCTATTAAGTTATAGGTACATAGATGAATATGACGTCAGATAAATCATTATAAAGGGAAAAGTAGATTAAATAAATTGACCAAAAATACAGTGCATTAATGGTTAGGGCACTATTAATGAACTAAGATTCTCTATATTTTCTTTCATTTAGCTTACTTATGCTCATAAACTAATTATAGAAAATTGATGTACTAAATATTAAATGGATAAGCATTTTTATATTTACGTACAAAAATAATCCCTAGAAGATTAGATTATATAGAATTTTCGGATAAATTTTCTTTTTTTCTTTAACATACGAGTAGATTAGATCCCCAAAACTTGTAAAGTAATTTTAAGAAGGCCTAGTTTAAGTAAAAGACTTTGTTACAATACTTATGTTGTAAATGAAAAGGGTTGAGCTTAAAAAAGTAAACACATTAAACTTAGTTATTAACTTTGTAAAACATGAATTTTATTACAATTTTATTATTTCATGTAGTTAACGACCTCGAAGTAAGTAACTATAAAAGAAACATAATAATAGATTAAAATGGAAGCTGTTTCTATGCATAAACTTGACGTAGCATAGTTATCGATATTAAGCTACTCAACGAAGTAAGCTTAATCTAGATTAAATCTGCTGAGTCCAGAAGGAAATCCCCTCCCTGGACTCCTTCCAATACAAAGGCGCAGAGAGGGTCACACCGTGTGGTTTTAGTCGGTTCGAGTCCGACACACCACCCCGCCGTAACCCCCGACGGGGTGACGGTCCGCGGGGATTTCCACACGTAAAAAAAAATAAAAAAAATATTAAATCTGCTGAATGATGATAAAAACTAACTTTAGTATTAGTAATATGTAGTTTAAGGATTTAACTCATGTTTGTATTAAATGTTACAAAAAAATCTACATTTAATAAATATGATATCATGCCATCATCATCATCAACAGCCTTAAACAGTCCATTGCTGGACAAGAAAACATTGGCTTTCTATATTATAAGTTAATTTAAAACAAATAATACATTGTTCACCGAGGGAGGAAAGGAACCGATTACTAGCGAGGGAGCAGTTTGGGGCCCGAAGGCGCAGCCTAGGGCCACAATACTCCCGAGGTAGGAATGGGACTTTCACCCGAGTGCTACACAGTGCTTTATACTACACCTGTGAGGAACATTTAAAGTATTTATAAAATAAAATCAAAACGTAAGACACCATGTAAGACACAATTTAGCCACAGTATAAAGAAACATACAGTAGGACGACGCCTTTGATCTCGTGGTAAATGCCGGCAACGTCTAGACATTGTCGCAACTGCTAGGGTTGTCTCAAGTAAACAATATTTATTAATAAATTTATTTATTTTAGATCAACATCGTCATCAACATTATGATTATTATTATAAGCAATAATTAACAATGATCAAAAATATAGTTTTTTTTAACAGTTTCATTTAGCTGCCTTGTTTGGGTCAAATCAAGTAATTGAAATATATTTGGTTGGAAGGAAAGGCCTGTTGCCGGATTGGTCTGAAATTTGGTATTCTAGTTTCAAACATATGTAATTTAATTTAAAGAAATATCCGGATTTGGATATCTTGAATTTGAAAAAGTTGTTATTTTCATAATCGTCAACCCAAAAAACCTCAAAATTGACACTCATAACTATATTTTTTTAAATAATGTCCTCCATGTTGGATCTAGTACACTTGCACGTAGCTATGAAAAAAAAATCCGCGAAAGACACTTGATCTCATTTTTATTTTCAGGCACCTCGCAAATCTTAAAAATTACACCCTTGTCGAAAAATTTGCAAATTTTCGTCGGCGCCATCTTGGATTTTCATTTCAACCCCATAATCGTATTTAGTGACTTCGTAAACCATGGACATGATACCCATGTCGAAAAATTTGCAAATTTTAGTGGGCGCCATCTTGGATTTTCATTTCAACCCCATAATCGTTTTTAGTGACTTCGTAAACCATGGACATGATACTCATGTCGAAAAATTTGCAAATTTTAGTAGGCGCCATCTTGGATTTTCATTTCAACCCCATAATCGTTTTCAGTGATTTCGTAAACCATGGACATGATACCCATGTCAAAAAATTTGCAAATTTTCGCCATCTTGGATTTTCATTTCAAATGACGACTTGCAATCTTCCACAACACACGTCGTATGCACCATTTGAATTATTTTCCAAAATAATAATATTTTAAAGTGACACACGACAGCCCTGAAAGTTGTTTCCCGAGCTGCTAACACTGTAAATGTATGCAGCTCGGGGCAGCCGTTCCCCCGTCTCACCCCTCACGCCCCGCACGATTGCCCTGTCTAGACGTCTTCGTGGGACGACTGTATGTGATTTAGCTTAGAATTTGACATAATATTTATAAATATTTCGCGCTTCTTTTGTTTTTTTTATTCTTCACAAAAGGATGTCAGTGGCACGGAGATTCCATATTTAAATTATATGAAAACTCTTTGGGCAGGCGCGCGCCATAGATAAGATAACACATGAGAAATGAAAATTCATACAACTTTCTCTCCCGCTAAAACACGTTAGAAATGGATTTTCATACATTTTTTCCTCCCGCTTATTTAGGTCAAGGAAAAGACTAACTTTCTCTTTTCATTTTCAGGGAATATTGACTACTGTTCCGATCAGGTGTAGTATAATAGTACATTGTTCACCGAGGGAGGAAAGGGACCGATTACTAGCGAGGGAGCAGTTTGTGGCCCGAAGGCGCAGCCTAGGGCCACAATACTCCCGAGGCAGGAATGGGACTTTCACCCGAGTGCTACACAGTGCTTTATACTACACCTGTGAGGAACATTTAAAGTATTTATAAAATAAAATCAAAACGTAAGACACCATGTAAGACACAATTTAGCTTAGAATTTTACCAATATTTCGCGCTTCTTTTGTTTTTATATAATCTTCACAAAAAGATGTCAGTGGCAAGGAGATTCCATATTTAAATTATATGAAAACTCCTTGGACAGGCGCGCGCCATAGATAAGATAACACATGAGAAATGAAAATGAAATGGATTTTCATACATTTTTCCTCCCGCTTATTCAGGTCAAGGAAAAGACTAACGTTCTCTTTTCATTTTCAGGGAATATTGGCTACTGTTCCGATCAGGTATAGTATAAAACATATTTTTTGTTCTATGGCGTGACTGAATCACGATAAAATCGTTTAAAAGTTAATGTTTTCCAAGGTATTAGAGTTACGCTGATTTAAGCACGAGCTTCGAACGAGGTGACTCGACCTGTCCGGTACTACCCTATCACAGGAGAATAACTGAAACCGGAGGCTTTATGATGCAGAAGTATCTCAAATAGGTCACCATAGGGTGGGTCACTATGTTGCATTCCCTAAATTTGCAATGAATATGATGACAACTACTCTATGTTCATGCTTTATATTATCAGGCAGAGTAGATTCACTTTTGTAGGCTCACATATAAAGAAATAAAGTATCAAAACTTTATCCGGAAACAAAATACTCATTTTAATATGTTTTCTATTTCCCGACGTTTCGATCAATTCACACCGCTGGTAGTCACAGGTAGAAGTTTAAGTTAAGAATGCTATTACTATTTTCTAATAGTAATGTTTACGGGTTTTACTGGCATATATTTTCCAGTCCCCAACCCACACTCGAAAAGCGTGGGAACTCTTGACGAGAACCCGAGCCCAGCTGTCTGACATTATGGGTAGTTGATTTGATTATTATATTTATGTATATATTTATTCGGAACATGAAAATTGATATTATATGTTTTCGATAATACTAATATGAGCAGTTAAAATTCTAGTGTATAACGGAATCTATACACGTAAAATATTACATTTTATTTCCTATATTCATTTTCTGTAAAAGCGTACGTACACATAACTGCAGAGCACTCTGTACTCCAGAAATACGTTTCATTGTTATTATTGTGCATGAAAATGGCAACAAAAGGTTCTCCCTTTTTTTAAGAAACTTGTTTACCGGTTGAAATTCAACCTCTGAAACTTCCATTCTTAATTAAAGCTGAACTGATATACTTAATCTTTTAATAAGTATGGCTTTGTTATGTCTGGAAAGTTGGCTGGTTGTGTTTTGCTAAATAAGATTGTCTTAATGGATTTCAAAGTGATAATCTTGTAGCTCTACCATTGTATGAAAGAATCTTATATCAAAATTTGTTTTATAAAAAAGTGATGGATGATTTTCCCCTTAATCATCGGCTGTCCTCAACTGCTGACGCTCCTTTATTATGAAAGAAATCGATATTTTACACGCTTGCCAAAGACGTCAAAGGAATCAAGTAAGCCTTTGAAAACAAAATAACAATAATATAGCTAAGTATTTAATCGCGAATATCACAGAATTAAATATTTTATGATATGCAGATATATGTCCTGATATATGTCCTGTTCTTGACCTATATCTAACAGTGGACTGCAATAAGCTGATGTTGATGAGATCTAAGTAAACTGAACTGAATTAGGCTTGATATTATTAATTTCAAAGTACTAAACATGTTCTAATATAAAACATATAAAGAGCAATGCAGTCAATAACAATTGCTTAACGACTGTCAATTCCAAGGCTGTATTTTATGTTAAATGTTTGTAATTGGAACAAGGAAAACGTATAAAACACAAACAGCACTGATAAAGAGAATTTCTGCGTTAAGAGTTGAACTTAACGTAACAACCCTAATAAGAATTACTCCCGCAATTCTATTAATAAATTAACTTTCGACTTGATTGAGCCTTATGAGAGTACAGTATCTTGGTTTACTTTCTAAAATATAGAACCTTTTGATGCAATAAAAGAAGGATAATCATAACCGTATCTATAATTTCCATTAGAGGACAGTACAGAATACTGTAACATGTAATTGGGAAAAAGAGGACATTCGAGTACAAGGAGAATATATCGACCGTTAATTTTTAAGGGTCCGTAGTTCTTGACACGGACCCATCCGTCCTCGAATTACAGCCGGCTACAGCAAACTTTGCAAGAATTCGTGTCGTAATAACGTCGACAAAGTGCTACAATAAAATTACGGAACCCTATTCTATGCGTGGCCTGACACGCACTTGGCCAATTTTTTCACTTGAACTCTTTCTTAAGGACTTCATACTCACACGAAGTACCAATTAATCTTATGACACTAATTACACTAAATTTGGAACAAGTTCAATCAAGTTTGCAGCATATTGCTTATCAAAAAACAAATCCTGAATATTAGACCCAACTTCTTTTCAAAGAAAAAAAAATTCAAAACAGTTGTCAGGTGTCACATACACCACTACATACCCACCGTCATTTCAAAAAATTGTCAATGAAGAAAAGAGTGTAGAGTGACCACTTCAAATGATATCATTTTTTTTAAGCTTATAGTCGTCTAATTGTTATGGTAACAAAGAGTTGAGTCACGATAGTCAATTTTCAGTTCTAATACTTATCATAAATGTAATAAACGTTGAAACATTTTAAGAATACGTCTAGTACAAAAAAAAGATACCAAAGAAAAAAATTCAATCAAGAATCAAAGTTTTACGGTGAATTGCTAAGTCAGCTTTCCTCAAAACCTAGAATGCTGAGCGAATCGTATTGTGGATTAGATAGGTATTAAAGGACTAAGAACGAACAATACCTCCACAAATAAAAGTGTAGGTATTTTCATTCTCTGTCGTCATCACAGAAGGTTGTTTTTTCTGGCAAGGATTATATGAAGAAAAAAAATTAAAAAAAAAAACAACTGTTAAACTTAGAAAAGATTCTGACCGACAATAACGTAATTATTTTTACAGTCTTTTTAAATAACAGTTTTCTTTTTATTCTCCCACTGCTCTAAATAATAATCAGAAACATATGTTTATTATATCACAGTCATCGAATTAAGGGTCACGAAAAAAGTATATTTCTTAGATTTTTATGACACTTTAAGCAATATTTAAAATAATTCTTCAACTATTATTTTCTGCATATCTTCACAACGGAAATTTTGGATTACTTTAGTGTTACGGAATTGGCTGGTAATTTTACAGAAGGTAGGATTCGCAATTTTTTACATTCTATTGTTAAAACTACAATCTCTTAAGAACGAGGGATTTTTTAAAATCCATAAAAGACATTCTCTTTTTAAAATTACGTCTATTTTAATCAGAAAATCCTACCATAAACCACTTAAAGATTCTGCGCACTCATGCTAAGCATATAATGTCGCGACGTTCACTTATAAGCAGATTAAGGGAACAGAAAATACGTAAGCAATCTTGATTTGTTTAGCTTTTCGAAGATATTATAGTCATCTATATTTTATATTAAACCTAAAAATCAAAGAAAGCGATACTCTTCGACTTTGAGTATCGCAAAAGATATACGCAACCGCACATAATCACCAAATTATCTATGATAACTACAAAATAAAGTTGAATATATTTCTACGAGTATATGTTTTGAATATCGTTAACGTAATTATTATACTACCTGTACTGTATAGTATAAATTTAGTCACACTCTTGTGCGCTAAATATGCTAAATATAATACTTCTATTACTTTAGTGCAAAATGATTTGCTTTCTGTTAATAAACTTGATTATATGAATACTCGATATTTCTTAGTTATAAAAAGGAGGAGTTAAAGGATTCCGATAAAATTAATTTATCAAGCGTGCCCTTAGTAATTATCGACACAACGCCAAAATTGATAACGTAGCAAATAATTACAAAAGTTATTAAATTACAAAATGAATTTCACACGTCTCTGAAGCAAGAATATGTTATACATTTTGAAGACCTCGTTGTTCTTCATGATCGATACAACTATTATGTTGACATAATACGCACACTGTGGTAGGCAAATAACTTCCAATTTCATTTAGCACAAAAGCAATTTATAAACTTTTCTTTAGATTTGATTTATATTAATATAAACACAAGATGTTTTTATTCATCTTAAAATTTATCAGGAAAATCTAACTTATCTGAGTCGAAAAACTAGGCTTTAATCTGTAGTTTATCTGCAATTTATTTTGTAAATCTTACCTGGTGTCCATGGTGAAAAGCGGCAAGACTGCTAAGTTGAGAATGATGATGGCTATTGATATGATCGTTTCCTTTGTTCTTGGTATAATAAAACCTTCTTAGTTCACTGTGCTAATACACACAATACATAAGGAGTGCACAGCTCGACGCTGCTTTACAGCTTGTTTGCAGAACGATTAGCACACTTATCCCCACTGCTGAAGTTGACATTGCGCACTTCTGATTTTTTAACCTTCACGTAAAAATTACTTTTGACAACTATACTTAATAATTTCCTATCGCAACACATTAACTGCCATATTTGTTTTCACATACACAATTGTATCATCTTTATTTTCAGGTTCACAACAGCTCAGATTTATTTCAGCGACAAAATAATTTATCAACACTATAGATAGTTACAACTATGAGATGAGTTATAGTTTATAACAAATTACTTAATATTAGAAGGAAAATATTAAAGTTCATACCATAAGATATTAATTATGGTTTGGTTGTATCTCTTTTTAAACTTATCTAAAATCAATAAAGCTATTGTATTATTACAATAACTTTTACATTACGGTTACAGCAGATATGCGCGCGAGCGAAAGTTTCAGGAGCACGCCGCGGAAGCGGCAGACCGCGTCGCGTTGTCAGAACTGAATGGAGCACAGTACTGAAGGCGTCCGGCCCGACGCATTTTACAGCGTACGAATGTTCTAACCCCTGAGCGGCAAGCCTCGTGAAAATGTTATTTGTTAACTTGGCCATGTTGACTTATAAATTAGCTCGTGTACATGAAGATAGCATCAACAGTGATAAAAAGCATCAGGTTGTTTTTCTAGTTAATGCAACTTGCAACATGTGAGACATATTTATTTTATAGAGAGAGATAAGCAGCTGAGCTACCGGATAAAGTTAATATTTGTAACATGAGCATTAACTAAACAGCTCTATTTATTCAAGACTTGCCGTTTTATGATTTAATTGTAAAAAAAAAATTTCGACACTTCTTAGACCGAGAAATCTTTGTCAAAGATTTGTTGAATTTGAAATCGAAATGCAAAAAATACCAACAAAACAGATCTCGGGTAATATAATCATATCAAAGGGAGATATTTATAGGGAACAATATATAATGGAACAATCAATCGACGATTAACGACAAACAGTTTTAAGCTTTTGCATAATAGCAACGCTTTAAATTTTTAATGCAAGCTTTTAAAATCGTGAAATTGGCTGATGGTTGCTATTTCCTGATTGTTATTGACTATAATAGTTAAACCAACCAATAAATTATATAAAATAGTGTGAGATACAATAGACGAAGTGATGAAATGAAATAGTAATTTTTAGGGTTCCGTAGATTCGTCATGTCTGTCTGTCTGTCCGTCCGTATGTCACAGCCACTTTTTTCCGAAACAGAGATATACTGTTGAAACTTGGTCAGTACATGTATTCTGTGAACCACATTATTATTTGAACACTAAAATAGAAAAAAAGCAATAAATTTTGGGGGTCCCCATACTTAGAACTGAAATTCAAAAATTTTTTTTTTCATCTAAACCATACGTGGGTATCTATGGATAGGTCTTTAAAAATGATATTGAGGTTTCTAATATCATTTTTTCTAAACTAAATAATTTGCGCGAGAGACACTAAAATGTGTCCCCCCCCCCTGTAACTTCTAAAATTAGTGAATGAAGAATCTAAAAAAATTGGTTTGAATGAGATTTAGTAAGTAGTTTTTTTTAAATACGATTTAAATCATTAACCACAATTTACATTTCGTTCAATCAAAACACTATTATTAAAACATCGGTGAAAGATACAACGAACTACAAAAACTTTTATATGTTACTTGCTGCTACGTAACCTTTCATGGGCGAGTCCGACTCGCACTTGGCCGCTTTTTTAGACACATTTCCCGCACCACGAGTACACATACATCCTGTGTCGTGGGAGTTTTCATAAACATTTAGATTCAATACATCAATTTCTGAATAACAAAAAGTGTTATTCCTGTGTAGACATTGAACTCACAAAACTCGGCGTAGCGGCATGGCGATAGGAAGCGGTGAGGTGAACTAAACGTTCGTGATTAAAGACAACCACTACGTCACCCTTACAATATTGTATTCCACATTTATTCTCATATGTAACTTCATCTGCCGAAGAAAAGTTGCCATGCTTAGTAATTAGTACTGATCCTGCAATCTGTCTATTATAAATATACTAGCTTTCCGCCCGCGGCTTCGCCCGCGTGGAATTCGTATATATCGCGCGACACGGTAAGGGTAGATTAAACAATCTTACATGATTTTATGTTTGATAATAAGGAACTTAGACACAAACTTTCGTCCCCTATTTCAAACCCTACTTTCAACCTTTATTTTCACGTTAAAAAGTATCCTATGTCCTTTCCCAAGTTTCGCATTTATAATATTAAGTATGGATCTTGTGTCACATTGTTGTTTACGATGAACTCTAAAACTATCTAACCGATTAACATATTTTTTTAAATGTATGTTTTGCTGTCTTGCCTAAGAAAGAGTAGTTTTTAGGGTTCCGTAGCCAAACTGTCTGTCTGTCCGGTTGTATGTAAAAGAAATACAAATTAATGTTGGAACGAATACAAAATAAATTTCTAAGATTTTTGTACTGCAAGCTGTATGGCGTGTATCCAGGATACCCACTGTTGTATCCTACACTGTTTGTTTTGGGCATGGTGGGATACTTCAAGTTGGAGGTAAGGAGGGAAGTGGCTCTAGCTACGTATATATTTAAAGTACTTCGTGGTCACGTACATAACCCAGCCGTCCTGCAGGAGATCAGACTGTGCGCGCCAAGCGAGTACACCTCGCGACGGCGGCGCCCGTGCCTGCTGGAGGTGGCGCGTGCGCGCACCAACTTGATGCAGCGCGCTCCCCTATCGCGCGCGCTTCATACGCTCAATAAGGTGGCGGAACAAGTTGATATGTTTTCGTGTTCCATGAGTGAGTTCACAAGGGTCACATATTGCGTTGTTAGTAGTCTTGCAGAAAAATATTGTTAAACTAGTTTATTTTTTAATTCTTATTATGACATATTAGTTGTGTTGTGTTTCATTGTGTGTATTTATTGATTTTTAGTTATTTTTTCTTTGTTTTTTTCTGTTTGTTGATTTATTATATGGCGATGTATTTCTGGGTACCGTATTATACCCGTGTTGTATTATATTTATTTGATGTTATTATATATTTGTGCTGTATATAAATATGCTGTTTATGTAGATGTAGTTTAGTTGTATATCATGTGTATGTCATAGTATTGTTATTTTAGTCCCACACTATTGAATTGGGTATCTGTGAGAATAGTGTGTGGTATGGATGTAATAAATAAATAAATAAATAAAAAATGTCACAGCCACTTTTTTCCAAAACTATAAGAACTATACTGTTTTAAACTTGGTAATCATTAACTAATTATTACCTACAATACTTGATAGTACTACCAATAATACTTGAATACATATGCTCTCTTATTTCAACTTAACACAAAATTTTATTTTATAAATACAAGCCACAAATAGACCAGTAGTTCTTGTTTTATCTCCTACGCACTATTTTTCTTATAAATACTCTAACAATAGAATACCTTTTTGGAAATCTATTTCCAGTACTTTGCTGTTTACGAATTCGACAAGTGATGAACGTTAAATTTTTATGTCTGTAGTGGCATGCCAGCTTTGTCTTTAACGCAATAATTCACGCACATTAATGAGGACTTTATAAATCAGCTTTCCCGGTAAAGTGATAGTTATCCCTAAAAAGTGATCTGTTTTCTGCTTCATACTATTATTTTTTTCATGCTGAAATTTATCCGGATTAGTTTAGGCATTCTTGTCTGATCAATATAATATACTTTAATGTTTATGATCCTACCAAAATTTACATCAAGTTAGATTCCAATTTATGAAATTCTAAGGACGAGATTAACAAATTTAGTTTAAATGTATGAGACTGGAATATCCGACTGGGGTCGTGCTGACCTTGCAAAAAAACCAAACTAAAAATTCGTGTTGTTGTGTTTCGTTATCGAGTACGAGACCGGAGGCGCAATGATGTAGAAGCATCTCACTGAACCGCCATGGTGTGGCTCACCATGCTGGATTGTATGCACACATGTATGATTAGATTAAACATGGCCGATTCTCAGACTTACTGAATTTGCGTAAAAAAAATCATAAGAATCGGTCAAGTTTCGGAGGAGTATGGGAATGAACATTGTGACACGAGAAATTTATTTATAAGATGTTGTAGCCGAACTAACTAAAACTATCTTGAAACGACATGTATCTTACTGCTAAATGGTATATATACATTTAAGAACTTATATTTCAATTTGTGTTTTACGTAATATCATAATATTAGCATTACTATGAACTTTTCAAATAGATAAAAGTGGAGCTGTCATGGTTTTTCCATATTCAGTCGAGTGTGACCGGTCCAGGAGGGAGTTTATTGTGTTGTGTCCCAAAATGTGAAATTTTGGAAAAAAAACATCGGGAACGTTAGTAGGCCTCATGTTTTCGATTGAGGGTAGACGTGAGTTGGCGAGCGAAGAGAATAATGGCAATGCTTCTTGTACAATCACTTTATTGTTGCTCTCGTTCACGAAATACAGTTGAATATTGAGTAGCAGCCCATGGTTAATTTAAATAAGACACTCCACCGAACACGTGGTGCTCACACGAGACGATCCGCGACAACTCTGCTCGTCAACGACCGCGTTCCATTTTTTATAGGAACTCACGAACGAATGAACGAACAATTATCATCTAGGGATGGGATAAAATCATTGTCACCTGTGATCCTTGTCTATGACTTATGACATGAAAGTAATAGACTATAATTAACCATTCAATCGCGGAATTAGATATAATTTTAAGGCGGCAATGATTTCCAACCCCACGGTCACCGGTCGTAAGCGCTCGGTGTTGCGTCAGTGTCAGAACTTAAAGCAGGCACCACACTTCGCTATGCGCTATTCGCTATGCGGGTTATTCGTGCGCATACGGTGAAGTGTAGAGAGTATATTCGTTTCGTTCATCATAAAAATGACAATGACACATCTCTACAACACACTTAATTGCCTTATTTGATGCTTATTTGGCATACCAGTTCGAAATGTGGATGGCATGTTTGTTGTTTGTGCACATAACTAATATTTGGGCGAATACGGCGTAGACACATAACGAATAGCGTATAACGAAGTGTGGTGCCTGCATCAGACACATAACAGTGTTGTCAGCTAAAGTAATCGATACGCCGTCATGCTTGTTTTTTTTTTAATGTAGGTAATATTATTGGTGCGTTTATGTGTAGATGTTTGTTCTGATTATATATCAAGGCTAATCTAGATTCGGATATAATCACAGCTGCGGGTAGCCGATGGTTAAAGCATCTAGCTGCAGACTCAAACTTCATAAAAAATTACTTTAGTAACGTTTCATAAAAATAAAGGTACTGGAAATGCACCAACAAATACTTTATTTCGTTTAAATTTTCTTGATCTGGTGATTTTCGTGTTTTCTATGATATTTTATCATTTATAAGGTTGTCAAAGTACTTATTTGATCAACTGCTCAACATAGGTCATTTCTTAATATATAACAATGTGGAATAAATAAATACTTTATTAAAAAGTTTTTGCTGTTTTCAAAACTAAATTATACTTTTATTAAGGATCCATTTCACATCTGCTAATAAGAATTGCACTAAAATTTTAATTAGAGCATAAGAAGATACTAGCAAAAATATTTTGTTTTTAATATACATATGTACTTATGTAGATATTTGACATGCCAGTTTCGTTCATATTACATTTTAAAGTAGCTCTTGTAAATTGATAAACACAAAATTTTCTGCTCGCGTATGCTGCTGAAAAGTGTAAAACAAATCCATTTTTTAAATTTTTGAAATTGGTAAGAATAAGTGGGCAAGTAAATGGGCACGTAAATAGGCAAGTAAATGGGCAATTATGGGCAAGTAAATAGGCAAGTAAATGGGCAAGCAAATGGGCAAGTAAATTGGCAAGTAAATGGGCAAGTAAATGGGCAAGTAAATGGACAAGTAAAGGAGCAAGTAAATAGGCAAGTAAATGGGCAAGGAAATGGGCAAGGAAATGGGCAAGGTAATGGGCAAGTAAATGAGCAAGTAAATGGGCAAGTAAATGGGCAAGTAAAATGGCAAGTAAATGGACAAGTAAAGGAGCAAGTAAATAGGCAAGTAAATGGGCAAGGAAATGGGCAAGGAAATGGGCAAGTACATGGGCAAGTTAATGAGCAAGTAAATGGACAAGTAAATGGGCAATTATGGGCAAGTAAATAGGCAAATAAATGGGCAAGGAAATGAGCAAGATAATGGGAAAGTAAATGGGCAAGTTTGGGCAATTAAATGGGCAAGTAAATAGTAAGAAATAAATAAGTAAATAATAATAAGATCATTAAACTTAAAGAATATTCGCATTTTATAAAATTGAAGAATGCATATTCCAGAAATAGAATATTCGTTTAACGCATGTATAATACAATATACATTTCTTAATTTTAGACGCTCGTAGCCCAATTGTCCTAGCTAATTAAAAAATAATTATGGAGAGTAAGCAACGACGGCGTGGTCCGTTAGTGTGATGATATCATGAGCGTATCTGTGACTCGGAGGTCACGTCAAATTTTTAATTCATCCCGTTTGTTATCATGGAATAATAGTTGAAGCTTAGTTGAAAACCTTCGGGCGGCATAAACATCCAACAGCAAGATTGTGCAGTCACAATGTTGTCTTACCAGTCCCCAACCCGCACTCGACCATCGAAGGATGTAAGGCATTAACTATCCCCTCAGAGGAGACCCGAGAACAGCATTGAGGTATTACTAGTATAATAATATACATAACGCAATATATTTTAATAAATCTAGAAGGAGTAGTGATGACACCCTTAAACGGAACTGCGAACACCTTAGCAAAGCACACACTGTATTTAATAATAATATTATACGTAAGTAGGTTATTGAAATGTTATGTTAGTAGGTCAAAGTAAATTATATTATAAGAATATTAATACTATTCATTGATTTTTCTTGTTATTGATGATGATTGACATTATATTAAAATAGGATATAGGTATACTCGTGTATATATATATATATATATATATATAATTTGAAATTAACTCTATCTGTCTGTCTCTTTATATTGTATGAAGATACTTTGATTCCTGAGGAAGAACATAAGCTACTCATTGCCGCGATATGCATAAACGCTAACAGAGGAATTTAATAAAACCTTATTTACTTGAAGGAATGCGTAACAATTGCATACATTGCATACAAAAATGCATAACATTTTCTAATACAGATTATGATCAATCTATACTAGATACTACAGAGAGCGGACGCAATCAATTCAGCTAACTGGTTAATTGACCAGTAATAAAATATTGGACGGTGTCATACATAACGTAATCAATAATGCACATTAAAAATAATTTTAGTGTACATATCATTTAAAATAACCTCACATTTCTTTGATAAAGTTCTAAAATTGCGTTCTAGGTATTAAAGATTTAAGTGCTACTATAAAAAGTTTAAAAAACTGGAAACCAACAGCGTAAAACCTTTTAATAAAATTTAGAAAGCCTATCAAACGGGCCTTTTCAATGAATCAATTAATAACTTGTTCATTTAAAGTAAGTTCTGTAGTTTATTCGTTATGAAAGTACATAAGTGTATGTACTCGTATATAGATACATACACTACAAAAACTATTACTTTAACTTTTGGCTTCATCGACGGACGGTAAAAATTAAATAAGTAAGTACACCAAGCCACGAAATACACCTCTTCTTACTTAAACGAATTCTTCAATAATCACAAAAAATGTTTCTTAAAAAGATTTAATTCGTTCAAATGAAATGGTGAATGAACATTTTGTTATATAGATGATCATTTAAAAACATTGCACTGATTTTTAATATTGAACCTTGCAATAACATTATAATATATTTTATAAAAGTTTTATTAAAAATCCTCATTTAACCGTGTGCGACTTTTAACGATTTGAAATGCCATCTTTTTGGCATTCATGGTCACAGCGGGGCTCAAAGCTTCGCGAAAACCATAAACATAAAACTCATGAAAATGCCATTTTACATTAAAATAATATTTTTATTAAAATGGTTCTAATCTCATATACTGTATAATATTACCATATAATATGCTAAAGCTGTGAAACCCATTCAAAATGATGATATTTTTTGTTTCAGACAAGAAATGAATTCGACATTATGTAGTTATTCATCAAAAGAATGTTACCCTACAACATTTACGATACAGAGTTTTAATATTTTCAAATAAGGCATTGTAAAAACTACTCCAAACTGTATTTTAAAGATGACATTACATTAGAAAATAAATAAATAGAAAATTGAATAAAAATTAAATATTCATGGCATTATTACAATCTGATGAGGATTGATTAGAGTTAAGTTGATCGTATATTTCTTATACACCGTAAATTTGAACCAAAAAAAAATGTGTAGCAGCCCCGATGCAAGACTGGAGTTTATGTCACGTGGTGCCTCAAGCTCTCCAAACGGCTTTTTGGCATACATTGATGTACATTACGCACTTATATTATGTTGAATAAAACGAATAAGCGCCATGATAGTCTCGGCACTTTGGTCATTTTGGTTCAGAGAAAAATTTCCATAATAATAAGTGTTCCATCGTTGTTTGTTTTAAGAGTTTATTAGATGACACAACTAAGGACAAAAGGCGTTACCCCTTACTTTTAAAACGTAAAATTATTATTACTACGTAAAATTTTGCAAGACACGGTTTAAATATTAAAAGCCTTTTGTTTAAATTGACTCCTTAAACTATATCGAAATATACAAAACATTTACTTGGCTTCAATTTCAGTAAATACTTTTTTTTCTGTTCGAAACAAGTTGTAGTAATTTACTACAACACCATAAATTTCACCAAAAAGTGTATTGTTGGATATATTCAAGTGAACAAGTTACAGGTTAAAATAGTAAAAAATCAAAACTACTATGAAAAATACGACTTACTTATTTTTAGGACATTTAAAACAACGATTTCAGATATTAAGAAAGTATTTTGTAACTGCATTTCAATATTTAGTTAATTGCCATTCAGACACAGCGCTAAAATAACGCTGATTTCAAGGATAGTATTAGCTATAATCGGTGAAGTTATATAAAGATCATGAGTGCTGTTAATAATTTAAGTAAAAATGATTTACAGTTTTTGTACCTGCTTGTAGTCCTGGTCCTATTATAATATATAATTGGGTACCCATTGCAGTTTTTACAGCCTGTAACTGATACGGATACTGATTTATTTGAAAGGAATTCTGTTATTGTTTAGATAACCATGTAACAAAAGTGGGAACTATTCCCGACAAGTAGATTTTAAAACATTTTTTGTCATCAATTCGCACAAAAAATTCTGAAACCATTTTCAAAGGTGACCTACAAACGTACAGATACAACGAAACACACTTCATCAATGTACTACTTCCAAGTATACTTCTGCCCCTCATATGTGCACATATATAAAAAATAATTAAAGAAACAAAAAATCCAACTGCTTAAAAGTAATGAACTGAAAAGATAAAAACCAGGAAGTATTTTTCTCTTTACAAGTGAATATTTTTTTTCTATTTGCGGGCTCTATTTTTTAAAATGTATATATACTATATTACTTCCACAATTCTAAAGATTTTACCGACACCTCATATGTCAAAATCCGTTCAGCCGTTTGAGTTGTAGGACGTGCCAAAGAAATGGGCTTACATACAAACATACATACATAAATACAGACATAGATACAAACACGTAGACATAAGTAAATATGCTCGAAAAACATTACCTTCCTTATGACGCAGTCGGTTAATTTTATTAAAACACAGTTTACGATGTTTGTGAATCCATTAAAACTTCAAACTTTCAGTAAAAAATATTATTTTCTCCTAAAAGGCAAGAGATAAAACAGATTACTACACTTGCATAGGTTTATTCTCTTATGTATACACTTATGTTCATAATTACGAGCTATTGGCATATCATTCATTAAAATCAGATCAGTAATTTAGGGGCTCTGGTGTACGTAGACTGTCAAGACTATTACCCTTTTTTTTTTTTTTTTTTTTCCGTGCGGAAATCCCCACGGATGCCACCAGTTGGTGACTATGTCGGACTCGAACCGACTAAAACCGCACGCCGTCTCGGGTACTATGAGTCGAGGAACCAGGTATACCCTCGAAAGGAAGTCCCTGGAACCCCGACGCACCTCGGGCCATCTGTGGCTTGCAGGCGGCCCCCTACCGTGTGAGAACTCCGATGCTCCCCTTCCACCAAATACGAAGCGTGCGCGTGTTGTAGCGCTCGCGTTGCCACCCCGGCCTGCTTCTGCTAGGGTGACAGATGCCCTCACCTGTCACCCCCAGGCCTGCGCTTATGGAGGACGGAGATCTTGCGATCTCCGGCGCCTGAGTCGCCTGCGGTACCTGGCCCGCTCCCGGGCCTGGCGGGCCGGAAGAGTTCTAAACCTCTCCCGGTCCCGCTCCGCCATCTCCTTCGCAAGCATAACTTGCTCGCAGAAAGAGACGGCGGAGTTCCACGCTCTCTCGCTCCGTAACATGGCCGCAACCATGTTACTGAGCGAGAGGATCCCCACTCCGATGGCGGCCACGAGATCACGCCTCGGCTCCCCCCACGCCGGACATTCTGCCAACGTGTGGAGCGCCGTGTCCGCAGTCTGGCCATCGCAGTGGTGGCACCCAGGCGTTGGCTCCTTACGAATCAGACACAAGTGATCACCGAAACATCCTTTTCCAGTGATCACCTGCGTCAGCCGATATGAGAGGCTCCCGTGACGCCTCTCGAGCCAATCTTCCATAACGGGTCTTACCGCCGCAATGACGGCGTGCCCAGCGCTCAGTTGCCCAAGTCGTTCCCTCCACTCCTCCACAAGGGCCTGGCGGAGCTGGGATTTCTGCGCTTCGATTTCTCGAATCTCAGGACTCTGTCCCAGCTCCCGCGCCTCCTTGCGCCACTGGTAAAGTGCTGCAAGGGCTCTCGCCTCCAGGTCCCATGGTGGAGTTCCGGCCAAGAGACTCGCCGCTTCAAAGGAGACCGTGCGGTACCCCCTTATGATCCTGACGGCCAGTACTCGCTGCGGTCGTCGCAATAGCGCGACATTACTGGCCTTCAGGACCTCCGCCCATACTGGGGCCCCATAAAGGGCCATGGACCGCACAACTCCCGCGTAGAGTCTCCTGCAGGAGTCATCGGGCCCCCTCATGTTGGGCAACAACCGTGCTAATGCTCGCGCTGCGCCCACCAACTTTGGGACCAGACTTCGGAAGTGAAATCCGAAGTCCCATCGGCCATCGAGTACGAGCCCTAAATATCGCATAGAGGGCTCGATGCCGATGCGAATGCCTCCCACTATGAGGCGGAGTCCATCAGGTGGCTTATTCCGAGGCCCGTGGAAGAATAAGGCCTCGGATTTGTGCAATGCCACCTCAAGACCCAGCCGCCGGATTCGCTCAACGACTTGGGCAACCCCGGCCGTGGCCCTCAGGGTTGCCTCGCGGTGCGTTCTACCACACGCCGTTACAAGCGTGTCATCCGCATAACAGGTGACGGTGACACCGTCTAAGAATTCACCGCGAAGCACCCAGTCGTAACCAATGTTCCACAGGAGTGGCCCTAAGACTGACCCCTGCGGAACACCGCACGACATTTCACGCCGACCGAGACCGGTCCTACTTGGGTAGATGACGGCTCTCTCCGAGAGATACGCCCCAACTATGCGGCGGAGGTAGAGAGGCACTCGGTGATATTTCAGTGCCTCCCTGATGCAACCCCAGGGTAAAGTGTTGAACGCGTTGGCGATGTCCAAAGACACCGCCAACACCACTTCTCCCCGGGAAACTGCTTCCTCCGCCAGGGCCTTCACGCGCATGATCGCATCCACGGTGGAGGGCCCCTGGCGGAAGCCATATTGGTTCTCCGCCAGATCCGGACCCACCCTGTAGAGGTGCTTGACGAGGCGATGTGCAATCACTCTTTCAAAGAGTTTGCACACCTCGTCAAGCAACACTATAGGCCGGTAGGCAGATGGTGAATCCGCCGGGCGCCCCTCCTTTCGGATGAGAACCAGTTTCCCCGTCTTCCACAATTTCGTAAAACTGGCCCTGCTCGAAGCATGCGCTGAAAAGCCCTCTCAGTCGGGGCTCGAGAGCCGGCGCCTCGTCATCTAGAGCCAGGACCCACGCTCGTCCTGGAATGCCATCGGGTCCTGGGGCGGTGTTTTTGGCTTTCAACCGTTTCACCGCCAGCGCTAGTTCTGCCCGAGTGACCTCAGGCACGTCGTCGTCATCCACGTTAGGCACAGGCATCATAGGCGGAGCCATTTGTGGCGGACTGTGCTCCACCACTCGCGATGGAAACAGGGAGCCAACCACCCTCTCCAGCAGTTCTGGCTGAAGACACCGGGTCAGCGGTGGAGCCCATGGGCGCATCTTGCCCCTAACCATGCGGTAAGGGCGCCCCCATGGATCCCGCTCCAGTGTCTCCAGCAATTCACGGCGGGCCTCACTCTTGGCCCGCTTTATCGCTGTCTGAAGAGTTCTCTTGGCGTCCCTGTATTCCACTAACAGCTCCGCCTCTCGGGCAACCGCATCTTCGGGGCGGCGACGCCTTCTGCGGAACCTGGACCACTGACGGCGCGCGGTGACGCAGGCTTGCCTCAGCCTTGCGATCTCGGGCGACCACCAGTAGACCCGGCGCCTTGCAGTATTGGGCTGAACCCTAGGCATCGCCGCATCGCAGACGCGGGTCATGGCCTCCTGGAACCATTCTGCCTCGACATCCACATCAACAGGCCTGTATGGCGCAGGAGCCCAGGCCTGTACGATGGCAGCTTCCAGGAGGAGCTCCCGATCTAGGCGCCTGAGTGCCCAACGCGGCTCAGGTGGTACCGGTATAGCGGGCGCGTCCCCTGTGGAGGCGGAGACTTCAAACCGAATGTATCGGTGACCCTTCCTTTTATTTTCCTTATATTATGAGTCTATGATAATAAATAACATTACTTGACTTTCGAAGAACATTTATTTTGCAATCATGGCTTAAGGCAAGTTTTTATTGCTATCATCTTTCTATGGAAAATACCCATTATAAAGTTTGAAATAAAATGGTGCAGTATAGCATAAACGCACAATTGCGCTAAAGTAATACGTGAAACAAAAGCAACGCAGTCATTCATTGAAGCGGGTAGTTCAACTTTAGTACGGAGTGGAAAAACAAAACAATGACAAGAAAATTACTGAACCTTGTTCTTTTCATTATATGGAACATAAAAGGTAAGACGAGATGTTTTTAGGAAATGTTTATTTTTTTACCTTTAAAATTGTTTGTTTTTGTAGTCGACAATATATAATTAAAAAAAAAATATCTTACTTAAGATTCCAACTGGTCGCTTCATTTCGTGGTATTAAACTACTACTTACTTATTTATTCTCAATATGACCAAGCGATTGCATTTTCCATGTTACTACTTCTTTATCTGTCTTCATTAAAAATTATTATACAATTAAAAACAATATTAAGTTAAACATGACGCTACCTTTTCCGTATTTTTTTTTATTTATTTATTTTATGTATTTATTTTGGAAAACCAACAGCTACAAAAAATAAAATAAACAGTTTGATATGCAACATCAAGCCAATTATAGGTCTTCACGGATTGCTACATAATAATATAATGAAAGTTCTGGAACACTAATCATCAACATAGACACTACACCAATACAGTAAATGAGAAACAAAAAGAAACTAAAAATTCAAGAATCAAATGTTAAAATACCATCACTCAAAAAACTTAAGGTTTAGCATACCGCGTAAAACATTGACTTTCGTATTAAACAGATCTATATCGTACTCCTTGCACAACCCATTGAAAGCGCCGCTCGCCCGAACCATGTATGAGTTTCTTCTGTAGTTAGAGGAGACAAAGGGATCCGAAATGGGTAGATTAAATCTAACCGATCTACGGGGGACATTAAATTTCAATTTTTGCAAAAGACCAGGACAATCAATCTCATTATAAATTATTTTTAATAGAAATGAGTAATCTGCTAGTTGGCGTCGATTTACTAGAGGCTGTAAATGAAATCTTTTGCACAGGCTGATGTAATTATTTGCACTGTACGGAATACTTAAACGAAAATAAAGGAACCTCAAAAAAACGTTTTTGAATGTTCTCGATGCGATCAATGTATTTATAATAGCAAAGGTTTCATACTTGCGAGGCATATTCTAGGTGGCTTCTTACAAAGGTACAGTAGATAATTTTAAGTGCTTTGGCCTTCACGAAGCAATTCGCTATTCTCATTACAAATCCCAAAGCCTTCGAAGCTTTTGCTAAAAGCTATTTGTTCGATATGAACATTGAACAGAAGTTTCGAATCATGGTATACGCCAAGATCTCGCACTCCATCACATGTAGGTATTACTTGCCCCTTATGTTCGTATGCTGCCAATATTGGAGAACGCTTTCAACCAAATGAAATGACTGAGCATTTAGCAGGATTAAGTTCCAATTTGTTTACTTGACAGTAGTGATCAAGTCGCGATAGGTCAGATTGAAGTGCTTGTACATCCTTTGCTGATGATACCATCGAATAAATCTTCATATCATCAGCAAAACAAAGCAAACTGCAATTTTGGAAACAGGAGTCGATATCTTTCACGTAAATGGTAAAAAGCAACAGACCGATAAAAGAATCCAGCCAGAAATATAGTTACTGACCACAACAGCCTGCCTACGATTTTCTAAGTAAGAGGAAAACCAACTAAGTAAATCTCCCCTTATGCCATTATTAGATAACTTTATTTTCAGCAGGTTGTGATCTATTTTATCGAACGCCTTGTTATAGTCCGTGTAGATGACATCGACCTGTGCACCATCCTCCATACCCTGAGTCACATTTCCGTTCAAGAGTACCAGGTTTGAAACCGTTGAACGACCCTTCGGAAAACCGTGCTGTAAAGGATTAAAACAATTTTTGAGTGCTGCGTACAACTGATTGTAAACGATCTTTTCAAATATTTTTGCTAGTACACACAACTTGGAAATCGGTCTATAGTTAACAATTTCCGTAGTTGACCCTTTCTTATGCACCGGAGTAACATACGCGGACTTCCAAACCTGAGGAACAGTACAAGTAGTAATTGATTTCCTAAATAACAGCGATATCGGCAAAGCAATAGCTTTAGCACATTTTATAATAAATTTAGGTGACAACTGATCAGGACCGGCCGCCTTTAATGGGTCAAGACCGCTAAGAAGTTTAGTAAGAAACTCCAAATCAATTTCGATTGAGCTGATATCACAAGACGAGTATGATGTATCTGCAGTGCAGGTATTTGTAGCAGCGACAGCAGCTGGGTCAAGAAAAGTAGAGTGGAAATGTGTAGAGAATGCATTGCATATTTCATGAGCAGGTGAAACCGATACGCTCTCATAATTAAAATAGCTCGGCAGTGAGTTAGATTTAGAGCGTTGCTTTACAAAGCTCCAAAAATATTTAGGATTCATTTCAATACACTCCTCAGTCGAAGCTAGGTAATCAGAGTAACATTCGGTCTCAAGCTTCTTTATCCTATCACGTAAGAGCTTGAACGTAGCTTGGTCGGAAAGTCTGCCATATAATTTGAATCTCGTAGGTTATGAAATTTAAGCGCATTACTCACTCCTGAACATATTTTGTGATATATTTACTTTTAGTATAAATGAGTGCCAGATGTATGTAATCATGTTTGTTTAGACTAAGGCACTTTTTAGAGAACCAGTAAATTGTGAGAGAATATGCCAAATAGTGTGGCATGCTTATATATAACGTTACGTAAACAGACATACAACAGAAATATTTCACTTCCTCTGATAATTTATACTTATTTTATGTTACAAAAACTTATCAATCATATTAAGTCACAAGTAACAAACACCTCCTTTTATTTTCTTCTTATACTACCTAATAAAAAGCCAGTAAAACATCTTACTGCAAAAAATAAGTATGATTCTGGTTTAAAAGTGTGAATACAAATTATAGTCCGAGGCGAGATGTCTAGTAGTCGCAACATGAATTTTAAAAATTCACTAGAAAAAATGCAAGGACTATTAAAAAAAAATGATTAAACGCTATCTTACTATTAATCTTAAATCCCATCTAAAATAAAAAAAATCTTTGTTCTGACTAAAATATTTAAGCTGAAATACAAAGTCAGCTTCTGCCTAGAGGTAAGCGCAATACAAATAATGTTTCCTTCTAGGTGTAATACTATTTCTACACACCAATTTACAGAGAAAAATTACCTATATAAATTAAAACCAAGATTGCTCAAAAGTAATGTGTAGGCGCACCATACTAAATACGTTTTTGTAGTATCAGAGAGTGATTACTTATCAAATATTTAGCTATTTTGGACTGTTTATCTCAATTGCTGATAATCAGTCAAGTAATAAACGTCATTAATTTTATATCAAACATTGTTTATTGATTACTGATTATGAGTTAACTATACAAACATTTAAAGATTTAAATTTTATAAAATTTGCTATTCTATATCGGAACACATCCAATAGTTTCATAATCTTCATAATAATTAGAGATCAAAATTAATGAAAAGAAATTGAATACAAGTTGATCTATACACAAAATAAACACACGGGTTATTTTATTTTACATGTACCTCCATTGTATAAGTGTGTGTGTATATTCAATAGTGCTCGCTAATGCTATTGCTAATTAATCGTTATATTCTGTTGACAAAATACTGCCTAACGGATGCCTGGAAGAGATTGCCTTAAGCAATAAGGCCTCCCTTTGTACACTACATATATATGTAATTTAAAGTACCCTATTTACTTAATTAACCCTATGTAACTCTGTAACGAGGTGTGCAAATAAAGAGTTTTCTGTTCTGTTCTGTTCTATTCTATTCTATTCTGTTCTGTTCTGTTCTGTTCTGTTCTGTTCTGTTCTGTTCTGTTCTGTTCTGTTCTGTTCTGTTCTGTTCTGTTCTGTTCTGTTCTGTTCTGTTCTGTTCTGTTCTGTTCTGTTCTGTTCTGTTCTGTTCTGTTCTGTTCTGTTCTGTTCTGTTCTGTTCTGTTCTGTTCTGTTCTGTTCTGTTCTGTTCTGTTCTGTTCTGTTCTGTTCTGTTCTGTTCTGTTCTGTTCTGTTCTGTTCTGTTCTGTTCTGTTCTGTTCTGTTCTGTTCTGTTCTGTTCTGTTCTGTTCTGTTCTGTTCTGTTCTGTTCTGTTCTGTTCTGTTCTGTTCTGTTCTGTTCTGTTCTGTTCTGTTCTGTTCTGTTCTGTTCTGTTCTGTTCTGTTCTGTTCTGTTCTGTTCTGTTCTGTTCTGTTCTGTTCTGTTCTGTTCTGTTCTGTTCTGTTCTGTTCTGTTCTGTTCTGTTCTGTTCTGTTCTGTTCTGTTCTGTTCTGTTCTGTTCTGTTCTGTTCTGTTCTGTTCTGTTCTGTTCTGTTCTGTTCTGTTCTGTTCTGTTCTGTTCTGTTCTGTTCTGTTCTGTTCTGTTCTGTTCTGTTCTGTTCTGTTCTGTTCTGTTCTGTTCTGTTCTGTTCTGTTCTGTTCTGTTCTGTTCTGTTCTGTTCTGTTCTGTTCTGTTCTGTTCTGTTCTGTTCTGTTCTGTTCTGTTCTGTTCTGTTCTGTTCTGTTCTGTTCTGTTCTGTTCTGTTCTGTTCTGTTCTGTTCTGTTCTGTTCTGTTCTGTTCTGTTCTATTCTATTCTATTCTATTCTATTCTATTCTATTCTATTCTATTCTATTCTATTCTATTCTATTCTATTCTATTCTATTCTATTCTATTCTATTCTATTCTATTCTATTCTATTCTATTCTATTCTATTCTATTCTATTCTATTCTATTCTATTCTATTCTATTCTATTCTATTCTATTCTATTCTATTCTATTCTATTCTATTCTATTCTATTCTATTCTATTCTATTCTATTCTATTCTATTCTATTCTATTCTATTCTATTCTATTCTATTCTATTCTATTCTATTCTATTCTATTCTATTCTATTCTATTCTATTCTATTCTATTCTATTCTATTCTATTCTATTCTATTCTATTCTATTCTATTCTATTCTATTCTATTCTATTCTATTCTATTCTATTCTATTCTATTCTATTCTATTCTATTCTATTCTATTCTATTCTATTCTATTCTATTCTATTCTATTCTATTCTATTCTATTCTATTCTATTCTATTCTATTCTATTCTATTCTATTCTATTCTATTCTATTCTATTCTATTCTATTCTATTCTATTCTATTCTATTCTATTCTATTCTATTCTATTCTATTCTATTCTATTCTATTCTATTCTATTCTATTCTATTCTATTCTATTCTATTCTATTCTATTCTATTCTATTCTATTCTATTCTATTCTATTCTATTCTATTCTATTCTATTCTATTCTATTCTATTCTATTCTATTCTATTCTATTCTATTCTATTCTATTCTATTCTATTCTATTCTATTCTATTCTATTCTATTCTATTCTATTCTATTCTATTCTATTCTATTCTATTCTATTCTATTCTATTCTATTCTATTCTATTCTATTCTATTCTATTCTATTCTATTCTATTCTATTCTATTCTATTCTATTCTATTCTATTCTATTCTATTCTATTCTATTCTATTCTATTCTATTCTATTCTATTCTATTCTATTCTATTCTATTCTATTCTATTCTATTCTATTCTATTCTATTCTATTCTATTCTATTCTATTCTATTCTATTCTATTCTATTCTATTCTATTCTATTCTATTCTATTCTATTCTATTCTATTCTATTCTATTCTATTCTATTCTATTCTATTCTATTCTATTCTATTCTATTCTATTCTATTCTATTCTATTCTATTCTATTCTATTCTATTCTATTCTATTCTATTCTATTCTATTCTATTCTATTCTATTCTATTCTATTCTATTCTATTCTATGCTATTCTATGCTATTCTATGCTATTCTATGCTATTCTATGCTTTTCTATGCTGTTCTATGCTGTTCTATGCTGTGCTATGCTGTTCTATGCTGTTCTATGCTGTTCTATGCTGTTCTATTCTATTCTATTCTGTTCCGTTCCGTTCCGTTCCGTTCCGTTCCGTTCCGTTCCGTTCCGTTCCGTTCCGTTCCGTTCCGTTCCATTCCTTTCTATTCCATTCTATTCCATTCTATTCTATTCTATTCTGTAGTTGAAGGAAAATAATTTTTTAAACCTTTTTTTGTGAAAATTTACCAGTTAACGCAGCGCACGCAATAAAAGCTGTCGAAAGGAATAATTTTTCAACATTATTCAGTAATACTCCGCAAATTTTTTTCATAGCGTGATGACATATTTTTGAAATAATATAGCACATAGCCTTTCTCGATAATTGGGTTATTTTAACTGAAAATTTGCGTATTCTGCTAATCAAACTCTTCAGCTTTATAATATTAGTCAAGAAAATAATATCTACATTAGTATAGAAAATAATTACCACGAGTAGATGTCAGAGAAGTGTAAATTCATTTTTAAAGATACAAATAAGTAAATTTTATGAACATCTTAGCTACATTGTTAAACAAAATTCATTAAAATCAAGAAGCTTGCTGTCAAATCGCTCAGTCAGAAATTCATGAATTTCGTACCCTATTCATCAAACTTAACTTAAACAGCAAGTTACTCGTTGACCCAATTAGCAGTCGCTCTCAGCAAGGGAACCCTTAAACAAATAAACTCTTATATTTTTTTTTTTAAATTTCAAAGATGGTAAATAACGATATTTACCATCTTTGAAATTTAAAAAAAAACTTACTTAGGGTGTACGACGACGTACACCCTAAGTATTTTGTCGGTGACGGATTAAGAATACAAAGTGTCACCACCCTTATTCATTCCATGGGTGTCGTAAGAGGCGACTAAAGGAACAAAATAAGCAGCTAACATCACTGCCAAGAGAAGGTTTTAAAATCGTATCCAATAGATAATTGTTATGTTCACTTATTAATGCGTCAATTTTATATGACGTGACCAGTGTCATGAATTTTCCCAGATATTAGAGTCGGCCGTTTAGCTTTTACAGTTTTACAGCAAAGGGGAATGCCAGGTGGCCATAGTAAATTAGGCCCATATAGAGATTGTAAATCCCGGACGATTTTTCAATCCCGGGATTTCGGGATCGTATCGGAGCGATCCCGGGATCCCGGTACTGGTACCGGGATTATACGTTAATTTAAAATAGTTTAATAATAAACACAATTTAATAAAGAAAACTAACTTTTAATAAATAACAAAAGGAAAAACAAAGAAACAAATATGAATTATTACAAAATGAACAAAATAGTTAACAAAAGTAAATACATAAAAGTAAAGAGTATCGAGTTATAAAGGTATATGTCTCTTTTGTTATGTTTACTATTAATGTCAAAAGTTTCAATGCCTAATTAGTCAGCCAAAAAAAAAGTGTCGGATCACGTTCGACATAAAAAGCCGTATATGTCTCTTTTGTTATGTTTACTACTATTGTCAAAAATTTCAATGCCTAATTAGTCAGCCAAAGAAAAAGGGTCGGATCACGTTCGAGTTATAAAGATGTATATGTCTCTTTTTGTTATGTTTACTACTATTGTCAAAAATTTCAATACTTAATTAAGCGTGAATTTTTTTTAGAATAATGAAATTAACTTTGTCAAGTTTAAAAAACTTTCGGTTAAGATTTGAGTGGAACAAAAAAGGTTTTATTAGCCTAGATTTTTCTTTTTCAATCCCGGGAAATTTCGGGATTGTTGTTCAATCCCGGGATTGTAATCCCGAAGAAAAATCGGTCCGGGATCCCGGTTTTCGGGATCCCGGGATCCCGGTATTCAATCTCTAGGCCCATAGGTGTCCACATATGAAACTATACGGAATCAACAATATATAATACAGCAATTAATTGGTAAAAAAATGGATTTAAAAAAAGTTGGGGTTTGAATGTTACAAATGTTTTTATTTTCCATAAGATCGATTTTCAGTTGTACAAACATATACATACACACTCGGACCTGACTAACAATTGGTTCAAGGGATGAACTTCTAGGATGCCGTATTTGATCCCAAGCAGACGTCCAACACGAATGGCACACAACATTGTCAGAAAACATTGTCATTGTCACAAATAGTTTTCTTCATTATTAACATTATCCGATGCAATATACCTACATTTTATAACTTTTTTTACTATGAACTATATTTATTTACCTGTTGCGGATCAATCAAACGTTGAATAAGACTACGCACTTCTTCTATTTCAAGGAAATGTCTTCGTAATCTTGAAACATTTATTCCATAATTGATACAGCGTAAACTTCGAAACCCTAAAAATAAAATACTCCATTAATCTAATTTAATCGATTTTTTCGAATCAGAGGCATCATGTCAAGCAATGGACTATTTTAGACTGTTGATGTAAGTCCATTGCTCCTTTCAAGTACTTAACATGATGCCTGATGAAATACACAGATGTACGAGTAAAAACAGAAATAACAGAAACAAAAAAGAAACAAGCAGCAAGGGACCAATATCTCGTTATAAATAATTTAAGCGCTCGAGTCGTGATCGTGACGCCACTGATCATTTTAAACCAAAAATAAAAGCATATTAAAACCTCTTTAAACAATATTCTATATTTTTTTATATAAAACTTAAATTAGGTAAAAATTATATAATGTCAAGCAACTTACACTACACAACTTACACTTCTTTAATTAGGTTTATATGTGAATAATCATAACTATGTTTTAAAAATGTTTTGTTTTTAATCTTTTGCTACAATTTAAGCAGTCCAATGCTGGACGTAGTCTTCTCAAGAATTTTACATGTACATATATTATCATTAAAATTCAAAGGGAAAGAAAATTTAGAATGAAGTAATTTTTTTTATCACAATACTTTGTTGAATGTAACAATAAAATTATAATTCACACGAACGTGACTACATTTATTTAAAAGATATCCTCATCTTTTCAGCAAAAACCTAGCAAAAACTGGACATAAACATATTTATTGAAATATTATTAATTATTGATGTATATTCCAGTATCGTAATTTAATCACAATAAAATCACTACAACTATTGAAAATTACTACCGATCGCGATATTGATATGAAACCCGTATTTTTATACTTGTCGTGATACGATAGCCGAAATTGAATGTATTGAAATTTCCATCATGATATTCTATCATAACAATAGACGATTCTTTATACATATAAATTATTTAAAACAATGCAGTACAAAAATAAATGATTGTGAAGAACACATCATTACTCTTCAAATAGACTATTGTAGAAGTTTAAGCAATATAAAAAATTGTGTTCGGTTAGGTTACAAGAAATAGCCAAAAGAAAACCCGCCTCCTAATGAACGTAGCCGCGTAGGGCAACAGATTTAATAAAAACCCCATTTATTTTTGTTTGAACGCGAACGAATATTCGCTAAGCTGCAAGTTGCCTATATTCTTAACAACCTTATTTCTTTTCTTATTAATTTTTATTCCTTCTATATTATTTTTCAAGTGGCGTAAATGTGCACTACGTTTTGATGCTCCTCATAGATGTTATCACTTTGATTTTGGGTTTACGAATTACATTTAAGAAATATCCTACAGAACAGGCTTTGAAGGTTTCAATACACAAATAAACATTATATAAAATATCTAAAAGACGAACTACCTACAAATATTCTCATATCGCATTTTTATTTTGAATCTGACATATCTCATAAGTATAAATAGCAATGCTAACTTTTAATGAGATTATGCTAGGGCAAAATACTTAATCATTTAATTCAGTATCTATTAAATTTTACACATGTTCGCATAAAAGTCACATAACTTTCACATTTTAAGAGCCTTAATTTATTTTAAAACCAGCGTTCCAGGCAGCTGAGCCGACGTGTAACTTGAATGCGTGTGACGTGTTCCAAATGTTTACTCGAGGAAGCCGTGCACTACTGCCAGCGACTTCGAGCGGCTGCAATACGGATCTTCATTGGAGACAATTGGATAGGCGGCTACGTGCCATTGAGCAACCCGGTGAATTACATTTTGTTTCTTGTTTCATGTGTAATCAAGACAAGCCCATATATTAAACTTGAATGTTTTTTTTATTTGTTCATGTTTTATAAGTTTTCAAACTAACTAACTTACATTTATAAGAATAACAATCTTCTAAATGTAATAGTCCAGTCAATTAAAGCTTAACTTTGCCATTTCGGTTGAACACCTGCAACCAACGCCAAAATTTCCGTAAGTCTTCGTAGATTAATATACTAAAATTGCAGGGTGCTGCATTACCGGCAAAGGGTGCAAATACATTACAAAAGGGTGCAAAAACAACTTTTTCGTCTATATCTCGCGATTGGCTGGAAAAATAAAAAAAGTCCTACTACAAAATTGTAGGAAATTAAATCCCCTACAAAAATATGTCAACTTATTTTCGCTTATCTCTCATAGTTTTTGCAAAAAATGCATTTAAATGTGCAAAATTGTAAAAATATTATTATTAATCTATTTTTATCATTTTGAAGCGATCCTACGTGTTTCTTTGGGATTTAATTAATATTTTTCGGACATATTATTTATTTATTTATACCTTTTTTTCATATACCTAATAATCTTGACAAAAAAAATCATTTCAATTTTATTATATGATATTTTCATCATCACCATCAACAGCCTTTAATTCTCTACTCTCTCTACTCTGGATGTAGGCCTCTCCTTTGAAAGGAGGTTTTGGCCTACTATTCCACGCTGGCCAGACGGGGTTGTTTCAAGTTTTCCTTCTCTTGGCAGTAATGTTAGCTGCTTATTTTGTTCCTTTAGTTGCCTCTTACGACATCCATGGAATGAATAGGGGTGGTGACACTTTGTATTCTTAATCCGTCACAATTCGGACAATTGATATTTTAATTTTATACTTTTTTTATTCCATCGGATTCAGCGCAAATTTTCAAATTTGAGAGGATGGTCATCTAATGAACGGTAGGCATTTAATATGCCTGATAGAAATGTTATATACGATGGTGATATAAGAGGTGAAATGCCTAAACATAGTTTACTAGGATCTGCATAGGTGATGTTTTGAAGCTATTGTATAGCTTTTATCGCGGCCTTTGGGCGCGGCAACCGAATCAAGAAATTCCGTAACGAAAAAACCTAACACCCTAAAAAAGGATAGAGAATATGATTGTAGCTGCAGTGCGACAAGGATGTGGCGGCTTCGTGCTCTATAGGCAGATTAGCGCATGCGTGCTTCCGCCACCGGCCATTATCCATTGCCTTAACAACACAGTCATTCTAGATTCTTCTTCTTTTTTTATTCCATAATAGATAGCTTAGATTACTATTATGTTCTTTGTTTAGTTGTCATTGTGTTTCGGTTAAAAGCATGATTATATTGTTTGGCAATAATATTATTAGAATGTATGATGGTAAAAAGACAGTATATATTGTTTTGAAAACTTGAATTGATATCAACGAAAAAAAAAATGGTTAAATAAAAACAAATAAATAAGTATAATTGCATAAGTTGATATAAAATGCTATGCAATAGCTTTACCGCGGCAGTCCCCGAGTGCCACAAGACTTTTTTTTAATCCAGAAGGCCCTCTCTCATCATAAATCTCATCGGTGATATCTGTTGTAGATGCTAATTGCGCTGCAAATCTTTTTACATTTGATTGGAGTTCCTTCATATCAAACACTACTTGCTGGTGTGTACACTGCTATGCCTTTCATGTATCCTGACCATTTAAGGTGTTTATATTACGGTCAGTATTATCAGAGACATATTGAACGAAAGCATCAGTAATTATTGTCTTCTGAGGTTAAATTATTGATGAAGCTTCATGAAGCTGAATATTGTGTTATGATGTGCAAACACCCAGTTTGCTTAGTAGATTGATAACTAACATCGATCCTGTTTTGGGATAAATGTATGCTCCAACAGCTAGTTGAAGAAACGATATGAAGGATTTAGAATGCAGTGCAATAGTATCTATTTTTGGTATAATAGGACATTCATCTGACACAATATTTTCATCATTTAATAATAATTTATGTATGAAGCAAGTTAATAGTGGAGGTACTTCTGATACAACGTTATCAGGGAATTTGTCCGGTTGTAGATAACTTTTTGTTTCGTAACGAGTTTCCTTTATTTTGTCCTATAAATTTCTGCACATACAGTGATGATTGTTTTTTTAGCCATTTCACTGAGGTTCTTACTCTTACCATACCAATCACTGCAATTAGTATGCAATCCTGAGAGGATTGGATACTTTTCACAACAATTGTTACATCTTGCGTTTTCTTCATACAAATAGAACATAAAAATGAAGGATTGATTGTTTAGTTTAAAGTGAATCAAATTTATTTTGTAAAAATCACTTTTTGGACAGTTAGACGCACAAAAATGAAATATTCCTGAAAAGACAGTTTGGAGTATAGTTACAGTAAGTGAAAAAATTGTAAGAATGATCCGGCTCTTGCATGATGACATGCGATGCTGTGTCGGTGTGCAGGGCGAAGATTCCGAGTTCTTTTCAGTAAGTTGCGGTGTAAAACAGGGTTGCGTACTTGCTTCAACTCTCTTCGCCTTGTACTTTGCAGTAGTAAAGGAGGCCTTACAGGATTTGTCTGATGGCATTCGTATTCGTTTCCGGACCGACGGCGGTGGTGTGTTTAACTTATCTAGTATTAAAGCTCATACCAAAGTGTTTTACGCTGTTATTACCGAAATGATGTACGCAGACGACTTGTGTATAGTGGCGAATTCCTCGGAGGGTCTACAGAGGCTTATGACGAGTCTTGATGGGTCATGCTGTAGATTTGGTCTTAAAATAAGAGTCAAAAAAACCGAAGTGATGGTCCAAGATACGCTGATTGGTGCGCCAATGGATATCAAACTTCGCGACATTCCACTTAAGCAGGTAGATAAGTTTAAATATCTGGGCAGCACCTTGACATCAAACGGCCAACTTGATATCAAAGTGAACAGTAGAATTGGAGCTGCCGCCGCAGCTTTTGGAAAACTTCGTTTCAGGGTATTCCGTTCTCATGACATCAAACTCTGCACAAATGTGCTATGTATATGGCAATCGTCCTGCCTAATCTGTTGTACGGCTTCAAGCCTTTGCCGCAAACATGTCCACACTCTAGATAGATACCATCTTAAATGCCTACGCGACATTATGAACATTCACTGGTCAGACCGTGAACGAAACACGGAAGTTCTACGACGAACAAATGTCGGCGGAATAGAGGCATATCTAATGCAACGGCAGTTACGGTGGTGTGGATATGTCGCATGGATACCTGATGAATGATGAATATAAGAGTGACTAAGCGCATCTTTTACTCGGAGCTGCAAGATGGCAAACGAAAGCAAGGTGGTCAATTTTTGCGAATGCCCGAAACATATCAATTAAATCCCAATGAAACATGTAGTATCACTTCAATTTGAAAAAAAAAGGATTAATAGTAAATTTCTTTTAATTTTGCACCTTTAAATGCATTTTGTGCAAAAACTATGAGAGATACGTGAAAATTTGTTAAAACTTTTTTGTAGGGAATTTAATTTTCTACAATTTTGTAATAGGATTTTTTTTTATTTTTCCAGCCAATCGCGAGATATAGACGAAAAAGTTGTTTTTGCACCCTTTTGCAATGTATTTGCACCCTTTGCCGGTAATGCAGCACCCTGCAATTTTATTATATTAATTTATGAAGACTTACGGAAATTTTGGCGTTGGTTGCAGGTGTTCAACCAAAATGGCAAAGTTAAGCTTTCGTTGACTGGACTATAAGTCATTCTAAATTCTACAATTAGTACTGCTATTTTTTCAAGTTTGTGTCTTATTTAGAACTTGATGTTAGAGATACATACATTTGAATATATTTAGTATTTATAACTCTCTATTCGATTAAGAAGGTTCACGATTCACTAGAAGCAATAAGCAATTTCTTGACGGTTACCTATAACAGTACACGTACAACAGTATCCCACTTTAGATTCTCAAGAACTTATCGATATACTTTCAATCAACTTCTTGTAGACCTTTTCTTATATTAAATTTTTTGATCCCGTACGTACTAAGCTTACAAGAAATTTTTGTGTTTGCAAATAACAACCTATCGGTGTAAATATCTGTATACTTGTAAATAAGCTGGTTTGGTTGTAACCTCTCTCTCGTTTCTCTAGAATTCTATTTTAAAAATTTAATACTTTATGGTATGATACGTTATGAGCATTTCCGTGCTTCGGAGGTAATGTTAGGCAGTCGTTCCAATTTGTTATCGTAAGATAACATTCACGACGATTAGTCGATGGCCTTGGGGAGGATTATCCAACGGCATGATTACGTAGCCACAACTTGTCTTGTCAGTTCCCAACTCACACTCGGCCAGCTTGGGAACGCCCATACCTTGAAAGCTTCCAAGCTTTAAGCTTCCAATACAGGCAGGCAGTAGTTGTCTTGAGCATCTATGGCATTCGCTATTAGAAAGCCAATGCCCTCAAATGCTGACATTAGGTCAGCAGTCGTATTCAGTTTACACTTATGCCAATCGTTTTATGGGGGAATTGAAATTCAGGTAAAATTGGTTGAAATAGTAGGCAAAATTGTATAAGATTGAGAATAATAAAGGCTAGGAAGAAGATCTACATTTTTTACAGTTGTTCTTTCAACTTCATTTGTAGGTAAAAGTTTAATAAAAATAAACTTAATTATGATTTTTGTGCCTGTTTCAAAAATCGACAATGGTCAGTAAAATAACATCATAGACACGGTTCATATCATTAAACACGATATTTCTGATAAGTTAATGAGAGCCTCGGAGGGCACGTTAAGCAGAGGTGCGTTAGATCCGATTACCCCTCAAACATCTTTGTCAATCGTTACGGCCATGGTGTGATGATGTACGACTTGAATAACGATCATTGCTGTTTTTGGATAGCCTCACTGCATGAACCATAAACGTGACTGGTCCTTTACGCAATAGTGCCATACTAGTTCACTATATATTCTTCTTCAGAAGGCGCGATTAGTTTCTACATTGTGAAATTTTCGGTATTTTTATTGTTCAGTTGTCGGTTTCTTCATTGCTCAGTTGTCGGGTCGGGTCGGCTTGTTAAATTTTCGGGTTCTTTCTTCTTTTTGTCGCCATGTCGGTTTCTTCATTCTTTGTTCTTTTGTCGGGGTCCTTTATGCATTTGCCATGTCCTTGTTCATCTTCTTTGTTCGTTTGTCGGGGTCACCAATTTGCTATTGGTGTCTTCATCCTTCTTGTTCAACTGTCGGGGTCACCAATTTGCCATTGTTCTGGCAAGCAGTATAATGTGACTCAATTTGGTATAATAGTTTCTCGGAGCCATGTTTATTAATTGGTTACTGGTTTGTTATTCTAACCTTACATAATAAGGTGTGAACATGGTATTGATATATTTTGGTCTTACAGCTACATTATATATATTCTAAACCTATCACTACAATGCTTGTAATCTCGACTTCATCTCAACAAGATAAAGAGTGTCTGAGTACTACTTGATCGATAACTGAAATATGCTGAAATAACTGTACATGCTTTTCTGTTGTATAAATTCTAATAATTACTTTAAACATTATATGACGCAGGAATAGAGCCCATAAAAGTCTAACAATCATCTTTCCATAGCACTTTGTTCTTGCCTAGTATTTGGTACGTTTGCTCCATGTTTAAACCGTCTAATGTCTGTTTCTACCAATTATACTTACACTATCTCCTTGTTAAAAGCCCAATAACCTGAGTAGACCCTAAATTTTAAGCGACACCTAAGCAGTTAGGTGACCCTTATTCGACATAATCCGAAAATATCACGAAGGGTTAAAGTATCTATCTCTTTTTAAATAACCCCTTTTAAGGGGATGTTGGTAAAAATGGCTATAGCAGACCCAAACCTAGTTTATGAAACAGCCAAAATGGAATTTCTGAAAGTTTATTTTATTTTAATTTTTTTGTTGCTATCAGACTTAAGGCAATTATTTCATTTTATTTCTATAAACCTTTAACTGACTTTTATTTTTTTCAAACAGCGTAAATGTAATAAAAATGAGGATCATCATTTGTAAACTGTACATTTGTTTATAAAACTTTTACTTTGTATTTTCTTTTAAACATAATTCAATTTGTACACAGCTTGGACAATAAGCTTTAGCCAATCTCGTTGGCGGCAGTGTGCGAAAAGTACATGTAGATGTGATTCTGTGCGGCGTTCGCTCAATTGCTGGCGGGCTGGTTTTACTGCACTTTCTCCAGACATGGTCGTCCCTGCTGATATAATTAATATGTTAGTACAATTAAAGATTCTTATTACGCGCACGTTAGATAAATTATAAAGCTTATTTCAGGAATTAGAGTATTGTTAGACTATGAAAATAGTTGAAATGTTAAAAACTGTAAGATTGCCTCGGTGGTGCAGTGACAGTTCATGCGACGCCTGCTGTACTTGTGGTCTCGGGGTCGATTCCCGGGTCGGACCAAATGTTTTCTACAATTCCACAAGTGTTTGTATCGAAGTTTAGGTGTTTTCTGTGTATAAAATGTATTTATTAAAAATAATATGTTAATGTTTTATGTCATTGTTTAGTACCCCTATAATTTTAACAAAAAGGAACCGACTTTAATGAAAAACTATTCCGAGTACCCAAATGCGACATTGACATGATGCATTTAATCGTCAACTACGAAAACTAGCTTTAAAATGTCACATTAATCATTTCCAGAGACTTGGGCACTAACAAACTGCGGACATTGCACAAGACGACATTCAAAGGCATGCGCTCACTCTCCGAACTGGACATGTTCGACAATCACGTTGAATATTTGCCAGCTGGTATATTTGACTCACTGGTCAATTTGAAGATACTGTAAGTATGTATTGAATAAATATTTCTAAAACTCACTGAAATCTAAGGCAAAACTATGAACCTATCTAATTTGCTAATTTACTATCATAAATAATATGATTTTTGATTCGATATTAGCAATCAACGTTTTACTATAATTGGTACTAGATTTGGTATATATTATGCGGTTTAAAGTTGTTTTCTTTAAAAAATCAACAACGAAAACAAAAGCTTCTTTAAATAAAATCAGTATAATATTTATAGTAACTAAGCTTCAATATGTCAAGAAATTTCATTTATTATTACAATATTTTATACCCTTTTGAAATAAAATTTAATCCGCCCTATCCTTTATGTTATATTTTCCCAGTCATTGAATATTTCATATCGGATTAAGTGTTATGAACTTTCTCTTCCTTTATTTATAACCGCAAGAATCTAAAAGGTACTTTCAACTTCAGTTGACTGTTATTACAAATCTGTTTGCAGACGTCTTCAACGAAATTACTTGGAAGAAATTGACGGCGATGCTTTTAGATCAACAAAGAAACTTTTTCACGTAGATTTATCATATAACTTCCTTAATTCACTTCCTGAAAAGCTGTTCGTAAATAATTCACTTCTAGAAACGATCGATATTTCGAATAACCACATTACATACATACCTTCAGATAGTTTTGTAGGCCTGGAATCATTGCAAATATTAGATTTGTCTAATAATAAAATTCACCAAATAGAAAATGGTACATTCACTCTCAAAACCCTTCAAATATTAAAACTCTCGGATAATAAGATATCTAATATAAGTGAAAATGCTTTTGAGAGTTTACGGGCTTTAGAAACATTATTACTGGAGCGAAACAAACTAAGGAATATACCAATTCGTCTGTTTCACAATTTGGATTGTTTGACTTTTCTGGATTTATCTAGTAACAATTTGATGAGTGTAAGTTTACTTCAATATATAAATACTATATAAATACATATATTTTCTAAATAATGTTTAACTATTTTAATGAGCCTTCATAATTATTTTTCAGCTAGCAGGAGTTGAATTCGAAAAACTTCATCAATTACGTATCTTGGACTTAAAGGATAATGCTCTAACAGAGTTGCCAAATGATACATTCTCATATTGCACCAACTTAGAAAAACTTGATTTGTCTAAAAATAGATTACGATTCCTAAACGCCACCACATTTGCTGGATTAGAAAATCTGACTTCGCTTTTATTATCTGAAAATAAATTATTTGAAGTTCATTTCAAAACATTTACAACATTAAAAAACTTGACAACTTTGTAAGTATATTATATTTCTATTTCATTTATTAGTATATAAAATCCATTCAGGATGTAATAAGACGTATACGACTGAAAAATGAGTTATTGTTTTTTGAAAGTTATTAACGTTTTGGTTACGTCTCAATCTTTACATATCTTTACTCAATATATCTTTATCCTTAACATGAAAGGTTTTGTTGTATCAATATCAAATAGCATAAACGGCCGAGACTTTCATTGTTACGCCTAACCTACTACGATACTATACATCGTGTGGGTTTCTGCCATTTCAATGTTCAACTTCACCGTCAGTCCGAATGGGTCGGAAGGCAGATAAGCAAAAAATTGTGTTTTCTTTGTCACGATGTTTTTCCTTTTTCAATTTATCATTTCTATTCTGAGGACTTGTTTATTTTGTTATTCTACACTGCGATAAAAAGTCGTAATTATTACGAAACTTCTACAATGGACGTCACTATCGTGAAAACTTTTTCGTAGTACTGTCGCAGCGACCCTTATTTGTTTACCATCTTAACTTTTTCATACCTATTGTGAAAATTGATGTTTTCAAAAAGCTAAAGCAGATTAATATTTATGGTTTTTATTACATTTTGGACTTCTGGAACACAACGGCATTAAGTCCCACACTAAGTAGAACTTGCACAATGGGTACTAGATACCTGATATTAACACAAATATACTTTTTATGTGAATACTTACATATTATACATAGGAAACTAGGACTAGGAAATTTCTGGACTAGAATCTACAAATATTATGAACTTATGAGGCCCGCCATGTCTTAATTTAGTATCGTATCTCTTTTTTTTTTCCATTACTTTGTCTTTGTAACACTATAATTACATATTAATTATAGTGTTATTTGGTTAATAACACTATTATCATTATTCCTTCTTTCGTCTTGATTTTCGTTTTCAATGAGTTTAATTTACTTAACTTAATTGCAAATACCTTTCAGACACTTGGATAACAATTTATTTCCATCCCTGCCATCACGAACACTGGATTATACGCCAAAACTTGCGATTGTTAAACTATCCGGTAACCCGTGGCATTGTGATTGCCACGCATTGTACATTTCGGCGTAAGTATGTATACTAATGTTATAAAGCTGAAGAGTTTGTTGAGCCCAAAAAGGTTGAACGCGCTAATCTCAGATACTACTTGTCCGATTTAAAAAAAACTTTCAGTAAAAGATAGCCCAGTTACCGAGTATATAGCCTATATAAACATCACGCTATTACCAAAAGGAGTGCAGAATCAATAAAAATGTTATAAAAATGGAAGAAAGTTATTCCTTTTGAGAACTTTAATTGCGTGAATGTAGTATAAAAGAATTCTTTAAACGTTCTCAAAAAAAGTCCGCGACAGCATACAGTATATGTCTATTTAAGGTTCGCTCTCTGCAACCATTTTTTTTCACATAAGCCACTGGCAATAGAAGACGCATACGGGATTGCATGGGTGAACTTGTAGTAAGTATGACTGAAACTTGAGATAAATGGATTATACAATGCTTTCTTTTTGTGGATTATCCAAAAGTGTCAATTATCGCTTTAACAGTAAACGCTCCTGTAATAATTGTGTATGTGAAAATACAAATAAATACATTATTCATGTACGAAATGCGTAAGAATCTAATTGAAACTGATTAAAATTTTCTTCATTGAAGAAGTCTGCGCCATAAGCATTTTATCAAGTAATTAGTCAATTTGATATAGATCTGTATATTTCAAAAATTTGAATACATTATTCAAAGTTGATAAAATATGTTAATACAAACTTATTTTACACAAGTTTTATATTAATATATTATCTTTACTAATATTATAAAGAAGTAAAGCCTGTGAGTTATCTCTGGATAGTCTAAACTGATTTTGAAATTTCTTTTTTTAATAGTATGCCACATTATTAGTGAGTGTCATAGGATATAACAAGATATCTGATATACACTCCGGCGGAGCCGCTGGCAAAAGCTAGTAGAAATTATAACTATGATTGATCACCTTCATGTCTATGAAATTAGCTAAATTTTGTAATCAATTCTCGTCACCCACATTCCAAAGTACACTGTTAAGACCGTCTCTACATTACATATTGTGACAATTTGATATTACAAATTTAATGACTTATTACTATTTATGATTAGTACCTATTAACATTACATTACATTGTTGTTCAAGAGTTACAGCAGCATATTAAGAATTGTAAAAGAATCACTATCCTAAAGAAAATCTTACAAACTTTTGCATTGTTTTAATATTTTACCTAATAGTTAGAGAAAGGAGCGTGTTCCGCGAAATTCATTTATTTTATCAATGATATAGATTAGATATCAGCAATCAAAAACTCAAGACCTTGACAACCAATGAAATGGAATGAGAGATAAAATCGGTACAAGAAAGTGCTTACTATCTTGTAAAAATAAACTCTTATACATTGTTTCATCGAATCTACTGTCTAATGACGTCTCTTTGCTGTAATTTAATTTATTGTAATTTATTTTACACAACACAAGAGTAATATAAAGCCGCCCAATTTTGATGAGTTATAAATCGAGTACAACATTTCGTCGTTTTAAATTTATCTCCAAGGTTTCTTAGATGTATTCAATTTAAATATTATATCCACTCATGTTTATTTCTACTTAAAAGTATGCTATCCTTTAAAATATGTTCGATTGGCACTAAAAGTACGAACATTAATAATATTTATAATCTTTATTAATAATAGAAAGAGATAAAGGTGGTGAGCTTTTATGTGTTTGAATGGTGCCCCATGCAACCAAATAATTTTTGTACCGATTTTGTAACTTATTATTTTGTAAGTTAGTATTAAATACTATATATTAAACAGGAAAATAATCACCGCAAGCAAAAGCTAGTATGATTATAAACAGAGATTTCATTACAGGTGGGTGCGGTTAAACGAAATGAAAATATGGGACTATTCGCCTACTTGCGTGTCACCTTGGTATTTAGAAGGTCATTTTCTCAAGAAACTAAAGTTTCCCGACCTTTGTTCAGGTCAATGGGCGAGCATGGTAAACCTTTCACCTCGCCTACCAATTCAACACCTTTTAGCGCTTAATGTTTCAGTGAATAGAAAACCTCAGGACAGCATGGAGCAAAACCATGACGTAACTACTGTTGATGCTTGGCATTAGTTAGTTTTATGTTGTCATTTGAATACGTAATACTTATTTGAGTAAATATAATAAGAAAGTTTAGCAAACAGCAATCGTATTTTATTACGATATCAATATCACGACCTTTATTACAATTATAATGTGCATATCTAATCTGCCCTGTTGGTCTAGTGGTTGGTGTATGCGACTGCTGATCACGAGGTCCCGGGTTCGATTCCCGGGTCGGATCAAATATTAGTAAGATCTACAAATATTTTTTTCGGAGTTTGGGTGTTTTCTATGTATATAATGTATGTTTTTACAAAAAAAAGTAAAATGTCTTTATATCAATAGTACACATAGTACAAGCTCTGCTTAGTTTGGGACTGGATAATGTAAGATTTCGGAAAAAAGATGTCCGAAATATTGTTGATACTACCTGCTTAAATATATCTCAAGATATGTTTATTTTATAATGTATTTACGATTTTATTCTTTAAATATGTATTTTACTGATAACATTTGATTGAAAATTCTATATTTTTTTTACTATCACAATGCATATCTCTGTCAATAATGTTGTGATAATAAAAATAAAACATTCTTATTTAAATTTGACTTCTTATTTTATCAATATAGGAAACACTTTTGATAAGCACATTATCTACAATTTAATTACAATCTAGTGTATGATCTCTAGCATTCTTTGAAGTACACGTTTTATTAATTCAATATTATTTTAAAATTATAATTTGTTATTTCTTCTGTGTTTTTTTTATAGTTTATGATAGAAAATTACCACTCGGGCTTCTACGATACGACTGAACTTAGGTTTTTTTTTAAATTAAATGACTGCCATGATGCTATAAATCCATCCTGAAGCCTATCTGGACATATGGGATAGAGCTCTAGGGATCAGCTAGTCACTGCAATGTCGAAATATTACAGCGTTTCAAAAATAAATCGATAAAAATCCTATGTGGTGCAGCTTGGTGTACGAGAAACACTGAAGTGCATGACTTTCTACATTTACCAACAGTCAAAGAGGTTATAGAAAACTCCAACAAAAAATATAAAGAAAGACTTATACGACATGAAAATAAACTAGCCGTGACGTTACTAGAGTCCTCACAGTCTAACTATAGCCTAAAAACAAAGCCGCTAGCGTCAGTATAATAACTCTGACAAACACAGAGATGACAGAGACAAATACTTTATCAGCTTTCTGCTAGTAAAAGTCCCGTCCAGATGGACAGACAGACAGATAAAAATATTTTTCTATTTATTAATTGTATAGATTACTATCCCTATCCTAAATATAGCAATATAATCTATTCGCTTTATCACGCTTTGCATACAACTTAGGCACATATCGACTGTAAATTACATTAGTGGTATAAAACCTTAATCTGTTATAGCTTATAAGACTAATCGATTTAAATAATATTAAACATAATATCTCATTTGAAAGGAGGTTTTGGCCTACTATGTCCAGTATTGGACTGTTAAAGGCTGTTGATGATGATGATGATGAAACATAATATCAATTTAATTAAATATATAAGTTTAATCGCAATATACATTTACATTTCTGCTTAGGTACTGTTCTTAACTGACCACAGAGGTACGCTGCATATCAAATGACGTAATATAAGAAAATCATAAGAATATATTATTTAGTGAAATGAATTATTAGAAAAACTCATGGATTGATGTGGTGTGCGTGAAAAAACTGGAGGTTTTTGTACTTGCATTATCGGAGCTATACAAATAATTTATATTTGTTTACATGTTATCGTTGATTTAATTCCTTTTTTTATTGCTAATTATTTGTAGTGCACCATCTTTCGGTGCACCCACGAGATGTCAGAAGTTTTTTGGAACGGTGTTTCGTTTGATAAAATTTTTAATGTACTTGAGACGTGTACTTATAAGTAAAGAATAGAAAAATAATCTCTGGAGAAGGAGAAGAATATTCTATAACCAGAAACGGACTGCTCAAGCCTGTTGATGATGATGAAGAAAATCATTAATCGTTATAAACACGATAGACGAAGTAGGTTCATGTTCTAAATCTATTACCATTTAACGAATAAGCTAAAACTGTGTTATATAAATTTATAGTCCAGTCAATAAAAGCTTAACTTTGCCATTTTGGTTGAACACCTGCAACCAACGCCAAAATTTCCGTAAGTCCTTGTAGATTAATATATTAAAATTGCAGGGTGCTGCAATACCGGCAAATGGTGCAAATACATTGCAAAAGGGTGCAAAAACAACATTTTCGTCTATATCTCGCGATTGGCTATAAAAATAAAAAAAGATCCTACTACCAAATTGTAGGAAATTAAATCCCCTACAACAACTTGGAAACGTATTTTCGCGTATCTCTCATAGTTTTTGCACAAAATGCATTTAAAGGTGCAAAATGAAAAAAATGTTACTATTAATCTTTTTTTTTTCATATTGAAGTGATACTACATGTTTCACTTTGATTCAAATGATATGTTTCGGGCATTTTTGTAAATTTATTTACACCTCTTTTCAATTACCTAATAAAAAAGCAAAAAAAAATTAATTTTTATTATATGACTAGCTGACCCGGCAAACTTCGCACTACCTCAGAATATTCATTAAAATATTATGCTTAGTTATTAACTGATACTGATAAATTAACAGCAGTGCCACCTAACGGGCCCCGGCCGGTACCGCCACAATCGCTTTGTTCCTGCATTTTGAATCTGTAATATCTTCAAAAATATTAATTTAAATTACATACTGTAAAGGGTCATTTTAATCTATATTAGATGCACAAAGTATTTAAGGTACATAATTGGATAAGGATTAATACTGTATTGCTTATAATTGTTTCGTAAATAATCCATTATTTCTAGTAAAAAGACAGAAAGTATTGTGGAACTTCTTAAAGTGTACAATACTGCAGTACATTATTTTGATCTATCTCGTAGGGTACAGCCAGCGTTTGCAATGTCAGCGTAAAAAAATGGGTTTATTTACGACATCACATTAAAAACCTCTAAAATTATCAATGTTTCTCTACTTTTATGCATACATTATACATATAAACCTTCCTCTTGAATCATTCTATCGAGTAAAGAAAACGCCGTCAAAGTCCGTTGCGTAGTTTTAAAGATTGAAGCATTTATACGGACAGACAGAGAGTGGAAGCGACTTTGGCTTATACTATGTAGTGATTCAGAGCAAAATTGCATTTGAAAGGTATATTTGCAGTATATATTACCTCTCCATTTACCTGAGCTATTATAAATTTAATTTCAGGGGTATATTTTATATAATTCTTTCTACTACTATTCTACTCTTTTGCTCCCACTGATTCCAATTTTCTACAGTAAGAGTCTTCAATATAAGAGTGAATAGGTAGAATAAGACAAATATGAGACCCTTGCGCTCGACGTAAATAGTCCCATTCAAGATCTATAGGATAGGATCGAAAAATACCCATGTACTCGAATAAGACCATTCGTTTCCTAATAAGAGCGAAAGAGATAGAGATTCAGACAAAAATGAGAACCTTGCGCTCGACGAAAATAGTATCATTGAGAACACACACACATGCGCTTGTTTTTCTATCTTGCTGAGTGCAATGAGTAAGACTGCAGCAGAAAATGCTCAGCTAACTGTTTGTCACTTACTGTCACTATACTCCAAACTGTCGTTTCAGGGATATTTCGTTTTTGTGCGTCTGTCCAATAGTGATTTTTTACAAAATAAACTTGATTCACTGTTTTCCATTGAAAGGAAACAATGAATCCTTCATTTTATATTCTATTTGTATGAAGAAAACGTAAGATGCAACAATTGTTGTGCAAAGTATGCAATCCTCTCAGGATTGCATACTGATTGTAGTGATTGGTATGGTAAAAGTTAGGACCTCAGTAAAATGGCTAAGAAAAAAAATTAGCACTGTATGTGCAGAAATTTTACAGGACTAAATAAACTCGTTACGAAACAAAAAGTTATCTACTACCGGACAAATTCCCTGATAACGTTGTATCAGAAATACCTCCACTATTAACTTGCTTCATATATAAATTATTATTAAATGATGAAAATATCGTGTGAGATGAATGTCCTGTTATTCCAAAAATAGATACTATTGCCTATAGTATTATTTCAGCACTTCGTCCTAAATCCTTCATTCGTTTCTTCAACTAGCTGTTGAGACATACATTTATCGAAAAACAGAATCGATGTTAGTTATCAATCTACTAAGCAAACTTTGTGTTTGCACATCATACCATTATCTAGCTTCATGAAGCTTCATCAATAATTTAACCTCAGAAGACTATAATTACTGATGCTTTCCTTCAATATGTCTTTGATAATACTGACCGTAATACAAGGTGGGCCAAAATAAATCACCCTATTAAAAGATGCTCTTATATTTGCAAATGGCGGCCAATGTCAAATCTGTTTTGACATTTGTAAACTAGACAGATGTAGAATACAAGTGAACAAGCCATGGAGCGATACACTCCCCGCGGAAATCGGAATAATCGTGTCTATTCTTTTGCGTAACAATTCGTCTGTGGTGTTGGCGCAGCGCGAATTCCATCGCCGATTCCCCGGTCGTCCGGCACTAACTGCGCAAACACTGTGCCGTTTGGCCAGGGACCACAAGAGATGCTGCCAAGAGTGGCCGGCCCCGGAGCGCCTATTCTACCAAGAATATCGCAGCTGTTGCTGAGGATGTCGAGCTGTCGCCAGAAACATCGACCAGACGCCGTGCCTCGCAATTAGCCATCAGCCGGTCGTCCTTAAGGTGAATTTTGGTCAAAGACCTGCGCATGTCCATGCGTCAGCTGCTGCCTGTCGATCACCAAACGCATGTAGCCTACGCCCATGCGATTCTCAATCTCGAGGACGAAATAGACGATTTTCGACCAAAATAATAATGAGCGATTAGGCTCATTTCAACCTCAGCGGGTACGTGAACAAGCAAAACTATCGCTTCTGGGGCACCGAAAATCCACGAGTGTAGCATGAGGAGCCATTATAATTGCGAAAAGTGACTGCATGGTGCGCTGTTCAAGCTGGAACAGTCATCGATCCATTTTTTTTCGTTGACGCCGCTGATCAAACGACAACAGTGAACGGTGCGCGCTATATGGCCATGTTAACCGAGTTTTTTCTGCCACAATTAAATGAATTAGGACCGGAGGACATGTGGTTTCAACAAGACGGAGCAACGGCACACACTGCGCGAGACACAACTGATATTCTGAAGGCGGCGTTCTCGGGTCGCCTCATCTCTCGTTTTGGCGATTTGCACTGGCCCGCAAGATCGCCCGATTTAACCGTTCCAGACTTTTTTGTGGGGTTTTTTGAAGTCCCGTATTTATGTGAACAAGTCCGAGACCCTGGAAGCCCTCAAGGACAACATTCGAAACGAGTGCGAGTATCTGTCGCCCGAAGTAATGAAAAATTCCATAAAACGAGCCCGTATAGCAATCGATTGTGGCTGCGCCCATTTGGCCGATATAATTTTCTCGACTTCACTAATAAAATTCTAAAAATTCAAATAAACATAATGAAATAACAAAATCGAAGTTTTTCATTTAGAAAAAAATTGAGAGCCAAACAACATCGGATGACTTCTTTTGGCCCACCTTGTATAAGAAACCTCAGGTAGTAAGGAGACTTATCATTGTTTAGGAGGCATATAGCAGTGTACACACCAGCAAGTAGTGTTTGATATAAAAGAACTCCAATCAAATGTAAAAAAATCTGCAGCGCAATTAGCATCTACAACAGATATCACCGATGAGATATATGATGAGAGATTGCCTTCTGGATTAAAAACATCACCTATGCAGATCCTTGTAAACTATGTTTAGGCATTTCACCTCTTGTATCACCATCGTATATAACATTTCTATCAGGCATATTACATGCCTCCCGTTCATTAGATGACCATCCTCTCAAATTTGAAAGTTTGCGCTGAATCCGATGAAATAAAAAAAATATAAAATAAAAATATCATATCAAAAAAGGTATAAATAAGTAAACAAAAATATTAATTAAATCCCAAGGAAACATGTAGGATCGCTTCAAAATGAAAAAAAAAAGATTAATAATAATGTTTTTTCAATTTTGCACCTTTATATGCATTTTGTGCAAAAACTATGAGAGATACGCGAAAATACGTTTCTAAGTTTTTGTAGGGGATTTAATTTAATACAATTTTGTAGTAGGATCTTTTTTTATTTTTCCAACCAATCGGGAGATATAGACGAAAAAGTTGTTTTTGCACCCTTTTGCAATGTATTTGCACCCTTTGCCGGTATTGCAGCACCCTGCAATTTTAGTATATTAATTTACGAAGACTTACGGAAATTTTGGCGTTGGTTTCAGGTGTTCAACCAAAATGGCAAAGTTAAGCTTTTATTGACTGGACTATTAGCCTATCTTACAATGATATCAACACTATCCTTTGTTTGACTTTATGTTCACATTCAGGCGTCTTTAGTGTGTCAAATAAAACAGTTAAACCGCATCCAAAAAGAGGAAAAAATCTTTATCGATGTATTTCTTTAGAAACCGAATACGGTCAAAAGATTGGAAAACAAAACCTAAAAAAGCGGCCAAGTGCGAGTCGGACTCGCTCATGGAGGGTTCCGTATCAGCAAGCATCATATAAAAGTTCTTGTAGTTCGTTGTAACTTTCATCGATGTTTTTATACTAGTGTATTGATTGGATGAAAGGTAAATTGCGTGTTACGATTTGTGACGTCTTAAAAAAAACTACTCACTAGATCTCATTCAAACCAATTTTCGTTGGTAGTTTGCATGGTAATGTACAACATATATTTTTTTTAGTTTTATCACTCTCTTATTTTAGAAGTTAGAGGGGGGGGGACACACATTTTTCCACTTTGGAAGTGTCTCTCGCGCAAACTATTCAGTTTACAAAAAAATTATATTAGAAACCTCAACATCATTTTTAAACACCTATCCATAGATACCCCACACGTATAGGTTTGAAGAAAAAAAATTTTTGAGTTTCAGTTCCAAGTATGGGGACCCCCAAAATGTATTGTTTATTTTTCTACTTTTATGTAAAAATCTTAATGCGGTTCACAGAATACATCGACTGACCAAATTTCAACAGTATAGCTCTTATAGTTTGGGAAATAATTGGCTGTGACATACGGACGGACAGACAGACAGACTTGACGAATCTATAATGATGCAATAGACATTGTATTTTTAGGGTTCCGTAGCCAAATGGCAAAAAACGGAACCCTAAAAATACAATGTCTATTGCATCATGAACGTTATACGCTATCCAATATTTTTCTTTTTATCTTTAAATAAGCAGATATCGGCCAGTTCTTATTTTGTAACACGTTGGTATAAATTTAGAGAACATAATAATTCATTAGCTGTTCTTAGCAAATCATTGGCGATATATCCTCCAAACCAAGATTGAAAAAAAATTATGACAGTAAAAAAAAACGGCTAGTGCTCTGACATGTAGGTAAGAGTAATAAAGAACAAGGTTCGCGTAATCCCAGTAAAGTCGATATGACTCGTAATAATATTGCACACAATATAGTACCTGCGTAATATGTTGGTTTATTGGAAAGATAGTCAAAGTAATCCGTTTAAATAGCCATGAAAACAAGTCCACGTGCATGGAATTCATGTCCGTCTATTTTAGGGTAGGGTTATATATTTATATTCTTTCTAAATGAAAAGGTTCAGTTAGGAATAAGTAGTTAAGGGTAACTGCTAATATTGACGATATTATGTTTCAAAAACTTCAAGATGACTGTTTTAGAATCTTTTTTGAAGGCTTAAATATATATAAATAAAGATTACTAAAATATAAGAAAGTAGTAACTAACAGTTGATTTGACATGATCTTACTCTAACTAATAAAAAAACCGGTGTATAGCTTAACTTTCGACTACTATTTTACATATCATCTGTTCTGTAAAATAGATATCACATTTTTTACAGAATAGGTAAAAAGAAATCAAACTGATCAAAGAGACTGATAATCGGATTCAGAATGGACCTAAGTTTCAGACTCAGAACAAGAAACAGTAAGGAAAATATTTTCGATGGACTGTTATATTTTCTTAATAAATAATATAAATATAATAAAAGTAAATAAATATTAATCCATAATCCGTAATTATGCATCAAAGCCACGATTCAAATAATGCCATTCTAACATCAAAATGCATGCCCATTTATTGAGCATTAATGCTACCATTTATCTCTATAAGTAGTAGTATAAATAACTATAGGTTTAAAGGAGGAGGAGCTCAATAGGAAATTATACTGATACAAATAGTTCTGAGTGTGTGGTTTCTACAATCTAAGTTTGCGACGTTGATCTCTACATAATAATAATGACATTGCTGAAAATGTTGGCAACCCTTCCTGTAAGTAGTGTGACATCATAATATCTCGCAAACTAATCTAAAAACATATAACATTGATACTACTCAGATTTTACGTACCTAGCATACATAGTACTACTATTTTATTTAAATAAATAGATAATTAGGTATAAACGAGAATTATTACATAGTAATTTAAGCCAATTTATTTGATACGTTTCAGTGTTTCTAGCCTTTGCATGTGTTGCATACATTCGTTTTTGATTTTTTTTTGTTCAGTTTATTTTCTTTTTTAAAAAGTTTTTGTGAACCGTTTTGGTTGAGATATTTTCCTGTAATATTTTTACCCATTCTCGTCTTTTATATGTATAACAAACTAAATATTGTATAGAATACCAAATACACAGATTGCTGACAATATAAACTTTGACTTAAATATATATATGTCGCATCAGGGGTGGCCGAGATGCGAAACATCGGGTCTTCATCATGATTCGACATAGTTTTTGACAAATGTGGGCACTGACTTGGATACTTGAACGAAAGATAATTTAAATCACAATAAATTTATTTTACTAACGGTTTTTACAATATGGAAACAAACACGTGCGTTGGTACTGAGCGTATGCCAAGACTGTCCGAGGTAGAATGACAATCGCCATATTATCTTCCCGCCAGTCATCGCTGCATCCCCTCTACCGACGATCGTGTCCAAGCGGGAGGGCGCCACTTGCGTTTCCGGTGACGATTTATTAATTCACTGAAATAATTCTTACATGGCGCTGTCCGTCGCGCCATAGCACCAATCCACGACATTTTCGGTAACGATTTATTGAATCACGATCAATCCACGACATATATAATAAAAATGACTACAAAAACGCTTACATATAGGCAATATATTTACTTATGCTTATAACACGTCATCATTACACACTTCAAGGCAGGCCGTAGTTTGGACGCATTATGGTCTAAAGCGAGCCCATTCATAAATATTAAGACAATATTTTGGTAATACTCTGATGAATAATGAGATGTTCATGGCATTGTTACTGAATTTTATTGTTTGAAATTATCAGTGCATAAAGAGGCGCCACTACATGAGAAAATTTCAGATGAAAGGCCTGGTATGTTGCCAATCCAGAAATTTATCGCAAGTGGGTTTTCCGTTATAGGTATAGATGCATTTTAACCAAAAACCCGCTTGCACACAAGTAGACAAGTCCCATCAAAATCGGAAAAATGTTTTAATTTACTCTATGCTTTACATAGGAAAAGTGAAATTTTTACTATTTTCCCCGCAATCTTAACCTTTTTCTGCTCCATCAAAACCTTTCTCGTGGATTAACAAAAAATTAACCAAATTGAATCGGCGGTTCTTAAGTTTTGCGCTTCGCAACATATTTGGCAATTCATTTTATTTGTACCAAGATATGTTGTATATAAAAATGATTCATGAAATAAATGTATAAAAGAACGTTTTTTAGGCAGTGGCCTTCCGAAATTTACTTTCTCTTATATTTTCGTTAATGAGTATACCTACATGATGTCTACGTATATGAGTCGGTTCTGTTCTTTCGATTAATAAGTACTACAGGATATGTATTAGGGAAAATAAAACTCATCACACTTATAATTACTTAACATTTTATAAAGTCTTCCATACATTATTTATTTTCGAGCCATTAAGGATAACATTCATTTTCTTTAACAAAATTATGTGTAATCTTATATTTTATCAAGAATGACTCAATTAGGTTTATTGGGGACGCCCATACGTAGATATTAATACGTCATATAATACGCCGAATTAGATGTTTTAATGCGAACACAGATAATCGTCTAAAAAGATACAATTTCCACTAAGACGGATAAACAAAATGACTGGGTACATTAGTAGGCATTATTTCCATCTAACCTCATATAATACCTAAATTAGAAAAAAAAACAACAAAAGTTATGTTGCCTTTAACAAATAATCATTATCAGTCTGTCGCACTGCTGGACATAAGCCTCTCTAATTGCAAGACACTTGTTTCGAACAAAGAAGATAACAACATAATTTTCATGACACATAATTAGAAATGTGTAATGTATCAGAGCAAAAGTATGTAAAGGGTATTTATCTAATCTGCGTCCGAGTAAAGCGTATTACGGGTTCTGTGGATATAAAGAAGTACCTAATGTTGTAAAGATATTGTGATTAATAAAAAAAACAATAACTAGTGTTTTCTTTTGTTTTAAAATAAACATTGTCACGAGCACAGCTAACAAGGATATGTACTCTTTTCAAACCGCTTATCTTAACCTTTTCGTTGGTAAGATAGAATGATAATTATGTTTTACATTATTTTATTCGTTGAATACGCCATTTTTTCAATTATTGCCTTCAATATTGGTACAACTTCCAGACTTCATTCAGTTTATAGCGACATAGTACGAACATGAAAATGGTCACAAACACAAGTAGATCATTATAAAATGATTAAATAGCAATATCCATTTAAAATATAAATAAATTTGACACATTTTCCTCTGTTTTAGGAACAAGAACTCCATTACATTTAAAGCGAATCTAATTTCTGCATTCCTATACTATTATTTCATAAAACGGGTTGGTTTCTAGCATGTTGTAAATGGAATTGAAAGTGTCAAAAGAGCGGTCTCATGGAAGCTGATTTCAAATATCTCATATCAAACAAGGTGAGGCAGTTCTTCTCAGCGGAACATCTGTGTCTTCTTTATAAGACGCAGGTTCGTTCCTGTGTGGAGTACTGTTCTCATCTCTGCAATGGATCCACGCAATGTATGCTTGACGCTTTTAATCGGTTGCAGCGGCGAGCAGTCCGCATTATTGATAGCCCGGAAGCCACCGAGTTCCGAGTACCTTTGCAGTTGCGAAGAGATGTAGCCTCTATGGCAGTCCTCTCTTTGTCAGTATCACTTTGGCAGGCTATCAAACAAAAATAATGTAATAAAAGATTAAACACTACAAAATGTCACAGTAACACCTCATTCTCATGGATGACGATGCTATTGGTGGATCGATATGATCTATTCGTAATATTGTTCAGTCACATTACAATGACCTTGAACATAATTATAGTTTTTAATAACGTCAAATTGCACAACTAATTCTCAAATCTCGTTAATAAGCTGAAAAGTACCATGAATAACGTTAGACTGCGAGAACCATGTTAGAAAGTAATGGTTTAGTAATTTGTTGGTTGGTCAGTTATGAGACAAAGTATTAAAAATTGTTAGGTTGCAATAACGGTTCGAATTATTTTTCCGAATAATGACTCGAAAAATACCTACAAAGAGTTTAATGATATTGTTATCACCATATTTCCGTAGATATGAATCCACAGATATTTTAATCATCATCAAATTATTGATATTTATCAACACTTTATTTAGTTCTGTTTTCATATATTTTGGAGCGTGACGCTTACCGCCCTTTTGATCTACTATTGTGTTCAATAAGTCTGTTTTTTTTATTATATCCCAAGTGTATGTGCAATTATTGAGTGCAAAGTACAAAAAGTGACGTGTGTTACACTAGTCGGTAAGTAAAAGCCTATTATTATATTATTCATAGAGATCTCACAATTTAACTTTAGTAACCTAACATTTCGTTATTTACAGGCATGCCAGCTTTTAATTGTGCAATAGTTTTTCGATACTGGACAGTCTGAAAATGGGAATTTTATTCTTATTTATTTTATTAACAAGTGTCGGCTTCAGTACGAGTAATCGTAAGTTATTTTTACTTCCAGTATCCTGGTTAATAATATCTCTCTATTTGCACCATTATATTTAAACTTTAAATATGAATAGTTTACGATTAGTCAGTAGTATTTACGATTTGTCTTATCACGTATAATCGACAAAAACGAATTTTTCATTGAGTGCTTTATACATATAATATTACTAATAAACTGAGTCCCTCGCTGTTAACCGCCATTATTATATACATATGTTACTAGCTTAGCCCCGTGGTGTTACCCGGGGTTGTCATTGTATATCGCGAGTAATACCGCGGAGCAAAGCTAGTCTATATAAAATAGCTTAAGTTACTCTTTGTATCATCAGTTTTCTGACAATGAAAGCCCGGTCAAAATCAGTCTAGCTAACCCAGAGATAACCCAGAAGAACCAGACAGACAAAAATGTTAAAAATTGCTTTTTAATATGCATATGCTTTTTCATATGCATTTGCTAAAAAACATTTCTTTTATTTTACAAACAAACATTTCAATATTATTCATTTGTATAGATGTAAATATCAGAATGATTTGAAAATTTGCGTTTAAATATGCAATCAAAGTATTTGCAAGTATTTATGCGTTTAGGAATGTATTATTCTTTATATGTTATAATCATTACGTTCCCTTGTATGTTTCAATTTTCTTTTATTTTCACAGAATGTTCAATTGGAGGTGCTAATACGGACTTCAGAAATATAAAAGATATAACCAGAGGCGTTATCTTTGAGAGAACTACGGCTAATGTACTAAGTATGTATTTGAATATATACATACATATCTACCATTAAATGCAATAGTCTCGTCAACTTTGATTACTTTAATCATAATCTAGTATGTACTCGCTATGTTCTTTCAAAACGTCGTGGAAAAGGTATTTAGTTATTTTTAGAGAGTATTATTTAGCCATATGTTACATAGATGGTAACATGTGAAGGAATTCAACCCGTAAACGACAGATTAAGACAAATCTTGAGTATAAGTACTTGTTATAAAAATATCTTACCGACAATCCCGATAATTTTTACATCATATGAAATACTAAAGAAAACAACAAAGATTAGACTTATGCCGAGTCCATCAACGAACCGTTTATGAAATTAAAGGTTAGGTAAACTTTGAAAAGTTTAACTTGAATCAAATACAACAATATTTTACGAGGTAAAGGATTTCAAAATTTTTGGTAAGCTACGGGAAACCCCTAATATTCGCATAGTCACTACAGCGAATTATTGTATCTCTACATACTAGATAACGTATGTTACGATCATAAATACTATAAAGCAATGAAGTCCTGCTCGGCTTATAATGTACACATGTAAACAAGAAATATAATATTTTTAGGAGACACTGCAACGAAATTCACATAAGAAAGCATAAGTCCAGACCAAAAGTCGAGAATAATAAAGTATTATTTTAATAACAAATAAATAAATAAGAACAAAAATTAATAATAAAACGGGAAACTAAAGATAACAAATAAAAATGTTATTGTTTGTTAGTCTAGACTAGCTCACTCGCTGGCATTTGCAAGTGAGTGCGCCAAGAAATCAACTTTTATTAGTTTCCCAGATAAATGTTGTACCGCTAAAACAATAAGGAATAAACTTCTGTACACAAGGATCTGGGGGTCCCTAGTGCCTTACAAATGAAAGAAACGAAACTACAGCGTTGCCCTTACCTACCAAATTAGTTATTATAAACTACAACAATAACAACTACTGAACAACTTAGGAGTATAAAACATGTTTATTTAAGTTCATAAAGACATGAGAAAACATTACCACCAGCTAAAATATTTGGTTTTCTATATATTTTCTGAAAAAAAGATACCACATAGTTGAGTTCTCTCCCTAGTATCATGGATATAATAATATGATAGGAACTGCAAAAGAAAAAAATAATTGACTTCATGTTCGTGAAAAATTTCAAAACAGACTAACAGGAATCTATTCTATAGTGTGCAGTACAATGAAAAGGCATGACCAGGATAGGAAAAAGGGACTGTATTCTGTTATTACTAAAAGCGTGCTAATATTCCTCACTGTCTTTCATGATACCAAGACGGAATAGTTCGTGAAAAGCAGATAATTGAACTAGACGAAATTATGCGAATTTATTTAAATGACATGAATAAAGCTATATTTTCCATCAGTTTCTTATAAAACTTCAACAATATTTAAACAACGTATGTAATTATTAGGTGCTAGCTTTCGCCCGCGGCTCCCCCAGCGTGTATATCGATTATCGCGGTACAAAGTAGCACATATGTCCTTTTTCAAGCTTTAGACTATTTGTATAATAAACATTTAAATCGTTTCATTAGTTTTGGCCTGACAGACAAACAGACTACTACAGAGCTACTTTCGCATGTATAATATTAGTAAGGATTATTTTTTAAATTTAAACATAGGAAATATGTAGTTACAGGTTCCTCACTTCTGTTACAGGTATCGAAAGTTATGCATTTAGTGATGAATTGAATGATGGACCTTACTTTACTGTCAAACTCGAAGGTTCTCGTTTTGTGATTGAGACCAGCAGTTATTTTGAATACTATGAAGAGAATGAGACTTTGCTCACAGTAGCTATCACAGCTTCATTCAATTGTTTGACTGGCCCTAATGAACTTTTTGTAAGTATTACGTTGTTTTATGTAATTTAAATTTGTTTATTAGTTATAATAGCAAAACAATTCAACAAAATTCAGATTTGCATTTTAAAAGGATTATTAAAAAAAACTTACAATTTTTGTTGTCAATTTTTAATACACAATTTTTTTTAACAAGGGTTTTTAGGATTCCTTATATAATTGATTATCGCATTTTATGTTATCCACAGTAGTATTCGTAAGATATAATATTATATAAATATATACCATTTTTCAGATGTTAATAATAGCCATTACTGATACGAACAACAATGCACCACAGTTTCTACCATCTGATGAGTTCTCCTATACTGTTCCAACACCATTTCCAGCAGGATTAACAATCACAGGGTGTTTTGATGGCATAACTGTAAGAGACATTGATCTCACTACTCAGAGAATAGACTTCGCGATAGAAGAAAATCCTTATTTTGAAATTTATTATGATGAAAATGCTTCTACTACTCCTAGAGAATTTGTAGGAATTTTGCGAAGTACAACCTTTATAAGAGATCTGTTAGAACCTATTACTTTAAAAGTGACTGCCACGGTAAGTTATTTCTATTTAAACTATCTTTTAAAAAACTATTTAGAAGCAGTATAAATTTTTTGATATCTTTTTGATAAATAAAAATAACTGAAATACCGTTTCAAAAATAGTTTTGTTCAATATCTATTTTGAAGATTGAAGAAAGTACATAATATAGTATATACAGATACTGAACACTAAAAATTGATATACCGAATATGTACTAAATTATTGCATTACAGTTAACGTGTAAAATATAATTGCATGAAACAAAATACTTTTGAGGATAAATAAAACTAAGAACTGTATTTGCTTTTACATTTCAAATTTTGTGAAAGATTATCAACTATCACGATAAAGAGTTGCTTTTAGCCTTCCCCAAGAATCAATTATCTCCACGTCAAAATTTATTAAAATCGGTGCAACGGTTTAGACATGATGAACTCTGACACACAGACAGAGTTACTTACGAATTTATATTATTAGTATGGATTGTCACAATTCTCTTGAATGTTTCCAGGATGTCGATCTGACGGGTGACCCCCCACTAACTACAGTTGCTACGGTTACTTTTATAGGCAACCCAACATTCATCTTGCCTGAAAATCCTGTTTTCTCTGAACCGTTTTATTTCGCCGACTACACAAAGGACCATCAAGTTGTTCTTTTAGAACCGATTTCTCTTCAAAGTGGTATCCACGTACTTGTGAATTTTACTTTACATGGAGGTAAGATAGTTCCAATGAATAAAAAAAAACATACTTCTGAATTACAAATTTCAAGATTCAATCACCAGATGTTTATGCAGATGAGAGCAAATTTAAAAATAATTAATTAAACCTTTAAGGTAAAAATAACATGTTTAGAAAAGCTGTCTTTTAATCATTCTTCAACCTTCTTTTTTTATGAACTTTGAACAGATAATTTCGAATATTGTATTAATTTATGTTTACTAGTTTTGTTTATTTTATATTTCACAGACTTGTCTGATAATTTCGTATTGGATGTATCTGGCAACCAAGTTACAATTCAAAATCGAGTTCCACTGGAAGTATATAATTTAAGGGAAACTCAAATTATCCTAGTAATTAGGGCTAACAGAGAAGAAACTACAGGCGACAGAGCCACTATTATTATGCAATTACCCGAAGGTATGTAACAAAATGTTTAAATGCAATTTTGGAGACTTAGTTTTCTATTTACTACTTTAAATTTTAAATTGCTAAAGTAATATTAATATTTAAGAAGACATTTTCGAAACGTTTTACGACCACAGTACTGCACGAAATTGTACGACTGCACTCGACTTTTCGATGGTAAATGAGATTAGCGGAACACTTTTTTTCATGAGAATCGGGATAAAGCCTTTTCCGAGGAGTTTAACCACAGAATACATAATAGTACCAGTACAGAAGACTCACTCCGAAAGGTGAATTAAAGAAATAGGGACACTTACGTGTCATTACATTAAGTTCAATTCAGATTGCACAGCGCCGAAGCACCTACGATTATATTTACCTACAATTGCGTCTCTTTCTATCATGTAACTCTTATCTGTTCTGACGTAATCAAGTTTGTCTTCTTTTAACAATAATTTTAATATAGGTATAATTTTAAAAAATATCACATCGAAATATCTATTCGTTTCGTATGTATTTATTTCTGCTGTTTATTTCGTAAATTTGGTATTTGGGGGTTTTCGAGATGTTACATTATAGTTTGATCTCTTGTAAGACTGCAATATCTTAAATTAAATTTATCTCACTTAAATTTAGTACTACCTCAATAGTATTCACTAATCTTATAAAGTTTACATTACATTCACAAAGTTAATTTTCAGGAATCTCGCTGCAATTCGAGCAGTCCAGTTATCGTAGAACAATTACAAACAACATCCTTCAAAACACTGTGCTACCGCTGTTGCCAGGCTATGATGGAGAAGTTATTAGTTCTGAAGTTCGTGGCGGTATGTAAAACTAATCCACCTATCATAATACTGTGACGATTAAATCTTAAAACAACAAAAAATATAATTACTACTCCTTTCGAAAACTTTGTCAATTGTTTCAAGAAATAATGACCTTTAACTTTATTTACCTCAAAAATAAAAAAAAATCAAAAATTATTTCCTAAGAAGCAAAAAATAGCATTGTACAACGGTGTAATTTTGTATTCTACACCAACTAAACAGTGAATATTCCGTAAATATGTATAAAAAATGTTGCATAACAATCGACACTGTCATTATACCTACATATTAATGTTTTTCTCTATTGACAACTTATTTTTATGGATTCCACACAACAGATACAGAATATTTTTAAACGCTGCATAATATTCAATTTACTTATTTCAGAAAACTCGCAATTCTTTACTACTAGTGTACAAGGAAATTCAATTCAATTGACAATGAATGCATTACCTGCTAATGTGATAGCTGAAAACAACATTATATCTCTTGAAGTAGTAGCGTCTAGTACTTTAAATAGTGCTAGTACAATAGTCATCTTGGAAATAATAAGAGAAGACAACCCTATATTCAGCTCACCACTTTACACAGGATCGTATGCAACTGAAACTGGACTGACTCATGAGCTAATAACATTCAGCCAAGGCTATATTGATACCATCGTTTCACTGTCTGGAGGTAATATAAATTATGTTTTACTGATTACTAGTATTTTCACAATCATTCATTAGTTCATTCGTCTAAAATATCAACCACGATTATTATGATTCTATTACATTATTTATCACAGTGATCTGGAACTATAGAACTGGCATCTATAACTTTCAGAGACCCTTAAATATCTTTAAGGGTCTCTGAAAGTTATAGATGCCAGTTAGCCATCCCCGGTCACCGGTCAGCGTGGGGACGTATGGCCTCAAACCTCTCCTGAGAGGAGACCCGAGCCCAGCAGTTGGGCAATAATTTCCCACAACTAGCCTCGGGCTCAATCCTTTTCATCAATAACCCCTAATATTATATAAGATTATATATTTATATACAAAAAATATAAATGTAAAATAATGTGGGTTTCTATGAAAACTATAAACGTTTATAGAAAACTAACAAATGTATTGGATTGAATTCGTCTCAACGCTAAGTCACGTGATCAAAACAAATATTATCCAATGATACAAGAGTATATTATTGATTACACATATAAAGCATTAGCGATTGTAGAACAAAATTGGACGTGGAAAACTAGCATCTTGGCTAAAGGGGCTTGATTTTCAATTTATTAGGAATCTGATATAAGATGGTGGTTAATATCTTTATTTGAAGCTGTGTTGGTGATGTCTTCCTACTTTCTGGATCAACTAATAAAGCTTTCCTTTGTTTAGATCATTCCAATCACTTTGAAGCAACACGTGATGGAGCCGTTGTGACAATAAGGAATACTAACAGTATTCCACCCTCAATATTCAACCAACAACACATATTTCTGACTTTGCACGCTACTAGACCTCTAGCAGAAGGAGCAAGCACAGCTATAGTCATCAATCTCCCTCCAGGTAAATATAATTTATTAAAACATCTCATAACGATAACATATATATTGCTCCTCGGCGTCTATTATAGTCCTTCCCTACGAGTAGATTATTTCTCCTCACTTGAAATAATTTTAGAAAATTTAACACCTTCGTACAGTCATACTATAGTCATGGGTGACTTCAACACTTGTTTACTTAAGAATGATTCTCGATCTTCCTCTCTTCGCTCTGTTCTGAAATCTCAAAACCTTTCCATTCTACCTCTCAACCCTACACATAATATGCCAAATTGCAACTCTTCTCTCCTAGACCTCATCATTGTCTCTTCGGAGGAGCATGTGGCTAAACACGGTCAGTGCGCCGCTGATTCCTTTTCTTATCACGATCTTCTATATTTATCCTATCAAATTCGTACTCCTAAACCAAAATCCAAAACATTTGCATGTCGTAACTTTCGTGGTATGGCTCTCGATGATCTTCGCAGAGATGCCGCCAGTATCGATTGGAGCGTGTTGATTGACTCGCAATGCATTGATGAAAAAATTTCTCACTTCTCAAAAGCAATAATAAATTTATACGACAAACATGCACCAGTTCGTGTCGTCAAGGTGAGACATCTGCCAGCCCCTTGGTTAACTGAGGAAATCAAGGAATTACAAAAAAAGAAACAGAAGGCACACTCTAAATACAAACGGCACCCTAGCACCGTAAATTGGGATAAATTTGTAAATATTAGAAATCACTGCAATAAGATGTGTAGGAATGCTCAACGCCGGCACATTCACAAATCTATTGAAAATGGTGATCCAGGTAAAGTCTGGAAATTTCTCAAGTCATTGGGGGTCGGTAAATTACACTCTAATTCTATTTCACAAAACGTTGACATTAATTCCTTAAATACACATTTTTCTGCTTCCTCTAATTTTGGGGGGAACACCAAAACTACTACACTAAATTATCTTTCATCTCTACCGACTCCTAACTGTCCTTCATTTGCATTTAGTCAATTGTCTGCGTGTGATGTTAGGAGAAGCATTATATCCATTACTTCTAATGCGGTGGGAACGGATGACATCAACCGTAAAATGATACTTCCTATCCTAGATGAAATCCTGCCTGTGATTTGCCATATATTTAATTATTCTTTATGTAATAGTGTTTTTCCATCTATGTGGAAAAGGGCTCAAATTATTCCTCTCCCTAAAAAACGTAATCCTTCTTCTTTTTCAGACTATCGCCCAATATCCATTCTACCTTTCTTTTCTAAAGTCCTCGAACGCCTCATTCACATGCAGTTAAGTTCATTTCTCTCTAGAAATTTCCTTTTAAATCCTCTCCAATCAGGTTTTCGTCCCGGCCACAGCACTACCACCGCACTCATTCATGTTACGGAGGATATCCGATTTAACATGGAGAAAGGAAAGTTAACAATCCTCGCTTTACTTGATTTCAGTAACGCTTTTAATACCGTTGACTTTGATATCTTGCTTGGAATAATGCGCTCTCTTAACATATCTCCACCAGTAATTGACTGGTTTCATAGCTACCTGTATGGTCGTCAGCAGCGTACTTGTATTGAAAACAGATACTCCTCCTGGTGCAACACATCTGCTGGCGTACCTCAGGGCGGCGTGCTATCTCCATTACTTTTCGCAGTTTTTATCAACTCCATCACTGATCGCTTACTCTCTTCCTGCCACCTTTATGCAGATGATCTTCAAATTTACACTAAAGCTTCTCCAGCGAAAATATCTGAGGCTATCGACGATATTAATAAAGACCTAGTACAAATATGCAATTGGAGTAAAGAGTATGGATTAAAAGTCAATCCAAAAAAAACCCAGGTTATAATAATAGGTAGCAGGAGGATGAACTCTTTAATAAATTGGGGGCAATTACCAGCCATCTCTTGTGACGGGTCCAATATTCCATATAGTGACGAGGTCAAAAACCTTGGAATCTATATGGACAAAAATATGTCCTGGGCCCCACAGATTGGTGAAGTTAGTCGAAAGTTATTTGCTACATCGGGATCACTGCGAAGACTTCGTAACTTTCTTCCTACCAACACAAAAATCGCCCTAGCACAATCCCTTCTCCTTCCTATCCTTGACTATAGTGATGTTAGCTATCTAGATCTTACCGAAGAACAGTTGAACAAACTTGAGCGTCTCCAAAATGTCTGCATAAGATTCATATTTGGCCTACGTAAATATGATCACATCTCCGAGTATCGCATTAAGCTCAAATGGTTACCTATCCGCCTTCGCCGTAATGCCCATATTCTCTCTATTTTATACAGTACTCTGTTTCTTCCACATTCACCGCCCTATCTCAAACAACGCTTTGAGTTCTTACACAATTCACATTGTAGGCTCTTGAGATCGTCGGAGAATTTAAAACTGAAAATGCCTAGCCATACCACACAATTCACTGACAAATCGTTCTCGGTACAGGCAGTCAGACTGTGGAATGACTTACCTGAGGCAATAAGAAAGGCCAAATCTCTGCATGCCTTCAAAAAGAAAGTCACGGACTACTATCTGACATTGTAGAGGTTACTGCTTGATCGATGTATGGTGTGTATGTATGTGTGTATGTGTATGTATGTGTGTATGTGTATGTATGTATGTATATATATATGTGACGTGTATGTGTATATGTATGTTTTTGTAAGTATTTATATTATTAGAATTGTTACTGTATATACATGTAATGTTTTTATATATTTTTTATTAATTACATAGATTATATATACCCCAAATCGAATTCTTCAATATCCGTCCAAAGGTTGTCTGGAAGAAATCGCCGTGAGCGATAAGACCGCCTATTGTAATACCATATTGTTAAGTTCCATTAATATTAATATCTGTGTATAAAATTTGATATCTTATTGGTGTACAATAAAGTTGTAAATAAATAAATAAATAAAATATAAATAATAAAAATGTGTATAAATGACTTTCATCTATTTTACCGTATAGCCGTAATATTAGCCGTTTTAAAGTAAATCCGACATTAGATTGGCATGTACTCAAACTTAAATAACCTGTATTCTTTCAGGAGTTCAACTAGAATTCGAACAGACTAATTATCGTGGAATAATTCAGAACAACATCCTACAAAATCTCGTCCTACCGCTGATACCAGGCTACGAAGAAGCAGTTATTAACACTGAAGTTCTTGGTGGTATGTACATCATAAATTAATTACAATTTCATAAAAACCTCTCAATATACTTTATATAAACAATTCCTAGAAAACTCTGTTGTGAGTCATTTATTAAAGTATTCTTTAATTGCTCCATTTTAATCGTCTTCACTTAATTTATTTCTGAACTTTCTTTTTCAGACAACTCGCAATTCTTTACTGCAAGTATCTTAGGAAATTCAGTTCAACTGACAATGAACGCATTACCTGCTAACGTGATAGCTGAAAATAACATTATCTCTCTTGAAGTTATAGCTTCGAGTGCCGTTAGTAGGGCGAGAACTATAGTCGTCTTGGAGATAATAAGAGACGACAATCCCATATTTAGTTCACCACTTTACACAGGATCGTATGCAACTGAAACTGGACTGACTCTTGAGCCAATAACATTAACCCAAGGCTATGCTGGAACCATCGTATCACTGTCTGGAGGTAAAGTGAATTACGTTTTACTTTGCGTTCTTTTAATATCTACATTATATTATATTAATTATACATTTTTTAAGCGTATTGCGGTTATACTTGCTTCAGCTACAAATCGTATAGAATACCATCAATAATTATTTCTATTTCGTATTCACATCGACAATATTCAAGGATGTTATATTATTTCATATTGCAGTAGAAACTTAGAATCATTATTATAAGAGTAGAAAGTTAGATATAAATTATATGTTTGTGAAGTGCAGCACGAGAACTCAAATGTTAATGTTTCTTTTCGTAGCTACTCTCATTTAATTAACTTTTTATATATTTCTTCATTTAATTTATATATAACATTCCAAGTTCTAATAACGATAGATTTATTTTCGTTGTGTCTAGAACATCTTGACAATTTATTCCTAGAGCTTGTCGGACATTATATTTATTTATTTATCTCGAAGAGAAAAGTGGGTCAACGTTGCTGCAATATCGATATGACTCATACAATTAATAAGGCATAGTTCACCAATTTCTCCTAAATAGAGAGCCACTGGGACGCCGCCTTTCGAAGATTCCACAATCGATTAGCTTCGCAAGCACAAGCGACAACATCAGTAAGAAGAAAAAGAGTGATGTTTTTGCACTAAACGTTAGACGGCAGTTAGGATAAGTGTTACAAATATAATACAAAATGTCTATTAGGCCTGAAGGGCCCTCAATTAAAATGTGTTGATGATGGCCATCTGCTTTTATACAAACCAATAAAGCAAAAAAAACTTTTTCTTTCTCTAGATCATTCAAATCTCTTTGAAGCAACACGTGAAGGAGCCGTTGTGACAATAAGGAACATGAGCAGTATTCCACCCTCAATATTCAATCAACAACATATCCTACTGACTTTGCACGCTACTAGACCCCTAGCAGTGGGAGCGAACACCGCTATAGTCATCAATCTCCCGGCAGGTAAATTATAATTAGTAATAACGTGTCGTAAAGATGACATATAAATTTAAAACAAATATACATACATATATAATATCAACATCCTCCTAGCCATTATTCCCAAGTTTATTTGGGGTCGGCTACTAGTTCAACCGGTTTCACTTGAATTTCAGTTTTTCCACGGAGCGACTGGCATCGGACCACCGCAACCCTAAGGAAGAACTGAAATTCGAAGATTGAACTAGTTGTCAGCATATTTGAGGGCACTGACTTCCCAATAACGATTGCCATAGATTTAAATATATAGTATAATATAAATATATTATTATAACACATCTAATGACTTTTGTTTAATTTAACATAAATACTGTAGCAATTTAGACTAGATGCCATTAAAGACAACTTTTGCTTTCGAGGTTGTTATATCCGGGACGGCCGACCGTATTTTTTTTTACCTTTCCAATCCAGAGATGCCCAAGTGTTAATTTTTGCTATATAATTAAACCTTACAATAGATTGGTATTTAGACAAGATAACTTATATTCTTTCAGGAGTTCAACTGGAATTCGAGCAGTCAATTTATCGTGGTATTATTCAGAACAACATCCTACAAGATCTCGTACTACCGCTGATACCAGGTTACGAAGGGGCTGTTATTAATACTGAAGTTCTTGGTGGTATGTATGTAAATTATAAACTTATTGCAGAATAATTGAAAACCGTCATTATTATTATATATACAAAACCTAGACCACTCTGTCGCAAATCATTTACTAGAGTGTTCTTTGATTTCTATGTTGAAATAGTTTTCCATTTTCAACTAATTTTGATCGACTTTACATAATTTATTTGTAAAGTTTATTGTTTATATATTTTATGGTTATTTCTTTATTTTAGATAACTCGCAATTCTTTATTGCAAGTATCCAAGAAAATTCAGTTCGATTGACAATGAATGTATTGCCTGCTAATGTGATAGCAGAAAACAACATTATCTCTCTTGAAGTTATTGCTTCAAGTGGCGTTAGTAGGGCGAGAACTATAGTCGTCTTGGAGATAATAAGGAACGACAATCCCATATTCAGCTCACCACTTTACACAGGATCGTATGCAACTGAAACTGGACTGGCTCATGAGCCAATAACATTAACCCAAGGCTATGTTGACACCATCGTATCACTGTCTGGAGGTAAAGTGAATTACGTTTTACTTTTTTTTATATTTTTTGCATTCTTTGAATATCTAGCATTCAGACAATTTTATAAGCATGTTTTAGTTATACTTCCTTCAGCTATATATACGCTTTGCGTTAACACGATTTAAAGCGTAAACGCCCCTAAAAGCTACTCTATAACTTTTTCTCGAACTGCGTTCTAGGCTCAAAACACGAGAAGCGAATTAATTCATAAAAGCGCATATTATTTATGGTTCATACGTTCGCAGCATCAGAACGTTGTTCACGAGTTTACAACCATAGTGAGCTATCACTCCGAATCACGGAAACGCTTATTACATATCATGCCACAAACGGTCACCCATCTAGGTAATGACCACGCCATCGTTGCTTACCGCTGGTGATTGTATATGCCTTTGCAGTGGCCTTGTGTGATACCTAAGGCCACTTGTCATAGAGTGCTTCATATAAATATTATCATAAATCATGTTATGTAATTAAGTAGGTAGTAGAGCCACGCTGATTTCAGCACGAATGGGCCGGCTCGACCCGGCCAGTACTACCCTCACACAGAAGACCATCCTAATAATGACAGCATTCTTGCTGTCGTATTTCGTTGGTGAGTGTGAGACCGGAGGCCCAATCATTCTGCATCATTCTCCCGCCCTTCGAAGGCCGGGAGAATGATGCAGAATAATCTAACCAGGCTGCCATGGTAGGGGTCACCATGCTACATTGCCTACCCTCACAATAAGCATGGTGACCCCTACTCCTGGATTCTACTCATGCTTTCCATCAGGCAGAGTAGAGTCACTTTGGCAGGCTTAAATATAAAAAAAAAAAAAAAAAAAAAAAAAAATTGTCTTAAAAATTGATTGTTTAAGGAGCATATAGAATATCGAAGACAATTTTTTCTATTATCGAAAAATAAGATAAATAATAATTTTAGCTATCATTTCATTTCATTTCACTACTTAAACATTTTTTCGTCCATTATATACAACAAAAAACATTTAAAGTTTTAGCACTAACCGTTAAACGGCACTAAGGATAATTGTTACAAATATGATACGAATGTCCATTAGACCTGGAGGGCTCAAAACTAAAACATATGTTGATGATGTCACCTGCTTCTATATCAAACAATAAAGCGAATAAACTTTTCCTTTCTCTAGATCATTCCAATCTCTTTGAAGCAACACGTGAAGGAGCCGTTGTGACAATAAAGAACACGAACAGTATTCCGCCATCAATATTCAACCAACAACACATATTGCTGACTTTGCACGCTACTAGACCTCTAGCAGTAGGAGCGAGCACAACTATAGTCATCAATCTCCCTGCAGGTATGTTTATAAATTAATCGTTTTTACAAATATAAAATATATGGTCCTTTCAGAATGATTCTACTCTGCCTGATGGAAAGCATGAGCAGAATCCAAGAGTGATAGTTACCATGCTCATTGTGAGTGCCCACAATGCAGCACGATAACCCACACCATGGTGGCCTAGTGAGATGCTTCTAAATCTATTAACCTCCGGTCTTGCACTCACCAAAGAAATGCAATATCGTGAATGCTGTAATTTCTAGATGGGTCTTCTATGCAATGTAATACCGCACCGATTGAGCTGGCCAATACATGCTGAAACCAACATGGCTCAAGGTATTATTAGAGTCACCATTTCAGTTTATTGGCCTAATAGCTTTTGTTTATTTTACCGTACAATTGGCTACCGTATAAATGACTAAATTAAGCCATTTCTAAGTAAATCAAACAATTGATTACATGTAGATGATCTTTAATCTTTTAGGAGTTCAATTGGAATTCGAGCAGTCTATTTATCGTGGAATAATTCAGAACAACATCCTACAGGACCTCGTGCTACCGCTGATACCAGGCTACGAAGGGGCTGTTATTAATACTGAAGTTCTTGGCGGTATGTACATTATAAGTTAAATACAAAATCATAAAACACCGTCATTACGCTTAATATATACAATAACTAGATTTGTCTGCCGTAAATAATTTATGAAGTATTGTTTGATTTTCAAAGCCTTGTAAATTTTCAACTCATTATGATCGAATCTACATAATTTAATTTTAAACAATTTAAATTATTTTTTATTTTATTTTAGAAAACTCGCAATTCTTTACTACAAGTTTCCAAGAAAATTCAGTTAGACTGACAATGAACTCGATTCCTGCTAACGTAATTGCTGAAAACAATGTCATATCTCTTGAAGTTGTAGCTTCTAGTGCCTTTAGTAGGGCGAGAGCTATAGTCATCCTGGAGATAGTTAGAAATGACGACCAGGTATCCCTCTTATTCAGCTCACCACTTTACAGAGGATCTTATGAAACTGAAACTGGACTAATCCATGAGCCAATTACAATCACGCAAGGCTACGATGAAACCACTGTGTTATCACTATCTGGAGGTACTCTTATTTGTGTTATACATTGTACATACGTTTTTAATCCTGCAGAACAGCTACTTCTCTAATTTACCCGGCCACTGAACAGGTTTATTTTAATATTTTTCCTTCTCTTCAGAAATTTATAACAAATATAAATTTACAGCAGTTGGGTTTCCATAGTACAAACTTTGCCTGTTTTGAGGTTATACGACCTTATATCAGACGTGTAAGAATATTATTATCTTCACTCTATATATTTTACATACATTACAATTAAACTGATTTTGAGTTACTTAATTGCCAACTTGTAGCTGTATACATAGAATGCAGCGTAATGCAAATATTTCAACCAATTGAACCACAGCAATTAAATAATTATAAAACAAAAAACCTGTTGATGATGACTATCTGGTTTTTGTAAAATCTATCAAAGCTAATAAATTTATTTTTATCTAGATCATTCAAATCATTTTGAAGCGACACGCGAAGGTGCCATTGTGACAATAAGGAACACAATTAGTATTCCACCCTCAATATTCAACCAACAACATATTTTGCTGAGTTTGCACGCTACTGGACCTCTAACAGTGGGAGCGAACACCGCTATAGTTATCACTCTTCCTGCAGGTAACGAACAACGTATCACAACAATAATTATATTATTTAACATCACAACTTTATACTATATATTTAACTAACAATGTATCTAGTAGTATCTAGTGTGTGTATAGTAAACAATAACGAAAACCATAGTTTGCACCATTGCACCTAATCCCAATATCAACACTTAAACTTTTTGTTGCAGTTATGGTAAGTATCTTCCGTATAATCTCACTAGATATTTTCTTTTAACTCAAGGCTGAGTTGAGGTAATAAAGAAGAAGAAATTCCATGAATAAATCTGATAGATTTATGTTTTTACGAAATAATTAGGTCATTGCATTGACTGCCTTGATGGTCTAGTGGTTAGCGTATGCGGCTGCTGATCAATAGGTCTCGGGTTCGATTCCCGGGTTAGACCAAATATTTGTGTAATCCACAATTATTTGTTTCGGAGTCTGGGTGTTTTTCTATGTATATTATGTATGTATTTACAAAAAAAAAGTATGTTTATGTATTTATATCAGTTGTTTAGTACCCATAACACAAGCTCTGCTTACTTTGGGACTAGATGGTGTTGTGTGTAAGATGTCCAAAATATTTATTATTATTTATTCTCAAGTTCATCTAACGGTGAACATGATAACCTCTATCCTTTCAGGAGTCTCATTGGAATTCGAGCAGTCAAGTTATCGTGGAACAATTGAAAACAACATCCTACAAGAACTTCTGCTACCGCTGGTGCAAGGTTACGAAGGAGTGATTGTTAATTCTGAAGTCCTTGGCGGTATGTTACTGTATATGAAATGAACAAAAAACTTTTAATTTTGAAAAAAAATCAAAAATATATTTACTTTTTTCAGAGTACTCGCAATTCTTTACATCAAGTATTCTAGGCAATTCGATACAGCTGACAATGAACGAATTACCTGCTAACGTGATAGCCGCAAATAACATTCTCACTCTTGAAGTTGTGGCTTCTAGTACCTTTAGTACGGCAAGAACTTTAGTCATCTTGGAGATAGTTAGAAATGAAGCTCTCGTAACTCTCTTATTCAGCTCACCACTTTACAGAGGATCGTATGAAACCGAAACTGGACTGTTCCATGAGCCAATTACAATCACCCAAGGCTACGATGAAACCACCATATTATCACTGTCTGGAGGTACTCTAATTTATTTTTTATTGATTACGTATATTTGACACGACATTTTTTTGTGGCCGCCGTATATTTCGGAAGGTCATGAAACGGGTTTACATTAATTCTTTTGAAATTTGATGAATCAAATATTTGTTTTAAGGGGGTTATCGTTGAGATATAACGAACACACTATAGTGATTTCCTAATTCAATAGCACTACTTAACAATTGTCAACGTGTTCAGTCTTCGCTTTTTGCCTGCATTTTATTAAAACAATTTCACAAGTGAGTATTAAATTGACGTCCTCGTCAACGGACACGCCAGTTATTAACGATCTTTCACGTTAAGTTCGAAATGACACATCTGCACTCCCCGTGCGTTCCAATCCGCAGATATGTGCGGTCAGAACTGCTGAAAAAATGGACTGGAAATTACTACAAAAAATGTGACTACGGTTTGAACTGAATGAGCCTGATTATGATAATTACTCACTTTAAAATAAACTAAAAATGTTCATAAACCTTTACTTTTTTTAAGATCATTCAAATCTTTTTGGAGCAACACGTACAGGAGCCGTTGTGACAATAAGAAACACAGCTAGTATTCCACCCTCAATATTCAACCAACAACACATCTTGTTGACTTTACATGCTACTAGACCTCAAGCAGTGGGAGCGAGCACCGCTATAGTCATCAGTCTCCCTGCAGGTAAATATTACATTTTTTGTAAAAAATGTGATTGTGACGGTAAGTGGTTAACAATATTTGAAGTGCTAGACATATTTCACTATATTTATATAACATGCAAATATTTATAAGGTAGAATATAATTTGCGAGAAAGAAATTTATATAAAAACTATGACTATAATAAGTTATAGAAAGAAACGGACTAATCAAAATAATAACTAAATTATGAATATGTGTACCTTTATTACATTATTAAATTCAGACTCGAAAATTTCTTGAACCGTGTAAAAGTAATTTTCAATAGTTAAGAACATATTACAACATTAATAAAATTTTCATTATTTTAACATGACACCGTGCGGTGTCATGTTAAAATCAGCAGTTAAAGTTAAATAAAACACCGTATCAGCAGTTAAATTTAACAAAAACATATCAATCAAAATAATATATATACATATATTTAATAAATCTAACGGATTTTATTATTTTTACAAAATAGTTAATCCATTCTCAAGTTAATCCATCTAACAGTGAACATAATCACGTAGGCATGATGAGCTATGTTATTGCAGGAGTCCAACTGGAATTCGAGCGGTCTAGTCATCGTGGAACGATTCAAAACAACATCCTACAAGAACTTGTGCTACCGCTGATACAAGGATATCAAGGAGGAGTTGATAATACTGAAGTTCTTGGCGGTATGTACTCGTATTTACTACATTAATTACAAAAGTAAACATATCATCTCCCGTTCTGTCTCATATAATATTTACTACATGATCTACCCCGCCGTGATTCATTTACGGGGGGGCTCTTTGCTTGCCTCCATTGGTATTGTTTTCTCTTGTCAATCCATTATGATCGACTTTACTCATTACTTTTTTAAATAACTATTTAATATTTATTTTTAGATTATTCACAGTTCTTTTCCACACGTGTACAAGAAAATTCAGTACATCTGACAATGAACGAATTACCTGCTAACGTGATAGCTGCAAATAACATTCTCACTCTTGAAGTTGTGGCTTTTAGTACCTTCAGTACGGCAAGAACTTTAGTCATTCTGGAGATAGTTAGAAGTGACGATATTGTAACCCTCTCATTCAGCTCACCACTTTACAGAGGATCGTATGAAACAGTAACAGGACTGATCCATGAGACAATTACAATCACCCAAGGCTACGATGAAACCACCACATTATCACTGTCTGGAGGTATTCTAATTATGTTTTTATTGATTATGTATATTTGGCACGAAATTCTTGTTTGTTGCAGTGAAACAGTACTTACAGTACTTCTGTTATTTGTATGTTAGTGAAGTGCCAAAACAAAAGTCATTCTAAGTTTCTGTATCAGACACCGGGTTTATTAAACGGGTTTATATTAATCCTTTTGATATTTAATGTGTAAATTTTTTTTCAACGGTTGTCAGTCAGACATAACAAACACACAATTTTGCCTGCATAGTTTTTTACACGTTAGGTTCTTATGCACAGTTTTTTACATACATAGTTTTTTACACGTCATTATGCATCTGGATTGTGCGTACGTTTCCATCAATAATGATATATTAATAAACCTGTTTAAAAATAATAACCCAGTATTGAATAAACTTAACTTAACTTTCTAAGGAGAGGCCTATGTCCAGCAGTGGACTGTTGAAAGCTGTTGATGATTGATGATGATGATTGAATAAACTAATAAAGTCCATAACCTTTACTTTTTACTTTTTTAGATCATTCAAATCATTTTGAAGCAACACGTGAAGGAGCTATTGTGACAATTAGGAATACAACTAGTATTCCACCCTCAATATTCAACCAACAACACATCTTGCTGACTTTGCACGCTACTAGACCTCTAGCTGTGGGAGCGAGCACCGTTATAGTCATCACACTCCCTGCAGGTAAATTAAAATAACTGAAAATGAACGTCTCACAATAATGACTAATTACTTAGTAAACAACGAAAACCACAGTCTGCACCTAATCAAAACATTGATGTACATGTTATTATTATAATAAGTTTCTTTCAGGAAATGTTTGGTACCACTTAAGTAGTCAGTCAGTAAAAGGAAGTAATAAAACAATGCTCCTTCGTTTTTCTCAGAACTAGTTTCACTAAAAGAGATGAAAAATATGTAATATGACACCTAAATCTGACTAGTTAATTTTACCGAATAATTAAACCGATGTCAAATTTATAAAACGTTGAGTATGCATGTGGCAAGATAACCTATATTCTTTCAGGTGATCAATTGGAATTTGAACAGTCTAGTTACCGTGGAACAATCAGAAACAACATCTTACAAGAACTCGTACTATCGCTGACACAAGGATATGAAGGAGGTGTTATTGATACTGAAGTTCTTGGCGGTACGTGTATATATCTATATATCAATACGCAAAGCAATAGTTTTGCACTCATTTTTATGAAAATATGGTAAAGTAGGTTTGTTTCAATTAAAGTTTACGTAGAACAGTAGTGCACAAATTTTAAAAACAATTTAAGTAACTCCTTGATTCGCAAAACAGTCTGATTTTTTTTTAAATATAGCCCAACTTAAATTGCATGATGCTAAAGACGAGATACGAGTATGTAATGCTAAATACTACTAGTATGTGTCTCTAGAAGGCATAAAAATTACCTAAAATGCTGAAAAATAGAATGTAATTGACAAAAAAATATTTGATTTATTTTTCAGAATACTCGCAATTCTTTACCACAAATACGCAAGGAAATTCAATAGAACTGATAATGAACGAAATACCTGATAGTGTTATAGCTTTAAACAATTTTATATCACTGGAAGTAGTAGCGCTTAGTAGCTTTAGTACCGCGAGTACTATAGTTATCCTCGAGATAGTAAGAGACGACCACGTGATTCCGATATTCAGCTCACCACTGTACAGAGGATCGTATACAACTGACACTGGACTGACTCATGAGCCGATAATATTCACTCAAGGATATGATGAAACCGTAGGACTTTCACTTTCTGGAGGTAATTTGAGTTTTGCTTAGCATGTCACCGTTTTGTAATTATTTTCTAACGTAAAAGAAGTGCTTTATAATAAGTACTTATATCAATAATACAATCGCTAAGTAAATATATAAAGAAATAATCTTTCTGTCTTGTTCAAATCTTGCCTAAATTGGAGCTTTTTGTTGTACTCATTATTGTTGCTGAATTATTTTACCTAATCTACTTTATTGCAGTGTATAAAAGGGATAGGGCAATTTTATAAAAAGCGGGCTAGTGCGAGTCGGACTCGCCCATGACGGGTTCCGTATCAGCAAGTAACATCATATAAAAGTTCTAGTAGTTCGTTGTAACTTTGATCGAAGTTTTTTATAATAGTGTATTGATTGAATGAAAGGTAAATTGCGGTTTACGATTTATGACGTTTTAAAAAAAACTAATTACTAGATCTCGTTAAAACCAATTTTCGTTGGTAGTTTGCATGGTAATGTACAACATTTATTTTTTTAGTTTTATCACTCTCTTAATTTAGAAATTACAGGAAAAATGTCCCTCCCCCAGAATTTTTCCACTTTGGAAGTGTCTCTCGCGCAAACTATTCAGTTTAGAAAAAACTGATATTGGAAACCTCAACATCATTTTTGAACACCCATCAATAGATACCACACACGTGTGGGTTCGATGAAAAAAATTTATTTGAGTTTCAGTTCCAAGTATGGGGACCCCCAAAATGTATTGTTTTTTTTCTATTTTTATGTAAAAATGTTAATGCAGTTCACAGATTACATCTACTTACCAAGTTTCAAAAGTATAGTTCTTATGGTATCAGAAAAAAGTGGCTGTGACATACGGACGGACAGACAGACAGACATGTCGAATCTATAAGGGTTCCGTTTTCTGCCATTCGACTACGGAACCCTAAAAATCAAGCTTATGTTTTATTGTAGACAATTTATGTTATTTTAATTTAAGTGTTATTTATGTTCCATTTATGACAAATTACATGCAGAAGCATCTCAATAATACGCTGCCTTAGTACGTGCCACCATGCAGCATTTCATGCATTTGCAGAAAGTATGATGATCACTATTTTTGGATTCTACTCATGCTTGCCATCAGGCAGCGTAGAATAACTTTCACAGGCTGTAATATAAAAAAAGTTGTATACGGAAACTAAAAACTATTTTCTAATCTTTATAGATCATTCAGATTACTTTGATGCCACACGTGAAGGAGCCGTTGTGACAATAAGGAACACGATAAGTATTCCGCCATCAATATTCAACCAACAACACATTTTATTATTTTTGCAAGCTACTAGACCTCAAACTGTTGGAGCCCGGACAGCTATTGTCATCACACTCCCTGCAGGTAAATTATGGTAAATAGTAAAATAATATAATAATAATACACGAAGAGTAAGTGCAATGGCCTTGGTTATAAGCTGTTTGACCTGTAATCATGGCCCATATTAATAGTGATACAATAACGATACAGTAAAAAACAATAACGAAGACTACAGTCTGCACCTTATTTTTAATACATTGAACACAAGCTTTATACGAAATTTTATAAAATTGAACCATATAATCGATTTTTTAGGAAGATTCGCAAACATCATTCCATTAACCTGTGTCTAACATTTTAATTGGCCCCGTATAAAATTTGCCACTTTCTTATAAACTATGTATTTGCTAAATACCAATTTTAAACCATCACTCAGAAGGAAAAAACCACGAATAAATCATATAATTATAATTTGTAGTGGAAACCTAAGCTCTAGTAAATCTATTCAAATCTGATGTCTGATAGATTGCAGAACTCGACGAATATTTGTCATAATAATTGTCATCGCAATGATATTCATGTAATAAATTGAAAATATATATTTTACCTTAACAGGAGTGTCTCTGGAATTCGAACAGTCGAGTTATCTGGGAACAATTAGAGACAACACTCTACAAGAGCTCATATTATCACTTAAACCAGGCTACCAAGGACAGATTGAGAGTAGTGAAGTTCTTGGCGGTATGTTACAACATAGTATTAATTTAATGATAATCAACGATTGATTGACCATTTCTTTACCCTAATAGGCTTAAAAAACAAGACCTCGTAAATAGTAAACAAGAGTTTACCAAATCACAATCTATGTCTCTTGACATGATACTGTCTTAGTATATTAGAGTCTTGTAAAATAGAGACACCATGATTATACTCCCACTGTCTAAGATCTAAACAAGCTTCAAAAAGTAATCTTTCAAGACTAATCTTAAAAAGTAAAAGAAGTATACCATATTCAAACATAAAAGTAATCTAAAAGTTAATATTATAGAAATATGCTTGAGTATGCTATAGGTTTTTCTGTCAAACCATTTTGATAGGCTTCATAAAACTTTACCGAATATATCTGATTTGATTTTTTCTTTCAGAATACTCGCAATTCTTTAATACGGCTATTCTGGGAAATTCGATAGTTCTGACAATGAATGAAATACCTAATAATGTGATCGCTCTTAATAATATTATATCTCTGGAGGTAGTGGCATCTAGTACATTTAGCAGGTCGAGTACAATAGTTATCCTAGAAATACTAAGAGACGACAACGTGATCCCGATATTCAGTTCACCACTCCACACAGGATCATATGAAACCGAAACTGGACTGACTCTTGAGCCAATTACATTAATTCAAGGTTATGATGAAATCACGGCACTATCATTGTCTGGAGGTAATTTAAGTTAGGTTTAATATCTTACTCTTATATTTTAATTTATACATTTTTGTAATGTATGTTTGTCACTATTGACTGTTATAATATGAAGAATATCCATTAAAGTATATTTATTTAATTATCCGAAACCTACTTGTTAAGGAGAGCCCTATATGCAACAGTGGACTGTTGAAGTATATTGATGATGTTTAATGACATTGTTTACGATAATATTAAAAAAGTTAAATTTTAAATTATTAGATCAAAGTAACTGGATTTGTGCTAGTTCAACGAATGTTTTGAATGCTTTTTTTATATAAAATGTTATTCCTATAGATCACTCAAGCTATTTTGAAGCTACGCGTGAAGGAGCCGTTGTGACAGTTAGGAACAGAATTAGTATTCCGCCCTCAGTATTCAGTCAACGACACATCTTACTATTATTGCATGCTGCTAGACCGCAAACCGTGGGAGCGAGCACAGCCATTATCATCACTCTTCCTGCAGGTAAATTAAACAGTACAACGTAACATAATATTAATAAGAGAAACAAAATATATGTATTTATTAGTGAATTTTTGCGTATAAAAGAATAAATCTTTCCATCAGGCAGAGTAGAGTCACTTTGGCAGGCTTAAATATAAAAAAAAAAAAAAAAAAAAAAAAAAAATTGAATGCTTATGTAATGAGTCAATAATTAAAAACATTATTTATCATACAATTTCAGGAGTGTCGCTAGAGTTCTCGGCACCCAGTTTTCTTGGAACAATCAAAAACAACATTCTACAAGAACTAATTCTATCCTTGACACCTGACTATTCGGGAGAGATTGTGAATACTGAAGTTCGTGGAGGTATGTGTTCACATAGTATAAAATTATTTTTTAATGTATAAATATTGAAGTAATACCTTTTCCGCACACCAGATATTTTCTCAAATATAGATGTGCAATATTATATAAAGTTGTATATATATTATATAATATAGTAATTGAATACAAACTACTTTCATAGCCTTCATAACTATTTCCTATGATTTTATTAAATTAGATTTGTCTTTTCAGAATACTCACAATTCTTTAGTACCAGCATCAATGGAAATATAATACAATTAATTTTATTGACTGAATTACCGACTGGTGTGATATCCGAAAATAACATTATAGCTCTTGAAGTAGTAGCATCTAGCAACTTCAATAGGGCAAGTACTATAGTCATCCTGAATATAGTACGAGACGTCGAAGATGCTCCTTTATTCAGCTCACCACTTTACAGGGGATCGTATGTAATCGAAACTGGACTTACCCATGAGCCAATTACGTTTACCCAAGGCTATGAGGAAACCATTGTATCACTGTCTGGAGGTAATTTAAATTTTACTGTACTCTTACATGTTTCTATAATCAGAGGTTCACAAGTTAACCCACATATTTTTTATTTGTTAAATAATTATTATGGATTTCAAACATTTTTAGAGTAATCCCTATTGGTATCGTTTTAATTTAAAAAAATATATATTATTATATATTGCAATAATATAATATAATCGTGTCTCAGATCAGGACTGCACGGATGAAATAGTGGTATAAGCGGTTACGGCGACGTTTCCTGCTCTGCTATTGTGGGTTCAAACCCCATATGAGACAACACTTTGAATGATTAAAATTGTTGTTGAATCTAGGTGGCCTACCTAAGTGTTTTATAAGTATGTTTCATGTTTGTGTGTAAAGTACCGCACGACACAGGATATAATAAATTTATATTGCGTGAGTAGTCCTTAATAAGAAAAGATTGAATGGAATTAAAAACAAACCCTAATTCATGAAATCAAAAAATGGGGCTCAACTCAAAATTGATATGTCAATTTTGAGTGATATACTTGAGCAATTTTTCTAAATTTTCTCCCTTTATGAATATAACATTTACAAATTAATTTAATTTTATCTTTGATTCTATAGATCACTCAAGTTATTTCGAAGCGACACGTGAAGGAGCTATTGTGACAATAAGGAACACAATTAATATTCCACCCTCAATATTCAACCAACAACATATCTGGCTGACTTTGCACGCTACTAGACCTCTAATAGTGGGAGCTAGCAGCGCTGTAGTCATCACCCTCCCTGCAGGTAAATTACCTATTAAGTAATTATAAGATAAGATATATAATTAGATGATAAGAACATATCATAAAACCAAAAGCCGAGAAGCCCCTCTTTATCTTAACAATCCATGACTATCATAAACACTAAATGACGCAATCACAGGAATATAAAAACAAAACACTATTCGATTGTAATTTTATAGGGCGTTTTTAGGTACAATTGATAAAAAATATAGATGAAATAGTTTTAACGTGGTTTTACAGATGCTACTTTATTCTGTAAATGTGTTTTCTATGGTAAATTGATAATGGAAGCATTATCAAACCAAAGTATGATAAGTGAACTAAAACGTTAAAAAGACAGTATTGAGAACAGCAAAGTTATTAGGACATTTGACGTGGTACCACTAACAGAATGTAAATAACAGAATAAACATTCATAGCTTAATTTAAAAAAATATTGTACTATTATCCGGTTAGTGTAAAAGCTTAAATTATGTAGAATACGATTATTTCATCGTCGGATTCAATGGAAAACATAAGACAAAGCCTTTTCCAGCTTTGGACAATCAAAGGTGAATTGTGCTAATATGCTTATAAATTAGGTGACGTACAATTCGATGAATTACAATAAAAGGTAGGTATGTATTATATTTTTCCATAGACATATCAATGAAAAAATCTTTTCGAAAAGTTGAATACAAAGTGTTTTATTTAAATTATCTTTTAGCTGAATTTGCTTTAATTAGTATAATATTTTCAATCAATGTTGTTTATTGTAATTACTGGCACCATCACAAATAAAATTATAGTGCAGCAACGTATACTCTTCCTTCGGAAACGTTCATACAACCGACCTGCGCTTGATTTCTCCCCGATCGTGTAGGATAGCCGTCCCATCAAAAAATAAAAGTGAGGCAACAGAGAGTGCACCTGTGTTTGCGCACACATTTGGCAGGTCTCCGTTGAGATTGGCCGCTGGATTTGTCAGCCGATTAGGCTAGGAAAATATCATCATCATCTTTGGAAAGAAACGAGTTTCAAGATATGAGGACGAAAAAGGAGGTCATTGCTGTACTTCTTCAGTTATCATTTGTTGTTATTAATTAATTGTAATGAGAAAACACACACACACACACACACACACACACACACACACACACACACACACACACAATTGGTGTATTAACAACTATGAAGTATACATTTATGTTTCAATCAATTGTGTAAGTGACTAAAAGTAAAATTATTTCCTGTACACAATTTAACATTGGAATGTGATTAAATCTAGTCTCATTAAATATTTCAACCAATGAATGTCAATTTCCAGTCACGTTAGAGCATAAATATGGCTTTGTTTGTTGTTTACACCAACGTCCCCTAAATTAAAAGGACCTTAATCAATCATACAGTTAGGGGATTACAGCAGATAAATATATCGACGATGTAAATATGTAACAAAAATATTGCCCACCTGTTTACAAGATATGAAATATCTTGACAGCTATCTACATTAATCATTTGATTAGATAATTTGAAAGTTTTTAGATTGTCGATATTTTCATTTCGTTGTTCATACGTCGTCTATCCAACACATGACAGAGCTTTTGTTAATTTAATATTTTTTTTATTTCAGGATTTATTATTTGGTTTTAATTTACATTCATTCAAAAGACTGTGGTTTACGTTGTAGTTTACTCGATAAGTTTAGTTTTTAAGGATTAATAGATTTATTTAAGCTCGTATAATAAATATTCTTCTATGTGTGTTTATGAATAGGTTCGCAAGATGGAAATGATGTAACATTCGAGAGGCTTGTTTACGAAGGAACTATTCAACTCAATACAGTACAACATGAGACTATAATAATTTCAAATTACGATGGAGTCAATGTGCTACCTTATGGACGTAAGTGAAAATTATTAGACATATAAACCTTGATTGATAGTCAATATATTTGCTATGGATTTAACTATGCAAATAAATGGTTAGAACGGTAGAACATAAATAAAAGTGCGTCTACTAATATTTCACTAGGCCTTTCAAGAATAACGATCAGCACATAAGCTCACTCTAATTTTACACGGCCGTGAAAAAGCATCTTACTAATCCGTCATAGTATGGGGAGATCATGCTGCATTGTTTGCATTCACAATGGAGATGGTAACTTTTGGCTTACACTTATGCTTTCTATCAGGTATAGTACAGTTATTTTAGGAGTAATGTATTTAAAAAAATTATAAGCATGTTGTTTAATGCCGTTATTATATTTTGCTACCTTGTTCAAAATTATTTATCGGCTCAATCATCTCCTAGACTTTATATCTTGAAATTTCATTGAATTTGAAAGAAATTCAACATATTTGTAATGTCAGTTTTCCAGATCCTATTACAAAAAATGTAATATCTTACCTTATTTTCATTATTTATCATGTTCTGCCCTCTTCCTCACCACAATAAAACTAGAAAAATCGTCAATGAATCTTTAAATCTTTCTAATATTTTTAAATATGTATTCGTATAGGTATGTATATTAATAAAATAAATCCTTCATTCTATTTTCTGGAACTTCAAAATGAACGTTAACCGTTTCACAGAACATTAAGTTTCAACAATTAAAGGAACTATTTTGTTCATTACATCTTCCTTCCATTCCTTCATCCATTAACTGTGACACTTTCATGTAAAAAATACCTTAAAGGCTGCGACATTATTATCAATTACGTTTAAAGTAAAAGAATCACTTACTAAAATGTTTTTCTTGGCCTTCCTAAAAAAATGCTTACATACGAGAGTTTCACAATTACTTCGAATCAAATAGTTGTAAATTACATCATTTCAGAATAGTTTCCTTCTTCACTATGGTTATCCTATAAGCCATTTTCCAAAACTAGACCGGGGTCGACAGTCTACTACGATATGACTCACCCGTCAAAAGATTGCTTTACATGTTAAGCAGTCTGCCTAAGAAGCACACTTGAAGAAAATTAATATGATTCCGTATAATTATTCATTCAGGCATTAACACAATCACTGTATGTTAGCCAGTGACTATTTACCACAACCCGGTTTCAAATCAGCCAATTTAAAATCAGCTGACACCTACTGGCCGCGTTAATACCTGAACTTTTAGTTACATGCCAAAAGTATATCATCATCATCATCATCAACAGCCTTTAACAGTCCACTGCTGGACATAGACCTCTCCTTTGAAAGGAGGTTCTGGCCTACTATACCACGCTGGCCGACGGGTTGGTAAAGGGTTTGTTTCAAGTTTTCCTTCTCTTGGCGGTGATGTTAGCTGCTTATTTTGTTCCTTTAGTCGCCTTTTACGACACCCATGTAATGAATAGACACACACATGACACTTTGTATTCTTAATCCGTCACCACACGTATTTATACCAAAATGCCGTTTTGAGTATTTGAATCAACAGGTTACGTTTATCAGTGATTAGTCGAAAGGTTTATGAAATTGTAAAACAGTGGCGATACGTTTTTATATTCTGTTTTGGAAATAAGTGGCTTTGAAGATTTCTATTTGAATTGAATTGTATATAATACAATTCTCAAAGTAGTTTAATAGAAAACTAGAAGCATCTTCTAGCACATATATTTTGTTTGGGTTCTTTTTCTGAAATATGCTGAGAAACTGCCCTATCATATTTATAAAATTTTGTTTTAGTATTGGCCAGCTTGTTTGTTGCAAGCGTTTCAAATGGTGAAGTGACAATTCGAGCAGCAAATGAGGTACTTGCACTACCCAATGGAGTCTCGCAAGTAATTTTGGAATTGCATGCAGGCGATGCTAGATCAGTTCTTATATTGGCCGTATTAGAATCAGGTAATGTATTTTTTTAACTTTATAGATAATTAAGTTAAATGGAAAAGTTTTTTGCAAGAACTTGTAAGTCTTATCCCGTAAGATGAGTACATACCCTCTATTTAATTTATAGATTATTTGCAATTAAATGATATTAAGATTTCGTTTCGTATTGGTATATACATACTGCCTTGTTGGTCTAGTGGTTTGCGTATGCGGCTGCTGATCATGAGGTCTCGGGTTAGACTCCTGGGTGGGACCAGATATTTTTGTAAACTACAAATATTTGTTTTGGAATCTGGGTGTTTTTCTATGTATAATATGTATGTATTTACAAAAAAATAAGTATGTTTGTGTATTTATATCAGTTGTCTAGTACCCATAATACAAGCTCTACTTAGTTTGGGACTAGATGATGTTGTGTGTAAGATGTCCAAACATTTATTATATTTAAATGATTGATACAAATATAATTTTCTTACCTCTCTTAATTTCACTCAGTGTTTTAGGTTTCCGTAGTTCATGACTCGGAACCGTTATGGATTCGTCATGTCGGTCCATCCGTCCTCAACTTACCGTCCAAACGGTTAGTGCTAGAATGATGAAACTTTGTATGTATACGAGTACGTGATTTCACAACGTCAACAAAGTGCTAAAAAAAACTAAGAAATGATTCGTTCATTGTGTCAAAAAACTAAAAACCATAAGAAATTGTTTTTGACGTCATATAACTAATATATATATAACTAATAATTAATTAATAATTAACAAGGTTTGTTATTGATAGGTTACTGTACCAAAACATATTGGAATATTCTGGAGTATTAGGTCGAGCAGGTAATCTCAATGTATGTTCTTCATCGTATCAGTCTGATAGACTTGTATTGTGCTTACATAAGTACGACCTTCGTCTACTTGTCATAAACAGTAATACCTAACGATTGTTTCATAAGACATAGAAATAAACAAAGAGAAATTGATAGCAGATAATCTCAAAAAAGTGGCCAAGTGTGAGTCGGACTCGCCCATTAAGGGTTCCGTAGCAGCAAATAACATCATATAAAAGTTTTTGTAGTTCGTTGTAACTTTCATCGATGTTTTAATAATAGTGTTTTGATTGAAAGAAATGTAAATTGCGGTTAATGATTAGTGACGTATTAAAAAACTACTTACTAGATCTCGTTCAAACCAATTTTCGTTGGAAGTTTGCATGGTAATGTACATCATATTTTTTTTTAGTTTTATCATTCTCTTATTTTAGAAGTTACAGGGGCGGGGGGGCACACATTTTACCACTTTGGAAGTGTCTCTCGTGCAAACTATTCAGTTTAGACAAAAATGATATTAGAAACCTCAATATCATTTTTGAAGACCTATCCATCGATAGACCATACGTATAGTTTTGATAAAAAAAAAAATTTGAGTTTCAGTTCGAATATGGCCAACCCCAAAATTTATTGCTTTTTTCCTATTTTTGTATCAAAATATTAATGCGGTTCACAGAATACATCTACTGACCAAGTTTCAACAGTATAGCTCTTATAGTTTCGTAAAAAAGTGGCTGTTACATAGGGACGGACAGACAGACAGACATGACGAATCTTTAAGTGTTCCGTTTTTTGTCATTTGGCAACGGAAACCTAAAAATATATTTGTTTTAGTTATATACATTGACGTAGTAGGTATAGGTAGTAGAGCCACGCTGATTTCAGCACAAATAGGCTGGCCCCACCGTAGCAATACTACCCTTATATAGAAGATCAACCTAAACTAACAGCAATTGTACTGTCGTCTTTTGATGATGAGTGTGAAACAACATTTTATTTACACAAAGTTAATCAAGTTCATAATACACATAATTAATAAACAGATATAGATAAGAATGGAATAACTTTCCATACTCAAATACCGAGAAAGAATTAACCTATCACTAATATAACATTCATGACACATATGTCCCATGATAATCTGTGACCTGCGGATAACATTGAGTATTTAAATAAATGCGATAAACACGGATATTGATGCACCAATGTGCATCGCAAAAATGTTATTACATATCATTGTGTATTGTACATATACTAAGTATGATATGTGTATATAAGTATTGTAAAAATACTATTTCTAACTAGTACTATATTAGCTGTGCCTCCTACTTTTCCCGCGTGTATGTCAGTTCTATGTCCTTCCTCAAGAATCTAGGGAAATTAAAAATTCAGCCAAATCAGTTTAGCCACGAAGTGTAAGCGGCAGACAGGCAGAGTTTCTTTCGAATTTATAATATTAGTATGAGTAGATGGCAATACATAGCAATACTATTGGCTTACTAGTAGAATTCGCGACGAGAAAAATATCTACATACGTAAATGTGTATCGATACATTCATAGTTCGATTCGAGAGGTCGGTAATGTACTTGTTATACTTATACCCGTTTTCACCAACTGTACCTTAATCGTCTACCTAATAGACATCATTGCACTTTATGTGTAAAGGGTAGTAAAAATAAAAGTGTAAAAGTGTCAAAAATGCGCTAACACGTCCCCTAAATTTAAGTGGCCACTTAGGTCACTTAATTTAGAGGACGTTAGTAAAAACCGGCATAAGTTGCGGGTATCCATGGAATACACCTGTAGTCTCTTACCGTCACAACTGCTCCTTTACACAACTTAGAAAGTTGTGTAAAGGAGCACAACAAAAAATACTTTGTCCGCAATATTTTGCAGCATTTCTTTTGATCATAAGAGTTTCAAAAGACCTTAACAATCTATTATGCAGGAATCGCTAAAACTGATCGTATTACAAAATTACTGCTATGTGGAATGAATATGATCTACGCAAAGGCATCGAAAGCACTATCATGTTATTGATAAGATTAATATATCCTACACATACATATATATTTTAATATTTACATAAACCAAAGCTAAATTTAAAACCAACAATTTAAAGATGACTTGTTCTTAATGTCTGAGTGACATGCTTATGTATAATATGTAAGATTATATTCGTACTATAAGGGGAAGAATGAAATATACTGTGCTGGATAATCTATACAATTTCATCAATATACCAAAAAATCCCCATCATAAAACAAAGAATACGCCAAATTATGAATAAAGTTAAGGAATACTCTGCCTTATACGAAACAAACATTTCTAAATTCAATCTCTGTTTTCTATAAAATTAACTTCATAGCAAACTTAACTTCAATATTTAATTTCACAATAATATCTAAACAAGCTAGTATTTGAAGGAGGCGTATCACAATAATTTTGAATCCATTCATTGAAAAACAAAAAGTACAAGAAACAAAAGTTCATTATTGTTTCGCTTACCTCTAAATTATTATTTCATAACAAATTAATATTTTCAGTGAATAATTCTAATTATGGTACGCCATAAAACCAGTTAAGTCAAGATTGTTTTATATATATATATTAAAGTTAGGTATGTTATATTACATTACTTATAGACTACACGCATGGTATTAATACATGTATTAGTATAAAGATTGCCACGTGCCATTTTCTCTTGCGATGAGTGATGTGGTTTCAAACATAAGGTTTCACTTCATATAATTCACAAATTGTTAAACTGAGTTTGGTTGTTTTTTAAATCTGTTTCATATGTGTTTATACAGTCTCCCGCCACTCATGGTATATTCTTAATCAACTAGTTGTCTTTTTACAAAAGTAAAAAGTAATTTTGCCTAATGGTTTGTGAGAATGTTACATAATTCGATTTTCTATTTTATTCTTTCAGATGTGCCCGTGCCAGCAATAGTGACATTCACCTCTGATGTCTTCGTATTTAGTGTGGGAGCAAAGCAGACCGGCATTATAGGCATGGTGCTGGCTACTGCTAATAATAACGAAAACATTATTTATTCTTTGAATATCAATAATGGTAACTATTATACCTTGCTTCTCTACAAATAGATTTTAGATCGTGATTTAATTCTCATACTTCATTTAGAATATTTTTATTGTACCTAATGTTTTTAATATGCCTTTAATAAATCTCATCTAAAAGATAGTTAAAAATATAACTCGAGAAAAAATGTGTAGTATTACGGTTTTCGTATATCTAATGGTAAAGTACTCGTATGAAGTAACAACTAGAACTATATCTAGTTTGTTGGCGTAAGAGCTACAACGTTCTTTCAACACTGTTATAAAGTTATTTAAGAAGTTACATAGTACGTTCATGATTTCTGTTCTACAGAAATTATGAACTTACTACATTTCACCGGTCGGTTATTCGGCTTATGTCGATTTTCGCAGTGAATAGTAGTATGGTGTTATTCAGAATATGTAGGTAAGTGAAGTTTCATCAAAATTCATTCAGAAATTACAAATAGCAACAAACATACATACTCACAAACTTTCGCGTTTATAATATTAGTAGGATTATTAGATCTGCGTATGATGTTAAATTACGAAAAGTAAAATTATTTGAAGTACCTACTTCAAACAATGTGAAACATATTTGTCATTCGACGACAGTAGGACAAGTAGCTATTTATTCATATTTCATAAACTGTGAGTAAGATCAAAGTTTTAATGTGTTTTACATTTGAATATACTTTTTGTTAGACTTTCTTAAATAAATAATAATAATAATAATCTTTATTCATGCAAAAATTTGTTCACAAATATAATTTACATAATACATCCGTGCATTTCAATGTTTAATCAAAAATACCTCTGGTCCCCACACTAGGATTCCCTGTGTCGTGGGGTCCAGTCCCTTCCGTAACTTATTGAGATAAAGTTGACATGGATGCATTGATGCGTTTACAAGTATACAAAAAAAAAAAATACAATGAAAAGTAATTAACAACGAAAACAGAGAAAGAATACAGTTTATGTTTGTGTGTGTGTGTGTTTGCGTGTGCGTGTGTGTGTGTGTGTGTGTGTGTGTGCGTGTGTGTTTGGGTGTGTGTGCGTACGTATTAGTTAATGTGTTTCTTGAAACAAAGTTCTTTGAAATATATCTTATTTGTTATTCAAATTTAACCTCTACTTATTCTTTTATTTAAGTAACAAATGCTTGTATATCAAATTCTAAATATTGGTTTACTAAACTCTTTAAACTGATAATCTAATATTCATATATATGATGTCATCAACATGAAATCTACGAATATTTCGGTGACGAGAGCTTTTATAATTTTACCACACAAAGTGGTCATTTCTATAACAGTTATAACATGTTCAACCCTATTAATAATTTCTTACTATCATAATAGTTCTAATTTGTAAATTAAGTACCTACACAGAATTGAACTCGCATTAATTATAGCTAACATTTATTTTCGCAAATAGCTTTGATACCATCATAATAATATTCCAGTTTAAAACTGAACGCGCCTGAACTTTTCGTAAAGCAATTATCTTTTTAGAGTAATAACATTTTTATAGTTTTATATAATTCTGGTGGTGGTTATACTCGATATATTACCTCGATAATAATTTATGGAGGTCGTATTACTAAAACTAAATGTTTTATATTACAGATCATCTTCTAGAACGTATCTCTATCAACCAGGCAGGCGAGTTGCACTTGTTTGCTCCAGCCAATAGCGGGGTTTATGAATTCCAAGTTATTGCTACAACAGATGAGAGCCGGGCAACTGCCACGGCACAGGTATAAAGTTTTTAAATTCGATTAAAAGGATTAAGTTATCAACCTTACTTTACGTAGGTAGCTATATGATGTGGTTTGGTTCATCACAGCGAACATAGTTTTTAAACTATATTTAAGTAACTATAAAAACGTGTGGTGACAGATTAAGGATACAGTATCAACTCCCCTATTCTTCCTCTGCAATACAATAGCATTTCAAAGAGAAAAAACCTTGGAACAGATCCTTTTTTTTTTTTACGTGTGGAAATTCCCGCGGACCGTCACCCCGTCGGGGGTTACGGCGGGGTGGTGTGTCGGACTCGAACCGACTAAAACCACACGGTGTGACCCTCTCTGCGCCTTTGTATTGGAAGGAGTCCAGGGAGGGGATTTCCTTCTGGACTCCAACCGACGCCTGCCCGCACTGTTGCGGGCACCACCTCAGCTCTTGACTCTCTAATTGGGCAACGTCCGGTCACACGCGGACGCCACCCCCTCGCGGTTGGCCACTACTGCGGACGGACGGGAAACCCGTCCCGCCCATCCGCGGCCACTCTCAGGGCGGCATGAGACGCAGGTATGCGCGCCTCCGCCGCCCGGGGCGCCGGCGGCGGATCGGGTCCGATTGGATGGCATCCTCCCGGGCCTTCTCCGCCACCTCCTTCTGCAAGATTAGGTCCTCGCAGAAGGTTGCGACCGCGGTAAAACAACTGTCGCTGCCGGCCATCGATCTTATGACGGCCGGCAGCGAGAGATCCCCTCCGATGACTGCAGTGAGGGCCCGGCGCTGCGTCGCCCAAGCGGGGCAGACCGCCAGCGTGTGCTGGGCCGTGTCCTCACTGCAGTCGCAGTGGTGGCAGGCGGGACTCGGTTCCCTCCTAGCGACCGAGTGCAGGTACTTTCCGACGCAACCGTGCCCGGAAAGTACCTGCGTCAGTCGAAAGGAAAGGGTCCCGTGCTGCCGCCCTGCCAACTCCGCGATGACCGGCTGAAGAGCCTCCACGGCGACGAAGCCAGCGCGTGGGGTTCTCCAGCCGGAGCGACCATCTCAGCATGGTGGCTCGGCGAGCGGCTTCGCGCCACTCGCGCACGTCTTCCGGCGGAGGGCGAAATCCGCTCTCCGCCCGGAAGTCAGCCACTCGCCGATAAACTTCGGCGAGCACTTCCGCCTCCATATCCCACGGGGGTGTTCCGGCCAAGGCACACGCCGCCTCTGTGGACACCGTGCGGTATCCACGTATGGCTCTGACCGCCAGTATCCTCTGGGGGCGCCAGAGGCGCGCCCTGTTCTGGGCGGACAGAGCCGCCGCCCACACCGGTGCACCGTAAAGTGCCATTGACCGGACACCTTGAAACAGATCCTATGCCAACCTGTATAGCCAGTTTGACATATAAGACCAAAACTATCTTGTTATGGAGAGTATTTTGTTAGCATCAGTGGACTATTAAAGGCTGTTGCTAATGAAATATAAAAAAGATAAACTTTCCCAAAGACAAAAATCTTGAGAGACCCCGAGATTCACTTTTTCATCTTCTAGTACATCTTGTATTTTAGAGGGGATGGGGGCGACCAAATGTGTCACCTGACAGTCTAGTGGTCAAAACAAAATACAAGGCAACAGAGCAACAATAGAGAGTTTAGCGGTTGTAGAAAGAGAATTGACGCGTAACGTTTGGGCATAGGGGGCAAGCCCATATATGCCGAAACAATGCCCATATATACAAAAAAAAATCTATTTTTGTGAGTCATAAAGTTGCTCAGAATGTGGGTGACCTCTGATTCCCTTAATTGGGTGTTTATAGCGACCTCGCGATATGGTAACACGTAGGCATCTGATGTAGATATTAAAAAACATCTTTAGAATTATTCAGTAGCTTTGCAGAATCAACTCTTCTAATTTTTTTTATCTAAGTTTCATAAATAGTAAAAAAACATTAGTATTTACTATTCATAATCGTTGTGTAAGTTATGCTTTTAGGTAAAAAAATAAGTAAAAAGTAATAAATAAACAGGTGCTTTTATTAAAATAATCTAAAAATCTAAAAGTCACATGCAAAACGAAATTCAATACAAACACCAATATTGAAAAATACCAGTGGTATCTCCATCGTTAGTTTGTTGAATATGTTTTTTAATAGTTGATAGGGCAGTTATAATCTATGTTGTATTGTCTAATCTACAAAAAGCGATGCATTTCTTTAGTAAAACCATCACTATTTTATTATAATTACATGCTCGATAGAATCCTAGACATCATGTTTCAGGGCCTGAAACATTTTTTCCAACAATACTTTTCTACAATCCGGTAACGAAAGCAATTGGGGTCATTTATATAACAAAAGTGCACAACGCACTCTGAAAGAATCAGAATATATCCTTAAATATTTTATATATTAGGTAACATATTTAAAGGTCAAAGTTAGTACCTCAAAATCTATTGTGACATAACATGGTACAATAACCACTTGCTTCTTCAGCATTTGACTGGCTGTTTTTAAATGTAACCTCTAAGTATTATGAGATACTTCTGTATTGAATTTAAAATAGATAGTAGCGTAGTTTGTCTAGCCCTTGCCCAAAAATAAATTAACATTGAAGTTATTAATAAGCTACAAACTAATTCCATTAATATGTTTCTTTCATAGGTGCATATGACAGTTCAAGCGATAAGTAATGATGAAATAAATATACCACCTCTAATAATATTAAATAGAAAAGAGGAAGAGCCACATTATAATTTAATCCCTCCACCGCTAGGAGCAGAAAATTGTCAATTTACCCTCAACAACCGTTGGCCTCTTGATCACGAATGGCTTTATGTTAACGAAAGCGGACTACATACAAAATCAATAGACAGGGAACATGAATCTATTGCTTTTATGACAGTCTCACAAATACAAGTTGAACTCATACTTACTTGCGACAGTGATAATGTAAGTCTTAAGAAAAGATCACGAAAAAGTATTTCCCTGGGTCCATATAACTATAATGAAAGGTCATGGATCCTCACAGAATCGATTCCGTATAACCCAAGAAGGAGTTTAGTTAATTTAATAGTGGAAGATATTAACGACAACTATCCGATATTTGTTGGTAAAGAGACTGAGCCGTTGGTTGTGGGTTACCCTGTGTATGAACTCGAAGAAAGAATATTACCCCGGTCCTTAGTCGAGTTACAGGTGAGTTCAGGTTTTATGTGACATTGAATTATAATAATCTTCAAAATGAACGATGTAAGTCGTAAACTGTATTTTTTCCTTTTTATTTCAAGTTTCCAACTTGAAACATGAATCACTTCAAAAAAGAGTTTTATCATCAAACATAAACACCAATGTCTTATCGAGGTGACTCATTTCTGCCAAACCAAAGGTTTCAAGTAAGAAATTGTAAATAAAAAAAACTGCTTAAAAGTTATTAAAAGTAATCTTATTAAAATAAGAGTTTTTGAAACTATAGGTAATTACAAAGTTCGAAATGTAACTAAATACATATTATGTGCTATCATTTATTATATGCGTTAATAAAAAGGAATTCATTAATTTACAATTTGGTTACATAAATACCTTTGCATGTTAAAATTTTTTGAACAGATAAGTTCGGCCTTTCCATACTGAACTAGCCCTGAGAAGAAAGCACGAAACAAACTCAGTGATCATCGTCTCTTTAAAATTCAGACAATCTTCTTGAAATGCAAAAAAACTACTAGAAATAATAATAATAATCTGAGTCTAACTACCATAATTTGGTACATTAAAAGACATGTAAAAAAATGTTAACAACATGTCATATTAAAAGTGATTTTTTATCAAATTTTAATTTACAAAAATGATGAAATTTCTGCAGAACCTTAATTGAAAATATGTGCCATCTTGTTTTGTAATATGTTTTGACAATGACGTTAACACTTGAAAAGTAACTCTGTCTGCCTGCCTGTCGTGTTTTCACGCCAAAACTACTGAAACGATTTAAATTAAAATTAGTATGCAGATAGTCTAGAGCCTGAAATAGGACATAGGCTACTTATAACCGCAATAACCGACATGCTGCTGGTGAAGCCGCGGGCGAAAGCTAGTCTGTAATACAAAAATATGTTCTGTGTACGATATATGTGTGTCAAACTTACGTAAATAGTATAAAATAGAATATTAATGTACGACTGCAAGGTATATTATATTCTGATTTTACTGACTAAGTGGGATGAAAATTTATGATTACACTACTCGATTTTATATTTATCCAAAAAATGTTTAGTATCATTAATTTCTTCACTACAGGCAACGGACGCGGATATAGGCGAAAATGCAGCTTTAAGGTATTGGAGTCTTGAAGAGTCATTGGCCGTCTCACCAACTACAGGCTTCGTACACGTGAGGACCGGTGCACAACTGCAAGACAATCAAATTCTAATGGTTAACGCTACTGACCAATACGGAGTAGGACTCACAGGAAATATACAAATTTTGGTAAATACTTTTTTTATTAAAATTGAGATCTTCTTTTCCGTTTTAAAATGAAGAATATGCCAAAAATAATACTTACCTAGGTCTAGACTAGTCTTGTCGTTAATCTCATTCACGTCATAATAACCGGATCTGTTTCAATTCAATAATCAAATTGATTGGATAGAATGTATTAAACGACATTAGTTTTTGAATCTAGAAAAATGAAACAGATACGGATGTAATAAAATGAATGATTGAGAACATCAAACTACCTTCATTACCCATTTTGGCAACTGAAATCAGGTTGATCATCATCATCAACAGTCTTTAACAGTCCACTGCTGGACATAGGCGTCTCCTTTGAAAGGAGGTTTTAGGTGTAATCAGGTTGATGAATGCCTCTGTCATACTGTCCTCTTATCCCAAATTAGGCCCAAACCGTATAACAGTGACCAGATTATTGATAAACTTTACCTTAAAATACTATAGGAAATTACAACCAATTACAGAAATATAATGATCTTCTGATAATTTTATTACCTAGATAGAAGTTAAGTTGGTGATGGCTATTATTGAAGTTGACAAACCCCCTAATTTACTTAGGGACTTTGACCACTTCATTCATAAACCAGTTTATGTTTCTATTATGTACTCGAGCCGATATTGCCAAATTATGGGTCGTACGAATAACCACCACTGTACTCTTTGGGAGCCATCTTTATTACTAAGGCACTGGTTTACTACTCTATCATTACTTACTAAGGTATGCGTATTAATTCCGACATACGGCTACATTATTTATTCTAAAACATATCGCTACGTCTTGATCTCAACGAGATAATGACTGTCCGAATTCTACGTGCTCGATAATAGACTCATATCTGAAATATGCTGGTCAAAGTTTATCTCTGTATAATTTCTATCAATCACTTCAAACAAAATATGACGTAGGGATACCGAACTGTGACTAATTTCAATATGATTAACGATTCTAAAAACGTTATTAAAATTGAAGAATTCACTGATACACACAAACATGCAGCACTTTCTTTTAAATTTTTTTTGTTCACCGGATTTTATTTACTTTACTTATTGTTTTATTTTCTTTTGCTTCCTTTATTATTTTACATATTTGTAAATTTGTCACAGTAGATTTGATGTATCGCCAATCGGACAGAAAGAGACTGGATTCCACGACATGGGAATCCTAGTGTGGAATCTAGGGATCAAACCCTGTATCTATGTTTTCCAAACAATAGACTTATTATTATTGATTTATGTCATTTATATGGAATGTTATTTAAAGTCTAACTAAACAGAAAAAAATATAATTTTTTAAAACCGCGTATGAAGTCTACTATAAAAAAATCAAATAGAAATTATAAAAATATTCAAAATAGTATTTTTAGATCATCTTATTTAAATGTAGAGATAGAGAATTTTCATTTAATTTGTTTGTTTTGCGTAACTGCCTCAATGATCGAGTGGAAAGCGTATGTGACTGCTAATCAAGAGGTCTCGGGTTCAAATCCTGGGTCGGGCCAAAAAGTGTTTTCGGGTTTTTTTTTAAGAAATTCCTAATAGCAGCCGGGGTGTAGAAGTTTGGCGGTGATTCACGCGCGTGCCTCGGAGAACACGTTAAGCCGTCGGTCCCGGTTTTCATGAACATTTATGGCAATCGTAATTGGAAAGTCAATGTCCTCAAATTTATTGACAACTAGTTCAACCTTCGAAATTCAGTTCTCCCTTAGGGTTGCGGAGGTGCAATGCCAGTCGCTCCGTGGAAAAACCGATATTCAGGTAAAACTGGTTGAACTAGTAGCTGACCCTAAATAATATCGGGAACAAGATGAGGAATAATGCTAGGAAGAAGAAGTGCTTTGTTTTACATTCTAAGAAGGTCCAAACTTAAGAATTCCATTAGTTATATAATAGCAATGCCTAATATGCAATACTGCTACATACATGTTCACCTTGGTTGAACCGAATCCATATATGTAGATATTTAATATTTCCAAACGGCTCATGCCGCCATTGACATTGATCGCATAATCTTTGAAATCCATACACATTAATGAAATTTATTAATTTGTATCTATATAAAATGCATGTAATATCAAATTAACAGCTTTTTAATAAATGCATATGAAAATCAATCTGCATGCAGACATGCAGATTGATTTTCATATGCATTTATTACCAGAAATAAACAGATTTATTTCTGGTAATCTCATGATAGGCAGATAACTGATGGCATAAGGAGTCTTACTTTAACTTACGCTATTTTTTTAGACTAGCTAGTGATTTACAACTATAACCGCGGGTAATACCGCGATACTGGGATAATAAGTAATCTGTGTATATCAATCCTTAAATATCGTGTCATTGCGATAAAAATATTCTTATGATTCACTCTCGCCAAATTTTAAGGATTTGCGCAAAAACGCGGAACAAATATTTTCTATAAAAGCACAAAGATTAATCGTTGAAACCTTCAAATGTATGATCTCATAACTTTATCGAATACCTTTGTACGATATACTCGTAGTATTTTTGTGTTTTAATTTAAATCTCAAATTATGAATACCATAATATGTCATCGTAAGTTGAAGACTAAATTTGTATTCATACTCTTTTAGAATTTAAACTCGCTACATTTTATTTTTAAATTTATTGCATCTGATAAAAGAAGGTAACAAATCACCATTATACGAAGCCGCTAAAAACCTGAGGCAACAGTATATACCGGACAGGACAACATCCTGTTCATTGACACAAAAGCAAGTAGTCCCACTACATTCAATAAAGACATTTTATATTAATTAGTAAGATTGTAGAACATAAAGGCATGATAAATCAAAATCACATACGTAATTGGCTGTATAAACATGCTAAAGTGTATTCATTTCCGTCTTTGGTGACCTTAAACTCTTATGATGTTTCTCAAAATGTATACAACCTATCTATTATCATACTTTACGCTTTACCTCAGGGTCATTAAACTGTAGTTTTTTCTTTTTTCTAACGATTGCTCTTACTTCTAGGTAAAAATACTTAACGCAGATTATATAGCAGTGGTCACGGTTGAAAACGCTTTTCTGGATGAAGAAAAATCGATTTTGACTAAGCTTAGTACGGCTATTGGTTATGAACTAAGGGTATTAAGGTCTGTTGTTATATCCGAAAGCCAAAACCAAGACAGAATGTCTAGAAACACACTTAAGACAAATGGATCTGGAGCTTCTTTGTTACTTTATGTATATGGGCTGGTAAATAGGGAACCTGTCAGTGTCGGTCGTCTCACTGAGTAAGTATATTTTTTACAATTTGAATAAAATATTTTATAATTTATAATATTAAAGTTAACTCCCTTAATATTTTCACAGAGACATAAGCAAAAACGCGGCAGTCGCCAGTGTAATAAGCACTATATCGCTCGAAGATCATCTGGTGTCTCCTGGGATAATTGGCACAGAACGAGATATTGGCTTCTTTATTGCTACGATAGTCCTTGGCGTTGTTCTCCTATTAATAGTTGCATTAGCAATTATTTTATTCTTTCTTAAAAGGTTTGTAGTCAATCATACACATAATAAATTTAATTTTATTAAAATTGGAATTTTATTTTTCATTATTTTTTCAGGCGAAAAAATAATAAATACGAAGAATTCTCTGACAAAAACAGCTTGTCATCGGGTACAGGATCGACAGATCAAGTTCTAAAACCAGAAACTTCTAAATCAAGACTTAATATCGAAGAATTGAAAAAGAGCGAACAACGCTTGCAAGACAGGTTGAATACACCTATGGAAGCTGTTTCCGTTGAAACGATACCTCCAAAAAAAGAAACATCTATAGATGATATAGCTGACTTGCTATCACCAGAATCTAATGTACCAATAGTAATACAATCAGTGGACAAATTAAAAGATGCAGAGGAGACAGACGATGATGAGTTTGGAGAAAAAGTCGGGACAAGAAGAAAATCTGTAGTGACTTTCAATGAAAACGTTGAAAAGATTATTCACCTACAGAATGATACAGATAGTGTCAGTTCAACATCAGCCGGATATGAAGTTTTTAAATTATAAGGCTATTTGATTGTAATTAATACTTTTTACAATTATACATTATGACAAGTTATAATTTATATTTATACACACTAATAATATTTTTATACGTGAATTCACATATTATATTTTTATACAAAAATAAAGTTTGCTTTGATTTCTTTTAATACACAAATACTTAAATGACTTCACTAGTTCCAGTTCGAAGTTCCATGTTCAACTTTGCTTGTTTGCGTTTCCATTACCAAGGCGTCCCCCCTAAAGCTAAACGTCTGGCTCTAAAAAATTCATTTGATGAACTTTAAAGGAAAACTATCACGACTTAGATAACTTAATAACTTCAGGAGTTATAGAGGCCTAACTAGTAAAATGCGCTAACTTTGAAAACTTTGTACGAAAATAACGAAATATAACAATTATCACATGATTTCAAATCCACGTGCCATTATATGTGACTGTGGAACCCTATTTCATTTTAAATAACGTTTTTTTTTAAAATAAGGAACATTTAAAAGATAGTTGTACTTTATAAAGTAATTTAAGTTTCCAAAGTAAAAAAAAATGGCACTCGGGGACTGCCGCGGTAAATCTCTTGCATAGCATTTTTTGTCAACTTATGCAATTATAATTATTTATTTATTTTTTATTGATGCAGTTTTTTTACTTTGATATTAATTAAAGTTTACCAAAGAATAAACACTGTCTTTTTACCAACATACATTCTAACACTATTATTGCCAAACAATATAATCATCGTATTAACCGAAAGATAATGACAGCTAAACAGTGAACTTAATAGTAATACGAGTATAAAAATATATTTTTTGAGTTTCAGTTTCAAGTATGGGGACCCCCAAAATGTATTGTTTATTTTCTATTTTTATGTGAAAATCTTAATGCGGTTCACAGATTACATCTACTTACTAAGTTTCAACAGTTATAGTTCTTATGGTTTCGGAAAAAAGTGGCTGTGACATACGGACGGACAGACAGACAGACAGACATGACGAATCTATAAGGGTTCCGTTTTTTGCCATTTGGCTCCGGAACTCTAAAAACACTAAGATTCAATTAGGTGGTACTGGAGGACGCGGACGCTATGTATTATGCGTACGATATCCCTTCTATTTAATTACTCTATGACGCATGCCAGACGGTACTAGAGGACGCGGACCGTGGACGCTATATATTGTGCCAACGATATCCCTTCTATTTGATTAATCTATGACGCATGAAAGGCGCCCTTTATTTGTCCTTGTCGCACTGCAGTATATATAATAATAATATTCTAATATTTCTAATAATATTCTCCATCCTTTTTAACACGGGGTGTTAGGTTTTATTTTCGTTATGAAATTTCTTGATTCGGTCACTGCGGTCAAAGCCCGCGATGAAAGCTATGCAATAGCTTATTAATTAATGAATTTATAAAGTTAAAAGTGAATGCCAGAAAATATTAGTCATTTAAAAATTTCCTCTTTCGAAATTCTATGTAAACAAAGTACATATTTTAAACAATTTTAAAAAACTGCAATAACGCTCACATTAGAAAACGAGGAAAAAATTCAAGTAATAATGGAGTTCAAAGTATAAAGAATCCATTTTCGCTATGGCACCCTAATAAAACCCTGTCTAAACTTAGACACAAGAAAGAAGGTATTGATTTCTATAAAGCAAGATGAAACAAATTCTTGATTCGTCATTTTTTTCGTCCATGCATATTGTCCAAATATACCATATCATTGTTCTTACATACTATACACATATATATTGTTTGGCTCTTTACCGTTGCGTAGTTTATTGTTGTTTAATAAAAATCGGCCAAGTACGTGTCAGGAACACATAGAATAGAATTCCTCAGTCACCCATAATGGGGTACGTGGATTTAAAATCGTATTCAATAGATAATTGTTATGTTTACTTAATAAAGCGTTAGGTAATTTTTCCAATTAAGCGCATTTTACAAGTTAAGCCTCTATAACTTGTGAACTAAGAAAGTCATCTAAGCCGTTATAGTTTTCCTTTAAAGTTCATAATATGGACCACCATCATGAATTTTTTCAGATTATTTGAGACAGCCATGTAGCTTTTAAGGCACACCCTGTTTTTACAAAAAGAAATACCCTTTAAAGTTGAATAACTGGCAAACAGACACCCAAATCAAAAATTGTCTTAACAACCTATCAATATTTAAAAGACCTATCTATTGATACCCTACACGATGGGGTAGACGCAAGAAAAAAAACATCACCATTTTACGTGTAGGGGAGGTACCCCAAATAAAAATATTTGTCATGATTTGATGAATGTCCGTGTGGTGACGGATTAAGAATATAGAGTGTCACCAAATAAGGCGACTATGGGATAAACTACGCAAGACAACATCAATGCAAAGAGAAGGAAAACTTGAAACCAACCCTATACCAACCCGTCTGGCCAGCGTGGTATAGTAGGCCAAAACCTCCTTTCCAAGGAGAGGCCTATGTCCAGCAGTGGACTGTTAAAGGCTGTTGTTCTAGCACTCACCAGTTGGACGGTAAGTCGAGGACGGACGGACGGACATGACAAATCTATAAAGGTTCCCAATTATAAACTTCGGAACCCTAAAAACCAACAAAAACAACATGTACATACCTATATATATGTTACGTATTCACATAGTTTATTAAAATGCTTCTATCTTATAGAGATTTTGTTTTAAAAATAAGCTCTCTCTTATGGACGTCATATACCATACAAACAGCCTGTTTCGTCCAACGGAGCTCCTATTAGGGAGACAATTAAAACCAAGTTTGAATGACTTAAAAGGTCATTGTTCTGTTTACGGCTTAGCCTAAAATTTATATTAGAAATTAAACTAATATTTAAACGGTTATTAAAATATGTGAATATTTGACGTGTGAAAGGCACTAAAACCCTACATTTTAGTGCTATGTTTAGAAAAACAATGTCTTTTAATATTTTTTAGAAACAAAGTGATGATTTTTAAAATATTTGGCATCAACTTCATATTATTACAATAATATAATCTACTGCCGAAGGTTATATTAAACCAATTCTTGTTGGGCGTTTCGCATAACGGTTTTTGTATATGGATGTTTTCTTAGATTGCAGATGGGATTGTTTTATTGTTTTGACTTTATCCTTAACACACGCTTTCATTAAGTTAGTGTCCAATTAAATAGATAATTTAGGTGTTAATAATTAAACCATAACAGTGTCTTATCTGTAGTAACTTTAACCACATACCATTGCGGCATGAGAAATAAGTTACTGGACACCGGCAAAAACCCAGAAAATAAAATGTTATTGTGATATTATGTTATATGTAAGTGCCCTTAGAAAGAATACAAATATCTACACACTCCGAATATACCCGAATCTTGTCAAACTACTTTGGACAGTCGACATAGCTAACTGTATCAAATTTTTATCACATATGACTAAACTTGAATTTACAGTTATCCTTCGTTTGGAGGCTTATAATGTTACCTACCTTACCGATTTTTATATTCAAGTCGCAGTTCGTGATAAGATCTTTGCCATTCGCAAACACGAACGATAAAGCAACCCAGGTATAGATCATTTCAACGCCCACAACCGTATGGAATATAACACAGTAAGTACTCTGTCATGGTAGGGTCAGTAAAATCACAAACAATCGATCACTTCAAAATTGCGGAACATGTATTTATATATTATAGCTTTTAACTTAGAATAGGGGCCCCCACTGTTTTTTAATGATTTTCTGAGATAATACACTACACTTTTAAATAATTTCAGGGACTCAGTCAGGTTAAGTCATCTGGGAGAAGGGTTGCACAGAATAGGCAAACAACTCCCTATAATTTTAATGTTAAACTGACTTCAGTCGCAGAAACATTTCAGCAGAAAGTACAGAATTACTATCGTGAGATTCGTACTGTAATGATCTCTCTATTAGTAGATATGATTGATGGATTTATAAATTAACTGAACTACGTAACAACTTTCGGAAAGTTCATAAAAAAACGAATAGTATTACAAACATAACGTAGAAAGAGGTAATATAAACTGATGGTATCCGGGGGGATGACGCACGGGAAAAAAGGAGGTATTTATAATAGTGTTCTCATTGCTATTAGTGTTACCAGATCTTAGGCTATTACTAAAGAGCCGCTGTCGAGAAATCCAAAATAGTAATAAGAAAAATCATCACACAAATGTAAACCTAATATCTGTCTCTGAATTGTCAAGGATAACCCAGACACTAATTGGACAACTAAATTAGATTCATTCCTTTTCTTTGTAAAGAAAAGATAAGGACTAATGTAAGACGTGTCTAAAACAGTGAAAATAAATATACCTCAACTAAATAAATAAGACTGAGACAGAAAATAATAAGTAGGTATTCAAATTTTAACCATAAAACATCAATCTTCTAATTTAATCTAAATACAAATAGCTAAGCTCATATGTATAAAAAAGCTAATCAGTTGGTCCAGCAGTGAACTGTCTTAAGCTGTTAATGATGATAATGATGATCACTGTTTATTTTCGGAATGGTTTTAGTTCAAGTACCAGCATATAATGTAGCTAGTTGTATCATAAAATCAATGCTATTTTTTAAGACGTCTTCCACATACTTCCTTTAAAAAAATAAAGAAATAAATTGTAAATAGTAGGAGCAGCTTTATACATTTTTAATATCAAATGTTTGCAATGACAAACTTGTATATGTATGCCAATTCACCTACCCTATAAAATGGTTATGATGTCTGAATCGATCCAAGTATAAATCTTTGGCTTAAGCTTTACGCTTATATATATTAATTAAACAATTTAAAGTATTTATAATTACCAATATAAATAAATAATTCCCTAAGTACTCAAAGTTTTAACGTAAGGCTCTTACAAATTACCACTTCACTGTGGCTACTCGATATAAGTTGGTCTATTAAAGGACTGAGGGAGACATTCTTGGAGTTTGTTGTATCGCATGTTATAGAAATCTCATAATAACTAATCATATTGTGACTCATTCATAATAAGTGGAAATGTCCTTAACAGCCATTAAAAGCAATAATTTACTGTAAAACTCTTTCCCTTTTATCATGACTACTAACTAATAAGTAGTATTCGAATAGATATTATTTATTTTCACTTCAAGAAACATACGAAACCGAGCACCAGAGTAATAAACTTTAATCAACAGTAACTAAATTTTACGTTTCAAATTTTCTATTTATTTTCTATAGTAACTATGATATTGAAATATTATAAGTCATATTTCACACCCTGTTTTTGGAACTGAATTGAAATATATTTATAGAATAGCTATTATAATAGCACTTATCTATTGCACTTAAAAATCTCTCTTGACATTCTATTCCTGGAAATATTTTCAATAAAATCCATTTGACGCATCTAAGCATACATTTTGTACTACGTAAATATGTTGTGAGATAAGTTAAGATTTCACGATATTTTCTAAAAATAAACTATTAGTTAATAGAGCCTGATTTGAATTGACACTCGACTAACTGTTCTATTGTAAATGTTTTTTGAAAATTGTTAGGCATCCTAGATAGTTCTTTTAAGCACTGTACGATGGCGTAATCACTTAGTATGCTCATGTGATGTTAGAAAGTCTCCAAGTTACTAAATCTTTTATAAGGGTAAATTCACAATATTAGTTGATTTGTGTAAAAATACAACTAACACAGCATCATTTTCATATAAATCACTCACGTCCTCGTACTCATATATTCTATTGTGATTAAAACAGAATTTATTGGAAAATGAACTAAAACATTAAAGTTTATTGTATATTATGTCTTTCATTTTACGAGTTCGCTAAATAATAGACGCATAGTCTATAAAATCTGTGAAGGCATCTCTAAGTATACTTTGTAACTTATATTTGTTCTATTAATGTGTGAAGTAAGTTCTTGAATTTTGTATGTAAGATGTTTTTAAAGTATTTGTTAACGTTTACACATTTACGGATATTAGCAGCAGTTAGTTTTTCTTTATATTGCATTTTTGATGAAGACAGGAGACAGACAGATGAAAATCTTATGTCAAAATTGAAACCACAATATGAACTCAAGCAATCCATTGACATCATATTAGATGGGTTAACTAATTATAAACAGACTGCCGGATAAAAAAAATAACTTTTTTAAAGCATTCAAAACTGTACGGTTAGCCTAGTGTTTTAAGAAGTGGCCAAGTATTTTGGGTTTGGGACATGGGACATGGGACAACAATTAGTTTGATCCACTAATTTTGTTATGTGTCTGGGTATTCTTTGTGTCTGTTTTATGTATGTTTCTAAGGTCCCCAGAACACAAAATGGATATTGCTAATGCGGAAATTGTTTTTTAAATAAAATGTCTTGTTGGTCTCGTGCTTAGCGTATGCGGCTGCTGATCAAGAGTTTCGGGTTCGATTCCCGGGTGCAAATTATTTGCAAAAAAATGCAAAAAATATATATTTGTTTCGGAGTTTGGGTATTTTTTATGTATAAAATGTATGTTTTAAATTTTTTTTTTTTTTTTTTTTTATTGTTGTAATGGAATAGGCGTTTGTCTTCCATCTCACCTGATGGAAAGTGTAGATGAAGACGAAGATGGTACACGCCCATCCAAAAGAAACCTGTTCACTCTACTCTTAAAGGCTCCAGAGTTCAACTCATCAGGAAAAATAGACCCAGGCAGGTCGTTCCAAATTTTGGCGACTCTCACCAAAAACGAGCTGTCAAACCGTTTAGTTCGTCTTTTGGGTATGCCAACAACGTATGGATGAAACTTTTGCCTGCGCCTAGTAGTCCGATAAAGGAATGGAGATGGTTCAATCAGTTCGAAAAGAGCTTTCGAGCACTCTCCAAAGTGCATCCTATAAAAAACCGATAAGCTGGCAACTCGACGACGATGCTCGAGGGTGTGTAGTCTGCTATTTGAGAGCTTTTCGTTATTAATTAACCTACGGGCTCTTCGGTCAACCGAGTCCAAAGCTTCTAGATGATATTTTGCTGCACCGTCCAAGAGGTGACTGCAGTACTCCATGCAGGATCGAACTTGGGCAGTGTAAAGATTAAGCAGCTGTTCAGAGCTGAAGTACCGTCGAACCTTTGACAGAATCGATAATTTCTTGGACGCTGTTTGTGCCATAGACTCAATTTGTTTGCCAAAGTTAAGGTTAGAGGTGATGGTAATACCTAGAAGCCCTAGATGGTTAGTAATCGGTAAGGATACTAAAAATAAGTTTTAATGTATTTAAATCAATTGTGTAGTACCCATAACACAAGTTCTGCTTAGTTTGAGAATAGATGACGTTGTGTGTGAGATGTCCGAAATATTTATATTTATTATTATTAAAATAAAGAAGCGACTACCTGGGGATTGCAAACTAGTCATTATAGTCTATTATTAAAAGATACATAAGGCTTCAAAGCAACGATGATTACTACATAAGTATTGCCAGGAAATATTAATTTATTCGCCCGTCTATCGGTCATCACCCCCGGATATCAGCGACTGTATTAACATATACAGATTTCTGCGACTCTAAGGTAATTAATATTGGAAGTATATAAAAATAGATTATTATTAAAAAACGGTCCAATTAAGATCTAAGGACATACTAACAGCTGTCGAGCGTACTTTATTTTAGATGTTATTGCACAAAATTTTCGTTCCTCCTTAAAAAAGCTCCTTTATGTCGAACTGATCCCTAAAAATACAATACTTTAGATTATTAATTTTTATTTTTTATAACTTGCTTATTTATACATTTTTAATGTCAAATGTTTTGTGTATAAAATTCACATTACATATGGCATTATGTAGTATACTGCCACTTCAATATTTATTCTCTAGCCTTGCGGCTAGTTTATTCCAAGATAATAAAATCATAATTTATTGTATTGACCGTTCGTATACTTTACATCATAGTGAGTCAATAACATCTCATATTTCCTGTCTGTGTAAACTAGTACCTACCTATATCCTTCGGAATGAACTGGAGATCTAATTATTTATCTTTACTGTGAAATTTTTTATGATTCAAAGCAGTAAGCATTACTTTGCGATGTGCTTTAGGAATACGTCCTGTGTTGCGGGGTATGTCCATATGTAAACACATGAAACGGACGAAGACCGCTTCAACCACTAGGCCGATATTACAGTCAAACGTGTGCATCTATATAATATATAACATAAAGAATATAAGAAAAAACTACAACAGTTACAGGTTACATTGGGAGGGCACGGCTCGAAATCCAGGGCTGTGCTAGTCTGTCTGCCGAACTTCGAAGCTTGGACAGAGAGAACCGACTGTATCACCTATCGATTGACTCAGATACTCACCGAGCACGGCTGATTCGGTAAGTATCTGAATAGGATTGGACGTGAGGCTACAGTACACTACCATAAATACCATACCATAAGCCGTCATACATGCACTCCGCCCAGCACACGCTGGAAGTCTACCCTGCTTGGGATTCCGAATGTCGAGTCTTGGATGGACAGATTGTACGAAACCTGTCACCACCAGCATTAATTGCGGCACTGCTGGCGAGTATCGAGGGATTGGAAGCCACGTTCTCTTTCTGTGAGGACTTTATGCTCCAGAAGGAGTCGTCATAGCCTCGGAGAGCACGTAAAGCCGTCGGTCCCGGTCGCCATGAACATCTATGGCAATCGTTATTGGGAAGTCAGTGCCCTGAAATATACTGACAACTAGTTCAATCTTCGAATTTTAGTTGTCACTTAGGGTTGCGGAGGTCCGATGCCAGTCGCTCCGTGGAAAAACTGAAATTCAGTTAAAACCGGTTGAACTAGTAGCCGACCCCAAATAAACTTGGGAATAAAGGCTCGGAAAAAGAAGGAGTCGTCATAGTGGGATCGGGAAATAGTGAAATAAAATCGGTGAAAGACTAATCTTACTCGAAGGAGGCGGCGAAGGGAATGATGCTGAGTGGTGGTGAGGTCACAAGTTCCTCAACTATCAAGGGTTGCTGCGGCCATCTTGTGGAGATGTGACCGCTACAAACGACCCCAGACAGGTGACACCCCGGTCTGGCCGGGGTTGCCATCTTAGCCGTGCTGGGCGGGGTGGTCGTGTGTCCTTCCTCAGTTATGACTCCAGTCACCTCGAAATGTACCTCAGTCGTAGGAAGGCGGGGGAGGGAACTCCAGAAACCACTGGTGGCGCTGGCCGTTCCTGGTTTTTCTCCCAACTGCCGAGGGAGACCGTCACGGGGTTTAGTGGGTAGACCGGTTGCAAGCTCCTTAACTTCAACGTATGCCCTTCATTTACCCCGAGAAGGGTGTGGTGTGAAATGCATTCCCTGCAAAAAGTAAAAAAAATATTCTCGGGGTTACATACTCATTGGGAGTAGAAAAGTCGTTTCCACACACGATAAGTTTATTATATATCGTATGAATATCAGGACTTCTTTCCTAGACTACCTACACTTTGTGAGTTCCAGCATGCAGAAAGTAATCCTTTGTTGCCAGTACTCAAGATAATAATCGGATTTTAGCCAATTCGAGTATGATATAACCACACTACAGGTTGCCCAGTGAATGATATCCAATGATATAATAAAACGTCACTAACCTCTTTCTTAAATTTTCTTTTGACAGAAACGTCCTCTTGCGGAATAACCCTCAACATATATATATATGTGTGTGATTTGACATATTTAAGTAAATTAGAAAAATTAAAAAAATTGTTGGTGAAATATTTATATTAATACTAGTAACAAAGGTCATCGTTTTGCAAAGCAGGTGAAATACAGTCATAGCGTCAGGTACTAATTTTAATTGGGCATTCATAATTTAAGTACTAAAAAGTGCGCTCTGAGAATCTTGCAAACAATAATATTAAAAGACTATGTTAACGTTTTATTACATTTTTATAATCTAATCTTAAATCTAAACTAAAATGAAGACTTAAAACATATTTTTTTATAACAGAATTTTAATAATGACTTGTCTAAAACGTATACAAATGTGAATAAACTTTCAACCAGCCTAGGATTTTGCATTTTGAGTGAATTGCATTTGCATTTTCAGCTGATTTATCAGTAGCTGTTGTTTGAGTGAAAGAATTTCTCAGCAGATTTTTGAGTAGCTGTTATTATAAGTTGATGGCAAATACTGAAACAGCACAAAGAGTAAAATTAATTAGCAGTCGAGTCAGCTGAAGCTAAACAATTACCGCTCTTCATGGGCATGACACGAAGGGCTCACAGACAAGTTGCCCAAGGTATTTAATCGTAATCAACAAATGTATCTATAATTTTCTTAATATTTAGCTAAATACGGCTTATTTACTACTTTTACGAGGATAACTAATCTAAGTCACATGCTGTGTTTATTAGTTATGCTAAATTTAACCTTATGCATAATAGACTAACAGACATCAATTCACCTTAACTCATACACTTACCTGTTTATTCATCATCAGATTGTTACTGTTTACTGCTGGACATATTATTACTATAGGTATTAAGTAGAAATTAATTTATTTCTCAAAAAGGTTAAATATAGATGAACACTGTCTGCGCTGAATTTACTATTTCTGTATTCAGTTTTAACTGTTTGAATATGAAACATTACCGTTGTATGAGAAGTATAAGAAGACCTTTCACAAATCCCTCTATGAAAACATTTACGGTTAAAAAGCCATTGAGTTCTTGGTCCTAAAGGGTCCCATCCTAACCTTAAACCGCATATAAGGAAAATAACAGAATAAACAAAATAACAATCCGCCCAAAGCTTTTAACACCATATATAAGCACATGTATGGTGTTAATAGCATTGGGTAGATTGAGGGCATTACGACGCGTTATTTTTTTGGTGAAATTTAAACAAAAAAGGCGTCGCTTCCTCCAGTTAAAGTATTCAACTTCTATAAATGCACATCATAGTTTTTTAAATAATGATTAAAGAAAAATAAAAGATTTTTTTTCTACTTTTCTTTTAAGAATTAAAAACTTGTTTAATATTTTTGAGCTGTTTCATTATAATTTCTTCTAATCAAACTAAAATGGGTCATATATCTACAGTAGTAGGTACGCAATGTAACTGTAAGATGATTGAACTGCAAGACTTTATCGAGAAAGATCACTAGTTAAGACGGTATGTAATTGTTGTTTAATATTACTGTATCATCTGATGTCATAATATTTACATACGAGCGAAATGCTAATGTACAGATATGGAAATTAGTCTAAACAAACTCTTCTTCAACTTCACATTCTAATAACCTATTTAAGGTGCGAAACATACAAGACTCGAGTTATATTTTGCCAAGAAAGCTTCCGTTAAACATATCATTACCTGTTTGTATGTGACGGGTAAACTTTAATTCGATTTGTATAACTGTACTTATTCTATCGTTGTCTTACTATTTTCACAGATAAAGTTCTGATATATATTTTGGCCTATCTCGAATTAATTCTGTGCACTAAGTCAACCGAAAATTACTTCTAGCCGTATCTATTGTAAAATTTTTAGCTAAAGAGTTCGTTTGTTTTGTTGAACGCTGCAATCTCAAGAAGTACTGGTCCGATTTAAAATTCTTTAGTTGTTAGATAACATAGTTATTGAAGAGTATCAATGAAAAATGTTACGAACATTGCGTGCGCTGCGTTAACGGATAAAGGTTCGCAAAATCTATATTTATTAAATTCTCGTGTCACAGTGTTAGTTGCCATACTCCTCCGAAACCTAATACATTATATATTATACTTGGACAACTTACACACAACATCATCTAGTCCCAAAGTAAGAAGAGCTTGTGTTATGGGTACTAAACAACTGATTTAAATACATAAACATAATTTTTTTTGTAAATACATACATATTATACATAGAAAAACACCCAGACTCCGAAACAAATATTTGTGGATCACACAAATATTTGGTCTGACCCGGGAATCGAGCCCGAGACCTCTTGATCAGCAGCCGCATACGCTAACCACTAGACCAACAAGGCAGTCAAAAGTTTAAGTTGTATTTTCATTAGTGTAATTATGAATAATTGAAGTATAATGCTCACATCCTATCTTTACTACCTCAAGAAGCTAGTCGCACACACTTTTTGATATCATCCATCTGGTTGATTATATCAAAGTACAAGATGTAATTCACTGCCCTAAGCGTTAAGATGCTTTGATTGTTAAGGAAAGACTTTAGACCTACTCTTTGCTGCGATAACTAATATATACGCGAATGAAGCTATGGATAGGAGCTAATATCCACGAAGATATATTTTATATTGGTATTATTGATAGAAAATATGTAATACTAAAATCCATTATGCTTATATTTAATATACATTTACTTTGAAGTGATTCAGCTCTCATTTAAAAGCTTTCGAGAGACAGCATCTATCATATGTAGCAAATCACAATAAGAGGCCGAGTCGTTGTCAACAACAAACGTGCCATGGTTACTGATCTGTTACAGCGAGGTGGACAGGATTTACTTCAAGACACCTCTCACACTTTAAAGTAGTTTCTGTGTACTACATTTAAATTAGATAAGAACTTAATTCCGTTTTTTAGGGTTCCGTAGTTCGTGACTCGGAACCCTTGGAGGTTCGTCATGTCCGTCCGTCCGTACTTAATTACCGCCCAAACGGTTAGTGCTAGAAAGATGGATCTTTGCATGGATATGTGTATTTCTCACGTCCACAAATTATTAAATAAACCCCCCCCCCCTTCCCTAAAAGCTAAACGGGCACAAAAAATCTGAAAAAAATCATGATAGTCGTACATATGCTGAACTTTACAGGAAAACTATAATGGTTTAGATAACTTTATTAATTCATAACTTATATATTATGTCTAATTTGCAAAATGTGCTTACTTAGAACATTTCATATAAAAATAACAAAATAATAAGTAAATAGGTATAACAGTTATCTATTGGACATAATTTTAAATTCACGTGTAATTTTGGATGACAACGCAACTTTATTCTATTGGACTGAAACCCACTTGGCCCATTTTCATTGCAGGTGCTAGGTGGATTTGAAATTTGTATTAATATCTAGATTATTGCACAGTGTTATTATTTTGAGGAAGTATATATTTCAAACATTCAAAAACATTATATGCTATAGACGGAAAATAATTTTACAAAATACACAAACTGCACTACGAGTTTAACATAAATCTAAAAAAGTTATTGTAAGAAAAGTGTAGCAGTAAACATGACTGCATGTGAATATAAAGCCTTGGAGTGAATACATTCCTGCATAATTTAGCATCGGAGGAAAATATCATGAGGAGTTACGACGTCTTACATAGGTATACATATACTTGAAAAATCCTTAAAACATTCTATACATTTTTAAGATTGGAGACAGAGTTTTGTCTCCAATCTTAAAAATGTAAAAAATGTACTACTACTACGGCAAGTTATCCACAAAGTATTAGGGAACACAACTGTATGGTTAAAGACAGAAAGTTAAGGATGCACAGTTAATAAATCTGTTCTCAAAATATTGAAAGAATATTATACTAATAGTATAATAAATACACAAGATGAAAATATTAAGCGCAAACAGACCGAAGACAGACAGAATTTGGTAGACAACATTACGAGTATATTATGAAATAATCTTCTAATATATAAAATTCTCGTGTCACAGTTTTCGTTGCCATACTCCTCCGAAACGGCTTGACCGATCTTTATGAAACTTTATATGCATATTCAGTAGGTCTGAGAATCGGCCAACATCTATTTTTCAAACCCCTGGGACGCGAGCCGAGCCGCGGGCAACAGCTAGTATTATACAGAATCAAATCAAAATCAAATCGGTTCTATAGACACACAATTTGTAAGATGCCCTCAATTGTGTCTTTATTTGTTTTAAAATGATTTGTATTCTTTAGGGAATAAATGAATTCCCTATAACCGTAACTGTTTCTATACCGACCCATTGGGGCAATCACATGTAGTCAACAATATACCTTTAAACTACTCAAAGTATATCATACCTAAATATTACACTTTGCTTCGTCTTAAATAAGGTGGTTCGACAAGGGTGGTACCAAAGCCTCACCAAAATTGGTGTAATACAATTATTTTATGGTTTTTCATCGAATAATTGGTGTTTTTACAGTTTACCCCTATTTATATAAAGAGAATACAAAGAGCGCGCGAGCGGCGACGTACTAGTCACTTTTGAGTCATAGATGGTTGGTAACCAGTTACCATCAAGTAACATCTTTTGCTCCTGTACCTCTATACCATGAAAATGTTATCTGGCCTAAAGCGATCGTTCTTTTTTTTTTTTTTTATTCATTCACGCCTATTAAATTGATGGCTGATGCAGCAGAAAAGCATGAATAGAATCAAACAGTAGAGGCCACCATCCTCATTGTCAGTACAGACAACGCAGCATACTGTAATACTGTAGTGAGGCAGTCGCTGAGACACACAAGATAAAGCGATCTATATAGAAATACAACTTATACTACTCACGCTTAGAAAACCGTACTAATATTATGAATTCGAAAATAACTCTGCCTGGCTGTTTGTCTGTTACACTTTTACACCGAAATTGCTACAAAGATTTCAATGTTTGTGTTTCAAAAGATTTCAAACGTTCATCATTCACGGACAAGCTTTGGTTCTTAACACGTTGCACGCTTTACGGCCCACCGGTGAGCCTAGTCTACTATTCCATTGGGGCCAAGGTAAAATCATGAAGTTGCTATTTTTTGTCAACTTGAAATTTTCATCTCTCCGTTTATAAAATGCGTAATTTTGTACAGAAAATTAAAATTAGCAATTTCTACCCTCTAGTTTTAGAGATATAGCAAAAGGCTCACGAGTGGGTCCCGTGGCCTCCTACAAAGGAATAAAGATTTTCCGTCGGCGGGGGCCGCGGGGTCACGCTACGGCTCACCCGCGCGTACGCCACTTGTAAAGTGGTATAAGAAGCTGCTTATAGATGTATTACTTAATAGTGCGATAGTAAATGTTCTTACTTTGTATAAATCAGTGACTAAAAAAATATACAAATAATTGATAACAGGAGGTTTATATTGATAAAACTTTGCGGAGTCTACCGTCGCTCCGACCGAAAAGAGTAAAACACACCTTTGAAAAGACAGATGGTATGGCTAGAAAAGTTAGAAGTACATGTCGTAAATGTTACGCAGAAAACGTGTCAATCATGGGTAGCAAACAGGCTAAGACAAAAACCAAAAAAGTATCTACTTATTGCGGAAGTTGTTAAAGTAACCCTTACTTTTTGCTTACAGTGGTTTAACTTTTTTTTTTATTTAAATTTCTTTAGTTATATGATTATTACAGATTAACTATTATTCTGATAAAGAAGATAAATAGTGCCATTCAAATGTGATTATTAGATTTCATGAAGAAAAGATATGACATAAATTTGTTGTAATGTTCGTAAGCAATATTTTTATTTGGAGAATAAAAAGTTATGTTAAAGTATTTTAAATACTATATATTGTTTAATAATATATAATATTTTCCTGGTTTTATTGAATTTTATTATAATCTGCAAGAGCAACCCTAGTGTCGTCATTACAAGTCTTAAAATTACTACACATTTCTGAAGGATTAAAAAAACCACGCCGTCCGGTTAGGCTACAGGACCACGCGGCTCACTTTAATATGCGATTTGTTCGATAGCTACAATACTTGGCTTGTGAGAAACGTTTTCGTTGAACTTAGCACTCAGCTCACCGGTGACCCCCGTGGCTTGAACAGTTCAGCAAGGGAAGGCTCACCGGTGAGTCCCGTGGCCTATACGGAAATACTAAATTTTTCGCGTGGCGTTTCACGTGTTCAGGAAAGACATAAGATACTCTTTAGCGCGATAACCAACAATTGCTAGTACTCCTATAATTATATTTCGTTCATCGCAATCTGATTATTTAGAAAATAGCAATTTTCAGTTTTTTTTAATCATTTTCCAACCGTTAAGGAATTTAATAAAAATACATTGAAGAAGTTTTCATTATCTTCCAAATATTAATAAAAATATATTTCATAAAAATAAAACATACTAAAATTTCTTGCAAGAAAACGATGTCGACCATTATACTCGGTTAACGAAGCTGAAATGTATCTATCTATTGCGAAATAAGAGCATAATAAAAACAAGATGGAAAATGAAATCCTGAAAGTGCTTCAATATTTTCGTAAAATAATGATGTCGTATAAAATATCAGTTTTATAACAAATGTGTCGTACATTTTACTTGTAAAGCATTCGTCCTCTATTAGGAAGAAACATTAAAACTAGACTCAGTTGTATATTAATGTTCACCCGTATCTCAAAACAGGCTTCAACGCTTCAACGGATTCTGATTTTTTTAAGTAATCGATACAGAACATTTTGAGTTTTAGAAACATACGTAAACTAAGTTAGCTCTATGTTATATCGATAGATAAACTGCATGTTACCCTCGAACCCAAGATAATTTCCGCACGAACGGGCCGGCTCCACCGGGGCGGTACTACTCTCTTACAGAAGACCAACCTAAAATAACATTGTCGTGTTTTGCCAGAGAGTGCGGAGTACCGGAGTTTTCATTCACAATGAGTATGGTGACCACTACTTCTGAACTTATGCTTTCCATCAGGTATTATGGAATCACTGTGGCTGGCTCATTTATACATATAGAATTTAAAAATATAAATAACCATAGTTATTTCTTCGGCCATCAGCTGTCTGCCACTAAAAATCCCATAAAAATTGGTCCAGCCATACCAGAGAGAAGCCATAACAATCAGATAAAAAATAAAAAAACTTGTCATAAATCTAGGAAAAAAAATATTTTAATGTTAGTATCTTATACACTTTCACACGCATTTAGTAAAAAACTGATATTTTGAAATCACAAACAGACACTTCAATTCGATTCATTTATAGAGATTTATTGGAAAATTATTATTCGAATAAAATATTTAAACTAGAATATAGTAGTACTCTTAGGACAGTTTCCAACAAACTACAAAAATTACAATAAACAACGTACAAAATACGTAGCTCAAATATTTTTCATAAAAGAAAACATGAGATTTTTTGAACTATTGTCAAGGAACTATACATAGTTTCAACCAAGACATTCCTAATCTACTACAACAAATAGAACACAGCACCATTTGTAGGGAGGAAGTCTGTGGTCGATATTCCAATAGTGCACGGAGGCCAGACGCATTCTCCCAAAACCAAGTAATGCAGTTAATTCATCAAAATCATTGAGTAATTTACAGCTGACTTAGAGTGAAATGTAGATGTGAAATGTATAAAATTGTAACCACAACTCTGTGAGGTCAAGGAACTCTCTAAACATTTAAACTATGGTGAAGCTGAAAGGAAGGGTAAAAGTTTGGGCAGTCCATATATTATATTATCCTTCTATATTCTATGTTTTGTAGGTCGGTTTCCGCACTTGTTTTAGGTGAACAATTGTACGTGACGGCGGCCATCACTTCAGCCAGCCCACCTCCCTCTAGAAGCGGATAAGGACTCCGATATTTCTCTCTCTCTGTAACTTTTTCTCTGTCTGTCTGTCATGCTTACACGTCAATACTACTGAACCGATTTAAATGAAATTTAGTACATATATAGTCTAGAGTGTGAGAAAGGACACAGTCTAGTTTTTACCGCGATAACGACATACACGTCGGCGGACCCTCGGGTGAAAGTTAGTATTTTAAACATTTCAGCGCAACGATTCATATAAAGAACTGACTTTAATGAATGGGGTGTCAAGAGATACGTATTTATGCCATAAGTCACATAGGCTATGAAAATATTCTTCAAAAGTTTTTGTTTCGTGGTCGAGCTTTAGTTTTTCAAAGTATGATAAAAAACTATTTCTTGGCATAAAGGAGAGAATAAACAAGATTACCATATATTAACGTACCTAATGTAAAGGAATATAATTTAAATTTGTATTTTCAAATATGTTTGGGTCCAACATCATTTTTTAAACCATACTCTGCGCCCGTAACTTGTCTGACCATAATATATTGTAGTTATTTATTTGTAAGTATCAGATTGCAGTTTCTGTACAAGAATAATACTTAGAAAAAATAAAGTAATGTAGGCAGCATTAAATAGCTGGAAATTTTACAGCACAAATTTAAAAAGGATATTTTCTGCTTTGTGAATTCTTATTCCAAAACGTATGATGTCTAGCCACATTTAAAATGGTCAAACTGTAAAACTTGTTCACAGGGTTTAAGGATTGCAAGTATAATAACAAAATTATACTTTAACTTTAAATTAAAAAAAACTTTGTACGTTTGTCAAACCAAAACTGTCCTGTGCATATTAGACGACATAATTTACTTCTATGACTTAGAATATTTACATAAAAGGCTGAGTGTGGGTGTTAAAATATCTTTAAATAACGGCAAATACGGGTAAAGAGATGTGTATCAAAGTAGATGAATCATGAGGACAATTTTAAATTTTGAAGAATCTTTATTCCTACTCTTTATTAATCTATACAAATGAATTAAAGTAGTTAATTAGGATACTATTATATTACCGGGATTTTTTTTTAATAATAACTATTATACAAAAATAAGGTCAATGACACGGTGTACAATATCTGACTTTTGAAAGCAACAAGACCCGCAGATATAACACGGGGCGCAGATAGTCTCTAAATAATGACAAATACGAGGAAAGAATAAAGTAGATGAGTCATGAGACAACTTGAAATTTTTTAATAAGAATCTTTATTATTATTCTCCAATAATAATATTTACGAATATTTAAGATGTTAATTTTGTTTTAAAAATAGAAAAAGAAATTATGTCGTCACAAAATAAGAAGCCCGTTTTGACATTTGTCATTTGACATGCCGCATGTAAGAAATTGAAAAATCAAATTCATAATACTATTTAATTACTATGTTACCCATACACTATCACAACGCGTATCATAAATAAGCATCAAGTTTAACTTTATATTGAAAAATTGCACTCAAAAACACGAATTAATCGTTGATTAAAAACTACGATAACAAATGTGAAAACGGGCTTCTTATTTTGTGACGACTATAAAGCGATTAATGGAGAAACAAAAGAATCTTTTTTTGATTCTTTGGTTGTCAATCCCGTTCATGTTTCCCATCGAAAGCTGACATAAGTCATCATAATCAAATATTATTTACACTCCCAATTTCTGATTCACTCTATTATCTTTAATAACAGTTGTCCGAAAAAAAGTCCAAAAATTAACTATGTCAGACATCTAAAATAAAATAAAAGAAAAAAGAAAAATAAGAATCGGATGACAAAATTTAACCAAATATACTATAATATAATAAGCAAGCATCAAATATAGAGAAAAATCTTAAAATGTTCTCTGGTCACAACCATAATTGGTAATGTTTCTTTTCTAAGTAATATTTACCTTTTTATACACGATCATAATAAATAGCCGGTATTCCCACAATAGGTTCATGACACCAAACTAATAAAAACGGTACTTATTAAAATAGCACGCCTGAGAATTTATTATTAGTAAATTATAAGTTCTTCGCACTCTGGGTGCGATATATTACTAATGGCTGCGAAACCGTTACATTCGATTAAGAACTTTTGTAAGAAGTATACATTGGTATTGTTTCTCAGATAATTATTTCTTCAATTCAAAACAATTCTTTAAAATAAGGACTATATACATCTATAGAATTTGACAAAAAAAAAAAAAATTCTTGTCTCTCACAATAATTTATTTTATTCGATTAACAATATAGGTATCTGTAAGAAATACGGATAAAAAAAAAAATTATCAAGTGCGAGTCAGACTCGCGCTCGAGGGTTACGTGAAAACTTTGATTTGAGTGTATATTTTATCACGAGTTGAATTGAGAGAATTGAGTTTCGAAAATTTCTACAACTTTGAAACTGAAATTGTGAATTATTATATTCATAAAAGAAAATAAAATTTTTTTGATGCGACTCAAAATTCTTCTTCCAGATTGTTTCCCTTTACTCGTGTTATGTGATATGGCTTTATACCAAGTTTTATCATCAACAAGAAGTAACATGCAGGATTCTAATTTCTTGCAGGTGTCAAAATATGCAGGATAACATATCATATATATTTTTGCGTTTACTTAAGTTTGAGTATGAAGAAGATACCGCATGCCTAAGTGTTTGATATTCAATTTGATAGCTCTAGGCGTTTTTCTGAAAATCAATATTGACAAGCGGACAGATAAACGGACAACTCAGTCATTTTATGAAGGGTTCTTTTCGGGACGGGTTTTTTACGGAACCATAAGAAAAGACTCATAAAATTAAAATTGTTTGAGTTTATACTTTGATCTCTTTCAATATCATCGGATTATGGAAGTCTACTATACTGTTTAAGTTACCCTCGGCGGACGCAAATTCAGTACTTCTATGAGTGTATAGGTATTTATACGTCACCACTGCGGATCCGACCGGAACTCAGCCCAGCACACCCTGGAGGACTGCCCTGCGTGGGAGTCCGAGTGTCGACTCCCACGCAATCGTATAGATCGAGCGAAACCTGACACCGCCAGCATTGATCGCGGCAGTGCTGGCGAGTGGCGAGAGATGTTATGCTTGCAAAGGAGATGGCGGAGCGGGACACGGAGAGACTTAGAATTTTCTAGATGGACTAGGTACCGCAGACGAATCGGACGTCAAACGATCTCCGTCCTCCATAAGCACAATCCTGGGGTGATAGTTGAGACCATCTGTCACCATAGCAGAAGCAGGTCAGGGTAGCGGTGCGAGTGCTACGAAACGCCCACGCCCCTACTGAGGCCAGTAAGAGAACATGGGGGTTCCCACATAGGAAAGGGCCATCTAGAAGCTGTAGATGGCCCGATGTACGTCGGGGTACCAGGGACTTCTTTTCGAGGGTGCACCTGGTTCCTCGGCTTATAGTACCCGAGACAGCATACTGTTTTAGTCGGTTCAAGTCCAACATAGCCATCAACTGGTGGTATCCGGGTGGATTTCGGCACGGAAAAATAGGAATCGTTGTAGCGATTTAGCTGTGAAAGTATAACAGGGCAAATGAATAGGGTTCCTCACAAATATGTAATATAATTATGAACAAAAATAATAATAATTAAAGTAACTCTTTAAAACTTTCAATATTTATATATTATGTTGCTTAGCTTGTAGATAAAGGTTTCATGCAATATGTGAGTTACCATCATCATGGATATTGGTCCTTAGAAACTTTTTTTAAATTTATATGTAGAATAATATATTCTCACAAACCTAACTTACCTTACTTTCTTCTACCAAGTTTTACAAAAAAATTGTATTGATTTATTATATGCATTACTCATTTAATGTTATTTCGAATTATACTTTATCAATCTAGAACAACCATTTGTTGGGAATGTCTTATCTAAAACCAAAGATGGCTTCTTAATATAGGCATTTGCATGATCGCATGACAGGCCGCCGTTATACCCGAAAAGCTATTTGTATTATTACAACGGCTCTTATAGCTAGAGCTATCTATATCTTCCTTTAGAAAACCACTGTTCTTCAGTGTTCCAGTCTACGCTACGGTTTAAGCTAATGTATATTAAACCGCCAGAAGTCCTCTGTCCCTTATTTCTTGTGTCTCTCATGATCCTGCTATCATTTAATAGACGTGACACTAAATAAAAAAAATCCGCAGTTTCATCTTCCTAGCACCAACCGTTTTGACGGTAAGTCGAAGACGGACAGACAGACATAAAGAAACTATAAGGGTTCCAATACATGAACTTTGGAACTCTAAAAAAATAAGCACTGCCTTTTCATTATCCAGGGTAGGACTACGGATTCTAAGAAATAGCTTCGCATTTCAACCGTCAAAAGTTACGTAATATCATTTCCCTGATGTTAAAATCTGAAGCTGTTTTAACTGAATATCTGAATAGGAAATTAGCATTTCAATTAACAGTTCGTAATATAGTCATCTGTTTCTTTTTGGGTCAAATATACAAGTAGTAAAAATTCTTAACTTATTAATGATATTTATAAAACATCGCAGGCAAAGCTAGTCTAAAATAAAAGTCTAAGTTACTCCTTAATCATCAGCTTCCTGCCAGTGAAAGTCCCGTCAAAATTGGTTCAGTCGTTCCGGAGATTAGCCGAAACAAACAGATGGATAACAGTTTTATAATCGATTTTTTTACATAAGTACTGTATTTAAGTATAAAAGTTAACTTTCATATGTATTCAGTAAAAAGTTGTTTGAATTTACAAACAGTCGTTTCAATTTTATTTATTTTTATAGTTAATAGAAGGGTATTCCGTCAAGTGCCAGTCTGTTGTGAAGTGTCTACATCAATTACAAATAAACAGTTCATACAGTAGTAAAGTATTCTGGGGTATTCCAGTTTCAATCACTATATCTTATATAACATTATAGATGCAGGTCCAGTACAAAACTGTTTATGGTAAACAAATTTGAAACGTTACGAAGAATTCCTCAATACATGATAATTGCATATTTCCACAACATTTACAGCCAAGGCTACAGTAAAATATACATGACATGAATCTTACATAATTGAAGTTCCGTTTGGATATTGAAAATTTACTTTACCAGTAAATTGGCTTCGTTAATTTCCTTTGTTGGCTATTCTTATGTGCTTTAATATTAGTATGTCCCTAAAATGTTATTCTATAAACGTATTATTATAATTATCGCTTAAAAAGTAGCTCTATAAATTATGTTATATTAACGTAACAATGCTAGGTTAAATTTGTGGTTAAATTAGGAATTTTAATTTTATTTTTTGACAATGAACATCCTTTTTTATATTTATTTAACAATTTGTAATCATGTAATAAAGTCAACAACGTTCTCATTTTCATTATAACTATGCATTGCGGAACAAAAGAGTGCAACGTCCTGAGTAACGTCATTAAATACATCATAATATCTAGAAGTTAAATTTGTTATAAACCATTGATACAATGATGATAATGATTAATATATTATAACTTAAATTTTAACAAACAATGTTTGAAAACAACCGAGTATGTCTTTATAGGTTATTTCACTAACTAAACGATTGTTGAAATATTTTTATTTAGACTTAAGCTAAGGAAAAATCTTCGTGTGGTGACGTGTGGTGTGGGATTAAAATAACACCCCTATTTAAGCTATGGATATGACTAAGAAATAAGAGGCGACTAAGGAAGTAAACTATGCAGAACAACATCACTACGAAGAGAAGGAAAACTTATACAATAAACTAACCCTTTTTTTTTAACGTGTGGAAATCCCCGCGGAACTTCACCCCGCCAGGTGGTGTGTCAGACTCGAACCGACTAAAACCACACGGTGTGTCCTCTCTGCGCCTGTCTAAACACAGGCGCAGAGAGGACACACCGGTGCACCGTACAGTGCCATTGACCGGACAACCCCGATGTACAGCTGCCTAGTGGGAACACTGGGCCCACCCAAATTGGGCAAAAGTCACCCTAGGGCGGAGGCAGTATACACCAGCTTAGGAGCCAGCTGTCGGAAGTGCTCGTCGAAGAGCCACCTACCGTCTAGGACCAGACCCAGATACCTCATCTGGGCCCGGACCGGTACGAGGACCGAGTTGACCTTGATTGAGGCCCCGGCGGGTTTACCACGATGGGGCCCATGAAATAGTAGGTCCTCCGTCTTATCCAGGGCCACCCCTAGACCCAGCGCCTCGATGCGCCAGGGAAATTCCTGCGCCACCTCCTGAAAGTTAGCCCCCCGGGCCGTGACCAACGTGTCATCTGCATAGCAGATAACGCCCAGCCCTCGGGGGAGACGCCCTCTTAGGGCCCAGTCGTATCCCATGTTCCACAGGAGTGGTTAGGACCACTCCTGTGGAACATGGGATACACAGACCCCTGTGGAATACCGCACGACTTGGCCCTGCGTCTGAAGACGGTCCTCGTACATGACGGTACGATCCTCTAAATAGTCTGCCACTAGCCGCTTCAGGTACTCTGGCACTCCCTAGTATTGAAGTACTTCCCTGATGCAGTTGAATGGCAGACTATTGAAGGCGTTGACGACGTCCAACGACACCGCCAACACCACTCCGACGCAGCTGACTGCCTCTTCGGTCACGGCCCTCAGGCGAAAAACCGCATCGACCGTCGAACGCCCTTCTCGGAAACCGAATTGGGCGTCCGACAGGTCGGGGCCCACCTCGCAGAGGTGCCGAACGATGCGGGCAGAGAGAACCCTCTCAAACAGTTTGCCCGCCTCGTCCAGCAAACACGATGGGCCTGTAGGCCGCGAACGAAACGGTAGGCCGTCCCGGCTTCTGCAACAGGACAAACAATAAATTAAGACTAATGCAACCCGTTAGGAACGTTTGCTATAGTATACTAAAACCTTACAAAAGAAAGGGTTATGTCTAGCAGTGGACTGTCCAGCAGAGGCTGTTGATGTGAACTGGAAATTTAATAGGTTTTTTAGAGATAGTTCTCAGTACTATGTAAGAAAAGAACTTAAAATTTTAGCACTGTGGAAAATTTTTAGAGAAATAAATAAACATCTGACATTTATTAATTAGACAATTTATATTATATATATTAGAAAAAAATGAGTTTTATATTTATACTTAATGTTATAAATCTGAAGAGTTTCTTTGTTTCTTTGTTTCAATATGCTAATCTCAGAAGCTACTAATACGATTTGAAAAATATTTAACTCGTAGGTAGCCCAGTTATCGAGCAATCATCATGGCTCAGTTATCATCATTGTAGGATTAATAAGAGCGTTGTATTAATAAAAAAAATAGAAGAACTAGGAAAAATATAAGATTCTTTCAATAAAAATATTTCATTTGAGATATTTAATTTAAACCGTTTTCGAAAACGGTTTAAGTTTCACTAAAACGATGTTTTAATGAAATGTTTCCCTTTACAGTTCTAAAAAAAGTCCATGAGAGCACATTTATATCTTTTAAGGTTTGCTCACAATAACATTTTTTACAGAAAACAAGTTTGTTTCCGCTGTATAACATCACGATCACAATAGAAGATGCAGACGGAGTTGCGTGAGTAAGCTAGTAATAATTTTAATCTTATTCTATAAATTTAATGATCTTAAGAACGGATATAAAAATTGGATTCCCCATAGATATGTGGTTTTGGTCTACAATAAACAATATGGTATGTTATAAATTTATGTGTTTTGACAGTTTTATTGCCAATTAATATTTACTATATATACTGTTCACATTAAAAAGCGAAGGAATACGCATACTATTTAACTATACAGAACATAAGTGTGTTGTACACAAAGCACAAGTTTCACCACTTCCTAATAAAGTTTCAGATAGTATAATATAACACGAAATAACATGTAAAAGTTTCCGATATGCTCTATATTGTTTCTAACATATTTGTCTCTCTCTTTTTTTAAATACATTTAAGGCTACCAAAGTGACTCTACCCTGCTTGATGAAAAGCATGAGTAGAATCCAAAAGTAAGGGTCACTATCTAATTTGTGAATACAGACAATACAACATTCAATCTCTTGGTTGGTTGATCTGTGCGAGAGTACTACTGCCCCGGTTAAGCCGGTCCATTCGTGCTGAAATTAGCGTGGCTCTATTACCTACTGAATATATAATCTAAGACTAGTGAAACAGAAATCTTTAGTTATCTGGCAGATAAATAATCTTTAGTTACTGATATTAATTAAATCATGGGTATGATCACGTTACACTCGTGATTTATATATAATAAATAATAATAAAACAGAAGATGCATGTCAGATAAAACTACGGCAATCGTGTGCCTTTTTTTATTAGTTCATTGGTTAATGCAATCATTATTTTTTGAAAAACTTTATTTGTACCTTATTTTCTTCTAGTTTTTGCCCGCGGCTATCTTACCTCGGTAAAAGTAGCCGCAAGAATCAAAGTGCCTCCAACCCAAATGTTTTTGAAATCGGTGCAAATTCATTGATAAGAACCGAAGAAACGAGGAGTTAACCGTTAGAAAAGTTCATGTTTTTAAAAGGACAAACATATTTATATGTAAATTAAATATCTATTCGTAGTCATAAGACAGTGGCAAAAACCAAAGCATAACAACAAAAATATTCTCTGAATGGCTAGTCCCGTTACATTAAATTAATATTTAATATTAACTTAAGAAAGATGTTGTAAGGAAAACTTTGTTAATTTATGTATTACTATAAAAATATGGAAAACATGTTTAAATACTTTTAAAATACATAGATAATATGACTACTATAATAAACAGTAATATTAACGTGTATGATTGTCAGTGGTTGTGGAAAATTACAAGAAATAAAATAAAATGAAAGAGGTGCCAAACGTTGAACCAGTTCTGAGACTTATGTATACATCATTATGTATACCTATGATTCACAATAAAGAATATTGATTGATTGAGATGCCTAGACATTAAAGATGACTCTCTAATGTAGTAAAGTGTCACATCTTACATAATAACGCCCAGTCGGCCCATACGTATTCTACCAGCTCCTGTATACGTTTGAGCCGACTAGGGTGCAATTATACCTTGACCTTAGAGCGAAACTGATAATAAGCAGCCCTTTTCACCTAGTACATTTTTTACCCGACCACGGCGAAGCCAAAACAAGTCTATGTATTTTTTTATGGTCCATTCTAATGCCTAAATTACTGAACCTATTTTAATAAATGAGGTGTCAGTAGATTTGTAATAATAGCACAGGTATCATAGAGTGTATTCATTTATATAAATAAATATTTTGGATTTTTGACACACAACATCAACATCATCTAGTCCCAATTTAACAGAGCTTGTATTATAGGTACCTACTAGACAACTGATAAAAATACTTATTTTTTTTTAATACATACATATTATACATAGAAAACACCTAAACTCCGAAACAAATATTTGCTGATCATACAAACATTTGGTCCAACCCGGAAATCGAACCCGATACCTCTAGATCAGCAGCCGCATACGCTAACCACTAACCACTAGACCAACAGAGCGGTCATAAACAAACTTTTCACGTAGAAGAGTTGTGAATGTAGTGAATGATGATAAAAGTAGCAAACGATCAGAGAGATCAATAAATTTTAAATAACAAGTGAGACAAGAGAGTCACAAGTGCGTCGCCGTTCTGGAAGTCTCTTAGATTCTTCTGATTAACTACGAAAACAATACTACTGGTGCTACACTGCTAAACAAATACAAGGAAATTTTAAGGGAAATGTAGAACAAAGCTATACAGCCGGACTGTCTCTCTCTCTCTCTCTCTCTCTCTGTGTGTGTAATCACTATTACTATATAAGATGTAACCCAAATATAACACCCAAAAACAATTTGCCAAGCAACCATAATTTTAAGCTTGTATTTTAAGTATAAATTATGCATGCCCTACCTTACGTACTAAGAAGAATATAATTGAATTACCTCCTCGAATTCTCACTTAATTTATAATCAATAAACGTAATTTAAAAGCCAGGTTCTATACAAACATTAACGAGATTTATCACTACCTACCTATAAATAACAATTTTCGCTAAAATTTTAATCTTTTGCCATTTACTCAGCAGGCTTATAATCGATGCTATTTATCTTGTTTTTGCGTTAAGGAGTGGTACACGGTGCCACTAACTGACATTAAATGACAAAATTAGCTGCACTAACATGTGTTTCCTGTACATGCTTTCCTTTAACAGATTTATTCACACCAACTATATTGTATGTGTTTTATAATAAATAAATTAATATCATAACCATCGATAGCTAAACCAATTAGTTTTACGCTACGTCTGGGTTGAATATTTCAAATGTGAATGAAAAATTAATACCTTTTCTAAATTTCACCATGTGATCCCCTATTTATCACATGAATGTCGTAAGAGAGGGGTGACTACACAGAACAAAATCATGCAAAGAGAAATAAAACTTGAAATAAACCCAATTCCTATCCATCTGGCCAGCGTGATATAGTATGCGGAAACATCCTTTCTAAGGGAGATACCAATTTACAATAGTGTACTGTTAAAAACTGAATGACTGAAATGATTTTAAAAAGATAGGAAAGTAAAATTTATGCAAAACAACATGATTAAGTATGACTATAAGGCAGGATATTTGGCACAAATAGGCTGGTAACTAAATATCTAGTAAGTGAGGATACAGAAGCCCGTGTGGAACAAAGGGAGGATTTCCCGACCAGGCGAGGTGATGATGCCTGGCGGGCCACTTCCCATCGGTTGATTTTTGGATTTTGTATATATGCTAATAGGTGCGAGAATTTCTCTATTACGATTCAGGATAAGTAGTTACTCCGTATAGTTCCTTCCGTGTTTCTTTTGTGATTCATTGTTCCTTCCTCTTTTTCGCTTGCGCTGTATGTGGAAGTTGCCAAACCCGAAATGCTGATTTTGGGGTTCGTAGTTACAAACGGAGCGCGTTTAGCCCCAGTTGTTATGAACATCTATGGTGATTGTTATTGGATAGTCAGAGCCATCAAATATACTGACAACTAGTTCAATTTTTGAATTGAACTAGTGACCAGTTCACCGTCAGAGTTGCGGAGGACTGGCCTTGGACACCAGTCGCTCTGTGTAAAAACTGATAATCAAGTTAAACCGATTGAACTAGTAGCCGTCCCAAATAATCTTGGGAATGAAGGCTAGGAACATGATATTTTCCTGTATAAAAGTTATGTATTTCTACATTATGTTTCTACATTATGTTTCTACATTATGTTTCTACATTATCTTTATGTCATTCCTTATTCTATCTGTACTTTCTACAACATGTGTCATTTTATTATTATTTAAAAAAAAACACTGTTTTTTTCTACTTTTTTTATATTATTAGAGTACAATGGTTGGATTCTTTCATTATTCAAATATTGTAATTATTTGCAAACAACACACACAAAATCACCAATCTCGCGAGATCTCGAAATTGGCGAGATCTCGCAGTATTGTTCTAATAATATTAATATTCTAATAATCTATTTTCACCTAATTCATTTCATATTCATAAATTTACTTATAAAATCATTCTCATACAAAAACCTTATCATGAGTATTTGTCATTCATAAATCAATCCTTTTAGCTTAATTGCCATTTTACCGTTACAAGGTCAAAAGTGTAGATTTACTAAATTTAAATATACTTTTAAATTTATTAACTCCCAAAATATCTATTATGTATTCACTTGGATTAATACCTCTATATATTACATACGTACCGTTGGACCATAACAGGTCAGTACCATGCCTAAATAACTCAGTATTAGCAAGAAAAATAGATAAAGAAAGCAAGTATTAGCTAAATTAATTGCCTGACACTTAAATATGCCATTATTGGAAAATAATTATACCGCCCACACTACATTTTGAACTAAAAAGCTATTATTATTTTTTAGGTCTAAGTTTAGGTGTTGATTTATTGAAAAATAATGTCTTCCACCAATACTCAATAATCTATTTGCTTATAAGTTTACGTTAGTACGTTTACGCGTAGTTTATGCCGATTTTGTTTAAAAAAAAACTTATCAATCTGGTTGAGTTTAATAGATGTGAAACAAAATCCATCAGGCGTTCAAGAGTACAGAATTATCTCCATCCAATTTCATGATCGCTGCTCGTTAACTAAGGACAAGAACCTTTCTTAAAAGGAAATGCACATCTAAATGCAATGATGTCACAGCCTGAGGCTTTTAAGGTTTGCTGGGATTCTCAGGGACTTTTTCCTCATTTTTTGGTGAACCAGTACTGGTTTCCTCAAATAAGAATAATAGGCATGTATTGTTCATTTCCATTCCAAGATCAAATCATCGTTCTTAATATAATTAACCATGAGTTATTGAGTTCTCATAAATAGTGATAGTCTGTTGAATAGGTAAGGCTTAAAAGGTAAAGCTTCATAATATTACACATATTTTAAAGGAAATATTATAGAGCCATCTCCTTAGAAAGAGATTTTGGCCCCCTATATACCAAGCTAACCAAATGAGGTGGTTTGTTTCAAGTTTTTCTTCTCTTTTCAATGCTCTAGTCGGTTCTGATATACCCACGGCATTAAATCGGGATGGTGACACTCCGTATTTTAAATCTGTATTCACACGAACTATAAGTATTAGAGATATAATAGAAATCTTATTGTTTAAACTTTTTGATAGTTTCTTAAGAACCTTGCAATCTTGATGAAAATCGAAAATCTGTTAATAATAAAATTACTACCAATAATCAATCTGTTTACATGCTTGACATTTATGTTCACCAATATATTACAGGACACTTTTACAAAAGTGAATTTTATTAAACAGAAACTAATATAAAATCCAATTTTATTATAATCTTAAATCGTAGGAAAAAAGCTGTCTAACTTATTACTAAATCCATTCGAAGTTTTAGACGATTAAAAATTTTCAACCTGCGATTTTTATTAAAGTTATTCGACGGATGTTTTAGTCAATTATTCGACCATCACACGCCCCGGATGATTGAATTTGGAAAAGGCATCTGAACGATATGTTTGCTATTAATTTTCACGTCAACCGTACTCGATGCTTATGATTAATTGATTTTCTATTGTACAGTTTATAACTCGCTAACCATACTCTGAGCATTGATTTAGTCTCCATACTTTTAATTGCTTGCTTTTATCCACTTTTGTGTTACTAGTTGTCGATATTATATACACATTTCTACACTGCTGCTTCCTTTTCAAATCTACACTCTAATTTATTTTATTTATTTATTTAGTCGTTTATTTTCTCTTCAGAAGTAGTCAGGTTACAGTTTGTGAAAGAATAATACAACTTTCTACACCTAAAACTAACATGAGGGACTGGTGCCTGACGTGGATTTGCTAAATATATATTACAAGTAACCAGGGCCCTCCCGCTAAGTACAATGAAAATGCAAAGAGCAATGAACAAGAAACTACTTAGTGAACATTAAGAAACTATATCAACTGAATCTTAGTAATCATAATAGGGAAATCCGTTAAAAATATAACGTAAAAGTATAGATAGGGAAGAGTGAAGTATTAATAGAATAAAACAAATAATATGTTATCTGTGAGAAAATTTATATAGCTAAATATGTCTATTTCGTTCTTTATTTCCATCCAATGCTTGCGATAAGGCCGCCACTTGTACTGATCTAGCATTAAGTTTCATATTAAGTTATCTGGTGTGCAATAAAGTGATTTAGTTTAGCTTATGGTAAAAATAAAGTTTTATACAGTTTTCAAGTAAACTTTGGAAGCATTGAAACCAATATAATTACACATAAACTACTCATATTTTGAGTTTTAAAATCTTACGCTAAAGAAGTTTTATATTCTTATCTCGCAATCGCAAACGTGACCTTAATTCTATCATAATCAATTTACTACGAAGTACAAGTAATAAGCATCTTTAAATTATGTCCTCAATAAAATTTGTTATAATAAACCTATATCTTACCTTATCCTCTCAATGACAGAAAATTATGCTTCTTTAACACATAGAAATAAAAAGACATGATGTTTTCTCAAAATCCCTATAAAAAATATCACTATAAACTCATTGTAACTTTTCCTCCGCTTACATGAACAGCTGGAGTACTTCTATTCTGTTCTCACACAGCTTGAGTTAGCAAGGGGAAGACATTTATAAATAAAGGATTTGGTGCATTCCACCCCTATTACTGAAATAGCTCATCCGTGTTTGTTAAATGATACCCTTATCAGCTGTCAAGGAACCACTACGATAAAATTTATGTTGAGATTTAATATAAGCGGAAATTGTTTATCTTACACCTAAATTTATGTTATTGCCTATTTCGTTTGGTAAACAGGCATCTGTACCAGTTAATTTAGTGAGCATGTTTCATTATTAAATGTCATTCGTATTCTTCCATGTCGCGGATTTCAAATGTTACACTGTATCTGGCACTGTTATGTTTGAAGTTATACGTACCACTTTTATTTTTATCGATTTTATTGGTAAAGAAGCTAATTTTACATAATAATAATAAAACAAATTTATCTTTAAAAGTTTGTTATTTATTGAAATTTCGTAAGTACCTATTATTTTAGAAAAAATAAAGTCTCTCTAAAAGTTCAATTCAATTATAGACTAATTTTTTTTAAATTTGATGATTAAACCTCCTTTCTAAGAATTAACTTATGTCCGACAGTGAACTGTTAAAGACTTTTGCAAAGTCTGTTAAATTATGAAAAAAAAAGAAAAATAAAACATCTGTTAGCACAACAAATTGCTAGTCTGAGTTCTGAGTTATTTAACTAAAATCTTTCTCCTTAACTCATATTCAAACCTAGATGAAAAGATTATTTTAAGCTATTCCGGTTCAGTATGCATATCTTTAAAGTTAAGACATAGTTTTGGCGGCACACCTTAATAGAAAAGAGCACGTGCGAGGTACATCTAAGTCAAAAGATGGGTAACATAGTTCAACCAAGCTGACACGGACATAAGCCAAACTAAAAAAATCTTATCTCCTATCTACATTATAACTATAAAATATGAGAAGACGACGTAAACCACAGTGTTTTACCTGTTAGATAAAATCTCGTCGCAGAGAAGCTGTTAACGTTCTACATCCTGCACATTTTGGATAAAACGAGGAGTTAATGGCCTAAACATACCATATTATACACTTTAAAACACATAAATAAGGGATTCAAACATAAACTTTCCAAGATGATTATAAAATGCAAAATAGTAAACATAGGTAAATACCCTCTTTGTCACATGTGATAGGTCAATCACCCCTAGCATATAATCAACCGTTGAAAACGAAGAACATAACTCTATTAAAATAAATCGAATGCGAAATAGATGACAACCCGCTTCTGAACTTGAATTCAGGTTGTTATGATTATACTATAAATATATATTAACTACTTGATGCGTTCGGAACAATTTAACGAAATAATACTAACCTAAGAAGTCAGACACATCAAAAACAGCCAATTGAATATTTATAAATGATAAACAAGCTACAGAAATATTGATCTTTATATTAATGAATGAATCTTCAATTTATTTATATATGGCAATAAATAATTACAATTCATGATTTAGAATTAAATCTACTCTAAATCCCATTTAAGTGTAACTTACGTAAAATATGGAAAGGTCAATAATATTTTTTATTCAAATTGTGATATTATGTGTTCGATTCCCATACAGAATTCTGTTGTCATTTTTTCCTTCTTAACTAATCCTGTATCACAACCCAATAAAGTCAAGTTTAAAGAGCAGAACAATAAGACAATGGTTTTAAAATACAAATATTATTCGTCCGGTACCAATTTTCCAGAGGAATCTCTAGTTAAAAAATTATGTAAGTAATATAATAATGCATCTGTCAATAACTGCATGAATTAACTTTTAATGAATGCATGCAATCTTGTAATTAATAATATTCAATTTATAAACAACACACTAAAGAAATAAATTATTCCAAAAAGGACAACTGTGAATTGATTTTCAAACACGCACACCGATCGAACGCTTCGTTAAATTCTCTTGACCCTTTTCACATTACGACATCTACTGATAAAGAATGTTTAAGTATATTTCTTTAAGTAGCAATGATTAAAATATAGAGATTCAATTCTTTTTATAGTAAGTGGAAACGACATTTGTATACTTCAGATGCAACCAGCCTTTGTACTTCAGTATGTTTATTATGATAATATTTAATACAAGATTACATTTATCAGTATCTTTTTATATTTTTTTTGTAAGATTTGCTTTCGTTTTGATATTTTCCTCCAAACTTGTATCGTTTACTTATATAATTTAACTAATTTTATCTTTTAAATTGGATGTGCAAAGTTACTTTAAATTCATTCGGTTTTGGAAGAAATTTTAATGTCACTTTGAGTAAAGTAAAAAACTAAAAAATGGAAACCATGCTGATTCCACATTTATTCAAAGCAGATATTGAAATTAAACTTAAGAAATAAGTAAAAACGTACCTACGTGTATGCTTTTAGGGTTCCGAAGTTTATGACTCGGAACCCTTATAGATTCGTCATGTCCGTCCGTCCTCGACAATCCTCCAAACGGTAAGTGCTAGAAAGATGGAACTTTGCATGAATGTGTGTTGTAATTACGTCGACAAAGTGCTTCAATAATTAAATTATGAAAAATATTTTTAGTTAGGGTACCTCCCCTACACGTAAAGTGGGAATGATTTTTTTATCTCGCGGCGATCCTATCGTGTGGGTTATCATTAGATCGGTCTATTAGATGGGTTTTTCTTAGGAAATTCTTAATAGAAGCCCGGAGTTTGGAAGTTTGGCGGTGATTCACGTCCATGCCTCGGAGTTCCTGTTGTCATAAACATCTATGGCAATAATTATTAGGAAGTCAGTGCTCTCAGATTTACTGGCAACTAGTTCAACTTTCGAACTTCAGTTCTCCCTTAGGGTTGCGGAGGTCCGATGCCAGTCGCTCCGTGGAAAAACTGATATTCGGGTATAGCCGGTTGAACTTGGTCGACCCCAAATAATATTGAGAATAAGGCTAGGAAAAAGTGTATGTTTTTAATAATTTAATTCTCAATAAACCGGCAGCACTTTAAAAAAAAAATGGTCCTAATTACTCCTTATTTCGTTCGCAATTTGCCAGTAAAAGTCTCTTCAAAATTTGGTCCAACCGTTACGTAGATTGGTCGGAACAAACAAACAAACGGACACACAGACAAAAACGCTGTTAATATGAAAGTACAAACAGGCACTTCGATTTTATTGATTTGCATAAATGTAAAGATTTAAAATTGGTATTTAGTTTCTTCAACCTAATAATCACAAATCAAATTCTAGTCAAACATCACAATGGATTCAAATAATACAAAAGACGACTTCCATGGGAAGAGTTGATAACGTCACACTTACTAAAGAGAGACGAAGCCTCCAAATTACTTGATACTAGTTAAAGTTAAATTAAACAAACTTCTTGCGCCCCTTTACTTTGCCAATGTCGACGCTTTTGCAATTGTAATACATTTTAACTCAACCCGACTACATATTGAGTACGACCTATTTGGAACGAAACTTCGGAAATGTATTGAGACTTTTAGTATATTTATATTACCTTCTTTCTGTAATGTGGTATTTCAGACTTACGCCAAATAAACCTCAGTTTCTTTGCAGGGTTATATTATTTTAGAAATAAAAAAAATGATAGACTTGGCTACTAGTTCAACTATTCAAAATTATTTGAACTGAATTTAAAACCTGATTATCCTGGAAATAAGTCTTAGTACGAACAGAAAACGGATTATACATCATCCTAGTGTTGATAATTCCCAAGATGGATGGATAGGGTCGGCTACTTGTTCAACATGTTTTACCTGAACATTACTTTTCCACGGACTGACATCGGACCTCTGCAACCCTAAAAGTGAACCGAATTCGAATGTTGTCATAGTCGTCAGTTTATTTAAGGGTACTGAAATAACGATTACCATAGATGTTCATGACAATAGGGACCGAGACAGGGGCGTGAAAAATCGTCAAATTCTGTACATCGGGCTCCTAGAAATTTTTTTTGTGCACAAAACAAACACCCAAAAATACAACAAGAGTACAAACCCGGGAATCGAAACTCTTCATCAGTAGTTGCATACGCTAACCGCTAGTACACAATTATATAATTATTTCTTTAACGTGTACAATATTGGTTATAAACTAAAACAATGAACCTAAAACTAAAAACCTTAATAAAATATAATATTAGAACTAAAATATATCATTAAAAGGAGTCCCTTTAGGCATGGTTCCGAAGATACTGGCAGCATTCCCCCTTTGAATTGCTAGACTAATTCTTTGTCCGAGATAACTGCCAGCTCTTCGGTCTCCTGTGATGTCGATAATTTTTTATTCACTTGTATTTCTTTAACTAAATGCTAACTCTGCTGAAAATATTTTTTTTATTCTCAGATTATGTATTATTAAGATTGCTATGTTAAGAATACATAATCGTTCAGAGTTAATTCATTCGTGCAATTGAGAAAACTTATTTGGAAACATAAAATATAAATCAATAATGTATATATATATAAATATATCATATGTCCAATAATATTTTCAATTACTTAATTAAATGTCTATTCACCATACGCAAAAAAACATTAACCTATTCGAGGACAACATCAACAAGATTATAAAGAATTTAATATTAATTTACATGACTTTCTGTATGTTTATCCGGAATTCGTGTTTACATATTTAAGCACAAAGAGAATAAGAAACTTATGTTCATAACGGTAGTTTCTTTATTTACCTTAGATGTAAGAGTAACTAAATGCCAGTACAGTATGAATGTGTTTACAAACTCACTGGATGCTTTTCAACAAACCGTTCGTCCTTAAAACGCTGTTTGTTTTTTAATGTTTAAAAATCAAAGCACAGATTCTAGCCTACCAATGTGGGCTACTGTAGACTTAGAATATAAAATAAACAACCGACGCCCTCGTAAATAATATTTATGTAATTTAAATTCAGTTTTGGGTTACATTCGAAAGCATACTTTGACCGTCTACTTTTTAACATTCAAGCTAAATAAATTCTCTTCGAAACTAAAAGCGTGTTATCCATAAATAACCTTGTCCTTGTTGTTTATTTTTAGTCATTTAATCGGTTAACCATATAAGATCCGTGTTAAAAAAACTGAAGTTAGACTAAATTAATTCTTTGAAAACCAAATAAAGATCATGATTATATAAGAATACACTGACTTAATTGCCATTTCGTATCCAAAAACTAAAAAGACAGGTAGATTCTCTTATTATTTTCCATTAAGTATAATTGTCTCAATAACCAGGTGCATTACAGTAAATCCAAATACAAGTACTTCTGGATGCGAGGTCATTGAACTACGATCAGAGGAAAAAAGTTTCTTTTATCGAACCTTTCCATCTCGTCCTCTGATTGCCTTCGAAGAATGAACGTGGGCCCAAATTCATCGTGTGTTTTTCACAAAAATACCGCTACCTTGATGTTGGGTTCGAAAATAAATATTACGTTATACTGTATATACATTTTAGAACGGTCTGACTTAATCGAGCAGGAATGCTAATATTTTCAAGTGTTCTGTTACTTTTATTTGAATCTTTACTTATTTTTAGGATGATCAACTTACAATAAAAGAAACAACATTGCTTGTTGCATCATAACGATTTGAAAACACAGAAGCAGTTGAAATGTGACTTAAAGTTAGTCATTGACAGTGCCTAGATTCCGGCAAATTTTCCATGAATTATTTTAGCGTTGTTTTTGAGGATAACCGTGATATATTCACGTTTTAGAGGTTTATATTATATGTTTCTCGGTTATTTCTAATTGCCAAAATATATATAATGATGTAATCTTCAATAGATTAACAAACTTTAATAAATATATTTATGGCTATGAAAACATTAAGGAAAAAAAAATTATAGCATACTTCTAGTAATGCACTTTAGGAAAATGATAGCAACTTAGTGAATTTAAATTTGAGGACTAGGTTGTCTAGATAATTTTATGCTCAATATTTTTAATGAGCTGTAAGTTCGTACCTACCCCTCATGGGACAACACACACAAATGGTTATTCTGAGTCTGGATATAATTTATTACCCCCAACGACTCAGAAACATTTCAAGTGCGGAAATTGTCTTAAAAGAAGAAAAAGGATGTAACACTTTTAGCAACTCAACTTAACCCAACATGGTGCAAGGGCATAGGCAATAGTAATACCAAATTATTGTCAAGGGATATGAAGTAAGCGTGTTCTGGAGTAGAGACCGCGTCTTGAAAAGCATAGTATGTGGTACTCTGTGGCCAGATTATGTTGATAAACAGTTACTATCTGCCTCCAAATCTTGATCGTTTACGTAGACGTAGCTGCACTTTTTAAACACCATTTTCTAATATTTATGTACTATGAGTGTGGATAACTAGAAGTTACCTTTAACATTCTATGTTCAAGTTTTGATATTACATCTCAAACATATAGGTTATAGTGACAACAGTTAATACGTGTTATCATTTTAAGAAAGACTGACAGTCAGGCAATGTTCTTAAAACAATATCTTCTAGGTAGCCTTTTACATCAGATGCCCCAGCTGGCGTTGACGCCTGTCTCAAGTTTGTCGAATCAAGCCGCGACAGACCGTTGACATCGGGCACAATGTAAAACCAGTACAATTACGATGACCACAGCTGCGAAACCTTTTATACATAAAACCTTATTAAGGTACCAATGATTATATAATGCAATAATATTATCCCGCTATAATGCAATATAAAGAGATAAAATTTGTAAGTATGTATGGGAAGTAAAGCCACGCTGATTACAGCACGATTTGGCAGGCTCGACCAGGGCAGTTCTATCCTTGGTTAAATCTTTCGTTGGTGTGAGACTAGCGGCTCTGCATGAATGTTTCAGAAACATAACACAACACAACTCATTAAGACACCATAGTGTAGGTCACCATGCCACATCTGTACTTACACTGACGATAGCGATCCTTACTCTTGGATTCTACTCATTCTTTCCACCAGACAAAATAGACTCACTTTGGTAGGCTTAAATATATATTTTAAAAAATTGTGTGGTTGTATAGGTTAATCTCAGGATCAACTAAATTTGTTTTACTAATAGAAAGCTACATTAATTGAAAGGTTAAACTAACTCGAAATAGTCGGCACAGGTCATCTATTTTATTATGTTATTGTTGTTACCTGCGTTATTGTGAGCTTTAACCTAAAGTGTAAAGATTTACCTAAATTCTAGCACATTATCATATCTTTTTTTTTAATGTGTGGAAATCCCCTCGGACCGTCACCCCGCCGGGGATTACGGCGGCGGCGGTCTGTCGGACTCGAACCTAGTATAACCACACGGTTTGCCCTCTTGCGCCTGAAATTTAGTAGGAGTTCAGGGAAAAGATCTCATTCTGGACCCCTCCTAGCGCCTGCGCGTGTTGCGGCCAAGGCGCACGCCGCCTCGGTGGACACCATGCGGTATCCGCGTAAGGCTCTGCCCACCAATATCCTCTGGGGACGCCAAAGGCTCGCCCTATTCTAGGCGGTCAAAGCTGCCGCCCACACCAATACATCAAATAGTTCCATGGACCGGAAAACCTCTGTGTACAGCAGTCTCGTGGGGACACTGGCCCCGCCCAGATGTGGCAAAAGTCGCCCTAGGGTGGAGGCAGTGTCCACCAGCTTTGGAGCAAGCTACCTACTGTCAAGAACCAGAAGGTACGTCATCTGGGCCCGGACCGGTACGAAGACCGAATTGACCTCGATGGAGGCGCCGACGGGTGGACCGCGACGGGGCCCATGAAATAGTAGGGCCTCCGTCTTATCCAGGGCTACCCGCCGCCTCCTGAAAGTTAGCCACCTGGGCCGTGACCAATGTGTCATCGGCGCAACAAATTACGGGGGGAGGGAGACACCCTCGTAGGGACATAATCATATCCTATACTAAGAAATAATGTTACGTCTGTAAGCAAAACGTAAATAAACTGATAACTCGAGACCGTATGAGTATAATTGTATGGCGCCGGACTACTTTTGTGACGAGTGGTAAAATATGAAAATGTTTTCAGACCTACAACTTAAATCAGTTTATCAATTGATAAATTTACTTACTCTTTCGTAATCGTTTTTAACAAATACCCAAAGAGAAATAGCAGCTTATAATGTTTTTTGAAAAGTTAAAAATTACATACAAGAAGGAAGGAAGCTGGGACGGATTTTCCTTTTCATCCTTTATAGTGGTCAGCCACGAGGGAGCCACGTTCGTCTGTATCATACGCGGGATATATAGAGAATTGAGCAATATATAATGCCTGTAAAATAGCGTTAAAGCGCTAGAAGGGGTCCACATGTGTCATTAATGGCTGATTGTTTCTTAACTCTGGCACAAAGTGCACAATGTGTAGCTACCACACACAAAAAGAATAGTCGTTCAGACAGGTTTTGTATTTAATACAGCATAATAGAACCCCTTAAACAAGAGTTTATCTGGTAATTGTCAAGGATACTACTAAACTGTGATAGATGGACTACATTAAAAATAATAATTCATCATTCATACGTAACATTTTACTCAAAATATTAATACTATAACTAGCAGAATATTCCGATACTTGCTAAAGTATAAAATCATTCAAAATCATTACTGTATTCACATCCTTTAAACATTAAAATACCCAACTTATGAAAATAAAGAAATATGAATCACTTGTTTTATAAAACCTTTTTGATATTTTAAAATTTATTAGGACACTTAGATTTTTAGTAGTAAGTAGTGTAAGTTTGAAAGTCAGGTGTGCCCCAAACTTCTGCGTTACTTTGTTTTGTATAAAATATTAAGAATAATTACGTGTTTAGATTTCAAACATCAAAGAAATTAAGAAAAGCACTTTAAAAAAGCCATTTTAAAACTTTAGAACATAATTTTCCAAGAAGTCTCTGTAGTACTAATGCTAACCGCAAGTCGACTTAAGATATGTTTATCTTCAAAAACCACATGTGAAATTTTTGAACCAATGAATTTATGATACCACAATTTTATGAAAATCCTGACGATATAAAGATAAAATAACATCGTATCGATTTAAAAATTTATTCTATAAACTTTTAAGTTCCGTTATATTGACACCAACTCTATAAATTATATTATTTGTACATATTTGATCGTATATGTTTCTGTAAATGATAGTGTAACTTGAGAATGAGAGTGTTTGGTTTGTGTATGGTTATATTGACGCAACGGTGATCCTGTCCCCGTAACCCTCGTCAAGCTTAGTAGGTGCGGTTACAGACAGAAAGGAAATAACACTACATTAACGACTTTTTATCTCTGTATTGTATTTCAATCAAGGATGTTGTGAACCAGGCACAATATTTTTTCGAGGAGCTAGAGTTGCAGGCAGAATGTCTAGAAAAAGCATCATTTTGGTTTACCTTGTCGGCTCTAACCTACCTACGCAAGAAAACCCCGTCTGGTCAACGTGATATGGTAGGGCAAAACCTCATTTCCAAGACGAGGCCTATGTCCAGCAGTAGACGAATTAAAGCTGTTGACGATGATAATAATTTCATTAGCCATTCTAATTTTCGCTGTCATCGTATATATCATATCGTTGCGTACCATGACAGCTAAACATACATGTACACGTATACTACACGCGTGTAGCTTTATGCAGCCGTTTTCGAACAGTGTCTGAAAAAAAAATGTATTTTACTGAGAACCCTTCTACATCCAACGGAGGTAACATTAGACATCCTCCAACATAAGGCTTCAGGTATCCTCAAAATTTTCCTCTAACTAAAGATTTAAATATGACTCGAAGTTATAGAACTAATGTCCAAGCATTGTGATTTCTTTCTATTCTGATTGGTTCAATGCAATGAGGATTTCTATCATGCATTTTATTGAGTTCGTCCTGCACTGCGTGTCTACTATGACTTGTAACTTTTATTTCTCATTAGGATATTTATGTTTTCGCATTAGAATATAGTCTTCTCTTTAGAGGTCCATTAGTGATCCAAAAAAAAGCTGATGATACTGATTATTAGAAAATATATTCACATCCTATCACATTTCAGATTATAGAAGAAAAGTGAAATTCTTTTTGTCAAGTCATTTAATACGAACCTATTTAAAATAGTTTACTTATGAAACTTAGATTTATAACAAAACCAATCATTTGTCATTCATTTCAATGTTATACTATTATATACTCTTTTGCAAAAAAAACGGGCACTTAAGCAAAGAACTATTTTATAGTTACTATTTGTTTGTTTGACAATTTTAGGTATTGTTAATTAATTAATTAATTAGTTAATTAATTAGAAAGGAATAGTTTTCATTAGTTTTATCATAACATTTTGATTAAATTATTGAGAAATAATGTAAAACTCAAAACACTACTATTGTACCTGCTCACTAAATAAAAATGAAACTTGTTAATTTCTTTGTTTTTATTGAATACATTAAAAGCAGATAAAAGTTTACACTTTAATCACTCGAAAAACGTAAGATTGCATGTTACAATGATAAACAAAAATATTGCAAGTCGAAATATACTACTATAATTAACAAACAAATAAATAATAAAGTTAATATTAAATAAAACATCTACAATACTTTGAGAAAGTTGCAGAATCTTCTATAAAGTATATGCGTATATGCATATTTATTACTATTTTAAGATAATTTAATACCTGAGTGACCTATGAAAAATTTTTGGCTATTAAAAGGTTTTTCATAGAGAAGTGGGCTAGGCAGGTCTGGGCCTTACTACATACTTGCTATTTCGTAGCAGCTGTAAAACAGAGCAGTGTACGACATCGTTTATAAAACTACATGTGCAGGGTGAGTTATTTTCTATGAAATACCTTTGGATGGCCTAAAATTTTTTGTAGGTCACTCAGGTATTAAATTATTTTAAAATAGTAATAAATAGGCATATACGCATATACTTTAAAGAAGATTCTGCAACTTTCTCAAAACATGGTAGATGTTTTATTTAATATTTACTTTATTATTTATTTGTTTGTTAATTATAGTAGTATATTTCGATTTGCAATATTTTTGTTTATCATTGTAACATGCAATCTTACGTTTTTCGAGTGATTAAAGTGTAAATTTTAATAAATATCTCAATAACGATTTAAAAAAATCGAATTCAAGTTTTTTCATTTTTGGCATTTTCTGAAAAGATTTACTATGGTAATCTTTATATATATAATTCTTGTGTGAGTGTGTATGTCACTGAACTTCTCTCAAACGACTGGACCGATTTTGATGAAATTTTTTGTGTGTGTTCAAGGGCATACGCTAACCACTAGACCAACAAGGCAGTCACATTAAACGTCTTGAATTACATAAATTGATACATACCTTGTTTCGAGTAATGTGTAATATAGTGGGTTACGAATAATACAATAGCATTAGCTAAATACATGCTCTACACTCATACTACACAAAGTACTGTAGATTTAATCTAACAAACTAATTAGTCGTTAAATTATTTGTACAGATCCTTCATTTATACATAATATATACGATACTCCGTGAATACAGACTTTGCCGTTCATTGTTTGTGACTTACTAATCATAAAAATGCGGACAAGTTCATGTCGGACTCGCCCATGAATGGTTCCGTAGCAACAAGAAACATCATGTAAAAAATATTTTAGTTCGTTGTCACTTTGATCAATGTTTTAATAATAATTTAGTGTGATTGAATGAAAGGTACGTTTTAAATAAGAACTACTTACTCGATCTTGCCCAAACCAATTTTCGGTGGAAGTTTTCATGGTAATGTACGTCATATTTTTAATTTTAGTTTTATCATTTTCTTAATTTAGAAATGACAGGGACACACATTTCACCACTTTGTAGAATTTTTTTATTTAGTTTCAGTTCTAAGTATGGGGAACCCCATTTTTTATAATTTTTTTCCTATTTTTGTGTAAAAATCATAATGCGGTTCACAGAATACATCTACTTACCCAGTTTCAACAGTATAGTTCTTATAGTTTCGGAAAAAAGTGGCTGTGACATACGGACGGACAGACAGACAGACAGACATACATGTCGAATTTATAAGGGTTCCGTTTTTTGCCAATTGGCTACGGAACCCTAAAATTCAACCAAGTGCGTGTCAGGCCACGCGTTGAATAAGGTTCCGTAGTCACTCATACTGCACGTCGTTTTAAAATCGTGTGCAGTAAATTACCGTTTTTTCTTGTACGAAGTTTTTCAAAACAGCGCATTTTACGAGGTAGGCCTCTTCTAACATAGTTTTTAAGCCGTTACAATTTTCCTTTACTTTCCTTTACTTTTTAAAGTTTCTGAAATAGACTTTAGAGAGGGGAGAGGACGCCCTGCTTTAACAAAAAATCGGCCAAGTGCGAGTCGGACTCGCCCATGAAGGGTTCTGTATCAGCAAGTAACGTCATATAAAAGTTCTTGTAGTTCGTTGTAACTTTCATCGATGTTTTTACACTAGTTTATTGATTGGATGAAAGGTAAATTGCGTGTTACGATTTATGATATATTAAAAAAAACTACTCACTAGATCTCGTTCAAACCAATTTTCGTTGGTAGTTTGCATGGTAATGTACAACATATTTTTTTTCTAGTTTTATCACTCTCTTATTTTAGAAGTTAGAGGGGGGGGACACACATTTTTCCACTTTGGAAGTGTCTCTCGCGCAAACTATTCAGTTTAGAAAAAAAAGTTATTAGGAACCTCAACATCATTTTTAAACACCTATCCATAAATACGCCACACGTATAGATTTGATGAAAAAAAAAATTTTGAGTTTCAGTTTCAAGTATGGGGACCCCCAAAATGTATTGTCTTTTTTCTATATAATAACTGCACGGTTGGCCTAGTGGCTTAAGCGGTCGCCACGCCGCTTCCTACTACGCCAAGTGTCGTGGGTTCAAATCCCACGTAGGACAACACTTTGTGTGATTCACAATTTGTTGTTCTGAGTCTGGGTGTTCTTTGTGTCCGTTTCATGTATGTTTGTAAAGTCCCCCGCGACACAGGAATTTGTATTCCTACTGCGGGAGTTGTCTTTTATAATTGTCTTTTATAATTAAATTAAGATTTCTTTAAAAACTGTTTTTAATTTGTACCAACTCAGTGTAAATAATTGGTAATGGGAATTGAAATATTTTAATTTATCGTAATTTGTTTTAAACCCAAATTGTATAAGGGGTAATAATACAATTTTTCGAACATGGCCTAAATTAAAATATAGTCTTAACAAGCCCCCAGTGTTTTTAAAAGACCTGTCTAATGACCCATCATTAGACAGGTCTTTTAAAAACACTACCCCAGTAGACGCGAGAAAAATATTTCTAGTCATTTTAATTTAGGAATTTGTCGATAAGAACAAAACATATATCTATGCGAAATTTGGCTTTTACCTTCCAAACGGCTGATGCCGTTCGAGTTCGTTCAAGTCAAACAGTTCTTAATCGCCACCCTAAAAAGGGTCTGGCCAGTAGTAGTCGGCCAAAACTTATTTTTTTTAATGTTTAATATACTCAAAGTATATATAATATATACAAAGTTACTCTTCTCTGCCTGGTGGAAAGGCTGAGCAGAATTCAAGAGTGAGGGTCACCATTCTCAGTATGAGTGCAGACGTAGTATAGTAACCTACACCATGGCGACTTAGTGAGTTGCTTCTGCATCTTTAGGCCTCCGGCCTCACACTTACCAACGAAATACGACAACACGAATGCTGTCATTTATAGCTTGGTCTTCTGTGTGAGGGTAGTACCGCCTCGGTTAGACGACCTGTACGTGCTGAATTCAACGAGGCTCTACTAAATCCCTAGTAAGGAAGTACTACCTAGTACTTCCTTACTAGGGAGAGGCCTATGTCCAGCAGTGGACTATTGAAGGCTGTTGATGACAATGATACCTCATTTTATTTTTATTTTCTTTATTGGCTCATTACCAATTATTTACACTGAGTTGGTACAAATTAAAAACAGTTTTTAAAGAAATCTTAGTCTAGTGTAACAGTTACTTACAGATAAACACTTTGTACAATAGATAAGTAAATAACCTTTTTTTGCAATAAAAATTTTATTATTCTTCTTATGTGATTTTAATCAATATTTAGAAATAAATAAATAAATATTTCCGACATCTAGTCCAAAACACAACGCTATCTAGTTCTAAACTAGGCAGAGCCTGTATTATGGGTTCTAGACAACTGATATAAAAACATAAACATACTTTTTTTATAAATTCATACATAGATAGAAAACACCCAAACTCCGAAACAAATATTTGTGAATCACATCAACATTTGGTCCGACCCGGAAATCTAATCCAATACCTCAAGCACAGAAGTCGCATATACAGGCAAGGCAGTCACCAAGGCAGTGGCAAAGATTGACTGTATTATACTTAAATCTATCCAGCATTATCTAAAGACAAAAGAAGTCACAACTTTAAAAGCCTAATTGTGATTAGTTCCTTCAAAAGGGCATTGTTTAAAAAAAAACTATGGACAGTCTTTTCAAGCACGGAGAATAAGTTTAAAATTTCAAGGTGTCAGTGTTGCCATTCTTTTTACCAGTAGACAATATGTTGTTGCTCTTATTTTCTAATGATAATATTGTACCCAATGTTTTTGAGGAAATAAAACTTTTCTTTAGTTCCTATCATTTTAGTTTTAATTTAATACAGGTATGCAGTAAATTATGTTAATTATGATATTAACAGAATTACATAATTGTTTTTTTTCTATACAATATAAAAGCTAAAAATTCAATTATAAAACAGCACTTCATAAAATTTAATAACCATGTTTCTATGCCTCAACACGATTAACAAGTAGCCAATTTTTTATACCACAACGACAAAAATGATTCACGAACGCCATGAGAATATTAAATACCTTATTTTAAAAACTGACTAAGCTGTAAAATATGAGGATTTGTTATTATTTGTTCAAATGAAAAAAAAAACTGGATGAACCGCAGTGCGAGTTGATTTTATAGAGCCACTTTTTTATTGAACTAGACATAGACATCTCATACAAAAACTCTTAAAAAACCAAATGTGTTCTAAAAAATCTAAAATGTGTTTTCTTGTTGTTTTTCTTCTGTATGTGTATACTAGCTGACCCAGCGAACTTCGTACCGCCCATTTTTGAAATTGCAGACAAAACATTTCATCATCGTTTAGATCTTTATATATAAATAATAATATGTGTGTATTTCATGTTCTACTATTTAACACCACCATTAATAAAAAAATAGAATTTGTTTAGCGTATTGATAATCTTTTTTGAAAAACATTTATACAAAATGTTTACATATAGAATAGTAGATAATCAAACCCTAAGTCAGAAATAGAACACCTTAATTTATTTTGTTATTAACATTGTTTCTGGTGATCTATTCATTATATATTTTTTTAGATCACAAAAGAAAAGTAGCATGACATACAAATCTTTTTTTTTCGATGTAACAAATACTCATTACGTAGCAGTAAATTATCATCGGTGATCATCAAGTATTAACCTCACATGGAAGTCGAAAATAAAATAAAGTTTCGGACACAGTGTTAACGCAATTTATACTCACAGGTTTAAAAAAAAACAAAATTTTTAAAAAACAATAATCTATATCATCAATCACAGTAATGGAAAGTCGAAATAAAGAGATAATACACTAAACTAATTAGACTGATAAAAGATTTACATTCCTACTTAGTTCAAAATGTTGTAAAGGACACACGCTCCTGTCGCACACGAACGCACATATCGTTATCACGGCTGTCGCTAAAATCACACACCGGCTTAAAGTCGGAGGCTTCACCGCCGAAATATACCCACACTTATGCATGGTGCTACACCTATATGCCAAATATGTTGCGGTATCCGACGTTAACGTAAGAGTTAATATAAGAGGCGCATCTTCGACTTTGCACATTTTAGTTTCATAAGCCGGTCGTTGGAGAGCGGGTCATGTTAGCGAATTTTAGCACAATACATGCTTAATCGGCGATAGCATAGCTTTGTGTTCTCGGGACTGAGATCGTCAAACGTAGCCTGCTTGTTAACCTCATCCTCCTGTAGGGCCTAAAGGGCCATCTCCCGGGCCATGGGGCCGGGACATCTTTTTTATTTTTTGGTAAGTTTAAATCACATACAAATAAGATAAGAAAATACATATAAAAATAAAATACACAATTAAACTATTCACTTTTTTATTTAAAATAAAAAATATTATTGTAAATTAATTTAGGCATGTTTAATGTCAAGATTGAATTAATTTTGTTAGTTTCATCATCAAATATGTTATTATTTCATAAATATGCTAAGGGGCTTATCTTCTTGCCAAACAACTTATATTTTACTTTATGCATATTTTGTAACATACCTGTTTTTTAAATATTTTTTGAAAGATATCAAAATATACGTTGACCTGGTTTTTTCTAGAAACCTAACACACATAAACACACTGTAGTCTTAATTGTTATCAATTAATCAAATACGTAAAAATAAAAATTCCTTGAGGACCGTAATAAAGAAAAAAGGAATACTTCATATTTATTTGTAGAAGTGTCATTTTAAATATAAAAATCGGCCAAGTGTGTGATAATTGTTATGTTTACGTATTAATACGTTGATTTTGTATGACTTTTCCAAGTAAGCGCATTGTAAAAGTTAAGCCTCTATAATTCCTGAACTAACAAAGTCATCTAATTCGTTATAGTTTTCATTTAAAGTTCATTATATGGACCACTATCACAAATTTTTCGGCGGGCGGGACGGCCTGTTTTTACAAAAAGTTTGCCTTTAAAGTGGAATTTCTCGCAAACGGATACCTAAATCAAAAAATCGTCTTAACAAACCTGTAATGTTTTTAAAAGACCTATATAATGATACCCTACATGATGGGGTAGCCCTGAGAAAAAAAAACATCCCCACTTTACGTGTAGGGGAGGTACCCTAAATAAAAATATATTTCATAATTTTATTGTAGCACTTTGTCGACGTAATTACAATACATATTCATGCAAAGTTTCATCTTTCTAGCACTTACTGTTTGGACGACAAGTCGAGGACGGACGGACGGACGGATGGACAGACGGACATGACATATCTATAAGGGTTCGAAGTCATAAACTTCGGAACCCTAAAAAGTTGTAGATCTTTTAATTACCTACAACTTTGCCATTTAAATATTTTCCTTGTAGTTTTGCTGGAAATCGAGATAAACCGTTTTTTACCCTTTGTTGTATATATTTAGCCATCCAATCTGACTCTACCCTGCCTGATGGAAAGCATGAGCAGAATCCAAGGGTCGGGGCTACCACACTTGCTGCGAATTAGGACAATAATGTATGGCGGCCCACACTATGGCGGCTTAGTGAGATGCTTTTTCACGCCCCGGTTAAAGGACCCGAAAACCTCCCTCCCTACCCCTTCCCGACCTCAGATCGCCCGTAAATTATTTTTCCTTTCATTTTTATAATATTCTCCTCCTTTTCCAATAGGTTTCATCCTACTATAATTTTATTTGTTTTCAAAAATTATCTACTCTGGTCTACTGGTCTATATGTCATTTACAAACTATCATTATGGTTGCCATGCAAGTGTGTTATTCCTAGCAACCTGTGAAGTTTTGACAGGAGGTAAACAGTGATACATTTTGACATCTTCGATTTATGTATTTTTATAATCACCTAGCTTTGGTCTTTGTGTCTCGATTATTGCAGTAAAAAGTAGCCTATGTCCTTTCCTAAGTTCAGTTCTATCATCATACCGAATTTCATCAAAATCGATACAGTGGTTTAGGCGTGAAAGCGTAACAGACAGACAGACAGAGGTACTTTCGCATTTATAATATTAAGTAGGGATTAAAAAAAAAACTACTCACTAGATCTCGTTCAAACCAATTTTCGTTGGTAGTTTGCATGTTAATGTACAACATATATTTTTTTTAGTTTTATCACTCTCTTATTTTAGAAGTTAGAGGGGGGGGGACACACATTTTTCCACTTTGGAAGTGTCTCTCGCGCAAACTATTCAGTTTAGAAAAAAATGATATTAGAAACCTCAACATCATTTTTGAACACCTATCCATAGATACCCCACACGTATAGGTTTGATGAAAAAAAAATTTTTGAGTTTCAGTTCCAAGTATGGAGACCCCCAAAATGTATTGTTTTTTTTCTTTTTTTATGTAAAAATCTTAATGCGGTTCACAGAATACATCGACTGATCAAATTTCAACAGTATAGCTCTTATAGTTTCGGAAATAATTGGCTGTGACATACGGACGGACAGACAGACAGACAGACAGACAGACAGACAGACAGACTTGACGAATCTATAAGGGTTCCGTTTTTTGCCATTTGGCTACGGAACCCTAAAAATAGGCTAAAGTAACATAGTACTGGTAAATGAATTAAAGCATTTATAGAACGTTCAGATTTCACCCGCCACGCTATCCCTAATAACAATAAAAGTCTTATTTTGGTGGTTTTCTATATATAGTATTTACAAAAAAAAATTTAGTTTATATCAGTTGTCTAGTACCCATAATACAAGCTCTGCTTAGTTTGGGACTAGATGACGTTGTGTGTTAGATGTCAAAAATATTTATTTATTATTATTATTATTTTTCTTTCAATACTAGAACATCGACAGACAACGATTAACATACCTACATATATTATTTATTTCTAGATATATGTTTATTATGGTTTTGTTTTATAAATAGATATAAGTATATGGTACATGTAAATCATATAACACATATTAAAAGTAAGGTCGGGCATTATTCGAAACTGTGATATTTACTGAACATCAGCAAGGTTACGATTTGAACTTCGTGACAGACATGGCGCACTACCACAGTAAATGTCTATAAAATATAATAGTCAAACCATCTAAGAACAATTATTACCACTTAAAAATAATTTTATTTCTTTCTAACGGACACTGAAAACTTATACAATGTTGGTTTCACGTTTGCAAAATGTAAGCTTAGTAAAAACTAAAAATTCAATTACAAATTATCTACGGAGCATTGAAATAAATCGGCTATAGATAAGTAATTATAAAATTTTAAATACAATTAATAAATCAAATTAGCATTCCTATCTTTATATATATAATTCTTCTGTGAGTGTGTATGTCACTGAACTTCTCTCAAACGACTGGACCGATTTTGATGAAATTTTTTGTGTGTGTTCAAGGGGATCTGGGAATGGTTTAGATTCGCAATTGGACCCGGTAGGTGGCGCTGCGATCAAGTTCTGGAATTTTAAAGTTGGGCGGTACGAAGTTCGCTGGGTCAACTAGTAATCTAATAAAAATAGATTATCATTGTACGCAAGCAACGTTTTGTATCGAAAATATGTTATTAAGTTCCTGTTTTATTATATACATGACTGATTTAGTTAAAAATAGGCGTAGCATTTTTATAAAGGACTAGGCTATTGTCCACGACTCTTACGTCCTTTCATAAGAATCAAAGTATGTATCTCCATGCCAATTATCCGCTTGAGTGACATGTCAAAAACGCAAAAAAAATGGGTACATCGGATTATCGGTGCAAACGTAACAAAGAAACAGACGGACTGTGTTACTTTCGAATTTATATTATTATAGATGGATAGCATTTATTTTATATTGATTTTTCATATTTCAATATGAAATACAGAAGTGATATCTTCTTAACTTTTGCAAGGACTCACTAAAATATTTATGAAGCGACGAAGTTAATTAATGTACCTAATTATGAACAATCACGTTCCGGATCATTTGTACCAGAAATTGTACAGTTCTAGTATTCTTTCTAGTAATAGGTACCTGCCCGTCTAGCCAAGTTGCAAACGCTTACCTTTGTCTATTCTATTCTCTATTCTAATTCTCGTGTTTCATTGGCTCGTGTTTACTTTGTTTTGATCACGTGACTGGTTAACAAGAAAAATCTGAAACAATACAAATATTTCGTATATAATAAGGTGAAATAATTGATCTCGAATAAAATATGGCCTATAACTACATGACCATGACTTAAAAAACACCATGTTGAGACTATGTACGTTCATAATCATCATGACAATTTAGAGGTTTATAGGCTTTAACACGTGAGAACACTACTAATGCCAAATCAATTCAGTAATATGCCGGCGCATGTTTAAAACAATGCGTATATTCATAACGAATTATAAATCAACTTGTATTATATCCGTCAAAAACGGTTTATATGCATATAAATGTCAATTTTTAAATACATGTACTCTTATGAAACATAGGTTGTAAAAGACTGAAAAACTAATTCCCTCATATCGGGACAAGGATTTTAATCTTTTGTGCAAATATCACACGGTATACATTACCTTTAATACATATTCAAACGAAGACCACTTACATCTACAATACATACATATATTACATTTTAACGTTACATTACTAATCAACATTATATTAAACGAAGTTTTGTTCGCGACTCTACTTGCGTAGATATATGTATGTCATTTATCGCAATAAATAGTGTGTGCATATGCGTTATTCTGATATATAAGCTATATAACACTAATACTTCTTCTAAATCGGTTTAGTAGTAGTAACAGAGTATATATCCCATGTAGCAAAGTTTCGTAATTATGTATAACATTACTTACTAAAACTAATATCTAAAACTATTCTCCTAATAATTTCATGGCAAATTACTGTAACGATATAAATAAATAAATAAATAATTCGGACATCTTATACACAACGCCATCTAGTCTAGTCAAACTAAGCAGAGCTTGTATTATGGGTACTAGACAACTGATATAAATGCATAAATAAACTTTTTTTCTCTATGGATTATCCCTATTTACCCATAGATTTATTTCTGTTGCCTCTATAACAACATACACTGAAAACATAATGAAACAATACTTTTTGATCAATACTTATCCTTCCTGCGCGACACTGACTGACGAACAAAAGGGATTTAATAAAGTTAATTAAGTATAAAAAATAGATCGAACAGTATTCGATCTATTCGAAAAGTATATTTATAAATAGTTTTCAGTCGGTTTGTTTTTATCTATTCACATAAAATTACTAGAACAACAAACTATAACTACTGACTAATTTATCAACGTAGACCATAGCCCGGTGGGGCTCCAAAGTTTAAGCACCGATCAAGACATGATTTTTAGTAAAGTCAACCAGGAGGTAAAAAGAGGATGAACAGTTTAAGGCAAAGATCATTATTTTCAAGTTAGAAACAACTAATTAAAAAATAAGCATGCAATTGATGCCGGTCGCATAAGTGCAAATAAAATTTGGAACCCCTTAAAGTTAAGAAAACTTCTTAACTTTCTTATTTTGGTTTCGTTGTTTATGCGCCCAATTAAGCTTGGCTAAGCTTTACAAAACACGGGACGGCTGCTAAGAAGACTAAAAGAAATTAAATTTTAACAAGCCCAAAGCTGGTTTAAATTTAAAAAGATATCGTTTTAGAAAATCAACGCCTTTAACCACGTTGTTTGTTGTAGACATGAATAAGATAATTGCCTGGCCAAAGAACAACCCAAAGTCAATTCACTCAGTAATACTTTGCTTTCGATTGCAAAATTTATCACGTTACCATTAGTCACAGACGATGCTATCTTAGTCAAAGTAAGTGTTCGATTGGATATAGTTTATTTCCTTTAAAAGAAATAAACACTTTAAGATACTCAGATCAATGAATATTTTAGTTGTTATATTCAAGCTGTTAGAAGTCGTTAGCTTGCAAACTGTAGTAGTATCAAAGTCGAACGGAATACTGTTTCTGTAATATGTTTGAACATGCTGCGGCATTTGTTCTTTAATTGAATAAGACTAAAACTAACTGAATCGTTTACTTTTTATTCTTCAGTACTTAATTTACATGTTTAATTCTTCATCTAGCCTAAACAGAACATATTAAGGAATTTATTTCCTGGGTCATCATATGCTTGTAATTATTCAAGAACTGACTGAGTAAGATGGCCATGACTTTTTATTTCTCACGATACAACAACTCATTAAATCAATTCGATTTATATCACGATCTATACTTCCTATGAAATGAAAATAAATGTTCCAAATGTTCACTGCTCTTTTATTTGATAAATACTTATGAAAACAAGGTTTTTCCTCGTGATAACTGAAGCTGCGGCTTAAGTAAGATCTGCACTCTTTAAGTCTTTACTTTACTCTACCTTAAGTTGCATTATAGCACTTTAGCTTAGCTACTTTTTAGCTCGCGTAAATAATTTGTCAAAGACAGTTTAAAGGCATAAAATATTTTGTAAACAGTGATAATCTCGATCACTGTTTACAGAATTGGATTTTCTAAATAACTGAAAATCACCGAACAACATAAGTAAAACATTGTCTTACACATAAAGGATTAATAAACACTTATAAATTATTGACATAATTTTGTCCACAAACGTAAAATGGGAATAACATTCTAGCTTACAATGATACAATAAGATATGGGAAAATTAGAATTATATTAGAACAACAACCAGATCATTAGTGATTTAAAAATGGACAAACAAAGTCTACCGAAATTTCATGGCCGTGAATAGCGAAATGAAATCAATAGACAGAAAATAAACTGATACGAAAGTATTGAGTACTTTTAGGTACGAAAACAACATCTCGAGACAGAACTATTCAAATAATACATTATTTATAATCAAACAAAACATTACTTATAATATAATTTATAATTTCATGGTAAAATTAAGCTTTTTCATTGGTGTTTCGATCATTTAAATAGATTAATCTGAATATGCCATCAGCGACAAATGCCATGTATTTCTTTTATGGTAGTGAATGGTATATCATCTATCAGAATGACATTATGATTATATCAATGAATAAAGTTGAATGGCCCAAGCTGTCAGAAATGAGGCATGGGGAGAATGATGACATCATCTTTATGCTCAAATTGGGGTGTTTCGGCCCACGCCTTGTATCTTCTAACATACAATAGCAATAATTCTTTAGTTTTTACAGCGAAACTGCTGTTATCTTACAATCGGGTTTATAAAAGCCAACGGTTATTGCAGTAGTAACTGTTATACTCCCACACTAAGGAGTTGAATTAAAACAACTTGATAAATTAGTTAATTTATTTTATATTTAAAAAGGACTATTTCCTGTTAATTAGCACTTACAATTTTCACTCAGTTGATTGCTTGAGAATATTCTTTATTTATTATTTCGCATCTTAGGTTTGCCTCTTTCTTCAAAAATAATTAATTAAACACTTAAAATCTGGATTCATTTTATTTTAAACAAGTATTAAAATAGAAAACGGGAAAGCGTTGTAATGTAATAATGACCGGATAAACTTAGTTATTGTCAGTTAGGCCTCTTTACAATTCTATAACTACACAGCTTAACTTTTTACTTTCCAAACTATACAAATATTTAAACCCAAATAGTAAGCAATATTAATTTAATGATTGTCTTGAAAGCCTAGCCAGCCTATTCAGTGGCATTCAAACGAGATTTGTGAATAGGCTACAATACAAAAGTGGAAAGAACTGGGTTGGTCTCATTGACATGGTGTATACAGACATCATTTAGTTAGATGTTACAAAGCATTGTTTAGTTTACACAACAAATGGATCGATAGTGGAGCGTGGTCTCGGAAGAACTCGACAATAGTGGTCCGTTAAGACATCGATGTGAATACATACTCGATGACGTTTACAAACTGAATCATTCCCCGTCTGCGACCATCTCTTGTAGCTAAGCTGCACTTCACTTACTCTCGATTATTATGTAATAGAAACATACGATTCCTCTTCGTAGTCAACTAGCTATTTGACCTCAAACTATAATTAACAATGCTGTGGACTAATGTTACTTCCGAAGAATTGCAAAAATTCACATTTTACTGTTAAATAACACTTGAGTTTTGTTCATAATGTAACACTCGGATAAAAACTATGTTGGTAATTCCTATATTTACTTTAGTATTTCATACTAAGTTTTTTTTCTAGAACAAATAGTAATACAATTGTTTTGAATAAAACAGTTTAATTTTCTGTTAAAAACTATAAATATAACTCACACCGTTATCCACATAAAATATTTCCATGGAAGCTCATATCCTACCATTAAGAATTGGCGAGAGTGTATAAAATATAAAGAAAGACGAAAGATGATCCGAAGAATGTTTAAAAGTCATTTCTCCTTTGATCATTCGCAGAAGACCAATTCTAAGTCACGATTGACCTACAATCTTGGCAAATCTTACTATTATATGTTGTTGGGGTAGAAGAACTGACCAGGTTAATGACATTCACAGGATGACAACAGATAGGACATTGACTTTGATATATGGATGCACAGAAATTACATCAGGGCGTGGTGATACCAACCGATTGCGACCAGTCTCGTCCATTGTCTTGTCAATCATATCCTCAAAACATTGGCAGGTTTTAAAACATTGTATCCGAAAATACAACGGCATTTCGATTCAATTATAATCCGAAATAATCTGACAAATGTATCCGATTACGTATTGTAACCGATAACGTTGAATATCTTTATTAATGTTGGGTAAAAAATAAAATGAATTGTTAAACATTTCTTATACAGGTCATTAATCAAAGTAACCACACTTAACTTTCATTGATATTCATTAACTTTGACTGCCTCGTTGGTCTAGTGGTTAGCGTATGCGACTCCTGGTAAAGAGGTCTCGGGTTCGATTCCACAAATATTTGTTTCCTAGTTTGGGTATTTTCTATGTATAATATGTATGTATTTAAAAAAAAACAGTATGTTTATGTATTTATATCAGTTGTCTAGTACCCATAATACAAGCTCTGCTTAGTTTGGAACTTGATGGAGTTGTGTGTAACATGTCCGAAATGTTTATTTATTTATTGTTATTTTATCAGGACTCAGGATGAATTTTTATAGTCACGTTTGTAGCGAATATTGAAATAATATAATATGTTGAATAATGTAATTTTTAATTATCAAAACTAATATTAAGTTCTCTGCCAGTTAGTAGTGTAGTTTAAATTAATCAACGTCGTCAGCGGATATTCATTAAAAACCATAAATGTTATTTGATTTGGACATTTAATTACTTATTTACATATTCTTAAAGGTTACCATGAATCCGAAAAAGCATGGGAGGCCTTATTCGTGTTAAGGGTAAACAAAACTTATAAATATTTAGTTACTTATAAAATATACTACTTGTAATACTAATTTAAGAAATAGTACATCTGAATATTTACAATTATCTTACTGCACACAATTAGTGTTTGCTAATATTTTTTTATCATAAGCTTTATTTCCAATCAAAGATGAAGCTTAATTTCAAAGCTTATCCAAATGTTTTATCAACAATATTTGAGTTTAGATATTGATTCTTAGCTTTTACTTTATGGACACAATTTGGAGACAATTATACTTAAATTCTATTCTATAAAGTAAATCAAGCTATGCACTCAAACCCGGATGTCAACTTAAAATGCTGTTGGTCGTCGACAACGCAACATTTACAATATACAAATTATCTCACACTATATTTATTCGAACAAATCGTCACGATGATGTTACACTGCACATTTTAATTTTATTAATTTTCTTTGAAATGTAGCCCTAAAACACAGCAAATTGTTAATATATGTTTATAGAAATGACAAAACGTAGAATTAATAACATGAGTCACATCGTATTTAAAGCACTCGGGATTTAAAAACACCGGTCGTGCGATCGTATATTTACTATTATACAGGATGATTTCAAATAAATTAAAGGTTGAGGATAGTCAGTTGCCTCTCAACAGATTCTGGGGTCACGAAATGACGTAAGATTTTGTTGATGCGACTAATACGGCCTTTCGTAAATATCATATATTGAAGGTTCAATCTATCTAACTCAAAGAGCTTTATGTACACCTGTTAAATTATTTAGTACCGCACCATAGAGGTAGTAATTATCATTCCTAGTATCTAACACAATTGTGTTGAGTTATGAAATTCTACTTGGAGATATTGTATACTTGAAGTATATTTATATTCAAATGGACTTAATTCGTTCGATAACTTCTTAATTTTCTAAATTAAAATAGCGTTAGAGAGGAGCATACAACAAACTTTGACTTCTTCGCTGGCACAGTAGTAATGTATGCAACTGCTGTGCTTAAGGTCTCGGTTTCGGAGTTTGGGTGTTTTCTATGTATAATATATATATATGTACAAAAAAATATAAGTATTATATTAGTCAATCTAGATTACATAGTATAAGCTCCGCTTACGAGTAGTTTGAAGCTAGATGGCGTTGTGTTTTACATATCCAAAATATTTATTTATTTAACTTACTTACTACTTTTAAGGGGAAATCGACTTACAACACTTTGCAGCTGCAAACTCCAGTTAATGTTCGGTGTCGATTATTTTTCTCTACTAACCACCACCACTAACAATATATGATGGATATGAGTTGCGAGGATTTATAGACTTGGGTACTTAAGTCTATAAATCCTCGTATTAAAAAAACATTGTACACTAACTTCCACTACTAACTATAAATGTTTCTCTCCTATGCTAGTTTTAAATGACTGTCGTTGTTATATGTTCACGTAACTGTTTTCGTATAATTCGAAAAATATTTAAATATCGACCCTCTAATGTAACGTAAGAACAACGTGTAAAAAGCCACTAAATGTATAAACTTTTCGATAACTCGGTAAAACCTTTAAATTCTGGAATAATTCAGTGAATCTCATGTCAAAGTATTTAAATCAGTTCTAAGCTGCTCGTTACAAAGTTCCAAACTTAACCTTTAACATTGTTTTATACTTCTACTACGAGCTTTTATTTTCGGCTCGTCAACCTTTTTATTGTTTATTGCAATGAAAAATTATGAGAAATGTTTCGATAACAATTTGTATTATGTATATAAATTTATAACCATTCTGTGGTAACATCGTGCAACCGATCACATTTACATTAAATACCAATTCAATTAGGACATCTTTAGAAAAAAGTTATGAAATTTAACATCTATCTTCATGTGGTACGACTATTGCAGTATGTCATCTGATATGCTAAAAAAGATAACTTATATCAACAATGGTTTAAAAAAGAGATGTTATCCACCGAGCTGAAACAAAACAAAAGTAAAAGATGTTTTATTCAATAATTAGCACAGTTGGTCAACTCTTTCTAGTTCTCACGCATTGCAATGTTCGACGTACGCTAGGTCTTTGCCCCATTCATTCACCATTAGCGATCAGTTCAGGTCGTATTGAACTAGACAACAATGTTAGAAAATTAGACCAATCGATGTTTACTCGCCATCGACCCGTCGCATCGTAATCCTTATCGTGATCCCACAGATGAAGCAATCACGTCTGATTCTCACGACACTACTCCAGCACAGCACTGTTTGACCGTTATGAAATCCTAATTGTCCTCGTAACGAACCAGCTTACTTTGATAGGCATTCGAGGCCATAATTGTTTTGCCTGTCTACACAAATATTATTAGTAAGCCGGTAATGGATTTATTAAATTATTTGTGTGTTTTTCATTTAATCTAAAAGGGCAGTAAATTTCCCATCAGGCCAAACTTTCATTATAAATCTCAAACGTTATTTCATAATAAGCTTCTTTTTAGTATGTTGTTTTAACATAATCGTTAAATCTCAAAAGCAACAACAATCAAACATCCTATAACTAACAAATCAAGTTCAAAAATATCAATGATACAAAACGAACTTGAAAATCATTAAACATTAAATGTCACTGTAAAATACTAAAGTTGGTGACTTCATAATTAAAGTTCAAGGACAAAAAAACGCAAAATATTATAACTTCTCAGGACAATGATGGCATCAGCCTCGACTTGATTGACTTGTGATGCAATTTAACTGCAGGTACATTGACTTTGTAACTTATATTTAATAAAATAATATCGATATCATAATCGATTGTAAAGGTTATAGAAGATCAAGCACTTTCACTGCTAGGTAAAGTCACGAAGAAGCATTTAGTGGGTGCGGATGCACGCGACCTTCAACAGTTTGCCGTCTCACTTAGCGCTTAGATTAGATTCCAACTTAGCCGGAGAGTGTGTGACATAATCGAGTGGCGTCACTCAACCACACCTTGACATAATATACAAACTGGTCTATTGACACGTGACCAAAACGCATTTTTACTGCAGGCAATTTGACATACCTTCGCACTGGTAACATAGAAAACGGTGATGTAATAAATGCGTAAAAAGGGTATAAATCTTTCAAACAATTAACAATGAATGACTGTTCATAGTAAATAGAAACAAACTTGAGTTATACTGCCGTTGTACTGCATAACCATAACTCAAGTATAAGGTAACACATATTATACAGATACTCGATTAAATTAAAGTAAAATCTTTGAGGATATCATCATTTTTCTATATTCCTAAGGGAAGTAGGAGCCTCCAGTCTCACAAACATAAGACCGTAGATAAAAATATTCTAATGTTGATTAAATACACTAATGACCAGAAGGGGTCCCCTTAGAGAGAGCGAGGTAACTTTTAGTGATGTTTTAGTTTTTACCATCCTTTAGGAGACACTTTACTACTTAAATTTATATTAAAATTTAGATATTACCTATGTTTGGGGGCACCTACTAAGGTGACGGTTTAAGTATAGTTGGTGCAAACAGACATACGTGTTGAAGAAAAGGTAGAAATTCTTAACAACATTACAAATCAAATCATATTACAAAAGGTTATAACATCTCATTCAATAATTACTTAAGCCTAGACAGGTTATGTGTTTATTTGTCAACGAATTAATATTGAAACACACTAAGAAATTTCTAAGTTCATTGTATTTGACATTTGACCAACTTACATACGTTACAAAGTTACAACAACAAATACGTTTATAAATGACATTAGTTTTTATTCAAGGCTACTATAATTAGGAAATAAGGTTCAAATTTAAATAGTCATTTAGTTAAAACGTTTATGTTCTTCTTATTTATTAATTTTATTATACTTAACACTTGAGTTGTTGTCTTTATTGTTTGTTGTAAAATACTTCATTAGAAATAAGTCCTGTAAATTGGAAGACTTCACAAACATACATGAAAAGACACAAGTAACACCCAGACTCTAAACAGCAATTTTTGGATCTCACAAAATGTTATCCTTTTTGGTTATTATTACACAACACTCAGCTTAATAGGTAGAAGATAGTGCGAGCATAATGACTTCTTAAACCGCAACGCCATTCATGCAGTCAATGTAAGACAATATGCTTTACAGATGGAAAACTTGGCAATATAAAAAATAACCATATGAGATATACTAACAGTTTTAGTAGCGATTGCAGTAATAGTGTAAACGTTAACATACTAATAATTTTGGTAGTAATACTAGATAAATATATATGTAATAGTGGTTGCACATACGATGACTTGTGGAGATACATACATGATAGAAGGAATGACTATAAGCATTTAAGTAGATAAACATTTATGTAGCACTACGAGTTGCAATTTAATAAATATTTACACAGTGAACAAGGGCAGGCATGCGTTGGAGGATCCGCTTGGAAATAAACCTAGTATGAGTAATCACAAAGATATACCAACAGATAAAAAGAAGAGTTTATGGCTAAACGACTCGTACATTATTTCATACATTACCTACAAGGATGGCATTAATTATACCTATTAAGTTTATAATTCATTGCCTTATATAACTCGTTAACACAATTATTTAGGCAATTACAAGGTACGTAATTTAAATATCACTAAAAGTGAAGAAATATATTCTCAACACATGCCAATTTATTGAGTAAATTAAATAATCAACACTCAAAGAAAACCCCGTATTCCTGACATAAGCTTATCAATAGACGTCCTGCTTACTCAGAGCAATTATAAATATTATAATTGAGTTAAGTTAATTTACTAAGTACTTTTTTATATGTGGTCTAAGTAGATTTAATTAAATAAAAAAAATATAATAAACACAATGTTATTTATATTTTTTTTATTTAATTAAATCTACTTAGACCACATATAAAAAATTATTGGTGACTGTTTGTAATATAATGCCTACAAGAATTCTAAAATAGTGGATTTGGTGGCATTTCGAGTTGCATGATTCATTTTCACGTGTACTACCGCCATTCATAAAATTAGGTGAAGAGGTTTCTGTGCCAACTATTGTTCAAAGTTTTTTTTTTTGCTTAAAATTCGACGTGACTTGCAAATCTTTATACAAATGCTTACACGTTTATGTCCCAGATCAAAATACAATTTGATTCTGATGCTTGTCTTGTCTGTACGTGAGATTGGAACTTAAGGCGGCAGTTTGGGGGTTACGGTCACGGACGTTGACGGACACTGCAAAAGTTTAATCGCAACGTGTTTTGAATTTAAAAGGATGAGAATTTATTTAAACTTCAGACGTTAACTGAATATCCTTTTTACTTTGACCGACTTTGTGGCTAAATTATTCGTTATAAAAATTTACATCTTAAAGATTTCATAAATCCATCAATAATCCTTGAAGTACTCGAACAGTATAAATATGGATATCATTATTAGAGGTTCTTTTAGCTAGCTCTAGCTTTACTGATAGCTTGCTTATAAAATTATCATAGCAACACTAATGGACACGCGATAACTATAGAAACAACCTTTATGATAATTCTTCAATTTAAACAAAACACATTTAAGAAATACTTCTTACGCCGTAGTTGACACTCCGTCATCGATAAAAGCTGAATTAGAAATCTATAATTGAATATCAGGTATTTACAAACTGTGGAACTTTGTGTAAAACTCCTTGACAGTTTTGCAACAACTTGGCTCTTTACCTACCACGTTGTGTTATATTATGAAGTTAACAAGTACTAACAATTTAACAACTTCGTAATAAACATTCATTCACGAAGGATCAAATATTTCAATGCTTATACTATTAGGACAGACATATGTCATTAGTGAAATATTTTGATGGTCCTCTAATAATACCCACATGTGGGAGCGGTATAGTAGTAGTTTAAATAGGTACGGACTATTAATCCTCTTAGGATGTTTGGAATGTAATTTGACAAAAGGGGATCACCTTTTAGCATACATTACATGAAATTCAATATTGTTCAACCTCAATATTAATGGCCTAAATATATGTATCTCCACAAGTCATGACACTATGAGTATTACTGTATTTAGTAAAGTTTTGAATCTAAAATAGAAAACGTATTTTTAAGTTATGAATGTTTTTTTTTCTATAGCGTATTACTATTCGTGTAATTATATATCAGATAAATAGTAGTGAGATTAATAATTAATTGCGTTAAGGATAACTCGATAGAACAAAACATTTTCGTTTACTAATTACGACAGCTTTCCCGACCTCTAGCAAATGACTCCATGGAAATGTGGTTTAAACCATTACGAGCCCATTTCAACCCTAAGTCTATTACAAGTATGCAGTGCCATGTTTGTGACGCGAAACAACTAAGGAACAATGTACCTATTTTAGAATGTCTCCTAAATTAATTATCGTATCGTATCGTAATCAAGGCTTTCGTATTGTTACTGATGAAATTAAGTAGAAGACTTGTATTAAGAATAAAATCACATGCACTTAAGGTGTGGCTAAACAAAACCATTTGTCTTTTATTACGCAAAGTGTCGAAGCTACTATATATTATTGTGCAAGTAGACGACACTTTATGTATTCGGTCAACACTACTGTCGAAATCTTCAATGCTGTACTCACAATATCTATGACAACCTGTATAGCATATCAATAATTTACTAATACTGAATAAAGGTATTTTGTCACACAACTGCAAAAAACATGAGAGGTCATAAGAATTATTGTGGATGCATTGCACTCATTTGTAAATTAGCTTTTTCCCCCACATTTATGGTGTTTTTGAAATTTTTACACACATCTATTTAGATATTGGCTAGTACAATTAAAAATAAAAAACTATAACATTATTCTTTAAATAAAATTTATATAGCTTATGTCACCCTGTCCATTATTAGGAATGTATTGACCTCTCGTTCATTACAATCAGCTGATTGTTAGTATTTTAGGTGTTACGGTGGAACGAAGTTTGTCAGAGTTAGCAGTCGAGAATTCATAATGAAACTTTGGATCTTTAATGACTATTTTAGTCACGATCCAAGATTATTGACAGCAACTACTCGCCTTTAACAAGCCCTTTATAATTTTAGACTATTAACAAGATTGTACATTGTCTTAAATAACGATCTTTGTTCGCAGGCTGCGCTAGCACTCATCAACGCTAGCGAGGTTTTACCAAAGAAAGACACCGATGAGGTTACAGCAGTAAAATCAGAACTGAAAACTGATCCTGAAATTGTCGCTGACGCTCGTCAAGCTCGCCAGTACGGACCGTACCAGGGACAGAACAACAATGAAGTGGTTGTAGATATTGAAGATGAAGACAAGACTCAGTATTATGAAACCAACTACGATACAAGTAAGTCTAGATTTAATTTTCTAGATATAATGAAATGTCTATATTGTCAAATCTCTCAGGATATTTTTTGGTTATTTTATTTACTTTAATAGAGAAAACAAACAAACTCCTGTAAAATTATTTGGGCACAGAAAATGTCTTCTAGATAGGTATTAGCGGTTACATAATTAATGCACGTTTAGCTATATCGTTTTGCCTAATTTGCCTCTAATGGATAGGGCTAGAAGTATTGTAATAAATAAACATAATGAAAACGAAAATAAAACCATTAGTTGCAAGTCTTAAAGTAACTTAAATAAGCAAAGGTAACCACCATCTGTCAGGCAAACCAAAAAAATATCTTGTAAATCACAATACACCAGCTTTCAACGCTTAAATATAAATTTGACAAAAAGAAACCGACTTCAAAGAAAAGCTATTCCGAGTACCCAAATTGTGCCCAATATTTGAGGAGTTCCCTCGATTTCCTTGGGATCCCATTATCAGATCCCAATATCGTGACGATGAGATCACCTGTAAGCTACGTCCATTCCAATGCAAAAATAATTTTTGTAATCGGTTCATAAACGACAAAATTATCGCTGAACATACTTAAAAAAAACCGACGAATTGAGAACCTCCTGCTTTTTTGAAGTCGGTTAAAAATGAAAAACAATTTAAACAAAAGTACCAATATATTTTATACATGGTACACTAAATCTTTACTTACTTTTACAATTGCACAATGTAAACAGAGTGACACCCGATAATTCATTTCAAAAAGTTATCCACATGGTCATTAGAGCAAAAAAGTAAATTTAAACAAAGAAGTACTTTAATATTATGTTAGTATCATAGAATTTATATGTGTTTATGTGGTCATTAATCTAAGTGAGCAATGTGGTTGTTCCTGAATATATTTGATTGTACCTATGCTGTGCTCGAATATTCTTGTAGTAATTAATTCAACTAGCGTCAGATTGACTAATGGATCACAAAATTTTGTGATTAATATGAAGCCTATTGTACTTCTACCTAATACTTTGCAGTGAAATAGTACATATTCCAAACAAAAGTATAAAATGATACACTAATTAATGTTATATTATGGGAACTTAATAAATATTTAATGAGTTGTCCATAATTATTGTCAATATAAACTATTGATCTAGGTTTAATATATATAGGAGAAGTGCTCATAGTCTAGTGGCCTTAGGTGATTGGAAACAAAAACCGATTGTAAACAACGACGGCGCGATCAGTACCTAGTTTAGTGACTGTTTATAGCATGAAATTTTTATTTCTTTAAAATAACTGTCTTTCATGACCAAAGTCATTATTAGTACCTTTTCTCATGTTTGCTTTGCACAATACGCACGCGGCCATCGTGGAGACGTATGGCCTTAACCCTCTACTGAGAGGAACCCGAGATCAGCAGTGGGACGTTATAGGTTGTTGCTTGATAATACAAAGGTAGAAATTATTACCTTATTAAGGAAGCAATAAGCTAGGGTCAAAAACTAATGAATAGAGCTGTGTTGCCGATAACAAAAAAAAAAAACATTAACTCCATAAACAATAGTAATTTTGAAGTTAATTATTACTTTAAGATATTTTTTTTAAAGTTATCTCTAAACGTAGGTTTTATTTTTTTTCAAACCCTTTTTCTTAAACATTAAAATTAAAAGTAAAGATATCAAAGGTTTTCAAAAATTATAATTAGGATATAATGACTCCTAATAGTATAACGTCTTACATAATTATATTTAAATTGTTCAAAATTTTACACGTATTTAAACAAAAGTAAAATGGATAAAATGATATGCTACCTACTACTAAACACTTTAAATTTATTGGACAGCCCTAGGTGGGCAGGTAGAGTCTAAATTGTGGTTACTTTACGTTTTCTGAATTTTAATGAGACATTAGACTGAGAAATGGACTGGATATAGAGTATGTGTAGGTAGAAAATAACATAAGTAAAAAGAAGTAACGTGCAAATCATTTCGTTTAAACCGATCATCATTAAGATGTTTTGCGATTTTCAGTAATCTGTGTCTTATTCGGCCCAATTTTAAATCGCGAGATGAGCAACTTTATTGTTGACCCTATAAATATGCCGTTTGACTTAGTATCCCCGTAACATATAGTTATATACGAATCATACGAGTGTATTTTTTCTTTTGAATATTTATAAAAACATAATTTTAGTTAACTTTAATGAAGTTAGTATTAACATGCTTATGAATACCTAATCCGTAACTTACTACAACGCTGAAACTTGAGAATGCAAAATACAACGTAATAAATAGAGTATTCGTATGTTGTAATTAGGATAGATATCCTAATTGCTCACTAGATAATCGTAATACCACTGATTTGTCTCCAACAGTTATATTGCTACAGCATGTCTGTAACTCAATAGGAACGACCTTGTTTTTCGGAAAAAAAATGTTATTTATATTTCAGCATCTTAAGGTTACCTGTTATTATAAAAGATTAAATCACAGAAGTGACACTAAAAAATACCCTTAAAAAAAGTTTCTGATGATAACAAAAAAGAAAACAATTAAGACAAATTAAAAGTAAACACAGTTGCACTTTAATATTATATTGGTAGAAATGAGAAATAATACAATACTCTACAACATTGACACTGGAATTCTTATCTAACACATAGCTTAACTGCCTTAGCATAATAAAAGAAAGCATTATATTCAACTGAGAGGCATGAGACACAAACATATTACTGAAATGTGTCGCATTCTCAACCTTCAGACTTCGTTGTGCCATTTAAGCTGGTTATTGTAAGAGTTGCCATTTAATCTGCTTGTTGTAAAAGTTAAACATACATTTAAATACGTTTGTACATTTTCATATAAGTTACAAACCTTTTCATATTATCAATTAATTTCATAAGGGCCGTTTGACACTGGCAACATTTACGTAGCATACCATAATATCTGTATATTTCTTATATCATATAAAATTATTTTATTTTATTATATAAAATAACAAAAGCGTGATAGAATCAATCGAATAAAAGTTATAGTAAGTTATTCGGATGATTGAAAATTCTAATATATTAATATTTGGAGAAAATTGTTTTTGTATTTTATTAATTCTAGAAATATAACTTACCTCTACTGCGTGTCTTTTTTAAGACTAAGCTCGACGTGTAAAGGATCTTTTATTTTTATTCACTCTTTTTATTGTACCAATACCAGTGATTCGTCTCCAGTAGTGATATCACTACAGCGTGTCTGTAACTCAACAGGGACGATCTTGTCTTTCGGAAATAAAAATAATATTTATGTGTCAGCATTTTAAGGTTACCTGTTGTATTATTCTGTAACCCCTTCATAACTATTTGCATATTTATAAAAAATACCAAACTCATTAAAATAAATCTAACCGTTTCGGAGGAAAGTGACCACAAACACCGTGACACAAACACTATATACTATTTATAGGTAAACAGTATCAGATTATACCACAGAGACATATAATTTAGATTATTAGATATGAATAATATTCTAAACTAGAATATAAATAGATTTCAAAAATAGAATACAGTAAAGCATTGTATATCACATTTAATATTGTATTCATAGATTGATAGCGATTCAAACCATAGTCATAACGAATGACTTTGACCTATTTTGACAAGGATTTTAAACTGCAATAATATAGGTAGAATTTTGAAATGTTGTCAAGAGCATATAGCATAAAGCATATAACAGCAACAGAAAAATTGTAAATATAAGTTTTCTGTTGTAGCAATAAACTGGGTCATTTATCATAGATGCGCCTTCTGGTGAGATAAATGAGTCAAAATCCCTCACTACCTACTTGAGATTGTGCCCCATTAAACAAATTGTACTCATGGAATTAAAGTTTTCAAAATAGTACTAACTATGTGTATTAAATCCCGGATTGTTGCTTCTATGTTTGAATTTCAAATATTTTGAAAACCCAGCTGAAAATAAAACTCTCCTCAAAAAGAGGTTTTGTCCGACTATACTTCTGACTAGACGGGTTAGTGTTTTATTTTAAGAGTTTCTCCTCCTTGCAGTGTTCTTTGCCTACAGAGTTTGGTCCCTTAGTAGGCTCTTGCGACATGCACAGGATGAATCTAAAGTTGATGAATCGTAGGTTCCAAGACAGTTCATTTGTTCTTGGGGCTGTAATAATGGTGAACGTGTGGGCAAGTTTAGTGCATAGGATGAATAGGTGTGGAAACATAATGATAAGAATTTTAAACATACTTTCCTTGATTCAGGTGCATATGGTTTCGGTTACGATGTTGGTCCAAATGGCCAGTTCCATCATGAGAACCGCGGACCTGATGGAGTCACATACGGTTGTTATGGATATGTTGAACCTGACGGCTTTCTACGCGCTACTCATTACGTTGCTGACAGCCACGGTTATAGAGTGGTCGAACCTGAGAACGATGTTGAAGTGTTCCCTGATCAAAAATACGAATACGACGAAGCGTAAGTATAATAAATACTTGTAATAATTATTTAATAAAACATTATTATTTTTTTACTCTATTTTTGCATAAAATTGAAGTTAAGTACTCACAAAACCGTCTGAAAAGTTTTTCAGTACGTAATCTCATCTTTCTAATGCTATTCAGTTGAACCTGATAGGACTTATACATCGCGAGAAACAGAAAACTAAAGCCATTGGATAAATAATGCATTTTTCCTCTACACCCGAGCCCGTAAAGAATATTTCAAACCTTATTCAATTAGGATAGTGATTTTGAAATTATTATAACATTCGAATAATTCTTTGTTGCATTTTGATTGATGATTTGAAGATGCGTAAATCTTTATAAAAGAGAACAATAAATCAAGGACGACTGTCGAAAACTTCATCTTTATGTTATTAAATTATCTTATCCGTAATATCATGCAGTATATATTGCATTTAATGACTCTATAACCACAAAACCTTGTTTTATATAAAATATTGAAACATGTCCATTGAAATGATAAGCAAAGGTACAAAAACGGTTTACGAGATTAATTACGTTTCAGTGTTTTATACAATAGAAATATAGCGTTACTTTGTGAACTGTAGTGTGCTGCATCACAATCTTACATTAAGTATCTGTATGCATATTTTATATTTAAGGAAAATGTCATGGTCAAAACAAGAAGGAGAGGAGAAGAGCAAAATATAAAATAATTCCGTACTTGCCAATCGCAAAATAAGGAAATACTTTATATAATAAGGCTCTAAGATTATTCCAGTATTCCTCACTATACATTGTAGCAAGCACTGTAGATGTATTTTGTGTTAAACAAAAGGCTGTAAAGGTTTCCTGCTATGTTTTCCTTTTGTTTTCTGCTAACGAATAGTCAACAAAAGGATGTCATTACCATGAAATTGCAAAGGCAAATTTTAATCGTGTATTCGACCATTGCTACTAATACTTAACTAGGCGTTGCTGCACACAAAAAGCTTTCTTAGTACTTAAACTGTTGGAAAGCCTTATAAATACCACGTCAAACTTCAAAATTAAATCATTGTGTTGTTGCTTTAGTTATTGAAGTTTATGTCAATGGGAGAAAACAAATATTTTAGTACTGAAGCTCAATATCTTATTACAGGACTGATGGTGAAGCTGTGAACACGCAGCCTGGTCAACTGATTCCATGGAAAAAGCTGTACTTCCCGAAAGGATGTGGTCGTACCCCCGGTGGTGTACCAGCCAAACCCCTTCCTAAGCCTACTCCGAGGCCCCCTGTAGATAACAGTGGCAGCGGCAGCAACTTAAACCCTGTAAAACCAGGTCAAGGTAATAACTGTTAAAATTCAAATTTAGAAATGTGTCAATACCTTATATATAGTAGAATTATGTGGACACATAAGCTTACACTTAAAACGTGATGTATTCATCGCTAAGCATATCTACTTCTAGCGTTTGTCAGCAACACAACAAAACAACAGAAATGGGTGTTTATTTATAAAAAATACTAGCGTCACTTAGCTAACAGCTCTTACTTACGCTTTTTTGGTGTCCTTATTTCGATAAAGGTTATGTCATCTAATAGAATCTTTCTAAACCATGTACTACAACAAAAATGACGCTACTCCAGTAACATATATTAGGTACAGGAAATTTGATCGAAAACCTGTTCAATCAACATTTTTTATGTTATCAAGAATTTTGCCAACACTAATAATACATGTAAATATATTTAAGTTATTTTGTTAACAGTGTTGAAAATTTGTTAAAAATCATTTGTTAACGCTTTATTTAAATTCTGCATTATTGAGTTTCTTAAGTCTCCTATCAACTACACATGAAAATTGGCTTTAAAAAATAAACTTTGTATCTTAAATAGTATTACGTTTTAATAATAACATAAGTATATAGATATTACTGTCGTGTGAAGCATGAAATATTATCTTCTATATATGTATATAGACTGCCTTGTTGGTCCAGTGGTTAACGTATGCAGCTGTTGCAGGAGTTTGGGTGTATCATTTGTATGTATTTACAAAAACAGTATGTTCATGTATTTATATCAGTTGTCCCATAACCCATAACACAAGGTCTGCTTAGTTTGGAACTAGTGTGTAACATGTCCGAAATATTTAATATTATTATATGAAAGTCCCCCAATACGCACTCAGCCAGCGTGGGACATATGGCCCTAACTCTCTCCTGAGAGGAGACTCGAGCCCAGCAGGGGAATAATATTTGACGTGATGTGTGACAAAAAAAAAGTATGTTTATGTATTTATATCAGTTGTCTAGTACCCATAATACAAGGTCTGCTTAGTTTGGAACTAAATGGCGTTGTGTGTAACATGTCCGAAATATTTATTTATTATTCATTTATTTTTCTAGGACCCAACGGGCCTCACGGTGGACAATGTAAGTACCTATCCTTTTTTCTTGAAATCAAAAATATGCTTAAATAAAGTAGCCTAGTAACTACACATAACATAATTAGCTGTTTATTGTTGTAAAAAACTGACTAAGTAGATCCTGAAGTAGTATCGATTTCTTTAAAACTAAAATATCATTTTATTATAAAATTAAAAAAAAATAGGTACTTAAAATACATTATAAATCTATTGCCATATATTTCATTATTTTTCTGATATAGGTACATAATTTTTATTGCGAACATAAAACATAAACATTGAAACTGCTGTAGTTTGGGGGTAAATGACATTGGGATTGTGAGTCAGATAACCGAAACATAAAATGTTTCTGATCTAAAAATATTTAAGAACTCAGTAAGTAATACGAGAATATCAATGAAAAATAGTAAAACTTTATCCTTAATTTTTCGCACCTATTTAAGGCATTTAAGGCTCGTCTTGATTGTTTTTTTTTAAACAGGGCCCGGAGGCAGTGGTACTCCAGGCACTCCCGGTACTCCAGGAGCACCCGGTACACCAGGCAGCCCAGGTACCATACTACTCTATGTATATTATAAAAATATTATGTTCGTATGTGTGCACTTTAAAAACTCAGGAAGATTTGCACCGATAGCATGACAACAAATAAAAAGATTTTGTAAAGGTCATCTGTGTGCTATTAACTATGACATCCGGTGGAAACAATGGGTACACTCTCCTTCTTGATAACTTTGGAAGCAAGGAACTCCAATTTAATATGGGTCTTAAATAGTCACAGACATGGCTAAAAATGTTTTTTTACGTGAATCCGATCATAGGTGGTCCAGGCGGTCCAGGTGGCCCAGGAGGACCAGGTTCTGGTGGCTACCCAGGAAGCGGTGGCACCTCCGGCACTCCAGGTACTCCCGGTTCCCCAGGTACCCCCGGCACACCAGGCTATCCAGGAACAGGCTATCCTGATTACCCTGGATCAGGTACGTTTGTTATTAAGAACACGAAATTTTATAAGCAGATGCACTAATATAAAGTTAATCACTTAAAGCTAAAATGAAACAGTCTAATAGTGATTAAGGTATATGCTTATGCTTAAAATGCAAATATTTTCTGCTGACGTTTGCGAGTGCTTTTCATATTTGCTTTATCTATGTTAATTCATTACATACAGAACAGTAACAAACAATATTGTGATACATTTTGTATAAGTCATGCTCTTTCATAACGCTTTTGTGTGTTTAATAATTTACAGGCACAGACGGATACTACCCAGGACAACCTACAGGTCCAGGTAATAATTATTAATATCTCTCATTTAATCATTTCAGAAATACTTCTAACTTGTATGTTCAACGAAATAATGCGTTAATAAAAAAAATATGTAGGTACTTGAATGAGATTACCTCATCACGGCTTTTACTTTTTAAGTATCATATTTTGCAGAAATTTAAAAGAAAAAAAGAAGATAAAATAGTAACTATAATATTAAATGATGCTTTTAAAAATTTTACGTGTTAAACATGTAAGATATTTAATTTGAAAGTCTTAGTATAGAAACGTTAATAGCCGTTTCTTATTTTCACCACTCCGTAATAAAGAATTTCTGATAACTTTAAACCTCGCATGATATTATTATACCTCATTGTCATTACACTAAATGTTCAATACATCTCATTCATTATCAAACTCCTAAGACTTTTTTAACAACAATGTGCCTTAACACAGCATATTCATCCGATCCATTTGTGCTAACTTTTCCAGACGGCGCATACTATCCAGGGGCAACAGGGCCAGGTAAGACAAAAACCATTTTAATTAAATGTTAGTTACAACCATTAATCATTGATACAGTTCAAGTAGCCAAACTAAATTATCTTCTGAATACCTCGCTCAAAGTTCCTATTTTGAATAAGAAGTTTCTTGATGCTGTATCATAAATCATTGCATCACATAAATCTACCTGCTTTCATATTTAAGGTGCTAAGATGAGAACGCAGTATTTCAGAATCAGACCATCTGTTTGTATTCATTATACAGCATTTACATTCACAAAGAACAAAGATTTTACTGCGTTCTCGAGTATATACCTGTTGTAAATAACAAAAAGCCGCTTTGTTAACCGATTGAGGTCTCTAACAAAATGTTTGTGTCGGTCTAGGATATTATCCAGGTACACCAGGTACACCAGGGACTCCAGGCACACCAGGCTCTCCAGGTGGACCAGGCGGTCCAGGCGGTCCAGGTAAAGTCATATTAAGTAAATAGTATGAAATAAAACCAACTTTCTAAGGGTGTGTAACGATGTTATATTTCTCTGGTTTATTTTTAATAAATGGTTTTTATTATCAGCTTTTCAGTTACCAAATTTTGTATGACTAGGCTTCTTTTTTAATAATCTCAATGAAACATCTATTACCTATTCAGCTTTATAATATACTAGCTGACCCGCTAACTTCTTATCGCCTTATCTTATATGATATGCGAAAATTTAAAATCCCAGAACCTGATCGCACCGCCACCTACTGGGTCCATTTGCGAATCTAAACCATTCTCGAACCCCCTTATACGCACATTAAAAAATTCATCAAAATTTTGAAAGAGTTCAATTACAAACTCACGAACGGAAGATTTACGTTTATAAAGACAAGCTTACGATAAAAAGCCTATATACTTTCTCAGGCTTCAGACTATCTATGTACAAAATTTCATTCAAATCGGTGCAGTGGTTTATGAATCTATCGCGAACAGACACACAGACGCAGCGGAGGACTTTATTTTATGACATGTAGTCATAGCCTTTGCAATAAATAATGTACTTCAGGACATTATATTTCCTTTTTTTCTCTCAAAAATTAATTGCGCAACGTACAGAAGTTCAACAGGAAAAAGAATTAAAGAGAGAATATGAATATCAACAATTCCTTTAAAAGAGCAAACTTAGGTACCAGTATTAAATTCAATGGCTAGGGGCTTGTCGCAATACTAAGAGGTAATGATTTTAATACTTACATCGGTTGTCGGGATATTTCAAGACTCGCTTATCTCTGTCGTTTACAGACAAACCCCGTACTTGTAAATGACGTATACTACACTATCATCAGATTAGAGACCTTATTTTAAGTGGTAACTCCATAAGCAAAGTATAATTTAATTTATGATGTCTTGAACTGATAAGAAATGAACTTTGCGATCAAAAGATTTTACAATAATTGTCCTATGAATATGGTACACGAAATATTATACATATTTGCTCTATAACTCCCATAATAAAATAACGTGTGATATATACAATGACTATATGATTATAAAATACAATGATTATAAAATATACAAGAGGTAACTTTTTTAGGTGGTCCAGGGGGTCCAGGCGGCCCAGGAGGTCCAAATGGACCTGCGGGACCAGGCGGTTATCCAGGAAAACCCGGTCAACCAGGCTCCGGTGGCCCTAGTGGACCAGGTAAATCTGTGATAAATCTAATTCTCTTCTTTCTTAAGAAAAAAACGTAAAAACACACGCTCACGTCTTTTGAGTTGCAGGCGTTAAAATCGGTCCATCAATGCCAGAGATGGATTAGCCGGAACACACAGAATAAAATTTAAAAAAATCATTTTTAGGGTTCCGAAGTTTATGATTCAGAACCCTTATAGATTCGTCATGTCCGTCTGTCCGTCCGTCCGTCCGTCCTCGTCTTACCGTCCAAACGGTAAGTGCTAGAAAGATGCAACTTTGCACGAATATGTGTTGTAAGTACGTTGACAAAGTGCTACAATAAAATTATGAAAAATATTTTTATTTGGGGTACCTCCCTTACACGTAAAGTGGCGATGATATTTTTTTCTCAAGGCTTCCCAATCGTGTGGGGTATCATTAGATAGGTCTTTTAAAAACAATAAATGGTTTCTGAGACGGTTTTTTGATTTAGGTATCCGTTTGCGAGATATTCCACTTTAAAGGGCACTTTTTTGTATAAACAAGGCGGTCCCCCCCTCCCTCTAAAAGCTAAACAGCTGGCTCAGAAAATCTGGAAAAATTCGTGATGGTGGTCCATATAATGAACTTTGAAGGAAAACTATAACGGATTATATGACTTTGTTAGTTCAGGAGTTATAGAGGCTTAACTTGTAAAAGGCGCTCACATGGAAAACGTCATGCAAAATTAACGCGTTAATACTTAAAAAGGAACAATTATCTTTGGTTACGATTTTAACTACATTATGGGTTACTGAGGAACCCCTTTCTGTGTGTGTCCTGACACGCACTCGGCCGATTTTTTTAGTTTAAGTAACATTTATACTTTCATACGTATTTAGTAAGAACTGCTATATTGATATTACATACGGACATTTAATTTTATTTATTTGTATAGATTATATCATTCTTGTCTAATATATCAACACATTGTGATAATAAGTTATTTTCTTTCAAAAGGTGGACCGGGCGGGGATTCAGGACCATCAGGCCCGAATGGCAGCGGTTATTACCCAGCACAACCTGGAAGTCCAGGCTCACCAGGCTCACCAGGTACACCAGGTGGCCCTGGAGGACCTGGAGGCCCTGGTGGGCCAGGCTCTCCAGGTACACCAGGTAGCCCAGGAGGACCAGGAGGACCAGGAGGCCCTAGTGGGCCAGGAGTTCCTAGCGGACCGAGTGGGCCCGGAGGTTATTACCCTGGATATCCAGGGCAGCCAGGGACACCTGGAACACCTGGTACACCGGGTACGCCAGGAAGCCCAGGTGGCCCAGGAGGTCCAGGTGGGCCGGGAGGACCAGGTGGACCGGGAGGACCAAATGGACCAGGTTTGTTCATTGCTCATACTTTTAACCTAATGTTTGCCTAGCTGTTACCTGTAAAAGACCATTGTCAGTTAATTAAAAACTAAAATCAATGAGATCCTTTTAGTGATTTTACCCGACTGTGTCAGAATGGGTGGGTAATGTTTTAAGAGTAAATCATATGATTAACAGATAGTTTATTTTTAAACAACATATTGCAATGCAGGAATAATTACTTCACCTTTTGTGTAAACAATAGAAAATGTAAATAAAATTTTTGTGTCTTTATGCACAATAATAACCGCGGTAAAGACTACAGGACTGAGCTAGTATGTAGTATAATCACAGAATATATATTATACGGTACTAATATGTATTCTGTGTATTATTACTATTTCTGTTTCTCTACTTCAATAATTAAACTGTAATATAACTGTAAATACCCAGCTCAACCAGGACAACCAGGACAGGAAGCCCAACCAGGCCAACCCGGATACCCTGGACAAGGCGGCCAGCCTGGTAAACCAGGTCAACCAGGATCCCCAGGACAACCAGGTCAAGGTGGTGGTCCAGGTCAACCAGGATACCCGGGTAACGGAGGAGAACCAGGACAACCAGGATTCCCAGGACAATCTGGTCAACCAGGTTCACCCGGACAACCCGGTAAGAAAATAAAATATTTTGAATTTTTTTTCTTTATTCCAATGAACATGTCTATATGCTATGTCATTTTCATTCAAAGGTCCCTGTTAACAATGTCGGATCTGCACTTTTATCAATTTTGACTTTTTTAGAAAATAGAAGCATAATAATACGTTCTATATGATGTAACAACTCATTTGAAAATCATATAGATAATACAGGCACTTTACATATTAATACTGTCGGTAGTTGGCAGGTTCTTGGCAGGCACGTTCGCGCAACTGAAATTACATTGAATGATTTTACTTCAATAGATGCGAAGAAATGAAGTACCTATCATGTCAAAGCGTTCTAAAAGAATTGTATATTTATTCTGCTTCAACAAATCAAATTCCAATCATGTTTTGTCTGTCTGTTCGTTCCGAGTAAATTTTGGAACCGCTGGACCGATTTTGAGGAGGCAGAAAGCTGACATATGGAGTAACTCGACTGCCTTGTTGGTCTAGTGTTCAGCGTATGCGTATGCGGCTGCTGATCAAGAGGTCTCGGATTCGATTCCCGGGTCGGACCAAATGTTTGTGTGATTCGCAAATATTTGTTTCGGAGTTTGGGTGTTTTTTTATGTATAACTAGCTTTCCGCCCGCGGCTTCGCCCGCGTGGAATTCGTCTTACATGATTTTATGTTTGATAATAAGGAACTTCGACACAAATTTTCGTCCCCTATTTCAAACCCTTCTACCTTTATTTTCGCGATAAAAAGTATCCTATGTCCTTTCCCAAGTTCAGTTCTATCTTCATACCAAATTACATCAAAATCGGTTCAGTGGTTTAGGTGACAGCGTAACAGACAGACAGACAGACAGAGTTATTTTCGCATTTATAATATTAGTAGGGATTACACCATCGGAAAGTAGAGATTTCATCAAACAGAAAACACCCCAATTTTTTGAAAAAAGTCGAAATAGGGTGAAAAAATTAAATATTTCAAATCAAAAAAATTACAGTGTATTCGGGACATAAAAAGGTAAGTTTTCACTAAACTTCGTTTAAAAATTATTTTATTTGTAAAAGATAAAAATCCAAAAACTTTTTTTAATTTTTCACTTATAAGGTTAAGTGAAAAAAAGTGTAAATAAAAAATCGGCCAAGTACGTGTCAGGCTACGCACAGGAAAGGGTTCCTCAGTCACCCATAATGGTACGTGGATTAGAAATTGTATCCAATGGATAATTTTTATGTTTACGTATTAATGCGGTAATTTTGTATGACGTTTTCCAAGTAAGCACATTGTAGAAGTTAAGCCTCTGTAACACCTGAACTAACAAAGTCATCTAATTCGTTATAGTTTTCCTTTAAAGTTCATTATATGGACCACTATCACGAATTTTTCCAGATTTTTTGAGCCGGCCGTTTAGCTTTTAGAGGGGGTGGATGCCCGGTTTTACAAAAAAGTAGCCTTTAAAGTGGAATTTCTCGCAAACAGATTTCTAAATCGAAAAATCGTCTTAACAACCCTTTAATGTTTTTAAAAGACCTATATAATGATACCCCACATGATGGGGTAGCCGCGAGAAAAAAAAAACATCCACATTTTACGTGTCGGGGAGGTACCCTTTTTTGTTTTTTTTTTTTTTTTTTTTTTTCTGTGCGGAAATCCCCTCGGATACCCCCAGTTGGTGGTTATGTCGGACTCGAACCGACCAAAACCGCACACCGTCTCAGGTACCAATGGCCGGGGAACCAGGTGTACCCTAGGAAGGAAAACCCTGGAACCCCGAATTACCTCAGGCCGTCTACCTACGGCTAGTAGATGACCCTCTTCATAATAAGAGCGCATAGCGCATCCACCCTGGCCTGCTTCTGCTAGGGTGACAGATTGCCTCACCTGTCACCCCCAGGCTAGCGCTTATGGAGGACGGAGATCGTTCTGCGACCTCCGGCGCCTGAGTCGTCTGCGGTACCGGGCCCGTTCCCGGGCCTGGCGAACCGGGAGGGTTCTAAGCCTCTCCCGGTCCTTCTCCGCCATCTCCTTTGCCAGCATAACTTGCTCGCAGAAAGAAACGGCGGAGTTCCACGCGCTCTCGCTCCGCACCATGGCCGCAATCATGTTGCCGAGCGAGAGAATACCCACTCCCATGGCCGTCACGAGGTCTCTCTGGGAGGTACCCTAAATAAAAATATTTTTCATAATTTTATTGTAGCACTTTGTCAACGTAATTACAATACATATTCATGCAAAGTTGCATCTTTCTAGCACTTACAGTTTGGATGGTAAGTCGAGGACGGACGGACGGACGGACAGACGGACATGACGAATCTATGAGGGTTCGAAGTCATAAACTTCGGAACCCTAAAAAGTTGTAGATCTTTTAATTACCTACAACTTTGCCATTTAACTTTTTTGCATAGGACTTGTAGTTTTGCCGGAAATTGAGATAAACCGTTTTTTACCCTTTCATATTCCTAGCCTTATTCCCAATTTACCCTTTGTTTTATATATTTAGCCATTCAAAGTGACTCTACCCTGCCTGATGGAAAGCATGAGCAGAATCCAAGAGTCGGGGCTACCACACTTGCTGCGAATGCAGACAATAATGTATGGCGGCCCACACTATGGCGGCTTAGTGAGATGCTTTTTCACGCCCCGTCCGAGTAGGACCCGAAAACCTCCCCCCCTACCCGACCCCCCTCAGATCGCAGATCGCCCTTAAATTATTTTTCCTTTCATTTTTATAATATTCTCCTCCTTTTTCAATGGGTTTCATCGTAATATAATTTTGTTTTCAAATATTATCTACCCTGCTCTACTGGTCTTTATGTCATTTACAAACTATCATTATGGTTGCCATGCAAGTGTGTTATGCCTAGCAACCTGTGAAGTTTTGACAGGAGATAAACAGTGATACATTTTGACATCAACGATTTATGTATTTCACCTAGGTAAAAAGGTAAAAACCTTTGTATCTCGATTATTGCAGTAAAAAGTAGTCTATGTCCTTTCCCAAGTTCAGTTCTAGCTTCATACCAAATTTCATCAAAATCGGTTCCGTGGTTTAGGCGTGAAAGCGTAACAGACAGACAGACAGAGTTACTTTCGCATTTATAATATTAGTATGGATATGTATCTATTTACAAAAAAAAAGTATGTTCATGTATTTATATCAGTTGTCTAGTACCCACACCCACAAGCTCTGCTTATTTTGGGACTAGATGGCGTTGTGTATAAAATGACCGAAATTTTTATTTATTTAACTTAGATTATTTTCTTAGACTAGCTTTGCTATCCGGCATTACTCATTGATTACAACAATGGCCACGGGTAACACCACGGGATCATTGAATCCGTGGCAACCGTAACAATCAATCAATTATCAACCCATAATGCCAAACTGCTGGGCTCAGGTCTCTTCTTAGGAGAGGGTTAATACCATACGTCCCCACACTGGCCGCGTACGGGTTGGGGACTTACAGTATAGAACTTGTAGTCTAATATTTCAAACAGTCTCAGTTTAGTTTTTAACAGTCTAATACTTTCTAATCTTTACATAACAATTTCATTTATTTTAGTTTAGTTTACCATTACCTAACAAGTAGGTAATAACGACTTTCATTGATTGAACATCTTTTTTGTATCTGTTTTGTATCAGGACAACAAGGCCAACCAGGACAGCCCGGAACACCAGGGCAACCAGGATACCCAGGACAGCCTGGAACACCTGGCCAACCAGGGCAACCCGGATACCCAGGACAACAAGGCCAACCAGGACAGACCGGAACACCAGGGCAACCAGGTACACCAGGACAACCAGGATACCCAGGACAGCCAGGCACACCAGGCCAACCAGGGCAACCCGCATACCCAGGACAACAAGGCCAACCAGGACAGCCCGGAACACCAGGGCAACCAGGTACACCAGGACAACCAGGATACCCAGGACAGCCAGGCACACCAGGCCAACCAGGGCAACCCGCATACCCAGGACAACAAGGCCAACCAGGACAGCCCGGAACACCAGGGCAACCAGGTACACCAGGACAACCAGGATACCCAGGACAGCCTGGAACACCTGGCCAACCAGGGCAACCCGGATACCCAGGACAACAAGGCCAACCAGGACAGCCCGGAACACCAGGGCAACCAGGTACACCAGGACAACCAGGATACCCAGGACAACAAGGACAGCCCGGAACACCAGGGCAACCAGGTACACCAGGACAACCAGGATACCCAGGACAGCCTGGAACACCTGGCCAACCAGGACAACCCGGATACCCAGGACAACAAGGCCAACCAGGACAGCCCGAAACACCAGGACAACCAGGATACCCAGGACAGCCTGGGCAACCCGGATACCCAGGGCAACCAGGTACACAAGGACAGCCTGGAACACCTGGCCAACCAGGGCAACCCGGATACCCAGGACAACAAGGCCAACCAGGACAGCCCGGAACACCAGGGCAACCAGGTACACCAGGACAACCAGGATACCCAGGACAGCCTGGAACACCAGGGCAACTAGGACAACCCGGATACCCAGGGCAACAAGGTCAACCAGGACAGCCCGGAACACCAGGGCAACCGGGTACACCAGGACAACCAGGATACCCAGGACAGCCAGGCACACCAGGACAACCCGGTACACCAGGGCAACCAGGACAACCAGGATACCCAGGACAACAAGGCCAACCAGGACAGCCCGGAACACCAGGGCAACCAGGTACACCAGGACAACCAGGATACCCAGGACAGCCTGGAACACCAGGGCAACCAGGACAACCCGGATACCCAGGGCAACAAGGTCAACCAGGACAGCCCGGAACACCAGGGCAACCGGGTACACCAGGACAACCAGGATACCCAGGACAGCCAGGCACACCAGGACAACCCGGTACACCAGGGCAACCAGGACAACCCGGATACCCTGCACAACCCGGAACACCAGGGCAACCAGGAACGCCAGGACAACCTGGACAGCCCGGATACCCAGGACAACAAGGCCAACCAGGACAACCCGGAACACCAGGGCAACCAGGTACGCCAGGACAACCAGGATACCCAGGACAACCTGGCACACCTGGCCAACCTGGACGGCCCGGATACCCAGGACAACAAGGCCAACCAGGACAACCCGGAACACCAGGGCAACCAGGTACGCCAGGACAACCAGGATACCCAGGACAACCAGGCACACCAGGCCAACCAGGGCAACCTGGATACCCAGGACAACAAGGCCAACCAGGACAGCCCGGAACACCAGGGCAACCAGGTACACCAGGACAACCAGGATACCCAGGACAGCCAGGCACACCAGGCCTACCAGGGCAACCTGGATACCCAGGACAACAAGGCCAACCAGGGCAACCAGGATACCCAGGACAACAAGGCCAACCAGGGCAACCCGGTACACCAGGGCAACCAGGACAACCCGGATTCCCTGCACAACCCGGAACACCAGGGCAACCAGGAACGCCAGGACAACCTGGACAGCCCGGATACCCAGGACAACCAGGACAACCCGGAACACCAGGGCAACCAGGTATGCCAGGACAACCAGGATACCCAGGACAGCCTGGAACACCTGGCCAACCAGGACAACCCGGATATCCTGGCCAACCCGGACAACCCGGAACACCAGGGCAACCAGGAACGTCAGGACAACCTGGACAGCCCGGATACCCAGGACAACAAGGCCAACCAGGACAACCCGGAACACCAGGGCAACCAGGTACGCCAGGCCAACCTGGATACCCTGGGCAGCCAGGTACACCAGGAAAACCAGGACAGCCCGGATACCCAGGCCAACCAGGACAGACAGGCACACCAGGACAGACAGGATACCCAGGCCAACCCGGACAACCAGGATACCCAGGACAACCAGGTAAGGTTATTTTGCTATTAGTACGAGCTGTCTGAAAATAAAATTAAGGACCTACTCATAAAATGTCTATACATATTAAATTACATATTAAATGATAGCTAATGCGACTGCTAATCAAGAGGGATCGAACCCTGGCTCGGGCCAAAAAGTGTTTTTGGGTTTTTCTTACGAGATTCCTAATGGCAGCCCGGAGTTTGAAAGTTTTAGCGCTGATTCACTCCCGTGCCTCGGAGAGCACTTAAAGTCGTCGGTCCTATTTGTCAAAAACGTCTATGGCAATCCTTATTGGGAAGTCAGTGCCTTCCAATTTACAGACAACTAGTTCAACCTACATATTTTAGTTCTCCCTTAGGGTTGCGGAGGTCGGATGCCAGTCGCTCCGTGGTAACTGATAATTCAGTTATAACCGGTTGAACTAGTTGCCGACCCCAAATAATATTGGGAATGAGGCTAGGAAGAAGAAGTATGTACGTGTCTTGTATATGACTTACTGAAAAATTTGCTACAATGAATGTACTTAACCAATAGATAGCAGACTGTAATGACATCTTTGTATGCCTATACTTAGTTGTATAGCTATGCTAGCTTTCACCCGCGGCTCCACCTGCTTGTTTGTCAGTTATCGCTTGAGCCTGTGTCCTTTTTTAGGCTCTAGACTATTTGCATATCAAATAAACAGACAGAGTTACTTTCGCAATTATAATATTAATAAGGAAGGATATTAGAAGCAAAAACTTTGTACCCCTTTAAGGAAAATTATGCGAACGTAGGAGGAGTATGATATTTGGCATAGTTATTATCAATCAATCATGTAGTTTACAAACGGACATAAAAATAAATAAGTATTGAAGTCAAATGTAAGTACATTTTGTTCAAATGTTTTTCATTTTGCTTAAACTAGGACAACCAGGACAACCTGGACAACAAGGTCAGCCTGGAGGACCTAGTCAACCAGGACAACCAGGAAAGCCAGGACAACAAGGACAGCCAGGACAACAAGGACAGCCAGGAGGACCAGGACAGTCAGGACAGCCGGGTCAACCTGGCCAACCAGGGCAGCCCGGACAACCAGGGCAACAAGGTAGAGTTATTGTTCTATACAATCAACAATGTTTAAACCAAAATTATTTCGATATTTCACATCTCATTTTATTAAATTGTTAAATAAACAAGAAGTAACTCCTTTCCTCCTCCAGCGCAGTTATCCATACTGGTTTAGTCGATGTAAAACCACGTATCTCTGACTATAATAAATTTCAAATAATCATCATGCAATTAATTAGACAGCCTCTGTAGTATAGTCTGACGTAGTGGTAGCGTGTTCGACTGCTGTGCTTGAGGTTACGGATGCGATTCCCGGATCGAACCAAATGTTTGTATGATCTGCAAATGTTTGTTACGGAGTTTGGGAGTTTTCTATGTAAAATATATATGTATTTACAAAAAAAAAACTATGAATTTACATATATTAGTTATCTAGTATCCATAGTACAAGCTCTCCTTAATTTGGGAGTGGAAAGCGGTGTGTGTTAGATGACCGAAACTATTTATTTATTACTAATCTTCTAGATTTTTGTGGTTCGTTATGTATATACCTACGTGTTTTTTTATACATTTGCGTTTCTCGTTGAGTCTGAATAATACGTGTCTGAATTACGTTTTTAAGATCTTAGCCATTCTGAGCCTGAACGTTTGATATCTGCTGCAAAAACAAAGGAAGTTCACTTAACATACTATAACTAAATGAAAGGAACATAGTAAGGATGTCCGAGCGCCGAGAACTTCATTTGGCCATCCTGTTGTTCAGATTTGTGCGGACAGACAGACCTCGGTACCTATTTGAGAGGTTATTCTGATCAAATGATTAACAAACATTGCACTAGAGCCTCGTCATATCTAATGTTAACTCTATACCATAGCACACCTGGCTACCTAGGCAGTTTCAAATTCGCCGTTAGTCGGATTTGGAACGACTTGCCTCCACCGTTTCGTTCCTATATTACAGTACACACTTTCAGACATAGATACAGACTGCACTTAATCAACACTCCAAAGGTGACGTAGGCACTATTGACTCTACACTAACGGTATCATAGGACTTTAAGGGTATTGCGTTTGTAGTCTATTCCATTGCTGTTTTTTGGCATCATATAAATAATTAATAAATTGTATGAGTTGTGGCAAGAAGTCGACACTCCTAGTCCTTTTTATTGTCATGTTGTGAACTGTATGACTTGGTATTTTTATAGTATTTTTTATTTACATAACTGTTCAGTTCTGCACGCCCATTCATGCTGAAATCAGCGTGGTTCAATGAACCTACCATATTTTTGTTAACAAGTTTTTCTTATGGCTTTTCAGGGCAACCTGGCTCTCCAGGGCAACCAGGACAACAAGGCCAACCTGGAGCACCAAGTCGACCAGGATACCCAGGCCAACAAGGTCAGCCTGGAGCTCCAAGTCGACCAGGACAACCAGGATACCCAGGACAACAAGGCCAACCAGGACAGCCAGGACAACCAGGCCAACCAGGATTCCCAGGTCAGCCTGGTCAAACAGGACAGCCAGGGCAACCGGGCCAACCAGGATATCCTGGTCAGCCAGGACGACCAGGACAGCCAGGCTACCCAGGACAGCCAGGGCAACCAGGACAACCCGGACAGCCAGGACAGCCAGGATATCCAGGACAGCCAGGGCAACCAGGGCAGCCAGGATACCCAGGCCAAAATGGTCAACCTGGAGCACCAAGTAGACCAGGATACCCAGGCCAACAAGGCCAACCAGGACAGCCAGGATCTCCAGGACAACCAGGCTATCCAGGACCACAAGGACAACCAGGGCAACCAGGCCAACCTGGAAGGCCAGGACAACCGGGTCAACCAGGCCAGGGAGGTCAGCCTGGAGCACCAAGTCGACCAGGACAACCAGGTCAGCCTGGACAAGAAGGACAGCCTGGATTCCCAGGACAGCCTGGACAACCAGGATACCCAGGACAGCCCGGCCAACCAGGGCAACCAGGCCAACCTGGAAGGCCAGGACAACCGGGTCAACCAGGCCAGGGCGGTCAGCCTGGAGCACCAAGTCGACCAGGACAACCAGGTCAACCTGGACAACAAGGACAGCCTGGATACCCAGGGCAGCCTGGACAACCAGGATACCCAGGTCAGCCCGGGCAACAAGGCCAGCCAGGACAGCCAGGATACCCAGGACAGTTCGGACAACCAGGATACCCAGGTCAACCGGGTCAACCAGGTCAACAAGGACAGCCAGGGCAACCAGGTCAACCTGGACAGCCTGGCTATCCTGGACAACCGGGACAGCCTGGCAAACCAGGACAGCCAGGACAACCAGGACAGCAAGGTCAGCCTGGAAAACCGAGTCAACCAGGACAGCCCGGATACCCAGGACAGCAAGGTCAGCCAGGACAACCCGGTCAACCAGGGCAACCTGGTGAATCAGGACAACCCGGATACCCTGGACAACAAGGTAAAGTTATTTTTCTGACTAGTGAAGTACCAATGATAAAAAGAAATCTATTATAGCTCTTTATTACTTATTTCTTGTCCAGTACAGGGTGCATAAAAATAAAACTTCAAGTAGTACATAATAAAATGTACTGATTATGTATACCTAAATATGAAAATGTATACGGTACAATATAGGCAAATAGTTAATGTTAAAAGTAAAAGATTGCAGATCGTAGTAACATTATTTTACTCATAAGTTTGTGTTATATCATGCACCTATGGAGTTTATAGCACGATAATCATGCAATCCATGAAATGCAACAAGGAGTAAATGTCTCCTTCTTTTTCTCTACATGTAATTGAGTAAGCCGGGTACAAGTGAAAGCACGTGTCTCTCCTGCCGATAGCTTAAACATAAAATTACCTAAATATTGGACAAAAAGTTGTGTAGAAGTTACAAATGTGTAGATTTTTACGATGTTATTTATACACATAAAAATGGTATATTTTGTTTTTTTCCTTGTATTTCAATTCTCTCGTAGTCTGTCGTATGATACGATTCTGATTCCGTTTTAAAGTACGTTCAGAAAAGAAACATCCGAACTCCTTAAGCAATGTATCTTCTGATCTTGTCCAAACCGCTTTGGATTGATTCTTGATTGACATTATTAATAACATTAAATTTACAGTGTCTCACCTTACTTAACAACATCACAAGTTAATAATCAAACAAACTTAAAAAACCAAAAAAAGAATTGTTAATAAGTTGCTCTCTTCGCGTTATTCAGGACAACCAGGTCAACCAGGACAGCCAGGATACCCAGGGCAACCCAGTCAACCAGGCCAAGCCGGATACCCAGGACAACAAGGTAAAATAGTTTATAGTAGTTTATAGCACTATAATCATCCAATCCATGATCTGCAACAAGGAGTTAATGTTTTCCACAACTTTTTTCTGAATAGAATTGAGCTAGCCGTGTCTAGTGAAAGAACGTGTCTCTCCAGAAAAAAAATAAAATAAAATTCACCAAATGTTTGATATAAAGTTCTGTTAATTCACAAATGTGTAGATTATTACTTAGTTATTTAGACTCATAAAAGTGGTTTGCTTTTATATCTTTCTATCTTTATTTTTTATATTTCATTTTCTCTTCTAAATTAGAGAACAACCGTTTTAAATTAGAGAACAACAAATAAAATCACCCTGTCCAATCTGATATTGCCTATGCCGCTGTGGATTGATTCTTATGATTTACATTATTTGTAACAATAATGTTACAGTGTCTCACCTTACTTCATCGTCCAATTTTATAGTTATTTACTAACCAAAGAAACTTAAAAAAAAATTAGCAATGTTTAAAGAAATAGCAATTTTGGTAAAGCAGGTCAACCAGGACAACCAGGTCAGCCTGGACAACCAGGCTATCCTGGACAACCGGGACAGCCCGGATACCCAGGACAACCAGGACAACCAGGCTATCCAGGACAACCAGGACAACCAGGCCGACCAGGTCAGCCTGGTCAACCAGGACAACAAGGCCAGCCAGGACAACCAGGACGACCAGGTCAGCCTGGTCAACCAGGACAACAAGGCCAGCCTGGAGGACCGAGTCAACCAGGACAGCCAGGATACCCAGGACAACCAGGTCAGCCCGGACAGCCAGGCTATCCAGGACAACCTGGACGACCAGGTCAGCCTGGTCAACCAGGACAACAAGGCCAGCCAGGTCAACCAGGACGACCAGGTCAGCCAGGTCAACCAGGACAACAAGGCCAGCCTGGAGGACCGAGTCAACCAGGACAGCCAGGATACCCAGGACAACCAGGACAACCAGGACGACCAGGTCAGCCTGGTCAACCAGGACAACAAGGCCAGCCTGGAGGACCGAGTCAACCAGGACAGCCAGGATACCCAGGACAACCAGGTCAGCCCGGACAACCAGGCTATCCAGGACAACCAGGACAACCAGGACAACCAGGACAACCAGGACGACCAGGTCAGCCTGGTCAACCAGGACAACAAGGCCAGCCTGGAGGACCGAGTCAACCAGGGCAGCCCGGATACCCAGGACAACCAGGACGACCAGGTCAACCAGGACAACAAGGACAGCCTGGAGGACCGAGTCAACCAGGGCAGCCCGGATACCCAGGACAACCAGGTCAGCCAGAACAGCCAGGCTATCCAGGACAACCAGGTTATCCTGGACAACCTGGTCAACCCGGCAAGCCAGGACAACCAGGTCAACCAGGACAACAAGGTCAGCCTGGCTACCCAGGTCAAACAGGTCAACCAGGACAACCAGGCTATCCAGGACAACCAGGACAGCCCGGATACCCAGGACAACAAGGTCAACCAGGTCAACCAGGACAACAAGGTCAGCCAGGACAACCAGGCTATCCTGGACAACCAGGGCAACCAGGACAGCCCGGCAAACCAGGACAGCCAGGACAACCAGGACGTCCAGGTCAACCAGGACAACAAGGTCAGCCAGGTCAACCAGGACAGCAAGGCCAGCCTGGACAGCCAGGCTATCCAGGACAACCAGGACAGCCCGGATACCCAGGACAACCTGGTCAACCAGGACGTCCAGGCCAACCAGGACAACAAGGCCAGCCTGGACAGCCAGGCTATCCAGGACAGCCCGGATACCCAGGACAACCAGGGCAACCTGGATACCCAGAACAACCAGGACAATACCCAGGTGAGGAAACATTTTTAACTTTAAATTGTGACGCTTTTTCTTTTGTGTTTGTTCTTGCTATAAACGTATTTTCATTTGTGCTTAAATAATCATCATGGTTACATCATATAATTCACGAATTCCCCTTCAACAAATGTTCAACTTACAGATTGTTTGAAGTCTTTTGTAATTTATTTTCCAGATTCTGAAGGGGCACCAACTGGTACTGGAGTTCAACCACCTGCTACTTACCCATCAGGTCAAATGCCACCTTTCCCAATATATGTTATACCATACCCCTTGCCAATTGTACCCAGTCCATCATCATGTCCCTGCTACTTATTAAATCCAGGCCAAAACAATACGGCAAGTAACGGTCAGCCAACTAATGCCCCGCAAAGACCACCTAACAATCAAAACCAGGTATATGCACCATATGGTATAATAGGATACATCCCAGTAGTGTTTATACCATATTGTCCGGGGCAAACTTCTAACATGGACAGCGCTCAACAAAACTTCCCTGATGCAGTTCCTGTACAATATAATTGTCCGCAATGCCAAGCCACCAGAGATGTTTACCGCTATTTTGGCAGATTTAATGGGGGACGTAGTACAGGCTTCAAGGATCTCAAAGAGTTAAAATCTCTTGCGGAACTAGATGACCTCTTGAAAAACCAAATCAAACCCATGAAGACAAGCATACGTAATATCGCAGCACATCCCAGAATTCTCGAAGATACAAACGAAAAAAGTGTGAAAGAAAGTAATGAAAAAATCAAAATCGAGACGAAAAATCCTGAGAAAAAAAATGTTAAGAACATAAAATTAATAAGTATTAATTAGTAGAGCCTGGGATTGGTTACTTGAGCCTCCTAAGGTGCATCTAAATAATTTTGAGACTGTCTGATTACTTAAATTCTTGGACGATCTCATAATTATAAAATGACGTAAACATAATATTTATTACCGGTAAATACGTCATAGGATATAGGATATTATAAAATATTATTTAATTAATGACATAAGTACGTATTTTCCTATTTACGAAATACTATCCTGTATGTAATATTTACAGCATAAATTTTAATATGCAATTATAATTGAGGATATTTATGATGCTGTTTGAGTCAAATAAATACTTCCACTCTTAATAAAAGTTTTAACGAAATAATAAATTTATTTTAATGAGCATATTGTTTTATTGACCCTTTATGATACACATTAATGAAAAGAACTGAAGTAGATTTAGCATTCTAGAGCTATATTACTTAAAACATTAATATACATTTGACTCAATGTTAAAATATTAAAATAAGCTTTGTGATATTTATGATTTATTTATGATTGTTCAGAGTGATTATGATTGTTCAGAGTGGCGTGCTAATGGAGATTCCTATATCCCTGACAGACTGATGATGGTTAAAGAAATGCTTTACGAGTTTATAGACAGAAGAAAATCAATGATGGGACCAACCCGCTATTTGAGGTGGAGTTCACAAACATTCGTGGACTCCATACAAACCTCAACGCCGTACACTAACACTTCTAGACGGCACGGCCAGCTGTTTCTGCTCCATGCTGTTTCTTACGGAGACACAAATTTGCCGCCCTGACGACATGGCATATCTCCACTATCCTGGCTATTTGCTGAAGGAGTACTTCCTCTCAAAGGCTGGGGTATGTCTTTTCGTTAGGGGAGATGTTTGTTGTCGCCATCTGCGATACCTTGAGTACCCATCTTTCTCCATCCTCTGGCTACACCTAGATTTCGGGTCCTTAAGCAGAGTCTACGAGTGTCTTTATCGGTCCCATTCCGGAGATTGTGAGACAACCCGTCTTTTCGATTAACTGAGTCAGGCAGCGGATAAAGCGCAGCAACAGTTTCCGACTGCCTAACTGGTAGTTCTGGGAGACTACGACGCCCACCATGAGTTCTGATTGGGATCTTCCAGAACTGATCACGCGGGTCGAACTGTCCACGCATTCGCACTCACGCATGACCTTGCCCAGCTGCTACTCCAGCCCACCAGGATACCAAACATACCGAGTCAAGCGCCCTTCTTGCTAGACTTGCTGTTGACGAGTCATCCAGCGCAGTACTGTGTGTTGGTCCTCGCTCCTCTGGGATCCTCCAACCACTGCCATCAGATATCATGTCCACCGCTATGCCTCATGCTGCCCCACCACGACCTGTGGCAGCAAGGCGACGATTATGGAACTACTCGTCAGCAGAATGGGATGGTATGCAGGACTATTTTGCTTCCATCCCGAGGGTTCAATGTTGCTTTGGGATGAGGCTATGGATAGGCATGGGGAGTCTCTGGCCATCAGCCTCAATATGGCCAAGGATTGGAAACCCTACATCTAAGACGGCAAACATTGAGGAAAAGCAAAGGGAACTTGTTGCTGAGCTCGACCTGGTTCTGAGGCGTATTTCTCAAAGGGGTGATGAGAATTTGGTCGAGTTCAACGCCAAGAAAACACTACGAAAGGTCTGCGCGCTCACTACGAAAAAGTCTCCATTCCTTCCTCTCCCCACTTTTCAGAACACTCAACTGCCACTACATGACAAGCTCGGTATCCTGGGCATGGATATTTGCCGGGATCTCAACCGGAGTACATTAAGAGCGTCACCAAGGCGGCCTCTTCACGCCGGAGCATCTATGTTTTCTCTATAAGACCCAAGTTCGTTCCTACGTGGAGTATTGTTCTCACCTCTGCGATGGATCTCCGCAGTACTTGCTTGACGCTCTCGACCGGTTGCAGCGGCGAGCAGTCCACATTATAAATAGTCCCGAAACCACCGAGTTCTATGAGCCTCTGCAGTTACGGAGAGACCTCGCCTCTATGATCGTCCTCCATCGCTTTTACCATGGAGAGTGTTCTAAAGAGCTCTTCCAACTGATCCCTCCTTCTCCCTTCCTTTACAGGACAATACGTGCTGGACTTAGAAGTCACTGCCTTAGAGTGGAAGAAATACGCACCAGAACAAAACTCTTCTTTTCTATGCCGAGCAGTCAAAGACTGGAACTCACTACCAGCATACGTGTTTCCTTCCCACTATGATCCCGGGTCCTTTAAACGAGGCGTGAAAGAGCATTTCACTAAGCCGCCATATTGTGGGCCGCCATACTTTATTGTCTGCATTCGCAGCAAATGTGGTGGCCCCCACCCTTGGATTCTTGTCATGCTTTCCATCAGGCAGGGTAGAGTCACTTTGAATGGCTAAATATAAATAAAATAAATAAATATTTCGGACATCTCATCCACAACACCATCTAGAACCAAACCAAGCATAGATTTTTACTGTAAACGGGACTTATTCGCGATAAAGTTAAAAAAGTTACGATAACTTTACAGTAAAAAACATGAGTATGTGTAAAAGTCGCGAAAGTGTAAAAACAGTTATAAGCAGAGCTTGTACTACCTATAGGTACTTAGCAACTGATATAAATACATATTATTATTTTTCTAAATACTTACATATTGTACATAGAAAACACCATAAGTCCGAAACAAATATTTGCAGATCATACAAACATTTAGTCTGACCCCGGAATCGAACCCTACAAAAGGGCAAAAAGGCAGTCAAAGGATAAGAAATTGTTTCACTACCTACTCTTCTAAACCAATTTCAAATCACGCTGTATACATATAAGTGAAAACGATGACATAAATACATTTAGCCACACAAATACATTTTCTTTATCTCAAGTTTCGTAAACATACACACTTAAAATGTATACATTTATGTCGATGTTAAGTTACGTATCATGTATTGTGTGGTGGCCACGGCCCTGACTCAAATGCGTCGTTACGGGTCACTGCGAGGCTCTGAACATTATCCTACTCCTCGTAAGGCTTTCACACAAATGTAAACATGGGAAAACCGAGGATTTGAAACAATGACAATATTTTTTATACAAATTAGTGTTTCGTTCTTAATTAAATGCTTTTTGCTACTGATAAGCATCCTGTTTAGAATTGTTTAAAAAGGTGGAACAAAAGGTAAAAGGTAAGTAAAACTGTATTCTAATAATTAAATATATCAGGAGGAGATAAAATATACAAAATGAAAACTTAAAAACGAGTAAAGAGTAAAGTTTTAAAGCTTTGAGCATACATAGGGACAGAGAAAGCGACTTTGTTTTATATTATGTAGTGATGTGTGGTTATGTGTATGTTAGAATCTTAGACTAAGAATGACCAAGACCTGAAATGCCAACAAGCGTTACCACGAGAGAGTGAGATAACGATACCGTTTTATATTTCTATAGTCATTCTTTTTATAGTCATTCTGGTCTATAGTCATTCTTTGTCTAAGGTTAGAATAAACGATATTTTTTCTATCCGGTAACTTCACTCACTCAGTAATATAGTTCTTTGAGGCCTAGCCATTATATCTATCTGCGTGATAATTGCGGACAAACCGCCTTTTCAAACGTTGAAATGACGTTATCTCCTTTTACACGTGAAGGAACGTCGTTCCCTGCCATTGCTCGTAATCCATTACAAATATCTCCGTACCTTTCATAGGGTTGTCTTTGATCGTGGTCTATTTTAATTCCAGTCAAATTGTATGTCCAAGCTTTCCAAAAAAAAAAACACACTTAATTAACAGTGGAATGAGTTAGATACAAGTCCCTTTGTAGTAAAGTTTTTATCATCAACACATGTAACATCCAGAAGGTAACGTGTTTATTGTTATCTATTATGTAATTATTTACTACGTAACATGAATACAAAATTCTCATTCTTTCTCATGACTAGTGGAATATTGTATGAATCACATCTTGACCTTGTCTCAGACCACCATACTAGATGTCAGTCACACAGTTTTGAAGTTTATACATTATTGCCTCCATAATTGTCATACAAATTGGACAAAAACAACAATTTTAGGGAATTTACAGCAACATAATAGCTGTGTAGTTGAATACTTACCTCAAAATACATAAGTAATACAGGGGGAAAAAAGTTGACAAAAACTAAGAACCTTTGCGTTTAGGCTCGACTTGAATCGTTAACATTATGCAGTCAGTTACATCATAGGTAAATACTGATAACCATTTTTTTTTAAGAAGGCGACCCCCATACTTGATATATTTCTGTTTTGTGGAGGACTTTATCCAGATTAAGAACAATAAATTGTTGGGAAACACGCAAAGTGTTGTCTCGTGTGGGGTTTGACCACACTCAACATCAGTCGCTTAAAACGACGAGGTGACCGCTTATACCAATACACCATTACCGCAATCAATACTAGACCTTCATACATTTTCATGGAACCATACCGCCAAGTTTAAACGAGACTGATTAATACAACTACTTATAAATAAATATAATACAATAATAATTATAATACATCTATATAAAGAAATAATATTGAAGTGTCTATTTATAATATCAAATTAACAGCCTTTGTACTGTGTACAGCATATGAAAGTATATGCGGTACTCACATCAAATTTTTTATTTTATTTTGTCTGTCCGCCTGTTTTATATAGCTAATCTCTGCAACTGCTGTATCGATTTCAACGAACTTTCAATTTCTGATAGCTGAAAAGATAAGGTGTAACTTAAGCTATTTTTTTGGACTAGCTTCGCTCCACGGCGCTACTCGCGGCTTATATCAATAGCTGCGGGTAACAACACAGAACTCGTCTAGTTCTAGGATAAAAATATTTATTAGGTACGTTGGTATAACTACACACATGATTATATCCTACTAATATTATAAATGCGAAAGTTTGTGAGTATGTATGTATGTATGTGAGTATGTATGTTTGTTGCTCTTTCATACAAAAACGGATTGGGATAAAACTTTACAGTATAGTTTATAAATCACAATAACACATAGGCTACTTTTTACTGCAATAATCGAGATACAGTGGCGAAAGCTTGGTGATTATAAATATTATTATACTTAAATCGTAGATGTTAAAAGGTATCACTGCTTATCTCCTGTCAAAACTTCACAGGTCACACACACTTACATAGCAACCATAATGATAGTTTGTAAATGTCTAATTTAAAAACGAGTTCTGGATAATCACATATTTAGGCTACTTCTTATCCCGAAAATACGCGGGTAACATTGCGGGGCGCAGCCAATACAATTATACTTGAGAAAGCGTTATCATATTCTTTTTTATCACATTGACGTTTGAAAGTTAAATACTAAATCTAAACACATTTTAGAACAGTCAACAAATTCAATCACGCGCTGTTATGTCATAAGGTTTCATCGATTAATAGCTTTAGAAAAGTTTTTGATTAATATAAGTCCGTATAATCGTTCCAAAAATATAAATGAAAGATTTGTTGAGATTTCTCTTCAAAGGCGTAATTACTGTTCGTTCGATATTTGGTTGAATATTAATCATAAGTGTTGGACTGTGGTTTATTAGAATATTTGAAGTATTTAACTAAATTAGCGAGTGGCCCTTGAGTTAATTTTTCGACTCCATAGTCTAGGGTTAGAAAGATACACTGGAAAAACCCTCTTATATCTGGAGGTAATATAACATGTTCGTGTAGGTGGTCTACCTTGAATAAGATCATTGTCTTATGATAACAAGATTGCTTAGTAACATACTTAATAACCTAAGAATATATCAAAAGGTAAATATGGAATTTACGACCGGTGCCCTTACTTCTTAGATGAACTATTCAAGACAACCAATGAAGTTGTAATAAGCTCATGCTGTTGGCGTATCTGACTGCCACTCAATGGACTTCGATTCTCGGTTCAGGCCTTTTGCTGGGTTTTTCTCACAAGAATTCTCAATGACATTACGTACCTCGGAAAACACATTAAGCCGCCGGTCCCAGTTATCATGAACATCTATAGCAATCGTTATTGAAAAGTCCGCGGCTTCCTGACAATTAGTTCAACCTTCGAATTCAGTTCGCCCTCAGAGTGGAGAACCGATGAAAATCGTTTCGTGAAAAACTAATATGAAGATGAAATCGGTGTCAAAGTACGAAGTCCTAAGTTTATGCAGCATACGGGCTATGTTATATCATTATAATCGCGTATGTATGCATATTATAAACTCTTGAAGAGTTAATCATTTTGGTTGAGATAATTAATAATCATAATGACTTAATTTCTTATATTTATGTACATTTCTGTTATGCTGTATTAATTTAAAGTGTAGAACAGAGTAAAAGTTTAAGATTTATTACAAGTGTTAAGTAGGTTACATTAAGCAATACTGGCAAGTTAGACAAAAACGACTTTACTAACAACCATGTTTTGTTGAGTCATGAAGGAAGGTACATTAGATACATTTCTCGTTGATAATTATTTAAGTACCAGCTGCGCCCCTCAATTGTTGTTTATGCAGGCTGTATGGCGACTCACACTATGGCAGCCTATTGAGATGATTTTTCACACGCGCTGAAAGGACCCGGAATAATAGTGAGCAGGAAACACATAAGCTGGCAGTGAGTTTCAGTTTTTAACTGTTCGGCACAAGAAGGCACAAGACGTTTCAAAAGTGCCGTTGTATTGGTTTATTTGAAATAAAAATGCTTCGATTTGATTTGATTTGATTTGAAGGAAGATCCGAACCGCTTAGTTCTGGTGCGTAGTTCTTCCACTCTGAAGCGGTGACAAGGCCAGCACGCTATCATTACAACTACTGCGGTTAAAACTCTCTAGATAAAATAAAAGTAGCATAAGTTACTCCTTATATCATCAGTCGATTAGTCGGCACGAACAAACAGACAGACAGACAAAAATGGACTTTTTGATGTAAGTATTGTATATACTTCCATATACATTTAGTGATAATAAGCTGCTTTTATTTGAAATTACAAAGTCATTAATTTTATTAATTTGTATAGATTAAATATTACAAAATTAGAAAGTGATAGGCAGGTCAAGTACATTTAATCAAAAGTCTTCACGTAGGTAGTTGGTTTATACTTTCTTAAACTTAATCTTGTTTACGAGTATAATTGTGTTTTTGTTTAAGATTTTACAGCAGATTTTAAAGGATTTTCAAAGACACTAAGCAAGATAATAAGAAAAACTAATAAATCAATGCGATAAAAAATCACAAAACATTATAATTATTAAAATATGAAAATTTATTGCATAAAAAAGAAACAAATAACTTTCCTTGTATCTTAGGCACTACAGTTTTTAAATCTTCTTTCCATAAAATCGGAAAAGTTATAAGTCGATGTTTTATCGGTATTGTCATCATCTTACTTAACTATTCGATGTTGAAAAGTCATTCATCTTTATATAATCTACACAAATAAAAAAAATTGAAGTGCCTGCTTGTAACTTCAAATCAACAGTTATTAGGGTTCCATAGTTCATAACCCTTATAGATTCGCCATGTCCGTCCGTCCTCGACCTATCGCCCTAACGGATGGTGCTAGAAAGGTGAAGCTTTGCATGAATATGTGTTGTAATTACGCGGACAGTGGTACAATAAAATTATGAAAAATATTTTTATTTGGGGAGGTACCCCCCCTACGTATAAAGTGGGGATGATTTTTTTTCTCGCGTCTACCCCTTTGTGTGGGATATCATTAGATAGGTCTTTTAAAAACAGTTTAAGGTTTCTAAAACTATTTTTCGATTTAGATATCCGTTTATGAGTTATTCAAAGCGCATTTTTTTCTAAAAGCAGGGCCCCCCGCTCTAAAAACTAAACGGCTGTCTCAAAAAATCTGAAAAAAATCATATATTGAACTTTCAAAGAAAGCTATAGCGGTTTTTATAACTTTTTTTCATTACCAGTTATAGGAGCCTAACTTGTAAAATGCACTCACTTGGAAAACTTCGTACACAAATAATTTTAACAAAAAGGAACCGACTTCAATGAAAAACTATTCCGAGTACCCAAATCGCGACATTGTGCCTATGATATTTGAGGAGTTCTCTCGATTTCCTTGGGATCCCATCATCAGATCCCGATATGGTGACGATGGGACCACCTGTAAGCTACGCCCATTCCAATGCAAAAAGAATTTTTGAAATCGGTTCATAAACGACGAAATTATCGCTGAACATATATAAAAAAAAAAAAAAAAAAAAAAAAGATTCCGACGAATTGAGAACCTCCTCCTTTTTTTTGAAGTCGGTTAATAAAGAAATATTAAGTCAACATGACAATTGTCTATTGGACACGATTTGATTCTATGGGTGGCCGGATACGCATTTGGCCAATTTTTTATTAAATGCATTTGAATTTATTTTGTCTGTCCGTCTGGCTGTTAGTTCCGGCTAATCTCTGAAAAAGCTGGACGGGTTTTGACGGGACTTTCACTGACGTATAACTGATAATGAAAGGAGTAACATGAGCTACATTTTACCCGCGGTTTACAATAAGAACCGCTTTTTTAAAAAGGTTTATAATGCTTCATTTAAACGTAAATATTACTTCTATCATTTGTAAAAAAAATAACCTACGTTATATAATCAAAGCACCACATTGCATACGTTATATAACCATAGCACCCACTATGGCGGCTTAGTGAGATGTTTCTACATCATTCTCCCGGCCTACGGAGGCCGAATGATTGGGCCTCTGGTCTCACAGTCACCAACGAAAGACCACGTGTTTATTTTTAATTTGAAAGGGGGCTTCTATCAAAATATATATACTGGTTAATTTTAAAAGGAGCAACATGTTTTGGCCGAGATCGGGATTGCCGGTAAAGCCTGCTGGCATTTTAAATAAAATTAATATTTATTTATGAAAACAATTAAACACTATTCATTCTATTATTTGCATATCTGTAAGAAACTTGAATATGAAATGTGTCATAGCGTAATAAAACCGCTACCTCTTTACGGCCACATAATAGCATGCAACGGCAATATATTTTTTCTTACATTTATTCGTTCAAGACGTACTCATGAGTGTATTCAAAACTCATAGCAAATCGGTATATCTCGTACTATTCTTACAATCCTTAAACTGTTTTTTTTTTTCAATGAATAAACAGATGGTGGTATACGGCCTTTTGCACACAACCTTCAAAAAGTTAAATCAACCATATCATCTCGCTTCACTTAAATTTCACCAGCTTATTAAGCTGAGTAATAGTGACAAGATAAAATTGATTCGTCTTTTAATTACATCCTGAAACACGTTCAAAATGTTGTCGCTTTTATCATCCATCAGTTGCATTCCTACTCAACTATTTTTATTATACAAGTACGTATGTATATGTATTTATCTATATGATCCTTTTGAACTAATAGGACATTCGTGATAAGCATACATTTTTGAGACAGAATGGCTCTAGTGGCCCTGTCTCAATACGATCTGAAAAATTAAACTTACTTTTGTTAATAGCTTCTCTCCAATGAGTCTGATCTCTCTCTCTCTCTCTTTACTGATTTAACACTGTTTAATCATAAAAACAGAGAGAGAGAGACTTAAGTCTGTTAATCGTTATGTTTATAGACAATATAAGTTTGTAAAATAATGAGATGATTCTCTCTGCATTATTGGGCCTCTAGTTTCATACTGGGCAACGAAATACCACAGCACGAATGCTGTCACTTCAGGTTGATCTTTTGTGTGATTTGAGGGTAGTATATCAACGGCCGAGCCAGCTTATTCATGCTGAAATCGACGAGGGTCTCAATCTCAATTTACTACTCAAGAATAGAAAATATTCTCATGTTAAAGTACATATTACTAAGACTAGCAAAATTTTGATCCAACAAAATTAAGTCACAATATAAAAATAATCATAGTAGTGTAAGTACAAAAATGTCTAATGTTAAATAAATTTGACTACATCGGAACTAAATTTTGGACACATTTTTAATAGCGAGAATTGACCTATAGGAGTGCTGGAATCCCAAAAAAGATTTATAACTCGTGCGACCTAAGATGGCACCTGACTCAAATGTCAGTCGTTTATAGTACTGAGTGCAAGAAAAATATACATTATTCTAGTTTTATTAAATTTCAACATTTATTTTGCTTCAAGTAGTTTCTCATAACATACTACTTTATCTTAAGTGGTACTTTACTACCTAAGTTAAGAAAATACTTATGCATACCAAAAGGAAGAGGGCCGCATTCATTATTTACCCGAATGCATTCTTCGTGCAGTGATTTAAATAATATTAGGTAATACCTAATATCATTTTAAATGAAGTTAGGAACTGAAATATGGTTATAAAATACAATTTTAAATCGTCATGACAAGCCTTTTAATCGTAGTCTCTAAATATCATATGTATATGGATTTTCTTTATTTTAAAATATTGCGTCTCATAGTCGTCATGCTGTTTTTTTTCCGTGTGACCTTTCTTTAAACAATTGGGTTATCCAGACGAATCTAATGATATATTAATAAAATACATTCGTGGAGTGATTTATATGACATTAGGTAATACCTAATAAACTAAAATTATTATGGAAGATTCGTGCAAACGGTAATAGTCATGCTAACGCTACTCGCAAGACGACAGAGGGGTATCACGCGGGGGAACGGTATCATGTTTCGTTTTGAGCCAGGTGCCATCTTAGCTCGCACGAGTTATATATTTATGTGTGATAAACAGAGATCGGAATTAGGTGTGTGAAAATACCTAAAGTTTGCAGCGGGACATAATATGGAGCTGTTACAACCTCTTAAGTTAAACCGGTTTTGGATTTTACCGGTTTAGTTTCGTTTTTTTTTCGTTTTACATGTTCCTTACCTTTGAAACACCGAACTATAAACATTTACAAGCTGCTAATACAGTTCTAAATTAATTTTTGTTTTGTACTTTTCCGGTTAAAATTCGGTTTTTAGTCCTAATTGTTCTTTGTCGGCCAAACACAGAATTTTACATATCTGCAAGAAGCTAATGTGGTTTTAATTTCTTTTTTGATCTGTATCTTAAGTTAAAAAGTTTTGCTATAGATTGATGCAAGTAAAACGAACATTTTCGCGCATGTACGGCGTTCACTTTAAAGGCGTCGCTCCGTTTTTACTTGCCCTGCTTACTTGACCTCAACGGAGTTAAATGCCGACTTGTTACTATTAGGTATTCTGTGACAGTGTTCGATATATTTTAACTTTATTTTATTTTAACTTAATTGGTTGTTAACTCTCAACTTAACAGCTCCATATTATGTCTTAACAACATTAGGTATTTTCACACACCCAATTCCGATCTCTGGTGATAAAATCCTAAAAATTTATATGTCATTTATTATTCTGACAATTTCCATGAATGTCAAACCAACATCACAATCACAACCAAATTATCTAGGCGGATACCTCACTTTGCCACCTCCACCTGGATAATTTTAACCATCTATTTGAAAATTAAAATCTAGAACTTAAAACTCTCTGTATCTTCACTATTTATTGTCCGATTCTTATAAAATAAGTTTGTAGTTATAGGGTTTAATGCACTGAAGTAGGAAACCTAGGTCTATGGTTTAATGAGAATTCAAAATTGTATCTCTAAGTAGGTAATTTTGAATTAAAACTTTAAACTATTTTTTTAATTTTTAAATGAATTGTTATTTTTTATTGAACTATAAAACCAAATAATTTTATGATACGATAATAATTAATGAAAAAACAGAGCGCTATTACGTAAGTAATTTGGATATCGATCTGTAATTTTTTTAACAGTTTTTAATTTAATACATTATATTATTAAATTGAAATAATGCCTAATAAAACGGCTTACAAGATTAAATTGACAGTGGAAAGGTACACATACTTAGATAAATTAATTGATAACGGAATAGGAAATAACTATGAATATATCTAATAATGTATTATAAAATAAGTAGTCATAAAATTTAAACAATGTTTCCAAACAGTACAAAAATATGAATATTTATGTTCGTTATTGTCCAATCGAACAAGTGCAAATCTCCAACGTCAGGGCTACTCTCATCGAACTTCCGTATATTGTAGCGTATGCACTATGGGACTCTAACACGCCTGCTGTAGAACAGAGGTGCTATTATTATGTATAGTGATAATGATTGTGTTACGTTTACGTACGTATGCGTCACCGTCTTCTTGTCAGAAGGACGAGTTGCCTACAAACGGACTCATTACCTCCCCAGTGACCATTGTCAATTACGAGACAAAAACTCCCACGGTTTATAAAGGTTGGAACGTACGCACGCGTACACAGAGCGCATCTCCACTTATAACGTATCGCAAGTGTCGGTGATTTTCTAAACAGTCGTGGAACTTAATATCACCAAATTAAGTTTATTTCTCATTATCTATCACCGTAAGTATTGACCCCTTATTTTTTAATTTCTTAGCGGAGTAGGTGTACAATTTTTTTTTATATTAATTGTTTAACTTAAATTCTGCTTAATTAAGTAAACAAAATTATTTATTTTATATTATATTTAGTTATAAAGAATATTGAAATATTCCTTTTCCAACGGAACTTAATAGGTATCTAATATATTCCGTAGACGCTGATAAATTGCTTATACATATTTTGTATTAATTCGTATGGAGTTTAACGTTACCTACATATCTGTAAAAAGGCTATGATAAAATTTTAAAAAATAATAAAACATGTTTCTATTCTAAGTCTTCAAATGATCCGACGAGATATAATAATGAAATAATATTAACGTAAATGACAAATGTAGGTTAGAAGATTAAAAACCAAGCTTACGAAAGTCGTTGACAAACAAACAAACAGAAGTTAATAAACTCAAAGCGTGTTAAAAAATGGTTCACACAGCGAAACAATAAGTTCCATACTGTACTTGAAGCATTACTGAAAAGCGGGATTGAAAATTTATTACAATATTGTTAAAATTTTTACTTATTTCATAAAATAATAAAAAATTTAACGTTTAAATTTGTGATATTTTGTCAATGCTACAATATGACTTGATTAAATATCTAACATATTTAATATCGATTTGTCATTCCTTATTTATAATTACATAGGTATCGTTATTTCAGAGAAAATCACCAATAAATATGAATGTTACTGAAAAAAATACATACTTATGTAAAGAACGTAGGAGCATAAAATCGAACTAATACATTTTATAGTTCATTGTGATCTGTAATATTGGTGATGAATATCAATAGTTTATGAACAGATTATACCTGACCCTACAGGAAACGAACTTGAGTGTTTATTTGTCAATATATTTATTTTAAAACTTAATACACAAAATCTATAATAGTGGACTAAATCATAGGCACTCCCTACCAGTCCTTTCGTGTTGAAGTTCTTTCGTTCCTTCACCACAACAGGGCCACTTGAAATAAGAGATCCGTAGACTGCTGTTCTTAAGACATCGGAACCTGTTTCTCTACCAGTCTCCATTAGAGTAGAAAAGAATTTAATGTGTACAGAGGCAATGCAAACTTCAGTTTTAATTCAAACGAAAATACAGTTATTATGTGAAGAACACGATTACAAAAGTGAAGTACAAAAAACCAAGTAACAAACAAACAAGTTGAAAACGAAATATAATAAAATACCGTCTTGCACATTAAGAGAAGGAAAGAAAGAAAGGGGAAAAACGACGAATAAATCTACGTATACAAACAAGAAAATCAACTTACAATACACCATTTCTAAAAGGTAATTTTAATTACCTAATGCTTTTCTTAGCGTGAGAAGAGTTAACCTTCGCCTTGAACGAATGATTTATCATTATAAAATAAAACTACATTTCTTCAGTTTTTAAGTTTTAAATAACAGTTTATATAGGTAATTACTTTTTGTAATATTACCAACTGCAATTCTGACTCATACAATAAGAACATAATAATACCTACCCATACAATCAATTCAATTGGATTCAGTACTTTATTGTATACAACTAAATTATAATTGAAATATACAAAGATCATTGAAAACCCTTCTGGTCACAGGAATCTGACTATTAAGGCATCTCAACTGCAAACCAAAGGTTTAAAAAATTAATTGTCCTTTTGTAATTTAAATGTTTCCATTATAATATACTCGCAATATGCTAACGAGTTTTGTCAATCGCAAAGTAGATCCTTTTATTCAAATTCGTTAATCTACAGCTTGATTGCGTCTATTATTCGCAGTTCTCCCCGCGTGTTTGTCGAATATCGCGGTAAATATTTTTCGGTTTAATAACCTATGACCCTCGTAAAGAGTGTGGCTTTCCATTGGTAAAACAATTTTAAAAATCAGTTCAGTAGATTCAGAGATTACCCCTTAACCTCACCAACCGACTCGATGACGAAAGAAACTGCTGACATCTATATACTTACATAAAAAAATCTCGTGTCACAATATTAGTTGCTATATTCTTTACGAAACGGCTTAATCGATTATTATGTTTTTTTTTTATATTTAGGCCTACCAGGGACGCTACTCTACCTGATGCATGAGTAGAATCCAGTAGAGTAGATTGACCAGTAGGGGTCAATATCTGCATTGTGAGGGTAAGCAATGCAGCATGGTGAGCTATACCATGGCGGCCTGGTCGGATGTTTCTGCATCATTCACCTGGCCTCTGGAAGCTGGGTGAATGATGTAGAATGATTGAGATTCCGCAATCACACACACCAACGAAATACGACAGCAAGAGTGCTGTCATTATTAGGATAAAACGGACGCGAGAGGTAGCATCAGCAAGTATTATTATAAATGTCCAGTTATTGGGGGTAAAAACTTGAGCTCGAAATACTAAATTCATAGGCGCTGTTTGTCAGAATAACTATTGTTATATTACCTACTAGGAGGGCAGATAAGAATTTTTAATAATCAAGTTGCAACTGACCCTGGAATGATAATAATTTTAATAACAATACTCAAAAACAATTGAAACTGTGACGTCTACTTTATTTAGCATCTTTTTACATTTTTAGGGTTCCTTAACCAAATGCCAAAAAATGGAACCTTTATACATTCGTCATGTATGTCTGTCTGTCCGGCTGTATGTCACAGCCACTTTTTTCCGAAACTATAAGAACTTGAAACTTAGTAAGTAGATGCATTCTGTGCACCGCATTAATCTTTTCACATGAAAATAGAAAAAAAACAATAAATGTTGGGGGTTCCCCATACTTAGAACTGAAACTCGAAAAATGTTTTTTCATCAAACCCATTCGTCTATGTATAGTTCTTCAATAATGACATTGAGATTTCAAATATCATTTTTTTCTAAACTGAATAGTTTGCGCGAGAGGCACTTCCAAAGTGGTAAAATGTGTGCCCCCCTCCCCCGTAACTTCTAAAATAGGAGAATTTTAAAACCAAAAAAAAATATGATGTACATTACTATGCAAACTTCCACCGAAAATTGGTTTGAACGAGATCTAGTAAGCAGTTTTTTTTTTAATACGTCATATATCCTAAACCGCAATTTACCTTTCATTCAATCAATACACTATTATTAAAACATCGATCAATGTTACAACAGTTACAACGAACTACAAGAACTTTTATATGATGTTATTTTCTGCTACGGAACCCTTCATGGGCTAGTCCGACTCGCACTTGGACGCTTTTTTATGGATTTTATGTCATTTGGCCGCAAATCATAGGTATTGTTTTGAAAGCGCGGTCTATTTATCTAAAATTTAATATTCAAAATCGAAGACCGAATTTAACACCAAATTCCACATATGCAGGGATTATTCCCACTTTTCATGTGATAAACCACCGCTTTTTAGGGTTCCGTAGCCAAATGGCAAAAAACGGAACCCTTATAGATTCGTCAAGTCTGTCTGTCTGTCTGTCTGTCTATCTGTCTGTCTGTCTGTCTGTCTGTCTGTCTGTCCGTCCGTATGTCACAGCCAATTATTTCCGAAACAATAAGAGCTATACTGTTGAAATTTGGTCAGTCGATGTATTCTGTGAACCGCATTAGGATTTTTATATAAAAATAGAAAAAAAACAATACATTTTGGGGGTCCCCATACTTGGAACTGAAACTCAAAATTTTTTTTTTCATCAAACCTATACGTGTGGGGTATCTATGAATAGGTCTTCAAAAATGATATTGAGGTTTCTAACATCATTTTTTTCTAAACTGAATAGTTTGCGCGAGAGACACTTCCAAAGTGGAAAAATGTGTGTCCCCCCCCCTCTAACTTCTAAAATAAGAGAGTGATAAAACTAAAAAAAATATATATTGTATATTACCATGTAAACTACCAACGAAAATTGGTTTGAACGAGATCTAGTGAGTAGTTTTTTTTTAATACGTCATAAATCGTAACACACAATATACCTTTCATCCAATCAATACACTAGTATAAAAACATCGATGAAAGTTACAACGAACTACAAGAACTTTTATATGATGTTACTTGCTGGTACGGAACCCTTCATGGGCGAGTCCGACTCGCACTTGGCCGCTTTTTTAATTATTCTATACCATTGTCATAACAAACCGGCCAGATAAAAATAAATTTTGAAACTAAAAGCGAAAAAAATGAGAGGACATATTAATTTAGCGAAACGATAACGGGCAAGACATGTTGTTTAAAGTATCGTTTAACTGTAAATCTGTCTATCACTATTTTTTAATGTAAAAAAATCATTTACTTTTATCAGTTCAAAAACTTGAGCTGTTTCATCCAGTTACTATCGTCTCACTTATTATATAAATACTCAGAATTAATGAGTTTCAAATGCCACTTAGCTTAACGTCTTAATCACTACATAGCATAAAACAAAGTCGCTTTCTCTATCCCTATGTATGCTTAAATCTTTAAAACTACGCAACGGATTTTGATGCCATTTTCTTTAATAGCTAGAATGATTCAAGAGGAAGGTTTTTATGTATAATACATGCATAATATTATAGTAGAGAAACATTGATAATTTTAGAGGTTTCTAATGTGATGTCGTAAATAAACCCATTTTTTTTCGCTTAAATGCAAACGCTGGCTGTACCCTACGAGATATATCAAAATAATGTACTACAGTATTGTACATCTTAAAAATGTCTACAAAAAAGTCCGCAATGGTATATTATGTCTATCTTTTAGAGATAACCCACAATAACCATTTTTTTTCTTTTTACGAGAAATAATGGCTTATTTACGAAGCGATTTTAACCAATACAGTATTAATCCTTATCCAATTAAGTACCTTAAATACATTGTGTATTTAATATAGATTAATATGGCGCTTTACAGTATGTAATTTAAAATAATACTTTTGAAGATATTACAGATTTAAAATGCAGGAACAAAGCGATTGTGGCGGTACGGGCTGGGGCCCGTTAGTTGACGCTACTGTCTATTTGTCACTATCAGTTAATAACTAAACACAATACTTTATTATGAATTAATATTCTAAGGCGGTACGAAGTTCGCCGGGTCAGCTAGTTATTACATAATTTCAAATAAACTAAATTATAGGAACGAAATGGTATTTCAATACTTTCAAAATCACATGCCTTCAGTGAAAGTACTCGCGTAAGACATTCGTAAATCTGTTTTTTTGTTAGGTACATTTACTTTTACTTTGCACTTAACTTCCGTAATTATAGTCTAGAAAATTGTGAGTAAGTCTAATGTCGCAACTAAAACAAATTAGCATAAACCATTGATATATAAAAACCCTAGATGCACAGTCTCAAACAAAAGTCGCATACGAAACTGTCCCACTTAAGCAGTGCGCTGACGGGTGACTTTTGTCGCTGCGACAAAAAAGTTTTTGTCATGTCGCGTCGCGTCTTAAAATCTGAGTGCGCACACGGCGAATGACAGTCACGAAACATTTTTGTAAATCCATGGTTCATTCAACGATATGCATTTGGAGGAGACAGTCATTATTTGCGAATTCATACGTCGTAAAAGTTTTCGAATGATTGCAGAAAGTTTTAATGAATTACTGCATATTTTCAAAGTATTCACCACATAGTTTAGTACACTTTTCCCTTCGCTCAAACCACTAATTATAACATTTATTCCACTTTAAAGTTGGGGTGTTAAAAATGTTTTGAGATTCAAAATTTAAACACATTCGAATATAGAACTGTTTCAAATTCAAAATTGCCGTTAAATATGGAAACGACAGAACTTAAAAGGCATGCCTAGTATTTATCATATGTCAGAATATTCTTTTAATCTTTTCTCGTAAAGTACTGGTCTTCTTTCCACTTCTTCTATATACTATATATATTTGCTTATCGCCAGCGGGCAATCAAAAGTAAGCGGAGAGCGGGGCACGGAAAATGGCGTCAGGATAAACTATTTTGTAGGGATTTTTGATTCGATTCGAATCAGAACATGAAGAATCGATTTATAAAAAAACGATTTCTAAAGGATCGATTCTATATCTTTTCTGTATTTACAATATAAATATAAATCCATTTTATGAAAAACAAAAATATTCATTAAACAATCTGTGGGATCTCTTATCAGTAAAATCATCTATTTTTTAGTTCAAGGAATTCGATTATAAGAATTATTTTTATTACCTATCAAATTAATACATTCAGCTAATTGTAACTATTGTAAATATTTTTTATACCAACACAAAAAATCGACAGTCGATTTTCAAGGGTAAAAATCGATTCAGTACAAAATTCAATTTTTTGGGCCGAAACATAGAATCTTCGATCATTGTGTTATTCTCAAAATTAAATAAAATCTTGTAATCTTTCAACCAGTGTTAACTTAAACAAATTATATCATATTTCATTTTCTCTAAAACAATTCAAGCTCTAGTAATTTCGAAGAAAACCTTGAATATTTTATTAGAACAACTTCAATGCATACTGCTTAGACCCTTTATGATAATGTGGTGATTGAACGCTAGGAGACACTTTTGTTTTGATTACAATGCTATTTCAAGTTGTCTGAAAATATAAATAAAAAGTTAATCCTTTCCGCTTTCCGCTTTTGGCTTAGGGCACAGGCAGAAACTGTTTCGTCACTCGTGCGCGCGCTTCTATCAAACTCTAGCGGCGCGGTGACAGTTTTGTCGCACGCTTGTTCGCAGGCACAAAACAGTTTTGTCATCCGATTGTCACGTCGCAACGTGCGCGCATCTCCATATAATTCTACAGCCATAATGAAAGTGACAAAACAGTCACAGTGACAAAAGTTTCCCGTGCGCGCAGGGCCTTAGTCATTGATGTATAAAAATATCAATGTGGGTAGTTTTAGTTAAGCTATAAACACATCTTTTGCACATTCAACCTTACGCGCATTGTTTAAAGTTTTTATTACAAAGTAGCGTACAATGACCAATCAAATTTTATGACCGAAGCTAGCCGGCAGGACAGGACATGGAGTGAAGAGGAATATTTGTATATTTTTTTTATTATAATACATTGAGTTAGTATTTTAAGAGTTAGTTAAATTGTTGTTTTTAGACTTTCGCGACTTTTACACATACTCATGTTTTTACTGTAAACGGGACTTATTCGCGATAATATTATATAATATATAAGGTATCAGTATAATATTATATATAAGGTATCGTAACCTTTATAATATTGTCGCGAATAAGTCCCGTTTACAGTAAAAACATGAGTATAGTTAAATTGTGTTCTAAGCCCATAATTATACTTAGCGTAAATATGTTTTTGGGTAGGACATGTGTACATCAATGAAACAAATATTAACTCTTAAAATCATTTATTTCATTTTTTCATATCATATCAGTGACATCCTGTAAAAAATAATTATATTACGGTACGAAATTATTTGATAAATTCATTATTTTTCTGGCTAACGACTACTTACCGTTATACTAGGAACAGCCGTTTTAAGAAGACGTTTTATGCCTTTAGCAGTGACATTCATATCTTCGTCCAGAAAATGTTCAGAACAAACGACGCATGCACTATTTGGCTTAAAAAAATTGTATGTCGCAAACCCATAAGTTGTCCCCTAATTAATCGATATAATAGGTAATATAATATTTACGAACTTTAATAATAACACCGTTTGGACGGCCTCTTTTCCTTTTGAATTCGATTAATAACTATAATAATATTATTATATATTTTGTAACGTATACATACTTATTAAAAACTAAATACAAAAAAGTTCAAATTAAATAAACTTATTAATAAAAAATTAAACAATAAAAAAAAATCGACTCCATTAAATTCAGAACAGGGTCGTTTGGATTATGCGACTAAAATAAAAGGTTGTGTAATAGTCGTTCTTACACTGAAAAAGCGGCCATTGAAATTTGTCGTATTATACTTGGACCGTTAAGTGAAGTTTTTAGACAAATTAAATCAAAATCACATATTGCTTCCGATATTTAGTCATAAAAACAACAAAAACAAATTAACAAACTCTTTTACTCACCGAAAATACGATATCCCATCCTTTTTTAACGTTCTTGACGTAATATTTTTACAATTCCGCATCGAACACTTAGGCATTTTTAACGAGCGCACAGAGACGCGAGCGACGCGAGACTATTTGAAATATGAGCATCATTTTCAATAGTGCGCTTATTTTATGAGGACGGTTTTGCGACGCTGAGTGTGTATCTAGGGTTTTTTAATACATCAATGGCATAAACAATATTATTTAATAAACTTTTACAAAGAGATATCTCTCTGAAGTCGGTCCCTCATGTCTGAGGATCGTGGTCAGCTTCAAGGCAATATTGAAGCTGACAAAGAGATATGCGCACATTGATTTCGTAAACTTCAGCTATATGCTTGATAGGTACTATGGTTAAAATCGCTAATGTGACTTGCCTTAATCCAACACCTTAAAACAAGTAAATACAATTATCCAAAAAAACTTAAGTTAGTAGCGGCTTTTTTGTTTGACATATTCCTAAGGAAGTAATTAAATGAAATTGTCTTTTAAAATTAACGATTACCACTCCATCACAGCTGTAAAACTGTTTTATACAAATGTAACATAATTATTCGGTAGGTACATAATTAACTTAGCATAATGACTGCACGGTTGGCCTAGTGGCTTAAGCGGTCGCCACGCCGCTTCCTACTACGCCAAGTGTCGTGGGTTCAAATGTTCAAATCCCACGTAGGGCAACACTTTGTGTGATTCACAATTTGTTGTTCTGAGTCTGGGTGTTCTTTGTGTCCGTTTCATGTATGTTTGTAAAGTCCCCCGCGACACAGGAATTTACATTCCTAATGCGGGAGTTGTCTTTTTAAAGAAGGAAAAAAGAAAGAAAGAAGGAAAACTATGTAGGTACCTACAATTATTTACTAAAATAGCCCTATTACAATGAGGTAGTTACAGGAAGAACCTATAGGTTATATACATAAACCTGTATTTCCTATTCAAGATAAAGATTTACCCCTTGAATATTTCAAGCAGGCCTCGTGTTAATATGCTAGTTAGCTAACCATTTCGAGCGGATGATCCACCGAGGCTATTGCCTTATTTAAGGGGTCCGCGGGAGGATGATCGCTGCCTCTACGGTACGGTGCTACGGTTCATGGACCCCTACGGAGCGCCGAATTGGGTCAAACTCAATCAAACGCAGCGGATAGTGGTCATACGGATCGTACGAGGACACCTTACCATCTCGTCTGAGACGGCGTCTGTCCTGGCACGTTTCCCGCCTTTGGAAATCCTGGTGGATATGGATGCAAAGGTATATGACCAAACCCGCACCATTCACCGGGATAAGAGCGGGGAAGACCAGGACGAGTTCGAAATGTGGCGGTACGCTCACAGACATGCACTGGCAAAGTGACGCACTCGGCTGGAACAGCCGCAGATCATTCGTCAACGCGCTGTCGATGCCGTTCCGCAAGGCTTGCGTAGGTAGAGAGGGAGGTCGCGTCACTTGCCGACTGATACTCCTAGCTCCTGACTCTTCGAGTAGCCGGAGATCCGAAAGGATGTTTCCATCCCGTCAACTAAAAAAGCCCTATTAGTTGAGGTCTTTCATAATAAAATACTATATGGTAAACTGCTGCGAATTAATCATTATCATTATCTTCATCATCATCATCAATCTACATACATTGACTGTTAAACGTAGGTAGGAACATAAGTATTATTTTAAAATTGCTGAAGGATTGCCGACGAGTCACCATCGAGTCGACAATTTTCATTTTTAGGGTTCCAAGGTTTATGATTCGGAATCGGAACCCTTATAGATTCATCATGTCCGTCCGTCCGAACTCGACTTACCGTCCAAACGGTAAGAGCTAGAATGATGAAATTTTGCATGAATATGTGTTGTAATTACGTCGACAAAATGCTACAATAAAATTATGAAAAATATTTTTATTTGAGGTAGATACCCTACACGTGAAATGGGAATAATTTTTTTTCCTCGCGGCTACCCCATCGTGTGGGAAATCATTAGATAAATCTTTCATAACGATTAAGGGTTTCTAAGACGATTTTTTGATTTAGGTATCCGTTTGCGAGAAATTCAACTTTAAAGGGCACTTTTGTGTAAAAACAGGGCGCCCCCCCCCCCCCCATCTAAATGCTAAACGGCTGGCTCAAAAATCTGGAATAATTCGTGACGGTGGTCCATATTATGAACTTTAAAGGAAAACTATAACGAATTAGTTGACTTTGTTAGTTCATAAGTTATAGAGGCTTAACTTGTAAAATGCGCTGCCTTGGAAAAGTCATGCTAAATTAACGCATTATTATGTAAACATAACAATTATCTATTGGATACGATTTTAAATCCACTTACCATTATGGGTGACTGAGGAACCCTTTCCTGTGTGTGATCTGACACGCACTTTGCTGGTTGTTTTAAGAGGAGTCAACACGTATTTCTATTATTTCATGTCTGTATTTGGGGAGTAAATAACATAATATGTATAAACGATAACGATTAACATCAACTTACGGACACTGCATTCAGGCTTGAACCACACAATGAATCATTGAATATCTATCTGTATGGTTACATCCACACATGTGCCCATAATGGTTCCGTGAGAATGCCACAGCTCTAAAGAAGTGATTATTATACTTGTGAGGGTCAAAATGCTTGTTATACATGAATAACCTTCGAATTATTTAGTAAAGAACCACTAGATATATGAAGACTCGGTAAATTTTAATCTTACATAATTTAACTTACATAAATATGCTTTTAAAAAAAAATGACAATTATATAAGCAATTTAGACTGAACCCAAATACGACGATAATTAATTACTGTTTAGCCAGCCATTACAAACTAACTTCTTAGATAGTATACATACCTATCTAATCCTAATATTTCATTAAAAATCAATCAATAAATATATTTTGAATTAAAATTTGATGTATGATAAACAAAAAATTTCCATTGTTTTGTGAACTGTTGTATTGACTGTTTTTTTTATTAAAATTGAGACTGTTTGATGCAGTTTTGGATGCTCTAAGAATTGTCTTTGGTTCGAGATACTACTCTTCTAGTAATCGCTTACCGTGCACATTGCATCATTACATTTGTTTAAGTATCAATGATTATAACGGAATTAGTATTTTATGTATGAAATAAATACCTATCAGTATTTTATAACCAAATGGGTTTGTTTTAAATCATTGATATCAATGGCTTGCGCAGTAAGCTGCTTCATCAGTGGACATTGATGTAACTACTAAATACAAATCTGTGTAAAAATTGTGATTTAATTCTTGTATGAATGTCACACACACACAAGTGCGACCAACGAGATGCGATACTAAATGTTAACAAAGCCAATGAAAGGTCATTAGGAACAGCAGGGGTGCGTAACTTTTTGATAGTTGGGTTACATAGTTTAGTAGACAATATAGTTTTAAAAATATCCGGTCAACCAAAAACAGATTTCTTATATAATTGTGATAAGTCGAATTATTGTATAATGTAATTTAAATTAAGTAACGAGAATAATAAAAAAAACTGAAATCGCTTGCCAAAAAACTGGGGACCCAGTGTATGGCAACGGGCTTGACCAGTGTTTAATTTTTAATTTTTGACTTATGGTTTTGAAAACCATCATAATTATTTTTTGAGGAATACAATGTTTTTTCAGTCAAAAGTATGTAGTGTCAGAATCAGTCTGTAATACGTTTAACAAATTTATCCTAGTACATCAATCTCAACAAAGGGGATGAATTCCTATTACCACTAAACTGGCCGCCCGAATGTTAGCGATCCCGTCTTGATCCTAACATTTTTTTGCCGTGAGAACGAGACATTACGACAAATAGGTACAAAAATAGAAAGAGCTATTTTTCAGAAGATTAAGATATTTTTGTATGACACTTTGTGTTCCTTGAAATAAATATGATCGCTTCTCGTTGGCCGTACTTTAGCTGGCACGCCCAACTTCGTTTGCGTCTCTCAAAAAGAATAAATTCTCAGTTCAAATTAGTAGTTCTTGAGATATCACGTACTGCAAAGTAATTTTTTTAGCTTCATAATAACATTGTACATGTAGATTGAAAGGTATAATTGGTATTACATATAAGATCATACAGTCACAGCACTGTTACTACTTAAAGTTACTGGCGATATACGGAGGGGTATTGAAGAGACCAAAGTTACAATTTTAGTCTTGGTACTCTTGGTTGATTTCTCTTATGCCTTCAATACAGTCGGTCACGTTTAAAATCATTCCTTACATGGCTTAAGATTGCCTCAGACGCACTGGAATGGTTTTCTATACATCTTCAAGGACGCCAGCAGTTTGTTCGTGTTCAAAACTTAACTTAGAGTTAGTGTGATCTCTTTTCTGGTGTGCCTCAGGGCGGATTTCTACCTCCACTTTGAACGTGCATGTGTCCTTATTGAGATGGACGAATAACTGTATATATAATATATGTGTGTGTATGTGTGTGTACATGTATATTATTTGAGTGTTAGTATAAGTTAATTGTATCTGTTTTTGTTTACAACTGTAACCAAAAACAAATCATCAATTCAGCCATATCCTTAACTACTAATATTATAAATTCAAAAGTAACTTGACTGTCTGTTGTTTGTTGCGCTTCCACTGTTAAACGGCTGAGCCGATTTAGATGAATTATTGGTATAGAAATAAATTGGACATGACTACTTTTTGTCTGGATAATCAACATACACCCGGTGGAGCCACATTCAAAAGTTATAATAACATACCTACTTAAAAGTATGTAATTACTTTACGAGAACAACAGTATCCGTGTTTACTATATCACTTTTCTTTAACAGATGACGTCCCGAGTAATACTTATGTTGGGAGTTGTTCTTTTGTTGGAGTTAACATGTGCTGCTCCTGCAAATGAAGTTAGACCCTCCGACAAAACTGTTGCTGGCGCTCAACCCCTGACTGCTGAAAACGATGACCTCAAAACCGCTGCAAGTAGCTGTATGTATAAACTTGGTTCTTCTATGTAGTGTTACGACGAAAGAGGCTCTGGCGACCGACTGTTGGCAGTATATCCATTCTATCAAAAGTTGTTACTTTTGATAGAATGGATATACTGCGTACATGTTTGTAGTAGCTATAGGCCGGGGACGAACATCAGATAGCTGTCACCGACGCAACGAGCATTTGCGCTGTGATCACCCGCCTGTCCAAAATGGTGATTATGATCTAGAAGTCAGGCTTACCTATCAATAGGAGACCAACAGTTCCATTTCTGATAAATAAGACCCCTTAAGAAGCTGTTCTTGATGATCTTTTCCTTCAAAAAACGGCGAAGTGGACGTGGCATTTCAAGGTAGAAAGTGTCCCGTTTTATTTTTCAAATTCCAACTCCTACCAACTCTGCTCAAATCGTTGCCATAAAGGGGTCTCGGCAATGGACTCGACACCGCCAACTAATCAAGTTATTTTACCTTCATAATTAATAATTCACAGCTAAGTAAAACTTAAATCATAGGTAATATAAAGGTAGATACAGAAGCAGTCTGTGAACAAAACCCGTATAGATTTCACAAGTTTGCCTGTTTTCCATTCATCTCTTTTATATTTGTTCGGTGGTCACTCCACCTCCCCTGTGGGCGTTCTACACTACGTTTACCGAGACTGTTCTGCGGCTAATATGGCCAGCCCACTGCCACTTCAGTGGGGTGGAGTGACGACCTGCGTAAGATGGCTGGCAGGAGCTGGATGCAAGAAGCCCAAAATCGATCAGTGGTGTGCAATGGGAGGGGCCTATGTCCAGCAGTGGACTGCGATAGGCTGATGATGATGATATTTGCTTGGAATTCCCAATGTTCCAACTCATGAAAATCATTTTCTGTACTTTTTTTTTCTAGATCCTGATCGCTATTCGGACTGGGGTCGTGGTTATTCCAGTGGTTACGGAGCTACCGGTTACGGTTCTTTAGACGATAGGTATGCAGGATACGGAGGATACGACAATTCTAACGGTTATGGTGGCTTTGATGGAGATAACCTGAGATATGGAAGCGGTGGCTATTCATCTGGCACTCCAGGGTACGGCAGTTACCGAGGTGGATATGGAGGAACATATGGCTACAGTGGCAACAGCGGTTATGGTGGGTATGGCGGTTTTTCTGGCAATGGTGGACTTAATTCTTATTATGGTTATAACAATCCTTCCTACCAAAGTAGTAATAACCACTTAGGATACGGTTATTATAGACGACCCGGTTATGGCAATATTTATAATAGCGGTATTACTCCTAGCCTAGTGACCGGATATAGAGGCTATTCTAGAAAATGAGTCATCGTGAGTATATTAAAATTATTTATTCAGTGAGTTACCAAAGTACATCCAAAGTTTTATCTTATAATAAGTAAATTATTAATCTTTAACCATTAGAAATGGCTGTACCGTTATGCATTGTATAAAATAAAATAGTTTCCACACATTTTGTTTTTAATTTAACCAACCTATAAAAATAAAAACGATTTACATTTAAAATCTTTATTACTAACAATGTGACATACACGTATTCTTAGTCATACATGTTAATTCATCTTATTTTTAATCGTAACATACCAAACAAAGAATTATGTTTAGCCCTTGAAACTTGTTACTTAGTTTCTTATTTAAGGCCTATAAAATATGTGCTAGTCAGAACCTGAAACACTAGTTTGTTTTTTCATTGACTTCAACGCTCTCTCACGAAGTTTTTTTTCTAAATCTTCGTTATTTACCTTTCCTTCCTCTTCCTCTTCCTCAGCTTCATCACTGTCAGAAGAGTCTTCCTTCTTTTTAGAAGATTTCTTATGTTTTTTATGTTTCTTATGCTTCTTAGAATGCTTTTTATGTTTCTTAACTTTCTTGGACTTCTTAGGTTCGTCACTGTCAGAGTCTGAATCAGATTCAGAAACTTTCTTTCTTGGCTTCTTTTTAGACACCTGGTCACTGTCAGAAGAAGAATCTTCTTTTTCGCGTTTCTTTGCTTTCTTTTCAGTGTCATCTCGTGATGATTTAGATTTCACATCTTCAGAGTGTTTTGTTTTAACTGTTTTATCTTCAGTTTTTCTGTTCTTAGTTACTTCAGGTGACGCCTGGCGTTCTTTAGTAGATTCTGCTTTTTTACTGCGTCTAACGTCTTTCTCGGAGCTTGATGATTCACGTTTTGACACTTTTTTCTTTGTTTTTTCGTCACTGTCAGAACTATCATGAGAATCTTCGGAATTCTCAATTTTCTTTGACTTGCTTTGCTTGCTGTCACCTTTTTCGGGGCGTGTATGTTCAACATTGACATCTTTATTACGCTTCTTGGACTTTTTGTCTCCGTCAGATTCACCTGGAACATTCTTTTGCTTAGATTTGGAACTCTTATGTTTAACTTCTTCTTCGGAAGTGGATTCTGAGCTTGAAGATCTCGCTCGCTTCTTGCGAGACTTCTTAGTCACCTTCTTTTTAGCATTCTTTTTACTTTTCTTTTTTCTATCGTCTTCTGAATCACTGGAAGAACTTTCTTCAGAATCACTTTCACTAGAGGAACTCTCTTTTTTGGGTTTCTTTGCCCGTTTAGAAGTAGATTTATCCTTACGTTTGAGTTTTGATTTCGACTTTGCTTTCGCAACTTCTTCACTGCTTTCACTATCCGAATCAGATTGCTGCGCTTTGCGTTTTCCTTTCTTTGCTTCTCTCATCTTAGCCTCTTCTTCGTTTTGTTCTTTGCCTGATGCATCATCAGCAGACTTCTCAGTCTTTTTATTTTCAATTTCATGCTTGCGTAAAAATGGTGAGGGAGTACGTGATAAACTCCTAGAATACTCACGTAAATGTGGAATGACAACAATATCTTCTTTTTCCTCGTCCTCGGAGGAATGTCCAGGTTTAGTGTCCTCATGATCTCTGACATTGTTTTGAGGAGCTGACTTTTCATTCACTACTGATGATTCCCTGCTTGAGCTAGACACAACTCGTTCTTTAGACTGCTCGCGTGGCAAAGAGACACGTTCTGACGACTTCTTATGGGTCTTCTCTAAGTTTTCTGCAAAATTCAAATTTGCTCAATTAAAAAATCATGTATCAAATCAAGACACAACAACGAACCTATATTTCTGCAACATATTAAAAATGTAATTAAAGTATGCTAACCTTTACGCGGAATGGAAACAGATTTTTCTAATCGCTCTTTGATTAGATCACTGGATCGCCTATCTCGTGACTTTCTGTCCCTTGATCTGGTATCCTTGATGCGATCTTTAGATCTTCTATCCCTGAAGTAACAAGAGAATACAGGGAAATAAAAATGAATGTTCTTAAACTCTGTTTAAACACAAAAATCATAAGAAATAATGTCCAGTATATCATACCTAGATCTATCCTGCGAGCGCCTGTCTCTAGATGCAGGTCTGCGATCTCTGGAACGGCGATCACGTGAGCGACGACCGGATCGACGACGCGACATAGAACGTCTTCGAGAGCGGGAGCGACGACGATCACGAGACCTATTCAATATTAAACGACTATCAATCAGACTAATAAGACCGTGAGCATTATGAAAAATATACAACCATTAGCCTTAATTTCTTTAGGAGCTTACCTATCCCTTGAACGTCTGCGGGTACGAGAATCAGATCGCCTGCGTCTTTCCAATGAACGACGACGTTCTCGGGACCTAAATGAAATTACGTGTTAAAATAAATTTATAGATAGATAGATAGTCTTTATTTGTATAAACAAGGTGTACATACATTGCATGCAAGATATTGAATTGAAATAGTCTCAGTCATGTTTGTCCGCATTCAACGGCATACACATTGGTTCCAGGCCATATGCCAGTCTAATACAAGATAGCCGCCGCAGCTTCACAAAATATTTGAAATTAAAACTATTACCTATGCAGGGAGTCATTAATAATAATATTCTAATTCGTCAAAAATAAGTAGATGGCCGTCCGTCCGAAAACCGACCTCTTTCGTAAATCCAGAAACATCGTATTATGCTCTTTCAAATAAAAAGTTACTAAGTTTATTTTTTAAAATAGAAGTACTTAGTAATTTCCATAATTTTGGTAGTTTATTGTAGATAGTCGGATCCATACAGAAAATACTTTTGCGCATAAAAGTTGTTTTAGCACAGTGAAGGCAGAGAGTTTAGAATTGTCACGTCTGTGCCTTGAAAGGGATCGAAATTTGACCTAACAAACATTATTGTTTCCAAAATGTATAGAGAAGGTAATGTCAATATTTTATAAAGTACAGTTTACAACTGTCTGTAGTTTCCAGTTTAAACATCAATCTAATGCAACTTTTCTGGGCCCAAAACGTTATGTCTTTATCTGTATTATATTATGGTATATATACATACAAGCTCTCATAGCCAAGTAGCCTCAGGTGATTGGAAACAATCACCGAGGGTAAGCAACGACTGCGCGGTCAGACCTAGATAGGTGATCGTATGTGGCATGATTTGTTATGAGCGTTTCCGTGATTCTGAGGTTACGTTATGCAGTCTGTCCCAGTTGTTCTCTTAAGATAGCAGTCGTGAAGCTTAGTTGGAGGCCTTCAGGCAGCTTTAAAAACATCCAACGTCAAGATTACGTAGCCACAACGCGTCTTGCCAGTTCCCAACCCGCATTTGGCCAGTGTGAGGATGTATGGCCTTAACAGTCTCCTGAAAGGAGACCCAAGGCCAGCAGTAGGACATTATGGGTTGTTGATGATGATGATATATACATATCCATATTATTATAGTTATTTAACATTTTAAAAACAATATGTGTTTAGTAGCCAATTTAAATAATTTTGAATCCGTCCATATTTAAATAGGTTGTTGTATATTATTGTCTCTGGTTTTTAATAATTTAATTTCTTTAAATAGAATTAAATACAACGAATTATACACCGACCTTTCCCGACGTTCTCTCTCACGTCGTCTACGTTCCCTCTCTCGTTCTCTTTCACGTTCACGCTCTCGTTCTCTTTCACGTCGATCCACCGACCGTCGGCGACTGCTGCGGCGACGAGATTTGCTTCTGCACAATCCAAAATGTTTAGTTTATAACACCATGCACATTTGTATTAGCCAAACCTGATTTCAATTATTTAGGCAGTACGGATAAGTAGCTACAAATATCAATGTGTCGACTCTTTGGTGCCAATCAGTGTTATTCACTTTGTACATTTTCACACTATTATCTACAAGTTATCTAGTTTGAATGTAGTTCACATCAACTAGTTCTGGAATCTACTGCATTTGGTAATGTGATTGGTGAAGAGTTCAGTGTGAGTCAATCGCAACGCCAATCGCAGTCACTGTAGCGATCAGGTACATGTGGTAACACTAGGCCCTTTGAGAGCATACAACATGGCTCCGAACTTACCTTTCACGTCTTGAACTACGTCGTGGACTCACGCTAGTGGAAGAATCTCGGTTTGACCGATATTGACGCTTCTTGTGTGACGATCTTTTCTTTACACTGCCGCCTAATACAAACATACAACAACTTATTATCTATCATTGGACTTGAATAATTTCATTGCAAATGAAAACCGTTAAAATACATACGTGATGAAGCGGACGTAGATCGCCTGTCACTAGAAGACCGTCTTTTTTCAATAGCCTTTACTTCGCCTTTGTCTTTTTCAATTGCTGACCTTAAAGTTTAGACAATATATTATACATACTTGCATATTCTATGAAAAATAGTATTAACAATATTTCATAATAAACTACTTACTTGTCAGGTGAAGCAGATCTAGACTTCTGACCTTCATCTTCAGTTTTGTCATCTTTTGCATCCACTTCCTTGTTCTCTTCTTTATTCGTATCATTCACAGTGCTATTGTTGACTTCGTCTTTAATTTCAATTTCTTCCTTCTTCTCAGGAGACTTACCATTTTCTAGAACAAAAAATAGCAAAATTTAAATAGCTATTTATTGTACTGGCCGAGTCCCACGGTTATTGTTGTAAATGGCGAGTTACGCCGCGGAGTGATGCTACTTTAAAACAAATTAGCTCAACTTCTAATATCATCAACTACCGAACAAGCAGTGAGTCGCGTCAAAATCGGTCCAGCCGTTCCAAAGATTATCAGGAACAGACAGACAAAAATTTAAAAAAAATGATGTTATATCATATATACTTTGATATGCATTATGTAACAAACAGTTTATTTGATATATGAGGAATACTAAGTAGCATTTAATTAGAGTGTACAACTAATTATTAAAACAAAAATAGATTCTATACCTTTAGGATCAGTTGCCTTGACTTCTTCAACATGTGAAGACTTTGGCTGGCTGCTCCTTTCACGACTGCGCCTCCTCGAACGACGTGGGCTGCCTCCATTGCGATGCCTAAGAGTTCATGATACATTTAGTCATTTTGGTCTAGATAAGTTTACAGTGTGAAAACTTTAAAAATGAGATACATATATGTATGTCGTGAGACTTTTTTAGAATTGTTAAGAGAGTAACAATTCTGTCCAAACATGATTTTTACAAAACCAACTGAGTACACAATGCACTTTATGGAAGTTCTGTCACTCAAAAGGAATAGTTTACCTCTATATTTGTAACCTTTTTCATTGATACTCTTGTTGGTTGTTTCGTGATAAAGAGCCTTCCTCGATAAGTGACTAAAACTAAAGGCGGAAACTTACTAGTGTCATGGCGTGTCGTGACGCGTCAGAAGCGTATCGGTTTCATAAATTTAATAATGTTATGGACTCATTTGCATGTCGTGTCGTGTCGCAACGCCGTTGTGTCGTGGCGCCGACTGCTCGCCACCGATTGCGCCAGAGCGGTGGCGGGGGCTATGACGTGACACGACACAACACGCAAGTGTGCTTCTAATGGTTCATGGCGCAAACAACTAGTGAACAAGCGTTTTTTTTTTGTACCTATGGGTTCGCAAAATTTAGTGTGTATTTTATTTTGTTTTTTTCACCTTTGATCAGCGAATGGACTTTCTCATCTTTCTCTCTTCTCATCTCTTTTTTTTACACCCAAGAAGTTTCGTTGCTAACGTCTTCGTCAGAATCACTATTAGAATTAGAAGAAAACATTATAACTCGTGCGACCTAAGATGGCACCTGACTCAAATGTCAGTCGTTTAAAGTACTGAGTGCATGAAAAATATAAATTATTCTAGTTTTTTTAAATTTCAACATTTATTTTGCTTCAATTAGTTTCTCATAACATACTACTTTATCATAAGTGGTACTTTACTACCTGAGTTAAGAAAATACATATGCGTACCATTAGGAAGCAGGCCTCATTCATTATTTTCCCGAATGCATTCTTCGTGCAGTGATTTAAATAATATTAGGTAATACCTAATATCATTTTAAATGAAATTAGGAACTGAAATATGGTTATAAAATACAATTTAAAATCGTCATTATAAGCCTTTTAATCGTAGTTTCTGAAAATCATATGTATATGGATATTCTTTATTTTAAACTATTGCGTCTTATAGTCGTCATGCTGGTTTTTTTCGTGTGACCTTTCTTAAAACAATTGGGTTATCCAGACGAATCTAATGCTAAATTTATAAAATAAATTCGTGGAGTGATTTATATGACATTAGGTAATACCTAATAAACTAAAATTATTATTGAAAGATTCTTGCAATGGTATTAGTGTTGCTACTCGCAGGACGACAGAGGGGTATCACGCGGGGGAACGGTGTCATATTTCGTTTTGAGCCAGGTGCCATCTTAGCTCGCACGAGTTATATGTACCTTTCTTTGAACGCTTCATAAGTTCTGTCAGAAGTAAACGAAATGACGTCAAAGCGCGCCACGAGACGACACACTAATGTGCACACTCAGCGTCACGAACAGAGAGCGCCACGACACGCCACGACGCCATAATATGTTTCTGCCTTAAAACTTTCATAGACCCGTAATCGGTCCAAACACTCTTTAAATAAATAAGTAAAAAAAAAACGGACATCTTATACACAACGTCATCTAGTCCCAAACTAAGCACAGCTTGTATTATGGGTACTAAATAACTGATATAAATACATACACATACTTTTTTTTGTAAATACATACATATTATATATAGAAAACACCCAGACTCCGAAACAAATATTTGTGGATCACACAAATATTTGGTCCAACCCGGGAATCGAACCCGAGACCTCTTGATCAGCAGCTGCATACGTTAGCCACTAGACCAACAAGGCAGTCTTTGGATTTATAACAAATAGTAGATATTAAAATCATGTTCTTACTTCCTGTCACCTGAACGGTCGCGTGATCTGGATGATCGACGACGTTCCCGCGAACGACGCCGCGATCGCGACCTCGAGCGAGATCTACGACGGTCTTTTTCTTTATCCTTATCCTTCTGCTGCTCTTCCTATTAGAAAAGAATGAACATTACAATTGAGATCGAGTGCAGATATAACATGAAATATGTTTAATGTAAGCAAAGAATTTAAGCAATAAATGTGCTTTAAATCTTAAATAATAGCCCTAGAAATAAATCTATGAGGGTTATGTTTTTCGTGTATGTATATTTCTTTGGCAGTCTACCTATTTATAATCTTGAAGTAGATACCTATTCATTTAACATTGGGTTTCATAATACAAATGTAAAAATTAATTAAAAGCAATTACCATCCTCTTCTTAATTTCTTCTTTCTTTTGCTGCGTAAAGGTTTCTGGGATGCCATTCTCACTAGCTTGCGCGCTCAATAACAGCTCCCACAGTTCTCCCATGAATAGTCGTGCATTCTTCCCATTTAAGAATCCCGTCAAGTTGATCTGCATTTTCTTTGGACAAGGGAACTAGGATTCGAGGATACGGGATCGGGAAAAAAAACATTTTATATTAATAATCTGTATTACATTCGTTATTTTACACCCTAACATTTCACTTGAATTTTATTCTTTACTTATTTTAGTGATCCATTTAATATTTGACAATTTAAAAAAATTGGCTAATAGGAAAATAAACAATGAAAAAGTCGTTAAGAGACCTATGCAGTAATATTAGATATACGACAATTGGCGTAGTAATGACTCGGGTAAGGAAGCTAGTGTATGTACATGTACAAGAATGTTTGGTTAGAGCAGGCGCGGGAGCACGACGTCGAGGCCGACCGCGACTCGCCAACGCCGCGACGCTCGGGGCCGCGACGACGCAGGGTTGCCGCTCGCTCACGCAGCGATGCCTTCTTTATTCTTTCTTCTACCTCTTGCATCTGTAAGGGTTTTGCGAACACAACCACATTATGCTGAACGCAAAGCCTAAAGACGGGACTTCCATACCTCGAGTCAAAACAATCTCTTAACGACTTTAACAAACTGGGTTTGATACATTTTATATATTATTTTATTTATGTCACAAGCTAGGGAGCTCCACTGCTTTTGTTGGTTTAGAGTTAGCATGGTTTAAGTATTTAATTTCCCGGTAAATACCGATTGAGAATGCTAAGGGCGTCCAAAAGAGCGGAGCCGGCGGGCAGCGGCGGCTAGCTGGCGGCAGCAGGTCTCTGGCGGCTTCGACGGCACTCTAACCGGTGTGGACCATAAAAATATCCATACGCAATCAATATACATTTGACAATATTTTTCAATTGCAGTTTCTTTTGGCACAGTAACATATTATACAAAGTTTGTATCAATTACAAACTATCTGCCAAACCTATTGAATAATACTAACTGTAAAGAAACTGCAATGATTACATTTTGTTATAAATATATATAGGAAATAAAATAGAGATAACTTACCTTTTCTTCAAGCTGGTTGTTGACATAGTCTATTACTACATCATCTTCCATCTTGAGAATTTCAGTGATCTTCTGTGTTATCCAGGGCTTCAGCACATCCAACTTCACTTTGGACATATCCACCTACAGATATTGTTACTTATTAGGGCTGTGATTGATTAATCAATAACAATTATTTCTGTTAATCTAATAACTTTAAATGAGCAATTCTTGTATATTTATTTAAACATATATATGAAACGGACACAGCTCTATTATTTCTTAAACAAAGAAATTAAAATCCTCAATAGCACAATAGCTACTAACAAACACACTTTCTTGCTGAAGAACTATTTCATAGATGGAAGATGAAGGTAGATATATATTACCATGTATGTCCTATATTCAAACATTATGAAAATTTTGAACAGATTTAATTGTTACGTTTGGGTATTTTCACAAAAAGTTGCACATATCACATAGATCACATAATATAAATGCATCACTGGACAGAAATCACTGTCCACTAACTTCAATATTGCAAAATGTTATTATTTGTATATTAATTTGTTCTCAAAAAAGCTGCCATTGTGTCTGTTAATCATTCATTTTGAGTTAAAACACGTGACAACAGGATTGTGATTCCATGCGAGTTATAAAAAATTATCCACTATAGTAACACTATTTCATTTCAAATGCAAGTAGTTTTTATTGAATTTTTATGACATTTAATTAATTAATTATTAAAAATTTTATATGAATAATCAAATTGGGAATGAATTATTTTATCATAAAAGTTACAAAAAAAGATTTTGTTGGCTGAGACATTCAGCGTCACATCCATTTCGTTACATTACATATAAAATTGTCCCAAAAAATATCATTTATTTCGTGAATTTACACTGGAAAGCAATATTAAATTAAATTTTCCAATACTGTAACTAGTTAATGCTATCTAAAGTATTATATTTTGCCAGCAATAAGTTCCACTTTCGTCATGTGAGCAACTTTTCATGAAAATACCTATTTATATGGTTTGTTCATGCATTTTAAGTATATGTAGCATGGGATATCCCAGTCAAGGTGCAAACTACTAGGTACAAAGGATTTATTTGAATGTAAAACAGGATAGGAATGTAAAAATAACCCTGTAATAAGCAAAATAATCAGAAAACATGTAAACAGCAGCATATAAACTTAATTATACAGGAATCTTTTTTGCTATTCTTTCTGTATGGTAGGTCTTTACCAACATTCTAAGAATTAAACATGAAATAAAACTAATCTAAAATCATAAAAGTACGCGCGAAAAACATAACCCTTTGCCAATTCGGTATTTGAACACTCAGTGTTAAATATAAAAAAAAATTACCTGCTGAGTTAAACAATCTCCGAACTTCATTTGCTTCATCAGCTTCTTCTCCTTATCACTAAAGCGAGTGTCCTGCTCCGTGCTCGTCCCCTAAAATACAAGAAAATAAAGAAGAAATTAGTTTGTTTCATTCTATTTAACGCAATGAAGATTAAAATAAAGTACTTTTAGTAACATGTCAATAAGAGGTCTATAAAAAATCTAGCATTCTAACCTATTCCCACAACAGCACAGCACAGAAGTTTCAATTATCATTTTTATTCCACAATACCACATTCAACAATGTAACAGCTTTAAAAGGAGACTTAAAACTTTAACTATAGGCATGGTGTTTTAGGAGACCCATAATTACCAGAAATCAATTTGAAATATTCCACATTTAAGTTTATAACGATCGTAATTCGATATACACTTAGTCGAAACAATTAACAAATACATTATTAAAGATACGGATTCATAAGCTTCCTTACCGTGTACATCATCATTTTGGTGTGGAATTAAAAATCAATAATTTCCACGATGGAGCCTATACAGGCGTAGGGCGAAAATCCCCGAAGCGGGAGACGCCAAAATTTTTCTTCAATAAATTGTATACTGCTAATCCGCTTCGCTATAATTCAAAATTTGATATTTTCTGGAAAAAAACAAAAGCACGTCACACTACATTCTCATCTACCACCACTACAAACTACAATACAATAAAATTATTATGTGCAAAATGTGACTAACCGCCATATTGATTGAATGAAGGAGTCTCTTTTTTATGGCAACGCCAGTGTTGCCACAGAACAGAACACTGATACAAGTACTAATAATCAAAGCAGTGTTTCCACTTACGTTTTCCATTTTACCCTAGTTTCTTTTGAATTTATCCCTAAAATTCCTTAAACTACTTTCATAAATGGGCGGTTTTCAAAATTTTGCTCAGGGGCGTTTTTCAAAATTTTTCTCCGTTACGTACAGGATGTCCATTTATTTTCATAACAAAATTTTAAATAAACGATGAAATGTAGACATTGACAATGAACTAAGGTTTAAGAAAAACCATAATCAAACAATATTAAATGAGTATAATTTCTATTTAATGTATTATTATAGTGAGGGTTGCCAATACAGGGGTCTTGTACGTTACATTTTCATTCAAAGTAAATAATAACTCAATCATATCAAAGTTAATCAGCTTTATTTATAATTAATCAACAACATAAAAATCTTCTAAAATTTAATACCACTTTGTGATATCTTGCCTCTTAGTGCTGTTTAAAATATAAAATATGTCTTGTACGTAACTAAATGGCACTCTGGACTATCAAACTTTGTGAATAAATAACTATTCTGAAAGACTAACATTATAGGTAAGTTTTTTTAAATACAAAAAATAACAAAAAGACATATAATATATATTATCAAAAACATAACTCCCAAAGGTTTTTTCATAAAAAAATAAAAACTACAACAGCCAAAACAGGACAGTTACGTATGTGGACAACAGTCGTTACGTTTAGGAACTCTAAAGCTTTGTTTACAACGAGCACAATTTGTAGTCATTTCACAATATTATTCAACATTTCAAAAACGTCGTGATGTGACATATTATTTAAGTCACATCACTTACTGTACTTATTTCTATAAAATTAGTCAATATCACAGACTGTTTTGATTTGAGCATTTTAAAAATATATTTTACAAAAAACTTAGGGGATTCAAGTCTATCTCAGTTTCATTTTCACATTAAGTAGGTAACAATACTTCTTAACTTACAAAAAAATCCAACAGATACAAAAAAATGTCAAATAAGTAGTAACAAAAATAAAATAGGGAACCAATAAGTAGGTAATTCTGCGTGATTGTTTGGTCTTCTTTTAGAGTAACTTTTTCATTTTCCAATAGCTCAATCATCTTTTTGTGTTTAGTCTCTAGGCGAAATCTATTTTTACTTAAACTACTAATAACTTTCTTTAACCTGTCACAAGTTTTTAATGTCCTTTGATATCTTTTATAATTTCGGTAATTCAATCTCTGTTTTTTCTTCAGTTTTGTATTATCTTGCATCTCTGGCACTGTCACTGGAACAGCTGGCTTAGTATTATTTACTTCTTTATTTTCCCTTTTATTCCTTTTTTGTTATCTCCAAATTTTCCGTCTTTTTTCCTTTTCTTCCTTATTTAGTTCACTTACCTTGAGTTTATGTTCTTCAGTCTTTCGACTTCTTTCTTTTTATATTTGTTGTATTTTTCTTCATTTTCTTTGTTTTTGTCCATATCGCCGTTGTCTTGGACTTGTCATTATATGTTTTTTTGGTATAAAAAAAGTTGATTATAGTAGTTTACTAGTGTGTACTAGTAAACTACTATAATCAACTTTTTTTATACCAATATACTTTTTTTATGACAAGTCCGCGTTATACGTAACGTCCAGGACGTGACGTGATGTATTAGGTGGACTAAAAACGTTACGTACTGGACTCGTAAAGATGCGTTCATACTGTCTTGTGCAATTTAATATAAATTAAAAATATAATCCACCCAGAGAGGTAAACTCATTACCTTTATAAGATCTAGTCACCTCATGGTGAGCAGGTTTCCTTATTATGTTATAAATATCCTATTTAGAGTAGCGATAAAGAGGGTGAACCCTAACATTCCTCACATCCTCGGCACTTCCTTGGTGCCGAGAGAGACAAAAACAACGGCGATATGGACAAAAACAAAGAAAATGAAGAAAAATACAACAAATATAAAAAGAAAGAAGTCGAAAGACTGAAGAACATAAACTCAAGGTAAGTGAACTAAATAAGGAAGAAAAGGAAAAAAGACGGAAAATTTGGAGATAACAAAAAAGGAATAAAAGGGAAAATAAAGAAGTAAATAATACTAAGCCAGCTGTTCCAGTGACAGTGCCAGAGATGCAAGATAATACAAAACTGAAGAAAAAACAGAGATTGAATTACCGAAATTATAAAAGATATCAAAGGACATTAAAAACTTGTGACAGGTTAAAGAAAGTTATTAGTAGTTTAAGTAAAAATAGATTTCGCCTAGAGACTAAACACAAAAAGATGATTGAGCTATTGGAAAATGAAAAAGTTACTCTAAAAGAAGACCAAACAATCACGCAGAATTACCTACTTATTGGTTCCCTATTTTATTTTTGTTACTACTTATTTGACATTTTTTTGTATCTGTTGGATTTTTTTGTAAGTTAAGAAGTATTGTTACCTACTTAATGTGAAAATGAAACTGAGATAGACTTGAATCCCCTAAGTTTTTTGTAAAATATATTTTTAAAATGCTCAAATCAAAACAGTCTGTGATATTGACTAATTTTATAGAAATAAGTACAGTAAGTGATGTGACTTAAATAATATGTCACATCACGACGTTTTTGAAATGTTGAATAATATTGTGAAATGACTACAAATTGTGCTCGTTGTAAACAAAGCTTTAGAGTTCCTAAACGTAACGACTGTTGTCCACATACGTAACTGTCCTGTTTTGGCTGTTGTAGTTTTTATTTTTTTATGAAAAAACCTTTGGGAGTTATGTTTTTGATAATATATATTATATGTCTTTTTGTTATTTTTTGTATTTAAAAAAACTTACCTATAATGTTAGTCTTTCAGAATAGTTATTTATTCACAAAGTTTGATAGTCCAGAGTGCCATTTAGTTACGTACAAGACATATTTTATATTTTAAACAGCACAAAGAGGCAAGATATCACAAAGTGGTATTAAATTTTAGAAGATTTTTATGTTGTTGATTAATTATAAATAAAGCTGATTAACTTTGATATGATTGAGTTATTATTTACTTTGAATGAAAATGTAACGTACAAGACCCCTGTATTGGCAACCCTCACTATAATAATACATTAAATAGAAATTATACTCATTTAACATTGTTTGATTATGGTTTTTCTTAAACCTTAGTTCATTGTAAATGTCTACATTTCATCGTTTATTTAAAATTTTGTTATGAAAATAAATGGACATCCTGTACGTAACGGAGCAAAATTTTGAAAAACGCCCAAATCCTTTATTAAGGGAGCATAATATAATAATAACAATAATACAGCAGATTATTTTATGTAGGTATTATCTACAGGAGCTTCAGAATTAGAATTTTATGGAAGTTGACGCATTGCTTCGATGATCAATTATTTTCTTTCATTTAATATCGTAATAACTTGAACTTGAATAATTGATGCCACTCGTGCCACTACTACTCCGCAATACAGAAATAACGTTAAACATAAATCAAGAACCTATAGATACATTGCAATTACGACTAAGTTGTGGTGACATAAGCGAAAATAGGTAAATGATAAAAATTCTGGGAATCCCTAAGAAAAAAGCAGTGGTTTAGTCTATGATTTACTTTACCACAGGTCTACCAGTAAAGGCTTTGATTTTACCCCTAAATTCCCTAAATCCTTGTATTTTCAATTTGTCTTTAACCATCCAAAATATCAGCTATTTGTCCCAAGAAAAGGGAAAATTGCCTAAAAGTCGAAACACTGACTCAAAGAGAGTGCTGCAATGTTGCCGTGCAAAAATTATCGCAATGGATAAAATAATAACCACTATTTAGTTTAGAAATAAAGAAAACCCGACTGCTCTAAAGTATTGAACTGAAAAGAGAAAAACAAGTTTTTTTTTTTTTTTTTTTTAATATTTAAGCCTGCCAAAGTGACTCTACTCTGCCTGATGGAAAGCATGAGTAGAATCCAGGAGTAGGGGTCAACATGCTTATTGTGAGTAGGGTAGGCAATGTAGCATGGTGACCCTTACCATGGCAGCCCGGTTAGATTATTCTGCATCATTCTCCCGGCCTTCGAAGGGCGGGAGAATGATGCAGAATGATTGGGCCTCCGGTCTCACACTCACCAACGAAATACGACAGCAAGAATGCTGTCATTATTAGGATGGTCTTCTGTGTGAGGGTAGTACTGGCCGGGTCGAGCCGGCCCATTCGTGCTGAAATCAGCGTGGCTCTACTACCTATCACAATATCTAAATAATATTGGACTGACAGTCGGGTCTTTTCTTTCTATATTAATTATACGAATTTATATATTTTGTCAATTTATGTTGAGACAATAATATAAATGTTATATCATCTACTAGCTTTCGCCCGCGGCTCTGCCAGCGTATATTTCAGATATCACGGTAAAAAAAAATCCTATATAATATTTTTTTCATAAAAAGTGTCCTATGTTACTTCTAATACCTCCAAGAATATGTATACCTACAAAGTTTCATGATGATCGGTTGATTTGTTTTAGCGTGAAAGCGTAACAAACAAACTTACATTCATATATATAATATTATAGTAGGGTTTATATAGGTCTTTTTAAGATCTTTCATGTATTCATCTGATAGGTATTACATTTTGCTAAGGGAAAAAGGCATTCCTTTCCTTGCATTTACAACACTATCCGTGGGCCACTGCAAGTGTTACATTATACTCTTTGACTGCAAGCACTCTATCAATATAATATCATATCGGCATATCGGACGTTCGAAAATGATATGTGTGCACTATGAGCTTGTTGCGTTTCGTTCCATATTCAATCGTGTGGAGGGCACCAGCCACCGCACAATAATTATTTATTTTTCATCTGTGCAGTTGCGTACGCTGAATTTGATGCGTTTCGAGACAAATTCGAATTTATAACTTTCCAATGGTTGATAAATGGTAATCAATATGATTCTATAGATTTTCAACTTAGTATTATTATAATGAATACTATTACAAACATGTTTTTTTTTAATAACGTTTGCTAGCTGACCCGTTGAACTTCGTAACGCCTTAGAGTATTAATTCATAATATTGTGTTTAGTTATTACTTGTTAGTGACAAATCGACAGCAGCGTCAACTAATGGGCCCCGGCTGGTACCGCCACAATCGCTTTGTTCCTACATTTTAAATCTGTAAAATCTTCAAAAGTATTACTTTAAATTACATACTGTAAAGGGCCATATTCATCGCTATTAAATACACAATGTATTTAAGGTACTTAATTAGATAAGGATTAATACTGTATTGCTTAAAATCGCTTCGTTTTATAGCCATTATTTCTCGTAAAAAGAAAAAATTAAAAATGGTTATTGTGGGTTATCTCTAAGAGATGGATAGATTTTTTTGTAGAACTCTTTATTATGTACAATACAGTAGTACATTATTTTGATCTATCTCGTAGGGACTAGGCCAGCGTTTGCAATGTAAGCGTAAAAAAACACAGATAAGAAACCTCTTAAATTATTATCTACTATATTATGCATGTATTATACATAAAAACCTTCCTCTTGAATCACTCTATCTATTAAAGAAAACGGCATCAAAATCCGTTGCGTAGTTTTAAAGTTTTAAGCGTACATGGGGACAGAGAAAGCGACTTTGTTATATATACTATGTAGTGATAATCTATGATATAGTGTATTATCTATGGTATGTAAACTTCAACAAAAAATAACTTATTTCGAAAGTTCTGTTTTGATTGAAAAAGCAAAGAGTATAATGTAACACTACGTTTGAAGTTTGGCTTTATTTTCTGATTCTATTGAATTGAACAGGCATGTCCGCACCGCATGTTCTATCCAAGAGTGACATAAAGTGACTTTAAGGGTGCCCGCACACACACAATAATATTGGCAATAAAGTACGTATTGCCGATAATATTGCGTGTGTGCGGGCTGTATTGTACAATATTAATGTGGATTATAGTGTGCGGGGCCGTGTGTCACAATATTATTGTACAATATTATTGTGTGTGTGCGGGCACCCTTACTCACAGACCAATAATAGTAATAGGTACTCTACGACTTTAACTGAAGTAACTTTTATATGTAATGGTAAGTACGTAAAACAGGAAGTAAACATTACAAAAAAACTTCTTAGCTATTTTTAATTATTAAAAATGTTGCTAAAATTAGTAAAAAAAAATATCAGAAGCAATTTTAACATGTCGTGTCGATGAGTGTCTGAGAGTGACATGAAAATTTATTACGTGAAATTGGTAAACAATACGAATTACAACTTTCAGTACATAAAATACATTGTTTTGAAACCGTCAGACGGCGAGATACTTTTTTTATGAGGAAAACTGAGATAGGTATGTAAAATCAAAACGATAACGATGAATAATTATTTTTTTTTATAAATTTTATGTTTCCTATACCATATTATCGATTGAATTAAAATACTCTTGTGTCAAAAAGCTACATATCTGTATATTCATCTTATAAGTTAAAAGCATAATCCACCATTATTCCAATATATGACTGATTCATATGTGTATAAATGTTCAGAGACATAGACATTAGACATTTCATCATCGACCCGTTGCAGTCCACCGCACCACCGCCCTCCTAAGGCACACCACAAAGCCCGTATTGCAGTAAAAAGTAGCCTATGTGTGATTCCGAATAAGCTATATTAAAGAGGTCTCGGGTTCGATTCCCGGTTCGGACCAAATGTTTGTATCACATACAAATATTTGTTTAGGATTTTGGGTGTTTACTATTTATAATATGTATGTATTTACAAAAAAAAGTATGTTAATGTATTTATATCAGTTATCTAGTACCCACATTACAAGCTCTGCTTAGTTTGGGATTAGATGATGTTGTGTGTAAGATGTCCGAAATATTTATTTATTATTGTAAAGTTTCATCCAAATTCTTCAGTAGTTTTTGCGTACATACATACTCCCAAACTTTTGAGTTTATGATAATAATAGGATGTATACAAAATAACTTAGTTAAAGTGACCCTCAAACCTTTTTTTATAATTACAATAATTGTAGTCAATGCTGAATTGCATAAGCTGAAGTTGTTGCCCTCTATTACAGATAACTGAACAATTGATAAAACTTGAACTCTGACATTGATGTAAGATATTAGCAAGCAACACCAATAAAACTCATTCTACACTCAGTATAAATTGTGTCATTACTTTGTTATCACTGTAGCATTTGAAATGGCTATATTAAGATTTTTTTCCTCTGAAGCATTCAGTGGTCATAGAACTAAGGAAATACTTGAGAAGTTAAAGATTGTCGATTCAGATATAGTGCAACTGTCTACTGAACTGTGTTACCATGTGGAGCTCAGTGCGGGATGTGACCTTAATATTAATCAAATCAAGATTCTGAAGTGGCTTTTGAGCTCACCTCTTCAGCCTCAAGCTCTTAACTATGAATCTACTTACAAGAATGTACAAGGAAATCAGATTGTAATTGAGATCGGACCAAGGTTTGTTTTTTAAGAACTTAGAAGTAATATTATTAAGGTCAAATTGTGATAGACTCAAACCATTTTCATTACTGTTACAGGTTTAACTTTTCTACAGCAGATTCTAGTAACTCAGTTCAGATTTGTGAAAGTGTTGACTTGCGAGATGTTGTACGTCTGGAAGTTTCAACCAGATATCTCATCACATTCAATAAGGCCAAAAATATTACTGAAAAAATACTGGAATCATTGGCAGCACCATTACATGACAGGATGACTCAATGTATTTATACAAAAGAGAATCTACCCAGGAGTAGTTTTAATGAAGGATTGCCAAAGGATTTCGAACCGTGGTTCGTGGTACCTCTTCAGAAAGAAGGCAGACCTGCAATGGAAAGAGTTAACCAAAAGCTAGGTTAGTATCACATTTTTTTATGAAATCAATGTAAATCAGATGATTATTAATGTATGCATTATTATTTGTAGGTTTAGCTTTTGACTCTTGGGATATGGACTTCTATACGGACCTATTTGTTAACAAATTGAAGCGTGACCCAACCAGTGTAGAATTATTTGACCTTGCTCAGAGTAACAGTGAGCATTCACGTCATTGGTTCTTCAAGGTGATATATTTTTTGATTTCTTAGATATCTTAGAAATTTTACATAAAATTTATTTTATCTTATGTTTAATATTATAGGGAAAAATAATTTTAGATGGCAAGGAAATAGATGAATCTCTAATTGATATGGTGGCATCAACTCAGACGTCCTCAAATAATAATAATGTTATTAAATTTGGTGATAATAGCAGGTTTGTATATTTCTAAAACTGTTTTTTTTTAAAACATAAAACGAATAATAACAGGACATAAGCTTCTTTTTTTAGGGAGAGGCTTGTGTCCAGCAGTGGACTGCTAAAAGCTATTTTGACAGTTATTGTTATTGTTGACAGACATAAAAATCTGATCATAAAATCTGTAAACTTTCTTTGCTATACAGTGCTATCAAAGGTTTCAAACACATGAAACTAAGACCAAAAAACGTAAGAAACCCGTCTCAAGTAGTCAAAGAAGAGACTGAGTCGGATATTATATTTACTGCTGAGACACATAACATGCCCACTGCAGTAGCGCCATTCAGTGGTGCCACAACTGGAACTGGAGGACGTATAAGGGATGTACAGGGAGTGGGCCGTGGTGGTCATACTGTTGCTGGCACAGCAGGATACAGCGTGGGTAATCTCCATATACCTGGTAAGTAGAAAAGTCCTTCTCAAATATTTTCTTATGAACTTTACCACCAGAAAAACTGTTAGATGGTTCTTGTTCATAGTTATTTTATTAATTGCATTTTTTTGGGTTTAGTATGTCTTGTTTTTTTACAGGATATGAGTTACCATGGGAAGAAAACTGGGAATATCCTAGCAATTTTGCTAGCCCTCTACAAATTATAATAGAAGCTAGTAATGGTGCTTCAGACTATGGTAACAAGTTTGGAGAACCGGTTATCTCAGGATTTGTTCAGTCTTATGGATTGAAGAATGGAGATAATGTAAGAGAAGAGTTTGTCAAACCAATAATGTTCAGCGGTGGTATTGGATATATGCCTCATAATATGATAAAAAAGAATAAACCTGAAAAAGGTATGAATTATTTTTTTAAATGTGTTAACTTTTGTTTAATAGCTTTGAGTGTTGGAATGTTTGCAAGTGAATTTTGGTTTTCAGGTATGTTTTTGGTGAAAGTTGGAGGACCTGTTTATCGTATTGGTGTAGGCGGCGGTGCTGCTTCTTCTGTAGCTGTCCAAGGTGGTGATTCTCGAGATCATTTGGACTTTGGTGCAGTACAAAGAGGTAAAAATTACTTTATCTAATATATTAAATTTTCGTGTCACAATGTTAGTTACCATACTCTTCCGAAACGGCTGGACCGATTTCTATGTAATTTTGTATGTGAAATCATCATACCAAAAACTTTTTCAAAAATCATACCAAGTCATTTTTTTTGCAGGAGATGCTGAAATGGGTAATAGACTGAACAGGGTAGTTAGAGGATGTTTAGAAGCTGACATTAATCCTGTTGAATGTAAGTATGAATATTTCAACAAATTCCAGTGTTATAAAATCCATACAAGATCAAATACAATATCTTACATAATGATAACAGCAATCCACGACCAAGGCGCTGGTGGAAACGGCAATGTTCTTAAAGAGCTTGTGGAACCTGAAGGTGCTGTGGTGTTTACAAAGGAATTTCAATTAGGAGATCCAACGATAACGACTTTGGAGCTCTGGGGTGCTGAGTATCAAGAAAACGATGCCCTTCTTTGTTCTAAGGAAAATCGCGCCACTCTTGAAGGTATGATAAATAGATAACTTTAAGAAAAGTATTTATTATTATTATTTATATTATTAACACGGTGTTAATTTCTCATGTAGAAATCCTCGAAATCGAAATTTTTGTATGAATAGTTTTGACTCCTAAAATTTATTGACCAGAATTTTCATTTGTTTGTCCATTGACCAGCCTTTACTTCCTGAAGTCAACTTGGAAAAAAAGTTTTGCCTGACATGTATTATAATTACTTAAATAGGAAAAGCATAAGAAAAGTGTCCATAATTAAGATAAATATATATTAATTATTATTATATTTTCAAATTTTAGAGATCTGTCGACGTGAAAGGTGTCCAGTCTCTTTTGTTGGTGAAGTAACTGGAGATGGTTATATGACTTTAGTTGAAGACTCATATACTAACAAGTATCTCGATAGAAACGAGAGACTAAAGCCAGACACTAAGTCAAAGTTGCCCTATGATTTACATTTGGAAGCTGTATTAGGTATGTCATCATTGTTTTTATTGTATCATGCTAATGGAAAAATATTATCCCACGAGCTAGTAAGGTCAGCTGTTTGTCGAACTTGACGTCATAAAGACAATCATCTCATTATCTTGTTTATAAATACGGATATTTGCGTTCTTCATAATCAAAAAAGGCATAATTGTTAATTATTTCGGTAATTGACAAGCACGAAAATAGAATATTTTTATGTAAAATATTTGTATTTTTTTAATTAACCCTGCAGGAGTCGCGCCCTTAAATACATTACCTAAACAGCATTAGTCGCAGGCATTACTCAATTTTCAAATTGAATTAAAAAAAAAAAGATTAAATTCTTAATTTTGCTGTCGGCAAGGACGTGTTCAAGTGGACAATCCCACAAACACAAGGGTCTTCAATCAACGTGTTAGGTATCTCTTTGCGAGATAGGGTCAGAAACGAGGACATTCGCAAACGCACGAAAGTCTTCGACATAGCAAGAAGAATTACGCAACTGAAATGGCAATGGGCCGGACATGTCTGCCAAAGAATAGACGACATATGGAGCCATAAAATTTTATTCTGGCGACCCCGAACAGGAAGTCGAAGTGTTGGTAGACCAGTTGCCAGGTGGTCGGATGATATAAAAAAGACGGCAGGGCCGACCTGGACTAGGCACGCCGCATCCAGAAGCGAATGGAGAATCATGCAAGAGGCATACATCCAGCAGTGGATGCAAATATGCTGAGGATGATGATGATGATCTTAATTTTCATGATTAAAATATAGTCAGTACAGTTTTCTGAAGTAGATATAGTCAACAAAATTAAATCACAATCTCTTTGGTTGTTATAATAATATAAAAAAAAATCTATAAATTTTGCATCATCATCGAAAAAAAAGCTGATATTCATCATCGTTTTCGTCCTTAGATTCATTCAACCACGCCTTGATTGGAGAAGCTTGTCGAGTGTTCATTTTTTGCTGAAAATATGAAGCAACGTCAATTTTCAAAAATAGAAGGCAATTAAAACGAATTAAGTATTTACGTAAATTTTAACATAAACAAAAGAAGATATACACTCAAAAAATACTTACTTATTCGGTCGCTCGGACTACCTGTGTATTCCAGGAAGTTTGTAAAGTGGCACTCAGTGCGTCCCCTAATTGTTCATTTGAAAGTACATCTAAATGATCATGAATCTAAATCTTGAACATGAATCTAAATCTCACTGTGTTAGAAAAGTTTTGGATTTTGTATGAGTGGACTACGTACGTAGTCCACGCGACTACTGCAGGGTTAAAGAAAGTATGTAGGTAGACACATATTTTATGTGTGTGTTAAATATTTTATGTTAAAATGTACTCTTAGGTGTATAAAATATGCATATAACGCACTGCACTGTAAGCCTCATTCAAGTGATGATCCTTAGAGGTTTCTACCAGATAAAATGTTAATATTGTGTTCTCACAATATTAACATTTGCACAATGATGTTCTCATAATTATAAAACATTGCATTTAATTCAGGAAATATGCCGAGGAAAACCTTTGATTTGTTGACTGAGAAGAGGACTAAATTACCCTTGACATTGCCACAGAATGTCACTGTACACGATGCCCTTGACAGGGTACTCAGACTCGTCAATGTGGCTAGCAAGAGATACTTGACTAACAAAGTAAGTTTCTACATTTTTATTGTATGATATGCTCAAAGAGAACTATAGAAGATTTAACAAGCTTGTTGAACTAGTGGTTAGTGTCCATGACAGAATACGTGGTTCGGTGCCACCCAGGAAAAATAATTGTGTTATGAGCATGATCATTTGTTCTGCATCTTGGTCCATCTTTTTTTTCATGTCTGGGACTACCAAAGTGACTCGGCTCTGCCTGATCGATAGCATGAGTAGAATGTAAGAGTAGTGGTCACACCATACTCGTTGCAACAATGCAGTATGGTACCCACACTATGGCAACCTATTGTGTTGCTAATACATCATTGGGCCTCCGGAGTCCGGTCTCTCACTCACCGACGAAACACGACAGTACGAATACTGTCATTTTAGTTTGCTCTTCTGTGAGTTTTTGTGAGTGAGACTTACCGCTCTGGGCGAGCATTTTGTGTATAATGTCTAATTATGTACTTAGAAATATTTACGTTACATGTTAATCTGCTCATCAGTTCTGCTTGACATGAAGACGGGAGTATGTGAGATTTTAGGAAAGTATTTTATAGTCTTTCATTTGTTTTAATGTGGTAAATTGTTATTACATTTAAAAGCTATTAGCTATGTAATGGAACATGAACATTTTCTATTTTCACAAATATTTTTGCCATGATTCCTTAAGCAGGCACCACACTTCGCTATTCGCTATTCGTTATGCGGGTTATTCGCGCGCATACGGCGAAGTGTGGAGAGTATATTTGCTTTATTCGTACGCATCGATTATCGAATGCGCATATACGTCGACTTGTCGGTTTTTTGACACACTTCAAAGGACACGAATAAGGCGAATACACGCATCGACTGCCCACACTTCGGACGGGTAGTGAAGTGCCCTGTGCATAACTAACAACCATAGACTATAAAACAGTTATTGAAATAGATAAATTAATTAAACGATTAAAATAACCTATCATATAATCAAAATAATTAGACTTCATTTAAGTATTGTTTCTGTCAATTTAATAAAATAAAAAGGAAATTAAAATAATATGTTTCGTTCGTTCATTGACCATTAAAAATGACAATGCCCTGTGCATAACTACAACCATAGACTATAAAACAGTTTTTGAAATAGAATAAATCGATTAAACGATTAAATTAGTTTATTATATGATCAAAATAATTAGACTTCATTTAAGTATTGTTTCTGTAAATTTAATAAAATAAAAAGGAAATTAAAAGAATATGTCTCGTTCGTTCGTATGGTTTCGTTTTGTTCACCATAAAAATGACAATGACACATCTCTACAACACACATATTTGCCTTATTTGATATACCAGTACGAAGTGTGGTGGCGTGTTTGGTGTTTGCGCGCATAACAAATATTCGGGCGAATACGGCGTAGACACATAACGAATAGCGAATAACGAAGTGTGGTGCCTGCTTTAGATTAAATGAGTGCGGCAAACATATTTATAAAATACTCCTGGCACTTTTAAGAGAGGCAAGAGCCACATTTATATTTTTACAAATCATTTATCAAAATGCATAATAACCAAACCAAATCTTTCAACAATCGAATTAAAAAGCAATTTCCTTAACAATTTGACTGCTTTATAGGCTTTATGTCTTGTGGTAGGTTATAAGCAAATTACAGCGCTGTTTTCTCGTTGATACGCAGTTTGATAAGTCGGCTCTTTAAATTCATTAATTTAAAAATCATTTACACAGGTTGACCGGTGTGTAACAGGTCTAATAGCACAACAACAGTGTGTTGGTCCTTTACATACGCCGTTGGCGGATTGTGCGATTATAGCATTGTCGTACTATGACCTCGTTGGTTCAGCCACTTCCATTGGCACACAGAACATCAAGGGATTATTAGACCCCGCTGCTGGAGCCCGAATGTCTCTTGGAGAAGCTATCACTAATTTGGTAAATATTTTAACTTGTCTGAAAGGAGTATGTACCTATTTCTTTCTTACCTGTAAAACATAGAGACCAATTTTTTATTCAAAAATAAAAGTACTTGGTAAAAATTTGTTATTTTAAATTTCTTGGTAAGAAGGTTATTTTTTATTTCGAATGATAAAATAAAATAAAAGAGTTTCTGGTAACTAATATCTGTTGAGGTATTGAACATGACTGTAATAGCTGCTGGTATTTTATTAATTGATCATTAAAATCGATGTTGCCAACCTTATCTATTAATTAGGGGACTTAAATATACATATATCTTTAAACAGGTGTTCGCCGGCATCTCAGAGCTGGAGGATGTGAAATGTTCAGGGAATTGGATGTGGGCAGGCAAGACGGGGGTAGAGGGGGGAGCGTTGGTAGTGGCTTGTCGCGCCGTGTGTGACGTCATGAGCGTGCTGGGCGTGGCCGTGGACGGCGGAAAGGACTCACTGTCTATGTGCGCACATGTCGCGGGACAGAAAGGTAAGGGTGGTGAGGGTGTGTGAATCGACTTCACCCGAGTGGGCTAACTATATTTGAATGTGGTCAACTGTTATTACATACATTTGACTTCCTGACCAGGTTATAGTGATAAATGCAGTTCGAATGATATCTACTAAAATTGAAAATGACTTACCTGAGTGGTTAGTTCACTGCTCATATGTTTCATAGTAGTTAACTGACATCAAAGTTAAAATGAATCCACTCTGCCTGATGTGGAAAGCTTAAGTAGAATCCAAGAGTAGTTATAATTTCGCTCATTGCGAATGCAGACAAAGCAGTGTGTATATGAGATGCTTCTGCATCATTAGACCTACGGTTCCGCATTCACCACCGAAACGACGGAATGAATGCTGTCATTTTGGGTATTCTGTGAGAAACTAGTACTGATCTAATCGAGTCGACCCGTTCTTGCTTAAATTAACGTAGCTCTACTATCTAATAATGCTCTACGCAAAGTTAGCTCCATCTTAGAATATAAAACCCTGCAAAGCACATTTATCATCGGACAACAATACAAACATTAAAAATAAGAATTTACCATTGTTTTTTTTTTTTTATTTGTTTTTAGTAAAATCACCAGGCACATTAGTTGTGTCAACCTATGCACCATGTCCAGACATCAGGGTTAAAATTGAACCAGCTCTTGTACAAGAAGGTTCAGCCCTTGTTTATGTACCAGTGAGCCCTGGGAAGTACAGGTTAGTAATACTTTCTCTGTTAAAACCGTCTTGCTGCAGTATATAAGAAGTAGAAGGATCTTGACTTGAAGGAGTATAGGTATATATATTGATATTTTCACAAAAAAAACTATGACAAAAGGTAATATATGTATGCGAGCCACAACAAGCAGACACAGACGAAAATGTAAAAAGATTTTGTGATGTACATAAGTTCTGTACAAACTTCCATATTCATTAAGTAAAAAAAACTGTTCATTTGATATTACCAACACACACTTAAATTTTATATAATTGAGTAGATGTTTTTGGTCATAGTACCTATCTATATCTATACAATCAAATAAAATTGCAGTGTCGCTACAGCTACTTCTGTGTTATCCGTGGATGTTTTTAAAATAAACTCCTAAATAAGTAAGTGATGATGCGGGGCAATTTTTTGATGCTTGTATGTAAATATAGTAAATATTCTTTAAGATAATACCTACGAATAAATAATAAGTCAGGAAGTCTAACTGCGCTCTAAAAATGACCCAACAAAAGTCGGGCCCAAGTAGGCGGTGCTTAAAAGTTGAGCCCACGGCGCCATTAGTCGGATATTGTTTTTGCAAGCGAGCAGACGTCATATTTCGATTTATTATTGTGTTGTCAATAACCATGCCAGCGTGTGTTGTGAAGTGGTGCAGGAACCATACAAGGATAAAATGCCCAGGGATCACTTTTCACTGGTAAGTAGTAGCAAAATTATAATTATATTTAATGATTTGCAAATATTTTATCAAACCTAGAAAATCAACACTATGCAACATGAAGTCAGTAAATTTTTGATTGTATTTTTTCTTCTTGGTGAAAACAACAATAAAAGTATATCAACAAAATATTTTTTAATATTAAATAGGTATATTTATTTTGAAAACTTTATAACGTTAATGTATTTTGCAAAATTTGTTTTCTTTTAGTTTCCCTGCCGATGCAATTCGGCAAAAAAAGTGGATATCTGCAGTAAATGCTGAATTGAATGAATTTTCTGATGATATCGTTTTAGCCCTACAAAGGAAAAAGTCAAAAGATGGACGAAGTATCATAAAGTTTACACACCAGCGATTAAAAAGTTCGCTTTAACGCTAAACTATTATTCACCAGCCGGATATAAATATGTGAGACGACAGTTGCTTTCATCTCTTCCTCATCCGTCAACCTTATCTAAATGGTACCAATCCATAGATGGAAAGCCAGGCTTTACCGAAGAAGCATTCGCAGCTTTAAAGTTAAAATACTATAACAGTGACAAAAGGCTTGCCTGTCTGATTGTTGACGAAATGGGTATAAGACAACAAAAGATATTCAATGGACAAACTGTAGATGGGCTTGTTACATTCGGTCCATCGGACGAAATGGCTACACAGGTATATGTGTTAATGCTAGTAGCTCTAAATGATGCATTTAAATTGCCACTTGGCTATTTCTTTGTAAATGGTCTTGCCGCCGAACAAAGGGCTAATATTCTAAAAATGTGTCTAGAGAAATGTCATGGCGTGGGAGCTGAGGTAGTAAGTTTGACCTTTGATGGTTGTGCATCTAACCTCGCTACGGCTAAGATGATGGGTTACAATTTTGAAGACACAAATAACTTAAAAACTTTTTTTGACAATCCATCCACCGGAGACCCAGTAGTTCTGATATTGGACCCATGTCATATGGTGAAACTTGTGCATAATACATTAGAGGCGAAAAAGACATTGGTAGTTGAAAACAACAATAAAATAGAGTGGGCACATTTGCAAAAACTCAAAAATGTCCAAGATAATATTGGATTGCATTTTGGGAATAAGTTATCAAATCGGCATATAGAGTTCCTAAATAATATCATGAACGTGAAACTAGCGACTCAAACTTTAAGTCAAAGTGTAGCTGATGCGATTAAGTTTTGTTCGCAGCAATTAAAGATACCTGATTTTCAAGACACACATGCAACTGTTATCTTTTTAGAAACGTTTAATAACCTTTTTGATATATTAAATGCAAGATCACTTTCTGGACACGGATTTAAACACCCTTTTTCGGTTGAACAAAAAGAAAAACTATACGATATTTTAGATCTAAGTGAAAAATATATTAATAATCTTCAAATTAATGTGCAGTCCAAAAAAACAACTCATACAGTAAATGGACTAAGAGTAAAGGAATATACCAACTCCTTGAAACCAGTAATCAAAACTCAGTCTAAAACTGGATTTCTAGGTCTTCTTATTTGTATTTCAAGTTTTAAATTACTTTTTGCTCGCTTAGTGGAGGCACAAAAATTGAAATTTATTTTACCTTATTAATTTAGCCAAGGCCAAGAATTGTTTTTTGGAGTGATCCGCAACCACGGTCGTTGCAACAATAACCAAAACGCCTGTCAATTTATGGGAATATATAAAAAGACTTTAATGAACTTGAACCTCAGCTCTAAATTCACAGGCAACAGCATACCATTGGAGAATATTCCAATACTAAATTGCTCTTCGGTAATCAATAAGACCACTCCTGGCTTTAGAAATAGTACAGACAGCGCTAGTTACTCTACTGCAGCAGGTGAGAGTAAAACAGAAGAAGAAAATTGCATGGTGCTATCAAACATGCTAGACGCTAGCGTTCAATTGCCAGAAACAGTGGAGCAAATTGTAGGCTATATAGCCGGCTTTGTAACTCGAAAACTACAAGCGAAAATCAACTGTCCAGAATGCTTATCATTGCTACCAGCTAATGAAAAATTGTATTTTCACAAGCTGATTAGTTTGAAAGATTTCGGTGGACTCTCCTATCCATCTGTGGTGTTGTATAAAATATGCACATGCACAGAAACACTATTAAGACAGATAATAAAAATACATGATAACGGAAAATCACTTACTCGAGCAAGTAATCTGTCAGTAATATCTACACAGTGTTTTTCTAAAATAATTGACAATGACGGTATTTTGCGCTTACTAAAAAATAGTCACCAGACAAATAATGACCACTTAATTTTTTTTATAAAATGTGTAATAGTAGAATTTCTCAGAATCCGTCTTCACTACATTGCAAAAAAAGATTCTTTTTTAATTTCTTCTAGACAAAAACTTAATAAATTAATTATATTTCGAGGGACATAGAGTTTATTACTAAAAAAAACAAATATATAAACTATACAATTAATTTGTTTTATTATTAACTTTGTCCGGTCTACTTATTACATAACATCGTCCACTCTGCTATGACTTTGCTGTCATAGAAGACATTGCAGCAAGCGTATGAACCAATCCCTGCTTTCGTTTTGAATTCAAACCAATCACAAACAATGTCTATTTCTAGCCTCGGTTGTGATTGGTTTTGGTTTCATACGTCGTTATGGTTTCAAGTAGGGCCACTTTTTGCGTGAAATTTGTTCAGAGTTAGACTTCCTGACTTATTATTTATTCGTAGGATAATACTCCTAAATTAGGAACTTCAAGCTGAATAAGTATTTTTTAACTGTGTATGATATTAAAATTTCTGCAGGCTCGGAGGTTCGGCTTTGGCGCAATGTTATAAACAGCTCGGTGATACTCCCGCAGATCTCGATAGCCCAGCTACCCTAAAAACTATGTTCAAAGTTACTCAGAAATTATTGAAAGGTAAGCCCACCCATGTCATTAATAGTAAACTGAAATTCTACAAAATTATTATATTACTTCACTTAGCATTTTCCCGAAAAGAAGGAAGGGATGAAATAATAACTGAATTGCTTTTGTTTTATGTTGTTTCTTCAGAACTTTCATTATTTATAATCAAATTCAAAATTGTTTGTAGCTCCGCCTGAGTGTATTTCGATTGTCGCGGTATAGAGGACCTTGCGTCCTTAATAATTAAAGTATCACCATGTCAAATTTCATTAATATCAGTGCAGCAGATTAACCGTGAAATTGACGGGGTTAATTTGAATTTATAATAATGAATTTTTATTTAGCATGGTTTCATTCGAATTTAAAGGTAAAAGTGGAAAACAGAAAGAGAAAAAAAATTACATTTATTATAATTCGTCATAGTATAGGTTCATTAAACTTGATAGTACTTTAATGCATACCTTAGTAAATTATGTGAAAATCTGTCATTACGTCATAGACATTAATTAAAAAAATACAGTATTAACATTTTATTTTAATAATAGAAGGCGCTCTACTATCCGGCCACGATATCAGCGAGGGAGGCTTCATAACAACAGTCATCGAAATGGCCATTGCTGGCATCCGCGGAATTAATTTAGACTTCCAAGTAGAACAAAACGTGTCTCCTATCCAAGCTCTGTTCAATGAGGAGTTAGGCACAATACTAGAAGTTGATTCAAGTAATCTATCACGTGTCCTTAATGAATACAACCAAGGAGGTGTGCAAGCTAGACAAATTGGAACTGTTGGCAAATATGGCATGAACTCTGAGGTAAGAATTATTCATCATATCAAGTCTTTAGCCACTGCTGCACATAGACCTCACTCACCTTATAAAGGAGGTTTTGGTTTACTAAAGCTAGCTTAATGAGTTGGTATAAAGTTTGTTCCAAGTTTTCCTTCTCTTTGGATTGCTGTTTTCCTTGATAGTTACAATAGTTGCTTCTTAGATACTGACAGTAATAACGGTGGTGACAATATTCTGAATTCATCACCACATGGATAAGTTCGTTATTGAAATAGTATTTATAATTCCATGCTTATTTGAACTTTGTTGTCCTTAAATTACGATGTTATTTTTTATAAATTGGGTCATTATTACTTATTTTTAAGTATTGTGTTTTTTACAGGTAACAGTTAAAGTAAATGGTGAAAAAGTGTTAGACACGAAATTAATTGATGTATTCCGAATGTGGGAAGAAACCAGTTACCAGTTAGAACGACTACAGGCTAATACTGAATGTGTTGCTCAAGAATGGAAAGGTAAAGGCATTTATTTGTTTATAAAATACCTATATTGTTATTATTATCTTCAAATTCATTTATTATTTTCTTTTTTCGTAGGGCTTGAAAAACGTAAAGGTGTGAATTACAAAGTTACTTTCGACCCTACCTTAGCTGTAGTGAAAACAAAATCCATCAAAGTGGCTGTTCTTCGTGAGGAAGGTACTATAACTAACATTCATTTTTAGTAGCTTAGCAATAATGCATATTAAACAAATAATGACTGCACAGTTCGCCTAGTGGCTTAAGCGGTCGACACGCCGTTACGTCAATGCATGTTGAGAACATGTAAATACGAAAGCATAGGATTAAAAAAGTATAAAAAATTCAGAAATATGAAGAATGCATTCAAAGATCAGTTTCTTTCAATCAGCTACCAAAGGGCAACAAACATATGTTTGAGCTTAAAAACTGCAATTTTTATTCATGAATTTGTGTGGAAGTACGAACTCGAGGTCGACGTTACCAGCAGTATCAAAAAATACCTACCTACTATAACACAATTCCAGATAATGCAAATGTTTTTGTTATCACAGGTACAAATGGTGATAGGGAAATGATTGCATCTTTAATGATGGCTAACTTCGATGTGTTTGATGTGACGATGAGTGACTTGCAAAACAAGAAGATTACATTAGATGCGTTCCAAGGCTTGGTCTTTCCGGGTGGATTCAGTTATGCAGGTATTTTTGTATTTTATAATTGTAGACTAACTTACATATTGTCATTACATTAAACAACCTTACAAAAAAGAAGGCCAATTAAAAGTTAGATTAGCAACCCTAGGGTTAATGATCTTGAAGTAGTTAAGTGACTAATTTCTCTAATTCCTACTGTTTATTGATAATCATGGCTGAATGTAAAATATGCTTTAGTTTTATATTCTCTTAAGTTCTATTTTTAACTTTTTTGGATTAACTGATTACAGGTACTTACCCTGCAGAATACTTGTTTGCTACTTTAATAATGATATTACTGTATTCTTTTAGATACATTGGGCTCGGCAAAGGGATGGGCTGCAGGCATTATGTTCTCAGAATCTCTTAACGCCCAATTCTCACACTTCAAGAATAGATCTGATACATTCTCTTTGGGAGTTTGTAATGGTTGTCAACTGATGGCGCTTCTTGGATGGGTTGATCCTGTAGATGCAAAGGCTGATAATAAAACTCAGATATTCTTGGACCACAATCTTTCCGAGAGGTAATAATAGGGATATTAAAAAGAAATCCATTATTTTTGTATGAAATTAAAGGCTGATACTGAGTCAACTAATGACAAATAAAAAATTATACGAAATATCCGATTGGGTTCTACTGAATGTTCCACTGGTTCCAATCGGACTTACACAACGCGAGATACAGTTAACTAAAGCCATCGATTCGAAAACGAATGATTTTCTTTTTACCACACACATTATTTAATTAATGTATTTTAATATAAAACTTAACATCTTAAAATATGTATTTAAAGCTGATTTGTAGTAGACTTATTACTTAACGCTATCTACGCCCTAATTTAGTAGAATTTGTTCTAAACTGATTGTAGAACCTAGATACATGTTTTTATTGTAAATATATGAAAAGTACTTATAAACAGATGGTTATAAGTAGAGGTCATGTTGAAACTATAATAAGAACACCACAATATAGTCATATATACAGTATCAACCTTGTATATTTTATCTCTAGGTTCGAATGTCGCTGGAGCGCAATCAAGATAAATGAAGACAAAACTGATGTTTGGTTCAGTGGTATGAAGGATAGCATACTTGGCGTCTGGGTGGCTCACGGAGAAGGACGGTTCGCCGTCTCAGAATCTCATTTGTTGGAGAAACTACAAAAGAATGGACAGATTGCCATGCAATATGTGGACGACGATGGATCACCTACTGAAGCTTATCCTATGAACCCTAATGGCAGTCCATGTAAGTACCAACTTTAATACTAAGTATTCGCATCTATTAACACAAGACTAGTCCATTTTAAAAAGTACACATAATACATATACAATTTAACTGCCTCGGTCGCTCAGTGGTAGTGAAGATATCTGTTTCCTAGTTTGGGTGTTTTCTATGTATAATATGTATGTATTTAGAAAAGATTAAATAAGCAATCTATCAGTCAATCTAATATAGCTTTCATAGTACAAGCTCTGTTTAATTTGAAGCTAAATGGCGTTGTGTATTAAGCTTCGGAAAAAGTATAATATAATATGTACATAGCTAGCTTACGCGTGGTGTTTGTCGGTCATTTCGTAAAAAGTAGCTGATGTTCTTTCTCAGGCTCTAAACGATGTATGAATGTGAAAATTTAATTTGGTGAGAAAGTCGGAGAGACAGAGTTACTTTCGCATTTATAATATTAGTTTATACGGTAAACGTTTTTTTCCTGTATAACTTATCGCCACGGCGTCGTCAACTAACCTTAAATAAAATTATCCATGCAAACTGCATGAAAATAGCAGTGTATATAAATAGTATTAATACAATTACTGCCTCGTTGGTCTAGTGGTTAGCGTATGCGACTGCTAATCAAGAGGTCTCGGGTTCAAATCCCGGGTCGGGCCAAAAAGTGTTTTTGGGTTTTTCTTAGGAAATTCCTAATAGCAGCCCGGAGTTTGGAAGTTTGGCGGTGATTCACGTCCGTGCCTCGGAGAGCACGTTAAGCCGTCGGTCCCGGTTGCATGAACATCTATGGCAATCGTTATTGGGAAGTCAGTGCCCTCAAATATACTGAAAACTAGTTCAATCTTCGAATTTCAGTTCTCCCTTAGGGTTGCGGAGGTCCGATGTCAGTCGCTCCGTGGAAAAACTGAAATTCAGGTAAAACCGATTGAACTAGTAGCCGACCCCAAATAAAATTGGGAATAAGGCTAGGAAGACAATTACAGACACAAGACAGCCTTAAAACACAACAAATTTACATACTCGTCGGTACATATAGTCTCAAACTGATTTTGTATTATTTAGTTGGTACTCAAATCTAATTATACATGTTTTTGTTCCAGTGGGTATAGCAGGAGTACGGTCTCAGGATGGTCGGCATATCGCTATGATGCCTCATCCCGAAAGGTGTGTGTTACGTTGGCAGTGCGCTGTGCCTCCAGCTGTTTCGTCTACCATTTCTGACTCAAATAACCAAGCTTCACCGTGGCTCAGACTTTTCCAGAATGCTTATTCATGGGCTTCTAAACATTAAAATTAAGATGTTATAGTACTAGTATAACTATTACGATTCATGTTCCTCTGAAAGTGCTATACAAAAAAAAACTGATAAAATGTACAATGTAAGCCAAGTAAATTTTGTTTTTGACTCGAATTATAAAAACAAATAATAAGCTATTTTTCTCCAAAATGTTAAATTTAAATCTACATATTTTTGTCTTCCATTTACAATTTACATTCCATGAAAATTCAATGTGCTTTCACTTATTGAATAATTTTAATGATATTGATTTTTATAAAATATACACTTTATTAATTGTTACATGTTTCAAGTTTGAAGAATTAAGTATACTTTTGTAACTTAGTGGTTAACCTTTTGAACGCCAGAGCAAAAACTGGTCAACTTGCCCTCAACGCCAGACCACAAATTTAGCGGAAATACCTACGAAAAAAATAAGGATTCCAAAACTTTATCGATAACATGAATTGTATTTTTATTTTCGTCTGCAATTTCAAAATATATGTCCTTATAACATTGAATTTATTTCAACATTACACCTCTTCCCACTCTAGTAATAGTTATACACTATTTACAGAGTTGTTTAATACCGTAATAACAGATATGAGACGACAATTTAATTAAATATAATAACTATAGGTACGACACTATTCTTGATCTGTTGTCTTCATATTGTGACCCTGGCGTGGGCGGTACGTCATTTTTTTGAATATTGCGCTTCTCAAATAGGGATGTAGCAACGTAATATCTCGCTTATCGAGTACAATATTTTCTAATAATAAATAAAACACGTATTATAAATTAGATTAAAATTTTCTATAATTCCGTTGAAGGAGATATTTAAAAAAAAGACACGATTCAAATAGGTTAAGTATGTAATCAACTAGGCGTTTTTCAAAATTTTGCTCAGGACTATTTTGCTATGTCCTACGAGTTTGACCATTGATTAAAAGGCAAAAATGTAGGAAGTGAGTATCAAATTATTTTATGTTAGGGTAAAATGTTTAACTTACTGTAAAAAAAAAGATAAACATAAGACTTAAGCGGAAAACATATTTTAATATTTAATAAAATACCAAATATTATCCTACTTTTTTATGTGTCCTTCATCATATCCTGGATTTTGATTATATATTTTGGAGAATATATAAGCTATATTTAGATATCTTTAGTATTACTCGAATGAAATAACTCATTTTTTTTTTTAAATAAAATGTAATAAGGTTGTAGTATATTTTTCTAATTTAAATTCTGAAATTATCGGATTTTAAAAACTGGCCACAGTGGACAGTCCTGTACGTAACGGTGTGATTTTATAAAGAATAACAATAACATTGTCTTTGGCTTTAACTATTTTTAAGCAATGCCATATTGACAATGTTTTTATCATTCATTCGTTCTTTTCCTTTGAATTAAAACTGAAGAAATTCAATCGTCAACATTTGCGGTCCGTGACGTACGTAACGGGTCTGTTTGTTTGTCCGGTACGAACATTGATTTTGAAAGGTAAGACCCACAAATTTTAAATTATAAGTAAATATCTTGTAGATAATGAATGTGTACTAGTAAACTACTATAATCAACTTTTTTTATACCAAAGAAACATGTGATGACAAGTCCGCGTTATACGTAACGTCCAGGACGTGACGTGATTTAGTATGAAAATAAATGGACATTCTGTACGTTACGGAGCAAAATTTTGAAAAACGCCCAACTATATAAAAATTTACAAAATGTAAACCAGTATGTACATTTATAGCCTTTAAATACTAGCTTCTATAATCCTGGCATAAAAAGTAACAAGTAGAATTTTGAAAAAAAAGCTAAGCAACTTGTGATGGACATTTTAAAACTTTTATTTATTTAATTTAAACCTCAGTAGTGTACGAAGCATTTTTTAGGGCACTGCTTATATTTTGTATCAATAACTAAGAGTTCTCTTTCTTCTTTACAAAATAATTGTCTACTTTAATTATCATTTCACGAGCACGGCTGTTAATTACTTTCTTACTCATTTTCATAATAAGTATAATAACAAAACTTAACAACAAAAATAAAACAGGCTAAAGAAATTTTAATATAAACTTACGATATCATCTAACGTGCCCTACATCACTAGTGGTCACATATTTGTGACTCTGGCGTGTGAGGACATTCTTTTTTAAGAGTTTATTTCTTTCTTTTTAGAGTAAAATTTCTTAATATCATAAAGCAATTTAAATAGTTTTATGGAAATAGATAACAGTTAGAGCTTCTTCTTAAGGTACTTATATAAATTTAAAGGCATAAAAGTAATGTTTAAGGACTTTATTTCGTATTTCGGTGCACCGCTTTTTTTGTCACATATTTGTGACGTTGGCGTACAGGGACAGTTTTCGTTTGTCACATATATGTTACCCTGGCGGTCAAAAGGTTAAGTAAAAATAATCAAGTTTCAAATTATAGGTATTATTTGTTTTATTTTTGTATATGGCCCGTTTTCAGCAATATGAGTATGTTAAATCATGTAATGTACCTTGTATTTACATACAGGGTGTAACCAGACTCAGACGACTATCGAAAACAAAAGATGCAGCTTCAGCACCCCAAAACCTTTTAAAAAAACAAACAGTTGTCCTTAAAAAAAATCGTAGCCGGAAAAAACAATGTGGCAAGATTTTTATTCATTTCAGTAGCCAGCAATGTATTGCGTACTGAGTAGGAAGGTGAATGCCTTTTATAACTATTTAATTTAACTACCTACGCATCGTGGCGTCGGTAAAGTTGCCTATTAACGAAAATACCTACTTAATGACTGTATTCTACTTACCTAATTCGGCGTTAGCCTCGGTCGAACCAGAAATGGCTTAATGGTGATAGCACAGCTGATTTTGTTTGTAAAATCTTATGCACCGTTTTATGCGATATTGGGGTTCCATCAACTCTAATTAACTACGTCGCAGTTCGTGTTCCTACCCGAAGATTTCTCTCAACAAGAGCCAAGATCTGTTCTTCCACTCGAAAATCAAAAGTCGAAAGTCAGCCGTGATGTCTCTAGCTTCAGACGGTTCAGGTACCTTCTAAGGTAAATACGCAAGGCCCGTGATGGATTTTCGCGGGCTTCACAAGATAACATAATCATATGTCCGTATTCCCTCGCACTAAACATTATAAATAATCACATCACTGTTTTAATAAAAGTATAATAAAAGTAATAAGAATAACTTAACACTAAAATTAGGTAAAAGGAGCATAACCTACTAAAAAACTACGACAAAAATTTATTTTCGCGAAAGTTCGTCCGACCAGTACAAACATTGAAGACCGACTAGTCGTAGTAGTCGTCGTAGCCAGTAAGCTCAGTAACCAATACGATATACATAACAATAATATTAGACAAATTAAAGTTCTTACTTCTTTGATATACTGCCGCCGCGCCGCCGAAAGGCGAGTGTCCCTTTGATGTTTGCCGACAATGCGGCGGCGACGCACGATACGCGCGAATACTGTCTTTAGGTATTAATGAAATGATAGAAGTTTCAAAGTTCTAGGGCTGGTTTCCTGGTCAAATTTTGCGTTTTGTATAAGAAATTTTATACGAACAGCACGAAAACAATATTATTATTTTTCCGTTCGGTTAAAAATAAGAACATGTGCGCCTAGTTGTATGCATGTATTTTGTATTTTTTTTATGGAATAGGGGAGGGGGGGTGTTTCGGTTTTCAGTGAGGCCGTGGTATCACTCTGGTCGAGCCTCGTCGAGTTTAAAGTTATCCAGCGTTATCAAGTAAATGAATACCATTACCTAAGAATTTAATAACGTAGGAAAATAAAGTTTTGTACCTACCTAATACAAATTTATCTACATAGACAATTGTTTACGCAGGTTTAATAGGTATCTACCTACCTACTTCAATATCTTGCATTTTGTTTAGAACTAATGTTTCTTACAAGTTCTGTTAGTAAAATTACGGCAGGCTGTGCTGTCTAGGTACTATCAGTTAGTAGGTAATTACTAGGGCGAGCGAAGCGGTCATTTAACCGCGCGCGGACGGTTGTTGTCTAGGTACAGTCAGCGTCATAATAATATTGGCGTTCAAAGTGGTCAAAATGATGTGAAAAACACTAATTCAATTTTATGTTGGCTCGCAAGGTGCTCAAATTGTTGTACGCATTCAAAGTGGTCAAAAGATCTTAGCAATCTGTTCACGCGTATAACCAACCCCGTAAACACCACGTAAATCTTGTAACCAATCAGACCAACAGGGGATGACGTGATACAGCGTCGTTCCCATTGGTCGAATTAATGTTCCCTACCTCCCTACTTTCCTCGAATAATGTAAAAATATTCATTTCGCAATACAGACTTCATCTAACTTTGCTACTGAACACTTGTTTTATTTAATCACCTAAAAACGCAAACCTAAGTTCAGCACACGGGCTACCAAGAACCATAAACTAAATTCAAGTGCCGACACAAGCCGGTACATGTGGTCCTTCTACGCCAAATCATACGAATCAGCATCCTGTGGATCTCCTGGTTGTACCTGCTGTTGCTGAACCAAAACGCATACATCTAGAGCGAAGGCAACTGGAGGCTAAGCGCGCATTGGACGAGAGCTGGATTGGCTGTTCATCGCAAGTCATACGCAATCTGGTGAGACCAACCATCCTCTCTTCCCCAATCACCTCCTAGTTCTCTTTGTGATACCTGTACCTAACCTGATTTCAGTTAGATTTGCCGCATCGGAGTCTCGAACTGCTTAAATCATCTAGTCACGTGGCTGGTGATATTACGGCTACACGTCGTTCAAGCTTTCCAACTGTAAGTACTCCTATTCTTACTACCCACCAAAATGACGACGGAAAGTGCTAAGTTAGGCGATAAATCTCCTCTCGTGTTAGATATCAACAATGCTACAAGTAAGTCACGCGATAGGTCTCCTAATATTGGGTGTGCCGATCCTACGGCACTTCGTGACCTAGTGAGAAAACGCGGCGTCATAAAAGGTAGGCTTACCAAGTTTTCCAACTACTTAGATACGTTGGAAGACAGTGGTAATTCAATCTCGTCTCGAGATCGCATAGACTTAAAATTACGCATCAAAGGCGTCACTAGTTTGTGTAACGAATTTAACGCGATTCAAACCAAAATTGAAGAAATCGTTTCCGATAGTGAGATACCTGACCAACTAGATAACAGAGAATCATTCGAAACCTCATACTACAGCCTCATAGCCCGCGCGGAAGACATGCTAACCGATGACGAGGTCACTGACGGTACCAGCAACTATCTCTGTAGCGAACAATCGCAGTCGGTTAAACTTCCAACAATTTCACTACCCACTTTTGACGGATCGTATGATCACTGGCTGGAGTTTAGGGACACTTTTTTATCCCTAGTACATAATTCTAAACGCATCAGTAATATACAAAAGTTCCACTATTTAAAATCGTCTCTAAAAGGCACCGCCGAATTAGTCATTAATTCTGTAGAATTCTCTTCTGATAATTATCAAGTCGCATGGGAATTATTGCTAAATAGATTTAATAATAATAGACTTTTAGTGCACAATCACGTAAAGGCTTTGTTTAATATAAACGCATTAACAAAAGAATCGCCGTCTAGCATTAGAAATCTTATTGACGTTATATTAAAAAACTTACGCGCATTGAATTTACTTGGCGAACCTACCGACTCGTGGGATACGCTTGTGAATTATTTAATCGTTTTGAAGTTAGATAGGACAACAGAACGCGAATGGGAGACGCGTAAATGCACACTAACATCGGGCGAGAATAATTCTAAACGCATAATCAAAGTACGCGAATTGATTAGCTTTCTTAAAGACAGGGCAGATGTGTTGGAATCGTTGCATCTGTCACATAATAAACCACAAATACAAATTGAAAATAAAAAACACTATTCACACAACACATCTACCTGTAATATGTCGACACATAAGTCTAACGATAGCCGTTCGTCTCGCTACAAAAGAACGTGCTTAAAATGTAACGCGAATCACCAACTTTATTCTTGTCAGAAGTTCATTGATAGTGACTTAAGTTCAAAGCTAAATTTAATTCGCGAGAACAAACTATGTGAGAATTGTTTACGTTCGGGTCACACTCCTAATAAATGCGCGTTTGGGCCGTGTCGTAAATGTAATCGCAAACATAATTCATTAATACATAATGAAAGCGGCGAGAGTTTAGTTACGTTGCATTCCAATAATACGACTGGCGGCCTAGCGAGGAGTGAAGTCGTGGGCGCATCGATGACACCCTCCGGCCCCGCCGCCTCAACCGTCGCGGACTCACGCCCTATTCAAGTAAGCAACGCACAAATCTATACATATAATAAATCTGTAGAAAAGTCATTTTTGTACATTGAAGAAATTGAAACAAAAAATAGCCAGCGTGTGAAAAGATAAGTAACAGAACCCATTTCCATCATTTTTGAAATTTTTGTCTGTTTGTCTGTTTGTCTGTTTGTCTGTTTGTTTGTGCGCACATCACGTAAAATCTACGAATTCAATGCTGACAATGTTTATATACAAAAATTATACGCAACTTGAGGTTTAACTTAGTTTTTGTTTCATCGAAATCGGTTCACTCTATCAAAAGATATGATTAATTTAGTGAGTTCAAGAAGTAAAATATTACGTTACGCAATTAAGTATAGTACTTGCAACGACATCTTAAGACTAAAAATAGAACTAATGTTGATAGTTGAAATCTAAATCCGATAGATGGCGTTGTGCAAATGACGTCATTTTCTGAATCGCGGTGTTAAGATTTTCCGCGCGAGGATGACGTCCACCGTGTTTACTAGGCAAATTGGGTTTCGTTAGGTGTCTTAAAAGTTCTTGCGTGTGTCGTAAAAGTTCTTTGGTTGCTTGGTTTATCGATTTTCTAAATTGGTCGAAAAAAAAGTATTTGCTTATCTTATTGGTTTCGTTTGGTCAACTTTGGTCATTGGTTTGAAGTACGAAGTTAAGATTGTATTTGATTTACTTCGTAGTTTGAATCCAATAGTGCCAATCGTTATACAGTAAGTTAGTGTTGCCAATTCGTTGAGTCACGACCACGAACAGACGATACGTTGTCACACTAGACTGTTCGACGCACCGTTCTTTTAAGTTTGTAGGCTATTCAGTCATAAGTGTTGTTAGTTTTGTTTATTGCTTTAATTTTCCTTGAAAATGCCTCAAAGAAAAAAAACTAACCTTTCGCTGCGTAGCCGAAATGCGAAAAGGATGAGACTTTGTAGGTCTCAGGAATCGGAAGAAGATCGTGAAGCACGGTTATCTGCTAACCGAGAGCACATCGCTCTTTCACGTGAATCGGAAACGTTCACCGAAAGGGAGTCACGTTTAAGTTCACAAAGAACACGGACCGCGACTTTGCGGTCTCAAGAGAGTATCCAGGAACGCGAAGACCGGCTGTCTGCTGATCGGGAGCGCCACTCTCTCTCACGTGAGTCAGAGACATTCACAGAAAGGGAGTCGCGCTTAAGTTCGCAAAGAACTCGGACCGCGACTTTGCGTTCTCAAGAGAATATCCAGGAACGCGAAGTTCGGCTGTCTGCTGATCGGGAGCGCCACTCTCTCTCACGTGAGTCAGAGACATTCACAGAAAGGGAGTCGCGCTTAAGTTCGCAAAGAACTCGGACCGCGACTTTGCGTTCTCAAGAGAATATCCAGGAACGCGAAGTTCGGCTGTCTGCTGATCGGGAGCGCCAGTCTCTCTCACGCGAGTCAGAGACTTTCACAGAAAGGGAGTCGCGCTTAAGTTCGCAAAGAACTCGGACCGCGACTTTGCGTTCTCAAGAGAGTATCGAGGAACGCCAAGCACGTCTGTCATCTGACCGAGAGCGACACGCTCTCTCGCGCGAGTCTGAATCTCTCTCCCAAAGAGAAGAACGATTAGAAATAGCTAGACATAACTATGTAGGTGTACAAAGAAACAATGAAAGTTATCTTGCATCTGAAAGGGAAAGAATAGATGAACTAAGACGAGCAGAAACAGCAGAACAACGTCAATCTCGCCTAGAAATAGAACGAGCTCGATACCATATGAATAGAGAAACAAATAGCGGAGCTGATGAGTCCATGGAAAATGACGATGCAAATATTTTATTACCTTGGGACAATAGGGAAAAATCAGGGTTCACATATTCGTCTAGAATTAATTATGCTGGCTTTACTTTCGTGGGTGACATGAGAGAAATTTGTAATTTTTGTCATGCTTTGAAATGGAGGAAAGAGACAGATGGAATGTGCTGCTCAAATGGAAAAATTGTTCTTCCAAATTTCCAAGATCCACCACACTTACTTATAAGTCTCCTGAATGGCGATCATCCCCAGTCGAACCGTTTTTTGGATAATATTCGTTTATATAACAGTGCTTTCCAAATGACTTCCTTTGGGGCAAAACAAATAACGGAAGGACCGTTCATGCCAACCTTCAAAGTACAAGGTCAAGTTTATCACCTTATTGGATCTTTGCTGCCAGAAAATGAACCCAAATTTCTCCAAATTTATTTTGTATCCGATTACACGCAACAGCTCAATGTTAGAAATCACAATTTTCCCCAGCTCAATGCTGAGCTTTTGGGTCAACTTCAAGAATTGCTGCATCGCGTTAACCAGTACGTTCGTGAATTCAAAGCTGCATTGGAGTCAATTCCACAAGGCAGCAATGATTTCAAAATTGTTATAAGTGCCGATAGACGTCCTGTGGGTGAACACCGTGGAAGACACAATGCACCCGTCGCAGATGAAGTTGCAGTTGTTTTAGTCGACCAGGAGTGTGAGAGACGTGATATCGTGTTGCGTACACGCGACGATCGCCTTCAACGCATTTTGGAAACCCACCGAGCTTACGACGCCCTGCAATATCCACTAATCTATTGTCATGGTGAAGATGGGTACAATTTTGGGCTGTACCAAGTGAACCCTACTACGAGAGTCACTAATTATCAAAAAAAAATATCTGCTCAACAATACTATTCCTACCTTTTACAAATAAGGCAAAACAGTTTCGTATATTTGCAACGATTTCGTGGTTTGTTCAGCCAATTTATTGTGGACATGTACGCAAAAATAGAAACTGAACGTTTAGTGTATATTCGCACTAACCAGCGACGGTTACGCGCTGAAGAATACGTGCACTTGCGGGACGCCATGCAATCAGATAATAACGTCGAAAACTTGGGTCGATTGGTTATTTTGCCATCCAGTTTCACAGGCGGTCCGCGGTATATGCACGAACGAACGCAAGATGCTTTTTGTTACGTCCGTAAATACGGCCGGCCGGACCTTTTTATAACATTTACAACAAATCCAAAGTGGACGGAGATTTGCCAGGCACTTCTCACAGGACAGGCGTCATACGACAGACATGACATTATTGCTAGGATTTTTCATTTAAAACTCAAAGTCTTGATTAATCTACTTACAAAGGAGAAAGTTTTCGGTTCAACTCTTTGTTTTATGTATAGCGTCGAGTGGCAAAAGCGTGGTTTACCCCACGCGCACATTCTTCTGTGGCTGGAAGAAAAAATTCGTCCCGATGCTATAGACAGTGTCATAAGTGCAGAATTTCTGGACTATAATGCAGATCCGATTTTGCATGACATAGTAAAAACACATATGGTTCACGGGCCATGTGGCCTCTTAAACAGGGAATCACCGTGCATGAAAGATGGTCAATGCTCAAAAAAATACCCCAGAGCACTGAAAGAACTAACTATGGCTGGGGAAAATGGGTATCCGCAATACCGGCGAAGATCACCGTCACAAGGTGGTTTCACAGCTACTGTCAGATTCCGTGGACAAGAAATAATTCTAAATAATAGTTGGGTGGTACCGTATTCTCCAGTTTTGTCAAACGCTTTTCAAGCACACATTAATGTTGAAATTTGTAATAGCGTCGAATCTATAAAATATATATGTAAATATGTTAATAAAGGTAGTGATCAAGCCATGATAGCACTAAGAAATAACAACCAATTTGATGAAGTGACAAGGTATCAATCTGGCCGATACATAAGCTCTTCGGAGGCAGTTTGGCGCATTTTGAGTTTCCCTATTCATGAAAGGTATCCGCCAGTCATCCATCTTGACGTGCACCTGGAAGGCGGGCAGCGAGTTTACTTTCAGCCAGAAAATGTGGCAGAAAGAATGAACAACCCAAGACAAACCACCTTGCTCGCATTCTTTCGCCTTTGCGAAAGAGACAATTTCGCTAAGTCTCTGTTGTACAATGAAGTGCCACATTATTATACTTATAACAAGCAGCAAGGTGTTTTTAATCGCAGGAGACGTGGAACTGCTGTAGAAGGCGAGTCCGGCATTTTTAAAGAACACGTGATTGGAAGAGTATACACGGTGCACCCAAATAATGCAGAGTGTTATTATTTACGCCTTCTTCTTCACACAGTGCGAGGACCTACTTCTTTTGCTGAGCTCCGCAAAGTGGACGATATAGAATATCCCACATTTCAAGCTGCTTGCCGCGCACGGCATTTATTAGATGGCGATCAGCATTGGGATGATGCTTTAGCCGAAGCATGCGTCAGTGATAGTCCACATCGTTTGCGCCATTTATTTGCCATTTTGTTGACATTTTGTGGCCTATCGGACGCTGGGCAGTTGTGGCAAAAATATAAAGACGCGTTTGCCGAAGATTTTTTGAGACAGCAAAATATAAATAGTGAAACTTCTGACCAAGTACGTGAAAGCTGCCATAATAGGGCTTTGCTGGCTATACAAGATATAGTTACAAGTATAGGAGGGAACCCCCTCAGTCAATACGGCTTGCCGACACCGACAGTTGGTGGGGAACGAATTAATAGGGAGTATACATCTGAAATAAATTACAACCCCGAAGAGTTAGCAGAAATATTGCGAAATGGCTGTTCAAATTTGACGTCAGAACAACGTCAAATCTTTGATAGAGTATGCTGTAGTGTAGAACATTCATTAGGAGAAATGCTGTTTTTAGATGCACCTGGTGGAACAGGTAAAACTTTCCTCACTAAAGTTATCTTGGCTCAAATAAGGAGCCAAAACAAAATTGCCCTTGCCGTCGCTTCCTCAGGAATAGCTGCCACTTTATTACCAGGAGGAAAAACTGCACATACAACATTTAAAATACCAATCGACTTGGACCGCACAGAAAACCCTGTTTGCAACGTGTCTCGCAATAGTGATAAAGCAAGGGTTTTACGCGATTGCGCCCTTATCGTTTGGGACGAGTGTACGATGGCAAATCGTAAAGCTGTGGAAGCTGTAGATAGAACGTTGCGAGATATAAGACAAAATGACCGACCGATGGGAGGCTTAACGGTGCTATTCTGTGGAGACTTCAGGCAGACACTCCCTATAATACCCAGAGGAACGAGGGCCGATGAAATAGGTGCCTGTTTAAAGAGCTCTATTTTATGGCGTAGTGTCATATTAACTAATTTGAGCTTTAATATGCGAGCATATTTGGGAGGTGACGCAAACGCGCAGGTTTTCTCAAATTTACTACTTCAAATTGGTAACGGCACATACCCGACTCAAGAAGGAGGTAAAGTAACTTTAGTCGAAAGCCTGTGTTCTTCTGTTGCCTCACAGCAGGAACTCATTTCCTCTGTATACGGAGATCCATCAGAGATCTCGAACCATGACGCTGCTTGGCTATGCCAACGAGCTATTTTGGCACCTCGCAACGACCAAGCAGCAGCAATAAATTCTCAAATATTGGTACATGTTTCTGGAGAAAGTAGGGAATATTTATCTATTAACACGGTTTTAGAAGAAGGAGATGCCACCCACTATCCAGTAGAGTTTTTAGACTCTCTAAATACACCAGGTCTTCCAGCACACAAAATTTATTTAAAAGTCGGAGTACCAATCATGTACCAAAACTATGCAATGGAACTCGGTTGAGAGTAACAAATCTCCAACGAAATGTCATCGAAGCCGAAATCTTAACAGGTTGCGGCTCCGGTGATGTTGTTTTCATTCCCAGGATACCCATTATCCCCAATAATTTTCCGTTTACTTTCAAACGTGTGCAATTTCCTGTAAGCCTCTGTTACGCTATGACTATTAATAAAGCCCAAGGCCAGACGTTATCCGTTGCGGGTGTAGACCTTACTTTTGATTGTTTTTCACACGGCCAACTCTATGTTTCTCTATCACGTGTTAGCAACCCAAACAACCTTTTTGTATATGCTCCGGGTAATTCCACCGCTAACATAGTATATAGAGAAGCATTAACGTAATCAACTATACCAAAGTCAGGACTCTTATCTAAATCATCAAAAAGGTGATATACTCTTATCTAAACGACGTTGTTTTGCTCTCGACAACCACGCGAACGAAGTCGCGGGCACAGCTAGTGCATAATAATTCTATAGATATGCACTCAGTTCTATTATCGACAGCTATCGTAGAAGTGCCTGACGATCACGGTGTTTATCATCGGGCACACGCACTACTTGATAGTGGCAGTCAGCGGTGTTTTATAACAAAATCCTTTTGTAAATTAATTAACGTTCCCGTGATAAATTCTTCTTATGTAATTAAGGGGGTAGGCGATTCGGTGATACAATGTTCGGAGACTTGTGACATCGAAATTAAATCGCGATTTGATAATACGTTCAGAACACGCATTAATTGTTTTGTATTATCACAGATAACGTCTATATTGCCGGCCTTATGTCCACTAAACGCACAATTCTTGATTCCAAACAATGTAAGTCTTGCGGATCCACAGTTTTTGGAATTAAAAAATATAGACATTTTAATAGGCGCAGATAGGTTTTGGGACTTATTATTAGAAGGCAGAATGAGACTGTCCAGCGGTCCCTACCTACAAAATACTAAGCTGGGCTGGATTATCTCTGGCTTAGTTAGTAATAATACGCAAAATGAGAAGCGCGTTCATTGTAACTTTAGTAGTTCTATAGATTCGCAACTTCGCTTGTTTTGGGAGGTCGAAGAGCTTCCTAAGGTTAGGGATACGCGGACTCAGGAAGAGCGTGCATGTGAAGATCATTTTCTTCGTACTACTACGCGCAATAGTGAAGGAAGGTTTTGTGTACGCATTCCATTTAAGGAGTCACCTGATCTTCTAGGCGAATCATACACGCAAGCTGAACGACGCTTCCTTGCATTGGAGAAACGTTTACAACGTTCTCCTGACTATAAATTATTATATACGCAATTTATGCAGGAATACCTGTACTTAGGTCATATGAGTCCGGTGGACTCTTATAGTCATCCGTGCTACTTCATGCCGCATCACGGCGTATTTAGAGAACATAGCACTACAACTAAGCTGCGTGTCGTCTTCGACGCAAGCGCAGCATCGTCTTCCGGCATATCTCTCAACAACCTACAACTTGTCGGACCTCCTATACAAGGTGATTTAATAGCCATTCTTCTCCGCTTTAGACAGCACAAATTTGTTGCTTGCGCTGACGTCGAAAAAATGTTTCGAAATTGTTTAGTAGCCGAAGATCAGCGCCGGTTTCAAATGATTTTATGGCGTGAGGATCCATCGAAACCTCTGCGGATTTATCAATTAAACACCGTTACATATGGTACCGCGTCCGCGCCTTTCCTTAGTGTGAGATGCTTAAAACAGTTGGGAGTTGAGTCTTCCAACCCTGAGGTTCAACGAGCTGTTTTAGAGGACATATATGTCGACGATTTTTTGTCTGGTAGTAACGATAAAACGATATTAATACAGCTATGCACTGATATAAAAAATACATTACAGTCTGGTTGTTTTTCCCTTCGAAAATGGGTTACAATTTTCCATATAATAATGACCAAACCGACTATTTAAAGGAAATTAAATCCAACGAAAATATCAGTTCTAAAACATTAGGACTAGGCTGGAACAATGTTCGCGACGTATTTTATTTTAATACACAGTGTCATAATAACAATGCGTCGGTAACTAAAAGGGTTATTTTGTCTACCATTTCACAAATATTCGACCCTCTGGGCTTGCTAAGCCCTACGATTATTACCGCGAAGGTGTTGTTACAACAATTATGGCTTCTTAAAATAGGTTGGGATGACACGGTTCCATCTGGCGTCGCGCGAACCTGGAACCGGTTTGTTATCTCTCTACAAGCGCTCAAAACAATAAACGTTCCTCGGCACGTTATAGGTAGCGAACCTATGTATATGGAGTTGCATGTTTTTAGTGACGCATCGCAGACGGCGTACGGCGCTTGCATTTATGTGCGCACTATAAATATAGATAATACAATTACCGTAAGATTGTTGTTTTCTAAGTCTCGCGTCGCTCCATTGAAACCACTAAGCATACCGAGACTAGAACTTTGCGGTGCACTGCTGGGTGCTAGGGTTCTCGAGAAGGTACGCACTTCTTTACGTTGTGAGTTCAGAAACACAGTATTTTGGACTGACTCAACCATCGTGTTAGGCTGGTTGCGCATGTCTCCAAACAAACTTAAAACGTTTGTTCAAAACAGGACGGTGGAGATTCATGAGCTCACACAAGATGTACTTTGGCGCCACGTGAGTGGCAAAGATAATCCTGCTGACCTCGTTTCGCGGGGCGTCTGCTTGGAAGAGCTGTCTTCCTGTAAGTTATGGTGGGAAGGCCCCGATTTTTTGAGCACTCCTAGTTTTACACTGGACAATTATTATACGGACATAGAAACAGATGTAGAACTCCCCGAAGTTAAATCAGCTATTTGTTCTTTCGTAACTCATTCGCGCGATTTAACTCCTTTTTCATTTCACCGTTTTTCACAATATAATCGTATGAAGCGTGCCGTCGCATATATGTTACGTTTCATACACAATATTCGCAATAAAAATAAAAATTATAAACAGTTTGGTGTTTTTACTGTTGAAGAGTTGAGCGAGTCTCAGATGATTTTAACTCGGTGGTGCCAAATGGAAAGCTTTCCTAACGAATACAACCTTTTAAATAATAACGCACAAATTAAGGGTAAAAATAATTTAAAACGATTGAATTTATATTTAGACAGCAATAAAATTATTCGCGTGGGAGGCCGATTAGGTAATTCAAACGAATTTGGTTATGATAAAATGCATCCTATATTACTTTCTAGTACACATCATTTTACTGAATTGTTGTTCCGTCATGAGCATCTACAGCTCCTTCACGCTGGACCTCAGGCATTACTTTACCATATACGCGAAACCTGGTGGCCTTTAGGGGGCAGGAGTCTGTCTAGGCGCGTAGTGAACGCCTGTGTTAAATGTACACGCAATAAGGGTAACACTTTAACTCCACAAATGGGTAATTTACCGAAGGAAAGGATCACTCCTGCTTTCCCATTCATAAAATGCGGAGTAGATTACTGCGGGCCAGTCTTCATACTGAATCGTAAGGGTAGGGGGGCTAAAACATCGAAAGCGTACATTTGTTTGTTTGTATGCTTCGTGACGCGTGCAATACATTTGGAACTCGTCAGTGATCTCACTAGTGAAGCATATTTATTGGCACTTAAACGTTTTATTTCTCGGCGCGGTAAACCTAAAGAAATATATTCCGACAATGGGCGTAATTTTGTAGGGTTGATGAACGATTTCTCTGACTTTTTACGTAGGTGCAATTCTGAAATCAAAGATTACGCGATTAGTCAACGAATTGACTTTAAATTCATTCCGCCTTATTCGCCTCATTTTGGTGGTTTGTGGGAGGCAGGAGTAAAATCTTGCAAGTTCCATCTTCGCAGAGTGGTAGGAAATGCACACCTTACCTTTGAGGAGTTTGGTACAGTGCTATCACAAATAGAAGCAGTTCTAAATTCCCGACCACTTTCTCCGCTTTCTTCGGACCCCCGAGACCTTTCTCCCCTCACTCCCGCTCATTTCCTGGTTGGTCGATCGCTGACTGCACCAGTTTGTGACGACGTCAGCAACATTCCCGAGCATACGCTGAAGAGATATCAAAGGGTGGAGCAAATTCGCCAACATTTTTGGGCTCGTTGGTCCAAGGAATATGTGTCTGAGTTGCAGGTGCGAACAAAGTGGACGGAGAACAAAACGGAGTTGAAGGACAACTCACTTGTCCTTATTAAGGACAGCAACCTTCCGCCTTTGAAATGGTCCATGGGTCGAGTACTTCGTTCCATCCCAGGAAAGGATGGAATTTCAAGAGTCGCAGACATCAGGACGGCTTCAGGCGTTGTACGACGGGCCTTTGCCAAGATCTGTCCTCTCTTCGATGATGACCACGAGGGGAGGTGAAGCTGCTGCACGCTTTATTTTGAAAGCGCCTGCTTTCAAGGCCGGGGGCATAGTTCACGCGTATAACCAACCCCGTAAACACCACGTAAATCTTGTAACCAATCAGACCAACAGGGGATGACGTGATACAGCGTCGTTCCCATTGGTCGAATTAATGTTCCCTACCTCCCTACTTTCCTCGAATAATGTAAAAATATTCATTTCGCAATACAGACTTCATCTAACTTTGCTACTGAACACTTGTTTTATTTAATCACCTAAAAACGCAAACCTAAGTTCAGCACACGGGCTACCAAGAACCATAAACTAAATTCAAGTGCCGACACAAGCCGGTACACAATCAGTTGTCAATAATATGTTAGCTGACAGAGTGTTCATATTTATGTTAACAAATAGGTTGTTCATTGGTATCTAAGCGTGCAAACTAGTCAAAAATATCTTAGAATTAAAGAGAAACCAACCTTATCACCCACAGATAGAGTATACTTTGCAGTTTCACTACATAGTATAAAACAAAGTCGCTTCCGCTCTCTGTCAGTCCCTATAAATACTTAGAGCTTTGAAACTATGCAACGGATTTTAATTCTGTTTTCTTTAATATTTAGAGTGATTCAAGAGTAAGGTTTTTATGTATAATTTATGCATAATATTATAGTGGAGAAACATTGTCAATTTTAGAGATTTCTAATGTGATATCGTAAATAAACTCATTTTTTACGTTTACATTGTAAACGCTGGCTGTACCCTACGAGATAGATCAAAATAATGTACTACATTATTGTATACCTTAAAAAGTCTAACGTAAATCCTATCCTATAACGTATATCCTAAAGTAAATGCGATTTGGGAATCGTTACGGGATAATATGCAAGCTGTAATAATTGATAACAATAACTCATCTTCTGATTATAGTGATTAGCATAGAACCTAAGTCATCTTCTGATAATTCGGACTCTGAACCATCAACTAAGAAAAGTAACAATGAGGACAGTACAGACGAAGAACCAACCACAGACATTAGTCTTTCAGGAAAAACATTTGGCAGTGTATCAATAAAAGAGTTATAAAATACAGAGTACTAAGCCCGCTAAAGATGTTAGAGGAAGAAAGAGGTTTAGTTATAGTAATGTGTGTGTTGAAATCGGTACAAATCCATGTGTAGACCAGCCAATATAACATATAAAGAGGCTTTAAATGGGTTAGAATCAAGAGAATGGTGTAAAGCTTTACAGGAGGATCATTAAAATCATTTGAAGAAAACGAATCTTGGAAAGTAGTGGACAAGCCAAAACAAACAACAGAGGTTAAGTGTAAGTTGGTGTTCAAGAAAAAAGTGGACAGTTGTGATAATGTGCGATATTATGGTCAATTAGTCGCCAAGGGTTTTACACAAAGACCAGGCACAGACTATACAGAAACATTCTCACCAGTGGACCGTCACTACAATAAGACTATTGCTCGTATTGAGTGTTAAATATAATCTAGACATAACTCACCTTGATGTAACCACTGCTTTTTTGAATGGGCATTTGAAGATGTGTATATGAGTTTACTATACAATTTGAAATGTCATAAAAAGAAAGTATAAAATTTAAAAAAAAGTGGCTCTGACATACGGACGGACAGACATGATGAATCTATAAGGGTTCCGTTTTTTGCCATTTGGCAACGGAACCCTAAAAATCGGCCAAGTGCGTGTCAGACAGAAACCATTTCAACTCTAGAGGAATTGCAATTAGAAAACATTCGTCACCCTCCGTATTCGCCAGACCTTGCTTCAACGGAATACCATTTTTTTCGTAATTTAGACAATTTTCTACGTGATAAAAAGTTTTCTTCCCAGGAGGCAGTACAAAATGCTTTCACACAGTTTGTAGAATCTAGATCACTTGAGTTCTATCGCAAAGACATAAATTACATTCCTATTAGATGGCAGCAATGTATATATAATAATGGTAGATATTTTGATTAAATAAATATGTTAAATGAAAAAATCCCCATCGCACATAAAAGGGTTCCTCAGTCACCCATAATGATACGTGGTTTTAAAATCGTATCCAATAGATAACTGCTATTTTTACGTATTAATGTGTTAATTTATGATGTTTACCAAGGAAGTGCCTTTTACAACTTAAGCCTCTATAACTCCTGAACTAATAAAGTCATCTAATCTGCTACAGTTTTCCTTTAAAGTTCATTATATAGACCACCATCACGAATTTTTCCAGATTTTTTACAAAAAAGTGCCCTTTAAAGTGGAGTTTCTCGTAAACGGACACCTAAATCAAAAAAACCTCTTAAAAATCCATTATTGTTTTCAAAACACCTATCTAATAATACCCCACAAGATGGGGTAGTCGCGAGAAAAAAAATCATCCCCACTACGTGTAAGGGAGGTACCCCAAGTAAAAATATTTTTCATAATTTTATTGTAGCACTTTGTCGACATAATTATAACACATATTCATGAAAAGTTTTATCTTTCTAGCACCTATCCTTTGGACGGAAAGTCGAGGACGGACGGACGGACATGACGAATCCATAAGGGTTCCGAGTCATAAACTTCGGACCCCTCAAAGGCAATCTACGGATTGAAAGAATCAGTTAGGGCATGGTATAAGCGTGTGGATGATTTTTACAAACCTTGGGGTATAGGAAGTCAATCAATGAACCTTGTTTATTTTTTAAACATATTGATAATGTCAGGATGATATATAGCCTTGTATGTGGTCAATTTTATTTATTTTTTGTAATTGTAAACTGAATACCTTAAGACTAAGTTAAAATCTAAATTTAAGTTAAAAGCCTTGGGAAATATTAGACAATGCTTAGGAATGAGAGTCAGATTAAACAATAATGAGATTTTTGTAGATAAGGAACAATTTGTAGATCATTTATTAGCTAGGCTTATCATGAAAAATTGTAACCCAGTCAGTACACCAATGGAAGTAAATTTGAAGCTAGAGAAGAGAGACACTCATTGTACTCAGTAGGTATCCTTACCAGCAATTAATAGGAACTTTAGTTTATTTATCTATGTTAATCCGCCCAGATATATTTTATGATGTTTGTTACTAGAACCAGTTTAATAATAATTACAATGAAACACATTGGAAACATTTAAAACATATTTTAAAATACTTGAAAAAAATCAAGCATTTTGGTTTTTTCGTTTATGGGTTATGTATGTCAATGCTGAATGGGCATGAATATGAAAATATCCAGTACAAGACTTACGGTCCACACAATATGATATTGTGTGGACCGTAAGTCTTATACTGGATACATATTTAAGAAGTGTAGTAGTGTCATATCTTTTAAGTGTAAAAAACAACCAACATTAGCTTAATCTAGCACAGAAGCTGATTATATGACTATAATATTTGTAAGGCAAGTGAATAAACCATTTACTTGAGAAGCTTATTGTTGGAATTAGAATGCAGAAATGAGTCACTTAATCAAAATATGTGTTGGTATAATCCACAAATAAATTATTAAAACAATTATATTAAAAATTTCTAAATTATTACTGTAGGTTATTTGTAGTTTATGTTACTCGTAAAATTTTGTCAGTATTGGCTATAATATAAAAAATATTATGTTTTTAAGAAACATTGACTTTATATGTGTTCCACTAAAATAATCTTAATATATAATCCTATTATTATTATACACGTGAAGGTTTGTGAGTATGTATGTATGTGTGTATGTTTGTTGCTCTTTCACGCAAAAACTACTGAACGGATTTGGATGAAACTTTACAGTAATATAGCTTATATATATCAGAATAACACATAGGCTACTTTTTACTGCAATAATCGAGATAAACGGGCGAAAGCTAGGTGATTATAAAAATACATTAAATTGTAGATGTCAAAATGTGTCACTGTTTATTTCCTGTCAAAACTTCACAGGTTGCTAGGCATAACACATTTGCATAGCAACCATAATGATACATGGGTAACACCACGGGGCGCATCTAGTACACTAATATAATCACAATAATAAATCTTCCCTAAAAGATAACTTTAATTATGATGAAAACCGCGTTTAAATACCTTCATCAACAGCCTTTAACAGTCCACTGCTGGACATAGGCCTCTCCTTTGAAAGGAAGTTTTGGCCTACTATACCACGCTGGCCAGACGGGTTGGTAAAGGGTTTGTTTCAAGTTTTCCTTCTCTTGGCAGGATGTTAGCTGCTTATTTTGTTCCTTTAGTCGCCTCTTACGACATAAATACCTTGCGTAATTTAAATGATCAGAGCGGACAGACAATACGAGCGACTTTATAATGAACTGCGTAAAAATTTAATATTATTTGACCGTTCGATTATAATAGGTACTTTCTGTACCCGGCGTGTAGCTTGAATGAATCCTACGAGCTTTACGATATGACAAGATACATTGCGTACATTGTAGGACATTAAAATACGTTCTACAAAGTTGATGAATATGTAACTTATACAAAAAACCAAAAACGCAACCACATCGACTGATTTGCTGAAGTTTCTATGGCCACCTTCCGGCTCCATCATCAGACCCTGGTTACCATATAGTATCAAAGTACTCGTAAAGGCGAATAAAATGAGCCCAATTTCGATGGGGTTGCGTCTAATTACGGAGTTCCTATGGCCACCTTCCAGCTCCATCATCAGACCCTGGTTACCATATAGTATCAAAGTACTCGTAAAGACGAATAAAATGAGCCCAATTTCGATGGGGTTACGTCTAATTACGGAGTTCCTATGGCCACCTTCCAGCTCCATCATCAGACCCTGGTTACCATCTTAGAGTGTCAAAGTACTCGTCAAGAAGACGAATCAAATGAGAATTTTTACCCGAAAATAAATAATCGTATCATTAATTCTACTTTTTATCAAAGAAATTTCAATTGGTTTTATCTCATTTAAATACCTACATCCATACTCCTTTTCTCAGTATAATATTGTAGATTACCTATGATTCAATAGAATATTGGACTATGTTTTTTAATAACATTCGAAACAAAAGACATGTCAATTACGTCATGCAAGAAATGAATGAGAAAGGTATTGAAGACAAAAAAGGACAAACATTTAAAAGTAATAATGAATCTGCAAAGTATACTCTATCTGTGGGCGATAACGTTGGTTTCTGTTTATTGCTAAGATATTTTTGACTAGTTTGCATGCTTAGAAACCAATGAACAACCTATAAATGATAACATCAATATGAACACTCTGTTAGCTAACATATTATTGACAACTGCTTACTAAGATCTTTTGACCACTTTGAATGCGTACAACAATTTGAGCACCTTGCGTGCCAACATCAAATTGAATTAATGTTTTTCACATCATTTTGACCACTTTGAACGCCAATATCAATATGACGCTGACTGTACAATGACCTATGCCACCTGATTTTACTGTAAAATACATTGCAGTTTTATTGATTTTATTAGTTTTTTGCTTTTCTAAATGAGATAATTAGTTTGTTAGGGTCCTGTTATGTTGTACTATGTGTATGTAACCAGAAAAATACAAAAAAGAACTTAAATAAATAAACATATTTTTTGCGTTTTTTTTTCGCTAAACATATTCAGTATCATGATCTGAATGCAACCTCCAAGTTTTTGATATCAGTCTTTTTACACCCTGTATACAGGGTGTAAAAAGACTCTGTGTTTAGGTAAATTAATAAAAATTTCAAAGTAATTCAAAGTTTTACGGCTAGATGCATCCGTAGGTTTCCTGGAAAAATTTCGCGTTTTGTATTGGAAATTTTGTATTTTTTTTCTATGGAATAGGGTTTAAACGAGCTGAAGTATGACCTGATGGTAAGCGATTACCAATACCAATACCAATGGATAACCGCAATACTAGAGGTGTCACAAACACAGGGCCAGCGCTGTTTCATACCGGTTTTCGGTGAGGCCGTGGTAACAATCCAGTCGAACCGACGATTCATGCCGAAGCGTGGTTCTCCCACGGTATGTAAGAAGAGCATTCAGATTGTCGAATCGGGATTGCTAATCGGAGGGCGCGGTTCACACGTCTAGGCTTAAGACTTCAGACGCACGGTACTATGGGTTCGATTCCCGGCGCTGGACAAACTTGAATTTCATTGATAATGCTGATGATGAATGATTTCATCGGGCGACTTAAAAACATCCAACGGCAAGATTACGTAGCCACAACGTGTCTTGCCAGTACCCGACTCGGCCAACGTGGCCAGAACCCTCTCCTAAGAGACAGCCCTAGCAGTGGGACATTATGGATAGTAGAAGAGTTGATGGCCATAATTTGATTGATCTCATCATTCCAAATATTTATTACTAGCTTTTGCCCGCGGCTCCGCCCGCGTGTAGGTCCGTCATGGCGATAAATAGTAGCCTATGTGTTATTGCGATATGTAAGCTATATTATTGTGAAGTTTCATCAAAATCCATTCAATAGTTTTTGCATGCAAGAGCAACAAACATACCTACATACAAACAAATTTACGCGTTTATAATATTAGTGGGATGAATACTTTTTTTTATTACACAATATTTGTTTAACAACGATAATGGAACAATACATGATATTAAGTTACAAGAAAGAAATGATGGAACTAAGTGGCGTGCAAGTTTAGAGGCCTATGTCCAGCATTGGACTGCTATAGGCTGAAGATGTTGGACAAAGACAAGTAGAGCAGTTCAGAATTAATACTTTAATATAGTTTTATATAGTTTTTGAACATAGTATAAGCATAACTTTAATAGATATTTTTAACATAAACACTAAAATGATCTTAGATTATAACAACAAAAATAATGAAAAAACAAATATGTAATAATATTATTTTTATATGCACAATTGTATATGTACACATGTACTTATAGACTTATAGTTATTTCTGTTTAATAATATAGCATAGCATTGTCCTCCTTTGGGAATTTCTTCTTTTTGTTAATTACACTAATTACAACCAAGTTTTTTAATCACGAATGTAATAATCTTGTCATGTGAATTTAATTTCTTTGTAACTTAGGACCGTATTCACATACATCCCCTAAATTTAAGGGGCTACTTAGAGAGAGTTAAAATTTAGGAAACACCTAAGTTCTTATATTCTTCAAAAAATTTAGGGGCTACCACTGTTAGGGGGCTCCTAGTAAGGAGATACTTTAAGTATAGTTGGTGAAACTCGACATTTGACTTATAATAATAATAATTCAGTAGAACTAAAGCAACTTAATAAATACCCTGTTTGGCATCTGTATATAGTTATAAAATTGGATGTATAGTTAATAAAAATATATGTATTTCTTACACTATGCAAGAGAAACATCAAATATTCATTGCAATTACTTCTTGAATAGCAATAGCAAGATCTTTTCTTTTAGACTTTTCAAGAGCATCACATAAAATGAAGAACCATTTGTCTGGATCGGCTCTCACATATTCAAATTCTTTCATTACTTTAGTAGCCTTCTCAGTGAGAGTTCGACAATGACTATCAATTTCATCTATACGACATTCACGAATTTTTAAATTTCTTCCGAGGTCACGCCAAAAGGTCCCAATTTCTTCAATAATTGTTTGGAAAATCCTTTGTTTTTTTCTTTTACTCACAGTTTTCGTACATGGAGCATTTCCATTCATTATGTAACTTTCATCTGGTTCTGTTACAATATTTTGAGCAGCAACTGCAAATATAAACATTGTACAGACAATTATATACAGATACAATCTTAGTTTACTGATATTAATTTACCAATACACTCAGATATTCAGCTTGTTCAGCCTTCAGATTATTCAGCTAAATTAAAGGACCCATAAAATATTTAGAAGCTAAACCCATCCAAAAAACATACTATGTTATTAAGCTGATACCTTTTTAAATTTTATTTGGAGAGAAGACTTAATTTGATTTTAAGCATGCTTGTGAGTAATAAAAGTATATAACCAAATGCATTTCAGGCGACTTTCTTGCACTAACGTAAAATATTCTTCGGTATTCTTTGGGCAAACATACAAAAATGTTTTTTTTATATAGTTATCATAATGACTTACCATAATAATTACCATACTCTTTTGGCACATGAGAATTTTGATAAACAGATATTTTCTTTATTAACTCTTCAGAATTTGGTAACATTTTAGCTATTTTTTTTAAGATTTCTACGTTATCTTCTGACAGTATATCTCGAAATTCCAAAACACTCAATAACTGTCTTATTGTTTTGATTTGTTCAAAACGTCTAACTGAATTGATTCCTGTACTAAACATTTCTTTTATGGAGCATAATACTTCGTTGTGTCTTTCAGCTTGTACCACTGCTAAAACTATGCATTGTTTTAGTTGTGTATAATCAGATAAAGTCATTCTTGGTTTACAGCACAAGTTTGCTTGATCGCTAAATTAAGGTCGAAGTACCTATATACAATTAAGTTTACGTATATGTACAAACCAGATTGAAATTTAATTACACATAATACACGACGAACTAATACGTTTTGCGTAGAACCCGTGAATTTAATATTTATTTCTAGAATTCTAACTTTTACGGGATTATTTTGAGGTTTTTGATTTTTGACATAATGATGTCATTTCATTTCAAACTTACATATTTCATATGGAATTAAAATTATATTTTCCGTCATATTTTAAACAACTTGGTACATCAACAATCATGGTATATTATTAATAGCAATATTTCAAAAGTTTAAAATAAATGCGTTATACCAGACACTCAGTTTTGTATAGATTTTAAATGCAGGAAAATTGAGTCTTATAGTTAAACGTTAGTATGCTGCGTGAAATGAAGTATTTTAAAAAAGAAGACGAGTTTTTACAGCAGGGGAGTTCCCAATTTAAAAAAATAACTAAGAGAGATGTATTCTATGACATTTTTTAATACAGTATTTCGAAAATCTCGAAGAAATATCCTGATTCTACCCAATAGCCTTGGGAATCTTATTTTCTGTATTTGTGACTGCAAAAGAGTCAGATACTAATTTATTATTTGCGGGAACTTGAAACGAAAAGTCACACTATGAAAACTATATAATGCTGCCCACTGAGATGTCTAAGCTGACAATAAAGTACGTATTGTCAATAATATTGCGTGCGGCCTGTATTGCGGTAGTGTTCAATATTATTGTAGATTATCCAGATATATTCTGATTTTGTCATGTCATATCGGGGGGAGGCAGAGATATTGTCAATAATATGTGTGCACTGTGCGGGCGCGCAGCAATATTTTAGTTGAGGAAAAGATTACAATGCGAGCGGACGTTCGTACTGTTATAGACTATATCATATATGGTCAACCCCCGAATAACGCTGACACAGCATCTTAAATATGCTGTGTTAAGCTATAGACCTAGCCGATTCCTGCGCTCGGCTCAGTCCCGGTTTAGCCTTCTTGTAGAACACTCGCCTCTCAATACTATAATTACTATATTCATTTTCCTATTTCTATTTCAATAAGTTTCTAAAACTACTGTTAACTTTAATAAAACAAGTGTTTAAAACTCAACGTTCTTTTTCAAAAACGGTTTCCCGGTCTATCGTTTAACAAATATTACGTTCGTGATATTTGTTCAAAAAAGAAGACGACAACAGTATCAAAAGCGAAAATAGTGTTGGTACCTACTGTTGATGATAGCACTGCCACGGACAAACACTATTTGTCAGTGTTTATTAAAACATGGGAAACTTACCCAGAATCATGGAATAAATCCTGCAAAGCTGATATGCTTTGCAGGATATCGCGAAACAGTTACAGCCATGTTCTTCGCTGCGACGACTCGGTGAGACCTGCTTTAAAGGCTCCATACACTGTACCTCACAAAGTCATCTCCAGAAGAGATAAAACCCTCACCATACTCTTCGGTGATAGATAAGTTGAGGTGAGCATCGACCGAGTAAACCGGCATATCTCAGCAATGATTTGGAAACCCCAAAAGCCCTGGACACATTACCGAATCCAGAATCAAAGAGTACTCCTACAACACCCACTCCTGTGAATTCAATACCTGCTGACTCCATTGTGTCAAAACCTTGCACAACACGTTCGGGTCGGACTGTTATGATTTAAATATCCTTTAGACTTATAAACAATGTTTGTATTTGTATGTTTTATACCTAGTTTTAGTCTTAATATTAACAGAATGTATTGGGTCATTTTTCTCCCAAGGGGGTGGTGTGGCGTTCATTTCCGAACGTCACAGAGTTGTCACTCTTGACAGATAGACTATGGTTCTTCCCGCGTCTACGGTACGATGGACAGAGACGCTTTTAGGCTTGACTGCACATGTTATGACTGATATTACATAAATTGTACACCATGGTTGTGGAAGAGTAAATACATATTATACACCACCATCAAGACTTTGATTTCGGGTAGAGGAGCGGAAGTGAGTGGGAATCTTCCTTCATCCTTGGCCAGGCCGGATAACCCATACGCTTGATAACTTGCTCGATATTTATAAAAAATCAAACCAAATAGCACAAGAGAAGACGTAAAGAAAAAAATAATTACCTACGATTTTTTTTTAATATTTGATTAAAGTGATTACTCAGCTTTTTTCCTAATCCAGTCTTTAATTCGTCGTTTCTTTTTTGATTGCCTTTTTTTAGTTATTAAAGTTAATGCAATACTCAGTTGTCAATAATATTGCGTAGTGTGCGGGGACCGTTATATTGATGAATATATTGACAATCTTGCATTGACAATATTATTTTGTGTGTGTGGCTAGCTTTAGAGTTGACTTTACGCTTATCTATTCATATAGTAAAACTAGCTGCCCGCCCCGGCTCCGCTCGGGGACATGACTGACCTTGAGCGTTTGGACGTCCGACAGAAATCTGGTACAAGACCGACTGACGAGACTGTGCACACTTATCAGTCGCGGCTGTCAGCCGCGTCCGATAATGTGTTTCCACCTTTTAGAAATTGAACGCTTGAGTCACAGACAAGAACTAAACTTTATTGTAGAAAACATACAGTAGTAAATACTTGACAAAAGATGGCGCTACTAGTTTGTAATGAGTGATATTGTCGATACAAAAATAGACATAAAATAACATCAACCTGCGCTTAAGGAAGAAGAAGAAGTTTCCGCAGCGCATGCTATGAAAGTCATTTTATGGCAATTGTTTTCATACCTTGGATTACATTATTGTAGGGATTCCTATTTTTCCTGGTATAAACTATATAGCTTAAGTTACTGCTGAACAAACATACAAAAATATAACGTTTCCTCTTTATAATATTAGTGTAGAAGACGATCATCATCATCAACAGTCTTTAATAGTCTACTGCTGGACAGCCTCTCCTTAGGAGAGAGGTTTTGTTCTACTATACCAGGCGTTGGCTAGACCGTTTTGTACATTGTTACATACAAAATATACAAGTACAGTTTTGTACATACAAGTTTATGTCCAGTTTTCATTCTCCTTACTCGGCTAGAACTGTATGGTTTCTGTTTCTTCTTTTGAGGAGATGGCAACCATCCGTATAATATCAGCTATTTCTGCCAATGTCAAGCATTTAATGTCTTCACGTCGTTGCCGTAACGAATTTAATGATAAAAAATGTGGATAAGATGAAATGGCTACAGTCCTTCGAAAAAACACAAAAAAACGATCCTTTCTGTTTCTTAACACTCGCATTGACTCTGACACAATATGTGTATTCATAATAATACAAAAGATGTAAAGCTTCATTGATTTATTCTTGATCATTTAAAATACAAGAAGAACAGCTTTGGAACTTGCAGTACAACGGTTATTGGCTTATTGCGGTTGTATCATATGGTGTGTACTTGGCAAAACATATCATTTTTACAGCAAAACATTATCATTTAGTTGTACGATCAATTATATTTTGTCTGTATTTATTTTCTTTATCATAAAACAACAAAATCCATTTATATTAGAAAAATGCTATCGCTAACTTGAATATAAATATTGAACAGTTAATCTGCTATTTCTAGATTACCGTCTACCCTCGTTTTACTATCATTTAAATTTATACCGTCAAATTCGGTAATAATTAGATTCAATAAGAATTTCATATTTTTAATTTATAACAGCTAGTAAGCGTGGATGCCTCATATTGTATGAAAAATGTTAATTGAACATTTATGACACAACGAATTAGGAAAATTGTACGTTATTAGATTATGGTCCCATTCAAAGCTTAAAAATATAATAATCACACACAAAAATAACATAAATATTACCCTTTCATTCTATGTTAAAGAAACCATTAGTGACCTATTTATCTATATTTTGTTTATAAATGATTAACTTGTACGTTTTATGTAATCATTTTATTATTTATTGAACTCTATCGTTATCTACTATACTCACAGCTACTTTGACCTTTCTATCAGTATTTTGCTGTCGCTTTCGTAAGACACACAGTAAAATGGTGTATATACTTTAATTGTCAAACCTCAAAACTATTTAAAATGCATCGATTTCTACAACGTGGTGTATTGGTTAGGTGCTCCCTCAACGATTTCAGAAAAAACTTGCCCGGTGAAAAGTTATGGAAAAGCAATATACGTTGTGTCGCACAAAGTTCGAAATCAGACAGTTTGTTTCCCGACCGCACAGATTTTCCAAGTAAACATATAGGTCCTCGAGGCGAAGATGTAGTGACTATGTTGGATTTTCTTGGTTACAAGGTAATTAACGTCTACCTACTATTTCTTATGTACAGTAAATTAGGTATTTTGTTACTTCTTATGTTTTTATTTTCAGAACTTAGATCAACTAACCAATGATGCAGTACCAAAGCAAATTCAATATCCTGGACTTATGGACATCAGCGAACCCATTAGTAAGGACCATAGCCTACGGACTAACATTATATATTGGATATCGTCTTATTAATTTTAACATATCCTTGTTTCAGGCGAATACGAGCTTATTGAACGAGTTCGTAATATATCTGAAAAAAACCAGATATGGCGATCATACATTGGAATGGGTTACCACAATTGTTGCGTGCCACATACCATCATGCGCAACGTGTTTGAAAATCCTGGATGGTAATTGTTAACTCTTAATACTTCAATATAGTAACCAACTTACTCACTATTAACGTAGAAAAAATAAATATATTACTTTTGTCTGCACTGGAGCATTCTTCCGGCCCTCAACTCCTATTTAAGAGATTAAGAACACACTTGTGATTCACAATCTCTTACATGCACTTGTTAAAGAATTGCCAAGTGGAGGAAATTAAACATTTGGGAGTAGTGTTTGACAGTACCTTGAATTGGTATACAGATATAAGTAACACTGTCGCCCGAATAAGAAAATTCATGCCAATTTTAACTTATTATTTTTTGTAGCTTAGGGGTCATACTCATCAACTGAAAACTTAATTACACACACTCCAGAACATACACATATATCCAAGTTTTTGAATTATTTCCTTGTATCTACAATAACTTTATTTGTAGTTTGTGCTAGACGTTTCTTTTAAAACGTAGTACTTAGTAGATAACTTACTTTATGACAACATTTACCATATTAAATTAAACACAAAATGTTTATGTTCTTATCAAAAGCTTGGTGATATACAATTAATAATGTGTTTCTTGACTAATAAATTATATTATTATTAAGGCCTATGCAAATGTGGATTTGGTATTTTTTTGGATTTCAATGTTCTTTTATTAAAATTTACAGGACGACCCAATACACGCCATACCAACCTGAAGTTGCGCAAGGAAGACTGGAAAGTCTTCTAAATTATCAGACAATGGTCAGTGATCTAACAGGATTAGATGTTGCGAATGCATCACTATTGGACGAAGGCACTGCTGCAGCTGAAGGTTTATCGCTTTGTCATAGGTATTATATTCGTTAAACAGTTTCGGTTTTAATAGTTCTCGTTATGCAGTAGAGACGTATTTTTTTTAAAGATTTTTTTATACATTGTTCCTGTTCGTATAGTAAAACGTCTTTATTGCAGGCATAACAAGAGAAAGAAATTCGTTGTATCAGAAAGAATACATCCTCAAACTTTGGCGGTAGTCCAAACACGACTTGATGCTTTAGGTTTGGAAGTAGATGTTGTATCCGATGTCCGTCAAGTAGACTTTGCTCAAAGAGACATATCGGCTGTTTTACTACAATGTCCAGATACCAGAGGCTTAGTTTATGATTATTCAGGCTTAGCCGCGGAAGCACACGAACATGGTGTAAGTAAACCTATGTGTAATTTTGGCGTTTTCCCTTTTTAATACTAATTAAAATCCTCATTTTTTGACTGGCAGACACTTGTAGTTGTTGCAACGGATTTACTGGCACTTGCATTGTTGCGACCACCAGCAGAATGTGGAGCAGCGTTGGCGGTAGGAACGTCACAACGGTTGGGCGTACCCCTAGGTTACGGAGGTCCTCACGCTGGCTTTTTCTCAGCAAAAAATGCTTTGGTGCGTTTGATGCCGGGCCGCATGGTGGGAGTTACCAGGGATGCAGCTGGACGAGATGCTTATAGGTATATTTTGATACTATATCAACTTGTCTTCGGGGACAGACCTTATGTAAAGCGCGCATCTGTTCACATTTCATCAAATCTCCTTTTTATGGAAACGCTTGTATCCAGGAGTGGACACTTACAGGCAATTGATGGTGATGATGACATTTTTTAACATGTAAGTCAAAATATCGAATGTTCATCTTAATTTACACAATAGCGTTAAAATATACTAACAATATTTATAAAAGATGCGATTCATTATATTGGTGGTACTACGAATAACACGTTTTCCTACGATTCTCTCGAATAGTTTAGAGTTATCATCCCTTTAGATTACAATATGCGAGACTATGATATTTGTTTGGGTTGATAAGAGATATTGATTAGAAGTTGCATTATTGCAGCTTTAACATTGATTTCTAAAGTTTTAATGTGATTGAGGGAACAGACAATTCGTTAGTTATACAGAGTTGTATATTGAGAATTTTTTTATACTTAGATTAGCTCTTCAGACTCGTGAGCAGCATATACGAAGAGACAAAGCCACATCTAATATTTGCACCGCTCAAGCACTGTTGGCTAACATGTCTGCTATGTATGCTGTATACCATGGTCCTCAAGGTCTTCGGGATATCGCAACTCGTGTGCATAACGCTACGCTTGTTCTAGATCATGGTAAGTAGGAGTTTCAAGAAATTTCTTTTTGAGATTCAGAAATGAATGTAGATATGTATTATAATGTATTTATCTTTTTTTTAGGAATAAAACAACGTGGTCATAAGCAATCTAATAATGTTTACTTTGATACTCTTCACATAGTGCCTTTAGCAGAACATGATGCCAGTGCGATTAAAGATCGTGCACATCAAAAGAAGATAAATTTACGATACTTCGATGACGGTGCTGTTGGTGTAGCTTTAGATGAAACCACTACTAGCGAAGACGTTGATGATCTCTTATGGATATTTGATTGTAAACCAGTCAAAGAGGTAACATAAGTAGACTTTCGTCTGGTTTGTATGGAATAGAAAGTATATATAAGGCACCATGTTTATTTAATTATAACTTATCTTTATTAAAGGGAATCTAATATTTCCCTAGGTAATGAAAGAAGGTGACATCAAAGCTAATAGCCTGCAGAAAGGGTCCTTTAGAAGAACGTCACCTTATTTAACTCATCCTGTGTTCAACATGCATCACTCTGAAACTAGTATAGTGCGGTACATGAAAAGATTGGAAAACAAAGACGTCTCCCTCGTCCATTCTATGATTCCATTAGTAAGTAATTTTAAATCAGACCAATACCATATAACTAATCCTTTCAAAGAATGCCAAATGAATTCCCCTTTCCTTAAATTTATTCTTATCGTAAGACATTTGAATTAATTTACTTATCTTATTTCCGAAATGTTTGATATCATATATTTTGTTTTTCTTTATCTACGAACAACGATCTCGATCTTGTTGCTAGCTGACCTTTTTAAATTATTATTTAACAAGCTTTTATTGCATGTTCTGTATAACTTTATGTGTGTACACAACTGAAGGCATTACATGGATATTATCATACATAAAGTGTTTGTTAATGTGTCCATAGGGCTCCTGCACAATGAAACTAAACTCAACAACGGAAATGATGCCATGTTCATTCAAACACTTCACAGACATCCATCCCTTTGCCCCTCTCGAGCAATGTCAAGGGTATCACATACTATTTGAGGAACTGGCGAGAGATTTGTGCGCCGTCACAGGATACGATCGTGTCTCGTTCCAGCCTAACAGGCGAGTCGTGACTATGATAATATTTTGTAGCGCTTATACATTTATCTAAATTATTTTGTTATTTGTTCTCTTATTGACCGTTTATCTTTACCTTGACGGTGGTAAAATAATTTTAGTTAAATTCGTTGAGGAGTTCGTTCTGGGAGTTATATATTCTCAGAATTAATATAATTTTGAGAATTTTCTTTTTACAGTGGTGCCCAAGGCGAATACGCTGGATTACGTACAATAAAGCGTTACCACGAATTCCGTGGTGATACGGGACGCAATATTTGTTTGATCCCAGTAAGCGCACACGGCACGAATCCTGCATCTGCCCATATGGCTGGTATGCGTGTCTGCGCTATCCGTGTTACACCTTCTGGTGACATTGATATGGCGCATTTGAAGGAAAAGGTAATTATTGCGTGAGCTAAATATACTCTTGAACATAATGTAAATTACGTTATATTTATATCAATTATTATTATTTTCAAGTTTATTACGTAGATGTGAGAGGTTGTAATGCAGTTTAAAACAAGAGACGTAAATAACGTAAAAATGTTAAAATAGATAAAAAGAAATATATCTAAATTTGAATGTATCGTTTTTTAGGTTGAAGAGCATAGTGCGAACATTTCTTGCCTAATGTTAACTTATCCTAGTACTTTCGGTGTATTCGAAGAACATGCTGCAGATGTGTGCGCTTTAGTACATAAACATGGAGGACAAGTATACCTTGATGGTGCTAATATGAATGCTCAGGTCCGTTGGTTTTCCCTCATTATTTAAAAATATATAGCTTAAATATAACAATTGCTTTCCTTCTCTGTCCTGCAATGTGCTTTTTCGGGAAAAGAGACAGAAGTTTATAACAAGAAATCGCGAAAGCACGCTTTGCTATAGATGGCCATTCTGAGAACAGCAGGTAATATGTGAAATGTTACATGTAAGATGCACTCTGTTATTAATATCCCAATGAGTACAGACGAGTAAGTACATTTAAAAGTAATAGACACGATATACAGTTTATTTATACGTTACCCTAAGCTTTCTACTTAATAATTTTAGGTTTAAGTCCATAGTACTAGTTTCAAAGGGTTTTTTCTCTTCTTAGCATTCGATCTAAAACATCTTTTATATTTTGTGATTATAATATAGGTATGTCAGTACAAATCGTTCTAGATCAAGGTGATCTAGAACTATTTGTATTTTAAAATTATTTCTATATGTAATTTTAGGTAGGCCTGTGTCGGCCTGGCGACTATGGGAGTGATGTGTCACATTTGAACTTACACAAAACATTTTGTATTCCTCACGGTGGTGGAGGACCTGGCATGGGACCTATTGGAGTGTAAGTACATATATTATTTTGTTACCTCGATGGTCTGGATGGTTCTAACTGCCTTGTTGGTCTTAGTCTAAGGACTTACACTGAGGCGTATGCGACTGCCGATCAAGAGGACTTTGGATTGAACTCTGGGCTTGCCTTATTACTTATTCTGATTATAAAATACTTAATAATATCCCGGAGTTTAGTAGTACGGGGTTTTAACCTCCGTGCCTCGGAGAGCACGTAAAGCAATCAGTGGCGTCGGATAGCCATCCCATCAGAATATAAAAGTGAAGGAACCGAGATGTTTTCGCTCACTCTTGTGCACTGTAGCATCTCCTACGTATTTGGCTGTTCTCTGTTGAAACTAGCCGCCGTGACTGAAATTGGCTAGTAGAACATAATATTTCTAGGTAAAAAACACATGAAGCTTGTAGTGTTAAATTACCATGTTTATTTTAGAAAAGCACACCTGGCTCCCTTCCTGCCGTCACATCCCGTAATAGATCCACTCGCAGACCTTGGCGAAGCAGCTCACAGCTTTGGATCAGTTAGCGCAGCGCCTTACGGGTCTTCTGCAATTCTGCCAATATCATGGGCTTATATTAAAGTAAGTGATAAACATAAAAATATAAACTCTTCTTAAATCACTTTTTGAATAAAACTGGTTAATAAATGTATGTTCTTTTATTACAGATGATGGGTCCTAAGGGGCTTAGACGTGCTACGCAGGTCGCGATCCTCAATGCAAATTACATGTCTAAACGTTTGGAGGGGCATTACAAAACATTGTATAAAGGAGAGAGAGGACTGGTAGCTCACGAGTTCATTATAGACGTCAGAGATTTGAAGAAAACTGCAAACATTGAACCTGGAGACATTGCTAAGAGACTTATGGATTTCGGTAAAAAATATAATTTACACAATTTATTAAGAAAAAAAAGATTCATAAGTGTAATGTACATTGTTCATTTTAAAGTTCATCGTAAAACGTAATACATAATATTTAGAGATTGAACATGTTTTGTACCTTAGAGGTGGATACTTCTTCCTATATTCGTATTTAAACTATCATGATTTTACGTCACTAAATAATTTGGGTACAACTTACTAAATTACCATAGAATTAAATAAATGCCTAACCGTTCTCTTGTTAACCTTTTTTTGTATTGATTGATCTATTTTATTTAAAAAATATTTCATAACATACAGCTTTCGTGTTATAAACAAAAATGTATTTTTAAAGGTTTTCACGCACCCACCATGTCGTGGCCTGTCGGCGGTACTCTGATGATAGAGCCCACGGAGTCTGAAGACTTACAAGAGATGAACCGATATTGTGAAGCCCTCATTACAATTAGAAAGGAAATTAAAGATATTGAAGATGGACACATTGACAAGCGGCTTAATCCTTTAAAGGTACTGATTGTTTCTATTGCCTTTGCTTTAAAATTTCAAAAACCTTTTTTTAATAAATTATTACTCTTACTTAAATTTAACCTTATTGCGCTAATAAAAAAGTCGTAATAGTCCTATTTAGAAGAGTAATAACATTTTAGGTAAAATAAAGAATGTCTTTCATTTATATATCTACTTTAAGATGGCGCCGCATACTCAGGCGGAGGTTATATCTGAAGAATGGAATAGACCGTACAGCCGGGAACAGGCAGCATTTCCTGCTGTAAGTAAACACTTATCACGTGCTTCTGGTTTTCTTCTTATAAACGTCATTATTATCCATTACACTCCTAACGATAGTTATAATTTTTCTTTATAATACATTAAAAAGCTTTGTCATGGTAAATATAGTACTGCTCATCGTAGGTATGCCAGTCCAAAATCTTAAGTGATATTTTGTTTGATCAAGTCTGTGTGTGTATGTGTGTCTTTATTTTTTGTTATATGGCCTGCCAAAGTAGCTGATCTACCTACAACTACAACATTCACATTGTGCAAATACTTTTAAATGGTGATCCATACTATTGCAGCTAGGGCTGAGCTGCTTCTATTTCATTAGGTCCTGCACTCACTTATGACCACGACAGCACAAATACTGTACTTTTAAGTTGGTATTCTGTGTGAGGGTAGTACCGAGCCGGTCGCGCCGGTCGAGCCGGCCCGTTTATGCTGAAATCAACGTGGATCTACTAAATTGAATGTACCTACTGTGTACTTGTCCTACTGTTTTAAGTTTGTTTAATAATTAAGAATAGAATTTCATTTTTATCTAGATTTGGTTAAACTAAAGCATTTTATTCTATTTCAGCCATTTGTTAAAGGAGAAACAAAGATCTGGCCGACAGTTAGCCGCATAGATGATATGTATGGTGACAAACATCTTGTATGCACATGTCCGCCAGTGCTTGACGATTTCTAAATGGAAATTTTTGACTTCTACATTGATGTACCATTTTAGCTATAATAATAAGTTCTGTCAACGGTGACGTGTCCAAAATATGAAGAATGCTGATTTCGTGGCAATATAACTCTTGACCACATGATATTGTACCTACTTGTATTTTGTCTGTTTATATTAAAATAATGATGATTGAATTTTAAAATATTTTTAACGAATAATGTATCTATTATGATGCAATTGGTATTATTTTGTTTTTTGTAAGGTATAAATAATAATTTCCAGATCTGTCACATTATGTATATTTTCATAATATTGTTGTAGTATAAAATATCATTTACTACAACATTGTCCTTCATTTTGCATTTATATAATTAGAAGATTACTCTATAGCAGTATAAACAAGTAATTGCTGTAAATTATATTGACTTCAAACAGTAATCTATCTACCTCATTATTGTACAAATATTTTAATATTGCGAAGGATTAATATTTACGCATAACATTTAAATTGGATTCAAGGCAACGTGTTATTTTTGTTTCTAGATAATTTACTATATGAAATACCAAAGGCTTCACAATTCATAACAATAATAAATTTAATAATTTTGTAAACTCCATGTTTACAATTTCGGAACCATTTCGTATTTCAAATAGAAGGACGTATAACATTTCTAAACTGTATTACAAAGGCGAAAGCGTGTAAATAAAAAAACTAAAAGTAATTAAGTTAACTGTAGTCAAGGTATCCATACAAAATCAATTATTCTACATTATTAGGTAAATTACACAAAATATAAACATAATTCTAAAAATCAGCACAGGACCTAACTTTACTAGGTTGTTTTACAGCGTGAAATATTAGCAAAAAGTCAGCATTTTCATTAAAGTAATTAAAAAAATAACAACAACCTTTTGCAATTTCCTTTTGACGGGTAAACTTATAATATAAATCTTTTATTTCTTAATTATTAGGTGGGGAGTTAACACCATCCTTTGGATACATACCCAATCTTACTCCTAGCTCTTTAGGCATTCGGAGGGCAGGGCGAGTGGGAAACGGATGGTAAGAGCCTGTTGATGGACTCCGAGGATAAGACAATGAGGACAGAGTGTCGGTCTCGATGAGTGAAGTGATAGCGCTAATTGTGTCGTCAGATTCTACTTTCGTTCTGTCACTGTACTCTGAATAGTCTTTGGGTATCGTAGGCGTATCTCTATTTGGAAATATTTTTGGTGATATTGGAGTTGACACCTGATCTAATGAAGTTATTTGACACAGAGTATCACTAGAATTACTCTTTGCTCCAATCGGAGAGTCATCCTCTAAAGATTGTTCATACGTAAAACTAATAGAGGAAGTCACAAGATGAGATAAGTCACTAACTTGGCTGTTTTCAGTCTTCGATAAATTTTCACAAATTTTCGGGCCTTGATCAACTGTTCTGCTGCATATATCACTAGCTTTAGATAACACAAAGTCATTATATTTACTTGACAACGGGTAATTATATTCATCAGAAGTGAATCTTTGTTCATATGTAGATGTGTTTTTCGGTTCGGAAGATGGTAATGTAACAGATGGTTTAGATTCACCTGAATATGAGTGACGCATCTGGGTCCAATCAGATGGCGTTTGTGGTTTTATTTCCTTACTAGTCAAATCACGTTCATTTGTTAAGTCACTAGTTTTTTTTCGGTAATCAAACTCAGCAAACTTTAAGTTTTCTGATTTTTCCAATGATCTTTTAGCTAGGAATCCTTTGTTTTCCCAACCATAAAGATCAGTTTTATTACCTATACATTCACTGCTAGGACTTTTAGTATTTTTAAATAAAAACACATCATGTTTAATAACAGTATTACGAACTTCTAGGGAAAAAGGGTCGTCAATAGAAATAGGTCTTATCCGTACAAAATCGTTATTTTCTGTCGTGCTATAATTGTTGTATCTTTTCCTGTACCCAATCAACGAGTCTGAAGTAGATTCTTTTAATAATGGTGAGTCTAGATTACTCTCTACAAGTTTTTCTGGTACTTTTTTAATGTAACTACTTCGTTGAGTTTCCAAAACATTTTCATCACTTTTAGTGATTTGGTATGTAGGTGCAGGACTATTTGTGTCTATCATATTTTGTTTCGTCAATATTCTGCTTAAAATTTTTGAATTCTCCTGAATTATTTGTAAAGCTCTTTCACTGTTTTTACGTCCAGTTTGCAAAAGATAGTCTTTCGGAGAGAATGTTTCTTTGCATTCATTTTTTACTTCTGGTGTTTTCATTTTTATAGCACTAACTATGTCTTGTGTATCTTCATATTCTTCAGTACTTTTTTTTCCAAAGCTATGATTTTGCGGCAGTGAAGATGCTCTTTCAGCTTCATCTTTTAAAATTTTGTCATTGTGACTACTCTGTAACGTTAGTGAATCTGGTTTCTTTGGTAGTCGCGAAAGTCTCTTTGTTGCTCTTCGATTAGGAATATCTACACTATTTGGGTCTGTAACTCTAGCTCCAAAGAATTCCGGACTGTGCTCGAAATACTTATCAATTTTCAAAGGTATGGGTGGTTCATCTTCGCTTACTATGATACTTTCGTCTCCAGGACTTCTCGAAGGGCTTTCAATGTCAGATATATTCTTATCAGATAAGTCTATGTCAGGTACAAAGTTTGGATACATAGTGAAGCTATCTATAATATCTGGTGGTCTGAATATCGGTTCATGAGTAGAAGGTCGATTGAAGTTGTTTTCAAAGTTGTAATCATATGGAGATTTAAGGGTAATACTGCAGTTATAAGGAGATAAGTCAATGGGACTAAGATCAGTTAAGTTTTTCGGAGATTTTGTAAAACTTGTAGGCCTCATTACTTCTTTGCTTCTTGACAGTTCCTCATATTTAGTATTATTTAATCGTTGAAGTACTTCATTTCTTTCGGAAGTTAGGTCTGGAGAACGAGGTGGTAAACTAGTCAGTTTAAATGTATTTTCATTACTAACAACTTGACTATCATTTAACTTTATTTCAAATCCGTCAATATATGTTCTTAAAGGTTCTCCAGCAGCAGAGTCCAGATAGTCGGCAATATCTTTAGATATTGGCTTTTCTGCTAGATTACATTTTATTTCTCTTGAAGGTGTATGGACTATTAGCGATTGGTTTAGAACTGGTGAACTAACGATTTTACTCTCCTTTATTACGGGTGATAGTAAGAATTTGCTATTATCGTTGTTTTTTTCTTTATCTTCTGGCATCTCGGGATCAGAGTCACTTCCTCGATCGTTTTCATCGCAGAGACTAGTGTCCGTACTTGATCCACTATGTGAAGAATAGGAGGATGATTCACTCGAGCTACGCGACCTAACTGAAGCAACCATTTCTCTAGCTTCCAGCTCAGAAACAATTGTACCATCGCCAGCTTCATCTAAGTCTATTGAAGGTTTTCTTTCTTTATGTTTCGATTTATCTCTTTTGATATCTTTCCACTTAACAGAATTTCGTCTACTTAACGACCTTCGATTTTTCTCTTCTGTCCAACTAATAGTTTCATTAGACTGACTTTGCGAGAGAGGTTCTATTTTATCAAGTACTGGAGTTTGTCGTGAGGGTGGTATAGCCCCAGGAGGTGGTCCAAGTCTTCGGCCTCTGGAACTTACAATAGCACTTTTTCCTAATAGGAGATTGTTTACTGTTAGTGATGTTGGTGAGGTAGATACGCCAACTAAAATAGAAGAAAAACGTACCGTCACAAAAAAGCTATATCCAAATGTATATAGATAAATTACGTCCTTGGTTGGGAAGGTATAGAAGGTATTAGAGGAGAACTGCTAAAGCAGTAAGGCCTTCAGGTATCAAAGTGTCTAGCTGAAGCCTATTAAACGGACTGTAATTTTTAAAAACTGTAATTCGTAATTATGACTTACCTGCAGCATGTCGCGCACATGCCGCGGCTAAAATGACATGGGCCTGTCTTTGCCGCTCACGAAGACGAGCATATTGACGTTTGAGTGCTCCAATGTCTAAAGAAAGCCGGTCACCGGCAGCTAGCCTCTCTTCCCGACGCGGAATAACCTGTAAATAGCCATCATCAAATAGCATCGAATATGTAATAGAAAATAGTGTGCACAGCGTTTATAGAGATAAAAATTATTACAGTTGCCAGAGCCATTTTGTTTCCATCATCGCTAGAGTCTCCTTCATCTTCTGAATAAAATAGTCTCAAACCACGTTTCGTCATTGACTGCATCTAGAAATACAAAAACAGCCTAAACATAAACACATCGATTAAAAAAATGTTTTTGATGTACATACTTTACACACATAACTAATATTTCAGTAAGAACTTTGTTTTTCAACTGGGACAACAGTAAGACAGTTTTGACATTAAGTTTTTTGACGTATTCGTAGTAGATACTTTGGGAATTGTTACAATGAATTCAATTTCGCTCAAAAATTGCATTAAAATGTTTACAATTCACTATGAAAATGGTGGTACTGTTACATTTTGTAAAACCGCTATGAAGAATTTGGTCGCTAAATTTGAGTGGACAGGCTTGGTACAAAATGTGTTCGACCGGGTCGCTCAACTGAAAACATCACAGCCGTGAGCCACAGTGTTAAAGAACATCCAAATTTGTCTATTCCTCGTCGTTCTCAACGATTGGGGCAATCCAAAACCACCTCATCATGCCCATGCTCAATTCATTCAGGAACAACTTAATTTTGCCCTATTATTGATGACGTGGATAATACAGACATGTGGTTTCAACAGGACGGTGCTACATGTCACATAGCCAATGAAACGATTGAATATAACAACGATACAATAAATGTAAACGAAATTTCCCAATCGAAATTTAGGTGAAGTAACCAGCCACGTCGTGTGATTTATCACCACTGGGCTATTTTTTGTGGGGCTAGAGTTGAGGACAGAGTCTATAAAGAGCCAGTCGAATCAATTGCAGCCTTAAAACTCAACATCGGTGATGCGATTATCTAAATAGACCCATCATTTTGCCAAAAAGTGATTAAAAACTTTGATGAAAGAATTTTCATCTGTCAGCGTGCTCGTGGTTGATATTTATGAGATATCATTTTTCATTTAGAATCTAAATTAGATTGTCAAATTTTTCTCTTCGTAATTTGAATCAAAAAGAATAAAAAAATTGATTCATCGTCATATTAATTATTTGTGTTTTAAACAAAGTTCTTGTTGAAAAACCCTTTAGTACAATAGTTAAGAGAGTTTAAATAATACAAACTGCAGAATGTAATGGAGGATGATAAATCGGCGCTGAGGTCGGTGGTGCAGGTGGGGCTACCCGGTATCTATGCAGGCTGCGCAATCTAGGAAGTTCAGGAGCGGAGCCAAATGCGACCACCCTTGCTACTAAGGAGTCTCCTGCTTCCCAGACCGCTCCCGCACCACCGCCCATACAACTGTAAAACTCGTCCGCTGAACGTGCAGATAGAATACGGCTGTAAGCAAAAAGTATGGTTATTAGCCCTAACATCGATAGTTTTTCGCGAGTGTGTCATAAATTACTCATAATAGGTATAAATGCTGAATAAAGTTAACATCTAAATTATAGCCGCGTAATCTTATCTTTTTATCAAATATCAACATTATTATCATGATGAATAGGTATTTGTTCACCCCTCTCCGATTATGCATTTGTGCGTAAGTTTATTATATTCATTTAGAAACAGATATTTCAAAAAACTCCTCATTTTATAGCATGCAAGTTCTTGTTTAACTACTTTAAATTCAGAGGTAGTATAGGTGTTAAATTTTAGTTTATTATGTGTTCAGACGACAAAAGACTGAAGGAAAATAAGAACACAAAACTTACTCCTGAAGCATATCCCATATTGCCAGTGCTGTAAGAAGTAACACTTCATTTCCATCGAGTAAAACTAGATCCCATATCCTTAATAGTGATTCCCGAGGTAGCCAAGTTGCATAAAGAGTCAGGAACCATTGCATCGTGAACACATCAGGTAAAGGGGGTTCAATGCCGCCACCTGAAATGTATTAAAAACCTCTAACTCTTTACAACTCATAATTTTTTATACGATAAGTAAATTTGAATATAACAGAAACAATTTCCAAAATGGTATTATCTAATAAAAACTTCAGTCACCCTTATTGAAAATAACAAAAAAAATAAGGTCAGAAAACTGCAAGTGTATGTCAAAGATAAAAGTGACTAAAATTATTGTACAATAAAACACTATATGTATTATTTGTAACTCATACCATCAGATATTTTTTGTAAATAATCCATATGCTGTGCTAAGCGTGGTAAACGTATCCGAAGAAGATCTCTGAATGCGGCCATATCGGCGGATAAGCCCCGGAGATCATCTGCGAAATAACCTTCGGGTAGCACTGCTTCTACTAAGTATATCATGACCTGCAAAACAATAAACATACAATGATATAAAACCTTAGAATAATTACACATATTCTAAGTATAAAACGAAATTAACTTTTTGCTTTAAATAAGAAGAGTGAGCCTTCAACTTACTCTGCTCTACTATCCCCTAATTAGAGGGTAAGTTGAGTTGAACAATCTTTTAAAACAAATGTTTAGCGTAAATCACTGAAACGCAAGTCTCTTAATAACTGACTTCAAGACTACATAGTAAGCTGTAACTTATAGTAAGGCACGATGGGGCTAACATATTATTGTATTATATAAGCCTCTAAATAAATTAAGATTACAAAAAACCGACTTCAAAAAAGGAGGAGGTTCTCAATTCGTCGGAATCATTTTTGACATTAAAGTTTTTACCTTCAATGAGTCTGACTCCGACTTATCCATAACTTCTAGTATTATTGCAGCTAACATATTAAAGCCTTGGCAATAACCAACATCTTTGTTCCATCTGAAATGACAAACAGGAAGATTTTATAATACATGCACTAGCTTTTTACCGTGGCTCCGCTTGTATTTCTTTTATTTTTGTAGTTTTTGCGTGAAAGAGTAACAAAAGAATTAGTAGCATGTTGGAATTATAAGCATAACATTTAACAAACTGAGAAGTAATTGAACCACAATTTCAACTTCAATTTTAAGTTCGTATTCTTTACTTCACTGTAATAGTACTTGTAATATTATTACAGGCTTATATAAGAAATTATTATTCGAATCAATCTACTGTATAGATCACTTCTATCACAAGACACATCAGATTTTTTTTTTTATATGAAGCCATCCAAAGTGACTCTACCCTGCCTGATGGAAAGCATGAGCAGAATCCAAGACCTACCACACTTGCTGCGAATGCAGACAATAATGTATGGCGGCCCACACTATGGCGGCTTAGTGAGATGCTTTTTCACGCCCCGCTTAAGTGTTAGCAGCGATAACAATCTCTCTCAGACCTTCTGCCGGTCCACTAAGTTAAATTGGTAAGTGGCGTGTAGTTATGACATATACACATAATATAAGGGGCACAGTATGTACCTAATACTTTTGCTCTTCATGTTGTTTAAGCAAACGAAATTTGTTAATTAAAATCTTACCGTGCATAAGCTAATAGTACCCTGCGGAGCATAGCCTGATTTTCCCGACCTTCAGTCCCACAGAATAGGGAACAACCAGTACGGTGTAAATCCTAAAAAAAACACATTATTGTTAAAATAAAACTGGGTGGAAATCGAGACGTGCAAAGTTTCACATTATTCTGATTTCTGTTATGTTAGACATCTTAAATAAATGTATTGTTATTGTAAACATGTTTTAAACCGAAATAGACAATTAAGCATAGTTACTTTAAGTATTTGCGCGCCCAATTCCGTATCATCAGGTTGCGCTGTGCCTCTAAAGCATGCTCGTTCTGCTGATGTCCAGTCGATGCCTCTTGCAGTAAGATGACGGTTTGATAATGTGAGCCATAGCTGTTGATTTGAAAAGGTCACAGTACATTTTCAGGAACAGCATCCACAAAAAGAGCGTGTTAAAATAGAATATGCTTATGTATATAATGTAAAGTTGTTAATGGTGCTAATTCTGTAGTAGAAATCACTAAACTCATCAATCATCAATAGCTCATAACGTCCCACTGCTGGGATCGGGTCTCCTCTCAGGAGTAGAGGTAGGGTTAAGGCCATACGTCTACATCACTAAAACAAAAAAAAACATTAAAATTATTTTTGGTCTAAGTTGAATAATTCAACTACTTTTGTTTTTGTAGTAAACAAACCTGTGTCTCCGAAAAACTTTTATTTGGTGCTGACTAAGATTTGAGATATCAAAAAATTTACCCGAAACATATGAAATTATAATCTAATAACAAATTTAGTGAAAACTAGCGGGCTTATAGCCCCAGCTCCCTACGGGGACATAAGAATATTTAACAATGCTTATAACAGTCGCTTAAGTCTGCTTTTAAATGGTTTTATAATTTGGGTCAAGCCTAGTAATTGAAATTTGACCATCATTTTAATAAATTGATCTCAATTTTAGTATATACGATTAGTTCTGGTGACAATACAATTATCATCATCATCAGCCTATCACAGTCCACTGCTCGACATAGGCCACTATCATCGCACACCAATCTGATCGATTTTTATAACACATAGATCACTTCAAACTTATAACAAGCTTGAAATGTTGTGTTATCCTTAATAAAAAATGTATATTTTTTAAAAAAAGATTTTGATATAATTACTACTTTTTTGTTTATGTTTACTATAATGTTCATTGTTTACAATAATATTTTTTTAATAGTAAAGAGATAATACACAAAACATAAGCTATTAAATTTATTAGTGCAGAGCTTCTCTGGAAACGATATATTGTGTTGTTTTATATTGATAAGGTACACAATTTTTTGGATATTCTTTTTAAACCTTGGTGTACATTATCGAAGTTTTCATAATTTTTCAAATCGGTCCTGTTGTTTCGGAGCCGATTAATTTCAAACAAACAAATAATCAAATTTCGTCTTTAAAATGTTAGTATAGACTAGTGTTAGTTTTATTAGACTAGTTAGTTTAGTGATCCTAACAGAATTAGCACCAATATAAGATTTTTATTTTATTTCACTGTTAACTTTTCTCTTTTCATGGAACCTAATCATTTAATATATAAAGTACATACAGGTATGTATATGGTGCTAAAAGCTAGTAAATAACCTCACAAACAAGAGTGTGTTGCTCGTAGTTAGTATAACGTGAAAATATGCTTTTTATTTCGTGTATATCATCATGTTTCCATAATTTAATGATACAGAAAGGAATAGGAATTCCACACAGCCTCATGAACTCAAAAACTCAAAAACTCATCTTAAATATATTATGTTTTCCTAGCCAGAATCATGAGAATTAAACGCTTTAAAACTAATTTGCTATACCGACCTTCTTCATGTCGGTAATAGGTGCATCGAGATCCGACTTTAAAATTAGGGCTTATTTTGTTTGAGACATATTTTATTTTACAATAGTGGCCCTTCTTGTAAATAAATTTTTCATGAATTTAGAATTAGTAATGTAATTAATAATATGTATATAATCCACTTCTGTAATAAATAAATACTTAAATATATTTCTCTTCATAATATTGTTTTTAACTTATCGCGTAGGCATTGACTAGTAATGAATTATAGCCGTATTACACTAAAACGTAGGCCCTTGATCATGAACTTGTAGGAGAGTATGTTATAAATAAAAATGTTGTTATTGAACGTGATTTCTTTGAACTTTACGTAATGATTTTCAAAGTAAACACACAACATCTATTTCTGTATTATAGCCTAATGTAAATAAGAGTTTGAATTAAATATTACTGTACAAAGCATCGTTAACTTCTATTTTCATTTACACCCACTCCTCTACTCTACCACAACTTAGCATTACTTTATTAATTTTAATACACAAAGAGATAGCTGAAAAGGTCAAAGGCAAAATAGCTTGAGAATAAACATTATAGAAATCAAAATTGGTACGGAAAATCAATCATTTCTCAAGTTTTTAACATAAAAGGGTATGTTTTTGACGAGAAATTATTTCTACATTTATGGGTGAGTTCAGCGTAATTGATAATGGAATATGAAATTGTTTCAGTTCTCTAAACATTCCGCAACTTTTGTATCTTATGTAGAAATAACGATGACGCTTAAAGAAATTACAGAAGGTTATGAAGACATGTTCTTAACTATCTCGCAAGTGGCAAGTAGTTTCGCGAATTACGGGAAGAACCTTTTTCTCTTTACATTGGCGTCTTCAGTTGCCAACCGATTCAGTCTGGCCGGATTTATAGAGTTTAGTTGACTGCTTTGTTGGTCTAGTGGTAAGCGTATGCGGCCGCTGATCAAGAGGTCTCGGGTTCGATTCCCGGGTCTGACCAAATATTTGTGTGATCCACAAATATTTGTTTAGGAGCCTGGGTATTTTTCTAAGTATAATATATATGTACTTACAAAAAAAGTATGTTTATGTATTTATATCAGTTGTTTAGTACCCATAATACAAGCTCTGCTTAGTTTGGGACTAGATGACGTTGTGTGTAAGATGTCCGAAAAAAAAAAAACATTATTTATTCTCTATAGGGTGTATTCAAGGAAACCCGATTGGTTCAATCAGACATACAACCTGTGAAATGAGGTGTTAAAAAATCTAAGGGAGTTATGTGGAATGCTCACGAATAAGATGCTTATTCTGTTTGACTACGAGGTTTTTTATTGCAATTACAAAATTAATTTGAATCAATTACTTCCTTGTTTTTTACTTTTTGTCGTTGACCTAACCTCTCCACCGTAACTCAGGAGCAAGTCATATTATTTTTTATGTCGTGGACGTCCAAAGGTATATAAAGATAAAGGGACATAACAAAAAATATCGTTTAGGTACTGAATATTTTTGCTTTATACCAAGTAATAAATCATTTTAGTTTTATTTAAGAGATGTAAACGAGTGCTGGAAGGCAGTGAAAATAATCACCCAATATATTTTCAGAAGAATTCTATTTTTCTATAATTCTATTAATAAAAAAATGAAATTTTCTACGCTCCAATTTCTATATTTTTCTCTAATATAAGTTATAAGGCGGCTCACTTATAAAATAAAATCTCTATTTTGTTTACAGTCTTTAAGAGTAAATAAGTGCTCGTAAACAAGTCAGTGCTTATTTACTTAAAACGTTCAAATCTAATAATGCCGCAAATAAATGTTTTTAGAGACTGGTTTTAATTCTTTTCTAGTTTGTTTTCATATATTTTTTATACTTATTAAAATTTGTTTATAGGTACATAATAAAATATAGGCAGTAGGTAGAGATGACTATTGTCAGTAACTTGATTATATATGTATACTTGTATTTTTTTTATTAAACACCGACAATACATTGTGTATATGTTAAAATGATATGAGATGATAGTAATACCTTTTTGCGGAAATGCTGTGGTACACCGGCAGGGAGGCGAGCCACCAACCGCATCGCATGCAGCCACTCAGCGTACCCACCCTCGCCAGGCCCTTCACCGCCACCTGGCGTCACACCGAAGCGAGCACCACTTTCACCAGCTGCAAAACAAAACCATAAATCGATAAGATGTGTAAAAGTCACGAGAATCTAAATACAGTAAATTAATAATTTCCCGTGAACTATGGTGACGAACTTGTTATTACCTCAATCGAGTCGGGAAGTCGAAGAGAAAAAAGTACAAAAGATTTTTTCTTCTAAATAAGAGATCGGTGGGATTTTGTTAGTTTATAATAATATTTTGACCTACACAGGCCAAAATATTATTTCCAAAATTCAGATCTATCACATAACTTTAACTTTGAACAGAGTAAAAGACATCATACTTTAATGTTTTAGTTTTTATTTTATATTTACTAGCGCATCTTCGATAGTATAGGATTTCCTCTATCATATACATTTACTGCACATATAAACCTTTTTCTTGAATTATTCTATTTATTTTTGTAAATTGTATCAAAATTTGTTGTGTAGTTTAAAAGATCTAAGCAAAGAGACTTCATTTTCTTTCACTCTTTTTAGTCATTTCAAGACATTTTTTATATTTTAAGCCTACCAATTTTACTCTAAGTACTCCACCTGATGGAAAGCATGAAAATCCAGGAATTGAATCACCATATCCATCTTGAGTGCAAAACAATCCAGCATAACGATAAGGCAGAATTGGCATTCAAAATGAACATATTTAGAACATAATCTAATCTTTTAAGTATTAAAAATTTTAATGTATTGACTTGATAATTACTTACTTTTTTTTTAATTACTTACTCTATTGTTTCCAATGACACCCACACTTTATGTTTACGCATTCAACTAAATCTACATGCTTACAGGATACGGGATGGATTTATTAAAATTAATTGTGGATGGCTCAACAATCCATTAAATTCTGTTCATGCATGCTAATATTATGAATTCGTAAGTGCCTAAATCTGTCTGATATGCTTTCATGGCCACCGCTGATTCAATTTTGATGAAATTTGCAATGGAGATTTTTTTATTTTTGAGGAAGAAATTAGGCTAACATTTAACAGTAAATCTCGTAAAAATTACACGCGAGCGGCAAAAGCTTGATCCAATGAATTCAAAGATTATATTTTTATTTCATAACAATCTTTGAATCATCTAGAGTTGGTATTTGGAAGTGTGTTTAGTTGTAATTAGGAATAATAATAATATACTTATTAATTAAGTTTTTTAATATTATTTTATCAGAAAATTATGTATAACATTGCTATCTAATCTATTTTCAAAGATTTAGGTTATCATACTATAGAAAATGTAAATTACCGTGATACATAAAATTTTAAATTTTTTATTTACGTTATTTACATAAATTTAAAAAGAGTACGACATAAACACACACATAAACGACATAAATATAAATTTAGAATAGGAAACAAAAATAAAAATATGTATATTTAGAAGCAGCCTATAATAAAATGTATACCCTGAAATTCAGTGGTGCGGTATCGTACAGATAATTTCATAAGAGCCGCGACTGAGGGACATGTAACGACACATTTACATAATAAATTGATTCAGTCTAGACAATACGAATGCAATCAAAGGATGTATTTTCAAGTACGTAGTTCGCTTTTAATTTCTTAAATTTAAATGTACTTAAATTAAAATATTTAAATTTACATCATAGCTAGCATAGCTATGTATATCACAGATTAAAATCGTAAAATGAGAATGGTTTCTTAATTCACATTTAGTACAACGTAAGTTGAAAGAATGTACATACCTGAGCCCGACTTTGAAGCACCAGCCAAGCTTCTCAAAGAGTTTAAGAGTGCACTCATCTGTCTTGTAAGCAATACGTACTTGACAATAAACGCATATCTTTAGTACTGCACTAAGCACCAAATTAACGACCTAGCGGTTTAATTCGACGCAGTGATACTGCAGGTGGATATCGACGAGACATTTTTAGCTAAGAACGAATATAAAAAAAAGAACCGGATAATAAGATACAAGGAAATGGAAATAAAATCGAGAAAAACTATAAGCCATATCTCGGCAGCATTAAAGACTGCGACGTCAACCAGCTGATGTGATGTTTACTGGGAAAGTCTTGTAACGAAGCGGTGGGGCTTCTGACCCCGTACCACTGTACTACTTTAGACGAATTTTGTTCACAGTTATATGCTTAAATAGGGTTGCGAGATAGAAAATAGTCCCTTGTCATATAAATTTGTGAAAGCATATCGTGGTACAGGGCTCTAGGCATGCGCAAAGAGTACACGACATGGTGTCTGTGTGCGTTATGTATCGATTTAGCGCCGCTGTGTACGTCAGTTTCCGAAACAGATAGACGGGAAAGCACCCCATTCCTACAAGTTTACTCTGATATGCGTAAATCTATTTTAAGCTTCTATGAATGAAACTATTAATATACGCAGAAAAACTTTTGTGAACCTGCATTGTGTTCACTGGAAATGGAATCAGAAAGTTTAAATACGTCATATATAAATTAGCCAGTAGTTAAAATTCGCAGTAAATATTTGAGATTGGTAACTATTTTGCTTTTGTATCACTACTTTTAACATTCCCAAATTGGGGTTTATAAGCAGTTCTGTTATTTATAGAACGTAGAATTTTAATTTTTGATTTTGGAAGGCGGGAAGGAATGTATTGTTGTTATAAGTTATTAATATCGCGTAAACTTTTACGTCATATCTGGTAGACTTGTTAATCGATGCTATTCAGATGTTAACCACAATATTCATTGCAATTATCATCTCAACAACATGACGTCATTTTTGACCGTAACTTTACAAAGACATACCTATTCAGAAAGTAAAAAAAAAAAATATCTAAACTTTTTAAAGTAGGTATCATACTTTCAAAAGTATATAAACCATTGAACCTACGATATATAATCAGAGAATCGATATTAACAATGCTTTTCATGTAATTTAATCAAGGTAATTTGCTGTTTTTTTGTATAATTAAGTTATGAAATCTCAATAAGTGGGCGCATTTTGTTTAAATGTTTGTATTATATATTAAAACTAGCTTTTGTTCACGGCTCCGCCCGCGTGTCTGTCGGTTATCGATGTAAAAAGTATCCTGTGTCCTTTCCCAAGGTTCCATCTATCTCTATACCAAAATTCATTAAAATCGGTTCAGCGGTTTAGTCGTGAAAACGTAACAGACAGACAGACAGACAGAGTTACATTGCATTGCATTTATAATATTAGTAGGGAAGTAGGGATAGGAGTATTTATCCAGTGTAAAGTCACTGAGCTCGGCTCTCCGGTTGAAATATCAAATATTTTGACTTAAGAAGAAACATGTTTTAACATCATAAACCCTAAAATAAGAATAAGATTTTCTCTTAAAAGTAAAAATTAGACATTTCATAATATTGATTTCAGAACTTTCTGACTTAACGAGTATCTGTACAAAATCCTAAAAAGACATTTTACCTAAAATAGAAATTAGAGACCTTTTTTCTTTGAAGTAAAAAAATTACCTTTCATAATATTTTACAGAGAGATTTTACAGAACTTTCTGACTTAACGAGTATCTGTACAAAATCCTAAAAAGACATTTTACCTAAAATAGAAATAAGAGACCTTTTTTCGTTGAAGTAAAAAATTGACCTTTCATAATATTGATTTCAGTACTTTTGACTTAACGAGTGTGGTAGGCAGATGAGTAAGCCCTCGAGAGTTAAAACAAACTTACTAATGTGGCGTAATAGGACCGTGAAGGCTGCGCACAGCCGCTTCTGCTGACGCCGTAGTCTGTCTCGAGACCGGACGTACTTTGCGAGCCGTTCGCCGGTTATTTGCAACCTTTCTTCCCATTCGGCTTTTTGCTCCCATAGTTCATTTCTATCTAAAAATACAAAACATATTAAGGTGTTAGTATTAAAAAAATAACATAATACAAACAATTTGATCTACTTATGCAATTGGGAACCAATCAACACATATACCAAAATCGAGATTAGGACTCTATCCTAGGAGACAAGGATAATTATCTCAATGTTGGTATGTGTGTGACTTAGTTCCCTATTGCTGATGCTGCTGATAAGTAGATCTAATTAAGGGTATAGTCAAGGGTTAGTACAAAAAATTGTGCAGTGAATAGACTGCTGACCCGGAGGTCGTAGGTTTAATTCCCACACGTAGTGTGTGATGAGCACGACCATTAGTTCTGTGTAGATGTAATTCTCTTTATTGCTATTGTGTATAAATATATATTATTCACAATTGTGTGAATACACAAGCTAAAAGGAAGAATAATAATAGTTTTCGCAGTCTAGGTATTACTTAAACTACTTTACCGATTTTAATAAGCGTCAATAGATTCGTAATAATGTCCCGGATAATATCATCATCAAAATCAGCCTATAGCAATCCACTACTAGACATAGGCCTCTCCAATTTCACGCCACTTGGTTAGATCCTCGGCTTCTCGTATCGAGCTCCTGACAGCCGTCTTGCGCAAATCATCACTTCACCTTCCTTGTGGAGTGTGGACGTCCCGTCCCACACTATGTTTGCCAAGACGCGGGTGACATAGGCTATATAAATTTTATTAAAGGGCGAGGCCTAGACTTCTAAACTTTTTTAAATGTACTAAAAACTAATTAAAATATTATCACTATTAAAGAACTTAAACCTAAAACTTCCAAATAACTTCGTTCAATCGCTTCTGGCTTTTCCCCACAATTTGACTGGCATGATGTTAACGATTGCACTGATGTCGACCTGAAAAAGAAAATGTATCATAATAATTTTAAAGGGTTAAATATTTGCGATTGGCGGGATATAATTATAAAGAAAGTAAAACTTCGCAAAAAATATATCCTTATTCCACAATAACAACATTAAGAAAATTCATCTCGGTAATCATTTTTCTGTTAAAGGCCTATGATATTCACAAATAAATATTAAATAAATATTTCGAGCATCTTACACACAACGTCATCTAGTGGCTCAAATAACGCCTTTATTTTTGAAATTGGTTCAGTGGATCCATAGATTATCTCCTACAACGTGACAAACTCTATTTTACCTCATTATATAATATGCGTTTTCATTACAATATTATACAGAATTAATGAAAAATATACACTTTGTTAAAACTTAATCATCATTAGCACTGGAAACATACATTTATAATGCCAGTGACTAAAAAAATTATTGTACTGCCTAGTAAATCAATATTTTAATAATAAAATAAGTTTGCTTCACGGGAGTTGTTTTAACTATAATAATCAAACCAACATAAGTCTTCTTTTTACCAATGATCACTTGCCGTGCATTGTCAGGAAATCTCCGATATATCTCTGATGAAAATTAGTTCGTAGTCCGTGTTGTAAAACCGGTTTTGTAGCATTACACCGGACCACTGAAAATCCTCAAAATGTCAAGATTATGCAAAAACCTTATAACCGTCTCCTTACTAGGTTACTACTCTCTTGTAACGTATATAGCCTTTACATTTTAAAGGACAAAGTTATGCTATTTAGAAGGAATACAAAATAACAAACCTTCAGGTAAACATCTGAAAGTCATACTCTTTTCCAAAAAAGAAGAACCGTTTGTAGAAATTTCCCTTTACTAACTTGCTGTGACTAGAATTTATAGCCCCCAAGTGAATGGTTATTTTTAAGTAACTTGGTAGAGTACACTCTTTGCTTCCCCTTTTATAGTATCCTTGCAGCCCACCCCGGCTTCGCTTCAGACAAAAACCTTTGAAGTTCTCGGGTTTTCCATATTATAATTATTTTTCGACGTTATTCGTGTAAACTTTTTTCTTATGGTGGAAATCATTTTAAAATCTGTTGCGTGGTTTGAAATACAAATACGGGAAGCGTTTACATAACCGACTTCAAAAAGAGGAGGGTCTATGTTCCACCGTATGTATTTTCAGACAACTACACTTTGTCGTAATAGGCTGCTAGGACAGCTAACCATATTAGTGAATATTAAAAAAAAAAAAGACATTAAAACATTTATAAAAAAAATTCACGTTTTTTATCACCTTAATCTATAACCACTGTGATTCTCGTTCGGTGACGTCATCATAAGTAATTATATGTAACGAACTTATATAATAGTGTATATAAAGATAAACTTTCAAATTAATTTTAGTATTAAGTTATAATTAATATATTGATCTTCATTACGTTTATAATTCTATTCATCTTTATGAAGCTACATACTAACATTATAACTGTATATTTACCTGCACATATTTCCTTATAGTCAGTCAGTAAATATCCCAGTCATTGAAGGGTATAAAGCACTGTAAGACGATATATGCAATTATGTGTAATGTGTAATCCTGTATAATAAACATTAATTATGTATAAAATAAATTTAGATTCTTTGCCATATTATTAAATAAATAGTGAGAAATAACTGTGCATATATTTATGATGATTAAATAAACGCAGTTGTTTACCTAGTGTTTTTGTTAGAATCGATTTTAATTAATAGGTACATCGTAGGTAGTAGAGCCACGCTGATTTCAGCACGAATGAGCCGGCTCGACCCGGCCAGTACTACCCTCACACAGAAGACCATCCTAATAATGACAGCATTCTTGCTGTCGTATTTCGTTGGTGAGTGTGAGACCGGAGGCCCAATCATTCTGCATCATTCTCCCGCCCTTCGAAGGCCGGGAGAATGATGCAGAGTAATCAAACCAGGCTGCCATGGTAGGGGTCACCATGCTACATTGTCTACCCTCACAATAAGCATGGTGACCCCTACTCCTGGATTCTAGTCATGCTTTCCATCAGGCAGAGTAGAGTCACTTTGGCAGGCTGAAATATATATAAAAAAAAAATATATTTTTAAATTGTTGTCCTGATTATGTAATACATGGATTTCATTGACTCTAAATTTATAATATATTAAATGCTATTCTGTGATGAATTTGAACGCTTCTGGAACTAACTTTGATCCTGGTATTACTGAGGTTCGACAAGAAAAATAAAACAAAAATATACTTATTTTATCTAGTGTAGGTAAAGTTGGACATACTCGTACACATAAAAACGGTATATGTGGTACAGTCACTTTTGAAAATGATTTAGGTATTAAGTATCTATCAAAAGGGTTCCGTAGTTCATGACTCGGAACCCTTATAGTTTCGACATGTCCGAGAGTCCTTTAAAACAATGAGTTAAACAAGGTTACTGAGATTTTTTTTTTTATTTAGGTATTTGTTTGCGACTTTTTAACAAAACAGGGCGCTCCGCCCTCTAAAAGCTAATTGGCGCCGACTAACAATTGTTTAGATATGCTTACACTAGTTTAGGAAGTTAATTAAGTAATTTAAAAGGCGAATAGTCTATTAATTTCTGCTTTTCAGTTCTTGCGACGGTTAAATTTTATGCTAAAAAGTTTTTTTTTCGTAATTGCATATTTTTACATTTTTTTAAAAATTGCCTACCCTACTTCAGCTATTAACTGTTGGAAAATTCTAATTTGTAGTCTATTTATTCTAAAAGATACCGTATGATCAGTGAGTGAAAAATCATCCCTTATTTTCTTACCTTTAAGGTTACTTTTTTTTAGATTTATATGGAACTTACCTATGGGTGTACTCTTTCCAATAAAAAATAACTATTATCGAAATCGAACTACTCTATAAAAAGTTATATATAACAATGGGTGATCAATTATTTTCCTACCTACAAAGTAGTTTTTTTTTAAAATTTATAAGGGACTAACCTGGAGGTGCAACCTTATCAACAAAAGGAATGATTAAAATCGGACTACTCTGTGTAAAAAGTGAACATACATATATCATATCAATCAATCATCGCCTATTTTGCTACTCTTAGGGTTGGAATTATTCTTCCAAAATAATGTGAGATCAACTTTGGAGTATAACCCTCTCAAACAACAAGAGAATTATCAAAATGGGTTGGTATGGGTTATTCTCTAAAAATGTTATGCGTGGTAATCCATAAAAGTAATATACGCGCCGAAAAGAGTAACTCTTCCGTTTTTTTTCGTCGGCTACAAAGGCTAAAAATCATTACCGAAATAATTGGCGATTCTCATTTTTTTTATAAATGAGTTTGCCAAAGTGCATCTACGATTCCTGACAGAAAGCCCGAGCAGAAGTAATGGTCACCATACTTATTCATTTCATATTCGTTAAGGGATTTGTGTAGAAAACTTTTAAAAATATCCAAATTTATGAACTGGAAGTATTAGATATAATATTGCCTCATTGCCTGTCATCTAAATTATCCGACTATATGTTATTTATTAATACTTTATTAAGTTGATATAATATAAATAATAATTTAATACTCGTATTATAATTATTTATATACTGAAATTAATATGCGATGGGTTGCGTCTTAATGTCCATATAGGACTACACTACTTATATATTAATTACAGTCAGTGCTGAAGAGTCTAGCTATGTTTAGTATGCATGTGTTGTTAATTTTGTGTAAATGATTTAATGTTTCATATATATGAATGTATTATGTGACAAAATATATATGTACAGCATCTTTTAATATAAATTACTGTCCAAAGACCGCTTCACCATACCTATGGTGTACTTCAGTTCCTAATCCCATAAAACTTAATAAGCTTTTACATTTCAAGTAGTGAGTCAGTTAGCATTCTCGTGGAAACATTAGATAATTGAATTCAATTGTGTGTAAAACGTATTACGCTTTCTAGAATATTTTATATCTAAGTATTGTGGTTCGGAAATGTTCTTAAATTTCTGAATGCTACTTAACATTGTCGATCTTCGTCACTGTCTCCGCCATTACAAAAATTAGGCCATTTTTGCCATCTCAGTAGAACACGCTTTCAATTCTTTTTTGGGATATAAAGCAACTGATTGGTGATTGACAGTAGCTTCATACTTCGTTTAGTAATAAAATAAATTAGAAACTTAACTGTTATCGTCGTTGTGCAAATTGTTGGACATATAAATCAACTTCATTCTTCGTCTAGTTCAAGTTTTTGTTATATGTTATAAATGTGTTTTTTTTTTATGTTTATATGTCCTGCAATCGGTCTCTACGACATTGAGCTGGATATTTTTGAATTTTTTAAATGGGCGTGTATGGCACAATATCCAGTGATATGTCCATATTGGCGTTGTCTCCTCATGTGGTCAGGTCTTGAGGAGCACGTGTTTTCAACCTCTTAAAGGTAGAATTTGGTTTTATGCTCATCAGCTCTCTTGTCAGAAGATTTAACCTTTCAAAGAGAGTTTGTTATTTCTTCCTTGATAGATTCAATTTTCATGTCCTTGTGGAGACGCGTGTTTGTTATATACCAGGGTGCTCCAGCTATAATTCTCGGCGTCTTTGACTGGAATCGTTGCAGGATCTCTGTTTGATGATGACAACGTTCCCACAGCGGGATGCCATAGGTCCAGATAGGTTCGAAGATGCACTTGTAGAAAAGCAGCTTGTTTTCTAGATTTAGTTGTGATTTTTTGCCCATTAGCCATTAAAGTTTGTAGAGTTTCAGATCAAGTGCTTTTCTCTTGGTATCAATATGCTTCCTCTAAGTCAGGCCAGTTGGTCCAGGAATACACCCAAGTATCTTATGTCATCAGCCTGTGGTATTTGATATGATTGAGCTCAACTTCGGGATATGTAAACGGCGTAAACTAAATGTTACGTGCACTGATTTAGTTTCGTTAGCTTTTATTCGCCAGTCCTTTAGCCAGCGAGATAGCTCATTTAGGTTTTTTGCAGCTTATTTGAAGCTCTAATAGCTGTAAATTCAACCGCTACAACAGCAGTATCATCGGCATAGATCCCAGTCAGAACTTGCTTTGTGTTCGGTAGGTCAGAAGTATAAATTAAGTAGAGCATTGGACCCGACACACTACCTTGAGGGACCCTGGCCCTTATTTTATGTAGATTTGTGACGATGTCACCATATTTGATATAGAAATACCTGTCATCAGAATATATAATACAGGTATCATCATGATGATGATGATGATGATACCTGTCATCAAGGTAAGACTTTATAAAAAGAAAGTAATTTAGGGGCAGGTTCTTCAGAACTTTAAAGAGTAGTCCATCATGCCAGGCACTGTCAAAGGCCTGTGAGATATCCAGAAAGACAGAAGAGCACCATAGTTTATTCTCAAAAGTATGATTTTATTTTTTTCACGATTCTGTGCACCTACTCTTTGCTGCTGTGGGCAGGTCTGAAGCCAAATCGATATCAGGAATTAATTTCACTTCTGTAATAAACGAAGTCAGAAACTCAGCTCAGAAACAGGATTTCTAGCACTTTAGAAGTTTAGACGTTGATGGGAGGAGACTAACTGGACTGTAAGATTTAACATCAGCAGCATGTTCAACAGGTTTTAGAATCAAAATAATTTCCGCTACCTTCTATTGTGGTGGAAAATAAATTCTTAAAAGACAAGCATTGAATAATTGTGTGAGATATTTAGATCCTATACCCGGCTACTCCTTCAAGATTCTAGCTGTAATCAAATCATATCCAGGAGCTCTGTGAGCATTGAGTTTCTTAATGGCTCGAATTACTTCCCTTTTTGCGATTTTCCTAATGGGCGGTTCCATTTGGTATAGTTGGGTAAGTACCTTTGAAACTTCATTCAAATTAGAGGACCCTTGATCGACATTTGGGGTGAATAATTCTGACAGATGAGTCGCAAATACATAAGCTAATCCTTGGCACATTTTTCCCAGGTATCGTTTTGCTTTTTTAAAGGTGATCGATGTACGGTAGGCCTTTCAGTTTTTTTGCAGCTTTTCAGAGGGAATAGGGCCAGTGGCTGGTGTCACATCAAGGTTTCTGAGTTAAATTTCTGTGCTAGTTTGTTTCTGTTTAGCAAGTATTTTTTAAATTTTTTAATCAATTTTGTTTTTCAAGTTTAAGTTTTGTTTTTTAGTTTTCTAGTCTTACGTTTTTCATTTATCAGTTCCAACGTGTCTTTGGGATATCTTTTGTTAGTCTCACTATTTCCATAAAAATGTGAGTAGCAACCCATGCCGCATCTTGAATTGTGTTGTTAAAATGCTCCACAGTATCAATCACATCTTCGTCTAATTGGTAAGGTATTTTACAGTTCAAAGGGTATTCGACGTTCTAGTTCAAGTTATAGACATTTTCTCAGAGTGCGGCTATTAAGCCAATTAAAACTAAGGATAACGAGCGAAATATTTCACTATTAAAATTTTATTATATACCTTGTCTACATAGAGATTGAACTTGGTTTGAATCTAAACTTACCCCCGGCTACCGTCGATTGTACTTTGATTGCCCCAATCACGTTGCTCTGCATACAGCTCGTCAAGTAATTCTTCGACGAGATCTTTTACATCTCTTTTCTGGTAATAAAAGCATAAATTTGATATTTATATTGATAAAATATTTGACGTATCAATGGATGTATTGACCTAACTTCTCGAATGAAGGATTAGTCAATAATAATTTATAAGGACTTTTAGGCAAGGCTGGTCAGTTCCTACAGATCTGATTACTGTCAGAATCAATAATGGAACTAGTTTTGTCAAGAAATTTATGTATCAATAAGAAGGTTCCGAGAAGCAACATAACAAACATTTAGCGCTATTATATACTTAGCTACTAGCCAATATACATAGCTCGGTGGACTCACACCAGAATTAACCTCACGGATACTAATGTTAAGGATGTTTTTGGGTAAACTGAAAGGCGGACACTATTTTAATAATAAGTTAAACCACAAGAGAGAAAAAAAAACTTCAGCAGTTAAAGCAGAAAAATCATCCCAACCGATAGGTATACCCTAGATAACGTATGTATTCACTAATCTATATATATAAAAATGAAACCCGTTTTCCTTGGTCACGGCATCACGCGTGAACGGCTGGACCGATTTCACTCATTCTTTTTTTATAATATAGCTTGATGTACGAGGATGGTTCTTAGGAAAAAAAATAAAAAAATATCTGATAACTTTTATTGGAGGGGTTCCGAGAATGCAAAATAATTGAGTGACGTTGAATCGACTGTTAGGCGGTACGAAGTTCGCGGGGTCAGCTAGTAATATATAATAATCCGACCGAATTCAGCCATGGCGACCACTTCGACACCTTAAAGGGCTTGATGCGCCCGGAGATGGCTAATTTAGCCGATTTTCATAATATATTTATAGTGAATGGCGGTGAGTGGATGGAATTTATGCTCATAGCGCTTGCCGTCGAGGTTAGCAAAACGCTGTTCCTCAGACTCGCGACATACCGGTCGCTGTGCTGCCAAACTCTCCCTCCGTGAGGGCTTCCAGCGTGATGGGGCTCACTAATTAGATACGGAAACCACAATTTTCATTCAGATGTGTCCGTCTATCGGAGAGTAAACAATTCTGGATTAAAGAGCCTTATTTTCAAAACATAGAAAAAATACGTATATAACAAGATTCTTCGTCTCTCACTCTTGAAATAATATATTATCTACATTAATAAACTCGTATAACTTGCACCAAAAGCAAAATGTTTAGTCAGTCGAAGTTAGATCCCAAATTGTTCATTAAAAAAATATTTTCCTAACAGTTCAATGTGAATGTTGTATTATTTTTTCGTTATTTTTGAATAGCGATTTCATACCTGGGAAGTATTGTTTAAAGTTGGAGCAGGCGGTATCGCAGATTGCCTTTTATTGTTGATTCTTGGTATCCTAATTTTCTTCGACTTTTTCTCCAAGATAGGCTTCACATTTGCCAGTGAATTGAAATCCAGTTCAAACCTCACAACCTTTAAATTAATAGGTTGTTGTACACTGATCGTGTGCATTATAAAGCGATGTTAAACTTTTTTATTACAAGAATTTATGCACGTTACTCTACAGCATCGAAGATATAGTTTAAAAATTATACACTTATACAATGTTTATTTATTTTGATTTGTTTATACATTTGTTAGCGTCTGACCAAAAAGAAGAAAACCATTTGACAGGATTTCGTTAATCAAACTCTACTCTTTTTGGAAAAACAATACATTAAGGACCATAACTGAAGACACGAAATTGTGAATTCGGTCACATATTTTTAAAGTATAGATTGTTAAAACTTTAAATTATTAGCGACTGGCAGTCGGTAGCTAACAGAGTGTGACGATGTGTGGTGGCAGGAGGTGCGATAGTCACCCACTCGTTTAGTGTCGGTTCGTCCTGATAATAGCGATAACGACTAATATATTCATTCGATTGTGCGCTGAATGAGACTAAGGCCAACGGACATAGGTACCAAAGAATAATAAAAGATGGAAAATACTCAAACGTGTAGTTATTTAATGTTCTGTCTGTAGTTCTATTTTAAAGATTCATATATCATAGAAAGGATAGTTACAGACATATTTTAAATAGCATATAAAATAATATACATTTCACGAAAGACGTCAGTGAGGTTGCATTTTTATCGTATCCATAAAACTATTGACGGAACAATAAATATTTAGTACCAAGCTGTTCTGAGAAACTCACAGCTGTACAATCTATTATTTTTCAAACAAATGATATGAATTTATTACTTAACATTTTCAAACAGCTAAAATACTTTGTTCAAAGTATTTATGTTTGTAATGCATTAAAAAATATAGTAATGCTTGATCTTTAAATACAACAGTATTTCGTCCTTTGATTGAATATTGTTAAGCATTTTCAGATACTAAGTATAACCTTCTCTTCAATAGAATGATATAATATAAACTTAACATAATGACTGTTTTCTTTTAAAGACCTTTAAAAATTACAAACTCTTGTTAATTAAACGCCGAACCTTACATTTTTTGTATTGAGTTCAGATAAAGTTTCGTGTTTTTTGAAGAGCGACTTAATTGTTGTGGGACGTTATATTAGATGTAAGTCAACCTTTGTTTTGACCAATATGAGGGGATCGTAGGAGCTTTTTGTTTACGATAAATGACAGTGAACGGAACATATACACACCCGTAAATATGACACGTGAGTCGTGAGGCAGAGTGGTATTGGAATTTAGCTTTGGTGTGAAAAGATTTTCGAAATCACGTGCGAAAATTAGATGAAAGCCGCGCAAATGGCACTGGCGCAATGGCGCAAACTAACTGACTAAACGAAATAAATAACAATAACTATAAATCCATACCGCAAAAATATTATAATACGATATTCTTTTTTAGTATCTAAGTACATTTCTTGTTATTATTCATCTTCTTTTGATGAGATGGCAACCAGCCGAATAATATCAGCTATTTCTGCCAATGTCAAGTAATTTCGTTTTCAATTGTAAATCTTCAAGTCGATCTACGAGCATCGTAATGAATTTAATGATAAAAAATGTTGATGAGATGAAATGGGGACCATCTTCCGAAAAAAAAAAATACGGTCTCAAATTTCTTCAATCCCTTGTCTTTGTTTGTCTTTGTTTCTATTTATTTTTCTGTAAAATAAAATATAAAATTGCGTTTCCAAGATAAACGAACTTGTCAAGTTGTCAAGACAACGTTTTTGTTTGTAGATCAATCGCAGCCGTAGCGAACTCAAATATAATTTAGATATTTCATTCCGAAACATCTCGATCTCTGCTTAGTTCGTCGATATTACTTCATATTTTGATTAACAATGAGCGAAGATAAGGGAGACGAGATCATTGACCCTTCTAAAGTGAAGCCAGGATTTTGTTCTGCCACATGCGTGGATCGGGAAAGCCTTCAAAAGGAAATTAGTAAACCAGAAATAAAGCCCTCGGATAAGTTTATTACTTGTAATCTTCCTAAAAGATTCGAACATCCACGTAAGTTGTCTTGAGTATTTTGATAATACAGCACCTGAACCAACGAACTTCGCTCGGCTTAAGGTTTTTTTTCCTGGAAAAAGTATTGCTTCTTCATAGCAAAACCTAATGTAAATTATTGAAAAATTTCTAAATATTACGCGCCAAGATATAATTTATATATGATTAGTCATAAATAATTGCTTGTTGAAAATATAAGATAAGAATTTGATTAGGAAAATGTAAGCGAAAAAATCGATGTTAAGAATGTGTTAAGATAAGGCAATCTATCAAAAGCTTGAACAGAGGGTTTATCTAATATAGTTTGAATTCGGCCCACAAGTTGAGTTTATAAGTTTATTACAAAACCTAATTTTAGTTTGAGTGGCACAAATGAAGTAAATAACATGATTTGATTTTTACTTTTATTTTTATCTATATTTAGCAATTAACTTGAAATTATAATGTAATTATATTTGCCATTTACTTTTGGTTGATTAAAAATGTCAATTTGCAGCTCTAGATATTAACTGTTATTTTTTTGTTGCCAAATTATTTCAGAAACTAAAAGCAATTTAATAGCATGTCTATAAATAGGTACCTAAATTGTGTTACCACAAACAAGCCAGTGTCGTTGATCCTGTGGTCGTTAAAAAGGCTATGCGGGTTTTTACATCAAATCAATATTGAATAAAGGGAAGGAGCCTTAGTAACACTTTATCAATAGGATTACGAGCGTTGAATAATTTATTACACATTTTCTTGTTTCTCAAATATTATAAATAAAAACGAAAATAAATTTTGATTCTTTATGAAAGTTCATGTTTAGACTATAGCTATTACTATATACAATGTTATATTGGTACAATAGAGCGTACACTACTCAAACTATTTGAAGAACATGGATGAAATACGAATTTCGGATAATCGAATGTATTGATATACATTCGGCTATACATTTAATTATGCAAGTGAATGAAAACCATTCTAATGTCCTTAGTGACTAAAAGGAATTACGTCTAACTTAGTGGCAGATTCGCCATGTAACCGATAATGAATCTTATTTTTATTCGAGACAAGAGTGCCCTGGAGTCAGGCAAGCGAAGTGTACGAGTAAGCATTAGTTCGATCGATCTACATTCGGATAATAATCAATGCTGAAATAGATAGATAAAAAAATTCTTTATTTATACACCGTTTTACAGTGAATTTGAAAGAAAATACATAAAATGTATAATGGGTGGTCTAATTGCCACCAGCAATCTTTTTCAGGCAACCTTGGCAATTGAAATTAGTTTTGTCAAAAAACAAACAAAACTAACTATCGTATTGCTATAGAATAGCCACTATATATAATATTATCATGTGAATTAAAAAGAAATTACAAGAAAATTACTTTCGATTTTTAGATTGGTTCAACGGATATGGATGTCAAGTAAGTAAGCAGCATCCGTTCTATAGAACATCCTCGAGTGAATATGGGTGGTACCCTCCAGGTAAACATTAACAATTTACATAAATCTTTATGCTTACCAATGATTTTATACTCGACATAATAAATAAATTATATAATAAATAATTCTCAAGTCATGTTCATTTTGAATTTTGTTGTTTTGAATTTTGAAAGTTGTATTTTATGAAATCATAATTATGATTAAAAAGAAATGTAGTTAATTACCGAAGTTATCCTAACCAGCTTAGCCTATAGACGCATGATTATTTTAACATATAATATACATCACTGCCAAGAAGAACACGTAAAATCTCGTTGGTCTTGGTTGTTATACGAACATCTGTGACAATCTATACAGTTTTTTTGGAACTATAGACAATTAGCCAATAGTCTGTCCAGAAAGCTTCAATATTATCTAGTACTTGCTTAAATTGTGGATTGCTTGGTCGATGAAGTCAAGTCTTGTAGTAAGTAGTAGACCGTTGATGAAAGCCACCCATAACTAAGTTAGGGAAAAGGTTCGGAGGACAGTATTTTGTGAGAATAACGTGAAAGACACAATCTAGTAGGCTGTTTTAATTTGGAATCTAATGCTATATCTTACCCTTGCTTGTCGTACTAGTATGTAAGTACAAGTAGGCACAAGCCACACGATAACACATACACAAAAAATACCTTCCGATGAGTCTAGCTGAAATGTGATATATCATAATGCATGGACCATAATATATTATATGTCGTATAATATATATCTCATATATTTATACGTCAGAGTCATTCTATAAACAATTCTCGGTTAAATAATGATTATTATTATCAAATTTATAGCTTCAAAACGCGTTCATAACAAATTTTATTTAATAGGTAAGTGGTTTAGCAAAATATTTCAATTTTCACAAAATAACCAAATGAAGTACAATTAATTTTATTTTTCTTAATAGTTTCAATGTATTGCGCTATTTAATACTTGGTATTGTTTTTAAAATTTTAGGTTTTCATTCTGTACCAACTGTGTTTTTTCCGAAGAATCAAGACTTTTCAAATAGATTGGCGGAAGCTGGCATGTATCGGAATTATTCCCTGAACACTGCTCTTGATAATCCCTTATCCTACAAATAATGTGCAATGTATTGTTGAAATAAGTATTTTATTTAGATTTTTTAGTATATTGCATATGTGTGTTCTAATACGTAGTAACAAATTAACTCACTTTTAAAACGAACCTTGACAGCCTTTAATATGCCCTGGAGTTATTAGGGATGGCTACTATTAAAATACGCTTTTAATTTATACTTTAAGATATTTAAGTTTAATTAAACTTTTATATTTAAGTTTAATTTCTTAGATTTTTCTTATGTTAGCAAGTATCTAATGTTTCTCGTATCTAGTGTGCAATATAAACTTATATATATAAAAATAAACAAAATATTCTTTCAATTAATTTATTTACAACCAGTTGTGTTGAGAATCTTCTTTTATGCAAAAATAAGGCCTGTTCTTGCTAGTAGGATAACAAAATTGTAACTTTTTAACACTTAGGAGGGACAAAGATGATGCTTCACCTTTGCTACCAAAATAATTTCAACTTTGTTTTAAGAAATATGTAATTTCATTTAAAATAATATATTGTTATTGTCTTATGATTGTTTTTTGTTGAGAATTGTTTAGTGCGTAAATAATTGATGTTTCATTAAATATATGTATGTTTAAATGTTGAATATTTTGTTTTATTTATAATAGGTTATTTGCTATATCTCACGTGTAAATTTTCATCTCTAATATAACATAATGTAAGTAAAATGATTCTAAAAAGTTTGCATATCCTAATAGCTCTAATAAGTTTTTATCAAACTCTTAACTAATAATTTGTATAACGGAATTAGTAATGTGGCTTTGTAAGGTCTCTCACAATCAGAAATTATTAACACTTTGTACACAACAGTGCATAAGAGGGGTAGTTTTGTTAGAGTCTGGCAATGCATTGTATATTGTACATCATCCTCCTAGCCATTATTCCTGAGTTTATTTGGGGTCGGCTACTAGTTCCACCGGTTTTACCTGAATTTCAGTTTATATAATGTATATTGTACATTGTATATTGTACATCTGGGTTCTAATTTTCTACAGCACACACATACATAATACTGGAATAATGAGCATTATGACAGGCACCTATTCGGGCAGGTATTCTAGTTAAAAATTTAATATTCTTAAACGGTTATAGTTTCTAATAACATTACTGAAGTAAATCCCAATAATAAGCTAATTTGCAATTTAGCGAATGGCACACGTGCAATAAAATAATAAAATTATTTTGTCTAAATAATGACTAAATCATCATGACGGATTCACAAACTCACTTGCACACGGTACCGACCCGTCACACCGCATTACATCTTATTCATACTTATGCCAGTAGACCGTATAACATGTGAAAAAGTGGGTCGGAACTCCACATTAAATGTGGACACACTAAGCCCTGTGGAGATCTAAGGCCCAATGATGCAAAAACATCAACTCAATAACAAAACTCAATAGGCCGCTATAGTATATATTAAAGTCACCATGCTGTATTGTCTGTATTCACATGCATTCCATCTTCAATCATATATATAGCTTTAGCAGGCTCATATATATATAAAAAAAACAAATATCTCGATGGAGGTAGGTCTTCATTTTATCACCACCACTAAATTAAATTCACCACTAAATTATATCCGCCCAATGTTCCGCCTCAGCAACGGCGTTGTTCGTAGCTTACCCTAGCACCACAATGTAGCTGGAGGACTACACAGTTGGCAAGATACCAAATGCCGCATAGTTTGCAATAGATGGGTAGGTGAAATATTTTTAATGATTGCAGGTATATATTCGGTCCCGACTGTATTCTTCCCAGCCGGACAGACATTCACCAACCGGCTCTCGGACGCTGGCATGTACCGGAATTATAGTTTGAACACTGGAATGGATCCCCAGGGTTATAAATAATTGTGTAACAGCTTAAGCGGTATAGGATTATATATAACATCAGGATAACATTGTATTACCAAAATTTTATGTTTTATATATTACTTGCTAGGTTGTTTTCATGCCTAAAGCCAAATATGCCATTTCTACATGAAATTAAAGTAGACCTTGTATTAAAAGTTTTTTTAAACTTTTCTTAAAATATTTCTATTGGTCTAGTATTTTTGTTACTCTATTTAATCAGCACCTACAAATTTTTTTGTACTTTGAATACATGGACGTCCATGTTTGAATATAGTATCAAGGTTTTCGTTGATTGACTTGCCTAATCACGTTTTTGATATTTTTTTCTTTAATTCATATAATATATTTATATATTAACAGAGAAATTGATTTGAGTACAGATTTTAGATTATAGCTACATAAAATATAGCTAATATTTATGTCAGTTACTTGGAATCTCTACGACTTTACCTACCGGCAATGTCAATGAAAACAGCTTTAAAGAAATATAAATATGACAGTTTTATTAGCTACATCTTTTATAGACTCGATCATATTTTATTATGATAATTTCCTACAAGACTTTGTTAAAATATTTGTAAAGTAAAATGCAATTGATAAGTTACGTTTTAAATGTTTAATAAATGTTTTAAACATATTTCCCCTTTTCATTGTGAATTTTAGTTTAGTGTCTCTTTCTGTGTCGTACAATATTATTTTAAGTGATAATTATTTGAGGGTTTCCTTTATTCACAGCATATCTGGTTTTGATCGCACTTCGAGTTGTTCTCCTTTGGCTTAGCACAATGTCATATTTTACAGTTCGTAAATAAATTCGAACCAACAACAATTTATACTATAATATTATAAAGAGATAAAGTTAGTGAGGTTAATCTCTGAATCTACTTAGCCGATTTTGAAAATTCTAGTCAATTTTTATTTATATTATTATCGATATATAAATATCATATATATTATATTTGTGATTTCGGAAATGGCTCTAACGATTTCACTGAAATTTAATATTTGAGGGTTTCCGGGGTTAATATCGATCTAAATTAGTTATGTTTGTAAAAACGCGAGTTTTAAAGTTTTAAAGCGTTTTTCTTTCGCGTTTATTGTTACTTAGTTGGTCGTTAATTGGTACTTCAACATAGCAACACTGTAGCTACTTAAGGGAATATATGGCATTGTTAAACAATAAATAGTATTAACCTAGCAAAGCTCGGTCGCCCAGGTAGGTACTATTAAATTGGAAAACAATAAACGCAATATCCGATTTATTTAATAATTTATAGAAGACGTTTAGCAGTTCTAACAAATCCTGTTTGTTTGAGTATTATTTCTTGCAAGGTTGGCCATCCATAATTATTTTTCAATTCACATGTAGATGGTCTTTTGGAATTATGTTTCTCCTAAAACATACTTATTTTTTACCTACCTTCGAAGTTCTTTGCAATACCTCAATGTATTTATTTGTTTGCATTGTTGGTCTAGTGATTAGCGTATGTGGCCGCTGATTAAGAGGTCTCGGGTTCGATTCCCGGGTCGGAATAAATGTTTGTTTAATCTGTAAATATTTGATTCGGATTTTGGGTGTTTTCTATGTATATTATGTATGTATTTACAAAAAAAGTATGTTTATGAATTTGTATCAGTTGTCTAGTACATTTAGCACAAGCTCTACTTAATTTGGGACTAGATGATGTTGTGTGTAATTCGTTAAAAATAATTATTTATTTATTATTTATTTATTAACTATGTCGACGAGACGTAGGCAGATTTGTTTTGAGTAAGTAACACAACGGGAAAGACAAGTAAAATAAAAACAGCATCGGTATTGACTTACCAAAAGAGGTATTTATTATTATTTATATAATATAGATTAACATGCATTCAAATTCCATTAACATATTCCATCCGAACAAGGGCATGGGTGTCACATTCGATACATCGGATTTTATTGCAATTTTGAGACAGTACTTCTTGTCGTCATTAAGATTGTTTAAGTTTAACCGATGTTCGTGTAAATCAGCTATAGTCGATTCCATTTGTTATTGTGACGCCCCATGTTCGTTTATATTAACTATAGAAGATTAGTGGCCGTTTTCACCAACATCCCCTAAATTTAAGGTGCCAATTAGACAGAGTTAGGTAACCCTGTGACATTTTGTTTTTCACCTACCATTAGATGTCCTTTATATAATTTAGGGGCTACCTTTGTTAGTGGCTCCTAGTAAAGAGGCAGTTTAAGTATAGTTGGGGAAAACGGGCATAGGTCAAAGATATATCGATGAGGGAATCTTATTTTATGACATTAGTCGCATCCCTCACCGTGACTATCTTATAACTATCATTTCCGTATTGAGTACACATTGTATAACTTGTTAGCAACAACAACAACAGCATTTATATTAACTTGAGATTTATATTCTTAACGATTAACAAATGTCAAAATTTCAAACTAGATACTATAAAATAGGATCAATTTGAAACTAGCGGTTTAACCACAAATGATACAATTAGTAACGGCGACTAGAAAAGAGTCGGGCATAATTATACACACACCGTAAAACGCTTGAAACTATTCCATTTGCTATTTCAGAAATAAGGTTATAATTTTTGGATATTAATTTTTTCTCTATTACATGTTAGTAAAAGTATTAGTCAGTAAATACCGAATTTAATGTACTTTAAGTTGATCAGCATGACTTGATGGAATTTTATATATTTTACGTGACTAATATAAATTGCTCAATTTCTCGCTCTTCATAAAACTGACTGTATCATTGGTGGTAAAATACCTTTAAAACTAAGTAAAGAAACAACAATAATCTTAATAATGAAAGAAAACAACTTAAATTAACATACCCAGGTACTGTTATAACAATATTTTCTAATTGCGCAGTTATAGACAAGTAATAAGTACTCTTTACCTATACCGTGGCTATCGATATTCTCGTACTAAGGGAATTCGTGTAATAATCTAACTACCGGTGCATTCTTATACGAGTAATAAATAATATTATCTAAATGTACCCAAGGTACTGGAGTATATGTGTACCGAGGCATCAAAAATGAATAATATGTAATAAAAACAATAACCTCCTTTCATAATGTCCAAGTAAGAGCTCACAAGATGTCGGAGCGACACATTTTGCGAAGCGATAAAACAGCGATTGAATTTTGCTTACATGTTTCTCTGGGTTTGAATTACACTGTTCATATTAATGGGATTTGATAAAACTATCGCAGTCACAAATTTATCGGACATTTTGTCAGGTCATACACAACTTTATACACTGTTCGCACTATCTATGCACAAGAAATCTATGTTTTACGCTTACCACTCACTTATGAATTGATGATACGTACACAAGCCTACATTAAAGACGTGAAGACTGCCACATTTATTGTTGGTTCATTGTCGACCTTATATTATATACTTTCATTTTGTGGCGATCTTGATTATTGAACGGTTATTATAAAGCCAATTGCTTTTCGGCGATAAATATTTTGTAAATTTATTACAAGACATGTTACTCTTACTGACAAACCATCTGGGTAATATTTTCGGCAATTTTATTGAGAAGAGGTGGGTTTATTTCGAACACGTTTCTCATTATAATATTAGATATATTGCTTATTATGTCAGTTAGAAGTCATGTGAACGTGTTTTGTGCTTATCTGTGTAAGATCTTTGAATTACTGTCACTCTCGTTTATGAATTATATTATATTAATATATTTGGACTTTATGAAAGGGGCTATAGATGGTACTGGTAACAACAAACTGAGGCTCCTTTTGGTTTGTTATAACTTAACACTTGATCCTGATTGCCCTGCCTTAAAGTAATGAGTTTTAACTTACATTTGTATACGTATATATTAACTATTTTCGTTGTAAAATCTACAATAACAAGTCGGCATCGGTTATAATATTATTTGTATGTTAATAAAAACGCTTAAACATTACTATTTAATTATGAATGATCTACTAAATTGCTTTTTAAATAAATTTAAACTACACATTAAAATGTCTACGTTTCGCAATAGCTAAAGATAAGATATTAACTTTGAGTAGTTATTTAAAGCACAATGCAGTTATGAAAATTCACATCGAGCCCTTCTGATATGACGTTTCATCACACTTCGTTGATTTTATAAACCACTGTCACTACATTATCCAACCAATAATAACAATTTGTAAAATGTATATATAAGTGTTAGTAACACATATTGAATACTATATGATTTACATTATTGCACATAAACAGTGTTGACGAAAGAAACGAAGCATGATTTCACATATTACGAAGACATGCAAATATAACGGCACATTCTTATAACTATGAAATACAACTAGTAATAAGGTATAATATAATATATAAAATGTGGATCAATTCTTGCGTTTAACAATATTGTCTTCAATAGCATTGCTCATATCCCAATTGCCTCTAATTTAAGATTTAAAGGCATAACATTAAGAGGTTTCAGAATTACTATATTTTAATAAATATTTTTGACTTTCAGCGTTAAAACTGTAAATCAAAACGTATAGTGAGGCAATAAATATTAATCGCTTTGCATATCCCCTTTTCAGTTATTGCCATACAATATGTGTCAATTATAACAATTATCAATCAATAGTGTTTCACAGAAAACGTCCAACTTATTACAATGTACTGATCTCCTACGAAGGTGCAGCAAGTGAAGAAGGAAGTCAGAGACAGAAATACTACTTCGCAAGACGCGACGCGTGTCGCCTCTACCGAATGGATTCGATCACAATGCAGCTCAGTTGATTCATTTTATAATATAAACTTATTGTAAAAATTTATAGTTATCATATATTACACTACATTTAATAAATCTGTTTTATTGAGTGATGCCGTTTCGCACTCGATTATAGCGAAGATTATATAAAACAAGTTCAGCCGTCTTGTTCGTCGGGTCATTTAATTCGATATAAACATATTCAATGAAACACACCTTCATAAGCAAATCTTGGTCTTTCAGGTTTATCTGTAAACTTTGAAGTACTGGTAGTCAGTATTTACCATTATGTATGTGTAATACATGTCTATTATCTATAGGCTGACGCTGTGAGCAACAGACGTGTAATGATTATATGTACGTAAATGCCTGCTAATTGAGGCTCGCATTCGGGTATTGCATCGAGGTTTTGGGCAGATACAATTAGTATATTATGATGTCAGTACATCGTCTATTGTCCGTATAATTGATTTCTTGTTATGTTTTACATGTCGCCGAATATACCGGCAAAGGTTTTGCGAAGATTTTTCATGGTATCTTCGGCGTCTTCGGTAAGGGCGGCGCTGAGGGATCCTTGCCGAGCAAACCCACCGCGACCTGCAGCTGAACCAGTGCTTGTAGTCGCAGCTGCTGGGCCTGCCGCAGAGCTCGTGGTGCTCGGGGCTGCTGATGCGGCAGACATCGTCGATGACTGTGAAGCTGTAACCAGTAGAAATATCATGTGTGAACGCTATTTAGTTTAATTTTCTTGTTTGTACATACAAATACTTAAGGAGTAGTTAACTTATGGTTATCATATGTATATTAAAAGACTCTCATATGTATATTACCCTGGGAATCGCGTCTAGTGAGTGGCGGCGGAGGAGGCTGCGATGGTTCGGCCGGTATAGGCGGTAGTGGGCGATCGATACTAGCGGCGGCAGATAACGGAGCCGGAGGAGGGACACTTGGTGGACCAGAACCTCCTATGGGAGGATGTGCTCTTTCCTCAGTTGGTGACCCAGCAGCTGAGCTTCCCGATACGGAACTTCGTGATTGAGTCTTCGTTATTCCGGGACGGCATACCGCCTGAAATAATTAACGAAAGCGAAAAATGAAACTAGTTCTTTTTAGTCTTCGTTATGCTAGCTTATTGCCTTATACACATTGTACATTCGTTCTGATTCATCAACACTCGGATAACATATATTGGTAATATAATTTATGATTAGGTGTATTTATGACGATAGTATTTCACCTGAAGTATATTAATTAACAAGAGGCTGTGAACTATTCACTATCGATAAATCATCGATACATATGTACTATAATATGTATATGATGACAAGAAGCGACAAACGTATAGGCAAAACTAAAACATAACTGTATGTATCTTTAAATGTATAAACAATACAGCTGCATTATCAAGTTAGCATAGACCTTAATTATTTATTTAGGTACTACCATCTAATTACTTTAAAAATATTATTAATAACGAAGTTGTTGTTATGAGGGGCCCATTCTAGAAGGAACTTAGGAGCTACTACGTCCTATTAAAGAATGACTATTAATTTCTAAGAACTGATTAGATATCCTGTGTATAGTATATCTTACCTGCATACGCTGTAACACAAGTTCTGCAAGATGACGACGGTCTTCTTCTTGAGAATCTCCCATGAAAGAGGTAGCAGAATCATTTAGCTCAATAATGTGTTCTCGGCCGTCCTTACCGACCACCAGTTCCAGGGCGCAAACTTCGAGACCGCCGAATATCTCGCTCACCTACGTAATATATTAATGCATTAAAATCATATGATAATTTTATTCGGCCTATGGTTCCTTATATTATACAGGAATTATGGTAAATAAATAACAATTAATTAGTCACTAGGAAAACATTCCATACGACATTCTGTCTGCGTCTGCCGCAGTGACTAAGATTTAAATATTTTAAAGTAGCTATACGAGTGCAATTTTATAAAAAACTGTGAGAGTGTGAGACTTTGAAATACTACTAAAACTTCACATGTATCTACTATATTAAATTATTTATTGCTGTTGTTTGTTGTCAAAGTGAGAGTTTCTTTTTTCGTAATTTATTGGTAATACGTACTTAGCGGATGGAATTAGTTTTAAATTGACAAAGAATACAAAATGTTGGATTCAGAAGTGTAGCCGACCTATGTAGCTTTAATCTTACTCTCATATTTGAACTATTTAGTTACAATTACGTTATTTAACAATCTTTCTTAAACATTTTTGTTATTATATTAACGTATAATGTTCCACGTTAGAATAGTATTTACCTCATCTATCCACATCTTGTATCTATCGTTCATGCCGATAGCTTCGAGCATTGCAGATCCCTGATTGGTTTTCCAATTGCCCGATATAGATTTGCGCCTGAAAAATAATTGTTCTCAGTTATTTATACCTTTAAAAAAAGAAGGTAATACTATTATTCTAAAATATGCAATTATTGTCTGTTTGCCAACGTTGAAAACGCCTGAAGTGGTTTCTTTATTATCAGATGTGCAGACGATTTTGATATTTGTGGTAGGCGCGTGTTTGATTAATATCATAAATAATTTTAATATTACTTACATAAAAGCTTTGTAGTTAGTGCCAATCTTTTGTATATGGATGTCATATTTTGCATCAATGTACGGCTCCACGGTACAGTAAGTTCCAAGCATTGCAACAACGCCAGCTATGTCCTAAAGAAGTACAAAAATCTTAATATTCGACATAAAATTTCTTTTTTTGCGTTTCATGTACAAATCGACTTGTTTGTTTTCTGAAAGTTATGAGAATCAGAGTTACCTGGAAGTCAGCCAATGAGTCCACTTTCACCTTTGCAACGCCGCTGTGAGCATGCCCTATCTTGATCACAACCGGGAACTTGGGCGCCGTGACCTGCGACAATGATACCGGCTGTTACGTCATTATCGTGACCATTGTGCTCGAACTACAGTATACCGTTACCTAATTATATAAATATATGCATCTACTTACATCTAACCCCTGATTTTGATGACTGATGTTACTAAAAATAATCTAAGTTGCTGTGCCCGACAGGGTTCACAAGTATTATAATTTCTTCTATATGTAAACACCTGTATATATTGTGAAATGCAATAAAGAATTCATCATTGAAAATTAATGCACTTCGAAAAGTACTTGGAAGGTGTTGAATTTTTTATTTTCGGGAGCTGTCTATCTCCAGCAATGGTCGTCCTTTGGCTGATAATAATGATGATGAGAGAGTACTTGAGAGATAAATGTTCAATGCAAATAATTAATTCCATTCCGAAATAATTTCAATGACATATTTAATACATTTATAGCCAGTGCTTATAATCCGTCGTTTTCACAAACTACGTAAACTGGTTTTAGGAAAATTCTGGACTTATTGCACACGAAAACAAATGCATTATAATGGAGTATTGTGAACGTGGAAGCCATAAAGCTTAATTATAGGTTCGTTATGAATATATGCAACTTGTGCTGTTTGCATTTCATAGCCTTCGGTTACATTAATGGTATCGATAAAGATCTTTCTAGATTAGAAGCACGAACCCATCATGTGTGTATTGTCAACGCTTAGATCATTTCGTGCAGGCAATTCAATGACACTATTACGGTGAAAGTTAACATATATATATGCTAAATGTAATGTAAATAAACACATTGTTAATTATATATTCTTCAAATATCTATTGAATATGAAAACGGTAACAATTTTCGAGTGCAATCCCATTACTATTATTATATCTTTGAACAATGTAATATAGTTCAAACCAAGTGGTTGGAATCTTGCCTGCCATGGTGGTTTAAGTAGCGGATAGTGTGTAGATTAAGAGGTCTAGGGTTCGATTCCCTGGTCTCGTCAAAAGTATTGTTGGGTTTTTCTAACAAGAAATTCTTAATAATATCCCAGATTGTTGGGGATGTTGCACGGCCAAGCCTCGGAGCGCATGTTAAGCTGTTAGTCTCGGTTCTCATGAACTTCTATGACAATTGTTTTGGTAAATCAGTGCCCTTAAATTTATTGACAACTAGTTCAATTTTCAAATTCAGTTCACTCTCAGGATTACGGAGGTCCCATGCAAGGCATTCCGTGGGAAAAAACAGATTGAAGCCGTCTTTTCTTCATTTGCTGTATATACCATTATTACTAGGTATTTCCAAGATTATTGGGGAATATTCAAGGCTAAGAATATAATTATAACCAGATATTGTATAATGGGTACTAGACAACTGATAAAAATACATAAACATACTTTTAAATACACACATATTTAACATAGAAATATTTTAAATAAATTATTTGGATTTCCAATGACATTTTTATTTGACTAATATAATTACCTACCTAATATAATTGTCTCTTAAGTGGATTTATAGTTCAATGTTGTTTGTTGTGCTTATAAAAATATCTGCGACAATACAGCTTATTCAAATTACTCATATATGAATTACGCGTAGACTTTTAACCCATCATTATTGGGGAACTGGTGAACTCCAGTGAAAACTTTCTTAACACCTTTGCTAACTATCGACTGGATGTCGAGCTGACAATGTGAGTAAAAAAATTGATGCCCAATAAACGTTAATGGATGCTAAAGTGCACGCACATTAAACAGTACTTTCTTAATTCGAATAGACAGGTTGAACGTTGCTGGCAGTTGTTCAATACAAAATTATGTTCTGAGAAAGGTGTTGTCATTAATGTTATTTAATGCATTAGCACACTATATTTTGTATAAATTGTACTATGCAACAAATGCTACATAAATAGAGTTACTCATGAGGGATTACTTGGAGATAAGTTGCCTATCATTTCAAAAAGATACGCAGTCTCTTAAATTTATCAACAAGTCAAAAGGACCAGAAAAGGAAGAGCTCTTCTCATTAAAAACAAGTTCTTTAGAACTTGTTACGTTTACTTATTATTATTAAGGCAACTGTCGTAAGAATAATAAATAAATGTATCAAAACTGAAAAGAAAAAGGTTACAGGCCCAATTAAAATAACACATTTAAGTAAGGTTCCTATTGTCCTTATATTGTAGCCTTTCTCTGATAATATGTGGGAAGTTGTTCCCTTCAATCTTTGGTTCCTTGTGAACTGGATCCGTGAGTATGTTATATTCACTAAAGCCTACCCTTATAGATTTGTATCAGGGCCTTCCTTTGGGGAGGAGACGAATCATGTCATTTCAGGTCCCCTCTGGATCGATGCCATTCCTAATCAGATAGCTATTTCTGTTTTTGCTCTTGTGCAACATAACTTTTTTAATTTTAAAATATGTAGTTTAATTTTAAACCCATTACAAGCGAAAATTTAAAAATCAGCAAAACATGAAATAATAGTGTGTGCTGATATGTATATTGAGCCAGCTACATCTTTGAGAAGTGAACCATATCGTTAGTTAAAATATAGTTATTATGAAACCGGCCCGGTGTTTGTTTAACAGTTAGTAAGTGTTAATTTTCGATATCCAATTTTTTTGCGCTTTTCTCCTTGCCAATTGATAGGATCAAACATAATTTTTTATTCTACATCATACACTCAAAAATACTGATTAGAATAAAGATCAGATACAATACTTCAGAAAAATCGACTTATAACCTTTATGTATACTGAAAACTTATGCATAAGTCTGGAACAGTCATGATATAGCTTTTTGTCCCTAAAAAATCTCGGATTACATTCAAAGCCGGATTTACTCAATTTGGGAAACATATTTCTTTTGTATTTCTGTTTGAAGCTGGGAATATTTACTAAGGATGTGTTGCGAGGTTGGATATTATGTCATCGGATCAGTAAATATTATATCATGTTTCGCAATAGCGGCGACAACTACAGACTAAATTGTGGTTTGTTGCCTAACGAGATATAGTATTTGTTTCTCGACCACGTTGTTACCTGTAACTAAATATGTTGCACTAGTATTTCTACATGAATAAGTAATGAGGAAGACACATGCAGCACAACCATTATTTCAAGTTCAATGTACATGCCTAGCTACAATTCAACTCAACTATAAAATTCTTGTTCCAAATAATGTTGTTAGAAAAGACATCATTTATTAATCTATGTAATAAGAATTTTAATTCTAATAATAAGGAGAAAAAAATATATACATAGAAAGAAAGTATGAAGAGTATTTGGGGGATATATCTCCGTACCAATTCTTCTTCCTAGCTTTATTCCCCAAAATTATTTGGGGTCGGCTACTAGTTCAACCAGTTTTACCTGAATTTCAGTTTTTCCACGGAGCAACTGGCATCGGACCTCCGCAACCCTAAAGGAGAAATGAAATTCGGTGGTTGAACTACTTGTCAGTAAATTTGATTGCACTGACTTCCCAATAACGATTGCCATAGATGTTCGTGACAACCGGGACCGACGGCTTTACGTGCTCTCCGAGGCACGGGCGTGAATAACCGCCAAACTTCCAAACTCCGAGCTGCTGTTAGGAATTTCCTAAGAAAAACCCAAAAACACTTTTTAACCAATTAAATCTGTTTAAATTGAAATGGCGACAGGATTAATTTTCACAAGGTAAATAATTGTACCTAGATATATTTATTTAAAATAATTTCATGCATTTTTGGTTTCGATAAACCCGAATGATCCGGATAATTGAATACCATAGTGAATATATTTTATTTCTACTTCTTTTAAATAGTCTAGTATTTCTTTTCAGGCTTAACTTGCGCAAAAAGCTATATTTCTTGTACTTGAGTTAGGAAATCTAAAGTCCAATCTTTTGTGGTAATATTGATAAACGGCTGCCGAGAGATATGAAGTACTTTGTAAATATTTGCTACTGAAGAGATGCTTAATTATTCACGTGTTCAAGGATTTTAAAATGGGAAACAGTAAGCCTCCTCATTCTAAGTTTAATTGAATTTGTGTCTACGAAATTTATAAATGACATCCATTGCAGGAGAAGTATTCTAACTGTATATATTACACTGTTTTCTGGTCATGTCTGTGTTTCATCCTGAGTTACCATTAATGTGATGTTAATCACTGTTAATGTAGACAGTGTAGAGTAATCCAGGGTGAGACCGCCGACACACGTTAGTGAGGCGTCGCCGTGGGCGGCTACCGTCAAGTGTTTGACTGTTCGCTTCAACAACACACATTTCCTTCTCTGTATCGATGACGCACGCCATCTTCTACATAAAGAATTCGTACAATACTATTTATGGAGCGTCTCAGACTCGTGACGAAGTCGCATAGTTTAGGGATTTAACATTACGCTTTGATTACATTTCCGTTGCATTTATTTGCGTATGCCCTTTACTCAGAGCTTAGTGGTTTATAAGCAAATATGGATAAGAAAACACTATGCTTGATGAGTAACTTTAAAAAGCAAACATTTGCATAATGATAGACGTAAATGTTCATACTCTTTAAGACGGTTTGAAATATAAGAGAAATATATCATTGCAAAAGGCCGTGCAATATGTCTCGATATTTAAACGTCTTGGCGCCATTATTGAATGACAATTATTTAACCGGCACTATTTTATCCAAGAGATATCTACTGATAGATCAGATAGATAATTATGGAAGCTGTGGAAGCAATTCAATTCAAATATCAGCTCAGAGCTGCTGACAATAGTTGTTAATGATTATAAAGTGGCGTGAAATAATATCGCACGAACTTCGCTGGTGTATTTATTGCCCTCAAAGGACAAGACAATTGTCATTTATCATTGTAATTGCCGCCTTTGAAGTTGATGTTATCTTGCCGCCTACTAAGTATGTGATCATAAATCATACTATTTGATCGATACTACATCAATGAAATTGAAATACCGTATATGTCAATTAGACACTCGGTAATGATTGGTTATGGATCAATGAGGTCATGTTTTCATAATCATATTAGTCGTGGCTGATACTAATTTAAAATTGATTAAAAATATTTGTGTATATATGACTTCAAAGTCTATAATTCTTGTCAATATTTCTATCTTAAAATAGTCTACTTGCAATGTGATTGATTTCATTACGTTACTTCAATGCGTTGCGTTTTTACAAGTAAAAGCTTAAAATTTTGTCGAGCTCACCACTTTTAATGTAGAGAATAAATAAGCACGCAATATTTATATCATTTTGATCTCAGTGTTACTGTTGTTGACCTCTTTCAAGGTGAGGAATGTGCTCATCGCTTGTATTACGTCTGTGATCATTATCACTTCATTGCAGCCTACAAGTTTTCTTATGTATACATGTTTGTACTGCAATAGGTGATAATTGGACACAAATACATAGCGCACCACTCAGCTTAGAATTTGAATTGATTAGTGAAATTGTTTGAAATGATGATGTTTACATTAAGTGATATTAGTTCTAAAATATCATAATATTATCATTTTGAATAATAATACCAATGCAATCATAATATCTATTTGAAGCCTACAAATGTGTTATAAATATTTTATAGTTTTTTTACATTGTAATGTGTTTGAATGGTAATTGTTATATAAATACGTTTCCAACTTTAACTTGTAATGAATGTACTCGTACGTACTTTGTGTTTAATAAATCAGTACGTGTACGTTTTGATATCAGCTTCCTCCTAGACTCTACACTATACAAAACTAGACTAAACAATTAAATCAAATTGTAGCGTTTATAATTTCAAATAAAACGAAATGCATATGAAAGTATATATTAACTTACATATTCAAAATTTTCTGCGTGTTCCGTGCGTTTGTGCAACGCAACCGTTGGACCGATTTTGACGGAATCAGTGGCAGATAGCAAATGATACAAGGAGTAACTTAGGTTTATTTTATTTTAAAATTGCTTTGCCGGAACATAACCTCCTGTGTTAGCCGCTGGTATCGTTAACACCGCAGGGCGCAGCTAATACCTTTTAAATGCAGCGATGATCGACGTCATGTGAAGAAGGACACATTCTTAAAGCTGAAGGGAAGACAATAATTAACAAATATTTGGCTAAAATTATTTAGTCAAGGGTTATTTTCAAGATTATATGATTTGTTTAAATAGGTTTCAATATTTGTGCTTTTCTAACCGATGTTGTATAACCGATATGCACATTATATATAAGTAATTTGTTAATAAATTATGCACGTTGGTAAATAAAAATTCTGGTATTTCAACGATTTCCACAATGAGCAATTTAAAATGGATCTCTCCAGTTTCTGAATCATATATTTTGTGCCTTAAAAACTGGGTCAATAACAACTAGGCAAACGTAATTAATTCTGGAGCCCGATAAAGATACTAGCCTAAACGATATCAATTTCCGAGAACCAAAAAAAAGGAATGTTTTTATGTAATTCTGGGATGTTTTTCATCACTAGTAGTTTGTATAGAGCATAAACGTATATATAGTAAGCCAATACATCCTTTTCAAGGAGAGGCCTATGTCCAGCAGTGGACTGTTAAAGGCTGTTGATGATGATGATAAACGTTTCAAGCTATTTTAATTGAAATTTACTGTAGTTGCCATTTCAGACTTATTACACCATCCCTTGAAATGCATGTACATATATATATACGCATGTACTGGATGTGTATATGAATTTGGTTCCAATTTTATTCGTTAACTCCTGAGATACACACATGACTACAGAAAGGTAAAACTCTTGAGACAACTTTGCTGTACATAAATATGAAATGGTTAGAAATTTTATTAACTGCAAAGGAACCTATAATAAAAAAAAAACAATCACTTTAAAAATTAATCAATCTTGATATCGATGTTAAATGGTCACAACTTATATTGTCTTAAAATTACTTAGATCAATATTCCTTCGGATTCTTCGCGTCTTGATTGTTTAATTCCCATTAGGAGGCATCCATTAAAGTATACATGTAGAAGGAAATATTGCGGCAACTCTCGACCCACATTGATAAGAGATAGCGTGTCTACAAACAAGGTGGTACATGCACTAAGAAAATTAATTGAGCCCTCTGATAAATTGCAAGTAGTAAATGACTAACTGTGGAAAAGTGCTGCTACAGTGGTTAAAAGAGCCCATTGTCACGATGTAATTGCCAAGTTTGGATATAATATTAATAATATTGATTCAAATATGTATTAAAATAATATTGGATATGCATCCAAGTTGTCCTAATAGATTTACTATATACTAACTGAGTAACACCGCGGAGCGAAGCTAGTCTAAAAAAAAGATCCCAAGTTACTCTTATGTCATCAGCTTCTTGTGAAAGTCCCGATAAAATCGATCCAGCTGTTCCAAAGATAAGCCGGAAAAAACACAGACAAACACAACAATTTAAAAAGTCATATTTGATCCTCCTAGCCATTATTCCCAATTTTATTTGGGGTCGGCTACTAGTTCAACCGGATTTACCTGAATTTCAGTTTTTCCACGGAGCGACTGGCATCGGACCTCCGCAACCTTAAGGGATAACTAAAATTCGTAGATTGAACTAGTTGATATTAGATATTAGTATCAAATATACTATATACCTGATACACGTCCGTCTGCACATCCAATTTTATTTATTTGTATCTACTTATATATATATTTGTAGACTGAACGTATAATGTGAAGAGTGAAGGATACTATGTTAAGTAAACTTTATTTTTTTATAAAACAACAAGAATACAACATTATTAAGATTGTGATGTCGATCGTAAGTCATAATAGACTACTTCACTTTTGTAATTGTTACTATGGTAAGTAACTTGTACATGGTCATTAAATTAATTTATTTCCGAATGTAAACAGAACTATACTAACTGGTGTACAATAAAGTTTATTCTGTTCTATTCTAAGTATATTTATTTTTATAAAACGCGTATTTTAACAATTTGTCTCCTTCTGAATGCATTATATTTTTTTTTAAATACGCTGGCTATTAGGAATATATCGAAAAATACAAGAAACGAACACAAAGTACACCTAGACTCCTAACAATTTGTGGATCACACAAAGTGTTGGCTCATTTGTAAATTGATTCCATAACACCCAGCGGACCAGCGCAGCAGAGACCAGGGTGGCGACTGCTTAGCCCAACACGCCATCTGCCCCTCTAGCCAAGTTGCAAACGTTTTTTGTTTTCCATTCTATTTCCTTATTCTCTTGTTTCATTGACTAATATTGGGAAATATGACTAATGTCACTCAGTCATCAAAATATTAGTCAATGAAACAAAAGAAAAGTGAAATAGAAAGGAATAGAAAACGAAAAAGATTTGCAACTTGGCTAGGGGGGCTGATTAATTAGTTAGTTTAGCTGATGTATTGGTAGCCGTACAGTCATTTACTTCTACATTACACCATTATCAAAAGCTTGAAATTAGTCAACTGTTAGATACACTGAGGCTGTTGATGGTGATTCTTCAACTTTGCTTTCTTTTTAGTGCTGTTAATCTCTAATTTCGCCCCAAATTCTTCTTTCGAAGTTACACATTCAATTCAGAAAAGATTCAAAACAGTAAACTCTGGGTTTAAATTTATTTTTAATATAGAACTATATTTACACACGAAGTTAAATTTGTTTACTTGCAAAATTCAAAACTCGGAATTGCGACGAGGGTTAACATGGAGTTCAATAACTCAACTTAAAAACTTAGTACAATGTCGGGTAAAGTTTTCTTTTACTAAAATGTTGGCTTTAAACTATAACTTTCTGAATTTCTTTTTTAATTTAGGTAAACTTTATAATTTAATTTAGAAATCTAAATATATTCTGTGAATACAATTTTAAAAATATTATAAAATAATGCTGTATCAATAATAATCTACGTAGTACCTAGTTAAACCCGCTTACAGTTTTATTTTTAACGATGAAATATGGTCCTTAATTGTTGTACATTACTTTATTAAATGCTATCAAAGAAGGAACAGAAACATAAATCTTTCTCGAGCCAGCCACATCGCTACCTGCGTCACCTTATACGGATAAAGGCTTGTATAATTGTTGAAGTAATTTCATATAATAATATTATTTTAATAATTAGGAACGCGTTACAAACATAAATTGTACTAAGTTTTTTATCATACCACCCATTATTCACCATTTATCTAGATTTATTAATACTGAGTTTTAGATCGAGCAGATTCAAACAACTGATTTGTAAAAATATTCTAAATATTCTAATGGTATAAATCTGAGCAGGTGATATACCAACGCACATAGTATACAGTCAATTTATCTAATGGATGTCCCTATATTACCTCGCTCTCTCGCTCTTTCGATTGGAAAACATTATCTTGAGAAACTTAATTTGTGAAAATAAAATTTATATTATTAGAGACTACTAACAAGTAGACCAAGAAGGTGGACACCTTGACATATCAACCTTGTTCATGACATGCGAATACATAAAACACTACATATTAGCATATTGAACGAAGACAATTGTGTGATAGTAAATATATAATATATTTGTAAGATCAAGGCCGCGGTGTCGCGTAAAATCTCATTCTACAATAGCTAACGCATATTTTCTCTTGTTTTTGTTATTGGAATGGAAGGTATCTGACCCTAAATATTATCGTAAGAACCATTTTTTGTGAAGTGGACATAAACTTATTATAATTATATTAATATTTTTTATTATGTATTCTGTTTTGACCTCGAGACTTAACGTTGAGAGACGTTAATTGTTAGTTTTCTATTAACTTTTAGAATGTAACTTGATTAGACGGCAGTAATTATCGCGAATGATAGAGACTCATATACAGAGTTGAACTATTATATCTATTACGTAAAATATAAAAAAAGCCAAGGTTTTTAAAGAATGTACGTAAAGGACACAGAAACATCATTATGGCCTTATAAGGAAACCTAGATTTAACAAGACTACTTTCTACTAGACTTCCATGAAAGGTTTGATTTTCAAGCCACTTTTCTTGCTAGTTTAGTTGAAGATTTCAAATAAATAGTTACGACTTTTCTTGTTTACAACTTTCATCTTTTAAGTCTGCAAGTCTGTCTTCAGGAATGAGTTTATAAAAGGTTGATACCGAAATAAGACCGGTGACAAGAAGGCTTAAATGATCTATAATCTATATTATATTTATACTATAAAGTCTCTACAAATATCTATTACAACAATTATTTTAAACTGTATACGAGTATGTATACAGCATTTTAAGTTTCAGTCTTATAGGTTCCTAGGTATTTCTTATTAGATTTTTTAATATGGTACAGCCAATGCTATTAATATACTATAAAAAGTTAAAAAGTGTTTCCAAGAAGAAACAGATTTCATAAAAATATATTGTATAATGCATGTAATTTGGTATATAAAATCAAGTAGGTGCACAGAACAAACCCCTTTATTACGTATAACACAACGCAATTTTCCAGAACATTACGTACTAATTCTGGCTGATTCTATAAATCGTAAGTACAGATAAATCCTTAGAAGTATCCCTGGAATTTTCGTTTCAGAGTAATCAATTTCACACATGCCTTTGTAAAGACAAATATTTACAGTAGCATCATTTGTAATATGCGTACTAACTTCAAGGTGGTACATTGTACATAGTTCACAGGTAAACAGCTCGAGTCTGCTGAAGCAGCTCCTCGAGTGGCGCTATTGTTTACATTATTCACATAGCAGATGATGTCACGAGCGAAACCTAATTCTGATGAATCATGAGTTTCTACATAACTACGATGCACCGATAAGCGTCACCGTGCATGTGTGATATGAGCCTCGTCGGTCGGCATAGCATGGACCCACGTGTTTGTGAAGTTATTGATGGCATCAGTGGGCGCATAATAACTGGTCCGGCTCAGCGAAACGTTCAGTTACTGATTGTCCGTTACGGGGAACGCGTGTCGCCTTTAGATACAGAGCCGGTGCGCGAGCGCATTCACGACACTTCAATATTTATTGATACTTTAGTTTCATTTCTTTGAACTTTAATTAAAAAAGGAATATCGTGTCCTTAGAAGTGCATGTGCTACTCATTGGATCAATTGACCTGATCAGCTGAGAACCGGACAGGTGCATTTGTTTACGTATTTACTAAAACTGATATAAGTTTTGCTTTCTTCAGGAAAATGTCAGCATTGTTATACAACCTACGTTTATCTCAAGGTACAAGTTTAGATTTTACTACGTCAGATGTTGCCGATACTTTTATGCGCTGCATAAAAATTTTATTTATTTTGAAGGCTATTTCAGTTATTTTTCATCGTTACCTTCTGATAATCTATGTATGTATTATGATGCAATGAGAAGCTTTATTTATTTGAACGGTAAAATTATGCAAAAGGCAAAACGTTAAATGTACACACAAAATTCACAAACCAAGGATAATATGAAGTTCGTGACAAAACTTCCTGAGTATTGAATTTAATAACACATCTACAATTACCACACAAAATATTACGTATGTTTAATGTGTCATATTTTACTTTGTAAAATGTATGCACAATGTCGGTCAATAATTACTTTTAAAAATAAGCGTTACAAACAATCTGTTCGTAATTACACAATTGAACGTATACCGTGTGTGCACTGAGAGTTGGCACCGATTTATATTTGCAAGCCATCATAAAACCATATCTTCGTATGCATGCAAATACATATAGTATGAAAATATTGGAACATGTGCGATTAGGAAGTGAGATTAAATGTGGAATTTCTTATTTATACTTTGTACATTCCGTACATCGCTAATTGAGGTCATGCGTTACTTAAATCTCCATTACAATTAATATCACAAAGATGTAATTGTCTGCAATCTCTTTTACGGTAATAATCTAATTAGGTGTTGTAACTCTATCAGCTTCATAAGTGTGTCCAGTTGTGGTTTCTGAATATTACTTGTAAAGTGTACGTGATACATTTTGTAAACATAGTTAACGATTGCTTAGCGTCCTCGGTTCTTGCCTGCTATGGTAGCCTACATGTTTAGAAATACAAATGTATACCAAGACAGGTGATATACCTTAGTATTACTAACACTGGATCCGAATGATTTATAATATAACCTACTGTAGTTAATTCTTGGCATGCACAAATCACATAAGATTTATTACAATTGACCGATATATCAATGTTAAGTAATGCATTTATTACACATCATGTCAAGATATCTGTGTGGTAATGGAGAAATTAATTTCTTACGCAACTTTATGGTATTTGGTTATCCCGTTTCTTGAGATGTGTGCACAATCATTGCTGAATTTACCACAAACATTTATTACAGCATATAAATTTGATGGACTCTACAGAGACAAGTGTTTATTTATGGCAAGTCCACATATTCATAATACTGTACTGTAGTATTTAATATAAATGAAGCACAACTCTCTCTCTCATACATAACGCCCTCTCATATTCTTATTAACTTTTTATCTAAGTTAAGTTTTTTCTTATTAAATTAATATTTCAACCTTTTGTATTCAACGTAAATCTGTAATTTAATATTGTAAAAGTAGTGATTGAGTGATTTATCGAAATAATAATTTTACAAACCTGTGGGCCTAGTCTAGGGCCTTGTGTTGCAATTTGGCAAGGGGGCCAGGTCTCGTAAACCTTTGTAACTGGAGGAAATCGGCTTAACATGCTAGTACTAAGCCTATGTTACTACGTCTGCCGTCGTAGTTTCTTGGATGTAGTAACATAATAATATAGTACAAGTTTATTATGAAGATAATTATTGAGAGTTCGATATTGTAGGCTATTGCCTTAGTTATGGTAATAAATATTCATAAATAAATTTTAACATCATGGGTTCATCACATTCATTAGATTATGTAGTCAGTATGACTAGCTACTTTAGTTATCATTATTTAGAAAACTATTCAATGTTAGAAGAACATACTCATGTTTTTACTGTGAACGGGACTTATTCGCGATAATATTAAAGGTTACGATACCTTCTATTTTCCGACGTTTCGAACGGGTTATACCGCTCGTGGTCACGGGTAGACTGATGTGAGCTTAGCGTCGCCTTCGTGATGTGCAGGTTGTGTCTACCCGCACTAGATCGCGTTGATTTCTTGTAGTGTCGGTACCCCTACACACCACACTTATGACATCTGCACGCCTGATTTCATCTTTCTGATGGTGGCTACACCCGCTGATGACTAGATTCCACGATGTTGATAGTCGGTATCCGTCTTCCCGGTTGAAATTTTTGTGTTTTTTTGTTTTTTGGTTTAAATTTTTGTGTTTTTTTGGGACGCTAAGCTCACATCAGTCTACCCGTGACCACGAGCGGTATAACCCGTTCGAAACGTCGGAAAATAGAAGGTATCGTAACCTTTAATATTATCGCGAATAAGTCCCGTTCACAGTAAAAACATGAGTATGTGTAAAAGTCGCGAAAGTTTAAAAACAGTTAGAAGAACATGTTTAAAAAATATTTGACGCCAAAAGTTATCTATTACGTTATGTTATTTTTCTATATAAAGCCTTTATTTTTTTATGTGAAATCAAATAAAGTTTAAAGAACTAGTTTTGCCTATGGTTTTTTCAGCGCGTAAGTCGATTATGTTCTTCCTTAAGAATTAAAGGATCTTTATTGTAAATTTCATCCAAATTGGTTCAGCGGCTTAGCCATAAAAGCGTAACATACCAACAAACAAAGTTACGTTCGAATTTAAAGTATTGGTATGCATTTTCTCTCAACTTCAATTTTGAAAAACACTCTATTTAACATTTAACGCACAGTAAGTATAAAAAAAACACTGATTTGTCAAACTTTGTTATTTCAGACGTCAAATAGTTTTAAAGTTTAATGAAAATATCTTATTATTCTAACAACATGCTCAAACACTATGTTAAGTGCCTACCAGAACTGAAAATTATCTCATACTTAACTTATCATATACTTAAATAGATATGATACAAACAAATTCATGACTTATGATTATAAATCTATTTACAAATCACTTACATATCAATATGAGTTGTTTTTAATGTAATTGTACTAAGCAATTAATCAATCAAGTATTTCAATAAGACATTGAATATTATGAGTAATAGAAAAAACTAGATTAATATTTTCAACGCGTGTGTTTATTTGTTTGTTACGTATTTATGTCGTAAGTGCTAAATCAATACTGAAAGTTTCTTTTATATTTCATTAGGGATTGAGAAAAAATGTGTCCGTATTTTAACGAGAAAAACATTGTCTTAGGTATGAAACAAATTTCCGCAAGCCAAGCAGCAAGTAACATTAGTGTCATTTACGACCATCGCATTAATCGAATGAGCATGGAACACTATCTGTCTACGCTTTCATGGTAAAACGACTGTACCGATGTCATTAAATTTTGGCATGTTGATATTTTTATATACTGAGAAAGGCAATGTGTAATAACCTACATACACGCGATCGGAGCAGCGGGCAAAACCTTGTTTTATAAATCCGTTTAAGTATTGTTATCAGATATAATTCAAAATAATGAACATTGAAATGACTAAAAGATTTTCAATATATTTTTTTAAGTCAGTAACGATAAAATCGTATTGAAAAGAGTTTCTCAAATTCTCGTCTCGTTTTTATTTTCTATGGATTCTAATTTCATATAATCCGATTACCTAAACGACGCATCTTTGTCGCTATCATTACCTGTGGCTTCTGTTTTTAAATTTTTCATGTTTAATACCCATGAAAGCATTTTGTTCCAGATAATTCTTTACATAATGGTGTAGAAACTTAGTAATATATTTCTTCAAGATTTAACAACACATACGTTAATCTTCAATACGAGGGTAGCTATTGTCTAAAAGTGGAGATAACTTGAGACACAGAGGAAAAATTACTACTTCAATTCAATATCATACAGCGAGTCAAGTTTATCATGTAAACAGTTGTTCTGTTTATTTCTTCTTAACACAAAGTAGACAGAGAGTTTCTACTAGTTTCTGGATACTTATTGGACACAATGCATCTTATTTTTTAGCTCGGTTCTTCCGGATAAGTAGTTTCCTTTAACTGTTTCAAACCTGATTTAAGGATATCGTTACTTAGTGATATAAAACAATCTTATGATAAAGGTAAATAATCAATAAAAAGTTTCGATTAACATGACGCTTAATTAATCAATTTGTTTCATGCCGTTGTGCCTGTTCCATTAATTCAATGTCCATGATATTTATTTTATCGAAAAATCAAATGAACTAAATATCTATTATATGCCTTAATATCACTAAAAAAACACTTAAAATTCAAACAACCGCAGTTACCGAAAGTTTAGTTCGTATTAAAAACTGAACAAGAAGGTATGATATAAATCTGAGTCGTGACATGAAGGGTTTCGTAGTTTGTACCACGGTATCAGACTATTTATTAAACACTTTCATAAGAAAAACAAAACACCTGCTTACGCTATGACTACATGTAAATACTTTATGTAATGCTTAGTTTCTTAGTACACATTTTAAGCGTCACATAAACTCAATTAGTATTATGCAGATCTGATATGATCTAATAATCTGTGTAATGAATCCTTTGCAATGTTTAATACGTCTGTGTGGAGTTTAGGACAATAGATATAGACAGTTTGACAAAATTGGATATTTTTTTTGGATAATTAAGAAAAACATTATATTAATTAGTGGTAACTTAAAAACCACTCGTCAGGTTTCACTAAAATTTACATGGAATCACACGACAAGTATCAGTTGTCGAATTTAAAAAGAAACATCAAAATTGGTTTACCCAGTAAGACAAATAAGAGCAAGTTTTAAGGTAACAAAGAATGTAATTGAGAATCTCCTCCTTTTTTGAAGTCGGTTGAAATACCCAACAGTGGCCACCCCTGACAGACTTGCGGACCAATACAGAAGGAAATGTGTCGTTAATCCATTGTAGTGGCAGGACCCACTGTGTTCTATTGATTAATTCAAATGATTTTATTGCATAATAGCCGTTTCGAGTGAATTGGTTGACTAGGTGTTTAGATCATTGTACTCTATACTATTTCTATTTTTTTTTATATCGTATATCACTTCGCAGAATTTGTCCCTTCGGTACTCTTACATTAATTTACATTAATTCTTAAATCACACACATGATTGAATAACATAAAAATACTAATAATAATAATATTTCGGACATTTTACACACAACGCCATCTAGTCCCCAAACTAAGCAGAGCTTGTATTATGGGTAACTAGACAACTGACATAAATACATAAACATACTTTTTTTTTTGTAAATACATACATATCATACATAGAAAACACCCAAACTCCGAAATAAATATTTGCGGATCACACAAACATTTGGTCCGACCCGGGAATCGAACCCGAGACCTCTTGATCAGCAGTCGCATACGCTAACCACTAGACCAACAAGGCAGTCAAAATACTGTCCAAAATTAGGTGGAACACAAACTCAAAATTACATATTCTTCCAAAAATTGACCAAAAAAATCGAGTATTAAAATTCAGTATTTTACATAGCAATATAAAACGCAATAAAAAATGAAATCAGTTTGGAATGAAGGACGAAACTAATAGTAATTAATTGAAAAAACTAGCTTTTGCCCTCGGCTTCGTTTACTTTATTACGTTTTTCTTATAGCAGAAAAAATGTCAAGCTATTGGAATAACAACTACCTTATATGGTAGATCTTCTGGTCTATAATCTCTAATTTGATCGTCAAACTGCAAGATCCTAGATCAATGGCAACTACACTATATTTTACTTGTGAAATATTAAAATTTAAACATATGACTTAAATGGCCTTTGACTTAAACTTGATTTTATTGCCTGTCCAACGGGCTGCGATATAAGTAAATACAATTGGATATCTCCATCTGTTTGCTAAAAAGGGGTCTTGTCAGCGAGACAGACTAGGAAGTAATTCTATATTATTGCTATTTGATTGTAAAGGAACGGAAGTCTATAAAATACAGTAAAAGTTATTATGAGTAAGACAACAAAATAGCCAAACGTTATATTATTCACACTAGAACGTGTGAATTAGAAGTAGATTACTCACTTTACTTGTTAGAGATTCTAATCTTTATGTTTTTAACCGATAAATTAATTTCAAGGTACCGTAACTCAAGTAAAATCCGTTACTTACAAATCATACACTATTCGAACTTTCTAGAAGACTCAGTCACAGGGCCTTGCTACCAGCGTCCGTATCTAACCCCTGCACGTTGACCCTGTACACGGAAGATGTTAATCATAGCCGTGGCTCAGGATGTCACGTAATATAACTCTACAGCCATTACTATGACAGCTTATATTATATTTTATTCCTCTACAGTGGCTAAGGATGAGGATGGCTTTGCATAAATTAGTCATGAAAAATAGGAATTTAGTTCAAATCAACGAACTCCAGAAACTCTTTGGACAAATACCTAAGCTTCATTTTAACTTATAAAATTAAGTACCTGGTAAAACTGAGTAAGGTTTTGGTACATTTGTGGTTTTTGAGTGTATGAATTTCAAAAAAGTATTTCCTCTTGTCTATTTACTTAGAACAACGTGAAAAATATTATTATTTTTGTTGTGTGTAAAATTTACTTTTATTTAATATAAATGACTACAAGTATGTGTTGTTTATGCTTCCATATAACTAATACGAATAAAAACCAAATACATAGAAGAAATAAGAAAGATTTACTTTGATATAGGTAATTGTATATATACATACAAACTTGTTAAAGAATTAGACAAATTACTTAGTCGTTTTCAACAACGTCCCCTAAATTTAAGGAACCACGTAATGCCAGTTAGGTAACCTTTAGTGATATTTTCGCTATCATCTCACCTTAAGGGTGTAACCTAATTGTTTAGATGTTTTTTAAAATTAAGGGCTACGTTAGGGGGAACCTAGTAAGGAGACAGTTTAAGCATAGTTATAAGGTAAGGTAAAGTTTATTTTGAACCTTGCAATAAATCATCTGTTCATAGAGTAAAGAATAGTCTATACTTTATTATCCATAGACCTTTTACTTTTGCTTATATATTTAATCTTTTCATTTAAATACAATTGAAGTGTCTGTATGCAGTATCAAATTAAAAGCATTTTACCAAATTCATATAAAAGTACGTTACCCACAACATAAAAGTAATTATTAATAATTTTATTTGTATGTCTGTCTGCTTGTCGGGACGAAGGACGGGACTTGCACTGGCAGTTAGCTGATGCCATAAGGAGTAACTTAAGCTGATGTTCAGACTATCTTCGCTCCGCAAGACAAAATTAATTTTCTAAAATTTGTAACATTAGAAAAGGAAGAAAATAAATTTATCTGTTACATGGAGCAGAAACTAGAGCGACAAAGTACATCGGCAAGGACATCAGTGGCTAGAGTCATAAATCAGTGGATAGCACTTATTACAATCAGTTAATTAAAGCGCCTCGGTGAGATATACGTTCCCAACTATCCAATAATACAGCGCACAATATCCAGTCCCCGCCTCGTTGACCTAGTGTCGCGAACTACACGGGCCAAGTTCAAACACGACTTGTGACTGAGGACCAGGCGTCGACTCTTGTCTATGCAATGTTGCAACGTGAAAGCATGTAAAAGCCTCAAATGGAAAAGATAAGAAAATACGACACGAATTGAATTAGAAGCTAATAAAACTGTTATCTTCATTTAGAAGGCCCGAGATGCACTTATTTATCGTTTTAATTCACGAACGGACATAAACCGACTAAATGAGCTTAAAGAAAATTCGTTTTCTTTATAAATACTTAATATATTTATTGAATTAATAAAACACTTTATGGTTTGTAATATTTAAGTATCTAATAAAATTACGAAGGAAATGTGTTAATAAAATTGATTTTAATACTGAAAGCCGTAACACCTGTTAGTTAAAATTTTGCTAATCTTGCGTTACTTTACATAGAAATTACAAAATATAAGATACACCTTAAATGTTATTAAGGTTTAAAAAACAGTACATAGTTTCTAGATATTTAAATAAATAACTAAACAAGTCCTTATTTCTTAAAGAATGTGAGATTGCAATAGTATGAACAGACAAGGATTAATAGCGAAAGACATCAAGGAAGGGTTACGTAATTCGAATGATTGTGAGTGAATTGAAACCATGACTAACATGAAAATAGACATACAAAGTTAGAGTAAACCATGAACTATCTAAAATCTAGAGCTGACTAAAAATACCTGTGAAACAATTACTTTGAATTGCTGAAAATGGTCGTTAAAGTCGAGTTTCATAGTGAAATCACGCAAACTCATTAAAGTGTTAAGTGATTGCGTCATAATCGTCAATTTGATTGCATAGACTATCACTCGACAATGTCCATTAGTCTATTATATCTTAGGAACTAGGACATGAACCATTTTAAGAAATTATTCTACACTTGGTATAAAAAATTATATATGCCAACGGCGAAAAATTACGTACTAATTCCAATCATCAGGACCAAAAAATGAAAGAACATTCTATTAATATGGAATTCATTTTCTCACGATAACTTTGCCCTGGAGGACAAAGGTTATTTCTAGCGTTTATCACATACCGACAATGGTGTCCGCCTACCTAAACTGACGATTTATACGTGAGTTACCGCTGTAATCCCAACAGACATTTCATTTTCCGGATATCTTTTTTCTTTATTAGAAGTACACAGTGCGTTCACAATCATATTTCCTGTTTCTTATCGAGTAAAATTATGTATAAGTTCTATGTAGACATTTTTATTTCTCATAATTTATTAGATTTTGATTTAATGAATTTTTGTTACTTTGATTGTATTTCTATTGCCGGTATGTATTGGTCAGTAACCGCTGTAAAAAGAAATCTATGTTATTCGTTGTTAATGTATCTTTAGATTTTTTGGTTGGTGCGGATTAGTGATTTAGGCGTAAAAGCACACAATAAAATAAATAAAAGACAATAACATTCATATTTATGGTATAAGTTAGGTTAGGACTGTAGGGTCCAAAAGACTGAACTTACAGCTAAATTACGTACAAATATACTGTCTGTTTATTTTCTATTCGAATTATTCCTCAGTGTCCTCATTTTTGGTTCTAATAAAGTAGTTTGAATAAAATATGGAGTACAGATTGAGTGTTACGATCATTGGTTGGCGCCATGTCTAAGTAACGGTAATACAAGATGCCTAGCATAAGCTTAGTCCAGACATCTTCGACACGTCTCTTTCGTATCGACTGATAGGAAGATAGAACAGATCTATTACAGGGTGGTCTTGCAGGCTACAAGTACAGGAACTAACGATTAAAACATTAATAGTTAATGTTTGATGGTTATATGATTACAATCGTAGGGTTAACTGTATAACGATGATATCATATCTGTGTTGTCCATTAGGATAACAAGGAATGTCTGCGAATGAAATTTACTGACAAAAGCTTCAAAGATTGCAGTAATAATCATAGAACAAATACGATTTTAACACAGGATTTCATTGAAACATAAATATAGCTAAGGGAAATCGCCATTTGTAGGTTTGGATCTCCATTCTGAGTCTATGTGACGTATTTTTTCACATTAATTATACTCCTATGTTTGAAGTGCCGGCAAAATTGTTTAGTGAAATTAATCAATTGTAACAATAACCGGGCTATGATAAGCTAATCTTTTAATGAATACTTCCCAACTATCATCACTACAACAATTAATTACTTACATGTCGGTTTTCAATTGTCATATTTGTTTGCTAGATAAGCAAATAACACAATGTTTTGTGTTTTTGAAAAAGTCTTCTGACGTGCAAACATGGACACACTTTATTTTGAAGTTTGGAAGTCGTGCGTATTCAAAAACGTCATTTAGTTAGACATGACATGAAAAGCGGTGTTTTGTTTACAAATGGTACTAAACTGAATTGGTTTCGCATTGGCGCCGCATTTGTATAGCACGGTACAGAAACGACCTGGCTACTTAGTTATTAACTTTGATCCAAGCAATATTTGTATTTAAATACATTTATAGAAAAAAAACCCGGTACCGAAACGGAAAAAAGTAATCGTCACGATTTTCGCCTCGTTTTACATTTGTAGAAATGCTAGGTTTTGCCCGCGCAACCCGCGAGGTAAAAATAGCCAATGTCTCAATCTCTAAACTATATGTGTTTAAAATTTCACTAAAATCGGTTCAGAAGTTTTGCGAGTTACTTTCGCATTTATCCAACCAATTCATAAGTGCGGATTAAATTATATGTATAATATTGCATTAAATCTTAGGAGTGAAGCGAAGAACAGAAAACAAATAATATTATGTAAAATCTTCAAAGCATACGTCCGCATATTTTCACGTTTAAATTAAATGCTGAATGTGGGTAATAATGTGTTATTACCCACATTGAGCATTTAATTTAATCGTGAAAATTCATAATCGCTCTATATAGTCACTTAATATTAGTATACCCGTGACGGGTGATGCAATATTAAAAGCAATTAATTACAATACTATATAAAATATTAACAACGTGTGAATATTCAACTACTAAAATAATGTAGTGTCAAGTGCGGCGACTAACTATATGAAAGCGACATCAATAAATACGCTTTATATGCAGTCCCCTGTCTGCTGCATCAGGGTGAGTCCTAGGACTAAGGGGCATGTGTGATCTCATTTATGAAGTCACGAACAAGACAATGTATTCATTTCAAATCTTTGTTCAAAATACAAAAATAAATAATTCTATTCTCCCAGTGGATCAATGAGGGCACGTTTTTGTTAAATATAATTCATTGCTTTCCAAAAATTGAGTATTCTTTTGCAATATATGTAGTTACCTTCTATAACTTTCTAATATATTATTTTTTTTGTCATGAATTTTTTTTTGTTTAAAGTTAGATGTTTGGTTTTATTTATTTTGTTAATGATGCTAAATCAAAGTTAAGTACAATTAATCATTTTACATAGTGTTTAAATATTTTAAATATTAGTAAGAATTAAAGCATAATTTACTGAATTTACAGTCTGAATGAATTAATAATTTAAAAGGATCTATTCTACATGATACAGGTACATACTTAATATTTTTTGCTTCCTATTTTTTAATTCAAGGTGGGAACCGAGTGCTAGCTCAACCAAAGCCGCTTAAATGTAAGCTTCTCACGTAACGAGGGCCAGCTGACCTAAGCAACCTCTAAGGTTACTTTGGTAAGAATAATAAATTGCGGGCGTTGAGGGATGAGGTACGAGAATACGTGACATACCTATAGCGTTATAATTTGGTGTTAACAACTGAACGTAAGCGACCCCTGAAATTGCTTAATTTTCCTCGAGAAATGGAAATTACTAATCTTTAATTATATAAGCGGTGTTAGTCACCTGTCACCTGCTAAGTCAGCTATGATGTCTTCATTTGTGCAATTTCATAAGGTCTATGATTAATCTAGATGTGATTATATTTCATTATTTTGAAAGTCTTTGTTATGCCCAAGATTATTAAATTTTGGGTCGGTCTTTTTTTGTTGGTTAATGTTAGATATAACTGACATCAGAAATAATATGTCAGTCACAATAACATTGTGTTTTGTTCTTGAGAAAGGTCTTCAAAGTAGCAATAAAAATATACCTACTATGGCCTACAGGTGAAACGTCGTTTTACCATGTTGTCAAAGGTGAATATTGAAAAGTTATAGAATAGCTATATATATATATAGTGACGCATAGTCACTATAGCTATAGCTTGTGGTCATTAAAATATGCCATACCAGCCTTGGTATGGCATATTTTAATGACCACAAGCTTCTAAGACTGTCCGATACTGCAATATAATATTTATATTTGTGGGGCGCTTTTAAACTTTCTAAGTATCCATGTACTGTCATTCTAATATAAGAATATAAAAAGGTATAATATCTTTGCTGTTTAATACTACGGAGCATAGTTACGTTACGACACCATTTGCGTACGTTATAAACTGGCTAATAATTTATATGTTCATAACATCTCCAACACTCCAATAGTACTATTATAAACGTTTTGTTACTTAAATTTGTCGTCGAGACAATCTGACAACAAACTAGTACTTATTTTTATTCATTAGGAATAATATCCAAATTTCCATACTATTGAAGATTTGAAAGTGACACTGCCCGTCTGTCTGTTACACTTTGAAAAAGGACGGAAATACACGCGGGAAGAACCACGAGCCGAGCCTATTTGTAAAGTAAGACTATAGGTGGTTTCTAACTAGACTAGACTAAAGACGACGACGACGTACGACGAATTTACGTCAATTTTTTTGTGAGCTGTTTTTTATGTACATGTTAGCCTACCAAAGTCACTATAATCTGCTTAATAGAAGGCATGAGTAGTACCCAGGTGCAAGGGTCACAATCCCCATTGTGAGTTCAGATAATGTTTACATTTAAAATTGGTAAAATATTTTATCATTAAAAAATGCATCTTCTTAATACAATTTTATTTATATTTGAGCGATTGCCACTCCGCTTTCTATTGCGCCAAGTGTCGTGGTTTGAAATCCCACGTAGGACAACACTTTGTGTCATTCACAAATACTTGTTTTGAGTCTGGGTGTTCTTTATGTCCGTTTCATGTATGTTTGTAAAGTCCCCGCGACACAGGATTTATATTTTTAATGCGGGAGTTGTCTTAAAAAAACACAAAAAAAAACAAAAATTATTCAACTACGAGAATCAAGTATCTATTAATTTCTTCGTATTCTGTACATGAAAGTAGAAATTTAATAAAGCGTTTAATTGTTATGGAGTGTTCAATCCTAGAGGGTAATCATCAGTAAATTGACGTACAGATGCATTGGTCACATTAATTCGTTGTTCTTTGTATGAAACAGTCAACGTTGAGTGTCCGTAGAAAAAAGTAATAATAATAATAAGTTTCCCGCACGAACACTGTCATTTTAGGTCGTTCATCTGTGTGAGGGTAGTTGCTGATATGAATGAAGTATAGACAAGAGTCCATAGTGTTAGTATACATTTACATTTTTTTTCTTAACCTATGTTAGTACTTACAGTGTTATCCTATAGATATAAAATACTATAGAATTATAAGCGCATTCTCTACATTATTATCAACAATAGCCTTTCATTGTTATCTGCTGGACATAACATAAGTCTCTCCTTAGCATAGAGGCTTTGGGATATTAAACTATGGTGGCGAGACGGTTGTTTTGTATCAAGTTTTCCCTCTTCTTACAGTGATGTTGTCCAACGTAGTTTATTCCTTAGTCGCCTCTTACCACAACCATGGCATGAGTAGGGGTAGTGACCCTTATTATTCTCGTAAATGTAAATTCAAAACTATCTTTGGGTATATGTACGTAATGACACTAAAGGATAAGGAAGTTGAGGTCCACGTTGGCTATGATTCGCTAAAAACATAAATAGTAGTAGTAAAGAACTGGTCCTGATATTAATGATCAAATCGTGTATTGTTTCACGAGTTCAATTATAATATTGATTACTTCTGGGTTCGTGCGTAGTACCACCCACCTACGCTGTGTTCCTATAGATATGTGGCTCAATGTATGTGCCTCCCGAAATAAACGTGACTGGTGACGATTTCGGGAAAGGCGTCATGCCAGCCGATAATGTGAATGCAGCCACATTAATAAAGAGGAGTTACTTTAATGACTGGTGTTTTTTGCTGTCTAAAACGTTTACTGCAGTTTATTAAGAGAATGAATTGACTCATTTAATATTAATACCCATATAAAAAGACTGTACTTTTGTAATAAACGAGTACCTATGTAATTTTTTAAGAAGATTACTTTCCTATTTCACCTTCAGTTCTACTTTATCATCAAATTGCCATGATTCATTAAACAATTAAAGACAAAAGAAAAAAGTAAATTATTGCAAGGTTTTGAAGGTATGTGTAATTGATTATACATAACAATTAAATAGTTCAACATTCATAAAATTTAAAATTATTTATAAAAATATTGGCTATTGCGAAAAGTTTATTTTATAACCTGAAACAATAAGGAATATTAGAATACTCATTAAATATATAATTTTTCATACTAATATGATAATGGTTCCCCTTGCAAAGACTTTCATATATCTTTTGCATTATATTATTATAAAGAATGATTGCATTCTGTAAAAAATTTGGCGTTAGACCAACCATAAACATAAAAGGATCATAACAATTTCGCAATGGAAAGAAAGAGTGCGTGAAAGATACTAGTAATGTCCAGGAAACAAGGAGAAAAATCATTGCACTGACTTCAAATAAATTTGCGCAAATGGTAAAAAGTTGAAGGTGATGATATTATTAATAAAGGAATTGGGCAACAGGTTAGCCGCTATATACCTACTAATAAATTTAAATGTTTGAATGATGATTACATTATTTGTTTATGTCAATTAGTATTCATGCGAAGAAATTAGCAAATTCATATTTGAGCTTGGTTGTGTCTTTGTACGAGACAGATGTAATTTGTTTTAAATACGACCGTAAGTTAAGTTTTATTCATGTTCAGTGCGTCACGAATCTCCTGAGTTATATTTATTTATTGTGAATATTTACATACCGTCTTTAAAATGTCAAATACATATTTACATTCTAGTATTGCGTGAGACACATTAGCGTAACATTTAATTTATGACACGTACCTACCTATATTAGAAACATATCGAAACACACGGCGGCAAACATACTGGTGATTTAAATGTTTACATTTTTACTTGCATTTGCATACTATGTTATTCGTATCTATTTTTATGAGAAAGATAATTGGACTAAAATTACACGTACAATGCACAATGTAGTAAATAAAATTAACACACGTAAGTACCTACTGTGTAAGTACACTTCAATGTAAAATATTTTATTTTATAATAACATTATTTTCCTCGTGTATCAATAACAATCTACTTATTGAAGAACGAAATGCTAAAGTTTAGTGCCTTTATAACAGAAGTGTGGAATTCGGTTTACTGATACCGTACCGACCGTTTGCTGTTGCGTAGGTCAGCCGATATGCCGTGCATAATAAACTGTGTAGAAAAATAAGATAAATTTAGATTCATCAACAACTCATAATGTCCCACTGCTGGGGTCGGGTCTCCTTATAGGAGAGTGACCGTCAAGACACCTTGTGGCTAGGTAATCTTGGATGTTGGATGTTTTTAAGCCGTGCCACAAACAGTCTACCATTTAATTACTAACCGCGCTGTTGGTACTTACCCTCGGTGATTGTTTCCTATCACCTAAGGTCGTCTGGCTATGATCGCTTCAAATCTAAATTTAGTTTCTTAACTGATATTTAGTATTGACCCTACGTCGCGAAAGTGTTTTTTTTTAATATTTTGCAAAGAGGTGGAAGTAGGAGATCACTGGCCGTGACCGTGAATAAGACTGTAATTTTGTAAGACGTTCGACACTATATTTACTAAATTACTGCGTCAAACGATGTACCTACGAACACTGAAATCGTTTATGCTACTTCTGAATTTAGTGGCCAAAGTGCACTGACAATCAGACAAAAAAATATAAGCACTTTGTTTTGAGTTCTGTTACTTGAATGAAGACCGTCTTCATTAATTTTACTTTAATATCATTACAGACATCAACTCGTTACAATTTTACTGTATGTATGTATAAGTAATTTAATATAGGTAAATAAAGTCACGAGTCACGACATATTCAGAGACGGAGTTTAGTGGATGGCGACAGGAGTACTGGCAGGATATTTTATTGATCCAGTATGATGTCATTATTATACATACATTCAATGAAGTTATTTTATTTTTTTAAAAGACGTTCTTTTAGTCACCAAGGGCAACTGTTAATTGCCATCAGTTGTAAACATAAAACTTAATGTTATTACCTATCCGTTTAGGTACTTATGCGATATCCACACACGTCTGTGGTATGATTTGGAATGATAATGGACCACATTGCTTATATTTTCACATCAAGTTTTGTATTTGAAAAAATAATAATAACAAACCATGAAGATTTCTTTAGGATTGTTTCGCCATTATTATAGTTTGAGACTTATACATTTGATTTGCTTTGTGTATACAATAAAGAAACATAAAAATGTGTAGTATCAAAATACAGTGTTATGAATATTTAGTACATATAGAGCAGAAGTGCAATTCACAGCTTACACCTGCTTCATTGTGATTATTGTTATTTTCTAGAATATGGATGTTTTATATTCAAAAACTGCATTGAAAACTTGAGGAGAATTCATTTACTTAAAACAATAAGTATGGTTTGTGTGCAAATAGATTGTTGTCTTCACATTTTCCTATTCAGACTATTCAGGCCTCTGGAAAAGTTATGAATCATAAATACGTTTTCTTTGAAATCAATAACTTTTACATAAACATCCCGTTTATTACGCAGCATTCATAATATGTTTCACGTGGTACAGTCGGCCAAGGTTGAGTTCTGTTTTAGTTTCGTTGTTTACCGCATAGGTACTTACTTCATAGTTTACTTTCGCCTAACTCCTACCTAAACCGAAACATTAATCAGATAAGAAGAATAAACATCCACCTCACTCGTATTTCATATGATGTATGCAACATTCTTAGTCTATACACGAACAAAATATGTACTTAATACATTGTTTTATGTAGGTAGGTTACAGAGTAGTCACTCGATTCGTCTTGTAATACTTTATAACTGGATGTCGTCATCGTATGGTCATTGCACTAAGTTCCGAATGAATCACAATTGAAAATTTTATCATAACGTAGATTACGTAACAGTTCAGTGGGAATATGGGGAAGTTCAGCAGGAACTCGCTGTAAATGATGAATCTTGCCGATACGTAACACTATTAATCATCCAATAATATAGCCAGTTGGACTGCCGCCAAAGACGACCGTCAGCTGTCCTAAAATGAAATGCTCGTAAATCTCCTATCAATCCTATTGAATAAAATATAGCTTTGGGTGCGATTCCCATCAACTGCTGCATTAACGTCAGCCACTAATTCAACAATGCTACGAGCAATTGATGCATTGATTTACTAAGTAAAAATAAACACAGGCAATAAGGTGCTATTAATTTTTTATTATCACCGTTCTCTTATGTTTAGATAGTTATTATATGCAGTCATTCATTTATGATTATGGAAGTAATAAAATAATTTATATTATTGCACATTCAATGTCATTTGTAATATCCTCTTCGATATTTGTGTCATCGCGTTCAACCTACACCTAATTATGATGATCGTATAGATTGCTGTAGTTTCTATATATATTCATACAATATTTAACGTAATCGTTTTGTAAGTAATTTGAACTGAGTATTGTGGATTCGAAAACCGCATAGACAAATATATATATAAACTAGGTTTTGTCTGCAGAGGTAAAAGGTAGTTTGTATTCTTTTTCAAGAATCAAAGTCCGTCCAATCTCCATGTCAAACAGAGTTATTTTTGATTTTAAAATATTAAGTAGCACCACTATTTACTTAGTTGGTTTTCCAGCCAAAATCCAAGGAAAATAGTCGTGCACTATTTGTACGTTCACATAAATCTATATAAATAAATGAAATGGAAGAGTCTGTTTGTAATTTAAAATCAACAATGCATATGAAAGAATTTACATTAACATTTTCTTGTCTATATGCCTGTCTGTCTGTTTGTTTGTTCGAATTAATCTCTGTTACAGCTGGACCGATTTTGACAGGACTTTCAGTGGCAGAAAGGTGTTAGGCTAGCTGCCTCCCACGGTGTTACTCGTGGTTGTTAGTGTAAAGATACAACAACAAACGCAGATACGTGGGGCGCAGCTAGTTAGTAAATAAATAGGGATTACCTACATTTGTAACCATGACCTTTAAGGTGAACTACAAATCCGGGTTGTTACAAAAAGTTGATACATAACAACTGTTGGCGTCCAGCCAAAACTTTCTATAAACGGGTTAGCTGCAATGTTTCAATTAAGAGACTACGGCAATGAACACTTGCAGCAAACGATTTTTAAAAGCTCATACATTAAGTGCTATTTTTGTTTTATTAACTGTTACGTATGTTTTATTCTTGGCGCTTAGATTCACACCTTTATTAAACATCTTCATTTTCAGTAATACGTACGTAATACATTTTTATGCAGGTTTTCATAACTATGATTTTAGATAGAATTGATTCATTTTATCCAAAAAAGCTAATGCCGGTATTTGTGAACGATAAAACTGAAGATCACACTTCGAAATGTATCTATGTATTTCTTTTTATACTGAAGCCTACCAAAGTGCTAATAATAATAGATATTCAGTTCTTTGAAATGAAGATTATAATGTTAATAAAGTCAGAATTTATATTCAGTGTTTGATTCTTAATGCAATAAATAAACCCTGTGAAAGAGCCATTCGATAAACACTAATTATAATTCGTTGCCAGTTACTTGCAATATTTTAGCTAAAGAAAATCTTTTGTAATCGATTAGCTATTGAATACGAAAACACCCGTAGTTGTGTTTTTTAATAATATTAGCAACGTGGATAATAACTTTCTACTATACTAATGTTAACCATTCCATCAGAGCCGATTGGTTCCTTTGAGAGCGGATTCACATCAGAGCTATCCTGTCTGAGGTTCGAACCCTAAACTTCGTGTTATAAAGTCTGACATTCTGGGTGTTATATTCCTGCCGCTTCATTTTCTGACACAAAGATTGAATCAATTTGTTGCTGAAAACTGTTAATTGATTTGACAAGAACTTCTGCAGCAATAAGCTGCCTTTCTGGCATGATAGACAAATAGTTTCGAAGATTGCTTTTATCTATTTCTGCTACAGTTTTAGTTCTAATTTGTTATCAATACAACCACTATGTGATTCAGTTAAATTCTAATTATGAATATATACATATTTTGCATTGTTTGAATTGCCACACATGTGACTTAGAGTCACATTAAAATATTTAGAGCGTTCAAATCTGAACTTTCGTAAACGTTTGACTAAAATAACATGTTTTTATCCAAGGATGTATGTAATTATACTTTATCAGTTTGGCTCATCTTGTCAGCTAAAATGTGACTTGTATAAAAATGTGAACTCATAATTTCTTCTCAAAATAAATGGCTTAGTAAATTTCGGAACTTGCTCCGTGTGATACTTGATATGAAAATTTTAAATAAAATTATAAGATCTTCGTTTTCGTACATTTGTTCATAACATAAAGATATTATCGGGGACAGTTAAAAATTTCAGTGAAAGAAACATGTATTAAAGTGTATACTGACAGTAAACTTGTCCAAAATTAAGGATAAAAAAGTGTTATTTACCTATACAATCCTTTTGACTATATTAAATACTTTCTTACAACAAAGGATGGAAAAAAAAAGTTATTTGTTCCTATTGTTCTTAGAGAAGACTAACTGAATAGGTTACTATAATTATAAAAATAAATATACCGTTGTGTTTAACAAAATATATTATTAGTCAACATGTAATTTGATATATTTTCTAAACTGTTTACTGTTTGAATATCTCTTCGCTTTTGTTATGATACCTATAACTATGACAAATAATACAGATACACAGAAAAGCATTGTACAGAATTATCCGCATACACCTTTAATGGTACAGGCTTAAAAGGTAGAAATTATTTTTTTACTAAAGGTGTTCATTAACTACCTGTAACAAATTCTCACAAGTGGAAGCGTGATCATTTTATTGACTCTTGAAATAAGACTTGAGAGTGCGCAGCGTCTACAATCACTTTAAAAGACGACTCGTGCATTCAACAAACATCATCACAGGCTTCATATTTGTCACGTTTTTATATCTCTCTTCCTCCCCCCTTTCCCCCTAAAAACTACGACTGAGAAAAGTTCTGGTTTCCATTTCGGGGTCTTTAGCATTTAATATAATAATGCAAATATAGTACATGATTTATTAGTTAACAAGTTTTTGAGTCAGTAATGAACATGTTATAATCGTCGGAGGGGTGGTTTTCACTTCCAATGATTTTGGACGTGAAGTGCGTGGTAAATTTTGACCTTCCACAAATGGAACTCAGTTGCACATTTCATGTTAGGTTACAGAGATGTGTACTCAACTTTGAAAAGTACAATTTTAAGAGTTAATTTACTCGCCATATTCAAATTCTTTATTTCGGATTCAGCATAGCATTTATACATGTGTTTAGTGTTTGCATATACCTACATATATAGTAAACACTTAGGTAAGTGCTACGTGCTAATAAGGATAGCTTTTTATTAATTATGATATATCAGTTTGTAACAAATAAATTGATAAGTACTAACTATTTATTACTATAATCTTCACAATATCTGACATAACATAATTATGACATGACAAGCAAATACTTAAGGTATGATGTGAATTTGTCATTGGACTTTGAGCTTATTTTATTCAATGACAGTCAATGTTACACTGTTATATATGTTTTTACTGTAAAATGAGAAATGTTGTATGAATTAGGCTATGTGCCAGTTCATCTCTTTGATAGATTAAAAATAAAAGGGAAGTTTTCTTAATTTGGTTATTTAATGTTAAAATGTCAGACTAAATCACATTTAAATGCAATGAAAATAAAATTCATCGCAGTAAAGCATTTCTTACTTAAAATATTTTGATGTACTAAGTTAAATTGTTCAGTACTAAATTTATTAGTAAAAACGTTGGTAGATCGTTTAATGGCTTGCAACTTTTCCTTTTAATTTCTAGATATTTACTCAAAACGCTTAAAAAGTTACTACGCTACTCAAAAGCTTTATTTGTTCTCCCCACACTAGGCTACTAAACTAGCCTACTTTAAGCTATTTTCTAATACAACATGTATTGAAAACACAAGTAAACTGATAAGAAAATAAATTACCTATTTATTTAAATGTTTATCTGTATTCGTGAATCATACGTAAGCCAGCCTTGTAGTGAACCTTTCACAATTGTGTAGCTGCCTTTTTAATAGGTATTAAGAAATTTCAAAGGAAAAACTGTATTTCTACTAAAAGTAGTATTTGAGCTACTGAACAAATTGAATTCATTACAATTTTAGTGTCAAGCGATATAAGTACTTCATCTCAAGTTTCGATATATATTATTGTAAAGATAAGAATCCTCTTGGATTGCTATTTTGAAGTCTTTCTAACATTTGTTACGGTTGAGTCTACTCAATCTTTTTCGTTTAAATGGATATGAGTCTTGGATTCAAGTAAACACATGATAATTTCATAAGACATAGTCCGATGTTGTCTGTTGGTTACTTGATTTATAGTTATAAAGCATATTTTTCAACGGGCGTCAGGTATCACGACAGCTCTGTTGTGCTATAATTAGACCGCGACTCAGATTGCTTTTGCGCATCGTTGATGCAAAATTCTTGGCCCATTTATTCTAACCAATACACATGACTATTATAGCACAGATTTAGAACACTTCATAATTATGAACGCTGCCGTCAGTGAGTCGAAGGTTGTATGACAAAGAGCTCTTTCTCATAGTGTTATTACCTGTCGATGTTCCTATTGAAGTGTCAAAGGCGAAGAAGGTCGTGGAGAATAATTTAAAGACACGCTTTTCTTAGAAGCGGTTTTACATAGAAAGTTGATCTTCAATGAAGTTGTTGAATTTCATTATAAAGGTGTCGCAAGGAATGGTTTTATACTGTATATTCTATAAGTCCTTGTTGAGAAATGACAAACGTAAGTTTTTTACAGAATTACGCGCGGTTAAATAGATAGGTATAATAATATTATATCTTAATATATATAAATCTCGTGTCACAATGTTTGTCCTCAATGGACTTCTAAACCACTTAACCGATTATAATAAAATTCGCACACCATGTGCAGTTCGATCTAACTTGAGAGATAGGATAGTTTAAATCTCAAATTATAGTCGCAATTTTAATAATCGCGGGTAACACCGCGGGATTCAGCTAGTAATATTATATTTTATGAAGAGTAGGTATATTATAGAATATTCGAAAAATCGGCCAAGTGCGTGTCAGGCCACGCACAGGAAAGGGTTCCTCAGTCACCCATAATGGTACGTGGATTAGAAATCGTATCCAATGGATAATTGTTTTGTTTACGTATTAATGCGTTGATTTTGTATGACTTTTCCAAGTAAGCGCATTGTAAAAGTTAAGCCTCTATAACTCCTGAACTAACAAAGTCATTTAATTCGTTATAGTTTTCATTTAAAGTTCATTATATGGACCACTATCACAAATTTTTCGGCGGGCGGGACGGCCTGTTTTTACAAAAAAGTGGCCTTTAAAGTGGAATTTCTCGCAAACGGATACCTAAATCAAAAAATCGTCTAAACAACCCCTTAATGTTTTTAAAAGGCCTATATAATGATACCCTACATGATGGGGTAGCCGTGAGAAAAAAAAAACATCCCCACTTTACGTGTAGGGGAGGTACCCTAAATAAAAATATATTTCATAATTTTATTGTAGCACTTTGTCGACGTAATTACAATACATATTCATGCAAAGTTTAATCTTTCTAGCACTTACTGTTTGGACGATAAGTCGAGGACGGACGGACGGACGGAAGGACAGACGGACATGACATATCTATAAGGGTTCGAAGTCATAAACTTCGGAACCCTAAAAAGTTGTAGATCTTTTAATTACCTACAACTTTGCCATTTAACTTTTTTCCTTGTAGTTTTGCCGGAAATCGAGATAAACCGTTTTTTACCCTTTGTTGTATTTAGCCATTTATTTAGCCATCCAATCTGACTCTAGCCTGCCTGATGGAAAGCATGAGCAGAATCCAAGAGTCGGGGCTACCACACTTGCTGCGAATGCGGACAATAATGTATGGCGGCCCACACTATGACGGCTTAGTGAGATGCTTTTTCACGCCCCGGTTAAAGGACCCGAAAACCTCCCCCCCCCCTTCCCCTTCCCGACCTCAGATCGCCCGTCAATTATTTTTCCTTTCATTTTTATAATATTCTCCTCCTTTTCCAATAGGTTTCATCCTACTATAATTTTATTTGTTTTCAAAAATTATGTACCCTGGTCTACTGGTCTATATGTCATTTACAAACTATCATTATGGTTGCCATGCAAGTGTGTTATTCCTAGCAACCTGTGAAGTTTTGACAGGAGGTAAACAGTGATACATTTTGACATCTTCGATTTATGTATTATTATAATCACCTAGCTTTGGTCTTTGTATCTCGATTATTGCAGTAAAAAGTAGCCTATGTCCTTTCCCAAGTTCAGTTCTATCATCATACCGAATTCCATCAAAATCGGTACAGTGGTTTAGGCGTGAAAGCGTAACAGACAGACAGACAGTAAGACACTTTCGCATTTATAATATTAAGTAGGAATTAAAAAAAAACTACTCACTAGATATCGTTCAAACCAATTTTCGTTGGTAGTTTGCATGTTAATGTACAACATATATTTTTTTTAGTTTTATCACTCTCTTATTTTAGAAGTTAGAGGGGGGGACACACACATTTTTCCACTTTGGAAGTGTCTCTCGCGCAAACTATTCAGTTTAGAAAAAAATGATATTAGAAACCCCAACATCATTTTTGAACACCTATCCATAGATACCCCACACGTATAGGTTTGATGAAAAAAAATTTTTTGAGTTTCAGTTCCAAGTATGGAGACCCCCAAAATGTATTGTTTTTTTTTGTTTTTTTATGTAAAAATCTTAATGCGGTTCACAGAATACATCGACTGACCAAATTTCAACAGTATAGCTTTTATAGTTTCGGAAATAATTGGCTGTGACATACGGACGGACAGACAGACAGACAGACAGACAGACAGACAGACAGACTTGACGAATCTATAAGGGTTCCATTTTTTGCCATTTGGCTTCGGAACCCTAAAAAGCGGCCAAGTGCGAGTCGGACTCGCCCATGAAGGGTTCCGTATCACCAAGTATCATCATATAAAAGTTCTTGTAGTTCGTTGTAACTTTCATCGATGTTTTTTTTAAATGATTGATACTCCTAATTTTTATTTAACATCACATTTTGTATTTAGAGTGGAAATCAAACATAGAAAAAAAATTATAGGGAAAAACAACTGACATAGTGCAATCCTCATCCATAACTAATTAATATAAAATACAATACACATGTATATAAAATAATTGGAAGACGGCTGTGTCACCACCCCTATTCATTCCATTTGTGTCGTAAGAGGCGACTAAAGGAACAAAATAAGCAGCTAACATCACTGCCAAGAGAAGGAAAACTTGAAACCAACCCTTTATCAACCCGTTTGGCCAGCGTGGTATACCAAAACCTCCTTTCAAAGGAGAGGCCTATGTCCAGCAGTGGACTGTTAAAGGCTGTTGATGATGATGGTGATGAATACCAATGCTCTAAAAAATTATTTTTCAGCAAAACTTGTACTGTATTATGTTTTACAATTATTTATGCGAAATTTGACACAATGGATAGGTAGTATTATGTAACTTATAGTTATCTTTATATATTCTATTGAATGAGACGAAATCATAGCTATAGTAAAGTTCTTTGACGCAGTTTGCTTAACACATATGTCTAATATAATTTTGAAGTAGTCAATAAAAACTGTTTTATTGTTCAATAGAGGATGTTTGGCATATTTTGAAGCACCCACGTGAGTGATATACCTGGGTAGGTACCAGATAACGAACACGTTGCAGGCATGTCGATCCCACCCAAGCGCCAGCACAAACCGATTGAAAATGTACATTCAACCGGATAATTTTATGACTTATTCAATTGGAAGTTCCAAGTAAGCAAACAGAAAGCAAGTTCGACGTATTTCGAATTAGATACTAAATTAAATTGAATGGAATATGTGTAAAATCAATAATAATCATAATGGGAAATGCCTGAGATGGAATGGTCTTTCAATTTTAGTGCATTCTAAAAACTATTTGGTAATTTTTGAATAAAAAGAGATTCGAAGCGCCGTGTGCGCCTCAGGGCATGTCTGAAGTCAAAAACTGTATTACTGCCTTGTGCCAAGCGATAAAGTATCCTAAACTACGGCGTTCTGGTTGAAACTGAAAGGCAACCTGTAATAATGGTGTTCACGCGCTAATCACGGTGATTACAATGTGGGCCACCGACAGCGATACAACCGACGCCGTAGCCACAAATCGCTTGCCGAAAGTAATTGCTTTTTCGTTTTGACTCACACTTTCATTCGTGGACTGAAAACAGTACGTTTTTTCCTTGTATTCTTATATGTACTAAGAAACTGTTGGAAGCTTTAACAGACTTTAATGGTAACATAGATAATATTAATTTAAAAAAATGCTTTGTTAGTCAAGTGCTGCACTTTTACTTAATATATATGTCTGGTTTTGTTCTTAAAGTACTATACTTTATAAAAACTTAACTCGAAAGATGGTAATAACATTGCGCTGAGCATTAATGATCCGAGTTGACACGTATAAAAATGACAGAGTATCTAAAATACATGTATGACCCTTTCCAACCAATTACATAATTTAAAATTGGTTTGAAAACATTTTTTTTATCCCTAAATATGTTTTTTAATTGCCTATCTTATATAGAAACCGTTATCTCACAGCCAAATATATTATACAATCAGGAAAAATAATAATAAAACAAATAAATAATCAGTACGATTATTACTATATTATAAAATAGATATTAAATGGTTAATTGGTTGTTGCAGTTAGTGCTTGGCAGCGACCTTGGCATGCCAATCGAGATAAGAGAGGTATGTTCTTGATTGTGTCCGCAAGTCACCAGTGCATAGATTATCATGATAACAGCTAGGACACACTCATCAGTGTTGACATACAACATTTCATAGTGTTGAATATATTTTATAGACTACAGGCTTTTGGCCTGCGTCTCCTTCCGTGTATTACGATTATAGCGGCTTAATCTTAAGGACGGACATAGGCTACTTTTTAAAGCGGCCATCATCTACCCTTCCTCATGAATCAAAGTATTACAATGCCAAAATTTATTTAAATGGTTAAATGATTTAGCCGTGAAAGTGTAATAGACGAACAGAGTTATTTTCGTATTTATAATGTCGCTTTAATGCCAGAACGTTAAGTCATCGTCATCGGTTCGATGTGCCATACGAACAACCAACCTATAGCCATCGTTATGAATAGTTGGAACCCTTACGATTCTCTCAAACATATACTTAAATACTGTCCAAGCACCTATATGTGTCACGAAGGCATAAATATACATACAATTCTTTATCGTAGTAAATAATTGTATGGCCCGATGATCCTATTATGATATTGATATTTACTAATATTTACTAAAATATTCATCAACAGCCTTTAACAGTTCACTGCTGAACATAGGCCACACTTTTGAAAGGAGGTTTTGGCTTACTATACCACGCTGGCCAGACGGGTTGGTATAGGGTTTGTTTCAAGTTTTCCTTCTCTTGGCAGTGATGTTAGCTGCTTAAGTTCCTTTAGTCGCCTCTTACGACACCCATGGAATGAATAGGGGTGGTGACACTTTGTATTCTTAATCCGTCACCACACGGACATAAAATATTATTTTCAAAAATTCTTTTGTAATAATTTTATTTAGTTATATGAGCTCGCATGTCCTAAAACAAGCCTTTATGTTTTTAATTTTCTCTACATTCGGTTCTATATTTCATCAAAAATCGTATTCAAAAATCTCCAGGATTTATTTTACTGCCAATTTGTACGTGATAAAGCACATGAAAAGTTATTTATACATAAAAAAGAGCTACTCTACACACTCATATACCTAAAAGCTTCTTTTTTCGACTACAATACAAATTCACCACAAAATGTATTGAATTCGATTATATTATATTAAAACAAAAAACATTATTCAAACATCTCTAAAATATATTCGATAGGTGTTTATTTTACACGGAATACGACTATTTCTTTGGGCATGTTGTGCATTAATTGAATCTTAATTACAACATCGTCAAATTCGATTACATATGTTATCACAAATATCATATATTAAGTATCCTAATTTACTTTCGAAAGTGTATTTTGTATATGCCGGTTTATGTTTTATTATCTATCCCTACAACGACATACTTTTTTAATGAAATGTACAAATTAATATCACCATAATTATGATGATAAATGAAGTATTTAGGCCTATTTTTCTTATAAATATGTAAACAAAATTATTCACGATTACATATCTTAAGTTTAATACATAAAGTTTAAATGTGAATGCATACATGTATGTAGATAAGCCGATATAAGAAGTAGTTTCCATCAGGTCTATGAATCGCTACTATATAAGGACTACAGAAACTGGGGTAATTGACCAACGTTCGAGGACGGTGTACTCAATGAGGCTATAAATTGAAATGCATTATCGAAACCGTAATCGAGATATAACAAACAGCTTTATTGTGATCTGTATTCATGCACACGGTGGCTATAAGATCTATTACTATATATAGTGGAGTATTGCCACCAATGAGAGATATAAATGGACCTTTTGTCAATAGGCTATTTAAACTTCTTCATTTTCTACAACGAACGCTTCATTAGATACGAATGATAATACTAACAATTATAAATTTACCAGACTTGTAACTATAGTACATGAGCAATACACAATCGACTACAGTTTGATATACATAGGTCACACCTCATTTGCTCTAGATTTAAATTTTGATTTTCATTCCTTTTTTCCCGTATTTAAAAATTAGTAATAAAATGTTACATACCTAAAATGGGAACGTGTGTCTAAAAATGATTACCATTTATGTCACACTATATTAACTGTTTCTTTATAAGGTCTAAAGCAGACTGCTTATAGCAATCAAGCTATAAACTAGAAATAAAATTCTTATACATAAATGAACTGTACTATTTCTCATTTCATTTGAAACTAAAAATTTCAACGAATGTTTTTGTAAAGGACAGGAAGGGGAAATTGCCCACTAACTGCATTTGCGTCATCACTAAAAGTACCTATGTTTATGGAAATCTCATAACTGATTTGTTTAAATACATAACATTTTTAACTAGGTAGTGTTTAAAATATGAACATTGCATTTAACAAAGCTATTTTCAGTTGTGTTGGCACAATTCCTCACTGACATGACACGCTATCAGATACGACCGGTCAAAGAGCTGTCACAATAATGTTTGTTACGTGCTCATCGTGTACGCATGTGCATGCATAAATAAGGACAGTATTAGACAACATCTAAATACATGTTTAATTGCCGGGATTAACTACTAAATGTCCCTCCATTAACATTATATCACTTCAAAGAGTAGTAAATATATCGGAAGGAGGAAGTTTGTTGAAATAAGTTTCAGTATAGCTTACTAAAGCATTAAAAGCTTTTCGGACTGTAGTTTAGAGTTCTAGAAGATAATTTATCATTGTTTGACAATATAAATGCAAGCATCTTTATTTAATTAATTAAAAACCTATTATGGGTTTTAATTATCTAAAAATATGTTTGTATTTAAAATTCATAATTATAAAGATAAAACAATGTCACTATGCCTAATGAAGGATTAATAAAATAAACAAAATTGTTGATGCGAAGATGTTGTCCTTCGACAAACAACTTTTAAGAGCAGCACCAATTATTCACAACAACTGACAGACAATGTTTGTTCTTATTGTCGTGGAGATAATGGCTTGTGGAATAATGTGAACAGGAATTTGTACGTCAAGGGGCAAAAAATTCATCCATCATTCCACACGGAATTAAACTTGAATTTAAAGCAAGTACGATCAATCGTAATAACTAAGGATTCTTTCTTATACTTTAATCAAATAGGATGAAAGTCCATCTTTAAATTTTCGTCAATTATAATTATTATTGTTCAATTATTTGCAATGCTATAAATACTTATAATGTACTTGAAGCTATACTACTTGAAGAATAATATTGTGATTTTCTTAAATTGAGTAAGAGTACTTCTTTCAATAACTTCTAAATAATGGGTTAGCGCCAAATTAAGACTTTTTAAAGATTTTTTTCCTATGTCCTTCCTTTGCAACGAAAACCTTCTGGAACCGGCAGTCTTTCTTAGGTAGAGCTTTTGTTGGGTTCTCATAAAAGAAGTTCTTGATCTTGTTCTTGAAAGATGGCGGTGTTTCACGCTCTTGTTTCGAACATCACGTTAAGCCGTCGGTACCAGTTGTTATGAACACTCATAGCAATCGTTATTCGTAAGTCAGTACTCTCAAATATACTGACAACTAGTTCATCCTTCGAATTATGTTCACCCTCAGGGTTGTGGAGGTCTGATGTCAGTGACTCCGTAGAAAAACTGATATTCCGCAAGAGGAGTTGAAATAATAATCAAACTATTTTATATAAGCATAAAAGCATAAGGAATAATAAAAGCTATAAAAAAGAAACGTCTCTGAACTACAAAGGGAAATAAATTTCTTTTGTGATACATTTCGGACATCTTGCACACACAACGTCATCTAGTCCCAAACTAAGCAGAGCTTGTATTATGGGTACTAAACAACTGATATAAATACATAAACGCACTTTTTTTGTAATTATATATACATATTATAACATAACATAACTTGGTACATTATATCTATTTAAGCAGTGAAGCATAATTTCAAGTAATTCTAATTTGTTTCATCTAACACCAGGGTGTTTTCTTTGCAATTAAAACTATTCTGACCTTTGAAATGATTTTGTTGTATTTTCCACCATACTTAACTTGCTCTGTAATTCCTTGACTGTTCTTAGTAGGAACATTGTAGAATACGGATCGTAGTATCGGTTAGAAATACGAATTAGAAAAATACACGTAATATACTTGTAATAAGTACAAAATATCTTTAGTTAAGCAGAGTTACGATATATTTTTAATTTAAAGATTTTAGATAAAGCCATCATTGACGCTGACCGTTAGTTACATTCATCTATTTTCCTTTTGCTATTATAGTTTTGCACGTAGGCATAGGTTTATTGGTGTTTGTTCGCTGTAAAACGTTGCATTGTTAGAATTTGGCGTGAATCACAAAGTAATCAACGGCTTTAGTGTTCCAAGAATTTAAAGTCATTACATCTTACTGTATAGAGGCGATAGTTAACAGAAGATGACGAAAAAACACTAAGTGATCCGAATGAGGTCACTATTGGTTTTTTCAACTCATATTTGATAGTATTCCAGTGCGTATTATAGTTTGTTTTGTGGAATACTAACGAATGGCGCAATGTTCCAACAATGGTTTTAAACTGAAATAAGATTAGACCGATCCTAATTCCGACGTAAATCTAAAATACTTTCTGTATTTTTTGAATTGATGTGGAAAAATATTAATAATTAGCTTCTGCGCCCGTGATATGTCAGTTTCGCGATTAAGAATAGCCTATGTCCTTCCTCGAGAATTCAATGATAGCGTAACACACATACAGACAGAGTTACTTTCGAATTTATAATATTAGAGTCGACAAGTGAGTAATAATAAAACGCTAAGAATCTCTCTTGGAAGTAGAAAAGTTTATCGAGCTTTTTATTAAAAAAAATCGTCGTAATTTATTGAAATACGATATTCTACGAGAAATATTTCTTATGAATGATGTTCGAATGCGAAAAAGAAAACTTCATTCAGATTATGCTGGAGACGTGTCTAACTGGCAAGAAAGTTTGGCGCTTTTAAAAGTTTTTTTTGGTGTCAATCAACCAAAGCGATTTCGAGAATCCATTCAACGTTGAATGCTAAATATTCCAGTCGTATAAAAATATATAAATTTTATTTACTATGTACTGAGATGCCCATGTCCGGTGAGATATTTATGTAGGTATTTATTCTCTGAGTGACACTTCTTCATCAGATACACATTACGGCACTGAATGTCGATGTAAATTGGTTAATTGATGTTGTTATCCCAATGAAGATAGTTTACAGTATATTGTAAGAAGAAAATTCAAAGTTGTTTCGAAAACATTTTAGTGTTAGTACCAATGTTATTCATGTGCACCTTGCTTTACTTGTATCTATTTAATGATAAACAAGACACGTAATGCTTTAGAAATATAGTTTTAAAACAATATTTGAGAATAACATCAGAAATGGAAAGAAATGATATATGAAAACATTGTAAAACTTAAGTTAGTGTTATTACTATACTGATGGTTTAATGATAGTTTAAATTAACAGTTTAATAATTTCGTTAGTATATTGTAGGCTCTTGTAAGGATTTCGTTAACATATTTCCACCCATTGGGTAATTATTATACCCCTGTTCAGTTCTACAAGCCTCGTAATTAATCCTATTCACTGTCGAAGCTCAGTAACTTTGTATTAATTGGGATTGAATATAATATTCGCCTCCCAAAATTTCATTTATAATTTAATATCTATTCAATTTAAATTTAACTAATAACTCGCCTCCTTTATCAAGGCGTTGAGGAAAATATCAGAATATTGGCTTATTATGGCCTTAATACGCCTTAAGACTTGCTGGGTCCTGATTACTGGAAAGGGACCCGCGTTTCTTATTCTATTATAAATCAATCGATTTGATTTGGACCGATTAATTGTAATAAGAGATCTGTTATTTGCTTAATCTTGTGTGGTTGTAAGGCCTGAATGGGTTTTTAAGTATTTTATTTCAGGTTTACATTTTTATATGGTTAATCTTATGCATTTTCTGTAATCAAAATACTTAGTTACTTCTTTAACGTAGAGATCCGACAACACTATTTATCAGCACAAAACAGCAAAAGTTCTGCTTGAAAACAGCCATTCTGGCAAAATACCAATGGTTAATTTAAATCAGGTTTACTTATTCGGCGATTTTCGTCAGTCAGTCAGTAAGTAGGATTTTTACGAGAAGAGAAAATACGAGCTTAAATTCCAATTCATTGCATCTAAATTTAGTTTGTCAACACAAAGCTCAATTTAAACTCTAACGTCAAATGTTTGTTTGAACGATTGATCCCAATAGCTAAATTAGGTGTCATATGAATAGAAAATAGGTCGAGGCCATCTTTATTGTGTGACCTAGACGGACTTTAGCATTCATAAAAATTACAGCACTCAATTTAGAAGTTATTGGAGGAATATATTATCCATGATTATTACGACTTGGCAAATGGAAATTCGGACATACATTACCACAATATTTAACTAGCTCGCCTAACGTTTCATAAGTAAATATGTACCACATTTTATAAAATTCAATTACAATATAATAGATTTATTACATTTAATATGATTGCCCCCACAAACAATTTTGCTCATGCTACTCCTCTTTAATAGGGTGAAGTCTATGAAGATTTTGATACACGAAGTAAAATACACAATCAATTAAACCCATAGAAAATAGACGAAAATCATAATAAGTAGAATTAATCTACTGTCATTTATTGCAAAATAAGAAATTTAATTGCAATAAAAGCGTCTGTGTTAATTTATATTAATTTATTTAAAGGATACAGTCTCAAAAGTAGATTTAAACAATTAAATGCACAATTGACGCTTATGGTTGGTGACAAACAGGTCCAAGCATGTTTTCGTAACAGGGAAAGTTTGAAATCGATTTTATTTGTAGATACCAACTGAATCACTGCTTACGTGGATAAGTTTGATTGATGTACAGAGTAATTGGAAATAACTTTACGATTTATGTTCAGTTACTTTTAATTTGTGCTATAAAGGCTGGTTCTGTATTAGATTTACTATTGGACACCATTTTCTGTTAGATGAAAAAAACAATTCTTCTTTAATGTTTACTGTTTCGTTGAAATGTAAGTAATGTCACTAAGTTGTACATTGAAGAATGTAGTGAAAATGTCGTGAAGTATGTATGCCCTTTGCAGCAACGATCACGGACCTCGCATGATATCTCCATATGAAGGGACGCTAAATGCACCCGTGTCGAAAGTCGCACTTCGTTTGTTTAGCACGCAACTAAATGAAACTCTCATGTTGTAACATTCCAATGTGCACGTTGACAATTGGTGAAACTGCGTTGAGTACGCTTACAGAGACAAAAGAATACGGGAGGAAGAGGCGACAGATATCTGTTGCCGAGCAGTTCCATTCAATGTGGTAATAGCGAAAGTGTCAGTATTTACAAACATGACACTAACTTATAACAAAATTTAAAGACTTTTACCTCTTGAAAGCTTTTCTGGCAATATTTGCTAAATAATATTTACATCTTAGAGTTTCATTACACATTTTGTGTCTAGCTTTGAATCTTTCTATTTATTTGCCTAGTAAAAAAGTGCTTATGTTATCAATCCTCGCTCTTACAAATATTTTTATGAGGTATACTAAGATAGCACTTCAAAAGTAAAATATTTTTGATTTGACTTTAATTTGTTTTGAGTTTACGTTACGTGATTTATAAACGAATTCTTTGATACACTTAATTTAATGGATTCATTGTTGTAATGTGTGATGTGTACATAGAAATACCTACCTTTAAGAATAAAACATAGATTTGGACAATGGGATATTACTTAGATTCATAGATCAAAACCCGAGATGCACGAAACTCTTAATTAACGTTTTTTTTCTCTTCGTGGGTATTGTCGTTTTTAAGATTTACAGTCAAGTTATAACTGCAGACACGGAGAGCGTAAGGACTAATAGCTCTGCCTAATATATTACAGTAGTGTACATTATATATAACGCTTATATGCATAGTTTGAATAGCTGAAATGAAAGAAAGAGAAAGCTTTTGAAACAATTCCTTTATCGAAAACGGGTTCTCTACTTCACAAAATACTCGGAATTGTCGGATGTTTATGTTTTTGTCGCCGCGTTACATGTTTACGTTCAATCATGAGTGTAACATTTTATTTTTATCGATCCGATATAATTGGTTCGATCTATCATGTTTAGTCTTGTATCCTCACATGTAGAGAAAATATTCGATATTTCTGTTGTTCTTTTTTAATTGTTTCTTCCTTTCTTACTATTTATGTGATTACCAGCTTTTGCTTACGTTTCCGCTCGCCTGATTGTCAAAAGGACCGCCTTTTCAAAGGTCCAATCTATCCCTTCACCGAAATTCATATACATCGATTCAGCGGCGTAGCTATTATATCGTAGCAGAGACAAAGATTTACTTTCGAATGTATAGTATTAGTATGTATATTCGAGAAATAAATCTATATCCTAAATTGTGTGCGAATAAACAGCAAAAATGGTACATTACAAATGACAACTACAAAGTAAATTTAGCACCTATCTCGGTAAGAAAATAAGCTCGAACAAAATCGTATTCAAATTGCCACTGCGTTTGCGGCCGTCGCATTAAGTCAGAATTGCAATAAAGTCGGCGCAAGCACCTCACAGGCGGGTCCGGGAACAAAGGGTAATAAGTCTTGAAATTGACTTTTGACAACAGGTGAGGTCGCGTCAATCCCACAGCCAACGCGTTCACTTTTCATCGCAACAGCCACTAGAATAAATACAATATGACGAAGGCCAATAGCTGTTTTTATTCAGCCCACCTGGTTTTTACCGTGAATATATTTCAGATTGTTTTAAGCATTCTTTCATAACCCAAATCTCGTTTTAAAGCCGTGAACGATCGTAAATCCTGGTTTATGTCGGCACATTTGGAAGCCGTTTTGTTCTAATTTTGGAAATTATGCAATCGGTGCTTATCGGGAAATGGGTAATAATTATTATTTATAGAAAGTACGAGTAATAAAATGCACTCATATTACAGATTGCAGATGAGATAAGTAATATTAATGGAAGACTGCAAAAAACAAACATTTGAGTCTATTAACACTTTAGACACAAGTTGCATTAAAGTTTGAAAAACATCGATTTAGTGTAAAACTCATTTTAAATAACCAAAATGAAAACGTATGTGGTGACAAGTCTGACATTTACGAGGGTCCACAATATACAAAGTGTCATGGCAATTAGCGTAGATACTAATAAAATTGTATCTTTCTGTCATGGACAAGGGCCCTAAAAGTATCAATATCCATTACGACTGAGTTTATTTATGTTCTTAACTATCTGGCTGCAGAGAGCTGCGTGAAGTTTTTACATTATGTATTACAAACTTTTTTCTGCCTCGCACAGTAGTCACCATACTTATTGAGAATGTAAACAATGCAGCGTAGTAGCCCACGCTATGGCGGTCCATTATGATGATGGACATCAAAACTTAAATCTACAGAATTGATTTTAAAATGCAAGTAATCATTGTAGTTGTAGTTACGTATTATTATTATGAGATTGATTTAAACTGTAAGTTTATTGGGATATAAGCTATGGAGTTATTAAATATCATCGTATAGGAATACTTAACGTAGAGAGACTTAAGAAATATTGACTGTACATTTGGTTTAAGAGGTGTCGTGGGTTTAAATCCCACGCAGGACAACACATTGTGTGATCCAGAAATTGTTGTTCTGAGTCTGGGTGTTTTTTGAGTCCGTTTTTGTGTATGTTTGTAATGACCTCCGGGACACAGGATGTATATTCCTAATGCGGGAGTTGTCTTTTAAAACAAAAAAAAAATTAGACTACATTATTCGGTTCAAAAAGTATAACATTTTCACTACGAGATCGGTTACATAAGTTTAGTAGGACACATGCTCAAACACTCCCGGTACAACATTGTTAGTAAACCATAATTGCTCAACTGATACAAAATTACGCAACATGATGATCAAACCATGTGTCCACAGCTTACATCGTCACCTCTAACTCAATTTGTCGCGCTGTGATAATTTGTCCATGTCTCTCGTGATCTCGTCAACACCGGCTTTTTGTACTACTACTGCTCGTTAGCGAACAGTGTCAATCACTGTTTGCCTTTCACATTCATCAATAAATTGAATACTTGCAAAATGTCTTACTAGTTCCCGAGTTAAACAAGTTCCTATATTATTAATGACTTTTTCATGAATGTAGTGGCAATATTGAGTTTATTTTCATGAGAAAATAAAGGAAATACAATTGTTTTGTTTACCTCAGAAAGCAATTTCCCGACTTTGACGTCGTTTATGCTCTCGACTTTTTTCCTTGAACCATATTCCTTCAATACATTTATATAATACGAATAGGTTTACACATTGCTCCATTGCTACTTCTTCCGAAATTGGTAAATGATGGCGATAGCCAAAAGAAGGTTTTCAGGACCATTTAATAATTTGATTGTTATATTAGATAGTTAGTTATATTAAATAAAAAGTTAGTTATATTAATAAAATAATTTGATAGTTGACAGATAAATATTTTATTCGGGCAATGTCGTCGTACGGTGTATTGGAACACCATAGAAGCTACTTAGGTAATGTTGAAACTTTAATAAATTAAATAAATAAGTATTTCGAATATCTAACACACAATGCCAACTTTCTTTTAAATACTTACATATTATAGATAGAAAAAACCCTAACCCTGAAACAAATATCAGTAGATCATACAGACATTTGGTCGTTGGACAGTTGGTTGCGACTTGAGAAATAAATGTAATAATTTAGTACTGTCCGATTTACTGTAAAACGGGTAAAGTAAGTGAAGATAGAACGCTATCGAATTTCTTCAATCATCATACTAAAGGCCTGCTCCAATGAAACAGAAATAAATTCTGTTACCCGTATTTGGGAAACAATTTCTTCAAAGTGTGCGGACACTTTCGTTTTCTATTGTTGTTTTTACTCAGCAAGTTCCTCTAGGTATGCTGTAATAAGCTGTACAGAGGCACAGCTTTTAAGCTTGCCATTTCTATTACATCGACCAATTTAAGTCAACATACTAAAAGTGGACAGTTTTAAACACTATTTAAATGTACATATATTAGACCCAGATGACATAATACCACTATAGAATTTTTTACATTAATGCAAGGTGTACAATTTTTTATAGAAAAGTATTTTATTCGCTCATCTCTACTAGGTGTTTTTAACGAGAATGATTATAATAATATTATTAATTTGTTGTATAAAAACTAAGATAAAGATTGTAATCTTTGCCTTGATAGTGTACATACACACGCGGTGTCCGCTTACTGAGGTAACCTACAAAAGCGATGTAATTTGTTCACGTCTGACTGTTATTGGTTTGACAGCGGTCGGTTTGTTAAATGTTTGATTTACGGCCGAAGACAATCGCTACAACACATGTACCTACCATGTACGTACTTTTATGACTACTTCAATAACAATCCCTATTATATGTTGAGCTTCACAAAAGATGTAGTGGTAGGTACCTACTATATGTATTTATGAATAGCATTCTTCACACATCTATGTATAAGTGATTGGGATTATAAATGATTTGGAGCTAAAACACTATTTCACTGACTTTTTTCTTTTAATGCTACAATTATTGGTATTAAACGTATTCTAAAGCTCCTCCATTAAGCTCCTCAAGTAAAAAAATAAAATAAAAATAATGCAATGGTTAAATGAAAATATTATCAGTGTTTTCCTCAAACTCACAAGTAAGTGATGGGCAGGACTACTTTATAAGCTCAAGATAAAACTGCTGCACCATTCTCAGGCATAGTTTAAGGTTTAATATGTCTTATTAACACCAAATTTGTTACTTCAATAAGTGTTAGAAGGTAACACACCTGTTTTCAAAGACGAAGGTGCTATCCATTAGTGGAATCCCAAAAAAAAATTATTTAGTTATCAAAAGATTTTTTTTTCTTTTTTTTTCGGTTTTGCACGGAAGTCTTTGAAATTTTTTATTCCTTCTACTTTAATATACGTTATCATGAGCGTAGCTAGGGATTATTACTAAGGGGAGGGGGGGCCGGGGGCAACTTTTGCGGGCGAAGAATTCTTGGGGGGCGAAGAATTAGCTAGAGGGGCAGTGACCCCCTTTGACTTACCTATCTAGGCCCACGTATGTCATGTATTATATATGCAAACCTTTCCCTTGAATCCTTTGAGTGGTTTAAATGATCTAAGCTCTTTATAATAAGTAAAGTTTTTAGTTATGAAGAGGCATAGGTCAGATGTACTCAGAATTCGTTTAATTCTCCGTGATTGATGATCATTGTAGACGAGATATCTTCAAATCTTGATATGAACAATGTATAATTTATGGTACCTTATACTTGACAGAACATAGTTAATCCTTTCTGTAACTATTGAATGCTGAAAACTAATAAGTATGATTCATGATCAGTTAATACTATGATTAACAATGTGGTACAATAACAAATGGTTGATACAATCAGCAATTATGTGGTGGTATAATTTACCTAATAATATATTTGATAATGTTGCGATCTAAATGTTGCCTTATACAAATCGCATTAAGAGATAACGCATTAAGTCATTAAGGGCATTAAGTTTGCCGATGTACACAAGTGCTGGAACGTGTAAAATGAATAAATAGGGAAGCTCGATATAGGTAGCTATAAAGCTTAGAAGCTTAGAAGGCATAAAGGTTAGAAGTTATTTGTACGTGACGTGACGTATGTAAAATGTTATACTTATTTCAGTAGAAATATTAGAATTTTACATTAGCCATAAAAATATTACCCATAAATAGTTTTTTTAGTGTAAAATATATAACATAATCATAAAGAGCAGAATGAAAATCATTTGTTACCAATCACCATATTCTACAAGATCATGTGAACACTTTGATAATAAAGAAACATGCAATTTAAAGTTGAAGATTCTGAACTTTTTAGAAATTAGCGTATGCGGCTGCTGATTAAGAGGTCTCAGGCTCGATTCCCAGGTCGGATCGAATGTTTGTAAAATATTCGTTTCGGAGTTTGGGTGTTTTCTATGTATGATATGTGTGTATTTCCAAAAAAATGTATATCTATGTATTTATATCAGTTGTCTAGTACCCATAATACAAGCTCTGCTTAGCTTGGGACTAGACGACGTTGTGTGTTAGATGTCCGTAATATTTATATTATGACTGTATGAATAAAAAAGAATAAAATTTGAGAAAAAGCACTAAACTATGGACGAAGTCAGCCGTAAAACTTAAACAGAAAGATCATTACTAGGAACATCTTAAAATTTATTATTACATATAACTTTAATGGATATACTATTGAAAGCAACAACATTCCTGCGAATTTTTTTTCGTCTATAAAATGAAAACAAATCAATATTATTTTGATTTAACAGTCTAGAAAACACATATCCATAAAAATATGGATCTACTAAACACATGATGAATTCCTTTTCATGTAAATACATGAAATGTAAATAGAAATATATGTAATACATTGATATCTGTAAAATTTTGAAATATATTTCAAGTACTTGTAATATAATGAAAATTTAATAGTTCAGTTTTCAGGTACTTAGAATAACTCAGATCAATCAACTCAAATTGCTTTAAACGCGTCCAATCGATTCCCGTTTCAAAAAATAATGTTAAGCCCAAAACCAGAGACAGAAATGATTGTTTGAAATATGTAGTTATTTTTCGTTACTGGAAAAATATACTACGGCACCGATTTTCTTTTAAATGAGATATCGGTTGAAACGTTTCAGGAGACACTTTATCGATAACGGAAGATTGCGAATTGCTATTTGGAAAGTACCTGTCACGCATATTTATGTTGATTGAATTTGGTTTGCATTTTTTTGTCAACTAGCTGATATCCGCGGTGTTACTCGAAGTTATTGTTATAAATGTAGAAAAGTAGGTAGGTATCTATAGGTAACGCCGCAGACAAAGTTAACTAAAATCTCAAAAGTAGACTAAGCTACTTCTTATATTCTAGTAAAAATCTCGTTCAAATCGGTTCAAGTGTGTGTAAGATATCATATGGAATAAACAGACAGAAAAAAATATTAAAATTGATTAAAGATGTCAACCATGTATGTACATGCATTTAGTGAAAACCTGTTAATTTTAAATTACAAGCACACTTCGTTAATGTCGGTCGCCCTTGGCGGTTGTCATCATGGGGGTTGTCATCATGAAACAGTTTGAGTTTCTACATGTTTATCTTAAAATTGTAACAGAACTAGCTTTCGTCCGCGTGTATCTTGACTATTAAAGTCTAAAGTAGCCTTTGCGTTCTTCTGATATACCTTTAAGCTATATTACTGTAAAGTTTCATCTAAATCCGTTCAGTAGTTTTTCGTGTAATAACAATAGCATGCATACATACATACTCACAAACTTTTGCGTTTATAATATTAGTAGGATATTTACTAAATGTTACTATTGATAAAAGAAATATGTCATGTATAACTTGTATACGATATTATATCCCTGTTGTAAAATAAGTATTCAAAGTTTTGTCAAAAGCATTAAAAAATAAATATAAGTTACTAAAGCCTTGATAGTTTTCACATACTTTTTTTAAATATATTTCATAATTAATTGGCTGCAGAAATGGCTGTACGCAGCCTCATCAATCATCATCATCAACAGAACTTCAACAGTCCACTGCTGGACATAGGCCTCTCCTTAGAAAGGAGGTTTTGCCCTACTATACCACGCTGCGATGACGGGTTGGTATAGGGTTGTTTTTAAGTTTTCCTTCTCTTTGCAATGATGTTGTCTTGCGTAGTTTATCCCTTAGTCGCCTTTTACGACACCCGCGGGATGAATAGGGGTGGTGACACTCTATATTCTTAATCCGTCACCTCACGGAATTAACTCACTCAGCCTAGTGTAAACCAAGAGTGGAATCTAAAAGAGGTCTTGATCCTCATTGTGAATTGAATGCATACAATGCATCATGGTATTGATGGTCCAGAGATCATAGAGGGAGGGAAACACGTGAGCTGGTAGTGAGTTTTAGGTTTTAACTGCTCGAAACAATAAGGAAAATCCGATTCGTTTAGTTCGAGAGCGCATGTCAACTACTCTAAGACGGTGACTTTTACTAACATAAAAAGAAGGTTAAGATAATTAATTTCAAAATACGAGTATATTCTTCTAGAGTTAAAGTCTTCATTCGCTCGATTTAAATTAACTATTGACATTTCATTTAATTTCACGGAGCCTTGTGTAACTACAGAGGTCAACTGGGTTAGAGCAAAGTTTGCGCTTGTACTAGTAAATTATATAACCCTATAAATTATAGGTTCAAAATACTATAAACAAAGTCAACCGTCCATTTTATGGCGCTATAAACAGGATAAATATTTCTGAAAATTAAATTTATAACTTGCTATCAAAGTAAGTAGGTTTGGGTAGACATTATCTACAGGTAGAGTAGTGTGTTATCAATCATCACTTTACATGCACTACTATTTCTCTACTTTAGATGAGTTTCGATAGCAGTTTTAGGTAATATGTTATATTATGTAATTGATTCGTTTGATACAGATTGTTTTAAAAAGATTCAAAATAGAGAAATCAAAACTTAATCACTCACAAAATATAATCAAGTTATATGTTTAGACGTAGAAACCTCGGATAGATATCAACATTGAAGGTAATTGAGAATTTTAGGACTGTATCCGTTTTCACAAACGTCCCCTACCTACTTAGAGAAAGTAACGCTACCCTTAGTAATATTTTCGTTTTAACTAATCTTTAGGGGACACCTATGAACTCAGAAGTCTCGTAAAATTTAGCTGCTACTTACATAAGAAGGCTCCCGGTAAGGGGACGGTTTAAATATAGTTGGGGACAACTGTTATCATTGTCATATTTTGCCATAACTGCAAATATATGAAATTCAACTGATATCGTGTTAATAAACATAACAACCTATTAGTGCCTTACTGGTAAATAATAAACTAGGTTATTATTGCTCTGAAAGAAAGGCTGTAACGCTAACTGATACTTTAACTTTATATATCTAAAACTTACACGCAAAAGTGCAATACTCACATCTGTTAGTACATGAAGACGGCAGTTGTAAATATGCAAACAAATATGTGGTATCTTGGAAAGACAGCTGTTATAGATATCAGTTTAAGTACGTTTTAGATTGCAGCTGCTAAAAGGCGTAGACAATCAACAGTCTTTTAAAGTATCTGGTTCATCGTTATACGATAATAATATATTACTAATACTTCTTTTAAACATGAAATACACAGTACATGGGTATCATAGACTTACAGAAACTCGCGGACAAGAGGAGAGTGGCCTTCGCGTATTTTCATATCCAGAACCGTCTGTAATTTTTTGCGGGGGAAATGTTCACAAACATTTTAGACTTACATACAAAAACGATAGTCTGTCACTACGAACTCACATATTATGAAAATTAAAATAAAATATTCACAATTTCACAGACACATAAACACATTCTGTACCATGCCGCTTTATGTATAGGTACCCAGTTATGTCTATGTATTTTTTTATGTAATGTAGAAACTGCTATATTATTTAAAATAACACTTTCTGCTTAAAGCCTACTTCTTAATATAGAGGTCATTCTTCATGCGAACGGCGGTAACGACCTTATGATACTAAGTTGCATTTGCTACGTACACATTCGACTTGAGATATAGAGAAAAAAGCGGCCAAGTGCGAGTCGGACTCGCCCATGAAGGGTTCCGTATCAACAAGTAACATTATATAAAAGTTATTGTAGTTCGTTGATTAAATGAAATGTAAATTGCTGTTTACGCTTTATGACATATTAAAAAGAAACTACTAACTAGATCTCGTTCAAACCAATTTTCGTTGGTAGTTTACATGGTAATGTACAACATATATTTTTTTTAGTTTTATCACTCTCTTATTTTAGAAGTTAGAGGGGGGGGGGACACACATTTTTCCACTTTGGAAGTGTCTCTCGCGCAAACTATTCAGTTTAGAAAAAAATGATATTAGAAACCTCAACATCATTTTTGAACACCTATCCATTGATACCCCACACGTATAGGTTTGATGAAAAAAAAATTTTCGAGTTTCAGTTCCAAGTATGGGGACCCCCAAAATTTATTGTTTTTTTTTCTATTTTTATGTAAAAATCTTAATGCGGTTCACAGAATACATCGACTGACCAAATTTCAACAGTATAGCTCTTATAGTTTCGGAAATAATTGGCTGTGACATACGGACGGACAGACAGACAGACAGACAGACAGACTTGACGAATCTATAAGGGTTCCGTTTTTTGCCATTTGGCTACGGAACCCTAAAAAATGTATTCTTAACGGTTCAGACGTCCTGATTTCTAAGATCGAGGGTAAATTTTAGTAAGTAATCATTTATAGCAGACCTTTACTTGTTTTATAATATTAAATCCGAACTCAAAACTTACTCTAAACTGAAAATCACTTAACAAAAATAGTAGGTTCATTGTACGGAAAGTAAAAATATTACATTTTTAGTATTATTACTTAAAATATCAATGCTTTTTGAATGTACACAACGAATGTCACTATTATACTGTCAAAATACTAGCTATCCAATGGCTAGAAAAAAGTTCAGTGATTTGTGAGTACTCACAAATCATTAAATTTTAAAAATCATTTTTAAACTTCCTTGTTCACCTAGAACCTCTTGAGTAAAAGCGTTAGGTAGCAAATCATATTGTTCAACTAAAATATATACTAACATATGTATATATTTATAAGTCAATAAACAAAATAAAAAAGTTTGTCTTTGACATTGAAATTTTATCGTTTGTTTAGATTAACGCACATAAGACGCGTAGGAATGTAGATAAAAAAGCAAACAACCTGACACGGATTTGGAGCACTGAGTTAACTTTTTATCGGTATTCGGTTTCATGCCTATTAGTAAACAGTTGTTGGTTTATTGTACTCTAATTGAACAATTCTATATTTACAAATCCAACTTATAATTATTTTATTTTTTGTTCCAGGTATTTCACAATTCATAATAATTCAGCGGTCGCCAGAACTCTGAACATACAATAGATAACATTACCATAAACAGGTGACTACGAACAAAGAAATAATATTTTTTACTTTATTTCTTACCGTCTGGAAACAGACGCTCACCCTGAAACGTTTCGATTAAAATAAAATGGTGGCCTATCGTCGCTTTATACCTTTCGTCCGTTAGCAGTATCGGTCGCTTTTTGTATCACCTTCCATGTATTATTCATATGGTCCTGGCTCACTTGTTCCTGCATTGTCTATGCGTCGGCAATTACGATATTTATGCGTAAAGCCTTTAGGCAGATCACAGTATTAATGTTTTACATGAGTCACCGATGCCGTGGAACAGCCCGAGGTTGTCCACTTGTTGAGCTGACTGATGCTGATTTATCGGTCTCACTTCGATATTGATCGATGTGTCTGCGAGTATAATTGTAATGCTAGCAAGCAAAAAATATCGGTTAAATGTAGCTTTAAATGACTGTTTACAATAACAACTACTAGCCAACCGAGTAAAATTGCATGTTTTCTGTAGGAAAATTTGTCATCATTATTTATATACCTACCTTAAAAGGCGTACAAACCAAAAAAACTTGAAGAACCTGACGCGTTACCGCAAGGAAACTATAATTGTGAATGATATATTTTTAAAAATATGTCAACCAATATAATTAAAAAGATGTGGGCGTGAGATTCATAGTAGTTAGTAGTAAACAACATTAATACAGAAATGTGCTAAATATAATTTTGCGTGAATCATGGTCCATTCAGTAGTTTTACGCAATGACGCAGCATTGTGGCGTTTATCGTTGCGATAAGGAACTTCTACGAAATTAATATGTTGACAGACAAATCTTCGTAATATCATGTAAGACTAAGAATCAATTTCTTAACAGTATAGTTGATAATAATATCGTTAATGAAATAGTACTACATTTGATTACGTTATTTTACTTTTAAAACTTAATATATTGACATTTTACTCAAATTAATGTTTTCAAAAGCAGTTGTTCATTAATAAAGGCATCACAGACCGACTAAATTAATTTCTTAACTTACCTTCTTATCCATCGTACTGGGTTTCCATATTATCAATATGGAAACTTTGTAATCCAGGTGGGAAGGTATATTCGGTGAATACTCATATAAAGTAAATTTGCATGAGCTATCGATAGGCCGCCCCGAGCAGAATTATGTTAATGTGGGCATTCTTTTAGCCTTACTGTGGGTAATATTTTTTATACTATCGATCTCCACGTATCATTGCACGATGTGAATTTACTAAATGTAAAGCTAACTCAAATTGAGCAAATTAATGTTAAGTTTGAAAATCTTGAACTTTTTTATTAACTCAGATTTTTGCAGCTAACCCGGTAACCGTTATTTAGCCATATAAATAAATTTCTAAAATAGAGGTTGATTGTAGGAGATTTTACAACGTATCTTTATTTTACAACATTTATGTATAAAAAAATATTTAGTAAAAAAAAATAGAGGGTCGCCTTTATCATCTATGGGTAAATGTAAAATTAACCTATTCTCAGCTACCAAATATAACAATGAAAACCGTTTCAGAGGAGTTCGTTAACAGACATGGTGACTTGAGATTTTTAATTATTAGTTTAATATACTGACTCGCTTTTGACTGTGGTTCAGCCCGCTTGTACGTCGCTTATCGTGACAAAAGTAGCCTATGTCCTTTTCTAAGGCCCAAACCATGTCTTTACCGAAATTCACAAAAACCGGTATAGCCGTGAAATCGTAGCATACAGAGCTACTTACGAATTTATAATGTTGGAATGAAGCATGGATAAAGCAAGTAAAAGGGTGCCTTAGCTAATAGGTGCGCTTTAGTAATTTGTTTCGTTCGGTTTTGTTGCATTAATATTGACACTAATTACCAACCGAGCCTAAAATTAAATGATAGTTATTTTATTAACATATACACTTAAATTTAAAGTTAATAATTGCGATGAATCATTATTATTATTAACATTAAACCTATCTGAGAGTATTAAATATATATTGATTTGTCATAATACAAAATATTGTTATGTAACAAAACAAACTTAATTGTCCTTAAATATAAATATACCTACATAGATAAGTGAATAACACTCGGAATAGGAACAATGAAAAGCCTACTTAGAATTATTTTATTGTAAATGCTTGCATTAATATGTTTAAGAACGGCACAGATCAATTTAAAATGATATGTGCGAACATATGAAATAGGTATTTGCAGAACGTGGAAATTGAACCCGTGTTGGCAGTGTGGTAGTTGAACCGTCGCTCTATAGACATATCGTGTTCAGTTGATCAAGGAGCATCCTACACACCGTTTGGTGCCTTGAATGACACTTAAGATTCTTCGACCCTGGTGGTCATCGATTCTCTGACTATATGGCGCGCCATAGTCAAATCAGTGTGCTAAAACCAAGATCCTATACCATTATTAACATCGTTTCGTTTCTTATTATTCGAAATTATATCGTATGGGGAACGTAGCTGTCTGTGGCTGAAGTATAGTTGTGTAAAGAAGTAAACAATAAAGGTTTTTAAATTAAAAAATATTTTATAAAGTATAGAGAATCTTAGCTTCTCAGGGCTTCAAACATCTAAACATGAAAACTTATCTAAATAGATGATGTAAACGGCCATGGAGCATTATAATCGATTTTATATACAAAAACGAATCATCGTAATCTCCATTCGATGCAAATATGATCTCATTTCCATAGGTATTTTATTGCACATGTTACATCGATTCAACTAAAATGTGGTCGAGCAGGGCTAGCCGCGAAAGTTAACCTTGGAGCCTTAGTGCAGCACGAGATTAACGGTGCGTCTGCGCAGGCTGCTTTCGCCGCTAATACCTACCTATACTTACACATCATTATACGTATATGTATACTTATATATGTAAATAACGCGATCGCCTATACTCTTGAATAAAATGGAAACGTGACCATCGAGCTGTAATGACTCACTATATTGTCATAAATATTTTTAGAATATGTATAATGTAACTCCTTGGTAACTTCTCCTTACTTGTAGAGTAAAAAATAAATACTGAATAATTTAATATGGTGGTTTCTTTTATGCCAAACCGCATTATCCTTTGGAATAAAATCGACTTGGTATAAATTTATTTATAATTAAGAATTTACCTACCAACAAGCTGAAACAGATTTATAACGTCTGAAAATTTAACACCTATACATTGAGTAAGCTTTTCTATATTGAAGGATCAGTTAAAAACTAATTTTACAGGAAACAAATTATCTTGAAGATACCATTAGTGTTCAAAGTTTTGTCTTTTTTGTATATTCTTAACAAGGTAAAGGAAGCTTTAACTAAACTTTACCAATAACTTAATACTTAAATCCTTAGATAAATTATGCTTTAATCAATCAAATATAACCATTACAGTGTACAGTATTTTTTATCTAAAGTAATTAATGTAATAAACTACTTTATATCAATACAGGGACCGTGAAAATATCGATTCACAGTTAGATATAAATAAATGTGTATATATGTATATAAGTAAGGTAAAACAAAGAAGGTAGATAATCCGATACTTCGTGACCCATATCGATTACAAAAGTAACTGTTGACCTACAAAATACAAATTGTTGATACCAATTTAACTTGATATTACTGTGATTGGATCAAATTGGCTATAAAGATTTATAATGTGTCGCCAATTTAAGATCTCGTCTGATAAATCGATGTGTTCCGATCAAAGTGCCGATAATGTGTTACCTATACTTGTGAATGTTACGTTATTCTTGTGAATGGTGATATAATGGTTGGAAAGCTCAACAATCGCAATTCTAGACATGACTTTTATTTCTACATTATTTAGTTGTTAAAAGTGATAGAGATTCATGTTGACAAATTACCAGGTCTTTATGGGGATTAATTACTTATGATGAAGATGTTGCATAGAAATTTAAGGAAAAGTTTTGAATTATATTTCGACATTAGTACATTTTGTTTAAAGTGAATTTATACTGTTGTATGAAAGAAACTGCATCCTCACTACTCAAATTAAAAAAGAATATAAAAGCTTTAAACAAATCGTTACTGCATCTAGTACCACATGTTGTACATTAATTATGTTATATACATAGTTTTGAAAAGACGTCATGAAGTAATACCTGTTCATCATTTCATGATAAATTAACTATCGACACTTGATGACTAGATTTGAATGTAGATTTAAAGGAACTTTAGTAAAATAGCATAGCATAGCAATAGTTGATATATGCAAATATTAGTGCACGTGGGCGGTCAAGTTCGCTTGTTTTGTTATAATAGGTTGTTAGGCTCGTCGCGGGGTCAGCGATCACCGTCGCATAGAGTATAGAGAAGCCGCCAAAATGAGTCACATGGAAACAAATTTAATTTGTTATTATAACAACAGGTTGTTTGCTCGCATTTCTGAGTAATAAGCGGCGTTGGTTAAAGCGTGTGGTTTAAATGATGATAAAAATATAGTGAATGTTGTATAAATGAAGACTTCAACTGAATGTTTCTCAAAATACTGAAAGCCGCGGTCGGAGGCGGACAAATCTTATAAATAAATATAAATTTAATTGTTCGTAATCTACTGAAATAAACAATTGCTGCTCACAATATTGCTGTGTAATTTTCAATCATAAAAGTATTAGTAAAGTTAATATAGAGTCAGTTCTTGCATAGTGAAGGAATAATTATCAAGTGTGGGTGGGAAATAATGGTCATGGTCGTTGGCGCCAACAGCAACGTCGGGCGCTTTAGAGAGTCCACATCACCACGATACGTGAGTTGGCCACACACCAAAAACATTCATATCCCTTATACGTGATAGCACAAAGTAACACTTTATAAAATTATAATTCGTTTACATTCAATACTATTTAAAATGCTTACCACGTATTGCGCCCATAAATGCAAGGTAAATGCATACAAAATATTGTAACTTACAGGGTACAGGCGTATTATATCCGGCTTGACTTTACTTTCAAAGTCAATCGATTTTTAACTTAAAAATTAATATTTAACACAACATATTATAATCATAATACAATGTCCAATAATGCACTGTGATATTTTTAATTCACATTAAATCTATTGCCATGTAAAAGGCGGGTTATAATCTACCTACAACAATGCGAGTAGGTATTTATTTTTCAAAAAGTCAACTTAAGACTTAAATTCGAGATAGGAAAGATTATCACACTATCATTTTAATAATATTTTTTTAATAAGTTATTTCCCACCGATTTTAAGATACGTTTGTTAAACATTTGTAGAGTGCCACTCTTGATAAAATTTAAGAATCTGTGAATATTTTTGAATGTTTGCAAACAACTTGCACAAAATTGGTTTATTCAAGTTGGAGCTCTAAGATCCACTTTGAGGCCCTCTAGCAAAATCTTATAGAACATAGTAAATAAATGCAAAACGTTTACTTAAAATAGTGTAGTAAACATTTAATGTTGTCAGTTTAAAGATGTCATCGAAAGGAAAATAAAACAAAATTGACGACCGAACATGATATCCCACGACCCAACACTTACCCCAATGCCATTGTTACGTATGAGTGTCAGTGTAATATCCTCTTTGGTTACGTATAAAAATTAGGTCACAGTCAATTGCATTTTATTGCGCGTACGCCGAACTCCGGTTCAGTGAATTTTGAAGTGTTACTCGAAACAACCAATTATTCGATGAAAAACATTTGTTTCTTTTGTTGCTTCTAAAATCGATGTGCTGACTTTTGATAGATTTACTGATTTAGTATTTGATTTATTTATTTTTTCAAATTTGAAATTTTTATATTTTTCACCACTTTTATTAACATTGTTAGAATTTGTTTCAAAAGACTATATAAAGAAAACATGTATTTACATAGATAACGATTGTACATAGATTGCACAAATAAAAACAACTGCTGCGTGTATGATGACAATTAATCTATATTATCAGACCATTAAGGCAATCATATAGCATACATTGAACAAATCAATTGTCGATAACACCATCAGTAAAACATAAACAGATAAGTTGACGCTTTAAAACACAGTTCACAAAGCTTATTTTAAGAATGGTGTGTACAAATGGAATACTGAAAGCATTACTTGTTGCGATATGAGTGTTTTTTGTACGATTGGAAACAGAACTGTTTACAGATTCCATATGTTTCAGAAATTATGTAATCATGATATAAAAACGGTTTATCGCTATTTTATTAAAACTAAAATAATATAAAACACCTGCTAAAGATACACTAAATCTTCGCAAATTCAGATAATTTATTGCCCTTAAATATATACACACATAAATAAAGTACTTTCTAGAATACATAATGACTAGTCTTCAGTTTACTCATCCCATTTAGTTTTTGAAAAAATGCCCTCTCATACAAGTACACCCACGGTATAATTTGAAGTCACTTACGGGCAACAATTTATTTGGATGTGTACGAGTTTAAGACCATGCACGCGGTGGGCTAAACTTTAATAACATTACCTTATCTCTCTTCTGTGGGATAGAATTGGAGATAATAACAATCAAGGAGATTACACACAGCCCTTTAGGGATGAAAGTGTTTCTCTTATAACTTAACGCGTTGTTTTGTTTCATGTACTTAATTTTTTGGTGTTATAATAACTTTGTTCCAAAGTAGAATGTAATGTAGTCTTAACTGTGCAGTTACGCTAAAATGTTGTTAATAGGTACTTCAACGTTTCATAATAAACAAAGATGACTAAGCAGAGAAAGCTTCATCTATAATTTTTGTATTCCACGTAAAGATCGATATGTAGTTAGACTAACATTACTACCTACACTTCACATATTTTCATTTGTTTAAGAATAAGGGAAGTTGTCCGTCAAGTAATTCCAGTTTATGTGATCTGTGTGGGCCGGCACAGGATCGCTTTCAACATTTTGATGAGAATCCATCTTTTATGGCAGAAACTAAACTGTTTTCACATTTGAAGCGCGCGGATACAACGCAACGTATAAAATCTCGGCATCGCGTATGAAAGGACGTGCATGTGATCTCTCACATTATCCTTTATGTTCTACTCTTTGTACCCAGCCGCTATCAAAGAAGGTGAAATAAAAACAAAAATGCAATGCGGTCACGGTAATTTGTGTCAAACGATGTTATACCTTGTAGGTTGTTTTTAGAATGACATCATTCGCATTGATGCAAACTGAATCAGATAGTAAATTGTCGTTGCTGATTGTACTTTGTATTTGTATTCACAACGGCATTCACGCGGTTAATCTTTTATAAAATTGAAGGCAAGACAAGAAAAGAGTGTAGATCTGAGTCAACAGAATGCTCTGTAGAGCCAAAACAATAAAAAAATGGTGTACCATTTTTTTATTTTTTTTTCCTATGGGTAATTATGTCTCTTATTTAAAAATGTCTTTGCATTCTTTAATTTATTCATCAACAACCCATTATGTACCACTGCTGGGCTCGGGTCTTCTCTAAAGAGAGGGTTAAGGGCAAACGTCAAAACGTTGGTCAAAAACTTGCCAGTCCCCAACCCGCACGTTATGGCTGCGTAATCTTACCTGGATGGATATCTTACTTGGATGTTGTTAAGTCGCCCGAAGGCCTACAACTAAGCTACACGACTGCTATCTTAGGATAACAACCAGGACCGACTGCTTAACGTGACCTCCGATTCACAGAAACGCTCATAATATATTATGCCACTGTAGAGGAACGGGTGTCGTGTTCCTCCAACACAAAGGGAGGATCCTCCGACCAGGCGAGGTGATCATGCCTGGTGGGCCACTGCCCAACAGTTGATGTTGGGATGTTGTATATATGCTAATCGGCGCGAGAATGTTTACTTTCGCGATTCAGGATTAGTAGTTACTCAGTATAGATAATTCCGTGTTGTCGTTGTAGTTCAGTGTTTCATCGGTAGATGGCGCTCTTGTATGTTTTTCGCTCGCGCGGTATGTGGAAGTCGCCACATCACTCCCCTCCAAGACCGGAGGTCGATATATGATGGAGTCAGCTGTCTGTGCTCTGTTGCGGAGCTTGCTAGTGCCAGGAGTGAGCAGTTCCAGTGAGTCGGAACTGAGTGCCGCTAGTTCCAGTGAGTCGGAACTGTATTCCGCTAGTCCCAGTGAATCGGGCGTGCGGTGCGCGGTGCTGCGGTGAAGTCCCCAGTGAGTCGGGGTGGTTGCTGCGTAGTGGCTGGCTGCTGCGTAGACGGGAGAGAGATGCTCTTCTTACGTGGACCGTAGGTGCAGTGTGCTGTGCCTAGACGCTGTTGAGGCCGTAGGGGCTACCAGGCTTGAGCGGTCGCGTCCTGCGTGTGGTGTCCCTGTTGAGGCCGAGGTTGCTGGCTGGCTGAGACATCGCTGTGGGAGTGAACAAGATGGCGCTGCTGATCTGCTTTCTTGAAGGCTGCTTCCAATCACGTCGGGGTCACCACTGTAGAGGAACGGGTGTCGTGTTCCTCCAACACAAAGGGAGGATCCTCCGACCAGGCGAGGTGATCATGCCTGGTGGGCCACTGCCCAACAGTTGATGTTGGGATGTTGTATATATGCTAATCGGCGCGAGAATGTTTACTTTCGCGACTCAGGATTAGTAGTTACTCAGTATAGATAATTCCGTGTTGTCTGTGTAGTTCAGTGTTTCATCGGTAGACGGCGCTCTTGTATGTTTTTCGCTCGCGCGGTATGTGGAAGTCGCCACACCACAAACAGTCACCCATCTAGATGGTAACCACGCTGTCGTTGCTTACCCTCGGTGATTGTTTCCAGTCACCTAAGACCACTTGGTTATGAGCGCTTCACTTTATTTAATACATTTTTTAAATTGTCTCTGACCAACTGTCTGACTTTACGACAACTATCTGTGTGTTACCTCGTCTCATTCCCAGTTCAAACATTTTAGTTTTATTCATTTATGGAGCTGTACAATTATAATATGTGTATAAAAATCAGTTCCACAAAAATATACATACTACTCCGTGTGTTTGGCAAATTAATGTTTTTACAAATAGCTTACAAATAAATATTCTGTACTACTAAGACTAATGCTTCGACACCACGGAGTGGCGTAAAGCAACAAAGCAAGTATTCGACATATAATTAATTAATGACTTTCCTCTTATTAATTATTTATCGCGGCACAAACACACATCTGGTCTCGTAATCTATTAGTCTTTATGACGACATTTAGCGTGTTTACTTTATGTCTAATGTTATTTTAGTGGTTGGTATGCTATTACGCTAGGCTAACTTGATTAGACCATCTGCCTCTATGAATGCGAAATGTAAGTTACATTTTAAGAACATTTAGAAATGTAAGTGTGATTATTGGCTTACAGGGTTAACGCTATAGGGAAGATATCCATTACAAATAATATATTTACTAATCCATACTTATATTATATATTCGAAACTGAGCTGTTTGTCCGTTAAGCTTTCACGGCTAAACCGCTACACTGGTTTAAATGAAATTAGACATTACCGCTATTGCCTACTCTTTACAACGATAACCGAAATACTTTACTCTACTAGTATTAATTTATATGAATTCGGAACGTGGGATTATAGCAATATTGTAGGTACCTTTAAATCCTTCAGTTTTAAACTTTGCGAAAATAATAGCATTGTGTTGAATTTCATGACAACTTAATATTTCCATTGAAAGAAATAAATAAATATTTCGGACATCTTACACTCAACGCCATCTAGTCCCAAACCAATATTAGCTTGTATTATGGGTACTAGACAACTGATTTATATACATAAACATACTTTTTTCATAAATACATACATATTATATATAGAAAACATTTAATGAATGATTTGTAGAATTGACCCTGACGCTATTCCTGAGATAATATTTAATGGTGCTGTTTTGCCGATCAGTGCTTCGGTCAAGGATCTCGGCCTGCACATTGATACGACTATGAACTGGCAGACCCAGGTAGCCAGCGTCAGTCAGAAGGTCACAAATATTTTACGAGGATTTTATCGCCTTAAACATTTCCTCCCAATTAAAATAAAGACGATGCTGGTTCAAACATTAATTTTTCCTATTGTCGACTATGGTGATGTATGTTATCTCGACTTGAATGCAGATCTGCTCAATAAATTAGACCGGCTTCTCAACAATTGCATTCGATTTATATTCAATCTGCGAAAGTATGATCATATTTCTTCTTATCGTATACAACTGTCATGGTTACCTATTAGGCAGCGCCGCAGTTTGAGAGTGCTAACTACGTTGTACTCCCTTCTTCATTCACCGAACTCACCCACCTACTTAAAATCCCACCTCCAATATCTCTGCTCTAACCATGACAGAAATCTTCGCTCTTCTAATAATCTTCTCCTTCTTTGCCCTGCACACATTTCAAGTAAAGTCCATTGTTCTTTCCCTGTTCAAGCAGTTACTCTTTGGAACGCGCTCCCATTGGAAATCAGGATGTCCACTAGCCGATCCAGTTTTAAATTTAAAGTGCGAAAACATTATAGAGACTTGTTGACGGAGTCTTCAGAATAACACTATTTATCATAAATAACCAAGTATTATATTCATGTAGTATATGTCTATGTATATATATATATGTATATATGTATGTATATATGTAAGTATGTATGTAAGTATGTGTGTGAGTAATGTGTGTATATATATGTGTATGTCTATTATATTTATATGTATTATACGTATACTATATTTTTGCAATTAATAACTTAGTCCCTCGCCTCACTTGTCCCCATATACACCTGCCACAAACAGCTTCGCAACACCCAAAGGTTTGTCTGGAAGATAATGCCTATGGCATTAAGTCCGCCTTGTGCAATATGTTTTGCAGGAAGCTTTAATAAATAAATAAATAAATGTTTTGACCCGGGAATCGACCCGAGACCTTTTGATCAGCAGCCGCAAACGCTAACTACTAGACCAACAAGGCAGTCAGAAGTCAAATTTGTTTATGTTGTAAACAATTCGAACATATTGCTATAAATGAAAAGTATGACCTAACGATTATAAGAAAATACATGCCGCGTAACACATGCTTCGCAACAAATTGTGTAAATATTATCGTATAAAATGTAGGAATTCTTTCTCTAACACGATGAGGAATGTTAGCGTCATAGAAAAAATAATATTTACATTTGTATTCAGCAGTTTACTTCTTTAGATTACAGGGTTTTAAATACATACCTTTTGACCTTCGCTTGCGGAAATGAATTTAGTAGTGTTCAGTAGCTGAAACTGCTGTATAATGTTTTAATAGTGTTAAAACGGTGATAAATCTGTTTTACTGACGAAATTTAATAATTCTTACATCTATGTTTAATTATTTTTTTATCAGAAAATTAAACTTTTTTTTTTAATTTTTTCAATGATCAAATGCGATCGCGTTTGACTTTTATTTTTTAGTTGCATTGATGCCCATTATACGGCTATGTGTATTATGGATCTAGAGTTGTAGGCCTTTGTTAAGTTCTGGGCAGACCTTCAACTACCAAATACATATGTTGCTAATTAAATTATGACAATATATATCGTATAAATACAGCCGTTATCTTAGTTACTACTATTATTTGAATAAATATCAGTAGAATATGATCAGTTTATTCAAACAGTTACCATATCTACATATCTTATGAAGGCGGATATTTTCCTCATTTATTTCTTTTAGGTACGGGTAAAAAGAAGGAAAAGTCACGTTTCTACTTCGTGATTTATCAAATGAAATAGTCTCGTCTTTTGCTTAATATTCAGATATAGATGAAGAATATATTATTATACCTAATGCTTTTCGTACTAGCAAAACGAAAACTATTAAATGCGTGTGTTATCAATCACCACAGAAATTCAAATAAGTATTTCGTATGAATACGTGCTATGTGCATATACATACGTAACGTAAAACGAGACTATACACATATAATTAAATACTAAACTAAATTAGAAGTGCCCATATCTTGCATTCTAACGTTACTTTTCATTCGTACGTTGATGCAAACAAGAGCATAAGGGTGTTCACCTTCGATCGATAATAGTACTATTTGTGATCGAAGGTGTTAACAAAAAGTGGTAAATATGAAGCAGCTATATGACATAAATGATTCTGCACATCCGAAACTTTCATTCAATTTATCAGTTGCAATGTTGTATCAGAAGCGAAAATTTTACTTTTTATTATTATCACCATTATCGACCAAGCAACCGGTTCTTATAATCTGCTTAATGATAAAAGATCTTGAATTTACATTTTCGGTATCCAACTATGTTCAGTATAAAGGGTCACATGTAATTACTGAGTATCCTTTTCCTTCCTTTTCTAGTTTCAGGTCAAAAAAATGTATTAAGCTTTCAATCACTCTATCGACAGTGACATACAGGTTAAGAGAAAAAGCTTAGAATTCCTTTCCTGAAACTAATGGCCGGACGGCCGGATATACACATGTTAGAGAAGCTTTTTCGATCAATTTTGCTGTCAAGACAACTTTCCGTATGAAATATGGTAACACTAATTATTGCTTTCAGATTTCTAATCCAGATTATTTTGATTCGATTAATCTACTTCTATAAATAAAATTGCGTAGAATCATTACTTAAACATAAGGCTGTTATATTAAACTGCATAGGGAGCGAGTTTCTAACTCTATTGAAACAATTGTTTTTACTTTTACTTTTAAACTTACTTATTATATTTTAAACCTGTTTTGTGTTAGATCGATGTTTAATAATTACTACATTTTTAATCCAATTATAATTTTGATATACGGGCAGAAAGCTAAGAGATCAAACAAGTTAAGATGTGGGAGTTTGTGATGGCGCATGTAAAAATAAGAGTGAAAGGAATATTGGAAAGTGAGTAAGTAAGTATGCGCGTTGATGGCCGAGTGAAAAACCACTTAATTATGCCATTATAGCTGGATGGACTGATTCAGTGGAGAATAGGGTTCACAAAACCATAGTATCTTTATGAATGTGACGTTTTACAAAATTGGGAATCAAAGAATTTAAGAGGTTATCAGAAGGACGGATTTTTTTTTCAGAATTTTGACTTTTGTTCCAAAAAAAAACTTTCTAGGTATGCGAATATGCGACTATGTACTAACTAATCTTAACTCACCAAACTTCCTAAGTTTACGACCTTTAGCCAGACTGACGGTAACAATATAAACTAGCATCGTTAAATCACTGGTTTACCGCAGTCGTAAGGTGGAATAACTTCTTATATGGCCATCAAGCCTTTACAAATTGTACTATGATATATACATTTAGTACACATATAAAACATACAAAATTTCTATAAAATGTTATGCTTGCCGCCAGAGGTTAGTGACCTTGACTGCCAAGTTACGATTACTACACACGACAATTAAATTAAGTGATGATCACGGTCATTTATTCTAAGTTTGAGTGCAATTTATCTACAATATCAAAGTGTGTTTATCAGAAGTCTTATCACCATAGTACAGACTTTTACTTGTTTGGAATCAGACGTTTATGTGTGAAATTTGTGTATTGTGTATGTAATATTATTATCAGTGCTATTGAATAGATATAAATTACTTTTAAAAAAAGGTATATAATTAAGTTATACTACGTGCTAACATGATTGTATCTGACATCAATTGCAATTATAATATTTATAAACCTTCAGAAAAGCGGCAAAGATGAATAGATGTTAAATTGATTGACATGTACATTGATTTAACTGACGTGTCATACTGACGTGAGTCAGCTGTAGGGTTGATGGTTGACGATTTATATTGTGTTATGACATAAATGTATGTTTGCATATCTAAAGCTGAAGTCTACAGCTAACGTTTTAGTGGACTGTTATACTTTACTTAGAGTTAAAATTCATGTTGGTAGATTTCTATGAATATAGAAAACTATTTAAAAGACAAATTTTATTTTTTACGTTTAGTTGAGGGAAATGCCTTATCAGAATTCATTTTAGCTAGAAACAACAAATATCGTGTATGGTTTTAGTTTTAAGAGACTCTAGTACAAATAAATGAAATTTTTCTATAATCCATCAGCTATTGAAGTAAAGCAAAGCACTATTGCATTTGAAATTATTACTATGAACGTAAACAACAAACTACATAGTTCGATACTCTAATTTAAATTGCTGTATTTGGAACACTCTGTAAATAAATGTCATGTTCTCTGTGCTCCTTGAATAAACCTTACATTATAACACTAACCTCTTCTTGTTTACAATAATAGCCTGTTTTGGCACTTAGAAAGGAATAGAAAGTTGCCTGCTCCCTTTTGGAGATACTACTAAATATATATGCGAAAGTTTAAGATAAACCTTTTTACCTTGAAGTCGAAGTCCCTAAGCTAAAAAGAAGGAAAAAAGTACTCAAAAATCTAAAAAGTCTAAAATATTAGAATTCGCCATTTTTTAAATATTAGTATGATTGTCAATGATTTCTGTTCTATAATTGAAACTCACAACTCTGAATAAAGACCTACTTTACTTACAACAAATTAAGCAACCAAAAGTCAAAGACACGACCTTAACCTTTCAGATTAGGACAGTATCGACACCCTAATAGGTCGAATCATCATACTATGAATGAAACATTATACATAATTAAAAAGAACACTGCTTTCACATGTAATGGCTAAAGAATATTCACATATTCGCGGACATTATTATAAAAACCTATTTAACTTTAGCAGACCGCAATTCAGATCACGCCTTGACCGAAAACCGCAGAATGTTGGTAACTTATACCTACATTTATGTGTATGTATAACAGGTAAATACGTGAATGTATTGCTGTAGAATACTTTACCAAGTATGTTCGGTTCTCGGAGTTTCTAAACTTTTTATTTTCGATCCAAACATTTTCCCAAATATTTCATGTCATCTAAAAATATTACGTTTATTTGTGTGTTTCAGAAGCCCAAAAAGTCCCTTACTAATTTATTTATTTTATATTTTCGTTTTTAATCACAGTATGCACTATCAAAGCATGACGGGTTACAACCAGTTTAATATAAAATACCTAAATATTAAATTCTTTCAATAATAGTAACATAATAATACTAAGTACTGATAATGTATTAACTAGCTATTGTTTTCTGAATGGAAAAACCACACCATTCAGGCAACTACAATGAGAATAGAAATCTGTTTGGTAATACCCTAACCTATACCTAATAAATGACTATTTAAATCATTGTTTAGTTGCTAGAAGTGCTGTAGATTCAGTCATTAAGCATAATCTTTATATTTCTAATTGTATAAGCTTTGAACAAGTATATTATAAACATTTAAGAGATAAAAATAACGTCACTCGTACGTACACCGCATTATGATCCCAAAACCATTTATTCCCAAAGGCATATACCATGGTATGGTAACCCGACTCCTGATAAAGATACATTGTTCAATACATACATATTGTAGATAATAATTTATACCTAGACATAAAACAAATGATCGATTGTTCTTGGTTTTTGTTTAGCCACATACTACGAATACTGGATGATCTCAATATTTTTACTGTGGGAATTAAGCCCGCGACCCTCGGCTTAGCAATCAGGATAGTAACCGTGCTCGGGACAGTGTGTTAAAAAAATCATAAAAGATGTCTTACACAGTTTACGTTATTATGAAATTTAATAAATTGTGTCTAATATATATTTATTACGTGTAAATAACATTGTACAATTTTAGTATATATATTTGTGAGCCGCTGGATAACTTCATTCTCATACTTTACGGTACATAATTCGTCATGCTTTCAAAGTAATTTAATAGAGAGGAAATGTTTATAAGGAATTCATAGAAATGCAGTTATCCGATTTATCTGAAACTTGATGAGAAAACGATTCAGTAGTCCTGTTCTGAGTTTATCCCACAGAATAAGTATATTCATTTACATACTATATATATTTAACTGATGAGACTAAGAGTTTGATGTTTATTCTTATGTACAAAGCAGTCATCGTCAACAGTCTTTGATAGCTAGACATTTGCCTCTCCGTAGAAACGATGCAGTATTTTTATCAAATTCATTTATAATGTTATTTTTAAAGTACCTGTTGTTATTATTATTATAGTAAACCATCACTGTAGTTTTTGTTAACAAATTGTAGCATTATTTTGAAATATATACAAATACATGAATTTTATAGTTCATACTTACAAAACAATAAACAAAAAAGGGCCTAGTATACTGTATACGTAATAATATTAAATCATTAATTAAAACAGCAAGATGTTTCTGATAGGAGTAAAAGTCACGTACTTAATTAATAAATGTAATTACAAGTGTTAATCTACCCCGATACTCCAGCAACGAATGTAGTTTATCTTCTAACGAGTATATTATACCATTAAAGTATTTTAACTCTCAAGAAAAGTGGTTAAATTACAAGCAGATTAACAAATCTATGATGAAACTATGTTATGAGAGGAAACTTGTAAGAACGGCGCCATACGATAATAAAGAGGAGCACTAGTATCTACGAAACATTTTACGATCCTATTTACTACAAACAGGAATCCACGCATATCCTAGGTACACGATTTCCTAGTTTAATAAACCAGCTTGTATACGGAACGATCGAATGGACATCTATGTGACTACTTTGTTGTATTTAGTTTGTGTTACCAGTTATTCGCACCGTCTGTTACTGGTCTAATATAATCTAATATTAAAGGTAGCTGAGCCACGCGGATGTCGCAAATGGCCCTACTTCCCTCTCACCGAAGATCAACCTAAAATGACAGCATGCGTATTGTCGGGCCACTAGGTTAACACAATATGGGCCACCACGCTGTATTGCCTGTATGAGCAATGAAAATGGTGACTCTTAGATTTTACTCAGGCTATCTATAACCAAAATAGAGTAGACTTTGGCAGGCTCATAGAAAAAAATTACTACTTATTTAGTTTTGCAGCGACCTGTGTAATTGTTACTAACCCTGCTGTTATTTAGTGGTCGTAAGTATCATTCGTAATCGCGATAAATAATTTTATCATGAATGCGATTATTTGTACTTTGTTGGTGTAATCCACTTATAATACATACATAAACTTGGTAATATAAGTTTGTATGTTTATCATCAGTGTGCTCACCACGGCTTCGCTTTGTTTTAGAATCAGTGGAAGGTATCTAACAGACTTTATTTATAACATAACATTCAGTTCACAACAACTTTATTGTTGTAAATTAAATTAAAAATGGCAAAGATTTTTCTCCTCTGTGCATCTACCTTATAAGATTTCTTCACCACCCGAAGGTTGACTGGAAGAGAATGCCTATATCAGTAGTCAACAGTCTACTAAAATAGCCTACAAGCTTGAGCTATATAAATATTTTGAATAAACGTTTCGGAAAAATATATATAGAAACATCGTAATCCTTCATTATCCTTAGTATAAATATAAATAGATATATCGTAATAATTTATTATCGTTTTATATCTAACTCTAACTCACGACTTGTTTGCCCCTTCAACTCAAGTTAATGTAATAATCACTAAAAAGTACATTGTTAAAAAAACCTGAAGACATCATCATAACATTTTGAGTAGCCAAATAAGTATCTAGCAAAATAAATAATTAAAACAAATTCTTTATGAGATTGTCCATTAGATACGTAATAAATTTTCGATATAATTTTCTAAAAAACTATCTATCACTTTTGTAAATTAGTCTAGATATTAATTTTCTGTATTATATAATAATATTTAATTAGTTAACTGTATTATACTATCTTAGTTATATTCTATAAAATGTTTTAAAAATAAAATACCTTTAAGTAAAAGGTATTATAATGAAATGTTTTATTGGTCTATAACAGTTTTCTCTTATCCATTCCAATTAGAGTAAGTAATTTATTAAATATAAATACCAGTCGGCGTCCCACGACATTGACATTCTCGGATTTACTCTACTATAACATGCGTGTATTAAACATATTAATCTTCCTCTTTAATTTTTCTATTAATTACTAAGAATTGCATTAAAAGAACTAAGAGAATCGACAGCGAAAACGACTTCATTACAAGAGGATAGTCTGTTTAAGTCCCATATTTATAAATGTATAATATGAAGTGAAAATTTGATTAAATTGTGAAAATATTACATGGAAGTAAAATAGCATGGCATTATCTTTATTAGTAAAAAGTGTTCAAAAATGAAAAATTGAACGCAAACAGGTCTGTTATACACTGGGTGCATATGTGACCTTATACTTACATTTTTTGGTATAAAACTATAATATTCCTAAAAACACAGTTCATAATAACTATTAACAGGCTGCAGAATTGAACTCAACTGACTGCAAACAACAGTCACGCTTATCAATATCCATAAAGAGATATTTATAACAATGTTCATTCTTATTAACACTTGAGTGAAAGAAATCCTCTTCAACTTTGTTTCTTTAGATTTAAACAAACATTACGACCAGGATCAGGCTATTTTGACGTTAAACTAAACAAAGCAGAAGTTGCAAACATATAGGCGTAATAGAGAACAGTTGTTATCTTTGTAATAAACAACTGTAAGATGCAGTAAACACCTCCAAATGACGCTGTAGCAAGTATTCCCTGCATTTGAAATATCAAGTTTAAATGTAAAACGCACGAAAAGTAATTTAATAAGCTGGCAAGGATATATTCCATTTAACAAAACTGTTTCTTTACGTTCTATATAATAGTTATGATTGAAAGTTTAGGTCTCAATAAATTACTAATTACTAAAATCAGTTCAGCATTTGAATTTAAAATATATGTAGATAACGACATAGCTATACTTAAGAACAGTAAAAAGCTCGAGTTGTTAATGAAGGTTTTATGTTAACTTATATTACATAACTTTATTAAAAAGACAACTCCCGCATTAGGAATATAAATTCCTGTGTCGCGGGGGACTTTACAAACATACATGAAACGGACACAAAGAACACCCAGTCTCAGAACAACAAATTGTGAATTACACAAAGTGTTGTCCTACGTGGGATTTGAACCCACTACACTTGGCGTAGTAGGAAGCGGCGTGGCGACCGCTTAAGCCACTAGGCCAACCGTGCAGTCAAATGAATAATAACTTTACATAAAACCGAGCTTAGAATTGGTTAACTTCAATCGCATAATCACATTTAATGTATGTTTTTATTTAACGCTAGTGCCGTTTCAAAATTACTAATGTTATTACACGTCGGTGCCATCATTAAATAACTACGAGCAGGTTTGAAAGGAACCGTTACACCTTTACCTGGGGCTAAGGAAAATCAATATGAAAAAACTGATGGTATCAATGAAAGGTTAACAGTAGCAATAGCACAATAATAATGCGTATAATATGATTCGGGTACTTTATCAAACGTGCTCACGGTGTATTGTACGTTAGATGCTGGTAAACATGTACAAACAAATAATGTCAACATTCACCTCAGGTTTCTCGACGAACCCTGACAAACGAGGCATTGTTGCACCGGACCGAGCGGACGGAATCACGGGTGCGACTATGGGAATGCACTCATAAAATTTCCGCATTGTGATTTTTATCCGAAATTTGTATAGAGCGCGGAATTATGGCGCACTCGTCGTAAGGGTACTAAAGGTGCGCTCTCAGTTTAAACGCGCAATCATAAAGACACTACGGAACTGTGCGCAGTGTGCAATGTGATTTTGCTCTCGCAAGGACTATGTGAGTGTGTTTCTAACTAATAATATTTGTATAAATTCTAGAAGGTGTTATATTAGCACTCTTAAAAAGCAAACATTCAAATCACGATCAAGATCCGTTGGTATATAATTTTATTACACACTTAATTCATGTAAACATATTTAATGACCGCTGTTTCTTAATTGATTTTTTATTAATATTTTTATGATTCTTACATATTTTTCTTTTTTATGATTAACTAAAGTAACAAGTAGTCAATAAATATTTCAATAAATCATTTAGACTGTAAATGTTTAAATTAATAATACCTAATAGGGGCGACTGTTTAGAATTATTTCTTGAAATTAGTAAACACCTGGATTAGTATAGTGACCGTGACCAATACTAAAAAAAAGAGGTTTTCGTAATTTCAATAAGGTATATAACAGTTTCTCATTAAGATAAAAATTGATAATTTAACGAGTCGATTTTTACTAGTCTTGTATAGTTAGTGGGCTACTTAGAAATTGTATTGAAATAATAACAAAACTATATTTCATCATAATAAACTTTACAGGACATGGCTTGAGGTGATTGATGCAATAAATTTTCTTTATAATCATATAGTCAAACTTTTTATATGTTTTATTACCATATGATTTAAAAAACGTATTCTTCACACAAATCATACTTGTCATTTTTATGGATCAATTAACATTTAGAAAACATTTAATTTATATTTTAATTTGGGCACTTTGTAGCTGAGATTTAATATTGTTCGATTCTGGGAAGTGAAAACAATCAGCTCTTGAACTTTGAGTAGACGAGCTTGCCTCCCACGCGAAAGTCATAATAATAGGCTTATTGTTCCCAGCTAAGCCTAATAATGCGTTATAGCCGTTATTAAATCATTATTATCTTAATCTTAAACAAATATTTTCATACTCAATAAGGTGCTTCAAAAAAAGCATTTTGAATTAAGTGATTAAATATTTTGAAGAACCAATTGTTCTTTATTTTAATGATATGTTTTACTTCAATATATTTAAAGAACCTTCTACGGGTTTTGTAGGTTGATTTTTAGTTAATATATGAATATGCATTTAAATGCAGTTAATCCTCTTACGAGAATGAAAAACCCGTGAGATTACAACCCAAAACAGATTAATGTCAACAATGTTTTAAATAAATATTTTGTTCGTATAACAATACACACAGACTACTTGTACAGAATGTCGGATAAAGTTTAACTACCTTCATACAAAGCAATAAGAAACGTGATGTTATGACAGCGACGACGCGACGACAACGTTCATAATCGTGAACACAAAAATAGAGGAACGGTAATAAAAATTTATAGACGTCTTATAGAACAACAAAGTATGAATGGAATAAAACAAGGCTGGAACGGAATGTAGGTCACAATCATCTCGTGGTAGCCCAGAGGTGGTTAGCCAATAAATTATCTGTAACATGTACCCGCCTCACCGCGCCCGTGATAGAAATTGATGTGCTCCTTTGCGAACGTAATTAATTTAAAGTGTGAAGTCTTATATCACTTTCGAGATCAATATATGTATATCAGTATATATCGTGTATATCAATATCTTACTATATAAACTATTAGTCTACTGAATAAAAAAATATTTTAAACTCTGATTACTGTTTGAAAAAATCTACGGTATTTTAACAAAATGGAAACGAGACAGAAATAATCCAGCCAAATGCAGACACTAAAAACTCAAATATTATTTTCGTAAATTGCTTATTTAAACCTTTAAATGTGTAGTTAAAGGAAACTGCGAATATGCCTCATTAAAATGTTTCCTCACAACAAATTTGACATCTGATTCTAAAACAGATCGCCGCACCAAACCTTGCGATTTTCGAGACGGATCGTTGATTACTGCATAATAAATGGTCATGAATCGTGCCAAACTAAAACTGTCGTATTGTCCCTATTGTCAATTTGACAATATATTTCATTTCTTTGATCAACGTATGCTTGAAGACAATGAATGGTTACAATGTCGATGTTAGAAGGCATTAAGTGCACGGCTATACTATTAAAGCTAAAGCGAACATGAAAGTTTCTATGAACGAATTGGACGATATTTATGGTGTGATCATTAGTTAAACTCCTACAAGTGTTGTATTGTTGTTGCAGATCATCAAATATAGCATGCTGACGAGGTGGTTGACGCTGGCGCTGTTGGCGGCTTGTTATCGCCTCACAGACGCCTGTTCATGCGCACCAGCACACCCACAAACACACTTTTGTAGCAGCGATTTTGGTAACATACTTTTCAATTACTTTACTAAAAAGCCTTTAATCTACCAATGAAAGAAGATTTAGAAATTAGAGCGCATTTATTATAAGGAGATTTAGCATTTAATGTTGAAAAGGAAAGTTCCAGAGAAAATGTTGTTCATCAAGATTATAATTAATCTATTGTCTAATAACTGTAATCCTTGTTGGATTGTTATAAGACTACTTCAATACCTAGTCACTAAAGATATACAGAATTAGTCATTTGTATTTTTCGGAGATGCCCCACTAGTATCAAATGGAAAAGGTACTTTTTGTCAAGAAGTATTGAAGGACTTTTGATAGTAGCACTCAAGATCATTCTGTTTCTTATTACTGCATTGCAGTGGTTTCCTTGTAATATTGGAATGTGTTATGTATATTATATTAATTATAATTTCTTTTGTTCATTGTAGTAATCGTTGGGAGAGTACAAAAAACATTTCGAGGCAGAGACTTCTACGATTCATACAAAGTGAAGATTCGAAACAAGTATAAAGTAAGTAGGAAATTAGAACAATATTCGTGTAAACAAAAAAATATCATTCATTTTATTACGTTTTGTAACTTTTGTAGATAAAGTTTGTTTAACCCCACTGTTACTGTGTTACAGGCGACGCCAAAAGCAGAAGTAGCGCTAAAATCCGGTCGATTACTAACGCCGTCCCAGGACTCTTTATGTGGCGTGAAACTGCAGCCAAGGGAAACTTACGTTATAACAGGTATTAAACTACGTATATAATAACGTTACGCCTATGATGGCAACAAATAATCTCCACTTTCTAGGGTACTAACACACCTTTTATGAATCGTCCACATTCATCAATCGCCATCGCCAATAGTAATTTACATCATAAAACTTTAATTCGCTTACTATACTCACAACAACATCTTAGTTAAGATAAATTAATTTTGCTATACATTGAATTACTTCAACAACAGAAAATCAGTAACTGCTTCGTTATGTAAATTGCTGAAAGCGCTCGAATACAAGAAAACTATAGAGTAGGTACAACTCGAACTTAAAATTTTGAACCTTATGAAATACTTACCTGTTATAATTACGTAATGACTTGTAAATTAGCTAAACATGAAAATTAAAGCACCAGATATCAAACCTAATGAATTCGTCGTGTCCATTTTACCTAAATCAATCGTAAATCAAGCACATGCGACTTTAGCGAGCGAACTTAATTAAAAATAATGCCTAGTTAGCTACAAGGAAGCCTAAAGAAAGGGAATAATTTTGGCAGTCTATGCATGTTTGTATGTTACTAACCTCTTAAACCTTAACCTCTTAAAGTACTGAATGATTTTAATGAATTATTTGTCAATATGTTGACCTCGTTGACATAGGTTATATAATTTTTGTCACAAAGTTTTCGTCGGCTTATTGCAAGAAGTCATTAAGTGCAAAAAATCAATAAATACTTTTTTCTCTATAATGGTCTCACAATTAGAGATTAAAACATATTTAGTGATTTTTTGCAGTTAATGACTTCTTGCAATAAGTAAGTCAACGATATAATAATTACTGCAAAAAATCACTAAATACGTTTTTATCTATAATTGTGAGACCAATAAAGATAAAAAATTATTTAGTGATTTTTTGCAGTTAATGACTTCTTGCAATAAGCCGACGTTATAATATATTTAAGTTATAGTAAAAAAAAATGGTTTACTATATTTAACGTTTTTTCTTTTTGTTCCAGGTCGAGTAGTGCATTTAGAAGCTCATGTGCATCTGTGCGGTTACATAAGCAGATGGCGTGACGTCACTCCTCGCCAAAGAAAGGGATTCCGACTTCTCTACAAACAGGGCTGCACTTGCAAAGTAAGACCTAATTGTGATGTATTAGTTATTTGTTATTTTCTAAACTCATTTTATTATTAATACTACATTATCAACGGGACTGCCTCTGTTTCATTGGCTAGTTTTAGAAGTCTAATTTATTTTTAATGAATGCATTCTGTTTAGTATTCTATCGATTGGCAAATTATTTATATTACTCTCTCTAACTATCTAACTCTTGTAATATTTAATATTATAAGAGTTTTTAGTATTTTTGTTTGTCTTCTACGCTATATTGTCTGACTGATAGCAGAAACTTCTTTTAAGCTTCATATTTCTTTTTGCTGGTCGATCCTAAATGTTTCTTCAGGACTTCCGTTTTCTTTTTTTCTTTTTTTGTTATGTATATATATATATATACATATATATGTTTTTTTTTTATTAAATATTGATTCTTTTGTTTGAATATTACAGGTCCATCCGTCACGAAGGCGAACAAAGTCACAAAACACATGTGTAAGTGGCTTCAACGAGTGTTACGAACGACACGGCATTTGTCTACATGATCGGGAACAACGGTGCCGTTGGACTAGGTAATTATACAATAGACATAAGAAAAATTAAAATAAACTATTATATAATAATTATAACAGTGTAAGAATTTGTTAGGATGTTTAGATATGTTGAAATCTTTTCACAAGATGTCTAGGTGCCTAAAGTGTAAAGGTAAAAGAGCTACGTTGACTTTAGCGCGAATGGGCCCGACCGAGGCAGTAATACCCTCACACAGAAGACCAACCACTTTTGTGCTGTCGTATTCTGTTGGTGAGTGCAAAACCGAAGGCCCAAAGATGCAGTTGCATCTCACTAGGTCGCCCTAGTGAGGATCGCGATGCTGCATTGTCTCATTCACAATGAGGATGGTGCACCCCTATTCCTGGATTATACTCATGCTTTCTATCAGACGGAGTAGAGTTACTCTCCCATCTGCATTTTTATCAAACTTAAAAAAGTGGGTACTCATTGGTCCATGTCTAAGAATTTTTTGTTACATTATGGATACTATTTTAAAAGCTATAAACTTTCGATGTAGCTTTAAACCAAGTGAATATCATTAAACTCTTATGTTGCCTCCGTTTATAAGATATAGAAGAAAATACACCAGTAGACATGAATCAGTTTGAAGTTTGCCGCTGATTGTCTTTCAACGTATGCGTTTATATTTCAGAGCTCCTGCTCTCACAAGGTGCCTCCAAGCAACACGGTTCAACAGCACTATGACTTGATTCGCCTACTACATCATGCCCTTGTTTACTTTAATGTATTATTTGAACACCGCGTTACGTCGTCCTCTCGAAAAAATTACCATCGAGTGCATCATCGATATCGATAATATCATTCATCACTAATCATACATACGGAAGCAATGCAGCTGTTTACTAAACCAAACATTAATTTAACACAATATCCATTAATAAAATTAAGTTATTTAAGTGAATGTCGTATGTATGTTATACAAGAAGTTATGTTATGAAATGAATTGGCAGAGGTAGCGAATTTAATGATTGGTCGTAAGATTCCAAAAAAATGTATTGTTGTGATTTTTCTTTTGGACGCTTCTAAATTATTGTTTTTGTCTTCAAAGACAAAAGTAGTTGTAACGTTATTTTTATATTATTTATTTAGTAAGTTAAAGATTGTAAATTAACTAATTATAGTGACATATAGGTTAAATTAAAGATCTATAAATGAATTCCTTTGAGTTTTAACTACCTCGTAAAATTGCGGCCAGCAGAACATTCAACTACTTAACAAATACTGAATAAAAGTCCTCCTTTGTCCTTTTTAATACAGCACGCTTAATAATATGCTGAATTTATTCCAGAAATTTGATTACCACGGAAATTCAAACAACCCGTTAATAATCAAGGTTTGTTCCAGTTATTGTCCGTTATTGCCAGTAATATTAATTATATTTAAATAAAAAAAGGTATATTATTATTACTTTCATAGTTCTTGTTATTTATACTAAATTGACTTTACCAATTTAGTTTTAGTATACTATTTTGTGTATACTATGCCTTGATTAAATATGACAACAAACCTCATAAGTCAAGTATATTGTATAAATCATCGTCAAAAACATCGTACATTATAAAGTATTTTCTCTTCTAACTAATTTTGTAAACTAAACTATGTCAATACTAGTATGAACAATTATAAAGTTAAGGGTCAGTTTGGGTAGAATGTTTGACATTTCAAAGTTAACTTTATCTGGGATTGTTTTAGTTTATTTCAGTGGAGCAAACTATGTTTGTAAAACTCGCTTGTTTGTATATGTTTGTATAACTTAAACCTTTTTAATAGCGGTGATAATATTTATTTCCTTAGTAGGTTCGTTGGTGAGATTGAGAAGATTAACCTATGATACAACATGTGTAAATAGATCACACTGCCGTTATAGTTTTATCTATTGCATTTTTCATCTAATACTCTTATTAAGCCCCATGCCATTAGAATTTCTGGCTTGTCATCGTAACAGATGAAAAGCGTGCTAAGGGTCTCACCAAAAATAGAGAAGAAAGAGTACAAAACTGACTCAGGCTTCCAAAGTGTAAACTTTGTCAGTAACCGGGAATAACACTAGGACAATGATGACTCTTATTAACACCATCAGATAAAGGGTAAGGAACTCACCGTCTATGGATGGATATTGGAATCAAAGAGTTACAAAAGCGTAGGCGACCATTGAGTTAGATCTCCTTTATAGACCAGCCCCCCTAGCCAAGTTGCAAACGTTTTTTATTATATTCTCTATTTTATTTCTCTATTCTCTTGTTTTATTGGCGAATATTTTGTTTTGAGCACGTGACTGATTGGCATTAACCAATGAAAATAGAATAGAAAACTAAAAACGGTAGCAACTTGGCTAGGGCGGCTGATCCCGAGAATGGTTGAGCCTCTAGTCACTGAGTTCCTAGGAAACTGTGGTATCTTACCGGTCAAGCGAGCCCATACGTACATACGTGCACGAATCCTAATATATCTCTATTAATCACCAAACATTAGTATGAAGAGTTTTAACTATGAAATATTACTTAAGAGTCTTAACAGTTAGAAGAAAGTATGTAGTTGGTGATTTCAGGATGTAATCTTAGCTATTGTTAAGAAGTTCAAGTAATTCGAGCCCATTGAGCTTCACAAACTATTAATTAAAATCCCTAACAGATTAGAGCGTATAACAATAATCGTTTACTTCCATTGTTTTATCTTCTTCTCTACTTGTATTTTATAATATTTTCCCACTTTTTGACCTTTTTTCTAAAGAAAAAAACGTCTTTGCCTCTTTCGTGAGGTTTGCTTAATACATTTCTGAATGAACGTATACAATAAACAAGTCAAGATGCGATACCTTTGCTGTTTCTCTTTTCTGTTTTTTTTTGTTTTTTTCTTTTCTCTTTTTAAATTTTCTAGGCTTAGTAGGTAAATTCATAGTATTTTTATGACAAGGGGGAAAACAGGCAAACGGATTACATTATAAGTACTGGCTACCGTCAACTGCGTTTAATTTGAAGTACGAACATCTTGGAAGTACACACGTGACTATTTAAAATAAGTATACGTACATACCTATTACTGAGAATAGATGTTTTGTCTTCCTATTATGTTATAATATATTTTCTTAATTAAAACTATGTACTTACCATATCCGTGTGGTTGTGGTAGTAGGTTTGTTCAATGAGAGGGAAGTTTTCTCTACCAAGACGTCGCTGTAGTTGTAAAAGGTGTCCGAACACCCAAGGGCGATCCTACACACAAGAAAACACAATAGTAGACAAGAATTCGATTGAATTGAATGGGAAATGTTTTGTTTATCGAAATACTTAATCCAAAAGTCAATATCATACAATATTTCAAATTAATGAAATCTCTACAAAGGTTTTGTTACCTGGAAGTGATAAATGGAGTTGAGGCTGTTGATGGAAGGTACTCCTCCGAACTTAAGTCCAAGGAGTAAGGCTCGATAGTCAGAGCCAGCGTCTCTCACATTGTGTCTAACCAACACGAAGTCCGGCCTGGACCAAAGCAGAAAATATTTTTGGATTATATTTTAACATACATCTTAAATTCAATCTTTATGATGAACTTACGATGACTTATGAATTTTCACAACCTTTTGGAGTCGATCACTAATACGTAGATTTTGTAAGACATCCAATTACTTTCTACTGAATAATTTTTGTAGCCTTGATGACGAGGACATAGAAAGGGTAACAAGCAAATACACAAATGCATTTATAATAAATCTTTAGGTATAAGTAGTGATGGAAAATGTATAGAACAGATCTCAAAACGTATGAGTACCTATCATCATATAAAAGACATCATTATAAAGAATATAGACCATAAATGCTCATGATCCCACGACAGCAATAAAATCCTCATAGGAAATGTTCCACACAAGTTTAAATAACCTTTGTTTAACGACGTCTATTATTGTGTAAATAATAGAGTACACCCACATCTGAATGAAAACAACTCAAGCATGTGGTTACAAACCGCGTTACACAAAACATAGCTTTTGATTTACAATATACCTCAATATTTATCTCCTCTTGTTCCAGATACATTTTGATATTTGTATAATGAATTAACAATGTTGATCTTATTAATTCTCTGAGGTATTGTTTATTTAACTTCGAAAATCCTATAATAAGTGCGTATCGAGGTAGGTGAGCCTTTATAAAATGTAATAGCAATATACGACTTTACAACTGTACATTGGAAACTAACACTCATACTCACTTAAAGCATCTGGTGACTTTCGTCCCGCTGCGATAAACGGCCATAGACACATTGGCGCCGTCAGAATTAGCTGTCACCGTCAATTCCTGTTGAAATCACTAATAGTCAATAAGATTATGTCCGGATCGTTTTTAGGGTTCCGTAGCCAAATGGCACAAAACGGAACCCTTATAAATTCGTTATGTCTGTCTGTCTGTCCGTCCGTATGTCGCAGTCACTTATTTCCGAAACTATAAGAACTATACTGTTGGTAAGAGAAGGAAAACTTGAAACAAACCCTTTACCAACCCGTCTGGCCAGTGTGGTATAGTAGGCCAAAACCTCCTTTCTAAGGAGAGGCCCATGTCCAGCAGTGACTGTTAAAGGCGATGATGATGAAGTAGATGTATTTTGTGAACCGCATTAATATTTTCACACAAAAATAGAAAAAATACAACAAATTTTGGGGGTATGCATACTTAGAATTGAAACGCAAAAAAAAATTTTTCATCGTGTGGGGTATTTATGGATAGGTCTTCAGGAATGATATTGAGGTTTCTAATATCATTTATTTCTAAACTGAATAGTTTACACACATTTTACCACTTCCAAAGTGGTAAAATGTGTGTCCTTAAATAAGTAACCCCCCTGTAACTTCTAAAATAAGAGAATGATAAAACTAAAAAATACATATGATGTACATTACTATGCAAACTTCCACCGAAAATTGGTTAGAACGAGGTCTAGTAAGTAGTATTTTTTAATAGGTCATAAATCTTAAACCGCAATTTACCTTTCATTCTATCAATGCACTATTATTAAAAAATCGATCAAAGTTACAACGAACTACAAGAACTTTTATATGATGTTACTTGCTGTTACGGAACCCTTCATGGGCGAGTCCGACTTGCACTTAGCCGCTTTTTTGTTTTTTCGGCATTCCATCTCATACACATTTTTTTTATCATTAAATTCATTACGACGATGACTTGAAGACTAGAAGACTTTACAATGGAACACGTTAATTACTTGACATTGGCAGAAATAGCTGATATTCGGCTGGTTGCCATTTCATCAAAAGAAGAAGAAAAACATATATTCTCACATTTCATCAAAATAATTATTAAGTAAACTCAAGTACCGAAGACTGGCTACAGGTACAGATAAAGCAGAGAACACTCGAATAAAAATTACAAAAAAAAAAACTATAAAAGGTTTCTCAATTGATGCGTTTTCTCTCTATTATAATTCTCTTATAATCAAGCCCATCTCTCTTATATTTATGTTATAGAGATTTTATCAAACTTAATCATGATTTTTACAAAATTAAATAGATATCATAAAGATAATTTCTACTTAACAATGAATCTACATTGAGCAACCTAAATAATTATTTCTGAATGCAAAATTTACATTTAATTTCCCAGTTATTAAGAAAGATTTCATGGCGTCGGGAACGAAGGCGTGTTTAATTATTAACAAAGTAGGGAGACCTCAGGACATAAACACAAGTTGATCTTATGAATATTACAAAAGTTGTCTGCCCTATTATACCTATTTTCTGGTACACTCTGCATAATTGATTCAGTGTCATGGGGACCTCATTACGATTTTTAGGGTTCCGTAGCCAAATGGCAAAAAACGGAACCCTTATAGATTCGTCAAGTCTGTCTGTCTGTCTGTCTGTCTGTCTGTCCGTCCGTATGTCACAGCCAATTATTTCCGAAACTATAAGAGCTATACTGTTGAAATTTGGTCAGTCGATGTATTCTGTGAACCGCATTAAGATTTTTACATAAAAATAGAAAAAAAACGATACATTTTGGGGGTCCCCATACTTGGAACTGAAACTCAAAATTTTTCTTTTCATCAAACCTATACGTGAGGGATATCTATGGATAGGTCTTCAAAAATGATGTTGAAGTTTCTGAGATAATTTTTTTCTAAACTGAATAGTTTGCGCGAGAGACACTTCCAAAGTGGAAAAATGTGTGTCCCCCCCCCTCTAACTTCTAAAATAAGAGAGTGATAAAACTAAAAAAAATATATGTTGTACATTACCATGTAAACTACCAACGAAAATTGGTTTGAACGAGATCTAGTGAGTAGTTTTTTTTTAATACGTCATAAATCGTAACACGCAATTTACCTTTCATCCAATCAATACACTAGTATAAAAACATCGATGAAAGTTACAACGAACTACAAGAACTTTTATATGATGTTACTTGCTGATACGGAACCCTTCCTGGGCGAGTCCGACTCGCACTTGGCCGCTTTTTATTACCGACCTAAACTCTCTTGACGTTTGATCGTCGTTTACATTTATTTAGTAGAGTAATAAGCATTGTTATCATTTAACATAGAAGAAAGGTATTATTATAGACAAACATGTACAGTGAAATTATTTTTTTGCTAAATAACTTTATTAGATTTAAATAAGATATTGACAATAATATAGAGTAAAATAAATAAATCTGTACCAAAGAAAGATGACAAGGTTATATTGTTTTCTTGCAGTTGTTTAATAAAATGGCATGTCATCGTAAATTTAGTTAAACTCACCCGAAACTCAGCCTGTTCCACGCGAATGTCCCACTCGCCCGGAAGGCGGCGGCCTCGGAAATACTTAGACCAGTCGGTGTTCTGATCGTCGACGACGAGTAAAGTCACACATCGATCACGGTTGTATCCACGGCCTACTGATGCCACTGATGTTACGCTCCCTAATAAAAATAAAGCATTTTGATATATATTTATCAAAAATAGTTTGTTGGTTTCTATAGAAGCGAAATTGATTTGTGAACACTCAGAAATTTAATGAAATCGCATCGATTGAGAAATTTTGACACGATATACAAAGATGGTTTAATCTATTAAGCGTGGCACTATCCAGGGTGGCTTTAAAGAATAATTTTGACTGACAAGTAAGAATTTTAAGGATATTTTAAAACAGCGTATAGACTTATGTAGCTATCTATTTTATTTACCTAGTAAATTGGCGCCTTGATCGCGAGCGGCACCCGTGAGGGATTGTACACGTTGGAGCAGTGACTCTCGGGACTTTGCAGGTGATGATGGAGCAGATGTTCCACGCGATCCACCTCTCAAATTCAAAGACAAGTCCCCCCCAGCAACGGCGGCGGCCGCAGATGGAGCCGGTGGGGGACCTCCAGAAGTAGTACTCCCGATGCTACCCCCAGTGGCTAAACGAAATGTTCACTTCTATATACTTGATCCTCATCACACAAGTCATTTTGAGTCCAATCGAAGTTGTTATAAAAAATAAATGTTAGAATCATAATGAATGTATCTATCATAAAATCTTTAAATTCACAACTTTAAAATTATATTGAAGATAATTAATAAACTTATTAGATGTAAGCTCCTCACTGTTCATCGAATTAATTAGACTTAATTACATGAAGTTTGGTATAATTATAGAAAATAACAATGATGATAATTTACCTGAAACATATTTTGTCTTAAAAGCTCTGTATTCGAGATAAAATTGAATGTTATAATACCAAGTCCAAAACAACCAAACTCGGTAAACGCATAACAAGTTATTTTTTGTATATCAAGGGAAAATAAAGAAACTTACCCTGGGAGGCCGGCCTTTGATTCTGCGGCTTCGGCTGGCTTGTGGTGGTCGGTTGACCGGTGTAAGGATCCACCTCGCCCTCATCGCACTCGGACTGAAGATCCCCCGAGCTGAATCTGCGCAACGCCTCCACTGAGCTACTCGCCGCATTCCACCGCCACGCCGCGCCAGGTTACAGGGACACGCAGAGGAAGGACAAATCGACACACACAATGTAGCCACTCATTGTCACCTAACTAACCAATTGTCTGAACATTAAAGTTAAAACTGCCACTTAAGCGAACTTACTTAAAAGAACCTACTACTGTCGTGCTCAAAAGCAGTTTTTTTTTATTGAGATAACATTGCTATTGGACAATGTAATACAATATCCTAATAGTAACGACGGCTCTTGAAAAGCGGCAACATTGAATCACAACAGTGACATCGAGAGAAAAAAGCGCCATGCACTGAATAGGTACTTTGGAGTTATTATTTTTCAAAGAAAGGTACCAGTATCAGCATTCCTGTGATCACATACAAATATTCGAGGCTGATGAGTGGTGCTACACGGTATGTAATATGGACCGGCGGTAACAGGGAGGGGCGAGGTGGGACGGGATAAGGTGGACGCTTGGGAGGTTGGGGTTGAGTGCCACAGAGGGGTGAGTGGAAGCAGCGCGGTGAAGCGGTTTGGGCTTTTTACGGTGTCATAAATTTTGTTTTATCCTCAAATTATAAACTTTTATTATAGGTATACAGGTTATGTTCAGATTTTTTGTGACTTTTATTAGCCAAATTCTTTTCTGTGAGAAGTGTACTACTTTACTATATACTAAATAAATACTTCAAAAAAAGTACTTCACTATACCTTTAACGATACAGGACTTAATAAAAAACTTGGTATTAATTTAAATAAAGTAGTCTTAAAATTATTAATTCAACTAATGAAATTGATAGCTAGTTTGTGCAGGTAGGTTACATCGAAATATTAAATAACGGGGAGGGGGCTGAAAAAGCTAATATATGAATAAGACATGCGTCCATTACTCTGATCTATCTGGCGGGAAGAGTCATGCAGACTTACCTTCTTTTCAAGTAATTGACATTTGTAGTAAATGAGTTTCGAAAGCTTGAGAAAGACAGGGTTGATGTGGTCGCGGCCTGTGGGCCACAGATCCCAGGACACCCTGACCGATCTATTTTGACGCCCCTTGGACAATAAAATAGAAAAACAAATGAGGGTTGACACGAGAATATACTACATAGACATGAAATTTATCAAGGTAATGTATTTGTCTAATATTTATATAATGCCTGTGTCCGTTCACTCGTTCACACATTCATGTTTTGTTATAAAATATACCTATGTCAATGTCATACCTATTTATTTCCCTTTAGTCGCTACTGGGAATTGAGAAACTAAATATTAAATTACAGCTATTAGTGATAACCTTTCAAACACACTATGATAATGTAAGCTAGTCATAGTGAGAGTATCGTTGAACTCAACAGCTATCGAACTAAATAATATAAGATCCACAAAACGATCACTATTACTTTATTCCTTATTTATATATTGGATTTTCATAACCGAAATCCATTGGATTTTAATTTTCTCTTCTTATTCAGATTCTCTTTCTGAGATTTGCATTAATTCCTTCAAGTGATTGACGAAATTGATAGAAGTCTTCGAAAGATCACCAGCTCTATGATCGGGAAGTTAATTGGTAAGATAATCATCAAATGTATTTAATAATACGTGAAGAAAAAACTTTTTATGTACCATTTTTACCAAAATCATGCGGACATAAGGGTATGTCGTTTATGTAGAGAAGTACAGAAAGTCAAAAAAATAAAAATCACTTTAGTCAAATTATATCGACTACTGAGCGAACATTCGTTCATATTAACTAGCTAACACCAAAAAATATACCAATTAAGACCGAACGATTATTTGTGCCATATCGTATTACCTCAGTTTGTGGAAATTCAAATGGTTGAGTAGGTTTCCCAACCAAGCATAATTTACCAATTACTTAATCAGTTCAGTTCACTTTGTTGTTAAACCACAAGTTCACTACGGTTCACAGGACAATAATGTTTTATAAATATAGGAACGAAAATAATTACGTCAATGCTAATTTTAAAAGCCATTAAACAGGGGCAATTGCGGTAAACACTTTTATAGTTTAATTGAACATTCCTACTGCATTTCGGGGAGAAATATACAATAACATTAAGTACGCCTTTGTCACATTTGTGCATAAAGTCTTAAATAAATAAATAAAATAAATAATAAATACGTACATTAAATAATATCAATTTAAAAAAGATAGTACTATATGATTTTACATCAAAGAACATTCAGTGAAATTTTTAAGCCTTACCCTGTTTAGACCCGCTAAGTGCGTTTTACAAGAATCACTGTATCATTTGTTATCTAGATTTTATAATAAATGTAACGAATATCTCTAGTGAAGAGTGAGTAGTAACTCACCTTAGCAAAATAACTATTTTAAGAAGGTTACCGCTAAAAACTTCATTTAAAAATGTAAACCACGACGTGTAATAATCGCTTTTGTACAGCGTATGGTATGGTGGTATGGTACTCTTATGATACTGTCACAGTCACATCTGTACTACTCTGTACAAATTTATAACATTGTGGCTATGACAGATTCTTATGTAACTGTTAAAAACTGTTATACATATAGAAAGGAAAGTCACTAGACTATAAAGGTTCAATCAATAGAATTATTATAGAAACTGGGTGGAGTGAACTACAAATGCGTGAAAAAGACGGTGTTGTATGACATTTGTAGAATATACATATATGCTTACACTGATGTATCCTTCTTTGAGCTTAGTCGCACCGGACCAATTTTTTGTGTTTGAGTGAATTTATATCAATATTAGTTTTTGAAATATTCAGGTTATCTATCTATGACACCAACTGCTAACTGGCTCAGGAACCTAGTGTTATATTAGTAATTTATCGTATTTGCTTACGCCGTTACTAAAAATAGATTCACGTGTATCATCTTAAAAGATATTCATATAACAGTTTATTGCACGATTATACAAACTAATCTAACAGAATAAAGATTTGCGAGGATTTCAGCCTGATATCAAAATGAAAGTAGCAAATATATCATGTTTAGTTCAATTACTTCAATTTATTTTTGCATAGCACACTATTTTGGTATAGTGGATGAATCGCAGATAAGTTGTTTACTCATATATATCTACACTAACTTATTTTTGAGGTGGAATGAACTAAAAAATTCTAATATTTCTTCATGCTTAAGTTTTCAGAACATAAACTTCTGAAATATAAATGAAATCTAAATTTTCGTGAACCTACTCGAAATCTAATTTCAATATTTTTTATCTGCTAAGCCTTGCGCCTTAATAGTTTGGAATTGTCCTTACTAATACCATATATTATACTGTTTGAGAGAGTCTATAATTATATTTAATCCACCAAAAAAAAATCTAGTGTGTGAATTTCAATCATTTACTAGATTATACATATTAATTTGCAAATATTATTTCTTTTTGCACTACTGTACTGATATGTAAGTTTACAGGGTTGTTGCTGAATTTTATTTATGGATAAGTATTTTGCCAGTCAGCCTTTTAAACCGCTGTCTGTTGAGCCCTTAAGCGTCGTGAAAGCGCTGTAAGAGACTTTAGCGTGACAAAGATACACAACTGTCACAAAGAAACTGAGTGGGTACTAGTTGATCTCTCTATACTTGTTTGAGTATAACGAGCAATTTATATAGAGTTTCAACATTTGAATAGGGAAACTTACCCGTGTTATACTTTTTTTAAATAGTAGCGTTTGTAAGAGTAGTAATCTGTCGTTATTTAATATGCGAGTTTACCGAGCGACAAACTGTTTTATTTTTGTTGCTGTTTGCATTCGAATAAACATATTATAGTATTTGTTTCTACCAATGTAAAAATTACATAACACTGTAACATAAATTGTCGTTGCTATTATTTATATAAGCTAGATTTATAACAAAACCGGATAATCTTATAATCATAAAGTTGCTTTCTCTGGATCCGTAGTAAGAAAACTAATTAAAGTAAAAACGGGGTAAATATTTCAAATACAACTTAAACTACTTTGTAGAAAATATTGCTTTTCTTTTTTTACCTAAGAGGTATTTACTAAACTCGTTCCTTTCTGCTTTATTTACAATATAAGTATCTAGAACTTACCTCGGGAAATCTACAACTGCAACGGTTGCAGATGTCAATGCTCTTTACAGAATAAATGCGGCAAGGTGAACAGCTTGTGTGGTGGGGAGAAGGTTCCTGTCGACAAAGGCATTGGATCAATCAAACAACATAAAAATAATATTTCTATAGGATTTATATAACGGTTTGTCAAGACCGTATCATAAAAGAAAATTAAAAAAAATATATAATATTAACGTTTGATCACTGATGAGTGAAAATGACACTATTTTAAACTTTTAGAGTAAGGTTTTTTTTATTACTGACTCTTAAAATATCTTACAATCTTAATTTATCAATATTCACTTATTTACACATGTTAAATTTATATTACACTGAAAAATATACAAAAAAGACATACACAAAATAAGTACAAAAACTTCGTGTGGACATACTAGTAACACTCGTATATGATTTAGTATCAAATAGTTGAAGCCTTAAAGGAGTTCTTCAGAACGGAATAATGTTATACTGGCAAAATCTAATAGGTAACGTCGAAAATAAACTTCGTTGAATTTGAACTTGTTATCATTCCATTTTATATATTATCAACTAATATTATAAATTCGAAAGTAACTCTGTCTGTCTGTCTGTTACGCTTTCACGCCTAAACCGCTGAACCGATTTTGATTAAATTTTGGATGAAGATAGAACTAAACTTGGGAAAGGACATAGGCTACTTTTTACCGCGATAACCGACATACACGCGGGCGGAGCCGCGGGCGAAAGCTAGTTATCAATAAAATTGATAAAATTGAGACCCATGAATTCTATCTAAAAGAAATTCATTATGCCCATTAAAAAATAAAAATACAGATGAAGAGAAGAGTAGAAAAACAAAACTTAGAATCAATATAATTATAATACGAAATTGACTTACGAAAATAACAAGAACCAGTTTCTATGCTACTTCACGATGATAGTATAGTTTCAGTATTATTATGGAAAATCAAAGACCATCTTCAATCTGCAATCTTTATGTTTTATCAAAGCACAGATCATAAATATTTAAAGGCATATATTTTTATAACGATAACATGAATAAAAGAAACTCGCAGAAGGCCTATTTTTTACGGACATTTATTTTGATTTGGCCCAAGGAAGGGTATACTAAAATGTGAAATATTGGAAGGCTTCCATTGAGCGGGATAAAACTGCCGATTAAGTACATATATTACCGAAGTCTATGCTAATCAGTAAATGGTAAATATTTCAAATCCTACCTTCTTAATGTGCTGCATGTCATGAACTCTCTCAAATCGTGAGTATCCAGTATTAAAATTTAAAATATTACAGCCTTTTGATTATATAGACCTTCATTGTATGTTGGCATTTGTTATTTGCTGTTCTAAGAAATAAAACGAACTCATTGTTTACTGTATTCTTTTTTTTTTTTTTTTTTTTACGTGTGGAAATCCCCGCGGACCGTCACCCCGTCGGGGGTTACGGCGGGGTGGTGTGTCGGACTCGAACCGACTAAAACCACACGGTGTGACCCTCTCTGCGCCTGTGTATTGGAAGGAGTCCAGGGAGGGGATTTCCTTCTGGACTCCAACCGGCGCCTGCCCGTACTGTTGCGGGCACCACCTCAAAGTGTACTCTCTGATTGGGCAACGTCCGGTCACACGCGGACGCCGCCCCCTCGCGGTTGGCCTCTACTGCGGACGGACGGGAAACCCGTCCCGCCCATCCGCGGCCACTCTTAGGGCGGCATGAGACGCAGGTATGCGCGCCTCCGCCGCCCGGGGCGCCGGCGGCGGATCGGGTCCGATTGGATAGCATCCTCCCGGGCCTTCTCCGCTACCTCCTTCTGCAAGATTACGTCCTCGCAGAAGGTTGCGACCGCGGTAAAACAACTGTCGCTGCCGGCCATCGTTCTTATGACGGCCGGCAGCGAGAGATCCCCTCCGATGACTGCAGTGAGGACCCGGCGCTGCGCCGCCCAAGCGGGGCAGACCGCCAGCGTGTGCTGGGCCGTGTCCTCACTGCAGTCGCAGTGGTGGCAGGCGGGACTCGGTTCCCTCCTAGCGACCGAGTGCAGGTACTTTCCGAAGCAACCGTGCCCGGAAAGTACCTGCGCCAGCCGGAAGGAATGGGTCCCGTGCTGCCGCCCTGCCCACTCCGCGATGACCGGCTGAAGAGCCTCCACGGCGGCGAAGCCAGCGCGTGGGGTCTCCAGCCGGAACGACCATCTCTGCATGGTGGCTCGGCGAGCGGCTTCGCGCCACTCGCGCACGTCCTCGGGCGGAGGGCGAAAGCCGTTCTCCGCCCGGAAGTCAGCCACTCGCCGATAAACTTCGGCGAGCACTTCCGCCTCCAAATCCCACGGGGGTGTTCCGGCCAAGGCACACGCCGCCTCTGTGGACACCGTGCGGTATCCACGTATGGCTCTGACCGCCAGTATCCGCTGGGGGCGCCAGAGGCGCGCCCTGTTTTGGGCGATTGTTTACTGTATTCTAAATTAACCATCATCATCATCATCATCATCATCATCATCAGCCTATCGCAGTCCACTGCTGGACATAGGCCTCTCCCATTGCACACCACTGTGATCGATTTTGGGCTTCTCGCATCCAGCTCCTGCCAGCCATCTTACGCAGGTCGTCACTCCACCTCGCCTGTGGGCGTCCTACACTACGTTTACCGAGACGCGGTCTCCACTCAAGAACTCTTCTGCCCCAACGGCCATCAGTTCTGCGGCTAATATGGTACAAAATTTAACAAGCGTTATGTAAGTTGATTTTTAAATAAAATCTTGACCACATAAATCAAACAGTCAAATTTAGTGTTAACCGAGCAGTTGATGGCTAAATCAATTTGGTATTTCCGCCATTCTTTTTTCATACTGACATGAAAAGAACCTTTTCCGCTACAAAAAAAGATAAGTAATTACTGGTTTTAGTCAAAGTTTCTTCAAAAACGAAAGAAGGTATTTTCCGATCACTGAACAAAGGGACCGTAAAAGTATTGATTAGGTAGAAGCAGCATATGTTACGATTTAGAGGTTTTTTCACGTTTATAAAGTTTGTAATCTCAAAATGCCTTACATATCATACTTGTGAAGTATAGTTATATTTGTAGTCTTTTGACTTTACATTATATCTTCTCCTGGACGATATTATTTTTATAAAAAGTTGAAAGCTATATATTTTTAGAGAACCAATATTGAATTATCAATATCATCAGCAATATTTTTTACGTTTAAGCCTGTCAAAATGACTCTTCTTTGCCTGATGGAAAGCATGAGAAGAATCCAAGAGTGGTGGTCACGGTTGCATTCCAGTGAGATATTTCTGCATCACTGGGCCTCTGGTCTTGCACTCACTAACGAAACACGACAAGCTAAATGATGTCATTTGACGTTATTCTTCTATGCGAGGTTAGTACCGCCCTGGTCAAACCAGTCCATTCGTGCTGAAATCAGCATGATTCTATTACCTTCTATTAAGACTGCCTGTATAAAATTAATATCAAAGAGAACTCATAAAGAGCTTTTATCCGCGTAAATTTCGAAATTCATAAAATTATCTTCACTAGTAAGTAATGTTAGAAATTGTTTCAAATTTTATTCCAGGCATGGCTTTGAGTGAGGTGACAATTAGAATAATTTATTCCGGCCCTTGTCGGGGACTAAAATGTCCACCAATAAGTGTTATCTTTGGAAGCTTACGTGCCAAAGGCTTCGTGGTAAATACCAACCGTAATTAAAAAAAAAGGTAAGCAAAATAAAAACAATACGTTTAACCATAAATAAAATATTAACGAGAATAATAAGCGATATGTTGCAATTGTCTATATTATTATGACTTACTATAGAAATTCAGTAAGCAAATATAAAACCAAATAAAATTCCTGTAACACATAGGTCAGGTGATGCCAAGAAAGAAAACCTTGAAAAAAGTCGCTAAAATATGTCATCCCAAAAGATCCCGTTCTACAAACTTTTTCGGCAAAAACCAATATGTGACTATTACAACAACATAAAGAATATAAATTGCTTATTTTTTCTGGCTGTATTGCAATTAAGTTCGTAGATTTTCGCAATATATTGTCAACGTTAGGAATTGTTTATCAATATGTTACACTAGCTGCCCCGGCAGACTTCGTACTGCCTCAATCGATAAATAGAAGGCCTAAACTTTTGTATAAAATAAACTTAAAACAAACGAAAGGAATCCATTTAATAAAAAAATGCAATTCATTTTTATATATTCACCATTTAAATTTTCTCTGGACTTCCAGCCGTTCTCGAGTTTTAGCGAGACTGACGAAAAACAATTAATTTACATAAATATAAGCCAGAAAAATCTAAGTAATGCTTTACGCTTAACTAGATGACATAATATATAATATACTAGCTGTCCCGGCAGACGTCGTCCTGCCCTTAAAAGATTCCCATAAAAAAGTCATCCCCTATTTTCTAAAAAAAGATTTTCCCGCTTTTCTGTTGAAATTTTCCTGAATTTTCTTTGCTATAAACCTCACGGAGCCCGAGACCTTTCCAACGAATGCAAAACCGTGGAAATCAGTTCGTGCGTTCTGGAGTTATAGCGTCAGGAAGGAAAATCCGACTTATTTTTATATAGTAGATGTATATAAATATATGTTATGTATTCGAGGTGTTAATTAAATAATTTTCTTTCAGGTTGAAAACCATTATGATTAAAGATTTATGATTAAAAGACTAATTTTAATTAAAATTTCACTGAAATGCTTTTTGGCACAGTGTAACTCTCATTTAACTTTTTTAAATGTATGTAGGTGGTGAGTCGTAGAATCACATCGGTGCGCGACGTCTTATTGGCGGCGAGCCAGCGAACATCCCTCGAACATCCATTGCCCGTTACGCAACCCTTACTGTCGCGGTGCCGCCCCGTAACCTATTATTAGGACATTCACATTATTCGGGACGATTATACTTTCCCGTACTTCACTCAATAATTATAAATTTATGTTTGGTTTCAAACAAATTTAGATAGCTTTCCTACCTAACCTATTCAGAAACCCAAAGGGAAGTCCCTAAGGGCATTAATGCAATGGTTTTATCGTACCCAGTATTTAGATAAATACTTTTAGCCCTACTTTATCTACAACAGCCTCTAGAGACATGTTAGTGCGGTTCGTAGCCGAACATAATGCCTTTAATATTCCAGTGAAGTAATAAAATAAATCTTTTTAGTATGGGCTAGCTCTTAATTAACTCTAAAAAAAATATGTGTTATATTCTTGCAACGTGGGTTAGTTTTAGTATGTATGTAGTAAAATTAACGATAACAAGATAAGGTTATCAACAATCTGTCGCGTGTAGAACAACATCAACGATAAAAAGTAGTTTGATAAATTTATTGTTAACAAAACTCATTAATCAGCTATTACTATTAAGCAAAGGGAACGCTGGTCATTATTATAAATAAATAGTTTGCAGTGTTGTACAGGAACAATATTCAACCGCTTTATACATGAATAGTCAAGACAAACTCAGGGATGTAACCTAAATTGTAAACAGAATTCATGACACAGAAATGTTTAGTTACCCAAACTAATCCCAAGTGTCCGCAATGCGTAGTAGATGTGATCTAATGTGATGGCAACTTATATAACATTCATGGCAGCAAAATGCGTATCCAGTAAGTTTAAAGATCTTTAATATACATAAATAAAACCCATAAATATACATTACAAATTTGTGATTCAGGCTAATTCTATGTGAAAACATCTTGAATGTCTTAGCTACTTATTTGTAGTCCGTGTGACGTGTTTGTGTGCGTAGAGGAATCTTGCCACAAACCTTTGACCCATCCGCCTGGCGAGTAGGGTGTCGTACTAGTCCAAAACTTCTAAAGAGTGAAATTTAGTTTGACCAGCAGTGGACTATTTAACCCGGTTGGTTATTACGATTGTTTTGCTTGTGTGTCATTTAGTCCATTTCGAAATTAAAATTTCAAATGAACTTAAATAGTTACGGAATGGTAGCCCAGGTATAGGAAGAGACATAAAGTAAGGCAGGTAAAAATATGAGAAGACGAAGTGGTAAGTGCCAACGAGATGGAAAAGAACTGCTCTGGACCGAAACAATTGGAGGAAACTAGAGGAGGCCTCCTCTAATTTCCGAATTTATGTCAGAAGACAGGTTACTGATCTGGATGCTAGTTGATAAGTTTAATCATTTATTATATTTATTTACTTGTAATTCAAGTAGCTAAGGTGAAAATTAAATATTATATCCTTTAATAAAGAAATGTTAGTTATTCATCACTTTTACAAACAGAGGCTAAGAGAGAAGCACAATGCTTGGCCAGCAGCCAATCCTGTGACGTGTTTGTGTTACGCAAGTATCGATTACAGGACTAGAGATCCTAATGCTGCCACATTCACAAACAACTGCTTAAGTGGTTTAGCATTAAGTATATTGGCATACAAAACGGTAGTAATACTGAAATAGGTATTAGTATATTTAAAGTTAAAAATACGAGTATTTCGTGAAATTATAAACTTACAATCCGGGTACGATATTTAATGCTGACATCGGGTGTAAACCAGTGGTGTAAGTAATGTTAGGATCGCGTGCGCTTCATTTTGCTATTCATTATATGGCAGGAGTTAAGGCATCAGTAATAGTACCAATCTAAAAATTATATATAATTACTTCACAAAGAGTTAAAAGGCACGCTTTAAGAATGAAATAGTTAATGTAATTAATCCTACAAAGCATTTATTTTATTCGATTAAATACCCTCATATTTCTGTATTCGAGTTTTAATATGCCAGGTCTGATTTAGCTTCCGATGCTTACTACGTATGCATCAATAAAACCTAACAGTTTGGAGCGCCAAATAATTAAACAATATACAAGGAATGTATTTTCTTATAAGAGATTCAATCGATTTTGCAGCATATAAAAACGATAAACATTACGAATAATAAATGTAACAAAATTTAAGAGAAAAATTCCCATAACTTTATATAAAAGAGGACATTTTTTCGTTTCGATGTTGCTTCAAGTGTATTTCAATCATTCCTCTCGGGTATTCAGAAGTCTATTGGTTTCATTCCTCTGTATATTAAATATTCAAATTTGTTTACGATGTCAAAACTTTTTAACTATGTCGACTAGCAACATTTATGTGAACAGTTTCAACTAACTTAAAAAATATTGAATCTTTGATAATTCATAATTGAAAATAATCATCAAATTTTTGCTTTTTCTGTGCTTATAATATAAATACTTTAATAACGACACACAGATTGGATACGTACCTACCATACACCTGTATAATATAGCCTAACAAATTATTTATTACAATAAAATGGTATGAAGTTAATATTTAATACATTAAAGATATTGAAGAAAATGTAATGAAGGGAGAATTTATTAAAGTAACAGAATTCAAAACAACAGGTTTTAGAATTTTTGTGTTTTTTTTCTGCGTGTTTATACGTGCTTTCTAATGTCAAAAGTAGTTGAACCGATTCGGATATAGTTTTTCCTTGTCTATTTTGATGAAATTCATATAACATTTAGTGTTTGTTAAATTCCAATCGTTAGAAATTAAAAAAGTGATTTCAATTTTAAGAATCACCTCGATAATCGATAAATAATGGGAGGAGGAGCCACAAGCAAAAGCTAGTACAAAATATTTTACATGAGTCCTCAATCATTGTCAGAAAGAGTTTTTTAATTTAGGTCGTGAATAATGACCGTTTTCGAGTCGTCCGCTCACAATAATTTGCAAAGGGAACATAAGCGTTTAACTCTTTCAATAAACGTAATCAACAATTTGTAAGAGATAAGTAATTTTGTGATTTAAATAATAATTAACGCCTGTTGTTTGAGTTGTTAGTATTCCTGACTCCTGAATTGGAATTATGAGTTTCATTCCCGCCCTAAACAAATAGGTAATTCTGTCCCCAGGTGTAATAAATGCATATTTTTTATTTAATTAATGCAAAGCAGAGTGGGGAACATCATTCTTATTGTGAATACAGACCCACACTTAAACGGCTTAGTGCGATACTTCTGCATAATTGGGCCTCTGGTATCACACCTACTAACGAAATACGACAGTACGAATGCTGTCATTTTAGGTTGATTTTGAAAATCAAGAACTATTTCGGTTTCAAGAGAATTTTATTTAAATATAAACTACCTTTGTGACTATCTTATAACATTCTGCTGAAGGACTTCAAAACTATTACATGATATAAAATTTTCACGATACCACAAAATTAATTCTGAAAAGTTGGCACCTAACATTTACAGTATATTGCTTTTATATAATCTCTATCGAAGTCTTTAAAAGGTTCTAGAAATTTCTTACAACTTACCTCACGTTTAGTAGCAAAAAAATTCGAGTTTCTAAAGTTAAACCTAAACTAAACTAAACGTAAGCTAAACTTAAACACATAAAAGAAGTTGTATTTAACTTTAAAATGTTATATACGCATTGCCTGGTTTTCTTTCTCATTAGCATAATTGAACTAATCGTAAATAATAGAATTACACCAAATTCTAAGCTTCTAACGAGATCCAAGCTCATGCAACTGTTCTACATATTTTTTTCAATAACATTTTAATAAAAATGTTCTGATTGACTTAAACATTCAATTTGGTTTTAGAAATGGTATTTTAATGTCCTTATGTAATGGACACTATAATATACCATACATGTATGTTACGACAAAACTGAAAAATAATTATTTCAGTGACTCATTTTATCTAGGCACGTAAGTGCATACTTAATTTATATTAATTATTCTCCCTTCTTTAACTGAATCTAAAACCCCCTTGATTATACCTGTTAACCCAGTAACAAGTATGTCCTATGATTGAATAGGTATAAAATTTATTAAATAAGTTGAATTAGGTACTCTTTTGAAATTCATTTCCCCCTCGAACCTGCAACCCGTATTGTAAAACCTATATCTACATTCAATGTGTTGTAATACTCAATCTAGTTTCTACTATATTTGAAAATTCATGAATGAATGTATACCAGAAAACATTAGTAACTTATTTTACATATCATTTGAGTTCTAATTTAAAAGTAATTCTGAGTTAATACTTGCAGATAACTGGGATAAGTCCGACGACGCGTGGAATCCGCTTATAGGGCACTGGTAGCACGATTACTGATATAAAATGTGAGCAGTAAGGGTGCCTGCTAAAACACTGATGAAAAATCTACGGGACAGCGCACGTTCGCCTTGATATTGATTTTGGGCGGCAACTTAGCCACGCAGCAGTGGTGACATCTTTACCTCGGGTGAATATTCACAAGAACTTTGTGAAGTTGTATCTTTACAGCGTATAGATGGTACTATATGGTGACCCGATTTGTAAAAATTTTATCTGTTGTAGGTTCTTGTGAATCCATAATAAATTATTACCTGTTAATTAAAAGAGATTACCTAAGCTGTACTACGACATGATAAGTGATTACATATTGCATTTAAACACAAAATCTTATCAGATAATTCTAACAAAAACGAACCGACTTCATTAAAAGACTATTCCGAGTACCCAAATCGCGACATTGTGCCTATGATTTTTGAGGAGTTCCCTCGATTTCCTTGGATCCCATCATCAGATCCCGATATGGTGACGATGGGACCACCTGTAAGCTACGCCCTTTCCAATGCAAAAAGAATTTTTGAAATCGGTTCATAAACGACGAAATTATCGCTGAACATACATAAAAAAAAAAAAAAAAAAAAAAGATTCCGACGAATTGAGAACCTCCTCCTTTTTTTTGAAGTCGGTTAAAAATGCACCATAACATTCAAGAAGATCTTACTCCAGGACAGCGTGGGTGGCCTCTTCCCTTGGCATCAAAGCAAAAATTAATCATCTAAAGATGCAGGTGTGTGTCATTGGTGGTTTTGGGATGGTCTCAAGAGTTAACTGAACACAACTACCACAAATTCGATTTAATGACACTACTCTTGAGATCAGTACTTCTGTTAAGAATCTAAGTATCTATATAGATAGTACTTTATCTTGGGGTCCACAATCCACATATTCAAGCAGTCAGCAGAAAGATATTTGCTGCTGCCGGGTCTCTACGGCTATGTTATTTTCTTCCGGCTGCAAGGCGGCACAAGCAGTTCTTCTTAAAATTCTTGACTATGCCAATGTCAGCTATCTAAATATCACTGAAGCACAACTTGATAAGCTTGAGCGACTACAAAATCTCTGTATACGATTTGTGTTTGGCTTACGCAAATACGATCATGTCTCTGAATTCCGTGAAATGCTCAAGTGGCTTCCGATTCCCTCTCGCCGGAATACTCATATTCTCATTTTCCTTTACAACATTTTGTTTAATCCTAGAGCACCCTTCTATCTCAAAGTTCCTTAATGACACACATAAGAAATGTCTAATGTCATTCGAAGATTTGAGACTGGAGATGCCTCGAAATTCCACAAAATTCTGCGACTAGACCTGAAAAGTCCGCTTGAAACTGTACGGTTGTAGAATACACTGCCAATAAACATAAGGTAGTTTTAGAAAAATGATTATAGAATATTACACGATTATAACTGAGTCAATTGCGAATAAGGGTGTGATTTGAATGTTTTTCCTTTTATGTGATATAATTAAGTAGCTATAGTTATTTTAGTATGTATGGTAATATTTTGTGTTTGTATTTTTTGTATGTATGTATGTATATGTATGCAGATTTATATATCTCTGATTTTATTCTTCAGCTAATCAGTATCCTTCATAACGCATTACACCGTCAACTACTGTCTATAACATTTTGATCTAAACTACTTACTATATCTCGTTCAAACCAATTTTCGCTGGTAGTTGGCATGGTAAAGTACATCATCTATATTTTTAAGTTTTATCACTCTCTTATTTTAGAAGTTACAGGGGAGGGGACACACATTTTACCACTTTAGAAGTAAGTGTCTCTCGCGCAAACTATTCAGTTTAGAAAAAAATGATGTTAGGAACTTCAATATCATTTTTGAAGACCTATCCATAGATACCCCACACAAATGGGTTTATTGCAAAAAAAAATTTTGAGTTTCAGTTCCAAGTATTATTACAGCCCCCAACATTTATTGTTTTTTTTTCTATTTTTATGTGAAAATCTTAATGCGGTTCACGGAATACATCTACTGACCAAGTTTCAACAGTACAGTTCTTATAGTTTCGGAAAAAAGTGGATGTGACATACGGACGGACAGACAGACAGACAAACATGACGTATCTATAAGGGTTCCATTTTTTGCCATTTGGCTACGGAACCCTAAAACCTCTAAAAAAGACATTAGATTTAGTTCTTTAAACATCGAGAATACTATAAGATGCAAGAAGCTCCTACATTCTTCTCCTAGTACAGTAGGCACGGATCATGATATCCAAAACATCTTCTCCATGAATACGTACTAAGAAATCCGGTCAAGAAGAAAGTGGTATTTATACTAAAACCAGGTGAAAAGTACTAATCTGACACACTTTTCATCAATTTATATTTGGAAAAACTATGCGAAAGAGCCCTAAAGGAGAGATATCTATAACATTGAAGAGGTGTCTTTTCAGTATTACTAATAATAAAAATAAATGGTTCCAGATAATTCTATATGGTAACAGAAAATTATAATGACAATAACTGTATATTTTATTTTTTGTAGCTGTTGGTTTTCCAAAATAAATAAATTACTACATTTATTTTACATACAGCCGTCTAATCACAAACCAGAACTCATAAACGCCTCTCCTTCAAAAGTTTGAGGTATATTGATTACACTACAACTTTATTCAATCAAAAAACAGTTTAGGAGTACAGGTACAAATTTTCGAAACCGAAAATTCAAAGGTGCTAATTGAGCCCATCTCATCACATTTTCAAGTCATTAAAATAAACGGCCAACGTGGGGACATAAAACCTTAACCCTCTCCTGAGCCGAAACCTGAGCCCAGCAGTGGGACATTACGTTTTGTTAAAGTTGAAAGTCAATTTTGTAGGTGATAAGTAATACGTTTCGTTTATTAACAGAATACCACTATTCTAACTATTCATAAACCTGGACGTAGATTCTACAGAGTTATATACGAGTAATACTGCTGAGCTGAATAAACTTTGAACTTATTCTGAAGCACTCAGGGAATATGTTCTGGTTATAATAAGTTATAGTCTATGCACAACGACTTCTCAGAATTTCCCTATATGGTCACAATAACCACATAATAAATTAAGGTGTTCTTAAAACTATTTTGAAGTGCAGAGGCACAATAATTTTGGCAAGAAAGGTAAAGAACAACTAAATTACTAGGTACTTTACTTCGTGTCTCTCCAATGCACATACTCTCCTATTGCTAGTGGTAGTTTTAGCTCAATCTCAATATATGCAATTTTTTATCAGCTTGCTTTTGAATTAATGTCATTAGATAATAAAAATAATTTATATAAATAAAAGAGTATAATTATTATTAAGAAAAGCACTGTTTCTATGTGCATTATTATTTCAAAATAAACGACATTTATTATAAATAAATAATTGCAACGATACGAACGCGTTGAATTCTAATACGTGAGCTACGCTGAATCTAACACAAGCTTGTACGTAGCAATAACAATATTTCTAAAAAACAATACAATACATTTCTTTCTACGAGTTCCTCGATATCTGCTACTTCAACATTTTACGAGATACATAAGTCGGTTCCACCAACGTTTTTCTACTTAACCTCATCTTGTATGCGAATACGAACAATAAAACCGTAGCCGGGAGTATTATCGGCGGGATCTCGGTGGTATACCTGATGGTGTGCGTGTGTGGGTTTGTGTGTATAGGTGTGGGCGTGTGTCGTAATATTGCAGCCTGGCGCGGCCGCCGACGCAACGTTGCGTAGTCGCCGCATGTTCACACTGGAGTTGGTTTGTCTTGTCTGGATTTTTATTTATTTATATAAAATTAATTGTATTAATAATTGTATTTCCTACACCAAATTTTAAACACTAACATTCGGTCGTAGTTTTCAAATTAAATAATGCAACGATTAATGGGCGAACTCTCCTATTTGAACCGTTTCAACACGCGATTTTCCATGCTGCCTTCTGAGATGACTCTACACCATTTAAGCGATGTAAATAAAAATTACAACTGTTACTAAACATATGTTTATAAATTAACAATAAAATCACCAATAAATTATAGTTTTAACCTTTGCTTTGCTTGCTTTGCTTCAATCCATTATAATGTTAAGAAATACCAGATTAAACTAACATTTTATTCTAGATAAACTAAACTAGTACGAGTTTCCCGTGTTCTGTGCTTTTTACTCTACATTATTTGCTTATACCAACCAACTTAAGTGTGAACGCGTCACACCACAGAAAGTAAAGCCCGTAATATCGGCGAGCTCGTGGCGGCGCAGTGTTCCTCCGCGCCGCGCACAGACCGGTCCGCCATGTCGCGCTGACAGACACCGCACAATCTGTCAAACTGACAAGTGTTTATACCATATTTGACTGACAAGTGACAACAATGGCAATGTGGTCAGTGCTTACTCTCTTCGCCAGCATCTTGCTGGCCGCTACACAGGCACAGGTAACACTATGTTTACTAAATGCATTTTTAATATCGATACTTGCAACTCGAACGCAAGCAGCCCGGGTCGAACTATTACTATTAGAGGTTTTTTGTGAATTTCGCCGAATGTCGTCATCCTAACAGAACAATATAGAAAAAGAAACACAACCTATTTATTTGCATTCGTATCTTGAATAAGTCAAAAACTGTTAAAATGTTGCAACTTAAGTTTAAAAGTTTTAAAATTCTTTAAATGCATCGTGTAACTAAATATTCACCATCTCGCCTTCTGCTCAAGATCTTGTTGACTCAAAAGTTATATCATAAATATGTGTAAACCAGATCCGTACGAGACTTATTACCTAATGGCATGACCGAGTAACGAAAGCGGTTTGAATAACAAACCATTAGCATAACCTTGATAAACTTAACCCACAAAATTCTATTCATAAAAATTCGAGTTTTAGTTTTATTATTCAAGATATTCTAACAAAAAACTTGTTGGCATTCGATTAATTGTAGTACAAGAATTGATATTCGTATCGATATTTATTTCGAATATATGAAATAATAAATGTTTGGTAAATATAACAAAGATGGGCTATAAATACGACTCGCGGTCTAATTATATTACGTAGATGGGTAACTGTTGTGACATTGTTATGTACGTGTAGATACGCTGACTGTAACTCGTTGTAACCCACATTTCGAGCTCCAAAGAATTCACACCTACTATTCTTCTAAACGACTTAAGTAAATATGGGTTATTACATATCTACAGTGTTGTGTATGATGACTGTTTCATGTAAATAACGCGAGGAAGGTTGATCGATTGCCAGCTGTAAAAATACCTGTTTTAAATACCATAGCTCGTTTTAATAATAATTGTCAATTTGTACATAATGACTCATCGGCATTGAATTCACATACAAAACTACACTCGGTTCCAAAAATTACGGGTCAGTCACAAAAATTGAAATACCTCCAGAACTGTAAAAGCTAGATCAATGAAATAAAAAACAGAATAAAGACTTTTTAGTTGCGCTTCTAATAGCATATTATTTAAACTGGTTGATGAAAAAAACTTCATTAGAAAAACAAAATTTAAAAAAATGACTATTTTTAAAAACAAAATTTTTGTTTCATGTCATTATGGATGCTTTCCATTTCTATTCTGTCACAAAAAAAATTATCGTGAACGTCTTCCACGTGCATAATTATTATTCTGTGAGGTGAAGCATGGCAGTCACGCTAGAGGAATGTACCAGAATCCTAACTTTTTTGGAACTTGGGCGGAGCCAGCGTGAAACAGCCAGAAACATTGGTGTATCTTTGTCGACTGTTCAGCGGGTAGTCCAGCGGTACCAAGAGACCGGATCACACCTTAGAAGACCAGGAAATGGCAGACCAAGATGCACAACGGCCAGGGAAGACAGACAACTGGTGGCTACAATGCTCCGAAATCGTTTTCAAACTGCTGTTGGTCTAAAAACTCACTTTATTCGCTTTGGAGGTGGCAATTTAAGCGCTCAAACAGTAAGAAGACGTCTTGCTGAAGCAAATTTGAAACCATTGAGGCCCGCAAATGGCCCCAAACTGGAACGGGGACATCGAATTGCAAGACAGAGATACGTGCGCGAACACCTAAACTGGACACTAGACGATTGGTCTAGGGTAATGTTCACGGACGAGTCTAAATTCATGCTTTATAAGCATGATGGTAGGCAGTTGGTGTACAGAAGACCAGGGGAGCGCTTCCATCAAGCGTGTGTGGAGGAAAAAGTGGCGTACGGTGGAGGCTCCGTACAAGTTTGGGCTGGGATTTCTGCTGAGGCCCTCACCGAGCTGGTGCTCATTCAAAATGGAACTCTAAATGCAGAGAGGTGGACGTGGAAGAGATCCTCAATGAACATGTAGGTCCTTTCATGGCCAGGATGGACCGGCATGGCATATTAATGCATGATAATGCGCGTCCCCATACCGCCAGAATTGTACATGACTACCTTGAAGAGGTCGGTATCGAACTCATGCAGTGGCCAGCGCGAAGCCCGGACTTAAACCCCATCGAGCACGCCTGGGACGAGCTTCAGAGATGCGTGAAAGGTCGAAACCCCCCACCAATCACGCTTCCCGAGCTCATACAAGCACTGGTGGAGGAATGGGAAGGTATTCCTCAGCACCGGCTCCGAAATTTGGTGTACAGCATGCCTAATCGCCTGGAAGCTGTCAGAAGAGCTCGTGGAGGCAATACAAAGTATTAAATGAAGAAAGTGATGAAAAACAGCAAAAAAACAATCATAAAAAAAATGTAATCTTAAGAAAAATATGACTACTTTAGTTTTTTTTTAATTTAAGATTAATATTGTGGGTGTAACTAAGTTTTATTTTATTTTTTATCTGTATAATTAAATTCTCAATTGAACAGTCTTCGTTTCATTAGGATGGCATACGTAGTTCGGGAGATATTCGGGTTTATGTGACTGACCCGTTATTTTTGGAACCGGCTTTAGTTGTTTTCCGAGTCTTCACTAGCTTTACAATTATAGTCTGTCCCTTTGGTAATGTGTTTTCATTCTTGAAGGTGATAATAGGGGTATAATTATATACATAAGACAACATGGGTATATATCCATATATAGTATATATAGTATAGGTCCATTTTAACATCAAATAATTGATTTAGCTAGAGCCACTTATTCAATCAACAAACATTGAATAAAAACACTGAGCTATATAAAGTTGGGCTAGATGTTTGTCGCTACCATGATGTTATTACTACTACATCGCTGAAAGTGATTTATCATATTTAGAAAAACATATAAAAATCAATGCTATAAAAAAGCATAGAGGACCAACCTAAAATAACAACATTCGTGCTATCATATTTCACTGGGGAGTGTGAGACGGGAGGCTCATTAATGATAATCACTAGACCGCCATAGTGTGGGTCTTCATTGTCAGTTTTCACAATGAGGATGGTAAGCACTACTCATGCTTTTCATCAGGTAGAGCCATTTCAGCAGGCTTTATATATAAAGTGACATTTCGAACCGCCTTTTTCTCAATTGGTAATTCGAATGTAAGTTTACTTGCATAGTGCAAACACGTTAACAAACTATTCATTTTTGTATTGATTTTCTTCTCGTATGTTTTCTTTGTAAGCTATGTGACTATTTACAAATAAAATAAACCAATGTACCTATTTGTATCACTTCTTTGGAATACATAGTTCCAGCTCTGTTTAGTTTGGGATGAAATGGCGTTGTATGTAAGATGTCTGAAACTTTTTATTACTTTCAAAGGAGGTTCAATTATTGAAATTATAAATCAATGGCAACTAAGTGCGTATGTAAAATAAACACTGCCTTCAATTTAGGCCGTATTAGGTCTGAGCACGGCACGCCAATGCCAGCGGCTGCTACCGACGCTGGCGCAAGGTCACAAGCGCCTACACATCCCACGCCTTACAGTACGATCGCTAAAACTCTGCACGCTTTTAAGGTTCAACTGCCTTTTTATGAGCCAGGCTAAAGGCTTTTAAACTTGATTAACTCTTCACTGGAAGAGATATTTTCTTACGTTAAGTAATGTTACATGTCGGGGATGTTGGATGTAGTTATTCGTATACCTACCTGTATACCCACCCGTATGTATGTTCATAATATAAAAAGGAGGTTCAGTTATTCATTCGTTCATGGAAAACAACGGTGACTCAATTGACAATTGACTCAGGCCGTATGGATGTTCATTTTATTTGCATTATGAGTCACGTTAAATACTTGTGATTTTTATTAATACTAAAATTGTTTAGTTGTATTTTATCAAACATAATCAAGAAGGTATTTATATGAAACTAAATTCAATAATATGTGCCAGAAGTATTTCTTATACAGAACAACTATTTGTTTTTATTATTGGTATCCAAAATATTATTATTAATAACTGATTATATTTATTGAATGTTTATGAAGAAATATTCATAATATTTCGCTAGTTTGGTTTCTTATTGTAAATTATGCTATAGCATTGGTATTCAAGTACTTTAAGAAAAGAGAAATAGGTTAATAATAATAAAGGAAATAGGAGAATAGGTAGAGTAAAAAGGTTAATAAAAAAAACATTTAGACTCGTCAGTAAGTACTAGTCTTCCCCGGCATGATTTCAAATACATCTATCACTGTCTACTGCTGAACAAAAATATCCCCCAGAGAGTGGCAACATAAAAAATGAAATATTTTGTTATTAAGAGAGTAGTCATAGGCGTTGAAATGATCATGGATCGCTAACTTGAATAACGAAATATTTATCTAATGCATGTTATATATAAATAAAAACCTACTTAAAAAAAACATTCTTATTTATAATAACTACATAAATATTACAGTTCATTCTCTTGTTTGTTCAAACATATAAATCTAAGAGTGTCTTATACAGTCAGAAAAATAAATAACACACATTATTGTCTTTGTGAGAGCAATAAAACTATGGAGTTATGTCTCGATATAAACTTTGAAATAGGTGTCTCTCAAATAATAGTATTGTGAACTTGTATTAGTTATCTTAGTCTTGACCTGTTTATAACATGTAATATAAAATATGTAGATACATACAGTGATATATTTTGGAAACATAAACCTATTGAAGGTTTTTTTTGTTGAATTGTTTCATACAGCAAGGTTGCTGAAATGACACAGAATATTCTATGGAAAACAAATTACTATAGAAACTATATGCGTCTTTCGTTGTCAGTATCATAATGATACAAAAATCATATTGATAATATTTAAAGAACTACATGTATTATGTTGATAAAATTATTCACTCAATGCATACTTCTATAGTGATATTTGAAACCGACAACATAAATCCTTTTGAAATAAATTGATAATATTAACTATGTCTGTGTTGTTTGTTAGGCTTTTAACGAAATTTTGAATGGAGATATGTACCTACTTTGATTCTTGAGGTTAGGACATAGGCTACCCTTTACCACAGTAACCAACATACACGCAGGATAGCCAAACGCAAAAGCTAATAATTTATATGAAGTTAATCGTCACAAAATGTATTTATTTATTTTTTTCTTAGGGGCTAACATCTTTAAATATCTACTAATATAAATAGTAATCTTTAAACTAAAAGCAGTTTAAAACAATCCTAGTTTTATAACATTTTGTTAAAAATAATATCAAGTTTGATAATCAAAACTGGCGTGCGAATAAATAGTTTAAATCGCGTATCAACGCGTGAAGTTTTGAGTCATTTTAGTTAACTTGTACAAAGCGATAAATTAAATTGAATAGGCACTTTATAAATAGGTTACCAAAAAGCAGCCAAAATAATTGTTTCCTTCGAACCAACGCTATCTACAAAGTCATCTTGACTTTGTTTACTAAAATCGAGTACATATCTTACTAACAGTATTTTTAATATTCATGGATCATGCATACGATACTATACTTATGCATATTTTTATAACCTTGACGTAATATAAACATACTGCCTTGTTGGTCTAGTGGTTAGCGTATGCGGCTGCTAATCAAGAGGTCTGGGGTTCGATCCCCGGGTCGGACCAAATATTTGTGTGATCAGCAAATATTTGTTTCGGAATCTGGGGGTTTTCTTTGTATAATGTGTTTGTATTTACAAAAAATGTATATTTATATATTTATATCAGTTGTTTAGTACCCATAATATAAACTCCGCTTAGTTTGGGACTAGATGATGTTGTGTGTAAGATGTCCGAAATATTTATTTATTTTTAATACGTAAGTTATTTTAGCATTGTTAATATTATTTTACTATGTTTCATATGTGTACTTGAGGGTGGCAATAAATAACCCTGTCGGTTGCTAGCTCCCGTGTTTCATTGACGTTACAGTTATATTTCATTCATATCGTTCGTTATGCAGTAGCTTTTCCAGTTGACACGGGCGGTTCTACATTTAAAGGAATATATAGGAATTGTCTAGCATAGTGCAACTCTTGTACATTAGTCCCAGTCCACAGAAAACTACATATATTTATATAAATATACACAATACTACACACTGGCTGTTGTTTTCCAAACGGATAGGCAAAGATATTAGACGCTTTAAAACTCTACTTTAGTCATACATATAAGCATGGGCCGAATCTATTGACTAACCAGTGGACTAATAAGTTAAATGATTATATTTATCCATAATTCAATATACATAATAACTTGAGCATCCATTTACGTTGAATCTAGAAAGCAGTTGCTATATTCGGAGTGATACCATATTTGTAAAATCTCGCTATAAATAAGCGTTTACCACATCGCTTGTTCAGCGATACAATTTATTACAATGAATTCTAAGTAAATTTATGTCAGTTTAATATAGATAGATGAAATTGGAAAATTATATGCAATTAAGAAATTAACCGTTAACTATAAAACTATTGCTGCCAAGAATGGATGGATGAATAGATTGCCTGACAACGGAACACTAATGATCATTAACGATTGAGCGCAGACTAAGATCATATTCAACCTCTCTTACATTGTTAAGATCTTGTTTACACTTGGTTTAGTAGACATGAGAAAGGTTAGAGATTCTTAACTGACATTGGCGTTGACATTGGCTGCTCCCTACTATATTGGTCTATGCCGAACAGTGATGCTGTACAAACACATTGCTATGATGTCATGTACGAGTGCCATGTGTAGTATATATAACTTTATGAAGTGTACGAGAATAAAACCTGGACATGAAACAGTCATGCTATTGCAACGCGTTTAGCATATTTAAGTCGCACTCAAGGCGATTTGACAATTACTGACATTCTGACACACACACGCTCAGCTTCTATGTATCGTATCTGTGTTAATATACGTTATATAATAGAATCCGCTGTTATCATTTTTAGTACATACTCACACAATTATAAGAGTTTACATATTCGTCGTTTTTTAATTTTAGAACTAGTATTTTCAGTTGAAATGATACATAAGTATGTATTTATTTTGAGCTTGATGTTTTTTTTTCAATTCTGAATATAAGAGTGCATTTTAGTTCATTTATGATCAATTTAACACAACTAATTAAACAATAAATACTTGTTATAAGTAGCTGGTGTAGTGTTACTAACTATTAAGAAATGAATCATTTACATAGTACGTTAGATGATATGAATATCTAAGCACACTAAAATCTGCACTACCATATTAAATTCAAAATACAAAAAAAAACAAACAAGATATAATATAGGATAGAAACCTTTTTACAGATAGTCATATAATTACAAATTATAATTTTGGATCTATTATTCAATAATAGTCTTACTTAGTATAAGAAATACTAGTAGTAATAATACACCTATACAAAGAGTGTTTTTATTCTACTACAATATTATCCCTATAAAACCCTGTATACAAGTCCAAAAATTTGCGTAACGAAATTTTCATCTGTGCACAAAATGTGACAAATAGGTATTGTATTTCGTTCACGTACCACGCCCGTAACAACTTTAGTTGCAAGCTGCTCGCCTGGTACACATAAAAACTATAAGAAAGAAAGACAATACGTTCTCCTTCCAATGTTCCGAGGTCCGTAAATATTTCAAGCGAACTGGTATTCAGTTTTCTAAAGTAACGGCTTCTACCAGCTCTCAAACTTAGTAGAACTTAAACAACAATGAACAAAATACTGGTGTCCTTTATTTGAACAGTTGTTCTACAGATAGTTGTCGCTACACCCTGATATTTCCCGCAACCATTATGATATAAACTATTTGCGTAGCTTGTTGTATAATGTGACAGTTTCAGTAAAGTTATTTCTAAAATGATCGCGTTTATAGATAAGGCGTACTATTATACAATAGATAATCTAATAGGTATTTGGTCTGTTCATAGATAGAACATAATATTTAGTAACTACTACCAGTCCCCAACCCGCACTCGGTTAACCTATGGCGTTAACCCTCTCCTGAGAGGAGATCGGAGCCCAGCAGTGGAACGTTATGGGTTGTTGATGTTTCGTTTCTATTCTAGTGACTGCCTTCCATTTCTGCTAGTCAGCACAACTGGATTATATTGCCAGTCGATAGACGGTATAAGCAACTCATTAATTAGTAGAACACATATTCTATGGCTACTTCCACTAACAGCAAAATAAAAAAGCGGCCAAGTGCGAGTCGGACTCGCACATGAAGGGTTCCGTATCAGCAAGTAACATCATAAAAAAGTTCTTGTAGTTCGTTGTAACTTGGATCGATATTTTTATAATAGTGTATTGATTGAAGGAAAGGTAAATTGCAGTTTACGATTTATGACGTATTAAAAAAAACTACTTACTAGATCTCGTTCAAACCAATTTTCGTTGGTAGTTTGCATGGTAATGCACAACATATTTTTTTTTTAGTTTTATCACTCTCTTATTTTAGAAGTTACAGGGGGGGGGACACACATTTTTCTACTTTGGAAGTATCTCTCGCGCAAACTATTCAGTTTAGAAAAAAATGATATTAGAAACCTCAACATCATTTTTAAATACCTATCTATAGATACCCCACACGTATGGGTTCGATGAAAAAATTTTTTTTGAGTTTCAGTTCCAAGTATGGGGACCCCCAAAATGTATTGTTTTTTTTCTATTTTTATGTGAAAATCTATATGCGGTTCACAGATTACATCTACTTACCAAGTTTCAAAAGTATAGCTCTTATGGTTTATGAAAAAAGTGGCTGTGACATACGGACGGACGGACAGACAGACATGACGAATCTATAAGGGTTCCGTTTTTTGCCATTTGGCTACGGAACCCTAAAAATACCATAGCACCGTCTCCCGAAGACACATTGAGCTACGAATTAACTGACTCGTGACTAATCTAATAATTTAGAATTTAGCAATATAGAAATTCTCGAGCTGATAAGTATGTATATAACACTCAAACATCAAACGGCCCGGAAGGTCTGCTCGCCTCGCCTGGTCGGAGGAGCCTCTCTATGTAGTCAAATTCTGATTGTAACGCAATCTTGCAACGCACTTGAAACTGTTGAGTTGGGGTTGGGCGGCATAGTCGGATACCATCAAATTCTACCACCACCACTATTCTTAAATAAATACAATTTCTTATGTTAAGCCTATACGATAAACTTATAATAGGCCACCCGTTGTTACGTAAACACGCTACAGTAAAGATTAAAATCTCTGATCAACTTTATGTATCGTGTGACTAGTCTTTTAGACATAAATGTTTTTTGTTTCTGTATGTTCTTTTTTCCTTAAGTCGTAAAAGAATGTAAATGTCACCAGCTATGTCTTGTCTTATAAAAATAGATTTTTTTTTCTTTGCAATTAGCATAAGTCTATGTACATTCCTACATACATATATCTATGTAAATCATTGTGAAAGTTAACTAATGTTGGTATACCTATTGTGTGAATAAGTTATTAAGAGAGTATGGCAATGTAAGTAACGTATCTCATCCACCAGGCATTTTGCGTTGTAGCATCATCCTAGTTGGAGCAACCTAAATTTAATTGACTTAGAGAGTGGTTGGCTGAAGATTTCAAGTATCGAAAAGTAAACTGTAAACAAGTGACATTATAGTATATAAACTAATAATAATTTTTAGTGATTTTTGCTGTGCCGATTGTGTTGTTCACGTCACTTATGATGTGACCAACAGAATCACCACCAACACCTTAGTAACAGTATGCAGGTATAAAACTAATTTTACCTTAATATATCTAGTAGTAATGGCTTTAATGACAAATTGCCCAAAAAGGGGTGAAGAAAAATTACAAGTTTTGCCAATTTTTCTCAGCAAATGTACAGTATTAACGCATCACATTATTTCTTATAGTGCTACAAACCTCAAAATATCACTCATTTTCGAAATAGAAAGTGATGGAAATTATAGTTTTGTGTTAGTACTTCAAAATACATTAAGTTCGCGTGATTAGAGTGTTTTCGTCCGCGCCAACGGCTACATTCGAAGTGCGGCACGCGGCCTCCACGACACGACTCGAGGTTGCATCTTCCTTTATTCATTACCTTGTTTAATTAATGCATTATTTCATCATTCTACCACACATAATTGAAATTAACACATAATACCTTTATAGACGTGATATCATTTTTTCATTATTGGCTCTTTGTACGGTCGGAAAAATAGATATTGGCAGTAAACATAACCACGCACGTTTCTATGTTGCTATGATAAATTTTTACTCATAACACCATTTGAAATGTAGCCAATAGTAGTCTACTTTCAACCGACCTCAAAAAGGTTCTCAATTCGATTTAACCTTTGTTAATGTATTTGCTGTATTGTTTCTGTGGTTAATATACTTTACGCGGTATCTTCGCCATTTAAACCAGTCCGTAGTACGTATATATGTTTGGTTAGTACCTGGTGGACTTGTTTGTGCATGGAAATAACCACCTCAAGAAAACCCTGACTGACTCCTTCTTCGCTTCTAATAAACAAAACTGGTGACATTGGTTGTAACTGTATTGTTGTGTGATTTGATATGTACTGTCACTATTTACATTGATCTGCTTGTTCTATCTATAAAAACTTGTAACGTGCCCTCTCTTTTCGTACTAAGTTTGTATACTGCAATGATCTAGTAGTAAGTTTTACTTCAATCATAAAATAAAATAACATAAAACTAGAAAACGAGTCAGTTAAAAGTAGAGCTATCGTAAAAAGCGGGATCTTGTACTCGTACATGTTAATGTATGCCGATTCAGGTGCAATAAAGTCGATGATACTTTTTTAAAGGTTAATTATTGGTGAGCAGCATGTTATGTTAGTAAGACATTCGCTACGCAAGTGCGATACAAGCAACGCTCTGATTGCCTCGTGGGTTGATCAAGACTCGATAACAACGCTAGCGGAAGTATACATAGCACTCGGAGCCCACCTTTTGTATAATAAAGCATAACATCATCCTTTCTATATCTCAATTTTCTTGTTTCGTAATACATAGGAACTAATAACTTACTATTAGGTAGGTATGTTGTTCTTTTCTTCACATATTTTTAGAACGAAGACAATAAATACATTTTCAACAAGCTTTGTTTATATTGATAAGCCTTGTTGTCAATATTTGTCAGGAAACTGAATATCTGAGGCTTTGCTTAAAGCGTAAAGAAGATAAGTAAGCATCTCCGAGATTTGTCACGATTGGCTTCTTACGTCATGCCTTGTTGAAGACGTTTTATTTATCAGGCAACACATTCTCATCTGATTTGCAAGCATGTCTGTGACATATTGTCTTCGTTTGACATCTTTTAACCAAGACATGTTATAAAGAGCCTGTCGAATTTTTTTACGAAGCACAAATACGGACTACAATGTCGTTGAGTTCTTTTGCGGTGATTTTGATATTTACATAAAATATCTTTTGCTACGAAGGTCAAACAAACATAAGAGAACATTTCATTCATGTATTGCCTACTATAATAAATATATACTCGTACATAGCAGATTCATCATTTCTTATGAGCCCATTGAAAATACGTTGTGTATATACTTTGTGTGTTCTCTAAAAGGAAATATTCTCTAACTCAGTGGACTCTCGTGTAGACTTATACCAACATAAATAATGACCTACAGAGTGACAGTTCATCAATCGTATCTGACAATCATGTATTACGAATTGTCGATGTGTCGAAAGATCCTGACGCAATCAATCCTCATAGCATATTATACGCATACACAGCAGTATTTAGCCAGCTGTTTTTGCAATATTGTCGATTCCTGGGTGGTACTTGGGGGCGTTACCACGTGATGTAAATAACTTGTCATTATATGGTAATCATCATTGACCACTTCCTACTTGACTGATAGGCGCTAGTACAAACAATGACATTTCCGTGGGAAGTTGCAAATTGTTAGAAAAGTATAAAGTTACAAAGAACTACTTATCTTATTCTCTGATATGTTAACAGAACATTTCAGTATCGTGGAACTTATTTTATATGTAGGCTAAATAGAAAAATAACCTTCAACGATTCATTATGTCCAATTAATAACTAAAGTTTCACAATATTTAGAAAATAAGAATCTGTTTGCCATTAAAATAATAATTAAAAAAGGTGATTATTAGTTATATTATCAAGACATATTATTGTATTATTATAATTGTTTTGCAATGCTGTTTTTGTAGTTGTATGAGTAATCATGCGAAGATAAATTTAAATCATTCTGAAATAATTTTACAGTTATTCGTTAATACTAAAATACCAAGCTAAGAAGCAATTTCAACACTTGAAGGTTTTTAGAAAGTATATAGTATTTTTAAGGAGGATTTCAATAATAATTCAATAAAATGCGTGACATTAACGAATGTTACGACCGGTCTATGGTGCGTTTAACAAAATAGGACAGAACTTCGATCAACACGTGTCTATAGCTTCATAGGTACTTTGATAATGGATAGTTTGAAAATAGAAGTAATCGTTATAAATAGTTTGTTGTTATTTGCTCTATTACTGTTGTTGCCAATAAACTTGTATTAAAGCAAGTTCTTAACAACTAGGACCTACAAGGTCGTTTCGTTCATCTATATTCAAAGTAGTTCCTCAAATAGATTCATTATCAATGATAAAGACAGGTAACGATCTCAGTTTTACCCCACAAGTACAAGATAAGTAGGTACACCTGTTTAAATATACATTTTTAAATACCAGCTTTACAGAAAATCGGCTTTAAACAATTCTTGTCTTGTTTTTTAACAAGTGAATGAATACAGCATCGCTAGATAAAGGTAAGAACAAATAATCTAATGGATTGACTTTGGTAATACACATGTAAATTATTGATATGTGAAATGTTATTTGACCAACAAAAGTAAGTCTTTAGATGTCAAAAACAGTGGCGTAGCTAGGTAAATAAATGCCCTGGGGAAATAAATTTACTGGTGGCCCCAACTAAACTATTTAAAATCATTTAGTTCAATATATCCAGGTATATCTACAACTTGCTGGTATATCTGTAACAGTGAATTTGATAAACACATGTTGTCCTTAAAAGGTCCCGAAGTTGGTAGAGATCTACGCTTTTCTGGATACTGTTTTATTTAAATGCCGATTGTAGAAGAATTTTTTAGTAGTTCAGTTCAAATTTTGTAAGAGTCCGAAAAACTCCCTGAGCTTTGGGGCCCCGGGGCGCTGTCCCGTCTAACATTTATACAACTATTATCGTGTACTTTGGGTCCATGTGAATAAACTAGTGACACTACCTATAAAGTCCTGCAAGCACTTCTCTACACACGTCAATATGAAAAATATTTAAGTTTTTTTAATATATAAAACATAGAACTATAGATATGTATGTTAATAAAATTTTTTCGTGAAAATCGATAGAAAAGTAACCAAATATGTTTTAATTTTACGCATAAAAGAGTAGGCATTTCCCAGAACAACTTAATTCAAGTTCATACTAATCGTCTGACGAGTAATGTTTATTCAAGCAGAACTCGTAGTAGAAAATTAAGTCTATGCGTGAAGTATTGCATGAATTAAGTAAAGCACGCGCCCACTATACAAAGTAACTATGACTTTGTAACAGACATTGGGGCCACTGGAACCGGTCGACCGACTGTTACCTCAAATCAGATATATATGGGAATGAGAACTTTTCACTGATAACTCTTACATAACATTCGTGCCAATATGCGTATTTTATAGTATAAGTTTAATTATCATATTACATAATCGCATCGTTCATGCGATTGCAAGGCGTAAAATTGCACCTTTTAGTAATTTACGCAAATTTTATTAGAAGGCAATTTTGAACCATCGTAATATTTGGAAGATATACGTGTACAATTAATTGAATATAAATTTACTAGTGAGAGATATATGTCTGGTTTTACATACCTTCTTAGTCAGTCTTATCTTCTGTGTTGCCCTTTATTGTGGTCGAGATTAAAGGTTGTGAAAGTCAGCCTTCAACTGCGTCCACTAGAACATATGTCAATGAAGAAAGATTAAATAAAGAATTTGTTGTGGCTTTGATTTACTAGTAACCACTGAAGAATTTTCTGTCTCCAAATACATATGTCAAATGACTATGAAGATAATGACCTCCTTAGCCGTATTTCGCCCTCGGCAACCATTCACGAGTATAATATTGCATTGCACAAGTTTGCATTTCAAAAGAAGGTAAATAAAAAGTTCAAGAGTAATTCTAGTTGGTCGGGTAATGACAGTCCAAGCAATCTCATAGTTTCAATCTCTATTGCCAATAACGTCTTCGCACACCCTACACTGTACGGGAATGTCTCTATGTAATTGTCTAGCTAATTATGTTACCATAATAGAGAAACTTCTTTACAGCAACTACAAGTTCCATTGCCATCCTTAATTATTGTAACGGATTACTACAACAGCAAATAGAGGTAATTTAATGATCACCATGAAAAAATATTCAAGTCATGCGATAACGTACCGTCCATTAAAAACCCCATCAATTTAGAACAAGCAGTTCAATATTACCGTTTTAGTGCTCATAAAGACGTAAGCATGTTTACGATTGTAAAAACCTACATTTATTCTATTAAAAGATTAAGTAATTAACTGTCTTGCAGGTTTTTATTTGAAAATCAACTTACTTTGAGTTCAAATATCTAGCTATCCTAAATCTGTAAATGTACATTTTGTTAGGGAAAGTGTTCAATCAATATTATGACGAATTTAAAACTTTGAAATACTCAATGCTTTTGTGTTATGCAGGCCACACCGATGTGAATGCATGTCTTTATCAAGAGTACGATTTAATTTAATTAAATGGGTACAATATATTTAAAAATTAGAAAACAACACACTTTTTTTCAGACATACAAAATTCAGATACAAGTATTATGAGATGGATTTTATCTCAAATAACACTGACATACAAGGAATATTTTTGACGCTCATAGACCTCATACTTGACTAATGAGAATGAAAATAAAATTTAAAAAATGTAATGGTGAGACTTACAAATCTCTCCATCAATAAAGTATTGTTTATGTATTAGTAAATAAAAAGTACTGTTTAAATTCATGTAAAAATAACAATAGTTGTACACTTTGATTTTCATTTTACCAAAGGGCCATGAACCGTAGAAATAAATGAAAATGCAGTGTCTGTCCGTAATATTAAAAACAGTTTTTTACTATATGCATGTCAAATTATGTACGGTACTCACCATTATTACGCTGTTCCGACTAATCTCTGGAACGGCTGGACTGCTAGCTTTTACTCCCGACTTACAACAAAAACCACGATTAACACCGCGGAACTAAATTAGTTGGAATATATAAATTAAAAAAATCATAACCATCGTCAGAAACCTAAACGCATTAGATTCCGTCGTTTTTATTGTCATAAGTATTAAATCGAATATATACAGCAATAGACAAGAGAGATTATTTTATTAGCCATTATTTCATACACTGCTGTCATAAGACAAGACAATTATTCAAAGCACAGATAATCACTTTTACTAAATTAAAAATACGGTATGTTAATTAAAAATAGCAATCATTAATCATTCGACTTATAAATAAGAATTAAGAAAGCAAAACGAGTAACTACAATGCATTCCTCTTAAATTAACAACTTGTCATTGTAATCTAATGAAAAATCATTCTTTACTAGCCATCACCCGTGACTTTGTTGATGCTAGTTGCAAATTTCAAAACTTTCTAGTGACATAAAAAAACTGACTTTTTTACTCGGCATTTGAAAATAAATTATGTGCGTTACCATCTTATTTTAGATAAAAAGTGATTTTATTAAAAACTGCTTTTTCTTACGGCCAAGAGGCCGTATTTAATATGAATACTGACAAGGACCAATATACATATTTTATATCTCTCAGAAACAGGAATTGTGTTTTAGTGAAGAACGTTGTAGTTATTCTGTGTCTATTGATATTTTAAAATTATATCACATTTCCAATTAAGTATCATCAACATCAAAAGTAACAGCAACCTTATGGACCATCCGTACCAGCCCACAGGATAAGCAAGCTGAAGTGGCAGTGGGCTGGCCATATATGCCGTAGAACCGATAACCGTTGGGGGTAAAGGAGTTCTTAAGTGGAGACCGCGACTCGGAAAACGTAGTGTAGGACGTCCACAGGCCAGGTGGACTGATGATCTGCGCATGACGGCTGGTAGGAGCTGGATACGAGAAGCCAAGGATCGAACCAAGTGGCGTGCAATTGGAGAGGCCTATGTCCAGCAGTGGACTGCGATAGGCTGATGATGATGATGAAACAGTCTTGACTCATATTGATAAAAATCTCTGAAAAAGTGGAAATATAGTAATTATAATCCTCAAAATATATGATGAATTCGGATTACGGATAAGGATATTACGAGAACACTCCACCTGAACGCTTAGTTCAAAATCTTCTTTCAGTTCAGACAAAGACGAGAGGTATTTCAAAGACAAAAAGACTTTGTTTGTAAAGTTCAGCATTCCTGGCCAGGTCAATCCATAATGGGACTATTCTTAACATACTTATGGCGATTTTCACCAACGTCCTTAAATTTAAGGAGAGCCACTTAGATAGAGTTGGTTAACATTTGGTGATATTTTCGTTTTACCAACCAACCCATAACAAGACAAGGACGTGAAAATTCTGGGCGTTATTAGGAATTTCTTGTAAGAGAAATCCAATCACACTTTCGATCCGGCCCGGGAATCGAATCCGAGACATCTTGATCAACAGTGAGACTGCTGATCAAGGTCTCGGTCTCGGGTTTCTTGGTTTGATATGCTAACTGCTAAACCACTGAAGCAACCAAAATCAAAGTTAGTCGTAGTAGAATTAATGCCAACTCTAACCTAATTGGGGAAATGACGGGTTCGATGAAAAAAATATTTTGCGTTTTTGTCTTACATTACCTACATAAGGTAATTACATCCTTTTGTATTACCTTTCCATATAATTAATGAACAACTGTAGGTGAACATAAAATCACTACTCGCAATATGAACTTCAAAAAAATCTAAGGTGCTATAAATGTACATTATAATAATATCTTAATGTTGCTACTTAAAGGTTATTCCGTTAAAGTTACCTCCTACAACTGTTACGCTTACCAACTTAATAATTAAACATTTGAGGTCAAATAGAAAAAAAACAGCGATAACAATTCCTAATGTTTTTATTTGGATTTTGACCCGGTTTGTCAATTGAGAAACAGGTTTATATAAGGTATCGGCTAATATGTGTCGTATACTAAACTAAACTAAACTAAACTATGTGTCGTATGGAATATAAAAATACGTTAATCATGCAAAAGGTGGTCAAAAAAATCATTAATTAATAAAACATGAAAATCGATGCAAAATACTCGGCTAATGGGGTTATACGCTTAGTGCGTCTGGCACAAAATGAAGTGTTTTTTCTAACTTGTAAGTGAAACAAAGAACATAACCGTGATTTGAATTTAATAAACGTACTTTAATTTTAAATTGGTATTATATTTACCTCAGTTTATTACTAACCCGCTTCCAAAGGTACACTTAAGACCACAACCCATAAATTATCGATAGGTACTTACATATGTAGGTGCCTCCATTACTTGTCCGATTCAACGCCGCAAGAGAACGTTTGATGTTGATTGCAAAGTGTGATAGTAACCTTCGAGGTTTCGGCTATTGTGTACAATATAACGGGATTTGATGACTTTCTGTATTACTGCATCACAATTTCGATAATAAACTTTTCTCGTATGTAATCAATCTAATGTATTGGAAATCATTTCATTTGAGAAATTATCGTTACTCATATTTGAACTTGTATAGACCATATTGAAAGGCTAAAGGCTAACTCTCTAACTAAAGCATGTTTTATCCATAGAATCGATTACCAAATGAGCCCGCAGTACTAAATCTGAGTATGAGTATCTACATATGTGTTCCTTTCTTACCACTTAAAAAATACTCTTATATCTAAGCCTACTAAAGTGACTATTCTGCTTGATAGAAAGCATGAGTAGAATCCAAGACTAGAGGTAACGAATGACTAGAGGAGCATAATGATCCACACTATGGCGGCTCAGTGAGATGATTGTACATCATTGGGCCGCCGATCTCACACTTACCAATGAAATACGACGTCACGAATGCTGTTATTTTTAGGTGTATCTGTATCTGTGTAAAGGTAGTACCGTCCCGGTAGAGACAGCCCATTCATACTAAAATTAGCGTGGTTCTACTTACTACCTGTAAAAGGAGTATACTTTTGATTACTTTAAAAACCTAAAGAAGGTCATCTATTGATCGGTAACCAATTTTCCTTGTGACTCGTGCAACAAAATATTTATTTTGAATATGGGAGGCCCCTATTCATCTCATGGATTTCTTTAACTGCAATTAGTTCATCTCGCAATAATTCGTTCAACAACAACTGCAACTAAGTGAGTAAATTACGGAGAACAACATCACCGCAAATAGAAGGAAAATTGAAAGAAATCCTATACCAACTCGTATGGCCAGCGTGTTATAGTATGCCTAAACCACCTATCTAAGAAGAGGCCAGCCATGGTCTGATATATGTAGACTGTGTTGATAATGTTTGTATTGCCTAACATCTGACGATGATTGTTATTCTTGTAGGATTTTTTTAATGAAATGCTAGTAAAAGACAGGCTTTTTGATACAAAGACAGTGTTTTTTACAACTCAAATGTCTAAAATATACCTAGTGTTCCAAACGGTAAACACTTACTGAGTTACACGTAGTTAAGGGTCCGAGTCAGGAATGCGGAGTTGCCTAGTGTTCCAGTCAGTGCAATTGAATCTACTCGTGACTAAATCATTTATCATACAATATACAGCGAGGCCAGGTTGCCAAGTAGTACGAAGTACAGGACACAATTTGCAATATTCATGAAATGAATGTGTCATTTGTAATAGAACCTATGTTCTTGAAACAGTAATGTCATATGAATTGCCCTAAAGGAAATTAAAGGAACCACTTCCATTATGCTTTGCCCTCGTCGAGGCACAAAACAAAATCAAATTTAGAAACGGAAATTTATGTCTGTGAAATTTATCAAATTATTACGGTTTTGTTTACAAACGGAGAAACATATTCAGTTAGAATCATGCTAACTGTTTTGTTTTATGATTGCAGTTGCAGTATATTAGTTTTCTTTTCATTTTACTGTTTTGTGACTTTGTTGTATTTCTATATGTTAAATATATGCAACTGTTGGTGCGTTTACTTTATTATTAGGGTTCCGTAGCCAAATGGCAAAAAACGGAACCCTTATAGATTCGTCATGTCTGTCTGTCTGTCTGTCTGTCTGTCCGTCCGTATGTCACAGCCACTTTTTTCCGAAACTATAAGAGCTATACTGTTGAAACTTGGTAAGTAGATGTAATCTGTGAACCGCATTAAGATTTTCACATAAAAATAGAAAAAAAAACAATACATTTTAGGGGTCCCCATACTTGGAACTTAAACTCAAAAAAATTTTTTTCATCAATCCCATACTTGTGGGGTTATCTATGGATAGGTGTTCAAAAATGATGTTGAGGTTTCTTACATCATTTTTTTCTAAATTGAACAGTTTGCGCGAGAGACACTTCCAAAGTGGAAAAATGTGTGTGGGACCTGTAACTTCTAAAATAAGAGAGTGATAAAACTAAAAAAAATATAAGTTGTATTTTACCATGCAAACTACCAACGAAAATTGGTTTTAACGAGATCTAATTAGTATTTTTTTTGTAATACGTCATAAATCGTAAACCGTAATTTACCTTTCATTGAATCAATACGCTATTATAAAAACATTGATCAAAGTTACAACGAACTACAAGAACTTTTATATGATGTTACTTGCTGATACGGAACCCTTCATGGGCGAGTCCGACTCGCAATTGGCCAATTTTCGTTTTTATTAGATTCGTCCGTCCGTCCTTCCGTCCTCTATCCGTCCTCGACCTACCGAATTATGAAAAACATTTTTATTGGGGTACCTCCCCTACATGTAAAGTGGGAATGATTTTTTTTCTTGCATCTACCCCACCGTATAGGGTATCAATAGATAGGATTTTTAAAAACATTGTGAGATTTCAAAACTATTTTTCTATTTAGGTATTCGTTTATGAGTTATTCAACTTTAACTTTAATAATTATAATCAATGACCAACTATTTACCTTCTATAATTTTTGGATTAAATAAGAGTCTGTTCTCTCAAGGCTAGACGATTTTATAATTGAATACAGATTAATTTAATAAAAAGTAATAACAGAATAAGTATAACTATATAAACCAGCTACACTAAATTATAAAACTTAAAACCATTTTGATAGCAAGTCTGCGCTCATGGGCGTACCCAGGGGGGGGCAGGGAGGGGCAGCTGCCCCCCCCTGGAAATCTCCCAGAACATGTATGAACTCGCCTAATTACTAATCAAAGTGTAAACGGGGCCTTATGCTCTAACTTTTAAATAAATGACACTGGCAACATGCACGGTGCAATTGCCAAAAAACCGCGAGTGACGATGGCGGACGAAGAATACCGAACTTCGCCGAGCGTTAGAATGCTCGGCTGTATTTCGTAATCTTCGGTGGGGAGTTGCGAGTTGAGGTTGCAATTTATTTGACACTAGCTGAGTCCCACTGTGTTACCCGCCGTCATTGTTGTCAATCTCGAGTAACCCCGCGGAGTGAAGCTAGTCACGTCAAAAACGATGTGACGGTGGTCCGATAAGGTAACCACTTCCTACGCCACCCTCCATCCAGACACATAGTCGAAAGCCGAGAGAGTCGCCCGTGATAATCGACAATCGACTCCCCCTGCCACCGTACACAGGTTTTTTTTTTGTTATTTTTTTTTTCATGGATCATGGAAAATCATCATGGACCGTCACCCCACCGGAGGTTACGGTGGGGTGGTGTGTCGGACTTGAACCGACTAAAAACCACACAGTGTGCCCTTAGGCGGCGTCTGGCACACACCGACGCCGCCCCCTCGCGGCTGGCCACATATTGCGGGTGGAGGGAAAACGCGTCCGTCCACCGGCGGCCACACTCAAGACGGCATGAGACGCAGATGTTCGCGCCTCCGCCGTTCGGTCATCCTTGAGTGGAGGTCATCCTCACGGGCCTTCTCCGCCGCCTCCTTCTGAGTGATTACGTCCTCGCAGAAGGTTGCGACCGCGGTAAAACAACTCTCGCTGCCGGCCATGGAACGAACGACGGCCGGTAGCGAGAGATCCTCTTCGATGACTGCAGTGAGGACCCGGCGCTTTCGCAGTGCATGTTCGTGTCACGTGACCTGTATCACCGCACATGTAACATCTCGCACCCCGGTCCGTCTCGTTGGCACACTTAGCTCTCACGTGTCCCATTTCAAGGCACCGGCAGCACTGTAACGGGCGTGCTAGCAGTGTCTCTGTCCTGGCCAAAACCCAGCCCACCTGTAACCGTTTAGCGTTCACTATTTTGCGAACAGCGGCAAGTGGACAGCGAACCCAGGCCGTGCCCAGTCGTGACGGGGAGGCACGTATATCTCCGGCTTTGACGTCGGAGATTGCACATTCCCCCGCCGCTCCTACCGCCCTGGCGACTTCAGCTTGGGTGATTGACTCCTCCAGGTGAATCACCCGTATTTCTCCTGCCCTACACGGACGCTCAATAATAGCATCCGTGTCAGACAAAACATTTCGCAGGCGTGCTGCCAGTTTGTCTGCTGAAGCGGCGCTTTCCTTCCCGGGGATCAGGGCGTCGGTCATAGCTCGCTTGGTACGGAGACCACCTGTAATGCCAAGATCACCCAATCTGATGCTGGCCCTCGCGTTCTCCATCAGCTTGGCTATTGTCGTCTCCAAGCCAGAAGGTACGGAGACTGTGACAGCCGCTGTTGTTGGAAGTCGCGACATAACCCTTTTAAAAGTCAGTGGCGGTGGGGCAGCTGCTCGTCGCCCTGACTGGGCCATCTCTGCCATTTTCCTGGCCTTGGCATTTCGACCAAGGGACCCACGTCTCGCTCGATAGTGGGGCCGCTGTCTGCTGTTGCCTCTGTGGAAAACGATACTGGCTCTTACGACATCTGTGTAGCCCACTGACCCTTCTTCCTCCTACTCTTCTTTTTGGCTTTAGGCGACTGCACGCCAGTGGCCTCTTCCGTCCCCGGACTTAAGGCCGCTGGAAGCAGCAAGTTCTTCGTACCTGGGCACTGACCTCCTATCATCTTTTTTTGGACCTCAGCAAGAACGCGGTCCAGCATGTTCGCGAATTGGTCTCGTTAAGCTGCTCTCTTTGAGAACGCTGCTTTGCTTGTCTTACCTCAGGCAGTAATGGAGCCTCGCCGCAACCAACGCGGTGCGTCATCACGCTTCGTCTCGGTCCCTGTTCCACTTTCATTGCTCTTTCCACCCCTTGTTGTGCCCTTTTGCCGTGCGAGTTTCTTGGGTACGTTTTTATCTGACGTGCCCTTCGGTTTTCGCTTACGAGTTTGTGGTGATCGCGAGGAAACAGCAGAGAGGCTGACGCTGGAGTGCCGAGGGATTCTCCGTCCGCGGCGCGGCCGGTACCCTCCTGGGGTAATATATTCTCTTGAGTCACGTCCATAATGGTTTTGCTCTTATACGTGAGCTAACGTTGTGTTGCCCTAGCGGCTGGCATATCTCCCTAGCCGTTAACCTCTTCGCCGAGCTCCCTCAGCTTGGCTTAGGGGTAATTGTTTAAAGACCTTTTCTTCCACGCGGTGTTCTCCACCCCCGTTCGAGAAGACTCCCGCTCCCGATTGCAGTCCCGTCGCCCCTCTTGTAGCCCTTAGGCTGCACTCCTTTTGCCAGGGACTACATTGGCCGCGCCAGTAACATAATGTCGCGTGTACCACCTTCCGCGTGCAACTGTTGGTCGTCGCATTAGACGCCGTGGTACGGTGTTTTGGAAGACACACTACATATACCTAATATTCATGTAGGTATGTTTGAGTAGTGTGTATGACAAAAGAGCCGCGGAGGATCCGACCTAAAAAATTTGACTTGCCCCCCCCTAGACCAGATGCTGGGTACGCCCATGTCTGCGCTGCATTATCACTATTTGAAGCCTACTTTTTCTTTTGACAGAATAATACAGTTTTACAGATACAAAGACACAACAACAATAATTACTAGGTTACATAGTGTAAGCGACATTATATATCTGTGTTAACAGATTACATCACCACCATATATTATAATATAACCATAACACTCTACCGATCTCGATCCACACATGTGTGGTATGGTGTGAGTATGCACTATAGATGTACGCTTGTTTGACCAGAAGATATCGCGCCCTTACAAGAAACGAGAAAACGGTGTTATAGGTTAGTCAAAGCTATCGCTCAAATTAATGAAGGAGGCTGTTTGAAAGAAGGTTACACATTATCACTACATATTACAGAATAAAGTTCTCCGTCGCGTCTGTTTGTCTGTTCGCGATAAACTCAAAAACCACTTCACCGATTTAAATGAAATTTTGTACCATATTAGTCTAAAGACTGAGAAAGGACATAGGCTACTTTTTACTACCATAACTAACCTATACGAGGCAGAAGCTAGTTATTAAAAAATAAACCAGAAATATAGAACGGATGATCGTATTCAACACAATAATTATAAGCTCTGAGCATCAAACTCACAAACTTCGGCTTCGCAGTCAGGGTTACTTAGCTCTAATTCAACTAGCCTGCCCAATAATCGCATGGCTGTCGCCTATCTCATTTTAATCACAGGATTATTTTGTATATTTAGATTATAACTGTAAAAATATATTCAGTATACAGTGTATAGAACAATCAGTATCTAGAAGAAATAGAGTGAGAATATTTTTTCCAATCACACTTTTAGATCTAGGAATCAACAAATAACTTAGATCTGTAATGTTAGTATAGATATCAAATTCTCGCAACTAAAATGACTATTTCTTAACTTTTAAACATGTGCACATGAACCTACTTACTAAACAAGAGAACTATCAAACAATTCACTCCTATTTTGACCTTCACACTCTGTCGCGTACAAAATTGACATTATTTCCGTGTAATTCTAGCAACACAAACATATAAATTGTCTTCTATGTTACTTAATATCATTACGTTTTTAATCATTTTATACACCGACTCTGCGACATCAGTAAAACATTATTATCTCATATGGACTGGCCAAGGTCTCTACTCTGCCTAGTGGCACTTTATTCTACATCATTAGGGCTCGGGTCTCTCACTCGCCAACGAAATACAACAGCACTTATGCTGTCATTTTTAGGTTGATCTTCTATGCGAGGGTAGTACTGCCTCGGTCGAGTTGACCCATTCGTGCTAAAATCAGCGTGTCTGTACTACCTCGAGAAGTAACTAAACAAAGTAAAGTTTAAGATCCAAATCTATTAATAATAAATAAAGTAAAAGTAAAAATTATGAACTCAAATCAAAGATTCTGTTACAGCTAAACTAAACTTAGACCAATTTCAGCCAACTTTATAATGTCGTGTCAAGCACTAGGTTAAATGATCTTGAAATTACGTGTATGTACATATTATAATTAAATATACATAAAAGTTGGATCCAGAATGCCTATCACTGTTTTTCCAATATCGATCTAATACGAATTAAGTCAAGAGTTATTAATCATAAATTTTTCCTGACTGAAATTAGATAACAAAGTCTATTGGGCTTTATTGTATCGATTAACCTATGTAAAAAATGGTGTATATTTGTAAACAATGTTTGAACGACCTGAGTCCAGACGGTCAGCCGTTCGTTGACCTCGCCATGCCTGGTAACATCTACATTGACAATTGCCGACATTGTTTTACGAGCATAACCGACATCTTGAAGCGTGCCTTATACCCTTTGAAATCTGCATAGGTACTTTCTATCCACCGCCTTATAGAGTTAGGCGAAGTCAATCAGCAAAATATTTTGAAATCACCACTCAGTGTACTCGTATTCTCGGATGACTATTATAAATGCCCCTGACGTCTGATACCACCTTTGAATAGTAAACAAAGATTAAGTATTTTTATACTTTACTCTATTTGAATTGAAAGTTAAGAAAATACAAGAATCAAAACTGAACCAAAAAAAGATTACATAGAATCTATAGGTATCCCTATGGATATAGATTCTATGTTATCATAAGGTCAATACCCTTAGCAGCAAATCTTAGTTTGCTACCATAGATGCTATAAAGAATAATGACAATATTAAACTACAATACAAATCTCCATAAATGTTATAGATATTACGCTATAGCAATTGAAACAATAGGTACATACATACATTGCCTACACAGACAAAAGGAGTACTCATAAAATTAAATATTTCCTTTGGAGTATCGACTAAGGAATTGCGATGACGACGGTAACAATACCTTAGTGTTGTCTCGTTAATTCCTGAAGATAATACAATAAACATAGGTAAAATAGTTCCCTTATAGACGTATTACTATCACGTACAAAACTAAACTACATAACATTGCATTAACAGTCTTAAAAGGGAACACGTAATTACAATAATGGTCTAACAGCAAATAAATTATGTATTGTCTAACTTTATATTGAGAGCCACTGTAATTATGGATACAGTTACCTTCATTGGACAGTAGCTATACATTTGTGGCTTTAAGAAATAAAAAACGGACAACATTAATTTCTAAATTCAGTATTTTACTCTATTTAGTATTGTACTCACACAGTTAGGTGAAGAGGTTGACTTGACAGCGGTGTGACTTGATCCTTATAAAACATTATTAAGCAAAAAAAAACTGTGGCAAGCCTCTCTAAATTGAAAATGTTTATATATATATATATATGTATATATATACACCGTTACTTTAAAGTACATACTTATTTAGTAGTAGTTACTAAATAGTTACTATAATAATACCACTATACGAAAATTTATTACAAAAAAGCCTGAGATTTCTGTGAGAAAACAATATTCTGTTTAGTTTAACCCCGTTTAATTTATTTGTGGAGCAATCATGTACATACATAATTTATTCTTTTAGTCATATTTTTGAATTTACAACAAAACAATGTTTAAGCGAGCTCATCGAATCTGTTAAACCACAAAAATCATAAGTAACAATTTTCATAGCTGTCAATTTTAGTTAACGAGGTTTTAAAAGAGACGTTTGAACGGAGTACAACGACACATTCCTTTTTATTTTGTTAAGTTATTCGACATCGATCTGAGAATCCTAAAATATGTGAGAGACATCACAGATTCATGTGAATATAATTGTTTAATGTTCTTATTTAAAGTCAGCAAGTATGCGTTATGTTAACGCTAGAATCAAACGAGATTGTCATTTACTTTTAGCATAGTACATGTACTTGTATAGTTATAGCCTAGGTACTAAAGTAGTCGCATAGATCAAATTTTTGAACGTTTTAATATTTCTATATTTTTTTTTTTAATTTTTAATAATATATAGAGTCACACCTGTTACCCTGAACGAGTGGGCAGAAGCATTATAAACAACCATTTTTTTAAATTTATTGTGAATCTTTGGCGTTTTACTTTTATGATATGAAACCTGTTTTGCTCTAACTTTGGTTAACAATAAAAGTAGAAAATATTACTTATGGGAATATTGATAGATTTTTATTATTAGCCCAAGAAAGTCCATTGGTCCAAAATTTAATATTTAGTTAGTAAGAAAGACATGTTTTTCTTTCTCAAAATAATATCTGATGTTCAAAACATTTGAAAATTCAGTTACAAGGAAAACAAACATTTTGATGACGAAACATTATTAGTTATGCAACACTACTAACAACAAGAATGCCACTGAGCACTTCAAGGACCACATAAAATATGACAATTGTTAAAATAAATGTAAGTTTTGAACTGTAACTCGAAACCTAGTACACTGCTCTGGGTGCAGATAATTCTAGGAAGTTATCAAGCTGGGTCGTGTGGATAGGATCGTGAGCGCTCGTCGCCGTCGCCAGGGGCGCGACCCTTTACAGCCTGTTTATATGATCGAACCTCCAGCCGTCATGCAACTGAGTTACCGACCCGTATCATTCCCTCAGACATCTGATAGAGCTTCACAATTTATTTAGTTACATACTAACCTTTTTATAATTCTCATAGAGTGGTCTTGACTTCCGTTTGTATAAAATATGTATAAAGGCATGAAAATGTGCTACACGTACCTGTTTATACAGTAGGTAGTAACTATAGATTTATTCTGAATTTGCTTAGTGATAAATATCTTAATATTTTTTAGACTTATGAAAGTGGATTTTACATTTATGCCTTAGTCTATTATATACTATTCTGAATATGTTCAAACACTTTCTTTCTGTTCCGGTGCGTTACCCTCTTAGATCTGGTGAACACATCGATAACATCTATGTGAAATTAGTTTCTTCTATTTGTAACGGTATATAATACACCAACTACAAAATTACGCCTCATTATTGTGATAAAATTAAAAATGATACTGGAAAGATTTATTGCACGCGTACCAATGAGGTCGACACTCGACCATTGATGGACTGGTTTCAGTTGCGGGCTCAAATAATTAAGAAATCTTCTTTAAGAAATTTGTAATAATATACTAACATGGAGTATGGAGGAAAACTAGCTTAACTAAATAAAAAGTTGTGTTAATTGAATTGATAAATATATCAATACATATAAAATAGTTAAGTCCCCACCGCGTCTGTCTGTCGGCTCGCGAGGAGGCTACTTTTTACCGCGATAACCGATATAAACGAGAGCGGAGCCGCGGGTGAAAGCTAGTTATAAATATTTGGCACTGATTATCTATGATTATTTCGAACTTATCTACTAAATAAGTTGTCAGATTGTCAGATACATCATCACATAACATCAACAGGCCACGAATAGGCTTCTGTAGTCACCCATAATGGCACGTGGATTTAAAATTGTGTTCAACAGATAATTGTTATGTTTACTTATTATTTCGTTTTTTTTGTACGAAGTGTGTATTTTACAAGTTTAAATTAATTAACTTAGACATTTGTTAATTATAGTAGTAATTTCGATTTGCAATATTTTTGTTCATCAATATAACAAGTAATCTTATGCTTTTCTAGTACATAATTGAAGTGTAAATTTTAATAAATAGCTCAATCACGATTATAAAAATTCGAATTCGAGGTTTTTCATTTTTTGCATTTTCTGAGATTTACTTTGGTAATATATTTATTTTTTACACCATCGGAAAGTAGAGATTTCATCGATCAGAAATAATTTTATTTGTAAAAGATAAAAATAATAAACCAGTAAACTTGGATTTTTGAATTTTTCACAAAAAAATTGAGGTTAAGTGGAAAAAAAGTGTAGACAAAAGATGTAGATCTTTTTATTACCTACAACTTCGCCATTTTTTTTTTCCATAGGACTTGTAGTTTTGCCGGAAATCGAGTTTAGCCGTTTTTAGGGTTCCGTAGCCAAATGGCAAAAAACGGAACCCTTATAGATTCGTCAAGTCTGTCTGTCTGTCTGTCTGTCTGTCCGTCCGTATGTCACAGCCAATTATATCCGAAACTATAAGAGCTATACTGTTGAAATTTGGTCAGTCGATGTATTCTGTGAACCGCATTAAGATTTTTACATAAAAATAGAAAAAAAACAATACATTTTGGGGGTCCCCATACTTGGAACTGAAACTCGAATTTTTTTTTTTCATCAAACCTATACGTGTGGGATATCTGTGGATAGGTCTTCAAAAATGATGTTGAGGTTTCTAATATCATTTTTTTCTAAACTGAATAGTTTGCGCGAGAGACACTTCCAAAGTGGAAAAATGTATGTCCCCCCCCTCTAACTTCTAAAATAAGAGAGTGATAAAACTAAAAAAAATATATGTTGTACATTACCATGTAAACTACTAACGAAAATTGGTTTGAACGAGATCTAGTAAGTAGTTTTTTTTTAATACGTCATAAATCGTAACACGCAATATACCTTTCATCCAAACAATACACTAGTATAAAAACATCGATGAAAGTTACAACGAACTACAAGAACTTTTATATGATGTTACTTGCTGGTACGGAACCCTTCATGGGCGAGTCCGACTCGCACTTGGCCGCTTTTTTACCTTTGAAACCTTACCCCTTACCGACCTCAGATCGCCCGTAAATTATTGTTCCTTTCATTTTTATAATAATCTCCTCCTTTTCCTATGGGTTTCATCCTACTATATTTTTTCTTGTTACCAAAAATTATCGACCCTGGTCTATGGTGACACTTCGTATTCTTATTCCGCCACAACACAAACAAGATAGAGAAAATAATTTCACTCATCAATAACTCATTTATTACTACTTATTTAAACAGAATGGTGGACAATAGAAAATATTCTATACATGTAATAATTCCGAAATACTACTCGAGGTAATAACGGCCCCTGCTTGCTAAGGCACCGTCTCTTCGCAGATACACAGATTGTAATGGAGATTTGACATTATGAAGCCCGTATCATAACGGTTTATTGGTTTATTTGTTGACTAATATAACTACGTTCTCTTCAATTTACACATATTATATTAGTACACATATTGATGTAGTATAATAATTACACATCGACATAAATGTTAGTAGGTACCTTATTAGTAGTTTATTCATTATACTTCTGCACCCATTCTTCTTACCTGATGAATAACAAATTTCAGACACTTTAAACCAGAAAATTTATGTTCGCTTTCCCAAAGATAATAAGAAAAATATCTGTCAGGTGTCGTAAGTAAAAGTTGACTATAGTGGCAAACTATGCAGGAATACCGCAACGCAAATAAAAGTAAAAGATAAAATGTGACACGAGCTATACCTTAAGGACCTCAAAACCATCTCGCCAAATTGTTATGGCAGGTTAAAATCGCCTCTCTAAAAAGAAACCTAACTAATAGCCTTTAAAACTGGAAGGCTGATTATTAATGATGATGATGATACATTTAGCTATTAAACGTAGAAAAGTGCAAGGATATCACCATAATCTCAAGTTTCAAACTAATTTATTTTCCATAATGCACCCATAATATATATATTATCCATAATTTAATATTTCTATATTTCTATCCATAATTAATTTGTTGCGTAGGTTCTCATTGAACATACAAATCAATGAGACAATTCAAATGCATGCATGGTTGCGTGCACTCGCCGTATAAGGAAACTGGTGGTAACGATGACTGCAGGAAGTTTATGTACAGCGTTCCTTATGAGCTACTTATACAAGCTATAAATTTAGTGCATTCATTTAATCATTTTAATTTATTTTTATTAATGTAATACAATAAACTTTCTATCGCAATCATGTTATTTAAAAGAGTGCTCGTAAGTTTGTGAGCCCTGTCACAAAAACCCTTTCTCTTTTTCATTGGAAATTAAATAATGATCTAACAAATACTATTTATATTTTCATATTTGAATCTGTGGGTGATTTATATAACCTATTTATGACTATGGTATCATATCTGTAACTATAGCCCCCTTACGCCTTCTTGCAGTAATTGGCAATGCAAGAAAACGCAAGGATTGGGATGATTTCGTGAAATATTGCTATTTCACCGATTTTGCCGTTAGTGTCTTCAATTGCTGATCATGATAATTATCGCCTTGGGTTGTTTAACAATTCATAAAAAGAGATATATTAAATTAGAATAGTTTCCAAAGATTATTTTCAGGCCTTTTGCATATCTATATTTTAGATATAAGTTTAGAAAGCTGAAACTGACGTAATACATTAATTCATAAATGTTAACAAAGAGTCAAAAAGAGTGCATTTACTTTCTATGTAGGTATTACATAAATGCTTTAGTATATATAATAATTTCTGAATTAAACAGTTTTGTATATTTAGTATGTAATATACATTTTATCATACATATTTACATATTTTAGTTTAAAAACCAGAATAAAAAAAATCTAAACAACTGTATTGCATTTAAAGATTAATGTTAAAGATTTCACTTGTGGCGGAAATTAAATTAATAAAACGCAGTTTTTAAAATGACGATTATAAGCATATTTAATAAAGCGTGTTGTTTTCATACTCATCTACTTATTTTGAATAAACTGAAACACAGAATAAGGATAAAAATGTTAGGTTCTGTAATATTTATGTTTTATTATTCTATCCTATGTTATTTCACATTTATATTTTTTTTGTCAAAAATTCTGTACAGTATAACTCTAGTAAAGTTTCTGTGGATAAAATGTTTCCCTAACCTACGCACGTGTGCTCTAGATTTATTATGCAAAATTAATTCAGTTTGTCATTTCAAAAAACATGGGTTTAATAGACTGAATGAAGAAGAAGAAACAACTAAATGATTCTTTTTTTTTCAATAAAATTTAACTGTGATTGTGATTACCAGCTTATTTGCAATGAAATTAGATTAAAATAATAATATAATGCACTTTATTCACTTTTCACAAACGTGTGATTTTAGACAAAAAGGTACAAATATGACTTGGCTTCCGGATTTCTCTTCTGTGAAAGACTGGTGCCTGATGAAGGTTACAAAAAGATTACCTGTGTTACAGGTCACTAATCCCTCTGCACGGTAAGAATAGGAAGACAATAATGACCGTGTGAGGGACTTTACATTTTAACAAACATAAACTATTATAACAATAAATAAGGAAACACAAAGCAAAGACCGTCCACTTATGATAAAACAGATATTAATAGGTGTGCGCGTGTGTGTGTGCGTGTGTGAGTATATGCATAAGATTGCTGGACTTTATTTGATGATGACTATAAAATTTTCAGTTCCATCGTAATCCAAAGTTTCCAAATACTGTATTATAATTTGTTGACAGACATTTAAATCTACTTACAAAAAGGTTACGATACCTTCAACTTTCTGACGTTTCGAACGGGTTATAGATACCACTCGTGGTCACGGGCAGACGAACAGACTGACTGTCAGTATACCCGTGACTACGACCGGTATAACCTGTCTGTTATTAGCATGAATATGTTTAAAAGTCGCAAAAGTCATAAAACAGTTAGTTCTAACAATAGTCTCAGGATTAATAAAGACTACATTCCAAAAATAATAAATACATATTCAAACGAGTTTCTAATTTTATATACTTACTAACTACACTATATACAATATCTAGCAGCTACTTTTTAGATTAGTAATGTTACTTACTATAAATAAATTAATTAAAATAGTGTCTTTTATATATTTTGTTAACAGAACACCGAAACTACAGGCGAGTTCACGCCCGTGGTCACAGCAACATGCAAGACAGGAATTATGGCCATAAACGTATCGTTCAATCAACCCTTCAATGGTGTCGTACATGCCAGAGAATTCAGGTGACTTACATAAATACGTTATAACATAAAATCAGAGGGGTCCCGTACCATTATCTATACATTTCAAGCGTCTACTTGATACCGTTATCGATATCGAACAAAAACAAGCAAAAAAACACGTTTGTTGTATGGGAGCCCCATTAAAAATTTATTTTATTCTGTTTTTTTAGTAATCGTTGTTAAAGCGGCAAAAGAAATAAATCATCTGAGAAAATTTGATTTGATATGTATGTCATGTAGCCTGGTGGCAAATGACAGACAGTGTAGTCTTAGTAATACCCCTTTGGATATGGAGCCCTAATAATGATAAGTAGGTTTGTGTGCGGGCAGTACACGACCCGTAGTTGTGCACAACCTTGCAGAGGCTTATATCCAGCAGTAAACATCTTTTGACTAAGATTACGATGGTGATGATGTACGCTTTAAGAACTCATAAAGTTTTGCACTCATTGAGTTCAAATTTTTGACATTATATACCAAAAACTTTCAAGATGATTTTATTCTACTTTTTTAGTCACAATGTGTAACAAGTATCATTACAGGCTATAACAGTACACTGCTGGACTTAGGCCTCTCCTTAGAAGGAGGCTTTGGCCTACTATACCACGCTGGCAAGACAGGTTGGTATAGGGTTGGTTTCAAGTTTTCCTTCTCTTTGCACCGATGTTGTCTTGCGTAGTTTATCCCTTAGTCGCCTTTTACGACACCCGTGGGATGAATAGGGGTGATGACACTCTTTAGTCCGTTACCACACGGATAGTTATAAAACGATAGGACGAGTAACAAGTACACCTGGCTTAAAATATTTTTTAAATTACAAGTGCTTACACCATGTCTAAAGGACTAGACAATAGAAGGAAATCTACTTGCTTCACGGTGTCACCTTGACACTCTAACATTCTAATCGAGGCTAGATCAAAATTCTATTACTTATTAAATTAAAGGATGTTTTTTTCTAATTTTTCATATGCTTAATTAAAAGTAAAAGCTAAACGAGTATGTATAAAGTAGTTGTCATCGCAATTTGATGAACCACTTTATTTGACCGAACCATAAAGTATTATTTATTTGTTATATTTCCATTATTTACATAGTTTTCAGACCAAAAATAGATTTATACAAAAATATTACCGACAATTTAGTTAATTTTTGACATTTCCATTCATTACTTATTGCACTTGATGTTGTATCATGACTGTTTTCTGCGAAACTTGATTCAATCCTCAAAAAGTTGAAAAGGGTTTTAATTTTACTTAAATAATATGTTCCCATTTGCCATCTCATACCTAATGCCTAACTACAAAATTTCAGAACACCGGCATGTATGGCTTTGGGTAACGGCACCGAATCACTCAGCTTTGACATCAACTTAATAGCAGCACAGGGATCCCCACAATACTGCGGCGTCTTTTGGAATAATGTGAGTATCTCAACCATATTACGTATTAAATTAGTGTGGTAAGTAAATAATAAATTATTGGTTTGTACGCCTCAAAACCCCAAAAAATTCTACAATGATCGAGCTAAAAATTTGACACGAAATTTTCGTATCTAGCATGCCAGAAATCTTGCGGAAGACGTCTAATCGATCAGAGTAACGTGTATTGGGAAAAAGGCATTTGTCCAGTAGTGGACTGCAATAGGCTGATGATGATGATACAACCCGCTTCGAAATCTGTTCTTAAATACATAAGTTTTGATTTCCGTTTCTCTTCAATGCAATCGCAATGTGTAATAGCAAAGCTCTGCAGGTTACAGCTAGTTTGTTAAAAAAACTTAACTGTATTAAATATAAACTAGTTACAAGCAGCGAATGACATAGTCAGAAATATCTACTAACTAGTGTGAGTCATAGATACAGATCCAGTCATAAGTTATGGCGAAACGCGTACAACCTTTCCTTCTGTACTGAAGAGAATACCTATATCTATATGCTTAAACCCTGTTCAGGTTATAAAACTAAACATTTTCCTTAAAATATTCAAAACTGGTTTTGACCATGAAAGCTTTACTTATATAAATATTTTAATATTGCAGAAATATTACACACAAAGCCATCTAATAGTCCCAAACAAGCAGCGCTTGTTTTATGGGTCCTAAATAACTGATATATGTCCATAAACATGTTTTTTTTAACGTAGGACACACCCAAACTCCGAAATAAATATATGCGGATAACATAAACATATGGTCCGACCCGGGAATCGAACGCGAGACCTCAGTATCGACAGTCGCATACGCTACCACTGCGCCACTGAGGCAGTCAAGCAAAACATTGAGTACCTATAATTTTCACTGACATCTTAAACATGTAACTAATACTATCTACACATTCACAATTTCAGCGTACAGATGAACGGTCGTTGCCGTTGGCGGTTCGTGTCCACAGGACTTTGGAGCTGGCTGACGACAAATTTTATGTCATCACTTGTGGCAAAGCAGGCTTCAGAAATGCACGGTACATATATTATGCATTCATTTATTTACATAGGTCTATTCTATGCAATGCGTGCCTGCTTAATTAGCCACTAAAACACTACTGCTATAGCTATACTGTACTTATTTATATAAAAATACTCTTAGCATTTCCACATTTATTCCGTAAGAAAATTAGGTTTTAACATTTATGTCTTGTATAATAGGCCAAAACCTCCTTGTTATATCCTGATATCAGAGAACTTTTAAAGGGTGTGGCATTACCTAATGGTAAATGTAAGTTTCAGCATCATAATAATTTTAATAAAAAACTGTGAAATAGATAAAAACCTTAACGTAAATAATCATATACATTTTTTTTTCACCGAAGCCCAATGCACAACTGTGCATTGATATAAATTTTGATATAAAAATTGATATAAATGTTTCGGAGAGTCAGTAGTAGTTAACTAACTACTACTGACTCTCCGAAACATTTATATCAATCCCAAGATTGAAGAGATTGCTTTTGACAATGAGGCCGCCCTTTGTCATTCCATTTCTGACATTTTATGTACTGTTTTGTATCTTTTTAATATGATGTGCAAATAAAAAGTTTTCTATCTTTTTGTTACAAGCAGAGTATTTAACATTTATATTATTCAAAACAATGTAGTATAGTTTTATCTTTGAATACAAGTGTCGATAAATTTAACAATTTCGCATAGATAAGCGGGTCCTGTGAAATCCGAAATAGTATAAACTTATATTAATTTTAAGCTCAGCAGTTAGTGACCCGCTCCTACTGTTATCGAGATTATTTCTTAATATTTCGACTCCCACAACTCATAAGCCAGCTAGACCGGTTTATTTCGTGATGAAGGTCGTGCAATATCTACAAATAGATCCCTTTAGTACTCTAAGTCATGTAATGTAGTAGGAACAAATTTCCCAATTTAAGGCGAGGTTATAAGCAGACATTCGGCAATCAGAGGGGGTGAGGTGCGGTACGTAAGCTCCGCCTACCGGGGGGACGCCGCCCGCTGTCGAGAGCGGTAACCGCGGACCGCGGGTCATCGAGAATTGTATGTTAAACTACGGCTGACATAATCTTGGCGAGTCCAAACTTAGCGCAGATGGTTCCGCAATAACCTTTTTTTAGGAACAAAATGTTGGCATGCGGCGACGTAAGAGGGCGGTAGTCTAGGCTAGAGATTGACCTAAGTAAACACAATCGACCCTTTATTCAATCAAATATCGTAGTTCTTGGTTTTTGTTTACATAAGATATAATGGATTTACAAATATTAGTAAATTTTGAAGTGAATAAACGAGATTTCGACTATTATAAAAAATACTAATAAATCTTTGCTGGGATAAAATATATCCTATACAGTGTAAAAAACAATCATTTATTTAAAAAATATTTCAAAAAAAAAATTAAATTTAAAAAAAAAAAGTCGTGTGGCACTCGGGGACTGCCGCGGCACAGCTATTGCATAGCATTTTTTATCAACTTATGCAATTTAATTTTTTATTTATTTATGTAGTATTTTTTTTTTAATATTAATTCAAGTTTACAATACAATATACACTGTCTTTTTACTAACATACATTCTAACAAGATTATTGCCAAACAATATAATTATCCTATTAACCGAAAGACAATGACAACTAAACAGAGAACATAATAAATAGTAATATGAGCATATCTATGGAATGAAAAAGGAAAATAAAAAAAAAAGACTTGAGAGGTGTCAAGTGACACCCGGATGGAACGAAGTTACACGCACGGCTTGCTAAAATGTGTCGGTATACAGACGAAACCTCATACTCTACTAATATCATTAAAACTTGTCTAAACACGCTCCAATTAAATTCTACTCTAGTACTTGTAACATAATATTTTGCTTTGTTGGAAATACATTCATACCATATAGTATCAAAGTACTCGTCAAGACGAATCAAATGAGCCCAATCTCGATGGGGTTTCTATGGCCCCCTTCCAGCTCCATCATCAGACCCTGGTTACCATATAGTGTCAAAGTACTCGTCAAGACGAATCAAATGAGCCCAAACTCGATGGGGTTCCTATGGCCACCTTCCAGCTCCATCATCAGACCCTGGTTACCATATAGTGTCAAAATACTCGTCAAGACGAATCAAAAGAGCCCAAACTCGATGGGGTTCCTATGGCCACCTTCCAGCTCCATCATCAGACCCTGGTTACCATATAGTGTCAAAATACTCGTCAAGACGAATCAAATGAGCCCAAACTCGATGGAGTTCCTATGGCCACCTTCCAGCTCCATCATCAGACCCTGGTTACCATATACTGTTAAAGGACTCGTCAAGACGAATCAAATGAGCCCAAACTCGATGGGGTTCCTATGGCATCTTCCAGCTCCATCATCAGACCCTGATTACCATATAGTGTCAAATTGTCAAAGTACTCGTCAAGACGAATCAAACGAGCCCAAACTCGATGGGGTTCCTATGGCCACCTTCCAGCTCCATCATCAGACCCTGGTTACCATATAGTGTCAAAGTACTCGTCAAGACAAATCAAATGAGCCCAAACTCGATGGGGTTCCTATGGCCACCTTCTAGCTCCATCATCAGACCCTGGTTACCATATAGTGTTAAAGTACTCGTCAAGACGAATCAAATGAGCCCAAACTCGATGGGGTTCCTATGGCCACCTTCCAGCTCCATCATCAGACCCTGGTTACCATATAGTGTCAAAGTACTCGTCAAGACGAATCAAATGAGCCCAAACTCGATGGGGTTCCTATGGCCACCTTCTAGCTCCATCATCAGACCCTGGTTACCATATAGTGTTAAAGTACTCGTCAAGACGAATCAAATGAGCCCAAACTCGATGGGGTTCCTATGGCCACCTTCCAGCTCCAGCATCAGACCCTGGTTACCATATAGTGTCAAGGTGTCAATAGCTAGTTTCTCACTTTCAATCATCCATTTCTTCCGATTTTGCATTTATTACCCCATAATATATGTATGTTTATAATTTGCAATAACACTATATCTGTTTAGACTTAAGGACCTTACTATTTATATTAAATAAAAAAAATTATACAATTTACAATGTAAAAAAATAATAAAAGGGAGAAAACCCACGCGAAGATAGTAGTATGTGAGCCAAGCGCTATGTACTTGCGCGTCAGTAATATTTTGGCACAGAGCGTCCGGAACCAACTTCCCACTTCGAGCGTTGCTCGCAGACTGATTCGAATAGCGTAGCGAATATTACGTCTACTAGTGACTCGAATAAGGTTGAATATCATACGCTCTGTTTGTTGTGTTTTTGCTCGTGAGTCTTTTTTAGGCGCTTACGTTTGTTGATTAATGGGCTTTTCGATTTATTAAGACAAATATATTAATATAAATAAAAAAATAGCCGGTGATCGTTTTAAATTATCATATTTTTTAATTAATTCTTTAAAAAAATTGTACTGTTATCGCTTAAAATACGGTGTATTTCGACGATTAAGTGTAAAAGAAAGAGGCAAAGGTTATAATTTATTATGTAATTTTAGTAAGTTAATCTTAAAATTAAATTCGGTAGAGTTTTAGTGTAGATCTTTATCTTTACATGTTATTTTTCTTATCTCAGTACCTTAAAGCTGTACTTCACACTTGACGTTAAAAGATAGTGCGTTTTTGACAAATCCCGATTAAACCTCGCCTTAAAGTTTTAATTTTTTTGATTTCAGAAATGAAACTTCACTTGTATCTCTGCGAATGTTAGATTCACAAGGTCGAAAAGTTCTAAACGCAGCGTTTGGTCTCCCTTACACGCTACGTGCTGAGATCAGCAAACCCGATGGTAAGGCAATATTTAATTTGTCATGTCATACTTTGTTTCCTCGAATATGGTGCAATATGTGTCAATAGTAGCCGACCCCAAATAAACTTGGGATAATGGCTAGGAGGATGATGTGTCCCAATACATGTTTGAAGTAGGTATGTTTAGTTGATTTTTTTTTAAATATCCTACTAAACCCTATTTATCGCAAAGAGCGCTTTAAGTTCCTTCATGATACACATTTGAAATGCCTGAAGTCTTCTGAAATTATGACAATTCTCTCAATTATATACCAATGCCTTACTGATTTCCATGAGACGTGCCCAATCTGTTACCACGTTGACTACTCTATTGTGTGAGCAGTTATCGGTTCGGTCTGTCATAGTTTGAAATTAATTTATGTAAGTAGGTTAAAATGTATAAGTATATATATGAATATAAAACGTAGTATACAGTAAAACTGTGTGCATGTATGGTTATTTTATTTTTATTAATATGTCATATTTTTATTTATTAAATTATAAAAGTTTTTATTATACGAAATTTTACTCTTACCTAGCACCAGCTAAGAAGAAATTTCCATAAGCAATAAGGCCGCCCTTTGGACATCACATTTGTTGTTAGATAAACGATTCCATTATTTGTAAACCATGATGTACAAATAAAGTGTTATCTATCTATCAAATATTGGATTATTTTTCTATTAATTTCTACAAAGATCACTTGACGGTAAAGCTAACCCCAGGCAAGGTTGAAAGAGATATTACCCTTGAACTTGTTTTTATCACAGGAACACATGGCATTCGACTGAAAAACTGTTTTGCGTTTAACATGCGAAATAATACAGTAGATCTTCTAGACAGCAAGGGGTAAGTTTAATTTTAGCTAATGGTATAACAAAAGTTTTTTTTTTATATGAAGCAGATTTCATATGAAGTTTTTAAACGATTATATTATTACAGATGTCCAGTGAAACAGCAATCGGTGGTAGTGAAGTCAGAGAGCGGGGTAGCCGAGCTAGTGATAGCATCTATGTTCCGGTTTCCAGACTCTTCGCAGGTCAACTTTCAATGCGACGTGTCGCTTTGCAGAGGTAAATGTTTGTTTAAAAATGCTGGTAATTTCGTGGACATTTCGTGGTCGGGTACGAAATCTATTAACTAGACCGATGTCTTATAGTTATCATGTAGCTGTGTATGTACTAATAAAATTATTTATCATAATTATGGGTAATACAAGATAGGCTAAAAAGAGAACAAAACACCTACCTTGCACCTATTTTACAAGATTTCTTCACTACTCAACAGTTGACTGTTAATCTCTTGGGCATTAAGTCCACCAATGCACCTACATATGTTCATAAAGACTTGCATTAACAATATGTAAGTAACTTCTATATAAAGTAAGAAAAGTGATTAAACGAAATTACACAACACACAAAATATTATCTGTGTACCTTATACAGTTTAATAGTTTAATTGCACTCTGCAATTACCTCAAACCATATGGATCAAATTTTTGTGCCAAAGAAACATTTTAAATAGTAATAAAATAGTAAATAAAGAGTAAATATTTACCTTAATCTAATAAGAATGTATCTATTTATAGGAACATGTTCAGCAATAGACTGCAATTCAGAATCGCCCTTAGAAAAAACTGACGAGGAAAGCACTGTCACTGCTTCCACCGGCATATTCGTCCTTGATCCTAACGATGCTGCAGGTAAATGTCATTTTAGCTGACCTATTACATATTTTTTTGTATGTCGTAACAGTTTAGAGTTAATTCATCGTAGTACGTAAGTTAAGGGTGCTATTTACTAAAATGTTGTTGCCAATGAGCTATTTTTAAACTATGCATAAAGATGATTCAGACTATTTTCCCAATTTAACAATAAATCTAGTAATTTTTTATAAAGTGTTATACCTATAAAAGTATTACAAAAAATGGTTTCGTCATTTTGTTTCTGTCTAAATCAAGAGATTACAAAAAAGTTCGTTAAAAGTTAAGACATAAATACACTCACAAAGCACACTCAAACAGACCTTTGCAAATTGAGTGATCCTCCACCACTCGGAACACTAATGGCGGCTGACTCTAGAAAGCATTCAGGACCGGTTTGATTTTACATCAAGGTACTAATTTATAAAAGTCATGTTTGTTTTAGAATTAAAAAAGACTAAGGTACATTTTCTCTCATTTTCGTTTAAGTTAACAAGAAACCAAGGTACATGGAATGTAGCAAGGATATTAATATTAGTGCAATATCTCATCAATAGTGCTTTATAATTCTATAGGATGTAATGAATTATTATATGTATTTTAGTAGCAGCATTAGCGTGTACGGACGGCAGCGTACGTCCGCTGTGGCTGCTGTACCTCGCCATCGCCCTCGGCGTCATGTTCATCGTCATGCTGCTCATCAACTGCTTCCTATGTACAGCTATGACTTGCTCATGTGCAAGAACTGATGTAAGTTATTAGCTCAAAATTATTATTAATCGAGCAGCACAGGAGCAAAAGCGGTCACCTTTATGAAAAAAGATGCAAAATTAACGATAGCGGTCCCTTAGTAGTCAAAATTCGTCAATTTTTAGGGTTCCATTGCCAAATGGCAAAAAACGGAACCCTTATAGATTCGTCATGTCTGTCTGTCTGTCCGTCCGTATGTCACAGCCACTTTTCTCCGAAACCATAAGAGCTATACTGTTGAAACTTGGTCAGTAGATGTATTCTGTGAACCGCATAAATATTTTTTCACAAAAATAGAAAAAGAGCAATAAATTTTGGGGGTCCCCATACTTAGAACTGAAACTCAAAAAAAATTTTTTCATCAAAACCATACGTGTCCATCTATGGATGGGTATTCAAAAATGATCTTGAGGTTTCTAATATCATTTTTTTTCTAAGCTGAATAGTTTGCGCTAGAGACACTTCCAAAGTAGTAAAATGTGTGCCTGTAACTTCTAAATTAAGAGAATGATAAAACTAATAAAAATATATGATGTACATTACCATGCAAACTTCTAACGAAAATCTAGTAAGTAGATTTTTTTAATACGTCATAAATCATAAACCACAATTTACATTTCTTTCATTCAAAACACTAGTATTAAAACATCGATGCAAGTTACAACGAACTACAAAAACTGTTATATATGATGTTACTTGCTGCTACGGAACCCTTCATGGGCGAGTCCGACTTGCACTTGGCCGCTTTTTTTAGCTCTCTGCACTCCTCTGTCAGCGCAATTTTCGCAAAACGGGTATTTAGTTTTAGCTTTACATGTTAGCATAAAAAAAAAAAAAAAAAAAAAAAGGTATAGAGTACTTTTGTACGTCATCCACCACTTTATAACCTAACGGACATCTCATTAGGAAGGAGATTTTGAGCTAGTTTACTCTGCATTAATAATTTGAATAAAATGTATTATTATAACGAAACCATAATACTGTTTGCTCTCATTTTTGGATGGCCTAATTTCACATTTGGGCATGGCAGGAAGAGCTGTCCGTGACTTAAATTTGAACAAAACCAGTTGTAATATTCATATTGAGTTTAAAGTACTCGTATTGAGTTTAAAGTAATAGTAATTATGATAATAAAACACTCTTCTATGATAATAGGTAATTGAGAAAGATCCATCTGTGGTGGAAGATTACGACCCGTACCGAAGCTGGCACGGAAGTCAATATGGGAGTCGATATCCATCCTCAACTATACATTCTGCAAGGTAGGTGTTTACCTTTCTCTTAATAGACTTTTTGGCAAGCAATTTCATTGTGTGATATGAATACACAATTCGAGAAAACAGGGAATGTTGCCAGATTAGGAAATTTTGTCAGTAACATAGGCAGTATTAATACAAACCTATCACTTACCTAAACCTATATGATCAACGCGTTTCATAAAGTATGAAAATATTTCTACAGTTTAATATTTTACTGGAAAATATTAATAAAGAATATTTCCATCTTTATATGAATAAACTACAGAGTTTTGTATCACCCGCAGTGATGCAATCAATTTGCTACCCTGTAAAGTAACTTAGCTACTCACTGTACATATAGAACCTGTAATTCAATTAGATTCAACATGTCATACCTACACACATCTATAGCCGGTTCCAAAAATAACGGGTCAGTCACATAAACCAATAACGGGTCAGTCACATAAACCCGAATATCTCCCGAACTACGTATGCCATCCTAATGAAACGAAGACTGTTCAATTGAGAATTTAATTATACAGATAAAAAATAAAATAAAACTTAGTTACACCCACAATATTAATCTTAAATTAAAAAAAAACTAAAGTAGTCATATTTTTCTTAAGATTACATTTTTTTTATGATTGTTTTTTTGCTGTTTTTCATCACTTTCTTCATTTAATACTTTGTATTGCCTCCACGTGATGAAGCCTCCAGTGATGAAAAACAGCAAAAAAACAATCATAAAAAAAATGTAATCTTAAGAAAAATATGACTACTTTAGTTTTTTTTTAATTTAAGATTAATATTGTGGGTGTAACTAAGTTTTATTTTATTTTTTATCTGTATAATTAAATTCTCAATTGAACAGTCTTCGTTTCATTAGGATGGCATACGTAGTTCGGGAGATATTCGGGTTTATGTGACTGACCCGTTATTTTTGGAACCGAGTGTAGTTATCACAATTTTTCACCAGGTTCGCCAATTCTACTCCTTCCAATTCTAAAGCATAAAATTAAATCAACCTGTCTTACTAAACTGTTCATAATCCTGCCTGACTGTTCATAATCATATAGTCTGCATAATGCTTTATGTGTTTTGTAATAATTTTCACTGTTTAACGTAATGGTCATACTTCAACAAAATACTTCGATACCTAATAAATTTCTTTAAATAAGAACGTAGAAAATTAAACAGCATTTACTTTACTCTCAGATAATGAAACCACTGACTACTTTGAAACATAAGAAAAAATAACGTGTTCAGATTTTTTTTCAAACAAGTACTTAGGTATATTTAAAGTCTAGATGTGCCTCGGTTGAGTTAATGAACTTTCATACATTTAAACTTTATTAAAGGTTGTAATATGATTCACCTTTAACTGTATGCCGTAAAACCGGCGACATTAACTTGACATTTGTATCACAGGTCAATCTCGGACAATAGTGACCACTACGCGATAGTGCAATCAAGGCCTGGCAGTCGACATTCCGGCATGCACAGAAATAGACATTAATCAGGTATTACCCAATATTCACTTATTATTGTAAAACCTAAAGCGAGCTTTTTTTATTTATTACTTTGTTTGTAGGGCTATTACGCCTTTACACAACCAGTAATAGTGAATACGTTGGAAGGTTCAAAAAAGCTCGTAAACTGTATGATAAAATGTATATAAATTGAGAGATGAGACAAAAAGTGATACTTAAAATATAATAACTAAATAATAACGCATTTTAATAATAACCGTTCATTATATCATGAAATGATATCAGGATATATATTTAGATACAAACTATTTATTGTTGCATGTCACTGCAATCCTTTCCCACCACTAATCAGTTTTATTTAATCGGTTAAGGTCAAAAGTTACATGATGAAATAATATCTTATACGTTACCTCTATTCATTAAGATTTATAAACATACCTAATTGTTATGTTCTCATGTTTAAAACAAAACTCATTAATGATTAAACATAGTCACATAACAGTCATAAACAAATTATCATTTCATTGAAGCATTGGTGTAAATCGAATATTCTTAATTTCTCGTCATAATTTACGACTTCTGCGTTATTCAAATATTCATATCAAAATTTATTATCTTAATGCTATTTATAAATATTAATTTAAAACTATACGTTCTGTAATGAAACTACTTACCTTAAATGATGATTTTTTATTAGTGACTTTCGTTTATGATTGTGTATAAAATTTCTCTATCTGTACCTTAGTTGTCTTTCAGTGTATAATTAAACAGTGCAGTGATTAGTTTTTCCTATTCCTAACACACGTATTTACTTGTATGTTTCCAGAAGCGAAAAAATGTGAAACGAACGAAGACAATAAGGATTTCTAATAACAGATAAGTAACATACGTCCGTTAGGTTTATAATTATAGTTGTTAATTTTGAAATGCGACGTTGGCATCGTGACATCCTTGATAAAATTAATATCTAATTAACGAATTTAAAAACTTTTTGAAGAAAATAGAAAATAACTATATTTTTACTATATGGCTTTGAATACTGTAAGTTAAGATACATACCTAGGGTGCTTTAGATCACAATTGATAACTTATAATGAAACGATTACTTGCTGGACACTTATAATAGCTTTACATAATATAACAAACTTTCGTCGTCATTCTCATATGAATAGTAAGAACGTCAAAATAATATAATAAAGTTACGTAAAAAGATGTCCTAATGGTTATCCAAAACTTTTTATACCTATACAACTACTGCTATTTTATGGAAATAAATTTATATAAAGCATCGTCATCGTTTCATAACTATAGACAATAGTAAAGACATGTTATCTTGAGGAAGAAAAACATGTTACTCTTTAGCTAATGAATTTAGCTTGTGCCATTTATTATGCAAGTACCTTATGTGGTTTGTAAGATGTAGACAGTATGTTATAATAGGCGAAATGTGCATTTAACGGTCACAGAGCCTAATAAATAAGAGGTCTTAAAGTAACTCCTACACATAAAAAAAAAATTTTTTTGCTATTCATGTTTAAAGTTCGAGTTGCATGTTTAATGCCGAGTGATATGACGTCCGAACAAATACCTGATACAACGAATTCGTCCAAAAACATGTCAATTTTAATTAAACTTTTGTAGTTATATAGAATAGTAATAGCGTAAATCCAATCTATAAAATGTATTACGTATCTTATGATTGTACATTTTCAGTGTTATTAGATAAGCATTTAATAGATTTGAACTTTCTTCCTAGGTGATAATTATAAGAAAATATTGTAAAACTCAGATCACCAATTTCGTTCCACATCGGATTTTGGAGATTTGATTTTTAATTGTAATAAATTTGTAACCATCCCTAATTACAATCTTCTCCATTTTTTTTTAATGTTTACGTTTTTACTGTGGAATTCATGTGATCTAATTTAAAAGAATAAAAAGAGCACATTAGAAGATAACTGTAGTAAAAACAATTTAAGTTTTAATTTTATAAGATATTATAAAAATACCACATCATCACTGTGAATTAATTTAGAATATTCCTGTATACTAGCTAAATGTAATTTTATTTCTCGGGTGAAGTATTAATGTGGACGTATAAATGTACTTCTTGTTTTTATGTGTATATAATGTTAGCTTTAAGTAATCAAACTATTCGTGTGGATGTCTGTGTTCACAAATTGAAACATAGCTAGTGTAAGTGTAGTTAGATTAACCAATAAATTCTTGTAACACTACATACTTGGTTTTTTTTGTTTTATATGTTAATACTTCAAAAGTGCCAGTACATATAAATACGAATCCACACTAAATGGACCCTACCTTCATATATAGCTGGAGCAGCCCATCAAAATAGAAGAAAAAAAACTCAAAATACGGTGAAAGATTAAAGTATTTTAGGTTAATTACATGTCCATAATGTGATGATTTGATTGTGACCAAATGCAGTTGAAGATTTTTGACTATCATAACATGAACATAAAGTTAAACCGTCTGTGTAAAAATCTGACATGCATGAGTATTTCAAGATTGGGAGATTATTTTTTTCATTTGCATTGACAAAGGTGATACAGCAACAATGATTTTAGCACGTATGGGCCAGGTATTACATTAGGGAGTGTGAGACCGGAGGCCCAATCATTTGGCATCATCCTCCCGACAGCCTCCGCGTCATTTTATGTTGATCTTCTGTATGAGGGTAGTATTGCCTGAAATCAGCGTGGCTCTACTACCTACAAGATTTTCTTTTAGTCGAGTAAGACTATTTGAATCCCAAGTAAAGAGCGTTTAATTCAACCCTTCTAATTTTCCTATTTGGAAAAAACATGTCAAACACGTTTAAGTAAGTTTCTTATATGTATCTTGATGGAAGTAGCGGAGAGCTTTGAGAGTAATTGTGCCATATTGTGATCAAAATGACCATAGTAGGGGAGCCCACGATGCTCAAAGGGGATTTACTTCGAGCGTCTTAGAGACCTATTGGCTTGCAAAGCTTAGATGATATAGAGAAAAAGTCATAGAATGTATATTTCTTCAGTAGGGGAAGAGCTATAAATTTTAAATATGTTATAAAAACTGTTGCATGGCCATACTCGAGCGCGTCAGATATTCATAGTATAAATTTCCTACGTATTTTTAATAATGTACGTACGTTAATCTGATTGTATGCTTGATGCGCGTGGTCGTACGTGGGAGCAGAAAATGAAAAAATCATAACATAGATATTTATCACATTATTTCTCGAATATGTAAGTATTTATTGATAATTTAGTTACTTTCTGATATGGCATATATCATAACGATGACAATGATGTGCATTTTATAGGTTATAATTACAGTGTACAGTAGTATTAGCTCACGTACTTTGTTTAAAAGAGTAAAAAATAGATACACATAAATAAAATATTGTTTAATTTTACATCGTGTTTTTTACCAACATCTCGATTTGTTTTGCATTCTCTCTAGTTTGCATGACGTCATTTCCGACGGGTTGTACACACCGACATTTGCTCTCTCGTTCTGGCTTACTAATTTTGTATTTGTGTCTCTTACCTGTTTTTCGTTGCATTTTCCGAGACGATGTTAAGTTAACGTAAAAGAAAGCTCTCATTCAATAATCTGATAATTTCGATGTGTTCTAATCTGACCCTTTATCCTTCACGGACCGCCATATGTATACGATTCATATTTGGCGGTGGTACTTAAACGGGTATAAGTAAGGTATCCTCTTGGATATTAATCTGCCGCTCTAAGGATCCCGAAATCCCCGCTTCTCTCTCTCTCTCTCCTTCTACAATTAGTGAATTCTGTAGAACTTCCGCAGGTACTAAATTAACATTGTCGCGCTCCTTTTGTCATTCTACACTTGTCAACTTTGTACTATACTAAGAAAGCATTCGAATCAACTACAATAATATTTTAAGGCAACTCTTGGGACTACCACGATACTATAGCGATTTCGGTTGCTTTTCGAAAAATTCCTATAAAGCATTCCAAAACATTTATCTTTTAGGGTCTAACGTAAGTTGAAGATATAGCTAAAATCATAAGGAAACATTAATTATTGCACACAACATATTTTATTCAAGAACTAACATTATCCTTACATGAAACAATATTACAGGCATACATATTTCCTTTTCTTATACATAACATTACAATACTATATTTATATATATAATTACATTTTCAATAACATATAGTCAAACTTTAACTCGACTTTTCATACGTTGACATGACTACATCAAGAATTATAAGATATTAAGTATTCTTTCTATGATTGTGGGCAATAATGTGATAGTATCAATACATATTATAAATTGTTTCTAAATTACAGTACAATTGAAAAAGGACTATAAAATTGGACTAGACAATTCGTATTTAATGTACACCCAACGACAACCGGGTCATTATAAAATTTTAAAAAAATCAAAAAATAATAATGTCTGTCATCATATGATTATTAGATAATGCAGCTTAAAACTACATTAGATTTAGTAACTGGGCGTCGCAAGTAGGTACTACAAACGGAATAATAATTTTAAATACTATTGACATTAATAATTTTATAATGCAAACACGGTCCTTTGAGATACCAGTATCAGATACATATATATGGCACACAAATTTTCTATAAACAGCTGCCTTTGAAATAACTCAGATAAAAGGACCGTTGTCGTTCTTGTACCACTTATTGTGAACTAGATATTGACAGGTTAAAATTTCTACGGTTCTAATTAAAATTTGGAATAATGTATTATTATTATTATTATTTTTTTTTTTTATATATTTAAGCCTGCCAAAGTGACTCTACTCTGCCTGATGGAAAGCATGAGTAGAATCCAGGAGTTGGGAGGAGGAATTATTGCTTAGCTGTGTCTTTACGTTCTAGCATGGAATTGGCTACTTGTTCGTAGAGAGATCGCTTGTAAATCCGGGGTTGGCCTTCTCGAAGTCCGTGCGGATAGACACCTAGAGCAGTTTCGTCATCGAACCAACTCGTCGTGGGCTGCGAATCATAAAACAGTAAAAAGTTAAAACAATATATGCACGGTTGGCCTAGTGGCTTAAGCGGTCGCCACGCCGCTTCCTACTGCGCCAAGTGTCGTGGGTTCAAATCCCACGTAGGACAACACTTTGTGTGATTCACAATTTGTTGTTCTGAGTCTGGGTGTTCTTTGTGTCCGTTTCATGTATGTTTGTAAAGTCCCCCGCGACACAGGAATTTATATTCCTAATGCGGGAGTTGTCTTTTTAAAAAAAAAAAAAAAAAAAAAAAAAAGAATAACAGTTTATGGAAATATGTCATCAAAGAGGTAAAGTTTTCTAGGGTAACTGAAAGTACAGATTTTGTTATTAATACTGTAATGATGATGTTCGAACACAATCCGATGGGACTTCCATCCGACACAATCGAGAAGAGATCAGGCATAGGACCAAACGGCTTTACGTGGTCTCAGACGAAGATAGTTGACGGGCCTGTTGGTCTAGTGGTTAATGACCTTGACTACTGAGTCAGAGGTTAGATTCCATATTTGTGTGATGAGTGCGATAATTTTTGTTTTTTTATAAATTGTATGTGTAAACTTAGAAATGGATAAATATGTTTCTCAGCAGTCTGGTCACTATAGCACAGGCTCTGCTTAATTTGTGATAAGTCTACCATGTGTGAGATGTGTGAATAATTATTATCGATAAAAAAAATAAAGTGTTAAATCACGGATATTATCAGTTTCTAAAAATTTGTATTAAATACATATAATGTAGGTGTGAGTCTGTAGTTTATGTATTCAAGGACTAACAATAATTTAGTAAACTTTTTAGTTCGCTATTTGCATATCAACGGGATAAGTTGAATTATACCAGAATTAAATACAATGGTTGTTTCTTCTAACATTTATCTAAGATATAAAAGCATGTGTTTATATCCATTGTTCCATAAGACACGGACTCTGTTCTGCGACCACTAGTATTATCCAAAGATCTCACTATATTTTAAAAATATTTTCTTTTTTTATTATACATGATATTATAGTATTGCCTTTTACCGTTTCATCCTACTTTGAAACCCTTTCATAATATGCGACAGTCAGCTTGAGAATCTTTAACGTAGACATAGCAAGCGGTCGCCTTCGCCTTGTCATCACGCGGTAACTTATATATTGAAAATCGGAGAAAATTGGTCTGCTAAACAAATCGATCCAGTAGGTAATCTGCGCCACTGTCTCCATTTTGCTCATATAAGATGCAATTTCAGATACAAAAATCTGTTTCTCTCTCTCTCTTTGTAGGAGCAACTCAGTACCACCAGCTTCTGCTTCTAGAACACTCAATGAAGAGGGACTCGAATTAAATTAATTCGATCGGTTTAGCCTTTAGCGTTGCGAAGGAGAACTTCACTTTATATTCTCAATCGCTTATTATGGGAAAGTGTTCAGGCTTCTTTAGCAAATATCCTTCATTACCGACGATAATTGGCGTTGAGTGTCACCTAGCAAAATCAATTTTGTTTATAAGCACGTGCTTGCGACAACTATTTATTTGTAATAACATACCAATTTAAGCTTTTCAAGATATTTTTGCCTTACTAAACCAATAGTAGAGGAAAATGTTGATTGGTATTTCCAGACCCATACGACCTCTAAGCTTTCAAGAAAAGAGCGTACTCAAACCTCGAAGGCAGGCAGAAACACTTGTGATTTCGTCTTTGAAGGGCGTTTGTTACTTTCCTTACGGACCAGTATGCTCGTTTGTCTTCAGCATTATAAAAACCATTAATAGTAGATTAGTAGCCAAGGGCTGTAAGGCATCAATTGTAGCCCGAGATATTTAGGAGCACGAGCGCAGCGAGGGCCCCTATAGTTCTAGGGTGCAATTGGTGCTAACACCCGAGCTATTTTGCTTTACATCTCGATTGTGAGGTATGTAGAAAAAAATAGGCATTATAAGAATAAAACATTTTATTTGTTGAAATTTATAGTGAAATGAGAGCTATTTTCAAATTTTAAGGACAGGTGTCTTTTGGGTATGTTAATAGTTTGCGATTGTGATATTTGTTGGTCATGGACAAAATCTGACGTTTTATTGAATTAGCACGTAATTATAAAAAAATCCCAAAAACAAACAATATTTAAAGTAAAAGTTTTCTTAATTAAAAAGAATCAAGTAAAGAACTTTTTCATTATTTTTTTTCAAGAATTCGATATTTAAAATTGATGACTATTATACTCATACAAAGACAAGGCTAAATAGCAAAGTGACCTCTTTGGTCATTGGGCTGAATGCATGATGTCTATTGCCAGGTTGATGGTTAGAGTACGCGAACTTTTTAAAAGAAAGAAGTGGTTTTTTTAATTACTTACTGCCCTACGGCTTTTCTAGCTACATTATTATTGATTTATGAATATCGAACGTGTACTAAATAATAAAAAAAAAGGCGGGAATAGTTTATTCTTATAATGCGGGAATAGTTTATTTTTCTACTTACCTCACAATCGAGATGTAAAGCAGAATAGTTAGCTCGGGTGTAAGGACCAATAGCACGCTCGAATTATAGGCGCCCTCGCTGCGCTCGTGCGCCTAAATATCTCGGGCTGCAATTGATGCCTTACAGCCCTTGGCTACTAATCTACTATTTTAATATGACTGCCTGCAAAGTGACTACTTCACCTGTTAGAAAGCATGTGAAGAATAACAACTTGACACATCTCACACAGGGCCATCTGGTCCTAAACTAAGCAGAACCTGTGGTGTTATGCTAACCAAACTGCTGAAAAACATACTATTTTTAAATACAGTACCTGAGCGATCGTGTACTACAGCCGAGTATATACCGAAAGAGTAGTATAGATGTCTCAACCAATGCTAAGTCATAAAGAAAAACGCATGAAAATTCGCATGTTCCGAAACATAAGACTAATCTAGATGGATTTTTCCCAAGAATTCCAAAATACCAAATTTTAGCGTTAGAGCCGTTGCCGAGATATTTATATAAATACTAGCTGATGCCCGCGGCTCCGCTCGCGCCCTAGGAGTATAAAAAATAGATGTTGGCCGATTCTCAGACCTACTGAATATGCATATAAAGTTTCATAAAGATCGGTCAAGCCATTTCGGAGGAGTATGGCAACGAAAACTGTGACACGAGAATTTTATATATTAGATATTACAGAAGTAAAAAAAAAGTTACAGAAGATTTAAAAGAATTATTACACGTGGTCTCAGAAAGTCTAGAACTGGATCTAGGATCTTCTTGCAGGATCTAAGTTGATGTAAAAACAACGGCATTTCATTTTGTCTATTATTTCGAAACCGCATTATTATTAGACATCAGTAAAGTGACCAGCCCATTGCGCTGGGCAGACCAAATTTGTTCCTCTCTAAGCAGTACGATCCATGCTGCCCTGCATACTGCTCAGACAGAAGAACAGAGACAAATGGCGAACTGACACTCGCAGAACACTAATAAGAAGAGGTTACCCTCAGAATTGAGGATAGCAACGCAAGGAGGAAGTGACCAATCTATATTAAAGATTTTTATTTCTTAGACACATATCTAATCTAATTAAGTACCATATACTGCACACAGACGGCCAGGTCATTCTCAACTTGATCAATATTGCTTAGAAGAACTTTTGAGGAAGCTATATAAGTTTTAAACGATCATATTTCATTATACACAATTATGTCGACAGAATTTTGAGAGATCACATACATCACATACATAAAGACTTATCGTGAGCATATAATTCCCGTAAACAAAATTTTGGTTTTTCCTCGACCTCGACAAATACATAAACATTTACAATGAAATCATTAAATTTTAATAAATACCATAAGCGTTATAGAAATGGTTATAGAAGACATAATGAAGTAAACTATTATCAAAACAGATTTAAATCTGTATGAGAACCACAAACTTGTTTACAAATTTAGACTTACCTAATCACGTAGAAAAGTCGCTATACCTGAATAGCATGAGCTCATTGAATCAAAGATAATTTGTTATCTAACATTATTTGACATTTAATATAGGGAATTGATCGCAACGAGACGGATAGATTTGCGTCATTGAGGACCTTTATCATTCAATGTAGAAGTACGTCATCACCTATAAAGTTAAGATATATTATGAAAACCCTATGAGTGGGTTTTGGTATAAATTAAGAATTATTGCGTAGGCTTTGTGACGCTTTCAGTCTAAGACAAACTTAAAATCGATAATACGGTATACGATATATTTTATAATATTCACGTAACAGTACTGATGAAATTAGTAATTAAACCATATTACGTACATAATTAGACATCAGTATCCTGAATAATGCATACATTTACAATAAATTATTTATTATTGGCTTTGTGTGTTCAAATGAAATGCGTTATCAAAAAAGCACACGGCCGTGTTAGTGCTAAACAGTTATTGATGGCGTCGTTATTTATGTTTTATAATCGCAATATCATATTATTATGGTATAGGACGACAAAGCTTAATAACACCTCTCTTGTCATATAAGATAAGGCAAATTGAGCACTAGGAATGTATCCTATATCACAGAGGACTTTATAAATATTCAAAAAAATTACACTAAGAAAACCTAGATTTAGAATAACACGTTGTGGATCACATAAAATGTATGAATTGGAACCTGCGAGGCTGCTGCTTAAGTCATCACGACACCATAAGTGGAGCCAAATCATTTCAAGTCAAATATAAGCCGTTCTCTGTGGCTGACAGCATACTCAGCTCTGCGACTATAGCCTTAAACTTAACGTGTATACTCATACTATTCTTAAAACTCACCTCAAGTTTAAAGTTGACTACATGAGCGACATTCTGACGCCGTGGTACAGTGACTATTCTCGACACTGGGAAGTAACCGGGGTGGCTGGCTGTGACTTCGTAGTGGCCTGGCGTGAGCAAGCGGTAGTAGTCTCCAAATGGTCCTGTATAAAAAAATGAGTAAATATTTGCCTGCTTTGACTCCGGTTATTGTTTATATTGATGTAACTTTATTATTTGTCAGCCTATTGATATAAAACAAACAATAATAATGATCCAATATCAATAGATTAATGCCCGTTTTCACCAACTATACTATCCTTACTAGGAGTCTCTATATTCTAAAGAGACATGTAAGAACAGAGATGGCAATAGCTGAAAATAAAAATATCACGAGGGTTAGTAACTCTCTAAGAACCCCCTTCAATTTAGGGGACGTTGGTAAAAATAGCCAATAAATACTTCTGAGATTAAAATCAACTACTCATAACGTTGTGCAATATGTTTTCAGGAAGTTTAAATAAATAAATAACGTCCCCATTGCTGGGCTCGGGTCCCCTCTCTGGAGAGAGGACCTCTCGGCCATACGTCCCCACGCTGGACGAGCGCCGGCAAGACAACGCTATGGCTAAGTAATCTTGCTCTATGTTTTTTAGGATGCCCAACTTTGCTTCACGACTGTTATCTTATGATAACAACCGGGACCGACTGCTTGCGTGACCTCCGAATGACGGAAATGCTCATAAAATATCATGCCACAAATGGTCATCGATTGTTTAAGACAACATGGCTGTGAGCGCTTCGCTTCTTCTGAAATTACCACAACACACCGCTATAAACCGCCAAAAAATCTGTTTTAAATTCTTATACTATGATACTAATTGAAAAGATAATGAGACATTGACCTCTTAAAATTTATGCCTAATAAGTTTTATGAGCAATTAGTATCAAAAGTAATTCTCAGAAAACGTCTAATAAAAACACATTTCAAATGAAATTGTTTTCACAGTTTACATCCATACGGCAATTTAACACTATTCCACGCAGGGTTGCCACCTTTTGGAAAAAAGAAATCGGGACGATACTTATTATGTGGACAGTCGGTCAAATTTCAGTCTAATTCAGATCATGATAAAAAAGCAGTTTTTTGGAAAGGATAAAATAAAAAGTTTGTATAAACATTTACGTATTTATTTTTCAAATATTTTTCCATGCACCTTTTTTAATTGCTACGGGGTGCGTTCACTAATTTTATCTCATTTTTAGGGTTCCATAGCTTATTAGTCGGAACCTTTATAGATTCGTCATGTCCGTTTGACCGCCCTCGAATTTAAAAACGTCAAAACGGTTGGTGCTAAAAAGGTGAAACTGCATGGACATGTTTTTATTACGGCGACAATGTGCTGAAGTAAAATCATGAAAAAAAATTTTTTGGGGTTCCTCCCTACACGTAAAGTGGGGGTGATTTTTTTATCGTTAGGGCTATCCTTAGATCGGTCATTTCTAAACATTAAGAGTTTTTGTAAATTTTTTGTTTTCGATATCCGTTTGAGAGTTATTCAACTTTAAAGGGGATTTTTATTTTATAAAACTCCTGCCAAGGTGATTTTACTATGCCTGATGGAAAGCATGAGTAAAATCCACAAGTGGGGGTCGCCATACTCACTGCAAATGCAATCAGTATGGCGAACCACATTATGGCGGCTTAGGGAGATGCTTTTTCACGCCTAGCTTAAAGAACCTGGGATCATAGTAGGAATGAAAAACATCAGCTGGCAATGAGTTCCAGTTTTTAACTGCTCGACACAAGAAGGAAGACCCGAGCTGCTTAGTTCTGGAGCGTATGTCTTCCACTCTGAAGGGGTGACTTCCCTGGCCAGATCGTGTTATTCTGTAGAGGAAGGGAGAGGGTGGGATGAGGTGGAGAAGCTCTTCAGAACACTCCCCATGGTAAAGGCGATAGAGGACTGCCATAGAGGCGACATCTCTTCGCAATTGCAAAGGTTCCAGCAACTCGGTGGCTTCGGGACTGTCTATGATGCGAACTGCTCGCCCCTGCAACCGATCGAGAGCGACAACATGTCATTGATATATAGAAGGAACAGCGTGCGCGACAAGACAGAGCCCTGGGGTCCGCTCGCGTTTACCTGCTGGAAATCAGACGCCGCGCCGTCACAAAGGACTTTAATGCGGCGCTGGCGCAGGAAGGCGGCAATCCAGCTGCACAATTTAGTGGGCAGGCCGTATGCCGGAAGCTTAGAGAGAAACGAGCGGTGCCAAACCCTATCAAAGGCCTTGGCCATGTCTAGACTGATGGACAGGTTCTCTCCATATCTATTCAAAGCCTCACCCCACAGGTGCGTGAGGTACGTGAGAAGATCACCCGTGGATCGGTTCGGTCTCAAGCCATATTGCCGAAAACTTAGCAGAGAGTGATCTTCCAGGTAATGAACCAATTGCTTGTTAATTATTCGTTTAAGCACCTTGCAGAGTATGGAGGTGACAGCTATAGGACGGTAGTTGGCGGGATCTGAGCGGTCACCTTTTTTGGGGATAGGTTGAACATTCACCTCTCTCCAGGCCTCCGGGAGAATTCCTTAGGAATATGACAGGCAATACGTGTCAGTACTGGAGACAACTCTGGTGCACAGTTCATTAGAACCACCGCTATGATCCCGTCAGGTCCACTGGCTTTCCGGACGTCGAGTGATCGAAGCTCCGCGCATACTTCACTACTGTGGACACCAGGCATTGGTCGGAGGAGCCTAGAGGGGCGAGAACCGACACACAGTACTGCGCTGGGTGGCTCGCCAGCAACAGGTCTAGCAAGGAGGGCGCTTGACTCGATGTGTCTGGTATCCTGGTGTGCTGGAGTACCAGTTGGGTGAGGTCATGCGTAAGAGCGAATGCGTGGGCAGTTCAGTCATCCGCCCTGACGAAAAGACACACTCCACTGAATACAACAAATAAAGATTTTGGTAAAAAGGTTGTCATTAGTTCCATTTGGCAAAGGGGAAGAAGGTGAATTCAAATTGAGCAATTGTTACATTTGTGAAAAATCGGGACAAAATCAATAGGCTGTCGGGACGCGGGACGATATCATCGAATTCGGGACTGTCCCGGGAAATTCGGGACGGGTGGCAACTCTGATTCCACGTGACCGTTCTTCTCATAGTTTATAAATATTGCGATACTAATGTACTGTGTAAGGTTAGTTAGTTGTTTTATTACCACGGATGAACGCGATTGTGGCACCTTTCGCAAGCTTTTAATAATACGTTACTCTATAAAGCCGTGGTAACTTATCATGGTCGCATTAATAGGAATATCGGAATTAGTGAGACCAACAACCTTTGAATGGATTAACATTTTTGATCAGATTGTAATTTCGGTAATTAAATAATGAATCAAATGCATATTATCCATTGCTCGTTATATATTTTCTTTATATATTATAATTCAGTCTTATGTATATGTGCAACACAAAATAAAAGTTTTGTGATCATCAGCCCGTTACAGTCCACTGCTGGGCATAGGCTTCTCCCAAGACACACCAGCGCCCGGTCTGTTGCTATCTGTAACCAGTTACCGCCGGCCATTCTACACAAATCGTCACACCAGAGGGCGCCCCACTTTACGTTTGCCAAGACGCAATCACCACTTCAGAACACGCTTGCTTCAGGGGTTTTCTGTTCTGCGACATAGTATTATGTGACCAGCCCATTGCCACTGCTGGGCATAGGCTTCTCCCAAGACACACCAGCGCCCGGTCTGTTGCTATCTGTAACCAGTTACCGCCGGCCATTCTACACAAATCGTCACACCAGAGGGCGCCCCACTTTACGTTTGCCAAGACGCAATCACCACTTCAGAACACGCTTGCTTCAGGGGTTTTCTGTTCTGCGACATAGTATTATGTGACCAGCCCATTGCCACTGCTGGGCATAGGCTTCTCCCAAGACACACCAGCGCCCGGTCTGTTGCTATCTGTAACCAGTTACCGCCGGCCATTCTACACAAATCGTCACACCAGAGGGCGCCCCACTTTACGTTTGCCAAGACGCAATCACCACTTCAGAACACGCTTGCTTCAGGGGTTTTCTGTTCTGCGACATAGTATTATGTGACCAGCCCATTGCCACTGCTGGGCATAGGCTTCTCCCAAGACACACCAGCGCCCGGTCTGTTGCTATCTGTAACTAGTTACCGCCGGCCATTCTACACAAATCGTCACACCAGAGGGCGCCCCACTTTACGTTTGCCAAGACGCAATCACCACTTCAGAACACGCTTGCTTCAGGGGTTTTCTGTTCTGCGACATAGTATTATGTGACCAGCCCATTGCCACTGCTGGGCATAGGCTTCTCCCAAGACACACCAGCGCCCGGTCTGTTGCTAGCTGTGACTCCTCTGGTGTTTCGGGTGTCAATGGGCGGCGGCAATCACCTACCATCAAGTGATCCGTCTGCTCGTTTGCCCCCTATAATTATTAAAAAAAAAGCAAAACATCGAAAAAAAATCATTCCCACTTTACATGTAGGGGAGGTAACCCAAGTAAAAATATTTACAAAATTTTATTGTAGCACTTTGTTGGCGTAATTACAACACATATTCATGCAAAGTTTCATCTTTCTAGTACCAACCGTTTGGGCGGTAGGTCGAGGACGAACGGATGAACGGACAACATAGCGAATCCATTAGGGTTCAGAGTCATTTACTACGGAACACTATAAATCGATTTTTAGGTAAGGTTGTTAAAACTTATAAATATTTCTTAAAGATTTCTTCTATCGATGTTCAAGTCGTTGTCTGTCTTTAGTTGATTTTCTAAAGACAGCTTTAAACTGTTCGTAAACAACAGCATTCTGTATTCAAGACGTGTACCTTGGTATTCTATCACATGGTCAACCAGTTTTCACGTGTTGTGAAGCATAATGCATTGTTTTAATACAATATTCTACATAGGGAAATCCAATCCGACCATACCAAAGTAAATTCGAAAGTAACTCCGTCTGTCTATTACGCCATCACGGTTAAACCGCTGTACTGATTTCAATGAAATTTGGCATAGAGATACTTTATTCTTGAATAAAATTGATTCTTAATAATACCCTAGTGGAAAACTATGTGTTATGTACTGACATACGCCAATTAATCCTTACTAATCCTTACTATTATTATAAATGCAAAAGTAACTCTGTCTGCCTGTCTGTCCGGCTTTCATGCCAAAACTACTGAACAGATTGAAATAAAATTTGATACACAGATAGTCTCGAGCCTGAGAAAAGACATAGGCTTACCGCGATATCCGACATACACGCGGGTAGAGCCGCGGGCGAAAGTTAGTACCTATATTATAGCAGGCAATAACGAAGAAGTCAAATATTCTTACCGTTTATACTAAAATTGATTGCGTTTCTAGTTACGAAAAACGTGCATAATTATTGGCATCAGTGAATATCTGCAACCAATATACACACATATCGATGACCTATATTGAGAGGATGTATAACAAAAATATCAAGTGACTGTTGCTGATAAGTTACTCTCGGCCAAAATATAAGTAGGTACGTTGTTTAAAATATGTAAGTATTTGTCTCTAAATTAATGTCACTATTTACCTATTAATAATTTACGATTTTTCTCCGAATTTGAATTGAGATTAATGACCGTTGTCGAAGATAACTTAACTTACACTCGCATAATATATACTTAAGAACGCTGTTTAACGTTTGTATGTATCTCTAACAATGTCAGTATTTACCTAAAAATAATTTAAGATTTTTCTCAGAATTTGAATTGAGATTAATGACTGTTATTGAAGATAACTTACAGTCGGGTACCTAATATATACTTAAGTACGTTGTTTAAGTATCTCTAACAATGTCAGTATTTACCTAAAAATAATTTAAGATTTTTCTCAGAATTTGAATTGAGATTAATGACTGTTATTGAAGATAACTTACACTCGGGTACCTAATATATACTTAAGTACGTTATTTAAATATCTCTAACAATGTCAGTATTTACCCAAAAATAATTTAAGATTTTTCTCAGAATTTGAATTGAAATTAATGACTGTTATTGAAGATAACTTACAGTCGGGTACCTAATATATACTTATGTACGTTGTTTAACGTTTGTATGTATCTCTAACAATGTCAGTATTTACCTAAAAATACCCCTAAAAATACTTTGTAACCCTTTTTACGAAAATTATGCTAACGGAGGAGTATGAAATTTGAGAAGTGCAGAAAGCTAAAAAAGTTATTGAAAAATGAATTAATGTCGAACTTCTACCACCAAGTGACGACGACGAAGTAGTTTACTTAAAACCAAGCTTTGAATACCTGAGCTTTGTTTCGTAAAACATTTGTATTGTACGATAAAATGTAATAAATGTCAACTAAATAGATAAACATTCCCCTCAGTGCAAACCACATCAAATGAGCAAAGATGTCACGGAGAACAGGAAGCACTTAGTTACACCAATCAGTCTTAATTTACTGAACCTGAATACAAACAACTATTAATTTCCTTGCGCCGTACCAAAGCGTTTTTACTTATAGACTTTATTTCCTTTTATATAGTAATAACAGTATCACGCATCACTTAGTGACGATTTATTTTGTTATCTATACACAGATATATAAAAATGATAATTTGGCATGTGCACTTATGCTCCTAAAATTCAAAAAGTTCTGCACCGATTGAAAAAGAGTTTTCACGTCACGTATTAACTTAATAATAATAATAAATGTTGTTTATTTCTCTCAGAAGGTACAGTTACAATCTTATGCATACAGATAAATACAGATATTGAACCTTGTTGAGAGCTGGAGTCTGAACTAGGTTCGAAACCTGTGTGACAGATCTCCAGGCCTCCACTGTGATCACCACCATCCACTTATCTAATCATCTGTCTTAACAATATTACTGTTACAACTAACTACTGTTACAAAATAAATGTCAAGCATCTTTGCGATAGACTAGTTCTGACCAAAATCGAGGGACAAACGTCGTATTTGCGACGAACGTTGTCTAATTTAGATGGATCGTATTCGGTGTTTGCGTGGGTAGTAAGGATGAGGTTCAAAATAAACAATTTTCTCACAGATAGAACATTGCAGGTCTCGTATAGTTCAGTGGTGGGGAATCGGAACCCAAGCTTCCAACCAACTTTCAGTACAGCTCCTTGGGCGCGCTCCAGCTTTAGGAGATATGTTTTATGTGTTCCCCCCCCCCCACACACACCGCGATGCAATATTGCGTAACCGACTGGCAAAGAGCTAAATAGGTGAGTTTGAGTACCTGAGTGTCGACTACATTGCTGAGAGCTCTGAATACAAATATAAGTTTGCGCACTCTAGTGGCAAGAATATCAATATGTAAGTGAAAGGAAAGAAGATCATCTATTTGCACTCCAAGGTATTTGACAGAGTTCGTTCGAGATAGAGCAGGGCAATTGCACAACGCATTACAGGAGTGAGCAACAAGAGAGAGAGAAGGCGAAGGTCTGCCTAGAGTGGCTAAAGAGAAGGTAAGATAGTTTTCTTTGTGTTAAGGGTGAGCCGATTCCCAGATAACCAACGAGTTACTGAGTCAAGACTGAATTGAGCACTCGCGAATGTTGATTCCCAAGTATCACCGTAGGATAATATATAACATTACGTATCTACCATAAAAATCTCAATTATATACACTACGTACTTAATATGGAACGAACTGTGAGCAAATAATATAATTGCACAGTGTGAAGTCTAGCTACGGTACGTCCATTACGGTAATTATGAGAATAAAGTGCGACTGCTTTTAAGGTAAAAGTTGTAAATATAAACAGCAAACCTGTAACAATTACGCCGGATTAAGCCCTTCGGTCAGATTGGAAACGAGTTGCTAATCAACGATAGGCTTATTTTTCTTTTTTGGAAATCAGGTCTCCAACAAAGAAAAATAATTATGATTTTGAGAGTGGTTTCCAATAATTATCTTCAACAAATCTCATAATAAATCATGTTTTAATGATGTATTAGCTGGACAGTTCGGTTCAGCAGTTTAGCCATTACTTCCCCTTACTTTTTTTCTCTTATCAATTTTGGTATCAACATTTCACTAAGATGCAACTTAACATTAATATTAATGTACCTATATGAAAAATATCAGTAAAGAATTTCAAAAATAGTGGAAGTGACAAAGACAGTCGCTCCGCATCATAAAATGAAGGTCAGTCGTATCGACTGCTGAGCCTACCGAGCTTTAAAATCTAATTTCGGTAAAAGGCTCAGAGGGTACAAAATTACAGACGTAGATGTGTGAGTCGGTCCCGGTTGTCATCGACATCAATGGCAATCATTATTGGGAAGTCAGTGCCCTCAAATTTACTGTCAACTATTTCAACCTTCGAATTTCAATTCTCCCTTAGGGTTTGCGGTGGTTGTGGTGGTACGACTGGCGACTGCCCCGTGGAAAAACTGATATTCCGACCCCAAATAATATTGGGAATAAGGCTAGGAAGACGAAAACGTGTACTTAGATGTAGTGTAAAATCTTACCTGTGGTAACGTCATGACGAATTGGTCTCGGCACAGGTCCAGTAATATTAACGACTGAAATAATTGCATTATGAATAAATCCAGAATCGTCGGTAACTAATCCTTTGATGCCAATATGTGATTTCCACAGGTATGCTATCAACGCCTCTCGGTTTCTTTCCCATTCCTTCTCCAGGTTATGTTGGGGGGTATATTTCTCACAGCCCAGCTCAAGAGTAATCTCAAATGCGTTTGTGGCCAGGTAGTTAAAGTCTTGCATACCTAGAGAGATAGACGTATGTAAAAAATAACTTTTAACATTAATAATTTCAATATTCGACACACCAAAAAAAAAATCTTTTTAGGTGAATTCTATGAAATGAATGGTACATTAAGTAAAGTAAATAGTAAAAGTATTGCATCGGTACAAATAAAAAAATTGAAATGAACCTGACAATGAGGTGATAATTTGTGACATGAGCAAAATAAATACTTTCACTACTGCAAACTGTAATCTTTCTTGACGGAAGACTTACGGTACGGACAATAATAAAACCTGCGTAACTTTAATTCATTCGACATTGATAGTGTCTCTTTTTAGTAAGGTTTATTAAGACTAACGACCAGACAGAACATTTGATGGTGAGTTATTACGCCTATTGACACCTGCAGCTGAGTTACAAGTGCATTGTCACACATTGAGCGCTTTCCCGGATCCAGGAGTAAAGGGTTTTTATCTCCGATTACCTCATTCTGAACCAAACCTCCTCATTCGTGCGGTGATGAATTAAGAATACGGAATGTCTCTATCTCTACACATTTCATGGATGTCGTAAAAGCGACTTAAAGACAAACAAAGCAGGACAACATTATACTGCTTCTAGAAATAAAACTTGAAACAAACTCTATACCAACCCGTATTGCCAGTGTCGTATGGCCATAACCTCCTTACTAAACAATCGTCTATATACAGAACTGTTCATGATGATGAACCTTAGACACTTGGTGAAAAAGAACTAAAGAATTACATGACACCGGTTTTGATTACGGAATTCTGCTTTGTCGATGTATGACCTAAAGGTCTCCATACAATAAAAATCGGCCAAGTGCGTGTCAGGCTACGCATAAAATAGGGTTCCGTAGTTATTCATGATTGAACGTGAATTTAAAGTCGTGTGTGTGTGTTTTGTGCGAAGTTTTGTAAATAAACTTATTTTACAAGTCAGGCCTCCAAACTCCTGAACTAACAAATTATGTTAGCCGTTATAGTTTTCCATTAAAGTTCATCACATAGACTAATTTAATATATTTTTTTCAGATTTTTTGAGCCAGCCGGTAAACTTTTAGGAGGGCGACGCCCTGTTTTGACCAAATATCCTTTAAACTTGAATAACTCGCAAACGAATACCTTAACAAAAGGTCGTCTTAGCAGCCTCTAAATTTTTTTTAAAGATCTATCTAACGATACCCCACACGATGGGGTGGACACGTGAAAAAAAAAAGGAGGACGTGGAGGGAAGAGGAGGAGGAGGGAGTAGGAGGGAGGTTCCTCAAATAAAAATATTTTTCATGATTTTATTGTAGCACTTTGTCGACGTGATAGAAACACCGTGCAAAGTTTCATCTGTCCAGCACTAACCGTTTCGACCGTAAGTCGAAGACGGATGGCTAGACGGACAGACGGACGGATGACAAAATTATAAGTCCTGAACTACGGAACCCTAAAAAGGTAACCTGATCTATAGGAACAAATAAATAAAATTGAAGTGTCTATGGATATGTAAAGTAACAGTAACATTAAGTAATCTGTTTTTCCGGGTAGTCCCTGGAATAGCTGGACCGATTTTGATGGGACTTTCACTGGCAGTTAGCTGATGACCATAGGGAAAAATTAAGCTTATTTGCAGACTAGCTTCGCTCAGTAACGTTACTCGCGTTTTACAACAATAACCGCAGGACACATGTGGATACCAAATAAAACATTGTTGATGCCATACAATCCAAAATGCTAAAGTAGGTAGGTACTAAAACGGTTCCGCAACTGCTAATTCGACCTATTGTTACAGTACAATAACAACATGTACACAAAATGTTTTTCAATAAACACGGTCCCAGGTAACTGTTATGACTTAAATCATTAAACAATACAGTTGGAATTAGCATTGCTAAGCTATCCGTGTTTCATGGTCAACTCCAGTTGAAATGTAAATGCTACAATAAGCTCCGAGAGTACGTATAAAGTCAAGTGATCCATTACTTTAAACTTCCTGCTTCATTCTCTTCGAGAGAACCGGTAATTTGGAAGGACAAATAAAAAATGGTTGTGTACTCTCTAATCTAGGCCGGCTTGGAATTTAAATTCGGACCCTCTTTTGTAAGTTTATGTACCTTAAGTAGAATAGTACTTTTATTCGTCGTTCTAGACAGCTAACGATGGTGGGGACAGATGTAATTGTTTGCATACGCGCAAAGCACTACTTTTTTAGGATGGCACTAATAACTGTATGTAATAATTGCTAAAAGTAAGTAAGTATAGAGGGTACTAATACTAATATCAGAAAAACAAATTTCTGTCTTGTCCGTCCATCTGTCTGTTCGTTAGTTCGGGCTAATCTCTCGGACGGCTAGACCGATTTTCACTGGCAGATAACTGTTGATATAAGGAGTAACTTTTATTTAGACTAGCTTCGCCACGTGGCGGTTTGTGTGAAAGTACAACAACTACGGGAATCGTCATGAGGTACAGCTACTAATAATATATACCTGGATTAAACTCGACTCGTACATAGTACAAGTTATATAATGAAGACCTTGAAGTGTATCCAATTACGGATTAGCAGGCTTCAAGAATTAAGCTAAATTGTACTTTTAATTATACATAGATGTACATTATTTTCGATAGGCTTATGTATTGGCTATTAAAGCTTTTTAATCAAGTAATTAGGAACAGTACAAAAATAGTATATGAACTATACAATTCTATAAAATAACTGTTTAATAAGTAGAAAAGTAAGATACATTAGGACTATTATATATCTCTGCACTGTACCCACGAATAATTAAGTATATCATATGTTATCTGTCAGTGAAAGTTTCGTCAAAATCGGTACAGCCATTCTAGAGATTAGCCTGAACAGACAGACAGAAATTTAAAAAATGGATTCTTTGATGTAAGTATTGCATATAAGTATTTCATATGCATTTAGTAAAAACCTAGTAATTTGAAATTACAAAACGACACTTAAATTTCATTTTTTGTATTACTGAATGTATATATATTCTAAATTTGTATAGTATACCTAAGTATATGTATTAAAAATGTATTTTTTTATTTTAAATGTATTCTAATATATTCATCTTATTGAATAAGAATTAAAAATTCTTATTCATTAGAGCTAAATCAAGAGCTAAATAAGAACAGTTAAAATTTTAAAGAGAGATAAATACATTAAGAATATTTTTATTTTTACCTTGAAAAGAACTAAACAAAAATATTTGTAGCCAAACTTACCTCCTTTAAGGCTGTACCAAGCAGCACCGTTAGTAACACCACCTTGTTTGCCAAAATTGTATGTGTCAGAATCATCAGAGCTGGTTGTGTGACAACCTCGACGATGGGATGATGCCATATCTGCATGATTCACAGCATATGTCATGGCTATTTCCCTATGAAAAAAAACAACACAATTTAATTTTCTCCTACTATTTATAAGCATTTTCTTAAGAAAAAGTTGCATGTTCAGTTATATATATTTTTTTATATGAATTGGTGCAACAAAATAGTCTGTATAAATTATATTCCATAACTTATATGACTTACACTTTTGATGGTAATGTACAAAATCTTTATCTCCAAAAAAAACTTCCAATTTCAAAAACTAAAATTAAAATGTTTTATTTTAAGTTTTTGTTTTTTTTTAAAATGCCTTACCTGAAAGTATCATCATCAGGACTAGCTGAATATTCAGAAACTGGTGCTCCACTTCGACTTTCATCGTAAGGATAGTTTGCCACAAGATCACCTCCATGCATAGCAGCGCTCAACACAAATGGTACCGACATGATCCAGCGCATAACAGCACGGGTTTCAGGTTCCAACTAAAGACAAAAATTAGAACCTAGTTTAATATTTATTTTGAATTTATATAAAAGAAAATCCTTTATAGTATCTTACCGGTGCTGCAAGCCGTGTCAAATCTTTTAGCAAATGATTATTGTGATTAATTCCTTGACGTTCAAATTCAAATGTAATAGCATCCAAATCTGGGAAGTTCCTGTTCAAATCCACTGAGTGATTATTTGTACGGCCAATTAAGTAATCTAGTCCACCCTGTTATATATGATAAAATTAATTTGAATTTTTATTATTTAAAAAATCAAGATTATATTAATGTTTACCTTCAAGGCTACTTACTGTGTCTGTAGATGCTTGCCAACCATCAGGATTCATAGAAGGTAAAAGATGTATTCTAGTAGAGTGAATTAGAGTCCGAATTTCACGATTATTATCAATAAACTGATCGCATAAATAATGAGCCAACCCCAATAGTAATTCACGTCCCAGTACTTCGTTTCCGTGTATATTTCCCACATATTTTACTTCAGGTACGTCTAAAAAATTAATATATTGTATCTATATTTTATCTTTTAAACGTAGGTATTTGTCCAAATTAATTTAATTGAAAGTTAAAATTACTTACATGGTTGATGAATACCAGGTTTTTCTGAAAATTCTATAACATACAGAGGAACACCACAAACCGATGGTTCAGTTAAAGCATATACCCTCGTAATATTAGGACATTTTTTATGAACATCCTCTAGAACCACAGGCAGTTCTTCATTATTATGATGTTTCCAAACAAATTCAGCGTTTGTCGTAAGTACAAAAGCTAGACACGTAAACAGATAATAGGCCATAGCAACTTTTTATAAAAACTTCTGACCGTAAAAATGACTGCTCATTATATTTAAAATGCGTGTTACCAACACCCACCGCGCCGCAGAAACAACTAAACAAGTATCGATCGATTTTCCCGCCAGCAATTACTTACTCACACAAATGTGAATCAATGACGCAGGCGACCCACACAAACACACACGCACTCAGATTAATAGGGCTGCGCCAAGATGGTAGATCGGACATAGTCGAAATCGATTGAAATAAAATCAACTAAATGGAACTAACACATGAAATTATATTTAATATGGTATGAGTTCAATTTGAAAACTGAACGAATCTACAGACGTAGATTCGTTCAGTTACCAAACGCAGCAGATTAACGTTTGATAATTAGTCTGTTTACAGCGTGCACTCGTGTAATGCTTTTATCAAATCTGCTTTAACCTGCCAATCAGTGATAATCAAATAGACCTAAAAGACAATCATAAACTACACTGTGATCTCATCATAACAGTGTGTATTACAGGTTAATATTAATATTGTAATCTTAATAAGACATGAATGTACAATAATAGAAACATCCATAAAGATTCTTATAATTTTTCGAAGTCATAATAATCTATACAAATAAATAAAATTGAAGTGTCTGTTGTAATATGAAATGAACCGTTTTTTACTAAATACATAAGAAAGTATATACTGTACTAACATGAAAAACGCATTCCTTTTAAATATTTTCTGTTCCGGGTAATCTCTGTAACAGCTAGACCACTTTCAAACGGGCTTTTAGTGGCAGAAAGCTGATGACATAAGGAGTAACTGAGGCATTAAATTTTTTAAGCTATTGCATAGCTTTTATCGCGGGCTTTGAGTGCTGCGACCGAATCAAGAATTTCCGTAACGAAAAAACCTAACACCTCGTGTTAAAAAAGGATAGATAATATTATTTTAACTGTAGTGCGACAAGGACAAATAACGGGCGCCTGATATATATTATAGATAGCTTCCGCGTCCTCCAGTACCGTTTAATTGAATCTTATTGGTTTTTATTCCATAGATATGCTCATATTACTATTAAGTTCCCTGTTTAGTTGTCAATGTCCTTCGGTTAATAGGATGATTATATTATTTGGAAATAATAGTGTTAGAATGTATGTTAGGAAAAAGACAGTGTATTTTGTTTTGTAAACTTGAAATATTGTCAAAGAAAAAAATACTGCATAAATAAAAAATAAATAAATAAATATAATTGCATAAGTTGATAAAAAATGCTATGCAAAGCTTTACCGCGGCAATCCCCGAGTGCCACACGTTTTTAAACTACTTCGCCAAGGGACGTTACTCGCGATTTACAACAATAACCGCGGGTAACACCGCGGGACTCAGCTAGTGTTTAAATATCTTCAAGGCTTTATTTAAAACTAAATCTAAAAAATCTCAGTTAATCCTTGTGTCATCAGCTTTCTGCCGGCGGAAGTCCCGTCAAAATCGGTTCAGCTGTTCCAGAGATGAGCCGTAACAAACAGACAAAATTTTTTGATGTTAGTATACGGTAGATCCGTATATACTTTGATATGCATTTAGTAAAAACTGTATATTACACTCTAAATTTATTTATTGTCTAGATATTGTTATTTCTACTTTAAGTTATCTATACGGGTTTCGTAAGTAATTTCTATCTTAATTTATTAAGTAGGTACTTTGTTTCTTATTTTACGGTGATGTAATATGTGTTCTCCGATAAAAATAGATGTAGAAACCATAACACCTATCAGGTACATCATGTACACCCCCTGGAAAAAATAATTAAATTTTTATATTCTATTTTTACTTAAGATAAGAGCTATTGAGGATAGGATAAGAGGATAAGAGCCTTGGAACCACCAGCAGCAGATACTCCGTGCTTGGAACCGAAGAAGCAACACTATACAGAAAACAGTGAAAAAAAATTTCGTTAATTTTATGCATGTGACTGAGTAATCAGATAGTCCCTATCTGATTACTCAGTAATTCCTCATTCCCTTGAAATGGCTGGGGTAAACAAAAGGCATTAACGCATTTTTGTCTCTTGCGTTGCAAGTTTCCAGTGTTTACATTTCGCAAATCAGAAATCAAAACAGATTACAGATGTTGGGTTTAAAAAATGTTAATGACAACTTATAGAGGAAAAAACAAGTTCAACTTCGCTTTGAGACAAACGGACAGACTCGGCTGGAGCTTTTGCATTTTGTAAGCTGATTTACTGATCACTTCTCTTGTTTTTGTGTGTAATAATAAATTATAAATCAACCAGAGCAGCAAGAGAATCGAAGTCATATACCATCTTTCATTTTACATTAATTCATTCGTACTAATATTATTAAAGTTACTTTCTGTTTGCCTCGCCTTGAAGGCGAGGCAAACAGAAAGTAACTTTAGTAACTTAGACGACTTAGTAACTTTAGTATATACCTATCCTATACTCTGATTGCTGTGGAATGGCATATTTTTACCGCGAAAATCGACATTCATGTAGACAGACAGAGCCGCGGGTATAAGCTAATCATAAATTAATATTAGAAATTACTATTTAAAGCCTGGATCAGAGTAGTGTGTAATGGAAAAAGCCAAGCCTGTCCAAAAGTGGACTCCAATAGGCTCATGATGACTAGGATTCAAAACTACTTTTAAAATATTCTTTGTATATTTGACCTAGCAAACGTTGACTATGAAATTGTTAGTTCAGCTGCCTCCGCTAGCTGCGACTGCTCCACTCGCTCTGCCTAGGGTCAGAACTGTGGTTATGACAAGAAATTCGGATGTGCATTAGATGCCCTACTACCACCGTAAACATGAACGACAATTTAATTTTATTTCATCCACTTACCACAACATTACTAGTGTTGAGAACTTTTATAACGCCAGTATTTTTAGATCGAGATAGCCTTATTTCTAACTGCACTTTATAGTTTAGGTGTTTTAATGCTACCTGTAACAAAACGCGATGGAATGTTATACTTTTCTAGCCCTGTGCCTGAGCTCTTGTCGGTTGTATCGGATAGCCATGTCATCCAATCGGATTATGAGAGTGAGGGAATTGAAAGTGCACCTGTATTTACACCCACACTTGTTCAATGTAACATCTTCTTCGTTTTTAATAATGATATAATGTATGCACCAATTTGACAGCACAGCACAGCAGCTAGTTAGGGTCAACGTCAGCCAGTAATCAAAACAACTTTTTGTAATAACTGATCATCCATTACTAGTACGATGAGTTTATGCGGCATCGGATTTGTTGTTCAAACTGTGTATCTTTATTTTACCAAAAAAATATTTAAAGTTTACATCATTTCATAATATATCCACTTATGGGAAGCAGAACTCATTTATACAAATAAATAAAACTGTATTGTCTGTTTATTCTATCAAATGAACAGTTTTTTACAAACTGCATATTTTATATAGTTTAAAAAACAGCATTTTTTTTTGTCTGTCTTACTGTCTGTACCGTGTAATCTCTGGAACTCCTAGTCCGATTTTGATGGGACTTTAAATTGCAGGAGGCTGATGACGTAAAAAGTAACTTGGGCTAATTTTTTTAGACTAGCTTCGCTGAGTCTAAAAATCTATAAACAACTACTATCGTTGAAAAGATTAACATACTTGTGTCTCCCAAGCTAAAAGCAGGCCAGACTGATGGAGTCTACCAACCAATTGGCTAAGTTTTTCTGTGTAAGGTGAACTCTTTCGCATCATTATAACAACTTGTTCATGATAAAAGTCTTGCAACATAACAGTCATATCTAAAACGGCTTCTTTTGTTAAATATTCCTGAACAGCAAAGTTACCTGTAATTTTTTTACATTTTTATTTATGTTTAAGCCTGCCAAAGTTACACTACTCCGCCTGGTGAAAGCATAAGTGGAATCCAAGAGAAGTGGTCATCATCCTCTTTGTTAATACGTTACACGCACTATGGCGGCCCAAAGGGATGCTTTTGCAATGTTGGGCCACAGGTCACGGACTCACAAACAACGAACGACAGTATAAATTCTGTAATTTGAGGTTGATCTTCTGTGTGAGGGTAGTAGTACCAACTCAGTCGAGCCGGCCTATTCCTACTGAAATCAGCGTAATTTTAAGGTATAATTTATACCATAGGTACTTTGGATCTTGATATGATGACCCTTTACAGTTCAAAGAAAAGTGTATTCTACTACTTAAGCAATACAAAGTGTAAGCTAAACATATAATAACTTACCGGCTGGTAATTTCTCGATGCCAAAAGCTATGCTTCTGGTAAAACTTAATTTTTTTAATTCATCAAATGAATAGGTTCTGAATTGACTCACAAGCTGTTTAACTAAAGGCTAAAAATCAAATTTAATCAGATTATTTATAAGAACACACTTATAAATTTTTATTGCCACAGTTTTACGAATATTTTTAACCGCCTTCTAAACAGGAGGAGATTCTCAATTCGTCGGAATCTTTTTTTTTAATCACAAATAAACTACTCCCAGACTCGTATATCTTAATAGTATATTTTTATTTTATTTTTCAATTTTTAAATCATTCTTTTACTTTAATTTTTGCAAAGTCTAAGCTTGCTCATGGAGGACGAGGAGACGCTGCTGCCCGTCACCGGTCTATTGCAAGTGGCGTGCAATTGGAGAGGCCTATGTCCAGCAGTGGGCTGCGATAGGCTGATGATGATCATGAATGCTATGCTATGCATGATCATCTAAGCTGAATTTTGAAAATAAAGAGCTCTTACATCTGTAGACGAAGTGAGTGAGAATATCCACGCATCATGGGTAGCAGCCCATATCATGCGTCTATCTACTATGTCTTGTATGGTATCAATTGATGGTTCGTATGAAGGCACAGTAAATGTGGCTGCAAGACCAACACCATACGCGCAGCTTAGAATTGATCCAAGTATGAGAAGCCATCCGGTAACCTTCCGTATCTTCCAAGTTTTACCAGATTCAAATTGTGACTGTAAAAAACACTGAGTTAAAAATTATGCGTTTAAGATTTAGAATTTATATAAATCTAGCTATTCTTTTGTCAATCATGCTTGCATGCGGCTTCTACTGGTCTGATGTTGTCCTATCCTAACCATGTTAGCAAATCATATTTTATGAAAAACGTGAATATCGGTGAGATAACTTCGGCGTTCACAGTGACGTAATAACGTAACACAAGAATGTTATTCATTCATAACAGAAAATTGACCAGAGTGGTGTGCAATGGGAGAGGCTTATGTCCAGCAGTGGAACTGCGATGGGCTGATGATGATAACAAAAAATAACAAGTAAAAAAGAGCTGATTGTAGCGGATAAATCTAGAAACCGTTTTACAGACCCAAATCATTAGTATCTGCGTATTAGGCCTCTCCTCAGAAAAAAGTTATTGCACTGAATTTATTATTTATTGTAGTTACGCTAGCAAGCTTGTAATAAATGTGCTTTATGTTTAGTGATACGTGATTCACACTCAATTAAAATTTGAAATACGTACTTGAGCAATCATCATACCAAAAACAGTTAAAAAAGGGTGTGAATCAAGATTAAATCCTTTTGCTATGAGAAGCCCGGTCGTGCAGTAAAAAAAGGTGAAGATCACAGCAACCCATAAATACCCAGTAAAAGGCATCAATGGCATGTCCCAACTCGACAGCAACCTAAACATAAATTTAAGTGGTAGTAAGCAGGTAGGCACTCTGACTTCGGCACAAATCGGAAAAGGCTCGACCGGAGCAGTACTACCCTCATTACAAAACCAACCTAAAATGACAGCATTCTTGCCATCGTCTTTCGTTGGTGCGTGTCAGACCGGAGCCTAAGCCCACTAACATGGTGGCCCCTACTCCTGTATTCTACTTATGCTTTCCATCAGGCAGAGTAGAGTCACTTTGGTAGGCTTGAATCTTTAAAAAAGTGGCCTGAGTTTAGTGACTTTATAACTAATTTACGTCATGATATCTATTAATTCTTGGTTACCTAGGTGCTGGAGCAATACAAGTAACTGCAGTCCTTACTACCGAACCCGAAAAGTCAAGTGCTCTCCATTCCTCATACCAAGAACAAAGTCCAGCTTAAATAAATAAACAAAAAATTTAGTTTAACACTTTTTTTTTTCTAAAAATTATATTGGTTTCGAATCCTTACGTACCCATAGCCATATCAGCGCGATCAGCTACAACACTACCAATAATACCAACTCCATCAGTTTCATTTTCATAGACTTCTCCCCATTGATCAATTTCTTCTTGAATAATTTCAATCGTGCAGTTTATCCATCTGCATTTCGATAAATTATTTCAGTTAAGGCTTTAACATTTGGAACTTAAAATGTGAAGTACTTACCTGCAAAACTCATTAACTATCCTAATTTCAATACCATCTCTGCCAAGAGGTTCTATAGCAGTATCCAAGTTTATCAAAGCGTAAGGTTTATAGTTGAAGGAAGCCACTTTTAATGTTTTGCCATTCAAATTCTTCATATCATGAGGAAACAGATTGGTTGCTTTTTCGAACTGTCTTGTACAAGAATTCCAACGATCTAAGTACAACGGTTTATGCACTAGATCATTAGTGCCAACAAAAGCATGAGTAATCATGTCAAATATTACACACGCTTGATCACTGTTATTAGAATATGTGACTATTAATATGTTCGCAACGAAAGCACTTCCTTTCAGAGAAAATAATTTCGAGACTAAGTTTGTATCGCTTACACTCGCATCGTGGGGTAAGAAGATTATCTTCCTATTGCTTCTCCTAACATTTCCTAAGTGAACTACTCTCTCAAATGCACTTATGAATTTTTCAGGCTCTTTCATAAGAACGATGTAGTCTGAACATCCTATTTCTGATACTTGTAGTATTTGCTTTACAAGTATTTTCTCATCAGGATTTAGGTAAATAAAGCTAACTGGTAAGTTAAACGTTACTGATGTATCGATCACAAAGGAAATGCAATAACTAGACGATAAATATTGTTTTATAAGCACATCTAATAATAATTCTAATGGAAACAGTTGCATATTAGGAAACCACATAATGATACCGGCAAGTAAAGTAACCACATGAAGCCAGTAAAGAACCCGTGCGCTTTATATTTATCGGTTTCAATTGCAATAAATATTAGTCAGTAGTATAGTACTTTCGTTTAGGAATCCTTGAAGCAGTGGTTGCCTGTAGCCCGTTTTATACGTGATATAATTCCTGTGTATACACATTCCAACATATTTATTAGGATAAATATGTTAAACGATGATATAAATGTATTTTATTTAACCTTTGGATTTTTATGGAAATAATTTTCACAGCAAAATTCGGTAAAAAATAATCATTCTGCGTGGTAACTTGTTTATGAAGGCAGAAAGTAAAGGAAGTTTTGGCCTGCTATACCACACACTGGGAAGACGGGTTGGTGTTTTTTTTTTTTTTTTTATTTTTGCAGTGATGTTGTAGCTTCCTCGGTCGGCTTTTACGACACCCACGGAAAATCACTCGTAATTAAAAGATCAAAAAATTGAATAGGTATGCATTGCCAATATAGAGGTACATTAACCGCCTTGAGGGTATCCAAAATATTTTTTTATATCATATCGGTATCAGTCCAATACCTACTTGCCTGACTACCTTAGTCGTAGGAAACTTAATATCCTTCCACTGTACGAACGCAGAAAGGTAGCGGAACTGACATTTTTACATGGTGTTATGAATGGTTTAGTGGATGTACTTGAGTTGGTAATCAAGGTGGGCTTGGGCGTGCCTTTAACACTTCTGGGAAAAATAAATATTTATCGGTAAGAAATTATGCTATCGGTAAAATTTGTTATCGGTACTTATTATTAGCTTATTCCTACAGAACCCTTTAAAGTCAGTATTAAATTCATGTCCTAAATATATACAATGAACGTAGGTAATCATCTTGCAATAGTCACTTTCATATTCAAAAAGGACTGTATAAAACAAGCGCTATTTATTGTCATTAGCTTTGTTTGCTATCTCCAACAACTAAAGTACATGTTAGATATAGTATAATATTAGCTATATTATAATAAGTGGCCAATAATGACGAAGCACAAAGAAATATCGTAATAAAGTGTAATTTACATGTAAATAGAATTCGCATGTATGAATTTCTTTCATTTTAGTAGTGTCGTATACAAAGCGTCTAAAAAGTCAACATACAATTTACTATCGTTCTAATTTGTTTTAGGTCTACTTAACAATACTGAAAAAGGAATGACATCAGTCCAACTCTTAATAGTTACTCTTTAACACGGCACGCGGAAAATATAAAAATTAACTCAGTAAAACAGAAAGCGGACCCAAATGGCGGCAGCAGTTTTGTTAAATTAAAAATATTATAATTAAGTGGTAGTATACCTTTATTATTATGTTGTAGTGGATATTATAATTTCAATTATACTAATTTGATACAAAAGTAAAGACTGAGAATTCACAAGTTACATGGTTATATTAAATCCTGGTGCACTATGATGCACTATAATTCTTCATATCATGTGGAAACAGATTCGTTCGTTTATGAACTGTCTAGTACAAGAATTTCAACAATCTAAGTACAATGGCGTCTGCACTGAGACCAGACTTTACAAGTTACCTAATTATCTTGAATCCTGGTTCTACGATGATACACTATAAGTTCTGCCAAGAAAATAGCTATAGAGATAATAACACCCGTCATATACATCATGAATATACCCTGCAATAAAACGAAAATAAGTCAGTAATATAATTTTATGATTAGATTTTGGCTTTCCTACAAGTTCCAATATGGAGTATCACCAATCTTATTCATACAGAGAGTGTCGTAAGAGCTAACTAAGAGAACAGTCTATGCGGACAACAGCATTACAAAAATAAGAAAAACTTGATATAAACCTTATATCAACCCCTCTAACCAGCGCAGCTGTATAACTAGCAAGCCAAAAAGTCCTTACTATGACGGAGCCTGTGTGCAGAAGTAGACTACTAAAGGCTGGTGATTATCAACATCAATGCAAGTTGTGAACGAATGTAGGGCATCCATCGAGCAATGTTCCTTTTATTTCAATGTCTTGCCATTTTGTCTTCCTATTCTTTACAATAAACTTAATTTTATGTTTTTTATTCCTGTAGGCTACCTATTAGTTCAATTAATAAGATTGAACTCATTACAAAAAACAAGCAACAACGACATATATTTCAGTCTTTTGTCCATTACGCGACTTATTTGATAAAAAATTATCCAACCTTACAATCCATCCTCGACATTGTTTCTGCTGATTTGGATGAGCAGGATCGTATGTTGCCGTTAAGTCTTAACACTATAATTTACACTTACATTTAAAACAGTTACACTTAAGAAATCTTAACTGTGCCTCTGATATGTTTGTGTTTCTAATTAATTAACTAATATACAAACAAATATTGCTAATGTAATATACTCACTACAACATTACTAGCGCTTAAAGGTTTCGTAACACCATCCGTTTTGGATCGGGATAATCTTACTTCCAGCTGCACTTTGTAATTCAGATGTTTTAATGCTACCTGCAAATGAGGTATTACAATTTGCATATGGCTATTTTTAATCCAAACCGTTTAAACACCGCATATATTTATCATTATAGAAAGACAATGAAGTATTTTTGTAAAATTGTAATATTATTTACAGTTTTATCTATGTTAAGTTCATTTTTAATTCACCCATATATTTTTACTTTAAAGTATTTAGCCCATCAAAAACGATTTCTATATTGCTTTAAATTTCACATTTAACCTTGTCTGGCACGAAATTATACCTAATTTTTAAATTATTTCTTTGCTGAATAGCTATTTAAATAAATAATTTATTAAAAGATCTTAAAAGGTCTGGTTTTAAGACCTTTTAATAAATATAAACAAACAATCAAATATAGTTTAATTCATACTATGACACATTATAATATTTTTAAACTAATTACACGATTTCAAATTAAAATGATCTACTCTTCAAAAGTCACTTAGTACGACAGCCTCTGGAATTTTAATATCATAAATCACGTTTTAAAATAATAATTAGTGCACCTGTGTTTCCCAAGCCAGCAGTAAACCAGATTGATGGAGTCGACCAATCAATTGACTGATCTTTTCCGTGTAAGGTGAACTCTTTCTCATCATTATAACACACTGCTCGTAATAAAAGTCTTCCAACATCAGCATCATATCTAGTACAGCTTCTTTCGACAAATATTCGCCTATCGCAAAATTACCTGTCAATATGAGATAACATTAAATATAACCGAGTCGAGAGTTAAAGTTCGTTACCGACCATTAAGTGCCCATACTAAGAGTTTATGGCTACTGCTCGTTAACCCAGTGAAGTGATACAAAGTCTATGACACAGTTATGTACATAACACCCGTGTTATTTGAATTATTCCTATACCGATATGTAGCGAAGGTGTGTCCACTGATATAGGTCGTTAGTGATATTACATAAGCACAATAGTTGAGGTTTTATTCCCGCTATACACTTTTCGAACAATTGGTTCAACTTATCTATGCAGACCGATCTGTGCGAATATATCGAATGTACTAGTATGCATGAAAAATTATTGCAGATATCGTTGATCGTTGTCAATATCCGAGCCGTATGGAGGCACTAGAAACGTTTGCACAAATAAGTTGTAATAATTTGTCGAAACGTGTGGCACTCAATGCAACACTAACAATAAACAAACAAACTCACTTTCGAACATGGAAGAATGTGTTATATTAAAAGAGAATTACAGTAAAAAAGAGAAGTACAGAAAATATAATTTGTGGTAAAAATTACCAGCTGGTAGTTTCTCGATGCTGAACGCCATACTCCTGGTAAAGCTTTTTCTTTTTAATTCTTCAAATGAATAAGTTCGAAACTGACTCACTAGCTGTTTGACTAAAGGCTGAAATGATAAGTTTTATTCACTTCTTCACATACTTCACTTGTTATAGGTAGAAGAATTGTAGATGCTGGTATACCCACTAACTATTAAGAGGCATAGGTCCAACGGTGAACTGTTAAACTTTGAAGGAAATTGATAATTACACTAACTAAAAAGTAAAAAAAACGGTCGAGTGCGTATCGGGCCACGCATAAAATAGGGTTCCGTAGTCACCCATAGTGGTAGGTAGATTTCAAATCGTGTCCAATAGATAATTGTTATGTATTCCTACGACATAATTATTGTTTGAAATATATTATTGATAGAATTTTTACAGAGATAAGCTTGACCAGCATATTTCAGATATGAGTCTATTATCGAGCACGTAGAATTCGGACAGTCATTATCTCGTTGAGATCAAGACGTGGTTATAAAGCATTGTAGCGAAATGTTAAAAGATAAATAATGTAGCCGTATGTCGGTATAAATATGCATAACTTAGTGAGTAATACAAGAGTAGTAAACCAGTGCCTGAATAATAAAGATGGCTCCCAAAGTATATACTGTGATTGTGATTCGCTATGACTCATAGGTACGCCATAATTGGTAACCTCGACGACAGAATTCAATAAGCCTGAAGATATTTGTTCGCTACATTATGTTTACTTAATATTTCTTCGTTTTTATACGATTTTTTTCAAGTAAGTGCATTTTGCAAGTTAGTTTAACTATAACTCCTGAAATAAAAGTTATCAAAACGAATATAGTTTTCCTTAAAAGTTCAATATATGGACTACTATCTTGAATTTTCCCATATTTTTTTGAGCCAGCCGTTTGGTTTTTAGACGGGGGGGGCGCCCTTTTTTTACTGGTAAATGCGCTTTAAAGTTGATCACACGCAAACGGATACCTAAATTGAAAAATGGTTTTAGTAAGACCTAAGTAAAGACCTATCTAATGATGGGTATAGTTAAATAGATAACACGACGGGGTAAAAGGGAGAAAAAAATCATCCCCACTTTACGTGTAATGGAGGCACCCCAAATAAAAATATTTTTCTTAATTTTATTGTAGCACTTTGTCGACTTAATTACAACACATTTTCATACAAAGTTTTATCTTTCTAGCACCAACCGTTTGGGCGGTAGGTCGAGGACGGATGGACGGACATGGCGAATCTATAAGGGTTCCGAGTCATGAACTATGGAACGCAAATTAAAGTATTTAAAATTTGATTTGATTTCCATTAAATGTCACATGACTTCATATTTATTTTTTATTTTTTAGCTTCACATTTTCATCATAAGTTCTCATAAACCATGTATTCATAAAATAACCTGTATCTACATAAAAGAAAGCTTTTCAGTCTAATACGAGAACGCTGCCGATAGGCGACGAAGTGCATTATTTTTTTAACGCGCATATATCTGTAAATATTTTAGTAACATAAATATTAATGTCATGAACTTAATATTGATGTATTTGTGAAGATTTGAAAATCTTATCTATAAAAATCTATATCTAAAAATCTATATTTAAAAATCTTATCGATATAATTTTTATAAAATGTTCTATATTTATAAATTTTATAATATAAAATATAGAAGATTTTTAAATCTATAGGTATGTCATTTGAATAAGTAATTAAAATAACGTATTTAGAAACAACGGTTTATTTACTGAAATGGTTGCTTTAATGATAACAAGATCTTGTGAATGAGCACGACTCATTAGTTCTTGTCATCACTATGTTACAAAATTTCATTATAAGGGACTTGACAGGATCTTGTAGGAGTCGTAGATATTACACAGCTTTGAAAAAGTTAGCACTCATTGACTCATCACAGAATCTATTAATATTACATTTGAATCCGATTCATTTATGCCACATTACCATACTGAGTATTATATATATAAGAGTAGTAAAATACATATATTATATACATAGATATATATGTAGTATTATATATTTAATTATACTTACTTCGGACGATAAAGTAAGTGAGAATATCCAAGCGTCATGAGTAGCTCCCCATTCAATTCGTCTATCTACGATATCTTGCACAGTATCAATAGAAGGCTCATATCTAGGCACAGTAAAGGTGGAAGCAAGACCAGCTCCATATGCGCAACTAAGAATTAATCCAACAATTAGTAGCCACCCGGTCACTCTTCGCACCTTCCAACTCACACCGGATTCAAATTGGGACTGTAAAATCAGTACTCTATAAAATAATATAATTAACTGTATCTACATTCTTATTTTACTAACTATAATTTTATTTTATTATACCAGAAATCATCATCAATATTTTTAATAGTTTATTCTTGAAAACCTAGTCTTAGTCCTAGTTTAGTCTTGAAAAAAAGTCCTTTGAAAAAAGGTTTAGTAGGGTTTTATTTTAGGCTATTTACAATGCTGATGTTCTGCAGTTTGCTCTCTCAGTTCATCTCTTACGATACCCAACGAATAAATAGGGATGGTGACATTTCGTTTTATTAATCCGTCACTACACAGACAGTTATTTTCTTTGCATTAACTTGTATATAATTACTAGCTGATGCCCGCGGCTCCGCTCGCGTTTTAGAGGTATCAAAAATAGATGTTGGCCGATTCTCAGACCTACTGAATATGCATATAAAGTTTCATAAAGATCGGTCAAGCCGTTTCGGAGGAGTATGGCAACGAAAACTGTGACACGAGAATTTTATATATTAGACTAGTAATTTACATACCTGTAGTTTCATACGTAATGATGTACGTTTAATGGTAACATAATTGTCGAACTACTAACTACTACTAATAATACAGTACTAACTACTACTAACTTTTTATTTATTAATATTATTCGTTAAAATGAGCGAGAGATTGTGCACGTTGACGCCTTTCGAAAGTATTCGATATTATTACAAACACCTTATTAAATTGCCTCGTTGGTGCGGTGTAACTGTATCGCAGTCTATTTTTCATATTTTTCAGGCAACCTATCGATGGACTATATATGGCGAAGCCACAGCAAAATAGTAGTATAGATCTTTACACGGCTACGTGATTAAATAATTGTTTTACTGAAGTTAACGTACGTGCCGCCAAACAATAGTAATATTATAATATTATAAATAAGGAAGAACAAACAACATATTGTCAATTAAGCAATTAAGTAAATAATATTTCATAGTAGCGCCCCACCTAAAACTGTCTACATATTACATTGTATATAAGCTTTAGTTTAAGTAAAATTAGTTGGAGTCTTACAGAGATAACAGAGTCATTATTAAAGCATTACAATCAACGTGTCGTCTCATTGGGCTCCCTGGGTAAACACGCAATAATTGGTGACCCCGACGTGATCTATTGGTTTCTAGTGCTGATATAATACCGGGACGACCGGAACCCTATATGGTGTTCAGCAGTGAATCTAGAGAACAATAGCATTACGAAATTATCACATCCCAAAAATGGCTCCAACAACAACTCCTTCAAGAGGCGACACGGGGTGCGAATCAGTTGCTGCTATCACCGTCACAGACAAACTACCGCAATTTTGGACAGACTCCCCACGTTTATGGTTCGCCCAGTTTGAAGCAATAATAGCACCACAAAAACAGGGCGAAGATTACAAATATAACATGGTAATATCCAAACTACCAAAAGAGGTCGTCCATCAAGTCAGTGACATATTAACTAACCCACCCAGCGAAAACAAGTACTCCACCATCAAGGAGCGTCTAATAAACTGCTACGAAGAGAGCGAACACCGACGTTTCCACAGACTACTAGCAGAAATGGACCTTGGAGACCAGAAGCCTTCCCAGCTCCTGAGAAAAATGAAAGAAGCTGGATGTGGGAAAATAAACGACGACACTATTCGCCTGCTGTGGCTAAGGCAACTCCCCGCTTCGCTAACAGCGATATTATCGGTTACAAACAATATGTCGTTAGACAACTTGAGCGAGTTAGCCGATAAAATATACGAAAACTTGACCTACAACAAAAGAAATACTCAAGAAACAGCGGTTGACATTAACCTAGTTACAAACATAACGTCACAACTTGAAGCCATGCGAATAGAAATAAATGCATTACGCAGCATACGCGAGAATCGACCTATGCAACGCAGCAAATACCAAACACGACATACGCCACATTCACGGTCAAGGTCGCGCCACAGAAACTCACATAATGGGTTATGTTATTTCCATAATCGGTTCAAGCAGGATTCATATAGATGCAATAAGCCTTGTTCATGGAATACAATTAAAAATAACAGGCTATCGGAAAACTAAAATTAGCACAGAATACGACGGGCCTCTGTGCTATCCACCCAGCAAACCGTCTAACTATAACTGACTCAAACAGTGGTTATAGATTTTTAGTCGACACGGGTGCTAACATTTCGGTTATAAATAGCACAAATAAGGAGAGCCAAGCATGCGAATACCAATTATTCGCCGCAAACGGGACCCCTATAAATACATACGGGGAACGCACTTTAACGCTTAACCTAGGACTGCGCCGAAGCTTTAAATGGACATTTACCATTGCCGATGTCAAGATGCCAATCCTGGGAGCTGATTTTCTGAATCATTATCAGTTATTAGTGGATATACACGAAAAAAAACTGATCGATAAAAAAACAGGTCTGAAAACGCCTGCCAAAATAGTAAGAACAAAAATTGCATCCGTGCGATCTATAAACGCTTCTCTACAGGAACCAATAAAGGGATTATTAGAGAAATATGAAGATATTACAAAGCCTAGATCAATGAATCTACAGACTAAGCACCGAGTACAGCATCAAATAATAACAAAGGGTTTCCCAGTATTTACGCGAGCACGTCCATTACCTCCTGACAAATACAGGATTGCAAAACAAGAATTCCAAGATATGATGGACATGGGAATATGCCGTCCTTCAAGCAGTCAATGGGCATCGCCACTCCATTTAGTCAAGAAGAAAGAAATGGAGAGCATGCGGAGATTACCGCGCACTAAATAAAATAACAGTACCAGACAGGTACCCGCTGCCAAGGCTACTCGATTTCACGTATGTAGCAAGCGGAAAAGGAATATTCAGCAAGATAGACATAAAGAAAGCTTTTCACATACTGCCCGTTGCTGAACCAGAGAAAACAGCGATAATAACCCCTTTTGGACTTTTTGAATTCATCAGAATGCCATTCGGGTTGCGAAATGCAGCACAGTCCTTCCAAAAATTTATGGACTCTATATTCAGAGACTTGGACTACGTATTTGTATATGTGGACGACATATTTATCGCTGACAAGAAAAATAACCTTAAGGAACATTATGAACACTTAGAGGAGGTGTTTAAGCGCCTACATAAAAACGGCATAACAATAAATACAAGCAAATGTGAATTCGCCAAGTCGGAGATTGATTTCCTCGGTTATCATATAACGAGCCAAGGGTTGACTCCTACTATGGAAAAGATTCAAGCTATAAACAATTACCCTAAACCACAAACGGTAAATGAGTTACGACGTTTTTTGGGTGTGATTAATTTCTACAGAAGCAGTATTCCACACGCAGCAAAGCATCAGGCACCGTTAAATAAATATTTAATTAATAGTAAGAAAAATGATAAGACGGTTATCCAGTGGAATACTGAATCAAACCACGCGTTTGAACGCTGCAAGCAGGACATTCGACAATTAACTACATTGGCATATCCGGACAGCAACGCACAAATAGCGTTAATGACAGATGCTAGTCTCAAATGCGCAGGCGCTGTACTACAGCAGCGAAGAAAAACAAAATGGGAACCAATAGCTTTTTTCTCCAAATCATTTAGTGAAGCCCAAACAAAATACTCTACCTATGATAGAGAGCTGCTAGGAATCTATATGGCTATAAAACACTTCAGAAGACTCATAGAAGGACGAGAATTTACAGTACAACATGGGATCTAACGCGAGCCACGAGAAAGAACAAATCAACATGGTGCAGAACAATACACCAACAACAGAAGACTGGTCAAAGCTGCACTCCCAGGTAGCCTCAGAAGTACAAGGAATGCGAAGCTGGATAATTGGCATGGCGATAGCAGGGATAATTATATGTGGCATCGCTACAATGGTCTTCATTTGCAAATCCGCAGCCAAAAAGATAGAGAAGAGGCTCACCACTATAATTAGAGACACAAACGTAGTTTAAAGTCACATCACACCTTTTTTTACAAGGTATAAGGATGTTTCTTCTCTTCAGAGGGGGAATATCTATGGCGAAGCCACAGCAAAATAGTAGTATAGATCTTTACACGGCTACGTGATTAAATAATTGTTTTACTGAAGTTAACGTACGTGCCGCCAAACAATAGTAATATTATAATATTATAAATAAGGAAGAACAAACAACATATTGTCAATTAAGCAATTAAGTAAATAATATTTCATAGTAGCGCCCCACCTAAAACTGTCTACATATTACATTGTATATAAGCTTTAGTTTAAGTAAAATTAGTTGGAGTCTTACAGAGATAACAGAGTCATTATTAAAGCATTACAATCAACGTGTCGTCTCATTGGGCTCCCTGGGTAAACACGCAATACTATACTTTACAGTAATTTATAGTTTGAGGTGCACATTAATTATTTACCTCATACATATGTAGGAATTCATCCTCCTGCACATATACATTTAAATATGAATATATACATACATACACATATCCATACAGCACATAGTTATCATAGAGGTACACAGTTCCAGAGGCGTGAAGATTACACTGTGCTGTGATCATTTCTTTAAGTACTTGGGAGTAGTAGGATTAAAGGAAACATTGTATAGCAATGAGAGGATACGAGTATTCCGGCAAAATCAATTGGGAGTAACTTGAGTTTCATACAAAATTCGGATTTATAATCAAATTGAGTTCACTAAAAATGAATCCGATAACATGAAAACGATTATTTGTGTTAAAAAAACTGAATCCTTTTAAGTTAATCAAATTCGATCTCGTTTAGCTGATATCGGCATAGTTGAGATTTGTTGTACAGGCTCAACTTTGGTGGCAGTTGGCATCTAAATTGAGTAGTCATCTTAAACGAACTGCTGAGGCGAATATTTTATGGTTAACATTTTGTATTTGAGTGTTCCAGGAGAGGATATTGCCAAAGGAGTAGTAATGCAAGTCAGTCAATCTTTGCGATAACTCTGGAGCTATCGATGACTTTAGTCTTATTGGGGTAAACGTTGAGCCCAGCCCAGCTGCAATGAATTGATTGAGCTGGTCGTGGATTAGGATTTATTCAAGGACCTTTGAAGGAAAGAGTAAGATGGAAATATGTCGATATTCAGAATAGGACTCATTCAGTCATTCTAGTCAGTCATGCTAACCATCGGTATTAGTTTCTAACTACTTAGCGTCAATTGGCTATGAGCGCCTAACAAAGATCCGTCATACAAAGCCATAAGATTATTGTTTAATATTTACTTTATCATAAGGTTATAAGGATAAGGACGAATACATAAATATAAAGTTGTGGTATTGCCGAGAACCGATAGTTAATCACTTAAGCAAGCTGTGATAAACAAAAAAGCAATACTTTTATATTTGTCATTAGGTTTTAAAAATATTCTGGAGAAAATTCCAGTTTGGAATAACTCCTGCTTTGTCGAATACTCAAGAGAAGGCTTGTTTAAAGTAAATATTATATAGCAGTGTATAATAATAAGAATGCAAAAACTTACTTGCGCAATCATCATACCAAAAACAGTCAAAAACGGGTAAGACTTGAGGTAGAATCCTTCTGCTATTAGGAGTCCGATCGAACAATAAAAGAATGTTAAGATTACAGCAGCCCATAAATACCAGGTAAAAGGCATTAATGGCATTTCCCAACTTGATAGTAATCTGAATCAATGATTATAGCATTTTCAAATAAAGTACTACTAAACGATTTTAAAAAAACTAAGTTGTGGAAGACTACTAACCTCGGTGCTGGAGCAACGCATGTTATTGCTGTCCTTACTCCAGAAATCGAAAAGTCCATTACTTTCCATTCTTCGTACCAGGAGTATAGAGCAGCTGAAAACATATATTATTATTCAACAGTCAAATCTGTTTTTCATCTAAGTCTCTTCAAGATCAAGAAGGTTTCATATACATTCGTACATATTATAACTTACGAATGCCCATATCAGCACGATCTGCCACTACACTACCAATCACACCAATTCCATTAGTTTCATTTTTATAAATTTCACCCCATTGATCCAACTCTTCTGGTACTATTTCAACCGTGCAGTTTATCCACATGTATTTAAAAAAAAAATTACTCATTATCAGGTTATTCAATTCAGGTTATTTAATTAATCGTGAAATACTCACCTACAAAACTCGTCAACTATTCTGACTTCGATACCATCTCGGCCCAGAGGTTCTACGGCAGTATCCAAGTCTAATAAAGCATATGGTTTATAGGTAAAACAAGCAACTTTTAAAGTTTTGCCTTGCATATTGGTCATATCGTTCGGGAACAAATTTGCTTGCTTTTCAAATTTTGTAGTGCAGGAATTCCAACGATCTAAGTACAATGGAACATTAACTACACTATCAGCACCAACAAATTTATGAGTAATCAAGTCAAACATTAAACAATCTTGACGACTATTTTTGGAATATGCAACTATCAGCATATTCGCAACAAAAGCACTTCCTTTTAAAACAAACACTTTCGAGGCTAAGTTCATGTCGCTTATATTCTCATCAAGAGTTAAAAATATTAACTTTCTATCACTTCTTCTAACGTTTCCTAAATGAATAACATTCTCAAATGCATTCATGAACTTTTCAGGCTCCTTCATTAATATCACATAGTCTGAACATCCCATTTCTGACACTGCAAGTATTTGCTCCACAAATCCTTTCTCATCCGGAATAATATAGATAAAACCCACTGGTGAGTGAAATATTAACGATGTTTCTAATACAAATGTAATACAAGAAGATGTAGATAAGTATTGTTTTATAAGTATTTCCAATAGTAACTCCAAAGATGACAGTTGTATCTTAGGAAACAGCATGCTGATACCGATAAATGAAAACAAATTCTGTTCACTTTTACAGTTCTGTCACCGTCGAACACTACTCGTTTAACGAAGATACATGTATCTTCGTTTAGAATTCCTTAGAGCAATAACTAGAAAATAAAGCAGACAACAGTTAGTGCTTTAAAACGTTTGCAAATTATATTTCATTAATTATTTCGATGTTTCTTCATCAATACTTACTACTTACTTATAAATAACTGATACTTTTAGCCTTTCAAGAAGGCACTGACAACGATTATTTTGAGGCTGACAAAACCAATTCGTGTTATATTAGGTAGCGTATGCGACTGCTGTCCTCGAGTTCTCAAGTTCGATTCTCGGATCGGACCACAAATATTTGTTTTGAAGTTTGGGTGTTTTTTATGTATAATATGTATGTATTAAAAAAATTGTTTATGTACATATTTATATCAGTTATCTAGTACCCTTAATATAAGTTTTTCTTAGTTTGGGACTAAGAATTATTAAGGACTTCTTATGGCGTTCCTTGGGAGACCTTCGTCCAGCAGTGGACGGCGATAAGTTGACACTACCTACTACTACTATGGCGTTGTGTTGTGTGAAATATTTTTTATGTTTTTTATTTCTTTATTTTATATTTCTTACATAGTAGATAAATGTAAAAATTTTAGGTAACCTATGCAGGTAACCAACACACAAACCTCTTTTAAAAATGTTATAAATAATCTGAGTAGCGAAAAGGAAGTTGACAGAAAAAGTGAAAAAAAAAACAATATACGATAGAAAATAAACTTACGAATTCATTCATACAGAACCCACTGGTTAATATAGTTACATACCGTATATAAATAAATTAGACATAGCTTTCCTATTTAAAGATAAACAGTTTCGTCGTTATTTGTTGTCATTCAGTTTATTTAACATCGGTAACAGCTATCATAAAACGATTACACATGCATTAAGGGCCAGACGACTGTTGAATTGTCAATACAAATTGTTATACTGAGATCATTTCCAATTCGAACCTATTTCCATCACATTATGTTGATATTCGGAGTTAAACAGTATTTCTTTAGGGTAACTCTTACGGGGAACCCACAACGCTCGCTCTTACAATTTTGATGGGATCCAACCCAAAAAAAAGCAGCCTAGTGCGAGTCGGACTCCATGAAGGGTTCCGTAGCAGCAAATAAGATGATATAAAAGTTCTTGTATTTCGTTGTAAGTTTAAGCGATATTTTATTATTAATGTATTGATTGAAAGAAAGGTAAATTGCGGTTTACGATTTATGCAAAAAGCAGCCAAGTGCGAGTCGGACTTGCCCATGAAGGGTTCCGTAGCAGCAAGTAACATCATATAAAAGTTTTTGTAGTTCATTGTAACTTTCATTGATGTTTTTATAATAGTGTTTTGAATGAAAGAAATGTAAATTGCGGTTTATGATTTATGACGTATTAAAAAAAACTACTTACTAGATCTCATTCATACCAATTTTCGTTGGAAGTTAGCATAGTAATGTACATCATATATTTTTTTTTAGTTTTATGATTCCCTTTTTTTAGAAGTTACAGTTGGGGGGACACACATTTTACCACTTTGGAAGTGTATCTCGCGCCAACTATTCAGTTTAGAAATAAATGATATTAGAAACCTCAATATCATTTTTGAAAACCTATCCATAGATATCCCACACGTATGGTTTTGATGAAAAAAAATTTGCAGGGCAGAGCTTATATATACGAGTATATACAAGAGGTACATTTGTTAATAATATCTAATAATTTTAATCTTATAATTTTCTAAGGAGAGGCCTAAGTCCAGAAGTGGACTGTTAAAGGCTGATGATCAAATAATATATTTTTAATAAAATACATATTATGTACATATTATACATAGAAACCATGCAAACTCAAATTTTGCAGATAATACAAACATTAGCTCCGACCAGGGAATCGAGCCCGATACCTCAAGCACAGCAGTCGGAAACGCAACAATTGCGCCGCACTCAAATTAAAAAAGGTGTGTAAAAAGTTACCAGCAATATTTCCTGGCTACATTTTACACATAAACAAAGTAAAAAGGATCGCTGTTGTATGATTTGATGCTACCAAATAGAAACCACTAAAGCTAATGGATATATTGTTATTGTTGCGCGACAAGACACACCCGGTTAGCGCCACCATTGATTTTAAAGCACGCATTATAACATACTAATGTGTTTTGATACTTATCTTTAGAATTACTAAATTAGAGATATTTACTATTACTGATCATACGTTTTATAAAATTGGACAAATTTCATCATTTTCATTTTTTTCCTTCAAACTTAGGTAATAATTCTGAAGAACTGAAATACTACGTGTGGTGATGGATTAAGGGTACTGAGCGTCGGTCAGCGTGGTATAGTAGATCAAGACCTCCTTCCTAAGGTGAGCCTATGTCTAGGTAATTATTATTTATTTATTTTCTTACACAAAGTTTACTTACAATCTATAGTACAATACGAAACTGTTGTGTATAAAAATGCACCTTTGTGAGAGACTGGTATTTCAACCCTCCTCTCAAGTTTCCGACGTATATCGAGTCTCAAAATATGGTGAAACTAAGTTAGCTGTAAATAAATTATCAAAAATGTGTATACGTTATGAAAATAAATATTAGGCTAAAATAAAGTGAGAAAGTAAGTAAGTCAGTCACCTTGCTGCATGATGATCAACAACCCTTAAAGTCCCATTGTTTCGGGTTTCCTCTCAGAAGAGGGTTAAGGCCATACGTATCCACGTAGTCCAAGTGCGGGTTGGGGTCTTCTAATTTTTGAAGGTGTACTTTAAAAGAAGGCACAATAAAACTTGCCCTTAATTTCCTTGGTACCTAACATTATTTATTACCGCAAACAATTGCTAATTCTTATAACGACGCGACGGTTAGACCAGTCCTTGTCTAAACATATTACGTCTAAGTAATAGGTTTGCCTAACAATAATTAAATTGAATGTACTTAAATATGAAAATGTTTAATAATAGCACTATTAAAAATGTAGAGATACTAGAGCCATAAGTTCATGTTTACTGGAAAAACAAAGCGATGCAAGCGTCATTAAATCGATCATAAATGATTCATGGGAATAGGAAATAATTTTAATAGGAAATATTTAAATAAATATGTTCCTCTTTTTACTATTTCCTTTCTTATCAATGATAATCATTTTAACGTAGTATCCAAAATAATATTTTCATGGAATTAGACGAAAATCTACAACTTCTATGCTTACTAAGTAGATCGTAAGGAGCTATTACTTAAACATTGCTTATTTAGAGAAAATTTGAAATATATACTGTTCGGTACCAAATTTGGAGATGATTTTAACTTTTTTACTTCTCTTATTTTCATTATTGTTGTCTAGTTTCTTAACATTCCAAAATATATCACTTCGTTAATCATTTTAAAATTATACAGTGCGTTCAGTGATAAATATTCATTAGACATTTTTAAACATTCTTTCCAAAATAAAAAAATATAAATTTAATAAACACATTAACCTGCACTAATTCGTTATCACACTGTTTTCTTCGCTTAAACATATACATTTTGATTTAATTGATCATTAGTCTTTCAACAGAGATTAAGATTAGTTGGTCGCTATACAAAGCGTGTGTGGTCGAGATCTTCTCTGGCGTCTCGCTCGACTAATTAAGAAGGACCCGAAAAAAAACCGACACACGCCGCCTCCGCTCTCTAGACACTGAATGTGTGACTATGTTTACCGCCACTGTATAGTAACTTTATTTACATATACACATACGCAATAGGTTTAATCAATATCCAAAAAATCTATTATAATAATAGTGAATAAAGTTTGGAGCACTTAGTTTAAGAGTGAGCTATGAACTAGTTCCATTATCAACAGCATTTAATAGTCCACTGCTGGACGTATGCAACTTCGTAGACAGGACGTTTTGTCCTACTATGCCCCGTGCGCTAGACGGGTTACCTTTTCTGAACTTTTTCGTGCTGTTATAGTTGTTTACTCTTTTAGTCTGCACTTAGGACTCCCACAGATGAGTAGGAGTGACTACACTAAATATTCCTAATCCGTCACTACACGAATCTACATAGATAGTGGACATTCACATAACTAACCTATTCTGTCCCCCAGGCCAAGTTACAAACGTTTTTCATTCTGCAGTCACTGATGCCTCTATTCCCTTGTTTGATTGGCTAATAAAACAAGAGAATAGAGGTGTCAGCGATTGCAGAACAATAAACTTTTGCAACTTGGCCTGGGGGCCTGATAATTAAACTAGCTGAGCCCGAGGTCTATAAAAAAGTAGTTTAAAAAATTCAACTAACTTATCAGCTAATGTTACCAACCATCTGCCAGTGAAAATCCCGTCAAAATCGGTCCAACTGTTCCAAGGAGTAGCCGGAACAAACAAACAGACAGACAACAATTTAGGAAATTGTTTATTTGATGCAAGTACAGTATATACTTTCATAATGCATCATCTTCCTAGCCTTATTCCCAATTTTATTTGGGGTCGGCTACTAGTTTAACCGGTTTTACCTGAATTTCAGTTTTTCCACGGAGCGAGTGGCATCGGACCTCCGCAACCCTAAGGGAGAACTGAAATTCGAAGATTGAACTAGTTGTCAGTATATTTGAGGGTACTGACTTCCCAATAACAATTGCCATAGATGTTCATGACAACCGGGACCAACGGCTTTACGTGCTCTCCGAGGCACGGGCGTGAATCACCGCCCAATTTCCGAACTCCGGGCAGCTATTATGAATTTCCTAAGGAAATCCCAAAAACACTTTTTGGCCCGACCCGGGATTTGAACCCGAAACCTCTTGATTAGCAGTCGCATACGCTAACCACTAGACCAACGAAGCAGTTGTACTTTTATAATGCATTTAGTGAAAAACTGTTCATTTGTTCAGACAGTTAAACTTTATTTATTTGAATAGATTTAATGAATTGTATACTATAACTGGTGAACAACTCTTTTTTCCTAATTTTTAATTAAAATCTTAACCATAAACTTTGTACAAGTAAAGTACACTACTTTGAGATTTCGGCAAACTACAAATCTCTTAATTCGTTTATATTGTGTGCATGTTGTGTAAACAGTAACATTAGACAGTGCCGTGGCGACGCCCGAGTGCTGCATGCACTGATGAAATATGATACATCTATTCGTTACCCCGCTTATTTTTTCACCAGCTGTTTTATCAAAAACTTTTAACATTTATAAATAAAAATATGGATAGGGTTCATCAAGATTCACAGAGTTTTATAAACATCAATGTTCATATTTTGTTGTGTGTTTTATGTCTCATTTACTTCTATTACTTACTTACTTACTTATTAAGTGCTTTTTCTTAGCACAAGTTAAGTAATGGTTTATTGTTATGACGAAAATGAATAAGTGAAGACATGATCTGAAATAAATGTCATATTATCTAAGCTTATATTAAATGTTTTCAGACTTTCGTGACCAACGCACATTCATGTTTTTTGTTGTAAACGGAACTTTTAATTATTATTATCGTAAACCAGATACTGAACAGTTCCTAAGTATTAAAAATTCGTTGCATTAAATCAATTTATAATGCTAAAGTACGTACAACATGATGTTTTTTTAGGGATAGAATGAATTATCCCCTGAAATGAGTGCTACGGGTGCCACGTGCGAGTATTTACAAAATAAATTGAGTAAAATATGTAATACAAGTATTTTGTAGTACAAGTGTGGCCAGTTTATAGTGTGCGTTACTCCAGCAAAACCCAAAAAAAATTGGACTAAATTCCAATCTCTCTAAAGAGAGGTGAGAGTATAACAGAAAATTAGTGTGTTGTAAGGAGTAAAACAAATAGCAAAATTTGTGCATGTTAAAAGTTATTCGGCCAAAACAGATTTTTCTGAAGTAACGCCTCAAACATTCTCATAGCAAATAAATTTTATTTAAATCGATTCAGACCCAAACGAAATACGTCAATAGAAGGCTTTTGTTACGAATTAAACGTTAGCAAACAGCAAAATTTGGTAGTGTATAATTCGATTTACTTTCTAATCTTTTTTTATTAAAGCAATAGTATTGTAAGGTACTACTATTGCTTTAATACATTTTTATAACTCCACAGATAGAACCTTGCTTTCGTAACTTAGACGACATACATACAACATACACCAGAAGTATTATGTAATCCATAAACTATGTATATCACGACTGCAACTATATTCACGCTACTGTCAAGCGGTCAATGACTTCCCTTGAATCGCGTTTATCTTGACCCTGATTTACGTACCTTGCATCCCGCACTACCACAAATAAACTAGTAAGTGTTGACTACCACTGTCTCATTCTTTGAATAAAGTTAATTTTAAGTTAGAGAAGGACAGTGAACATAAACCTATTGCCATCTTTGTTGTGTATTCTTTATACTTTATATTATAACTTGTATCATCGGACAGAAGTTTAGAGATAGTTTACTTTTACAATAGACTGTACGTTAATTTTCTTTCAGTTAGATATTGTAAGTAGTTATAAATTTAAAACGATGTATTGTATCATAGTGACAATTATAGCACTCGCGTATATATTTTGGGATGTGAATTATTTCCTAAGAATAGCTTTCACTATAGGAATTGGCAGACTGTTCCAAAAGAAGTGCGGCGTTAATGATACTACAACTATTTACGGTGAGTTTGCTGTTTTAATAATGCATACATTAATGAGCATATTCCATTATATATGGTCAATGGAAATTACCGTCACCTACATTTTAAGTGATTTTAGGTAAACTAGGTAATAGAAAATAAAGAATCACGACCAAAGGGATTAGGGATTGGATACTATTTGATGTAAAGTTTTCTTAAATCAAAACTTTTAAATGCCGGTTAGAAGTTCGTGTTAATAAATATTTTTTATTAAATCTTTGTTAGTTATGTTTTGTTATACATTGTATTAATTTACTAAGTGATTCAATATTTCCCGTGAGTTTACAGATGTTAGCAGTTTCTTAGGAGCAAAAATAATATACCACAAGAATTCAAATGGATAGTTTTCTATTAATCTAGGTCTAAAATAAACATATTAAAAAATTGGACACATATTTTTACGTAATAGACCGGTAAATGAAATTTAATAATAAAACTTTTAACATGAAATATTCAAATAATTGCGTTGCGCCCTCTCAAATAAAGGCAAATTGGTAAAACTGTCATTACTAATTACTTTTAGCTATAGTTGGACCGCTGGATACCACCGCCTTTTGTTAATTCTAAGTTGCAACCTTGTCTAACAACACACAAAATAAGACATTCTTTGGAATACAAATGTAGTCAGAATGTGGTTTTTCTTACTAAAAAGTAGGCCAAGTAGCCATGAAAATCTATGAAAATCGTTATTGGCAAGTCAGTGCCCTTAAATATAGTGACAATTACTTCAACCTTCGAATTCAGTTCGCCCACACCGTTTACTGAGGTCCGATGCTAGACGCTCCGTTTTAAAAAACTGATTTTCATATAAAACCGGTAGAACTGGTAGTCAACCCTAAATAATATTAGGAATAATAAAGAATAGGAAGATGATGAGTAACTTTCTTTTACTCAGTAATAAATAAATAATAACTATCAAATGCAATAAAAGTAAAATGTCTTGTTTTTGTATTTTTGAAATTTTTAACCCACACCTTGGCGGCCTTGTGAAACGCTTCTGCATAATTCTACTGGACCCCGGAGGCCGAGAGAATGGTGCAGAGTGATTAGGCCTCCAGTTTCACAATTACCAGTGAAATACGACGGCATAAATACTGTCATTTTTAGGTTGGTCTAATGTGTGAGAGTAGTAGTGCCCCGGTCAAGCCGAGCCACACATGCTAAAATCAGTTTAACTCTTCTAACTAGTGAATTTACGTCGCTTTTGATCCTTTTTCCTGTCCTTGGTGTTATTTTATTATAAAAAAATGCAGACAATTGTTTTTAAAAGACTAACGTGATATTTCAATTGAATATTTCAGGTTTCTGCACCACGCAAGATGTAGACATATTTTTAAGACACATGAACAATGCTCGGTATGTCAGAGAACTCGATTTTGCAAGATTCCACTTTTATGATCGCACTGGAATTTATGCTAACATCAAGGCAGTAGATGGTCACGCCCTCCAAGGTGCTTCTAGCATTCGCTACAGAAGAACCATTCCTATATTTTCGGCATACAAAGTCGAGACGAAGGTAATTAATTAAGTTAATTTTTTCGTTAGGTCTTCTTTAGATTTGAACAAAAGTCTTCGTTATACGTAGGGCTAATTAAGTATTGTAAAGCAATTAAATTTATGCAGTTGCACCAAATAAATTAAGTGAATATTAATAAAACCATAACTCGCTAAATAATAATTATTGTTTTTGTTGCAGCTGGTATACTGGGAAGATAAAACTTTATTCATCGAGCAAAAGTTTATCACATTAAGCGATGGCTTTGTACGTGCCGTTGTCCTTTCTCGACAAAACCTTATCAATGTAGATGCACAAACCTTATTCAAAGGTATTCCTGGTAATGACAAAAAACCGGAATGTCCTGAAGAGATTACACATTGGCTACAAGCTATAGAAGTTTCTAGTGCACGACTTAGGAAAAAAGATTAAATAATGTACATATCTTAAAATCATATATATTAAACTTTGTTTTTTTGTTATAATAAATTATACTGGTTGGGGTTATGTATGTCTATGCTTTTGTTGAAATAAATGTTTAAGAACAATGTAAAATGACAGCATTCGTGCTATCGTAGGTATTTCGTTGTTGAGTACGAGTTCAATGATGCAGAATCATCTCACTAGGCTGCCATAGAGTGGGTCACCAAAGTCACCATGCTGCAATATCTGCATTCACAATAAGGATGATGACCACTATTCTTAGATTCTATAAATATCTATATGAAAAAAGTTATGAATAAATAAACAGGCTAATAAAAATCTATTTGTATTATATACTTTACTCAATTTATTTTGTAAATACTCGTAAGTGGCACTCGTAGCACTTATTTCAGGGGGTATCATAAACTTACCTATAGAAAAAATATCATCGTGTACATACTCTAACATATTAATTGATTTAATCCAACGAATATTTGAAACTTTGGTACTGTTCAGTATCTGGCCAGATAAGTTGTTATTAATATAGGCTAGATAGGTCGAATAATGAATAGTGGAGGAAAATCCTTGTCAACTTTACTATATTTTGGTCAGTACAGGTTAAAATAAATATTCTAAATTTATAATTATGTAGGTCTAAGATGAAAATATAGGATAAAAATATTATTATTAAGATATTAATTACTGCTTATTATTACGAATACATTTGTGTGATAATTTCTTGCTTTTTCGTATAAACAGAAAGACAAAAAAAAAGATTTTTATCATAGTTTAAACTTTATTTTTTAACTTGGAGCTGGATATTTCCATACTACGTAACCAGTGCTGAATATATTCCGGGCAAGTGGGCTTCATATCTGATCCAGGCAAGCCGGCGAGAAGTTCCTTGGATGAGTCTCCATTTCGGCCTATTGCATGCTGACGAGATACTAGTAGAGAGCGAATTTTGCCATCAGTTAAAGTAATAACTTCATGTACCAAAAATAATGAACGATCATCCCAATAAACAAGCTGTAAAAATGCACAGACTTTTAAAAATATTATTTTCATAGAATACATAAAATTTATATTGTTTGATTTAATTTACCTTGGTAGAGATTTTATAAAATCCAAACAAAGGTACTGGATTATCTGTTAAAGTAAGAGTACACCCTTGTAGGGATTTAATATTCAGCTCCTGGCTCCTACGGTATATGCCAGTTCTCTCATAAAAATGATACCTTGCAAAGTCCAGGTCTCGGAGTAATCTGGATAGTCTCATGTACTTAAATGTTACGTCACAGTCTTGAAAGGTACACACACCTGAATAGAGAAAATAGTACATTTGGAACTTTCTGAAACACTTTGTGTCTGACTAGATAAAAAGAGAACAAACATAATAATGTGTTTAGAAATACACACTCCAGACCAGGGAAATATTGTGAAATATATTCATGCGATGAAAACACTTTGGTGCCATAACGATGCACTCGTTAATTAAAATTTTCTAAAAGTTATTTCGTCAATTACTAAACAGTAACCCTGTAAAATGATTTCAACCACCACACAACTTCCCTACTTAAATAGACTTCGATCGAGTCATGGTCCCTTTACCTGGTCCAAGTATGTAGGTGACCTTTTAATTCCTTTGTTTAAGAGAGATATACCATCCCTTTACTATATTAGTGTTTTAAATAAGACTTAAAAAAAAAAGGTAAATTATGTTGGTAGAAACTGTAGATACGCCATGATTAAGTTTATTGGGATCAGTGCTGGATTTACACATTTGCCGCCCCAAAGCTTTAAAATTTTTGCCGCCCCTACTGACTCCTTAAATAAGATACACTTTTCACAATTATGTTAATTCCTTTCTTTAGGAAATAATTTCGTTACTAGATTATTTTTACAACTTTTGTTTTTTTTTAAGCTAAGCAAAGCTTGGTTTTTACTGCACTACTTATAAGCTTTGGTGGGCTAAGGAAGATAGGTAAGTAAGGCCCGATACTGCTAACCATGTACCTTTTTTTTTCGCGGGGAATGCTTTTCGCACCATACCCTCCGTGGGGGAGACGGAGGGCGTGTATGGGACTCCCGGCGGTCTACCCACTAAACCCTGCGGCGGCCTACCTCGGCAGTCGGGAGGAACTCCAGGAACGCATCAGCGACTTCTGGAGTCCCCACTGCCTTACCCCATGACTGGGGTACATCTCAGGGTAATCAATAAATTACCCTTGGGGCAGGACAATATCGCGCCTCTCACTGTTTTACATAGTAAAAGGCGGGACATCAAACCGCCCCAGACGAAACCCTTCAGCCGCACCGGGTTGTCGTCTGCTCGAGTCGCTTGCAGTGGTCACATTTCCCCAAGATGTGGTCGCAACGACCCTTAGTCAACGATTGGGGACTAGCTGCCTTTACCGCATCCCCTTCGCCGCCTTCTTCGAGCGGGATCGGCCCTTTCCCGATCCCGCTCTGCGGACTCCTTCTGGAGCATTACTTTCTCACAGAAGGAGACCGCGGCCTCCTACCCTTCCACTGACCAGTATTGCCGCGATTAATGTTGGCGGTGACAGGGTTCGTCCGATCTGCCCGACCAGGTCTCGAAGCTTGGACTCCCACGCAGGGCAGTCCTCTAGCGTATGCTGGGCGGAGTCCCCGTCGGACCCGCAGTGATGGCATTGTGCCGTAGCCTCACGTCCGATTCTATTCAAATACTCACCGAAACAACCATGTCCGGTGAGTATCTGAGTCAATCGGTAGGTGACACAGTCGGTCCTCTCTATCCAAGCTTTGAAGTTTGGCAGAACGGCTTCAACAGCGCGTTGGCTGGCACAGCCCTGTGTTTCGAGCCGTGCCCTCCAAGAGCGTGTATGCGTTCTGTCGTAGTATTTTAGGCTCATGATCGTACGGTAGCCCCGTTCGATCCAAATGGCCATAAGCCGCTGCAGACTCCTAAGTTGAGCCTTACAGCGGGAGGAACCCGCCAGGTCCTTAGACCAGACGTGTGCCCCATAGAGGACCATTGATAGCACGATGCCCATGTAGAGGCAGCGAACTTCTTCCCTTGGTCCCCGAGATTGGGCAGCAGACGATGAAACGCCCCTGCTACCCCTCGAACCCGGGGGACTAATCGCCCGAAATGCTCTTCGAAGCTCCACCGACATTCCAGGATGAGGCCTAGGTACTTTATGAACTGGCCCACCCGGACTTCAGTGTCACCCACTCGGAAGCGCGAGCTGAGTGGTTCCTGGCGCTTACGTAGGCCATAGAAACAAATCGCCTCAGTTTTCTGAGGCGCCACCCTTAGGCCCAGCTCACGAATCTTTTCCATAACACAAGCCACTCCTTGCTCGGCGAGCAAAAGCACTTCCTCGAAGCGTGACCCACTGGCCAGTATTAGGGTACCGTCCGCATAGCAGACGACACTTAGGCCAGAGGGCAGACTGGTGCGAAGGACCGCATAGTATGCGAGGTTCCATAATGATGGGCCCAATACAGAGCCCTGAGGAACCCCGCAACACACTTCCCTTCGATTCTCCACCCCGTTCCGATCCACAAACTTCACCGTCCTGTCGCGCAGATAGGTCTCTATGGTCTAACTTGTTGGCAAGTAAGTTGGCAGTACTTGGTCGGCGGCGGCGGGGTATCGACAAGACCTGTCTAAGTCGTGTCGGTTATCTGGGCCTGATCCTTGACGGTAGGTGGCTCTAGGACGAGCACTTCCGACAGCTTGCTCCGAAGCTGGTCGACACTGCCTCCGCACTTGGACGACTTTTGCCCAATTTGGATGGAGCCAATGTCGCGACGAGACTACTGTACACGGGAGTTGTTTGGTCTATGGCAATGTAGGATGCACCGGTGTGGGCGGCGGCTCTGACCGCCCAAAATATGGCACGCCTCTGCTGGTGACCCCAGAGGATATTGGCGCTCTGAGCCATACACGGTTACCGCGGTCGCAACCTTCTGCGATCTATGCCATGGTCATGCTACCCTGGGTGTGGCCGCAAATGGACGGAAAATTTTCTCCTCCATCCGCTTCAGTGGCCTTCAGGCTTCAGTGGAGGTGACGTCCACGTATGCCGTACGCCGCCATGGAGAGATAAGCAATTGATGGCACCCGCTTCAGTGAGAGGAAGCACTGGGAGAGGTTCAGAGGGCGTAATAACAGGTTCCTTGGACCCCTGCTATTTCAGGTGCAGAGTGGCACACCATGTGGTTTTATTCGGTTCGTTGCCGACATACAGCCCCGTTGCAAACTTCGGTAGTTTCTTTCCACTCGTCAAAAAAAAAGGTGTTTTAAGTGGTTGCCACGCTGCATTCTACTGCGCCAAGTGTCGTGGGTTCCTACGCTGGAAAACACTTTGTGCAATTCACAAATTATTGTCCTAAGTCTAGGTGTTCTCTGTGTTAGTTTTATGTATGTTTGTAGAGCCCACCGCGACACAGGATTTATACTCCTAATGCGATGGAGTATACTCCTAATGTGAGTATGGCCTTTAAAAAAGAAAAAAAAAGGTTTTGTTTTTGGGCCATTTTGCCGCCCCCCTAATTCTGCCGCCCCAAGCTTCAGCTTTTTCAGCTTATATGGTAAATCCGGCCCTGATTGGGATGCAATTTTCATTTATAAATACGTAACAGTAGACCCCACTAGGGCCAATGCCATCCGATAATCTAACATGAGAATATTTAGGTTAATACAAAATTCAATACAAAGTCTCACTTACCATATATTTCAGTAGTTTCATTCAAAAAATACTTGCGTTGATATAATCGACCGCTAAAAACTGCAATAATTGTTCTCGTGAAGTAATTAAGATCACACACTATGTTTAAAAGTATAAAAATAACTAAAAGAAACGCATACATTTTGTTAAATTTAGTTAAATATAAATTTCGTTTTCAAGTAAAGCCATTACAATGACGCGACTTTCAAAATCATTGTATGGTAATTAAGTTTTTCGTGTCAACCTTCAGAATAAATAAAATATCTTCATGTTTGCTGTTTACCGCGATAACCGACACATACGCGGGCGGAGCACATTACATAATGAAACTATTGTTTAAAGTTCTAAACTTTGTATTTGATTTCTTACAATTATCATTTTACACACTCTACAGTTTAATTGTTTAAAAAAATGTAAAATCCTAACGCGGCAATGCACACATGCAAATATCTATCCTATCACGTAATCTACCTCCAACATTCCTGTATTTTTCACTCGAGAAATCTCAAGAAGAAAATGCTCACTATCAGTACTGCATTCCTAATTGATAACCATAATATCCGCTGGCAGGGAACGTCGTCTCTTTGTTATTTGTTTAAATCATTGCCTTTGTCTCTGTCTCTCAATAAATTAATACATTGGGGAAAATAAAACACCTTAGAATCTTTGCAACATAGAATGTAATAATTTAACAATTGAATGTAACAATATTGAATTGAATATATTAAAAGCTAAAGTACAGAAATCTTTGGCGGTAAATTATGCAGTAAGCACAAAATTTTGCAAAGCAGTAATAAATAAAATAGGCTTATATTAAATTGAACTCTTCGTTCAATGACGATTGCACTGCCTACAATCAGGCGAGCAAGGATTGCACGCTGCTTGGGGAGCGTGTGGATGCTGTAAGGGTAGAAGTAATGGAGCTGAAAGTGTAGGTAAAGCTGGTAGCGGTACAAGCCATTCGGAGCCACAAACTCTACCCATTACTAATGCAGGTAGTATCGGCGCTCGAGGACCAACAGGCCTAAATGCAGACCACCGCGATTCAATTTCTTCAGAACTTGACACTGAACCTTCAAATCCGTTTCGACTAGAACTAATTCCAATCATTTTATTTGGTTGACCCTGTAAAAATAGGTCAAACTTAGTAATTTTGTTTTTCTACTCACAAGAATGCAATTCTTTTTTAGCATAGATTTACATGTGATGAATTATTTGTTACAACTTATTCATTAAAAATAAATACTTATGAAATAAACATGCTTTTATTATATAATAGTTATGTCTTTGTTGGTTTGATTTGGTACGTATTAATATTACCTACTAACAAAAAGTACTATTTTAGTAAGATAGTTGCCAGACTCACATGTGTAGCATTAAAATGTTCAACAGCGCGAAGCAGATCATGATTGCACCGTCGGAGCACCAGCTCGAGGACCGAGCGTTTCTTGCCAGGAAACAACTTGCGCAGCATCTCCAGTCCTGCTGTGCTGACGCTGTCCCCTTCGGAGCCCTCTTCACTCACCCTACACACAAGAGCATTAATTTCAGCCGTTAGAATTAACTGTTAAGACTTGAACCTACAGGGTAATGTGAAATAATAAATCAGTCTTATCACATTAACAGTCTTCTCCAGGAGAAAGGCCGTGATACTGCGATTCCTTAATGCGTCACCACTCACCACGCAGAGAACTGACTATTAGGAACTTCTAAGAACAGAGCAGGTCTATTAAACGATATGACATAAGCAGTCGACAGAAACAAAAATGTAACATATATTATTTCTGGAAAGAACAAAATAATTAAATCGTAACGGGGGTCACGATATGTGAAGGTTATATTAAAGGGAACAATGCAACAAAGGTAATTTAGTAGTCTGTTAACAATCATTCAAGATTACTCATGTGTTTTATTAAAAAAAAAGTGATTTGAGTCGCAGTTCCTTATAAAGAGTAGGTTTAGTTATGTAATGGGCTATCTAACTTCGTTGTATATTGTATAAGTAATTCTCGTATTCAAATTATGGTTAGATGTCGTGAACCAACTTAAAAAAGACTTGCATTTAGACAAGGGAGTAGAAGTTGCTATGTGAACACGTTTTTAATAAGATAATCCGCAAAATATGATGCCAAAGTTCCAGTAATAGAAAAAATATTTTGCAATGTACAAAAGAACATTAGGTGTTAACAAAATAAATTAAAAAACTAATATTTCGGACATCTTACACACAACGCCAAGTTTGTAATATGGATACTAGACATCTGATAAAAATACATAAACATACTTTTTTGTAAACACATCCATATTTCACATTATATTTATAAATATTACATATCATCCTTGAATTATAAATTGAATTGAGGTCTACTACCTACTACTACTATAGTCTAATGCGGTAGTTCTTTCGTACTTACCGTAAAGGTGTTGTGGATGACTGTCCAGCAGAGTCCGGTGTAACATTGCAACAATCCGGCATAGAATCACTAGTTTCGCTATCGATGTGAATAGGCTGTAAAAAATTAATATTCATTCATACATCTTTAAAAAATGTAAGAAAATAAGTAAATTAATATCGTGTCATTGACAGTTACACACAACACTATACATATCCAGTGTGTGGATGTGGTAGAGGCAGTCGGCTGACCATATATGCCGAAGAACCGATAACCGTTGGGGTAAACGAAAACGGGTTCTTAAATGGAGACCACGTTTTGGCAAACGTAGTGTAAGACCGGGTCAAGCCAAACACAGGCCAGGCCAATCACAGGCTAGGTGAAGTAATTATTTGCGCCAGACGGCTGGCAGGAGTAGGTTAACAAGGAGCCGAGGATCAAACAAAGTGCCGTGCAATTAGAGAGGACTGTATCAAGCAGAGAACTGCGTTAGGCTGATGATGATAATGATGATGATCCATATCCATACTAATACTATATATACGAAAATAACTCTGTCGGTCTGTAATGCTTTTCCGACTAAACCACTACACCGAATTTCAATTAAATTTGGCGTAGAAATACTTTGATTGCTAAGGAAGAATATAGGTTACTCTTTAATACACAGGCGGTCAGAGTCGCGGTCAAAAGCTAAACCTAAACTATAAACAGAAATAAGCCAGATAAGAATGTGTTAAAAACAGCACAAAACTTCCATCAAACGTGTCAGCTAAGAATGATCTTACACCCTATCAGAGAGAATACTTACAAAAACTACGAGGAGAGCTAAAAAAAGACTGACTAATGCACTGAATGCTCCATGGACAATTTATAGACATTTATGTAAACAGTAACCTACACCAACTTGTTATACAAATATAACTAGAAAGAGAAATAATGAGGAGTCACTACTAGATTTAATACTGTGTAATGAAGAAAACTTCTGCACAAAAGTGGAACCCCATCCAAGCGCGGATCCAGGGGGGTGGTCATGGGGGTCATGACCCCCCCCTGGGCGCGGTCCGGGATTTAGGTGTAAAACTAATTAAAATTGTTAAACATAATTTTAGATTTTTTATTACAATATAATGTTAACATTGACACTGTGAAACAACTAGCAACCTTTTACATTGTTACTTTGTAGATACTACTCCAGTTTCTGTCATTGTAAATGATATTCATTTACAATGACAGAAACTGGAGTAGTATCTACGGCTGTGGATGGTGAAGTGGCAGCGGTGTTAGTCCATACCACAGTCGATTTCTAATCTAATTTTAAATTGCGATATTGAGCTGTATCTTTTTTGTTTTTTACGCGCGAAAAGCCTTTTTGCACCATACCCTTCGTGGCATAAAAGAAGGGCGTGTGTAGGACTCCCGGGGGAACCGGTCTACCCACTAAACCCCACGGCGGCCTACCTCGGCAGCTTGGAGGAACTCTAGGAACGCATCAGCGGCTTTTGGAGTCCTCCTGCCGGACATTTCAACTGAGTTACATCCCGGAGTGACTAGTCTCACCCCCGGGGCAGGATTACCGCTCTACGCAGTAAGAGCCGCAACACCGACCTACCTTAGACGACACCCTCCGGCCGCACCAGGGGTGTCACTTGTCTCGGGTCGTTCGCAGCGGTCACATCTCCCCAATATGTGGCTGCAGCGACCCTTAAGAGGCGATTGGGGGACTAGCGACCTCTACCGCGTCCCCTTCACCGCCTCCTTTGAGCAGGATCGACCCTTTCCCGATCCCTCTCAGCGGACTTATTCTGGAGCATAACGTCCTCACTCTTCCCACACTTCCCATTCCGCGTCACTCGCCAGCATTGCGGCGATCAATGCTGACGGTGATATATTTCGTCCGATCTGACTCCTACTCGACGCTCTGCAGAACGGCAGAACGACTCCAACAGCGCGATAGCAAGCACAGCTCTGAGTTACGAGCCGTGCTTGCCAAGCCCGCAGAGCTTGCCTATACGCGTTTCGCAGCAGCATTCCGGGCCCGTGGTCCAACACTGACTCTTCGCCTTTCCGACCGACAGAACGAATTTGGTCGTAGAATATCTTCGGCCAGAATGTCGAAGATGAAGATCGTGCCAGGACCGTCGCCGCCTCGTACAAAATCGTGCGGTAGCCTCGTACGACCCGTTTAGTATTATGGCTCTAATACAGCAAAAAAATCCTATATTAGGCCTTAACATCCTGTCAGATGATTCAAACAGCATCTCTGTGGCAATGTTTAGCATGACTATAATACACGCCACTAACGTCCAATACGATAGCGACAGTGGCGTGTATTATGGCCACATTACCTGTTACTGCTGATTATGAGGTCAAGTCCTGGGATTTCTAAAGACCATAAGTGTTATTGGATTTTCTCACAGCAATTTCTTAATAACAGCCCGAGTATGGAAGTTTGGCGATGATCCACGCCCATAGGTCGGAGTGCACGTTAAGCCATCGGTCCCGGTTGTCATGAACATCTATGGTTATTTTATTGGGAAGTCAGTGCTTTCAAATGTACTGTAACCTTCGAATTTCTTTTCTCCCTCGGGGTTGCGGAGGTCCGATGCCAGTCGCTCCGTGGAAAAACTGGATTCAGGTGAACTGGTTGAACTAGTAGGCCCCAAATGATGACTGGCTACTTGTTAGTATTAGTTAGTAGCGACAGCGGAAAGATCTTTCTCTACGTTACGTTATGAGCTTAAATGGTTGAAGAACGTCTAACTAAACCGAACCGAATTTGTATATATTTTTTACCTGTTTATAAAAACTATTTAATAGGTCTTTACCTATGAAATTGCCGTTTTGTATGCAATAAGTGAAAGTACTTTTTTTTTTATTTTTTTTTTATTTCTGTTATTCTAAGTAATCACCCATGCAATCGACGCATCTTTGCCAACGCATTGGCAGTTTATTGATGCCCTTCTTGTAAAAATCAGCTGGACGGGAGACAACAAACTCTTCAAAGGCATTTTGTACTGCCTCTCGGGAATTGAATTTTTAACCCACTAAAAAGTTGTCTAAATTTTGGAAAAAGTAATAGTCGGTAGGTGAAAAGTCTGATAAGTATGGCGGATGAGGGAGAGCTTCCAACCCCAGCTCTTGCAGCTTGGAGACTGTCTGTTGCGCAGAATGGGGTCGCGCGTTGTCGTGAAGGAGCAGTGGGGACGACCGATTGACCAAAGCTGGTTGCAGATGTGCAAGCTTCTCCATCATTCACAATACACATCTGCATTAATGCTCATGCTGTGGTGAATCACACCCGCACTAGACCACCAAACAGTGACCATCACTTTTTTAGGGGTCATTTTTGGTTTAGGGCATTGCTTTGGTGCTTAGGGCCTAAACAACTTGCTGAGCGCTTTCGATTGTCGAACAGAATCCATTTGTCGTCGCACGTAACAATTCGTTTCAAAATTCCTTTATTTCTTTGCCTGTTGAGCAGCGCAAGGCAGGTTTCGACGCGTGATCGTTAAAGTCGTGGGGCACCCATTTTTCAAGCTTTTTTACCTTGCCAATTTGTCGCAAATGGATCAATATTCTTTTGATGCTTACATTAAAAGCTGCTGTTAGCTCAGCTGTAGATTGAGTTTCGTCAGCTTCCACAATCGCCTTTAATTCATTATTGTTAACCAAAGTCTCCGGACGACCACGAGCTTCATTTTTCAAGTTAAAATTTCCAGAACGGAACCGGGAAAACAAATAACGGGTTGTGCGTTCGTTTGTACAGTTCTCTCCGTAAACGTTTTTGATGTTACGTGCCGTTTGTGTCGAGTTGGTGCCACGACGGATCTCATATTCTATAATTACTCGAATTTTTTAAGTATCCATTATGACGAAAAATTTTTAAATGTAATGAAAATACAACGCTAATCAAAAAACAAAAGACTGAGTTTGTAAATAGAATAGCATGGTTTTAAAACAAAATTAATTTGAATGTAGAATACAGCATTACAAACTTTTTTTTATTTGAAATGACCAGTACTGAAGAAAGGCAATTTCATAGATTGTACTGGCTACACCTTGACGGTGCAGACAGTACAGCAGTGTGAGGGGGTTCGGAGAAGTAGGGGATGGTACTTACGGGTAGGTGGCTCGGAGGGCTGATGCGTCGGGGGCCGGCCTCGTGACAGTGAATGCACTTTGTGATTGGCACTGTAACTGTTCTATTGTCTCGAGCTGATTAGGGTTGTTTTGAATGTCTGTACACTTCACACACAGTTTTAGCTTGAGATGATTATGGTTTTATGGGTTTTTATGAAGCGCGCCAGCGCACGCGCCGCCGGTCAAACACGTTGTTCTATTTGAAGTTTTACACTGAACGTCACCTGTCAGTTTCAGTGTAGCAAGCGCACAAAAATACGTTTCGCTCTCGCGGAAACATAGATAAAGACCTAATATTTTTGCAATCCTTGCAAATTTTAACAATGTTTAAAGTTCTAGCCAGAAACAAGCAGTAATCGTTCGGAGATTTGTTTGTTACGTTTTCGTGAAAATATAGTACTTTTGCGTACTATATTATATTTTTTCAATAATATATTTCAATAATATATAGTACGCCGACCTGAAATATAGTACAATACTATCTATTTAGTAAGGTTGGCAACCCTTGTTTTTTTACGTGTTGGACTCGTACCGACTGAAACCACACGGTGTGACCTCTTTGCGCCTCAATTTTAGGAGGAGTCTAGGGAGAGATTACGTCCTCGCAGAAGGTTGCGACCGAGTTAAAACAAGTGTCGCTACCGGCCATCGGGCTTATGACGGCCGGTTGCGAGAGATTCTCTCCGATGACTACAGTGAGGGCCTGACGCTTCACTGCCTATGCGGGGCAAACCGCCAACGTGTGCAGGCCCGATGTCTCACTGCAGTCGCAATGGTGGCAGGCGGGACTCGATCCCCTCCTAGCGAACGAGTGTAGGTACTTTCCGTAGCTACTGTGCCCGGAAAGCACCTGCGTCAGTCGGAAGGAAAGGGTCTCATGCTGCCGCCATGCCCACTCGGCAATGACCGCCTGGAGAGCCTCCACGGCAGTGAAGCCAGCGCGTGGAGTCTCCAGCCGGAACGTCTATCTGACCATGGTGGCTCGGCGAGCAGCTTCACGCCACTCGCGTATGTCCTCGGGCGGTGGGCGAAAACCGCTCTCCGCCCGAAAGTCAGCCACTCGCCGATAAGCTTCGGCGAGCACTTCCGCCTCCAAATCCTACGGGGGTGTTCCGGCCAAGTCGCATGCCGCCTCTGTTGACTCCGTGCGGTATCCACGTAAGACTCTGACCGCTAATATCCTATGGGGGCGTCAGAGGCGCGCCCTATTCTGGGCGGTCAGAGCCGCCACCCACACCGGTGCACCGTACTGTGCCATTGACCAGACAACCCCCGTATACAGCTGGCGCGTGTGAACACTGGCCCCGCCCAAATGGGCAATAGTAACCCTAGGGCGAAGTGCTTGTCGAAGAGCCACCTACCGTCTAGGACCAGCCCAGAAACCTCATCTGTGCCCGGACCGGTACGAGGAATGAGTTGACTTCGATGGAGGCCCAAGACGGAGTCCATGAAACAAAAGGGGCCCCGTCTTATCCAGGGCCACCCTTAAACCCAGCGCCTCAATGCGCCCGACCACCAGAGAGACCCCTGTGGTGGCCAGGCGGGCCGCCTCCTGGAAGTTAGCCCCCCGTGCCGTGACCAAAGTGTCATCGGCTTAACAAATTACGCCCAGCCCGAGAGGAGACGCCCTCGTAGGGCCCAGTCACATCCCATGTTCCAGGAGTGGTCCTAGGACAGACCCCTGCAGAACACCGCACGACATGGCCGTGTCTCAAGTCACCATCTCGGTCCTCGAACATGACGGTACGCTCCTCTAAATAGTCTGCCACAAGCCGCGTCAGGTACTCTGGCACTCCGTGATAGCGGAACGCTTCCCTGATGGAGGTGAATGGCAGACTATTAAAGGCATTGGCGATGTCTAAGGACACCGCAAACACCACTCCGCTGCAGGTCACTGCCTCTTCGGTCACGGCCCTAAGGCGTAACACGGCATTGACCGTCGAACTCCCCTCTCGGAAACCGAATTGGGCTTGCAACCGAAAACTGCACCTCGCAGAGGTGCTGAATGATGCGGGCAGAGAGAACCGTCTCAAACAACATACCCGCCTCGTCCAGCAATACGATGGGCCTATAGGCCGCAAGGTTGGCAACCCTAACTTGATCACAGCTATGTGACCCCCCCCTGGCGCCAAAGCTGGATCCGCCCTTGACCCCATCCCAACATAAGAAACAGTCATCGTCAGAATAGCAACAGCACAAATAAGAACCCAATTACTGGCAAAATTACTACTCAACAACCATGTAGAAAACAAAGCTAATTATGAGAAAATAGCCCAAACACATGCTGAAAAGAACTTTATAGATACAAATGTAACTGATGTTGAGGACACAATACACACACAATTTCATTAATACTTACGTTCAAACTAAAAAGACATAGGAATTACAATGCTAATAAACCATGGATCAATCATAAGGTGCTAGATTTGGCAGAGAATAAAAAACGCCTATGGAAACAGTATATTTTAAGTGGTAATAATGAATCATATAAAATATGTAGGCAAGCTAACAATCACCTGACAATAATTTTTAGAAACTTAAGGATGGAGTTTGAAAGAGGAATCGTTAAATGTCCTAAGTCATTCTATTCTTACATGCGTCAGCAACTATCTTGAACGGTATGTGTACGACCATCACCACCATATATTGCCCCAAATGTGAACATTTTCAAAAACAGACTTGATAAACATTTAAAAACACAAGTGTAATGATCTGCATCTGCTTTAAGCTGCTTGTGTATTAAAATAATATTAATTGAATCCGGACCGAGTAAGTGTAGATAGATTTTATATATCATCCTCATCTTATCATTTACTGTAGTATACTTTAATAGTAATTTACCAAAATTAATATGAATATCATACTGCCTATTCATAATTACAACAAATTTTGAACATCTTAATCAAAGCTGCCAAGCAAACAGAAACTGGGATTTTAAGCTACATTATAAGGCTTCATATAACTTACAGTGTGATCTTCAGCAGCTGAATCTGGTTCCGGCCCTGGGCTAGGACACGGCCCAGTAACCCTCATACCGTAAATGCGACCTGGAGGTAAAGATTCCAGAGCAGTTCCACTTTCAACAGAAGCTAAATGCAAAGCTATCTTGTCTTCTGCTGCTTGTTGTCTTTTTAGAGCAACCTGTTGAAAAAAAATTACGTTAATGCACGCTATTACGATTCACACATGTTTCAATTTAATACAGAAAATGAAATGCATAAAAACAATAATACATGCATACATTTATTGAAGCCAATAAGTAACAAGTACCGTAAATACGGATCGTAAACAAGTATTTGCATTTGAACAATATTTTCATCCAATGAGACACATTTAATACATTGCATCAGTTGTTAACTAAAAAAATAAGCCCATGACACCCGGGGGTGTTAACCTAATACAATAATATAAAATCAAACATTGATTTTATTATCAGGTTACATACTGGTCAGGAAATGTAATACTGTCAAATTAATTTAGCGGAAAATCAATGACAAACACTTGCTGTTTGTGTTTGCTGTAAGCGACCCTAGAGACCGACGGACTAGCCGCGAGAGCCCGGTAGCAAGGGGAGAATCTTGCCATATTCGAAACGCAAACAAAACTCAGTCTCCATCTAAATCAAATGAAAACATGTCTGGAATATATATTCAATCTTGTATTTCTCTTATTTCTATACAGTAAACCCGACTACACGGGTGCGGTCTCGTAGCTTCCGGTTTCATTCCTTTTATGGAATAAGGTTCGCAATTAACATATAAAAAAATATTTAACTTTTATTAAGAACAATAATTACATGGATGCAGTGGAACCACGCTGAGTTTAGCACTAATATTGCGTCTCGGCCGGAACATCCCTTACATGACAGCATTCGTGATTTCGGGTTTCGTTGATGAGTGATAGACCGGCGGCCCAATGATGTAGTAGCTCTAGGCCATAGTGTGGGTCACCATGTTGCATTGTCTGCATTCGCAATGAGAACGATAACCACTAATCTTCGATCCTACTTAGATATACTTTCTAAGACCATATAAAAATGCAAGTACAAAAACTAACACCACTTAAAACAACATGGAAAACTTGACGCTAATCTAAATGCTATTTTTGTGAAAAAAACAAAGAAAACTTCATTTGCTTTAGAAATCAATAATTAAATCTCAATCAATTGTTATACAACTAAAATGTTGTTCATCGCACTAATAAAATAAACTGTTCTCATGTTCTCGACTCAAAAACAAACGTGCAACACCAATCCAACAAATCAAACGAACATAATCTGGCGTTATACCAGATTTGATGCAGCAAGTGGTGGGACATCGACAGCGATGCATTACTGTGTAAACCGATCGATGGTCCATCCGGCGTCTACGGTAAACACGTGCCACTTGTTCAAATAAACCGAGACACTGCATTAGCTGCTCTCGATTTCACTACATTAAAACACATTAACGCCTCTAAATTGCTTGTTATTTTTGTACTAAATATGGCATACGGCTATAAGGCGTTGAATTTCATTATTCATATGATCGTCATTCTTAAAGATGAAATAGAGAAGTTACTAATCACTAAAATAAATATGTATAGAATTATAGACATACTTTGAGAGAGTTGAACCATTACTTTTACTTGCTCTTATGATTAAAATTTTGATTCAACGTTAATGAAAATGAACTTGATCAGGTTATATATATATCGTACATAGAAGACCTAATCGACCAGTAAGCATTCCGACATTACCTAAATTTAATTTATTTAAAAAAGAGGATTCTCATACTTTTTATATAAATAATTCGTAAACTATAAAAGTAGGTACATCCGTGTCAAACATTGTGAGGCATAGATATTAATTATAGGTGATAGAAATTCTTCTGTTCATTTAAATCATATTCTTTAATGTTTCTTCTTTGTCCTAGCCATTTCCCATCATTTGGGGTCGGCTCTCCTCGTTCTGCCTCGCCAGGTCAATCTGTCCCGGGTTGTCGAAACATTTACTGTTTGGGCAAGCTCTAAGTCCTTGGCCACCGTGGACCACCAAGTGGCTATTGGGCGTCCTCTACCGTTCTTAGCACTTGGCAGCGCCAGAGCCCGCTTCACTACATGGCTTTCAGGGCGTCTCATGACATGACCGAACCATCGTAGACGACTTTCGGTGATTTTTTCTGCTATGGGTGCGACTTTGTAACTGCCTCTGATGTGCTCGTTTCGCACTTTATCGAGTCGAGTTACACCTGCTGCCCATCTTAGCATCTTCATCTCATTCACGTGCATTTTATGTTCATGGGCTTTCTTTATAGCCCAGCACTCTGTACCGTATGTCATAGCTGGTCTGACTGCGGTTTTGTAGATTTTGCCTTTGGTTTTAATAGTGATGCGTAATGCCATATTCTTTAATGTTTCTTGGAAATTATTTGTCTTCCAAATGGTTATCTGCCACCTTTCTGGTATCTGTAGATGAAAACCTTATAATTTGGCGAGGTTTGTCTCTCGAGTTTATCTCAGAGAATGTTATTTTTAAGGAAATCTTTTTCCTTTAGTTTTTTTTCGTTAATTAGGATTAAATACTTGTATCACGGAAGAATTGGATATATATAATGTATTAAATACAAAATTGTTAAAAAACTTATACTTCTTTACGCTAGATAGCTAGATACACGCAATTGATGCTTGACTCAAGAAACAGGTAATAGTTACACACGTAAAAAGTAGTTTAATTATTTAGATTTAAACGCTAAATTAATTATTTAATTATTATTATAATTAAAACTTCTTGTTAAGGAGAAGCCCATAACCAGTAGTGAGTGAGTTGTTAGAGCCTGCAATGATGATAATTATTTTAAAGTAGTAACGTTTGTAATTCGAAATTCCGTTAGAATAAGAATAGATTTCTATCATATTTATAATATAAAAAATAACCTCTGTGTAATCAAAAAGTAACAATTTGGTTACATAAAATTACAAAATAAATTTGGGATAGGTATATTTATTAATTATATTTAACGTTAGCAACGTTAAGCAACCTTGTTATCAATCTAAAAGTATTTACCTCTACAACAGATTCTAATTAACAGTAACTATGTCACAAAGGTATTGATGAATAGTTAATAGGTATTAGTTTGATGATTTAAAGGCTCTAGTATCCATAATAATATGATCTATAAATAAGAAAGAAACTTTGTTCGTCTATCTATCACGGCTATACGGAGATCTTTTGATTTTTGAGGCAGAACTTAGGCTACTATTTACTTTTAATTTTTAAAACACAGGAGTGGGTAAAATCTAGTTATAGAATAACTTATTAGTCAGTCCTACGCTCTTAACGAAGAGGCAGTTCGTAAGAAAGTTTTCTTAGTTCGCTTTAAAAGTAGAATCGTATAAAATAACTATACCTACCACGGAACATCAAATATTCTGCGTAACAAAATATTAAAATTGACAATTTATATTTACTATACTCGTATATATACGAAATTACACTTAGATTTTTTTAAATTGACAAGTTTAGATAGCTATAGCCACTTACCTACTCAAAATTACTTCCTAACATAAATTTGGGTTATTAATATAGGTTGGTTATTTTCAGTAAATTGTTCTTCCGTACGTCCAAATATATACGATTTTAGAGCAACTTTTAGCCAGTTTCATTAAAATGGAGTAAGTACCTATAACAATGTGAAAGGGAGATACACTTTTACTCCCTTGTATTCCTGTTTTTAATGTTGCTTCACCCTTTTTATTCACCTACCTAGCCGCAGATAATCAAATCAATTGCCAGAAAATTATGGAGACAATTTGTCTGTAGAGCTTTCAAAAATATGTTTAAATATAAATTTAAATAAATCTAAAGACTTACCTGAGCAGCCATGATACGCTGTCTCTCCTTGATCAGGCCACATTTGGGGCACTGACACAGTCGATAGGCACAAGCTTTCTTATGGCCTCTAAGACTGGAGATCAAACCGTGGTTCCGACAACGTGCGCACTTTGGCACTCTTGCTCTTCCAGCGTTCATTTCAAACCACAGATGTTTAATTTCTGTAAGTAACTAACTAATAATGAATAGAAGTTCCTATTCATAAAATGTTCACTATGACCACAATCCAATCGTGTATACTCACAAAAAAAATTTCAGTAGGTAACTAAAGTAATTTTAAAATAACGAGCAAATGTATTCTTTTTTTATATCAAAAACAATGACACATTTACCACTGATTCACAGAATCAACTAAAAATGATCTGTTGAGAAACCCACCCGCCCACATTACACTCCGCCCTGAACTAAAAGCTTGCATGGAAACTGAATGTTAAGATCTCTGTGAAAATAAGAGATGTTATAAGTGCGAGAGTCAGAGAAGAATCACGCGAAAATAAGCTTCATCATCTAAGAAACAAACGTCAAGTTAGTGTTTCCTTGGAAAATGATGCCTTAACATCTCGTTTATCCCGACCCGCCCTTCGTTTGAGATCCACCAATAGGAGAGCACTTTTATCTGGATTGGTTACAAGCTTTGGAAAACATCGGAAGCTGATCAGTTAGTGTTTCACTTAAACAAGCAACATTAAATGTATTGATGCTCTTATCTATAAAGGTAAAATTATTCTTTTATCATATAAAAATGTGTAAACATTGTGAGATATGTGCAAAGTGATCGATATGTGCAAATTTCATCTACAAAAAATGTTGGCAAAGTCTAAGACTAAGACTTTAGGAAAAAATAGTCCGCTGAAGCACGACAAACTTAATAATAATAAATAATAATAATAAGTTTTATTTGCTCAAAAAAAACAATTGGATACAATATTGTCTTTACAAGAACAAGTTTGGATAGTTTTTGTAACCACGAGAAGGAGCATCTGCAGCCGAACTAGGCGTTAACCTGTATCTCGGCATGCAGCGCCGATTCCCCTCGAAAATAGATTAATAGAAAATCTAGTTATCCAAGTAGCAAAAGTTAGTAACAATTAGGTAAAAACAGGTAGGTAAACTAAACTTAAATTACAAACATGTGTGTGTGTGTGTGTGTGTGTGTGTGTGTATTTATTTATGTATGTGTGTGGGAGTGTATGTGCGTGCGTGTACGTGATTGTATGTGTGTATGAATATAATTTTTAATAATATTTTTCCGAAACGATAAGAACTATACTGTTGAAACTTGGTAAGTAGATGTATTCTGTGATCAGCATTAATGCTTTCACACAAAAGTAGAAAAAAAAACAATAAATTTTAAAATGTCTGAAAAGATTTACTTACAGAAATAAATATCATTTATCATTTAGAACTGAAACAAAATTTTTATTTTCAAACCCTTTCGTGTGGGTATCTATCTATAGACAGGTCTTCAAAAATGATATTGAAGTTTCTAATATCATTTTTTTCTAAACTAATTAGTTTGCGCGAAAGACACTTCCAAAGTGGTGAAATGATTCCTCGACCACTCTTTTTCTGTACAAGCAGTTCGATTCTGGAACGCCTTGCCAGTCGCAATCAGACGAGCGCAGAGATTAACTGCTTTCAAGAAGTTTCTTGAAAGTTGGTAAAAGTTTCAGTTGGCAAAAGAATCTTACTTGAGTGACTTTTTCTAAAATAAGAGAATGAAAATATATAACTAAAAAAAAATTTATGATGTGCATTATCATGCAAACTTCCACCGAAAATTGGTTAGAACGAGATCTACTAGATTTAGAGTAGTTTTTTTTAATACGTCATAAATCGTAAACCGCAATATTTACCTTTCATTCAATTAATAAAACATCGATCAAATTTACAACGAACTACAAGAACTTATAAGATGTTACTTCCTGCTACGGAACCCTTCGTGGGCGAGTTCGACTTGCACTTGGCCTCTTTTTTAGTTACACGATATTTCAATTTAAGTTACTTTCTATTTAGGGACTAGAAGACGTTGTGTCCAATCTCCGAAATATTTTTTTAATTAGGTACCTACCAAAAACCAACCTTTTTTTGTGACTCCACTCTGTCTGATGGAAGGCCATGAGTAGAATCCAGGAGTAGGGGTCACCATCCTAATTGTGATGGTAGGCAATGCAGCATGGTGACCCATACCATGGCGGTCTGATCAGATGTTTCTGCATCATTCTCCTGGACCATCTTATAATATACCACACGATGGGGTAGGCGCGAGAAAAAAATCATCACCACTTTACATGTAGGGGAGCTACCCTAAATAAAAATATTTTTTCTTATTTCATTGTAGTACTTTGTCGACGTGACAAAAACATTTACATATCGATGCAAAGTTTCATCTTTCGAGCACTTACCGTTTGGATGGTACGTCGAGGACGGAAGAACGGACGCTCATGGCGAATCTATAAGGGTTCCGAGTCATTAATTACGGCACCATGGAGCGTGAGGAAAACACCGCCATTTTCCATACTCCAGGTTGCTATCAAAATATTCATGTAAGAAAATCCCAACAACCGGGCATACATCCCGACACCTTCCTAAAGGCAGTTACATATCTAAGTTTACCATTAAACCAACGACGCAGTCATTTTAATAAAATCTTCCTATAATTGATTATATTTATCAGTATCTTGACAAGCGATTACAAAAAACTGACTGACTGCACGGTTGGCTTAATGGTTTAAGCTGTAGCCACGCCGCACTCTACAGCGCCAAGTGTTGTGGGCTCAAATTTAAGATGTTGTTCTAAGTCTGTCTTCATTGTGTTCGTTTCATATATGTTTGTAAAGTCCCCCGCGATACAGGATAAGTATTCCTAATGCGGGAGTTCTTTTTTTAAACAAAAAAAACACTAATATTATAAAGGGGAAAAATTTGATTGTTTGTTTGAAATGCATGAAATGTATCTACAAGTCTTGAATTTTTGAACTTTTCAAAAAGAACACTTATTACATACCTTATTGTTTCGAATCTTTAATCATATAAGCTATTAAAAGAAATATGTTTAACATTTTACATTGATACTCCGCTCCTATTTACTGTAGCGTGATGATATTCGACGAAAACCGAAAGCCTTACTCAAATAATGTACTATTTAAAATAGAAAAAAAATCTTCAAATCGAACCAGAAGTTCCTGAGTTTATCGCATTCAAACAAACAAATCCTTAAATTTTTTAATAGGACTATTTATTACGGTTCCGTAGTCAAATGGCAAAAAACGGAACCCTTACAGATTCGTTATGTCTGTCTGTCTGTCTGTCCGGCTGTATGTCACAGCCCCTTTTTTCCGAACTAGGTATACTGTTGAAACTTAGTAAGCAGATGTATTCGTCAAACCGCATTAATATTTTCACATAAATAAATTTTGGGGGTTCCCCATACTTAGAAATTAAACTCAAAATTTTATTTTTCATCAAACCCATACCTACGTGTTATCTGGGGATAGGTCTTCAAAAATGATATTCATCATCATCATCATCAGCCTATCGCAGTCCACTGCTGGACATAGGCCTCTCCCATTGCACACCACTGTGATCGATTTTGGGCTAAAATGATATTGAGGTTTCTAAAATCATTTTTTTGATGCACATGCACTTCCAAAGTGGTAAAGTCCGCCTTGTGCAATTTTAATGCAGGAAGTAAGTATAAATAAATAAAAACTAAAATGTGTGACCCTGTAACTTCTAAAATAAGATAATTATAAAATCAAAAAAATATATGATGTAGGTACATTACTATGGAAACTTCCAACTGGTTTGAACGATATCAGAGCAGTTTTTTTTAATACGCCTTATATCGTAAACCGCTATTTACCTTTCACTCAATCAATACACATAAATAAAACATAGATTAAAGTTACAACGAACTACAAGAACTTTTATATGATGTTATTTGCTGCCACAGAACCGTGTGAAAATCTTAATGCAGTTTACAGAATACATCTACTTACCAAGTTTCAACAGTGTAGTTTTTATAGTTTCGGTAATAAGTGGCTGTGACATGCGGACGGACGGACAGACAGACAGACATGACGAATCTATAAGGATTCCGTTTTTTGCCATTTGGCTACGGAACGGTTCCGTAGTAGCAAAAAACATCCTATAAAAGTTCTTGTAACTTCTAAAATAAGAGTGATAAAACTAAAAAAATAATTGAGGAACATTACCATCCAAAACTTCCAGCGAAAATTGGTTTGTACGAGATCTAGTAAGTAGTTTTATTTAAATACGTCATAAATCGTAAGCCGCAATTTACCTTTCATTCAATCAATACACTATTATTAAAACATTGATCAAAGTTACAACGAACAACAAGAACTTTTGTATGTTGTTACTTGCTTCTACGGAACCCTTCATGGGCGATTCCGACTCGCATTTGGTCCCTATTTTATTATGTAAGGACGATTTGGGGGGAGAAGTGGGTCGACCATGTCTTATGTTTTTAGAAGGGGGTGCGAGACAGTCTTGATGGTTCTTAGGTCACAAAAATACGCAAAGTGAAAAGTAGTGATTTCATCCTAATGATTACAATGATTCCATTCAACTTTGCTAAAAAAATACTTTTAAAATGAACATCAAAAGCAGCCAAATATTTTTTTCCTTTAAATTCTTACGTACTAAATACTAAACGGGCCCCCCGTTTAGTATTTAGTCTGACTATAGACTTATTCTTAAACCCCACCCCCCCCTCCCCCTTCCCGACCTCAGATCGCCCCTAATTTCTTTTTCCTTTAATTTGTATACTATTCTTCTCCTTTTACAATGGGTTTCATCCTACTATAATTTATTTTGTTTTCAAACATTAAAAGCACTGGTCTATAAATCAATTTCACCCCACGACCCGACGGCCGGCCGACTAAGAGGGCTTTTCAGTGCAGGTTCGGACTCACCACACCGGCCCATAGTGCCTATTGCTTGGTGAGGTATGGAAACTCTTTGCAAGAGTGATTTCATGGCGATTTGGCTTTCGTCATGGGCGCTTCACCGTGGATGTGATCAAGCGCGTGAAGGCTCTGGCGTAGGAAACACTGTACCAGGGCGAAGCTGTGCTGGCGGTGTCTTTGGACATCGCCAACGCGTTTAACACAAAAGTGGTGCAAGGAAACCCTGGAGTTGGACCGAAGTATTGTCCCTCGAGAAATCGAGGATAAGAAATTGCAGCAGTAAGACCACATAAGGATTGACGCGAGAGGCATGACGGCAGCCTCTCATACCAGATACAGGTGATCACTGTAAAACGATGTTTCGGAGATCTCCTATGCCTGGTCCGAAAGGAGTCAACGCCTCAATGCCACCACTGCATCGCCGGACCGTTGGCAGGCGCTCCACACGCTGACGGATACCCAGCGTGGTCGGAGCAGAGGAGTGATCTCGTGACGGCCATCAGAATAGGTATTTCTCTCGCTTGGTGACATGGTCTTAGTACGAGGCAAAAGTGTGTGGAACTCCTCTGATAAGCTTCCAAATAAGATGACGGATTGGCCAGGCCAGGTAGTAGATGGCCCGCGATACGTAGAGGTTCCAGGGTATTCCTTTCTAGGATACACCTAACACCGGATATCCCGACTACTAGGAACTACCTTAGATAGATATTTAAAAAATCTAAACGGAACCCTAAATACGATATACAAACCATAAAAACATATGCTTATTTAGCATTAATATATAGGTTCCGTAGTTAATGTATATATAGTACATACTTATAGTTTCATCATATCCGTCCATCCTAAAGGTTTTTGTATAGGTATATCCCGCTTTTGAAGAAATTTTTTTTTCAAATTCCGACCTGGTACTAATTTTGGTAATGCTGCGTCAACACATTTCGGCTCCAGCGACCATCAGTCTATATGCTATGATGACCTATTAAAAGTCAAATATTTCGTTTTATAAAACAATATATTTTAATGGACTTTTAATAGTTTATAATCACCATTGCGGTTCTTCTCCATCCTCCTACATCCCAATTATGGCTATGGATATATTACTGTGCATCATTTCAGTACATAGGTAACTTCCATTGTCAGGACTGAACAGGCTTTGATATCTTTGAGCATTTTTAGAAATTTATATACCTGTCTAAACTCCTTGACTTTAAAGAGCATTTTCATTAATAACAGCATTTAATAGTACACTGCTGGACATAGGTTTCTTAGAAAAAAGGTATTGGCCTACTACATCACACTAGACAGATAGGTTGCTAGGGTTTATTTCATAGGCAGAGTTTACTCTCTTAGTCACCTTCTATAACGTGATAAATAGGGGTGGTGATACTTTGTACTCTTACATAAAGTTTGATTTCAAATCTACATTTCAGTGCTTTTAGGACCAGGATTTATTAAGTGTGTTATACAAAGCCGTGAATTATTATGCCTTTATTTAAAATTATCACTTACACATACATCTTCAATTTTCTAGTTGCTATTAGATCAGAAACTTAATGTAGCTGATCTAATAACAATATCACACCTTGAAAAATATGAATTGTCATCTTAATACTAAAGTATAAACTTAGATTCATTGAAATCATTACACAATCACATTATAAGAATTCACTGTGAGCAATTGTCTTTCTACTTAGTTTACTTATATATAAGCGTGTAAAATTTACACACTTTAATGATGGAAATATCACTTTGAGCTTTTCTTTTTTTCATGCTGTTTAGCTGCTTTCTTTTTCATTATTTGCAACCTCTTGTCAGCAGATATAATATTAATATTTGGAGTAATAACTTTTGAAGGTGATGAAGATGAAGAGCTACTGGAAGAGATCTTGACTGGTGTTGTTGAACCAGACGCGTGAGATGGTGACTTAACTATAGTTGTCTTAGAGTAGCCAGCAGCCATTTGAGATGATGTGCATGTAGAACACTGCCAGCCAGATGTGATGTCGCTGTCACTTATCACAGGCTTGTGACAGTCCTATAAAATAAAGTTGGCGTTACAGTAACTATAATGAAATGCATATGGTCAGAGTCAGGTATAGTAGTGTAGTACCTCGTTTTTAAGGGAAGGTCATTATCCAACAGTTGACTATTAGAGGCTGTAGATAATGATGGGGATGATTGTAATCTAGTAAGTGTTGTACTATTGGAAAATGGGGGTAGGAGCATAAGTAATGTAATACAATTGTTTAAACCTAAGTCTAAAAAAGGTGTCACATCAAAGAATGTCTCTCGATGTTCTAGTGAGAAAATAATTATAATGAGAATCATTTCAAATTTAAGAACAATTTATCTGATTGTTTTTTTTTATCTGATTGAGAAGAGAAATTTAGTTCAATGAATCATCTATACAGTTTCCACATATCTTTTGGGAAAAAGATATTTGAATTAATTGAGGCTAAAAAATCATCACATAATCATAAAAGCACAATTTTTAAAAAAGAAGAATACCCTTTGCATAATACTTATATAGATACTAATTTTTGCAATACAAATATAGGTAAACAGAAATTCAATTTATTACCTGGTGATACAAAGCACAACAGACATCACATTCTACCAAACGATTACCAGCTTGCACTGAAATTTGTCTGCAAACGGCACAAGTTAAATCCTCCTCTAACAAATCTAGCGACAATTCTCCATCCATTACGGTCCCGTCGTCATTTTCGCGCTCCGGAATTTGTATTTGCTGAGGACTCTGTTGCGCCAAAGGTACGGTCTTCACAGACTTTTCGCCCTTGTGTTTAGACCTAGAAGCTTCCACCTTTTCTTCGTTCAAGTACTTCTTCGGTAATACATTACCAAGAGTTTTAGCATTTCCATATGTCTGACGGATATGTTCATCCAGAGTTAAACGTAGTTGTTCAGTTGAATCTAAAGCACTTGAATGTAAATGTTTCAAGCATTGCTTTATCGCAGGGTCAAAATCTATGGAAGACATCGCTAGAATTGTAATGGATAACTCAACTTAACGCCGTACACAGTTGAATAAAGACGAAGAACTAAGGAACACCAACTGTTATCGATATTCGATACTACTGCTGTTAAATAAACTTTAGTTATTAGATTCAGATCAGAATAATTACAAATTATTTATCCCTCTATCTCACGCGTATAGTCAAGGCACAAAGAGAGATCTATTTCAATCCCAGTACAACCACTTGAATTTTTCTTCGATTCGATAAACGGCTTTGTTACTTTGTTTGCTGTGCGGTTGTGACTTTTGTCGTTGTTTGTTGATTTAATGCAATGGAGCATATTGCACAGTCAATATTATCGTGATACTGGAATCACGATATTATCACAAGATCGCAAATACTGAAGTGGGCTATTACAGTGTAATAATAATAATTTTAATGTAATGAAATGTCAAAATCAAAAGTCTCAAGGTTGCAATTACTAAAGTGCCTGCATGTTAGATAGTATTACTAGCTGCTATTTCATTTTCAATTTGTAAGTGGGCGGTTTTCAAAATTTTGCTCAGGACTATTTTGCCGTGTCCTACGAGTACGACCATTGATTAAAAGGCAAAAATGTAGGAAGTGGGTATCAAATTATTTTACGTTAGGGTAAAATGTTTAACTTACTGTAAAAAAAAAGATAAACTTAAGACTTAAACGGAAAACATATTTTAATATTTATTAAAATACCAAATATTATCCTACTTTTTTATGTGTCCTTCATCATATCCTGGATTTTGATTACGTATTTTGGAGAATATAAGCTATATTTGGATATCTTTAGTATTACTCGAATGAAATAACTCATTTTATTTGTTTTTAAATAAAATATAATAAGGTTGTAGTATATTTTTCTAATATAAATACTGACATTATCGGATTTAAAAAACTGGCCACAGCGGACAGTCCTGTACGTAACGGTATGATTTTATAAAGAATAACAATAATATTGTCTTTGGCTGTAACTATTTTTAAGCAATGCCATATTAACTATGTTTTTATCATTCCTTCGTTCTTTTCCTTTGAATTAAAACTGAAGAAATTCAATCGTCAACACTTGCGGTCCGTGACGTGCGTGACGGGTCTGTTTTGTTTGTCCGGTACGAACATTGATTTTGAAAGGTAAGACCCACAAATTTTATAAACTACTCGTGTTAAATTATAAGTAAATATGTTGTAGATAATGAATGTGTACTAGTAAACTACTATAATCAACTTTTTTTATACCAAAAAAACATATGATGACAAGTCCGCGTTATACGTAACGTCCAGGACGTGACGTGATGTATTATGTGGACTAAAAACGTTACGTACTGGACTCGTAAAGATGCGTTCATACTGTCTTGTGCAATTTAATATAAATTAAAAATATAATCCACCCAGAGAGGTAAACTCATTACCTTTATAGGATCTGGGCGTTTTTCAAAATTTTGCTCAGGACTATTTTGCTATGTCCTACGAGTTTGACCATTGATTAAAAGGCAAAAATGTAGGAAGTGAGTATCAAATTATTTTATGTTAGGGTAAAATGTTTAACTTACTGTGAAAAAAAAGATAAACATAAGACATAAGCGGAAAACATATTTTAATATTTAATAAAATACCAAATATTATCCTACTTTTTTATGTGTCCTTCATCATATCCTGGATTTTGATTACGTATTTTGGAGAATATATAAGCTATATTTGGATATCTATAGTATTACTCGAATGAAATAACTCATTTTATTTGTTTTTAAATAAAATATAATAAGGTTGTAGTATATTTTTCTAATTTAAATACTGAAATTATCGGATTTAAAAAACTGGCCACAGCGGACAGTCCGGTTACGTAACGGTATGATTTTATAAAGAATAACAATAACATTGTATTTGGCTCTAACTATTTTTAAGCAATGCCATATTGACAATGTTTTTATCATTCATTAGTTCTTTTCCTTTGAATTAAAACTGAAGAAATTCAATCGTCAACACTTGCGGTCCGTGACGTGCGTGACGGGTCTGTTTTGTTTGTCCGGTACGAACATTGATTTTGAAAGGTAAGACCCACAAATTTTATATACTACTCGTGTTAAATTATAAGTAAATATGTTGTAGATAATGAATGTGTACTAGTAAACTACTATAATCAACTTTTTTTATACCAAAAAAACATATGATGACAAATCCGCGTTATACGTAACGTCCAGGACGTGACGTGATGTACTATGTGGACTAAAAACGTTACGTACTGGACTCGTAAAGATGCGTTCATACTGTCTTGTGCAATTTAATATAAATTAAAAATATAATCCACCCAGAGAGGTAAACTCATTACCTTTATAGGATCTAGTCACCTCATGGTGAGCAGGTTTCCTTATTATGTTATAAATATCCTATTTAGACTAGCGATAAAGAGGGTGAACCCTAACATTCCTCACATCCTCGGCACTTCCTTACAAATTAATTTATTCCTACTCAGGTAAATTATGCCGTTGACTGGTGCCGAGAGAGACAAAAACAACGGCGATATGGACAAAAACAAAGAAAATGAAGAAAAATACAACAAAAGAAAGAAGTCGAAAGACTGAAGAACATAAACTCAAGGTAAGTGAACTAAATAAGGAAGAAAAGGAAAAAAGACGGAAAATTTGAAGATAACAAAAAAGGAATAAAAGGGAAAATAAAAAAGTAAATAATACTAAGCCAGCTGTTCCAGTGACAGTGCCAGAGATGCAAGATAATACAAAATTGAAGAAAAAACAGAGATTGAATTACCGAAATTATAAAAGATATCAAAGGACATTAAAAACTTGTGAAAGGTTAAAGAAAGTTATTAGTAGTTTAAGTAAAAATAGATTTCGCCTAGAGACTAAACACAAAAAGATGATTGAGCTATTGGAAAATGAAAAAGTTACTCTAAAAGAAGACCAAACAATCACGCAGAATTACCTACTTATTGGTTCCCTATTTTATTTTTGTTACTACTTATTTGACATTTTTTTGTATCTGTTGGATTTTTTTGTAAGTAAAGAAGTATTGTTACCTACTTAATGTGAAAATGAAACTGAGATAGACTTGAATCCCCTAAGTTTTTTGTAAAATATATTTTTAAAATGCTCAAATCAAAACAGTCTGTGATATGTTATGATATGATATGATATAATATGTGACTAATTTTATAGAAATAAGTACAGTAAGTGATGTGACTTAAATAATATGTCACATCACGACGTTTTTGAAATGTTGAATAATATTGTATTGTTTCTAAAATGACTACAAATTGTGCTCATTGTAAACATAGCTTTAGAGTTCCTAAACGTAACGACTGTTGTCCACATACGTAACTGTCCTGTTTTGGCTGTTATAGTTTTTATTTTTTTATGAAAAAACCTTTGGGAGTTATGTTTTTGTTAATATATATTATATGTCTTTTTGTTATTTTTTGTATTTAAAAAAACTTACCTATAATGTTAGTCTTTCAGAACAGTTATTTATTCACAAAGTTTGATAGTCCAGAGTGCCATTTAGTTACGTACAAGACATATTTTATATTTTAAACAGCACTAAGAGGCAAGATAATCACAAAGTGGTATTAAATTTTAGAAGATTTTTATGTTGTTGATTAATTATAAATAAAGCTGATTAACTTTGATATGATTGAGTTATTATTTACTTTGAATGAAAATGTAACGTACAAGACCCCTGTATTGGCAACCCTCACTATAATAATACATTAAATAGAAATTATACTCATTTAATATTGTTTGATTATGATTTTTCTTAAACCTTAGTTCATTGTCAATGTCTAAATTTCATCGTTTATTTAAAATTTTGTTATGAAAATAAATGGACATCCTGTACGTAACGGAGAAAAATTTTGAAAAACGCCCATCTAGTCACCTCATGGTGAGCAGGTTTCCTTATTATGTTATAAATATCCTATTTAGACTAGCGATATAGAGGGTGAACCCTAACATTCCTCACATCCTCGGCACTTCCTTACAAATTAATTTATTCCTACTCAGGTAAATTATGCCGTTGACTGGTGCCGAAAGAGACAAAAACAACGGCGATATGGACAAAAACAAAGAAAATGAAGAAAAATACAACAAATATAAAAAGAAAGAAGTCGAAAGACTGAAGAACATAAACTCAAGGTAAGTGAACTAAATAAGGAAGAAAAGGAAAAAAGACGGAAAATTTGGAGATAACAAAAAAGGAATAAAAGGGAAAATAAAAAAGTAAATAATACTAAGCCAGCTGTTCCAGTGACAGTGCCAGAGATGCAAGATAATACAAAATTGAAGAAAAAACAGAGATTGAATTACCGAAATTATAAAAGATATCAAAGGACATTAAAAACTTGTGAAAGGTTAAAGAAAGTTATTAGTAGTTTAAGTAAAAATAGATTTCGCCTAGAGACTAAACACAAAAAGATGATTGAGCTATTGGAAAATGAAAAAGTTACTCTAAAAGAAGACCAAACAATCACGCAGAATTACCTACTTATTGGTTCCCTATTTTATTTTTGTTACTACTTATTTGACATTTTTTTGTATCTGTTGGATTTTTTTGTAAGTAAAGAAGTATTGTTACCTACTTAATGTGAAAATGAAACTGAGATAGACTTGAATCCCCTAAGTTTTTTGTAAAATATATTTTTAAAATGCTCAAATCAAAACAGTCTGTGATATGTTATGATATGATATGATATAATATGTGACTAATTTTATAGAAATAAGTACAGTAAGTGATGTGACTTAAATAATATGTCACATCACGACGTTTTTGAAGTGTTGAATAATATTGTATTGTTTCTAAAATGACTAGAAATTGTGCTCGTTGTAAACATAGCTTTAGAGTTCCTAAACGTAACGACTGTTGTCCACATACGTAACTGTCCTGTTTTGGCTGTTATAGTTTTTATTTTTTTATGAAAAAACCTTTGGGAGTTATGTTTTTGTTAATATATATTAAATGTCTTTTTGTTATTTTTTGTATTTAAAAAAACTTACCTATAATGTTAGTCTTTCAGAATAGTTATTTATTCACAAAGTTTGATAGTCCAGAGTGCCATTTAGTTACGTACAAGACATATTTTATATTTTAAACAGCACTAAGGGGCAAGATATCACAAAGTGGTATTAAATTTTAGAATATTTTTAAGTTGTTGATTAATTATAAATAAAGCTGATTAACTTTGATATGATTGAGTTATTATTTACTTTGAATGAAAATGTAACGTACAAGACCCCTGTATTGGCAACCCTCACTATATTATTACATTAAATAGAAATTATACTCATATAACATTGTTTGATTATGGTTTTACTTAAACCTTAGTTCATTGTCAATGTCTACATTTCATCGTTTATTTAAAATTTTGTTATGAAAATAAGTGGACATCCTGTACGTAACGGAGAAAAATTTTGAAAAACGCCCAAGTCTTCATGTTACGTTTCATCTTTACTTTTGTTGAAATTGTACGGGCGTTTTTCAAAATTTTGCTCAGGACTATTTTGCCGTGTCCTACGAGTTTGACCATTGATTAAAAGGCAAAAATGTAGGAAGTGAGTATCAAATTATTTTACGTTAGGGTAAAATGTTTAACTTACTGTAAAAAAAAAGATAAACTTAAGACTTAAACGGAAAACATATTTTAATATTTATTAAAATACCAAATATTATCCTACTTTTTCATGTGTCCTTCATCATATCCTGGATTTTGATTACGTATTTTGGAGAATATATAAGCTATATTTGGATATCTTTAGTATTACTCGAATGAAATAACTCATTATATTTGTTTTTAAATAAAATATAATAAGGTTGTAGTATATTTTTCTAATATAAATACTGAAATTATCGGATTTAAAAAACTGGCCACAGCGGACAGTCCTGTACGTATCGGTATGATTTTATAAAGAATAACAATAATATTGTCTTTGGCTCTTAACTATTTTTAAGCAATGCCATATGTGCGTGCTCCGCTGTGAAAGCTACTCTGCATTTGTGATAGGGTTTGCGAAACTTTACAAAAAAGATTGATTTTTGAATCGATTCGAATCGTATTAACCAGAAGAATTGATTCATAAAAAATCAAGGTCGAATCGGAGATCGATTTCTAAAAAGATTTTTTTTTTTCAAATAGTATTTACAATGTAAATATAAATCCATTTCATAAAAAACAAGAAAGATATATTAAACAATCTCTGGGAACTGTTATCAGTTCAGTCATCACTCATCATTATCAGTAAGGGATTCTTTAGTTCAGGGAATTTGATAATAAAAAATATTTTTATTACCATATCAAAATATCAGTACCTCGAATACGAATAATAATTGAATTCGTAACGTCAATGTTCCAATGTTCCAATGTATTAATGTTTCTCCCGAAAAGGTTACCCTCGTAACCCAAGCTGCTTGCACCTTGCACAACTTGTTGGTTGATAAGAGAAGGCATCTGTATACAAGACAAGAAACTCGCGTCTCACTGAAGATGGTTATCAGTATTTAGTACCGGACAGCACTGAGGAACGTGAACAAATGGAACCTATGAGTAAGAAAATTCCAATTGGTCCAAATCGTCATGGTAAAGAGATTATTTTTAAAAACTTTTATAATGGACCATGAAAAGTACAGTAGCAGGACAAATATATATTATATCATGAAAGGATTATGCGGATTTATGCGTCATTGTAACTTTTGTGATTTTGTACAGTAGGTAATAATTGTGAATTATGCAAACTACAAATCTGGGGGTTAATGATATTGTACATCTTAGTGAATTATCTTAAAGGGATATTCTGAAGAAAAAAAAAGTTATTATAGAACTTAACTTACTAGATCATTTTGTCTAACTGTTGTTTCATCTTCATGGTCTCGATTGCTTTCAGACGTATCAGCACTATCAGCATCAGTTGAGGTCTCAAGAAACTGTAGCATGGGATATAAATTGACTGTTGGTGTTTAAACATCATCGCTGTTGGCACCACTTTTAGTGCTGTTTATTACCTGTAAAATAACATACGTTTTTAAACATAATTTTCTATTTTACGTTTTTACTGTACATTAAAACATAAAGTTTAATATTGAGGTTGTGTTGTATATATTCTATGGTTAGGCTAGTATGTTATTTGTACAAAAATGTAATATTTGATATTATTACTATTTTCAAAATAAATACATTTAAAAATCATTTGGTTTTACTTACCTTTAATTTTTCCATTTAATATTGGCTTCTAAGTCCATTTATTTTCTTTTTCACGTCTTATACTGTACAACCAGATTCAATTACGTTTATAAGATTTGCAATAGTTTTATAAATATCTTGCCTTTTGTTTCTATTTTTATAATTTTCGTGATTTGTGTTGTACAGCGTTTCGTGGCATTCGTACTCGGAAGTCGAAAATCAATAACAAATCAATAATTTTGTTGTTGCCATTTCGAAATCTACAATAATCTCAAATTCAGAACTTCTTTTATAAAATGTAATGCCAACCTATTAAATTTGATAAAAGAAATACTTTATAAAATATGGCCTATTACACTATCAAAGATCTTTGTCAAATAACTTTTATAAAATATGTTTTATAAAATGTTTTACAGTGTAATACGGGCCCTAAGGGTACGCTTATGTCAAGTCTATGGTATTCTATGTCTAAGTTTTATTTACATTTGTCGTTTCAGATGTCACATTCTGACATGTGACATATGACTATGACATCATTGGATGTGCATCTGCATTGTACAGAGCCAAAATGACCCACAAGATAAAATTATTTCTTTTATTTAGCTGTTGTGTATGTACATGTAATACCAATGGCGCCAAAGGTGGACCAGATCCTTGGCACCTCGAAGACTTAAAAGGCTCGGATCTTGTAGATGAAGTTCGTTTACCCCCCGATTTACGAGCTCCTTTGCAGAAAGAAAAACCAACGGACACAAAATTTGGATGGTGGTTTAAAAGATTACTAACTATAGTGTTAAAAAGTGGCCAAGTAAAGGTTAGTTAAATTTTATTAAAGCCACGCAAAATCTATACAGGGTTTTTTGAAAGCCACATATTGCTGAACTTCGAGATGTAGGTATTGACTTGTAAGTTCAATTAGTCTTAAGTTGAATTTTTTTTACTGCCTTGTTGGTCTTGGGTTCGATTCCTGGGTTGGACCAAATATTTGTGTGATGCACAAATATTTGTTTCGGAGTCTGGGTGTTTTCTATCTATAATATGTATGGATTTACAAAAAAAAGTATGTTTATGTATTTAAATCAGTTGTTTAGTACCCATAATACAAGCTCCGCTTAGTTTGGGACTAGATGACGTTGTGTGTAAGATGTCCAAAATATTTATTTATTTAATAGACTCAAAGCCAGTTCAGTTTGTTGGATGTAGACAATTAAAATCTTCACCCAATAATTCGTTTTATAAACATACACAAAACCTACAATCTTTGTTTGGTTTTACAAGTGACTTAATGACAGTATTAAGATAATTTTTACCAGTTTTGCTTTTAGAAGAGTGATGAAGATGGCAGTGTTGATATATCACTTCAAATGAGATTTGAAGAAAACAAATGGAAAGAACTACAAGAGTGCTTGATATCAGAGTCTACAATATCTGATGGAACATTCAGAAGAGTTGTTGGCTATGTTGAGGAAGGAATTTACAAGCCAACTATAACTGACAAAATTGTGATGGCATGGAGTGATTACATCCAAGTGTATCTCACTGAATACAAGGTATATTTATTTACTTGTATTTTTTTATTACTTCATCAAAAATCCATAATATCCCACTGCTGGGCTGAAAATGAAACTATGTTCACTGGGCTTATGGCTCAGTGGTAATGGAGTTAGGTTAACTCATTAGTAATTTATGTAATCTTAACTAGATCAGTGGATGGGTGTCTATTTTTATTATAGTGAGACCATGTCTTGCCTTGGCGAGGATGTTAAGCTGTCAGCCCCTGCCTTATGAGATTGTATTAAAAATGTATAAATATATTTGGTTTCAGACAACAATATCTTGGCTTTTTGGCATACTTGGGGGTCTTGGAATTTTGACATGGCTTTGGCAACATGTATCTCACAAACATGTGCTTATGTTGGTACTAGCTGTGTCATATATTTATGAAGTAATTATATCTTACAAGGTAAGTATTGAAATTGTGAAGACATAATTAAAGTAATTTTTTTTACATGCATACATAGTTTAATGAAATTCTTACTAAACAATTTTGTTAGTTTGCCATCTGTTCTAAAAAAACTACTATTTAAATGGTTGGAATTTCTAAACTTTGCCAGGGTTTACTTCTTATGAGTCTAATTTAAAAAAAAGCAAATATAGGAGTTGAATAAAAATATTAAGTTCAACACTGGCAGTAGCTGCCTAAGTGTTCGAGGTTCTTTGAAAATCAACTTTAAGGCTGACTTCATCCTCACATTTGATGAAATCTTGACACTACTCAAGGCTATGATAAGATCTGAAAAGTTTCACTAGAATCTGGATTCTCTGCAATGGAAACCAGATGTAACTCACAACCAGTTTATAAAGTGTTATCTGTGTAATCTAAAAGCACTCACTGTTATTCTGTTCTGTGTTTTTTAATATTTGACTCCTTGGAAGAATACCGCCTACAAAGGGTTAACTTTGGTAGTACATATTTTGTTAAGATTAACAAACCCGAAATGAAGTGCTAGACTTGTTTCAAGACCAAATAAAATCATTGAATGCAGTCAACAAGAATAAACATCTAAAAAAACACCCTTAACCTAAAACATTAATAGCTATTTCTAAAGCCCTTATAAAGATACTCAATACTTTGAAGAATCTATATATTTGTTTTGATACTTTTACGAGTATGATAATAATAATGAGTGAATACGTCCAACATGAATAAACATCTTATGAAACACAACATAACACATCAAGAGGTATTAATTTCAAAGCTCTTTAAATAGTACTTGAAACATCTAAGTATTTTATTAGATACTACTCATGAGTACAGTATCAATACTTTTTGTTTGTTTGATACCAAGGCCCTAACAATCAAACCTATCAATCAGTCTGAAATTTGTTTTGGCATCAATTGATAGATAGCAGCACACAATGATAAGACCAACTTACCTCAGGAATGGTGTCCTTTTTTAACGTTCTCTGTTCAAACACTGGTACTTATTGAACCACCTGGGTATTAGTGTTGATTTTCTCAGCAAAAACAATACAGTCTGTTTGATATCGGATTTAAACACTATGGCTACTCAACTCCAGTCTGCAAACCTGTGTTGCTTTAGTGGGGCAATACAATACATGTCTGATTAAAATAATAATAGGTTTTATTTTTTAAATTTTTGGTGTTTCTCATAAATCTCTTAAATCATTAACTGTTTGAATTTCAGGAAGCAGAGCAACAGGAATATGAAAAGTTTTTGTCTGCTTTGAATACTTGTAAATGGAAAATTTGGAAATGGATTGATGGAACTGAATGCACTTTTCCATCACCAGATCCATTGTCATTTATGAAACATATGAACCCGCTTAAAATTGCTATAAGAATGTTTACATCTTTAGTTTGTGAACCAATTGTGGTTATCAACACTACCATCAAAATTACCACACATGATATCACAGGTAAGATTTTTTTTGTGTATTTGGCTCGTCCTTCCTGTGCCGAGCAATCAAATATTGAAATTCCCTGCCTACTCATGTGTTTCCTTCCTACTATGATCCCGGGTCCTTCAAGTCTTCTGTAGTATACCTATAGCGAAAATTGTTTTATTTTAACTTATAAACAAGCGTTTGTCTCCGATAAACTTTTAGTTGATTTTGAACTAAACATCTACGCGTGCGATATTGAAAAATGACTGTAAGTCAATTAAATAAAAGTATATAATCCAACAACAAATTTTACTTGATTTAAATTTGTTGATGTTAACAAGAGAAGTCGTTTTTTTTGGTTCTGTAATAATTTTTTTATTTCAGACTTTACTTCTATAAACCGACAAGTTCTGTTTTGAATATCAGTTGGTAGAGTCTAAATGTCGTAGTCGCCCCGATATTTTGTACGTTTTTTCAGTTTATGTTAAAACGGTAAATAAAATAATGTAATATTATGCAAATATATTTGAAATAGTCCTTTTAAGATCTTAAATTTGATACTTATCTTCATAGGTTAAGAAAAAATTATCAGACCCACCCCCTCCTTTTTCCAATTGCATGCGCGTTCAGAAAATTTGGGTATATTCGCGAAAAGTTGCACATCGGCATAAATCACTGTCCAACTAACTTCAACAATGCAAAATGCTACTATTATTTAAGCATTTAACGAAGTTGCGATCTCTTTATGATTAGCAAAATAACATGTTATGTTTTGGCTTTAGTTTTTCAAGCAAAACATTCATTTTATAATTACAAACCATTCAAATTTGCTATGTCCAGGTCCTACGCGAAAGCCGCGTTTTCACAATAAGAGTTAGCTCGGACCGAGTAGGTACACTCGTACGAGTCGGCTTCATACGAGTGCACATGGATAGTGGCTTATGGTGCACTCGTATTATGGTCATTTGACTGCCTTGTTGGTCTAGTGGTTAGCGTACGCGGCTGCTGATTAAGAGGTCTCGGGTTCGATTCCCGAGTCAGACCAAATATTTGTGTGATCCACAAATATTTATTTCGGAGTCTGGGTGTTTTCCTATGTATAATATGTATGTATTTACAAAAAAAAAGTATGTTTATGTATTTAGGATATCAGTTGTTTAGTACCCATAACACAAGCTCTGCTTACTTTGGGACTAGATGATGTTGTGTGTAAGATGTCCAAAATATTTATTTATTTTAAGAGAAACTACTTGAAGCAAAATAAATGTTAAAATTTAAAAAAAAACTCGAATAAATTATATATTTGTCTCCAGTGGCGGCTGGTGGGTTATCGAACTGGTGGTGCACTTTACTAAAATATTAAAATTAGAAAATGCAACAAAATAAAAATTGCTTCTATACACAGAATCTAGCTGATTACGAATGTCGACCGTGCCTAACACAGACAAACTCATTACATTTTGTAGGTGTACTTGTGAAGAATCATGTTTTTTATTTTTTCACTCAAATGCGTCAAATCCTTGATACCTGTTTCTGTCCAAATCGATTCTCCGCCAAAAATAATGCAAGGAAAACAAAAGAATGCATTGAGACGCTCACATCCACACAACCATTTCTTTCTATTATACATCTCACTTTTAAAACTTCGCGTAAATGCTTTATTTTTCGATTTGCACTCTTGTTTTAAATTTAAAAAGGGCTGTGGCGGTCGGGCCAATTTTAAGTTCACTTTATTTTGAAAAGTTCCGTTATTTTCTTTAATATATCAATGTTTATGCTCATTTTCACTAACACCATACACGGTATACACATACACAATATAATAAAAGTTCTCGAAAAAAATCAAAACAAAAACTAAAAACAATTACGGTAGGTAATTCAAATAAACATTAACGTACGCCCATGCCGGCCGGCCAATTCGTCAAACATCGGGTGCTCTCGGCAATCCTCGCGCACCCGTGCGGCGCTCGAAAATTCACTCATTACTCGGTACATTTCTATGAACTATCTTTTGTTTCACGCGTCAGGCGTATTTACTCGTATCTCCTACAAGTTATATTATCAGTCCTCGTGCGCTCGCCGAAGCGCACGAGAATTTGTCTATACAGGAAATTAAGTCATAATAGTAAGCGCTCAAACGGTTTCACCATAATTGGAGATTTAATTTTTTATACGTTTTTGTATGTTTAAAAAATAAATATTAAAATGGTAATTTAAAAATAAAGATGAAGTACTTAATATTTTGTGATTTTTAAATCTTTTGAATTGGATGTTCAGCGCACGAGCGCACATAAGGTACAGCCGCCACTGTTTGTCTCCTTGCACAATCAAGATGTCGTCGCCTGATCTGCTGATGCTAGGTTTAGAAGTATAGTAGCAGATATGTTAATAGCGATTACATCTGATAAAAATATGTCTGCAATTTCGTACTATGCTAATGGGGGTACATGTTATCAACAACAGATCCAGTCCCTCTAGTCTAGATTTATTATTTTTTTGATTTTCCTGAGAGTATGGTATGTACTTATTGTTTTTTTTTTTTTTTTTAATTTTCGCCATTTAGTTTTTATAAAAATGATCCGAGTGAGCTCGAAAAATAGAGCAGAGTCCGAGTCTACTCGGATTAGATGCCGGCGTCCGAGTACGCTCGGATTAGGTGTTTATATTATACGAGTACCGTCCGAGTAGACATCCGAGTGCACTCGGTCCGAGCCAACTCATAATGTGAAAACACGGCTTAACCTAATCAACTTTGAATGCTCTAAACTTGGTAATGTACAATAATCTCCTACAAAGATTAACATTTGTGTAATTATATACTACTGTTCTTTATTTCTAACAGTCTTGTAAAACGAAATTTTCATGAAACCTTATGTTCTCAAAAATAAATGCTACCATTGTGTCTGATAATCAGAGATCGGAATTGGGTGTGTGAAAATACCTAGAGTTTGCAGCGGGACATAATATGGAGCTGTTACAACCACTTAAGTTAAACCGGGTTTGAATTTTACCGGTTTAGTTTTGTTTTTTTTTACATGTTCCTTACCTTTGAAACACCGAACTATAAACATTTACAAGCTGCTAATACAGTTCTAAATAAATTTTCTGCTAATACAGTTCTAAATAAATTTTTGTTTTGTACTTTTCCGGTTAAAATTCGGTCTTTTAGTCCCGATTGTTCTTTGTCGGTCAAACACAGAATTTTATATATCTGCAAAATGCTAATGCGGTTTTAATTTCTTTTTTTGATCTGTATCTTAAGTTAAAAAGTTTTGCTACAGGTTGATGCAAGGAAAACGAAGATTTTCGCGTCTTTACATAGTTTTGACGTCGGCTTTTTTTTTAAATTATTAAACCTGCACTGCATAAAAAAATAAATAAAAAACATTTATTTCAATTGCAAGAACAGTGGTTGTAACAGCTCCATATTATTATTGCAAACTTACTGCAAACTTTAGGTATTTTCACACACCCAATTCCGATCTCTGCTGATAATCGTTCATTTTATGTTTGATGACAAAAAATGACTATGTTGGCTTAGACTTTCCGCGTCACTTCAAAAAATATCCATATATTTAGTAAATTTAGACTGTAAAGCAATATTTTATTTTTATTTGATGCCTACCAATGTGACTCCACTCTGCCTGATGGTAAGCATGAACGGAATCCAAGAATGGGGGCCACCAGACTGCCTGCGATGCAGGAAGTATGGTGATGCTGACCCAAACTATGGCGGCTTTGTGAAATGCTTTTTCACACCTCTCTTAAAGGACCCGGGGTCATAGAAGGGAGGAAACACATGCGCTGGTAGAGAGTTCCAGGTTTTAACTGGTCGGCATAGAAAGGAAGAGCCGAACCGTTTAGTTCGAGAGCGTATGTCAACCACTCCTACTTAAACTACACTCTTAAATATTCCAATACTGTAACTATCTAGTTATGTAATGACTATCTAAAATAATTATATTTTATTAGAAATGAATAAAGTTCCACTTCCGTCACGTGAGCAACTTTTTGCAAAAATACCCATATAGCCTGTCACTACCACAACCCCACCATTTTGAATAATTTTTATTAATTTTAAACTTTCTTTTTCAGATGGATTGTGGTTTCCTTTTGATAAGATTGTGTATGGACTCTTAATAGTCGTGATAAATATTTCACTGATATACCTCTTAGTTATGATTGTGTTCAATTTTATATTTAACATTCCATTCAATTTGAATTTCCTAGGTATTGTTAGGATAGGAGTAAATCAAAATAAGAGGTCATTATTTTCAACTGGTCCTAATGAACACCATGCAGCAGCGGACAGTGATAGATTAAGTGGTGACAGACTGGATAAGCTTTTAAATGTCTTTTCATTAGCTTTAAATAATGAACAAAGTAGAAATAGTAGTACTAAAACGGCAGTACAGAATGTAAGACTTCCAAAATTACAGAGATCTTCCAGTACAGGACGACTTCCAATGCTTCTTTCATCAGAAACTGACTTCGATAATAAGTTTGATAGAAATGGTCATCTAAGAAAAAGGTATACCCAAGGACGTGGAGAAGGAGACCACTTATAAATACTTAGCTAAAATTGAAGAATAAACCACATGCGATTCTGTCCCACTATGATTTTAAATTCTTCGGTTGAGTTCATACAGAAAATATCAACTCATTGCAAATAAGCTTCATAGGTCTATATACTAATGAAGCTTATTTAACCTTTTGAACGCCAGAGCAAAAACTCATCAACTTGCTCTCAACGCCAGACCACAAATTTAGGGCAAATACCTACGAAAAAAATAAGCATTCCAAAACTTTATCGATAACATGAATTGTATTTTTATTTTCGTCTACAATTTCAAAATATATGTCCTTATAACATTGAATTTATTTCAACATTACAGTTCTTCCTATTCTAGTAATAGTTATACACTATTTACAGAGTTGTTTAATACCGTAATAACAGAATTGAGACGACAATATAATTAAATATAATAACTATAGGTACAACACTATTCTTGATCTTTTGTCTTGATATTGTGACCATGGCGTGGAGGGTACGCCATTTTTATGAATGTTGCGCTTCTCAAATAGTAATGTAGCAACGTACTATCTCGCTTATCGAGTATAATATTAACTAATAATTAATAAAACACGTATTTTTAATTCATCATCATCATCAGCCTATCGCAGTCCACTGCTGGACATAGGCCTCTCCCATTGCACACCACTGTGATCGTATCAATAACTAAGAGTCCTCTTTCTTCTTTACAAAATAATTGTCTACTTTAATTATCATTTCACGAGCACGGCTGTTAATTACTTTCTGACTCATTTTAACAGAATAAGCACAATAACAAAACTTAATAACAAAAATAAAACAGACTAAAGAAATTTTAATTTAAACTTATGATATCACCTAACGTGCCCTACATCACTAGTGGTCACATATTTGTGACTCTGGCCTGTGAGGACATTCTTTTTTAAGAATTTATTTCTTTCTTTTTAGAGTAAAATTTCTTATATCATAAAGCAATTTAAATAGTTTTATGGAAATAGATAAGAGTTAGAGCTTCTTCTTATGGTACTTATATAAATTTAAAGGCTTAAAAGTAATATATAAATGAGGTCTTTATTTCGGTGTACCGCTTTTTTGTCACATATTTGTGATGTTGGCGTACAGGGACAGTTTTCGCTTGTCACATATATGTGGCCATGGCGGTCAAAAGGTTAAAAGGATAGAGGCTGATATATTATGTACTGTTTTTTTTAGAAAGGACAATCTTAAACTTTAATTAATATACTTTTGTAAGATTTAGATCTAATTGATACTGTTGATTTAATTCTAATTGAACAACTGTGATAAATCATGTGAATATTCATGGAATAGGGTTTTTGTACAGGCTTCATATTTTATCGAAATGTAAATAATGCTTCATATAATGAAATAAAATATTTGTACATATTATATCTATTATTTCTGAAATTGAAAATATACGAGCAAAATTAAAACTAGAGTAAACTTGCGTAAGCAATTGCATATAGGTACTTACTACCTATCGAGTACAAGTTTTAAGTCACTTGTTAAGCTACTAAGAGTACTTGGAATTAAGGGGCTGAAAACCAAAATAGAGGTAAATAAAGATCGTTTTGTATAAAAACCTATCGCTCATATCATTACCAAAATCAATGTCTTTATAATTGAACATATTCCTCACATAGTGGTTATTTCCAAAACACGATTTGAAAAACTTCACTCGATAAAAAAAATAATCAAGGTAGCCTCTGAAAATAGATAAATTTTGACTTTACACAGTTGTGCTTTAAGTAATGTAAATGAAATTAAGTAAAATTGTGTATCATATGTAACTGAAGGAAATGGTTAACTTTAATTTTTTTAAAAATTGCACCATTACAAAAAATAACGAATTTTGTGGTTTGGCACTTACGCCCTTCTATTTCAAGCGCTTTTTCTCTGTCACTCCTATGGAGAACGACAGTAAGCGCTGAGGCGCCCTGCTAAACGGACCTATGTCGCTCGACTCGCGCGCTATATTTAGCTGATAAATCTAAAAAACTTTATTAAAAAACAAAACAAAATCATATTGTGATGGAGGCTATAAGGTAAGAATAATTTATTTTATTAATAAACTTATAATTTGATTGACATGTAAGATTATTTAACTAGATATCCTTACAAAGACGTAATGTAGTTTCATAACCCTAAAAACTGTCAACTGTGTAGTGAAACAAGCTTAAGCTAGAGACACATTATCGGAAGCGGCTAATGGACGCGGCTGATAGCCGTGATCTAGAGTATGAACATACACTCAGCTGTGCAAACTATCGGACGTAAGTCGTGGACAGACTGACCTTGAGCGTTCGGACGTCCGACAGAAATCTGGCACAAGACCGACTGACGAGACTGTGCACACTTATTTCCACTAAAATCAATTTATTATCATAAATATGTATATTACTGAGTCAATATTTTAATACATTGAATGAAAATATATTACCAAGGCACTCTATCAGTGTTTTAATAAAATAATGTACAATTTACAGTCGCGGCTGTTAGCCGCGTCCGTCAGCCGCGTCCGATAATGTGTTTCCAGCTTTAGTCTTGAAGAACGTAACATACATAGACTTACAAAAGTCGTAGACTCTGCCATTTTAGTTACACAATGTATCATATGATGGCCTTATTTTATGCATAGTCATTTTTGATAGTGTATCTAACCGCATAATATTATCATCATAATAATTAAGCAATAAAGATATTAAATTAAATAAGTACTATTAAATCACAGGTTGCAAAATGTGGAATTCTCACAAAACGTTCAATGTTCTGAAGTTCCAAGGTAAGAACAGTGTAAAATACTGCACGTCCTGAAATGTCACTCAAATCTAACTAACAATTCATGGACTATTTATTTACAGTAAAAGAAGACTATTGGAAAATAGCTCTGAAGGAGATGGACCGCAGAATGTAGTTTTGCATCATACACAAATCACTGGCAACTAATCCCGGGTCCTTTAAGCGAAGCGTGAAAAAGCCCTGCACTTGCCCACCAAGTGTGGATTGTCATACTGCCTAGATTCGCAGTGAGTGTGACGGCCCCCACTCTTGGATTCCATTAGGCCGAGCCAAGTTACCTCGCCAGGCTTTGAAATAAAAGAATATTATTAAAATATATAATCTGAAATCTGATATGGATTGGATTGGACAGAATGGATTTTAATATTAAAAGATGGAACAATAAAATTCATTGCATTCTCTTAGCGCATATCTCTCTATACATTCAGTAGAGAATGATATATAATAAAAAAACTGATATATAAAGCAACCGTACCATATACAACTCGTGAGTCATTAGATGGTTGGCACCTGTCTCGAAAAGAAACCTGATGCCTCCGAGGCGCTTAGAGGTGTCTCTACCCTATGTAGCGCCCTTTAGTACGTGGGCAGTTACAATGGAATAGTTAAAAGTCAACATGTCACTGTAGGTAAATGTTGCAACGTGTGACAATGTTACAAATGAAACCTGTAAAAAAGCGACTTTCACACAACTACGGATGCACTTCTAGCACAAGACACACAACTTTTAGGTGAAGCTATTGATAGACATAGGGAATCTTTGACCACTAGCCTTGTCAAAGTCAAGGCCTTCGTTAGGGTTTGGCACTTTTCGCTACCATCCAAACTTACGTCATGCGTCATTAGGCCCATCAACTAAACAACAACTGGGTTGCCGCTGTGCGCGAAGTTGTACCTCGCCCTCGAAGATGTTTCTACTCAACCGCAATGTGTGCATCTTCCTCTCAAGTTAAGGGTTAGTCCCTTGTCGGTGAGCAATCGCCACTCCTATTTTCTGAAATTCGTTTGACTTCTTGATAGGCCGCGACTCCTACTTTCTCCTTTACTTGCTGTATGTACGCCAATCTAGGCCTGCCGCATTTCTTTTACTTTCTATCTTTCCTTCCAGTATGGTTTATTTGTTATAGGCCCTGCAGCGTCTCTGCCATTTTGTCCATGAGTAAGAAATGTATTCGCCTTTGATGCCATGCCAATGCCACGTCCCTTCCAGTTCATAGTCTTTAACATATCCTCCATTGCATTTGTGAATAATTTCGGGAAATTATCGCCCCCTTGTCTTACTCCTTGATTCAATTGCTGGTTCTGTACTTGGACGGACATGGTAGATTAGAGACTATCATAATTATAGATATTTTGGCACTTTTTTTTGTCAAATTACGATATCGATTAACGATTTTAAATCCACGTACCATTATGGGTGTCTGAGGAACCCTTTCCTGTGGAGGAACTGTGAGGAACACTTTGCCGATTTTAAAAGATAGGTCTCTATAACTCCTGAAATAAAAAAGTTACCAAAACAGCTAGTTTTCCTTGAAAGTTCAGTATATGCACAATTATCAGGACATTTTTCAGCCAGCCGTTTTAAGATAGGGGGGACCTGTTTTTACAAAAAAGCGGTTTAAAGTTGAATAACATGCAAACGGATACCTAAGTCGAACAATTGTTTTAGAAACCTCACAATATTTTTAAAAGACCTATTTAATGATAACGATGACACGATGGGGTAGATGCGAGAAAAAATAATCATCCCTATAAATATTTTTCCTCCCTACCGCCTAAGTTAACATAACAATTATCTAATGGACACGATTAAAGCCATTATGGGTAACTACGGAACCCTATTCTATGCGTGGCCCGACACGCACTTGGCTGATTTTTTAAACGTTATAATTAAACAATTTATACTTTTTACATTTTTATTTTCGTGATGCCTTAGTGAGAAGTGTCACAAGAACAATTTAAAATATTTTAATAGTAATTGTAAACATTCAGTTCGTTCAACTAAGCATAAATAAAATATTGACATTTTATAATTATATTAAAAAGATAAGAAGCAAATATTCTTGAATTTAAGTCGATGCTTACAATCTATACTGTATTTAGTTAACAAACATTCGCAACCTCAATATAAATAACATTAACAAAACATAATTACATATGTACAATGCAATAATTAGAACATCAACTCTCACCAGGGCGACCACACAGACCTACCCCGAGCAAAACTTTTATTCTGAATCGAACTAGGCATTTCTATCCAACTACCCTATTACATTATGTAAATAAAACGGATTAAGATAAACGAATAGTCAAATAAATTAGGGTTAACAAGCAAGTACCATTTACTAAAACATTGATGTGAAAATTTTAAACTAAAGCATTTCTTATGGTCGTAAACATAAGCCATGTATTAATAATTCAAAATCTACGCAAATATTCTAGTATTACCTACTTTGGATTGTCTATGCGCCCTAAATATAATCGGATAGATTTGCAAAAGGTATACTGATAATTATCCTATTACCTACTTACTATATTATTGCCGTGTCATACATTGGGCACCATTTTCGAAGATATAGAAAAAAGAGTAAAAAATTGTAGATCAAACATATTAGTATAGGCGTGTATTTAAATAACTAGGTGGGTTGTAATGTTCTTGTGTTCTGAAAATAAGCGAAGTTAAATAAAGTACACAATAAAACAAATATAGATATTAATTAAATTGTACATGGATCTGATTTTTAAATTAAATATTAAATATAATAATATGAAACAGTTTTTAATATTATATTAATTCTTCGTTGATTACAGAATTCACTAAATCTAGCTACAAGCTCTACAACTTCTATTTGCATGCTATTACAAATAATATAATATACATACGCTTAATACAAGGAATGTAAAAGGACACAAATATGTAAATAACTATATTCTTCCCATCCATTGGGTAGTCTATATAAATGTATCTTATAGTCAAATGTTTAAAATTATTTTTTGAAATATTGAAGACAAGCTTTAGATTTATTGAGAAGTGATTCTACAAAATTATACTTTAAATAGTAAAATAGACAGATTATCATATCAATTCAAAACTTCACTGAAATGTCTAACCTGGAAACCAGATTGTGCACAAAGACTCCAAGCAGTAGATATGTAAATGACTTTGTTACTACAGGACAAGATGGACACTAGGTTTTCTGTTATAGTCAATTACTATGATCCATAAAATCATTATCGTTTTAGCTGATCTTTAGATAAACTGATGTAGTAATATTGAACTAGGGGGTCGAATGACACCAACATGAATTTGGTTTCGCTCACTCACCTGCAAGTATTACAAAATTTAGACGTTATACGTAAATGGCACAAGTTTTTAAGACTGAGATCATCAAGAAAGACGAAAGACATTGTAAGAATTGAAAAACAGTATCTACACTGTAAACTTACATCAACCAACATGAAACAACTTTGGTCCAGCTATAACAATTCAGTATTAACAATTTTTATCTCTATAAATACAGTACATTTTAAATTCTGCCAATAAGCAAATTCATAATTAAAACGTGCAAATATAATTTATCAACTTATGTGCATATGAAAATATCTTTAAAATACATTCAAACGGATAAATATTATGCATTTGTAACTACGAAATTTGTAAATAGGACTAGTATAAAAGATTTATCATAAACATGTAGATTTATGAGACATAAATGAACCCTAACACCTGCCATTCTCTCCTATGAAGGTCTTCCTTCACTAACAAAGATAAAATGAAACAATCAGTGTTTATCTGTTGAGCCCTCTAGGCCTTGCAATATAAATGTAAATAAACCTATTTTAAAAAATAATTTCATGTTTAATTAAACATAAAAAATAGTAGATTACTTTAGTTCTATATTAAAATATAAAGAACTATTAAGACCTTTTCCAAATTAGGTAATATAAGTAATAATTAAAAAATATGGCTAAGTAATCATATTCAGCAAATAAAAAACCTGTTAGGCCTTAGGGTTTTTTTAGACCCACTCCAATACTTAACTAAGTATTAGAGAGGGTTTTAAAAGTACTTCAAAATGCATTTGCTTTTAAAAAAGAGGGCCCAATGGCAGGGTCTTTAACACAAGCCTTAATAAAGTATTTCAAGCAGTTCGTCAGGTTCGTAAAGGAATTTAGAACAATGATGCGAAAAACTATACTAAACAACTACATTGAAAAATAAGTAATGATTATCGGTTTTCCAAAAAAAAATGCAAAACATTTAAATTACATATTACTATTATTTCCTACTCTATGGTTTCACATTTAATTTTTTTTTTTGAATAAACTTAATAATTACAATTGAGCAAGGCCTTAAGAGGGCATGTTTTACCCAAATTATAATTGAAATTAAAAATACAAAAAAAATGTTTTTAATAAACATTAAATGTAAATTCAAAGTTTTTTAATATGTACTTCAATATATAATAAATATTATTTGTATGTGGTAATCGACTAAGTAATTTTATAATATGAACAAATCTAATAATTGGATATGTAAGTGAATGATATTAAATAAAGTGCATTATATAACTAGCGAGAGGTACATTTAGGTAGACTAGATAAGGATTCAATCATATTTATAATCATTATATTAAGGACTAGTAAATTTTGAGTAAATTAAATATTAACATTAATATAAATAGACAAAGTCATTTTGAGATGACTATCGTCTAGTATCTGATTTGATAGCAAATGAAAATGCAATGAAAAATGCTGAATTTAATACCATGGTTTTAAAGGAATGTATGTTATTATTAAGTCTATTCTGAGAAATATTGCCATCGGTCATTATTTCACAAAAGCCCATATATAGGTACTAGATATCATTCTGATTTTGTATTTTCAGTTCCTAGTACACTCAAGAATGGGGAACCTAAGTAACATTTAAAATTCTTTCATCTTTCAGAACTTCTTAAAGTGAACATGAAATTTATTTATCACTGTTTTGTAATACATAAAATTTTAGTACTTCTAATTTAAATAATTTTAATAAGACCTCATGCTCTTGATGTAAAAGGTTTAGTTGTCTGTACTCTATTTTAGGACAGCTAAACAGTTTTAAATAAATTTCTTTTTGATGTGTAACTTTAAATGTAATTTCAGAAAAAGATGATGTTTAAAACTACCAAATTTGGCACTGACAAAACTTTCCAGTGATATTATCTTTTCAGAAATACACAGAATACAATAAACCAGGCAATAAGTCCATCGAAAAGAAATACAAATAAATTAAATTACAACAGTATTCTTAAACTATATTCAACAGCATGCTCTTTGTAATAACATTGTCTCTGTTCAGTTATTCATAAGCTTGAGTTTATTAATTTAAATGCAGTTTCTGAACAAACTTTTTTCATTATTTCCGTGAGATAAATGTTATTGGCTAGGTATTGTCATTGCTTTACACCCAAGCACTATACATTGACATAGTATCTAAGTCATTGTTTTGCTAGCAAAAAAACCTCTGATAAGTTACTTTGATCATAGCTACATTTTTTTAACAATATTTAGGCTTTGTGGTTGAATAAAAATAACATTAGATTCATTTTTATTGTGAGCAAACTTTTAGTTTATTTGGTGTTATGAAATACATTTTTTAAAAATTGTATTTACGTTTTATGAGTGTATTATTTTACTTTCTGTATATCATACTCTTTTACTCTCCATAAACAAAAGAAGACACCACTAAGTCTATAAGTATAAATACATCATGTATTTTTCAGTACAGATCTCGGCATGTTTTAATTGATTAACAGTAAGTCCTAAAGACTTGATTTCGTTGTATTTTCACTCTAACAATAATGGAATATTTGTCAGCTCATTGTCCGTCAGTCATCTTTAAATTATTTGTAACTTACTTTAGCAAAATATGCAGATATTTAATGATTCTAAGCTCCATCACAATCAGAACTAATATTATTAAAAGGCATTGTAATTATTATACTACTTCTGGCTTTAAAATGCAATACGGATAATTCTTAAACTCTAAATTCGTGCTTTATTCAACTGAGACATAAATTTAATGACTAGGATCAAAATGCTTATAAATTATTGTAATGGTGGGTTAACATAATCTTGGAACTTTTGGTATATTTACATAACAAGACATTTCTCTCTTCCACTAACAGATGCTTCCCCTCCATCTTTTGTTGCTTTATCTTTTTTTTTCTTTCCTTTGCCATCTACTTGAAGTGACACATTTCGGTGTTTTTCCATGTTTAACAATTCCTAAAATTACAGTTAAAATATAATAATAATTTATAATTATTTATTTATTATTGACTCCTTAGAGTATTAATGAATACTGACCTGGAAAAGTTGTGTGACATTATGATTTGTTTTTGCAGATGTCTCCATAAATGAAATGCCCCATGCTGAGGCCTGTGCTTGTCCTTCAGATGCTAAGACCTCTCTGATTTCTGGACTCTCATCACATTTGTTACCTGCTAGCATCACTGGAATGTTGGGCAATTCTGTGCCCTTTATTTCTTTTATTGTTTGCCATATTGGCTTCAATTCTTCTAGGGATTGACGACTACTTACTGAGTAGACCAATATGAAAGCATGCCCCTAAAATCATCAAATGAAACATTATAGTGTTAATGTGTGGTGGTAACCTATGGAAAACATACATTGTTGTGAATTTACTTATAAAGTAGATGCTAATATGCTCTATTTTCTAAAAGTATGGTTTGATAACCAAAACATTTGCCTCAGGAGTCAGTTTGGGTTCATTCTTAATATGGATCGTAATTTTGTAAATACCACGTATGATTTCATATAATATGCTTACCTTACTTATTGATAATCTTTGCATAGCAGGAAACTGATGTGAACCTGTTGTGTCTGTTATCTGTAGTGTGCATATGGTCTTGTTGCTGCTTATCACCTGAAATAATTTATATTGAATTTTTTTATTGATAAAAAAAATTATGAACATCAAATTTATTTAGTAAAATTGTTAAATAAACTGTAATTGCTGTGCTTGGTTATGAAATGAAATGAAATTATTTATTCTGCAATTAGGTTACATGAACACTTTTGCAAGTAAAACTTTTTTTTTTTTTGAGCAGATGAGTTCGGCCTTTCCTAACTGGACTAGCCCTGAGAAGAAAGGACGAAACAAACTCAGGGATCACAGTCTCTTTTAAAGTCCAGACAATATTCTTAAATGCGATAATTACAATTGTCACAATTATAATAATTAAAGACAATAATCCAAAAGTCGTCAACAATGGCAAAAATTTAGATTAATTTGTTAAATGTATAATGTAAATTTAAATCATAAATCATCGTCACATCAAAATAAATTTTAACATTCAATAAACAGCATGTGCAGAATGGGCAGCTCAATCCCAGGCGGTTTTATCAACAATATATTCTGCTATGGTATAATATCCCTTTGCGGATAACTTAGATTTAATGGTATTCTTAAATTTTCTTAATGGCAAATTCCTAATATCAATAGGGAGTTTATTGTAAAAGCGTATACATTGTCCCATGAACGAGTTGCCTACTCTGTGGAGACGAGTGACGTGAACACAAAGATTATGTTTATTTCTGGTATTTACCGAATGAACATCACTAAGTTTAGGAAACTTTGCTAAATTTCTTTGAACATACATTAAATTTTCATATATATATTGTGAAGATACAGTCAGAATATTTATCTCTTTAAATTTGGAGCGGAGAGAAACTCGAGGGCCTAATTTATAAATGGCTCGTACGGCACGTTTTTGTAAAACAAATATGTCATTAATATCTGCACAGTTACCCCAGAGTAGGATACCATAAGTCATTATGCTATGAAAATAACTGAAGTAAACTATTCTAGCTGTATCAACATCAGTTAAATATCGAATCTTTTTTACAGCAAAAGCCGCTGTGCTTAGCCTACCGAATAATTTTTCTATTTGGGGACCCCATTGTAACTTCGCGTCAATAGTTATACCCAAAAATACAGTAGATTCCACAGGATCCAACTCTAGTCCATTCAAACGAACATTGGTTGTAACATGTCGAACGTTTGGTGTAGAGAATTTAATGAATTTAGTCTTCTTCTCATTAAGGAGAAGGTTATTTGTATTAAACCAATGTACCACTTTCGAGAGTGCACTGTTGACTTCATTAAAACTGTCAAGTTGGCGCCTAACTTTAAAAATTAAGGATGTGTCATCCGCAAACAGTACAATCTCATGATTGTCACTTACGTAATAAGGTAGATCATTTATACAGGGTGTAACCAGACGACTATCGAAAATGAAAGATGCAGCTTCAGCACCTTAAAACCTATTGAAAAAAACAAACAGTTGTCCTTAAAAAAAATGTAGCCGGAAAAAACAACGTGTAAAGATTTTTATTGATTTCAGAAGCCAGCAATGTACTGCGCGCAACGAGTAGCTAGGTGAATGCCTTTCATAACTATTCAATTTAACTACCTACGCATCGCGGCGTCGGTAAAGATGCCTACCAACGAAAAACTGTATTCTACTTAACTAATTCGCCGGTAGCCTTTGTCGAACCAGAAATAGCTCAAATGGAGCTCCTTCTCAGTCATAGCACAGCTGATTCCTACCCGAGGCTTTCTCTTAACAAGAACCAAGACATGTCCTAAACTGTTCTTCCACTCGAAGACCAACTTCTAAGCCTCTTCCATGCCTTTGGGGTATAACCCTCTCATTATTCAAAACTCTCTGGTGACTTACCTATCACGGTAAATACGCAAGGCTATGTCTATCAATTTATTAAATTTAGTCCTACTACCACTATAATCACTGCGTATAGGTAAGATTATTGTTCTTAAATATTATACCCACACAGATTTTAACTAACACTTATTTAATCACAGAAGAGAATACACAAGGCGCGGCACAGAAAGCAAAGTAAATTACAGTTCAAGCAAAAGAATAGAGAAATAGAATTATTTAGACAATATTATGCACTTAAATGTTTTGCGTAAGCGCGGAGTTAAAGTATTATGCCAAGCAACGTAGATTCGCGGCTAGAGCGTGCGGCTCACTGGCTCGAGGTGTCGGCGCCTCGGCGGCGGCCGGGCGACAACTTGCGCGGACGCGGGCGGTACCTCGTCAACTGCCGAGTACGCACTGCTTAAGTTGGCGTAATGTTAAAGTAGTAATGTAGCTAAATACGAACGCAGGAAAAAACACAAGTGCACAGGATACCATTATTAATTAGCGTTGGTTGATATCCCATCAAAAAGCCAGATTAGTGATTGATTTTGTTTAAAGTTTTCTGTCCAACGTTATCAAGTAAATGATGATGAATGAATGATGAAATTCAATAACGTAGGAAAATAAAGTTTTGTACCTATCTAATACAAATTTATCTACATAGACAATTGTTTACGCAGGTACACGCTTCATAAACTTACGGCTTTACATTAAAATGTAATGTTAAAGTACCTATAGGTTCTTTATTATTTTATTATGTAAAAGAACCTATAGGTACTTTAATATTTTGCATTTTGTTTAGAACTAAGGTTTCTTAGAAGTTCTGTTTGTAAAATGAAAGCAGGCTGTGATTTCTAGGTTACTATGATTAGTAGGCAAGCGCGGTCATTGAACCGCGCGCGACCGAACTGTGCCGACCGACCTCCGGTCATCTGTTTTTATTTTGAAATACATTGCAGTTTTATTGATTTTATTTGTTTATTGGCTTTCTAAATGAGATAATTAGGTTGTTAGTGTCCTATTATGTTGTACTATGTGTATGTAACCAGAAAAATACAAAAAAGAACTTAGATAAATTAACATATATTTTGCGTTTTTTTTTCGCTAAACCTATTCAGTATCATGATCTGAATGCAACCATGAAGTTTTCGATTTCAGTCTTTTTACACCCTGTATATATGAGAAACAGAAATGGCCCTAGAATAGAACCCTGTGGGACGCCCATTGTTACCGGGGATCCTGAAGATGTTTTGCCATTAATATTAACTTTTTGAACTCTTTTATTCAAATACGACGTTAGAATATTTAGAGCATTATTTCTTATTCCGTAGTGTTGTAACTTCCTAATGAGTGTAGGATGATGAACATAATCGAAAGCCTTAGACAAGTCACAGAAAATACCAAACGCATACTGTGAATCCTCCCAGGCGCCATATATGTGTTTAAGCAATTCCACGCCCGCGTCTGTAGTTGAACGACCTTTGGTAAAACCAAATTGCTTTTGATGAAGCAAGTTGTGCTTAATAAAATGTTGTAACATTTGGTTTAAAAGCAATTTTTCAAAAATTTTACTCAATGTTGGAAGTATTGAGATAGGTCGGAAGTTAGATGGATCTGAACTGCTACCAGATTTGAACAATGGAATCACTTTACTTTGTTTCATCAGATCGGGAAACACACCAGATGCGATACAAGAATTGAAAACAGTTGCTAAATATGGGGATATCATATCAATTATTGCAGATATAGTATGTACTGAATGTCCCCATAAATCAGTTGTTTTCTTTACATTTATACTTTTGAAAGCCTTGATAACATCATTTACACTAACAACTGAAAATTCCAAACCTGCATCACACCGGTTTACACTATTTTCTAATAAAAAACAAGCAGAGACAGAGGATGACGAGAGAGTCTTGGTTGTAGCGATGCGCAATCTAACTCACCAATGAGATCAGTGATTTATAAATCTTTTTCCTTAGAAGATTTAAATCACTCTTTTAAATCTTTAACTCTTTTGAATCTTTGGTTTCGAATGACATATTCGTTCCGGAACGATTATTTAATTATTTAATTTAAATTTTAGGTTTTAGTTTCAATCAAGTTTATTGCAGAAAATATCCTTCCAACCGCAGCACTGGAGTGAGGAATTCATAATAATTAAAATTATTAGTTTTATCACAAAATACGACATCATTCTAAAATCTGTATAGATATAAAAGTTAAGCCAAATCGTGGTCAAAAATCTGTATAGATACATCAAATAAAGATTTTATAAAGTACTTTTATAACCGAATTTCATATACTCGCAATCGGTTTTAAGCTTTATTCTAACGCTAGAGAGTCTAATTTACTATGTATCATCATTGTATTTCGTAGAGTGCGCATGTTATCTCTTTTCAATTCACAATATCCTGCATCTATTGTCTCATACTACATCTACGTATCTGATCTGTTAGTGAGTTAAAGATGTGTTTTCCAATCCAAAGATTTAAAGAGTGATTCCGCATTTTGACAGATTATACATCTTTTAAATCAATCACTCCTGAGTTACACATCTCTGCTTGGTTGTTCTAATCGGAATGTTGGTAAAAAAATGTTCAAACTCAGTCGCAACCTCCACATCCGCTTTAATATCTACATTATGAATTTTTAAATGGAAGTCACGATTTCGTACAATGGACCTTCCGGTTTCAGCGTTTATAATATCCCATGTGGTTTTTATTTTATTTCCAGATGTTTTTATTTTGTTTTTTAAATATAGGGATTTGGCAACATAACAGGCGCGTTTAAACGTCTTTGAATAATTTTTGACATATTCTATAAAATCCAAGTTATGATTATATGTTTTTTCATAATACAACTCATATAGCCGTTGTCGACTTTTATAGATACCCACAGTAGCCCAGTCACTGAATACTACACGATCACTAATCGTTAATGTTATTGATGTGAAAATTAATTTAAATTCATTATTAAGCATAATAAATAACAAAGAGAAAGCTTGATTCGGGTCACTATCATAGGGCAATCTAAACAACTTATCCGCCATTTTATTCCTGAACAGGCTCATGCGGCTCTCCGTAATCGGAATGTAACTAATGCGCTTCCTTTGAACCTCTGGTTTTGTTCGCGTAAAGGTAACGAACTGCCCGCAATGATCCGAATCCAGCTCACTTACAATACACATATTAATTGGTTTCACATTTGTAAAAATATTATCAATACAAGTGGCACTACTGGCTGTGATACGCGTGGGTTCAAAGAAAACGTTACATAGATTATATGACTTCAATAAATTTAAAAACTTTACAGTTATATTCGACTTTTCGAGAATATTTATATTAAAGTCACCACAGACAACAACTGTTTTATTACATTGTGTAGCCCTAAATAATGCATCTTCAAGGATTTTATCAAATATGTCATATAAACTACATGGGGGCCTGTACACACTCATTACAATGAACCACTCAAATTCTACACAAGCTATTTCTATAGTTCGCTCAACAGACAGACTGACAATATCTAATCGTTCCTTTACTTTAATACTCTTTTTTGTGATTATTAATGAGCCACCACGTATCATGTTTGTTCTGTTAAACGAGCTAGTAACCTGGTGATTATTGAAATTAAACAAGAATTGATGACTACTGAGCCAATGTTCAGTTAAACATAAAATATCAATATTATTGCAGTTTAAGTATAGCTCTAATTCTAATTCTTTACTCATCAATCCTTGAATGTTCTGATGTACCAGGTTTAAACAATTTTTGTTACTGTTCATACAGTTTTTGTAAAAAGTTTCAGAGGATATAGTATTGCTAGAGGTACACTCTATTGTCGAAATCTTTGGTTTAAATGACTAGAAATATGTACACTATAACTACTATCTTTCTGCTCAATAGAAGCAGATGTCGGAGTCAAGACTATATTACTACTAGTATTATTCTGCTCAATAGAAGCAGAAGTCACAGCCAACATCTTGGCTGATTTAAAAATAAAATAGGATAGCGAAGAAGCTATCTGTCGCCTAAAATATCCAGAAAGATAATAATTATCTTTTGTCGTAAAATAATTACTATTGATGACAGCATTAGTGTCAATAAATTCAAATTTGTCATTATAATATGTCATTGTTTGTAATTTAATGTTGTATTTAAATCTAATATTATTTTCCATCTGTGGCAAGCCCTTACAGTAAGGAAAGGCAAACAAAATTATTTTTTTTCATTTAAATAAGAAAGTTTTTCAAATAAATATTTAATTTTGTTTATGTTCTCCCTTCTCCTTATAAGTATAATTAAGGTAGTATTTGTATTATAACAATTTTTGTTTTCTATTACTTTAGATAATATTTGAGAGTAGTTAGCATTAGGGCTACAGTAGTTTGTCACCGGTTGCCCCAAAGATTCACACAAAACATGGCCCATGTTTTTACCAATTTCATCGCTAAACATTACTATATTATTATTGCTACAGTATAATTGATGTTGAATATTTTTATTACTATTTTGTATATTAATTACATTATTGTTATTAGTTGTCAAAACACTAGTATCACATGTTACAGGCAAACTGTCTAAAGAACTAGTGCTTTCATTTTGGTCATCAAAAAACAATGAATCATTCTTGCAATTGCATGAATTAACTAATTTACCTATTGCCATTACTTGTTCCCTACTTTGTTTCTGAGAAATCTCATATTTGCTATTGATAGTTCTCAGTTGCTCTTCTAGTTTCTCTATTTCTGTTTGAAGAGCTTGGGTGTCATCAAAATATTGTGAAGACATGTTATCTACCTCTATGGAGTACATATTAACCTGATCAATTAATTGCAACCTCTGCTTATTTAATGCTACACTATCTATAAAGAACTTATGTTTATAAATAAGCTTTTTTGTTTTTGTAATAATTTTTTTGACACGAATGTACTTTTTTAATCTCTTCTTACTACATTTGATGACTTTTTGAGATCTATTAGCTCTGAAGGAGTCATTGTCATTTGTAAGATCTATAATCATAGCTGAGTTATGGTTGTTAACTACCAATGGTGAATTGGTAATTACATATTGGTGGTTAAATTCCAGGATTATCTAAATGTTTGTATCATATGCAAATATTTGTTGCGGAGTTTTTAAAAGCTAATATGTATTTATATCAGTTGTATAATACACAGAGTACAAGCTCTGCTTAGCTTGGGACTCAAAGCTATTGAGTGTAAAATGTCAAATAGATATTTATTTTTAATTAGAAATTTTATGCGTCAATGGTTGAATGGATATTTAACCATTGAACCAACCCATCAGGTTGTAATCAATGGCCACATGCATGCAGGTTGGCAGATTTCGTATAAGAAAAAGAGTTTGTTTGGTTGTATGTGCTTATCTCATAAATTATTGGTACATTAGTAAGTCCTCTGAAAAATTTGTCCACTGTTAGCTAAATTATTGAGGAGCTACTACAAAAAAACAGCTGACTATCAATAATTATAAAACAGGGAAAATTATTTCTTATAAGAACTTTTTTCTTAGGTTAAGTAAATTATTACAGTTTACTCACTATAACCATCTATATCAGCCAGAGGCCATAACATATGCATATGAGGTAGGGTAGGTCAGCTAGCGGCATATATTACCCTTTAGTGAACTCTGACCTTCTGCATACTAAAGTGTGGGTGGGCCCAGATATTAATGCCACCTACGCAATTTTAAGTAGTAGGCACTCAATGGTTAGAAAGACATATTTAAAAACTGCTGATAACAGAGTAATTGGTTCCTTTGTTAATTTAAAAATATTTAAAATAAATACTTAAAATTATGTCTCTCTCTCTCTCTCTCTCTCTATATTCATACTAGCAGACCCATGCTACCCCATCTGAATCTTCTATTGCCCGTCATCTAATGTTATCCTGCAATACCAAATTCATTTCCCATAAAAAAAAGGTTTTAGTGAGCCAACCTTAAAAGATAGACATGTACTATTGCAGACTCTTTTAAAACTTTACACATGGAACAATTCTTTCCTATATTTTCATGAATCTATAACTATTTGCGCAGCTCACGTAATGTAAGCTCCTTTAGATAATAGTGATCATATTGGCCTATAGCCTTCCTAGATAAATAGGCTATTAACACACTGAAATAATATTTTAAGTCAGACCAGTAGTTGCTGAGATTAACACTTTCAAACAAACAACAAACTCTTCAGCTTTATAACATTAGTATAGATGTAGGTATTGGTATAGTAACATTTTAATGGTATGGTAATAATAGTGCTAATTCAACAGCCATGAGAGAATAGCCTGAATTAACAAAACATTTCTTTCAGATTTTTTCTGTACAATTTTTCCTATAGACTACACAATACACTTGAAAGGTGATTAAAAAATAAATTAAGAAGAGTTTCTTTTTTAACTATATAAATTCATTGTTTTATGTAGCAAAGGACAATTACTCTTGCTCAAAAAGGCTGTGCCTTACTCTATCACTGATGTGGACATTAATTATATAAAAATACTGCTCAGACGTTACCAGAAAACATTGGCACATTTTCAAACTTAAAGATTAAGCCTTTGGCATTATTTCAATAAAGTCAAGGACTGCCCCACTTATCTCAAACTAATTTTATAATTCAGGAGAACAACATACAATATAATAAATGAATTTTATAGATGATATAGCTATCAATGTTAGAATAGATGTTTGTTTTGATTCATATAATTTATGGAGATTACCTGTCTATAGGTGTCTTCGATAGTAGGTATGTACGATTCTCTAAATGTGCCTTTAACGAATCGTAGAACAAGGGAGCTTTTCCCAACACCTCCCGCACCAAAAACTACCACACGATAATCGTTACTTTGCTCCGGCATTACTTGTTTAGGGTATTTAAATCTTTCCAAATTAATTGAAAACGCCAATGGCAAGTATCAAAATAATAAACTTATAACATTTTTTTCAACAAGAAAACATCGAAATATTAATATTTGTCATTTTCACATTTCGAAGAACAACTAATTATCCGTCATTTCCTTGCTAATTAATGTATTCTTTTGAGATTTTCATTTACAACGCCCTACTTTTAGGCAACCAAATACAATTTTAGATTTTAGATCACAGATTATACATTACACAAGCAAGTCACAAATCGTTACATTGACTTGACAGTTGACAGCCAGAAGCAACCTACAAATAAGAAAAGAATTTAGTCGAATAAAATTTCACTTTTACCTACTACAGTCTCAGACTGATCAAAGTAATCGACTTTCCCCTTAATTATTTCACACTCATTTCGTTTGCTAAATTTGCTAATGCTTCTTTGTTGGTGTCTGTTTAGATCACGCACTTTGGATCTGGATCCTCTCCTCCCCTGCTTGTTAAAAATAGAGAATCTACTTTTATTGACTAAAGTTCACAACGCGTGTGATTGTTTTTAGTTTTCAGATAAAGCGTAATTAAACTAATTAATCAAATATTTTTTTCTTTCTTTCGTCAATTATTTTTGGTGTGACGTTAATTTATCTTTGATTATCGATAAGGTCAAACTTGTACAAAGAACCAATACAGAATTAAAAAGGCCTTTTATCATCCCCAACCTGTTAACACTAAGTTTGACCTGAAATTGTAGAGAAGTATTTAATCGACTATTGGATGGCTGGCTCTTTAGGACACACACGGCTGTAGATTAAAAAAAAATTACAAATGGCTTCCGTTTTCAACTTACGCCTATCGTAATTCTCTGTTGGTATGGTTTTTTAGCAAGGTTGAGCAGTATTTCCTTATTTTCGTTGTTTCGGAAGTTATATTGGTTTATAATGTTTGCCGCATAGAATTATTATTTATCGCAACGAATTTGACCTTGGATATCTTGTGTGCCGGTAACTTTCGTACCCTATTCATATTAGCATAATAAAAAATCGCCAATCCTCATAAAATGATTCAATTGTGTATCTTTTTACGGTTTATTTTATTTTATATCGCTAGTAATAATTAGATAATCATGTATTGACTTCACCGTACTGCTTACCTTCATCAATAAAATATTTTCCCTTTGCAGACCATTCGTCGTGACGATCGAATAATTACAATTAAGTTTTCAAACAATGGGGATACAAGACCTTCAAACATTTTTAGAGAACGAAGGTGTTGGTGTAGATTTATTTCGAATTGCTAGAAACCACGCTGGAGGTTTCCGGTTGGTGCTTGACGCTGAAGGATGTTTAGATCGACTTTATGGAGGATATTTTTCAGGTAAGAAATAAAATTTCATATGTCTAACTTGTTACATTATTACACGATCATGTTATATATCAATTTATATCATTTACTAAAAGTAGAAATACTTATAAGTAGGTCAGATTCAATTTCTTCTTCCTATCTTCTATCTTGTTTACAAACATCTTATAATATTATGTTGGAAACTTATTAATATTTTTACATGGGTAATAATCTCCTATTGGTCTAATTAACGATCTTTAAAAATCTGTTTAAATTATTAACATAAGATTTTTGTGTCTGCATGTAAGTGTAAATTGACCAGAATTTTATTTATAGCACATGCCAACAGAGTTTAATAAACCATACTTTTTGCAGATTGGGCTTGTGGTGGTCAATGGGCACGATGTGTCCAGTTTTTGACTACACTGGCACAGGCTTTGGCTGAACATCAAGTTTCTCTATGTGTATGTTTCAATGGTGCACATCCTACTCCACCTGCTTTGCCTCATCATTGGATACAAACTCAAGCTACCTACCGACAGAGAGTTAATTCTGTTAGTATTAATAGTTAGCTTTATTGATAAGTAATTATTTATTTGAAGAACAACTTTTTTTATTAAATACCTTCTGTTAAGGAAATAACAACTAGCTGTTAAATTTAACCCTCGGTCACTCGCGCGGTTTTTAGCCTCGTGAGCACTCGCGGGGTGCTGTAGCCACCCCACACACTCAATGTACATTTTTATATATATAATATCAGTTAATGGAAATATAACAGAATTTTATTATTTAGTGTTGTATGACGTATGTAAATTAAAAACGTAAATTTAATAATCTACTTTATTACTATTTTACAAAACATTATAGTAATCAGTCTTTTCAGTAACAACATTGAGATCTTTCCTCAAAGAACCAGAAAAAAAAAATCTTCTTAGTTTTTAACATAAAATTTCTCCTTGAAAATCATAAATATAGGGATTAATTAACCAAATTAATAAAAAAAAACTTTTTTTTCGTAACAAGAACTGCAAATTAACTTCATGTGTTTTGAACCCATGGTTTATTTGCAAAAATTGCAGTGACTCAATGTTTAGAGAGCGGACAAACTATACAGCGCTACTTTTTTGTTGGTCCCATTCCTTCGGTGCTTGATCCAGAAGCATTCAACATCCTCTTGAGTGCTTTGGGTAACCCTAGTTGTAAAGATCTTCTTTCAAGGTGACCTTGAAGCATGCTCAAACCCAATGATTCCAAAAATTCAGGCCTTTTCATGTTAGGTTGCGATCGCGTTATATTCCAATTGTAGATAATTGAAATTGCGGCTTCTAATTGAAGTACGACCCTTGACTTTGTGCTACTTAGTAACTTTATCTTTTCCGATGTAATCCCGTTGACGATCCTCGGTTTTAGCCTCTTCTACTTCAGACTTTTCAACCCATGAAGCATCCTGTTTTGACAAAGAATCATGATCAGATTCCTGAACAAAATCTTCATCCATGCTGGCACCAGTTTCCACTGCAACATTGTCTTCGTTATCCTTCTATTTCTTCTAACAAACCTGCCAATCTCGCTTGCTCTTGTTCCCAACTCATCTGAAAACAAAATGAAAAAAAAGTTACTAAATTTGAAAAAAAGCATTAAATGTATGCTTCGAAAAACACCACTATTTATACCATAGTAAGTAAGGGTACAATTAAATAATTTACTCTAACAAAATAATTGAAAACACGTACCTTGCTGTAAAGTAACCTCCGTAAAAGTATAACACGAGCGCTCGCGGGGTGTCGTGACCACCCCATACAAAGTTTAACACGTCCTTACGTTGCAAGCGCTGGCACAAAACTACCCCTCTCGCCCCTTGTCGACTGTTTTAAAGGTCACTTGAAGGTACTGAGACGCGCGGATGTGTAACTAGAGAAATTATTATTCATTTTTACGTTCAAAAATGCGTGGGGTGCTGATAGCACCCCGCGCGAGTGACGGCGGGTTAAGCAACAAGAGCTACAAGTTGAAACTTGTTACAGGTTCTTCGCCATATTGCAACTAAAGGTACCCCACCTCCTAAGGTATGGTGGGTACCACCAATGGGACTGCACTCCTGTCTTCGTACAGCACTTAGATATCTAAACATCCCAATTGTAAGTATAATACACATAGTCAAATTATAGTAGTATATAACCACAGATCATAGAAACACAGGAGATTAGCTGTGTACACAAATTTATTCGTGTTCAGATGTCTCCGCGTTTCCCCCACTTACTTCACTAACACAAAATCAAAAGTTGTAAGCACGGCACACACGCTCGTATTTCTCTCGCACACAAAGAAACTTACAGAGACACCAATAAACCCACTAATTAAACACATGCGAAAAGAAGGCGGCGCTTCTACCTGTAGCTACGGATTTCGTAAAACCACACATGTGCAATTTATGCAACTAGTGATGCGAAGTGATAATCATATAAAAATATCGAATGAAATTCAGTTAGCTGTATTATCTGCTCTTTCTCCTAAAGTTTTTATTGACTGTGAAAAGAAAAATAAACACGAGTTTCCTTCGAATATACTCTATACAAGCGATGTTTTATCATAATTGGAATATTTACTAATTAACTACCAAAAAACCGGATATCATCTTCTCGAATCTAGACTAGAACACAGGTAAAACTGCAATATTTTTATTGTTAATATTTATTTAAAACTTGCCGCTTAGACAGTTTAAGTGTTGCGTTCTTACTTAAGTAGTGTAATCTTACGGTGGCATATTTTTCCATTACGGCCTTTATTAGTATTATTAAATGGTTATTCATTGGCGATTGATCGTGTTAGTGAAAATTTATTGGGACCAGAATATTGTGCTATTTTTGTTGGGAACCAGCAAAATTAAAGAAATGTGGATAAATGCGACAGGAAGGGGTCCAACCCCTTCCTGTCGCATTTATCTACATTTCTTTAATTTTTGGAACCTTCGGATAGCTAAAATTTTGAAATAAAATCAAGGTATAAATGATGCTTGAGTACCACAATAAATTAAAAATCACAATTTTATCTACACTTTTTTTACGTTTACATAATTATAATATTACAATTTATTTATATCTTTAATAATCATTCGCACTTAATAGGATCGTATAAAATGTCGACAATCATAAACATCACATCACATCTCTAACACAAAGGCCGACAGCGGCCGCTTCCCGAAACTATCGTGTGAGTGAGAGTATCATTAAAATACTTATCCATTGCGCTATTAGACCAGCCGATTCATTGACCGATTTGTACTAAGCAAGCAATGGTTTTAGTTCCTAATGAAAGGGATTAATTTGGTATTTCATCATTTTTCTAAAATATTTTCATTAATTCAGTATGAAAAACTATAATATTATAATATTTAGATATGAAATGAGATGCCATCTTTCTTGTAATTCACAATACAGCTGTTATTTTTGCAAAAAATCACTGAACAACGCGACATTTTGTCGAAAATCAAGAGCAGTGAAGACGTCGCAAGTTGACATGCGACTAATGTCCGAAAATGGCATCAAGCCGCTTTGAGGCCAGATGTGTTCGCAAGCGACACGCCTCAATTGCATATCTCCTGTAGGTATTTCTATGATCTGTGTATATAACCATCTGATCATCACAACAAACTCCTAGATTTCTAGTATTTAATGTGTATTTATAAATGATACACAGTTTCTAATATGAAAGAATATGTTGTGAGCAACATACTTTTAGTCAAGAATATTAGTAGAATACAAATCAAGTATTAAGGCAACATAACAAGTGATTAGGGATAGTCCTAAGGGATTATAATATACACATATGACTAATGATAACAAAAAATATATGTACCGTACAACACAGTCATACAATGTACATTTTTTACAGTACACATTTATTTTTCTACATTTAAGAAATACTGTAATTTCGCCTTGTCTATTTAGGTCTTTCTTGTTCAATATGAGCACTAATAGGACAGCTGTTGGTTATAGCACAATGTATTTCATAATAAATAGGATACAAGGAGTTTCTTTTCATTCAAAGATTATTATGTTCAATCAAACAACTTTTAGATTTGTGATTACTGGAGAGAATATAAAATGTAATAAAAATAGTAAACCATTGAGATTGGCGTGGCTCTCTCTGTTTCTGTTAAAATGCCTTGAAATAAACAAAGCATTTAAAAGAAATAGACTTACATTTTATACTAACAATCAACTAGTCAAGGCCAAATAAGTTTTCAAGGTAATTTTCAAAACTATTTTTACATTATTGTATAAAGTGTAATCATTTTTTATGAAGCAGCTTGCTATAAATTTATCCAAATAATTAAGCAAACTTTATGCAATAAGGAAATGATGTTAATGCAATTCTTACTTTCTATAAAATAATGCATTTCGTAATTACTTGGCCTTGACTTCTTGTCCTGTTAAAAAAGTGTCTGTTTTGCATTATCAAATTAATAGCTCTTCACTACATGCATACGAAATTATAAATATACATATATGTACTAGTAATTTGATCTAGACTACATTCATAACAAAAATACGGTATTATGTATAACATGCTCTACTACCTACCATATATAACATATATATGGTAGGTAGTAGAGCCACGCTGATTTCAGCACGAATGGGCCGGCTCGACCCGGCCAGTACTACCCTCACACAGAAGACCATCCTAATTATGACAGCATTCTTGCTGTCGTATTTCGTTGGTGAGTGTGAGACCGGAGGCCCAATCATTCTGCATCATTCTCCCGCCCTTCGAAGGCCAGGAGAATGATGCAGAATAATCTAACCAGGCTGCCATGGTAAGGGTCACCATGCTACATTGTCTACCCTCACAATAAGCATGGTGACCCCTACTCCTGGATTCTACTCATGCTTTCCATCAGGCAGAGTAGAGTCACTTTGGCAGGCTTAAATATATAAAAAAAAAAAAAAAACAATGTCTTAATTTAACCTGGGATATAAAATACTTATGATTTATTTAGTAATAATAATACCCTCGGATTTTTTACACACATGGCTGTCTAATTCCCAACTGAACCTGTATTTCGAAGACCAGACATCATTTATATATTTCGAGCCTTTGCCGCGTAACCGACACAAACCAAATTTTACAGTAGGTTTTCTAAAACATTTGTAAACAGAAATATGCCAGAAAATTTCGATTTTACTCTAATAAGTTATAAACCTTTACATAAAAAAAATCGACCAGTGCGTGTCAGGCCACGCACAGCAAGGGTTCCTCCGTCACGCCTTAATGTGGTACGTGGATTTAAAATCATATGCAATAGATTATGTTTATGTATTAATGCGTTATTTTTTTTTATTTTTCAAAAATTACTAATTAAGCCCATTTCGATCGGGTTTTAGGCCTGGTATCAGGTTGGATTTGGAAGATGCAAAAGTAGCAGTCTTAGTTCTTTGTAGTACGTATCATCTGTATGCTGACGACTTGCAACTGCACTTATATGCGCAAAACAAACGGTGAAGATTTAGCTCTATCGAGGATTGGTCAGAAAGGTTTGGGTCATCGGTTAATCCGACAAAGTGACAAACCACGATTATCGGCAGTCGCCGTTCGATGAACCAAGTTAGTATTGTGACGGTACTAAAAATATTGTTTAATTACCACTATATTTAGATATAGTGGTACTATTTGTACGATCGTATTCTGACCTTTTATTTTTATCCTGTGCGAAAATCCCTTGACAATACCACCACCAGCTGGTGGTTATGCCGGAAATGAACTACTGAAAACCGCATGCCGTCTCAAGGCATTTAGTAGTCGGGGTCCAGGTATACCTTAGAAAGGAAAGCCCTAGAACCCCGACGTATCCCGGGCCATCTACTACTTGCAGATGATCCCATCCTGAGTGGGTAATAAAGTCATTACTGGGCGCGCGCGCTTTCTTCTTGGCCTGCTTCTGCTAGGGTGAGGGATTGTCTCACCCATCACCATTAGGTTTGCTGTTATGAAGGATGGAGATCATTCTGCGACCTCAGGCGCCTTAGTCGTATGTGGTACCGGGCTTGACCGCCCGGGAGAGTTCTGAAACTCTCCACGTGCCGCTCCGGCATCTCTTTTGCAAGCATAACTTGCTTGCAGAAGTAGACAGCGGAGTTGTATGCGCTCTCGCTCCGTATCATGACCACAATCATGACACCGAGCGAGGGAACCTATTAAGTAGGTATGTATCAGGGCATAGCGCGCCCCTTCCCCAACGCAAGCAACCGATGCATATATTATATTTCAATAAACCAACCAGTGCATAGCGAACCGCCGGTCGTTTCATTACTCCTGAATCCCGATATCAAACAGAACCCAAATCTGATGGCCGCCACGAGATCACGCCTCTGCTCTGACCCCACCGGGCATTTTGCCGGCGTGCGAAACGTCGTGTCCACGGTTCGAACATCGCAGTGGTAGTACTCAGACGTTGGCTTCTTTCGGATCAGACACAAGTGATCTTCGAAACATCCTTTCCCACCTGCGTCAGCCGATATGAGAGGGTTCCCTTGACTCCTCTCGAGCCAATCATTCAAAACTTTTCTTATCGCCGCAAGAACGCTTGAGTCCTGAGCTTGGTTGCTCAAGTCGTTCTTTCCAATCAGCTCGATTTCTCGAAATTCAGGACTTCCCATAGCGGAGTTCCGGCCAGGAGACTCGCCGCCTCGAACGAGATTGTGAGGGGTATCCTCTTATGTCCCTTTTTGCAGGACTGTATTGGGACCTGGCGTGATCAAGTGATATACGTATGCCAGATCGTTGCCGGCATCTTAAGAACATTACCTATAATATACCGACTGAAAAAAATCCGGTCAATCTCTAGAATATTTACTTAAATGTAGACCTCTTCAACAAGCCGTATAGTATCTCAATAACTGCATTTGATTCATCTTTCTTATCTCCAGTTTCGTTTCCAGCTCAGATACTTACATATTCGTTAACGCAGAAAATTACGCGCATTCTCATTCCTGTGCACTATCCTCAATTCCCCAGATCCACATACTTATTTCAGTGCTTTGCTTTAAGATCAAACACCTATGTGGGTTGCGATAATAAAAAGGGTTGCTTGCGCTATAAAAGCCGATCGCTAGGAAGTTAAAAGTACATGTTTTCGCTTACGATAATCTTAGAACTTCCTATAACTTTACAAGGGATTTTATTTGAGGGAAGTGTTTACAAGGGTAGGTGGGTCCGTTACGGTTTAAAAAACTAGTTTCGATAAAAAAAAACGCATATTGGACAAAAGTGTTTCTTACCATGATACGATAAGGTTTTGCAGTCAGTCACTAATCACTAACTTACCATCACCTCTAACCTCAACTTTGGCCAACAAATTGAGTCTATGGCACAAACAGCGTCCAAGAATTTATTAATTCTGTCAAAGGTTCGGCGGTACTTTAGCTCTGAACAGCTGCTTAATCTTTACACTGCCCAAGTTCTATCCTGCATGGAGTACTGCAGTCACCTCATGGACGGTGCAGCCAAATATCATGTGGAAGCTTTGGACTCAGTTGACCGAAGAGCCCGTAGGTTAATTAACAACGAAAAGCTCTCAAATAGCAGACTACACACCCTTGAGCATCGTCGAGTTGCCAGCTTATCGGTTTTTTATAGGATACACTTTGGAGAGTGCTCGAAAGCTCTTTCCGAAATGATCGAGCCATCTCCATTCCTTTATTGCACTACTAGGCGCAGGCAAAAGTTTCATCCATACGTTGTTGACATACCCAAAAGGCGAACTAAACGGTTTGATAGCTCGTTTTTGGTGAGAGTCGCCAAAATTTGGAACGACCTGCCTGGGTCTATTTTTCCTGATAAGTTAAACTCTGGAGCCTTTAAGAGTAGAGTGAACAGGTTTCATTAGGATGGACGTGTACCATCTTCGTCTTCATCTACACTTTCCATCAGGTGAGATGGAAGACAAATGCCTATTCCATTACACAAAAAAAAATATGAGAATACAGCACATTAAAGTCACTCTTTGTTTCAGATGGTATCTTCTGATGATCATTGCCAGGAAGTCGTTGGACTTTGTCGCGAGAAAACATATGCCGGTCTTGTCGGCTGTTCTGGAGAATATTTAGTATTTCAACCACCTAGATACTTCAGTTCATCCCAACTTAAACTGACATACAGGGTAAGTTATTTATTTTTTTCTATAAGACAAACAACTTTCTTTTGTTTGTGTATGTTTGTATTTTTTTTTTACCCAAATATTTACCCAAATTATATTTAACTTACATAAAAGAGGTAAAATAACTGTAGAGTAAATATGCAATATTATATTTTTTAAAATTTCAATGAAATAAAAAATTAAAATCTAGTGTCTTTGAATAAAAAAGAAGTTAGTACACAGTTTCAAAATATGTTAAATACTTATATGTTTTTAACGCTCATATTCTGCTAGCTTCGTTGCTGCAATTACTTTGCTCTGGTCTAATGTAAGAGCGCCGAATTAAGACAGTAAAGGTCTACCAGTTTAGGTCGTATCTTTAATGAAATACTGATGATATTTTAATTTAAACCCAAATTATATTAAAATATGATTTTGATTGATGATTCAATTTGATGGTTAATCCTTTTTATTTTTTCCATTTTTGGTTCTATATTTTCTGAGTAGTTATTAATGTAATTAATAGACTGAAAAGCGAGACATTGTAAAGTATCGCTGCAAGTCCTGCAATGGTCTAAGCCAGTTGCAGTAAATGCTGACTGTCCTATTTTGTTGGACACGGCGTACAGCCCTTCTTACCACTATTAACTGCCCAGTGTCCAGCTTCAAAGGCTTATTGCGTTATGCATCAGTTAATCACACTAATGTAGACTTCATTTTTTATAATTTTAACATTCCCTTCGATTTCAAGTAAAATGCATTAACTTTGCATGTGCTAATATCATCAATGTATCAATCAATGTCACGTCATTTGGCATTGACATTTGACACTTTGTATTATTACCAAATGTTATAAGCCTAAAAAATTACATCCTGTTTTAAGGGTTCCGGTGCCAAATGGCTTTTTGCCATTTAACCTGGAACCCTTATAGATTCGTCAAGTCTGTCTGTCTGTCCGTCCGTATGTCATAGCCACTTTTTTCCGAAACTACAAGAGCTATACTGTTGAAACTTAGTAAGTAGATGTAATCTGTGAACCGCATTAAGATTTTTACGTAAACATGGACAAAAAAAATACATTTTGGGGGTCCCCATACTTGGAACTGAAACTCGAAAAATTTTTTCTCATCAAACTCCTTCGTGTGGGGTATCTATGGATAGGTGTCCAAAAATGATGTTGAGGTTTCTAATATCATTTTTTTCTAAACTGAATAGTTTGCGCGAGAGACACTTCCAAAGTGGAAAAATGTGTGTCCCCCCTGTAACTTCTAAAATAAGAAAGTGATAAAACTAAAAAAAATATATGTTGTACATTACCATGCAAACTACCAACGAAAATTGGTTTGAACGAGATCTAGTAAGTAGTTTTTTTTTAATACGTCATAAAGCGTAAACAGCAATTTACCTTTCATTTAATCAACGAACTACAAGAACTTTTATATAAGGTTACTTGTTGATACGGAACCCTTCATGGGCGAGTCCGACTCGCACTTGGCCGCTTTTTTTACTTTGTACTCTTTGAAAAATCGCATTATAATCTGTATGCTGAGTTTAACGAATAAAGTTCTTAATTATTATTTTTATATTAAAATAAAAAGTTAAGGTTCATTAAAACTATATGAACAACAATTTCACGTTTGCTTTATAAGTTTTGTAAGAAACTTCAAATTGCCAAACAAAACAATAGTCTGAGTTTGACCTTAACTAACATAAATTAACACTTTTCTTTGTTAATGTAACAATCTATACAAATAATAAATTCAGTCTCTATTTTTTATTTCAATGTAGCTTTTCATTATATCATATGAAAGTAGTGTATACTAATAATATAAGAAAACAGTTTTTGAATTTTTATCTATCTGTTTGTTCAGGCTAAACTCTAGAACGTAGCTAATGGTACAATACCTTCGGCTCCTTTTTTAGAAAACCTTTCTAAAAACCTTTTGTTGTAAAGGGACAACAATAACCTCGGGTAACACTATGGGGCTCAGCCAGTCGTTTATAAAGTAGTAAACAAAATTAATAAGTTTATAGGCTACATTTTGTGACAATTGGTTTATCTTTTTACCCATCAGTTGTATGCTTGAAAAAGTTGTTGTGTTTGGTTTCTATATCTTAATGTTAAATAATATATAGGTATATTTTAAATATTAAATTAAAGCACTGCACTTTTACCAAATCTAGTGTGCAATTATTACATACATTTTTTGAGATTTAATTAATATAAAATAAATCATGTACATAATATTATGAATATTGCAGTCATCATTGGAGACAAAGGAATATATGGTACATGAGCTACCTAAAGTTCTAGATGTACCACAGGATCGACTATGTCTCATGGCAGCTTTACTTGGAGGAACTATCCTCTCGGAGCAGAGTCTCACTGACTTTTACAAACGTATAGGAATCACTCAAAAGAAGGTATATTAAGATTTATTCATGTGCTGTATTTTGTCTTGGTTACCTTTTTTTATATATTTAACGCCTTCCAAAGTAACTATACTATGCCTGATGGAAAGCATGAGTAAAAGCCAAAAGTGCGGGTCGCCACACTCACTGTAAATGCATTCACTATGGCAACCCATATTATGGCGGCCTTGTGAGATGCCATTTCACGGCTCGCTTAAAGGACCCGGGATCATAGTAGGAAAGAAAAACATGAGCTTCCAATTTTCACCTTCTCGGCACAAGAAGGAAAACCCGAACCGTTTAGTTCTGGAGCGTATGTCTTCCATTCTGAGGGGGTGACTTCCCAAGCCAGCACCTGTTGTTCTTTGGAGGAAGGGAGAGGGTTGGATGAGTTGGAAGAGCTCGTCAGAAATAGCTCTCAAGTAAATGCTGCGCAGATCCATTGCAAAAATGAGAACAGTACTCCATGCAGGAGTGAACATGGGTCTTATAGAGAAGACACATATGCTCCGGCGAGAAGAATCGTCTCCCCTTATTTAGTACGCCTAGCTTCCGCGAGGCCGCTTTTGTGACGTCCTCAAATATATGACCTCAATTACCAGGAATGTGTATAATGAATATTAAACTATTGAAATATTTGTAGCAACAGGTTCCGCCAGAAACTCTAGTGAAGGCTGTATGTCAGTTTGTAAAAGATTTGTCATCTTCTGATGTTGATGCTGCATGTATTGACGTATTTGGTGATCTGAATGACCTCCGCGCTGCCAAACTTAAACAAGCCGTGCAATATTATTTAAATGGAACTAAGGATGGATTCTTAAAATATAGAACTGCATCTGGTAAGGTTATGATTCTATTTGCTATTGAAATTCCTAAATATATTTTAGACTTCTATCATGACATTTAATTTATTATTATTGCAGGTCGACGGCCCAAGCCTAGCAAAAAAGGTCAAAAACCTGATCTTAGCCCACAGTCAACTTCAACAGATCTAGACACATCAAAGCTGGCTACTGAATCAACTGAACATGAGGTTCATATTTATTTATAGGGTACCAAATAGCTCTAGTCATCCACGCCTTTTACATTAACATCAATCCCCATTGGCATCATTTGTTAAATTTCGAGACTGCATGATAACTGTTCTAAATTTTTATTAACATTGTCTAAGTGCAGGTGATCCTATTCATTTTTAATAATTGTTTCTTGTCCTCCTTACATTTTCTTTCATTTTATTTATGTACTGTTTATACTTAAATATTATTTTACACTAAGCACTTCAGAACAAAAACTGCTCAATAAATTGCAGCTAAAAGGCTTGGAAGATTACAAATTGGCTACAGCGAATGCGTCCATGAATGCTGATTTAAGTATGGAAGACAGAAGCATCGATTTTCTTCATGGAATGGCAGCATTGTCAGTGGAATCCGGAGAAGCTGGTACAGCAAAGCAGGAATCTACAACTACAGGAGATAAAATCGAAAAACAAACAGCTACTAATCGTGAGGTGTGGCCGACAGCAATTGATGTATTCTTTATATTTATTTTTGGGAGGGTGAACAAATGCCTTTTGAGTTTTGCTCTCTTAATTTCTATGGAGTCTTTATTTTTGGCTTAGATCAATTGAAAAAGGTAGATAGCGCACGGCCTTCTTCAAGTAACCTACTTGAAGTAGTTGCGTGGCTTCACTTAGTAAACACACGTGCTCACGCACATACATGCATCAAACTACGCTACTTCGTTAGTGTCGTACGGTAGGTCATGCAGTAAGTTTCCCTTAAAAAAATGATGAAAAATTATACTAAAGTGAATAAAAAGTAAAGGAATAGCATTTCACACGTTAGTACACACAAAACTATATTTGTGTTATTTATAATTTTGAGGTTATTTGATACAATGTATTGGGAGAATGTTGCCACTAGTTCATTTTCATAATAACTAAAAATGTGGGTAATATCATTTGTAGGCAAATTCATAGCTGGAATGAAGTATACTTTATAATATTTTTTAATCAAGAAATTTTATGATTTTTTATAAGATAAAGACTTTATAAATTAACATGTATAACCACTGTTATTGTAACCTAGTGCTTTGGGATATGTCTATATCCAGCTGTGAACTGCAAACTGATGATGATGATGATGTTACTTTCTGGATATCTTTCGTGATTATCCATTATTTTAACTGAATCCATTCATATTTAATATTTGTGTGATCCACAAATATTTATTTCGGAGTCTGGGTGTTTTTCCATGTATAATATGTATGTATTTACAAAAAAAAAAGTATGTTTATGTATTTATATCAGTTGTTTAGTACCCTTAACACAAGCTCTGCTTACTTTGAGACTAGATGATGTTGTGTGTAAGATGTCCAAAATATTTATTTATTTATACATTACATATTATAATGGATTATCATCAGGGTACCTAAATATACATATGCCTCCTACATTTACAGAATTACGAATAATTTTATTCAAATTTATAAAAAAAAAGTGATAAATTTTCGCATATCACCTATTTTTATACAATTTACAGATTTTTTTTCAAAACATGGCAATATTATAGTGACACTAACTTTAAAAAATGGCTTCACTTTTATAACCTAAGTCCTGCTGTATCTACCTTTTTTATTTGATTCAAGGTTTTGGGTTAGATCTACCATGATGATGTGGTTTCAACGTAACTATGTTCAGGTATATTTAATGTATAATAATAATATAATAAATTGCCGCATCTAGACCGATATTTAATTTATACTTATCATTAAAGTGTATAATGGTGTATTTGCAGGGTCGGCAGACTATAAAGCATGTTCAGTATGAAGACAACTGCTCCCCAGCCCCAGCTGAGGTGCTACGGACCTGCGCGGAGCGTCACGCTCGCGGACTTATGCACCCCCACATGCTTTCAATCTTGACACATCGTCAAGTCACCTTACCAGTGCTAATGGAAGATGACAACCACCGTGAAATACCATCGATACACCATTTCTACAGGCCAATCCGTCAGAATGTATATGCTATTCTGTATAATATGCATCATCACCGCTTTATGGCACAAAAAGCTAAAGGTAATTTGGACCCCAAACATTTATTATTTTACCTGTTACAAAATTTCATGGTTTACACGTAACTCGACAATTGCAATTTACCACACCCACACTGACCAAACGACTCCATTTGTGATTCATATACTCTTTTACAGAACTATTTGTTTATTTTTTTTTTTATCTATTAATATATAAATAATTATTATTTTCAGAAGAAGGATCTACAAGCTCACCTTCGTGTGTTGATCGTCCGTGTACTGTACAAATATCAGAATGGATCTTTTCTCGTGTGAATCCTGGCAAGAGCCCTGAAATCGTGCCCGGAGTTGTACTTGACTGGCCTGTACCAACAGTGCAAAGGCTTTGGTTTGGGTGAGCTCATTGATAAGTATTTTAATCAACATAGTAGAGGTAGTAGAGCCAAGCTGATTGCTACATGAATTAACCGGCTTGAACCTCGCACAGAAGGACAGGCCAAAAGTGTCAGCATTCATGCTGCACAATAATGCAGTATAGTATCTCACTAGGCTGCTATAGTGTGGATCACTGTGCTTCTTGTTTGCATTCACAATGAGGATGGTGACCCCTGTTTCTGGGTCCCACTTAAGCTTTCCATCAAGCATCAACTATGTTATATGGTCACTTTGGTAAGCTTAAATGTAAAAAAAAACATTTATCAAATTCCAGATTTCCAAATTTATAGTTAATATCAATATCATGCTATACTATATGGGGTAAGGCAGGTGTAAATTAAGCCTATAAAAGATTATGATTTTGTCCTGCAATAGGGAACATACGCATAGAGCCACAATCAAACCATACACAACCAACAAATGAGCACTGTCGAGATTAAAATATATGAAAATTGAAAGTATTTTATATCTTTAAACAAGCAATTCTTTTATGTATATATTTATTCATAGATATAAAATATCGTTGCAATTTAATATTTGGGAGTTTTTGGGGGTGAAGAATCGATCTATATTAATCGTATGTTTTGAATTTTTGTTGTCACCCATTTTTCTTTCGCATTCATCAATACTCGTAGCATTGCTTGCGATATGTACTCCAACACTGCAACACTAAAGCTTCTTGAGAGAATAGATAACGTTGTTAAACAATAAATATTGAAAGAAAGGTAGGAAATGATAATATGCCATTTTATTGGAAGATGAGGGTGTATAAACAGTTTAGCAAGGTATGGGTTAAAACACACTAACTGTTAATACAAGGAAGTCTGAATTCTTTAACTTTGTTAGACTAAACCTATATTATTGTAGTAATAATAATAATGTTTATTAGCTTAAATCAATTTACTTTGATAATATTCCTTCAACAATTTCCACAATCATGAACTCAAGTTACCGTCTCCTTTTCATTATTGTTACAGAACCGCACCAGATGATAAATGCCGACGTATGAGGGCCTTCCTCTCGTGCATGCGATCTGATACTCCGTTGATGTTAAATACGTCGTATGTACCCCAACATTTACTGATATTAGCTACTGTGTTGAGGTAAGAATTATTTGAAAATATTTTTTTTCTTTTAACTATTAAATATTGGTAACTTAGTAGGTGTAGAGCCACGCTGACTAGACCGGGCCAATACTACCCTCACACAGAAGACCAACCTAAAATGACAGTGACAGTATTCACGATGTTGTCTTTCGTTGGTGAGTGTGAGACCGGAGGCGCAATCATTTTGATTGCAAGCATTGATGCAGATGAAGAGACATCTCACTAAGCCACCACTGTGCGGGTCACCATGATGCATTGTATGCACCCACAATGAGGATGGCCCCTACTCCTGGATTTTAGTTGTGCTTTCCATCAGGCATATTTATCAGAGGCTTTAAGCCTCTATAAAACTAAAAATTTAGATCAGTGTAGTATTAATAATACCAAATCAATACGCATCCAGATTGTTATTGACTTTGACAATGGTTAAAGCAAAATCTAATCAACACGATTTGTACATTAAAATGTGTAGCACTGTTCTTATTTCATACAAATAGTACCAGTATACTTTGTCTACTTAGTAAAATAAGAAACACGTTTCTTGATATGTTACAGGTTTATTATGACTTCTCAAATACAGATTTTGAGAAGACAAGAGCTGGATGCATTTTTGGCGACAGCTTTCTCAAACGATCTCATGAATGCTTTGCAATTGCAAGAGATGACCGTAAGTGTAAAGAATGTCAGTATACATATTTTAACTCGGAAATATAATTTTTCGGACATTTAGTAACAGATGTGAACCGATCGCTTTATATGTTAGGTAAGCGGCATTAATTCCCGCGGCGTACAACTGGGGGCGCTGGTGATGGCGGGCGCCGAGGCCGCGCTGCTCGCTAACGACGCTTGCGGTGCCCCCGTGCCGTGGCTTGTGGCCGCGCCCTGGCTCTACTTCGACGGGAAACTCTTGCAACGTAATCTCCTTCGTGCCAGTCATTGCAAACACTTAGCTCAACTTTGCGATAATCATCTGGACACCGTCGTCAAGGTTCGTCATACTTGTTTTGTAATTTGTATAAATTGTAACAAAAAGGAACCGACTTCAATGTAAAACTAGTCCGAGTACCCAAATCTCGACAATGAAAACTGTTTGCAGGTGGAACGTATGCGCAAGGCGATCCTGGAGGGGTTGGAGGTGGAGTTCGCAATGCCGCCACTGCCGCTGGTGGCGGGCGTGGTGGGCGGCGCGCTGGGCGCGTGGGGCCGCGGCCGGGGCCGGGGCGCGCGGCTGGAGATCGCCGGCGTCGTGGTCGGCCAGTGGGGCGGCGGCAGCTACCCCACAAGAGCCGCCAGATACCCGCAGGTCGCTATCCACTTTGTTTACTTTACAGACTTCTATATCGGATATCGCAGTACTCATGTTTAACTGCTCGGCACAAGAAGGAGGACCCGAACCGCTTAGTTTTGGAGCGTATGTCTTCCACTCTGAAGGGGTGACTTCCCTGGCCAGATCGTGTTGTTCTGTAGAGGAAGGGAGAGGGTGGGATGAGTTGCCGAGCAGTTAAACACTGGATCTCACTACCAGCTCATGTTTTTCCTTCTTACTATGATCCCGGGTCCTTTAAGCGGGGCGTGAAGAAGCATGTCACTAGGCCGCCATAATGTGGTTCGCCATACTGCTTGCATCTGCAGTGAGTATGGCGACCCCCATGTGGATTTTACTCATGCTTTCCATCAGGCATAGTAATGTCACCTTGGCAGGCGTTATATAATAAAAAAAATGTATCGGCTTTAAATACTGTCTTGTTGATCTAGTGCTTAGCGTATCTAGCTGCTGTTTATATCCATGCCTGTACCTCTATATGTATGTATAGCCTATGACGCTCACAAGTAAAGTTACTTTTTATGAGAGAGATGAACCCCCTATTACCTTTACGCAAATTCACCAATCTCTTTACCATATGAGATTCAAGGTAATAGAGCCACGCTCATTTCAGAACGAATGGACCGCCTCGACAGAGGCAGTACTACACTCACACAGAATACCAACCTAAAAAAAATTTTGTTGGTTTGGGGCATACCTTTAGGTTGCTCTATTGGTAGGCGCGCGAGTTCATGTCCTTCCTACGGAATGCGGTAGTGCTGCGATCTAATTAATTATGGTAATGTCGATAATAACTACCTGTCAATATGGTTCACTGTAATTTAAGATAATTTTGCAAATTATGAAATTAAATAAATGTAGTAATTACTTATTTATTTCTAATAGAGAAAATATTTTTTAAATTCCAATTCAATCACTATCAGATGAAAAGACAACCTACAGATCTGAGTCGGAATCAGTATCTTCAATAATGGTTTATTCACAATGAAATAACACAAGCATTTGCGTAAATTTTCGCTATCGGTATCGGTTTTCGGCGCGCGTCACAACCGTCAAGGACAACACTCGACGTCAGAGAAATGCGGCGAGGTGGGCGAAGGCGGGACGAGCTGCCCCCCGCGCGTTGCCTCTAGCCCCGGTGGACATGAACTCGCACGCATATAGTATGAGTATAGTATAAACCATAAATAGGTTATAAAAAAATCTGTAAATTGTTAGCGCTGCCTTAGTTTTAAACCTGGCCAGTTAGAAATGACTTTTAAATACAGCAGAGCTGTTTGAAAGAGTTGTGAAAACCGTATTGTGCAGGTGAGTTACGTGGGCTACACTCCTCCGCCGCGCAACGCATACGGAGGTCGCGGGTTCCGCGGGGCACGGGGAGGGCGCGGGCGGGGTCGCGGGCGTGGGGCGAGCTCCGCCGGGCCCGCCGCACGGAGTGCACGCCGCTCTCGCCGCGATCAGGACGAGCCCGCCAAACCAGCCACTCTTACGGTTAACGGGTAAGACTTGTAATTAACTTATAACGAAATACGATCGTGCCTGCTAATCTGTTTCTGTCGAGGTGGAAAAATCCCTTCAGACCCCTCCGGCTCCTCGGGGACTCAGGAACCTGTGCACTGTTGGCCTATTGGTTTAAGCGATTATCAAGCGGCGCTAAGGTATGTGGGTTCAAATCCCACCTGTGAGATCCATTAATTGTTGTTCTGAGTCTTGATGTGCTTTGTGTCAGTTTTATGAATGTTTTAAAGTTCCTAGCGACACAGGAATAATAAACGATTCGGGGGGTTTCTTGGCCGTAAAGAGATAAAAAAATTATGAAAATTGATAACTATCAGTTACATATTAGTGGCAGCAGTATTTACAGAGACGACTATTTTCCAAGTTAGGTATTTATGATAAAAGTTGCAGTTGTAATCAACAAATGCCGAAAAATGTAGTTTTTGAGTATTAATATGATAAGTAATTGGTAAAATTAAAATCTGTATGGTATACTTACAAATTATATGCAATTTAATATTGCCATACTATTGCAATATACCATTCCTGATTTACTATTCGCTTTTCGGCTGAATAAAAAAAATGTCCGTGTACGAAATATTCAACTTCTATTACCTCACTGCACACTCGTTACTAAAGTACAGGTGAAACTTCATAAACTATCAATACTAAAAGCTATTTGTTTACTGTTTGTAGAAAAACGGTGAGGTCAGATGAGATTGGAAACCAATTAGCAGAGAGCAGCCCGCCAGAGGATAATCCTGCTGTCGACACTGATGCCGATGGTTTGTATTGGACGTCCTGTAATTAATATTATACGACTCGACCGGGCAGTACTACCCTTACACAGCAAACCAACTTAAAAATGTTAACTAATACTGTCGTATTTCGTTGGTGAGCATGATACTAGAGACCCAATCATTCTGCATCATTCTCCTGGCCTCCGGAGCTCAGGAGAATGATTCAGATACGTCTCACTAGGCCGCCGTCATGTGGGTCTCTATGCTGAGATGTCTGCACTCACAATGAGAATGGTGACTTACTCCTGGATTCTGCTGCTTCCCATCAGGCATCAGGCAGGTAGTCACCGAGGATAGAACTAAGTGTAATTGGAAAGGCATATGTCCAGACTACGATATACGATAGGCTGATAATGATGATGAGCCTTAAACCTTACAACTTACAATAGACAAGTAAAATGGGCACACTTGATGATTTCCCTTAGGGTGGGTGGTGTATAAACTAGTTACAACAGGTACACTATTACAGAAGTTTTATTGTATAGCGGGACTTGTTCGCGATAAAATTATTTTAAACTAGCCCACGATGTTACACGCCGTTATTGTTATAAATCGTTCCAAAGATTAGTTTTATTAAACACATACAAAAAAAATAAAAATTCCTTTTTGAAGTAAGTATCGTCATACTTTTATATGCATTTAGTAAAAAAGTGGCCAAGTGCGAGTTGGACTCGCCCATGAAGGGTTCCGTAGCAGCAAGTAACAAAGTTCCTGTAGATCCTTGTAATTTTGATTGATGTTTTAGTAATAGTTTATTGATTGAATGAAAGGTAAATTGCGGTTTACGATTTATAACGTATTAAAAAAAACTACTTACTAGATCTCGTTCAAACCAATTTTCGGTAGAAGTTTGCATGGTAATTAATTGTACATCATATTTTTTTTTAGTTTTATCATTCTCTTATTTTAGAAGTTACACGACACACATTTTATCACTTTGGAAGTGTCTCTTGCGCAAACTTTAGAGTTTCAGTTCCAAGTATGGACAACCCTCTAAATTTATTGTTTTTTTTTCTATTATTGTGTGAAAATCTTAATGCGGTTCACAGAATACATCTACCTACCAAGTTTCAACAGTATAGTTCTTATAGTTTCGGAAAAAAGTGGCTGTGACATACAGACGGACAGACAGACATGACGAATCTATAAGGGTTCCGTTTTTTGCCATTTGGCTACGGGACCCTAAAAAGTGTTCACACGATACAGACATTTTAATTTCTCAGATTGCTAACATACCTTTTATTTATCGACGTATCGAACGAGAGACCGCTCATAGTTATATTTTATCGCGAATAAGTATCACTACGCAACAACAAATACAATATACAAAAATAATGTGTAAAAAATCGAGAAGTATAATGGTTAAAAAATGACTACTTTAAATACCAATGTTATTACAATAAAATGTAGTAGATGTTTAGTGATTCTACAATAGTGATAATACATGCTCGTAGTTTTTACTTTCAATGTCTTTATCATACCCACATTACATTATTAATTAACCAGTTAATTACGAGAAATGTATGTTCGACAGGTGCCCAGCCGCAGAAAACAAAGACTGCAAAAAATGGCAAGAAGAATACAGGCAAAGGAAAGAAGAAGAGTTACAATCAGAAATCTGAGATCGCTCAAACATTGGAGACGAATGGCCCACTTGATAAAAATAAGGTGATCTCTGAGTAAATAACAACACCACTACACAATTATGATGACCTATTGACAGATTTTACCATAGAGCTGTTCATTCACAACTTATTATTTCTTAGTTAGATTTAGATGACTTTTACTTTAATGTAATGGTATATTTTAGGTGGCGGAGCAATGCCACAATTCTGAAAAGGAACACATTGGTCAAGGTGATGCACCAGTTTCAAACTAAAGTTTTCTTATCTAAGGTAACTTTAATATTATTGTTTTCTTTCCTTTAGTATTTGATTTAAAATCAATATAGTTTAGTTCCTTTGTGGCTTGTGTTTTTAGTAGTTGAATAATATTTTATTAAATTTTGAGGAAGGCTGGCTAATGTAATACAGGTGAAAAACAATATTTATACTTTTGCGGTTTTAAACATCGCGCTTTTATGATCATCCATAATAATACACAATCAATACATTGGTGTTAGGAAACATTACCTTGTTCGGAGATTACATAGGAACATGATTGTTTTAGCACGTATTTGTGAGGTTGCATAATAAATCCTTTGGTGGAATATTAACCTAATCTATTTTAGAGATTTTGTTATAGCTTGGATGGTGAGTATCCAACTGTTATAGAGTATACGTGCCTGAAGATCTAAAAGACTTTCCTATTGTGAGACTGATTTTGTATTATTTTAATTGGCACATTAAGTGTTCGATTAATAATATTAATAAAGACAAGTATTGAGGGCAGACTCAATAAACCCTACTAAGACGAAAACGATGCCTCTAGTAATTTTATGTGGTATATTAATTAACAAGATCTGGACATCAAAATCTATTTTCTAGAGAAATAAAATGACCAAAGAAAATAGGTTCTATTTATTTGAGTTACATTTTGTATCTCTTGAAAACTAAATACCCAAGGAGCACCCATTATATGACAAGTGATATTTAAAATATACCATATATTACTAAATTGACCTGTTGATTGTTAAGTCATGTTTTATTGGAAAGTGAGATGACTTAGTATGTAATATGTTTTACTTTTAATTAAGCATACGGCTGAGTCAATGTTATTTATTTACACATAGTATATTTACAATTTACCAAATCATTATTTTGTACTTTTAAGATGGTTTAGTCTATGAAATCCTTTTGGCATGAGACAAAGATAAATATCATGCATAAAATTGGTGCATTCATGATTGAAATATCATCATCTGTAAGTACAGCAAAAAGAATTTAATTCTTTTGATTGCATAGACTAAACCAATATGTTTTCAGACTTGTTTTTGGAATTTCTTGAGTTATTGTTTTGGCGTTGTTCATGTGTGTGTTGTTGTTATATTGTAATAAAACATGGCCGACTCTTAAGATCGTGATTGATATGGTCTATGGTTCAACAGGCTACTGTGGTACTACGGTTTATAATACATATGTACTATATTCTTAATATGTTCCATCAAAAATTAAACTAGCAAGATGGAATGATAATGTTATTTTAAAAATTGCATTTATTGAATGATTCTTGGTGCTTTGAAATATGTGGGACTGCCTGAAACGAGTCTGAAACTCATAGATTTAAGTCTAACGATAAACGTTTATTGAAACTGAATGAACATTCGCATTTTGATCCTTTCACGTAATATAGGGTATTATTTCGATAGGAAATCGTAGATTTGTTATTAGTGATATATTTATATGCATTTTTGGAATCGTCAATACTGCGAATGTTCTTCAATTTATATGTATTTTTGTAAATTTGTTATATTGTTATACTTAAATTTAGCTGGAATGAGAAACAAGTGTATAAGGACAGTCTTACTAATTAACTCGAATGGTGTAATACTGTTGCGATTGGTTACGTTAAGTTACATTCCATTGAGATTCAATCGCACATTGCACAGTTCAGCCAATCGAGGAATGGAACTAAATGAAGACTTTACAATTTTAAATGCTTTAAAAACCTGGCCAGAACATAGTAAATATGTTGCTACAATAACATACAATTGATTGATAAGTTACAATCAAAATATGATCAGAACTTGAGTGCAGTGCACATAAACAGCAGCCACAACGCTGTTCCAAGGGACTAAATGCAAAACAAAGTAATGCCTCTGACTTCGTAATGTCACGAGTGGCGAGAACGGTTACCACGCCGTTAGCGGTAACCGCCTCAGCGTGAGCGTCGCACATTGTGGGCGCACACATTGCAAAGTATTCGCTAGCTGTCGCCGAGTGCGATTTACACTTTATATTATACATTAAACATATAATTATTGCTTGCTTATTAAATAGACACCATGTTAGCATTAGAATTTTAACTTCAATGTATTTTGAGTTGTTTAAGAATTATGTATAACAATGTTAAAAGCGTGTAAGGTAATAATCTTTTAATATGGGAGATAATTTCAGATAATAATGTTCAATTTCATTACTGAAAGGTATTCTTGAGAATGTTTATAAAAGCGTTCAAATTCTCAATTATAAGAAGAAACCTTTATTATTCTCCATTAATGCTATACATTTAACACATAACTTTATAAAACTAGATATGATTCAAATGAGGAAGTAGATTTTAATTTTTGTCTTTTAAATCCATTATTCACTATAGTTTTAGAATGTTCTCAGCAATAAACTTTTACTATCTACATTTTATAAATTTGTTTGCTGACAACAGTCATGGTTATCAACATATTAATCAAAATATATTAGAATACTTGTCATGTTAAACATACGTTTTTCGTAATTGAAGTAGCAAATGTGGAACTGTGGCTTTTTGAAAACACTTATAACTTAAGAACCTACACACATAAACCTGCAATGTAAAAAAAATTGTTCATTATCTAAGTTTGTGGACACAAAAAAATTTGATAAAATTTAAATTGTAAAGAGTTGTATTTGTCTTCAAATAAAACGTTCCATTACTAAACTTGATATATTTTATTTTAATCCTTTAATTGTAACCTTTTATGCACCTCGGTAACAGTAATTTCTTCTAAATTTGCGATATGATTTATAACAACCTGTGTAGCATCTTTAATATCATTGTATTGATGAAGCAACTGCACCTGAATATATTTTTTATCACTTAGCATTTGATCAAGCAGAGTCTCTACATCACTTAACTTGATGAACGATTCTTTGAGATTTTTAGACATAGTTCGACACACCTGGAAAGAATATGGAATAAAGTTAAATAAAAACGGGAGAATTTACTATAGCTGACCACCACCAGTCATGTATAATACACACATACTACGGTAAGTCCATCAACAGTTACAACAGCCAAGGTATTTAACGAATTTGCCTGAAATTGTGATACAAATGGTATATTGCACTAGCTCTTGTTCTTCAAGTCAGCGTGTTTACTTACATTTCAAATCTGAGTTTCACATTTATTACATTATCACGGGGACCGCGTTCGAGGCAGCGATTGGCCGGCTGCGAAATTTTCGCACCAGCCCCCTTTGCCAAATTGCAAACGTTTTTCTATCTGCAATCACTGTCACCTCTATTCTCTTATTTGATTTGCTAATGAGATTGAGAGTGGACAAAGTGGCTGCGGGAAAGACGAGAAACGCAAACTCTTCTCGAGGTGTCTCGGCGTAAAAGTAATAAGAGTAATATCACATCTGATATTTTGAAACAAAATTTCTCTTTGGGATATTCTCTTGTTTATTTAAACTTTTACTATCTACCTTGTTGGTCTAGTGGTTAGCGTATGCGGCTGCTGATCAAGAGGTCTCGGGTTCGATTCCCGGGTCAGACCAAATATTTGTGTGATCCATAAATATTTGTTTCGGAGTCTGGGTGTTTTTCTATGTATAATATGTATGTATTTACAAAAAAAAAGTATGTTTATGTATTAATATCAGTTGTTTAGTACCCATAACACAAGCTCTGCTTACTTCGGGACTAGATGATGTTGTGTGTAACTTGTCCAAATATTTTTTATTATTATTATTTTAATAAGTAATTAGGTATATAAATTAACAAATTTTGCCAAGATATTCAATTAGTCATCAGTGTGACAACCACTTCTGGATGCCAAAAGCGAAAATCTGCCGGTCACCGAAGCCAGCCCTGTCATGGAGATGTAAGCGTAATTCAGGGATTTGGGTAGTTTGTTATTTTTATCATTGCTTGATTTGGAATTACAGCGAATTTATAAAGGCATGTTAAAATAAATAATTTAAATTCATTTCCAGCCAGTGGGATATTATTAGTGAACTCTTTTAATTTTTCTAGAGGAATATTATATCACAATTAATTGAGTAGAAGGGAATCCATGGTTATTAGGTGTGATTAAAAAAAAATTTGACGACAGTAACTAAATTTGAAACCAATGTGGAGTTTAGTAACCTAAAGTATAATAATGCATCCCCCTCTGGCTGAAGACAAATTTAAAAAGTATGTACATTCTTTAATAGTGAAAGAAATTAAGATTACTTCAGGGATAACTAGAGTAAAAAATATATGAACTAATTCAACATTGATTTACTAAAAAAAAAAAGACCTGGAATTGTAAACTATTACTTGTTTAATGACATGCAAGAAACAGTGTTGAACTTTCAATTAGAAATAAATAACAAGGCATGTATGTATATCATAATATACTTTATTCATCATAAGAAATGGGTTCACTAACTCCCATTGCACATGCCAACATACTATTGATGTGACGACCTTCTTCAGCTTTGAAAACATATCCGCTTGATTTATCTACTAATTTTCTTACATTTAGTAAACTCTCTTCTTTCCTCAGGTCAACAAGTTGAAATGAAACCAAACTATAATCTTCAATTATAGATACTAAGGCACTGTTTAATTTTTTATACCTGTTGGTAAATTTGTCTGTGTCAAGACAGTCCAGTAAATAATTTAAATCTAATACTTCAGTGTAAAAATCTATGCCAAACTGTAATTTGTCTAAATGTTCCTTTAACAAATCTGCTTTTGTTAATATATTAATGTGAGGCAATCCAATTTGCAACATGGCATTTAATGATAACATCAAGGCTGCTATAAATTTACCAGCATCGGAACAATGATGTGAGTCTATCAAATGCACAACACATAATTGTATGTTACCATTATTGTTTAGAGATGCAAATATATTACTTAGACTCTTGTGGTGACAATAAAGTTCCACTTGTCCAGGCAAGTCAAATATGAAGTTTGTGTAATTTTCACCTTTTAGTTGACTAAACAGCCATTCCATATTTTTTTCTAAATATTCCATACAATACAACAGTGCACCGTTAGGCCCAAGTTTGTGTTGGGACATAACTTCTTCAAGCACAATTAAGTTTCTGATATCAATATCTGGTTTATAGGACATATTATCATTTGCAGGATCTAAGTTAACTATCATCACATTTCTTCCAAGCTTTTTCAGAAGGTCATACATTTTGCCACAATATGTAGTTTTGCCTGCACCTGGAGGTCCTAACACAAGTTGTCCATAATATTTTTGTGCAGACTTAAATCTTATGACACTAGTTGATGCCATTATTAGGCTCTTCTAAATTGTTTGAAGATCTTAAATCTAAAATTATATCTTTACAAGCTTTAACTGTTTCAATGTCATAGGATTTAAGATTTATAAAAATGCAAAGTGGTTTTGTTATTCCGATTACTTCTGCTAAGTACCTCGCTGCAACTTGCTGCTCTTCTCCTGAAGCACCAAAAATAACTTTTGTTGAATAAATATCATTAGTACCTAAAGGACTCTGAACTTGATCTTTCTGTATCATTAACATGCTGCCAATCTTCTGATACTGTGATACAATAAGTAATGTTTTATCTGTATATTCAATAAGAACTATTTCAGTTGGAACATCATCTATATCTGCAGCAATGGACTTAAAAAACTGTTGTTCACTTTCATTCGATATTTGCTTTATTGTAAGATTTTTCATAACATCAAGTAGTTCCATATTCACAGATATCTAAAAAATTTCGAAACAGAAATAGTAGTACGAATAAAGTTACTTTATGTTAATAGTTAGCCGAAATAGTTTTCAATTTCAGGTCGTGCAATAGGATGAATGATAAATTCATCACTAAATTGAAAGATACAAATGTGTACATAGGATATTAACAATTGATTGATGTACCTTATATATATATATGATGAATAACAATAGTATGACTCCGTTACAGAAAAAAATGCGTAGAAGACAGGAATAAAGCACGTAAAGTTTTTCTTCACAACTTGTATTCCAATTTATTTAACCAATGGTGTCGACTCGTACTCTCGTACCACACTTGCCAGTCTTGCCACAGATTATTACAGATTATATTAATTCTATAAGGGCATATTACACAGTCAATATTATCACGCGATACTGGTTTTATCACGATAATACTGATGCAGTATTTATGGTATCACAGTATTGAGAAGAAGCGAATGGGGGCGGTTTTCAAAATTTTGCTCAGGACTATTTTGCCGTGTCCTACGAGTTTGACCATTGATTAAAAGGCAAAAATGTAGGAAGTGAGTATCAAATTATTTTACGTTAGGGTAAAATGTTTAACTTACTGTAAAAAAAAAGATAAACTTAAGACTTAAACGGAAAACATATTTTAATATTTAATAAAATACCAAATATTATCCTACTTTTATATGTGTCCTTCATCATATCCTGGATTTTGATTACGTATTTTGGAGAATATATAAGCTATATTTGGATATCTTTAGTATTACTCGAATGAAATAACTCAATATATTTGTTTTTAAATAAAATATAATAAGGTTGTAGTATATTTTTCTAATATAAATACTGAAATTATCGGATTTAAAAAACTGGCCACAGCGGACAGTCCTGTACGTATCGGTATGATTTTATAAAGAATAACAATAATATTGTCTTTGGCTATTAACTATTTTAAAGCAATGCCATATTGACGATGTTTTTATCATTCCTTCGTTCTTTTCCTTTGAATTAAAACTGAAGGAATTCAATCGTCAACACTTGCGGTCCGTGACGTGCGTGACGGGTCTGTTTTGTTTGTCCTGTACGAACATTGATTTTGAAAGGTAAGACCCACAAATTTTATATACTACTCGTGTTAAATTATAAGTAAATATGTTGTAGATAATGAATGTGTACTAGTAAACTACTATAATCAACTTTTTTTAGACCAAAAAAACATGTGATGACAAGTCCGCGTTATACGTAACGTCCAGGACGTGACGTGATGTATTATGTGGACTAAAAACGTTACGTACTGGACTCGTAAAGATGCGTTCATACTGTCTTGTGCAATTTAATATAAATTAAACATATAACCCACCCAGAGAGGTAAACTCATTACCTTTATAGGATCTAGTCACCTCATGGTGAGCAGGTTTCCTTATTATGTTATAAATATCCTATTTAGACTAGCGATAAAGAGGGTGAACCCTAACATTCCTCACATCCTCGGCACTTCCTTACAAATTAATTTATTCCTACTCAGGTAAATTATGCCGTTGACTGGTGCCGAGAGAGGCAAAAACAACGGCGATGTGGACAAAAACAAAGAAAATGAAGAAAAATACAACAAATATAAAAAGAAAGAAGTCGTAAGACTGAAGAACATAAACTCAAGGTAAGTGAACTGAATAAGGAAGAAAAGGAAAAAAGACGGAAAATTTGGAGATAACAAAAAAGGAATAAAAGGGAAAATAAAAAAGTAAATAATACTAAGCCAGCTGTACCAGTGACAGTGCCAGAGATGCAAGATAATACAAAATTGAAGAAAAAACAGAGATTGAATTACCGAAATTATAAAAGATATCAAAGGACATTAAAAACTTGTGAAAGGTTAAAGAAAGTTATTAGTAGTTTAGGTAAAAATAGATTTCGCCTAGAGACTAAACACAAAAAGATGATTGAGCTATTGGAAAATGAAAAAGTTACTCTTAAAGAAGACCAAACAATCACGCAGAATTACCTACTTATTGGTTCCCTATTTTATTTTTGTTACTACTTATTTGACATTTTTTTGTATCTGTTGGATTTTTTTGTAAGTTAAGAAGTATTGTTACCTACTTAATGTGAAAATGAAACTGAGATAGACTTGAATCCCCTAAGTTTTTTGTAAAATATATTTTTAAAATGCTCAAATCAAAACAGTATGTGATATTGACTAATTTTATAGAAATAAGTACAGTAAGTGATGTGACTTAAATAATATGTCACATCACGACGTTTTTGAAATGTTGAATAATATTGTGTTGTTTCTAAAATGACTAGAAATTGTGCTCGTTGTAAACATAGCTTTAGAGTTCCTAAACGTAACGACTGTTGTCCACATACGTAACTGTCCTGTTTTGGCTGTTATAGTTTTTATTTTTTTATGAAAAAACCTTAGGGAGTTATGTTTTTGTTAATATATATTAAATGTCTTTTTGTTATTTTTTTGTATTTAAAAAAACTTACCTATAATGTTAGTCATTCAGAATAGTTATTTATTCACAAAGTTTGATAGTCCAGAGTGCCATTTAGTTACGTACAAGACATATTTTATATTTTAAACAGCACTAAGAGGCAAGATATCACAAAGTGGTATTAAATTTTAGAAGATTTTTATGTTTTTGATTAATTTTAAATAAAGCTGATTAACTTTGATATGATTGAGTTATTATTTACTTTGAATGAAAATGTAACGTACAAGACCCCTGTATTGGCAACCCTCACTATAATAATACATTAAATAGAAATTATACTCATATTTAACATTGTTTGATTATGATTTTTCTTAAACCTTAGTTCATTGTAAATGTCTACATTTCATCGTTTATTCAAAATTTTGAAAAACGCCCATATGGCATTGCTTAAAAATAGTTAGAGCCAAATATAATGTTATTGTTATCTATATATATAAAAATGAAACCCGTTTTCCTTGGTCACGGCATCACGCGTGAATGGCTGGACCGATTTCACTAATTCTTTTTTTGTTGTATTTGTTATTATTAGGAGAAGGTTCTTACGGAAAAAAATATTAAGAAAATCTCTCAGAAATATTGAAAAATAAACATTTAATTTTGCATATTTAAAAAAACGCGCGTAACGAATGTCAATGTCATTCACAGCCATTGAGTGACGTTGAATTGGCGGTACGAAGTTCGCGGGGTCAGCTAGTTCTTTATAAAATCATACCGTTACGTAACAGGACTGTCCGCTGTGGCCAGTTTTTTAAATCCGATAATTTCAGTATTTAAATTAGAAAAATATACTACAACCTTATTATATTTTTTTTAAAAACAAATAAAATGAGTTATTTCATTCGAGTAATACTATAGATATCCAAATATAGCTTATATATTCTCCAAAATACGTAATCAAAATCCAGGATATGATGAAGGACACATAAAAAAGTAGGATAATATTTGGTATTTTATTAAATATTAAAATATGTTTTCCGCTCATGTCTTATGTTTATCTTTTTTTTCACAGTAAGTTAAACATTTTACCCTAACATAAAATAATTTGATACTCACTTCCTACATTTTTGCCTTTTAATCAATGGTCAAACTCGTAGGACATAGCAAAATAGTCCTGAGCAAAATTTTGAAAAACGCCCGAATATGAAATAACTTTAGCCATGTTGTTATTATGTGGTTATTATATCTTACTGTACTAGCAATAAGGTTTAGTTTCCATTGTATAGATATAGTCATGATAACGTTTCTGGCGGCTAGGGCTACTCTATATTAGTGAGACACTTACGCTACAAAATGAAACTAAATCTTCAAGTAATAAGGTTGAATTTGAGTTGTTACATTTTGGACACAGGTCTGTAAGTAATAATAATAATTAATGCTGTTTCGTACCATATTTTTATTTGAAAACAAGTTTTGTATTGTTTGTGATAGTCTTTAATTGCACTTCCTTCCTTGTGCACGTGTGAGATACGTGAAAGGAATTCCTTGTGTTTTTAAAATTTGTAGTGTGTTTATATGTGTCTATACTTTGTGAATACAAAGTTACATTTAGTTTAGTAAATAGATTAAAAGTTAAATCATAGTTGTATAAAATTGATTTTTTCATAGAAAATGTCGCGTAAAACGAGTGAGATATAAAAAAATAAGCCCAAGGCAATGCCGAAGAGCTATCAGAGAACTCCACATGTACCTGGACTATGAGATGCTGCCTCGCAAGAATAGCGAAGGAAAGTGGAATAGCCACTCGGAATGGTGGAGGCATCATAAAATAATTTAGTCGAAAGTCGATTTTTAAATGCTCCAGAGAAGGAATATCAGTTAACAATTTTTGACGTTTACAATTCAAAAACTTTTCTGCTAGTCCTAAGCCTAGTAAAGCATGAAGGTAAAACCGCCGTAGTTACAATTAGCTAATCGTTTAATAACTTTAGGTAAATACCTACACCTAAGACCTGCATCGATGTACAGATGACTGCTTAACTGTAAAATCTGTAAATATGAGAGTTTGTGTTAGTTCGTATTCGTAGTTTGCTCATTTTAATATCGTTTGTTAACGTTTGAAAACTGTACTAACGATATCGATATCAGAAAACCGTTTTTCATCATATGGATATGCAAACTGTATATCGGATACATAACCGTTTGTGGCACAAACGGAAAACGCCCATGGGCGTTTTTCAAAATTTTGCTCAGGACTATTTTGCCGTGTCCTACGAGTTTGACCATTGATTATAAGGCAAAAATGTAGGAAGTGAGTATCAAATTATTTTACGTTAGGGTAAAATGTTTAACTTACTGTAAAAAAAAAGATAAACATAAGACTTAAACGGAAAACATATTTTAATATTTAATAAAATACCAAATATTATCCTACTTTTTTATGTGTCCTCCATCATATCCTGGATTTTGATTACGTATTTTGGAGAATATATAAGCTATATTTGGATATCTTTAGTATTACTCGAATGAAATAACTCATTTTATTTGTTTTTAAATAAAATATAATAAGGTTGTAGTATATTTTTCTAATATGAATACTGAAATTATCGGATTTAAAAAACTGGCCACAGCGGACAGTCCTGTACGTATCGGCATGATTTTAAAAAGAATAACAATAATATTGTCTTTGGCTCTTAACTATTTTTAAGCAATGCCATATTGACGATGTTTTTATCATTCCTACGTTCTTTTCCTTTGAATTAAAACTGAAGAAATTCAATCGTCAACACTTGCGGTCCGTGACGTGCGTGACGGGTCTGTTTTGTTTGTCCGGTACGAACATTGATTTTGAAAGGTAAGACCCACAAATTTTATATACTACTCGTGTTAAATTATAAGTAAATATGTTGTAGATAATGAATGTGTACTAGTAAACTACTATAATCAACTTTTTTTATACCAAAAAAACATACGATGACAAGTCCGCGTTATACGTAACGTCCAGGACGTGACGTGATGTATTATGTGGACTAAAAACGTTACGTACTGGACTCGTAAAGATGCGTTCATACTGTCTTGTGCAATTTAATATAAATTAAAAATATAATCCACCCAGAGAGGTAAACTCATTACCTTTATAGGATATAGTCACCTCATGGTGAGCAGGTTTCCTTATTATGTTATAAATATCCTATTTAGACTAGCGATATAGAGGGTGAACCCTAACATTCCTCACATCCTCGGCACTTCCTTACAAATTAATTTATTCCTACTCAGGTAAATTATGCCGTTGACTGGTGCCGAGAGAGACAAAAATAACGGCGATATGGACAAAAACAAAGAAAATGAAGAAAAATACAACAAATATTAAAAGAAAGAAGTCGAAAGACTGAAGAACATAAACTCAAGGTAAGTGAACTAAATAAGGAAGAAAAGGAAAAAAGACGGAAAATTTGGAGATAACAAAAAAGGAATAAAAGGGAAAATAAAAAAGTAAATAATACTAAGCCAGCTGTTCAAGTGACAGTGCCAGAGATGCAAGATAATACAAAATTGAAGAAAAAACAGAGATTGAATTACCGAAATTATAAGAGATATCAAAGGACATTAAATATTTGTGAAAGGTTAAAAAAAGTTATTAGTAGTTTAAGTAAAAATAGATTTCGCCTAGAGACTAAACACAAAAAGATGATTGAGCTATTGGAAAATGAAAAAGTTACTCTAAAATAAGACCAAACAATCACGCAGAATTACCTACTTATTGGTTCCCTATTTTATTTTTGATACTACTTATTTGACATTTTTTTGTATCTGTTGGATTTTTTTGTAAGTTAAGAAGTATTGTTACCTACTTAATATGAAAATGAAACTGAGATAGATTCAAGTCTAAGTTTTTTGTAAAATATATTTTTAAAATGCTCAAATCAAAACAGTCTGTGATATTGACTAATTTTATAGAAATAAGTACAGTAAGTGTTCATCATCAGTTCATCATTGTTTTGTAATTATTATTTTTTGTTTGATGAAATTGTGATACACAAAGAGTAAGAAAATATTTATTGTATTTAAACATTTGTACCTACATGCATGGAATAAAAGGCTTTTTTATTTTTATTTTTATTTTATTTATTTATTAAGTACAGTAAGTGATGTGACTTAAATAATATGTCACATCACGACGTTTTTGAAATGTTGAATAATATTGTATTGTTTCTAAAATGACTAGAAATTGTGCTCGTTGTAAACATAGCTTTAGAGTTCCTAAACGTAACGACTGTTGTCCACATACGTAACTGTCCTGTTTTGGCTGTTATAGTTTTTATTTTTTTATGAAAAAACCTTTGGGAGTTATGTTTTTGTTAATATATATTAAATGTCTTTTTGTTATTTTTTGTATTTAAAAAAACTTACCTATAATGTTAGTCTTTCAGAATAGTTATTTATTCACAAAGTTTGATAGTCCAGAGTGCCATTTAGTTACGTACAAGACATATTTTATATTTTAAATAGCACTAAGGGGCAAGATATCACTAAGTGGTATTCAATTTTAGAAGATTTTTATGTTGTTGATTAATTATAAATAAAGCTGATTAACTTTGATATGATTGAGTTATTATTTACTTTGAATGAAAATGTAACGTACAAGACCCCTGTATTGGCAACCCTCACTATAATAATACATTAAATAGAAATTATACTCATATAACATTGTTTGATTATGGTTTTTCTTAAACCTTAGTTCATTGTCAATGTCTACATTCCATCGTTTATTTAAAATTTTGTTATGAAAATAAATGGACATCCTGTACGTAACGGAGAAAAATTTTGAAAAACGCCCCCATATCTACAGTATCATGATAATATCGCAAGTTATCTTGAAATCCACGTGGGGGGCGTGGCGTCAATATTGACAGTGTTGCCAACCCTACAGACCACAATAAAATTTAATTGTTTCGAGTTCAATGTGACCATCTCAAAAAATTTCAATATTCTTGTAACCCTGTATATACACGGTGATTTTATAGGCGTTTTGAAAATGAAACATTCTAATTTAGAATCTTCTAAAGTACCAATAAAAATTGATAAATCAATTGTAATGTTGACTAAAAAAAAGTTTCAGTTTTAATATACATTTTTACTCGATCGACTTGGAAAGTAGTAATTCACTGATTATTCATTCATTATCATAAATGAGTGAAACACGTTCGAATGAATAATTATGAATGCGCAATGCATGCGCGGTAGAAAAAAAGGCAACACTGCTCTAGTCTAAGGGCAGCATTTACAACAAAATATCAAAATTTATGGTATATTAGACGGGTATTTGAAAAAAAGGATAAAATGATATTTAGATTTTTCCTGGGAAAACAAAAGACGGGCTCACAAAAATAATAAACGTAGTTCGAAAGAGCTAATTAAGATCCGAAATCTTATTTTTTGCAGGCCGGCAGCTAAAACTGACTTTCTCCTATTATCCATAATTTTAGTAACACAACCAGATTCCAGTAAAGTCAACGTAACACTGAAGTGGTAATATTGATAGTGTAATAGCCCATTTCAGTATTTGCGATCTTGTGATAATATCGTGATTCCAGTATTACGGTAATATTGACTGTGTAATATGCCCCATTGCCAATGCCCAGTTCCAAAGTACGTTCCACAGATTACACCATTACGCTGACATAAAAATTAAATCATGTAGATTGTAGACTGTAGACCATGGTTTAAATTTACTTTTTTTTATTGCTGTTCCTGTCTTTTTGAGTCGAGAAGGAATCAAAAATAAATCACACTATGCTGCTATTGCGAGTATGTATGAATCAACACAAAGGTTTGTAAACTGTAGAGAATGTGCGAATAAAATATTTTGCATCGGTTAATTCACCCTAAACGAAAAATAGAAGTTAAAATATCTTATTTAATAAAGTCAGTAATATCGTTTTACCTATTTAGGGTAAACGCTGCAAGGTACTAATAGGAAAAATAAAATAGACTGCTAGGAAAATAGATTTCGCCCACTCAAACCACATAATGAAACTGTATTGTTTTTTTTTATTGGTTCTCTGGTCTCACAGTCACTAAAGAAATACGACAGCATGAATGCTGATATTATTAGGATGGTATTCTGTGCGAGAGTAGTAATGCCCTGGTCTAGCCGATCTGGCCCATTCGTGCCGAAATCAGTGTGACTTTTGTGGTTCTTCTGTCTACTTATTTTCTCTCTATGGCTGTTTTAGCTCCTTCTAGTCTGATAATGAAAAACATTATTTCTGTACCATGTAAGTAAGAATTGGTAGGATCTGTTGGTTTAAATGCGTTTAGAACACAACAGTTATAGTTTAAAACCTTAGTGAAGCTAGGAGAACAGAAAGTTGCAAATAGTGTAAGAGTGACAAAAGTAATCCCGACTCGGTATTACTTTTGTTACCCTTACTTTTAAGGAAAAGTAGAACTTTTTTCTGATCACCACACCAGAGTGTCAGCTATTTAAGAAAAATATTTTAAAAGATTTGGCAACCCTGTACTCCGCTGTCATAGCCAGCTTCTGATAGATTTGTTTTCTCTTGGCTTGTCAAATAGTGACAAGATGGTACTGTATTGCTGTTTTATTTTAAATCTTAAATAATCTTGATATATTCTTAATGTTTTTGTTAGAAATTATCGTCCTACATTGTGTTGAGGCTACTTAGGTTGCATTATTCTATTATTAGTGGAATTTACGGATTTTTTAGACATAACCTATAACGTTTATTTCAGACGAAGGGAACGTCGAGCTTTGGTAAGCGTCGTAATAAGACACACACCTTGTGTAGGAGGTGTGGTAGATCATCGTACCACATCCAGAAATCCAAATGTGCACAGTGTGGATACCCTGCCGCTAAGCTGCGCTCTTGTAAGTACTACCGATATAACTTTAACATTTGATTCTTTGTAGATTAAAACAAGTATCTGTGGAATAACATACCTTGTTTGGTATCTCTAGTGATATTGTTAAAACTATAGGAAATAATTAGACAAAGTAGATTTAAGTGAGCTAGAGTTCAGGTCATGTGTCATCTAACCAGACCATCTATTTACTCTGAGCACCGGTTGTTTTGTTAAGTTTCTGTAGAATTACTGTGTTTAATTTTATGCACTGAACTGCTATATGTCTGGTCTGTTCATTTATGAAAACAAAAGACATTTGTTGTTAAGCATTTGTGCATAGAGGAATGTGAAATATATATTTTAAAAGTTTGTATGTGTAATATATTTGAAAAGCAAAAAGTCTTGGGAACATCAATAATAACAAATTTAAAAGTAATTTGAAATTGTTATGATAAAGCCCATACATTGGTAGTAGAATTGATAACCTATAAATATGTTTCGAATGTTAATAGGTTAAATTACTCCACTATTTCAATCAATTAAACAATAAAACATCTATTTTGAGATTACTTCAAGAGTTTCAGTTTATAAATCATGTCCAAAGTAATATCAAATCATACTTAACTATAAATATAAATGTAGTCCATAACCTGTAGTCACTTAAAGTAGTTTCTTAGCATTGCATAAAACCCAAGATATGCCGATAACAATACAGTTTTTGTATTGCATTAAGTTGTGAAAATGAGTGATTATCTACTACCATCAAAATTATTTTTATGTGCCTGTTTGTAATTTCAAATGGATAAGAGATACATATGAAAGTATATATGGTACTAACGTCCAAACAGCAGTTTTTCTTTTTGTATAAGTCTGTCTGATCTCTGGAATAGGTAGACTAATTTGGTAGGATTTTAACTGGCAGGTAGCTGAGGAAACTTGGGCTACTTATATTTTAGACTAGCTATGCCTTGCAATGTTACATGTGGTTATTGAAGTAAATATATACATTTTACGTAACAATAGTACACAGCTAGTAATCATGTGATTACTTATTTAAATCTCTTTATCCTCTTCAAATACTTGTTATTTTTAAAAGATATAAAAAAAAAACTTTTTTGAAGTCGGTTAACAAAAAATATAAACACATTTATGGTACAATATTGCCATTTAAACAAATTCAGTAAAAATAAGATCTTAGAATGTTTTCAGTAAAATAATAATTTATAACTTCTTGTAGAAAAAATGTTTGTCTTTCATATATACAGGGAAACCTGGTTAAGTGTGACATCAAGGGATTTGTGTCACTTATACAGGTATTCCACTTATCCAGTGTCTCAGATATCCAGGAATAAATAAATATGTACTGTACTATCTATCTATTTGAAAAGTAATCCTAATGTAGTAACTTTATTTATACTCCAAATATATCACATGCAGCTGTCTGATCGTAAAATATAATGAATCTGTACCATAAAGTGGCAAAACTGATGGTAAAGATACTTATCACATGGCATCTAGCTGCCAGATGAAAGGTAAAATGTTACCTACTAAATACATATAAACTACAACACATGACAGTATAAAAATAATCATGATTTTCACACAATTCCCACATTGAACTCATAATCTCCAGCTTAGTAATCATAATTACTAATGGTTGCCCATTACAAAATTGCTCATTTTAAATTGGCAGTTAATTTAATATTTTAAAAAATGAGATTTGAGTTAGTGTCTATGAATCATAGCCTAAATTTCAAAGTTTAATATCATTGTGTCTGTTAATCTGTGTGGTGAACTATTAAGTGTAATAACCACAAAGATGGTTCTTACATGGCCTGTATTATACATAGGCTAATTAAATTAGATCTATCCAAACAACTGTTACTGGAGTAGGTAGTAATAACTGCAATAGTATAGTCATACTTCATGCAGTTCAGCATTGTCAAGCACATTGGTTCTCAACAAAACATTAGTAATAAACTAGCAGATAATCAAGGGTATACAAGTAATAATTAGGTAAGATTGTGGTCAAAATTTGTCTTGCCAGTGAAATGAAAGCGAATATAAACTTCTATGATTTATTATATATATATTAGATGCATAAATATTAAATCCAGGCATTTGTATTTTTCAGATCACTGGTCAGTGAAGGCTAAGCGCAGGAAGACCACAGGAACTGGCCGCATGCGCCACCTGAAAATCGTAAGGAGGCGTTTCCGCAATGGTTTCAAGGAGGGAAAGCCCACCCCTAAGAAAGCCGTAGCTTCATCGTAGATTTACAGCTAAAATAAATCCTTAAAAACAAATTGTCTTTTTATTTTCAAAAAGTATAAATCTTATATTTTACTAAGCTAAGAGCATTCCCTTTCTCGTATTATTTTGAGAATTGAAATTTGAAATTCTGATCATCGTAAATGTGGTTTTTCTAAATGTTTTAAAAAATCCAGTTAACTATAAATGCAATTATAACCAACTAGCATTGCAAATATAGCATTAAATATTTAACTACTGCAAGTTGCTATATGCAAGTTCACACCAATAACCGCGGGACTCTGCTAGCAATGAATATATTAGTAAGCTAGCTGAGTCCCGCGGTGTTACCCACGGTTATTGGTTTGAATCGTCAAGCAACCGAAGTCGTTTTATCCTTTGCTAATCTTTATATATACAATTCTTGTGTGATAGAGTAAGAGCCCAGAGCGATCAGACATAACTTATTTTCACATGGATGAAACCTTAACTACTCAGTAGCGTCTAGTGTACTTTTAAATACCTGCGTGTTTGTGGAACTAGATCTGTGACACCTGGGCAGATATCAGGTGATAAAGGTAACTAAAAATAAGAGTTATCTAACTTAAATTAGTATGGCTGATCTTTATATATATTTTGTAGAATATTATTCTAAACTAGTTTCATAAAGTGTCAGACACTTTTCATGGACCAGAGCTTGTGTCAGACGCTTTAAAGATCGACAAAAAATTAATGAACTTTACTTATTTTTACATGTCTGATTTTTTAATATGTTATTAAAGTAACTATTACAAAGTTACATTTCATCAGTCAGACAAATTCGAGTGACCAAACATCCCTTAAACACAAAAATTATTCAGCCGGGAGTGCGATCATCATGCTATTTCAGAGCGAGTGAGACGTCCACAGCAACTTGGATCCCGTTTTTAGGGTTCCATAGCCAAATGACAAAAAACAGAACCCTTATAGATTCGTCATGACTGTCTGTCTGTCTGTCTGTCCGTCCGTATGTCACAGCCACTTTTTTCGGAAACCATAAGAGCTATACTTTTGAAACTTGGTAAGTAGATGTAATCTGTGAACCGCATTAAGATTTTTACATAAAAATAGAAAAAAAACAATACATTTTGGGGGTCCCCATACTTGGAACTGAAACTCAAAAAAAATTTTTTCATCGAACCCATACGTGTGGGGTATCTATGGATAGGTATTCAAAAATGATGTTGAGGTTTCTTATATCATTTTTTTCTAAATTGAATAGTTTGCGCGAGAGACAAATGTGTCCCCCCCACCCCTCTAACTTATAAAATAAGAGAATGATAAAACTAAAAAAAATGTATGTTGTACATTACCATGCAAACTACCAACGAAAATTGGTTTGAACGAGATCTAGTAAGTAGTTTTTTTTAATACGTCATAAATCGTAAACTGCAATTTACTGCAATTTTTTTTTTAATTTATTTATTCTAATGAATGCTTCGATGATTGCGATGATTAGGAGATATTTGCTGTAATTAATCATAGTGATATTTTTGTGGTAGTGGTAATATTTTGTTTATATCTTTTTCTAACTGGTATCTTTTTTAAAATAAATTAAAGATATTTCCTTATAAAATAAAATGGATCCTCATATATTCACCTATCACAAATACATGCAATAAATGAATTCACTTTAATAATTAACAACTTAATGTTAAAGCACATGTTATTGAAACAAGAATGCGAAAATCTTAGATTGAAATTAGTAAGTATTTTCATTACATTTAATTTTTTTACTCGATGGGTTCGATGAAAAACTTTTTTGAGTGTCAGTTCCAAGTATGGGGACCCCCAAAATGTATTGTTTTTTTTCTATTTTTATGTAAAAATCTTAATGCGGTTCACAGATTACATCTACTTACCAAGTTTCAAAAGTATAGCTCTTATGGTTTCCGAAAAAAGTGGCTGTGACATACGGACGGACAGACAGACAGACAGACAGACATGACGAATCTATAAGGGTTCTGTTTTTTGTCATTTGGCTATGGAACCCTAAAAACGGGATCCAAGTTGCTGTGGACGTCTCACTCGCTCTGAAATAGCATGATCATCGCACTCCCGGCTGAATAATTTTTGTGTTTAAGGGATGTTTGGTCACTCGAATTTGTCTGACTGATGAAATGTAACTTTGTAATAGTTACTTTAATAACATATTAAAAAATCAGACATGTAAAAATAAGTAAAGATCATTAATTTTTTGTCGATCTTTAAAGCGTCTGACACAAGCTCTGGTCCATGAAAAGTGTCTGACACTTTATGAAACTAGTTTAGAATAATATTCTACAAAATATATATAAAGATCAGCCATACTAATTTAAGTTAGATAACTCTTATTTTTAGTTACCTTTCTCACCTGATATCTGCCCAGGTGTCACAGATCTAGTTCCACAAACACGCAGGTATTTAATAGTACACTAGACGCTACTGAGTAGTTAAGGTTTCATCCATGTGAAAATAAGTTATGTCTGATCGCTCTGGGCTCTTGGTCCATGAGTGTGTATGTCACTGAACTTCTCTCAAACGACTGGACCGATTTTGATGAAATTTTTTGTGTGTGTTCAAGGGGATCTGGGAATGGTTTAGATTCGCAATTGGACCCGGTAGGTGGCGCTGCGATCAAGTTCTGGAATTTTAAAGTTGGGCGGTACGAAGTTCGCTGGGTCAACTAGTTAAATATATATTTTTTAAGTACCTATTGTCCTGGAGATAATAATTTCATTCTGTATGTAGGTAATGTGAATTCTTACTCAAAAAATAGGCCACGCATAGAATAGGGTTACGTAGACACCCTTAATAGTAGGTGTATTTCAAATCGTGTCGTAATATACTTACGTATTTTGTTTGTATTCTTCCACCTTACGAAAATTTATACCTAGGTATTCAAGGTAAATGTATTAATCTAACTGTTGTCAGTATACCTGTATATCAGTACCTGTATCAACATTAAAATTTAAAACATATCAGCATCAATAATTTTTATATCCAAATTATACAATATATCCAAAATATAAAAAAAAAAATATCCATATAAAAAGTCCAACAATTATAAAAATCGGCCAGGTGCGTGTCAGGCCACGCACAGGAAAGGGTTCCTCAGTCAGTTGGTAAGTAGATTTAAAATCGTAACCAATAGTTAATTGTTATGTTTACGTATTAATACGTTAATTTTGTATGACGTTTTCCAAGTGAGCGCATTTTACCAGTTAAGCCTCTTTATCTCCTGAACTAACAAAGTCATCTAATCCGTTATAGTTTTCCTTCAAAGTTCATTAGATGACCACAATCACGATTTTTTTTCAGATTTTTTGAACCAGCCGTATAGCTTTTAGAGGGGGGGGGGAGACGCCCTGTTTTTTCAAAAAAGTGCCTTTTAAAGTGAAATATCTCGCAAACGGATCCCTAAATCAAAAAATCGTCTTGGAAACCCTTTACTGTTTTTAAAAGACCTATTTAATGATACCCCACACGATGGTTTAGCCGCGAGAAAAAAAAAATCATACCCACTTTCCATGTAGGGGACGTACCCCAAATAAAATTATTTTTCATAATTTTATTGTAGCACTTTGTCGACGTAATTACAACACGTATTCATGTCAAGTTTCATCTTTCTAGCACTTACCGTTTGGACGGTAAGTCGAGGACGGACGGACATGACGAATCTATAAGGGTTCCGAGTTATGAACTTCGGAACCCTAAAAACGGTGACAAAACGGACAAAACCTAGGGAGATTACCTGTATCTAATCCACAAAAAGTCAACGCCCGAGTGTCACCACAGCGGTGGGCAGACCGTTGATATGGCGTTCTATACGGTGGTAGAATTTTCGTCTTAGGAGGAGCCGAGACGTAGCCTAATGGCAGCCATCGGGGTGGTAGTTCTCTCGCTCCGTAACATGATTGCTGCCATGATACGGAGCAAGACCGCGTGGAACTCCGCTGTCTCTTTCTGTGAGCGAGTTATGCTTGCGAGGGAGATGGCGGATCGGGAGAGGTTTAGAACAGTCCCAGTTCGCCAGGCCCGGGAACGGGTCCACAGACGACTCGGGCCCTGGAGATCGTCAAACGATCTCCGTCCTCCATAAGCGCAAGCCTGGAGGTGACAAGTGATGCCATCTGTCAACCTAGTTTAGCAGAAGCAGGCCAGGGTGGCGGTGCGTGTACTAAGAAGCGTGCCTCTATTATCACGGTAAGGGAACATGGCGGTTCTCACATAGAAGAGGGTCATCTGTAAGCCGTGGGTCATCGAAGTACCTCGAGGTTCCAGGAAGTTCCTTTCGAGGGTAGACCTGGTTCCTCGGCATATAGCACCTGACAACAGTTAGGTTTGCATATACCATCAGTATACAAATAAGTTGTATAGCTTGGTGAACCTATACAACTTATTTGTATAGGTTCACTAAGCTTTAAAGTCGACTAGCGTAGTTCCGCGGTTATTGTTGTAAATTAGCCTAAGTTACTCCTGAGGGCATCAGCTTTCTGCCAGTGAAAGTGACGTTAAAATCGGTCTAGCCATTCTAGAGATTAGCCGAAACAAACAGATGACAGACAGACAAAAATTTTAATCATTGCCTTTTTGATGTAGGTAAATAAGTACCGTATTAATGTGCTATGATTAAGTTAAAAAATTGTTCATTTCATACTACATACTTACAGACAGATTTTAGGAGCGGAGGTCAATTCGTTTTTTTTTTAGAAATGGAACAAATTGAGCCCGAACGCTCGTTAGGGCTCGGAAATTTTATTCATCATCATCATCCACTGTTTGACATAGGCCTCTCCCTTTACACGCCACTCTGATCGATTTTGGGCCTCTCGCATCCAGCTCCTGCGCAAAATCTTACTCGTGCAGCCAAAATGGCAAAAAGGAATAAAACCTCTCTTGGCTTGGGCTAAAATAGACTGGAAAGCAAAGGAAGAATGAGCTAGAGAAAAAGTACGTATGTAAATATAGGATAAAAATAATAATAGTGGAAGAAAATTTAAGATCTCTATTATTGTGTGATCTTATTCTCTTATTATTTTATTTTTTATTTAGGTATGCTTAGGTACATTTCCCTTCAATGATTTGTTCTTATTTACAAGTATATAAATATTTGCATACCTAATCAATTCAAATAATATTGTAAGTGGTACCCTCATGGCTCATTTCCCTGTATGCTTATTTTAACGACGGACCTGTCGCAATCGTATTAGGTAGATGGTTCTGATGACGTATTTACCGACACAGTACGGCTACGAGCCAGGGGCGTGCACCGAGTTTCTGTGGCCGGCCGTCAGGCCGACCCCGTCACAGCGTTGAGCAAGCAGCGGAAAACCAGTCAGTCGTTTGTTTGTCGGCTGTGCGCACTCTATGCCGCAGCGCGTTGTGTGTTTGCTCCCGATTAAACATCGCATAATCTTAGCCAATATCGCTATTGGACGATAAGTTATCATGTGCTATATGTATGACGCGACTATATTTTAAAGGTCTCTCAAGATAAGAGTGTAGTGATTAAAATTTTATAGTGCACGGTTAGAGAATGTGTGCGCACTGACGTTCGCGTTAAAGGAAAACTTATTACCGTTAAGCAGTGCTCTTTTACTATGTCGTTATTTAAGAAGAAGGCGCCTAAATATGCACCGCCTCCAGTGCCACAGCCTCCTGCTGAGGATACTCACACGCAGTCAAATGGAGTGGATAACAATAATGGACAAAAATCGCAGTTAGTGTTTCATTGTCAACAGGCACACGGAAGTCCCTTGGGTCTCATTTCTGGATTTTCAAATGTAAAGGAGCTGTACCAAAAAATTGCTGAATGTTACGACTTTCCGCCGGACGATGTAAGTATTTTTTTTTATTTCCTTTACGTAAAGGACAATACATATAAGAATATTTCTGAGTCATTATCTTTGATGATTAATAACTAATAACTTGCGGTGTTGCTTAGACTGGTATTCGCCGTATTCGGCTTTTTTTTAAAGAGACTTGTCTTCCAAGAAATACTTTTAAGAATTTTGGGGTATCCTGGAGAGCGGCGTATACCTACGTATAACATATTAACTTTACTGAAATTGCAGTAACCGTGGCGCAGCATTGTAAATGATGCTGTCACGAGGATTTCATGGCCAGATGTTGAGTACACTGTGATAAGCCTAATTTATTCAGTGCTTGGGACCTAAAAGACTATTAGCATAGCGATAGCCGTATATTCCAATACGTTTTATACTTTAGGCGATCTATGTATTACAAGTAGGTAGGTAGTTGTAGTACATACCTAAAAATAAACTACAAGTAGGTAGGTACATAGATCATCACATTTCTAATCTGTTTCTGGTATTCTTAAAATCGTCTCAGTGTAACTTTGAAAGTGTAACTTGCACAGTGTTTTTCTCAGTTCTGAAAAATATTTAGTAATCATTCTCACCAACAGAAACGTAAAAGATCTTCTCAAACCGGATTAACTTTGAAGGACATTTAGTGACAGTTAATAAAAATATTGCTAGTGATAAAATAAACGCACGTGGTACTAGAACGATGACAACTCTTATCTACAATTTCAACGATATTATAATTCAGGTACCTACTACAGTTTATACCTACATAGGTAGTATATAGAAATATTGAAATTAATGTTCAGGGGCATTTTTTTTTCAATATAATGAGTAGGTATTAAATTAGCGCTTATATCATGTTTTTTTTGGATAGACTAGATAGCAGGTAAACGAGTACTTGTTTTAATTGAGTTAAACTCGTACTGTACTGTTCATGAAAATACTAAGAAAAATATTGTTTTATAATTATCTACAAATCTTTTATTAATTGTCGGGACTTAAATTTGCAATTTAGTCGTTGCAGTTCGTTTTTGCTGCTTTGCGCCTAAGTTGTTAATAGCGTCAGAGCTATGATTCATTGAAATCAACGAAGTTGTATCATTCATAGCAATGAATGATACAACTTCGTTGAAATACAGGGCAGGAAACTGGTAGTTTTATGTTTTAGTTTAATAGTTAAAATGTGATAAGTATACTCCTTGTGCATAGATGACAACCAACGGGAATAAGTTAAAAAAATAACTATAATCCAACTACGTTAAACCGTTATTGTTACGAATCTATAGACACCTGCTTCTTTAACTGATAAAAGTATTACACTTCCTTTGGTTTCGCTGTGGTCAGGTAAAAACAGTAGTTAACCTTTGAATGTCGTTTACTTGTTAAGAAGTTTTTCATACAGATGTTCATCTTCCGTAGTGGGTAGGAAAACCAAGATAATAGCACAAAATAGATCCTCAATACCTAATATTGTCGTTCATGCAGGTATGAGAGCGTTTCAGGTATCTAGCATGTGAGGTTATCAGTATGGCTGTTTGCGTTTTGCACTGAAATTATTTTCAGGTGAATGACTTGTTACATATATACATTCTTACACTTCTCAGGTATGACTGCTACTAGTTGCGTATAATAGCGTATCTTAAAAACTATTAACCCAATTTTAAACTTCGAAAGAATTGGATATCAATCTGAAGTCCAAAAGTCGATTCGGTGTCATGAGATTTCGGAAAAAAAATGCAAATATTTGAGGCACACGTAAGTGTGATTGTTTATTTATGAGTATAATTTAACACATACAGCCAAAATAAAACTAAGAATGCGTAATACAAATATGCACTTCATCATCTTTTTGTCTATGGCGTCAGCGAAACAGTGATCAAATCCTTTCTATTTCAAAACTATGCATAATAGGTACGATATTTATATTATTTAACAGTTGTGGTATTGTTACTAATTGCTTGAACACAATTGTGGATATTAAAATTTAAACGTTTTGCTTTAGGGCAATCGCGTTCCTTTCTCTCATACTGTCTACTAACTAACTTTACCAAGTATAGTGTTCCTATAAGAATATAAACTATATTAATACTAGTACTACTAAGTTTGTCCGATTCTGAACAGAAATATTGAAGTGTTTTCTGTTTTGAAGAGTTCCGATGTCTTTTCTAATAGTAACTACTAGGGAGTCAATTCAAGTTTCTAAGTGTATTATTTTTTGGTGTAGCACTTCTTTTCGAAGTTTGTGTTTGTATAGTGATAGAAATATGTATCTTTGGTGGCCATTCATATAAAAGAAAATACATTCTGATACTGTTTGATACTGTTCAGGCAAGCTTCGTCCGGGTCATATGTGTAGCGCAGTGGAGCTCTAGCCCGACTGTACCTAACTCATCACATAACATTTAACTATGTTGAAGTATAGCTAATTGAGGTACATACCTATGGATTTACGTAAATTTTTGTTATGAATTGTTATTAATAAATGTTAAGACAATCATAATTGTTGTATACGACGGGTAGTTATGATTATAACACAATAGAATAAAAAACATGAGCCACGTTTATTTTTTTTTTGCAACTGGCACCTTTCATTGTACGATTTTGTTATTATTTCATTAGTTAGTCGTAGAACTATTATTAAACATGTTATAAAAAGCGGCCAAGTGCGAGTCGGACTCGCCCATGAAGGGTTCCGTACCATCAAGTAACATCAAATAAAAGTTCTTGTAGTTCGTTGTAACTTTCATCGATGTTTTTATACTAGTGTATTGATTGGATGAAAGGTATATTGCGTGTTACGATTTATGACGTATAAAAAAAAAACTACTCACTAGATCTCGTTCAAACCAATTTTCGTTGGTAGTTTACATGGTAATGTACAACATATATTTTTTTTAGTCCTATCACTCTCTTACTTTAGAAGTTAGAGGGGGGGGGGACACACATTTTTCCACTTTGGAAGTGTCTCTGGCGCAAACTATTCAGTTTAGAAAAAAATGGTATTAGAAACCTCAACATCATTTTTGAAGACCTATCCACAGATATCCCACACGTATAGGTTTGATGAAAAAAAAAATTTTGAGTTTAAGTTCTAAGTATGGGGACCCCCAAAATGTATTGTTTTTTTTCTATTTTTATAGAAAAATCTTAATGCGGTTCACAGAATACATCGACTGACCAAATTTCAACAGTATAGCTCTTATACTTTCGGAAATAATTGGCTGTGACATACGGACGGACAGACAGACAGACAGACAGACAGACAGACAGACAGACTTGACGAATCTATAAGGGTTCCGTTTTTTGCCATTTGGCTACGGAACCCTAAAAAGACGAGAAGGAATACTTATATCCTGTACTAGCAGGAACTTTACGAGAAATTATGAAATGGACACAAAGTATACCCAGACTAGAACAATATACAGCCGGCTTTCAGATACCCGCAACGTACACAGTGGGGTACCTCAAGGCTCAGTGCTCGGACCGCTCTTGTTTATATTGTTTACAACGGATTTGAAGAGTGTAATTCACTCAAACCTGTCAATATTCGCAGATGATACCAAAATTATGGGAAATCCACTGGTTTCCCACAACATAATTCAGCAAGACCTAGACCGAATTGTGCAATGGACAAAAGATTGGTTAATTTCACTCAACGCCTCTAAGTGCAGTGTGCTGCATATAGGCAAAAATAATCCTAAACACAAGTACACAATTCATTCTGTGCCATTACAACCAGTGGACTCCCAAAGAGACCTCGGAGTTATCATAACACATAACCTGAAGTGGGATGAGCATATTACAATGATAACAAAGAAGGCAAACTCATTGTTGTATATAATTAGAAAGGCATTCTATGTTATCAATAAAGAATTATTTCTCAGCATCTATTTAACGTACATTAGACCTTTGCTGGAATTCGCCTTTCAAATATGGAATCCATATTTAAAAAAAGATATTGTGATGTTGGAAAGGGTACAAAAAAGGGCAACTAAAATAGTCTTCTCTTTGAAAAACATGTCCATTTCTTACCAAACCGTGTGGTGCAAATGTGGAACTCTTTACCAGAACCCGTGATTAGTGCCCCAAATGTGAACATCTTCAAAAACAGACTTAATAAACATTTAAAAACACAAGTGTAATGATATACACGCATCAGATTTAAGCTGCTTGTGTATTAAATAATAATAATAATAATAATATCTATATAATATCTCACGAGATTGTCGATATGTGGAATGTGGATTCGGCGATCATTGTTCCGATAGTTGTTTCTGCTCATGGTTTGATAGCCAAGAGCCTCGATCAACACCTTAAGAGGCTCACGTTAGATGGCTGGATCAAGGGTCTGATGCAGAAGGCAGTCCTTCTTAACACGGCACGTATAGTGAGGAGGTTCCTGTCTTTGGAGCCCTAACCACCGGTTTCTTGGTCCCTGTACCCGAAGTCGGTGGTCTACTATTTTTTATATTTTTAAATGTACTTTTTATATTTATATTTAAAAATGTAATTTATATGTGAATATTATCAAATAAAGAGAATAATAATAATAATATAATTTGTAGATCACACGAAGTTTTTTCCAATGCATACCGATAATACTCAAATCAGCAGAACTACTTAAACAACTCTGCTATCAGCAAAGTGGTAAAATGAGTTTCAATTCGCACCATTGATAGTCGACTGACGATATCTATTAGGTATTTTTTTCTCAGTGAGGGGTTTAACCCGTCTGGCCAGCGTGGTATAGTAGACCAAAACTTCCTTTCTAAGGAGAGGTCCATGTCCAGCAGTGGACTGTTGAAGGCTGTTGATGATGATGATGATGAGAGGTTTAGGATCAGAAGTATTTCAAATACACTTCGCAACAGCTCACTTCCTGTATCGCAGACAGTCTGGTGGCCCCCTACTCATGGATTATACTCATGCTTAACATCAGGCAGAGTAGTCGCTTTGGTAGGCATTAAATAAAAAAATATATACTAAGATCTGGGCTCGTCTTTGCAAATTCATATACAAACTATGTAATACAAGTATAGTGATTTACAATACAAATTGAGCTGTATTACTTTCAAAATTTAAAAACACACTTGAAAGTAGTTTGAACAACAGCATGCAAACTAAATTAGGAAAAAAATATACTAAAGCAGAGGAGAAATCGATTTGTTTCTCAGCGAGTGCGAAATAAGCATAATGCGACTATCACTGGGCAGCAGTATACGCTAATATATAGTATGTGTATGGCTTGGTTTATCTTTAGAATTTAGTTAATCTAAGGGTCTGTTTTTTTTTGCAAAAGGTGACAGAAACGTATGCCATCAGTCTTACTTACCTATTATTCTGAAAACTTGCTATCCCGAGTAGGTACGTACCTACTATACTACAATCTTAATATGTATTTATAATAGACTAATTGACAATTAAATATTATTTTAAGCCTGAGGGCAGTTCTTTAGAAATATTTTAATGTATATAAGACACCACAATGTCACCGCATTGTAGTACCTACATGTTTACGACAAGATGCTTTTTTGGTATTCCGATTACAAGTACTCAAACCCTGGTATACATACCACTGGAATGAAATATATAAAGTATGTAATGTATAAATGTACCTGATTAATACATTTATTATATCATGAACCATAAATCAGTGTAAGTATATTCCTTACATACAATTTTTTCAATGGAATTCGGCCGAGAACATTAAAGGACGAAGAGTGCAATATTCTACTGTGTAATTATTTTCATAAATAAGTTTACATAATGACTAGTTGTAGACTACTACTACAAATTGTGTGAGAATAATTTTAGGTATAAATGGCCAAAACATGACGTAATACGAGTATAGTAGATCTCGTAACACATAAATAACTTTTCTCAGATTTAAATTTCTCTTGATAGGTTTGAAGATTTTAAACAGGTTTTAATTCTTATTTATTATCTAGATAGGTATGTCTAGTAAAAGTGGCTCCGTGCAAAATATATGTAGTAGGTAGTGTCATATTATTCTATGAGTAATTAACGGCAATTCAATTTTTTGCCATTGAATAGTTCTCAGTTCTTAGAGCATTTAAAAGTGCATAGTGTAAACACGTGTAGGATACAAAATATCAAATCATATCGATATGATAGTGCAAAAGTATTCTCTACTCTGCTCATAAGTCTCAACTAAACCCTTCACTTATTGTGACTTCACTGACTGTCAACATGGATTTCGACCTGCGCGCTCTACTATAACCAATCAGAACAAGTTTGTAGACTACTCGAGCTCTAACGTAACTGCGGGTCGTCAAGTGGACGCAGCATACTTTGATTATAAAAAAGCTTTTGACCTTATGGACAATAATGTGCTTTTGAGAAAGATTTCATCCGTAGGCTTTAGTACCCGGCTCTTAAATTTCATGGCAGATTACCTTAGGGATCGCAAGCAGTATGTAAAGATGGGAAGTCATCGATCTCAAGAATATTATACCCGATCGGGAATAAGTCAGGGTAGTACCCTCGGACCCACGATGTTCCTCATTATGACCGATGACCTGCCTGCCTGGGGTACTTTCTGGGGCTGAGTGTCTGATGTTTGCTGACGATCTCAAGTTTTTCCTCCCTTTCACAAACATTGTAGCCATTGTGGGGTACTGCAGAAAGATATTGATGTCGTTGTATCTTGGAGTATACAAAATAGGCTGCCCCTCAACAACTCCAAGTGTAAAACTATTACTTTCACACGATCTCGTACGCCAATAATAAACACTTACGTACTGGCAGGTAAACCGCCCAAGCGAGTCAGTGATATACGTGATACGGGTTAACTGTGGATAGTAAACTGAGTTTCCATGAGCATGATGCAAATAGATCTCTGGGATTCATCATTCGAACCTCCTATAATTTTAATAATGCCCAAACTATCAAGCTGCTTTACAATTTCTGAATTACAACTATACACACTTGCATGAGAAAATTCAGCGGAAATTCGCCCGGTTCTTTTATAAACGTGCCTACGGATACTACCCATTTATGTATCCGTCGATGTTTGTATCTGGGATGGTTGGTCTCGTTTATGCACGTATTACATTATTACTTGTTGCTAAATAATAAGGTAGACAATCCATCGGTACTTGAGTGCATTCAGTTGTATGTACCATTAGATATTTAAATATTTTTCTTCATAATAGTCCAGGTACAGAGATATTCTTTGATAAACCTAGTGCTATTTTTACTAATTTTAGTATCTTAGTAATCTTATTGAATGACTAAAAAGCATTTTAGTAATCTTAACTGAATGACTAAAAATGAATAATAATTTATTTTCAATTATTAATTAATCAATCATATTTTCAATGTTTAATAATTTATTTTCAATTCAATTAATTTAGTTATAATTCAATATAATCTATGATATAGTTAAAGTTAATAAACTGCCTCGTTGGTCTAGTGGTTAGCGTATGCGACTGCTAATCAAGAGGTCTCGGGTTCAAATCCCGGGTCGGGCCAAAAAGTGTTTTTGGGATTTTCTTAGGAATTTCCTAATAGCTGCCCGGAGTTTGGAAGTTTGGCGGTGTTTCTTTTTTTTTTTTTTTTTTAATTTATTTACGTAAGAAAACAACATACAATTATAAAGCACAAAACACCCATCAAACTCACATTGGTTTATCTTGGGTGCGAAATAGACATTCCTCAGTCCGTAACAATAGAAAATAGTAGAACAATCCACATGCACGATATAAACAAAAAATCAGGTACATATATAAATTTCAAAATTCACGCCCGTGCCTCGGAGAGCACGTAAAGCCGTCGGTCCCGGCTGTCATGAACATCTATGGCAATCGTTATTGGGAAGTCAGTGCCCTCAAATATACAACAACTAGTTCAATCTTCGTATTTCAGTTCTCCCTTAGGGTTGCGGAGGTCGGATGCCAGTCGCTCCGTGGAAAAACTGAAATTTAGGTAAAACCGGTTGAACTAGTAGCCGACCCCAAATATACTTGGGAATAAGGCTAGGAAGATGATAGTTGACAATTATATAATGTTTATTAACTTTGACATTATTATGGGTAAATGTGAGAATATATCTAAGGCTTAAGATAAGAATTGACAGTGTCTCTTATTTTTATTAATATGGAACTTCAAGGCATACAAACATTTCGGTAATGAACTGTAAGTTTGTAATGCTTATCATTTTAAATAAATAATTTCCTTATCCGACAATACACGGGTCAGCCGTGTAGTGTTTGATAAGGAATACGGAGTATGACCACCCTCATTCATCATTGTCGTAAGAATGGACTAAGTGAGTAAATTAAGCAGAACATCGGCACTACACACATCAAAACTTAACACAAATCCTTTTCTAACCCGTCTGGTCAAACTGATATCATGATATGTTAGGCTGAAACCTCCTAAGGAGAGGCCTATATCCAGCAGAGTGCTATTTTAGAGATAATATAATATGAAATATATCTAATTTCAATAAATCTTTGCCAGCTAGAACTTTGTCGTTTTACCGGACAAAACTTATTTTAGTGATGTTTAGTTTAGAGAGTTTTTGAACAACATAATTTTTACAATGATGAGTAAAAAGATTATATGACATTCCATCATAAAAAATGTTTTTACCCGGAGAATTGGCACTAATAAAAATTTCTTTTCCGGTAATGCTCAATCAAATAAGAGATAAGATTTTCCCGATAAGTCAAAATAAAAGTGTGAAGACATTGAAGAAAACAATGAATAATTGTGTTAGTTTTATAAGTTTTATATGAAAACGTTATTCATAATATCTGGACAGTTTGACAGACCATCATCGTCACTAGCCTACCTAGCCCATTATTAAAAATAATAATACCCAGGTCTTGCAAAAGTGTTGGCCTAATAGGTACTTCGGGACTACGATGATATATATGATGATAAAATGGATAGCATCAATCACCTCTACCTTTTAGACAAAGTAAAAAAACAAACATAGATATAAGGGAATGCGTTCCTAGACTGCAATTATTAATATTATATATCTGACAAATGTTATTATAGTTCACGCAGTTCTGATCTAACAGTACATTTTGGTTACTGGTAGAATTGTAAGTATTTTTTTGAATAAAACCAATTTAAAAGAAACAAAAACTTAAAATGACAGCATTCGTGCTGTAGTATTTCGTTAGTGAGTACGAGACCAGAGGTCCAATAACGTAGAAGCATCTCATTCAGTGTGGGTCACATCATTGACATTCACAATGGGGCATGGTGACTACTCTGGGATTCTCTGATTACTCATGATTTCCATCAGGCAGATCTGTCATTTTTTCAGCTTTAAATATGAAAAAAAGTTTCATTAAGTAAGGTTTAACATAATAACTGGGCTTTTTGACCAAGTTATATAAAAATAACAATTAATGTTTTGGGTAAAAGTAGTAGTTACACTAATGATTAGATTAAACATGTCATTGTGTTACCACTTTACATTGCTACCTAAGGTTATTTATTATAATATTTATTTGTTCTACGCAACATGTTTTTTTCAGCTGTGTAATATACTCGTGTTACAGGTTATTATACTTAAATGTTTAGTAGATTTAAGATAATATTTGATAACAAAATTTAAATATTTACTTTTGTCTGCAATTATCACACATGAATACTAAGAATTTTAATAGATTTTATCATTTTAATGTATACGATAGTGTTATCAATTTCAACCATGGTTAGGTATTTATTGTCTAGCTTTGGTCCAACGACCGCTTCGTAACGAAAAAGGTCAGCTATGAAAATGGCACGGACGCTAATTTCCTGGTATTTCACGGCTTGTGAAAACGCTCAAGGCCTATTTGTTGTCAAGGTCTACGGGTGAGAATGAAGATAATACAGTTTCACTGTTTGAGCCTGCGTGCAATCTATGTATCTTACGTAGTAGATATATACCTACGTGTGTAGGTGCGATTTTACGTAAACGTCAGAAACTAAAGACGCACTCGGTCTTTTGTTTCGATATCTTTACATTTCAAAAGCCGGTCACTTGTGCGCAATAACACAACAGACTCTATAATATACAGGTAAATATAAGGCATATTGTATGCAAAACCAAAGTAAGAGCCATGATAAATTATTACAAGTATTTAAAGATATCATAAAATCAGCCACGGTGAGTTAAAATGAGGTAATTGTGCTTCCCCTGTAACAGTAGCTAAGGACCTTTAAAAGTAATATATGTAGTTTAATGTTAAAAGAAGATATATTATGACATTCCAATAGAAATGTTATAAAAAAGCATTATCTAAAAATCGTTATTTGTACAGGTAGGTAGTTGGTACACACCCCTATTCATTCCTGGGTATAGAAAGACCTAACTAAGAAGGAAAACTATGCAGGACAACATCACAAAAAAGGAGAACAAACCTTGTGACTTATATTTATACGTCTGGCCAACGTGACATCCTCCTTATATATATCCTATATGTATCCAGCAGTGGAGTGTTGTGGGCAGTTGATTATGTTTTATGTTCTAAATAAATTAACGAGTTGCTGCCTAGAGTTTGACTTGCAGAAGGTAGAAAAGAAATCCAAGTCCGAAAATAACGACACTCGAACATTTTTTTGGTGTTCTTTTTTGTGATTTAGATCTTTCTTCCTACAATCCTACCTGTATATATAACAGTGCTAAGCGAGCATTTTTTGTTATGCAATATGCATGCAATTCAGTTTAATTTACAGTCAGAGTCATTATTTATTATTCATCATTTCTCGAATTCACTTTCTAATAATGACTAAGCTTTTATTAAAACTTTTGGTAAAATAACAGTAGGTATAACTTAGTTGTATAAAATCGTGACTCGAAATCTTTAAAATTCTCTTAATCTTCATATTTTTATAGTCTTATTAGATTACAATAAGTGAACATTCTACAGTGACAATATATTTCTAGGTGTGGAATCGGTGACCCTTTAGTGGGTCACCGATTCCACACCTAGAAATATATTGTCACTGTAAAAATGCTTCAAATTGTTATTAAGACACTTTTAACCTTATTATATTTGAATTTTTTTAAGAAACAACTGCCGCGCGCTCGCACATATTATGTCATCCCATTTACGGGTTTGAATCCACACTCAGCGTAGTAGAAAGCTGCCAAGTGACCGCTTACTCCATTACGCCATTCGTGCAATCTATTCAATATAAAATTGCGACTGTAAAGTTTTTCAAATCTACATTATAACTTATGGTTTTAACTTTTTAACGGTATATATTGCATTTTATAATGTAGTCAACGCTTGGAATAGACCTACTTCCGCCGAATAGTGATAAGATAAGCCTTCCAACTTAGGGCATTGTTTTGGAGTCGACCAATCTCAACATGCGCGCATTCGACTGTTGTGTATCTGGAATACTATCTATAATAGAAGATTCCATAAAAAATAAATAAAGATATACGACTGTTACTACGTTGCTTCTATCTTGCCTTTTGTGTTGGTTTATACCTGCTAACAAATATAGTTTTAATTAAACCGTTTCAGTTATTATTGATGCACTGTAGGTTTGACGATAACATTAGGCCATAAGAAAGAAATTTTACTAATGTTAAGTTTTTTAATTGCTATGACTAAGTAGTCATCCTAGAAACTTATAAATTGTTTGTCTTGTTTCAAAGTGAAGCAAAATTTTACCGGTGGCTATTAACGATTTTTCCTTATCATATTTCCGAAAAGATAATCACTCTGTTTAGATCCTAGATGCAGATATTAGATTACCATACCGTTTATTAATTTTGATAATTTTGCATTTACGAAATCTAAAACGTTCACGATAGAGGTATCATATTTCCCATCGAATTGTCCGACCCTAATGTGTCAACTAGTTTGCACTGGCCATGGTTACCGACTGATTTTGTGGTGGAGCCGGGAGCCCTTAGCAGTCTTAGAAGTATTTTAATCACCCATACATTGTCGATGTTACTGTTTTTTTTTTCTATTGAGTAAAGTGATATCCAGTAGAGAGAATATGCATATCTCACATTACAAAAGGTTTCTATGGTAATCTGAGTTGCATACAATGAAATTCAATCCCGTGATTGGGGATGGCTTCAAGATTAAGCTTATTCATGAGTGGCCTTTGACAGTCCACTGCTAGAAAAAGGGCTCTCCTTAAAAAGGAGTCTTTGGTCTACTATATTACGCTGGTAAGACCGCTTGGGTTTTCCTTCTCTTTGCTGTGATGTCATGCTGCGTAGCTTACTCCCTCCTCTTACGACACCTATGGAATGAATTGAAGTGGTGATACTCCCCATTCTTAATCCGTCACCAAACTGTACAGAAATAATTGTAATACTCGTACAATGAAGTGCCTACGTAAAACGATTTATGTTATTAAGTTAGCAAAATATGGAAATGTGTTGTAGCGTTGGTTGTGTGTGAGTATTGAAATAGGTGAATATACATATAAATGTCACTGTGTGCGGATGTACGCACGGCTGAGCAGCCAGGAAGTGGATCAGCCCAGGGGCGCAGTCTCTCTCGTGTGATATAAACGAGGCAAGTGAGTGCAGATACGCTCCGCCGCCATATATGTGCGATAGCTACACGTTGTTGGGTCAAGGAACTTAGTGGTCATACCTGATACCTGCTACTGACGACTGCCTGCCTTGTCACGTAGTTTACAATTCTACACTTGCGATCTCAGTTTTTACATACAGTTTTAAATGGAAATAATGCATAATGGAAAGCGTTTAAACTAGTTGACTGTTTAGTCGTCGACAATCTGATAAGCTATGGTACCTACTGTATTTTTAATGACGTTGATAATTTAGTTCTATAAGTAAATAAAATAGGTTATTCGAATTTTCATTCTTCACTTCAATATTTTGGGTATCTACACAATATTTTTTCGTTAATTTGGAGGGCTTATAATAAAGAATTTGAATGTTACTGAACAACTACTACTGTTATATTATTTGAATAACTATATAGCAACTGCGTGTTTAGTCCTCATTTAACAGCTTTAATACAGTATTTCTTACTTTGAAAATGATTAAATTCTATACAAATAAAGCGATAGTTAAATTAAAACACAGAAGCTCGCGTACAGCTGTGCGTTACCATGCAATGCCTGTGAGGTTGGCCGTCGCAGGAAGTTCGGTGAAAGAGAAACTTAAAAGAAACGTACCATGAGATATTCTAATGTATCTACATTAGAATATCTCATGGTACGTTTCTTTGTACATTATGAATTGATTTGAAATGGAGAACAATTAAATTCGATCATTGAATTCGTTTTATTATAAACTAATCATTTCCCGTAGTTTCACCAGCGTTTTTTGACATTTATTCAAATTTGAAAGATGCTTGCCCCAACGATTATACAAATATTTTTTTGACTTCTGACTGGTGCTTTCAAAGTTATTACGTTTGTTAACAGTGGCGGATTAACCACGTAGCAAGAGTAGCAAATGCTACAGGCCCCGCGCATTTAGGGGCCCCGCGCTTCAACGATTTCCCACTGCTAAAAAGTATCTTCTTAAATCGAATCGTAAAAATCGGCCAAGTGCGTGTCAGGTCACGCACAGAAAAGGGTTCCTCAGCTCCCACCCATAATGGTACGTGGATTTAAAATCGTATCCAATAGATAATTATTATGTTTACGTATTAATGCGTTAATTTTGTATGACGTTTTCCAAGTGAGCGCATTTTACAAGTTAAGTCTCCATAACTCCTGAATTAATATAGCCATCTAATCCGTTATAGTTTTCCTTCAAAGTTCATTATATGGACCACCATCACGAATTTTCCTACATTTTTTGAGCCAGAGGGGGGGGGACGCCCTGTTTTTACAAAAAAGTGCCCTTTAGAATGGAATTTCTAGCAAACGAATACCTAAATCAAAAAATCGTCTTAGCAACCCTTTATTATTTTTAAAAGACCTATCTAATGATACCCTACGCGATGGGGTAGCTGCGAGAAAAAAATTATATCCCCACTTTACGTGTAGGGGAGGTACCCCAAATAAAAATATTTTTCATAATTTTATTGTAGCACTTTGTCGACGTAATTACAACACATATCCATGCAAAGTTTCATCTTTCTAGCGCTTACTGTTTGGACGGTAAGTCGAGGACGGACGGACGGACGGACGGACAGACGGACTTGACGAATCTCTTAAAGATTCGGTTCAGAGTGATATACTTCGGAACCCTAAAAAGCGTGAAGTGTTTCGTGTGACATGTATTGCGTTCTCCTTGGCGGTCTGATAGATCTAATTACAATCAAAACAACATGATGACACTGTTAGCTTCTTAGCTTCCATGGCCTCTATTTTTTGAAGCTTTGACATGCCATATTTATTGTTTGAAATACATTTAGTTTAAAAAAATGTACATATTTTAACATAATAGAACCATTTGCTTTTGTATATACCTAAGTATCTCAATAGTCAAAGTTCTAGTAAATGTACAGGTTGCTTTCTCTCTTCCATGACTCCAAGATGTTCTTTATAAATTACTAGCTTTCATATTTTGAAAAACCAAATTTTTTTTCGTAATTTCTTTTTAACAGTTTGTCGATGCGATAAAAACATTCATTTGCAAGGTAAGTCGAGGACGGACCATGTACATGACGAAATTATAAGGGTTCTAACTATAAAGAATCATTTAAGTCGTGAACTAACAGACCAGAAAACTAAAAAGGAATGAAAATAGATGGAATACTTTATCTGACCTCTATATTTTTTCTAAAATCTCTCATTAGAACAGACAACGTAGAAATCTTTTTTTCATAGTCAGTGCTTTCGCAAATGTTTTGTAGGATAGCCTTTTTTACGCAGGGAATGATTTTTGCACTATCCCCTTAGTGGGGTATACAATGGACGTGTGTATATATATACAATGGGTTTAGGGGACTCCCGGAGGAACCGGTCTACCCCTAAACCCCACGGCGGCCTACATCAGCAGTTCGGAGGAACACCAGGAACGCATCAGCGGCTTCTGGAGTCCCCCCTGATGTACCACACGACCGAGGTCATTCCTGGGGCAGGACGCTGTTGTGCCTCTCACCACTCACCACCAAATATTTTTTTAACTTTTATCGCACGATCTTGTTAAGTATGTATGTAAGAAAGGCTCTACGAAGCGAAATTTTTCTACGACCATTATTAAAACTTTTTTTTCACTTACAATTAAGACGGTGGTTCGAGAAAATTTTGTTAGTTAACAATTGTTTAACTTGTTTATAAATTAACTTTAAGTAAAATTTCCAACGGAAATAAATTATTTATAGTGTTCAAAACACCATATTTTTTTCAAATTTAAAAGCAAATATTCAATACCTTAAATAAATAAATTAATGTGCCGTACTCGCTTTTGACGCCACGTGTGCTACCTAAAAATGTCGCGCGCAGACCTATTTTCAGCTTTAAATTAAAATTATAAATAATGGAGATAGAGTTCCGGGAGTTTGGAGTTTTTTATTGGAAATTTCCTCCTCTTTCAGAATCTTTATATAAAATTTCTTTAATATTATTAGTTTATGAAATATTGGCAAAAAACGAAATGCCATTTTTTTTTCATCTTTAATTGTTTATAACTTTTGCAATTTTTTATGTGCTAATACACACTTTTGGCTTATTTTTCTAGGCGTCACTCCGGATCCAATGAGCTATCGCACATAATTTTAAGAGCAGTAATCTCCATTTTGTACCATTTTCAACTTGTCGACTAGACTATACCGTTTTTAGGGTGCCGTAGCTCATGACTCAGAACCCTTATAGATTCGTCATGTCCGTCCGTCCTCGAATTACCATTCAAACGGTTAGTGCTAGAAAGATGAAACTTTGCATAAATACGTGTTTTTATCACGTCGACAAAGTGCTAAAATAAAATCATGACAAATAATTTTTATTAAGAGTACCTCCCCAACACGTAAAGTGGGGATGTTTTTTTTTGTCGCATCTACCAAATCATGTCTCTCTCTCTCTCATTAGATAGGTCTTCTAAAAACATTGAGAGGTGGCCTTAGTAAACTACGTAATCAAAAATCCAAATCGTTAAGACGATTATTTGATTTGAGTTTTTGTTTACGAATTATTTAACTTTAAAGGGTATTTTTTTTCTTAAAACATCCCGGTGTCCCTTCCCCCCCTAAATGGTAAACGGATGCCTCGAAAAAACTCATTAAAATACCTATGATGGTAGTCCATAGCTGAACTTTAAAGGAAAACTATAACGGCTTAGATAACTTTTTCAGTTAAAGAGGCCTAACTTGTAAAATCTATATTATCTATTTGACACGATTTAAAAGCCACGTACCATTGGTTGATTGCGGAACCCTATTCTATGCGTGGCCTGACACGCACTTGGCCGATTTCTAGAAACATAATATCCTGAAACTATCCAAGGGCCCCGCGCTAGAATTTGCTACAGGCCCCGCGCTGGCTTAATCCGGCACTGCGTTTGTAAAGTAAACAATGGAACAAAAAACTATTACCTTTAGTATCTTAAAATATGAATAGTTATTATAATATCCTTTTGCGAGTCCTAGGTCGGACCAAATATATGTATGATCCGCAAATGTTTGCTTCAGAGTAATGTATAATATGTATGTATTTACAAAAAAATATAAATGTATTTATATCAATTGTCCAGTATCCATTGTACGAGTACGTCAGCTCTGCTTAGTTTGGAACTAAATAACGTTGTGTCACATGTCCTTATACTTATTCAAGATACTTTTTCGGTTTCTTGTTATGAAGTTTTTTGAGCAAACAGTTTCTTCGCTCTTTGTTCAAATCTCAATTCATATAAACAGATTTGTCATGTCCGTCCGTCCATCCGTCCTCGACTTACCGTCCAAACGGTAAGTGCTAGAAATATGAAACTTTGCATGAATACTGTTGTAATTACGTCGACAAAGCGCTACAATAAAATAATGAAAAATATTTTTATTTGGGGTACCTCCCCTACACGTAAAGTGATGGTGATTTTTTCTCTCTCGGCTATCCCATGGTGTGTAGTATCATGAGATAGGTCTTTTAAAAACAATAAAGGGTTTCTAAGACGATTTCTTGATTTAGGTAATTGCATTTTAAAGGGCACTTTTTTGTAAAAACAGGGCGTGCCCCCCCCCCCCCCCCGTCTAAAAACTAAACGGATGACTCAATCCAGTGGTCATGTGGTCCAGATAATGAACTTTAAAGGAAAACTATAACGGATCAGATAACTTTGTTAGTTCAGGAGTTATAGAGGCTTAACTTGGAAAACGACATTCAAAATTAACGCATTAATACGTAAACATAACAATTATCAATTCCATACGATTTTTTACAATCGGTTCAGTAGATCTAGAAATCACTCCCAACAACCTCAGATTTAGGTATATACTAGCTGACCCATGCAGCCCCGACTGCCTCTTCTATTGCCCGTAGCGTGATGTTATACAGCGGATACAAATTTGTTTTCATAAAAAAGGTTATAGTTGAGCCAATCTTTAAAGGACATTTGCTGTCCCGGACTTTTTTATACTTTTCAACGGGATAAATTCTTTCAGACATTATTTTTCACGAATCTTTAACCATTTACGTTGCTCTTACAAGATTTTTCCCCTGTTTTCATAACATTTTTCATGAATACTCAGCTCCTAAGGTTAGGAGCTGAGTATTAATGCAAAATTGAGGGAGTTAACAGTGAAATGACGAATGATAGAGTAGAAGGATAAAACACACTGCGCTGGCCTCAAACAAAATTGGGATAAGGGCAGGCAGATGATGACTCAGCTCCTATTGATAGTCAGGTCTTAGCTGAATGATATATAGTAAATAGCCTTCCTCGATAAACGGACTCTCTACCAGTGAAATAATTTTTCAAATCGGACTCGTAATTCCTGAGATTAGCGCGTTCAAAACAACAACCTAAAAAACTCTTCAGCTTTAAGTATAATATTAGTATAGAGATAGATAGGTAGATAGATAGATGACTCAAAGTTACAATTTGTGTAAGGTTCAGTAAACATTTGAAAATTATAATTTTCTAACAGTTTTAACAGTGAGTCCAATGTTGTCCGACAACTTGCGTTATGTCATACAATCTAGAACGTGGGTCTCAACACTCGCAACCTTGTACCTAATAGGTATACACTTTTTATTAGTCACAAGCTTTTAAAGGCTCAGAATTTATTTAATTACTTTAAATTATTAAGTAGATTGGCACTTGTATCATGGAAAACCGTAAAACAGATGACGTAAAATTAATATTTTACGTCTGCATTACGTCGTACTGCATTCAAATAAATGTTTGAAAATTATTTTGATTTCTACAGTTTAAGCTGCGTGTAGTGCCTGATGTAAAGAACAGATCAGGTCTTCGAGAACTAGAGCTACTTACCTGACTAATTACTCTAAGTTTCATCACCATTATCAGCAGCCCGTTACATTACGTCATCACTGTTATTTACACTTATGATGGCTATTTAAATGGTAGCAATTAGATTAGATCGAGGAATTCGTATGAAAATCCGGAATAGGTAAGTGTACTAGAATTCCCAGAGATATTTAGTTCATTTATAGCCGGGCCTAAGGAGCTCTGATCTCAAACAGAACACTGTTAGTTCATTGACCCAATTGGTGCTTCATTTTGTTTCAGGTACATTTATTATTGAGAATATTTATGCCAATCAGCTATAGGTAGCAAACATTGTGAATCACTGTCGGTCACGCACCTTGTCAGGCGTGGTTAATTAGGGTAATAGCATTAAATAAGGTAATCACCAATAACCGTACTTTGCTAAAAGTATTTCATTGGTTTCAGATTCTATTTTGCACGCTGAACACTCACAAAGTGGATATGAAGAAACTTTTAGGCGGACAAATAGGATTAGAAGATTTTATATTTGCACATAGAAAAGGTAGACCCAAAGAAATTGAAATAGTAAAGACTGAAGATGCACTGGGATTGACGATCACTGACAATGGTGCTGGATATGCTTTCATCAAAAGAATAAAGGAAGGTTCTATAGTAGCTGGGATACCACATATTGATGTATGTATTTTTTTAACTATACCACTAAGTTCTGCCCTCAGTAGTTTATAAAATTATGTGTAGAACGTAAGGGCCAGCTCTCCAAACATATACATAAAAAAATTATTACGATGGTACTGGCTGATATGGTTGCCCTTTATAATTCAGTTCAAACCCTATTAAAAAAATAATTGTCTACTTACCCCTATTCTATAGTTCTAAAATGTACTTATTACTTCATGCGTAAACGGCCTCCATTTAATCATATCATCATTAGCTTTGTGGTTTTTACTTCAAAATTCCTCTGTCTTTGAATATACATACCTCATAAAGTAAACTTATCTTGGTAGTCTATGGTATATAGACTTTTTTTCTTGTCGGTGTATAATAAATTCGAAGAGGCAGATTATGTGATACAACCTGTTTTGGGTAGAGGGATCGTCAAGGTTGTTGACAAGGCCAGACGATTCATCCGTCCCAGTCTTGACCGTTACGTTTCTACATGATACCTTTACTTTCTACATACCTACAGATTTATTACAATAAGAAATATGTAAGTTGGTTACGCAGTGAGGAGCATTACGTAACTAAAATAATAAGTTACAAACGTTATATTAAGCAGCATTTCCTAATACTATTAACGGACTTTTCTAAGTCTTCGATTTTTCTATAAAAAGATAATACTCGCATTAGGCTCCTGTGGCGCGGGGGATTTCACAAACATACGTAAAACGCACACAAATAACACTCAGAGTCACAAGCACAATTTATGGATCGTTTAAAGCTATAAAGTGTTGTCTTATGTGGGGTGGGTGAAGTTTTGAACCCACAGCATTTAGTTAGAAAGCACCGTTAGTAGAAGAAACCGTGGCGATACCTTAAAGTGCCTTAAACCATAACACTATCTGTAAACTAATTACATCGACAATTAAATGATGTCTATTAGTGGTAAAAGTACCTAAGTACCTTCTTAATCATCAAAAATGGTATTTTAATATAATGGGTGTAGTAAAAAGAAATCCATTACTTTTCCAATGGATGGCTTTAGTTATCTCTATCTCGCGTTGTATAAGTCCGATCGGGTTCCTCTGAATAGCGTTAGAAAGATGAGATTTCGTACCAAAAAAGTTTCCTGTCAGTTTTGTGATTAGATAGTTGACACAGTTTTAGCTTTCAATTTCATGCATTTCTAATTATTTCCTTTTATTAAACCTATTATTTCAAACAAGCTGAGTCCCGCGGTTACCGCTAATAGGCTAAATTACTCCTTATGTCAGCTCAGCATCAGATATCTGCCAATGAAAGTTCAGTCAAAATCATCCCAGCTTCTGAGATTAAAAGAAACAGACAGACAAAAGTATTAAAATTGCTTTAATAAACTGTTTATTTAATATTACAAATAGACACTTCAATTTTATTTATTTTTATAGAAACCTGTAATTTAGTTAGGTATTACAAGATATGTGTCATTAGCGGCATTGGTTTCATTAACAACAAAAAATATACACTTTATAAGTATGTATTTATACAGCACTACAGTCAAGTGGTGTAACAGACTCCATAAACGGCTATGCAAATATAATATTATATATCTTCAGACCATGCATGTTAATTTGCGTTGGTAGAAAGTCGTCGTTTCAAGAGAAATTTCTTCTGACATCACGATAACTAATAATAATCTTTTTTTGAGATCACGCAGTAAAATTTATAGCGAGAGATTACATTTAAATGCACTGCAAAAAGACTACATTTGTACTGCAATCATCAACAACCTATAACGTTGAACTGCTGGGCTCAGGTCTTCTCTCAGGAGAGGTTTTAGGCCATACGTCCCCAAGCTGGCCGTGTGCGGGCTGGGGACTGGCAAGACACGTTGTGGTGGCTACGCGCTTGCCGTTGGATGTTCTTAAGCCGTCCGAAGATCTCTAATTATGCTTTACGACTGTTATCTTATGTTATCAACCAGGACTGACAGCTAAACGTGACCTCCGACTCACAAAAACGCTCATGGTATCATGCCACAAACGGTCACCCATCTAGGTAGTGAATGCACCGTCGTTGCTTACCCTTAGTGATTGTTTCCAACTAGGGCAATTTGGCTATGAAAGTTTCTTAAGTGTTGCCTAGATAAACAATTGCCTGGCATGGTATTATATGTTTTACAGCGACTATGTACATAAGTCTATCAGTATTGATTAGTCATTGCTAGTAGCCAAATATAATCGTCCAAGTAACCCAAAATAAAGAACACAAAACTAAATAAGTCATCACATTCTGATTGATAATTGCCAATCAACATAATAACATTGGTCAAAAAATCATTTTTTTTAATGTGTTGTCTGTTTATTATGGCTAATATCTGAACGACTGGACTGATTTTGACGAAACTTTCACCGGTAGATAGCTGATGACATTAGTAACTTAGACTAGCTTCGCTACGCAGCGTTACTCACGGTTTACAACAGCAATCGTGGGATAACACAGAGAAACTCAGCAAGTTCACATTCTGTTCAAGTCATCACATTTTGATTGATAATAACAATACAATGAACATAATAACAATACGTCATAATTTAATTATTGTCATTAACTTACCATTAGTCATGTTGTAAATGAAGTACCTATACATTTCCTAATAAAGTACACATACCTATTCCACAAATGTTTAGGATTACTGCAATGGAATTTCATCCCTAATTATCGTACCCACCGTCAGGTGGCATCGCATGTCAATGCATGATACATAAATCTACTCACGTCATATTCTCTTCCGGAGTACAAAGATAAGGTGATTTATTACGATCCTTACATGTTACGAGTACGTGATTAAGCTTTTTTACTACAGCTTCTTTCACAAATAGCTGATTCTTCTTAATTTCTTATAGGCTCACGTATTACGATCTATTATCTTTTTTTCAAATATGTACTTGATATCTTGATGACGATTTCAATCATTTCTAAGATTCGAGGCGTCTGTTCAAAATTTAGCTAAACATAAAATTTTGTTGTTGTCATCAAAAGACTAATTAATTGTTTAATTTATACTCTCGATAGTCAGCACTTGGTCGAACTTGTTAAAAGATATTCTTGAAATCAAACTCACTTGTATGTATTACTAAATTTTTTACCTGACTGGTTTCGCCTTAGAGAGCATTATCAAAGACGAAATTGGTTAAATATTTTTTCATTTTTTATTAGTGGAATGAATGTACAAGTGAGTTTAATTTCAAGAATGTAACAAATTGATAATATATTATCATCTAATCCAACCATGTTTCTTAAAGATCTCTAAATAAGAGTAATATAATTGGCATAGCACTGAATCCTATTGATCATTCCATCATCTACAAGGATTTTGAAATTAGACTACAAATTTCGAGACCTTTATCAAAACTAAGAAACTCTGTGTTGTTGTCTGTCTATTGTTTGGCCCCACTAACTTCTACATATATCTGTAGATATAGATAATAATAGTATGAGAAACAAAGGTAAAATCTACCAACCCTCAAAAATTACAGATTAGACTATAGTTATACATAAAAAAACAATGGAAAAATCTTTACCCATTCATAATATTATGTTTAAGGTATGAACCGAATCTTTGCTTCCTACTTAATTTGTGTAAAATAAAATCGTCTCTAAACTGTCGCTATCGGTTTACATTTGGAAAGAATAAATTACTTTTGTAAACCTCAATACAGAATGCCTTCTAGTTTTAAAACTTTACTTACTATATTTATACATGAGTTAATAATACCACTTGAACGATTTTTAGCATGAGTATAGCCGGTGATACATATTTTTAGAAAGGACCGAATGTGGTAGACTTTTTAGATCTCGATATAATTACAAATACTGCCGGCAAAAGTAAAATTGAAGATACAACTTTTTAATTTTAACTTTTTAGAATTTCGTTTCTCAAAAGAACAACAGATCATTAATCATTACAACATTTATTGTTCTGCGGCGGCTTCTTTAAATGTTAATTTTATTGTTCATAACGTGACCGGGTGAATGCATCGTCTTCAACACTTTTTAGGGTTCCGTTGGCAAATGGCAAAAAACGGAACCCTTATAGATTCGTCATGTCTGTCTGTCTGTCTGTCCGTCCGTATGTCACAGCCACTTTTCTCCGAAACTATAAGAGCTATACTGTTGAAACTTGGTCAGTAGATGTATTCTGTGAACCGCTTTAATATTTTTACATAAAAATAGAACAAAAGCAATACATTTTGGGGGTCCCCATACTTAGAACTGAAACTCAAAAAAATATTTTTCATCAAAAACATACGTGTGGGGTATCTATGGATAGGTCTTCAAAAATGATATTGAGGTTTCTAATATCATTTTTTTTAAACTAAATAGTTTGCGCGAGAGACACTTCCAAAGTGGTAAAATGTTGGTCCCCCCCCCTGTAACTTCTAAAATAAGAGAGTGATAAAACTAAAAAAAATATATGAAGTACATTACCATGCAAACTTCCAACGAAAATTGGTTTGAACGAGATCTAGTAAGTAGTTTTTTTTTAATACGTCACAAATCATAAACCGCAATTTACATTTCTTTCAATCAAAACACTATTATTAAAATATTGATGAAAGTTACAACGAACTACAGAAACTTTTATATGATGCTACGGAACCCTTCATGGGCGAGTCCGACTCGCACTTGGCCAATTTTTTACTTATGTAAAGAAATACTTATTTGCTTTAAGAAATATTTATTAAAAAAATTGTAAAGGTAGCCATTTAAGAACCTCTCAGGATTTTAGTACTGGTTATCGAAATATTAAAAAACAAATACATTTAAATATGTAATGTACGTGCGCTTCGCAGTACTACGGCCCACAGACTTAGTCGGATATTTTCACTGTCATTGATTTTAATTTAGTACATTTTTTTAAATAATAGTAACCTAAGTAGCTCCTTATAACATCAGCTATTTGCCAGCTAAGGTTCCATAAAAATCGGTTTAGCCGTTTCAGATTAGTTTGCACTAACAGACAAGAAAACAGACATTTTATTTAAAAATGGGTTGTATTATTAATAAAAATAAAGTAACGGTTTCCCTATACGATTAAATGTTGTGCATATGCGACAGTATCTGATTAGACAGAACGCGCAAAAAACTTAATATCAGCTACATACAATACAATGGTAATGATGGTTAGGTTCGCTTGTGCAACGTGTTATTTATGTACGTATGCATTTTCTTTGGTTATGATTACATTCTTGTACGTGTATCTGTCTATGAGTAGTCCTATATCTTCCTACTTCCAAAGGTTTCGAATCCACCTTGCTTATGTTTTGTCCTGCACACCAAATACTATCCTCAAGGAAGTAGACATAAGCATAATTAGGCTCGAACTCCTATAAATGAACAGGCTGTTAGAAAGCTGTTCTGCTGAATTTCTGCTTCAACATACTCTAGCAGTTTACTGCTGGACATTGGGCTTCCCTTAGAAAAAATATTACACGACGCCAGTACCTACGACGCGTTGTTGGTTTCTTAAAAGCTTTTCTTCTCCTATTAGTATTTTTGTCCGGTGTAGTTGTAGGAATAACCATAAAATCGAGTCATACGTGTGAATACTTTTATATTATTTTACAAACGTTTCCACCCTACTAAGAAATTCAAGAGACAACGTGCTCTTACTAATAAGTTACCTATTGCAATGCTTTCATGATTATAACATTATTGTTACCTATTAATAATAATAATAATAAAATCTTTATTTAAACCACAAGAAACAGGACAGTAACAATATTTGCGAAAATGCTGCATAAGTTAAAAACTGTGTCGCAGCCATTTACGCCTCCTCCGGTCTGAGGCCGTCAGAGTTACATAAAATATTTCAAACAAAGTATACAAATTACATTAAATGAAATAAGAAGAAAAACATAGGTGTATATGTATGTGTGCATGTATGTGTGTGCGTGTGTGTATGTGTGTGCGTGTGTGTGTATGTGTGTGTACGTGAGTATGTTCGTGCATGTGTTATAATATGATACTATGTAGGTGGAGTATATTCGGAGGAGTTCTGCTATATCTATCTAAAATCATGCGGCCTAGCCACGATTTCCAACTCTCCGTAGTTCAAAGTGTGCAGCCACTCATTTGTGACCAATTTGCAAGACCTACTTGTAAGAGGATAAACAGTCAGTATTCTATTAACCCGATTATATATAACAGGGCCAACAAAATAATACTGACGTTTAAGGACCTCCAATCTAGCAAAATTAATATGGCACACTCGGTCTGACCTTCGTATATGGGAAATGGATGCAGCATCAAACGGCAATTCTGCATGTTTGCGTAATACAGTGTTAAGCAAAAAGGAGTGTCTCACTGTAGGTACTTTACATAAGGTATAAAGCTCCCTAGTTGGGAAACGCATAGGTTTACGCAACATAACCTTCAGCACAGCCCGCTGCGACCGTTCTAAGGGTAATGTCAAGGATTTCACAGAACCACCCCATGCAACAATACAATAGGTCAGAATAGAGTGAGCAAGAGCAAAATAAACCATCTTCAGTGTCTGTAAGTCCGCAGATGACCTCAGGTATTTAAACACAAATATTAGTTTTCGTACTCTGGGTACCAAAGATCGAATTTGCTCCCTCCAGGACAATGTACTATCCACGTACACGCCAAGGTATTTAATGAAGTCAGTGCGCTTAATGCTAGTACAAGTACAATTTTTATTGGCATTAGCTGCACACAGGTGAACATCAAGGGCAAAAGAAGAGGGAGGCTGTGATGCAATTCTAGGAGAAAACGTAATAAATTTTGTTTTTTCAAGATTTACTGTGAGCAAATTATTTAATAGCCAATCCGAAGTGGTTTGAAAAGCAGATACCGCAAAGGAACGTGTGTCCTCCCAACTCTTACCACTAATTAGCAACACCGTATCATCCGCATAGGTAATGATTTTAACGTTAGGTAGGGACAGCTTACAGAGATCATTGATGTAAATAAGGAAAAGGGTAGGTCCGAGGACACTACCCTGAGGGACGCCGTAGTTAATATACTCTAGACCACTTGTATAACCACCGATAGTAACGCTCTGAGTACGATTAGTTAAGTAACTTGTGAAAAGCCTGAGAGGTAGACCCCTAATGCCTATTCGTTCAAGTTTCTTTAGTAAGAGTGGGACAGAGACAGTGTCAAATGCCTTTGAAAGATCGAGAAAGATACCTATTGTTTTTAATTTATTGTTAGTATTTACAGCAATGGTATTTGTTAGATCTAAAACTGCGTCTTCAGTGTTTTTTCCGCTCCTAAAACCATACTGATTGTGTGCAATAATGTTATTAGAGTTCAAGAAATTAAATAGTCTTTTGTTTAAAATTTTTTCTAATAATTTGGAAAGAGTACTTAAAACAGAAATAGGTCGATAGTTGTTAACACTATCTCTGTCACCACTCTTGTATATAGGATGGACTAGGGCTCTTTTAAAGGCAGTTGGGAAAGTACCGGAAGTCAGAGCAAGATTAAACACAAAACAAATAACAGGTATTAGAACATGACTGGCAGCCTTAACCAGGGAGGCCGAGATACCATCCCACCCAACCGAACTATTAGTTTTCAGCCCTTGAATAAGATTTTCTAATTCCTCGTTGTCTGTAATTAAGAGGCCCATGGAATTTAAGGGGGAATTTCCGGTAGCACAGTCTGAGGTATCCGAACAATGTATTGGCCCCTGAGAGATTTTAGATGCCAGATTTTTCCCTATATTTGCAAAAAAGTTATTAACAGTTTCAACTGATGTAGAAGGGACGTCAGATAGAGAGAGAAGCTCGTTCGCTGTGGTTACCCTTTTCCGATAACTGGTGATATTTTTAATTAAATTCCATGTAGCTTTAGGATTTTTACGATGTTTTTCAAATTCGTTTCGCTCATACTCGCGTTTAAGTTTCTTGAGCAAATTATTACAAAAAGTCCTGTAACGTAAGTAGGTAACCTTCTGTATCTCAGTACAGGAAGTTCTAGTTGTTTTATGATACAAATTATCGCGATGACGAATACATCTCAGAATGCCAGGTGTAATCCAAGGTTTTATTAGTCTTTTTCTACTTGGGATACTAGGACTCTGTGTATTTTCAGTAACTATTTTAGCCATCGTATTGACGAGCTCCTCAGCAGCGACATTAGCATCTTCACACTGAAAAATAGTAGAAAAATCCGTTTGCTCAAGAGCTGTAACGCAAGACTTAACATCAAGTTGATGTTTTTGTAGGGCGGTTTTAGAGGTGTAAAGCTGAGAATTGCATGATATAATCACGGGGGCATGGTCAGTAATATTTGAGTCCAGTACCAAGGTAAGTGCAGGTCTGCCAGACTTGATGGCCGAATGATCAATACATCTCTTTTCACGAGTAGGAAAAAGATGGCCAGGCAACATGCCGTGTGATGCAAGTGTGTCAAGATAAAAATCGGAATGTCTATCGCTGTTTGAAGGTGATATATCAATGTTTAAATCACCGATAAGGACTATAGTTTTAAAAGTTTTTAAAGAGCTTAATGTAGAATCTAGGCTGTAAATAAAGTTTTGTGGGTTAGTATAGGACGGTGAGCGATAAATAGCTACAAGTGCAGTATCCTCTCGAAGTTTTACCACAAGACAATTCGCGTCAGTTATTATTGGCTTCTCGACAGCAAAAGGAACATCCGATCTTATGTAGACCACAACTCCTTCATTTTGGTTGCTAAATTCTGATTGAAATGACTCAAACCCAGGAATAGAAGGAAGATGGGGACATTTCGATAACCAACACTCCGACAAGACAATAATGTGAAACTTTACCTTAATCCTATGTAATAAAATTAAGAGATTGTTGAAGTTACAAATATTGCCAATACTACGGATATTCACATGAAAAATATTTATGCCGTTAATTGAATTTTTTAAGTATTTATCACATTGTTCGGGCGAACAAACATAGGAGTCTGAAGTAGTTAATTGATCAATATTATTAACGATTATTGAATTTTTATCCATTTTCAAGATTAAGTGTAAACAAACGAACAATAAACAGGGTCACCATAAAATTTCACTATAAAGGGCACAAGGCACTGAGCATTATTTATAGTAGGCACTTTCAAAAATATTACAAGAGTAAGGCTAATCTTTAGAAGAGCAGAATATATACTCCATGTTATGTATTTATGTGTGTGGAAGAGTGATATTGAGTGAAGTGTTTTTGTACTGTGTAAAAATTTAGGGTAAGACAATGTAGAAGTTGAAACTATTACGATATTATGTCGTATTACAACAAATAAAATAAAACAAACAAAGGAACACGTGTGGCAATATCCTAGTCACTTTTTAGGAAAGTCAGACTCAGACTTAACCAAAATATGTGGAGCCCCCTCCTTTTCACGCAGGTATATTTTACCATTTGTAACCCAGCAGTATCGGTATTGGTTACTGCTCGCGAAGTCTTTGGCAAGAAAGAACAGTCTCTTCAATTTTGGAGTCAGATTTTCTGCTATAAACACAGGTTTTGGGGGCCCACCCAGTTGCAGGTGCTCAGTAGATAGTTTGTTTTCCCTACTAAATTTTCTGTGCATATAGATAAACTTTTCTTTAATAAGATTAGTGGTAAACTCCACGATTATCGGTCTGTTAGAGGGATCCCTAGCGCGAGTGCGAAAAATATCCTTCACATCATAAGACCGCACCGGTACATTTATAATAGAACCAATCTTGGTAACCATCGCAGCAAGAGATTCCTTGGACTCCTGATGCTTGAGCGGGACATTTCTTATTTCCACACACGCAGACCTGGCAACCCTTTCCATTCTTTCTAGACTATCCTCTAAGTTTTGCAACTGTAACAAGTAAGTTTTCTTCTCCGTCTCAACCCGCGTCTCCAACTGGGTGACATGGTTTTGCAGCGCATCGTAATTCTGTGACAAGAAAGACACTGTGGCCTGAATAGTTGCGTTTTGGGTTTTAATCTCCTCAATTGAAGAATAAATCATCTCAATCTTTCTGTCCTGCTGTTCTTTAAATTCAAGAAACATTGATTTAATTTCAGACATAAAAACTGACATTTGATTGTCCTGTTGAGAATCGAACTCCATACATTTACGTTTGTTACGTTGAGTAATGTTATGAGAGTCACATTCCGAACGCTTTTCACGCGTCTCGCTTGAAATGTTAGGTGCGGACGAGCTATGTTGTAACGGGCCAAGTAGTGGCGCAGTGAGCGTCAAAGTTGAAGTAGGTGTAAGAGGCGGTGATCTATTTCTCGGCATCTTGTAATGCAAGTACCAGGGCGCCTCAGTTATAAGGAAGAAGCAACAAACGTCTATTTGTTGAGGGGTCAACAAAACTGGTCACTTATCGACGAGTTGGTACAAATTTGCTTTCCGTCCAGTTCAACGAGACCTCTCGATATAAACTAACAGTGTGCTATTGTATTCACACTAATTTAGTTTCTTCAAGTGCGTAGAGGACAGAACACAGGCGGTAAATATCTGCAGTGGACGATCGATGACAATATACACAGGCACAAGCATCAAATGAGGCGAAAAGGAACTCACGCGCATGTGTGTGTAGGCTGGCTCCGATAAAGAATTCAGCTCCTTGGAATTACTGTGCTCCTATTATATGTAATGTTTTTAACACACTTTCAAATTAATAAAATAATTAAAATAATGTAAATGTGAACACGTCTGATCACCACAGAGATCCGGAGAGAAGATATTTATTTGTGTTTACTTGATGCAAAATAAAATATAAAAATTTGTATAAAAAATCTCACCTAAGAACATGAATAAATTTATTTAAAGTGCGGATAACAGCATAGCACAGACACATGTCATAATAATGCCATAACTGTGTGTCAGTGTCTGTGGTCATTGGCCTTGTTAAGAAATGCACAGGAAATAAGCTATTGAATTTTATTAAACTTGTTCCTTTCAAATTCAGGTTGGAGACCATATTGAGAAACTCGAAGGCGAGAACATGGTTGGGAAGAGACATTATGAAGTCGCCAAGATATTAAAAGATATTCCTAAAGGATCAACATTCACGATTAGATTAGTGGAACCCCTCAAGAGTGGATTCGGTAGTATTGGGCCAAAGACTAGTGGAGCAAAATCTAGTAAAAAGACAAATTACGGTTCAGGAAAAGAAACACTTCGGTTCAAAGCAAATGGACAAGCTACTATTGAAAATGACGTAAGTATTGCTTTACTCTGTTTTGATGTATTCAACAAGGATAATTAAATCAAAACACGACCATCCTTATTCAAATAAGTAGTTTTACCTACCCATTCTGCTTAGACAATCGAATATATTTATTAGATTGTTAATGAAAATTGACTATCGCGAAATGGCCATGAAATTGATTAGTTTTATTACATTGGTAACCTTGACACCTACAGAACGAATTTGAACATGTTTGGCATAAAAATCAGACACTCTCACTATTGATTTTAACGGTGAACCTTATAATTTGCTTTATTACTTTGTTTCTAATTTAAACCTAATTATGCCGTTTTCACCAACGTCCCCTAAATTTCGGGGGCCACTTAGAGAGAGATTAATCCTTAGTGAAATTTTCACCATTCTTGGGACACCACAAGTGTTTTGAAGTCACCTAAAATTTAGGGGCTACTTACTGGCTCCTCGTAAAGGGGAAGTTTAAGTATGGTTGGTGAAAATTTATATTAATAAACAGACAAAGAAAACAACTGACTTAATTTATTATGATTTAGGCTTCTAGAATTCGGTTGCTTTTTTTAAAGTCAAGTATCAAGACGTAAGTATTTAAATCGTAAATTATCGTCCTCAGGTGTGTTTTGTTTCATTTTCTTTAAACAAACAAATAAAAGAAGTAAACCGTAAGATGCGTTTATTAATAGTTTGAAATGACATAACATAACAACTATAGTGATAAAAAAAAATTACATTGGATATTTATGATAGCCAGTAGGGATTAGAAAGATACCTTGTTCTTCCCATTCGTCTAAACCCTCTCTACAATTTATATGTCACAGAAATCGGAAAACTGATACCGTGTTAAGATTAAATTCCACTAGACGGTATTTATAAAGACAATTTATAATGTACATATTTATAACTTTAAAAGCATGTATGATCAAGATAGTGACATAATTTAATACACATTTCATAAAGGTACTCTTGTTGGATAGTAATGTAGTTAGTCATTAACTACCGACAACAATAACTTAGGTATAACTGATTAGATTATTATCGAAATATCTTTATTGATTGATAAATGTCTCCAGTTATTAATATCATGAATTATAAACATACTTATTGATTAATATTCAAATAAAACCAACCTCTGCCTATTAGCACTGGTTATAGTTTAAACTTTAACGCAATTAAAAAACCTGTTTCCAGAAATTACGTGGAATATGATGACGTAATTTTTAACAATACAATTGGAACTCAATTAAACTAGTTGTTGAAGCAATTAACTATACCAGGTCTTTATATTTCCACATTATGTGGGTATACTTACTTAAATTTCCGCAAGAATTTTCATTTTTTTTGTCGTCGTTTGCATGAACGGTTATTGTATCTGAAATTCTGTAAGACTATAGATTCTTGTACAGTTTCTCAAACAGAATTTTACAATAGTCGAATACTTAGAATTACTTGAACTGACCCGTTTGTTCCCATTAGTGAATTATTTTAACATTTTAAGAACAATGCTATTAGTTAGTGTCTAATAAGTTTTGATTGAAGGTTTTGTAGGTTTAGTTTTGAAATTGTAGAAACTGTAGTGCCAGGTGCCTCGACTACGGGAATTTATGAAAAGCCAAACAATATAAACTTATCGGAATATATTTAATCACACATTCATTCAGTGACGAACTCCGTAGGTTTTCTTGAAAAATTACGTCATCATTAATCATTCAAATACATTCGAGATGGGAAGGATAGAATTTTATCGCAAACACAATGAGCTTTCAAATGTTAGTGAAACGTCATAAAAAACCAGTTTCGACTGCTGGAAAATAAGTATCTTTGTCACGGGGATTTTCACCGATACACATGTGTATATAGAGTACCGATAGACACGGAACAATTTGGAGTCTGATGACATTAAGGCATGCAAGCTGTTAATTGCATTAATTGCATTACGCAACCATCTCAAATGCGAACCGCTTTGCCTACTAACCTAAAACACGGCAACGTTTACGCGTAAATTTATTGAACAACTATAAGTTAAAGATAAATTACTGCTTTTATACCATACTGTAGTGTGAAATATTGTACGTACGAGTATGTAGTAAATATTACTTATTGCCTCCGGCTCCGCCCGTGTGTATGTCGTATATATTTGTCACCGTACTGCACTGTCCGTTGTGGCAGTGAGGATGGTGGCCTTCACTTCTGGATTCTGTTCATGCTTTCCATCAGGCAGGGCAGAGTCATTTTGGCAGCTAATATAAAAAAAAAAAAAAAAAAAAAAGTAAAGAGTAGCTTATGGGCTGTCTTTTTTCAAGAATCGGAGTAACATTGAAATCGGTTTAACGTGTAGCAGAAAAACAGATAGAGTTACTTTCGAAATTTTATCTTATATAATTGATATAGTATGGATTGACTTTTCCAATCTCTGTTCTGAATGAAAACCCATTCATTGTTTTTTTATACTTGTTTCATAATATTCTATTTAAAAAAAAATAACGTTAATAATTTCAACTGTTTACTTCTTTCTCTTATAAATGTGTGGAAAATTATACCGAATTAAGCAATTTACTTTTTAATTTAGTCAATGTTAATCATATGACTCATACTAAGTAGTAAGAAAATATTTAAGTCGTTTATTAATAAATTAAAAGCGTATTACAACGCACCTGCCTGCGTACAGGTAGATATTAAAGCAAAGGCTTTCCTTTTTAGTCGATCCAAATCTGACATGATAGTGTAATTTGTATTATAGGATTTCACACGGTAGACAAACAGATGTATTATTACGAGTTTTGAAGTTTGTAATAGGTACAGTCAATTTTGTTATTTTTATGTAGGTATTACAGAACGTACAAAAAAGTACATACATTACGTATTAGTTGACTTTGTGAAATACGTACGAGTATTAGCTGACTTTGTGAGTCTCCCCTCTTATTTCTATTCTTCTTCCTAGCCTTTATTATTCCCAAGATTATTTGGGGTCGGCTACTAGCTCAACCGTTTTATCTGAATATCAGTTTTTTCACTAGCTACTGTCATCGGACCTTTACAAACCTGAGGGCGCTCGAATTCGAAGGTTAAACAACTTGTCAGTGTATCTGAGGGCACCAACTTCCCAATAACGATTGCCATAGTTGTTCGTGACAACTGGAACCGACGGCTCTACGTGCTCTCAGAGGCACGGGAGTGAATCACGGCCATTTTCCAGACTCCGGATTGCTAATCACGATTTCTTGTACTCGTAAGAAAAACCCAATAACAGCCCGACCCGGTATTTCGAACCCCAGACCTCTTGATCAGCAGTCGCATAAGCTAACCGCTAGACCAAAGTAGCAGTCCCATCTTATTTATATAATGTTGATTAATATGTTTTAATAGTGAATTATTTTTGTTTTTCAGCACGACGATATATCTAAAGCGGGAATCGAGAAGATCAACGGTATACTAGAATCTTTCATGGGCATCAACGATACGGACCTTGCGACACAAATGTGGGACCTTGCCGAGGGAAAAACAAACTCTATGCAACTAGCAAATGCAATAGACGACAGCGATCTGCAAGTGTTCGGCTTTACAGATGAGTTTATTATAGAACTCTGGGGAGTTATTACTGATGCTAGATCTGGTAGACTCAGCTAGAATGTTTTAGGGACATGTACAATCAATTAATGTTCAATTACTTTCATTGCCATTTTCGTCATTAAGAATACCTAGTTTCGAAACGCATGTTAAATAGTAATAATGTAAATTTATTAATCACGTCTCACAATACTTTCAAATTGTCAACGTCTTAGCTTTTTGAGTAACTGTTGACCGAAATAGTGTATGTATGTTAAGAACACACTAATAACAGCAAAATTAGAAACATGACTGGATCTTGCAAAGAGTAGGTAAACCAGTATTACATCATGTTATAATGTCTGTGTTCTGTACTGTTTTACAATATGTAAATACAATTCATGCTCTAATTCTACTCTCTGACTTTCATACTTTTACATGTCTGTAATGGTCTGTAATGGTCTGTAAATTCATCTGTCGATTGAAATGTTAGTGAAGTAAAGACTAATATTATATCCTTATACATTCTTAATATTATATTTCCTTTTTATTTATGAATTGTTAAATTGAATTTAAGGATTGCTATACGTATAAATATTGCTTAAGTTGTGTTTTTAGTCTGGTCAACTAGATTCGTTTCTCGTTGAGCAATGCGAAAACCAGCTGTTCCATTTCAACCAAACGCAAATAAAATTTTGTATTGCATTTATGAGAATGTGTTATTTGAAAGAGCTTTACTTATAGAGTAATTAGCTTTACTTCTATTAATTTAAATAAGTACCTATAGTTTTATCAAACAAAAAGAGGTAATTAAAGATAAGATTTCGTTGTTTTTGTTTTTTTTTATTAATTGACAAATATAGAGCAAAACAACACTAAGTAATAGGAAATAGAATAGAGTATTTGATAAAACATGTTGTAATTTTTCTTTCATACACTTAAAGCAGTAATAGTACCTATACATAAATAAAATCTGTATCTACGCTTTAGACTGAATGGTACTTGTGTATTTAAAATGATGTTGGTGCTATAAAATAAGTATGTTGGTATGGTAAACAATAAAATAAAAACATGAGCAGTGGATTATTTTGATCCACTTGTAAGAAAAAACGTGCTTCCATAAAATATTTTATGGTTTTTAGCTAAGGCAAACCAAATATCTTGTAAATTGTTACAACTAGCGCATAAAGAAAAAAAGTGCCTACTGAAATAGATACTCAGTAAGTAGGTAAATACTTATATGTTTAAGTTGAATAGTTACGCAAAATAAATATATTAGCCAACACATATTACAAAAGAAACATGATTAGTTTGCGGCATTATTTTTAATTTATTCAGGTTTATTTTATACATTTTATCGTAAGAAGTTTAAAATGAAAAAACCTGTGTAACGCTCAGACTACAAAAAGTTTTGTTTGGAATCTGAGATTTATCGTAATAAATTGTCTATTGACATTTAAAGAATAAATGATTTGATAATAAAATCGTAATAGGTGACCTAGATGAAATTGGGATAGAAGTTAGATATTACTTTCATGTAGTAAACCAATTGTATTATGGTACTAAATATGGCAATAATAAAACAGATAATGGTTAAAACCTCCTACTTAAAATAAACCTAACATGCCTAAAAAGTTTATGGTCTTCCTAGAATTTAATTTTTCTTTTCGTAAATACTTAACTGTAGAAAAAGCACTCGTTCGAAAATGTAATTTAAAGATGTTATGTTTTATGGCTCCTAGACACAGTGCCTGCGGCAATACCGGCGGGTATTCATGACGCTGGACTTGCCGCACAAACAACTCGCCGGGTGTATGTGCTGGCGGGATGCACGGGATGCCGGCGCCGGCGGCAGTTCGTTCTACACGACTGTCATGTGGCTCCTACACAAGGAGGAGCCATCACATACATTTAGTACAAAGTTGACTGTAGAAGTTTAGTAGTATACATATTGTGGATATATATTATGTATAGTTATGTAATTGTAGTCGGTACCTTTCTTATGGTAGGTATACTTATAAGTTGTATCTAATTGTACTTGATCTTATCTTTGGCGAAAATCTTCCTATTTATCTGATTATATTATAAATATTATTTATTGTTATTGTAAAATAGTTGCTTTATGTGAAACAAAATCTTACATTTGATTGATATCAATAAAGGCGATATTACACGGATCAACCAAATTGACAGCAATTATTAACTATTTTTCCTGATAAAGGCATTGAACATTGCACGCATTTGCTATTATTTACACACAAAACATTCAATCATTTGCCTACAAGTCATTTGCCTAGCGATGTTGCATCAAATCGTACGTGCAGGTGTTTCACTAATTTGTGACTATTTAATAAATGAAATAAATAATAATAAAAAAAATTTACTGGTGACAGTACCTACTCGTGAATACGAACAACTTTCTATATGAGACCAACTAAAATCAGCTGTTCGAAATATTTTGATCGAGTAGGTAGGTATGTAGTCATGTACCTATAATGAAACAGCATTTTTTTTGGAATAGGGAAATTGATTTCATACAAAAAGTTGTTCGTATTCACGAGTACTGGTCCGCTTCTATCGCTGCCGTTCGCGCTTTTATTGATTCGAGTCAATATTGATTCCATTGCATTGAAAGTTAATAACAAATCTTAACTTTCAATGATATTGGACAATCAAATTGAAATGTGTTTAGATGTGTCAATGCCATTGAAGCAATGGAATTGAAAGCAATATTGAACCGAAATTGATCCGTGTAATATCGCCTTAACTGTAAATAAGGTCTAAAAATAAGCTTGGTTTTAACAAAAATATTTATTGATTGTAAAGGGATGTTATGCTAAAGCAATTATTGTATAGTTTAGAAACTTATAAATCTATTTGCTTCAGGTCATTAGTCTTACCTTATATTGAACATCTTAGATAAAAAGGTTTATGAATTCCCATTACAGTATCGTTGGGAATTCCCAAAATCTCTAAAACGTGTAGTGGTCCCTCTAAAGAAATTACTCAACATAAAGGTTTAGAGAACTTATAGAGAGAGACAGTTCTCTTTTATTTATAATATATTTATGTGGAAATGGTACTCTTCTTCTTCACATTAAAATATCGATGTACATAAATATGTTCTATTGTTTATTCTATTTTTATTAATCTTATTCTTATTTTGTTATCCATAACGCTTACGAACTTTATTTTCTGCTATTTTCTGCTCTAAATATTTTATTTACTATGTTTAATGGCAATTTGAAAAGAAGTGTCAAAAAGTGAAAAACACTGAAAAACATGTAGGTATTGGTTGGCGATAATGGCGATTGACGAAACTGGTAGGTAGGTACTGAACGTAAATGTGACATCAATCATTTTTCACAAAAAGCGCGAAAGAGACACTCAACAGCGATATAGTTATGTTTTAACTTGTGAAGTCATTATTATTAGATAAAATAGCCTTTACTATTTAATTATTACCTACTTATTTAGTAATATATAATATAGGGACACGTTAAATGAATAAAATATTTTCTGTACTTGTATTTTATTTCTATTTGAAACGATCCTCTGCTTTAGCCTAGTTCTATTTATTTTATTTGCCCATACATAGATGCATCGCTATTGACTAACCAGTGAGTTCATGTATCCCGCATCCCGCATATTCTGTTGAAAATAAACAAATTGGCACTTGATTGATTCAAACAAGCCAAAGTTCGACCACCCATGCCATGCCAGTTAATATTTTTTAAAGCATATTGATATCAGGCTACGGCGACAGTACAGTAACAATTCAGTCAGTACATTATAGTTGGAGACGAGAACAAAAGGAAAACCTTTGAAATGTTCAATAAAGAATAAGATATTTTATAAATTATTACCTACTTTTATCCTGTCTATTTTCAATATCAACATCAACATGCAGATGTTCTGACCGAGCGTAAGCTTGGCGATGTTGCGCTATGATATTCGTCCGTCGAAATACTGTGATAGTTTTATGTAACATGTGTGGCGACACGTCATCTTACGCTAATATATGTATAATATTTTCAATTACTACACTTATGATTTACTTTCATAAACCAATATTTTATGCTCATTTTTAGTTTTCCGTAGTCATGACTCGGAACCCTATCCGTTTCGTTATATCCATCTGTCCGTCTTCGACTCACCGTCCAAATGGTTAGGACTAAAAAGATGAAACTTTGCATGGTTAAGTGTATCTATCACATGTCGTCAAAGTGTTACAATACAATCATGAAAAATATTTTTATTTTGGGTTACCTTCCCTGCGCGTAAAGTGGGGATGATTTTTTTTTCTATCAAGTATTATTTTATCGTGTGTGGTATCGTTCGATAGTTCGATACACATTTCACACACGTCAGAGTAGACGTAGAGGTAAATAAATATTGAAATAAATATTTCGGACATCTTACACTCAACATCGTCTAGTCCCAAACTAAGCAGAGCTTGTATTATGGGTACTAAACAACTGATATAAAAACGGTATTTTAAACATTGGCAGATTGCTACGCTGTTTTTGATTTCAAACCCGTTTACTAGTTATTAAACGTGAGAGGGCAATTTTTTGTAAAAACAGGAAGTCTCCCCCCCTCTAAAAGCTAAATGGAGGGCTCGAAAAATCTGTAAAAATTACGATGGTAGTTCATGCGCTGCTTAGATAACTTTATTAGTTCAGGAGTTATAGAGGACTAACTTGTTAAATTGGAAAACTTATTACAAAAATAACGAAATAATAAGTAAACATAACAATTATTGGATACGATTTCAAATCCACGTGCCATTGTGGGTGACTACGGGACCCTATTCTATGCGTGGCCTGACACGCACTTGGCCGATTTTTCAAGCAATGATTTGACGATTTGCATTTACCAGGCATTTTACGACTATTCAATTATTATTTTCATGTGCACATTTGAAGTGTTGGTTGATGTAGTTGATGATGTGATTTCAAAATAATAAAATATATTTCTCAGTCACTAAAAACACAAAAAGAAAAGTAGATAGTTAAAAACGCAGCCAATTAAGGAAAATACTAGGTATAGCTTTCACCAGTTAATCACTGATTCTAATAACCGGCTGTGTATCAAAATTAGTATTTAAAGTTAATTTTGCAGGAAAAACGAATGACGTATATAAATACTGAACGGATCCATAATATAAATGGATTCGTTAGAAGTTTAAATCAGTCTAGTTCAGCTTCCAGTCAAACCGCCAGAATAAGTACTTCAAGGCAGTCTGAGCAAACCGGTGCCAATCAAGGTATCCGTTTATTTGTCTTAATATTGAATCTGGATAAACCAGTTATGTAAACATGTTAATAATCGTAAGCAATAGTTATCTAAATTAATACTAAGACAGTATAAAAGATCGTTTGTTACGTCCTTCATGTAACAAAAGATCTTTTATACCGTTTCATAAGGATGGATAGACACGTCACAAGTGAGCAGTGAGTAATTACTATTACATGCACTGCATCGCACTACACATTTTCTTTAAACCTTTATTTAAATTACAACTCCTGCATTAGGAATATACATAAGTCTAAACAACATGAAACAAACACAAAAAACTGAGTGAATCTCACTGTTTTTTGTGTCTGTTTCATTCAAACAGAAATGTGTTGAACCCACAACTTGGCGCAGTAGAAAGTGGTTTAGCGACCGCTTAGTCTTTAGGACAACCGTGCAGTTTTATTCTTTCTTTTAGTCCGTCCTGAAATCCCTCCTGGATATCACATGATAATGATTTTTAACCGACTTCAAAAAAAGGAGGAGGTTCTCAATTCGTCGGAATCTTTTTTTTTTTTTTATTTATTTATTTTCAGCGATAATTTCGTCGTTTATTAACCGATTTCAAAAATTCTTTTTGCATTGAAATGGGCGTAGCTTACAGGTGGTCCCATCGTCACCATATCGAGATTTGATGATTTGATCCCAAGGAAATCGAGGGAACTCCTCAAATATCAGAGGCACAATTGTCGCGATTTGGGTACTCGGAATAGTTTTCATTGAAGTTGGTTCCTTTTTGTTAAAATTATATTAGACTCGAATAGAAACTTGTCATTCAAAATATAGTTAACAAGAACGGTTAGTCTTTTATGGTTAGCTAACTGCCCGAAATAGCTTTAAGCTTTCATAGTATAATTTAATGTATATAATCTCTTGCAGCGACAAAGAAAGCAGGTACCTATATTAGGGAAACGGAAACTTAGAGGGTGAAGGTATAATATAAGTGAAAGGGATACTGCAAATATTGGAAAAGAAAATATGAGACTGTGAGCAGTGTGAACACTCAGACTCTGAGAAAAGATTAAATATTTTAAGAAAATAGTTGTAGGATTATATTATTAAATAGGAATCAGCCGTTTGATGTGTAAACACACTATCCGTAGTGTATTCAGGAATGGCAGGAGTGTCTGAAGTTTGGTCAGACTTGCAGAGACCTCGAAGTACTAATTCTGCTGGTTTGATTAATTTCTGAAAATTCCAGGAAAGCAACAATCGACTTAGCCCTTAGTATTTGCTAGGTATCACAAAACTCTAAAGGAGTAATAGAGTTGATGATCGTTAACTAAACTAAAATGGGATAGGATATCTACTTAGCTGTGATGGATGAAACTTTGTATTAATTGAATTAATTAGAAACGAACGCATATTTTGCGCAAACATATAAATCTTTGCGTAATGTTTGTACAGGTTGTTGACAAATTGTTAATTAATTTTGTGGTTTCTTGTTTCAAGAAAAAATCTGACTTTAACTTTTGATATCGTAAAAGAAAAAATAAGTAGGCTGTGCATCAACCTAACATACCTACTCAATAATGCATTGAGATATAAAATAATACATCAATGCATTAATGTCGTTTTGTTCTAAATAACGATTAAAAATATAATCTTCTTTATGTATGAAAATAAAGTTTTCTGGGTAGCGAAACCTCAACCTCCTGTATCTGCAGTTCCACACTTATCAGCTTGTGACGTAACTCACACAATATTTTTGTATATCAGTTATCTCAGCACACTGATAAAATTGTAGTTCTACTTGTGAAAATGAGAATTTGTGATTTCATGTACAAAATGAACAGTAATCCGCGTATTTACTGATTTATTTAAGAAATTTTTAGTTCACTGATTGTGAATACTGGAGTAAGTACACAAGTATACTTTGACTATTTTTTTATAATATGTACCTACTGTTTTGCTTTATTGCGAAGATATGTAACTACTTTGAATTATGTAAGCTGTGAATTTTTAATGTTTGAATAAAATTAATTATATTGCCAGTTGACCTTGCTGTTGTGAGACAAACAACAGGCTCACTGGCTCACAGTTTACTTTATCACTTTGTCCAGTACAGTTTATCGTGAAGGGTAACACAGTCGGTACCTAGGTAAGGTTTGTTTTATCACTGTCATTGTCAGTTTTGTGTTATTATTTTTAAAACACATCCATCACACGAAGTTCTTATTTAAAGTGCTATTAGGATTGAGTGTTTAATTTTCTTTAGTACCTAAAATGAAAAATTACCATTAAAACAGTATAAATTTGTAAGTACTTTTTTATTACTCAAATTAAGTTTTGCTCAAAGATATGCTGTGCTATGGAAAGGGTATACATGCCTGATATTTTATAAAAGTTTGGTTTTTGTTTCTATAGATTATAGTGAAGTTTGATCATGGCTGCATTAGTTGTGGGACGTCTTATAATATTTAAATCGAAAGTTGGTCCTGCTGCAAAGGTAATGTATTAACTCGTAAACGTCATTTTTGGCTTTTGTTTTGGTTTTTAATTTTGGAAGTTAAAATATATTTTTAGATAATTTCGTGTGCTACTGTTAACTATAGTACAGCATCTAGAAATAATAAAATTTATGAAAGCGCGGGTGATGCTGTAAAGGATATACAAGATGGATCAAAACTATTGGTTGGTGGGTTTGGATTGTGTGGAATCCCAGAAAATCTTATTTCTGCTCTCAACAAAAAATCTATCTCCGGTCTAACGGTAGTGTCCAACAATGCAGGTATGACTTTCTAAATAATAGTAAGTATTTAATTAACAAATAAATACTTAAATGTGATATAGAAAAATATTCTGTGGCAGTAAATGAGTGTCTTGTACTTAGTCTGAATTGTGACTAATTTCTTAACAATAGTAGACAAAAACATTATTCGCAAAGAGGAGCCCACAATTTTGTAAAGTAATAATTATTGACTTGAGTATATCCACATATTAATAAACTAATTGAAATGAAATATACAGCAAATAAAAATGCTTGCTATTAGTGTTAAGGATGTGGATGTTTTAAGCAGGGATGTTACGGAGCTAACTTCAGCTCCCAAACATTTAAATCAGAGGTCGAAGCATAAAAATAGCAGCGGCAGCCTGCATCATCTGCCCGCTACGCACAGGTTCATAGCATGAACTTGTAACTAAGAAGTAGTTTCAAATACAACTTAATTTTGGTTTCATTGTCCAATACAAAAACAGATCACGTAAGCCTCAAAATACAAAATAAATGACTACTACTTATAAACACGTCATGTGCGTAACAAAAAAATAAAACAAATAAAAAAAACAATTGACAATAGAGCACACACACAAAGGGGCGGGGATTCTCGCCGCAGCATGCATTAAGGATTTGCTCACACATTTTGAGAAGATCTCACTTACAACAGACATTTGGACCGAATCAAGTTCCATTGTGTCTATTGTCTAACTATGTCTAATAATACTTACGTCGTATTAAGTCTGACAGCGCATGGCATATATGGAGATTTTAAAAGGCTGAAATCTCACTCTTGCTACCACTTTTGATCCTGCCTCTGCCTCCAGCTCCGACTCTGGTCCCAACTCCGATAAATCAAATTAAAAAACTCCAACTTCGGTTTCTATAAATTATTACTTCCCTTTAAACTATTTCTCTTCAAATAAAATCAAAACCCATTCTATTGAAAATACAATTGCTGACTGTGGACTATTAAAGGCTGTCAGAGTTAATGATTAAAAATATTTTAAATTCCTCCATAGCATTTTCAACATCTGGCATATTAAAAGATTTGTGATATGGTGGTGTATATTTTCTAAATGTCAGAATATTATAATACTACCAATGTGCAGCGAAATTGAAACCAAAGAAAATTACAGTTGTAATTGAACATTGATGAAATTCTACTATTTCAGGTGTTGACAATTTTGGTCTTGGTATTTTGCTAAAGAGTAAGCAAATAAAACGAATGATTGCATCATATGTTGGTGAAAATGCAGAATTTGAGAGACAATTTCTTAGTGGAGAATTAGAGGTGAGGTAATTATACATAGGCATAATTCCAAAACTTATTTCATTAAGTATTTACTAATTTACAAAGGAGTTATGATAAATTCAGGATGGTCACGGGAAGCCATTGAATGAGGGCAGCACAGAACCAAGTATTGTGGGCGGCCTAGATATAGTAGTGGCTATCTTTCTGCTAACATGATGATGATTTACTATATTCAAAGCGTTGGTAAACACAACATTTGTTAAAAAAATCCTATTAGCAAAACTTGTTGTTAATATTAAATTCTTGTTAGAAAAACCCAGTAATACTTTTGGCTGACCCAGGAATCTAATCCCAGGACCTGTAGATCATCAAGTTCTTGCAACTGCACACACTAACCGTTAGACCAGGGAGGCAGTCCTACTTCATATACATGTTGTTTATTTATTTATATCCTATTTAATATGTAATTTCTAACCAATCTTAAAAGTACATGTTTATTAATTTTATTAGTAGCTATCCTTATCAATATCTTAGTTAATGTTTTGTTAGAGCTGAAGAGTAGTATCGTAATACCCACAGGAACCAACTCCATTATATATTTGTTTTTTTGTTAAATTTTGTAGATATTTCTGTGGCTCCAGATTTTAGAATAGAATTAGGTGTTTGGCATTTTGATGTCTCTGTGTTTTTCATTTTGATCAGGTGATAGAGAAGTTCTTTTTCGTTTTATATATTTTGTTGCTATATAATATAAGTTTTTCTTACTTAATAAGGCCAGTGTCCATATGGCAACGGATTAAGAATACAGATTGTCACCATTGCTATTCATCCCGCGAGTGTCGTAAAAGGCGACTAAGGGATAAACTACGCAAGACAACATCGGTGCAAAGAGAAGGAAAACTTGAAACCAACCCGTCTGGCCAGCGTGGTATAGTAGGCCAAAACCTCCTTTCAAGGGAGAGGCCTATGTCCAGCAGTGGACTGTTAAAGGCTGTTGATGATGATGATGAAAGCCAGTATTTCCTTTCTTATGCTTTCCCTTTTTTAAATTCAAATAACCTATTGCTAATAAATTGTATCGATGGAAAGACGATTTTGAAGTGATAAATATATAAAAAAGTTGTGAATAAATGAATTCTTATAAAAGGACAGAAAAAATGCTGTCCAGTATCACATAAAAAAAGTTGTCAACCTTTTTACTTTTATTTTGTAGTATGAAAATAAACACATTAAAAGCTAATTTCTGATGATATCTTGTTGATAAGTGTAATTATCACTATCACCTCATTATCATTGACATTAAAAATATATGATTGTTTGTATCTTCAGTTTTTACTGACACTTTTTTGGTCATTAATCTGAAGGTTCAAGGAAGATAAATAGACTGGCTTATAATTTTAGACCAGTTTCATTTTGTTTATTTATGGTATGCCGATTGTAAGAAATTGTTGCAACTGTAAATTAAGACAACTTAAGTGCTAAATGTAACTTTAGCCAACACTATATAAAAAAGAATCGGGCCAGTTGCCCGATTCACGTGAACGTGACACGTGTCAGGCCACGCAAAGAATAGGGTTCCGTAGTCATATACAATCCAAGTGGAATTAAAATGTCCATTAAATAATTGTTATGTTTACTATTTTTTTTTTTTTTTTTTTTAGAGGGATGGGGGGGGGGGGGGGTGGACGCCCTGTTTTTGCAATAAATTGCGCTTTATAGTTGACTTACTCGCAAACAGGACTTTCCGGAGTTCATGACTTAAAAAATATGTATTCTAAAATTCATTAAAAAATAAATTTAGTATATGTATAAACTTTTTGTGATAATTATCTTTTATTTAAATAATAGTAAAGTGTAGTTTTCTTCCAAATACTTCGATTTCTTTGGCACCTAAATAAAATACATGTACCTAATGTTTCAAAAATTTTTAGGTTGAATTGACTCCCCAAGGAACATTAGCAGAAAGGGTCCGTGCTGGTGGTGCTGGGATACCTGGGTATTTTACTCCAACAGGCTTTGGTACTCTTATTCAGGAAGGTGGATCTCCAATTAAATATACTAAAGATGGAAAGGTGAGCAATTTAATTCACGTAAATCTTCTTGACAGTACTGATAGCTTTTATGTCTGCAATGCTAAGAACTTTTATTTCTGTTTAATTTCGGTTTTTCATTCCATTTCTCTTAAAATTCATTTTAGATATTTTTAACAGGAAACTGGAATATCGTGACTGTATAATAATAGTAATAACAACATTTTTGTGTGCTTTATTTTATTTCACTTTAGATTGAAATCCCAAGTGCACCTAGATTAGTACAACAATTTAATGGGAAAAACTACATCCTTGAAGAAGCTATTACTGGTGACTTTGCCTTAGTAAAAGCATGGAAAGCGGACCGACACGGCAACTTGATATTCAGAAAAAGCGCCCGTAATTTTAACCCTGCAATGTGTAAAGCTGCTCGAGTGACCATTGCAGAAGTTGAGGAAATCGTGGACGAAATTGAACCTGATTTTGTGCATGTCCCATCTATATTCGTACATAGAATAGTAAAGGGAGATAAATTTGAAAAAAGAATTGAACGAAGAACATTGAAAAAGCCTGTTAGAACTGACAAAGCATCTGATTCAACTAGAGAAAGAATAATAAGAAGAGTTGCTTTAGAATTCAAGGATGGAATGCATGCAAACCTTGGAATTGGTGAGTTTGTGCATTTACTAAAATCAAATGCTACAAAAATAACAAATAAAACTCTATGTCACACCTAAATATGTAAATAAATAAAATGTGTCAAGTCTCTATGCACCAATTGTGCATAAAATTTAAATACATGAATAACAAAATACGTATTTTCTGGTCCTCAAACCACTAATAATGTTTTCTAACAAAGACGTTTGTAACCTTAGCGAGTTTATGACTAAATGATAAGACTGAAGCACTGGTATTTATTGGCGATTGGCTCCCAGTTTACAAAAAGACTTTAAAATGTTATTTTTCATTTATACTTTATTTCGTAAAAAGTAGCCTATGTCCTTTCTCAGGCTCTAGACTAGACTTTCTGTGTACCAAATTTAATTTAAATCAATTCAGTAGTTTTTCTGTGGCAGTGCAACAGACAGATAGACTTACTTTCGTATTTATTTAAAACTTATTGCACATGTTGTGCAGAGGTGGACTTAATGCCATGCCATTCACTCCCAGTCAACCCTCAGGTGATGCAGAAATATAATGTAGGTGCAAATAAAATATGTAGTGAATTTGACAAAGTTCTTTAGGTCGTAAATGAGAGATTTATAAAATTAATAAGGATAATCTTATACAAATAAAAACATAGTTTATGATTTACAAATTGAAATTCATAAAATTCGCTCTGTGATATTACGTTAAATAGTAACATCTAACAATGTCACATTCTTTACATTTATATTGTTTTTTAAAGCACATTTTAATAATAACCTACACATCTCCTATAATATACATACACTTTATTTACTTTATAAAACATTATATGTACTTTAAATTATAAAATTATTTTCAGGTATGCCAATGCTGGCCAGTAATTATATTCCAAACAATATTAAGGTTCTCTTGCAGTCAGAAAATGGAATTCTCGGTCTTGGCCCCTTCCCAACGGAGGAGGAAGTGGATGCCGATCTTATTAACGCTGGAAAGGAAACTGTTACTGTTCTTCCAGGTGAGGTATTTTTATGAAGTATGATATTAGCAGTAAGCTCGTGACTATATGCTCTGCTTCGTTCTGTTTTTGTCAAGTTAAAAATGCTTATTATGTATACAGAAAGAAAAAGCTAGTTGTCATTTATAGACCAGTGCTTTTAGTGTTTGAAAACAAAATAAATTATAGTAGGATGAAACCCATTGTAAAATGAGGAGAATAGTACAAAAATTAAAGGAAAAATAAATTACGGGCGATCTGAGGTCGGGAAGGGGGAGAGGTTTTAAGGGAAAAAATGGCTGGTCTAATGTAAGAAGCGTAGGACGGATTTTATTCTAAAACGAATGCACTTTTTTCTATGTTGAGTTATAATCTTGAGTTATAAAATGTATAAATTGGATGGTTACATTTTTCTTAACGAGAGTTAGGTGGTTGAAACATATTTGTTTCATTCTGGTATTCTTTAAATCATAAATTGGTACTACTTCTCCCAAAATAAAATTTATTTATTAATAAGTATTGTAAATATACGGAGTTATGAGTAATAACAACTAGTGCTCATAAGCAAGTTTTTAATTAGGACGAACATTTACAACTACTTATTATTTTACATCATAAAGTAAGTATGTAGTGTGATTATTGAGTTTATAGTTTTTATTAACGACCCCTATAAACTATTGATATAACTGCCTCGTTGGTCTAGTGAATAGCGTATGCGACTGCTAATCAAGAGGTCTCGGGTTCAAATCCCGGGTCGGGTCAAAAAGTGTTTTTGGGTGTTTCTTAGGAAATTCCTAATAGCAGCCCGGAGTTTTGAAGTTTGTCGAGCACGTAAAGCTGTCGGTCCCAGTTGTCATAAACAACTATGACAATCGTTATTGACAGTGCCCTTAAATTTACTGACAACTAGTTCAACCTTCATATTTCAGTTCTCTCTTAGGATTGCGGAGGTCCGATGCTAGTCGCTCCGTGGAAAAACTGATATTCAGGTAAAACCGGTTGAACTAGTAGCCGACCCCAAATAACATATGGAATAAGGCTAGGAAGATGATAAACTATTGATATAAAACCGAAATTATAGGATTTTTGTAATAGTAACAACCAAGTTTTGTCAACATATGCAACGTCTTATCACAGAAGCTATTATTTTTCGGTTATTGTTGTAAATCGCGAATAACTCCGCGGAGCAAAGCTAGTCTAAATAATAGATTAAGTAACTCCTTATATTTTATCAGCTACCTGCTAGTGAGTGGCCGAAATCGGTCCAGAGATTAGCCGGAACAAACCGACAGACAGACAAAAATTTGGAAAATCGCTTTTTTATATAAGTAACGAATATACTTTCATATGCATTTATAAAAACAACTGTTCATTTGACATATCGTGCCCGTAGTGGGAAAATTAAATAACTCTGATTTTGTGGTTCTGAGATAAACGCGATTTAGTGTTTTGTGAGATTTTTTTAAGTTGAGGTAAAATTCAACAACTCATATTATTTACATTATTAGACATTTAACTTATCATTGACCCACAGTTATTGATTTATTTAATTTATTTTTCCTTCAAAAAATAGTGTTAGTCTGAAGGTATTTATTATTTCATCTGTCCGACAAAAATGGCTATATTTTTGGAACGGAATACGATACGAAAATGCCTGTAAGGCTTTAATATGCGGCATGTTTTAGGTGTTTTGAAAATAAGGAAAAGTCAATTTCACCAAAACCGGACTTATTTAATTTTCCCACACTACGGGAACGATATACAGTCACAATTTTTTTGTATAGATATAAAATGTCTACATATTATTACGTGTATCAATATCGTGAAAATTTGTAAGCAACCTGAACTCTTACATTCATGTCCAGAACAGTTCACGGAACTGCCCTAAATTTGATTGTTACAGGAGCATCGTTCTTTTCATCCGACGATAGTTTCGCAATGATTCGGGGCGGCCATATTGACCTAACTATTCTTGGCGCTATGCAAGTCTCACGTTATGGTGACTTGGCGAACTGGATGATTCCGGTAAATAGTTGAAACTATGCTAGTTTATTACAGCCTGTATGTCTAAAGCTTACCACAAGTCTTAAAAGGAGGTTTTGGGCTACTATATCACCATGGCCAAACCAATTGGAATACTTTATCTCTTTACAGTATTTTAATTAACTTGGCGTAATCCCTTAAACGACGCTTACGGATAATCATCAACATCAACAACTCATATCGTCCCACTGCTGGGCTCGGGGTCTCCTCTCAGGAGAGGGTTAAGGTCATACGTTCCCATGCTCACCTAGTGCGGGTTGGGGACTGGCAAGACACGCTGTGGCTAATCTTGCCGTTGGATGTTTTTAGCAACCCGAAGGCCTCCAAACTAAGCTTTTACATAAAATGATACAAACGGTCACCCATCTAGGTCCTGACGGCGCCGTCGTTACTCACACTATATCATCACTATACAGACATTATTATATGATAATAGTATTAAATTATTATTTTTAGGGCAAAATGGTAAAAGGCATGGGTGGTGCAATGGATTTAGTATCAGCTCCTAAAACGAAGGTAGTTGTCACTATGGAGCACACGGCTAAGAACGGCTCTCACAAAATACTGCCCGAATGCACACTGCCCCTTACTGGAAAGAATTGCGTGGACATGATCATTACTGAAAAGGTAACATTGTAGTTTGCAACTATAAATAGATGTACAGTCTTAGAAATGCTTATAAATGCCATATATTATATATAAAGATAAATTCTTATCTGGATGTCCTCGATTCTTGAGACAATTTATGAACTACCATTGTGATTTTTTTCAAATTAAATTACTCCAGATTTTAGGGTATACTTAAGTTATCTCACTTAAGTACATACATATAATTTTCCAACGTAAATATCTAACGCACATTAAAGTAAAAAAAAATCAAATAAGGATACCTACGAGTACACCTTTTCGCACCATACCCTTCTTGGGGGGGACAAGGAAGGGTGTGTGTGGGACTCCCGGGCAACCGGTCTACCCACTAAACCCCGCGGCGGCCTACCTCGGCAGCTCAGAGGAACACCAGGATCGCAACAGCGGCATCTGGTTGGTGTACGAGTACACCTACCTATACGTTACTTTCGTCTTTATAGGCATTTCTATACTTGTTACTATCTATAGGTACTAATATTGTAAAGTTGAAGAGTTTGTTTGGACGCACTAATCTCAGGAAGTACTGGTGCAATTTTTGCGAAAATTCTTTCAGTGTTAGATAGCCCAGTTATAAAAGAATGACGTGATCCAAGTCATAATACAGAGCCTATAGCCATAGGAGTTGAGTATATGAAAAATATTTCAAAAAAAGACAAAAAAATATTCCTTTTGAGAGCTTCTATTGCGTGCGCTGCGTAAACAGTTAGTTTCACTGAAATAATGTATGAAAAAAAATGTTCCCTTCAAAAGTACTAAACAAAGTCCGTGAGAGTATATTTCTATCTAAAGGTTGGTTCACAATAACCTCACGCTACGAACATTAATAGACGTGGAATGGTCGGCGTGAGTCAGCTAGTCTCTAATAATAATCTGAATGTTTGTTACGCTTTCACAAGATTAAACCTGCAAACTGATATTAATTAAATTTGTCATGGAACAACTTTGATCTTTGAGAAGGGATATAGACTATTTTTCAAAGTAAAAGCTAGTTTATCATAAATATGAGCAATAAACTATCTTATTTGCAGTGCGTATTTGAAGTTGACAAAGAGAAGGGATTGATTCTGACTGAATTGGCCGATGGAGTTTCTGTAGAAGACATCGTTGTAAGCACCGGCTGCGAATTCAATGTGTCTCCGCAACTCAAGAAAATGGGCGATGTCACTAAATCAGAATAAATAGATCTTAGTTTGTAAGTAAAATAACTGATAATGTGTTTTCCTTGTAATTAAAATTTTAATAAGACTTAAAATTTGAGACTAAAAGGTATAAAATATCGCCGTACAGTTTGTTGTTTGGGTCATTTATATATAACAATATTACTTATCAATCTATAATACATAACATAGTAATGTGTATTGTTACATTTACATTACTCCAATGTAAGGAATGTATTTTTATAGTGTAATCTTTTTGCTTTAAAGTTAAGTAAAAATATTGTTTAATACTGAGATCATAAGATATTTTAATATGAATTTTACTTATACTTTTGTTATGTACGAATCTGTTATTATTTGAAATACATATTATATTTTATCATAATGTGTTTAATTTTATTATACCTAAAAGTCTAAAGAATAGGTCTTGAAACTGTTTCTTAAAGTTCAATTCAATAAACAGAATAATTTAATGTGCAAAGTAAGGTCTTTGAAAATACCACAAAGAAAAAATCTGGTGACACTGAAGACATTGTGGTTTTAGTGGTCATTTCGAAGCATTCTCGCTCGGGTGTTGTGGGTTCAATGTGCACGGCGAGCCTAGCGCTTTCTACTGCGCCAAATGTTGTGGGTTCAAATCTCATATGGGACAACACTTTTTATGATCTACAAATTGTTGAAATGAGTCTGGGTGTTTTTTGTGTCCATTTCATGTAAAGTCCTTGCGACCTAGAATATGTTCATAGTGCGAGAGATACCTTTTTTAAAAGAAAACCACCACGTTTCAATAAAAAAAAATATAAACTAATTTATAAACTTATACAAAACTAGATCTGGATTAGAACTCCAGCAAAGAGGTTTCATGAAAACTGACAGATTAGGTGTTATTGTCAAGTTGAGCTTCAATGGATTGCTTTTATAAATATTTTGCAGATTGTTCATTGTTAACTTTATATTAATATAATATTGATATAATCTAATATATATTATTTATAAGATTATGACGTCGTATATAAATCATCCATTTGTAGTGTGGGGGTCGTGTTATTTATGGCTTACTGCTTTGTTTGCTATAATATGGTCTTTATTGCTTTTCATTTGTAAGTATAAATCATTCTTTATATTTCGTTGTTTTAGCAGTCAGTACCAAGCGACTGAACTCATTGCCGATAGTAATTATTATTTAACATTATCGCACCATATACAAAACTATGAACTCAGGCAGCTGTAATGCACAATAGATATCGCTCAATTACAAAACTTTTAGAATGCTTGAAAATTCAGATTTGAAAACAATCTACACATGTAATATTTTCGTCCGACCCGAGGTCCGGCAGTGTACTTTTTTAGTTATTAAAATTGTGACATACTTATTGTGGAGAAAGCGGGTTTTGTGTCTCTCCACCACAAATAGAGGATCCTCCGACCAGGCGAGGTGATCGTGACATTGCGGGTCACGGTCTAATCGTTGATGTTGGGGTGTAGTGCTAATATATGATAGGGATAAGCTAATCGTCGCGAGAATTTCTACATCGCGATTCAGGGTTACTAGAAACTCCTTAAAATTCCTTACTCCGTGGTTCAATGTTTCTTCAGTAGATGGGCGGTGTTGTATGTTTTCGCTTACGTTGTATTTGAAAGTCGCCACATCAGGCTAAGTACTCACGAAGCGTTTTTCTCCCGTGCCCGCTGCGGTGGTGGAACTACGGTTTTATTTATATACTCACGAAACCGGTTATTTACGCGGCCGTCGCGGTTGCGATCTTCGCCCGCTACGTTTGCGGGCAATGATCGCAAGACAGGCGGTTGCAAGATGTGCGGTAATGTTCAGTTGAGGTTCAGTTCAGATATAGTGTATTGTCTATGGTTCAGACCGGCGAGGATGCGGGCGACCGCGACCCGCGTGATTCTACAGGTTGCCCGCCGGTGCAGCGGGAGCCGCAAACAACCGCACTCACCGCAGGCGTAAAACGCGTCGTGAGTAGTGCTTTGTTTTTTTTAATATAAATCTGCATTCTACGGAAGCTGCGGGCCCGCAAACGCAGCGGGCACGGGAGAAAAACGCTTCGTTAGTCCTTAGCCTAAGATCGAAGTCGATGTATTTTAATCGCCACACTTATTATAATTTTCAATAATGTTTACAGGTATTGGTGATATGCTAATTTTGACAGGTACAGACTTGATAAATGCCATCGTCCTACTGTCAGGAATACTCACACTCCCCGCAAACATACACATTTTATGTGCCATATCGAACGGCAAAAAGATTGAGTACGGTTTTTTATTAGCTAAGTAGTTTGATATGTAATCATTTTCATTAGTCATTCCCAGTAAATTTTATTTTATTTAAGCCTATGGAACCTTTTTCGTTTTATCTGTGCTGTTTTCTTTCTCTTGACTAATACAAAACTATGATTAAATTATCATCCGTGTGGTGAAGGATTAAGAAAACTGTCACCACCCCTATTCATCCTGTGATAAGGGAACAAACTACGCAAGTCAACGCTGCATAAAGAAGCAGAAATTGAAGTAAACTCTATAAACCCGTCTGACCAGTGCAGTACAGTAGGCCAAAATCACCTTTAGAATAAGGAGGTTTTGGCTTATTTTTTCACATTTACTCTACTGCCTGATGGAAAGCATGAGTAGAATCCAAGAGTCGTGGTCACCGTACTCATTGTTAATGCAGACAACGTAGTATGGTGACGCACATACCCTATTGAGATTCTTTTGCATCACGGTCTTATATTCACCAACGAAACGACAGCACGAATGCTGTCACTTTTCACTGGCGCTTTTGAACTGGACCTTTACAAAGAGTTAGTTTACTGTAAGGTAGTGGAAGCACGCTGTTTCAGCACGAACGGGCCGAGGCGAGGCGATACTACCCTCTCACAGAAGTAGATCATCCTAAAAGCATTTGTGCTATCGTATTTCGTTGATGAGTGTAAGACCGGAGGCCCGGCCAAATGATGAGGAAGCATGTCAATAGGCAGCAACAGAGTGGGTCACGATGCGATGATGTCTTTTATTCTGCTCGTTATCCATCAGGAATATTAGTCACTTTGGACGACTCACATGTAAATAAAAAAATTCTAACGTGAGTTTTACGAATCAAAACATGCCTATAACTAGTTTTAACTACGTGTCTTTAATAAATGCTTTCGTTAACAGTTACAAGTCTAGGGTGCTCTGTTGTCCGCTCTGGCTTTGTTTTATGTGGATAATATTGATAAACTGTATTGGTGTAGTACTTTGTGCTCACAAGATAGCTATATGCAAGAAGACCACACATGATCGACTCAATAATACAATAAAGCATTATAGAAGTATTCCAAAATACAAACACTTCATTGACAATTTGCAATGGTCTTTGAAATGTTGCGGGGTAAGAGTCTTGTTTGTTGATTTAGTGTTGAATTTAAACTATTTTCTGATATAATTATTTCATTTTCAGCTGAATTCCTACAGAGACTGGTTTGATTATGACTGGTACGATAAAGTAAGGGATTATGACTGGGATCCGTCAAAATATCCACTCTCAAATTCAGTTCGATCTGTAAAGCCACTTGCAGACAGCGTGCCTCTAAGGTTAATATTTGACTAATGTAGCTATAGGTAGTCGTTCGCCTATGATATAGAATATAGATAGCTTAGTAATGATGCTCACGGTACGTGTATTTATACATATTATACGTGTTACCCGCAGTTATTCTTTGAAATAGCGGGTAAGGCCTCGGAGCGAAGCTAGTCCAAAGAAATTAGCCTCAGATAATCCTCATGCCATCTGCCAAAATCGGTCCAGCTGTTCCAGAGATTAGCCGGAACTAACAGACAGACAGACAAAAAAAAATATAAATTGCTAATATTTCAGATGTTTGTAAAAAAACTGTTTCTTGATATTACATACAGACACTTTTTTACAGTTGCTGCAAAAGTGGATCATGTATAGCGAATTATCTTCTTGAATTAGGAACCGGTTCAATAAATACTCGAGGCTGTGGGGATATAATGACTAATATCATGATCACCCTCATGACAATTCATATAATCATGTTTGTGTCTGTTATCATAGTTGAGGTATGTGGTGATAGACAATGTTTACAGTGATAAGTAGTGATTATCTAATAATGTTCATTATCTAACGACTATATTGTTCTTTTGTTAGAATCAAATGGATATCGATGGAAGCAATGGAATAAATAGGCCCTCTAAATTAAAAACATGTAGCAATAATAATTATCAATTACAGTTATACACTTATACTTACAGATAATATATATATATATATAATATATATATATATACGTATTGTAGTGTTATCTTTGGTTTTGATAATAATCTGTCTTTTTTTGACGTGACGGATTCTCCTCGAGCTTTATGGCATAACTGCACATAGTGCACATACAATAAAAAGCCCGTGCACCGTTTGTAAATGACAATACGTGAACATCGTCGGCGTGAACATGTCTATGGCAGGTAGATAGAGGAGAAAATCGTATCAGATGGGCATCTGAACGAAAATCAATTCGGCGCAGTTCGGGCACATTTTTCCAAGGAATTGCCTCGATTTTTTTTTTATTTGCCCCTGATGTTGAAAAGCTCATGGGCGTAGGCACACCAATACAGGATCACTAAAATAATATTCATGTGTTTCACAGGCAATGTTACTGAAAGTGCTTGTAGGGAACAGCGAACAAACTCGTATGACAACTCCAATGAGACATCCATGCTGTGAAGAACAAGTTCATTTAAGAAATATTATGTCGATTAAAAATAATTTTCGTGCTTCAAGTACGTCATTACGCTTAATGCCTGATGAAATCGATAGCTATGAGAAAATTGTACGGAAATCGGTTAAGTCACGACATGGCCTTAAACATCCGCGAACAAGCCGAACAGACTTGGGTATGTCGTCGTGTATACTTAATACAGTCTTATGCAAGTTATAGATGGTAGGGTGTTCCTGACATGTTAACCTGCACAGTTAAGTAAATTTGAGGTGAGTAGAGAACATATTTGTTGTTGTTACAGTCGTGCAAACATACACTCTCTGGTTACCTGTAAAGCTCAACTGTTCAGGCGAACTTGTTAAGTATGCCGTATCGTGTATGGCTACCTCTGATTCTTTAACGTTATTAGGTACTTGTGGTAGAAAATAATACTTTGCTGCTTCGAATCTTTCTACACCTGTTTAACACGAGTTAGTTAAAGGATTTAGGAATTTAATAGGAATTATATTAGTTGGATTATGACTCTCTACTTTCAATACAGTCTAAGGGACAGCGAGAACCACAGAACAACATTGATATTTTAAATATGTATAAATATTTATGAAAACTGTTGCTTTTGTTATGGAACTTCTGGAAAGGTAGTAACTAACCCGCATAAGGAATTTATATTCCTAATGCGGGAGCATTAGGAATATAAATTCCTATGTCGCGGGGGACTAATAAGTACATGACACGGCCACAAAGAACAGTCAGACTCAGAACAACATTGTAAATCACACAAAGTGCTATCCTACGTGGGATTTGAACCCACGACACTTGGTGCAGTAGGAAGCGGTGTGGCGACCACCTAAGCCACTAGGCCAACCGTGCAGTTCAAAGTGAGCTAGTGATTTCAGCACGAACGGGCCGCCTCGACCGGGGTGGTAGTACCCTATCACGAAGACCAACCTAAAATAATAGCATTCGTGCTGTAGTCTTTTGATGAGTTCGAGACCGGAGGCGCAATGATGCTGAAACATCTGAAGGGGCCGACATCATAGTGTCATGGAGTAGTTATGTCACTTTGTCAGTTTCCTAAATAAAATTCATATTGCTATGTTGTATTTTAAATACTTAGATTTTTTTTTTTTTAATCTTTTTTATTTAGAGACTTTTATTACAGAGTAATATGTTAGTCTCATCGTAACTTATCCTATGTTAGACTATATTACTAGGTTAAAGTTTGTGATACATAAATATTTCAATTAAGTCAAGTGCAGCATTTGAGGTTGGGTCTGCTAAAATGTTGGCAAACATAACAGTGTCATAACTATTTAAATTATATTTACCTCTCAACGCCTCCCTTTGTCTTCGATACTTGACACACTCCGTCAGCAAGTGTTGGACATCATCAAGAGTCCCACACATCTCACAAATACTTAGATAAATAACAAATTGCAATGTCCAGAAAATGAAAAACAAGACGACCTGGCCTTGCCTATACCTACCTATGTACATATTTAGTTATAAAAAGGCAAGGAAAACAAACATTTTAATAGTATGTGAAAGTATTATTCTGTCTTTTGTGTTAATAAACAAGTAAGCGATGTCGTGGTAATAGGGTTCATTTTTACCTGTTGGGTACTGAACCCCAAAAAGTAAACTTTCGTGAAATAATTAGATTTTTAAATTGGCCAGGACTTGTAGATTTATCCAGTGCCTAGTTTAATAGATTTTGAATTATGATCAAATGTTGTCTTCAGAGATTTCAAGACAGTAGGTATGATCTACGTTCAGCAGTCACTGCGATAGTTCGATTTGAAGTAAGGAAGATTCAGACTGAGTTTTTAACTGATTATACTTATGCATTGCTAATGTTGATTTATGGTGTCTTTCATGTAAGACTATCAATAAATGAAATATAAAAGTACCTATTCATTTTTATTTTTGTAAATAGTTTCCCATAGAACAAAATAAAACATTCAAAATCCTGAATTTTAAATGGGATAATAAGTATTTAGAAGAGCCTAAAAATTTAATATTAAATATACTTCGATCATTTATTGAACATATTGGTCTTTGATTTTCTCCACGTCGACAGACATAAGTTATAACATTTAATTATCTTTTCAATAAATAAATGCTTTCTATTGAAATTAATAGGGTAGTCTCAAATATCTCTTCTATGATTAGCAAAGCAAAAAAATAACACTACGTATATGATTAGATGACAACCAGCTGAAAAATATTATATCAGCTATTTCTGTCAACGCCATGTGTTTAATATTCTAGTCGTTTTCATTAATGGTAAAAAAAGATAAAAATGTGGATGAAATTTTAACTTTTTTCCGTAGGACTTGTAGTTTTTCCGGAAATCGAGATAAACCGTTTTTTACCCTTAAAACCTCCCCCCCCTTTCCCTTCCCGACCTCAGATCGCCCGTAAATTATGTTTCCTTTCATTTTTATAATCTTCTCCTCCTTTTCCAATGGCTGTCATCCTACTATAATTTTATTTCACTTTACATATTTTAAAAGGCTTCTACCCTAGTCTAAATGGGTAATTTGTGTTTAAATAAGAAACACCTAAAATATTTTTGACAGATTTGAGTTTGAGTGTAATAAAGAGTTGGGTAGGCAACACTTCAGAATAGGGATGTGTTTCTTAAAACAGCCAAAAAAACTTCGTTTTATGATTTGTCGATTCATTGTCGATTGATTCATTAATTTAAGAATCGAACTACAAGTAAGCTCTTGTAGTGTTTGTAAATTGTGGTTATAACAAAAAGGGACAATCTACTTCAATACCTACGAAGAAGTTTACAAAAAACAATACTTCCTTTATTCAAAAAAAAAAAAAATTAAAAAAAAATAAGTTACATAATCTTTCGCATTATTTTCGAATTTTTCAATTAATGAAGTGAGACCGTTCATTTCTTTCTTTTTACCACACGAAAGGTTTTTCTAGATTTTAAAAATTCATAGTGTAGGAATACTAGTATGCTCAGTCTACTGAAGTTGAATTTAATTTAGATTCAATATATTTTATTATTATACATATTAATTAATATACAATAAATTCGGTGCTGCCTGTAATAATTGTAATTTTTTGTTTTTGTTTTCTGTCTGTCGATTCATTCATTTAATACTTCTGAGACTTCTATTTATCATATAATTCGCAATGTTTATTCCTTCGTCTTCTGGATTTTGTTGGAAATCGATTAAAAAAATTCGATCTTTGTTGTCGCATGTCTAGGTACTTAGTTATCTGTGTACAGAAAATAACCTCAAATATTTCATGCAACTGCATTAATTTCTGGTAAATAAAATACCTTTAGAATAACTGGTGATAGAGTCGAGTATATCACGTTCAAAATAAAATGGTGTTTCTGACCATTGCCAATTTAGTTCGTGTTCGTGGTCCCGATGAATTTTGGAGGAAAAGGAAGATTTTTAGACTAGCTGCTCACTATATCGGACGCCGTAGAAATTGCTATTCTATCGCTGTTCGTAACGTTCACAGGGCTCTTGTTTATGCAACAAAGGCTAGAAGGCTTAAAAAACAGGATATGATAGATTTGTGGAACACTAGAATTACCGCAGCATGTGAACAACATAACATTACCCAGTTTTCACTTAAAGAAGGTTTAGATCGTGCTAATATTATGTTAGACAGAAAGTCATTATCAGATTTGGCATGTTGGGAACCAAGGACATTTGAGTGCTTGGCAGCTATAGCAAAGGAAAAGTTAGAACTTGATGGTTTTATAAATTATGCAGATAAGAAGCTTCCTACAGGAACAGACTTAAATCTTAGAGATGTTATGTTGGAGCATTGGCTGAAGGAAGAGAAACATTAACTCATTCTAATTTATTTAATTTTAGCTGTTCTAATTACATATTAGTTTAATATTATAAATAAATAACAACTTAGTAGAATACAATGTCTTGTTTATTCAACTTTCCAGTTCCTTTTTTAATTGTTTTGTTAATTCATTTTGCTTTTCTAATATGTATAAATTTTCTATTTTTCTTCGCTGTTGTCTTTCTACATCTCTTATCACACCTTCATGCATCTTATCTCTAAAAAATAAGAAGTTATTGTATAACACATGTAGATACTGGCTGACCCGCCCATTTATATCTAATTTCTGTTTGACTATTTCTTTAAGGGTGATGTTAACTACCTCAGAAAAGTCAGCAAAACATTAAAAAAAAAAACATGAAAATTGGTTAGTTTTGAGTTCATTATGACTGATAATGTGACACTGACAATTATATTTAATCAATTTTCTAAATGTAAACATGCTGTTGATTACTAGTATTTTTGAGTATTTCAGAAAATGAAATGACACAAATCACTGACTTGACTTCCAACAAGAAAAAACAAGGGAACCCTAATTAGCCAGTAGAAATTAGAGTCTCACTACCACTATTCATCCTATCACACGGGGTAGCTAAGGGACAACAGCAAATTATGCAAACCACCTCTGCAGAGGTGGAACATTTTTAACAAACCTTATACCAACCCATCTGGCCAGCATTTTATAGTTGGCCAGAACCTAATTTTTAAGGAGACTTCTATCCCGCAGTGTAGTATTAAAAGTTGTTTCTAATGATAAGTCAGTAATTAGGTGAAATTAGTAGCCCAAATATTAGAATTTATCAATAACTGGTTTAGAAGTAATTTGGGTCAGGGTTCATAGTTAGCTTGCCTGCATCCTAGCCAAGCTGCAAACATTTTTTTTTTCTATTCTATTCTCTTCTTTCATTAGCTAATGTCACTCAGTCTCATAATCAAAACAAAAAAATTAGCAGGGGGGTGTCACTCCACAGTTTAGGTATAGTCGACCAGCTGCCTGCCCTGGCAAGCATGCTGGTCGACTAGACATCGTCAGAACAGATAAGAGTTACACGATAGAAAGAAACACAATTGTAGGTAAATCGTAGGTGCTTTGGCGCTGTGCAATCTGAATTTACTTTTCGGAGTGAGTCTTCTGTACTAGTACTATTATGAATTCTGTGATATTAGTCAATGCAGCAAGAGAATAAAAAACGAAAAACATTTGCAAATTGCCTAAGGGGACTGGGGTCAGTGTCCTCAGCTTGACCACACTTATATCTCACCAATAAAGCACCTAGCTAAGCCACTAATTTCAATTCAGTGTCAATGACACATCAATGGAAAAAAAGGGCATACAAATTAGATGAATGCTTCGAAGGTCTGTTCATATCATGTCTACAAAACACTTAGTGAGTAATGAATTATCTATTTACTAACTCTTGTATAGCCTGTCTCCTCTGGAGTTCTGTGTGTTTTAATAGTATTTCAATGAATGTAATTTACATAGACATGATTAGTAGCATCTAAAATGATTTCTTGATTATTACAATTTCTGACAAATCATAAGTATATTGTATGTTCTTACTACAGATTTGCTTGATACAGCTGTTTGCAATGAATTAATAACCATAAATAATATATATTATCAAAAAATAACAAACTAATATTTTTTTAAATTTACACAAACTATAAATTTTGAAAATTAAGGTTTGATTTGAAAATTAAATAGATTTAAAGTATGGAAAGTTAATATATAATGTTACATGCATGATAATCGAATGTTTAATACATTTGTTTATCATTATTACCTGTCGGATTGTTGCTTAATATGCACGTAGCCTACAATCCCAAATGTTACAGAACATGATAACGCTAAGACAAACTTTGACGTATATGAGGACATCTTAATTATTAAACATTTCCTATTTAATATTTTAATTATCAGTAAATAAGCTACCCATCATCGACAGATAAAGTTTGCACTTGCTTTTGATTTTGACAATAGTGACATATGTCATAAATTAATCAGTCGGGTGTCAGTCGGTCGGTAGTGCAACTGACATAATTTGATACGAGATCGTTTTTTGTTTTTTCGGAAGACGGTCCCCATTTTATCTGATCCACATTTTTTTATAATTAAATTCATTACGACGACGACTTGAAGACTTTAAATTGAAGTTAACGTTACTTACTTAACATTGGCAGAAATAGCTAATATTCTTTTGGTTGCCATTTCATCAAAAGAACAAGAAGAATATAATTTGATAGATGGGGAAGATCACATTCTATTGCCAAGTACAAAATACCGTGAAGAACATTTACTTTGAAGTTTTTTTTACGTTTTTAGCGAATAGAAAAAAAAATCAACGAATTATTGATAGATCTGGCATAAATAGATCCTAAGAAATAAGTCTTTATTTTATAGCATGTATATAGCCGTTATAGTTTTCCTTTAAAGTTCATCATAGGGACTACTATCACGAATTTTTGCAGATTTTTTGAACCATCCGTTTAGCTTTTAGATGGGGAGGGGGTGCCCTAGTTTTACAACTCGCAAACGGATACCTAAATCAAAAATCCTCTAAATGTTTTCAAAAGACCTATCTAATGATACCCCACACGATGGGGTAGTTGTAAGAAAAAACAACTGATTCCCACTTTACGTGTAGGGGAGGTACCCCAAATAAAAATGATTTTGCGTGATTTTATTCTAGCACTTTGTCGACGTCATAAAAACAAATATCCATGCAAAGTTTCATGTTTCTAGCACTAACCGTTTCGATGATAAGCCGAGGACGGATGGACGGACGGACGTGACGAAACTATAAGGGTTCCAAGTCATGAACTTCGGAACCCAAAAAAAAGAGAATGGCCCACTATACCACACGATTATGACGGGTTATACGGGACGGCTATAGGGTTTAGGGTGACAAATCAACATCGAGCAATGATGCGCTGTACTGCGCTGTGCTGTGCTGTTTCTTATGCTACGTTTTTTTAACAATCAACATCAAGCTGTGTTGCGCTTTGCTTAGCTTAGCATTAAAAGTAATCAGCAGCTCGTGTAGTCGTTTAACTCGTCAAAATGACTTTATTTTCAAAAAACGTAAACATTATAAGGTTTCCTTCAATTTGCAGCACCGTTGTCTGTTAGTCGTTTCTTACGACACCTACGTAATAAATAGTTTACATAAATATGCTACTTAGGTATTATGGAAGATTTACTCTTGTGACCTACGCAAGAGTGTGTACCTATTTGCCCCTCAATCGACTATTGTACAGGGTGCTGCTGCTTTGTGTTTCGGGCCGTATCATCATCACTATCATCATTAGCCTATTGCAATTTACTACCGACATAGGCCTTCTCCATAGGGTATAATAGCTGTAAATTTTCGGAAAAAAAGGCTTAAATTATTTTAGTATTTTATTTTCATTTTAAAATTTATTACTAAAATATAAATATATATCTTAAATATTTACAAGTTACTAATACTTATAAACTATAACACAAGATACAAGTTACTGAGTATTTATTACGAGCAGGTCATGCAAACAAGGCGAACCGTAAGTTATTTTGAACTGTTGGTCAACTCCAAGTCAGTGCAAGTCTGCAATCCGTTATTAGTTTCATTTGAGTTGTATTTACTGTGCCAAATTTTCATCCAAGTTGTAAATTTTACAACTTGATTGAAATGTAAATAATGTGCAAACACCCAAAGTTAAGGTACTTACTTATTTATAAATATTTCAAATTATATAAATAAAAGTTTTTGTTCATTGACATTACTTCATTGCTATACTTGATCTAAATACATAACAAAAAACATGTTCACTAGAAACAATTACAATCAGCATCAAAAGCCTCTGTAACAGCATGAAAAACAGGTTCTAAAACTTGAAACAATTAAAAAAGAATACTACATGTTTTTATATTATAACTATTGAAAACAAATAATCTCCTAGCTGAGAATAATAACAAAATAATTTTAATCGTCTAGTATGTTTCATAAACACAAGTAAGCATACTTAAGTAAGTGAGTATTTAATAAATCGCTGTTCCAATAAGGTAGGAATCATGACGACAACGATATAATTGTTTTTTTTTCAGCCATATTTAGTGACTTATAATGCAGATTGTACTAAGGCATATACATCAACCCTGTAATAATTTCACTTTAACCAAGTCACTTAGAGTTCGATTTAAATAACACTTTTTAGGTCCGCTATCTCGACCATTGTTGATTTAAAGCTTTCTCTCTGAGTCTACATATATAGACTGTAAAGTCAAAAGTGGAAGGCCTACATATATTTTATGGCACAGCTACCTGCTACAGTTATCGTAAAAACTTGCGGACCCCCTATTGGGGATTTCAGCAAATTCCCGCTTCGGCGTACACAATTTCGTACTGAAGTCCACATTACGTTTCCTGTACAAAAGTAAAAGTAACAAGAAATTAATAAGCTTGGGTTATAAAATCAATTTATATAATCAGAATCGCCGCAATCATGAACATTGCAAAAGAAATTGACTGCTATCTATTTATGGACGGTCGCCAGCTTGACAAAACCTCGGCACACTGTAATCGTCATTATACGAGACAGTGCTTTAGTGTTGAATAAATAGTAAAAAAGCAAGTGTTGATCGAAATTTTAAGAAAACGTTTTCTGATCAATAACCGGTCCTCCAAGGTCACTATCATTATGTGGAACGGTTTTACTACGAAAACTCAATATGGATAATATACCTACTACCTAAAATATATCATAAGCTATTAAGAAAGCTTCTCAAGGAGATACATAAAGGTAATCACAACTTAACGACGTACATAATTCATGGTAAAAGCAATTATCCTTACCCTCTGCTTGGCAGTTCCATTTGATCAACGAGAACAGATTTTACGTATAGACGATCGTTGCACCACAGTATGCACAGAGATCGGGGTTCTAGTACATTCATATCGTACTCCCACGATAACTCCACCTGTCAAATACTTTAAAAATTAATTTAAAATTTGATTAACGAATATAAACGATAGAAAACGTTTGGATTTCGATATGTTTGTATAAAATTTCTATAAAGACAAGTAGTAGGAAATAAGTAGCAGGGAAATTATGTATCTCCAAATTAAAGAAAAATTGTTCAATTAAATAATAAAAAAAATTACATGGATTCATCCGAATTTTTAAAGAAACTAGAGTAGTTAAAGTCATATAAGTCATTATTATTAATACAGAAGATTAAGAATACAGAGTATAAAACCTGTTCGGTCAGTGTGCCAAAACCTTCTTTCTAAGGAGAGGTTTCTTCTTTTAAATATCTAGTAGTGGACGGTTAAAGACTGTTGATGAAGTGAATTTTATAATGTACAATATTAATCATTCATTACCTTTCTTACTTTACCACCCAGGTCTGTTGGGTGTGTAACTACTATAGTGTAAGTAGTGCCGTGCTCTAATCTGTAATGAGGAATAGCATACCTTAGACACGAATGTAAGTATTTATTGCTCGTTGTACGCAGCACATGCCAATTTACAATGGCTACAATAAAAAAAAATATGAGGGAAACTTTTTTCACTTTTACAAAACTTATTTTCAAAAAATATACAAACTAAAATTATTACAATTACAGTCTGTCTGTCACAATTAAGTAGTCGTAATAAATACGTAATAAAACATCTTTCGGTAAAGAGGAAGAAATTATTACTTACTTTACGTAATTAGCTGGTGTTAGGTCCATTCCTCTAATCACACCTCGGTCTGACATTAAAGTCACTTTCAGGAAGCCCTAATAACAAAAATAAACTTCAAAGTTGAATTTATGTTTATAATTATTTTGATATTACATTTAAATAAATAACTGTAAGTTATGCTTCGGTATAAATAGGCCAACTCGACCCGAGTGATATGTATGAGCGTCACAGAAAACTGCCTCCCTAATCAACTTGAATTCGACAAACGTTAACGGGAATGAATGTTGTCTTTCAATGCTAAATCACGTGGTCAAAACAAAACATTAGCTAATAATGAAAGTTTTATAAATGAGAATACGGCGTTAGCGATTGTAGAAAGCGAATCGACGGGAAACACTTGCAATTTGACTAAGGGGCTGGTGTCAAGAAATGATATAGTTGCTCTTCACTAAGTGATCATAATCTCTACCCAAAGTCTCTTCCTTAATGTGGGGGATCGGGACTTGTATTATAAGAGTTACACACATCCAATAACGGTGATTTTTGCTTACTAAGAACTGATACAACTGCTTGTTTGACTCCCCTCCCACCAAAATCTAATTATATGTAGATTTGACGTATAAGCGGATGATAACACATATTTTGAGCATATTACCTACGCCGCTCAGAATACGAGAATAACTCGGTTTGTGAGCCTGTGTGCAATTATCACAACTTGAAACTTGTACAGCAATAAAATATTACTTTAAATTTTTATTGTTATTGCTATGTACATATTTAAGCTTTGTTTTTTTTATTATGTAAGTATATTGCTTTCCATCCGTTGTACTTTAATAAAATGAACCTAATGTGGTGGAGTGTAGTACATTCTTTAGAAATAAACACATTATAATTTTTATTCTCTGCATTTGCAAAAGGTTAATTTAGTGTTTTTACTGATTATTATTTTACAAAATTTTTACTTATATTTTAGAGATGAGCATTGTATAGTTAGTATATTTTAAAATTTATGAAAATACCTGAACCCATGATTCAGCGCCCTTGGGATTTGCCAACTGAATTGCCACTCTGTAATGTCGTTCTGAAAATTAAATATAAGCCATATATTATACATATCATGATAAATTAAAACATTCAAATATTACTTAAACCGTACAACGCACTCTTATCCACATATTTTTTGCGTATTTTTTTTTGTCATTAACTATTCGCTTTTAGTTTATCTATAAAGGAAAAGATAATTATCTGGAATGGGGGATAAATCTTTCTTTGATACTCTCAGAGTTGAGACTAATTTATATTTTTCTAATTTTGTTTAAGAGGGGTAAATAAAGGCAAACAGGTAACATAAATAAATAATATTCATCCTTATTTGGAATTCATTATTTAATAAAGAAAATGGAAATGCCTTCTTCCCAACGCTTTCGCCCAAAAACCAAGAAAAATAATTCGATCTTTGTAAATAACTAAGATATATGCAATTGAATTTAGTTAATAATAGGTCTTTACTTATGAAATTGCCGTTTTGTATGCATTTTTGTTTCTGTTATCTTTTGTTGTCTTTTTTATTTCTGTTAAACGAAGTAATCAGCATGGGTGATTACTTCGAATAACCGAAATAAAAAAGTCGACGCAACTTTGCCAACGCTTTGGCAGTTTATTGATGCCCTTCTTGTAAAAATCAGCTGGTCGGGAGGCAACAAACTCTTCAAAGGCATTTTGTACTGCCTCTCGGGAATTGAATTTTTTACCCACTAAAAAGTTGTCTAAATTTTGGAAACAGTAATAGTCGGTAGGTGCAAGATCTGGTGAGTATGGCGGATGAGGGAGAGCTTCCAGCTCTTGCAGCTTGGAGACTGTCTGTTGCGCAGTATGGGGTCACGCGTTGTCGTGAAGGAGCAGTGGGGACGACCGATTGACCAAAGCTGATTGCAGATGTGCAAGCTTCTCCATCATTCTCTCCAGTTCTTTACAGTACACATCTGCTCATGCCGTTTTGTAAAAAGCTATGGTGAATCACACCCGCACTAGACCACCAAACAGTGACTATCACCTTTTAAGGGGTCATTATTGGTTTAGGGCATTGCTTTGGTGCTGAACCAGGGTCTAACCAACTTGCAGAGCGCTTTCGATTGTCGAACAGAATCTATTTTTCGTCGCACGTAACAATTCGTTTCGAAATTCCTTCATTTCTTTGCCTGTTGAGCAGCGCAAGGCAGGTCTCGACGCGTACGTTGCGATGGCGATCGTTAAGGTTGTGGGACACCCATCTATCAAGCTTTTTTACCTTGCCAATTTGTCGCAAATGGATCAATATTGTTTTGATGCTTACATTAAAAGCTGCTGCTAGCTCAGATGTAGATTGAGTTTCGTCAGCTTCCACAATCGCCTTTAGTTTCATTTTTCAAGTCAAAATTTCCAGAACGGAACCGGGAAAACCAATCACGGGTTATGCGTTCGTTCGTACAGTTATTTCCGTAAACGTTTTTGATGTTACGTGCCGTTTGTGTCGCGTTGGTGCCACGACGGAACTCATATTCCATAATTACACGAATTTTTAAAGTATCCATTATGACGAAAATTGTTCAAATGTAATGAAAATACAACGCTAATCAAAAAACAAAAGACTGAGTTTGTAAATAGAATGTCATGGTGGTCACAACAAAATTAATTTGAATTAAGAATACAGAGCCATTACAAACTTTTTTTTATTTGAAATGACCAGTACTAAAGAAAGGTAATTTCATAGGTAAAGACCTAATATCATTCGTAAGTGTTGATTTTCAAATACACTACTTTATAATTCAGCCTTAATTCCGGGGTTTACAACAACATTTAAATCTTACGGCAAAAGGGCAATTCTTTGCCAGTGCTGAGAAAATATTTGGCTCCTATAGTGTCATGCTCTTCTGATGGAAACACTTCATTTTCTGATTGGTTGTTCTTGTTTGTGATCAAACCTGGAGAGCTGTCTGCATGGAATCTACGAAAAACGTATTATTGATAAGTTTTCAAAATTGTACACTTGCGATGATGAGTGATCCACAATTATTAGATTTATTTCATACCCCATTATTGCGCAGCCGTGCCCGCAGTGAAAACATTTTCCTTCCAAAAAGTGTTGATATGATGGACACTGATGGCCTGCAAAGCCAAGTTTAATTAATTTAGCACAATTAAACTCACTTAAAATAATTTATATATTTATTTGCCCGATGACAACGTCCTGAAGTCAACTGCTGGACATAGGCCTCTCCCATTGCATGTCAATCTGATCAATGCTTTTCTAATATACAGGTTAAAAACACATAAAACATTTTCATAAATGATATTTACTAAAAAAAAACTGTTAACCTTGTATTTAATTAGCTTTGTATTGAAAAAACTGATATAAAGACAGACAATGCACGAAAATATATCACAATATGTACTTGTTATACTTACTTATATACCTAATATTAATAATTTATCTTATCTAAATCACAAAAAATATTAAACAAATTAAATATTCTTACCAATATAAGAACACTTTCCATTGATAGACTCGGTGAAAAGTTTAATAGCCCTGACATGGTTGCAGGCCACGAGAACCCTGGACGCTTCTTCAAGGCCTTGTTTCACAAGGGTCAGTGGCACCAACGGACCCTCGGTGAGATCACAACCAGGTTGCTCCTTTCCATTATTTGGGTAGAAGTCCAAATGCCCAACTGGTTGTGACATTCCATATCCTGCCATAAACACAAAATCTGTCGCACGTGTGAAAATAATACGTCAATTAATTAGTTACCATAACACGCATATATAGATACAAGAAAATATAATATACTATACAAATTAATGATTTCAATGATGAATTTATAAGCAAAAAAGCTTTTTGTATATAATACATACATATAATAACATTTACAGAAGGGTTAGTAGTTTAATAAAACACAGTTGAAGCTAAAAAGCTCATATATTAATACTAGATTATTACGAGTGTATTAGAAACGGTGGTGCGTTATGGATTATATTAAGCATTATGTGTAAGTGATGAAAAAATAGAGAGTTATATCCGAAGGATTACCTAAGAGGAAAATGCTTTTTCCATCAGTGTGTATGACATCAACTAGCTGCGCGTCAGTAGGGTCCAGTCGTACATGTGTCGGCATTCCTTGAAAGTATGGCTCTGCAGGATCCAGGCCTGTAATTCTGCCTATGCCCTATGAAACAAGAGGCTAAATCAAGGATAATTTGGTAACTAGTATATAAAATTCAAAAGAATTTTAAACATTAACATTTTTTTATGTTATTTTTTTCTCACCGGTACTTTTTCACCTGCGTAGCCTGCCGTGTGAGCACCTAAAGAATGTCCTATAATGTGAACATCCAGTGGATTCAATCCGTGATCTTTCTGTAAAAGTATATACGTATAAATAAATATATTCTCAATCATTAACAAACGAAGTTGGCTAAAACTTATTGTGCGTGCACAGGTAGGTAGGAGTTTTGATTATAAAGGAGGTTATTGACGTATATTGTTTTTAATTGTAATAACCATTGTTTGATATATTTATATAATATCCGTGCATCTCTGAATATAAAACTAAACAGGTTTTTAAGAGTAATCTTTTTATTTTATATCAAAAATATTTTAGTAACAACATTCTACATAAATCTAGCCACTTGTATTATACTGTAAATATTTTTTAATGATATATCATTCCTAAACTTCATTGCGCAATTCGTAAATTTAATTGTGTAATTAAATAAAATATATATTGCACGTCCCAATAAGCACTAATAACAAAATAGATATAACCACCAAAATACTTTAGTATTCTAAAGTATGCACAAGTAGAAAAATGCAGTGCATTAAAACCTAAGCAGACCTACATTTGTAGAGAGATTAACCCTCGAGGTTAGTTAGGTCTGTCTCGATAGAAGGGCATAATGAATAAGATCAAATAAGCGACTAAGTTCATGGAGCATATACTAATATATAGGTAGTAGAGCCACGCTGATTTCAGCAAGAAATAACCGACTCGACCGGGGCGAAGGCGAGGGCATCATAAGTTATTTGTCACTAGTCGACTCTGTCACAAAGTCCGTATGGCCGAACTAAGTCTGACTAGTCGTGTGTTGTAGTGAAAGTGCAGTCGAATCAGTTTCGAAAGATAATTAAAAGTAACCTTGTACGATAGCGCCCGAGCTACCAGTAAAATGATATTATGTAATTTTAACTCGTTTAGTGGGTATGTATATCATCTTTTGACCGAGCTAACCATGCATGCAAATTTACTGATGTATTTATTTTAATTCTAGTTATTACATTTTTCGTTTATACTAATTATTTTATAGTTTTCAAACCGTTTTAAAAACATATTTAACGTTAAAAATACTTTCTACATTTATATAACATTATTAAAATATATTTTTCCGTGATCGTCTTATTACTATTTATAAAATGTTTTGTTTTCATGATTTAAGTTGCTAGCTCATGTTTTTTTTCTGTCAGTTTGTTAGACCTGTTACGGCCTGGCCACGAGTTTTGGTCTTAGCGAAAAGCGGAGCGGCGTCGGTGAGCTTTGCGTTTGTCACGCCACGTACCCTCAGTAGCGGTTAGTTGCAGCGGCGACGGTGGACGTATTTAGGTAGTCGAAACGTGTTAAAAATCATGGCGTTATAAAAATTATCCCCTGTCTGTTTAGAAACAACTTTTTTTTTTTAAATATGATAGAATGAGTGCACGAACTAAATAAAGATCGGTATTTAGATGGTGGATTTAGTGACCTATACGAAGGGCCTACCTATAAGAAGTAACTGATGTTTCCAAGTGTTTTGCTAAGTAGGTACTTACAGAGAGAAAGAAGTTTAAAAACTTGTCAACTACTTACATTGCGTATAAGACATACTAGTAGTTTCGTGTGTAGTTATATCTACAGACAAAACTACTGATATGTAAACTGTTTTGCTAATTAGGTACCTACTGACAGAGAAAAAAATTAACTTTTAAAACTTGTCAACTATCCAGCTACATTACGTAAACATACCAGTAGTTTTGTCAACATATCAGTAGCTTCGTTGCACATACGAACTTGTGCCTTTGTTCCCGCCGCTCTCCATACCGCCCGCCGCTGTAGCAATTCGCTCGGCAAAAACCGCTAGCTTTTTCGCTATGAGCGGCGACTCGTGGCGTGCCTCGTACATTTCTATACTTTTGATATGACCGCTCGGCGTTTCGCTCGTCGTCGTGAATGGGCCGTTAGGGTTGTCAAGTTTCGATTGATGTTTATATTCTTTATGGTATAAGTTGTGTCGTGTGAACTAAATAATATACCTGTAAGACTTTGATGAAGTGTGCCACTTCTAACCCCACCAGTCTTGTATTGGCGGTTGCTTGAGTATACAGAGGGAGACTTCCTCCAGCCCAGTCAACTATCACAACATTGAAGTCACCCGCTTTCACGAGTTCGTCTTTCATTTCACTGACCTAAATGTGAAAAGGGCATTAAAAAAGGGAATAAATAACAATATAATAATTTTTCATAGGTCACTTGGGTATTAAATTATCTTAAAATAGTAATAAATAGGCATATACGCATATACTTTAAAGAAGATTCTGCAACTTTCTCAAAATATTGTAGATGTTTTATATAATACTAATTTTATTATTTATTTGTTTGTTAATTATATTTGTATATTTCGATTTGCAATATTTTTGTTTATCATTATAACATGCAATCTTACGATTTTCGAGTGATTAAAGTGTAAGGGCCACAGCACACTAGCTACTTTTAGTATCGGCGATCGGCGATTTGGCGACTGCATCGATGCTGCATCGCGTTTTAGCGACTTGCTGCGTTCGATCGCGGTATCGGAAACGCGCGTTTTAGCGACTGCTCAGATGCCAAATCGATGCTACCGGCCGGCATCCATATGTGTGCGGAGAGTAGCGTTCAGCTGCTGTGTCGCGCTTCTAAAAAGCGACTCGATCGCCGCGTTTAGCGTTTTTAAGTGTGCGGTGTGGAGCGTTCGGTCGCCGTATTTAGCTTCTAAAAAGCGACTAGTTGCTGATCGCCGATGCTAAAAGTAGCTAGTGTGCGGTGGCCCTAAATTATAATAAATATCTCAATAACGATTTAAAAAAATCGAATTCGAGTTTTTTCATTTTTTGCATTTCCTGAGAAGATTTACTATGGTAAAATTTATATATTTTTACACCATCGGAAAGCAGAGATTTCATATTATAGAAAACACCCTATTTTTTAAAAAAAGGTGATATTTTGACGGATGAATTTTCGATTGAAAATTAAGGTTTTTTTTCGGTATTCAGTCAAAATGAGGTGTAAAAATAGATATTTCAAATCAAATTAATTACGCTGTATTCAGGACATGAAAAGCTAAGTTTTCACAAAATTTCATCAAAAAATAATTTTATTTGTAAAAGATAAAAATAAAAAACCAATACTTGGTTTTTTGAATTTTTCACATAAAATTTGAGGTTATGTGAAAAAAGTGTAAATGCAAAAGATGTAGATCTTTTTATTACCTACAACTTTGTCATTTAACTTTTTCCATAGGACTTGTCGTTTTGCCGGAAATCGAGATAAGCCATTTTTTTCCCTTAAAACCCCCCCTCTCCCCCTTCCGGAACTCAGATCGCCCGTAATTTATTTTTCCTTTAATTTTTGTACTATTCTCCTCCTTTTACAATGGGTTTCATCCTACGATAATTTATGTTCACTTTTTGTTATTTTAAGAGGCTTCTACCCTGGTCTATAAGCGATTTCAGTACTCTAATTATTCTTTTGAAATTTTACAAGGGTAAAACTATCAAGTAAAATACAATATTGGAACCAGCGAATGCTTCATTGCATTAAATTTCTTGTTAGTTCTAAAGAAATATTCATACATTGGATGCGCAATTAAAGTTCTGATTTCCCATTTAATTACTCATAAAATTTGAATTAACTTGACCGAAATCACCGATTAATCAACGAAAGGTAGATTAATTTAAAATGACAGAACTAATCACTACTTTAACTTCTTGGAAATAAGGTTGCACATGCAATCTTTTCTATACAAATAAATAAAATTGGAGAGTCTGTATGTAATATCAAATGAACAGTTTTTAGGGTTCCGTAGCCAAATGGCAAAAAACAGAACCCTTATAGATTCATCAAGTCTGTCTGTCTGTCTGTCTGTCCGTCCGTATCACACAGTCAATTATTTTACTAAATGCATATTAAAGTATATATGGTTCTAACATCAAAAATCACACACACACACACACACACACAGGCCACATATAGAATATGGTTCCTCAGTCACCCATAATGGTACGAAGATTTAAAATTGTATCCAATAGATAATTGTTATGTTTACTAATTAATGCATTAATTTTGCTTGAACTTTTGAAGCGCATTTTACAAGTGAAGGCTCTATCACTCCTGAACTAAGTAAGTCATGGAAGCCGTTATAGTTTTCCTTTAAAGTTCAGCATATGCACTACCATCAAGAATTTTTCCAGATTCTTGAAATCAGCCGTTTAGCTTTTAGAGAGGGCAAAGCTCTGTTTTTACAAAAAAAAAGCCCTTTAAATCGAAATAACTCGCAAGCGGATACTTAAATCAAAATATCGTCTTAAAAACCTCTTGATGTTTTTAATAGATATATCTAATGATACCCCACACGATGGGGTAGCTGCGAGAAAAATAAATCATCCCTACTTTACATGTAGGGGAGGAGGTACCCCAAATAACAATATTTTTCGTGATTTTATTATAGCACTTTATCGACGTCATAAAAACATTCGACGAAAATTTAAAAATTTAAAAAAGGCAAAATTTAAAAAAAAATGTGTCTGTCCGATTTTGATTGGCTGGACCGATTTTGACGGGGCTTTCTTTGGCAGAAAGCTGATGACATAAGGAGTAACTAAATTTTTTTAGACTAACTTCACTTACTCGCGATTTAGATAATAACCGCGGGTAACACCGCAGGACACAGCTAGTCTGTAATATGAATATTGGTACTCGCGATGATCTTGGTAAAAATTTGAGAAATATACGAACCCAATTGGATAATGGAGTATCAATGAAACCGTGTATAATCATCTTGGTGGGTTTGTGAGGACTGAAGTTTGACTTTAATATTGTTTTGTTGAGATTTACGTTCAATAATTGTCCATCGGTCGGATTCTTCTTTGTGTACAAGATAAACCTGAAAATTTATAAACATTTTGTTATTAACTTCAGAATGAATTGATGTTTTGAAATTTAAAATAGAAACTTTAAACGTTTCGACACGAACCGATTTCATCAAATTGTGTCAAGTAATTTCGTGTCAATTGAAAAGAAAACGAATTGTTCATTAATTAATTGTTTTTTTTAAAAGTAATTTCATATACAAGAACACCCAGAATCAGTTAAAAAATTTATGCATCGTCATCATACCAATGATTGTCCTGTATGGGACATGAACCCACAACACTTAGCGAAGTAGAAAGCGTTGTGTTGAACACTTAAACCACTAGGCCAATCATGCAGTCACTTTATTCTTGAGTTTTCTATTTTTAGCAGCGGGCTGACCCATGCTCGAAAGGAAAGTAACAAATGACTAAAGAAAGAAGAAATAACTGCAGCTGCTTTAGATGTCATTGATGTTATATTTTAGAGAATTAAATAAAATGACTTACCTCGTATTGATTACAATTCTTGGCAGTGGAAAGACATTGAAAGGTCTATGTATGAGATGATACCAACTCCTAGTGATGTTCAGACATCCTAGCTCATCGTAGCATCTGGTTTCATTTTCAACTATAAGAACAAATAGTTTTATATACCTTTATTTAGTTCATATAATAAGAAAAGTATAAATATACAGGAGGATATTTTACGTAGACTTAGGAGTTTAAATAATTTTTCAAGAAAAACTATATCGAGTACCCAAATCACGAGTATCGTGACAGGTGTGCCTATGATATTTGAGGAGTTCCCTAGATTTACTCAGGATCCTATTATCAGATTATGGTTTCCATATCATGGGACTACATTGAAAGCATCTGCTTTCAAATAAAAAAAGAGTAATCAAAATTGGTTCACCCAATCGAATGTTCTGAGGTAACAAACATAAAAAAATACAGTTAAATTAAGAATACTTGACATTGGCAGAAATAGCTGATATTCGGCTGGTTGCCATTTCATCAAAAGAAGAAGAAGACCTTAACACATTATAGATTAGGCATACATGGTGTCCGATCCATATTCATTTCATGGTCCCCATGATTGCTACCTTAGTCATCTTTTCAGAATAAGAGACGAAGGACAACATCACTGCCTTAGCACATATTCTTAAATAGGGAAATTTTAAACAAACCTTATACTATAGGGTTGCTATGCAAGCAACCATTCCGGCCAGCTACGTTTAGTGGGCCCTATTCTTCTTTCTAATGAGAAACCGATGTCTAGTAAAGAACGTAATACACAATTCAATGCTGTTTATGATAATACATATTTTTTTAAATTTATTAATGAAAAATGTGATGGGTATAATATTTGCGCATCCACAGATATTTGGTCAAAATCGAACCCGAGACCTCATGATCAAGATCTAACCGGTAGACCAACGAGGCCGTCAACTATCAGCATATTCAAATTAGAAGGATATAGTACATTATTACCTAAATAGAATAGAATAGAATAGAACCTGTAGGGAACTGGTATGAGGCATTTTAAACACATATTTATAAACTCTCGTCGTATATTCAAGTCTTACTTAATAATTTACGTGTAATAATACTCGTATGTATATCCATATCATGGCAGATTGTAGTAAACTGTACTCTACATTCCATAACTTTAGTAATAGTACATTGTTCACCAAAGGGAGGAAAGGGACCGATTACTAACGAGGGAGCAGTTTATGGCCCGAAGGCGCAGCCTAGGGCCACAATACTCCCGAGGCAGGAATGGGACTTTCACCCGAGTGCTACACAGTGCCTTATACTATACCTGTGAGGAACATTTAAAGTATTTTTAAAATAAAATCAAAACGTAAGACACCATGTAAGACACAATTTAGCTTAGAATTTGACCAATATTTCCAGCTTCTTTTGTTTTTTTTTATTCTTCACAAAAGGATGTCAGTGGCACGGAGATTCCATATTTAAATTATATGAAAACTCCTTACAACGAGAAAAGAAAATTCATACAACTTTCTCTCCCGCTAAAACACGTTAGAAATGGATTTTCATACATTTTTTCCAAAAAATTAACGTCCAAAAGACTAACGTTCTCTTTTCATTTTCAGGCAATATTGACTACCGTTCCGATCAGGTGTAGTATAAAGGTATATTTTTATAAATTTTGGATTGAGATCGAACGTAAAGTGATCAAATGTGTTTTTCTTTCAAATGGGGTTATAAATGACAGATCTTTAATTGAACAAATACAGTTAAAATAATTTGAATTTGGAATCTAGGTACTTCTTTTTTCTTGAAGTCTGATAAAAATAGAAACAAAACCAGCATTTCTAATGACTGAATTTATTTGAATAAGAATGAAATTACATTATTAAAAATTAGTGGAACAAGATATAAACCGAATGAATACGTAAGTTGAATTAATAAATATCAAGTCAGGTATGTTGCGCTCCGTAGACGAAGCGCATTCTGCCCCGTTCTGTTCATCGTTTTCTATTCTATATTCCATTCTATTTCTCTATTGTCTTGTTTCATTGGCTAATGCCACTTAGTTACGTGAATAAAACAAAATATTAGCCAATCAAACAAGAAAATAGAGAAGAGAGGGGGCTGGGTAGAGGCGACCCAGTTTCAGGTAGAGGAGTTTGGGTGAAAAATAAAAGTCGAATAACTCATTCATGTTGAGGTTTTAAAAATGTTTTAAAATTAACATAATTCTTTAGCAATCGTATATGGCCCTAATTATAATAAGTACATCAGTAGTACATCAAATAAAATATGACAAAACATCAATTAGAGTTTTGTAACTATTTGCATTGAACTAATTTTTGTCTTAGGTATTGCCAGCTAAATGTCATTAGCAATATTGATTATGATTTCAACTTAAAATTTCTAAGTTACTAGACCAATGCAACTTACATGGTAACCAGGGTATGTTGACCTCTATCCGGTCTGAACGCGCCCAATTGAACGGGTCAAGTATGCCAGCGAAGGCTGGCTGCAAACCTAGAAGGATGCACCACAGCATGACGCGCAGGTGTCTGTTTGTCAGATAAAGCCGTCGCATGCTACGTAAACATCTGAAAAGAATAGGAGATTATTAGTAATTTGATCTATGATGATGATAGAATTATTAATTTGATTATTAGATCAGAAATTTAGATTGGATATTATTCTACCAAGAGATTTATAAAACCTTTGCGTGCAAAAGCAGATAGTCGAGAACATAAAGGTTAAAATTGAAAATATCCAGAAGATTAATACAAAGGAAACACTCATTTGTAAGTAACGTGACTTCAGTGGGTCAGTTTAAAATGGTATTGTGATTGTCTAGGGTCAAATTGTTTCATAATATTTCGAAAACGGTGACCGCGATTCATTTGGCGTACTGAAATTTATCAACCATCGCAAAGTGAATCACATTTGCCGTCATCAAGAGCGAGTTTATATGAAATAAACTAATACTGAACCCTAATTGCGAGCATTGATTTCCTTTCTTTGCATCATTTTGCAGTTTGCTTCCTTGCAACGGCGTTGGTTAGGTACACGGAAGAAAACCATATAGCTTATGCAATGAGTAGATGTAGGAGCACTGTTGTTTAGTTATTCTTACTTATATGTGTGATGTATTCACATCTTAAGGGTTACTTTACGTATTAATTGTAATAGAGAAGTATTTACCAGCTTAGAATAATTGCTCTATTTCTCGTCTTTTACTTCGATTGCCTTGGTGTGGGTTACCATGTTGCATTGTGAATTTGCAATAACTATGATGGCTCCACTCTCGATTTCTACTCATGCATTTCATTAGGCAAAGTAAAGGCCTTTTGGCGGGCTTTAAAATATAAGATTTAGTCGATCTAATCGGGAACTTTGCTTGGTGATCTGTGTAGATCTGGGAGAGTCGTCAAAACGTCCTACTTCAGGTTTCGGAGAGAACGGGCTTAAAGTGAGGTAACGACCTATTTTATTCTTTTTATTTAATAGGCTACTAGCGGCTTGCACAATATATCAATGTAATTAATAAATTTAGAGTTCTTAAAACAAAACATTTCGTTACTTACAGGTAGGCACAACTAGGACCAAAAAATTATTACAGACATATTATTAAGTATGAGAAACTTTGTGTGATTCACAACCTGTTCTGAGTCTGGGTGTTCTTTGTGTCCGTTTCATGTATGTTTCTAAAACTACCCGCGACACAGGATTTATATTCCTAATGAAGTTGTCTTTATAAACAAAAAAATATTTTATAAATAGTACAAATGTAAGGGAATGACGTCATCCCAACGGTAACTCACTTTCTTCTTCCTAGCCTTATACCCAATATTATTTGGGGTCGGCTACACAGAAGATTTATAGAAAGTAAACACTCATTTATATAATAAGTAACGTGACCCCTGTGGTGAAATAGTGTTGTGATTGTCTAGGGTCAATTTATTTCACATTAATTCGTTCACCACAGTGACCGCTATTCATTTTGCGATTACGAAAATGCACAATGCGACATGGTAACCCATACTAAGGCAATCTAAGTGACAGACGAGAAATATTAAAACTTTTCACTATCAACGGTAACTCACGTGGTCACTAAAAAACTTTAGCGAATAATACAAGTAAATAGAGGTGTTAGCGATTGTTGAAAGAGATTCGATACGAAACACCTGTATGTATATTAGGCAGGTTGGTTTAACATCTATACGAAGCAACAAAGTAGGTGAATTGCTGTTTCACATTTCACCATAAGCCCTTGCTATAGTATTCCATGTTATTTCAATTTTTAACCATTTGAAATGTGTATACGTATTAGAAGGTTAGACTTTTAAGCATATTACAAAGAAGATTTCTGCACATTTAGAATCTTTTTCAGAGCACAACTGCGTAACATTTAAAATTGTGAATATTTTTATGATAACTTGCAATATATGTATATATAATGTCATTTTTAATTTTACGATATTTTTAGAATGTACTGTAGAACTGTAGACTATTTAGAGAAATGTGAATTTCTGATACAAACCTGTAACGAGAACTCTAAAAATGGATAAAAATTAGGTAGCTGGACTACAGAGCTTTAGCCGATTTCTTTCAACGATTGCGGTTATAAGTTAGTGCATAGATTAAGAAAAAAATTGAATTATTACTTTATTCAATAACTTTATTAGTGACTCGTTCTAGTTTTCGTTTTTCCTATCGTAGGGTCGCTTCGTTGCATGCGTTGAACGTGTGAACTAGATTTAAATGCACCTTAATGTCTATGGAAACTGAAAGTTCTCAGCCTCCTTATTTTTTTTAACCAATTAAACCATTCAGTAGAATTTAAAGCATTTTACACAAAACCTTAAGAGATTGTACAACTATTTTTTCTCATGAATCACTAAGTCTATAGGTAGAACTGCGTTAAAATCCTTAAATCCGAATTAATTTTAGAGTTTATCACAACGGTCAAGACTTTGTTTTATAATTGTAATAGATACCAAAGTTATATCACGTTTATTACGAACTATTATGTCAGACAGATAAAATGTACAAAAATAAATTAAGATAAAGAACATCTTAACGGTTAAATATAATTTGGCTAAAAAAAGTGTAAATATATTTGAACGGGTCCAAATTACAACACATGTTTTACATAGCAAGGTTTTTTATTCTCCCTCTACTGACAGCTGTCACAAAATATTTTAATCTATTTTACTTTTTCGCTTTAAACAAATAGGTTTTATACAAAAATTAATTACAAAGAATTGCCGCTACAAGTACTCCCCCGCTGAGACCGTTGCTACGGTCGATAGTAGTCTTGGAACCTCACTACGCGTCCGCTTCTTGTCTTCCGTTCTGGACCTGGAGGTGTTATTTCTGGAACAGGTGGGACGTCGGTAGGTATACATGTTCCGTCTTCTCTGGTGATGTAGGCTGGTTTGAGCCGATCAATCGTCACCTTTTGGGGTTTACCTTGGACATCAATGACGAACGTTTTGTCACCTCTTTTGATGACAGGGTAGGGGCCCTGGTAAGCTGACTGGAGGGGTCTGTGTTCAGGGCCCTGTCGAAGGTAAACATGGGTAGCTATGGAAAGATCCTTGGGAATGTAGAAGGTGCGGCTTGAACTAGTATGCCACGAAGTGGGTTGGGGGGCAAGTTTTTTAATGTGACTTTTAAGTCGGTTGGAGAAGTCTGTAAGATCAGGAGTGTCATCCAATGGTGTGGATGAGAAAAACTGACTGGGTAAGCGTAATGGCTCGCCGTAGACCAGTTCTGCAGCTGAAGACTGAAGTCCCTCCTTCCAGGCGCTGCGAATACCGAGGAGCACAAGCGGAAGTGCTTCTACCCAGTTGGATGTTGCGTGACACGAGATTGCGGCTTTTAGCTGGCGATGTAGCCTCTCTACGAGACCGTTGGCTGCAGGGTGGTAAGCAGTCGTGGAGTGATGTATGGCCCCCAGTTGCGCTGCCACGGACTTGAAAAGCTGCGACTGGAACTGCCGGCCGCGATCCGTGGTGATGTGTTCGGGGCAGCCAAAACGAGCTACCCATCCCGAGATGAAGGTAGCTGCACACGTCTCCGCAGTTATGTCGCGAAGGGGATACACCTCAGGCCAACGCGTGTATCGGTCGACAATGGTGAGGCAGTATCTGAAACCAGCTACAAGTGGCATGGTTATTATGTCCATATGAACGTGACGAAATCGAGCTGCAGGTAGTTTGAAGGTAGCATATGGAGCTGTTGTATGACGTCCTATTTTGTTGGCTTGGCATTCGTGACACTCCTTAGTCCACTGTCTGCAGTCCTTTTTCACTCTTGGCCAAACAAATCTTTCAGTGACCAGACGTATCGTTGCTTTAGCTCCCGTGTGGCTGAGGCTGTGAAGCGAGTTGAACACCTGGCGTCGAAACGTTGTGGTAACGAATGGCCGAGGACGAGGGCCAGAGACATCACAGTACACAGGAATACCTGTAGATGGAGTTCTGACCTCTTCGAGTTGCAGCGAAGATCCATTCTCCAGCAGGCTTTTCAGTTCTGTATCGGTTAGCTGTGCACGTGAAAGTGCTTCGTAATCCAGCGGTGAAATATTCAGCTCTTCGATTCGCGAGAGTGTATCAGCCACGCAGTTATCTGCCCCTGCAATGTACCTTATGTCTGTTGAAAACTGTCCAATGAAGTCCAGATACCTGAATTGGCGTGGAGAGCAGTTATCCCGACGAGTACTAAAGGCAAAGGCCAGTGGTTTATGGTCTGTGTAAATTGTAAATGTCCGTGCTTCCACCATATGTCGAAAGTACCGAATGCCGTCGTAAATGGCAAGAAGCTCACGGTCGTAAGGACTGTACTTTGTTTGTGCGGGGCTGAGCTTCCTGGAGAAAAATCCTAATGGCTGCCATCTGTTCCCAGAGCGCTGCTGAAGTACAGCGCCGATGGCTGTGTTCGAAGCATCCGTTTGTATAGCTAACTCAGCTGTGATGTCAGGATGCGCTAATAGTGCTGCCTCTGAAAGGCTGTCCTTACATTTTTGGAAGGCTTCCAGCTCTTCAGGATTAAGGCTGACCGGTTGAGATCCTTTTGTTTTCGGACCTGCCAACAGGGAGTTGAGAGGTGCTTGCAATGAAGCTGCCTTTGGGAGAAAACGCCTATAGAAATTGATCATCCCAAGGAAGCGCCGTAACTCCTTCATCGTCTTGGGTACCGGAAAGTCTTGTATTGCCTGAACCTTGGATTTCAAGGGTTTCACACCCGTAGCTGACACTGAGTAACCCAAAAAAATTACCTCCGTTTGTCCCAGGAAACATTTTGATGAGTTGACCAGGATTCCATACTCTTTGAGTTTCTCGAACAGTCGCCGTAAATGCTGTTTGTGCTGCTCTTCTGTTTCAGAGTACACCAAAATATCATCGATATATCCGTAGCAGAAGTCCAAGTCCCTTAACACCTCATCTATGAACCTTTGGAACGTTTGAGCTGCGTTTCTAAGTCCAAAGGTCATATAAGGGAACTCAAACATTCCAAAAGGGGTTGTAATGGCCGTTTTGGGTATGTCGTCGGCGTTGACGGGGATCTGATTGTACGCCTTCACCAGATCGATGGTGCTAAAGACCTTTTTACCTGCCAGCTGATATGCAAAGTCCTGGATGTTTCTAACTGGGTATTTGTCGGGGATCGTCCGCGCGTTTAGTCCCCTATAATCTCCGCATGGTCGCCATTCGCCGTTCTTTTTGGGAGCCATGTGAAGCGATGATGACCAGCAGCTTTCCGATGTTCGTGCAGTCCCGTTTCGCAACATATCATCAAACTCCTTTTTGGCGGCTTTTAGTCTCACCGGGTCTAACCGCCGTGGTCGGCTGGTGACAGGTGGTCCTGGTGTCGTTCTGATATGGTGTACTGTACGGTGCTTTGGAGGGTTATGCTTACCAGCTGGGCGAGTAATATCCGGATACTCACGTAACAGCTCGTGCAATGATGAATCGTTGACGACCGTGCGGACCGACGAAATGGTTTCCGAGAGTCGACTGAGTGGGACTTTGACGGAGAGGGACGTAACGCCATCAACAAGACGTTGACTGCGGATGTCGACGAGCAGGTTGTAGAAACCTAAAAAGTCTACTCCTATTATGGGCTTAGTGACGTCTGCTATAGTAAAGCGCCATTCAAAAGCTCGGCGCAGGCCAAAATCCAGGTTTAGGTTGATGAAACCGTAGGTAGATATGACAGAACCGTTCGCAGCAAAGAGATCATATCCAGTCCTTGAATGAGTCGGCACCCATACAGCTGACCTCGGAAAAACGCACAAGTCAGAGCCAGTATCGATAAGGTACTGTACCTTGGTCTTACGGTCAGTGATGAATAGGCGGCCTTTAGTAGATGGGCAGTCGCTGGCGGCCACTAGCGGCTGCTGTTGCAGTTTCCCGAACCGAAAGTACAGGGTTGCTTGCATTGTTTGGCTTTGGCTCCAAAGCGGTAATGATACCAGCAGTAAGGGTGGCTGTCGGGGCGTTCGCGTGACGGCGAACGCTGCTTAGCGTGGTATTTGAAGCGGTTTTGGGATTTCGAGCGAAAGCGAAAGCGCGACTGCTGCTTGTCCCTGCTGACTAGTGCTTCTACCTGTCGGGTAAGCTCTGCTACTTTTACCTCTAAACTACTGGTAGGAGCCGAGGTGCTTGCTACGCTAGGACCTGCTTGTACAATATCATTGACACGATCCGCTAGCTCGGCTATCTCCTCGAGGTTTGATTTAGTTTGGGAAGCGACTATGGTTTGTACATGAGATGGGAGGCGACTCGACCATATTGTACGCAGGAAGTCGTCCGGTAAGTCTGGACCCCCTAAACTTTTCAGGTGCCGTAAAAATTGACTCGGTTTTCTGTCTCCCAGCTCTTCATGCTTTAAAAGCTGTAGAGTTTTCTTTTCGCGAGACTGGGAAAGACGCTTTATGAGCTCACTCTTTAATCTATCGTACTTGCCTGTGGCCGGCGGGTTGATAATAATATCCTTAACAATCCTGGCGTACTCACTTTCCAGTTGGCCTGAGACGTGATAAAATTTTGTCGAGTCACTGGTAACGTTGGAGAGAGCAAATTGACTTTCTATTTGTGCAAACCATACCTCAGGCTCATCTGCCCAAAACGGTGGTACTTTAATTCCAACGCGATTCACTTCACCAGTTCCGCCTGTGAACTTGGCGTTGCCCTGATCTTTATCTGCATCAAAGAATGCGTCTTCCTTATCAGTGCCCATGTTCTCTGCGTAGAAGGTGCAAATCCAATGTCGGGGTCACCAGTGTAAATATATTTGAACGGGTCCAAATTACAACACATGTTTTACATAGCAAGGTTTTTTATTCTCCCTCTACTGACAGCTGTCACAAAATATTTTAATCTATTTTACTTTTTCGCTTTAAACAAATAGGTTTTATACAAAAATTAATTACAAAGAATTGCCGCTACAAAAGTATATTAAAATAAAATTTATGTTTAAGTCGTGATGCAACGGAAGTAATCTTATAAACATTCAGGTATGTAATGCGGATATTAGTTGTAATAAAAATTGCGGAGTGAGTGCAAATAAAAACAGACATTTTAAAAATAGAACACTATCTTTGTGACCAATAATTTATTTTAAGCATTGTTACACTTTTAAAACTTTAGGATAGTAATGTTCATTTTACTAAGGTGATAAAATTTAGTTATTTTTAAATTTTGTAAAAATTTAAACGTTCAAGTTTAAATGTCATTATTTTGTAAGAAAGTTACACACAAAAGAAGTACAAAAAGGTTATATAACAATCTGGTGTCAATGTTTTATTACGTCAAGTAGGGTAGAAAGTATTTATATTTTATTTTGTTTTCATGAAACCAAATAAATCTAAAAAATATTAAATACTTCTTATTATTTGAATATTTCTCATTACACGTACTAATATTGTTTAGTGACTGTCCATGCATAGGTAGGGCCGTTTTTAGGTTTCCGTAGCCAAATGGCAAAAAACGGAACCCTTATAGATTCGTCAAGTCTGTCTGTCTGTCTGTCTGTCTGTCTGTCTGTCTGTCTGTCTGTCTGTCCGTCCGTATGTCACAGCCAATTATTTCCGAAACTATAAGAGCTATACTGTTGAAATTTGGTCAGTCGATGTATTCTGTAAACCGCATTAAGATTTTTACATAAAAATAGAAAAAAAACAATACATTTTGGGGGTCCCCATACTTGGAACTGAATCTCAAAAAATTTTTTTTCATCTAACCTATACGTGTGGGGTATCTATGGACAGGTGTTCAAAAATGATATTGAGGTTTCTAATATCATTTTTTTCTAAACTGAATAGTTTGCGCGAGAGACACTTCCAAAGTGGAAAAATGTGTGTCCCCCCCCCTCTAACTTCTAAAATAAGAAAGTGATAAAACTAAAAAAAAAATATGTTGTACATTACCATGTAAACTACCAACGAAAATTGGTTTGAACGAGATCTAGTGAGTAGTTTTTTTTTTAAACGTCATAAATCGTAACACGCAATTTACCTTTTATCCAATCAATACACTAGTATAAAAACATCTATGAAAGTTACAACGAACTACAAGAACTTTTATATGATGTTACTTGCTGATACGGAACCCTTCATGGGCAAGTCCGACTCGCAATTGGCCGCTTTTTAACTATGCGGGGGGCCTGGGCAGTCAATAATTTGGGGACCTCAAATTATTGTGTCTAATAAAAATATAAGTCATAAATATTTATTTCAATTTCGTATTGAACTGTAACTTTTTGTAAAAACAAACGTTATATGTCTTATTTTATTTTTCGAAACTATGTGTGAGAGAAACAAAATGTCGGTTCGTTGGAGGGCGCCCTGCCGATGGTGTGCCCTTGGCACTGGTCCCGTGTGCATGGTAAAGACGGTAAGGTCTAATATAATGTGAATTTCATGAACCGATAAGTTATCAGGGAAGACATTTTAGAGTAATTTTTTACATATTTTTTTGGTAAAAGTGTATGCTGCCGTTGATTTAACTTTTTAATTTTTTCCATGTTAATTTTCTATTTAAAATATAATTTACACAAATTCTCGTGTCACAATATTAGTTGCCATTTTCCTTCGAAACGGCCTGATCGATTCTTATGAAATGTTGTCTGTTGGTTCATTAGTGATTAAGCGGTCGCGAGCGGAGACGCGGGCATCAGCCAGTAGTTTTTATAAGTATAAAACGAAGTTTAACTATTAATTGTATTTTATATTATATAGGTAGTAAATATAAGATGTAGTAGGTTCCATTCTTGTGTATATTATTTTTATTCTATTGTTTGTTAACATTTATTATTTTTACTTCTACTAATCTAGTGATATCCACGATATCCTACTAGCAACACCGAGTCAGTTTAATTCAATTTTGGTTCAAATCTTTTCAGAAGAAGCTACTTCATTTAATCTTCCTGGAGATTCTGTATCTTATCTTAGGTCTTAGAAGCTTGTTTTTACCAGTAACGCTACTGCTTTTAGCTGTATATTGACATTATCTATATTTCGTAATGCTCGCCTCTTGTTGCATCTATGTAATGACGTAAGATAATGATGTTATTTTATGAAAAGATTAATTGAGTTCATATTGAGGCTTGCAAAACGTTTTCTTAGATGGGCATCATGTGGTATTCAACAATCTTCATACGTAATAAATGTTCTTTGTATATTGACATAATCTTGGCTAATAGTTGTGATGGCCTTGATAATGGACGTTAATAATAATATCCTATCGTAAAATTTACAAAAAAGATGCCAAGATCTTTTCTGTTCACAATCTCGCAAGTGACAAGGCAGTTTTACCACTACTGCCGAAGTTGTTACTAACTCAATATTCTATGAGACTATGAACAAGTTGGCCAGCAATGTAACGCTTGGTAATGCATTGTAATGTTACTAGTGGTCGCGCAGTGTGGTCAAACCTTGGCTTGACTTGTTAGCTTCCTGTACTCCTGCCTTCTCCATATAAACTTTAACTGTACCAAATTACTTACTTTTTTTGAAAATGATGAGTACGGATTCGTACTCATCATTTTCAACAAAAGGTATACAGAATTTTTGATTCACGTGTACATATTATGTATAATACATTGGGTAAAAGTATAATGATAAAACTTAATCGTAATTTTCATTCTTTATTTGAAAAAGAGTGTGAAGAAAGAAGTGAAAGAATGAGTACAATATTTACATTATTTAATATTGATTGAGTTGGAAACAAATCTTTTTTTAGGTTAATTGACCTTAGCGCTTGTGATATTTTATGTAAATACAACAGTGATTGTGTGAAATTACAAGTTATTCTATTTAGGAAAGTAAAAAAAGGTGCTTAATATTGACCCAGCCACCATTAAATGTTTATTAGTTGATAAAAATTATGTAATAAAAAGACACAACTTTTTGAAGAAAAAGAACTGCGTCAACTAAATTGTGAGAGTTGAATTTTTTAAGTTATGTTATCGACAACTATCAATTTCCTTGAAATTTAGTTAAATGACTGATTATATTCATCGATGAAATAGTATTATATCTTTCGTTTTTGCTATATCTAATATTTACTATCTATGCTATTTCTAAAATTTACATATTTTTATCATTTTAGGAATTGTGGAAACATAATTTTATAAATTGTAATATATTACATTTTACATAATTATTCTTTTCTCCGCGTGGTGGTGGATTATGAATATGGAGTCTCACCGCCTTCAGCAACATAAATGCAACGTCAAGAAAAAGTGAAGTAAACCCTCTATCCCTACTAGCAAAGTATACTAAAACCACCTTTCTAAGGAGAAGCCTATGTTCCAAATTGGACTGTTGAAAGCTAATGACTTTAGTGGCATTTCAAGCAATGATCGACGTAAGAACCAATTGCGATATTTTTTTTATTCGACGACGGAGAAGTCAAAAGTCCACGCAAGGTTGTCTTGTATGTTCTACCGTTGCGTCGAAATTTATGAACCAATTTTAATGAACGAGGTGCTTATAGATTGGAAATAATTCGGTGTCACCCGAATTCTCAATCAATCAGGCTGTATAAATTGTGTAAAAAGTTTTTACGTAGTCGACTTATAGTTTAAAACTTTTTATCACTAATGCTCCTTGTAACTTGGTGGATAGTTCGTCGGTATGATCCGACGCCAACAAGAAAATAATATATAGGTACTTAATAATGACTTTGCACAACTGATGCTCCTAGGTGAACCTAGTTGCATTTTTAACTAACTTCCATATAAGTTTGGTGTCACTCAAGGCAACGGTCTTAAATAGTTAAAGGTCTATTACGAAAGTATAAATATTAACGAATGCATACCACGCGCTGCAGTCCGTAACGGTACTGTTCATTTTGTTTCAAACTTTGTTATGATTGCACATAACAATGATATTTTTTCATACTTTTCTCTTTCTGTTTACATATGATATACATGCATACACGCATATGTTAAATTTAACTGCAATAAAGAATTATTACAGTGAGCTCTTTATTATGATTATATGTGCCATTTTTATGTAAATTTGGCTGTACCTTTTTTATTTACAGGTTAGGAAATCCAAAGGGAAATCCCTTCGGATCTCCTGCTTCTTGGAAACGTCAAGGGTGGTGATACCATTAAAAGTCACAAATATTTGTTTCAGAGTCTGAGTGTTTTTCTATGATTAGTATGTTAGTTATTAAAAAAAATATATGTTTATATATTTATATCAGTTGTTTAGTACTCATAATACAAGCTCTGCTTAGTATGAGACTAGATGACGTTGGGTGTAAGTTGTTCGAAATATTTATTTAATTTTGAATTAACCTCTAAATGGTGTTGCGACCTTACAAAAAATAATCCTAAATTGTGTAATAATATGGTAGAATTAGTAATTCTACCATATTATTACACAATTTAGTTTTATTTTTTGTAAGGTGGTATCACCATTTAGTAGTTAACTTCTTTAAAATTCTTTTATGTATAAAATGTAATGCCAACCTATTAACTTTGATAAAAGAAATTTTATAAAAGAAATACTTTATAAAATATGGCCTATTACACTATCAAAGATCTTTGTCAAATAACTTTTATGAAATATGTTTTATGAAATATTTTACAGTGTAATACGGACCTAAGCAACTGAACCAAAGATGTGGAATGTTTTAAAACTAGATATGACATTCGATGGTAACTACAATGTCTTAGTTTTTATTACAATGTTTCTTTTATTTTATTTCTTTGTTCATTCTTGAACTTTCTGTTTGTACATACAAATCCAGAAATACAATGCGCACACATATTATGTATCACGTACGTATACATACATACATATCAACACATACATATACATGCTCTAGATGTTTAAAGTTTTTAAGAAAAACAATAAAATATCAATCAATAAACTTATCTACTATTTGATACAATAATATTTTTTTTAAAGATTACATAATGCACAATGAACCAGTTATGAACTTTTACATATTCATCACTAGTTCACCGCACCTCCCAACTACCCCAAAAGTTATTTGTTTTTAAATAGTTCGTCTCAGATACCTGTATACTTTTATGAGACGTATACCTGTATACTTATATGAGACCTGTATACTTATTTTTTTTTCATATAGATATATATATATATTTACCTATTTTATTGTCTAAAATACAAAACCAAACAGTTACTTAAATGTATAATTGTATACGTAAGGGCGGTATGTTTGTGTGCTATGATAATAGAAAAAATAAAGCTACAATTTGGAACACATATGCCTTAATCATTTTAATACCGTGTCTCTTAAGTATAATTGCATTTAAAATTAAATACTTAGTTACCCAAGTATTTAGGCTTTACATATATATTTACATTAAATAAAATATAAAAATTTGTACGCTGTTGGTTACACAATCTAATTAAAAATGTATATTATTCTTGAACTCATTTTTAAGTCTAGCTTGCCTTCAAAATACAGGTACGTATAAAAGTAAATGTACAAACATTTACTTTCATATTTTTATAAAAATGCACCATGAGGTATATATTGAGTTTTTTTTTATCTATTTACCTAATTACCAATGTATGTGAAGGTAAGATGTTTCCATATAATAAATTGGATTTTATAGAAAATTGCGTGAGAACTACTTACAAAAGCGAACGCTCTACTAATATTATAATATACACGCAAATCTACACACACATACTACCACAGTTAAAAATTTAACTTTTTTGTTTAAACAAAACGAAACCATAATAACCTTAGCAAAGACACAAATATTTCGTATCGTGTATTTTATTATTTAACAAGACATCTATTCTCTCAAGTAGCTGTAGTATTGCTGTATTGGAGTATTTTTTTATTTCACCCTCGAAAACCTCCAAGTATCCAATTTCAACGAAATCGCTAGAGCCGTTTCCGAGATCACAAATATTTATAAATAAATAGGTATACCTACATATATACGAAAATTGCTAGTTTAAAGATATTATATTACATTAGATACACATTTTGTTTTGACCACCTGACTAAGCATTGATATTACATCGTTCGTTGGTATACATTTGTCCCTTTTCTAGTAACGTTTAAGATTTTAGAATGTAAATTTGGCTACGGGGGCTGAGCTCACCAGTTCAGTATTTACAGGTCGAAATGTGTTTGTGAAAAAAAAATGATGAAAATATTATATAGCGCATTTTATTTACGAAAATTCTTCAAAATATAATGCAAACAGCGGGCAGAATGACGTACTGCAGAGCTGCGCATAACATGCTTTTATTTTTTACCTCTGGCCAAGGTAACTCTACTCTGACTTATGGAAAGCATGAGTAAAATCCAAAACACTCACATCGAATGGGTGCAGTATGGCGACCCACCATATTGCGGCTTAGTGACTTGTTTTTTCACACCCCCTTAAACAGTATTTTGACATTAAGATGTTCATATAAATTTTACAAAGTAAAATATTAACATTTAATATTACACGTACTTATATTAATTAAATATAATTATAGTTGCTGTAGTAAAAACCATCTAGTAGAATGTATAAAAAATTATTTTTAATTTAAACTCAAAAGAATGATCGTCGTAACTAAAAGTCTTTTACTTTCACTCATCACTAGAACAGGAATTGTAACAGATTTTATAATAAGATAAATAAAACCGGAAGATTACCAGCATCTTATCAAATGATTCGATAAATGAACCAAACTGAAGCCGCACCGTCAAAATAAAAACAAGGCTTACTCCGTACCAACTCAGATTGTGCGCGAGCGCGGAAGTGACGCGGATTGATGCAATACAACACGATCGCATTGTACCTTAACCTGCTACTTCTGATATAACGCTAATGCTAGTGCGATTGCGATTCATGGCAACTTCATGTAGGTTGATGGGACGATGAAAGGTCTTTAAACAACACACGCAATATGGTATACACTGTATTACATAGCAACGGTATTAACCTTTTACTATGTCATATTTCATGATATTTAAATGATTCAATAATTGACAATAACAATTTTTTTAGCTTGAGGTTACAAATACAGAGTCATTTCCTGGCCACGCCAAGCAGATTTTATACTATGAGTAAAGTTACTAGACTGTTCAAAATATATTATGGGTGTACTTGTTATGGGCGTAGTAACCCAACACAAATAAAATAATAGTGCTACTCCATGATTATTTATCCCTTGCGGGAATTTAATGCGCTACGCTAAAAATAGAAGTTCAGGCTTATAGTAGTAGACTGAAAGATAGTTCTAGTTAGGGATTAGGCAAGGTTAGAATTAAACTCACTAGCTTAGCACTCAGGAAAGCACTTAATCAACAGACCTGCTACGTATCGCATAGTTCTTTATCTGACGTCATTTCGCTGTTAAAAGTTTCAACATGTTTTCCGCTCAAAATAAGTCCATCAAGTGTTAAATGGTATAATTGCACACAATCTCCATAACCGGTAACGCACGTACCCTCATATGAAATGGATAATAAACTCAACCAAACGAATAGTGCTCATAAAAATGTGACTAACGTAAACCTGTGACTCTCGTAATGCAATGACTTGATTGTATAATATTTTTGCAATTGTCATGTTTATATTATATTGTATATAAATACCGAACGCTGACCTTCTTCTGCAGTTTGAAACTTGTTAACCTACATAAAGTACTGTCGTGGTCACTGTAAATTGTTGTGGTGAATGCCACAATTACATCCCTGAGCCCATAAAAATAATCATAAAATTAGATTTTTATATGGAAAACAAAACAACACTTATTGATATACGAACTACGTTCGTTTAAACAATTGTTTCTTAATATTGCGTGATCGCTTATTGATTATTTTATTGAGAAAGAAGCTTATACAGAAACATTTACATATTATGTCGTAAACTTAAGTTTGTTTATATGGCATAATCTATAGATTGAAGTCAGCTGTTACAGAATTGCTAGATTGCTTTGAGCAGAGAGATTGTTTAGTATTCTGAGATACATAGATAATCTTGTAACCGTGTATTGCATCGTTGGTTTGCAGTACCGAGTATTTGTACAGAACCTGAGACGTGAGTAGCAGTGGGTCAATCTGTCGTATTGCTTACTTGGTTACGCCAGTTGTTGGCTATTTGGGGCGCGAATCATCGTTGCATGATATGTTTGGTTTGCATATCCAATTGCAGGCTTATAAGTCTTGAAAACCGTAATGACAAACCAATATTATTTTTATTTACGCATTTTAACCTTTGGTGGCTATTATGGTTGCGATTACGAGGGCTTTACGGTTCTTTATTTTGAGGTCATATAGATTGAACTGAAATAGGAAATGAAGTCGCAATTAATGTGCACGTGTCTAGGTAATTATTCAGTGAAGCAACTGTTTTGTTTTGCATGTTCATTGCGTTGCATCTGTAACTAAACCCTTCACAAAGACATCAAGTCTGATTTATTATATGCTCTTTTGTTCCATAGATATTAATTAAAACTCACCACAGCAGTATTTATTTGTATACACACTATTACGTATATAACGTAGTATCTGTGTCAAAAAATCAAAGAATATGTTGACCTCGCTGATAATTACGTTTCAAATTGTCATTAATAACTGACACTAAATGATAGTGAAAGCCTTAGTTGCAACAGAAATATTTGTAAATCTGTATAATACCAACTAGGTAGATATAGACAGTCCAGCAGATGTCGTTAGTATGTCAAGTATCTAGATTTTATTCAAATTCGAAGAGAGGCTAAAAATAAAATTTTATAACGTCAATGATGTAGAAAATTCTAGAATGGAATTATAAAACTAAATTTCATCGATCATTGACAAACACTTGTTCTCACAGATTTTGTAAGAAGCGTTAATTTACAAATAAGGTTAATTTACAAGTAATACTTTTTACCCGACTACGGCAAAGCCAAAGGAGGGTTATGTTTTGACAGCCTATGTAAGTATGTAATATGTTTATATGTTCCCTCATAGCTCCTCAACTACTTATTAGAACTGGAAAAATATAGTATCTTTAGATATATAGGTATCTATAGGCTGCGTGTGTCGTAGTCACGCGTTGTTTGTGTTATGGTACGTTTTTATGCAACTTGTGACTACGGCTTTTCGAACTTTAATACTTGTAACTCGGGGCACTGATAATTGTGTACTATACTATACGTATGACATTATTGTCAACTTATAACGAAGACATCTTGGTAGAGGCAGTGTCGATTATCTTGCTTCTTCAGTAACGTTGTATGACACAGCGTCCTGAAAATCATGTTTCATACTTTTTAACGTATTTTTTTTTGGTTAAATTTTTACTTCTTTTATATACTATATTATAGAATTCAGTAACAATTTTTTAAATGTCAGTAGGTGATACGTAAACCACTTTCTTGAGAAATACATCTATAATATTATTGTTACAGTTTTAGACTAAAGAATTGTTTATTAGTTATACGAAGTGAAATCAAATTTGGAATTTAATTCAGTGAGTGAATGTGTTTGTGTGTGAGTTTGGTCTGATTCTTGATATATTAACCTCTTTACATCACCTCTTGACATAAACCTCTTCAAAAATACATTAAAGGCCTCAAGAATGTTGTTTAAATGATTTTGAATTATCGTTATTCTATGAAAAGTATTTGTAAAGGTCATCTGCAATATTTATTCATTCAATATTAACTGAACGATGATACTTGAAAAAGCATTACCGTTAAGTTATCTAACCTATAGAGTAAACGATTACAAGCATTTGAGAAGAAATCCCGAAGGTTAAACGCTTACATAGCATTGAAAAGTGTGTAAGTATTAAGTTATTATTGTGGTATAATAACACATTACATTATATCATCAATTGTTTTTATCTGTAAGAAAAACAACTTTATTTGTGTGCACTTTTTAAGTTTACCTATGTTCACTGCTATTTACCGTTATCTATATACCCACTATTATTCTTTTCTATATACAAGTTAGTAGCTTTATCCTATATATCCTTACCTTGATTCAGACCTATATATTAAAATGTGAAATATGTTGTCTAATAAGTTTGAAATCAATTATAGTCACTATTACTTTTCCATTTTTTGCATATGTGAACCACCAGACCAACAAGGCAGTCAAAACAAGTTTGCCAAAAGTAAAGATTTTCAAGTTTCTTTGGAAAAGTTACTCAAATTGATGATGATCTAATTGTCTTTGCTGAAGACACTTATATAAATTATTGTACTTATTTTTCAATATTCTCTGCAAGTTTTAGATAGCCCAGATTAATAAAAGCTTTGCTAATTATACTTATTGAGTTTTACATTCAATAGATTTGTATCTAATACACTACATTACTGACAATGTAAAATAGGTTAGACCTATTTTACATTGTTATTTACGAAGTTAAGGCACAAAACCACTTATGAAGGTTAATAAGCGATTAATTATTTATCATTGCGTCAATGGCCGGGCTATTTGTATGTTTTGGCAAAATATAATGTTTGACGTGTCATTTTAACCTTGACATAAGTAGTATTATTTATTCTGTGACATAACGCATCCACGGTTGTGTAAAGTATACTAAGTATAGAGTGTGTCGACAATCGTTTACATATTTATATATATAAAGTAGTTGTCCCACAACATTAGTAAGACTTTATTTACACTCGTAGTACATTTATGACCTTGACACTTAATGTATTCGGTAAATACGTAAAGATTTTGTAGGGCCAGTTAATTGCATACACCGTACCTATAAATAGTAGTTATCTTTATTTTATTTTAGTTAAACATTTTTTGTTTAGTAAAATGCACTGTTACAAAGTGATATTTTAAATTTATTCGAATTTCACATGACGATGAACTTACATAAAGGTCAATAATGTAGATTCTAACTATTTTGCAAATTTCACTACACATACCAATGAGCTACATAAAAACGGAGTTCTTATGATTTCATGTTCCGATTCCAAGTGAGGTTGTTCCAAGTTGGCGGCGTTGCTCCCCTAGCGAAGTTGAAGAGGCGTCAGCGCTTGCAGAACGAAAAAGTTTGCAAGATGGCTAGTGGGGCTAGTGTCGTTCTCGGTTCGCCAGCTGTCGTAGCGCGACCGCCAGGCGGCAGATAGTTTGTCTTCACAGAGCTCATAAGAACTGCGCTGTATGTAGTTGCATTAATTCAACTTTATCTATGCGTTACATATTCGCCAACCGATTTTATTAAAAAATGAAAAATCTTGTGTTTTTTTTTTTTTTTTAATATTTTGGACATCTTACACACAACATCATCTAGTTCCAAAGTAAGCAGAGCTTGTGTTATGGGTACTAAACAACTGATATAAATACATACATATTATACATAGAAAAACACCCAGACTCCGAAACAAATATTTGTGGATCACACAAATATTTGGTCTGACCCGGGAATCGAACCCGAGACCTCTTGATCAGCAGCCGCATACGCTAACCACTAGACCAACAAGGCAGTCAACTACTAGTTCTGTCTGCTACCCGTGTGTTAATCTAAAAATAACGAAAGGTATCGAGCACTATCCATTCCTTATGGGCAGAAAAAGCTCTTTCATTTTAGTAACAATATTATGTTTATGAAAACTATTGACAATTAGTAGCTGAAAAATATTTGCATGAATATTTAATGGTGGTAATTTTAAGCTTAATAGTTTCTATAAACCTAAGTCAATAAACGTTTAGAACTAACTTGCACGGTTAGTTTGATAAAATCGCAGAGGGTAACATTAAAGTAAAATAAAAGGATTTTTTCTTAAACAACTATACTGTCAATTTTTAGATAAAATAATTAAAATTCTTACATTTGTAAATCTAGTTCTCGTGGTGATGTACTCGTAATATGGCAACAGATCACGTGATTACGTAGAAGTGTTTTTCTTATAAAATGATTGTAGATATGCGATGACGACTATGTGTGGAAACATTCACAAGCCTAATCTTGTTGTGTTTTTGTTTTTATGTGAAAAGATTCACAATCTATTTTTTCCATTTAATACAATGAACGTGATGTTACGTTACGTTACGTTACTTGAACATGACTAAGTTGCCTGAACTACCTGTTTCAGCTCCTTTGGGAATATTTTTTAAATGGTATTTGATATTTCGGTGGATAGATTTTGTTTTTATTGTACTTGAATTTATTTATTTTCAAGTCTGATCACCTTGACAATATTCAAAATTTAATAGTTAGTTTTCTAAAAAAACGTTGCTACACGCTTTTAAAGTTCGTATTTTGTCTCATGTGTTAACACACATTTTATTCCACAAAATATGTGGTAACATACTACTTAAACGATATAATTTTAAGTGCAGATATAATACCTTTTAAGTATTACTTTTTTGGTATAATACCTTTAAGCTCTTTAATCATGATAAGATCTAGTTTAAATAATAACCCTGCCCCTAGCCAAGTTGCAAACGTTTTTCGTTTTCTATTCTTTTGTTTCTTTGGCTAATATATTGTTTTGATCACGCGATGGAGTGACATTAGCCAATAAATTAATTAAGAGAATAAAGAAATATAATAGATTTGAAATTGTTGGGACATTTGAAATTATTTTAAAACTGAGAATAGCAGGCTATGTAAAATAATAATATATAATAACATTATTTATATAAATAAATAACAAGATATGTATTTGGGCATCTGTATTTTAAAAAAAATGTAAAAGTTTGGAAACTCTTTTAAATCTTATTGAAACAATAACTTTTACTGGCGCATAAGTGCAATTATTATTTGTTAGTGTCGTGCACACCGCGAATTTTGTCTTCAGGTCTTGGTCAGTGCAGTCTTTATTTTAGAAATAATATATACATGTTATTAAAGTTTAATTCTACAGTTTTTAGTATCACATTAACCTATTCATTCCTTCTCTCTAGCTAATCGAGGTTAAGAGGTAACATTAACGAGTGTGTGCCTGTATATGTAAATGGTTTTAAACCAGTACAGCCGGATCCAGAGTCGAATGACACCTAATTTCTATAAGTTTCTTTGACGTACAAAATATGTTTGTTTTCATACTTTCACTTGAAAGTTTTTTTCATATTTTGTTTATAAAAAAATCGGCCAAGTGCGGGTCAGGCCACGCACAGAAAAGGGTTCCTCAGTCACCCATAATGGAACGGGGATTTAAAATCGTATTCTATTGAATACGATTTTGAATCCACGATAAATAGATAAATTGTTATATTTACATATTATTGCGTTAATTTTGTATGGCGTTTTCCAAGTGAACGCATTTTACAAGTTAAGCCTCTATAACTCCTGAACTAACAAAGTCATCTAATTTGTTATGGTTTTCCTTCAAAGTTCATTATATGGACCACCATCACGATTTTTCCCAGATTTTTTGAGCCAGCCGTTTAGCTTTTAGAGGGGGGGGGACACCCCATTTTTACAAAAAAGTGCCCTTTAAAGTGGAATATCTCGCAAACAGATACCTAAACGTCTTAGAAACCCTTTATTGTTTTTAAAAGAATTATCTAATGATACCCCACACGATGGAAAGAAAAATCATCCCTTCTTTACATGTAGGGGAGGTACCCCAAATAAAAATATTTTTCATAATTTTATTGTAGCACTTTGTCGACGTAATTACAACACATATTCATGCAAAGCATTTCATCTTTCTAGCACTTACCGATTGGACGGTAAGTTGAGGACGGACGGACGGACGGACGGACATGACGAATCTAGAAGGGTTCCCTAAAAACAGTACAAAGTAGATAAAAAAACTACCGTGTAGTGCTTTAAAGGAACACAAGAATAGTGTGTCTTCAAATAACTAGAGACAATAACGAAAGTGTAGACACAATCCATTCATAGTTTTGTTTTATTAATTTAAGTCAAAGCAAAATTACTCATTAGTCCGTAGATTAGAGCGTTATAGCAATACTTCACGAATATAGGTAAGGTATTACAGAAAAATATATATAAAAAAATCTATGATTGATTACATGTGAAATATTGACTAAACATTGTTCTGTCTGATAACGAATCAGAATTCATTTCATCACTTCATTTAGATTTCAATATTGACGAGTGTTTGATTATAAGAAATTCTGACAGGAGTTTATTCCGTGGACCAATTTTTTGTTTCAGTTCACGCAATAGTGTTGTAAGCGTGGTTCAATATAAGGATATTGAGACAGATGAATGCGTCGAAGACGAGTCGTTGACATCACGCTCTTTGCTTACAGGCATCGAGGAAATGACGTGAACCGAATAGTAAATGAATTCATTAAAATAAGTCTTTACGATAAATGTAAACTAATAGTACTGCAAATGTGTGTTTTCAAGACATGAGATAGTCACGTCTCACATTGATGAACGTCGACTTCGATACGTTAGTGTTGCAAGTTTTAAAAATAATTAAAACACAAGTTATGACTTTACGGCTCTTCATCTTATTTTAATTATACACTGAGAATGCAACTTTGTATTTGTAACTCAAGTTACAACATTAGTTTTGCAAATCGCTATCAACACAACTAACCGCACATTCAGGTTCACCGTTTGGTTGCTAAGCAAATACGTTTTTGGATAAAAAACTTTTGAAATCAATCATCGTTTTTAAAATATAAATATATAAATTGCAAATATAGCATACTTACAAGGCGATTTAAAATACCGTTTTAATATATTTTAATGTATATTCCCGCTTTTAGGACTATTCCATTGTCGCGGGTCCCTCTTCTGAAAACAATCATGAAACAGACACAAATAACACCCAGACTCATGAGAACAATTTATAGATCACACAAAGTGTTCTCCAATGAAATGGTCATAAAAAACTCACAGATTGAGAACAACAATTTGTGGATCTCATCAAGTGTTGTCCTGGATAGCAGTAGAAGGTACGGCAAGGCGATTGCTTAAGCCACTACGCCATCCGTGAGTCAGTCATTGCGTATTAAGAATGATAGTTATCTTAACTTATCTCAACAGTTTTCTTGTACTAAAAAATCTTTACCACAAAAATATCCTTCTTTAAAAATAATTGGATTTGTTATGTGCAAAAATATTTTTACGCAAACTCTGTCTAAGAATCGCTTTTAAATTTCAAAACAATCCTGTCCCCAACTTTTTAGACGTGAGCGAATGTGTGCGGCCTTGACTTGAAATTTCATTTTAGGAACTTTTAATTCACGAAACATCTATCGTTATTTATAAGATGTAAAACTGTTCTACATTAAAAAGTAGTTTGGGTATGGCGCCAATGTAACGCCGTTGCGCTAACAGAAGACATCAACGCGGAGCCCACATCAGTTTTATTGCAACAATTTTAACGTATTCCCTTTACACGGTAACAAACACGTAACATGTAAGATTCTAGAATGAATGTGTTATGCTTCCAATACCAATATAACGTACTACTAATGTAAAACTTTGTAGTTTAATGTTTACGGCTTAAGTTAACCCATGTAAGGTAAAGCAATTTGCTTCAATGCATATTTTTTCAACAATTTTTGCAGTCTATAATACTACGCGATCGGTTTTTTTTCACCATGTTTATACACTGAACTAGTACATAGTTCATCACTTGATATAGGTAAATTGTTTTGTGTAAATTATGGTATTTTTAAATTTGTATTAATATAGAGAACGACCTAGAAGAAAATAAGTAAAATTTGTGTTTAGTTGTGTAGTTGATTTCTTGAGTGACATCTGCCATGGTTATGTGGGTATGTGGCTCGATGAAGTAGGCCAAACATTTGCTGAAAATCCATACATAAACTGTGTTTTCATATTTTTTTATTATAATTATAGTTGTTAAATACTTCTACATAACAAATAGTTGTAAAGAAAATACGTCAACTGCTTGGTAAAATTTAAATAAAGCATAATATTACTCATATCTTCACCATCTTCCTAACCTTTATTATTCCAATAAACGTAACAATCTTAATATATACATATATATATTATTCACACTATTTGTGTAACCGGTGATTGGCAACGAGTGCAACTGAGATGGTGCAACTGGTATGCACCGGAGACTTTCTCCTTTTGCACTTGTCAATGCGGTCACTGTCACTTTTGTATATAGCACGAAAGCTCAAACCAGTACAATTAAAAATGTATATGTATTAGAGCCGCTGAGAATATTTCGGCATCTTCCAACAAACTATACAACTATTCCTTTAATCATCTATATCCAGTTTGTCGAGTTTTGTGACGAGATTTAAATTGAGGTTTTGGTGAAATTAAGGTTTAAAAGAAACCTAAAACGATAAACTAAATTACACATTGACTAGCGATTTTAATCCTGAACAACAATTTACGAGTATACAACTAAATTTTGAAAAAATTGATTATTAATAATCGAATTTACAACGAGAAAGGCTAAGTACTAATACCTACGAGTATTTGCTCTTTCAAACTTTCTTAGATAGATAGATAACTCTTTATTTGTACACCGTGTTACAGATTCATAATACAGAGCAGAAATTACTTAAATTTAATGTACAAAGGGCGGCCTTATTGCTAAAAGCAATTTCTTCCAGGCAACCTTAGGCAACTTTCTTATACATAAGTGGGAATTTGTCATGTATCGTAAAGTGTGATTTTTATGCTGGGTGTAAAACTAAATGTAAATAACAAATATTTACCTTTCTAGTCACATGTTTTTAACATTAAAGTCTCGTTAAATTCTATTTTATTTAAAAACTTCCAAGTAAGTAATGTATGTAATACTGGGTATGTACGGGTTACAGAATTCGAGATAAGATGTGATAATATTGTAACGGTAGGTGAGTCAATGTAATCTACCTGCCTATATTAGTTAATAGAATTCCTGTTGCCTCTGTCACTAGCCGTCCAATAATAATGGTAAACATATAATATATTTGACTATGGTGAAATTATTGAAAAAGTAAAATAGTCGAGTCTTACTAACTATTGAATTATGAAAGTAAGATCTTTCAGTTCCAACATTCTTCGATCAACAAGAAAACATGTATTTTATGCGTTATTTATCTATGCTAGTTTGAATTAATTTCAACATTTTTTTGTAATTGCATTAGATGTGTTTAATTAAAATCTCCTGTTAAAAATAAAATATTCTAGATTTTTCTAATTAAATTTTCCATGAATGACTATGAATATCACATATTGATTTCTCATATGCATCTTAGGAGAGCCATCAACAACAACCTTAGAAGTCAACTGCAGTACATAATTATACCTCTCCTTTGCAGGGAGGTTCTGACCTTGTATATGACAGCAGATGTATACAGTTTTGTCTCAAGTTTTCTTGCTCGTTGCGTTGCTTGTTCCCTGAAACGGCTACCTACTACTACGGCACAGATTATTATTGAATATGCACAAAATGTTGCGACTATTTGACAACCTTCAGTTGCTTTAATTGTCGGTAATGTCATTACAAAATAACCGACTCACGGCATAATTGATTAGTTACCTCACCCATGTGAACAATTGTCATTGCAGACATTAGTGTGCAATCAAACCCCGGTACCTTAGTATGTAATTGGCGATTACAATAGACTCATGATTAGATAGGATATGGATTGTAACGTGTCTTTTTCTTTTCCTAGTCGAAATCCCTTCACGACTTTATGCGATAGTTATTATCTATTTAGCTGAAATTGCAATTTTAATAAGAAGCAAAAGCAAAATTTTCTAACTCACTGTAATATATCGAAATTTAATATCGATCTTAAATCGAGTGTAAAACAACTAGCAAATGTATCAACAACCGTTAAAAACATAAATTGTGTATTTAAAAATTGTTTTCTATACAATACCTAAAAAAACCGTTAAAAACGAAACATGAAATCGCACCCTTAAAATCATATGGATGAAAACGGATCAAAAACGAATGACATACAGATTCAAAGTTTCAATGTGACATTTTTGTAGGCATCAGCTTCATACCTAAGGTAGAGGTTAGTGTGTTAATCAAACACATTATAAATATTTAAGACATCGTACATACAACGTCATCTAGTCCCAAACTAAGCAGAGCTTGTATTATTTATACTAGTCATCTGACATAAATACATAAATATACTTTTTTTTTGTAAATACCTACATACATATTATGAATCATCAATTAGTCCGACCCGGGAATCGAACCTGAGACCTCAAGCACAGCAGTCGCATACGTTACACACACACACACACACACATACACACACACGACAAGATAAAGATACGAGGATGTGAAGCAATTCTTATCATATACACTTTGCTTATTGCAAGACAGTTTAATAACCAATGTTGAAAAGGTTTTAATTTAAATGAATGATAAAATCTTACCAGCTTTATTTATAACATGAATTTTTGTTGAGTCATGGTGACTGAAGATTTAAGGTTGATAATTGTGGTTGATGAGGTATATAAGTACATACATTTAATCGATTTTGAAAGACACATATTTGGTTCATTACAATGTCGTTTCACTTATTTAACTAGGACGTGGACATCAGTAGAGTATTTTGAAAAATTTTAAGAGTTGGTTGTTAAATGTAGGAAAGGCTCTAATAAATTGAACTGATTATTACACAACACAATCAAAACAATCTGTTACACTTTCATGTCTAAACCACTGCACCGATTTCAATGACATATTTCATGGTAATTTTTTAATAATTGAGGAATTATATAGACTACACTTTACTGTTCTAACCGACATTAACGCGGGCGCAGACGCGATCAAAAGCTAGTTTAGACTAAAAAACATTTAATTCTACATTTGGTTTATAAAAAATATGAATTCTTAATCCGTAAAATAAATTTGTGCAATAAAATTGCATGTTTAATGAGGCCACGCCTTCTTAGAACGTTCTCGTAGAACTTTACCGTATGATTAAATTGATGATTATATAACATATATAAATATAAACAAAAAATTTACTTTACTACTCATACATATAGCGTATGACAAGGTTATTATTTTCGACTGGGCGGAGTAGCCTAGCGACAAATACGAGTAACTTTCTCCACACGATTCATCTATTAGACATTATAATTAAATGAGATTGTACAGATTATGAGACGTGCTCATAAAAGTTCACAAATAGCCCAAATTATCTCACGCATATTAAAAAAGATATGAATGATAAAATAAATGTTTCTCTATAGTTACATTAAAATGTTTTTTTATGTACAATAAAGTCTGTATTATAACTGTGACAGATATCTGTCGACCTATTATTTCATTAGCGATCTGTTAAAAACTCACGTTCATTTTTCGCGTTACCTTCAGCTAATAAGAGAGAAACAGACGAGCTCTATATGAGAGCTAATTGCAACTCCGCAATAAATTAGTACCGATATAGGTTAACCCACTATAGGGGTGTATCAGGAATCAAATGTAAAATACGTTTCAATAAACGTAAAGAAAAAATATATATGATTTTTTAAGGGTTCCGTAGTTTATGACTCGGCCTTTATAGATTCGTCATGTCCGTCCATCATCATCATACACGTATAGTGGGGATGTTTTTCTTTCTTGCGTTTACCCTATCATGTGGGGTATCATAAGATAGGTCTTTTTAAAACACGGAGAGGTTGCTAAGACAATTTTTTGATTAGGATATTTATTTGCGATTTATTCAAATTCAAAGGGCATTTTTTGAAACAGGGCATCCCCCTCTAAAAGCTAAACGGCTGGCTCCAAAAATCTGAAAAAAAAGCATGGCGAACATATGACAAACTCTGCAGGAATATTATAGGAAAACTATAACCGCCTAGTTAACTTTAGTTCAGGAATTATAGAGGTCTAAATTGTAAAATGCGAAAAAAAAAAATAAAAAAAAAAATTATCTTCTAACTATTATTAGATTCTTGGGACATATTAAATATATTCTTAACCATGGTTATCATTTCCCAAATACTCTAAAAACAAATTTTCAAAATTTCAAGTTTTATAAACTGTGTAGTAGAGTCAATAATTATTTTAACACTCTAAGACGTGTAACTATTGCTGTGATGAATAATTTATAAACTTATAATGTTTATGGCCCATCACTTACGCGTAGGTCAGTAATCAAAAATAATAATAGTTCGGCAGCTGTTAAACAATTAACTATGATGAATAATTTGCCACCCGACGGTCTGTGTATTAAACAATTAAATAATCATTACATTACCATGATATCATGTAGATGGATTAATTGGAGGGAATTGTTAGAAGGTTTGATAAACTCTGTGCCTAACTTTCGGTTCCAATTCACAACTTTTTAACAAATAGATTAAATTTTAAATTCGGTTTTGGCATCATGTGCGATTTGAACTTTTTTTTACTTTTTCTCAGATTCAAATTCCTAAAATTAAGTCTTAGTTTAATATTTATGCATACTTTTAATCGTCCTGCGTAGACATCATACTACTCGTAGATTGTGAAAGATAAAGGAGTGTAAAACAATATAAATGTTTATGTTGGACATTTATGATACAGTACTTATTAACTAGGTATTTCAAGCAATTGGAACTGTAACTGACATATTTGTATCTACCCGTATGTCTGTATGTATGTACATAGATAAGTACAACATAGTCTATTATGAAGTTTATCAGTAAATAGCAAAACTAACCTTAGATTTAGTCAGCCTTAGAGTATTTTTACCGATAACGTTTTCAAAAACTTATCGATAGAAATACCCACTACCAATTATCAACAAATTTTATCTACTATTTCGGTAATCGAATTCATTGTATTAGTAATGTTAAATCAGATTCCTTACTGAGATAAATCGTCTGTATGGTGCAACGTTAAATAGTTTTGTCAAAATGAGGTCAGGTTTGAGTCGATCTTGTTCAGTACGCTCATTAAAAAATGAGCTCACATCAGAGAAAGTTAAACCTGCCGTTGCAGTTGCAAGTACATAGCTCTTTACTAAATCCCTACTAATATTATAAATGCGAAAGTAACTCTGTCTGTCTGTCTGTTACGCTTTCACGCCTAAACCACTGAACCGATTTTGATGAAATTTGGAATGAAGATAGAACTGAACTTGGGAAAGGACATAGGCTACTTTTTACCGCGATAACCGACATAAACGCGGGCGGAGCCGTGGGCGAAAGCTAGTTCTTAATAAAAAAAAATTACGATTTTAGTTTCTGTGTAGAAGTCAGTAGTCAGTTTATGTGTAAAACCAGTAACAAGTACTAATTATATTTGTTTTACCCGACTACGGCGAGGTCAAAAGGGAGGGTAATAGTTTTGGAGGTATATGCATGTATGTTCTAACCGTAGCACTTAAAATAATGAACCAATTATAATGCATGAGGTTGCAATAGATTCATAATAAAAGACCTGATGATATGTCACCCGATTGTTATTTTTGGAAGGGGAATAAGCCTTGCGCCACAAAGACGGAAACATTCCAATAATCTGTCATTTCTACGTTTACATAATTTTTTTTAACTAGGAATTACAGATGCATATAGATATAAATAAAGTAAATAAACTTAAGGACCCAGGGTTTTCGAAATATTGTTTATATTATCAATCAATTTATTTGTAATATTGTATCCCTCTTTGGCTTCCCTTATTTCTTTGAAGTTCAAAAATACAGAGTTGTTTCAAGCTAAATAACGCTGATGAATAAGGAAGGTTCTGAGAGTGGGGGGAGGCGGAACACGTAGACGATAATTCAGAGGCGTTAGTGAGTGTGTATATGTACTTAAGTAATCACTTGAGACAATTGTTTGAATTATAATTTTGTAGTAAACATTGTGTGAAAACAGTGAAAACAGTGTGAATTTTGAAATAAAAAATCACATAAACACTAATTAATTTATGCAATGTAATTGTATACAACGTTAAATTGTATGTAGGTAATAAAAAAAGAAAGTTTAAAAAGATACAAGACAGATCTAATAAAAAAAAATAAACACATGAATAGACCGTCTTTACAAGTATGTGTGTAATAATAAGAGTGGTATTACAAAATGTCTTCTAATTATGTTTTTATTGAAGGATAAATCTAATGGGATTAAAAAGTTGCTCCAGTTGTATGGAGAAAGTATGAGATTATTCTCACAGTGCCTACTACTTTGCCTCTTACCTATCATTACATAATCACCCATAGTATTGACTTAGTTAATAGCTTGTTTTATTTTCGAGATTGTATTTCTAATAATCTTGGCTTACCGTCAGATCGAATATTATATTAGATAAACATTGCTTTGACAGCTGACGTAAAGGTTTTGTTCTTAAACGTAAGTAGTTACAACCTTTTTTAAAAATGTACCACATAAAATAAAAATACAGACGAAAAATCATTTAACACTAATATTTTTAAAAATCTCTTCTTGAAAAAAAAAATACCTAAGGCGAAATAATTCTACGGGATCTATAGGAAATGTGTGGATTTTTAATATTGAAATTGATTTATATTTGTAAAATAGTAATTACATTACAACTAATTTACACAAATTTTAGTTCTATTACAGTTTAAGTTACTGTATAGTATGATTTTAAAGTAAATTGCTGTGGTCTCCATTGAGACCCTTGGATTTAATAATACTCAATACGATAATTACAAGTGTTAAGTAATCGAAGTCATAAAAGTAAAGATATGATAGAAAAAAAGTACTATATTTAAGCAATAAATGCATGATTGGTAAACAATGAACATCGATTACAATATCGTAAGTAATATTTTACCCATTAATTACTCACGCTTAGAGAGGGCACGCGGAATTAACAATAGATCTTCTAAACGCAACAAAAAAGCGTTTGAAACACTAATGTACCGATGTTGGTGTATAACCACTAATTATATAATATACTAGCGTTGTTTAATTGTCGCGAATTCAGGATCATTGTTCATGACGTGTTAGGTGGACTAGCTTCAATTGCAGAACATACATTCCATAGATTAAACGGAACAAACTTAAATACATTTGTTTATAAATTGTTTTTTTTTTATTTAAGTACCTTGTATAATTTCAATTGTTAAAAACTGTTTAATTTATATTATAATACAAACAGACATTGCAATTTATCGATTTATATGGATGCTGAGCATAACTTAAGATTGGTCGCTGTAAAAATTCTACAACTCGTGATCTTATAGTTCTAGTATAGATAGAAGATCGGATTTTTAAGGATTTTCTTTCTAGATCTAGAGGATGTGCGGCGTGCGGTTTTTAGTCGATTCGAGTCCGACTTAACGTTATGTAGGAGGTATCCGCAGGATTTCCTGGTAGGCAATAAATGTACATTAGATCATTAAAAGGTTCGATGACAAAAATGAAATACTGTACAAATTATTGACCATATGTTCAGACCAGTTTCTTCTAGGCAACCATTGGATAGACTGAAATTATTGTAAACTGGTGGTATGTAAGTCCGACTTCAATCGTTAAATTAGGTTTGAACCTATAAAATCTATACCTACTTCTATAAATATATGCGACTCCAATAACTTTAAAGATTTGAAGTCTCAACTCCTTCATTTTTTGGTTTTAACTATGATTGCATACTTCAAAAACAACTGTTATATAAAATCATTAATAGAAACTTAATGAGTAATGACGATCACTGTTTTAAGAATGCATGGTGTTGCGTAATAACCTTCCTTTATAACATATTTCAGTTTTTGTCCGCATAAATTTAATTCACGGGTGGTATTCAATTATCGAAATAAATAAAACTAATTTTTGAGATCAATTTTTTATTAACTACGTTGATTGCAAATGTCAAATCATTTTCGGATCTCACAAAAAATGAATTGCTAAACTTAACCAAGGTATGTACGTGCAAGTTTTGGAGAAAGTACACTTCTTATTTTTAAAACTGAAAATTACTTATTAGTTAGTTTTCAGCTAACGAGTTTCTGATTTGATTTATATTTGGAGTTTTGGAGAAATAGTTCCTTTATAACGGAATAACACGATGTGACCTTTAATCATCTTTTCTAAGTGAGTTGAAAAAAAAATAACGTTCAAGTGATGTACTGTAGTATGTATGTGTATTTAAAGAATCTCAAGTTGACTTTTCTGTAGTAATTCCTCCAATAATATTTCTTACAGAATAAAGCGAAAAGCTGTTAACAACAGACTAGCTAATTTTAGCATCGGCGATCGGCGATTTGGCGACTGCATCGATGGTGCATCGCGTTTTAGCGACTTCCTGCGTTCGATCGCGGTATCGGAAATGCGCGTTTTAGCGACTGCTCAGATGCCAAGTCGCTGCTACCGGCATCTGAAATAGTGCGGAGCGACGCGAAACGCGACTCGATCTAGTTGCCGATCGCTGATGCTAAAAGTAGCTAGTCTGTGGTGGCCCTAATTGTTAACGTAGTTGGTAATAATTAGTCCTAGTTGTAGTAATATATGTACATATTGTACATCCTGGATGCGAGTAGCCGAGGATTGAACTAAGAGGCGTGCAATTGGAGAGGGGTATGTCCAGCAATGGGCTGCGATAGGCTGATGATGAAGATGATGTACATTCTCTTTTGCTTGGCGAGAGATTAGATCCACGGAGTCGTCAAACAGCCTTTTACATCGAAGCGGTTATTCCATAAACGGAAATATTAAACTGTTAATGTACTTGATATTTTGCCTTCAAATTAATAGTTCTTCTTCTTCTTTTGATGAGATGGCAACCAGCCGAATAATATCAGCTATTTCTGCCAATGTTGAGCATTTCATGTTCACATCTTCAGTTCTGAAGTATCCTAGTCTTCAAGTTGTCGTCGTAATTAATTTAATGATAAAACTGAGAAACACTAAAAATGTGGATGAGCTGAAATGGGGACAATCTTCCAAAAAACACAAAATTAACAGTTGAAAAGATATTACTATTTTTGACATTGGCTGTCTGAAAGGTCGGAGATTAATTTATAAAAAAAAATTACATAAGAACCCTTTTCAGTAGTGCAGAAGCTTACTGAGGCATTCTCAGGCTAATAGTGTTTTTGTACCAGTGGCCACACTACACTAGCTAGTGATAAGGTCACTTCCTACTTTGCATTGAGACATTCTGTGCAGATATGACTATAAGTAGCATTTAAGGTATAGTTAAGAATAGCTGTCGGTACTGGGCCAGGTGTCTCGTTATAGCCGGCACTGAAGGGCACAATCACGTATTCATATTTTTTTCGATAATGTTTCTGTAAAATCTAACTCGCATATAAGTTAGTTTATTGACATTAGTTACATTAGGGGGCAATTAAATATTGAATTAATATCAATGTAACTAAATAATAAGGCAGTGTTCTAGTGACATGAAATAAAAAGAAATGCTAATAATTTCGTACTATAAATACACTATTATCATCAATAACCCATAATATACCCACTAGTGGTCTCGGGTTTCCTCTCAGAAGCGGTTTTATATAATACTTATTTATAATTATGTAGCATACTACCAGAATCTTCATACTATATTCTTCATCTATAAAAATGTATAAAGATGTTGAAAACACTACATAATTATACATATTACATTCTTCAGCATCATTACTTTAAATTTGAGGCTGCATAATTTAAAGTTAATTAATTAATAACGTTAATTGTAATAATAATAAGCATTTAATTTCTCACCACAATACATTTTTACATACATTTATAACTTAGACATAAATAATTACATCAATACAATATTATATACTGTGGGTATATACACAATCATAATAAAACAATATTATATATTATTATTATAATTGTGTAAACAAATCATCGCTCCACTTCTACCGTGAGAATTGACACCACAGATCACTAAAGAAAGCAAACAGAGCAATGACCTTGATGTCTTCACATATGTAGGTTGTTTTGGAATAGTGTGTCACAAGGTCATCTCGACGGCATATTAATGGGGAAAATATCAATATATTAAACAATAATAGCCATTTGAATAGACGACCGATATTTTAAAAACATAATTTCACAAGCTGTTAGTCTCAGCATTGCACCTTGAGAGTGGTTGTTTTTCTGTAAATAATTATATATCATTTTAAAGTTTCTTGGTACTTTGTGATTTATAAAAAAAATGCCCATTTGATTTTTGTTGGGTGTGTCTTAAATCCTCTGGTAGTAGTGTAGTTTTATTTAATCAAAGTTTCATATTTTATCATTGTTAGTCAGGTGTAGTGCGATTTTAAAAAAAAAATAGTTCCTGCTTAAAATTATACTTCAAAGCGTTCATTGCCAAGATGCCTTAAGTGTTTGGGAACAATCACCAAGGATAAGCAACGTTTGTTGCATAATATGTTATAAGCGTTTCCGTGATTTGGAGGTCACGCTAAGCAGTCGGTCCCGCTTGTTATCATAAGATAGCGGCTTAGATGAGCTAGCGGCTAGATAGAGGCTTTCGGGCGGTTTAAAACATTCAACGGCAAGATTACGTGGCCACAATGTATCTTGCTAGTCCCCAGAATGGGGACTCTGCCAGTGTGGTGACGTATGGTCTTAACCCTCTCCTGACATTATGGGTTGTTAATAGTTTGATGCCTTGCTTATCTTATTAATCTATATTATATATTAAAGTAATGTTGTAAACGCGAAAGTTTAAAATCATGTATCAATTAATCAATCATTTTAGAACCTTGATTAATTTGTATTAATAATAATATATATTATAAAAATCAGAAAATTATTAACGAAATATATCTGCTACTGTTTATAATTGTACCGATTATTGTGAAATCTATTATGTAGGTGAAAAAAAACGCCACTTACGACACCGAACTTAGCGTGAAATGAAGCATTTAAGCCTTTATTAAATGCCAAAATATATGTGCATTCTAAATCGTGAACCGGCCTGTCCTACATTATAAAAGAATGCATAAATAGAGGTCAATCCATCATCATGTAAATAAGGTTATGCCATAAAATATTTGCCCTCTAATAAATAATAGGTATTGATTGACCAACATTTATATTTGCATATCGATTGAATTTTTGTATAGCAAATAGTTTTCAACCAACTTTAAAGAACGGCGGTGGAGCTATTTCCTTGGCTGACACCGACTCCGGCGACTCCAAAAGTAAGAATAACTGCAGACACAAAAATCTGTAATTATTATTAACTTTTGGTTTAGTGCATTTTCAATTTTAAAATATTTTCTTTTTAAAGTCGGTTTGTTCAGTTAAAATTTAGTTTTTAAAAAAATTAATCATTTTGAAAATACCTATTCAATCTTCGTTACTTGAAGAAATATACAAAAACCTGAAAGCTGCAAGCTGAAAGCTTCAAAAGTACTGGTGGTCACCCAGTGGCGGATTAACCACGTAGCAAGAGTAGCAAATGCTACAGGCCCCGCGCATTTAGGGGCCCCGCGCTTCAACGATTTCTGACTGCAAAAAGTATCTACTTAAATCGAATCGTAAAAAAGTTGGAAGTGTTGTGGGATACACATGACATGTATTGCGTTCTCCCTGGCGTTCTGGTAGATCTAATTACTATTAAAACAACATGATGAAACTGTTAGCTTCCATAGCCTCTATTTTTTGAAGCTTTGACGTGCCATATTTATTGTTTAAAATACATTTAGTTTAAAAAAAAACGTTGTACATATTTTAACTTAATAGAACCATTTGCTTTTGTATATACATAAGTATATCAACACTCTAAGTTCTAGTAAATGTACAGGTTGCTTTTTCTCTTCCATGACTACAAGATGTTCTTTATAAATTACTAGCTTTGATATTTTGAAAAACATTTTTTTTTTCATGATTTCTTATAAGCAGTTTGTGGAAGCGATAAAAACATTCATTTAGAAATTACGTCGAGGACGGACCACGTACATGTCGAAACTATAAGGGTTCTAACTATAAATAATCCTATAAGTCGTGAACGAACAGAACAGAAAACTAAAAAGGAATGAAAATGGATGGAATACTTTATCTCACCTCATAAGAAATATTTTTTCTGAAATCTGTCATTAGAACAGACAACGTAGATATTCTTTTTTCATAGTAAGTGCTTTCGCAGATGATTTGTAGGATAGCCTTTTTACGCAGGGAATGCTTTTTGCACTATCCCCTTAGTGGGATATATGATGGGCGTATGTGGGACTCCCGGAGGAACCAGTCTACCCCTAAGCCCCGCGGCGGCCTACATCAGCAGTTCGGAGGAACACCAGGAACGCATCAGCGGCTTCTGGAGTCCCCCCTGCCGTACCCCACGACCGAGGTACATCCCGGGGCAGGACGCTGTCTTGTCTCTCACCACTCTAGCAGTAAGAAGCGCAAAATGACCCACTTTAGGTGACACCCCCGGGCTGCACCGGGAGTGTCACCTCTCTCGTGTCGTTAACAGTGGTCACATCTCTCTAAGATGTGGCTGCAGCCACCCTAAGGCGATAATCGGGGGCCTAGCGACCTCTGCCACGTTTCTTCACTTCAGCTCTATCCCGATCCAGCTCCGCGGACTCCTTCTATAGCATAATGTCCTCACGGAAGGAGACCGCGGCTTTCCATTCCTCACCACTCGCTAGCTTTGCCGCGATCAATGCTGACGGTGTCAGGTTTCGTTCGATCTGTCCAACGAGGACTCGACACTCTTACTCCCACGCAGGGCAGTCTTGGCTGCGCGTTGGCTAGCATAGCCTGGAGTTCCAAGCCGTGTCTATTAATCCCGCAGAGCATGCGGGCTCGGGGTCCAACGCTGTCTCTTCGCCATTCCTACCGACAGAACGAATTTGAGATCACGCCAGGACCGTCGCCGCCTCGTACGGAATTGTGCGGTAGCCTCGTAAGACCCGTATGGCCATCAGCCGCTGCAGACTCTAGAGTTAAACCTGACAGCGGGTGTAACCCGTCAGGTCTTCAGACCAGATGGGCGCCCCATAGAGGACCATTGGAGGATAGCCTGTGCGCTGAATTATTGGAGTTCAATGCATTGCTGAACTCTGTTGTAGGTAGTGTAATTAACAGCAAGAAACAAGAACCGCTGGAACGTCAGATTTACAAGCTTTAATATAATCACTCCATACAATCTTATTGCCATTGCTTTGCACGTTTTTTTGTAGCAGATGATTAGCAACTACAGTGGTTAATGTGAAAACTTGGACAGTAAAAATTAACTTAGAATTACGATGTACCCAAAACGCCTGAATCTTCTCACTTTGACGAATATTGAATTTGATTAAACTGTAATTGCTGGGCTCAGTATAATCAAATGGATATTTGGTCAGGATCTCAACCCTTGGGAGGACATTGTTAGAATAAGGTGAGATGGTTCTCTTCACCCGAGGATCTCGTACGCAGCACATAAGACACAAGCTGGTACGTGAAGTACTGTTCTCGTCACTGATGAAGTGAATACGCTCAGTATTTGCTTGATCATCTGGATCACTTGCACCAGCGAGCAGTACGCATACGTGCGGTGGCCCAGACTCTTGAATTCTACTCATGCTTTCCACCAGGCAACCAAAATAAAAAAAAATTGTTTACGAGTTATTGAACTTTAAAGGGTATTTTTTTCTTCCCTCTAAATGGGGCGTCCCTACCCAATCTAAATGGGAAACGGATGTTTCGAAAAAAAAAAAAAAAATGATTGTAGTCTATATGCTTAGTTATAGAAGCCTAACTTGTAAAATACGCTTCCTTAGAAATTTTCGTACAAAAATAACGAAAAAATAAATAAACAACAATTATCTATTGGACACGGTTTAATACCATTATGATTTATGGGTGATTGAGGAACCCTATTCTATGCGTGGCCTGACACGCACTTGGCAGATTTTTAGAAACATAATATCCTGAAACTATTCAAGGGCCCCGCGCTAGAATTTGCTACAGGCCCCGCGCTGGCTTAATCCGGCACTGTGGTCACCCAGTGGTCAAAAATTGACCATAACTTTGAATTTTATTTAGGTTTCTGTGTACTAGTGTGTGTATTTATGTAGTTTTCTTAGTTAACTAAGAGGCTAAGTTTTTTAATGTTATGCATTTATAGCGATTTTTTTACAGTAAATTATCCTACGAGTAGGTAAACTAAATTTTTACGAGAAAAAGTAGCCTAATATTAAGGGTATCAGTCACTTATCAACAAAATTAGTCTAGTGGTTTGGGAGTCAAATAACAAACATACAAACTCACAACATTTCTCCTTATAAAACCCTGATAAATATATCAGATTTAAATTTTTATTTTAATGTCTTATTATGTTAATTACTACGTGTTGTTGTTTCAAAATAAGAGAACTACATAATGTACTACGCGGATGTATTCAAATATTTAAGAAAGAACATACTTTTTAAGATACCTGTGCTCGCAACAAATAAATGTTACACTTTTTGGTAAATATATTATCGGCAAGGTTCTTTAAAAAGTAAACTACCTACCATAGAGTATGTTTCGTGATAGAGTTGAAAAGGATTTGATTATAAGATTTTGAGACACTGAATTAAAAAGTAAATAAAGGTAGTGCCTAATTGTCGCAGTCTTTGTTTACGACATCAAATTACCTACATACAAATTGTCTCATTGAACTCTCAGGAATCTGTTAAACACACAAGCGTGTAGTGTTTTCACAATACATGCTGATTAGCATGTTTACGCCACAAGGAAGTTTTCTTTTTAGGGTTCCGTAGCCAAATGGCAAAAAACGGAACTCTTATAGATTCGTCATGTCTGTCTGTCTGTCCGTCCGTATGTCACAGTCACTTTTTTCCGAAACTATAAGAACTATACTGTTGAAATTTGGTAAGTAGATGTATTCTGTGAACCGCATTAAGATTTTCTTATAAAAATAGAAATAAAATAACAAATTTTTGGGGCTAAAATGTGTGACCCCCTGTAACTTCTAAAATAAGAGAGTGATAAAACTAAAAAATATACATCATTTTCATTACCATGCAAACTTCCACCAGAAATCGGTTTGAACGTGATCTAGTAAATAGTGTTTTTTTAATTCGTCATAAATCGTAAACCGCAATTTACCTTTCATTTAATCAATACACAAATATTAAAACATCGATCAAAATTACAACGAACTACAAAAACTCTTTTAAGATGTTACTTGCTTCTACGGAACCCTTCATGGGCGAGTCCGACTCGCACTTGGCCGCTTTTTTCTTAATGTTTTATTAAACAGAAATGTTCCGTGAAAACAAAAGCAGCGGTGTGAGAAATTGGCAATAAATTTGTAGTGCAGAGATATAGTAATCGTAACTAATTGTTACGTCATAAACCTAATTATTTATAACATGAAATGTTAGTTTATGTAGAATTTATAAGTATATTATAACTTGGCTTGGCTGGTTTTAATAAATTTAGATGTTAAATGTACCTCAGAAATTTCTCGATTGTGAATCTTCAGTTATTTTCTTTTTCATGTCGTATTATGCCTTACTGAATAAGTAATATATAACTACTTTTGTAATACAATATGTTTAGAAGATAATACATTCAACCCAGATGCAGTTGTATAGGACTGGGTCAGTTGGCAGCCAGCGAAAGTATTTGTTTTCTCTTGAGAGTCGGTCTGGTTTAGCTTCTTCAACGTCAAGCGTATAGAATTTCTTTTAACGATGAAAGTTATTAGAAAATTGATTAGTGATAGCTCTCAGGTTGAAGGCCAGGATTTGATTTAGAGATAGAAAACGAAAACATGATAGTATTGGAAAAAAACATTTTATTTTATAATAAATTACAAGACTGGCGAAGAAACACAACGTCTTTTATTATTTTTATAATTTCTCATCATTAATACATCATAATAAGTAACTGTTAAACAGTTTTTTGATGAAGATAATTTAGAAAGTAGTTTATAAAAAAGCGGCCAAGTGCGAGTCGGACTCGCCCATGAAGGGTTCCGTAGCATCCTATAAAAGTTTTTGTAGTTCGTTGTAACTTTCATCAATGTTTTAATAATAGTGTTTTCATTGAAAGAAATGTAAGTTGCGGTTTATGATTTATGACGTATTAAAAAAAACTACTTACTAGACCTCGTTCAAACCAATTTTCGTTGGAAGTTTGCATGGTAATGTACATCATATATTTATTTGATGTGTGTCTCTCGCGCAAACTATTAAGTTTAGAAAAAAAATATTTTTGAAACCTCAATATCATTTTGGAAGACCTATCCATAGATACCCCACTTGTATGGTTTTGATGAAAAAAAATTTTTTAAGTTTCAGTTCTAAGTAAGGGGACCCCTAAAATTTATTGCTTTTTTTTATGTAAAAATATTAAAGCGGTTCACAGAATACATCTACTGACCAAGTTTCAACAGTATAGCTCTTATAGTTTCGGAAAAAAGTGGCTGTGACATACGGACGGACAGACAGACAGACAGACATGACGAATCTATAAGGGTTCCGTTTTTTGCCATTTGACAGCGGAACCCTAATGATATGTTTCTTTTATCAAAATACATCAATGACATAATGTTGATTTTAAATGCAATAAAATATCTAATCTCTTTAAATGTCAAATTCATATTTATAATGGTGTACATTGTACATGCCTTAATATTTTAAGCGGAATTCACTAAACTAAAAATAATATAAATTCTAAACAATTTAAAATCAATCAGGTTCGTACTCTAGCAAATATAGTAGGTATACCTTGAAAGTTAAACTCTGTAACACAAAAACTGTATTGAATGACGTACGTCATATAAGTACCTATGACAGTTTAAGCAATACCTGTTTCAGTTACAACTACTCTTGCTATTATACAGGTGTTGGAGCTGAAACTCCGGTCATTATTTTGCCCGATTCGGTCTAATAATCTTGACGATTTATCAATCTATCTAGAAACCTATTTAATGTGTACTTGCTGTGGAACAACCTTGTCATTTCATTAATTAATAACTTATTTTTTTGTTGATTTAAATTAAAAATAACTTTATCATGTCTAAAGACAGTCATTTCATAAATTGACTGGTTTATATATATTTAACATAAAAAAAACTATCACAACTAAAGAGAGTGACCATGAGTGCGCACAGTTTATTTATTATTGTCACGAGATTAGTTGAATCGGATTCATTCACTATTGTACTGGTTTTATAAACGTGGTTTTCATTCGTTTTTTATTAAAAAAATAAGAAAAATAAAAACAGCTTAAGTAACTCCTTACACAAGTTTTCAGTCTTTGAAACTTTCTAAGTCTTAAAATTTTTGTTACAAGGAGTTTAAAATCTGTACGGCCATTCCAGAGATTACAAACAGACAGATAAAAGTAAATTGATTGATTTATTTAACACGCTGTATACACTTCCAGGTGCTTATGTGATAAGCTGTAGACGACGCCTCAATTTTATTTATCCGACATAGATTTTCTAGTTATTTAATCAAATAAATTAAGCCAGAAATAGGGTGAGTCAAAAATAGTGCCACTATTAATATCGCTAATAGATACAATTGCATGCGAATAACTGAACAACAAAACAAAGTCTTACAATATTTATCTTTGAAATTGCATCTTCAACTATAAACTTTAGGTTTCTAAATATTTCCAAGAAGATAATACTTTGGCCAAACATTTGCGTCTAATGCTATGTTGAATGTTCACATTGAGGAATATTTACCTAGCAAATATTAAAATATCAGTGAGACGAGACATGACATGATTTGAATTTTAAGTTATTTGTATAATTTTGAAAATTTTTGTAGGCGATATGGCACAATAAATGCAATTGGCGGTCGATAGATATTTGTGATATTATAATTGTAGTAAACGGATTGTTTAGTTTTTGTGATTGCAGAAATATGTAATGAAGGTAATGGAATATATATATCATGAAATATGATATAAGGCATATATATATATATATATATAAGAATATATATATAAGAATATATATATGATATAAAGATATTTTTTTTTTTTACTTAGATTTTTTTTATTAAAGACCGTAAACAATTATTAAATTATAAGCTATTCGAGTATAGTGTCTGGATTGATCTTTTGATGAAAGCAACATAGTTTTAATTCAGCCTGTCCATTCAGCCTGACTACGAGCCCTACCCAACGTCTTACCTAACCGGTATATGTCAAGATTAACGACCCGAAGCACGACATTGGGACTATTTGGGTTGGCTGTGAAAACACTCAAAACCACCAGAAAGATACTAAATATGAACATATATTACAAGCCTAGACTAAACTCACATATACTAAAAGAACAAAGCGCAAAAATAAACTAATTCAAAAGACAATATATACGAGTATTTTTTATTGGTCTTCATCGTTTAACGCATCATTTAGCACCTCATGGTGCGGCTAAATAGTACATATGTACACTATGAACTATATGTTAATGAGTTTATTATTTATTAGCACCATATTGTGTCAGATGTGATTCATAAACAGAAGAATCAGTGCCAACACACATTTTTGTTGCCAATTTAGTCGAGGGAGTGAGGGAGAAAATAATCCCAAATTTAGAATTTCTCTACAGCAACGTAGTAGGAGGATAAATATATAAATCAATCGATATTTGTTGTTTATACGTACAATTATATATATATATATATATATATATATATATAGATACAATTATATATATATAGATTATATAGTGTATACCGTACAATTAAACTTAAGTGCTTAAAGTAATGATTGAAATATTTTTGAATGTGGCACGAGCAGACGAGCTGCACTACGATTTTTCGTAATGGACTGATAAAGTTAAATTTCTTGAAATGTGTTGTTTTTTAAATTATTAAGAATTTATTACTTTTTATAGAGAAAATTTGTGCCTACTAACACGAGGGGCTGTAATTTGAATGATGATACAATCCGAAACACGGTGAATGTGCGGTTTGCAAGCTATTATCACCAAAATTGTCTTTTGATGCAACAACAAGGAAATGTTGAGGTTGTGATACGCAGTAGGTTCTGTATAGGGTATTATGAGACACAATAGTTTGGGAGCATCGGACTAGAACTCGTACAACGTAACTGTTATGTATGTTATGTCACAGTACATATTGAGGTCGGTCAGTAATGCGCTGGTCATTAGGCCGCAGTTTTTGAGGTCTACAGCGAAAAGTACGAGATGAATTGCTGTTCCACATTGATAATGTCTTTTTAAATTGTTCTTATTATTGAGTGACGAATTATTTCACGTTGTTTATTTAATGGGTACGCGTGTGTTATATAATCCATTAACGCGTAAACTCTGTTTTGAAGTTATGCGCTCAGAAGAATGCGGTTAATATAGTAAGATGGTTCTTACTATTCAAAATTCGCACTTGTCATGTACCATGTTGTCATGTAAAAAAAAGACTAGATAAACAATAATTTAATAATTTATCAATGCAATATTTTTAATTTTACTGATAATTTAAAATAAAAATAATAATAATAGCGTTGAAAATTTATGTATTATTTTATAACCAAATTATATTCTCCAATTTTAATTTAATGTTGAAAATGAAATCGTTGTTTTATAATTATTATTTGATGAAATTGTAATACCCAAGGAGTAAGAAAATATTTATTGTATTTAAACATTTTTACCTACATGCATGAAATAAAAGGCTTTTTTTATTTTTATTTATTTTATTTTAAAGTTACAATATTGGAAAAAGTTAATATGACTTGTGTCACATGTCATATTTATGTATTATTTTATAACCAAATTATATTCTCCAATTTTAATTTAATGTTGAAAATGAAATCGTTGTTTTATAATTATTATTTGATGAAATTGTAATACCCAAGGAGTAAGAAAATATTTATTGTATTTAAACATTTTTACCTACATGCATGAAATAAAAGGCTTTTTTTATTTTTATTTATTTTATTTTAAAGTTACAATATTGGAAAAAGTTAATATGACTTGTGTCACATGTCATATGCAGTCACTCACAACAGTTTACATTCTAACCAATTTATTCTGTTCGTTGAAATTTAAAAGGAAAAACTATTGCATGGTTAATGTAATTCTTATATCTAATATGCTTGTGTTCTGAAATATGATGATGATCTTCTCAGTCTCAACGAAGACCAGTCCGTCCGTGTGTGCGCAAACACAGCTGCACTCTTTGTTTCCTCACTCTCACAATCCGACGACTATCCTTTACAACCGGGGATAGATCAGGCACAGGATCACGTGTCCTCCGAAGCCTGCACTCATAAACTCCGACCTGCATTAAGCATTTCTATAATCAGAAAATCTTAATCACACTTTTGACCTGACCTGGGAATCGAAAACGAGACTTCTTGATCGGCAGTTGCATAAGCTGACCCTTAAACCAACGGGCAGTTTTTATGTATATAAGTGTATTTATCATCAGCCTAGTAACTATAGTACAGGCTCTGTCTGTATGAGTATTATATCAGTATTAAAAATATTAAAATTGAGAGTCAAAAAATGTACCTAATCATTATCATCGTCAAACTATCGTAGTCCACTGCTAGACATACGCCTCTCCCAAACCACTCTGATCGACTGTACATAATAGTAAATTATAATGTACCTAATGTATAATATACCTAATAGTACAACATGTTGCGCAAAAGTCAAGCAATCTGTTCTAGTGTATTACAGCTATATGTAGTGAGCACTTAAGCTAATGTGATATTGTTGTCATTGCGTTAGTGGCCGTATGTGCGATCAATACTGGCTAATGATTAAAAATATAACTACTTACATATTTTTATAGGGAAAGGTAAGTGAGACCGAATTGTTTATGACCTAGGAAGGTGAACGATTTTCAATGAACGTCAATTTGTATTTATTATATTGTATTGATCAATTATGTCGAACATTTACAATATTTGTTCAACGTCTTCTCAGCCTTTACTCAGGTGTGAGTTTTAGATAAAATACTTAAGTAAAAGTATATACTCAAGTAAACCATGCTTCTTCTTTTAAATGTTTATCATTTAAAAATTAAAAAGTTCAATTTTTTATAGTGACTAGCTGACCCACAAAACTCTACTTCTCTTAAGATGAATAAGTTTTTAGCGTTTTTTCAAAATCTTTCATTGATTAGTGTGATATGATATAGTTCGAGTAACAGATTATTCTACACTAAATAATTATTCATATTAAATCAATACTTCATCGACAACCTATAATGTGGGACACTGCTGGTCTCGGCTCTCCTCTCATAAGAGGGTTGATGATAACTAATGACCAATTGCCGTCTTAGTTCTCAGTACAGTATAACATTAGTTGACATAAGTCTTTGTCCATACGCACGCAAGCGTATTTTATGTAATATCCGTTCTTTAGTCATGAACTAGTGCAGTATTTGAGATACTTATAAAATTGTACATTCATTATATGTAATCAACGATGCACGTTACATTATTAATACCCTAATCAATGTTTTGTTTCAGAGTTATAGCTTCCTGGACTAAAATATATGTTCGAAATTGGCTGTCTAATGTAACTTTAATACTATTCTAATACTGGATAAATTTCCCGGAAGTTCTTAACGTGTAATCCCTGACTCTATCCTGGGGGGAGCCTGGCTGGTGGGTTGATCGCAATCGTCACAGCAATTAATCTGCCCCGAGGGATCCCTACTGTCAGGCAGCTTGGGGCCCTGTCGACTGCTGCTATTACATTTTCAACACACGCAATATTATCAATAAAACTGAGTTAGGGATTTAAATTGAATTTAGAATTAGCAAGGAGTAATTAAATATTAATGTAGATTACTGTGTTGCTATTTCAAAGCTGACAGAAATATGATAAGAGACTGAAGTTTTAATACTAACTTTTACTTTTTTTATAGCAGTAGTATTTGTACTCTTGAAGAAAACGGAAATAGGAAATAGTTTAATAATAAACACAATTTAATTAAGCAAATTAACAAAACTAACTTTTAAAAAAAGCAAATTAACAAAAGGAAAAATAACAAAAAAAAATTTGGATTATAACACAACGAACAAAGCAATTAAAAAAAGCGGCCAAGTGCGAGTCGGACTCGCCCATGAAGGGTTCCGTATCAGCAAGTAACATCATATAAAAGTTCTTGTAGTTTGTTGTAACTTTCATCGATGTTTTTATACTAGTGTATTGATTGGATGAAAGGTAAATTACGTGTTACGATTTATGACGTATTAAAAAAAACTACTTACTAGATCTCGTTCAAACTAATTTTCGTTGGTAGTTTGCATGGTAATGTACAACATATATTTTTTTTAGTTTTATCACTCTCTTATTTTAGAAGTTAGAGGGGGGGGGGGGACACATTTTTCCACTTTGGAAGTGTCTCACGCGCAAACCATTCAGTTTAGAAAAAAATGATATTAGAAACCTCAACATCATTTTTGAACACCTATCCATAGATACCCCACACGTATAGATTTGATGAAAAAAAAATTTTGAGTTTCAGTTCCAAGTATGGGGACCCCCAAAATTTATTGTTTTTTTTCTATTTTTATGTAAAAATCTTAATGCGGTTCACAGAATACATCGACTGACCAAATTTCAATAGTATAGCTCTTATAGTTTCGGAAAAAATTGGCTGTGACATACGGACGTACAGACAGACAGACAGACAGACTTGGCGAATCTATAAGGGTTCCGTTTTTTGCCGTTTGGCTACGGAACCCTAAAGAGCAAACAAATGATATAGTTTTGAAACTAATATTTTTTTATTTAATTATAGTTAGTTTATTATTTTCGTCACATCTCGACAAAGTTTATTAATTGTTCTAAAATAACATAATTATAAATATAAGTATTAAATATTCCCAAATCGTATCTTAAAGCTAAAGAAAAAGCGTCGGACCACGTTCGAGTAATAGAGGCATATGTCTCTTTTGTCATGTTTACCACCATTGTCAAAAATTTCAATGCCTAATTAAGCGTGAATTTATTTTTAGAACAATGAGATTAACTTCATCGATTTAAGAAAACTTTCGGTTAAGACTTGAGCAGAACAAAAAAGGTTTAATTAGCCTTTGATTTACTTTGATACCGAAAACTCGGGATTATTACGGGTCAATCCTGGGATTGTAATGTCGGAGAAAAATCGGTCCGGTATCCCGGTTTTTGGGATCCTGGTATCCCGGTATTCAATCTCTAATTACAACATATTGTTTTACAATGTGTGAAACTACACATTCACTTGTCTGAAACACGAGACAATTTCCTTTAGTTATATCATTTATAAACTGTCATTTTCCGAATGCTTTTTACTTGGGTTATCTCAATAATTTATTATTGTAATTTTTTCTCATCTACAACAAGGTAATTTATTATTGTGATTTTCAGATAAATTTTGTAAGTTTTTATTATATGCTAGTAGCATTGTGCAAAGCCTCGCAGTTTCAAAGTTACAAAGAATAGATAAAACATCATCCTTGAAGCATGTTGAATATCGAGCCAAGATTGAAGCTTACAACAACATACTTGAAATTTCCATAAAATACAAATAGGTAGTTGTTTGTACTTATTGATTCTTCTGTTCTAAATTTAAATCTTTTTAAATATATTAGTTACAATAATGATTTGCAATGTGAATAGTGGCTTTTTCTGTTTTTTAATGACGATACTAGAAAAACTTTATATATCTATTAGATTGTTACATTTTTAATCGTCAACATGCTTTGTAGTTTCACTTTGTAACATTATAACATATGACTCCAAGTTTATAAACAGAATCGATTAACACTTACTTTGTGATGCAAAATAACGGGCACTTTGTAATGCAAATATGAACGTGATATGAAAGATCAATTTTGTAGTTCCCACAATTTGATCTTTCCGCTCAATATTCGTTGATAAATTGTGATTTGAAAGAACGTAGAGTTTAAAAAGTAATTATAAATAAAAACGTTATGGCAAAAGAATATAACATGTTATTCCCATGATAGAATTTGTCTCACAATGTAATAATTATAGTGTCTACTGTACCACATACAAACAAGTAACAGTCAGGATACGTTAGATAATTTTTTTATGTTTTTTTAGGATTTTTATGTTAAACGGTTCAACAACAAATTTTCTTTTTTTTTGCGTCGTAGTAATAGTAATGAGTAACAGATATATATAAGACGTGATTATTCAAATGCCAACATTACTATCTCAAATGTAATGAAAATAATTCCAAAAATGGTTGTTTAAAATATTAGCCGAGATTTAACCTCATTACATTATTTCCTTCAAGACTGTTACTGGCGAGAAATTGATATGAATCAACAAACACGAGTTTATACATAATACACGGAAAACAGATATTATACAACCGTACAAAGCTATAATTTTTCAATTATTCTTATAAATAGTAGGACTTGGTGGATTAAATTTATGTAATTATTGTTTCTAACAACAAAATAAGAAACCGTGTTAGAGCATGTCAATTTCGTATTTAGACAGAAATTGCAAGCTGCTTGGAATTAATTGACAAGCATTAAGTGGACTGGACACTAAATGGACTGTTTACAGCTTTCTAATAGCAGTCTGTTGGTGGTATCTTCTAGATATTGATGGAGAACGTTATCTATAGTTCTGGTTTATTTCCTGCCATTCATTCAGACCATTCAGGTCGGTAAGAAAATGGGTAATAAAAAGTACTGAGAACGTGAGTACAGTCAGCAACGAGACTTCTACGACCAACGACGAAGAATCAGAAAGAAGCGACTTTTTTTGATAGAGATATAGAGATTGATTGTTTCGTTGCGGGTTCATTGGCTTCTCACTCTATTGGAACAATATCTACTTCGGTGGCGCAGTGGTTGTGTATGCGACTGCTGTGCTTGAGGTTCGGGTTCGATTCCCGGGTCGGACCATATGTATCACACGAAAATATTTGTGTCGGAGTTTGAGTGTTTTCTATGTACAATATGTGTGTATTTAAAAAAAAAGTATTTTTATGTATTTATATCGGTTGTCTAGTACCCTTATTACAAGCTCTGCTTAGTTTGGGACAAGATGACGTTGTGTGTAAATGAATATCTGCTTTTTCTTTATATTTATTTATAATTTATTTAATTCTAACAGAAGTAACACGACCTCTGGGTTATTATTACGTATTAGGGTATTAAAAGCTTTGTAATTCTTTATAGATATGTTTATATTGTACTCTTGTATAGGCTCAACTTTTAATCCAAAAATACGTTTGTTCCTTACAGCAGAAGTAGTGCAGACTTTTTGAATGACAATGAGTATCTGAAGACAGTGAAAACAAAATGGATTGTAGTAAGAAATGAAACTTTGCAATTACTACGTGATATGTCAAATTGTTCCTCGAATTTGATAGTTTATCAATCAATATACGACACTTACATATAATAGTGTTGCATTTCTATTTTTATGTACGATTGACATAACTCCATTAAATAACTTTTACACCATTCATCATCACGTAGACATAATATTATTCATAAGACATTTTGGCATTTAATAAAAAATAATAATATCGTCCGCGTGGTGACGTATTCATCCCGCGGGTGTCGTAAAAGGAGACTAAGGGATAAACTACGCAAGACAACATTAATGCAAAGAGAAGGAAAACTTGAAACAAACCCTATACCAACCCGTCTGGCCAGCGTGGTATACAGTAGGCCAAAACCTCCTTTTCAAGGAGAGGCCTATGTCCAGCAGTGGACTGTTAAAGGCTGTTGATGATGATGATGATGAATAATATATATCTTAATTATTATGAAACTTCCATGACTATTTTGTGTACTTAGGCTTATAATTAGTGTCTGAAAGAAAAATAACTAAAACTGAAGTGTTTAACAGTAAATGAAAGAAAGCGCCGAGAAAGATATTTGTAAGAAATAACCACATACATTAATCATAAATTTATGTATGTTCTAAGATTTTGAATTACAATTTCTGAGGTTTTAGAAGGTTCTAGGCATTAGAAAGCGGTGCGTTTTGCAAGCGACTGGTCACTTGGGCTCGCCGATAGCGGTATATACTTGCTTAATGCAATGCACGTGCTTGGCGTGCGTAGCACATACCGCCAAGGCTTCACGACAACAAATATTGAGTAACAGCAGATCATGATAACTATCTATTGATATTTTCATTTTAACGATCCGATTGATCTGAAATCTTTGAGCTTATATTTCCTGCTGTAAAAGTAAAATAATGAATGTAGATAAGTATGTAAATGGTAGTTCTTGCGCTCTGGTAAGTGTTTTTATATTGAGGAACCATTACGTCATAACTAAAATTATTAATATTGTATTCAGATAATTAGATAAATACTTTTTTACACTTATAATATCAATATAATTGGATTTAATTTGAACCACTGTTAGAACACAGCGGGTTCGAAAAGATTTTCTCAATCACCTGTCTTCAAAATATGTCGATATTTTATTTTAAATCTACTTTATTACAATCATAAAACGAAATATTATTCTACCTCTCTGTAGAAGAAGCGCATCTTCATATCTCCGTATATTTTCTTCTACATTAAGTTAAATTCCAACTAGAATGAAACTGTATAAAATGCAAGAAATAAAGAGCTTTAGTTTTTTACTACGTATAAAATATTAATATACTTTAAGAGATTTGTAATTGAAAAAATAGTTTTTGCATTTGATAAACTTTGAAAATGTACTGTACGAAACTATTATTCACAATTCTCAAACACAGCCGCCTAATTTTAAACTAGGCGAAAGTTCCGCTAAGTTAACTAGACTGCATCTATAAAGACATATTTAAATGTATTTTTAAATGCATATATTCGTGTGCAGTTATATGTATGGATACGTGGAATACATGTATACATTTATTGTATCACTCACACCTATGTAATATTATAGATACTGTGTTCAAATATGTGTGTAAAATAAAACAAAGAATTTAGATATAGATGATTCAAATTTTTTATTGTAATTACGAAGAGAAAAGTTTGGCAATTATGAATGAAAAATGTTATCTGTCAAATGTCCACCACGAGTATGCTGTCAGTTGTCGATTCTTTCATCTAAGTTTGTAATCACTTTTTGGCAAAATGGTGGGTCTATGTCGTTAATTACATTACGGATTTTGAGTGTTAATGCTACAATCGATTCGATTGGCTCCGTATTGACTCTGACCTTAACATACCAAAACAGAAAATAATCCAGTGGTGTTAAATCACACGATCGGGATTGCCACTTGAACGCTGAATTTCGTGTAATTCTGGAAATTATCAAATTACGTGATGTAATTAATGAAATTATGTTGGCACATTTTGTACCGAGCCTGTCGACTCTTTAGCGACCAAATTCTTAATAGCGGTCTAAGAAGGACGATTATATTGCCCGAAAACTTTAACAGAACCACCAAAACGCTGTTGGTGTTGCTTCAATTGAAAAACAAAGTTCTTGTTAAAAACCCATCATTACATAAAACACGCTCAAACATAACAGGTGATCGTTCTTATTCTATAATTAAATGTCTTGGGTGTGAATCTAACCAAAGATCCAGTAATCCAGGGTCAAGAACCACAACACTAACAAGCAGGTTTGTCTGATGTCTTCATGTGCAAAATTAATAAATAATCATAATTAGTCGGTCATGGCTAAAATGCAATCAAGGTGTAGGCGAAAAGTATATTAATTTGACAATTTATAAAGACTGTTACGAGCGGATTATTGGTAAGATATATCCTTGAATTTTTTTTGCTCTTTTTAGGGTTCCGTAGTTCATGACTCCGCCCGTCCTTCCTACTGCCCAAACGGTTAATGATACTGCCCAAACGGTTAATGCTAAAATGACAAAACTTTGCAATGAAATGTGTTTTCATCACGTCGACAAAGTGCTAGAATAGAATCACGAGAAATTTTTTTTTGGGTTAGCTCCATAACTCGTAAAGTGGGGATATTTTTTTTCTCGCGACTACCCCGTCGTGTGGGGTATCATAAGTTAGTTCTTTTAAAAACATGGAGAGGTTGCTAAGACTATTTTTTTTACGAGTTTACGAGTTATTTAACTTTGAAGGACAATTTTTTGTAAACACAGGGTGTCCCCTCACCCCTAAAAGCTAAACGGCTTGCTCGAAAACTCTAAAAAAAGTATAACGGCTTAGATAGCTTTCTTAGTTTAGGAGTTGTAGAGGCCTAACTTGTGAAATAAGCTTGCTTGGAAAACTTAGTACAAAAATAACGAAATAATATGTAAATATAACAATTATCTTTTGGACACAATTTTAATTCCACATAATTAAAGTCACATAATAATATGACAACGGAACCCTGTTCTAGGCGTGATCTGACACACACTTGCCTGAATTTTTTACTTATTTCGTAATACAAAAATGTAATGTTTAGTCAAAAGCCGATAGTAAATGCCGTTTTGTTTTTTTCAATTTGTTTTTGCAATGCAACCATATTTTTTACTTAAACAAAGATAGCATTCGGTCGACTACAGTACAATAAATGTTTATCATTCTTTTTGAACGTTTTTGTTTTAGATTTGTGAGAAAAGTATGAACTGAATTAATTTCATAGTATTTATATATTGTTTATTTCTCTCGTTTGTAGGTTTTATGCACTCCTTCACAAGACTATGAGTAAGTTTTGCTTTGAAGTTTACCTAGATAGATCTTGGAGCTGAGTTTATTGAGTTAAAAATCTAGGAAAACTTAACTACTATCTGTTTCGGTTCTGTTTTGTCTCTGTTTTTAATATTGAGCAGGTTGTTTTTCCGAAAAATATACGATCAGTATTTATGTAATACCTACCTACGTATTTTTTTCGATTATTGTAGTAAAAAGTAACCGATGTGTTATTCTTATATTTAAGCTATATTACTGTTAAGTTTTATCCAAATCTGTTCAGTAGTTTTTGCGTGAAAGAGCAACAAACATACATCCATACTCATAAATTTTCGCGTTTATAATATTAGTAAGGATACATCATCATCAACAGCTTTTAACAGTCCACTTCTGGACATAGGCCTCTCCTTGAAAAGGAGGTATTGGCCTACTTTACCACGCTGGCCAGACGGTTTGGTATAGGGTCTGTTTCAAGTTTTCCTTCTCTTTGCATTATTGTTGTCTTGCGTAGTTTATCCCTTAGTCGTCTTTTACGACACCCGCGGGATGTAAAGGGGTGGTGACACTCTGTATTCATAATCCGTCACCACACGGTAAGGATACATACCTACTGTTTTAATTATTTTGTAATACATTATTCACTTATTTTAACTTAATACTGTTCTGTAGTGATTATTTTAACAATTTAACTTTTTGGGACTTACGTGACCTTTCAATAGTCTAAATGTGTTGTGATGTGTTTCCGATAACATGTCAAGTTAGGAATTGCAATATTTTGATACGTTTAGCTTCATCAATATGTTTTGATGTCGACATTTTGAGTATTACTCTTAACAGCGTATTAACTTTAATGCAATTTTACAGCTACAAAGTACGGATTTGTAACATTCAGTCAGGCAGTGACGACAGAGATGCAGTAACTTAGTCAAATTAGTTTTTTGCAATGTGCTCGAATAAAATAACAGTAGTGAGGTACCGTAATGATCAAGTTTTTAGTGGTTACGTAGTAACTTTGGAACCGATTGCAGTTCGCAGTCAGGCGTAGTGGATGTAGTTTTTTCGCAGCTATTTATATTGATTACGAACTCGGAAACGACTCCCAGGAATTAAGTCTACTTGCTTAACATTTTATTTTACTTTGACATTGGACTCGTGTGCTGGTTTCATTGCAGTTATATCATAAAGTTTTTGTGTAGTAGGTAAGTTATATATAGTTAATACTTTTTCAGACATAACATGGAAAAATATGTGAACATATTTTTAGTTTAAACCCCCTTTTCTAAATTCCTAACTGGTCCATTCAGTTTTATCGAATACAGCTTCAAGTTAAAAAGATATAAACAAGTAGACTTACTTTCAAATTTAAAGTATAGAAGTTAGGTTTTCAAACAAAATAATTGATTGAAACGAAAGTATCATTTTGCGGTTCGTATATATTGTTGTAGTTGTTGTTTATTTTTATAAATTTAACTTCGAACGGTTTTATATTATGTTCAATTAATGTCATGTTAATTATTTTCAATTGTACCTATATTGTGGATAAGTTACAAACATCAGTTGCTTTGGTAGAAATTGCAGTCAATAACAGCGTGTACAAATAGATATAATTATTGAACATGTTATGATATTACTGTTTAAGAAATATGCAAAAGTATATTAACGCAATAAGGTAGCGATAAACTTACCCGAGAGGTTGTGATTTTCTGCTCATCCACTCACCCCCTATCTTCCGCTTTTCTCACCGACTGTTACACGTATGAAAAATGCAAGTTATTTCTTCACGTAACTCACTTAAACAACCACGGAGCTTATATTGAACAATACCCTATTAGTCAATGGATTTTATAATATACTTCAACAGAATTAAGTGTAGCTGTACTTGAATAGGAATGGCTTTAAATGGAATCACGTAATTTTTTAACGTTTCCGAGTGTTGTAATACCGGCAACTGGTACGCGTGCACGACTCAAGAAAGTACTCTATAGACTGGTTCATCCACCGAGGTTGGTGTTGCGCCTGAGCATCGAGCCACTGACGTTTCGCATTCGACTCTACTAGACCGGCTTCAGACGCCGCACCACTTTCATCGTACCTGCTATACAATTGTAAATCTCATTTAGATGTAATTTATGTTATTGATTGATGCTGTGATATTATTTCGTGTACTCTTGATTGAGATCTCAATGAGCATGAGCGGACGCGAACAGACGATTTGATATACAATGAGAAAGTAAACACCTGTTATAAATTAGTTATGTCATTGGCTTATACAGGATGTTATAGAAAAATGTGGACGCATTTAAGAGTCATTTGTAGCCCTGATAAATGGTTAATGCGGAAATCAATTGTTTTGAAACTGACAATTTTATTTTCAAAGTACTAGTATTTTGAAACGGAGGTGGCCTGATATTATTGCAATTATGGGTATTAAATATCAAGAATCTTGAATGAATATCCTGCCTGCATGACAAGAATGCAATCGAAATGTGGTGAATAAGGCAGCTTTATTCTCTTAACAAAAATCGATACTTTATCATCAAGCGTTCAGTTACTTTTTGGTTTCACTTAATGAATAAAATTTGTCTTCACTTTTTTGGTAACATGCACATATTTTTCTTAGTATATAATACTCATTTTCATGTATATTAACTTTATTTAAAAAAAATGGTAAATACTGGGGAGGCTAAGTGTAACTACCGGAAGGGCTTAGACACATTATTTTGTATCAAAATTTGAGAGCATTCGGTGTAAAACCTTTTGATTTTTTTAAGAGTACACAAAGCAACTTAATTTTTTTATGTACGTAAACTTTAACCCTCTTAACCCTATTGACCCCGAGCCCAGCAGTGAGACGTTTCGCGTTGTTTATATGAATAAAACTTTTGTTAAAAGTAATATGTACTTCAGATTTCACTTCTATACATAGGGTTTCAAATTAGTAATTATCTAAAAATAAAGATGCAGAAAATCATGCAGGGTGAGCGTACATTGTGGCATGCACTAGGAAAACCTGTAGTACAGCTGCACAGGTGATCAGGGCATTGACACTTTAGTATAGTAGAGACAGGATAGTCACGATAGATAAGTTGTAGCTAATTATTATTAAAAACCATAAATAAAAAAGTAAACCCATATTCCTAAAGTATCTAAGCCTTCAGTATCCTTTGGGACCCACCGGTTTAAGCGGCTGATAGTGTCGAAATCGAACTGATTATAACTGCATATTGCCCCTAACTTAGGAGAGGGTTACACATGATAGCTTTTGAACAACATAGTTAATTGAAACTTTACGAGAACTTTCAATATCTTTGAAATAAATTATAGAAGATAATATTTCAACAGCTTTCTCTTTTTTATAATTATAGAGAGAAAGATGTCTATATACTGGAATCAAAAACTAAATTATCAGTTACGTAGTTATGTTCTATTTTCCAAAAGCGGGATAACAATTTGTATAAAAAGGCAATATTTTGCACATTCAGAAAAATATTTATGATACTCGTAACTAAAAAAATTAAGACGTTTACAGTACTTGTTTACCGATAAGAAGTCCGCTAGGCTATATATTCTTATTGCCTTGCAATTACAGTTTACAGACTGCTATAGGTACATACCAATGTTAGAAATTCGAAAGTAACTCTGTCTGTTACGCTTTCACGGTTAAAACACTGCACTGATTTAAATGATATAAAGCATGTAGATAGTTTATTTCTAGAAGAAAGAAAAACCCTAATCTGTACCGCGATTAGCTATCACCGATAACCAGCATGCCTACACGCGGACGCCACAGTTTACTCAAATGAAAGCTCAAATAAAATTGAAAGTGAATTTTTGACAGGTATAGTAACAACATTCATTTAGAAAAAAAATATTGCAAAAAATAAAACCTTCTTACATGACGTCGACCGTAACACAACTCAAACAAAGAGACAAGTCAGTTTAAAGTTAAAATATTTAATTGTTTGTTCAAACCTAACCTAGGTTTCTACAATCTGCAAATAGCAAGTTAAAGTATTGACATGAGAACATTTCATGTGAACAGGACATGCAATAGTCAGACATGTAGTGCATCAAGCCTTGCAGTAGTTTTCGCTTACTCTTTCTCTCTTCTCACTTTCCATATTTCCGGAAAAATAAATAAAACTTAAATACGAAGGTTGATAAAGAATTATTATGTTTTTTTAAATTTGTAATTAGAACAAAATATAGATCATGTTGACAATTATTAGAGCAAAACCAAGTACATGCTACTTTTTCACAAAACTAAATGGAGGACGTAAACAGAGCGTAAAGGTAGGTAATAGAGATTAAGTGATGCTCACAACCTTGACACAGCAGTGCGGAGAAATTGTAAAGTTCTTTTTATTTGCTTAATTATTAATTTTCAGTATTTTTATTACAGTTAGGCGTAAAACAGTGTGAACCATCTTTTAAAATCGGTCTGGTTGTGACAAAGCGAAAACTTAAAGAGTTAAATGCGTATTAGCCCTTAGGGCTGTATAGAATGTTGGAAATTTTAGTGTTAAGATTGATAAAAACTTATTTTTTTCTTCTTAACGGACTTTTACTATACTAGGGTATACCAATCTCGAGGGGAGACCTCGTGACGGCCATCGGAGTGGGTATTCTTTGGCTCGGCAACATGATTGCGGCCATGGTGCGGAGCGAGAGCGCGTGGAACTCCGCCGTTTCTCTTTGCGAGCAAGTTATGCTGGCGAAGGAGATAGCTTAGAACTCTCCCGGTCCGCCAGGCCCGGGAACGGGCCTGGTACCGCAGACGACTCAGGCGCTGGAGGTCGCAGAACGATCTCCGTCCTCCATAAGTGCTAGCCTGGGAGTGACAGGTGAGGCAATCTGTCACCCTAGCAGAAGCAGGCCGGGGTGGATGCGCCATACGCTTTTATTATGAAGAGGGTCATCTACTAGCCGTAGGTAGACGGCCCGAGGTAATTCGGGGCTCCAGGGATTTCCTTCCTAGGGTACACCTGGTTCCCCGGCCATTGGTACCTGAGACGGTGTGCGGTTTTGGTCGGTTCGAGTCCGACATAACCACCAACTGGTGGTATCCGAGGGGATTTCCGCACAGAAAAAAAGGGTATACCAATCCCATAAGGCCTTAATTTTAAAAACTTATTGCTAGCTTGATGTAGCTAAAAATTTAATGTTAGTTAAATTCTCAGTTGCATAAGAAATTAGGTCACTGAAATCTTCATTAGAAAAAAAAGTCTGAATGCTTAATTTTATGCTTTTTGAACACATTTGTGATTTTAATCATTATTAGTATGATATGCTCTGTCTCCCAAAAAAACCAAAGGCAAGGAACAGTCGTCTGGCCTCCCTGCCCCGTAACAAAATATAAGATCAGCTTAGAATTAATTTAAGAACAACAACAAGTTTATACTCTTTTATTGTCAGCATTGTACTTTAACTTCGACATACATAGCTACATAAGTTCTTTTATAGTCAGTACATACATGAATACTTACGTCACGGCTTCTTCCTAATATCCTGATCAATGAATTACGTGTGTCTAAAATTTAAATTGCATTCACATATTTTCCTGTTTGGCTGACGTGACTACATATGTTAATAACTCACATCAGCATCATTATTACAAAAAGGGAAGTTCTAGTTTTAAAACGTTTATATGGATTATGTTTAATTTTTTGTAATAGCGCATTGCCTTTTCTATTTCCGAAGTGTGTGATGTTTTGGCCATATGTCTCCAACTCGCACTCTGCCAGCGTGGATTCATATGGACTTTAACCTCGCCTGAGAGGAGGCCTGAAGCCCAGTAGAGGGGCATTATGTGTTGGTGTCGATGTGATGTTAATGGAAAACATTAACATTATGATTTTTGAGATTTTTTTTAAAGCTGCAAAGCACGTCACAATCTTTCAATATTTTCTGCCATATGCCATATAGATTGAGAAAAATGGTACGGCTTAGGATGATCTTCCTCTGGAAAATGACCTTTATAAGTATGAGTAGTAAGTAATAGTATAAGTGCTACAACAATATAACACTTTAACGTGAAAGATTCATATTTATACCGAAATCATTATAAACAGTGAATGAGGTTTTCTACCATGAAAACCCTTTAAGAAGTACAAGTATGCCGCTCTAAACTGTATAACTCTGCCATGATAACGAGAGGGCGTTTATTTATTCTACATACTGATATTTACCTAAAACGAAAATGCAATCCCAATTGACGTATACATATGAAACTAGAGAAGTGTTGCTCATTTCACGTACATTCCAAATAGGTTAATTCAAAAATGGCTGCTTATAACTTAATGCCTTCTCAATAACCAGTGCAGAATTGATAGGAGTAAAACGAACTTAATTGAAGTAATTGGGAAAAAAGATTTCGTTGCATAAAAGAAAGCAAACAGGAATTGTAATTGTACTGTAATACCTTTACATTGTTAGACACCAGACTACAATTATTATGCGCTGAAGACGAGAGATTTGTTGGATAAATTACGCGAATACACGCGACGTTTTTGGTATTTAACACATCCAGTATTTTGCTATCAAAGTTGCAAGGTATTTATACATTACATAATAAACAGGCGTACCTTCTACCCGTTAGCTATTATCTGTGTAACCTGTTCACATGCAATGTCCAATAATTTGTTGCAACAATCTTGTAAACGGCACCATTCTAAAGTAAAAAATTACAAAACTGAACTGTTAGATCACTACGGCATAGAACACAACTTTAAATTTATTTACCAATAAAATTGAACTATTTGTATTTCAAACAAATTGTGATAATCGCAAGATAACGAAATCAGGTCTCCATATCTCTTGTTCGACACTTATTATTTGCAGTACTCAACACTAGTTAACTTTTTCAATGATTTGTACCTCACCCCAAGGTTCACTGGTAGAGAATGCCCTGTGCACTGAGTCCGTCGTAGTAATAAATAAAAACTGCACAGGTTCAATTTCTTCCTATAGCATTGCTGGCTGATCTTTTTAGAGCATAAATATATATAAAGATATTAAGGCATAAATAGATGCCACTGAAACTAGGCTGTTAGTTTTTGCTGTTTTGCTGTCTTTTAGTGTGTACAACAGGATCAAAATAGTCTTGCTAAATCTGCCTTTGAAAATGATAAATTGGCAGAAATCACAGTCGTGCTCCCTTACGACTAAAATAATATTAAACAAGTGACTGATTTCCTTTTCCTTTGATACTGATATGTGCCGATACGCTGATCAACTTTAATATGAATAAAATTATCAGTGACAAAAAAGTATTAAAACATTTTAAATCGCAAAACAGGTAGTAGAATATTAATCAAGTGTCATATATATTATTTGCCTCAATCTTCTACACTTTCAAGTTCCATTTCTTTTTTAGGGTTGTGTAGTTCATGACTTTGAACCCTTATAGATTCGTCATGTCTGTCCGTCCGTCCGTCTGTTCTTGACCTAACGCCCAAATGATTGGTGCTAAAAAGTTGAAACTTTGAATGAATATGTATTGTAATTACGTCGAAAAAGTAAATCAAATTACAAAAAATATTTTTATTTAGGGTACCTCTACTCCCCTACACTTTATATTATAATAATATGTATGGTTATAGGTATGGGTTATACCGCTCGTGGTCACTGGTAGACTGATGTGAGCTTAGCGTCGCCTTCGTGATGTGCAGGTTGTGTCTACCCGCACTTGATCGCGTTGATTTCTTGTAATGTCGGTACCCCTACACACCACACTTATAACATCTGCACCCCTTATTTCATCTTTCCGACGGTGACTGCACCCGCTGATGACTGGATTCCACGATGTTGATAGTCGGTATCCGTCTTCCCGGTTGAGCGGTATAACCAGTTTGAGACATCGGAAAATAGATTGTATCGTAACCTTTATAATATTATTGCGAATAAGTCCCGTTTACAGTAAAAACATGAGTATGTGTAAAAGTCGCGAAAGTCTAAAAACAGTTGGTATTTTTCATGTATTGCTTTATTTTCTGGTCTGGTTTTGTATGGACAATCATATCATGGATATCAATATCATCATAATCAGATTTCTCAGTGCTTATGTGAGAAACACCGTTCCCTGAATAAGAATGAATAGTTTTAATTTTTTTTTTTCTGTTTTAGCATAGGGTTGAATCTCTTCTTAATGACCTCTATGGTTAATAAAATAAATGTTTTAATTTTCGACCATGTAATATTTTAATTTTATGTCTGGTTGGTTCAGTAAAATTACAATTAAAGCTTAAGGGATTTTGAACCTAGATCAGTTACGAAATAATAAATCTGTATATTAATCTCAATAAGAAGGCTGCATATTCTAAACATATTATTAGGTTTATGTAACGATACCAACATCCACGAGTGTATTTAGATTACAACACACCTGCACACGGTTCACGTTCACTATTTGATTTGATTATACATTTTAGTAAAAATTTTAATCTGTGTACAAGTATTATGTAATTGCGACAGAGTCAAATCTTTGAACTTGGCTTGGCAAAAAAAACAACCCATGTATAATTTCTAAATACGCTTACAAATTCGAAAGAATAAGCTTATAAAAAGTTTTGGGTGGCTTTAAAAACCTTATTTATAATGTTATGTATGATTGCGTACTTTTCTTCTAAACGTCTTATTATTACTAAAGTCGCATTGCACTATGTTACGTTGTTAAATAAATTATATTAGCTATGTAAAATATAATTCAAGTTATTCATAAAATTGTACACCGACCTTTTTGCTTAAGCCTTTGTTTTTACTGTAGTTAATATTTTTATTTCGTATATCGAACCCCTTAACGATAAATTGAAGTCGCTATATATTTCAAGGTCTATTGCTTTAAAAACTGAGATATCGTGCCTGTTAACAATTGGATAAAATATTAATTAAAGAAAAACGAAAGTGTCTGGGTGGGTTTTCACTGTTGTCGGCATATTTTGGAGGTCAACTTAATAAACAACATTATTGTTCTTCATTAGGATGTTTTAAATATTATAATGCTAACAAACTCGTCCACGAGGTAATAAAGAAAGTAAAGAAATGTATAATATTTATAGTAATTACTATAGCTACTCTACGATTTATTAAAATTTCCACCTAGATGAATATTCAAATTGTAGAATTTTTTTATATGAAAAAGCATACTATATTATGTTGTGACTTAGTGGTTTTTGGTCTGTCAGATGAGACGTATCTTAATGTGTTTTATATCAATGATTATCTACCTTGTTTTATTTAATCATCTTACATTGTTTTCAGTAGTACTTATTTCATAAAGTTAAAATTAAATGTAAAACTGTGAGCTTTTTTCATGATTGGGTTCTCATGAGCATAAAGTAGTAACCATCGTCATGCTTAAAGCGAGAACAGTTGGGGCGTTATAATATCCTGATGTCCGGCATATTCTTATTAATGCAAACCATGTTCACAGTTGATTGCACTTAGTTAAAATGAACATTTTGGACACACGTTAGATAGAATGATTTGCGCATATTTAGCCAGATGAAAAGGAATTATATAAATTATTTATTTCAGAAATCTGACACGATCGTTAACTTGGCAGAACTTTAATATGAAAATGAGATTGAAACAAAACACTTATATACCTTTCTTTTGTAAAAATATATATTTTCATATTAATCATAGAAAACACAAACTTTGAAACAAATATTTACAGAACATGTAAATATTTGGACCGACTCGGCAATCGAACTCAGAATTCAACATCTAGTAGAATGTAACTGCTTAATGTCTACGTATCGTACGTATCTAAAACCTATCTCTTGTAGCATTCAAAGAAGTCAAAGATAATTATAGGAGTATTCGTCTTATGATATGTAATTATACCTAAAGAATGCAGTTTCGTTAACAGGCAAGTGAGCTTTTGAGACTTATTACTAGGTACGTTTTAAGCTTGTCAATTTGATATTAAATAGCGTGGTATCTAGTCATAATAATTATCTCCTTGTTACTGTCATGGTCGATTTATATTTTCAAGTGATAATTATAATGTTATTAGTTACATGACTCGAGTCGAGATAATTGTATATTACCTATTTAGACTAAGGTAATCGTCAGACTACCAAACTGACTTTACTTTACCGGAAAGCGAGAGTAGAAACCACCATGTAAATCACCATCTTAATAACAATCACCTTGCTGCGTTTGCTGTATTCACTATCCTTATTAATCCATAGTAAAACGGCCTATCGAAATGCTTCTGAATCATTGAGCCTTCTTTCTCTCACTTACCTATGAAGCACGACAGCGCGAATGCTAACATTTTAGATTGGTCTTTTGTGAGAGGGTGGTACCGCCCTTTTTTTTTTTAACGTGTGGAAATCCCCGCGGACCGTCACCCCGTCGGGGGTTACGGCGGGGTGGTGTGTCGGACTCGAACCGACTAAAACCACACGGTGTGACCCTCTCTGCGCCTGTATATTGGAAGGAGTCCAGGGAGGGGATTTCCTTCTAGACGGGTAGTACCGCCCTGGTCGAACCGGTGTCTAAAAGTGTAAGCGATTTTGTAACAAATCTGTCGCATAAGTATAATTATACCATTTTTATTAGGTAGTAGTAAGAGGGCTACGTAGATTATAGGCCGCAAAATATTTAATCCACTATTAACATTTCTTCCGGATAAGAATAACCTCAATAACTGGAATATCATAAACTGTTATATTATTATTCTAAATACCATCAAAGTGACAAATATTTATAGTACAATGATGGGAAAATAAAACAAAGAGCAACATCCGTGGTTTCAAAACTATGACCTAATGTTACATGCCCTACAAACGACAACATGAATGCATACAACATACAACGACATTGTTTTGACAGTTAAGTAACGAAATTATTTCGAATTTGGAATTAAGTTTTCCTTAAACGATTTTTCCGATTGTTAAAACAAATACAAAATAAGAAATAGCATTTATATATTAAAATAGGTAACATAACATGATTTAATAAATAACATAAAGTATTTTGCCAACATTGTGACACAATTAAAACTTCTGCAATTTTTTTGAACGTGTTAGTACATATACTAACAATTTACTTTCACTAATACAGTTTCAGTGCGTTAATATTTAGGTAGTCTGGTGATCAGTTATTTACACAACAAGACAATTGTAATATTACCTAGAGGTAGGCAGGGGTGTAACACCTAGGACTTGCAATAGTCGGTTCGAATCCGACCTAACCATAAGTGGATACTATCCGGGATTTCCACATATACTACGAAAATAATAAGTTTTTTAATAGTTATAAAACTTATTATTAACATTTATTATGACTGCACGCTTGGCCTAGTGGTTTAAGCTGTCGCCACGCCCCGCTCTCGACTGCGGCAAGTGTTGTAGGTTCAAATTCCATATAGGACAACACTTTCTGTGATCCACAAATTGTTGATCTAGGTCTGGGTGTTCTTTGTGTCTTTTTTATGTATATTTGTAAAGTCCCCCACTACACAGGATAAATATTTCTAATGCGGGAGTTGTCTTTTAAATTATAGGAAAAAAATTACATAATCCGTTCGTACAAAAATAAATAATTATTACTTTAAATAAAAACTAAAAGTTCAAAAGTGTAGAAAGTAATTTGAATACTACGAGATTAAAATAGTTTTATTATGTATCGTAGTAGATCGTATCGTAATAGACCACGCATAGTATTGGGTTCCGTAATCACATAATTGCACTGGGATTTTAAATTGTGTTCAATATATAGCTAAATTGTTATGTTTACTTAGTATCTCGTTATTATTGCATAAAGTTTGCCAAGTAAGCGCATTTTACAAGTTAGCCCCTGTAAATCCTGACCTAATAAATTTAGTTAGACCGTTATAGTTAGGTAGGTATCTACTAGAAACTATCATCATGAATTCCAAGATTTTTTGAGTCAGCCGTTTAACTTTTAGAAGCCGCTCCTCCCTTGTGGATGCATTGTTTTAACAAAAAATCCCCAATTTAGTTTCGTGATCTTATTTCAACACTAACGATACGGCAAAATGTACTACTAGATACATACCTCTACCTAAAATAATGTTATTTTTATATACACATATATTTGGCCTATCAAAGCGACTCTACTGTGCCTGATGGAAAGCATGAATAGAATACAGTAGTAAGGGTCACCATCCTCGTTGTGAAAGCAGACAATGAAGCATGATGACTCACACCATGGTGAGTGAGATTCCACTGCATCATTGGGCCTCCGATCTCACTCTCACCATCGAAATACCACAGCACGAATACGTCCGTGTGGTGACGGATTAAGAATACAGATTGTCACCACACCTATTCATCCCGCGGGTGTCGTAAAAGGCGACTAAGGGATAAACTACGCAAGACAACATCAATGCAAAGAGAAGGAAAACTTGAAACCAACCCTATACCAACCCGTCTGGCCAGCATGGTATAGTAGGCCAAAACCTCTTTTCTAAAGAGAGGCCTATGTCCAGCAGTGGACTGTTAAAGGCTGTTGATGATGATGATGATGATGAATACTATTCACTAATGTGAAATTCAGACGTAAAAATTGCTTGATTTAAACAAATATGACTTGACTTCCTCGTTGGTCTAGTGGTAAGCGTATGCGGCTGCTGATCAAGAGGTCTCGGGTTCAATTCCCGAGTCTGACCAAATATTATTTGTGTGATTCACAAATATTTGTTTCGGAGTCTGGGTGTTTTCTATGTATTACTTGACTGCACGGTTGGCCTAGCGGCTTAAGCGGTCGCCACGCCGCTTCCTACTACGCCAAGTGTCGTGGGTTCAAATCCCACGTAGGACAACACTTTGTGTGATTCACAATTTGTTGTTCTAAGTCTGGATGTTCTTTGTGTCCGTTTCATGTATGTTTGTAAAGTCCCCCGCGACACAGGAATTTATATTCCTAATGCGAGAGTTGTCTTTTTAAAATAAACAAATAAAATAAACAATTATATGTAAGTATTAACAAAAAAAAAGTATGTTTATGTATTTATATCAGTTGTCTAGCACCCTTAACACAAGCTCTGCTTAGCTTGGGACTAGATGATGTTGTGTGTCAGATGTAAAAAATATTTATTTTATATTTATTTATTTATATAATAATAATGTTTTATTAATTTAACATTAGATACGCTTATCTTTAATAGCTACAATGCAATCGTCAGGAAACGACGTGGCCGTATTACACACTTTCAGTAATTCTATGATGGCAGTACTTAGCCAGAATGAGGCACGTCATACAAACTATTAAGTATTATGTAAAAGGTTCTTCACTAATGCTGTGTGTTACCTACATAGTAACATAGCGTAATACGATATGGATGTTACAAAATTAGCTTCATCTTCTCAGTATTTATAAGCTAGAAGAACTTTGATCATTATGTCCACGTCATTCAGTTTTAACACCTATAATATAAGGGTTGCGTAATTCATGACTCGGAACCCTTATAAATTCATCATGTTTGTCCGTCCTCGACCTACCGCTATAATGGTCGGTGCTAGATAGATAAAACTTTGCAGGAATATGTGTTGTTGTTACGTCGACAAAGTGCTACAATAAAATTACGAAAAATATTTTTATTTGGGGCACCTCCCCTACATGTAAGGGGCTGTCCATTAATCACGTGAGGCGCGAAGGGGGGAAGGGGATGTGGAGTGGGGATGATTTTCTTCTGGCGTCTACCCCATCGTGTGGGGTATCATCAGATAGATTTTTTTAAAACATTGCAAGGTTGCTAAATCTGTTTTTCGATTAAGGTCTCCGTTTCGAAGTTTTTCTACTTTAAAGCGCATTATTTAGTAAAATCAGGGCGTCCCCAGCCAAACGGCTGGCTCAAAAAATCAGAAAATAATGATGATGGTAGTGCAAATATTGAACTTTTAATGAAAACTATAGCGGTTTTGATAACTTTTTTATTTCAGGAGTTATAGGGGCCTAACTTGTAAAATGCACTCACTTGCAAAACTTTGTACAAAAAATAACGAAATAATAAGTAAACATAACAATTATCTATTAGACACATTTTAAATCTATCTACCAGTATGGGTGACTACGGAACCCTATTCTATCCGTGTCCTGTCACGCAATTGGTTATTTTTTTTGTTAAATCAAAATCGAAGTTGTAAATTTCTTAAAACGCTCATCTCAGAAATAACATTAATAAATCCTTTCGTGTATAAAATTATAAATACTATTGCAATGATACTTGTTAATAATAAACTTCAACAGAGAAATATTTTTCCTAGAGCCAAGGAAGCTATGACCGGGACTACAGCTGCAAGAATCTAGAGTTGCATAAATCACTGGTCATGTATTTTTTTTTATTTTAGGTGGCAAAAGCAGAGGAATTATCTATTTTTATTTAAGTCTATCAAAGTGAATCTACTCTGCCTGATGGAAAGCATGAGTAGAATCCAAGAGTAGGGGTCACCAACCTCACTGTGAGTGTCGACAATGCAGTATGGAGACTTAAGCTATGACCTAGTGAGATGCTTTTTCATCTGTCTGGCACTCATAAACTAAATACGACAACACGAATGCTGTCATTTTATGTTGGTAAGAAAGTTATCTGATGGAAAGCGTATATCGCCCCCCTACAACATAGGGAGTCACAAATGGGTTACCTATCTACAAGGTAGGAGTATGATTATTTCTTGAAGACCATATGGATTCGAAAATGCAGTGGTCAAGATCATATTATTTAAGTGAAGAGGTCCTCATGCGGCCTATCCTCATCATGAATATAGCCAGTTATAATAATCATCATTAAATTATTCAGTGAATGTGGTTTAAGTCATTCAATGTGAAAGTGAGAAATTGCGGTGCAGTATCTAATACATTTTTTTTTTAATATTTTGGTAAACAAGCTAGATAAAAACAAATTGTAATAATGTTAAAAACTTTTATTTCGGAAGCCATTTTATCTATTCGAGTAGTATATTATCCAAGTGTGATCATATTGTCGGTTGTTTCGGCGTGTAGCTGATGATTGCTGGTTGTGGAAGGCGCAACCAAATGGTGAGGACCGACGAGACAGTGTTGTAGGCTGCAACTAGTATCCACAGTAGCTCCCGTGTACACTACGGTATCTTGAAGCGTGCAGCTGTAACGATATATAGAATTAATTATATGTTTTATATACTTTTGTGTATAATTAGACTGAACTAATGGCATCGTCTTCATGCCGACCCCCAATTAACGGCGTATTAGTAAAATGACTGAAAGCCAGAAGTAGTCAGTCACCGTAGAGGTTCTGTCTAGATGGGGTCAGACAGTAGTGTATAAGACATAAATATGTGTTACAATGCGGGTATTTACCCGCATGGTAATTCTAAGTAAAGCTAAGAAATAGATCTATTGTAAAAGATGTAAGGAGTCTATTATTTATACAAATAAATAAAATGTGTCTAATTGCAATTTCAAATTTAAAACTTTTCACTGAATACATTTAAAAGTACATTTGGTAGTTGGATCAAAAACCATTTTATTTAAGTTTTGTGTCTGTTGCAGGTAATCTTTGGAATGGTGGACCGATTTTGTAGACTTTTGCTAGTAAATAGTTTATGGAAATGCAGTTGTTGTTGAAAAGGTACTAAAACAACCGCAGGTAACAACGCAGGGTGTAGTTAGTATAACTTGTACTTACCCTTCCTTAATTGTGACATTATTCATCAATATACAGTTAGTTAATCTAACTTTGTTCTCAATTTTGCAGTTGGCACCAATGAATGTATTTTTTATAGATGTCTTTTCACTTATTATACTTTTGTCCCCAACAGTACTACATTCATCTATTTGCTTTGTTTTCACTTCACTGTTTGGGTGAATTCTTTCAGATAGAGGTGAACCAGTCAATTCCTCCCATTTTGATAGAATCTGAAAGTAAATTACATTTATTATTATCCCTTAATATTGTAATGAATATTTTGTTTACCTCAGAAGAGTTAAGTATGCCAGCTAGGAGGCATGGCTAGGAGGATGATTATTATGAAGTAAGAAGGCAAATAGGAAAGAATATACGAAAAAGTTTGATATAGTGAATCTAACTATTTATCACAGCATATACGGCATTTTCAAATACAATTTAACGAAATAATTTATTTATTAAACAAGAATTGAACTTCACACCTGATTTCAAACTACTAATACAGTTAAGGAACGAGTTATCTCTGAAGTCACCTCTCTAGGAAAGTAGCTTCTTACAGGCATCATTATCATCTCAGTCAAAAGATGTCCACTTTTGGACATAAGCCCTTCCCCAAGGCTGTCCACAAAATATGCTACTTACAGTATTAATTATTATTATTTATTTTATATTAGTTTATTTTGTTACAAATAAGTTTGGTAAAAAAAAATTGGTTGTCTGTAAAGTCGGTTTACTGACGATAGTTGAACGTGACAACGTCATAAGATTGTGCCTCTTTGTCGCTCGTTCCGCACTCTCGCTTGCACTTCAAGTCTTAAATGGAACGCCTCAGAGCGAGGTAACGCCGCATGAGTCGTTTTTTCGTGAGTGCAGCCGGCTCCATCGAATTATAAGACGTTGTCACGTCAAAAAATGCTCCATTTTTAAACACTAATTAACAATAAAATAAAAGTACTAACCTTATTATTAGATAGATAAAATGATGATAGAGTATTTACTCTTATTCCAAATGTATTCTTATCTGGTATGTGAGCGTAACATCTCAATAAATCATTATAGAAAACACCCTTGCTTCCCAACTTATGATCACTATACGCAGTCATTTCTCTAATCTTACTCTCGTATCCACTCTCAGTAGCATAATCAAGGATGTCTTTACCAACATCCACATTTTTCTCTGAAGTACCCTTTTTCTCATTAGAATTTTTACCTTTAGAAAGTTGTTTCTTTACAATATGCGGAATAAGTTCTCCTTTGACTGATGTAAATTTGTCAGTATCAACCAGGTAGTCTAACACCCAGTGCTTCATAACATAAACATGGGCATCCAACAGTCTACTATGCATACTGATCGCATCATATTTTTTCACAAGCACTCTGGGTAAAGTTACTGTATCTTCAAAGTCACTTGCACTGGCCAAAAACACAAGTCGCTGAGTTTCTTTGTCAATGCACACTAGATCTCTGTCTGGTTTAGCTTTAGTTTTGGGTCCAGGTAATTCAATCCATTCTTCAGGTCCATTATTGAAAAATAAGGTAGTCAGTGCTGCATCATACTTCCTATGCACATTAAGTACATCATTAAGATTTATATTAGTAATGAGATCTCCGGAGAGAACAAGTAAGTCTGTAGATATTCTGTTGCTGATGTGCTTCAATGAATTTGCTGTTCCCCAATCCTCATCAGACGGTATGACTATTAAGTCATACTTAATTTTCAAGGGACATCTTTCTAATGCACTTAGTATATTGGATTTGTCTTCATCCAGAACCAACACCAGAACCTCTGTTAAAATATTTTATAAAAAACAATTTAGTCAATTAACTGTAGTATTGTAATGAATATTAAACTGGTAGAACTGGTTACAGTTAGTACTACTAACTGCCACCAGTTCTACCTTTTAAATTGTGAGTAGTTAACTATACAGAGGAAATCTTCTTGAAGCCAAACTACATTTCAATTTATAGATGACATTAGGGTTCAATAGAATAAAAACCATCAAGTCCTCATTAATATGTACTAATTAGTTGAGCTCAATGAAAGCATCTTTCATAGAAAATTAAGCGACGTCTGATGGCAGAGAAAAATATCTCAAAAATAGATAAATTGAGTACTGATAAATTGTTAACATACATATATATACAAACATACATATGACTGCCTTGTTGGTCTAGTGGTTAACGTATGCGGCTGCTGATCAAGAGGTCTCGGGTTCGATTCCCGAGTCAGACCAAATATTTGTGTGATCCACAAATATTTATTTCGGAGTCTGGGTGTTTTCTATGTATAATATGTATGTATTTACAAAAAAAAAATGTTTATGTATTTATATCAGTTGTTTAGTACCCATAACACAAGCTCTGCTTAGTTTGGGACTAGATGATGTGCGTAAAAGATGTCCGAAATTTTCACAATCAATAGAACTGGTTACAGAGTAGTTAACTATTCAGGGTAAATCTTCTTGAAGCCAATGTGGCAATTAAACTAGATAAAAAAGATAAATCTTAAACTGTTATAGTCACTTACTATATGCAGTTTTTTTTTGCAATGATTTTAGACTTCTATGCAAATGATCATTTATAGCTTACCAGGCAATCATTGTTTATTCATTCTGTAGTCTTATAGTAATAACAACAGCTAATACATTGTAATAATCTTTTTAAGAATTTGGTAAATATGAGGTAAAACATGCTATTATAAATTGACTCTAAATAAAATGTTAAAATGTATCTCCCTTTTAGTTTATATATTTTTTTTCTTTTTAACCATAATTTCCACTTTAAAAAAACTTACATTTGTTATTCATAAGCCATGTGCTGATGCATACCTTGAAATCCAACTTTTTCCAACAAATTTAATGAGTACCACAAGACCGGGTAGGGTCCCACTGGTAGAAGGCACTTTGACACTGCGCCGCCAACATCAGGTAGCCGAGACCCTCTCCCAGCTGCCAGCACCACCGCTTGAAACTCCAATATCTTATGCATACTATAACAAATGTGTTTGGGTGATAAAAGCAACAGAAAAAAGAATAATTTTGACCTACTTTACTGATGGAAATATGTGCTTGCCTGTTAAATGAGACTTCTATTTATACAGCTTGCATTAAAAGCCCATATTTCACAATTTAGTAAACTATTGCGAGATTTTTATTGCAAACAAGAGACATAGATGAGTATATGTATAACGTCAAGCGTCAAGTTGACATTAGCATTTGGCATTTGGCTATGACAACTGACTAGGGATGCGATCTGAGATTGATAAATCAAATAATCATTTTTCTTCAGACAGAATGAATCGTCTTTTAAGTTGATGTTTTGTACTGAATTGATTCGGTAAATCTATATTCAAATATCTATATTTTGAAAATCGATATTCACAATAATTACAATTAGCTGAATGTACTCGTAATATAACGCACTTGCCAGTTAAAGGTTTATTTACTCAAAAACTCGCGAGATGGCTGAGTGATTAGTTTCTCGTCGCTTTTCTTTAGTAAAAAAAGTTACGTTTGTAATCTTTGACTTTGTTGATTATGATTAAAGAATAGGCTGGATGGTGCAACACCAAGGCCGAAAAAAAGACTTTGTTCTCTCTCTGTTCTGTTATGTATGAACTGTTAGTTTAGCCGACACGCGTGTACACGCTCATGTACGCGCCTTGGTCGACACCATAAGTTTTAAATACTGCCACTCGCACGCGCCTCGTGACGGCTAACTCCATTTGCGATAGGGATGGCTCATCTTTCCAAAAAATATCGGTTTTTCGAATCGTATGCTAAAGAATCGATTCATAAAAATTGAGATCAATTCAAATTGTATTTACAATAATAAATCAATAAAAAATGTATTATTCATGAAACACATAATTACTTACCTACATATCACCAAGGTTCTGATAAAAACATAAACACTTTGCTTTTAAGTTGATATGGTAAACGTTGTCAGTCGTACTAGTAAAGACTGTGTGACGGCTTTCAGCGCCTTCCTTACATTATATAGTACAATTAATATAGATTGTACTGTTTTAAAAGAAATGTTTAGCACAAATTACAAATTAAGTGATTGTAAGATCTATTACAAGGAAATAATTAAAAAACTACTATTAAAAAAAAAAGATTAAAATTAAACCAACATGTATATGATGATGCAGTTTTATGTGTGGTAAGGGGAATGTATGTGAATGTGTGTGCGAGTGTGTTTACATTTGCGTGTGGACGAGATTGGTCAATTTCACTTTCACGCTTTAATGAGGTTTTCAGTTGACGAGTATGATTGATAGGAATCGATTTATTAGAACTTGATATTTTTATGGATCATTGTTTTGGTTACGATTTGAATTGATTCAAAAATCGATCTTTTTTGGAAAGAATCGCCTTCAATACAATTGAACATTGACAATTTGAGCCTTAGAGTATTAGACCAGTGCCGATAACTTTTAAAAGCAAAACATATTTTAGTAGGATGAAACCCATTGGAAAAGGAGGAGAATATTATAAAAATAAAAGGAAAAATGGTAAGGGGAAGAGGGGGAGGTTTTAAAGGTAAAGAACGGTTTTTCTCGATTTCCGGTAAAACTAAAAGTCCTATCTAAAAAAAATCTACAACTTTTGCATTTACACTTTTTTCACAAAACCTCAAATAAATACAGAGTGTCACCACCCCTATTCATCCCGCGGGTGTCGTAAAAGGCGACTAAGGGATAAGCTACGCAAGACAACATCAATGCAAAGAGAAGGAAAACTTGAAACCAACCCTTTTTTTTATGTGTGGAACATCATCATGGACCGTCACCCCACCGGGGGGGGGGGGGGGGGGGTTATAACGGGGTGGTGTGTCGGACTTGAACCACACAGTGTACCCTCTCCGCGCTTCTCCGTTTAGGAGGAGGAGAAGTCCAGGGTGGGATCTCCTTCTGAACTTCTCGCCTGCCCGCTCCTGATGCGGGCACCGTCTCTGTTCGACGACCCTCTCTTAGGCGGCGTCCTGCACACACCGACGCCGCCCCCTCGCGGCTGGCCACATAGTGCGGGTGGAGGGAAAACCCGTCCCGTCCACCCGGGGCCACACTCAAGGCCGCATGAGGCGCAGATGTTCGCGCCTCCGTCACCCGAGTCGCCGGCGGCGAATCTGGTCCGATATTAATGTCGTCCTCCCGGGCCTTCTCCGCCGCCTCCTTCTGCGTGATTACGTCCTCGGAACCAACCCTATATACCAACCCGCCTGGCCAACGTGGTATAGTAGGCAAAAACCTCCTTTCTAAGGAGAGGCCTATGTCCAGCAGTGGACTGTTAAAGGCTGTTGATGATGATGAACCTCAAATTTTATGTGATAAATTCAAAAAACCAAGTTTTGGGTTTTTTTTATTTTATCTTTTACAAATAAAACTATTTTTAACGAAATTTTGCGCAAATTTACCTTTTTATGTCCCGAATACACTGTAATTTATTTGAACTTTGCCATTGAACTAAAGGATTTGTAGTTTTCCTATGAAATAAAGGATTTGTAGTTTTGCCGGATATCGAGATAAACCGTTTTTTACCCTTAAAACCTATCCCCTATCCCTTCCCGACTTCAGATCGCCCGTAAATTATTTTTCCTTCCCTTTTTATTATTCTCCTCCTTTTCCAATGGGTTTCATCCTATCGGTACGAAGTCAAGGTCAACTAGTATATATATACTAGTTGACCCAGCGAACTTCGTACCGCCCAACTTTAAAATTCCAGAACTTGATCGCAGTGCCACCTACCAGATCCAATTGCGAATCTAAACCATTCCCAGATCCCCTTGAACACACACAAAAAATTTCATCAAAATCGGTCCAGTCGTTTGAGAGAAGTTCAGTGACATACACACTCACACAAGAATTATATATATAAAGATATATAATAATATATATAAAGATATCCTGAAAAAGAAATTGTCTGACTCAGACTATTGCTTGCCTGGGCGTTTTTCAAAATTTTGCTCAGGACTATATTGCTATGTCCTACGAGTTTGACCATTGATTAAAAGGCAAAAATGTAGGAAGTGAGTATCAAATTATTTTATGTTTGGGTAAAATGTTTAACTTACTGTAAAAAAAAGATAAACATATGACTTAAGCGGAAAACATATTTTAATATTTAATAAAATACCAAATATTATCCTACTTTTTTATGTGTCCTTCATAATATCCTGGATTTTGATTACGTATTTTGGAGAATATATAAGCTATTTATTTAGATATAATTAGTATTACTCGAATGAAATAACTCATTTTATTTGTTTTTAGATAAAATATATTAAGGTTGTAGTATATTTTTCTAATATAAATACTGAAATTATCGGATTTTAAAAACTGGCCACAGCGGACAGTCCTGTACGTAACGATATGATTTTATAAAGAATAACAATAACATTGTCTTTGGCTCTAACTATTTTCAACATTTTCAAGCAATGCCATATTGACAATGTTTTTATCATTCATTCGTTCTTTTCCTTTGAATTAAAACTGAAGAAATTCAATTGTCAACACTTGCGGTCCGTGACGTACGTAACGGGTCTGTTTGTTTGTCCGGTACGAACATTGATTTTGAAAGGTAAGACCCACAAATTTTATATACTACTCGTGTTAAATTATAAGTAAATATGTTGTAGATAATGAATGTGTACTAGTAAACTACTATAATCAACTTTTTTTATACCAAAGAAACATGTGATGACAAGTCCGCGTTATACGTAACGTCCAGACGTGACGTGATTTATTATGAAAATAAATGGACATCCTGTACGTAACGGAGCAAAATTTTGAAAAACGCCGGCCTACCCTGTGAGGTACAATAAAATGAAACAAGGTCATTTAAAATTTAGGATTTATTATATGTATACCTCATATTATTATGAGTTATTTATTGCACAGATTATTTTACACCGATTGTCATGTTAAAAAGTTAAAATAAAAGGGTTTTCTTTCACAGGTAGGTTCACTTGCAGGTTCCAAGTAGGTCATTTGTGTCAATCATAGCAATCTAAATTTCTTGCGCATCCTTGATTCAAAGCATTTTAAGCATGTTCTTATAACAGACCTATCGAAGTAACAAAACCAGAAATATAACAATAAAATCATGCAATATACAAATATAATACAAATAAATAAATAATATCGCTAGATTATTTAACGTTATAATATAGCGTAATCTGAAATAATGTGGATTTGAAACAATAATAGGTTTTTTTTATGTCCCTATTACATTATATAGCCGTAGTACAAGGTGATCCAACGACCTGGCGAAGTTCGCGGGAAATCGTTAGATGCGAATAGCACTGGACCGTTTGTCATGGAGAGCCTGGATACCAATGTACGGCAATGGACTTCCTTCGCCTTAGATGATGATGATGATAATGATGGTGAAAACGTAAATAATGGTTACCTAACTAGTGGTCCTTTAAATTTAGGGGACGTTGGTAAAAATGGCCATAAGTGTACATATTAGGAAATTCTATTTACTATACGATACTATATTATTTTTTGGGCTAACGCTAATTCTCGAAAGTTGTTGGGCCTATTTTTTGTAAAAAATCCATATTCACACAAAATGCTGATAATTTTCTTCAAAGTCCGCTTATTGCACTGTTATTTTTTTTATAAATCATCATAAGATTTCGCATCAATAAGCTGACACCGCACGAGAACTAGAAATGAATATCTTGTACTAAAAATTCATCATATTTTGAAAGGTTTTTCCTAGATAGTTTTTCCTAGGTTAAAACATGAGCACATTTCTTTTATTCTCTGAATTCTCTGGAATTTGTCGGGGATGCGTGTTATGAATGCGTAACTTATGCAAGAACCGTTTGTAGTTATTAATTTCTCTGATAGGTATACTTGATCGTTTCATTTTTTTCAAAGGATGATTAGCCAGTATTTTAATACTCATCACTTAGGTAGATTTTACTTGGTGATTCCTTAAAATTAAAGAAAATTCAAACCTTCCCTTTTTCTTTTAACCCTACAAGATTCCAATATAAGTTTACTGGGAAATTCATCTTTTAAGTAAACAAGTTATCACAAAAATAATCATTGATGATGAAAAGTATGTATGGTACTTACACCAAAAAATGCAAAAAAAATGTCTGCCTGTTTGTTCCGCGTAATCTCTGTAACACTGTGGGACTCAGTTTGTTTTTGTAAGGCCAAAGGCCAAGAAGATTAAAAGACGTGAAAAGTGTTAGGTACATCACATCAGTAGGTATATTTTCATTTTTATGTTGGAGCAATAGCTTTTGAAAGTCGATTACGTGGTATACTTATATGTACCGTACCGTATTTAGTGTAGAGTTGGTAGATTTTTTGGCTTATGATTTTGTTTCATTACACTGTTCATCCACTTTGTACATCTGAAATCAAAAAGCGTAAAACTTCGTTAAGAATGGCGTGACGTGACCTGTGTACGAATTAGTGTTTAAAATATTTAATTCCAAGAAAAGTGATTGTGTTTATATGGTATAAAACACTATTGACATGTATATATATATACAACACAGGATGTATATTTCTAATACGGGGACATTGATGTATTAAATCTTCTTCTTTTTATAGGTATACTTAAGTACGGGTAGTTGTCTTCTTTATGAAAAAGGAAAGTTAAACCTAACTTTAGACGGCTCCAATGGACTTTCGTTGTTAATGATACAGGTAGTAACAAGTAAAAAAAACTCTATTTCGGCTGTTAGTCGTAAACTTCATGTTTTACCTTTCCATCTGTTCCAAGTTCAGTGGTGAACTCTTTACGGACAGGCGTTATGATGCACGAAAGAGGAACTTTTGGTGGACCACTTGTAATCAAAGTATGTGAGCCACCACAGTATCGCTGACAGTAATGCGCTCTAGAATAAAGGTGAAAAGTGAAAGTTAATGGTAAAAGCTAATCATTTTTTACAGATAGTTTCATAAAGTTTCAGTTTTTAATATATGCAGCTTAGTTATCTATGTGGCCACGAAGTATTTTTTTTAATATTCATAACTTAAGTTGTCATGAACATCTATGGTAATCGTTATCGAGAAGTCAGTGCCCTGAAATTTACTGACAACTAGTTCAACCTCCGAATTTCAGTTCTCCCTCAGGGTTGCTGAGGTCCAATGCCAGTCATAGTCGATATTTAGGTAAAACCGTTTGAAATAGTAGCCGACCCCAAATAATATTGGGAATAAGGCTAGGAAGTAGATTTATTACATAAGTTACGTACCTGGGATCTATGGGATGTAATATAGGTAAACCAAAGTAGCATGGTCTAGTATCACCGTCACCATTGATTTCCTTTTTATTTTCACTATCTCTGTCTTGTTTCGCACCAGGGAATTTGGGTAAACTTGGTAACTGTTGTGTTTCCATGTCCATTGTTGCTGGAGTAGAGCAACAAATACACGCAGAATCTCTAAATAGCCTTTTCGTTATAACAGCTGTTTTAGGATCACCGACTATGGCCGCAATAGCGTCCATACGAGAACTTAAATCATTCAGGTGTTTGAGCATTGCGTCTTTTAGGCAATCCAGTTGAATAATATCTCCCTTTTCACTAAGTTCTCTTAGAAGTTCATCAATGGCTTTCTGTTGTAAAAGTAATAATATATTAGGCTTCATTATTATTGGTTTCATCGTTGAGTAATAAAGAGAATCTTAACCAGTTAAATCAAGATGACTATGAAAACAATATCACGAAAGCTATCATCAAACATCTATCTATCGGCCTGATGACAAGAGATAGTTATTTAAATTGTATTTTTATTACTTAAATGATAAAATTCCTAAAGGTATCATCATCTAATCTCTTCAACGCTAATCACATCACACACATTATTAATTGTTATTCTTACGATAGAAACGTATTTTATTGCTTTTTCATTCGCTCTAGTCACCGGTGAGAATTTTTTACAAGAAAAAGGTACATATCAGACATAAAAATTGGAATGTTACTCGCATTTTTACCAATAGTGTACTAGTGTTAAAAACCACTATTCCCTAATGATGATCCAAAATGAAATATTACTTCCTCCGAACCTAATTTTTTGATGACATTTACCTGCTGCGACAACACAAAAGAGTTTCATATGTAAATTAATAATATTCTATTGTAATTACTGAAGGAACGAGGCGACTCATACGTTGTTAGATTGGTGTGTCAAGTTTAAAGTTCTGTGGATAACCTTACTTACTTGCCAAATTAGTTCTTGGTTATTGAATTTATTATATGATGCTTCAATTCGCTTTTCAAAATCACCTCTAACAGCATCAAATTGCTCGAGTGGCACGAGACCATTTAAGTCTTTAATGCCAGCTTTATCACGAAGAGCGTCTGCTACTTCATCACGATCTGACTTCGTTTCTCGTAACATTTCTATTTGTTTCCATAAATTCTGTAAAATGATGAACATTTAAATTATACCTTAAGAGCGTGTAGTCAGTGCTGCACCCAATATTACAAATATTTACAACTATTCAATGATGACCTTTCTTTAAATTTCGCCTACTGGTTATATATCCAGAATACAATCACGCAGACCAGAATAAAATTATGGCTTCGTGTTTTTATTTGCACGATCTCAACCTCGTATATTTTATCACAATATATATTTTTAGGTATAATATTTATTTCATGAAATATAGTACCTATTAATTTATTATAGTATAATAATTTAAAGAGTATCTCAGCATTCATTTATCACATTTAAGTCCAAATAATACTTAATCCATGGATACTAACAGATAAATTTGCTTGCACCGCTTCCAGTCCATCGGAAACTCTTTTTTGTCTGAACAGCATGCTTTCAAAGTCCATTTGAAGAGTCGTAAAATTATTATTAAGTTCGCCCATTGCTGCGAAATAAGGAACATGGCGATCAGTGATACAATCTAAACTGTAAACAATTAAACGAAGTCGATTTACACGTCACAGAATTTCAAAGCACAAATAGATACCCAAGATAACTTACCGACTGTGTCTCCGCCGGTATTAGCCATAGCTTCTGCCATGGCATCCAGTCCTATTTCTAATTCATGTTGCATTTGGGTAAGTTGTTCTTGATAGTTGCTCATCTAAAAATATTATACATACTGAATAGGGATATTATTATAATGACTGGTATTGATACAGCAGCATCTGCTGATGTCACAGTGTAGTAGACAAAAGATTTCATTCATCATCATAATTAAAAGCAAACTGCTTTGCAACACCTAAATATTTGTCTAGAAGATAATGCCTGTGGCAATAAGTTCACCTTGTGCAATATGTTTTGCAGGAATTAACCCTATCGGGCTAAAGGCGTCCGCTGTAGGGTATAGATTCTCTTCAATTACTACCAAGATCAGCTGTGAGCAGCTTACAAGGTTATCAGTCTACTCTACCAAAAAAAAAAACTATGATTGATTTATCTGATATTATATATAAGCTTGACAATGCTTTTTTACGTTAGGGTTAATATACTAACATTTTTACAAATTAAAATAAAATAATTATTAATATGTAATAAATGAGTAAGTTTACCTGTGAAGATAAACCCGTATCGATGGCATTTATTTGTTCTGTATAAGCATTGACTGCGCTTTCTAAATCAGCCATCTTTGGGCCCACGTTCAATGAAGTGGTTAGTTTGGTTTCTAATAAATAAAATTGTATGTTAGCTGTACTAGTGTTAAATATAATATATCTTACTAATATTATAAACTAAGAATTATAATAACCAAGAAAGTTAGTGAGTATGTATGTAATTAAGTATGTTTGTTGCTCTTTCACGCAAAAACTACTGAATAGATTTTGATGAAACTTCACAATAATGTATCTTATATATCGAAATAAGACATAGGCTTCTATTTACCGCGCGACCTACACGCACGTGGAGCCGCGAACAAAAGCTAGTTTTTCTATAAAAATATGATTACCAGGACAGCTCATCAATTTATGAATTTTTAAAATGAATTCGGATCAATTGTGATAATCGGCGATACGATCTATATCTCGACATGACTTGCTTTCGTTTGTAATTTCTTGATACAATAAATTTGTACGTAAACGTTTACCTAAGTTGCTTGCTAGTTTCATGGCTTGGTTAGCACTTGTTGTATTACGCTCGGTTACTTCTAGCACTTCTTTTAAAATTACATCGTGTAAGTCCTTGATTGCAACCCTGAAAAATATATTGCGGAGAACATTTGAGAGGCTTATGAAAATGCAATATTTTATTTTCATTAGTTATTCCAGTAGCTTAAGTTTATAAGGCAAGGACGAATTCTAATAGAAAATGTTACATCACAAACATCACGAGTACACAGTTAATGACATTTTAAGTTCAATAAGGTAGGTCAATTTAAAAATATTGCACAATTGTAATATTAATTTAAATTTAAAAACACCAAAATAAATGTTATTTCTTATCGATAACCAGTTCAGTTTTTTATATTATTACCTACAGTAGTAATAATAGTAGTATATAAAGTTTTAACAAAAAAATCCATTACAAAAACGTCAACTGGTTTTAATTTGGCTGGCATAAATATGTAGGTATTTATATATATTGTTATATACTAATATGACAATTCTTGTCTATACCTACATATTTATCTATTAATTTAAATGCAGTATCTCCTGCTCTCTGAGACGAGAACCGGACCTAGCACTAGGGCATTCTGGGTTGTTGATAGATATGATAGTATGAGAATGTTTGTTGTTTGATTTGACACCGAAAATCTATTTGTTGATTTTCTTGGGATCCCATCATCAGAACCCGACATGGTGGCAATGGACCACCTGGGAGTTACATCGAATCCATGTAAAATTGTTTTTAAATCAGTTCATAAACGACTTCAACAACGACGACGTATTCAGAACCTTCTCCTTTTTTGAAGTCGGTTAAAAGTTGATTCGATCATAAAGTGTTACCTAAGTCGTTTGTGTGTAACAAATTCTCCGTCTTCAAGATCTGTTTCACTTTCATCGCCAGATTTTTCCGGGTATTCGGAACCCGCAGCGTGTAAGGTATAAGTTGTAGTAGTATCATCACGGCTTATTTGTGTTTCCGTTACAGATGTAGTTGGAAGATCAGTAGCTGCGTGTTCTCCAAGAAACATTCTCGTTTCACTCTGATGGTAAAAAATACATTTGAAGAAAGTACTATCTGCCTCTAGATTTTATGTCAAATACACCAGGGGTACGGATGATATTTCAAACTAGCTGAGTCCCGCGGTTTTACCCGCGTCGGTTTTACCGTCATCAGCTATCTGCTAGTGAAATTCCCGTGAAAATCACTTTTTTGATTTCGAAAAGTACCATATATGTAAAAAACACATACGAAGTAGATTTACATAATACTTTCGTATTATATATTATTATGCATTTAGTAAAAATCTGTTAATTTGGTATTACAAAAGTACACTTCAGTTTTATTTATTGTATTTTATTAGAAAGTAAATATAATGGAAATATATTACAAATTACAAACAAAATTACATCACTACACGATTATTAAAGGTAAATTAATGTGGGCTAACAATCGTAGTGCAATATCGAGATTTAGGTCTTTCATTTCTTATCTAATTATAGAAGACGACCACGCAACTTCGTATCCTTTGTCCTCCTATTGATCTTAAGCATGGTGAAATTTTAAACTCGAAATTGATAGAACTTCTAGCTTTGTTAAGAAACAATCAATGTTACGAATAGATATTTGTTGACTATCAATAAAGCTTTTGAAATTAGACTGAACCTCTTCAAACTACACACATCAAAAGTGTCTAGGGATCAACATATATTTTTGCAATAACTTTTCTCCTGATTGATATTAATTAAAAATTTCTTTAAGGATTCATCAAATAAAGTGTTTTCGTTTGTCACAGTAACGATAAACCAAGTCACCTTTGCATTAGTAAAGAAATTTGCCATTTTCCTAATAAAGGGATTTTTGACATTTGAACCACTAACATTAAAGTTCGAAAAAAAGACTGAAATAACAGTTTTCTTTAAAATTTTATTAGGTAACTTAAACAATTAATAATCCGTGTTTCTACCGCGAACACTAACAACACAAGAACATCGGTTTGGCATACTCAAAATGAGTTCATCCAAATCACGCTGTGGAATGGCCGCCCATGTTCGTTGCAACAACAAAAAAAGGTCTTCTTGCGACTGGATACCCTCCATATTCGGCAGAGCTCTTCTCTGTAGCATATCCCATGCATGCTCAATCGGGTTCAAGTCTGGCGACTGAGCAGGCCAGGGCAGGACATTGATGTTAGCTGCGGCGAGTCTGTCTTACAACTCTTGCGGTGTGCGGTCGTGCATTATCATGCATTAACTGAAATAAGGGACCGATTTGCACTTGTAGAGGAACGATGACGTCTGATACAATCGTCTCAGCATAAATTTGAGCGTTGAGGTTGCCTCTGATCCAAATCAACTCAGTTCTTCCGCCGATCCAAATACCCGCCCATACCATGATGGTTCCACCACTATAAGGATGGACTTCCTGGCAGGATTTTAATCGCTGTTGGCGTCCAGGGGTTTTCCAGTGTCGTATACGTCTTGTATCCGGTCTCATACCAAAACGAGACTCATCAGAAAAGCACACGAAACGCCATTGTTCTTCTGCCCAATTTCTGTGTTCAAGAGCCCATTGATATCGAATCCTACGATTGTGCATTGCTATAGGTGGTACCCGTAGCGGTCTTCGGGAATGAAGGTTCACTTCATGCAAGCGGTTTCTGACTGTTTGGTCGCTAATTAAGTTCCCTGAAGAGTGATGAAGCCTCACGGCTAACATCATGGCGGTTATTGTTGGAGCTCTTCGAGTTAAGATTTGAATGTATCGGTCTTGTCTCCGTGTGGTGCAGCGATACCGTCCTCCATGGCGCTCAGCCACGGTACCAGTGCTTCGGTAACGTGTCCAAAGTCGACTGATAACACTCTGACTTGTATTCAGAGCTAAAGCCACAGTACGTTGCCGGGAACCAGCTTCTATCATTCCCACGGCTCTGAGCATTTCTTCCCTGCTTAAATGACGTCGCCGCTCCATAATAACGTTGGTTTTAATCAGTAGTAGGGAAACAGTAGCACTAATAATTTCTTCAATGCGTTGTATGTTTTTATAGGGAAAATATTGGCAGCTGATTTTCATCTTTTACTCGAATTTGATTGACAGTTCCTGATTCAAATTATGAAATGCACCAAAAAGGATCCATATAAATTTATAAAATCATAAATTTATTACAAAGCCACATCTCAATCTCAAGAAATCCGCATAAAAATGCTTGATCCCTAGACACTTTTGATGTGTGTATTTCTGTAACAATTTTTTTTTAATGACAATAATGACGAGGTTTGGTTCAAAAATAATTATACTTACGTCTACTGCTATTCCCGGTGTGATACCAATTACTGTAGAAAGTAATTGGGTCATACGGCCGAGTGTTTTCTCGACAGCTTCAAGACGACAAGAAAGCTGTAGTGCCGCCATAGCGTCTGTAAGTGACGCATTTTGCCGAAGGCTTTCCATAAGTTTAGCATTTTCGGGGAATCCCGCAGTTCCAATTGGTCCAAAGTGAGCTTGAAGTGCTCGTACCGTCTTTGCCAATTTCATGAATTCTTCTTGAGTCACTATTGACAACTTTGGACTACCACGGCCTTATATGTAAAAAAAGATAAAAGTAAGAAACAAGTTTTTAGTATGTCAAGGTATCTGATTTCAGCATGAATGGGGTAGTACTACGCTCACATAGAAACCAAGCGAAAAATAACAGCAACGCTAATCTAGAAAATAGCTTAAGTTACCCCTCATGTCATCAGCTGTCTACCAGTGAAAGTCCCGTCTAAATTGGTCAGCCAGACTGACATATATTTTCGAATTTTTTTATTGATGTAAGTAACGTAATTCCATATGCATTTAGTAACAAAACTGGTCATTACTTTACATACGGTTACAAACAGACATTTCAATTTTATTTATTTGTATAGTATGCTATTAGTTTTCTCTAAAAAAATCGGCCAAGTGCGTGTCAGGCCACGCACAGGAAAGGGTTCCTCAGTCACCCATAATGGTACGTGGATTTAAAATTGTATCCAATAGATAATTGTTAAATTTACGAATTAGTGCGTTAGTTTTGTATGACGTTTTCCAAGTAAGCGCAGTTTAGCAGTTAAGCCTCTATAACTCCTGAACTAACAAAGCCATCTAATCCCTTATAGTTTTCCTTCAAAGTTCATTATATGGAACACCATCACGAATTTTTTCAGATTTTTTGAGCCCGCCGTTTAGCTTTTAGAGGGGGGGGGACGCCCTGTTTTTACAAAAAAGTGCCCTTTAAAGTGGAATATCCCGCGAACGGATACTTAAATCAAAAAATCGTCTTAGAAACCCTTTATTGTTTTCAAAAGACCTATCTAATGATACCCCACACGATGGGGTAGCCGCGAGAAAAAATTTTTATTCCCACTTTACGTATAGGGGAGGTACCCCAAATAAAAATATTTTTCATAATTTTATTGTAGCACTTTGTCGGCGTAATTACAACACATATTCATGCCAAGTTTCGTCTTACTAGCATTTACCGTTTGGACGGTAAGTCAAGGACGGACGGACGGACGGACGGACGGACGGACGGACGGACATGACGAATCTATAAGGGTTCCGAGTCATTAACTTCGGAACCCTAAAAAAAGAATGATTAAAAAAACCATATTCAGTAAAATCTGTTCCAACATAACAATTTTTTTGCGTTTTTTTTAAATATTGGCATTTGTTTTAAGTACGAACCATGATAAATCTACTTACTTCCTTTGCTGCTACTGGAGGACACTCTTTCAACTGTCGTAAAGAAAAAATATGAATTAATGATAAGATTTACCTTGATTAAGTTTAACAATACTCTACTTATAACTGTTTTTAGACTTTCGCGACTTTTACACATACTCATGTTTTTTACTGTAAACGGTAGATACCTTTTCGAGATAAAAATTAAAAAGGTTACGATACCTTCTACTTTCCGACGTTTTGAACGGGTTATAGCACCCGTGGTTACGCGAGGACTTATAATTACTTAACTTGCAACAGTGATTGAAAAAAAAAAACACTTTTTTAACGTGTGGAAACCCCACGGGCGGTGCGTCAGAATCGGACCGACTAAAACCACACGGTGTGCCCCTTTTTTCCTGAGATGACAGGGATCCGGAAACAGCTATTATTTCGAGATCGTGATTAATAGAACCATGTGCCCATTGCATTGCCACCATACGCCGTGGCAAAAATCGGAAAGGAGTACATCGTACTCAGGTATTAAAACTGTAGAAATAGGAATTTATTTTACAGTACTGTAAACTTACCTACGAGTAGTTTTTCATATTGAGCCTCTGTAACATCAAAATAGAAATGTTAGTCATCAATTGATAAAAATTGTACCAACCCGAGTGATCAGTGTGATAAATAATAGGCCAAAACCAAATAATACCAGTATAATACCAGTGAACATAATTATATAGGTAATCTAAACTAGTTTCTAACTAATTACACTAACTAATTTCTAAACATTTGACCAAAGAGGGTGATTGTATAGTTGAGCGCAGTGGGTCATATATATACTTGTATGTACTTCATATACCTACATGTTATTACGTTTGGTAGGAAACCGTGTTTCGCTGTTAAAGGCAGACTATTATAACTAAAATGGTAAGTTTTGAAAAAATTAATACATTGGAGCCTGTATGTTAAAGCAATTCATATGAAATTGCGATATATGTTAAGCAAAGAGTTTGATATTATACGTCATCATAATTTTATTAAGTAATCGCAGAGCACATTTTCAGGTATCATAAAAAAATATAAAATCACTTACCCACGGGATCTATGCCAGCCATTGGCTTTGGTGATGAATCTGGTTCCACATAAGAGTCAGTTCTCTATAAAAAATGAGGAAATATTGGGATGAACGATGGTTCAAATTGAAACAATATTTTATCCACTGACCTACCGTTCCTGGTTCGGCTAACTCCAAAGTTTATAAATTTGGGAGGTTTAGTTTTACACTCTCAAGGATCATTGATATAGTTTGTATAAAGTGCATTTTATTTCTGGGAAAAATTTTCTTCGAAAATTTCTGGGATTCTTTGACTCTGATATCTACACTTGAATATATCAAGTATCTTTGAATAAATTATTAAAGCAAATATTAAAAGTATAAGTAAATAAGTATAGCATAAACCTGAATAATTTGCTGTTCACACTGTTTTCATTGCTCTGAAAGACTCTTTAAAGTTTACCAGCTCGACTTTTCTCATTAGAGAAACAGTATTATTATTAAAATAAAGGTAATAATATCGATAAAAACTGATGCTACCTAAGCTGATGATGGTTACGCTTTTATATTTCTTCTTTTATGCTTTTTCAAGATAGTATAATTATGTTTGCCACTTACCTCCATATGTAGTTACTTATGTATACGATATTCATTACGATGAGATACATCGCTAAAACAAAACAAAACAAACAAAAGAAAAATCCCTACAACTCATATAAAATTGCACCTGGTTAATAACTCGAAGTTCTTTTTCCCTCTCGTTGATAAATTCCTCCAAGACTTTATGGTATTTCTCTAGCTGTAGAATGCATAGATGTTTTAACTTTATTTCTAGATACGTATTTAAAAGATTAGAATAATAATTACCTTCAAAGTTTTTGCACCATCTTTTCCTTTATCTATTGTAGTTTTATCTAGTTTAGTTTTATCAGTACCCTTTTTAGCACCTGAAATAGGATAATTGGTTGTCTAGATTCTACTACTTGTTTCGAGCAAAATAGTTTTTGATGGATCTAGAAACTATTACTGAAGTACTTATTTACCAGCTTGATTACTTTACTTACCTTTCTTTTTCGACTGCATTGCATGTACTTTAACCTCGGTAACTTCAAGGCTACTAAGGTTTTCCATTGCATTCGCAAAAGGACCCTCAAATGCAACACGTCTATCTAAAATTCTTAGTTGACGGGCCAACAGAAAAAGTATTGTTTGTATAAGTTTAAAGTTTACTCTGTTCTCCTAAAATAATTCAAACAAACGATTAACACTTTATTCGATTTTGATAATGGTTTCTTGTGTATTTTACTTACATCTGTACAACCAAACGCTCTTTCTATTAGTGTTTTAACATTCATTATATCGAAAGTACTCAAACGAGCTATTATATCGTCTTCATTCGCAAGCTCCGAGCCCATGATGAAGTTCTGTTTAAAATATTATACAAAATCGTAAATAATTATCAATTAATTCTAATATTTAATATGATAAAAACTAATCTAGATGGTGCCCGAGTCCATACTACTTCCACAGATACTATAATGTTGAGAAGGAACTACAATAATCAAAAAATACATTTGACACGTCTTTACAACCTAAAATGTTATTAGTAACCAAAAACAAATGTAAACTAATATTAAAGACAATACAAACAGAAAAAGGTCACGGTATAAAAACTTTTTCGTATTTTCACTTATTAGGAATGACAGTGGCCGAAGTTTAATATGGGCAACTAGCAGTTGAGTACCTGATTCCTCAACTGTTCGTTGATATTCGTGGAAAAGAATCACAGTTCTAGTAAGTTTTGTAGGACGGCCATTCTCACAGTGTTCGTATGGTTAAGCCTTATTACAGTCAGGTGAGAGGATAAGATAAATATGCAGCGTAAGTTATTGCTACATCACCATCATCATCAACAATCCATAATGTCCCACTGCTGGGCTAGGGTCTCCTATCAGGAGACGGATAAGGCCATACGTCCCCACGATGGCCGACTGCGGGTCGGGGACTGGCAAGACACGTTTTGGCTACGTAAAATTTTGGTAAAATGTTGGACGTTTCTAAGCCGCCCGAAGGCTTCCAACTAATTATCTTAGATTGTCCTGGTTGTTACCAGGACCGACTGCTTAAAGTGACCTTCGAATCACGGAAACGCACGTGTTACATTCATGTAAATGTACTTATTAATATAACTAAATACTTTGTATAAATATTGATATATGTTTGTCAATAGTTTACTTTAAATATTTTCAGAACATATTGTTTGATGACGGTAGTTGAGAAAATACATACTCGTATGTTTTACTCACTTTTCGTTGCCTATAAACACTGTTTAGTAATGGTAATGTAATCATTATTACTTTTAACTATATATTTTATATAAATATTGATATATGTTTGTGTTAACAGTTTACCCTAAACACATTCTGAAAATAATGTACTTTGATGAAGGTACTTGATTAAAATACATGTGTCGAACTTTTTTGTCGTCGCCTATAAAAGCGAGGGTTCCGACTGGACAGACAGACTCTCGTCAAGACGTGGACCAGTACGGAGCTCTATACTTGCTTACCAGTAATTGAGGATATTATATAGATTTAAAAGCTAAGTATATACCATTCACTTTTGTGTATTTCTTTTTACTAAAATGTTCTCTAATTTTGTAATAATTTATAATGTTTGATTTATGGATATGTGTATAATGTGAAATATGTATGTAAATATGCTGGAAAAGAGTGTCCATGGAGTTTCTTGTCTGTTCTTCTCCATAGGATCTACGCCTTGGAACAGACGAATAGAATCACGACCGACTAACTGACTGACTACTTGACATTGAAATAAAAATAGTTTAATATGATTTGATTTGGTTTAATTTGATATACTCAAATTCCTGATGTTTATTCTAATTATATAATGTTTTAATGCCTATACATAAATTGTTAGACCAAACTCCTTTTTAAAACTGTGTTTATTTGACCAATAAATAATTAATTAAGAAATGCTATAATTCGTTCTAAATATTCTAATATTTTAAAAGATAGTAGGTAGTAGAGCCACGCTGGTTTCAGCACGAATGGGCCGGCTCGACCCGGCCAGTACTACCCTCACACAGAAGACCATCCTAATAATGACAGCATTCTTGCTGTCGTATTTCGTTGGTGAGTGTGAGACCGGAGGCCCAATCATTCTGCATCATTCTCCCGCCCTTCGAAGGCCGGGAGAATGATGCAGAATAATCTAACCAGGCTGCCATGGTAAGGGTCACCATGCTACATTGCCTACCCTCACAATAAGCATGGTGACCCCTACTCCTGGATTCTACTCATGCTTTCCATCAGGCAGAGTAGAGTCACTTTGGCAGGCTTATATATAAAAAATAAAATAAAATATAAAACCTAAATCTCTATATATGTTTAATCCCCCTCTTTTCTCTAATCTAACACACGTAACATATTATGCCACAAACGGTCACCCATCTAGGTACTGACCGCGCCGTCCTTGCTAGCCCTCAGTGATTGTTTCTAATCACCTAAGGCCACTCGACTTTGAGCGCTTCTTGCTACATGAGTATCTTAATTGAAAGGAACTGTGTTAATCTTACGCCAGTGATTAGTTTATGTTTCCGGATCCCATCCCCATATGTGCACATATATATGTGTCCGTATATTTTCGACTGTCATGATGTTTCGATATCTTTTTACAAAAATATGTAATTTTAGTATCCATAACTGGCTATTAGGTAAATCTATAGGTACTAATGCGAGTATTATACCTAAACCTTTTTGAATGCTCTAATAAAGCGCTTCGTTCTAATGAAGTACTGATCTGATTTGGAAATTTCTTTTGCTGTTAGATAGCCCATTTAACGAGGTAGGCTATAGGCTATATATCATCACGTTATGACCAAAAGGAGCGCAGTATGAAAATGTTTCTAAAATGGTGGAAATTTATTTCTTTGAGAGTTTCTATTGCATGCGTCGCTTATATGGTTAAAGTTTCACAAAAACAATATAAGTATGAAAGAATTGTTCCTCTTTAAATAGTTCTAAAAATAGTTCACGACAGCATTCCACGACGCGACGTCCACGGCCAGCTCGACCGAAGCGGTACTACTTTCATAGAGACCAATCTAAAATAATAGCATTCGTACCCGTAATGTTAGATGGGCGAGTACTCTCACACTATGGCCATAATACAGAAGCATCTTAAAGGTACGCGTCCATTGGCCCGCGCCGGACGCACCGCACGCAACGGATTTTATTTTGCTTTGTATGATTTCACATAGTGCTGTGTCCACTATCCGCGCCGCCCGCACCGAACGCCGGCATTTATGAACAAGGCAAATCCGTTCAATCCGTTGCGTGCCGTGCGTGCTTTGCGTCCGGCGCGAGACTTATATTTAAACCTTCTCTAATAATTTCAAGGAAAGTTTGTTTAATTATAAACTTACCTGTATTTATTATTTGTAGTCCTGAAGACACGTATTTTAATTATTGATTGTTAGTATTACAGCAAACCATGGATACTAAACAAGATCTGGGTGTATACCCCATCGTTGTATTTAATTAAATCATATAGTATTACAAAATGAAGCTACAGTTTTGGGTGTTTCTACGACCGTAGTGTTCATTGTTGCAATAAAAAATTATGAAATTTACGGGATTTTGTATCAAAGTATGATGAGATATGTAATGTATTCTTTCAAATTGTTTCGAGCAATTTATGCAACACAATGTTTCACCTTTTTTAAAATATTTTTTATAGAATTTATTTCAAATGTTGTATTTCAAAGAAAAATATAAGGTTTTGCAAATTATTATTTATGAATCCAGAAAATCAGCCTCTTAGTCAAATGCGTTTGTCAACAACTGAGTGTACAAAAATTCCTACTAATTCAATAAACGCGAAAGTTTGTGAGTATGTATGTATGTTTGTTGCCATTTCACGCAAAAACTACTGAACGGATTTTGATGAAACTTTACAGTAATATTATATGTATATATAATATTTGTAATATATAATATTTAAATGAAACTATACAGAAATTTTACAGTTATATATCACAACCGGCCGGACGCGTGTTTTCACACTTGCACCTGCAAGCTCCGATTAGTTGGCGTTCAGTCTTCGTATACGATTGAGGACGACGACATCCTGGTGTTGTGGTGGTTTTTAAGAATAAGAAACAGTAGTAAAATAAACATTCAGTGCATCCTACTCTACGAAAAAGATCTTGAGGTGGAAAATTTGAAATATTCATGGATTAATTAAGAAATGAGACAAAACGAACACCGAAACCACGGGTGGCCGCGGGTAGGACGGAGGCACATTGGTGCCGTCTTGTCCGAAAATTTGTTTACACTATATCCGATCCGGGCTTTTAGATATCCGCAGTAGCAAAAGGTCCGCCTAATAAATCTCATTCGTTCTTTTTCTCGGATCAATCTAAATGTGAACATTATCATACGAGATAAATTATACTGACACTGGCATAGCTATCTCTTGAGACGATCCGAGAAAACATACGGTCCGTCTAAGTGGGAACGGGTCGTAACTGTAGGTATGCGTATTGCATACCTACTTTCATCTTCTCAGAAATTTCTATAAGCCTACATTTAGCTGGTTCAATAGGTAAGATTGAGGAATCAATAAAATTTTAATTGACTTTTATTTTTACAGCAATTTCTATTTCACAAGTATAATACATATTCGAGTGATTCATGTTGTGTCTTTAATTTATTAGGGAGGTAAAATAAATAACCGTTTCAGAAACCTCAGTATACTTAGGGATATTTACAAGGTTTACTTCATAAATATCAATACAAACTAAAAATATGTAAAAAAATATAGTATAATGATATCGATAAATCAGAATTCGTATTTTATTTACAATGTTTATAATAATTAAAAAATACATAAATACTAAAGCTTCCTTCGAACTGGTATCACAAATGATACACACTCTCTTTTGTAAATATAATCAGTAACTAATGGTAGAGAGATTTCTTGTACCTGTTCGGAAAGAGCTTATTGAAACAATATTTCTTACTAAAACTTTTGACAATTAAGAGTTTTTATCATTTATTTTAAATACATCATTACATGCTTCAAATTAATTCATACGTCTGAAAAATTGTTAAATTTTCTACCTATCTAAATATATAACTATGTATTTATCTATTTATCATATAAAGTTTACTAAGTTTAATTAGGCACGAGTCCGACAGTCAGTAGAGCGCGAGGTGGCGCATGTTGGCGCCTCGAGGAGCGGCGGGGGCGGTGGCGAGGCAGCGGGGGGAGCCTGCCCCGCTCCCGCACTATGACTAGAGGTTGTCTGCTCTGCAGACGTCGACGTCGGCCTGGGTTGTTCAGGGTAGCCAACATTGGATTTGTGATCTCTATGGGTCTTATCCTCGATTAAATCGTTTTTAGTTTGTGTTTCATATTTCTTATATTTACTCAACTCGTGAGGCACTAAAACCGCAAGGGGCGGTATAGGTGGAATATAAGCATGAGGCTCGTAGTTATCGTCAACATAGTCATTCGGATTCCAAACAGCTGTGGTCGTGGTGACTGCCGGTGTTCTGGCAAGTCTGTGTGTTGTAGTAGCTCGTGATGTCACCGGCGATGTTGTAGCTGTTATTTCATGTGACGACAATTCATTTGCTACCGTTATACTAGAAGGGACTGTAAATATGTTCCTATTTTTATTAGATCTAGTTTTTCGTCGTTTTTGAAGTTTTGGCACGTCGAGAAAAAATGGATCAAAAATTAAATCAGACTCTTTATAGTCATCGTAATTTATAGCCACTATTGGTTTCACTGCACTGACAACGTTACCGACTGTATAGTTTAATCGTTTTCCATTACTGTCACTGACTGAAGCACTTGCTGTAACGATAACTCGAGGAGGGCTTTTTAATTTGATTTTCGGTTTTTCTGTAACGTTTGGAGGAGCAACAGATCGTGCTGATAAAGTAGATTCAGTTTCTTTGCTAGACTCATCGCTTCGTTTGCGATCATAATAAAATGGGTTAAATGGTAATGGTCTTTGAGCTGGTAGTGATTGAGAATGCGTTTGAGGTCGATTTTGCTGTCTAACAGACGTTTCATATCTTTCGGAGGGTTGAGAAGTAGGTCCTGGACGTAGCAATTGATCACGAGGATCTATTGTAGTTGGTCGAAATGGATGAGGTCGTTGTACAAACGACGTGGGCCGCGGAGCAGCAGGACGAGGAGCAGTTCTTGACGACTCATACGGGAAGTGGTCAAACTGCTGAGGTGACGGCGGTGCATGTGTTATGTATACTCCATCTGCAGGGCGATAATTTGGACGTGAGAATGAAATAGCTTCGGATCCTGGACCTCGATGTTGATAGATAAATTCCTGTGGTGAAAGAAGTGACGGATCTAAAGTTGGCGAAGATGGTGCAGAAGGTGCCGATGGAGCTGAAGGACCGGACGGACCTGATGCTCCTGACGGGCCAGAAAGGTGTGACGGCTGAGAAGGAGAAAACGTTGGTGATGATGGAGATAGGGAGGATGGGATGGGGGAGGGTGAAGATATCGCATGTTTATTTATTGAAGAGCGATGAGATGAAGTGGAAGGTTGAATTGTTGTTGTTCTTGGGCTTGATGTAGTTGAGGTGGTAGTAGTTGTTGTCGTAGTAGATGTAGACTGTGTCGTAGAAGGTGATTGATGTAGTGCATAGTCTTCATATTCAACATCTTCGTCCTCTTGGTACTCTGAAAGTGACATATAAATCCTTTTAGCATTAAGCAAATTACTAAGTGTATAAAACTTGTTTGAAAGAGAAATATGAATGAGTATTCGTTATTTTATTAATTGCAAGATGTTTTGTTAAATTATTTATAAATGTCTACGACCATATGAAAAAAAATCACCTTCGGTAAGTTCCTCATTTTCGGGGGCTGTTAAGAGCGGATGAGAATGTTGCGTGTGCGATGAAGTTTTAGGGTCATCTCTTTTTATTTCCTGAATAGGATCTTCAGTTGAATCTGCAGAATCAGTGGTATGGCTTTGAATTTTATTTTGAGTAGTTGTTGTATCAGCAATTGAAGGATCAGCTTCTTGGTTTGGTTTGGTTTGCTGCTGAGTTTGTTCGGTTGGTTGAGGTTGAGGTTTTTCTTGGTCTGGCTGTATGATTGGTGGCGCCGTGCTACCGTATAATTCTAGATTTAAGCTGTAGAACTTTTCAGACTTTGTACAATCTACTTCATCTACTCTCTCACATACTCGTGTTTCCTGTAAGAAGATATAATTGCGTGTTTAAAAATAACTATGAAACTATGTTATTATAATTATGAAATCATATTATTATGGGTTAATAGTAAAATATTATAGTAAGCACCTCGGAGAGCATAATCAGCTATCAGACCCAATACGAAAATTTATGGTAATTGTTTTAAGTTGTCGAATGTCTAGAAGTAAATAAATATCGACTGATTTTCAGTATCGCCTTGCACTATTGAGGTCTGATAGCAGCCGTGCCACGTAAAACTCCAACTTTGTTATGGTAAAATCGAGGAGGACTATGTTATAGTCCCCCGAGATTAAAAAAAGCGAGAGCGAGATAAAGGACATACGCATGTTATAAAATTCTTAAAAGTAATGTCTTACCTGATCAAACACAGTGCCGTTGAGGCAAAGGAACTTAATGTCCATGGGCTCTTCATGCTGGCCCACCGTACACACGTGAAACATCTGGCACGATGTCTCGAGGTCAGCATAGTACCCGCCGATAACCTTGCCCTCGCACGTAAAGTTCGTCTCGGGCAAATTGTCAAAGTCCAAATACTGAAAATTGTAAAAAGGTCACAATTAAAATTATTTATTATATGTTTACAGGTGCTTAATAAAATTATAAAAATCTATGTAATGGCATAAATAACATAAAAGTAGTGTATACTTTTAAACAAAACACAAAATGAATGAATTAATGTTAATAATTACTTTTATTAGGGATTGTTTAATACCGTTTGAAAATTTTACATGTATGGATAGTTTCGGTTGATCATGTAAATATAAAAAAATAAACAAGTATGTTTATGAAAACATATGTCGGCGTATCGATTATTTTAGCTGGCAACACTGCTGAGTGTCTGAAGGTAAGACACTGACGCAACACCGGGCACTGGCGCGTGCGACCGGTGACCGCAGGGATGGGAATCATTGACACTTTAAAATAATAATAACGCGATTGAATGATTGATTTTAGTCGATTAGTTTCATGTCATAAGTCATAGACAAGGATCACAGGTGACAATGATTTTATCCCATCCCTAGATGATTATTGTGCGTTCATTCGTTCATGAGTTCCAAGATAACGTGGTCTTGGAGCGAGGGTAATTATCATGGATCATCTCGTGTGAGTACCACGTGTTCGGTGGAGTGTCTGATTTAAATGGGCTGCTATTCAATGTCCTAACTGCATTTCGTGATCGAGAGTTACAATAAAGTGATTGTACGAGAATATTCTCCTCGCCCGCTAACGCTCAATTAGAAATATGAGGCCTACTAACGTTCCCAGTGGATTCAAGATTCTACACATATGAGTACATTTGACCGCAATAGACCTGCTCCCATCTCTTAAGGGAAACTAAAAATTATAGCTAAACGTGATAATGTGGGCGTTGTAATACCTCTACAAAGTGAGTAGAATTAAAGCATAAACGTTTGTTAAAAGAAAGAAATCAGAAATAATGCCATGAAATCACTTAAAAAACCGAGTAAGCTTATAATATGTTTCGCATAAATGTAATTGTTTGCAAAACACATATTGTGGTTACCCACACTCCTAATGTTGCCAGTTTATCTGACGGAGTCTTAACACTAATGACAAAAGTCTTAAACATAATAGTCATGTATTCGAGGTATATAAACTACTTAAGAAATTGAGAAAAAAAATACTTACACCCGGTTGAATAGACCTAGATATTCGAAACTCGTTCTGGAATATGAATATCAGCAACCACAGCCAAACTGAAACAAGAAACAATGTACATAATTAATATGATAGTTAATTACTGAATATCAAGAAAATATATAAAACCCAATGATAAACAGGGTGATAACAAAGAGCTACGGAAGGGACTTTACTTAATTTTTATGCGATGTATCAAAGATATGTAACTTTTTATGTATGAGGCTGTCAAAGTGACTCTCAACTTTACCTAATGGAAAGCATATGTAAACCCAATTATAATAATACAAACTCAATCTAAACAAATAAATAAAATTAAAGTGTATCTAATTCCAAATTAACAGTTTTTCACTAAATGCATATGAAAGTTTAAACATAGATCAAAAATCACTTTAAAAAAATGTCTGACTCTCTATTTGTTTCGGTAAATCTCTAGAATGGATGAACCGATTTTAACAACTTATTTTTTTTTAAATTTCTGTTTCATTGTGTTTTTATGACAGCCTCGTTGGTCTAGTGATTAGCGTATGCGGCTGCTGATCAAGAGGTCTCGGGTTCGATTCCCGGGTCAGACCAAATATTTGTGTGATCCACAAATATTTGTTTCGGAGTCTGGGTGTTTTTCTATGTATAATATGTATGTATTTACAAAAAAAAAAGTATGTTTAAGTATTTCTATCAGTTGTTTAGTACCCATAACACAAGCTCTGCTTACTTTGGGACTAGATGATGTTGTGTGTAAGTTGTCCAAATATTTATTTATATTTATTTATTTATTTATTTCATTGTGCTTTTATATAGTTATAAAAAATATATTTATCTTGTAACTTAAAAAAATAAATGTATCTCTCAAACCCATAGAACAAGTTCTGCTTAGTTTGGGTGGGAATAGATGGCGTAGTGTGTTCAATTTCTGGAAGTATTATAATATTCTAACTAATATTATAAAATCGAATGTGAGTTTGTTTGTTTGTTACAATTACGACTACGACACTAAAATAATTCAAATGTTTTCAAAAAAATAAATTTGCATAGGGACATTACTTTTTAGCGCGAACCGACATACACGCGGGTAGGACATGTGCAAAAGCTATTAAAGAATATTACTATAACTAAACTCTTACAATGAGCACAAAACTAATACGTCGAATAAATAAACTCACATCTGTGTTTATAATATTACTTTTATTTTCATATGTAAGTATAAACCTTGTAAGGCAGAGGCGGTGCGCACGACAAGCGCTCCGCCGGCTGAGATCCGAGCCTGACGTCGCATCTGTAAATAAAACATAACATTATGTTGCATTCAGTCACTAGTAATATGACATACATGTAAAATTTATAAGAGTATTTATGAAACATGAAATTCTTTCAAAGTAAGTCAGACGATAAATGTTTTCATGTTTTATAATGAACAGAGGTGACAAGTTAAAACTATAAAAAAATCATTTTTTTATAGTTTTTATGAGATGGACGTATTGTTATTTATAATAACATTATTATAATTATTAATCATTATTTATTATTATATAATAATTATTACAAATCCGGTACAACAAGTTCCTTAAAGTAAACAAATAGTACGTTTCTGAACTATCGCCCTGTATCTTTATTAATATTTTGTATAAAACTATATCATTGTTATTAACCGCAAGCATTTTCTGTCGACGGAACAGATATCAGAAGAACAGAACAAGGACCACAATTCCAACTGATTTGGAACGTCAAGTAAAAGTGCTTTAAATTTAATAAAAATTTCATTTTTTTTCTATTCAAATTTATATTCACATTATGCACTATTTCATTTCGAAAAGCTCACGGCTTTTAACTGTGTAATGATCTAGACCTCTGCCATTTCTTTACGTGTATAACAATGGATTTTATTTTTTAATCTAAATGTATAGGTTTAAAGTTATAAAAGTGGGTAGACTGGTTGCCCGGGAGTCCCACACACACCCTTCGTGGTCCCCCCCCAAGAAGGGTATGGTGCGAAAAGCATTCCCCGCGTAAAAAATAAAAGGTTTAAAGTTATCACTAATTAAAATTGACTACATCGAATAGCCAAGAAGAAAACAAATGAATAGACAAAGTATATCTGTGAATTTCAAATGACCGCGTATACAACATAAAGATGAAAGAATGGCTGGGTTGATGTGTTCGCACGCATCGCTTCTCGGAACAATTTTATTGTATTGCAACATTCGCAATTAACCAGCAACAGTGAATTGTTCCGATATGCCGCATCTAAAATTATATAATATTGTTATTACCTTATTACATGCGTAGGTCGATATATGTAGAAGGATGGTCTACTTTTAATGTTACTGCTAAATCTTTCTCTATACCAGATTCCAAGATTTAATTTAAAAAGGTTATATCAACCAAAATATTGAGAATCCTAATGTTGTTACATGAATATTGAAGAAGCTTTAGTCAGAAGCTTTTTCGTTTTGAAACTGAAAAGGTTGACAAAGATTTAAATCTACACTAACTGAAATAGAACAGCTGAACAGAAACAGAAACAGTCATAATATCACGGTCTTCTTTCAAAAGCATTTGTCAGCAACAAACTTCACTCTTTTATTAACGAAAATTGTTATACTCTTATAATAATTAAATCCTTTAATTTGCCGTCAGGTAAATTGTGTAAGTAATAAGAACTTTGTTAAAAAATTCTAACACGAACGTGAGATTTGACAATTGAAAAACTTAAATAAACATTATATGATCAAATTTACAGTTTACGTTTGCCATAGTCCAATACACGTAGGTTAAGTTAGAAAACTCAATAGAAACTCAATACTGCCTTTGGCTTAAACCATTATTATGACGTAACACATTAAATCTGTATCAAACTTATACCTCTATTTATAACAAAGTATGGTCAATCCGACCTGCTTTTGAGTGTCGATTATAGTATCGATTACGTAACTAAGTAGTACTACTGCTTACGAAATAAAACATATCAAACGATTCTCTAATATTCTATATTGTCTCAGTGCAGCATGGCAACCCACACCATGGTGGCTTAGTGAAATGTTTCTGCATCATTGAAGATGATGATGCAGAATGATTGGGTCTCCGTAGATACTTTCATTTGCATTCAGTGAAAAGCTGTTATTTTGAAGTTATAAACAGACACTTAAATTTTATTAATAGTTTATTACCTCCTTTCCAAGGAGAGGCCTATGTCCAGTAGTGGACTGTTAAAGGCTGTTGATGATTACTTAAATTTTATTAATTTGCATAGATTACAATATCCTGTATACAAGTAGGAACAATGATGACTTTCTGTATTGTCACTTACTGTCTTTTATAGAACTAACTTAAGTTAATTTTATGTAAGATTCATTATATGAAAATTTTCTAAGTCATCTTGAATGCTACAATATGTTCAAGAGCATGCTGGAACTTTATTATAAGTATTTATTAATATTTCAGAAGTCATACGACTATCGTGATAAAATGGGCCCTTGACGTTCAATAATGTCATGAACAGGATGAACATCTCAATTTTTTAAACCCCCACTAGCCGTCACCCCACTGGGGTTTACGGAAGGGTGGTGTTTCATAATATGGTGGTGGTCAGGCGCGTCGCGTCCTGAAAGGTCGACCCCCGGGCTGTGACCAATATGTCATAGAAGTAACAAATTATGCCCAGCCCTGGGGTGACACCATGCTAGGGCCTAGTTGTATCCCATGTTCCACAGGACTGATCCGAGGACAGATCCCTGCTGGCATGTCTCAATATGTCATCTCGGGACTAGTATATAGTACATAAAACATTCAAACCTTTGGTACTCTAGTTTAAACGAGTAGTTTAAACAAGTGCTAATGAAATATTTTACATTACATTTGAATGGGTTTTGTAAATAAAGTTTGAGTAAAATTCCCTTGAATCGATATAAAAAAAAATACAAACTAATTAATCTTTTGTATCGTTGGAGTTTATAAGTTATTAGCGTTCATTAGGTTACTTGTGTAACAAAGTTACGACACAAAGTAGATAGTACATAGAGGAAATAATAATTTATAACATAATGATTGCCCTCCGAGTTCTAAGACTAAGAAAATGCAGTATGATTATCAGGATTTAGTTGTTATAGCTGTAGTAGAAACGTTTTATAAAACTAGTGATTTGTTCAGCAAGTTAGTGTTAGAGACACATAATAATGTTAAACGGTATTTGATACCGTGAAAGCTGTTGCAATGAGCTGTTGTGTCAGATTGTCCTAGGGCGTGGTTTCCTTGATGTAAGCAATAAGACCGATCGGTGGACCGACAAGAAACTAGAGCAATATGAGTTACAGAAAAGTTAAGGCTATGATGAATTAGTTTTTTTTTATTTAACTTAGAGCCTGCCAGAGTAACTCTACCCGCGGGATGTATGTGAACAAGAAGGCGATTTATTGACCTGTAAATAATATACTATATTTTTTTTTTAAAGTTTTTAAGTTATCTAACTCAGTTGTTATAAAAGTAAAAAGAAATATGTGTGAACTGATTCTTCGTGTGTGTGTGAATTCGTATAAAATAAAATGAGCAGTAAATTTTAGCATCTGCCTTTCTAGTTCGTCCTAAAACTGATTGCAGAGAATGTCTATTTAAGTATGTCCTTCATTGTGTGTATTCACAGTTATTCTTTGGAATTTGTTGCAAGTTACTACAAAATTATGTAAGTCTGTAATTAGCAAAATTTATGATTCATATTTAGCTTGTCAAGACGTCAGAAACGCTTGTTTGACACGAACAATTTGAAGTAAGTTCGAAAAATTAAACAATAATAGACACCGAAATTAAGTGCTCGTTATGTTCAATAGCTACTAAATTATACTAGAGTCTTTACTCTAGTATAATTTAGTAGTTATTAAAGAGGTAATAAATATCAAGGAATTCTGGATATTAGCAATATGTCTGTAGGCTAACCACGTACCTGTGTAGAGTGAGGCCGATACCATAAAAGGAGAAAATATAGTTGCACATGACCTGAATCGGAATACAAATTTTGACTATTGCTAAATAATGTTAGGTTACAAAATATACTTTCAAATAATATACCATTGGAACTATATATCTGTATTCGTGTATAGTATTATAAGTAAGGCTACAAATTGACCACTAAAACAATTTGACTTACTCGTATGTTACAGACGTGAAGATCTTTAAAAAAGTAAGGCAGAGTTTTGAATCGACTGCAGGGCAGTTTCGGTACGCAAAAGGATTCAAAGATAGTACACGCGTCCAGTATTGTATGCTAGACTGGAATGGTAATTTTTTTTGGCTGATAAAGTGACTCGATTCTGCCTAATAGAATCTAAGACTAATGGTGACTATACTCATAGCAAATGTAGACAATGCCGCATGGTAACCCAAATTATGGCGGCGGTTTTGTTTATGTTATATTTCAGTATCCAACAGTGAATCACATAACCAGTATTTGGATCTTATGATAACGTAGCTATAGTGCGACAGTATTATATTATACAAGTCAGAAATGTTGTTGCTGTAATACACTCAAACTACTAAATAAAACATATTAAAAATATTAGTATAACTCAGAAAATTAATAGCACATTCATTTGAATTGATATAATTCATCTACCTAGTTTAGAAATATTTTATAATAATATTTTTTGAAATTTAAGACAGAATTAAGTTACACTCAAGGCTGTTAATTGAAATAGGAAAGGGATTTATTTATAGATACGGCACTGAGTTTAGTAGGACCTATGTTTTCTGTGCTAAGTATGCCTACTTTTTATATAAAGTAGTAAAACTATGTGTACTTTATGTATGTATGTACTGTCCTAAGTAGTACAGTTATCATAAAAGTAAAGAAGACTATCAAATATACTGCTTTAATTTGTAGAAAAAAAAGTCAAGTTTGTGTTATGAACTTTTAAAAAGCGAATTCTTATTAGTCACATGTATTTCACACTTGTTACTCGAGTTCTATCATTCTCATCCAATACCCAAAACTATTTAGATTCTTTAAATCAGTAGCAATGAATGCCAAAGTTTCAAATTATTATCCCATAATCACCTATATTTTACGATTACGGAACCAATAACTTTAACGTGAATATATTTAAAAGTAAGTAGGTAGCAGTTATACTTTAATATATTGCTGTTATTTCCTTTTAAGGCAAATGAATGTTATTCGACCTAAATACACTGCCCCTTTAGGCAGTAACTACAGTTTTATTGTTTGTAAAGTGCAGAACCCCGGTGGCGAAAAGATTGCAAAGTTCATGTAGCTTTTATGGTATAATAGTATAATAATGTCTTAATATGATATCTATTTTTGTTTTCATTGCCTTTCGAGTTTCTTAGACCCAAATACAAAGACTTACATGTTATGAAGTTAGAATATATATTTATGAAGTACGATTTAATACCTATTAGTATCATCGACAGATTTTCTACTTATACTTAAATAAATCTATTTATTCTTGTACCGCTTCTCTTCCCAATCAGATAGGATTCGCGCGCTTTGAAAATTGAATTTTTGATAAGGATGAGCCAAGACAGTTATTTTGTATTTGTATAAAATGCAAATTTTGAGAAACAGTGTTTACTTTTTTCGAAACTATTTTTATTTTGACAAAGGCTAATACAAAAAATATCTCATTCTCTTTTTCTTGAAAATAATATATTTACATATCCCAGGATCTCATGACCGGGACTGGTTTCCACAAGGTTGCTTTTTGTATTATTCCAGGCTGTCGCTTCTTATCACATCAAACTCAATACACATTTTTAAATTTAAGTCTGCCAAAATGAATGCTACAAAGCATGAATAGAATCCAAGAGTTATGTGTGTGTGAGTTACGTGGTCACCATACTCCAAACTATTACGAGTGCACCCATGGTGACCCACACTATAGCCTATGCGTCTGCATCATCGGGCCTCCAGCGTCTAATCTCTATTCTAATTTGTTTGTTATAACTTTATCATTTTCATCTTTCAGTAACGTCTACTTCTCGAATATAAAATCAAATTTCATAATATGTTATTCAATTTATCATACTTATTTAATTATTGTTTTGTTTTATATTGAAAGATCTTCCTAGTTGTACATCTATGATCGAATATTAGGTATGTATAACAGATTAATTATATAATTGCAACCGTATTAGAGTAGAAATATGATACACCAATTACCTGTATTTTGTAATCGGCGATAGGAAGCTTATTTCATAACATAACTTTAAACAAGTCGCAAATGATTAACAACGAGAACATTCATTTATATCTACAATTGTAGCAAAATGTTGATTGCTTATCTATATCGTGAGTACAATTAAAAAAACAATTAGTTGAAACGACATAATGACTTAACTGACTGGTGTAGGATTATATGTGTATTAATTAGTTTGAGCTACCAATTTGTGTTTTTATTAAGTCCTCATAGTACTCTAAATATAATTAAATAATACGTTTACTGCTATTGTTATGGGAATTCCATTTTAAAGTTGGATTATCAATGTGTCTAAGCTTAAAATTTTTAACTTGTTGAAAGTGAAAACGGAAAAACATTAATGATTGCATGTTGGTCTAGCGTTTTAACTGCGCCGAGTGTTTTGGGTTCAAACCAATTATGGTACACTTTGTGTGACCCATAACAAGGTCTGGGTGTTCTTTGTGTCCGTTTCATGTATATTATATTCCTAATGCGGGAGTTATCTTTCTTAAAAGATTAAAGATGCGTATGCATTTTACGTTCGTAATATACCTAATTTGTGCCTATGAAAAACTAATAGTAGGTACTAAATTACTCATTACTAGTTCATAGTACCGTTTATAAATGCAGTGGCAACCTACGAAATGAAGTAACTTTTAAAGAAAGTATGAGAGGAATATGTCCCTACTTACGAAATTCGATCGGAGCCAAGTAACAAGCACATGAGAAATCACAAAGAAATGAGAGCAGTACTTTACTTTTATTATTACTGATGTTTCAAAAATAAACTAGTTTTTTAAACTTTCATCTAACGTACATACAGAATACAAATCAATACAAAAATACTTCTAGTGTCTAAATTGCTTTTTAAATGAATTTTCCAAAGTGGACCTCGAACGTAATTTACTTACTTGTGTGCAATATTTTCGACATTTGCAGACTTAGATCTCAAATAAACAAGTTATATATATATATATATCCTCCTATAATTATTTATGTTCCTACTTACATTTTCAAGTAAACGATTTATTGCACATTATTGATTTATCCAATGCAAGAATCTCTGTATAATGTTCACCCGGATCAAAGTTTAGCAATAAATAAGTGCTTACTTCGTGTAGGCGATAGCTGGGCAATTAAACAGATATGTTAATGCGGTATTCATGTATAAGGTTGCTTTTGTTACATTATTTTTAGATATTTGTTTATCTTTGTGTAAGATTTCACCATTGAGCTCATTTTCCGCACCGTATTTTTATTCTCAATGCACGGCGAAATCGTTTTGAAACCGCAAAAAGATTCTGAAACGACGACATGCATTTTAAGACGTTCATAAATCTGAATTCATTGGTCATTTGACATTATGCAACAATTACATTTTTCAATTGAGGGGCCTAGTTTTAATTTAAGTATTGACTCCGTTTAGTTCCGTGTGAAGACGGCCATATTAAGAATTCAGAGTATCACCACTGCTATTCTTCCAGTGTTACAAGAACCGATTAAGGGAGCCAATTACGCTAAGAACAGTATTGCAAGGAAAAGAAAAACTTGAAATAAACCCTATCTAACCCATCTGACTATAGTAGACTAAATTTTCTTTCTAAGGAGAGGCTATAAACAGTAGAGGACAACTAAAACTGTTAATGATAATTTGACAAACTCTGATAAGTACATCTAAAATTCAGAATATAAATCAATAAAGTTAATCTTGAACACTTGTTACACTAATGACAATTGTTTATAAAAAGTTTCTAACTGTTATTTTGTTGTTTTATGCATTTTGTAAGGAAATCGGAAGTGATATTTAAAAACTTCTATTTCTTTCTAACTTTCAACCGACGCTGTGTGTTTCTCAGGCGAGATTTATTATTCGTTTTCCAATAATGACTAGAAATAAATACTGAAGTAATATAGAAGATAGTCAATTACAGAAGACTATTTAATTTGTTTGTTTATGGAGCTGTCATCATCATTTTGTTAGTCCAAAATATTAATTCTTACATTTTATCAAATAGATTACGAGCACTAACAAAACACGATTTGTCATGTCTAAAACGAAAATGCTTAGTGCACCATACAATAAGAATATAATACCACGTTCCAAATTATTGAAAATATGAATAATTTCAGTAATAATAGAAATAATTGTGTTAGGGAGATCTTATGAGATAACAGGATCTACAGTACTGACCCATAAACACATCGACCTCTGAAGCTCGGGAAGTCCACAGGAAAAATAAACTATTGCCGATTATAAAATATAGGGTAAAATACAGAATCACGTAAACGCACGGAAATTCATCGCAGTTGAATCGATCATGATCATCATCACGCGATCCTCATAGTGGTATACTACTTGACTGCCTCGGTGGCGCAGTGGGAGCGTATGCGACTGCTGTGCTTGAGGTGTCGGGTTCGATTCCCAATGTTTCTGTGGCCCTCAAATATTTGTTCCGGAGTTTCTGTATTTTCTGTGTCTAATATGTATGTATTTACAAAAAAGTATGATTATTTAAATCAGTTGTCTGGTACCCATACTACACACTCTGTTTAGTTTGGGACTAGATGGCATTGCGTGTAAGATGTTCGAAATAATTATTTAATTACGTAATGTACCAAAGACAACATCCCCAGAGGAAATGTTAAACACACTGTTCACAGCTGGAGCCAGCATTGACACAATGGTGAATCGATAAATTTAAATGAGTGGAGTTAGCCCGTTAGTGCGGCTACCGTGAATTGAAAAAATAGCAACACAGTGTTCTAAAATTTTATCTTCTTTAGAGAAGTTGGACTGATATTACTTAATTCTAAAGGCTTATACGTCCTGAGTCTAAAAGATGTATACATAATATTGAAAAACGTTGCAGGTCATGTGCATGCAGGATGATGAGATAATTTTATATATCAACCATTAAGATAAATATGCATCTATAAAATGCAAATGTCAGAACCACCTAAAGTTAGTTTATTTCCATCATCTTAATTTTAATCTATATTATCGATCACCTTTCAACCTTTTCAAATCAAAACTCAATCCTTGTTTTAATGTTATCTTTAATCGTTTTAATTAAACTAATTAAGTTTGATTAGAATAGGTGTGACCGAAATCCAATCACGGTTTGAGATCAGTCGTGACTTAACCTTATACGTTAAGGTTTTGCACAACAATCACTGTACGGTAGGGTATTATATGTGTTACGTAGCTGCATAAGTACATTAAAATGTGTATATAGTATCTGCTCGTGAACAGTGCAAGCGATGTAACGGACCGCATGACTAGTTTCTCGATAGGGTTGCCAGTTAAAAGAATACAGTAATACCACTGAGACAATAACTTTTTACTTTTTTGAGGCTTGATTTGATCAATTAAAGTGTGTTTAGGAACACCAAAGTTATGACGTCTAAAAATTACGGTGAAAAAATCTGTGTTAATAAAATTTACTCAATTAATAATAATTCTATAAAGAAGAAATTTTAATACAGCCTGAAAACGTCTAATGCAATCATCGATTTTGTGCAATATAATATAGTTTCGTACAGATTTTGTACATATTTTGACAACCCTGTCGATTGGCTAGTCGTAGTCCGTTATGTCATCAAGTATGTCGAGAGCCGCATCCCAAACCACTGTGCCGATGCCGGTCACTGTGATATTACACTATAGTAAAACAAATAGTATTTGTGCTAAACATACGACTTTCTTCTAAATGCTTTTATTTATTTTTCAACAAGATTGTACCTACTGTTTACAATTATGTATTTAAAGAAGAATATTCTAGAAGTCTAATATATATTTTGACCTGTTATTGTATTTTTAAATTAAAATTAATGTAAAAAAGTTTAAATGGTCCCGAAAACGGAGACAGGTTGAGGCAGAAAAAATTCAATGGCGAAAATTTCAAAATATATCAGATCACGGTCACAAATATTAGGAACCCCATAAACGCTAGTGAAACTGACTGGTTTGTAATCAGATTCGAATATTATTTAAAGAGTTTTGGCAACATCTTTTATCCTTTATATCACGGGTCGGGCCACAAAAAGTGTTTTTGAGTTCTTCTGATTATCAAAATACTTAATAACGACTCGGAGTTTGGAGTCTTAACCCCCGTGTCTTGGAGAGAACGTAAAGCCTGATCTCTCCCTGGTCGTGTCGAATAGCCGTTTCATCTAATTGTGAGGTTGAGGGAATAGAAAGAACTTAAGGGCGTATTACTTCCACAATTCTTGAAACACAATAACATCACATCAAAGCGTCATTTAAGTTATGGCTCGCGTACTGATATTTAATAACAGATTCGTGACAGAGGAAATGTGATATAAAGACCATTGCAAAACATTGGCCTTTGATGAACGATAACATTCGTTTTATTTGACCACTAAGACATAGTCGAATTATTTCGGCACCCTCGTAAGGTATTACAATTGAAGTCTCGTAAAATGACGAAATAAAATGCTATTAAATAAGGAATAAGCACGTATAAGTCTGATCTGAGATAGAGAATGCGATACAGATGTACGTAATAAAAGTACAAACAATAGGACGCCTACACACTTAAGACAATTAAGTTAATAATTGTGACCTATGTCGACAGGCGTGGCGAATATTAAGTGAGCCATATTGGGACAGTTAAACTACCGGTTGAGCACTTAATCCTATGACTGATTCACGAAACGATTATCCTTATCATTTACAGACGCGTTCTTGTCTACTCCTACGTAGTCTCAATTGTTATACGTTTTTGGTACTAAGAAATTTTCATTGTTGATTCATCTAAAAATCACATCTGTTAAGGTTTCGAAATGTCTCTTTTAAGGTTTTCGCATGCAATTGTATCAGGGCAGTCGTAAAAGCTTTACTTGCGTACCTGACTGGCCTAGTTTTCGTAACGTGTTTTGACCGAGTTCCGAAAGGCACTGTTTGAATGATGTAGTAACGTGAACGACACAACGTCTGTCCTATTATAGTATGGACAACACTGCACACGTGTCTAAAGTGTTTTTATATTTATACTAAACTATGCTAGGGACAAGACTAAGCGTTCGGCAGTGAGTCACTAATGTTAAGCAAATTACGTATTCGCAGGATATGAGACAATTTATTAATAACAATATCTAAGTACGAGGTCTATAATCGTATCTTTGTTACCGTTATTGTTATGTAATACTCTATGCACGTACGTTTTGAGAAAATTAACTATTCATAACAAGCAGACGTGGAAATGAAAGTAGAACGGCTATGTCTTACATACCCAGTTACCGGTACATATAATTTTACTAAGATAATGAACGAATAGCAAAGCCAGCAATTGACGTTATTTATAGTATTTAACGCACCAGAAGAGACCAGAAACTAATTAAATAAACGAAAGAGTAATATCTATACTAAAATAAGTATTGGAAGTGTTATGAGACTTTATTCTGAACTATTTATATATTATTATATTATCAAAGGCTTATTGACTCAAGCAGTATTTTTATTCGCATGATGCATATAAAATTATACACACGTATGAATTCACAGATTAAAGCAACAGTGCCTGCATGTATTTATTTTAAGCATTAACATGAGAGCACTTTCATGTGTACACATCGTTATACAGGCCTGTGATTTAAGACAATGGTGCTTAAAATAGTTTGATACATGAACAACCTTAAATAGATCACTGGTAAACAGAGGTCTCTCCTTAGAATAGAGGTTTTGGCTTAATCTATCACGATGGTCAACCTCACACGTATAATTGCTTTATTAGAAGGTGATATGATACACAGGTAGATATAATATTTGGCTTTTTATGGAGGAATGCCCGCAGAAGTTTTTATTCATAATGGATCATCTGCAAACTATAGGTATACGGCTCGGGGTACATCGGTGCTTCAAAGATTTACTTTCTAGGGTACATCTGTTTCTCCGATTACTAGTTCCCAAGACAATATGCGGCTTTTGGTTGGTTCTAGTCCTATATAACCACCGGCAGGTAGGTGAATCTAGGTGAATTAATTGTCTACAAAATTAGAAACAAAATGTTTTTGTTGAAAAAATTGCTTTATTGTGGTGCCATATTTTTTTAAATATGGCAACACAAGTAGCGAAGTTGAAATTCAGAAAGAGCAAGCACCTTTAAATCTGCAAGAAAATTCTATGAAATGTTTTCATGTTACTTCTTCTTTTCTGAGAAGAACAATAGTGAGGTTAATGTCCGCCAACGATTTGCAAATAGTGCGTATCCTGGATGACTACACGTCGAATGCGGGATGAAGGTCGGAGAATCACGCACGTAGCGGCGCGATGAGTATTCGGTGTGGGTATATCTAATTAAGGTTATGGTTCTAGTGATAAGTAATAGCGAATAACAATTTAAAATGTAAAGAGTTAAGAGTTGATCTGTTAATTCATATAATGTTAGCTATAGCCTGTGGCTCTACTCGCGTGTATCGTATAAGAGCTAGCAACGTTTTCGAGAAAGAATTTAAGGTCAGCTGATTTTGTGATATGTCGTCCATCTTGCTCTTTCGGTTAGATTCCGGGCTGTCTGGCTGGCGAGAGTGGTTGCGTTCATTAGTGCGCATCCTGTTTGTCTAGCTAATAATCCTGGATTTTAAAAGCATTTTAAGACGCGTAATTTTTATTTTTTTTGTATTTAAATAAGTTTAGCTGACATGCTTTTCTTATTGCCAGACATTTTCGACAATACTAATTATGTGCAATACGCGAATGTTTATTAATTTTTTATAAAAAATATTCAAAGTATTTTATAATATCTGTAATTTTAATATTATGTTAATTGAAGATAAAAGAACCTAAAATGAATTTTCCAGACATTAATTCGGTTGTTAAACCTTGAATTAAAATGAAAAACTCATGAAAAGTATTGCAGTATGATTCTATTTTTTATTGAATATTCAAGAGAATGGTGAGAATTTAAGGAACCAATTTATTAATGAATGCGCAGATGATGAGAGTAGATTTGATAAACCAATAAAAAAAAGTGTTAAAAAGAAAGTGACGCTAGGGAATCTTTATTCCCTACGACTTTTCGTTGAGTTGCGAATGCAGAGAGATCTATATGGAAGAATACTGGAGAATTCTTACTTAAATTTAAATTATAAATTACTCATAAATGAGAACAAAAAACAAAATAGCACGTAGTTCCCTTGCACTAAGAGCGTGTCTATAAGTGTTTAAGAACGCCTCCGCTGCCGTGTCATGCCGCATTCCGCGACAATTCCTCGCTCATTCATAACTTTTTTGTTTGTTTATTCCTCCTCTTACAATGACGAATAAAGTTTTGATTGAATAATTGCATCCATGTCGTCACTTACACTTTTTTGTTATGACGAATTGTTTCAAGAAATGATAATGTAACTGTAGAAAACCGTCTAGAGTTTGTATTTTGCGCAATAACGCTAAGAAGTGCTACTTTTTGATAGATTTCATCACGTTTGTTCATGTGTTATGTCCTCAAATCATCTTTTACGTATAATTTGCAATTATTATGAACGTACTTAATATATTTAGTTATTTCTTACATGTTGTTCCGCTGTTGGCATTTAGAATCTAGTAGCAGTTTCAACAGAAAAGTTCCCATGCGTTTGCTCACGATTATATAATTTTTAGCAGAAGACCGCGTCAGAAGTTTGACCTCACTGAGCAATACTGCGACGCACTGACGAACGTATGTACTTCTTCAATGTAAAATCACATTTTATTGAGACAAGTTTTAAGGTTTTTTTTAGTACAACGCTTAGAATTTAAATATATTTGAATGTCCTTACATTCGATAGCATTTAAATTCTTAAAGGAGTGGTAAATCATTACGATTATAGTCGCCGACAGATCTCGATCATGTCAAACTTCTTTTCAGGTACAAAGTATTTTTATTAGACAACTTACAACCCAAAGATTTAATGTCATCCTTAGGAATCCGATGCTAAATTGTAATTCCAAAGGTTATTCGAGTTTCGTAATTGAAATCACCTTGATTAATTTGGAAAAATACGTAATATTAGTTGCGGTGCGAAAAACCGGCCGCATTATCAAAAAAATATATAAATAATGTTACCTAATTTGTCAGCAAAGCAAACCTACTGTTTACAGTGGTGTTGTCAACATTTATTATTTTAATTCATCGTGTTGGTATGTTAAGGTGGAATCATAGAAATTGTTACTACTCTAACATCGCAACTGATTACTGACATGTGTCCGTGTATTATGTAACTTTGATTTCCTTCGACGTCTCCGTGTGTCGTCAAGTATTGTCCTACATAATTGTTGGTGTGGGTTTTGGTGTAACTTGGATTTGTGTTATAAACAATCATTTGTCTATGAAATATTTATTTCCAAGCAGACTTTTCAATTAAAATAATCATATTGTAAGTTTTAAAAATAAATATATTAGTTAAAAAATGTAAAAAAAAACGTTGATTGCTCCTGTGTTGCAAGGGATTTTGCAAACAATCATGAAACGGACACAAAGAACACCCAGACTCAGAAGAACAATTTGTGTATAAGACGTAGTGTTGTACCATGTAGGATTTATACCCCCTTAGAAGCAGGGAGGCTATCTTTTAAATTACCAGGCCATCCGTGCAGTCGAATATAGAGAATATTCTTTTAGAATTTTAATTTGGTTAGAATATACGTAATTTATAATTTATTTGGTGTACCTTTAACCACGTGCATGTGTGACTCCAACTTAGTTTCTGGAGCTATCTGATGTTGTTTACTACAATCGAATTGACGCACATTTGAAACACAAATGTATAACATCTTCTTACAGCCCTATTCCCAAGATTATTTGGGGTCGGCTACTAGTTCAACCGGTTTCAGCTGAATATCAGTTTTTCCACGGAGCGACTGGCATCGGACCTCCGCAACCCTGAGGGAGAACTGAAATTTGAAGGTTGAACTAATTGTCAGTATATTTGAGGGCACTGACTTTATAATAACGATTGCCATAAATGTTCATGACAACCGGGACCGACAAACCAAACACCGCCGCCAAACTTACATCCTTCGGGCTGTTATTAAAATTTTACTGTAAGAAAAATAAGAAAAATCTAACAACAACTTTTGGCCCGAACTGATATTTGAACCCGAGACGTCTTGATCAGCAGTCGCATACGCTGACCACTAGATCAACACAACACAAACGCATACCATGACATCAAAAAATTTCTCTACAAGTTAAATTTATAATTTTACGCTCTGTTATGGCTTTCTGTAAACGTCAATAATAACAGTTGCCCAGCTCTGTGTTACTTTGGAATTCTATTCAACAGTTTATATTTACATTTATTGTATTAAACACGGTTGGCCTAGTGGTTTAAGCGGTTGCCATGCCGCTGTCTATTGCGCCGAGTGTTCTAGGTTCAAATTTCATAATTTCATGTTATCCATTCTTTGTGTGGGGATTCTTTGTGTGATCCACGAATTGTTGTTCCGAGTCTGGGTGTCCTTTATGTCCGTTACATGTAGATCTGTAAAGTCCCCTTCGACACAGCATGTTCATTCGTAATGCGGTAGTTGCCTTTTTTCAACAGACAGAGATATTTTCTTAGAAGTGAAGGCCTTATTTACAAGATTTTTAACATTAGTTAATTATTATTTTATAAAATATTAGTTAATTATGATTTTAATTAAAGTAAATAATTTTAAGACCAAAACTTTTAATCTACGGTCGAACAAAAAAGCGAAATACTGTGCTCGCTCTGGAAGTGTTGAGATCTATTTAATCCCAGATAATAAATATAATAAATAATACATTTTATAAAAATAATTGAAACATAAATGTATGAAGTAGTGTTTCTACATCGTCGTCTACAGAATGGTATGGGACCGGGACACAGAAATTATAAATTTTTGGTATAAATTCCATGAATGAAGTCGTTACCAACAGAAATGATTTACAAATGGTTGTAAAGGTACCTACATAGTAATTAAGTGATCTGTCATTCAATACACGGAATGACGTTCGGAACTCCTCATCGGAAATCATTCCCATGACCTTTTATTTCGTGGCCATACGCTAATCTTTTTATTTACGTCGTTGCCACTTATTTCTAATTTTTCTACGCATGAAGATAAATTGTTACGTACCTAGTAAAACTAAAAGTTTTGCTGATATTGTTGTGATAGGTATGCTAAGGTATGCCTACTAGAATATCCAGAATATATGAAAGGATTTTCCCCAGTGTTAGAACTTGAACTCACACAAATGTAAAACTTAATACTATGTATAATCCTACTAATATTATAAACGCGAAAGTTTGTGGGTATGTTTGTTGCTCTTTTAGGTAAAAACTACAGAATGGATTTTGATGAAACTTCACAATAATATAGCTTCCATATCGGAATAACACATAGGCTATACCGCCTATATACTATTACCGCCATGACGCACCTACACGCGGGCGGAGACGCGGGCAAAAGCTAGTTTAACATAAAATATATATAATATTTTATGTTTTATCGTGCTTATTAAACATTATTAACTGACTTCAAAAAGGAGGAGATTGTCAATTCATCGGAATAATTTTTTCTACATCTCTTTTTACGTGATCGTGTTTATGACCATACATACATATCGATCTTAGAATGCAAAAGTATCAGCAATATAATAACTATAAAAGCAAGTAGGTTATAAAATTAGTACTAGTATTATATATATGTATATATAAATATAATATTTTACGGATATTCTGTACTGTTCTGGCTGTACCAGTAGGATAATGTATGATATGTAGTGTTTTATTAGAACCATTCTGACGGCCTGCTACTACTAAGGGCGGTTGAGGGGAACTCTCTCCCTCTCTCTTTGGGTAATCGGATGATTGGGTAATGACTGCACGGTTGGCCTAGTGGTTTAAGCGGTCGCCACGCCGCTCTCTACTGCGCCAAGTGTCGTGGGTTCGAATCCCACGTGGGATAACACTTTGTGTGATTCACAAATTGTTGTTCTGAGTCTGGGTGTTCTTTGTGTCCGTTTCATGTATGTTTGTAAAGTCCCCCGCGACACAGGAATTCATATTCCTAATGCGGGAGTTGTCTTTTTAAAAATAAGGAAAAAATAAGGAATAAGGGATTGTAGTTTCAAGGTGTCTTCGATGATTCCATGATCTAGTTCAGGACAGTTCGTAATATTATGTCGTGTTTTCTAATGTGTATAATCAGGATGCTATTAACGCCAAAATAATAAACCAATGATTTTACTGAACTCAGAGTACGTATGAAGATTCGATTGACACATGAATCATGTCTTAAATAAAAGTTCAAATGTTTCTAATGGCATAAGGAGTAACTAATGCACAAGAACACTTTTTACTTGTGTTCTTAGATACCAAAAAAATATTACAGATGGAATAGTTTTATGCCATGTTCGATGATAAAATCGATTGGAATTTGCAATTCGGTGAATTTCAATCTCCTTTTGATGCTCTAGTTCTCTTGCTAAATACACTTATAACACAATGTTTTATGAAGCATACAGAACAATTCGTCAAATATTTTTTAATATGCGTTGTGGACAAGTATATCTTGGATCTGACGCCATTATTTACATGCAACACATTCAACTGACAGGTTACGCAGTCTTAAGTGTTAACGATCTGGCTCATATTAATTTACGATCCGTTCAAGAGAAGGACATCAAACTCACTCATCAAATTTTGAATTCTTTAATGCAAAAAAAAATGTTTTCCATCTATACGGTAAATTATGTAATTACGTTTATATTACTTTTTTTTTGCAAAATTCGTGTTATGTCTCCCTAACGTTGTGATCAAGAGGATATCCTTTATTTATGCGATTACGTGCGCAAGTAACCTGTTATTTCTCGAATTAAAAAGTTGGTAGCGTTAAATTGCGACTGTCAAGCACGAAATGTAAAAGCAAGAATGACACAAAAAGACGTAATATGATATAATTAATGTCTTACAATTTCTGTTGTAGGAAACTTCACGGGCGAGTAGACAGCAGCGCACGCACGCTACGTGAGGTTGGTGTGCCGCCACGACTTCCGTACTCAACGCTCTCCTGAGGGCTTAGTATGAGTATATTACACTTCTATTCCATAACAACGGTGACCGCATTAGTCGATTAGTAGTAGGCACTGAAATCTTTCCCCCTATTAGGGGCTCAGCATCGGAAGCGAGCTGATGTGAAATAAACTCATACTTATCTTAACCCTTATTGCAAAAATTGAGTCGGGTCAGAACGTCAGAGCTTCTTTCTCTCCAGGATTTCATTGAAAAGGGATGACTTGCAAGTTGTTAGGACATGCCTCACACTTCACATGTAATAAAACGTGTATGAGATCATACTCATCTAAAGGGCCATCACTTCAAGTTACATCACTTAAACACTAAGAAGTTTATTCCTTTCTAGATTATATTTACTTTCGACTGCTTTACTTATACATATATTCCTATTTTACTGTATAGTGTACAAAGTTATATAGACATGAAACACATGTTACACCATCATAAACATCCTCAGTTTATTGCAGTCCATTGATGACTCCAGGCTTTTCCAATCGAACACCACTTGGTTCGATACTCGGTTTCTCGAATTCAGCTCCTGTCAGCCGTCTTGCATCTACTCCACCTAGTTGTGGACATCCTACACTACGTTTGTCGAGTGTAAATTGTTTGCAGTATTTCCTTTCTCTTTAAGGAAATACTTATTTCAACACCTTGGCAGGATACATGTAAGTATGAATTTAGCGCATAGTTCAGAGTAAACTACATGATGTTAGTAGAGATTATAAGAAGAAAAAATCTATTGACAGGCCTTCAATCTCATGGACTAGGTTTACAACGAAATATTAAGTTGCTGTTTGATAGAGATAGATTACATTGTGGGATAGTCAAACTAGTTAAAAAAAAATGTGAGTGATATGTGGGGCGTATCACTTTTAACAGTGGCATGTGGATGGTTACAGTAACATGAACAATGGAGAAAGCAGCGCATCACATGAAATCTACTTGTGAGCAGAACAGATACTAGGTAATGATGAGGAGTGCAATCAGTTTCATTGTAACTAGACATTTGGTTTTTAATGATAGGCACAAGTAACTGTTCGAACGATTATAACGTAAGTATACATCCTAGTTTAAGCAATTTTGTTTGTTCGATATTAACCAGAACACTAAATAGCATCAGGAGTAAATCTTTGGCTGTATTTACTCTGATAAATTCTGTTTCAAAATTTTGCAAATAAGAGTGCCATTACTCGGAATTCACATTATAATTTAGAAATGATATAGTCTACATACATGAGATTTTTGAAGTACTGCGTATTTAGATCCTTATATCTAAAAGCAACATTAATAAAGGACACTTACTTAGTCAGAGCAGTACCATCGATAAAACGCCTATAAAATGTGTATCGTAAACCAAAAACACTTTCATGTGTACATCAATGGAATTCCTATGATTCATTCATTGGATGCGAGGCTTGAGCTGTAGGTGGATGCGTAGTGCGCATTGGCAGCAAATCATTGTAACCACCAAGGGCACCGCAGTGCCTTATTGTAATCTTCAAGGCCGTTTTACATCATGTATGCATGCATAGATTGACAGATAAATTGCCTATTTGTAGATAGATGGGCTCGTCGGGTGTGAAGATGAAGATTGCTTGCGTGTACACAAATCTAAGTACAATGAACACGCTAATTTTCTTAAATCTGATGTTGCTGCTTATTTTAGTATCGTAACGTGTTTGTACGAACGTAGAATGTTCAGCCATGTAGTGACATCTTCCACGCCTAGTGACCTCGACATAATTTGTGCATTAGGTCAAAATCGTGAGGAATCAGTGACAAATATTGGTTAGTTATAGGTTATTAAGATTAATGGCTTATTGCCGTTTAATTAAGATAATTGTTTCTGTTTATAATTGTTATAATAATAGTTTTGAAATGAGATTGCAGTATTATTTTGTAATAATTAAAGAAATACCTATTGTAAGCTTCATTTAGAATAAACTATTAAAGTTATTTTTTGTGTTTCATAGATTTAGTTAGGCTTATGGTAGTTAATTATATTATTCAAAAGTAGTTATATTCTTTACAAAAGTCATACTTACTAATATTAAAAAATCGAAAGTAACTTTGTCTGCATGTTGCGTTTTCACAACTAAACTGCTGCACTGATTTTGATGAAATTTGGCATGGAGATTGATATTTTGATTTTAAAGGCTACTGTTTTCGTGATAGATAACTAACATAGACGCGGATAGGGCCGCGAGCAAAAGCTAAATACAAGAAATTAATAATGTTTGTAACATTACATGTTACCACTTGAAAATAAATATAGTTCTGAATAGATTGTTTTGGTTTTAACGCAGGAGAGTTTTAGTTTTTATTGTTGATACTTTAGTTAAGACTTTCATATTAACAACAAAAGTGCTGTTTTCCATAGGTATTTATAAGCTGGTTAGCTACTAGTATTGAATTTTAGTGTTAAAATAGTAAGACGGTATCTTGCTCCTTGATAAGACTCGAAAGTCTTGTACTACTAGTCTAAAAACTAAACAACCTTGTAAATCTCAGATACTTACCTAAACCTGTTGGAGCACTCGGTTGTTTTGCCAATTTTTGAACTGGTGTTTGGTTAATTAAGAAACAAATTACATAATTAAATTAATTAATGCAAAAAATACTGCACCTATTGGCGCTTTAGTTACATTAAATATTGTATTTCTGACATTTAGATTGAAATACCGAGTTGCGTTAAATATTACACTTATCTTCAGTAACTACTACATTGAGAAGACTATTAAAACTATTGTAGCATCTGTGAAGTTGTTTTTTTTATTTCTAATAAGACAACTCCCGCATTAGGAATACATATTCTGTGACGTGGGGGACTTTACAAACATACATGAAATAGGCACAAAGAACACAGATTCAAGACAACAATTTCTGAATCACACACAAAGCATTGTCCCAAGTGGGATATGAACCCACGACACTTGGTGCAGAGGAGAGCGGCGTGGCAACCGTTTAAACTACTCGACTAACCGCGCAGTCAATAAATATAGGCTATTGAATAGAAGTCCAAAGTAACACAAAGCTAGGCAACTTTAATATTTTACGTTTATATAAAGCCTTTACAGCAGAGCCTAAAATTAGAAATTTAACTTATAGGCATTGATATATAAAAACCCTAGATGCACAGTCTCAAACAAAAGCGCCATACGAAACTATCCTACTTAGTCATTGATGTATAAAAATATCAATGTGGGTAGTTTTAGTTATGCTATAAACATATCGTTTGCAAATTCAATCTTACGTGCATTGTTTAAAGTTTTTATTACAAAGCAGTGTACAATGACCAATCAAATTTTACGACCGAAGCTAACCGGCAGGACAGGACATGGAGTGAAGACGAATATTTGTATATTTTTAGGGTTCCGTAGCCAAATGGCAAAAAACGGAACCCTTATAGATTCGTCAAGTCTGTCTGTCTGTCTGTCTGTCTGTCCGTCCGTATGTCACAGCCACTTATTTCCGAAACTATAAGAGCTATACTGTTGAAATTTGGTCAGTCGATGTATTCTTTGAACCGCATTAAGATTTTTACATAAAAATAGAAAAAAAACTATACATTTTGGGGGTCCCCATACTTGGAACTGAAACTCAAAAATTTTTTTTTCATCAAACCTATACGTGTGATATATCTATGGATAGGTGTTCAAAAATGATGTTGAGGTTTCTAATATAATTTTTTTCTAAACTGAATAGTTTGGGCGAGAGACACTTCCAAAGTGGAAAAATGTGTGTCCCCTCCCCCTCTAACTTCTAAACTAAGTGAGTTATAAAACTAAAAAAAATATATGTTGTACATTACCATGTAAACTACCAACGAAAATTGGTTTGAACGAGATCTAGTGAGTAGTTTTTTTTAATACGTCATAAATCGTAACACGCAATTTACCTTTCATCCAATCAATACACTAGTATAAAAACATCGATGAAAGTTACAACGAACTACAAGAACTTTTATATGATGTTACTTGCCGATACGGAACCCTTCATAGGCGAGTCCGACTCGCACTTGGCCGCTTTTTTTTATTATAATACATTGACTAGTATTTTAAGAGTTAGTGAAATTGTGTTCTAAGCCCATAATTATAATTTTATCTACAAAAAATTCAAATTAAATAAACTTATTAATAAAAAAAATCTGCCAAGTGCATGTCAGGCCACGCACAGTAAAGGGTTCCTCAGTCACGTGGATTTAAAATCGTATCCAATAGATAATTATTATACTCCAAGATCCCAGAGCCGCCAGACCTACGTCATTTGTGCAAAGCTGAAATTTTCAGGATTATTAGTACAATGTCTTGTTAAGATGTATGCGTACCCATTAGCTTGAAAGCGGGGCCGGTTCTGAGGTAGCGCGAAGTACAGATGGATAAAAACCTTACTTACCTACGTTAAAGGTGCAAAGCTAGTATTTACAATTTTTTTAAGAATATTATTTAAAATTAAAATTCATTACTGCCAGACACTTTCCGTGGGCCATTACTTCTGCCAGACGTCTTGAAAGTTGTGAAAAAATTAGGTAAACTACGTTACAATAGCAAACCTAAATTTTATACATATTATCTAAGGTAGGTACTATTTTAAGACCCTTTGTATGGGGCCAGACCAGTCCGAAGGGCCAATCATCCCCCCAGGCGTCTGGCGGCTCTGGGATCTTGCTCTATTATGTTCACGTATTATTGTGTTAATTTTGTATGACGTTTTCCAAGTGAGCGCATTTTACAAGTTAAGTCCCCATAACTCCTGAATTAATAAAGTCATCTAATCTGTTATAGTTTTCCTTCAAAGTTCATTATGTGGACCACCATCACGAATTTTTCCAGATTTTTTGATCCAGCCGTTTAGCTTTTAGAGGGGGGGGGACGCCCTGTTTTTACAAAAAAGTGCCCTTTAAAGTGGAATTTCTCGCAAACGGATACCTGAATCAAAAAATCGTCTTAGAAACCCTTTATTGTTTTTAAAATACCTATCTAATGATACCCCACACGTTGGGGTAGTCGCGAGAAAAAATTTACATCCCCACTTTACGTGTAGGGGAGGTATCCCAAATAAAAATATTTTTCAAAATTTTATTATAGCACTTTGTCGGCGTAATAACAATACATATTCATGCAAAGTATGCAAAGTTTCATCTTTATACCACTTACCGTTTGGACGGTAAGTCGAGGACGGACGGACGGACGGACGGACGGACGGACGGACGGACGGACAGACGGACATGACGAATCTATAAGGGTTCCGAGTGATATACTTCGGAACCCTAAAAAATATACACAATAAAAAAAATCGACTCCATTAAATTCAGAACAGGGGTCGTTTGGATTATGCGACTAAAATAAAAGGTTGTGTAATAGTCGTTCTTACACTGAAAAAGCGGCCATTGAATTTGTCGTATTATACTTGGACCGTTGAGTGAAGATTTTAGACAAATATTTAATAAACTCTAAACAAAAATTATAGACAAAATCACATATTGGTTCCGATATTTAGTCCTAGGGCAGGAGCTTCGATGCGCTACGCTCCCGCCTTAGCCATCTAACCTAACTCAATGAAGTCGGATTGTGCCAACTCGGAGTAATACATTGCTATTTACCTAAGAATTATATCCTGTTCTTAAACATTTCTTTTAGCACATAATATATAAAATATAATTACCTCGATTGACCTAACCTAACAAATTTGACATTATCTGTCAAAATCATCCTTCCAAGATGACGGGTTGCGTATCGTTTCACGTTTTTCACATAAATCCTTAAAATTACTTCACTTAAACTCGAAAGTAAAGGAATGACGCACAAATTTGAAATTTGCTGGCAATATCATCCATCCAAGATGGCGGGTTGCGTTTCGTTTCACGTTTTTTATATAAAACCTAAAATTACATTTGAAAAACTGTACTAAAGCATAAAAATACGTTCCGTTTTGCATAATTGCAATTGTATTTAAGAATTTTTGGAAACTGTTTAAAAATATTTAGACGCAACTCCGGCAGTCAAAATTACTTTGGGGGGACTAAGACTAACTCCCTTAAGCCCCCTACACCACCAACACCCTCAAAATCAGGTGACTCGTTTCGAAATCCAACTTAATACACGTGATATTTTACTACACCCCCTCCCCCTTGTGATATTTCGTGATTTTTCTGATCCCCCCCTTTTTTTTCGAGACTCAAGTGATTAATGGACAGCCTCCTATGTCTACGAATTTCTAAGATCTCCGTATATTCCAATTGTTCTGTGATATGACAGGTAGCGTGGGTCTAGGGGACGCACCGGACCCGAGCTACTGTCTAGTTGTGTGCGTCACTTCGTGTCCGGCGCGTGACGGTTCGATCAGCGCGGCCGCAAATTGCGCAATGCCACAACGTACTCAACCAGCTTTTACTTGCTTACTTGCGCCTCGTTTACATCCAACAGTTCAATTACGTAAAATTGTATCAAAAATTGTAACCACGTACTATTCAAATTGTATACATTAAGAATAACACTGCCTTGTTGCCACATATTTCTATAGAAATGTTGATGATTGTTATTTAATTAACAGTTAACCGCCGTCGATACAAGTTCTGATATCGGTTATGAAATGTTACATGGTGTTGTGGATATGCGTATACGTCGGATAATGAGAGAGTGATATGCGAAAGTACTTATTAAAATATTAATAACAATGTGTTCAAAGACAATACGAGTTGGATCCGATACAATTTTTATTAGATAACATTTCTATTAGATTGCATAATTGGTAGACATCCAACTTATCAAGGCATAACTATATGTAATAAATCGTTTCTTTAGTTATGGCCTGCTTGATGATCTGTTATGTCTATCTGTGCTGTTAATGTTTTAAAATTTTAAGATACCAGTCTTATCTCATTACTGCGAAAATTGTAAATTTAATGATGTTCTAGTGTAACACTCACACTCCTACCTACAAATAAACATTAAAGAAAATTTGATCCACAGATTGTTGATCTGAGTCTGGGAGTTCTTTGTGACCGTTTCATATATATGTTTGTAAAGTATTTTGCAAAATAAAACAATCTAATAGAACCACCTTATGCTATAAAAATGCATGCTTTTATAATGTATATGTATTTCTAAAAGATTAGGTGGTTATGCCAATTATGTATTCTGTGGTTATGCTGTATAAATGCAAATGCTAAGGATAAAAACAATTTGTCACGAGAAATTCTGTTTTGCTCATAGACCAAAAAGAAAGAAACCTCCAGGTCACGAAATCAAGGGACGCCTTATAATTAACCTTTTATAATGTAGTCCAGGTTCTCCGAGTTAAGCTGACTTTTTGTAGTTGTTTAAAAAAATGTCCAAGTCAATCCAAGGGTTTTAACCAGTTTATTTATTTGTTTATTATTATTTAGCATACTGCCTTGTTGGTCCAGTGATTAGCGTATGCAGCTGCTGATCAAGAGGACTTGGGTTCGATTCCCGGGTCGTACCAAATATTTGTGTAATCATCAAATATTTGCTTCGGAATCTGGGTGTTTTCTATGTATAATAAGTATGTATTTACAAAAAAATGTAGTTGTCTAGTACCCATAATACAAGCCCTGCTAAGTTTGGAACTAGATGGCTTTGTGTAAGAATACCGAAATATTTAATATTTTAATATTAATAACAATAATACTTTATTTTAAAGACGTAACAAAGAGTAACATAAACATCCGAAAAAATGATGCAGACACATGTTGCCTAAGTTTGCTCTACATTCCAAAAAATAATCATTTACAATTAATCTATTATATGTAAATGAGATGTTACCCGTACTGTTAATATTATTTCTTAGCTAGAAAGTACCCAATCATTTAATGAATTCTTCACCACGGGCAATAAACAAAAAAATTAGGCGAAATTTCATTTTTAGGGTTCCGTTGCCAAATGGCCAAATGGCATAAAACGGAACCCTTATAGATTCGTCATGTGTCTGTCTGTCTGTCCGTCCGTATGTCACAGCCACTTTATTCCGAAACTATAAGAGCTATACTGTTGAAATTTAGTCAGTAGATGTATTCTGTGAACATTAATATTTTTACACAAAAATAGCAAAAAAGCTATAAATTTTGGGGGTCCCCATACTTGGAACTGAAACTCAAAATTTTTTTTTTCATCAAAGTTATACGTGTGGGGTAATCTATGGATAGGTGTTCAAAAATGATGTTGAGGTTTCTAATTTCATTTTTTTCTAAACTGAATAGTTTGCGCGAGAGACACTTCCAAAGTGGAAAAATGTGTGTCCCCCCCCTCTAACTTCTAAAATAAGAGAGTGATAAAACTAAAAAAAATATATGTTGTACATTACCATGCAAACTACCAACGAAAATTGGTTTGAACGAGATCTAGTGAGTAGTTTTTTAGGGTTCCGAAGTATATCACTCGGAACCCTTATAGATTCGTCATGTCCGTCTGTCCGTCCGTCCGTCCGTCCGTCCGTCCGTCCGTCCGTCCGTCCGTCCTCGACTTACCGTCCAAACGGTAAGTGGTATAAAGATGAAACTTTGCATACTTTGCATGAATATGTATTGTTATTACGCCGACAAAGTGCTATAATAAAATTTTGAAAAATATTTTTATTTGGGATACCTCCCCTACACGTAAAGTGGGGATGTAAATTTTTTCTCGCGACTACCCCAACGTGTGGGGTATCATTAGATAGGTATTTTAAAAACAATAAAGGGTTTCTAAGACGATTTTTTGATTCAGGTATCCGTTTGCGAGAAATTCCACTTTAAAGGGCACTTTTTTGTAAAAACAGGGCGTCCCCCCCCCTCTAAAAGCTAAACGGCTGGATCAAAAAATCTGGAAAAATTCGTGATGGTGGTCCACATAATGAACTTTGAAGGAAAACTATAACAGATTAGATGACTTTATTAATTCAGGAGTTATGGGGACTTAACTTGTAAAATGCGCTCACTTGGAAAACGTCATACAAAATTAACACAATAATACGTGAACATAATAGAGCAAGATCCCAGAGCCGCCAGACGCCTGGGGGGATGATTGGCCCTTCGGACTGGTCTGGCCCCATACAAAGGGTCTTAAAATAGTACCTACCTTAGATAATATGTATAAAATTTAGGTTTGCTATTGTAACGTAGTTTACCTAATTTTTTCACAACTTTCAAGACGTCTGGCAGAAGTAATGGCCCACGGAAAGTGTCTGGCAGTAATGAATTTTAATTTTAAATAATATTCTTAAAAAAATTGTAAATACTAGCTTTGCACCTTTAACGTAGGTAAGTAAGGTTTTTATCCATCTGTACTTCGCGCTACCTCAGAACCGGCCCCGCTTTCAAGCTAATGGGTACGCATACATCTTAACAAGACATTGTACTAATAATCCTGAAAATTTCAGCTTTGCACAAATGACGTAGGTCTGGCGGCTCTGGGATCTTGGAGTATAATAATTATCTATTGGATACGATTTTAAATCCACGTGACTGAGGAACCCTTTACTGTGCGTGGCCTGACATGCACTTGGCAGATTTTTTTTAATACGTCATAAATCGTAACACTCAATTTACCTTTCATCTATTCGATACACTACTATAAAAATATCGATGACAGTTACAACGAACTACAAGAAATTTTATATGTTGTTACTTGCTGATACGGAACCCTTCATGGGCGAGTCCGACTCGCACTTGGCCGTTTTTTTTTTACTTATTTGGTCTTCTTAATTAGTCTAAATACTAAAATAGTATTCGAAGCATAAAGCTTATTTGTTTGCTAATACAATTATAATTATGATGCATTCCTAAATTATATCCTTTTGCAGGAGGCATCGCCTGCGTGTATGTCGGTTATTCGAACAAAATGAAGCATTTGTTCTTTCAAAAGAATCGTATTTTCATGCCGAATTTCAATGAAATCGATGAGTGAGTGAACACGGTTCAGCTGTGAAAGCGTAACTGACAGACATACAGAGTTAGTTTCCAATTTATAATATTAGTATTGATGGACATTATGCCAAGAAAACTGTATAATAATTATCCTTAATTTCTAACACGATTAAATTATTAGTTGTATAAGGCCTGTCTAAATATAATGATTTGCATACCCTGACATTGGCCCTGATATTTGAACCGCAGCTTATATGATCGATTATGTCGTGTACGCACAAGACACGTAAGTATAGGGTAATAATAAGGGTATACCACACACTTGTGTGTTTTGATAATAATAGTAATAATAATGAACCTGACTATCATTGGATTTTTATAGCTTGCGGGATACATTTTCAGAAATCAATATTAATAAAAATAAGTAAAAATTTTGGACACATCCACCAACAACTTTTTCAACCCAATCTAGCCCCAAACGAAGCTGAACTTGTACTCTAAAGACTAGATTGACTACGAGTACATAAACACAGAAAATAGAAACATATTAAAGATCTTTTTTCCTTAGTTAGTTTCTTAGGCTGATGATAATGATGATGATGAAATACAGAAAAAGCGTTAAACTGAAATACGATATCTGAACATTGCGTGCTTCAGAAAAGGGTAATATAACGAATCGGGGTTATTTCATGTACGTATATAGTAGATATTTAAAAACTACACTTCGGAAGCAATAAAATTATATGTTTATATAATTTGATAAACTAGATCACAGCGTTTGCGTAATACATAAATATAAATATTATTTTTTGTAATTATTACTTTAATTTAAGAAACACTAATGTGTAAAAATTCATTGTGATATACTTTCTGGGAGAATTTACCTATTATTTTCTTTTCGCAAACTCTCAGTACTTGCTTAAACGAAAGTAGTTTTTAGAATTTTACATCTTTCGCTATATATTCTTGTTATTTATGGCTGTCATAACATTCTATGGCAATCGCTAATGGGAAGTAAGTGCCCTCCAATTTATTGGTTGGTTCAATTTTCGAATTCAGTTCCCCCTTAGGGTTGGGGAGATCCGATGCCGATGCCGTATTACGATATTTAAGTGGTTTTGAATCAAACTAAACTTTTTAAAACAATTATTAAAAATCATAAGTAAGCGTATAATCCAATTCAAGAACACTGTTTTACATATAATAAAAATTAGGAACAGAATATTTAATTTTTAAAGTAATATTTTTATAGTTACGCTTATGATGCGATAACAAGTGCGTTAAAACAAATAAAATTAACGAACTTGCATACATATATTATAAAGTAAAAATATAGGTATGTATAATTTAGCATGAATAAATATTTAATAAGCGAACTAACATTTCTTTATTATATATCATTTTAGAAGCAGACGTCACTCTGTCCTTGACATTTTGTTACGATTCTCCGTCGCTTCGCTCGCGGCACCATATCAACCGACCTTTAGCTAAATGCCTTCATATTTTATAACCATACGAACGTGTTAACTGAATCCTAATGAATTACTTTCGCTTTCAATATATGAACCAAATTAACTTACAAAAGTGTACTTTAACAATTCGTATTAAAAAGCTCACTTTACTCATTTTCATGCCATGAATAATTGACTGCTCAAATAAATGATACACATTTATTATTATTCGTATTCTTTCGCTCGATATTATTCATAGTAAACAAGTCTAAAGCCCTAATCTAGTATTCTTGCTTATTGGTAGTTGTAGGCTTTTTAGCCCAATAATATAATAAATCTAATTCACATCATGATCATCAGTTTATAGCAGTCCACTTAAAGGCGTCCTAAGCCTTTAAGGCAAGACTTTAAAACTGATAGGCACAGTATTTTCAAAATGTTTTAATTGTCGATTAATATTAATAAATAAGTCATGCTGAGACAATCTTTGTTCATCTACCTAAGGATAAAGTAAAACTCGTAACTTTAAAAGAAAAAATTCAAGGTCATGAGGACAATATCTTTACCAGTCACCAAAGCAGTCGGGGACTGTCCGAACATAAGTAGGTCCATTTCTTTTTATTGTCTGTTGTATTTGGCAAAGTTTTAGTACATACTTTTGCAACATTCATTTAATGTAAAGCTTTTCGTAAGAAGTTCTTTATAAAATAATAATTATTTCATTGGTATTACTGTCTGTCGCCGACGTGTATTCTAGAGCACCTCTTTTCATGATTATATAAACTAACGACAGCTGTACTCTTTCAGCTTAAGCGACAGGATTCGTAACTGTATTCTTTATATTATGTGCGTTATGCTTTTATAGCATGTTCGACAAATTATTTCAGTACTGTAAGTACTAAGCCCAAGGATACAATCGAGTTCATCAGATTCGCTTAAAGGGGGTGTAAATTAAAATTCATAGCTTGCTAGGTTCAAACTATCTTTTTTACTTTCAAAAATCATGATATTTATTATTTATTTCGGGAATTACACCATCAGCAGGTAAATATGCGATGGTCTCGAATTCATTAATGTCATTAAACTGGATGACATCAGATATATATGATACAAACTCGTATACGTCGACTTTTATAAAAGTGTTTTTATTGGATCGAGTTTCAAGGTTGTCAGGCATGAAGTTTTGAACAATACTTTAATCAACTACATGGCATTATATAATTATAATCGTAGATAGTACTTGATAGATAGTAAATATTAAGGACGGTGCAGTGTATGTGTGAGTTCCGGTAGCGGGTACAATCGAGCCTCCAAGGCCATACCATTCGCGCCCGCTGTTTTGTTAGCTGTCAATCTCGTTGCTCACATTCTGTATACAAACAAGTGCTTACAATAATGTGTTTGTACAACGATCATCAACCACTTTACTTTGCATCATAGTTTATTTTTTCATTTAGTCTTCGACAATCATTCATGTTCTTAATTACAAAAGCTAAATAAATAAGTATTCTTTTATTAAGCATAAAATCGAAAACTATAATATTATATAATCTATGCAAATAAATAAAATTGGAGTGTCTGTATGTAACTTGAAATTAACAGTTTTTTATTAAATACATATGAAAGTATATGCGTTCCTTACAGGAAAAAGTAATTTTTAACATTTTTGTTTGTCTGTATGTTCCGGGTAATCACTGGAACGGCTGGACCGATTTTGACGGGACTTTCACTGGCAGATAGCTTAACTAACTTAGACTAATTCATTTTAGACTAACTTTGCTCCGCGGCGTCACTCGGAATTTACAACAATAACCGCGGGACTCTGTTTTTTTTTTTGTGAGGTTGCGAAACTGACTCGACTCTGCCAAATGGAAAGCATAAGTACTCGTGGCATGTAAGAGTAGTGGTTACTATAGGTACTTATTGTGAATGAACCAATTTTCCGCCAAATGAGTTTCTTTTAGATAGGTACGGAATAGAAATCGCTTCAAACATTGTAGTTATCCATTTTTGTATCAGTTTTATTCGTCATTTTTTATCGATGCAGTGCCAAAACTAGTGGTAGAGCTAGTATGGATATAGCAAGTAAAAATTAAAATCTTCTCTCCAACCCAAGTTTTGATAGAACATCATCAATACAGCTGAACTTTATATGCTTAAGTACATCAAGGTCATGTAACCCCAGCAACTAGCCTCAGTAAATTTTTATTCACTTCTCATAACTCATTTGGTAGATTGACCTTCTTAAGTGTATTGAACTACCAGCTACCCAACTTCTTCTGCGTTTCTTTTTAATCATGCTTGGCTGCTATTTCGCTCTTTCCCTCTAAGCGTGATATTAACTATCCAATTTCAGGCATGCCTGTAAAATGTGCCCTGCCACTTCAATTGTTTTGCTGTATGTATGCCCAATGAGGTAGTTTAATTTTATATTTGATAATGATTCAACTAACCTAATTTTAAATTCAATTACCAACTAATATTTACAGGTTAGTTAAAGAATACGGTCGAGACTTGTATCAAGTATCTTAAACATGCTTTTTTACTTAATATCAAGTTCTGGTACAAAAGAGAGAGAGAGAGAGAGAGAGAGAGAGAGAGAGAGAGAGAGAGAGAGAGAGAGTACAAAAATGTGTAAATGGAATAATAACTCCACATATAAAATACATCTCTACATAAATTATAAACGTGAATGTAAGTTTGTTTGTTACGCTTTCATGCGAAAACTAATCAACCGATCATCATGATACTTTCTACACATATTCTTGGAGGTATAAGAGGTAACATATAGGATACTTTTTATGAAAAACGCGATAACTGAAATAGACGCGGGCAGAGCCGCGGGCGAAAGCTAGTATATTATACATATTCCACAAATACAAAACAGCGTAAACAAAGATATACTAAAGCCTGTCTATCGAAGATAAACCTAACTATAATGTAAATAATTCTGTATAGCGATATATAAATTTTCGTGCCGATTACCGTATCTATACAACATCAACCGTCCGTCAGGCGTGATCAACTTAAATTTGTCAGGGGATCCCCCATCATGTTAAAGGGACATGACATCACTTCCTCCACAGCACTATCATAAGAAAAAGACAGAGGAAGTTTTGTTCTAATAAACAAGTTGCAGAGAAAGTGGTAGCATTCTCGTAATAGGAAGTAGAGAAAAAATGTCTCCGTTGATTACATACATAAATTTTATGTATTAAAATACATTAGATTTCTCGCTTGTCTGTTCCAAATCACCTATACTGGTATGAAAACAACTTTTATAGTAATAGGCAGTTTAATGTAACTACATCCCACTTTCAAAAAAAAATGTATTTGCAGTCTGACGATGATTTTTGTTTCACGTTTTTTTCCATTTACTATGTCAAATATATGACGGGATCTAGCAAAAAAACGATGAAAAACTATCTATAAATAAATTGGTTTGAGTCTCAGCTTTTATTAATTATACGATAAAACAATCTCTCGATTTTATTTCTGTTATAAGAATAAATATATATAATAAGTCAAACAAATATCCTTAATAATATTATAAATGCGAAAGTTTGTGAGTATGTATGTTTGTTGCTCTTTCACGCAAAAACTATTCAACGGATTTGGATGAAACTTTACAGTAATATAGCTTATTTAACAGAATAACACGTTGGCTTTTGTTTTGTTAAATAAGGTCAAGAACTCTATTTATATCTAGGGCGTAGAGAAATGGAGGATTTTTAACGAAAACCGCCTCTCTAGCGAAATTGATATTTTATGAACATAAACATTATTAAAAAAATACAAAAATAGTAATGATGTCGATTCAACGCTAAGAAACATGGTCATGGTCACATAAACCAAATATTAGACCATGATACAAGAGAATAGAGGCGTTAACGATTGTAGAAAGTTGGTTCATTTGGTTTTCATTTAGGAACAACAAGACTATAGATCACTATAGACCAATTGATGAAATTAAATTGCTATATGTGCAATCTGTATGGTACAAAAGCTACCTTTTTTTAAATTTCAGTGCAGTGAAAGTGCGAAATAAGTATTTAAGTAAGTCAAGAACCTTGTACTAATTAACCTCGCTAAGCCTGGTTAATATTGTGACTGAGTGGATTCTGAGACAGGTGCAACACAGCTATAAAACAAGATAATACTTTAAGATAAATATGTACTTGATTGTTTATGTAATTAAAGTGATAAAATGTATAATAAACAGAGTATAATACAACTCTTGTTCATATTATTAGATGTACATTTTTATGTAATTACTTTTCTTACTTTTTCACCAAACGTTATAAGTTATTACAAACGCCTATTATTTTAAATAAATAACACAAAATGGGTACTTTTAATTTAAGAGATTACACTGTGAAGATTAGGTTTATTTTGATAAAAATGATAAATATGTAAATATTTAATAATTATAATAAGAGAATGTCAATATAAGCAGTAAGTATTAGAAGACAAGAATACTTCATGCTACTTGTGCTTTAGAAAAACCGGATGCAGTCTAGGTCGTCCACTATAAATAAGCCCATTTTCACTTGTCAGGATACGTCAACAAGCAAAATTGCCGTGTTCAGGCTTCTGAAAATCCAAGAGCAATATTAAGAAGTCTTTGCATGCTCAACTTTGATAAAAGAATCGACATCTGTCAGCGTGCTCTTGGTGTACATTTGTCAGATATGATTTTTCATTAATTGCCGAACTTTACTCTTCGTAATACAATAAAAAATTGAATTATTTTCATTTAATTCTTTGTTTTACTTTATTTTAGAAAACATAGTTCCTGTTGAAAAACCCGGTGTACTAGCAGTATTTTTTATTCTAAAGATTTTGTATGAAAATGGAACTAGATAATTATACTTTGTCCATTCGTTTAGTCTTTTTGACAGGTCACGCCTATAAATTACTGGTATTATTTTTGGACCACTGACTTAGAATGTACTTAAATTGTGTTGACTTAAAGAATATTGTATCGATTGATTTTGATTTCAAATCGAATCGGTGACGTGTGAGGGCGTCACTAATTTCGAAATTTGTTGAACTGTCAAAAAGATAATAAAGGAATGGACAGAGTATAGGTGACTATCACTCTTAAAGTTATAAGGAAAATTTATCAATAACATTTTCCTTATAATTATTATTAAATTATCTGGGAAGCTTGATTATTACGATATTATTTTTAAAATTACCTCTCATATTTTTTAACTGTTATGCCAATGGGTCCATACGGTTCTAACTGATGATGCTCTAAAGTAAAGTCTCACTAAGACGATGGTGAGCACTCTTATTGACTTTAAGTACAATTCAGGTAATACGAATGAATATCGAATCATGTATTCCGATGGGCATGTATTGTACAAACATTACATTCTGATTTTAAAGTAGGTCGTGACAATATGGTTTTGAATGTCTGATGTTACCATTCGCGGCGCGTCATTAGCGATCAATCGTACATTGCGACTAGACATGATTGATGACTTTGATGAGTATCGATCGTAATTATATCGCAACCATTTGCAATAGAATAAAATTATTGTTTTGTGTTATATTAACATTTAATAACCCTAAGCGAAGCGTAACAGACAGGCTCTTACAAAATATTTAATCTTCACTTGCCTGCATTCTAAGCCTTGATTGACCAATGAAATCGTAGTTTGTACATTTAGACAATAAAATTGTACTAAATTTTAAAACCTTATTGTATTACTACTATTTTGTATTGATACATTGTATGTAATAACGAAAAAACATTATTGAAGATTTTCTTTTACTACACGACCAAAATAAAGTTTTAACATGCAAGTCGTTACCGTAATTGAGTATAGTCGTGTCTTATTGAGTACATTATGATATATTTTTATATTGTTAAACTGAAAAGTAATGTAATTAAATTTACAACGACACCGTATCTTGTTCGCAGCATGGGTCATATTAAGTGGATGATTTAACTACAATGTTTACGTGACAAATAAGGGGGTCAATAAGCAGCTCTGTACATTATACATATAATATTGAGTTGGTTTTATAATTTCACAAAGCGTTACGTGCTCTGTTGTGACATTAGCTTGTAACGATTCAATTCATTTTAAGTGGAAGTAAGGCCACTTGTTGGCTGGGTTTGCGGTATGTATCATGACGTTGGTTTAAAACGTCTGAACGCGTGCAATGACTCCGACTTAATTAGTTGCAGACATGGCGGACGTACGCGTTATGGAACATTACAGTCGACTCTTATCAAACATTGCTAAATGAAGTTAATTTTAGATTGGCGACGGCGGGACCGGCACATTGACCTATCAACTTGCAATCGGTACCTGCAGACTCGATGTAATTCAGACAAGCTGAATTGATAGTTTCAAAATGTTTTACTTTAATATGTCTTTGAATTTTCAAAAAATAGTGCTGCTGATGTTTAAAAAATAATGAAGCATTAACTTGTTGCGTATTAATTGTCTATCATTATGGTCTTGTAACAATATACTTTATGAAGGGTGAACGCAGTCGTAGTATAAAAACGTGACAAACTTTGTATTTGTAAGCGTAGCAGGCCGGTGCCGCAAACTCTCTCTAGATGTAATATCAATTTGTTCGATGGCCTTGGCATACAAACGTATAAGAGTTTCTCTTAAGAAAATGAGGGCAGAACAGTTTGTTTTAGGATAAGATGACTCTATGAGTCGTTCGCATATTCTAGATGGATCGCGTAACTCTTCAGTCTTATTATGTAGCGTTTGCAAATATTGTCGCAATTTTGTACACCTCTAGGCGTGTATCTAAGTCCTTTGAATATCTCTGATTTGTCAATATTACTTGCTAAAACAAATGGGCGGGTAAATACATACTTGCTTGCTTTTTGACATGAGAATGGTGAAATTTAAGAGCTACTAGTTAACAGAATAAAAACCACATGAAACTTATACGTTACTTAGCTTCTTTGCCGATAGCGGCAGCATAATTGCTTGCAGTAATTCTAATAATGTGCAAGCAATATCAATAAAAAGGGAGACATGCCACAAGTCATTGTTATTTGATACATGTGATTTTAATTTTAATGAGCTCTTACCTCAATATTAGAACAAAAAGCGCAATGAGCCCGTGTCGGCTAGTCGGTGGCAGCTCGTGAGCCCGCCTGCATCGTGCGGTATTGCTTTCATCTCATATCATTCCGATGCGACACCGATACACCCGGCGATTCATGTCCTGCAAAAAACTCTTAATTAGAAAATGCTAAATGTATTTTAAAATACAATATAGAACATTTATTTGGTAATGATTCTTATTTCACTTTAATCTAAAAGTTTAATCACTTTCTGACAGAATATAACAGGCAAAATCCTCCTTTCTAAGGAGACGCCCATGTTTAACAGTGGACTGTTATATGGTGTTTGTGATAACTGTAGTAGCATGTTCTTTTTCCATTATTAAGAACTCAGTGCCTTCAGATTTCTTAAAAAGTTGACTGAAAATTAGGATAGAATAGGAAACACCGTTCTTCGATAAATTTTCAAATAAAATTTCAAAAAGCTACTTTTGGTATTCATTTTGTTTTCTTATATTCTTAAATATATATTATCATGATAAATATATATTATGATGAGTGAGAGCGCCATAAATATGACTTCGCGATAGTTGTCTTAACTTTTATCAGGAAATCTAAGTTAGCGAAGTCGTGCTTCAATAACAATATGCGTTCTCGTATTGTGTCATATAAGTTGCGGACTGAAAGTCATTTGTTTTCATAAAAGTGATTATTAAAATGTATGTTGCCATCTTTGGATGTTCAAAGTTATCTATGTTATATGCGACACTTACATGCATAGTATGTATACTCTATTTAAGGCAGTCTATAATGATTCAGACAGTCAGTAATGATTTGTGCAAGACGGCTTGCAGGAGCTGGATGTTGATTGCCACTTAGACTACTCAGTCGAGGATCGAACAAAGTGGCATGTAAGAATAGTAGTGTGGCAGAATTTTAGTAGAATCCTCATTTATAAAATTCGAAAGCTTGCAGTAGTAGTTTAATCGGTCACTTCGCTAGTTTGTTGTGCCGGCCAATTGTTGTTCCCAAAAAATTTTTTCATCAAACCCATACGTGTGGAGTATCTATAGATAGGTATTCAAAAAGGATGTTGAGGTTTCTAACATCATTTTTTCTAAACTGAATAGTTTCAGAACACTTCCAAAGTGGAAAAATGTGCCCCCCCCCCGTAACTTCTAAAATAAGAGAGTGATAAAACTAAAAAAATATATGTTGTACATTACCATGCAAACTACCAACAAAAATTGAGTTTGAACGAGATCTAGTAAGTAGTTTAAATACGTCATAAATTGTAAACCGCAATTTACCTTTCATTCAATCAATACACTATTATAAAAACATCGATCAAAGTTACAACGAACTAAAAGAACTTTTACACGATGTTACTTGCTGATACGGAACCCTTCATGGGCGAGTCCGAATCGCATTTGGCCGCTTTTTTATCAGATTTATGTATGTTGATAAAACTTCCCGCAGCACAAAATGTGTTTCTAATGCGGACGTTTTCTTTTGAAAATAAAACAAAATGCTTATATGTCACTACTAACTAGTGTGTCGATGAAGATGTTTATTTTTGTGGTCGTAAACAAATATAGCTGAGAGTGGTTTAATACTAGAGTTGAGTAAACCAACGTTATGACGTGATGACAACGTATGATCATGCCACAATTTACTAGATATATTTGTTGTATGGTATTATTATTCTTATTTTTTATTTGTAAGATCGTTTTGGCAAAGTCAGCGCTTAAACTGCAGATGTGCTTGTATTATCTATACTGACGTTATAAAGCTTACAAGTTTGTTTGATTGAACTAATTAATCTCAGGAACTACTATGCAATTTGAAAAAATATTTCACTATCATTTATAGAGTCACTCTATAGGCTATATATGTATTATCACGCTACGATCAATAGGAGCGGAGTTGTAATGTATATTTGGAAAACGCCGAAAAATAAGTTTTTTTCAGAGCAGGAATATTTATCTTTATATATATAATTCTTCTGTGAGTATGTATGTCACTGAACTTCTCTCAAACGACTGGACCGATTTTGATGAAATTTTTTGTGTGTGTTCAAGGGGATCTGGGAATGGTTTAGATTCGCAATTGGACCCGGTAGGTGGCGCTGCGATCAAGTTCTGGAATTTTAAAGTTGGGCGGTACGAAGTTCGCTGGGTCAACTAGTACTATATATAACTGAAAAGTGCAGTGTTACGCTTTGTAAAAGTGCTTAACTATATTCTAGGAAAATATTATTAGCAGTCTGATCACGACATCATATTGTGAGCTGTCCTTATTGAGAAAGCATGTGTGCCACAGACGTTTCTGGCCATGCTGAAGAATCGAGTTATATGAGAAAAGAGTTCAAAAACCATTTTTGATAGCCTCGTTTGCCTTGAAATAGTAAGTGGTTTAATATAATACACCTAGCGTTAAAAAAATATTGACAGTAGACAGACTATATACAGACACGGAATACTTGTCACTAGAGGAGTATTCCAAGTATTATATGACCTTTATGTCATCGTCGATTCTATACAAATACTGATTGTCAGCTGACAGATGAATCATATACAACATAATGTTCATACAAATAGAATGTTAAAGTTCTAAAAGTCGCTTCATACTATTATATCTAAAATATACGATATTTAAGCTTCGACGAAATCCTTTCAAAGGTCACATAATTTACGTAATAGGTCCGTTTAGTCGACTTCTTGACAGGCGTGCGGGAAATGCCAAATATTCAACATGTAAATATGGGGACAAATAGTATAATTTAGCAAAAAATCTGGTTATTCTTAATTAATGGTGGCGAAAGAGGTTGAATCTTATGATTAACGTAATAATGTTAAAGTTGATAATCGTTGAATGCCATTCAACCGGTTGGCTTTAATGTCATTTGCACACATGCACATTCACATTTAGGTGTCGAACTACACGAAGTAATTAAGGATTATGAATTTTACCGATGTTTTCACAAGCACAGACAATTAGCACTGCTATTCGACGTTGCAACGCGGCCAGTCTTTTAGGAACGCTAATAGTAGCCGATAATGCGGGAAACGATTATACGATAACCTTTTTGTCCGTACGATTATAAACTTATTTGTAATTAGTAAATTTAGCCCCGGCTCTGCCCTTCTGTATGTTGGTTGTAGCAACCTCTCTCAAAACCTCTACCTCAAAAATTAAAATATCTTCATATCATATTTAACGGTGCAGTGGTAGTAGACAGGCAAAGCCGCCATAGTGTGGGTAACCATACTGCATTGTATGCACTCTCAACGGGGATGGTGGCTCCTACTCATGTTCTCCATCAGGCAGGCATCACTTTGGTAGACTTAAAAATACATAAAGTAACTAATAAACGTTCTAGTTTCTTTTTAATTTGGGCACTCGTAGTATCTATGATACCGAGTCTACAAGCACGTGGGCGAATTACTTATAAATTATTTATGACGATAAATACAAGCTACTTATATACTTGGTATCTACAAAGTATGTACTTTATCTATAAATGTGAATTTAGATTGTCAAGGTTGATTTTTTTGTACCAGTTAGCTAAACAAGCATATCATGTTAGTAATACCTTAAATATCACGTGAGTTGAAAATATTTTACTGATCTACTGATCTTAAACTACGCAGTACCTAAAATTTTTTTTACTGTTTAAGTGATTCGTTTGTACCTAAAATTACATTTTAATAAAGACTATATGAATATCAGTAAACCTTACCTGTAAGAAAAAGGTTCTTTTCTCTTTATCTTTATTTCTTCTTCTCTTTATCATTTGTTTCTATTGAGTAAAGCACTAGTCAAATAGTTACTTTCCCCTTTATAATATTAGTAGGGATATCTAAGCCTGCTAAAATGACTACTCTGCCTGATGTAAAGCATGAGTAGAATTCTAGAATAATGATCACTATCCTCATTGTGAATGCAAACAATGCTGCATAATGACTCAATCTATGGCGGTTTCTGTATCATTGGGCTTTAGATCTCACACTCACCAACGAAATAGAGATTGTTTGGAGTTGGTTTCTTTTGAGTGAAGCAGATGTCAAAGAGATTAGTTTCACTATCACCATTTATAGCTTTTGATAGTCTTGGATATAACATTCTCCTTAGACAAGAGTGTTTGCCCTATATTTGGCCATTCTCGGATATCACATTAGACTGGTTTTAACGAATCAGGTTTCGTTTCAAGTTTTCTTTACAGTGCTGTTTTCCTATGTAGTTGGTCCTTACAACACCCACAAAAATAGTATGGGTATTGGAATAAATATATTAAGTGTTCTATGTAGGCATATTTAATGACGAGATTTGATTAAACATAAAATCTAACTTACATATTATATACGTGAAATATTGGTATTAAATACATTTGAACATTTTTTATATAATATATTTTTTTAAATTTAGGCCTACCAAAGTGACTTTACTCAGCCTGATCACCATCCTCATTGTGAATGCAGATAATGTAGCATGGTGAACCTCAGTATGGTGGTCTAGTGAGATGCAACTGCATCCTTTGGCCTCCGGTCTCACACTCACCAACGAAATACGATAGCATGAATAATGACATTTTTAAGTTAGTCCCCAGTCGAGCGAGCCCATTCGTGCTGAAGCCAGCGCGGCTCTACTACCTACCTACAAGGAACAGTACTGTAAAGAAACGCATGAATGAACCTGTGCATGTCTGTGAAAGTAATCTAATCATAAACTATGTACAGTGAGGTCACGTTATTAAAAGATAAGTATCAAATTCATATCGATGGACTTCGAAAATGAAAGCAGTACTGTTTTTAGGTGACCGATCTATTATTGAGTGAGTACAAAAAGCTCAATTCTCAAGGCATACCGCGGGGTCGCGAGCCTCACGCTCGCCCCGACCTCGGCTGCCAAATAATAACCAATCATATAATGCAATAATTGTTCACCCACCGTGATCGTAACCAACATACAATACGCAAGCATCGGTTGTTTATCTCGGCTCATTTACCACGATCGCGACTGCACTGCGGGTATGTGTCTCAATCATAATTACAAAAAGTGATGACGGCGTCTCATGAAACCATTGTTCGTGATCATTCCATATAATGTTGATATCCTATACTCGGATATTTATTGCATATTCCAATGGCGAATACATACGGAAACTAGTTCTAAGGTACAATTTTGATCTTGAAAAAAAAATGTTTCTTTTGAACAATTAGAAATTAAATAACCTAACAAAGCTAATAAAACTACTCCATTCAATAAAATAAACCAAACATGCAGTACGTGTATAATGTAAAAGGCGTATAATTACTTCCTGATGCGTAATGTAAATAGCTTTCATCTATTTTCAAGTCACATGTATCTGAAGGATTACACTGAATATATTTTACTAATTTGTATTGTAATTGATTGTATTTTCATAAAATTTCTGTCGTATAAGGCAATAGTCATCAAGGCTATTTAGATGACCTGCATAGAATGCGCGTCTTGCCAAGTACGACTGACACGGTCTATTTATTATGTAAGATATTACACATGGCCGATCGGCTGTATACTGTTTTTTTTTTCTTTTTGTTTTTAAAATGTATTATTAAAGTTTAATTAAGTTTACGATTAAACTAGCCATTAATATGGATGAAAATTATCTAATTATGAATTTTGGCCCAAAAAATAATAATGTTAAAATTTGTAAGAAAATATAAGAAACATTTTTAAATAATATGATTGTTTTGAATTAAATAGATTAAAGAAAAGCGTACAAATATATGACCCCAGTGCTGGTTAATAGGGTTATCTTATGTGTGCCTGCTAAAGTTACTCCGCTCTCCCTGATGGAAAGCATGAGCAGTATCCAAGAGAGTTGGTCACCATCTTCATTTTGAGTGCACACCATGCACCATGATGACCCATACTATGGTGGCGTAGTGAGATGTCTTTGCACAAAAATCACTTATGGTTTAAAAATTCAACTTTCGGCTCATTAACCAATAATCCACATTTTCACGGCCGTCAATGTAAGTTATGTTGAGCTTACAGATTAGTAATAGAATATGTGCACTCCATAAGCGAAAGGAATCGCATCTCATAATATTTACTTGTTTCGTCCTCATTGTTGGTGAACCTTGAAACCTTGACGAAACAAGATTAAGGCTGATATTTGCTCAATAAGGTGTGAGCTTCGATGTTTGAGTTTCCGCATTTCCTAACTGTAGAAGAATCTTTCAAATGTAATACAAGTAGAAATAACACAGTGGATAAATAGACAATTACCTATTGAACGAAAATGCCAAACTGATTAATATAATTGCTCATTGATTATCTATCTAATCGAACGATTTTCGTTGTGGTCACGCTGCGGATATTATAAACTTAATATTTCCTGTTGTGATCATTATTTATTGTAATGCATTTATTGATTCAGGCGATGTATTTTTAATTAATTGTTATTATTCACATTTCCCGCTGTGATCACAATAATATTAAGAATATTGCAAATGTAAACTAAAGTGTAACAAAATTTAAAGTTGTATAAATCTGATTTGCTCTACCAAGAGATGTGTCTAGTTTTGAGATGCGGTAATCACCGAATTTCTTCCAGACTCATAAAGTTGATAATTTACAATTTTTCCGTGGTTTTTATGTGTACCGTATCGCATACATATTGCAAAAGCTTGTCTTTTAAATAAATCCCTTATTTGTTTGTTTTTTTCCTTTTACTTCTTGTTAGCAAGTTTGTCAAACCTACACAATGCTGAAGATACCATTTTCGATCACTGCTATGCTATATTATCAATGTTTGTCGAAGGTTTTTATAATTACAGATAACATATTGTAAAATGTTGCTGACTCTCTTTGATTTGTTCCTGTTTTTATGAGTTTTCCAACATTTAAGGAAGCTTATTGTTTCACTAAACGTTAAATAACTACAACTATTAAAATATTATGTATACTATCTTATCTTTAAGGTATGCGCGAGGCTTAACTATTGAACTAGACATACAATAGGTTTAAAATCGTAGAACAGTGACCGTGGGAAATGCGGTGGCATTTACGGATGCCCCAATCGACGGGCGCGACTATAACTGCATCTTCTGATTACCTAATCATATGCGAAATATAGAGCCTTTATAAATGCCGACTTTTGAATGCGCTTTTCCGAATACCGACTTGTAAATGAGATTCAGTTGTCTGTAGGTTTTATGACTGTGCTTTTAAATGGGATTTACTATCGCGTTTAAATGTTATGAAAGCTTATATAACATTTTTTTAATTTTATTTGCTAATTTTATATTTTAATTTTATAAGATAAAGATGTAAGAATTTCATTTTACTCAAAATAATATATGTGATATAAAGGTACTTGAATTTTGTTTTCAATTTATTAATTATTATTTTCTGTGTTTGGTAGTTGTTTCATTAATACTAATTTAGTGTGGTCATCATATAGAGAGTCTTATGTTTTTAGATTATCGAGAAAATTCGACCTTACTGAGACTCTAGAAATGTTTTATGAATCTCAAAAGATAAAAAGTCTTTTCATCTTTCTCATTATTATGTCAGTTAAGGTGCTATTGTTGAATGTTTATGACTTTCTACATATTGTGTATTAATAGTTGCATGCATAAATAAAATGAAAATGTTTATTCACGTAATTTAATGCGGACTGAGACCATTTTGCATTTGATTAGCTGAACGGACAAACTCGTATACACTCCCACCTATCACAAATTACATCACTCCGTACACAAAGACTAGCAATCATTTCATTTGAAATGTCACTTTCTGGTCTTCTATTTTCAAGCATTCCCAAACTTTTTGAAACTGGTTTATAATATAAGGTATTTCTGTTAGGTGGCTGGCCAGTTAATCTAGTAGTTAGTGACCCCGACTGTTGAACAGTGGAGTTTGTGAGTTCGAAACCCACCTTGGAATAGTATAATTGTGTCAGGAGTAAAATCATTTATTCCGTGACTAGGTATGTTTTGAAATATGTGTATTTTGCATATTTATCAGTAGTACAGACTCTTCCTAGTTTAGAATCTAATGCCAAGTATGAGATGTGTGAAGTTACTACCAATATTTTTAATTGTTTAAACATATTATAGGAAAGAAATTGAAAGGTGCTATGTCAACTTAGCAGGCCGAAAAAGCTTATACAAATACCCTCTTCAATTTACTTCTCAATTGTATAATAATGGTGTTGTAACATATTACAAAACCAACGATTTGTCATACGTAAAGGTTACATTCAAAACAAATGAATAGTTGAGGTTAAAAGCAATAATATTCTGGTGTCAAACTCGGTAATAGCACCTTATTAAAGACAAATGACGATACAAAGTAGGCCTCAGTAAAACAGTGGCCCATCTCTATTGTCACGGCCACGTCATTATAATGTCAAACATAATTTGTAATACTTTAAAATATTTTTACTAGACGTATTACAAAATAGGCAAATCCAACAATTTATGCGGCAGTTTGTAATGTTTCGCATGGTGGCGTGTTGTTTGCGAAACATTGTTCGTTGATGGAATTTGTTTGATATATGCTAAGTAAAATACAGCTTTATGCAAATAGTACTGGCCTCATCTGTTGAACACACCTAGCACCTTTTACATATAACTTTCTCATACTAAAGACGATCGGGTTATTTATTTGCATGCGAATAGAGTTACAAAGTTTTTAACGGCAGCCTTCTCTGAGGTTTAGAGGTTTTACGAGTATAATCAAATTAGTAATAAATATTTTAAACAAAAAATGAACTGCCGAAACAACTGAAAAGCAGAAAAGAATAATTTAATTTTTTTGCTAAAAACATTTATTTTAGAGTGTTTTGTAGTTATTAGTTACTAATACTAATTCCTACATGTATATTTTTTACATTATATACCCACCTATCTTATTTTAGCTGTGAGTTGTTGAAAAATTCTACTTTGTAGTCTATCAAATCTAAAAGGTACCGGATGATCAGTGAGTGATCAATCATCCCTAATTTTCTCACCCTTCAGGTTAGATTATTTTTATTTATATGGGACCTTGAGGTGTATCCTTTCCAATCAAAAAAGAATTATCGAAATCGAACTACTCTCTAAAAGTTATGGATGGTTATATGTCAATGAGTAAGTGATCAATAATTTCCTATTCCCTTCCCTTCCCTTTAAGGTTGTTTTTTTCTGTAAACTTATACGGGACTAAACTCGAATTATGCCCTTTCCAATAACAAAACAATTAGTGAAATCGGACAACTCTGTAAAAAGTTATTCGATGTCATATATTACAAACATTGACCACATAATCTATCATCTCCTGTTTTGCTACCCTTAGGATTGAAATTATTTTTCCAAATTTATATGAGAATGATAAAGAAAAAATATCCTTTCAAACGTAAAAAGAATTATCAAAATCGAGCTAGTCTGTAAAAAGTTATGCGAGGTAATATATTGTAAAAAAAATATGCGTCGAATTGAGGACATCCTCCGTTTTTTTTCGTCGGTTAAAAATAACACAACATCGAATAAGAGAAACATAAAATCATCATAACAAAATGAACTTGAGTTTAGATTCAATGAGCCGAATGAGCATAATAGATTACAGTGAGCGTTGAGTTTCTGGTAACGGATTCATGGTTGTCGTTAATATATAAATCTGGATATTTACAATTGTTCTGCACATGAATTTGTCACCTAACTCCTTCTTAACATGGATTATTGATATGTATATTTCATTGTTTTATCACGAACTTATTTATTTATTTATTATTATTTATTTATTATCTTCATTGTTAACACAAAATAGTACAAAAGAAAAGAATCACACAAGAACTTCTTACTTCAATGCTAGTTTAACATACATTTTTTGTCTAGTATAGTTATAGTCATAACTACGTCAGACTTTAAATTGAGTACGTTGAGTAAGTTTTTTTCAGATTTTTATCGTCACACGTGCTGACAATTGATAACTAGTGTTTTTACAGCAGCTATCGCATCCTAATACTACTTTCTCGTTGGGCCAGTCATGAGCGGAAGCGACTACCGATCAAGAGGTCTCAGGTTCGAATCACGGGTCGGGTCAAAAAGTGTTATTGGATTTTTCTTACAATCTTGTAAGAAGAATCCAACAACACTTTAAAAATAGCCCGGAGTCTGGAAGTTTGGCAGTGTTTCACGCTACTTTATTACGTTTACGTTACGTATACGTTTCCATTTTAACAGAATGTATGATTTTTCATACTAGGCAGTAGTTTGTATAATTTAGAGAAACATATTTAATCAAAATATACTAATTTCAATGATTGCCTAGTAAAGACAACATTGGACATTAACTTGGTCAATGTATATTTAATAAATAGTTCAGTATCTATTTTATAGAGCATTCCTTCTTTATAATACTATGTAGTATAAGTTGATGGGTCTGTAGACATTGACTAATGTAGTAGGAACTTAAAGTACTACGAATGATTTCTGCTGAATTTATAATTTTAGTGGTTGTAGTGTCAATTATAGTGAGTGACAGTTAAAAAAAGTACATTTTATCCTTTATTTCAAATTTTGCAAGAGTCATAAATATATTAGATAGAAATATTATATTTCTCGAAACGGCAGTTTAATAGTACACATCATATTATTAGTTTTCTTTGTCTAATGTTTTAAATTTTTTCCATCATAGCTGTTATTCTCGTGGCTGAGACATTGGAGCAAGTTTAGTCTCTTTGTCACCCTCTATTTGCTGATAAACATCTATTTACTTGACTGTTTGTAATGACAGGATATTACCTACATAAAGCAATGTTAATTTATTCATCCTCAGGGCGCACTAGATTTAATCGATAACCGGAACTGAGTACATTACAAACATGTTGTGTAAAATTCTGTTGCAAAATGTAAACATCATAAGTCAATTACAAGTTTCTTAGCAATTAGTTCAGCACGCAACCTTTTTTTACGAGTTAGAACACCGCAGTCTTGAATCAGTTTTTTAATTTTAAACGTTTCATTGAAATGGTTACGCACTTGATGCAACTAGGTAAACGATAACTATGTGAGGTAATTTTAATGTTTCCTTGTGATTTCATTTTGAATACTTCCGAAGTCATGAGAGAACGATAATAGGTGTTTATGAAAAATTCACACACATACTACATAATACTCCTTAGCTTCTCCGCTGACATGATCATTCGTTTGTCGAATGGCAATGAAAACTAATTTCATAAGTGAAGATGAACATCACAGTTTTAGATTTGGTTTTAAAACGTATTAAGATTCTCATGAAAACATTATAGAAGTTTATTATAAATTTTAAATTATTTAAACATTTTTCACAATAAAATAGTTGCTTGTTAATATATATTACCAAACATACTAGAATTATGGTATTCCCACTTAATAAAAATATGTATAACCTAATCATTTGAAGTTGCCAAAAGATAAGCAGCTGTTCAACTTGTTCTGACACATAAGAGGTTACATATATTTTCTGTGACAATCATATAACTTGCTCTACGCCTATACATTTACTAGATTTTGTTATTTTCTGTTCAATAAGTCATTCAGAGGTCGACGTGACTTGTTTATAAAGATCAAGTATTTAAAAAGTTCATCTATACACCGTTACTAAGATTATAAATGCGAATGTTACTCTATGTGTCTGTCTGTTGCGGTTTCACGCCAAAACTACTGAATCGATTTAAGTAAAATTTGTAGAAACAGATAATATTAGCACCGGAGAAAGGACATAGGGAAATTTTTACCGCGATAACCGACTTAAACGCGGGTGAAATATAGTATAAAGTAACTTGTCCTGACTAATTGAATGATTCTTCAATGCAGAGCTCAAGCCACTGCGTTTTTAAACATAGATGCTTATTATGAAATTAATATTTTTGGAAATTGGTTGCTTTGAGGTCCTTGATAAACAAAGTTAAGGGTTGTACGGTTTTACGGTAGTTATGATTAAAATTTAGAAATACGAAAGTCACGAGATCGAAATTTATTATAAAAAGAGAATAACTTTTTGTGTGATCTAATGTGTACTTAAAAAAAAATAGTAGTTATTCTTAAAACTGGTAATCACGTTTACCTAGTTTTTTTTTTATAAGACAAACAATGTTCGTTCGTAAACGTTATAAATGTTTAAAAATATTCATCACGTTTAGTACTGTCGTTTTAAGTAAGAATTTCACTAGAAACTAGTCACGACTCTTTATACTTCTGTTTGCCACTGGAGTTTTACTTTTTTTGTGACACCTGGCGGAAGCCTACCGTCACGATATGGCCATTAAATCTGACAGGCTATTGTGTTGCGTCAAGTTGGATAACTTTTTAGATACGTCTGTCTGTACTCTACTGGTATGGACATGTTAAAATTGTACTGAGCACTGACGTTTTCCAGAATGTTGACCAAACGAGTCTCACTCATCACCATAAGGAGAATCAGATTTTTTTGATTAATCTGGGTAAAATTATTTGTACAGACCTTTGCGAAAAAACAAGTTTAAGTCTTTCTAATGGTGTAAGATTAATTTGACTAATTAATGCAGACATCCTAACTACGCGTCAAAACTAGTTTTTTTTTTAAATGGTTGAGTTTATTGCAAATGGACAGGGACATCTTTAAAGAGTTTAGTTTAATCACAGAAAGACCGTAGTCAAACCGCTGATATATTTAGGTTTTTACTATTAGGTTGGTAAATAAAAACTAATATAGACAATGTAAGCTTCTTTGACATGCACACATATATAGAGACCTTGTTTACCAGAGAGATAGGCACAGGTAATTGAACTCCACTTACAACGGTTCTGATACACCTCTTTTGCTTCGTCCACATTAAAAAATAATAATGTCCACAAGCTTCTTTTAACCAAAAGATATCCATTAAGATAGAGATTACCTAAGAAAAATTTAGAATAAAGAAAGATAGGTCACATTAGTTTCTCTTATATATTTATGCACATGCTGTTCTTTTTAATAATATTAGGATGGAAAATTGTCTTCTAGGACTATAATTATGTTTTGCCATATCTATAAATCAGAACAAAGTGCAGCGGAAGGTGAATGAGTATATATGTCGAGAATTCCAATATGTAAAGTTTAAATAGAGGAACAATAGAACGGTTCGCGTGAATACCACATCGTTACAGAATGGAATGCGGTGCTATTTTGAAAGGGGCACGTACAAGGTCAAAGGTGCAAGCGGTAGTTATTAGTTGTGTCAAACTAGATATCCATTCTAATACGTCTGTTAATCAGTCTTGTAATAAACAATCAATACTAATTATCGATAAAATCGTCCGATAGTATTAAATCGATTCCGGAACAATTGGTTATAATGAAATTTTAATTGTATTGCTATTTGTATCTGTGCTCGTAGCACTTGTGTACTCAATCTCTTTTATACAGTTTTGAAATCTAAATGTAGGTGAATAGTGATGGATTATAAAGGCTTACAAATGACATGTGACTTTTGTAGTAGTTGATGATAGAAAGTTAACAATGACTTTAGTCGTGACTGGTTCCGATAGCTTATCACCTGGACACATGCACAATAAATTACCTTTATAGACCTCAATCTACTGCAATCGACTATATCTTATTCTTTTTGTATTGAATTAGGTATTTTATTATTTTATTTTATTTTGTTCGGAATACCAACAGCTTCAATATTATAAGATAAACATTAAACATAGTTAACAACTAAGCCCTTTACAGGTACTTGCAATTAGATACAAAACATTGACAACGCTACGAATAGTAATAGTAAAGAAGAAACAAAAAAAACAGAAGTAAAATGCAGAAAAGCGACAAAACATAACAGGCATTATTCCTTTTGGGTTGAAAATACAAATGTGTCAAAACCAAAAATAAATAAAAAAAAGAAACTAACAAATGGTTACGATCCTGGGATTGGGCCCAAGAAATGTTGAATCATATGCTTTTTGGCAAATGAAGGTTTAGATCTAAAAAGCTCAAACTCGCTGCTAAATTTATGCATTTCATTGACATATTTACTCGCTCTAATAACAAATAGACAAAATATAGCCGGTTCCAAAAAAAAACGGGTCAGTCACATAAACCCGAACATCTCCCGAACTACGTATGCCATCCTAATGAAACGAAGACTGTTCAATTGAGAATTTAATTATACAGATAAAAAATAAAATAAAACTTAGTTACACCCACAATATTAATCTTAAATTAAAAAAAAACTAAAGTAGTCATATTTTTCTTAAGATTACATTTTTTTTATGATTGTTTTTTTGCTGTTTTTCATCACTGGAGGCTTCATCACGTGGAGGCAATACAAAGTATTAAATTAAGAAAGTGATGAAAAACAGCAAAAAAACAATCATAAAAAAAATGTAATCTTAAGAAAAATATGACTACTTTAGTTTTTTTTTTAATTTAAGATTAATATTGTGGGTGTAACTAAGTTTTATTTTATTTTTTATCTGTATAATTAAATTCTCAATTGAACAGTCTTCGTTTCATTAGGATGGCATACGTAGTTCGGGAGATATTCGGGTTTATGTGACTGACCCGTTATTGTTTATGTGACCGACCCGTTATTTTTGGAACCGAGTGTATATAAACAGCTGAAATAATCTGATAACTAAATTAAGGAGAAAAGCTGTAACAATTAGGAAATATCTATTATATCTTAATGTATCTCTGTGTTTATTGCTTTCAGTTGATCCATATAATAAATTTAACGATTAATATGATTAGATTATGAAAATACCTCTAGCAATAATAATAATAATGCATTCGGAATGTTTAAAGATTATATTTAATTAATTTTGTTTTAAATTATCAAGAATATATAAGAATATTGTATAGTTCTAAAACTTAAACTAAATTACGTAAGTTTATTTGATAGTAGTCAATTGACACCCATTTATTAAATTTGGTGTAGTAGTTTAGGTGCTATTATGGAACATACAAGCACATAGATAGCCATAGTTATACTACTATATATACTACAATAGTTATTAATCTTCCTTTGAATTTTAATATTTTTTCCTTTGAAATTTCGAATATTAGATTCCTTCTAGTATACCTCACTCTCAAAAGAAAAATAATACGCGTAAACATAATTTCGCCTAAGAGAAAACACTCACTCGGGGATATGCTCTATTTTTAGTCCTCACATACACACAACCTTAACCTTAATGACAAAATTTCTTTCCATACAAGCCCCTAAGTTTCAAGTTTTAATACCTGTTCTTTTGTCAAGTTTCTCAAGGACGACTACGTTCGACTTGTCTCATGATATTAGCCGTATTTATAGACTTAATTGGTACTCATTTACAACTTTTGTCACTCTATTTTTTATATGTTATTTGATGATATTAAGTCATAGGTCGTTGTGCAGTGATAAATACGGAATGCAATGGCTTTAAATGCTAACTTTTATATAGACAACCCAACATACATATAAGTACTTTTATCAGTAGTTTGGTTACCCCCTTTTTTTTGTTCACGGAGTGGAAAAATTACTTCGGATCTCCGGCTCCTCGGCGAAACATGAGGCAGGGGTATGTGGTGTTTCCACCAAAAAAAAAAACACCCCGGCTATCGACCTCGAGGACCTCGGGAGGACCCGTACCATGTTATTTCAGGTCCTATCTTTTGGACGACACAAGCCATCCCTAACTCGGCGAGCTCCAGAACTTCTTTAAGTACTAGAGTGTCGTCCGCGTAACAGACGACGCTCACTCCAGGGGGAAAGCTGGCCCTCAGGACTGCGTCACACGTGAGGTACCACAGAAAAGGCGTTCCGCTGCGGCGTTGTACTCCCGCCCCACTTCGACGATTTCCTCGGCTGTAGCTCGCCTTCTTCTGCAGATTCTCTGAAACCGGCGACGAGCTCTCGAGCACGCTGATCGCAGCTGCTCAAGTCCCGTTCTACCTCGCGGCCTGACTGTTGTCTATGACGCGTTGATGCCACGGGTCACGTGGTCGTCGTGGACGCGTCATAGACGTCAGTCATGACTCTACGAAACCAGGCCGCCTGCGCTTCCGGATCGGAAGATCCCCGTTCTTTCTCTTCCTCTGGCCAATCCACGACGAAGTTTGGTTACCTTAGTACAGACTGTCTAGTATTAAAATAACTAGAGATACCTCATACCACGCGTAAGGTATCTCGATAGCGGTAAGCACCGCTACGCTTGTTAAGTTTCACTAAATAAATTATCATAACTGTTTGCAAACGTTATAGAACGTAAGGGCTCTTGGTGGTCTTTGTAGTAGACTAGTAGCGTATGCGACCGCTGTGCTTGAGGTTCGATTCTTGTGTTCGAATCCCGAGTCGGATGAAATGTTTGTGTGATTCACAAATATTTGTTTCGTAGTATAGGTGTTTTCTATGTATATGTATGTATTTACTGTAAAAAGTATGATTATGTATTTACGTCAGTTGTCTAGAACCCATAATACAAGTTCAGCTTAGTTTGGGACTAGACGGCGTTATGTAAGATGTCCGAAATACTTATTTATTTGTTTTAATCGAATGGTTTAGTCACCATTAAAGTTAAAAGTAGCAGAACAAGTCTTGAATGTTTAAAAGAAATTCTAAGCACTTATTTGGAGTTCGTATTTCCAATGCTTGGTGCTGTGAGGCAGCTTATTTTCGAAAACATTTTCCTTAACGACAACTAAGGATAAAGAAGTGACACAGTTTTAATAAGTTCTACAAGAGTGACACTAAAGGTCACATGTCTCGTTGATATCGCTCTTTAATAGTGAGTGGGTTTAGCAAATACACATTTTCGCAAAAGGTGATGCAAAAGAATATTATGTATATTAGATACAAAAATTGCGAAGTACAGTCCATTTTCACAAAAAATATTGTGATTGCAATTTCGCAGAATCTATTTAGTCAATAAAATAGTACCTACATAAGTCCTAAGACTCCGAAATAAAAATAAAATGTGTAAGCATGAATACGACTTGTTAGTCGGTGAATTTGCGCATAAAACTAAATTCTGAGAGTGATGATTGGGTAAAATGAACCTATATGTAGTGACATTGGTTTTCAATTACAATGGAGTGTACTGAGGTGGCATGCAGTGCGGCGTCACCGCTAGAGTATTTACACACGGTGGGGGTCGACGACCCGTGCATCTCCGTCGCATGAGCAAGAGCAACCCGCCCCGTGATTGCTTATCGTTTGTACACCGGCTATTAATAGCGAATAAATATAACAATTAATAAAACTGTACAATATGCGTATACTTTTCAAAAATTGCAGCTCATCCAATGAAGAAAGACCACCTTTTCATTAGGTTAATTAAAATTTATTGTCATGAAATTGAATATTAACTTGAGCCAATAAGAAGTTCACCCATGTAACAGGATCTTAAAAAATAGATCCTAGGTAATAAAACTTCGTATAGAGCTAAGTACTGGCTACTACTCGTAGTAGATCGCTGTTTAACTTCTGTTTACCTTAATATACATTATACTTACTATAGTCGACATTAAACACATGTATTTGATTTGCATTGTATCGCGTATTCTTTTTAAGTTCGTTGAGTTATATTTATGAGACAGTCGGTTTAAGCGAATGTCAAAAATAATAATTAGGGTTTACTGTTAGAAATAACAGTGAAGACAAGACCGGCAACCATTCCTAGTGGCTTCATTTCTTACAGTATAATTACTGCAACTTGGGTTGGCAGTTGTGCCATCAAAAATAGGAACACGAATCACGAGCAGACTACTATTTAGCTTTGTTTGTAATCTCACTTTTAAGACGACAACCTACATTAATGTTCAACTTTGTTGAAATATTTACCGCGATAAAAAGTATCGGTGGCAAATAAGTTTTAATAAAATTTTATAACGATTGCGTGTTCCGTTTTAAAAGAGATGAATTATGTAAAATGTTTCGTTTCGTAAACACGTTAGATCGCATCGATGAACAAAAAATGCGAGCAAATGCCTTAAGGGGGCCCCGGAGGCTGAATTGTCCATACAAACGGTATACCAAGATCATTTGCAGTATAAACATATTTCCACGATGATATGTTGATATTCGGACTTAGACTGTTTTATTTAGGTTATAACGTCTTTATTTTTAAAAATAAACTTATATAGAATAAAATATAATCAAATTAAATTTTACATATTTTACATCGTAAATGTCATGTTTTTATTTTGTTTTTTTCTGTCTTAAAAACAAAAATATTTCTAATATTGTTTCATCAATAACATATCTCATATTATTATGTTACTACTTACACAAAATAAATCGAAAAAATATTGAGTTTTCATTCATGATTTTCGATATTACGAGACACATCCATATTTTCACAAATTTCAAGCAATTAGTAGTGCTATCGCATCAAAAATATTTCAATGTGTGTGTGATTCGTGTCAGTCAAATAATGATAGCCGAACCTTCTACGAGAGAGTCCGAATTACTACGAATGAATGTCAATCCACATACATACATACAGCGGTGCACTCGTACCTACGTTGTATTTTGTCAAACAGAGACAGCAATATTTTACGAACAAATTTCAACTTGCAGTTTCGAGTGTCGTACGCCGGCCTCTTAAGATGGCAATTGTTTTTTATAGAATTTGTGCAATAAAAGTCGGAACTTTTGTATTATTTTAGCTATGGGATTAGAATAGCGTGAAAAGTGACATAATATTTTTCTGAGGCTACTTACTCTCTTCGTAAATATTACTGTTAATACGCGGAATAGTAATAACATTTTTATCTTTTTAAAATGTTGTAAATAAAAAGGGTCAAGGCCTGGGGTTCTGACATTGCTTTTTAAACGGGCTGTGTGTTAAATAGGCCGTCGTACATAGCATTGGCACGTACGTAACATTGCAGTTGCTTCACAGCCTTCTGGCGTATGGCGCTTGCGTCAGCGTGCTAATGTGGCATGTGGCACGACGTGGGCGCTTCGCAGGGTGTCTTCCGCGACCTTCACAAACTACTCACTTTTGCAGTTTTAGTCTGCCATTTGATACAACGAAGAAATAAGCATTCATCATAACCATAGAGATTTTCTACATGATCTAGAAACAAAACACTATTAAACTAGTGGTAACAGTAAAGTAGGAAGTCGGAACAATGGCTTGTAAGCACAACAATAAAAAGAAAGGCGAATGCTCCTTTAGTACAATCAAATTTTCAAATAAATGATATAGAATCACGCAAATTAAAGTTTTACTTACACTTTATAGCTAACAATTGAAAAAGCACAATGTGTGGATGCATAAGAATCGTATACAAAGTTTGTGTAAGCTAAAGTTTAATTAAACATGTAATTTTACAACTGAAATATAGCTACCACAATTGTAATTTTACTGGTGAAACATCAGTTTAGTAGCAACAAAGAAAATGTCAGCCTTTGTTTTCGTTTATTTTCGAAAAGTAAGCAACGCTCGCTAGCTCCTTCACGCGAATAATAATAAGTACATACTCGTAGGTACCTGTGTACCAGGAATATTTGAAAGTAAGATAAGTAATATCCAATCGAATGGCGGGCAAACACAGCTTACGCCAAACATATTATGCAGGTTTTCATAACAAACTTTTTAAGCCGAGTTAGCAAACATCTTTATGCTAATTTTAAATACCAATCTAATTTATTTAAATAACCAGTTCTCATATAGTTTTTTTTAATTATTGATAGTCACTGGATGGTCTTTACACGACTGAACTGGCTGTTTAATTACCAGCTAATACTATTTTAATTAAAAAGAAACAATTAAAAATTTGACACGATGCTTCCAAATCAAATATTTTGTAGAAAAAAAAAACGGTTAAAAAGTAATTTGTGATTATAAAAAGTGAAGGCCGGGATGAGTCAAAGTCGTCAGATATTAGAGAGCCAACGCGAGGTCGGTGTATCGGTCGCATGCTAAACACCTGTCGAAACACCTCGTTATCCAATGTTGCTGTCAGAAAACACACATTGCACTACGCTGGACGCTAAGACGTATTGTCAGGTTACGTAGCATGAATCTATTATATTATGCTGTTTACAACATAGGTTGTAATGTCAACAAGATAGACAATGAGAAATATGAGAATGAAAAGTATCTTCAATGTAGTGGTACACGTTGTTTTTAATACCGTAAAATTGATAAATTAGTTAACGTCTCGAATGATAGCAGTTATTAACCAGTGGAGTAAATTAGTTGTCCAATTAGCGGACCGAAACCATTCTTTCTCAAACTTTAGCCTTTATTTCTGATTGTGGTGGGGTCTATCGAAACTGGTTAGAGTTTGATACCATATGTAAAACAAAATTACTGCTTTAAATTAAATTTTACGGGGATTATCACGTGTCTAAAATTATTTTAGTATGCAAATTAATTTGCAAAGCTGTGCTTGATGCCAAGGATATTAGTATAACCATATTAATCACCATTACGATGGTGGAATATAATAAAATACTTGAATTAACGCAATCAATCAATTCCGATACCTGTGACCTTTATTTAGGTTGTGGCGTAAGTAACAACGCGCGTTCCGATTCGCTTCACTGAACACTTTCCACGAACCGAGCGACAGACAAACTGAAAACACTACTCTAATTTCTAAAAAACAACTATCTTGATTACATTATTGAACAAATATCCGTGAAGTGTAAGACTATATACTTCTCTGCTAGAACTAGAAATTAAGTTACATTCATTTACTATGTGTTACTTATAGGGTTTGGAGCTAATCTAAATGATTAGTACTGAACTATACTAAATGGTTTTTTATGATTACAAAATGTAGATTAAATGTAATGTAATTAATAGCATAGTCTTGCTAGAGAGTTTTTAGAGTTTATTTTTCGTCTCTTTGTCCCGTCTTACACTTACCAACGAAATACGACAACACGAATGCTGTCAACGAGTGTTATGGATTCAAATTCCACAAGGGACAGAATTTTGTATGATTCACAAAATGTTGTATTGAGTCTTTGAAATAATTTATGTAAAGGTACTAAAGTCACGGTGTGTATTCCTAATGTTCTTCTGAACAAAAAGGGTTCTTCTGAACCGTTAACTAGTTTTTGCCCGCGGCACCGACCGCGTGATGTCGGTTATCGCAGTAAAAAGTAGCCTCTGTCCTTTCCCAAGGTTCTATCTCAGTACCAAAATTCATCAAAATCGCTTTAGCGGTTTAGGCGTGAAAACGGAACAGACAGACAGTTTCTTTCGCATTTATAATATTAGCAGGGATATACATTTAACCTTATTTAACATCCGGCTTAAATTACAGCGGGTGATTACTAAACTTTAAGGTTTAATTAGGTATCAAAACTAGTTGATTCGATTGTGTTTACTGCTCATTTCCACACGCAATATAGTTTCGTAAGATTTTAAGAGCTCCAATATTTTGAAACGTTAGTGTGGAAAGTACTTCAAGAGGACTGTCAAGGTGTTACTGTCAAGGTGTTAAGACTATTTAAGCCTATCAATATAATTTTATGGCTAATGGTACATGCAGGTCCTTTCAAATATCTAACCCATGACCCATTAACCTTGATAGTAAGAATACTTAAACTTACTTTTCTGTTAGACTAATAAGTACACCATACTCCTTAATGGTAAGCCGTTTCCGGTGTCCATAACCAGACGAAACACGTCGTGTCACCTTTGATTTCGGGTATGTGTCTGTCTGACACACAGTTTTAATTCGCCTAACAATTTATTGTTACCTTTTCCCTATAACTGTAACTGTCCGCTTCTTTGTAAAAAGTTATAGAAATTTAATGATGTCTGTCATATCAAATAAATAAATATAAATATTTCGGACATCTTACACACGTCGCCATCTAGTCCCAAAGTAGGCAGAGCTGGTGTTACGGGTAACATTCATTCATTCATTAATGTAAAAACATAAAAGTAGTTGTTTTTAAAACATACATATTTTTATTTTACATTTTTTCAATACTCGATTATTGCAGTAAAAAATAGCCTATATGTTTTTCTGATAAATATGCTATATTACTGTGCAGTTCAAATCCGTTCAGTAGTTTTTGAGTGAAAGAGCAACAAACATACATACTTACTCACATACTCTCGCGTTTATAATATTAGTAAGGAATGTAAGGATACTGAAATAAAACCAAACGTCTTGCAAGCTACTTCCAAGCAATCTTTAAGCAGTTCCTATAAATAGATACAAACAAGAAAAGCTTAAAAACCATAACTCTACTACATAAAACTTTTGAAATAATTTGTACAACCTACGTCACCTGGGTCATTATTATGATATTTATTTATTTATTTACAACTTCATGCACTTTTGTACATCGGCAGGCTTAATGCCCTAGGCATTCACTACCAGCCAACCTTTGGGGGGTGTAGAGATATTGACACCTCATTCATCATCATCAACAGCCTTTAACAGTCCACTGCTAGACATAGGCCTCTCCTTAGAAGGAGGTTTTGGCCTACTATACCACGCTGGCCAGACGGGTTGGTAAAGGGTTGGTTTCAAGTTTTCCTTCTCTTTGCATTGATGTTGTCTTGCGACACCTCATTCATTAAAACCGATTCACTAACTTAGGCTCTATGGTGGTTAGAGGCGTGAGCGCTGCAAAGATATATATATTTTTATGAATACTTACTGTATATAGAATCACCCTGAAAAATAAAAAAAGCATGTTCATGCCTGTTCATATTTGTACCGAGTGGAAGTTGAACTCTCGACCTCTATCGTAGCTGTCGAATGCTCTACCGTACCACGGAGGTCATCGTCGTAACATGTTTAGCGACAATGTTTAGCGTAACATGTTATGTTATTTTGATGCCAATGCATCAAAATAACACAATTTTGTCACTTTTTGATTTACATTTGAGTGTTTAAGAAATTCAATTCAAATTCATAAGTAATTGTTTATTTAAATAATCATATAAGAAATAGGCTGTAGGTGATTGTCGTATTAATTATTTTTTTCTTCTAAATGGTGTACTTTTTGCACTTGTACGATTAGGACGTATAAACTATGAAACAAAGTTGAATGCGGTTTTTAACAATAGAAAGAGATAGAGATTCAAGAAGAAGATTAATATATATAAAAAAATTCCACTACCTATATTTCTAATTCACTATATTTGTCTATTTTCTATCATTGCGCTTTTATTATAATCCTATTAAACTTTAAGTTTTAAAAAAATAGTAACGTTTATTAAAAGCCTAAATTGAATTTAACAAAGTAATGTAATAAAATAACGGTGATTGACTGAAGTCTATTTAAAATGTACAGCTAAGTGTTTGGGAAAAAAATATAATAATATTTTGTCCACATTCACACAAAAAGTAACGACCATGTTGGAAACTGCATTAAACACTTATTGTTACAGTTTACAATTATTATACGATCAAGAATGAAAATTGGAAACTCGTTAGAGTTAGGTCGATTAGTTGCCTAACCCATGAACTATGCAACACGATTTATGATTTAGGTATGTATCAGTTTCATTTATAGCTTAACGTATGTAAGTACAAGGTTTCAAATGCGAGCAATATTGTTTTACGACTTCAACGGATCTTGTGAATGCAAATGTTCAGGAATGTGGGTATTGCGTATAAAATTTAAATGTTTTGTTCTGCTACGTGATTCGATTGCCGACCACATGAGTTGCACACGTTTTATACCAAAATTTCAGTCCATATTTTTTATTCTTCCTTATCAGTCTTATATAAGTTGGTAACATTTATCTCTTCTTTAGATAGAAGATCAACTAGTCAAATAACCAAATTATATAGAAACTAGCTGACATGCCAAACGTTACTTTGCCGGGTCATTGGCCATTTTCACTCAAGGGTACATGAAATAGCCACAGTCTGGTAGGTTTCAGATAGTCTCAGACATATCAAATACTAGGGGTATTTGAGAAATGGATAAAAATCAGTCAAGCCGTTTACACTGGATCTTTAATATTAGATAAGATTTAGGCACAATAACAACTGGAATACAGGTAATTGTAAAACTCAATAAATATTTTGCACATTTACATACAAGCGTCAAAAATAATCTTTTACTTGAGAAAAATTAAATATTGGAAGTTGGAAGATAACAAGAAGATATAGTACTCGTGAGCTCACAATTTTGCGATTACAAGTTCAATTTTACATAACAAAGAATTTTCATCGTTCGCATTTGCACATAGCTTTCAAATAACTTTGATCTTCACATCAGATTTTGTATTCATCGTTGAGCCTATTAGCATTACAATATAGCTATTTTTATATGATAGCATTTATTGAGAATTTAAGGTGGTAAAGTGCAGTGGCTTCCTTGTTTAACAAGGAACCCACTGCACTTCATCGGAAGATAAACATCTTCCGATGAAGTGGCAATTATTTTTTTACAACACTACCAGAAAGTGATATGTTAAGCACCTTTATCCATAACTGGATTTAAACTATTCACAATAAGATATAATCGGAGATCGATCTAGTTTACATTGTATATTCAAAAGAATTTATATCACTTTGATTTCACTTTTTCCTTTTCACTCTTGCATATTTTAGAATAGTCATTTAGGTTCTATTTTTATTATATCATTATTATCATAATATATATCTGGTTCATTGAATCTGTACTGTAGTATACCAAAGCACTTAGCAGGATATTGCGGAACCATGAGCGTGTCGGTTTTCTCATAATATTGCCTTTATAGTCAATATTAATAAGTGAAACATTGTTTTCTATAATTTTAACAAAAAAGAACCGACTTCAATGAATAACTATTCCGAGTATCCAATTCGCGACATTGTACCTATGATATTTGAGGAGTTCCCTTGATTTCCTTGGGATCCCATCATCAGATCTCGATATGGTGACAATGGGACCACCTGTAAGCTACGCCCATTCCAATGCAAAAAGAATTTTTGAAATCGGTTCATAAACGACGAAATTATCGCTGAACATACATAAAAAAAAAAAAAAAAAAAAAGATTCCGACGAATTGAGAACCTCCTTTTTTTTGAAGTCGGTTAAAAAGAAAATGTAACACAGAAGGGAGTAGTGTGCTATCAGTTATGTTGATAAAGTATCGAATGTTTAATTACTACTATCAAAGTTATCCAGTAAATAATTTTAGTATAAATACTTAATGATATTTTGGAAAACTTTTTATACGTTGTGGAAGAAAAAAGAGGAAATACGTCATTGAGTTTCTAACGACGTAATTTTTTTTTTATATGAGTGTATCGATATTTTCATTACCCAGATAGTTTTGGCGACTATTTAGAGATTGTAACGGAACTATGTCTAAGTGTATTTCCTCTAGGAACTTGTTTTTAATTTGAGACTATTTTATTATTGTCAGATTTTAGCGGTTAGTAAGTTGATATAATCATGAGTTAACAATCACATGAGTAGAAACATAATTTTAAAGTACTACAGACCGATCCGATTTAAGAGTGTTTTGCTTTGTAAAGCACGCTTTGAATATCGACTGTATAAAGTGACCAGTGTATGAAACCCATTGTCTTCATTTTATCTTCTTTCTAACTGCCATATTATGAACTTAAGTCGCATTTCTATCAGAGTGGGTTGACAAAAGAGCATGCTACTTGCTTAAATCCTTAAATATATTACACTTCTTTTATGTAACGATCATTTTCCAAATCTGAAAATATTGAGTTGATTGTTTAATGTACCCTTCTAAAACTCAAACTGATTTGAACTCTATTTTATTGAGCTCAAATTTTGACACGATATGGATATGGAGACTGGTTTAAAGATGGTTTTAATCAATTTATGGCTCATTACTCATCCAGGCACTTTCAGTATGTGGATGCGTGGCAGGAAACAACTAGTTGTCTATCAATAAGAGAAAATAATTCTAAAAACTGTGCCTCAGTTACATGTAGATTATGTATAGGTAGTGCATTTCAAATAGTTAGGAGAAAGTACAATAATTGTGTTTGTACGTGTAGATACGCCGTCGTGATCGAAATATCCATTAGGTGATTACAGATATGATACTCTTTTATTCTCCAAGATATATTTTATTTATATATTTTATATTTTAGCAGAGCCTTTAGAGTTCCATTGTAAAGGCATTGACCGTCGATTTTAATACTTTAGTACTAGACCGATACTGTACGATCACATGTAATACTTAGTGTGTGTGTTACACTTTCATATCACCTTAATCATAACGTATGCAGGACTTCATGTAAATGAAACATAGAAGTTTTGTTTTCGATGTGTTAGAATCTATATTTAACTTTATGATTAGTATGTTACGACTACTGTTACTAAAGAAACTTTTCAGATTTTAGTTGCTTTTTGTTTGTTTAACGGTAGAGCTTAGCTCAATTGTGTGTTCGCGTAGGAACGTAGCATAATCCTTTAAGCGAAAAATTTATTTCCTGACATATTACCTGTATTTTACAGATACAGATAAACGTTGTAATTATAATATACATATAAATACATAAATGTCAAGTTTTATGTGAAGTGTAAAACATCTAAAGTATGTTACAAACAGTTTTAACACCTGTTAAAACTGATTGTAATATACATACTTTTTATGTGACTCTACAACCTAGTAGAGCCACCCTGGTTTCAGCAGTATTCGACTGGGGCAGTACTACCCTCACACAGACGACCAACCTAAAATGACAGCTTCGTGCTATCGTCTTTCGTTGGTGTAAAGGTCCTGCAAGTTTGTTCGTCAGCATAGTACATAAAAATGGTAATGAACTTGAAGGCTTTCTTCTACAGGTTTTCAAATATATTTTTTACACAGTCCCTAGTGATATATAGTTACTTGACTACTGACAAACTACACGTGTCTCTGTTAACTTAAAAACCTGTTCTATGATCCGATTTCAAGTTAATTTAATCACTCGCTCACCGACTAGCCAGGTGACCATATACTCGTAGCAGTCGGTGGCGGGAAACGCGCGACCACTTTCATCAACTCATTAATTAAATATAAGATATTTTACACAGTATATGGATTTCGACAAAACCCTGCTACACTAAGTTTCTTTAAGGAAACCTCTCATAAAAAAACTGCAATAAAATCTATTAAATTTAGAAGGTTAAAATAAATAGGAAGTATGTTAAAAATACTTACGTTCATGCGAGCGTAACATCCAATATTGCCGGTGAGTACAACAACTTTGAAATATTCAAATTTTCATTAACGTTATTGAACTTTTGCTACGTCATAAAAATATACACGGACGTATCAGCAATTCACAGTAAATATAGAACGGAAGACACCGAAAATATGTCCAGAGCGTCACACGGAATAACTTTTTTGGTTGTCGACGAAATGACACAGGCAACGGTTTCGATGACCGAAAAGTAAAAGAGCGATATGTGGTGCCGTGCGGCAGGAGTTGGCGAAACTGACGTACGCAGCGCGCAAGCGCCGCCAAGGTATTGTTAAAAGTTACTTTTACTTACAAGACTTGCCGCGTGCTTGCGCCTGCGGCTCTAGCCACTTCGGTCGAGGGACCTTGCGACTATCGCGCTACCCGTTTCACTCTTTACATGGTCAGGAAAGAGAAAAACAGAGGTCTCTCTCTTCGACTGTCACACACTGTTCAGAAAATTTATTTTTGCTGTGCGCCTAAGAATACATCAGAATATTTGTGCAAGATTAAGTTATTGCTATGTAAAGTATCCGTCTCGGTTCATTGCAATTTTAGGTGAATATTACCTTAGTTCCTTGCGTGAAGCAAATAGAACCAACGGAAAATTTAAGATTTCCAGGTCAGCAACCATCATACGTACTGCGTAAAGTGTAATTACTAATAATGGAATGTGGAATATTAAATACAATACGATTGATCATACCGAAGTACCTATTTGCATGGAAGTTATTACAATATTCCTTTAGTAGTATAAATTTAAAATTAAATATAAAGACATACCTTGACTTCATACCAATAACTGAGCTTTAGTATACGTTTTTTTGTTAAACGTGTTAATTACTTGTTTTATAAATATGGGATGTATCATCATAAAAGGTAGAAACCTACCGACAAAATTTCATCAAAATCGTAAGAATCATTTCCAATAAATGCGAATTACGAATATTTAGTTATCTGTAGTATGTAGTATAGGTACAAGTATTGCTCATTTAAATATTATTAGAAAACTGTAAAAAAGAGTTGAGGAGTAAATGATTCACGTTAATCATACGTTAATATTTTCGTAAATGTATTTGCGAAAACACATGCTTAGAAAAAACATCTACTTGCTCCTTTCCTTAAAATAATGTTTATCTATTTTTCTTTCTAAAACAGCTACTTGACACCTTAATAACAAAAACAGCAATATTTTTTTACATAAATATTCATGTATGTACAAAGAGTACAACATTAATAAGATAAGTTGTGAATAAAGTGAATAAATGAATTCTGTAGTGTGATTAAAAAATAGAACGATTGTACAAAGTGCATATCGTTGACACTCGGAGCGAGGTTAATCAAATTACAAAGTTACATAATAAAGTAGGTTCGGCGCCAAAATACTAAAGAGGTTGTGTGGCAACCTAAGCTTTAGGGTTTGTATCTATCGCATTGTCTATAAGGTAAAAGAGTAGAGAACCAAGCGCGGTCGTGCTTACGACGGCCTCGAATGCCTCAAAATAAATCTGCTACACTTGATACGCCCTCATCGATTATAAAATACATTTAAATGACTAGTGCTAATAGTTAAAACCGATTTAAATTTCACTATTACGTTTTATTTCATGTACACGAACTTGATATAGATTCGTGTCTACTACTCGTACTTTATTATCGAAGAAAATTAAGTAAATAAAATGAATGTAATTACTAACTACAGCTTGCAATCATCTGAATTGAATTTCAAGGCACGGTTCTATTGGCAAAGATTGTTGCTACCTACCATGTAACATGGTACGTAGCATGTTACATGGTACATGCTACCTACCATGTTACATGGTACCATGGTACATGCTTTTATACAGTAATAGTACATGGTACTATTACTGTATAAAAAGCTATTCTTATAAAAAGTTTTATTCCTCAGGATACCAATAAATTTACAATCTTTACACTAGGTACGGGGGTTTTAACAGAATTGATAAAACATTCACTGCCCTCTGATGATCTTATTTGAGCAACTCAATATTCCTAGCACCATTAAAAAAATGAACCTCGTGCATGATATTCATATAGACACGTGGATTTTAAAATCGCGTCCAATAGTTAATTCTTATGATCTTATTATTTCGTTATTTTTGAGCAAAATTTTCCAAGTGAGTGTGAGGCGTCTATAACTCCTGAACTAAAAAAGTTATCAAAGTTGTCATAATTTTCCTTTGAATTTCACCACATGGGCTAACCATATTGAATATTTTCAGATCTGTTTAGCTTGCTGAAATCTATAAGCTGGAAAATCAATTTGACGACATGGTAAAAACACATATTCATGCAAATTTTCATCTTTCTGGCTTTAACCATTTGGACTATAAGTCGAGGACGGACGGACATGACGAATCTATAAGGGAATCCTTGGAATGAAGAATTCCGATCAAGGTTGATCTTTTACATTCACTGGTGGTGAACCGATTTTAAGAGTCTGTCTCCTTGAAAAAAGTATTAGGAAGGAGCACAATTACCTACTACCACGATAATATTGTTTTTTTAAAAGTGGTCAGACATCGATGATATTTTACGACTTATACTATAGACTTAGGCGTAAAGAATGGAATTAAATACAGTGATAAGCAGCATTTTAGGGCATACCTACTATCGATCGAGCTATCTTATTTACCTTATCCAAATTTCAAGAGAGTATGATGACGCAATCGTTCAATCGTAGGAATCACACGTTAAAAAATGGATTTGGATACTATTGAAATGAAATATATATTTGCGTTAAAGTTATCGGGCTTTTACACGTAACAAATTTCTCGTGCTAAAAGCCTGTCAGATAAAAGGCCTAAAAACATTCATCCATGAGATTATCTTGATACGGTAAAGAACGGTAAAGAAGTATTTCGACAAAAGCTAAAAACGGTCAGATATTTTGACTAAATGGTTTTTATAAGGAAAATTTTATTTAAAAGAACTTTGTCATTATTATTTTAACTCCTTTTTTAATTATATGGCGAATACCCATATATAGAGTAAGAAGAGTCGATAAAATTATTTTACATAAACGTATACTATTTTGATCTTCTTCGCATTGTTCCAAATTATGAGTTGAAATACCTATTCCATCGCTGTACAAAAAAGTTAAGATATTGATTATTATTAAAGTTAAGCTCTCTAAAGTATTGTATTCGTGGATATACACCACTTCAGGTCAATACCAACAGAAATAATGAAATAGGAATGCTGGGAACAAGCTCTTTAGAGTGCACCTACAGGATACAGATGGGTGATGATAATACTTGATTTGTGTTTTTACTCGACTGCGTTAGGAGGGTAATGTTTGTATGTCCATTTGTGGCGACTTCCACATACAGCACAAGCTAAAATATACAACAGCGCCATCTAGTGAAGAAACACTGAACTACGAGGAAAAACACGGAATGAACTATACGGAGTAAATACTAATCCTGAATCGCGAAAGAGACATTCTCGGGCCGATTAGCATATATACAACATCCCAACATCAACTGTTGGGCAGTAGCCCACCAGGCATGATCACCTCGCCTGGTCGGAGGATCCTCCCTTTGTGTTGGAGGAACACGTCACCCGTTCCTCTACACATTTATTTGGCACACATTTGACATATGAGGTGCCGTGAATTCGTTAGATTTGTGGTAGTGACATTGGCTATATAATTTTTAAAATGGCGCCCAAAAATGTAAAAAAAGGGAGTTGGAGCTATTTCTTACCTGAGCTATAAATTGTTATCTAATGAAAAACCCTCAAAATACTATTTCAGCGTACTAAAAGCGTACAAAATATATCGTGACTAATACAGGATTTGAACTCTACTAGTATTTATATTTAAAACAGAACTTGTCAAAATTTGTGAACTAAAATAATTACAGTAGAAACAAAAAACCTGACTGCTTAACAGCGATGAACTGGAAAGAAAAAGCAAATATCATCAATCAATCATATAAAATTGGTCTGGTCTGACTAATTTATGCTGTATGCTTATTTACGAAGCGCCGCCACACCAACAGATAGTTTGACTCTCCGTATTAGATAAATAACATCGAAACGCTTTATCCCGAAAAAAAACATTGAAAGTGCTGCTTCGAGTAAAATGACGAGTTGAAACGTGCCCGATGAATTCTGAAGGTGTCTATGGCGCCATGAGCTGTGATAGTTGCGCCAGCTGTCACTGCAGGCACGAACTACCGAGCGCTCGCCGTGAGGTAAACACATCGAGTGCCAAACATTTTCCGCAACTGACATTCTATGCTACGTATTTTAGGTTGTTTCTATGTAAAAACTGATTAAAAATCCGATACATTGAAATACAGGGTTTTTCAACAAGAACTTTGTTTTTTTAAACAAAATAAGACAAGGAATATTTAACAAATGTCCACCACGAGCAGGCTGACAGATGTCGATTCTTTCTCGTGATCCATTGACCGTTACCATATTGAAGCATTTTGCCCACGTAATTATAACACATATTCATGCAAAGTTTCATCTTTCCAGCACTAACCGGTTGGGCAGTAGGTCGAGGACGGATGGACGGACGGACTCTCGAATCTATAAGGGTTCCGAGTCATAAACTACGGAACCCTAAAAACGTACTAACAATTTTAAAACATTGAAGTCTTATTCTCCTCAATATTTCTTAATGAGTAATGAGCACCATAATAATAACAGTTATTATGTAGATCTACCTAATGAAGTTTATTGTTGATTGTGTTTTGAACGCATTGTTAAGAAAAGTTATTAAGAGTAGTAATAAACATTAAATTTGGAAAAGAGTACTATGCGCGAAGGATGCATAAACAATTTTAATGTGAGCACAGCAGCGATTAATTTCCCATATCATTCGTCATACTATTGGAATGTGTTTACAGGAATTTCGAGCTAACATTTAAATAGTGTTCATACCTATTTGACTAAAAGGTGAATGTCGATTCATGTTTATACTATAAGGTCACACCAATACCTCATAGTTATCATACATGGTAAGGGAACGAATGAATCAAATTAATACTTTCTAACAGAAAATGTCGCAGTGATCTTTTACAACCGCAGTGACCTTATGTAGTTTGTGACCAACGCTTCAAAGAGACTGTATAATCTATGTAGCAAATTAAATTGTGATTATTAATAGCAATCTAAATTTTGTTTCAGCCTTTTGTTCTCTTTAGTACTATCTATACTATGAAAGTGTAACTGAAGTGGCAGTGGGCAGGCCATATTAGTCGTAGAACGGATCACCGTAGGTGAGTGACGACCTGCGCAGGATGGCTGGCAGGAGCTGGATGCGAGAAGCCCAAAATCGATGAGAGTGGTCTGCAATGGGAGAGGCCTATGTCTATGATGATGAAGATGATGACGATGTATACTATATTTCTTTAGTAATATATCTACTATATATGTGTATATACTTGAATGTGTATTGCTTACTCAGGATATATAAAATTCGTATTGTAATTATAACACAGATCTAGTCGTATTGATGTGTAAATTGATGTATATACTAGCTGAGCCCCACGGTGTGGCTCGCTGTTGTTGTTGTAAAGGCGTAACAACATACTCGATAACGACGGGAAAAAAGCTAGTCTAAAAAAAGTAGCCTAAGTTGCTTCTTATATCACCAGCCTAAATGTCTCGTTAAATAAAGTCAAAACAAACTAAAACAATTGAGAAATATTTTTTTTGATGTAAGTACCAAATATACGAGTAATTTCAAAAAAGTCACCTTTCAGAAATTCTAGTACTTTATTAAAAATTCATACGATTTGTATGACTGTTGCGTTCCTTTCGCCTAGGTTAGGTTTGGATTTCATACATCAATTTTAAATAGATTAAGTTATTGTTTTGAAAATTTGAGACGACGGCAACATGTTTGGTTGATAAGGATACCAATTCATGATAATAGAGACATCAAATATCCAAATACAAGTTTTATTTACTATCACTAGCATCGCTCTGCGGCGTTACTCGCGGATTACTATAATAACCACACGTAACACCATGTTAGCGCTCATAGCCGAGTGGCCTTAGGTGATTGGAAACAATCACCGAGGGTAAGCAACTACGGCGCGGTCGGACCTAGATGGGTGACCGTATGTGGCATGATATGTTATGAGCGTTTCCGTGATTCGGAGGTCACGTTAAGCAGTCGGTCCCGGTTGTTGTCATAAGGTAACAGTCGTGAAGCTTAGTTGGAGGCCTTCGGGCGGCTTAAAAACATCCAACGGTAAGATTACGTAGCCACAACGTGTCTTGCCAGTCCCCAATCCGCACTCGGCCAGCGTGGGGACGTATGGCCTTAACCCTCTCTTGAGAGGAGACCCGAGCCCAGCAGTGGGACGTTATGGGTTGTTGATGAACACCATGTTACTCAGTTAGTAATAAAAAAAATATCATGTAGAATAAGCCTGAAATAATCTTTGAGCTTGTTTAACTTTTCCATTGGAAATACACCGATATTCACGAGAGCTGTTCTAGTCTTAATGCTCAAATATAAAGTATACTCTTGTTGACTGTTATGAATTTCTTAGTCACAATTTAAATAGCATAAGATACAAATATGTTAGTATGATAATTATTTTATTACTATTATCTTAACGACAGCGTTATAAATAAATCAGCTTTGTTCATTGCCATTGCGTTCACGGTCATTATGAAAGTCTAAACTTAACGTGCAGTACGATATGGTATGACTTCAACTTCACACTTGTCACTTTGTATGCACTGCGTTCATTGACACAAATGATTTTATTCTCCTAATCGCTCTGTTAGTCACTCCTTGGTTCTAATTATAATTTGTCATACTTATAATGTTTTATGTTATACAATAGCACTAACTTCAGAGCTACGAGTATAGCATTAAAATTTAAATAATTTGATTGAATTTTGATTGAAGATAATTTGAGTACAATTTCTTTATCTTTCTAAGAAGTTGCAAAACGTTTTAATCAATGTTTCTTGAAACTAAAATGCACTATTTATTATATGTACTTTTAAGCTTTCGTACAACGCCAACTTACATGAATGTCCATAAGGTAGAAGGTGTAGTCCTAATATTTTTTATTCATAATTTTATATTTAAGTCTACCTAACGTTTATTTTATATTTAAGACTATCAAAGTGACTCTACTCTGCCCGATGGAAAGCATGAAAAGTCACCCTCACATTGGGAATGCAGACAATGCAGCATGCTAACCCATATGGCGGCTGGTCGAGATGTTTCTGCACCATGGGGCCTCCAGTCTTGCACTCACCTTCGAAATCGACAGCACGAATGCTGTTATTGAGGTCTTCTGTGAGAGGGTAGTCGCTGTTGAAAGTATATTTATGTACCTTACGTAAATAGAATCTTGCAGTAAAAAATTTTTAATGTAACTATATAGATATGTACTTTATTACATAATCTGAATGCGATGGATATTGGAATCAAAGAATAATAACAGTTAATACTGCAGTAAAAATATTTGTGAGTGACTTTGCACAGATTAAGGTTCGTTGTTGTTGCCATGTTCTTTTCTCCGGCTCTACCTATTGTTTGCGAACATGGCATAAATGTACATGTAGAATCTTGACCTGTCACAAGAGATGTATTGCATCCTAAGTGAATAAAGAATTTTGAATTTGAATTGAATTTGAGTTGTCATAAATGCGGTTCAAGTGTAGGTTTTCATTATTCAATAATTATTTAGACCACCCCAGTTATTTATTGATGCAGAAAATCTAAATAATGAGCAAAATTGTATTGTATTAAGTCGGTTAACCGAATTAATCGTCAAACCGAATTAACCGCAATTGTTCATTGGATATTGCCACACAACCGCATATAACGCAACAACTATAGTAATATTGTATTGTTTAAAACGATATTGTCAGTTTTTTTAAAGACAACTCCCGCATTACGAATGTAATCCTGTGTGGCGGACTACAAACATACATGAAAAGGACACAAAGAACACCCAGACTAAGAACAACAATTTATGAATCATACAAAGTGTAGCCACGCTGGATTTGAACCCACGACACTTGGCGCAATAGAAAGCGGAGTGGTGACCACCCAAACCCCTGGGTCAACCGTGAGTTATAAATCTTTTAACAAGTAAGAGCGGTGTGTTTTTGATATGTAAAGAAAGTAAATGTTCGAAAGTAATATTTATACATACCTAAAGTTGAGATAATGAAAACTTAATTGGCTAAATTATGATTCAAAGTTAATCATGTCAGGTATGTAATACTCATGTATACTAACTGGGATGCACATTAGTAATAAAATGATAAAATACTTAGAGATATTTAAAACGTTCCTCAACTGCAATAACTTTATTTGTACATTAGAACCTAAATTACTGCTTTATAGTTTAATTTATTAGCTATTTAATTAATTTTTATATGATGTATCTAGATGCTTTTAGTAGCAGATATTTTACGCTTCCTGTTTGCACCACGAAATAAAATAAAATAATAATAATAATGTAAGTTATATATTGATAGTTTTAAATTTTAATGCTACTAATATATTGAAACTTACAAATAAATTTGGAAATTAATTGAATTATATTATTGTTTAACATTTTTTCAAAGTCATCTTCCACTTTAGACTTAACAAACATACATGAAATGAACACAAATAACACCCATTTGATTTGAAACTGAAAGAATTTGTGAATCTCAAAAAGTGTCCTATGTCTCGTTTAAAACCACATCCGTTAACGCAGTAGAAAGTGGTAAAGAGTACAGTCATATTTACTAATTCACTTTAAAAACTTAAAATTGAAGCTCATTGACAAACTCTTAAAGAAGAAGACGGTAGCAATGGGTTCGAAATTTTCTCATTTTATTTATTTTATAATTTTCTTAACAAAAAATCATTTAACAGTAGGTACACTAATTCTCGTGTTTAAAATATTAAACTTGGAGGAGTCAATACTTAAGCATTTTTTTAAGTTAGGAAGTGTTTAAATTCTGCACAGAATTATTAAATTAAACTCGCACAAGGTCGCAACGCTCTTATAACATCTAATTAATTGAAATTCATCTACATTTCTATTTTATATTGCTTAGTATGTTGCAGTGGCCTGAGATTTCTTCGTTTAAAATAAAACATAAATAAATTAAAAGTACTTTTTGTGTGGATTCTCCATACCACTACTTGGCACATAATATAGTTGTTAGCCAAACAAAATTGCAATAGATTCTAATGATCACATTTCCTATTCAATGTAATAAATAACTTCAGGCAGATTAGTCTAAGAGAAATTTGAATGCTTATGAATCGTTAATTATGTAATACAAGTAAGTATATATCATTAACATTTAATGACGTGATCAATGTCCGACATTAAAGAATAATAGCGTTGAAGACGGCAATGTACGTTTTGTAGTAATAAATGAAGGCAATTTGAAAACCAACAATTGCATCAGTTTGACTACGGCATTTATTGTAATTGACGTTGCGTATAAGGCGAATAGAATAAATTAAAAGTTATTCTTGTACGTATTGTTATCAGTTTTTTTTGCAACAATTATGTCAGGTGAATAGACTGTTTACAAGATTTTTTAGTTTACTTAATCAGTTTGTTTGAGTAGTTAACTACCTGCAATGTTTTGAGCGTTCCTTAACCAAAGCCATTCTTGAGGCAAATCAGGCAAAACAAATGATTCAGTTATTCAGAGACGGAAGACGTAATTTATCAAATACCTGTTGTGTTTGGCACTGACTTCAAACAGATTTTAGGTACCCACATTACAATAGTACTTTATTTAAATAATAGATAATTAGGTGTAGACAAAAATTGACATGTGGTAGGTGATTTAAGCCAGTATTATGTTAAAGCCAGTTTATTTTACGTTTTTAGCGTTTTTATTACAAAAGTTTTCGTTTAATGTTTTTGTTTCGTTTAATGTCTACGCGCATGGTCTACGGGATAAAGTAAATATTTCAGGTACATCTATATATGTATCTGTAGTTATGCATTTACATGCATTTATAAATGTATGTATAGGTATTGTATATAATATATACTATTTTCCTATATATTTATAATGCACGAGGTACTACCGCACACTTTCCATTCTATTGTTGCCTATAAGAGATTGTCTTTGAGCGATAAGGGTGCCACTTGTACCTCCTAGCTTTAAGTAATGTTGCAATTGATCTGATGTACATTAAAGCGATATATACTATGATTATTATCAATCGGAATAAAAATGTTGCTTCGAGGAAAGGGTGGTACGGTCGTGCCGCTTTTATTTTCTTGACTTGGTGGGGCGCTACCGTTTTCCCGAAAATTTATCGAAATTTATTTATATAAATGAAAAGATTCTTACGTTAGTTTTCATCTGTTTGAGGAAAGTTCTAAGCAACTACAGCAAGACCAAGAGAAGAAGTTATGTACACTGTAGTGACTTATTCCTATTTTATAAATTTATATTTATGTCAAATTATTAAAAATTAAATACATAATTATATACACTGTTAAATATCTAGTATTATAGCAATTCAACATAAATTACTTAAAACTAGTTACAATATTGTATATAAGATCGGACAGAGCTTTCCCGGTATATACGCTGTCCCGATTATCTCGCCGCGCTTACTATACTGTTGTTATCCTGTAAATTCGTAATTGTTTTAATCTATCACTCCTTCTATTCTTTGTGTAATCTTTATGTACGTGTAATTTCGTTTCTAAATAAACTTTCGTTCTTCGTCTTGTGAACTTTGTATTTGTGTATACCTACACCTATCTACCTACAACACCATACAGTCTCTTGTAAGTTATCTCTTATCTTGGATTTTTCAATAGGTCTCACATACCAAAATCTTTTTTTTTTACGCAGATTACAGCTTGCAGCACTCAACACCTGTGGAAGGGTCATCTATTTCATCAGTTGATTACATTAATATTTGGTCCGTTTATGACATCATGTCAAGGCCGTTAATTAATTCATTCGAACCTCTATTAAGTAATATATTTTATTGTCCACCAGCGTTCTAGTGCGATTATATTCGCGTATTTTTTAATCCTAATACATGTTTGTTAAAAGTGAAAACTTTTTTAGCCGCATTGGGCACTTTTCACTAAATTTTCTGAATGAAAGGTCCATTTTTTATTCGAATTTTTTCTCAGATATAATTTTAATATAGGATTATTTTTGCTTTTCCAATTTCAATACCTTTTAAATGTTTAATTTCTTTCTTTTTCTTCTTCAGCCTACTGTGGTTCACTGATGATCAAAGATGTAGGATCCATAATTAACAGTGAACCGCAGTAGGCAAAAAGTGCAAACTTTTAATTCTAAAGTTTTAATCTTACTAGTTTATTTTCTAAATATATAACTTTTTAACTTCTTCGAATCTATTTATATATTGTGAGATAAACATGTCAGACGCTGACTATAATCGGTCAGCTAGTACTAAAATGTTAATGTAGATACTAATAAGTGAATGGTTGGAGCGATTTCAATATGCACTTACAATAAAGCAGTATTTGAATTGACCTTCACTTCATCGGGAGAGTATAATGTATTAGACACTTTGTAACCGAAATTACATACCTGCAAAAGAATTTTGACCTATGACAAATCAGAAAAATATTTCCAAACGATATAATTTTATTCAAACCCTTAGGTGCCTATCACAATTCGGCATACTTTATTTGCATATCCATCAATCTCGTTTTAATATGAGTTCGATAAAACAGTTCAAATGTAATTTATAGTATTACATTATTAATTCAGATCATTGCTTGGATATTTATTGACAATCATGGCCACGAATAGGACATAGCGATAATTAATTTGTTATGGAGCGTCGTTAAAATGTTGCAAAGGTAATGATACCAGTGATTTTGAAATTTTCTTACACTTCAATTGTGATCATGATTGCTCTGTAAATCAATAGAGTTTTGACAGTTATTTAAGTGGTGAGTTATATATTTTTTTTCGTTCCGCTTTGTTTTCTTTCTTTACACATTTTGTGGAGGAATTGGACTCTCTTTCCTCCGACCACGCCAGGTGATTAAGATTGCTACGCCTGTCTATCTCTCTCTATAAAATGGTGTAAGTACCTTGACTGTGGAGTTCAAGAAATATTTTCTGTAGTTCTATCAGATTTTTTAAACTAGTCTTAAACCATGTTATGAATAACAAAAGTTCAACAGTTTATTTGCATAAACGAGAAAGAACAAAGAATCGACAGTACTTCCATAAATGAATATGAATGTCACGGTGCAACATATCAAGAAAATGTCTATAATTTAATTTCTGTTTGATTGCTTTACTAGTATAAAGTAATTTCAATGAATGAATTTTAATTTTGTAGGCATTAATTCCGCAGATTTTTCATATTATCTTCAATTGATTTTCCTGACACATACTACTTTAAAAATCAACTACCTGAAGGAATGTCCTACCGATAATCAACAATTATAAAAAAAACAGTTTTAACTAATTATTAATACTTAAATGCTGATTAAACGAGTTTAACAAATCGTGTTTTGCAGAATATTTAGCTATGCACGAAATGTTTGTAAAATTAATAAGAAGCATTAAACATATCTATAATATTTGTAGAGTAAATTAGCGTTTCTGTATTTTAAATATTAATAGAAATCTGAAAGTTGTTTTTTTTAAAATACAAAATTGTTTTTAGGGTGCCGTAGTTCATTCGTCATGTCCGTCCGCCCGTCTTTGACCTACCGCCCAAACGTTTGGTGCTAGAAAGATAAAACTTTGCATGAATATGTGTTAAAATTTATTCCCTACTTCTAGGAACCCTATTCTATGCGTAACCTGACACGCAATGTGTGTTAAAATTACGTCGACAAAGTGTTACAATAACATTATAAAAAATATTTTTATTTGGGCTACCTCCCCTATACGTTAGGGGGATGATATTTTTTTCTCGCGTCTACCCCATCCTGTGGGTATCGTTAAATAGGTATTTTAAAAACATTAAGAGGTTGCTAAAACCATTTTTCCATTGAGGTATCCGTTTGCGAGTTATTCAATTTTAAAGCTAAACGGCTGGTTTAAAAAAATCAGAAAAAATCATGATAGTTAGTCCATATATAGAACTTTAAATAGGAACTATAGTCGTTTCAATAACTTTTTAATTTCATTATATATAGGGGTCTAACTTGTAAAATGCACTCAGAAAACTTCGTACAACGACACGATTTTAAATCTATATAAAATTATGGGTGACTACGGAACCCTATTCTATGCGTTACCTGACACGCACTTGGCCAATTTCTTTATATATAAGCCTGTCAATGTGATTATAGCTTGCCTGTTGGGAAACATAGATAGAATCCAAGAGTATTGGTAACCATACTCAATTCGAATGTGGACAACGCAACAAAACAGCACACTTACACAAACGATGGAGACCTATTTTCTTGTGCATCATTAAGAACTAATATTGCTATGAGTTGTAAGTATTCACGCTATTTACATTAAACTCATTCGATAGCATCAGGTTTTCTTAAAATCTCAGGATTGTTACAAAAATACCAATTCCGAATCATTCCTGGAACAGTACTGTGATATTGGCATTTGGCAGTAACCGGAGTCGATCTTGTGAACATGTAGTGAACGGCAAGGTCACAAGAGTATTAGTTTCTTTCCAATATATATAGGTATTTATAGTTGTTATGTATGTGCTAAAAGTGACGTTATTATATGTTATAGAACAGGTATTTTTTATAAGCAGACTGACAGGTAGATTGAGCGTAATACTTTATAGTTCAACAATTCGGAACATGATAACTAATTGGTGTAGGTGTTATAATTAAAGTGACATAAAAGAAATAGAAAATATGGTTTTGTAAGAATATCTTTACAGGCAGGGACGTACCCTAGTCCCCACCTAGAGCTTTATTAAATCTACGTTTAATCAACTTTACTAAAGTACATTTTAATACATACTTCTTAATGAACAAGTTGCAGTGTTGCTCACCTTTTGTTTGAAATTATTGTTTGTATCTACCTGAAGAATCCGGAAAGGAACCTAACACTTAAGTTTTTTGTTATTGGTAATTTATGAGATTCAAGCATTGTATTATTAATAATTCTATTAAAAATAAATAAAATTAAAGTGTCTATCTGTAGTTTAAAAGAAACTGCATTGTATTAAGCGCATATAATTATGAACCTGTTCCTAGTACATATTTCACTCAATATTTTATATAAATTCGACCGAATTTATTTATTGATGGATTTAATGTAAAATATTACAATTCATTCATTAAGATGCGAGCTTTCACAAGCCGGTCACGGTAGTTTATGGTTACATCATCAAATTAATCACATACATAACAACTAGGTTTAATTTCAGTGCAGTTGAACTTGGCAAAAATAGAAACAGCATAAACAATATTGTTTTCCATACAAGTATGTAAAAGAAATTTGGTAAATAGAGAACAGTTTTTTGCCTTCCTATAATTGTTTATAAGGTTTCAATAGCTACCTACTAAATAAGTGCAAGAGGACTTTATGTCACAATCTTATCCTCCTTAAGTTAATCCTAGATTCATAAGATTGTGCGTTAGAGATAATAAAAAAAACTCATCTTTCCCAAAGTAACCTATTAAGACTTAATAATACAAGATCATCATAATTAACAGTCCTTAATAATACACTACTGTTCCTAATTAGAATGGTTTTGACTTACTACTCAGATGGCAGATAAAACGAGATGAATGATGCAAGTAACATTTGGAGGGTTAATATCTTTTCTATTTTCTATGAATTAAAATATATTTTAGAGAACGCTATGAGCATAATAATAAATTGTAAACCACTACGTCATAATACTTTAAAGATTTTACGGAGTGAATATAATTATTAAGTTAGTTATGTTTAGAGTTAGTTTCTTATAAAAATATTTTTAATTAAGCATATCCTTCTGCTTCTGCGGGATGATTCAATTCTGAAATATGTAAATAAGTATTCAGTTTTACAAGCAAATGAAAAAGAAAAATTATTAACAAAGAACGATCCTAAACGTCAGATACTAAATATGCTAGAATATATGCTGATAATATAGTAAATTAGTTTTGCAATTTTTTTTAATCATTAAATGAAGGAAGAAATAAATAAAATGACCTCATCATCAACCTTCGGCAATCCACTTAGTTTAATCCTCGGCTTCTCGCGTCTTGTACCACCAGCCATCTTACGCATGCAAGACCTAGAATTACGTTAATATTTCATGGCTTCCTTAATATGATTTTACAAAATATTTAAACTTCTAAACAGGTACTCTTATGCTATTTTACAATCTCAGTGTCGATATGTAGATTATTTCATGAAAACATGAAAATCACTAAAACATTTTTTAAAAGCGATAAATTAAGTCCAAAGAATCGCTTAGATGTCAAAACTTTACCGTTTTGCATTAAGTCATTGATAAGAAAAAGGCTCTGTGAACGCCAGAGAAAACTAAAAGATTTTTCTTTTAAGAATTGGCGAAGAATGCACTGTTTTTTGTCAATTTAAAATATTTCATATGTGAGGAATTATGATACGTGTTTGATGGTGTGTCAGTTTATGGCGTCTAGTTTTAAGAGTTTAGAAAAACTGTAATTTGGCAAACTGTTGAAGTTGAAATTGCTATTAGGCTATCATTAATTAGATCAATATTGTTGGGCATAGTCAGGATTCAATGTTTTAATTAAAAACATCAAAATATAGCCGTGTATTTTTCCTGATGCCTTAGCACATTTTCTCAATAAAAATAATAATCGTTTACTACACTTATGATTCTGCTTAATACTAGAAAAGACTCCACGTCCTGGTGTTTGATGGGTTGCTCCGCTAAAATAAACTTATGTACCGCCCGTAGAGTCGTGTTCAGACTACTTGACATTTTATGACAATGTATATTATAATAAATTATTTATATAATACCAACACAAAGACATTGACACTATGAGAATTATTCTGTCGAATCTTTTATACAATACTAACTTAACAAATTAATAAGCAAAGTCTCAGGTTGAAAATTATATAAAACTCCGGCAAAATCAGATTTTTCAAAACCCATTACTATTTACTAAAAAAAATCTGATAAGTACAGACATTAGTTCTACGGTAACATTTCGGTGAACTATTTTATGTATTTTCTTATTCTTATTAAATGGTAAGTGATTATAAAATAATGTAGTTTACATTTATAAAGCTGATGTATAAATTAATTTTCACACAACTGATCAGCGCCATCTTTCGCTACGAGGTTCAAGTAATTACTTTCTTTCGTATACACTTGTCTTAGTACAGCGCGTCAAGTTAATTCTGTTTTTTGTAGTTTAAGATAGAGGACGCTGTATTCACCTTCTCATTTGTTTTGAAGTTGTAATTAATTTTAAGAAGTGGTCTAGATGGCGTATGTGTATATGTAAAATTGTTACCGATTTCATATTGATAAACATATGAACATTATGCTACGTCTACACAGACAGGTTCCTTGCTTAGCGTCTAGAGCCTAGCGAGTCACCTAGTGAGTAGCGAATTATAACGAACGCTCTAGCATGTTTGCGAATGGCCGCATTGTGCGCTTGACGCTTATCTAGTCGCTTAGCGTGTATTGAGGTACTAATGAGTGAGAATGACGAGGATGAATAATATAATAATAATTACAAAATAATCTTTTATTTTATATATATTTTTTCCTTAAGACAACCGCATTTTTATGAAGTTCATTAGCTGGATTCCACAGTAGTTCTCCATTATAAACTGATGCAATTAATATTTCATCCATTTGTTTCTTATATAATTTTAACAAAAATAAAACTGACTTCAATGAAAAACTATTCCGAGTACCCAAATCGCGACAATTGTACCTATGATATTTGTGATAGGCTCTAGGCGCTAAGCAAGCTGCCTGGTTGTGCGGACGTAGTCTTACAGCTGAGAGGTACCGAGTTAGGTAATCGAATCAAGGAACAGATGTTATTGCGGATTAGTTATGTGCGACCAGTCACTTAATTGCTTCTGTTCGTTTTTAGGGTTCCGTAGCCAAATGGCAAAAAACGGAACCCTTATAGATTCGTCAAGTCTGTCTGTCTGTCTGTCTGTCTGTCTGTCTGTCTGTCTGTCTGTCTGTCTGTCTGTCCGTCCGTATGTCACAGCCAATTATTTCCGAAACTATAAGAGCTATACTGTTGAAATTTGATCAGTCGATGTATTCTGTGAACCGCATTAAGATTTTTACATAAAAAAAGAAAAAAAACAATACATTTTGGGGGTCTCCATACTTGGAACTGAAACTCAAAATTTTTTTTTTCATCAAACCTATACGTGTGGGGTATCTATGGATAGGTGTTCAAAAATGATGTTGAGGTTTCTAATATCATTTTTTTCTAAATTGAATAGTTTGCGCGAGAGACACTTCCAAAGTGGAAAAATGTGTGTCCCCCCCCCTCTAACTTCTAAAATAAGAGAGTGATAATACTAAAAAAAATATATGTTGAACATTAACATGCAAACTACCAACGAAAATTGGTTTGAGCGAGATCTACTGAGTAGTTTTTTTTTAATCCCTACTTAATATTATAAATGCGAAAGTACCTCTGTCTGTCTGTCTGTTACGCTTTCACGCCTAAACCACTCTATCGATTTTGATGAAATTCGGTATGATGATAGAACTGAACTTGGGAAAGGACATAGGCTACTTTTTACTGCAATAATCGAGACACAAAGACCAAAGCTAGGTGATTATAAAAATACATAAATCGAAGATGTCAAAATGTATCACTGTTTACCTCCTGTCAAAACTTCACAGGTTGCTAGGAATAACACACTTGCATGGCAACCATAATGATAGTTTGTAAATGACATATAGACCAGAGTAGATAATTTTTGAAAACAAATAAAATTATAGTAGGATGAAACCTATTGGAAAAGGAGGAGAATATTATAAAAATGAAACGAAAAATAATTTACGGGCGATCTGAGGTCGGGAAGTGGTAGGGAGGGAGGTTTTCGAGTCCTTTAACCGGGGCGTGAAAAAGCATCTCACTAAGCCGCCATAGTGTGGGCCGCCGTACATTATTGTCCGCATTCGCAGCAAGTGTGGTAGCCCCGACCCTTGGATTCTGCTCATGCTTTCCATCAGGCAGGGTAGAGTCAGATTGGATAAATATATACAACAAAGGGTAAAAAACGGTTTATCTCGATTTCCAGCAAAACTACAAGGAAAATAGTTAAATGGCAAAGTTTTAGGTAATTAAAAGATCTACAACTTTTTAGGGTTCCGAAGTTTATGACTTCGAACCCTTATAGATATGTCATGTCCGTCTGTCCATCCGTCCGTCCGTGCGTCCTCGACTTGTCGTCCAAACAGTAAGTGCTAGAAAGATGAAACTTTGCATGAATATGTATTGTAATTACGTCGACAAAGTGCTATAATAAAATTATGAAATATATTTTTATTTAGGGTAGCTCCCCTACACGTAAAGTGGGGATGTTTTTTTTTCTCACGGCTACCCCATCATGTAGGGTATCATTATATAGGTCTTTTAAAAACATTACAGGTTTGTTAAGACGATTTTTTGATTTAGGTATCCGTTTGCGAGAAATTCCACTTTAAAGGCAAACTTTTTCTAAAAACAGGCCGTCCCGCCCGCCGAAAAATTTGTGATAGTGGTCCATATAATGAACTTTAAATGAAAACTATAACGAATTAGATGACTTTGTTAGTTCAGGAGTTATAGAGGCTTAACTTTTACAATGCGCTTACTTGGAAAAGTCATATAAAATCAACACATTAATACGTAAACATAACAATTATCACACACTTGGCCGATTTTTTATTATCATTGATCAAAACACTATTATTAAAACATCGATCAAAGTTACAACTAACTACAAGAAATTTTATATGATGTTACCTGCTGATACGGAACCCTTCATGGGCGAGTCCGACTCGCACTTAGCCGCTTTTTTAATAAGTGAAGCAGTTCTGCTTTACACTAACAAAATCTTTTTGAATCACCACTGTCACTTATTAATTTTATTTGATTTTGCATGTTATCAATAGGCCAAGAAACTAAATGAAAAAATAGAGAAGTGTTTGGTAAATAGTCTTTAGCACATAAAGAACATTTCTAAAAACATTTTCACAAGCGCCACTACTATAAGCAGCAAGCAAATACAGCCCTCTGAAGGCTGGTGCTACACACACGGCACCTAAAACCATGATTTTCCTGTGGTGTGGTTTTCTTTGATTTACAGACCTGCTTTAGCAACATAATAACATGTTAACAGTTAAACATGTTGTAATTTAAAACTTTAATAAAAATCAAGGTAATTATATAAAGTGCATTTATAATGTCACAGTCGCAATTTTAGATTCTCATTTAGATAAATTATTAATTTCCAGTAGCTATTTAAGTTCAAGTAAGATTACGTATCTTTAAAAGTAATATATTGCAGGGGTTGTTGTAGATTGTGGCGTACCGCGATAAGCAAACTTAACTTTACGCAGTCTCAAAATGTTACGCGTGAATTTCATACAAATGACTTTCTGTGGCCTTATACTTTAATAAAATCTTGGAAAGGGGAAACATTAAAGTTTAATTATTTTTTATTAAACTATTTCTTTCATTACCTCATCTGATCTGATCATGATTGGTTTAACTTATGACATATTTTTTTTGGCTCTAGTTTGCTAGGAAACGCTCTCGAATTAGTACTGTAGCTTTATATAGCAATATAGTACCGAAAAAATATACCCTAAAGACTACAAATTGCACTGTATTCAGTCTTAGTGTACCAGATCATTAAATAATGTATAAACACTCTGTAGTACAGTTTAACGGAGTGTATACAAAAACTGCTGGACATAGGCCGCCCCCAGGGCAATAAGACGTACTAGAAAAGGTAGTGGAGTCACACCGATTTCAGCACAAATGGGCCGGCTCGACCGGGGCAGGACTATCCTGACATAGAAGATCATCCTAAAATATCAGCATTTGCGCTGTCGTTGGTGAGTGTGACCTGAGACCCAATCATCCTCATGCACTGTTCTCCCCCCGGAGGCCAGGAGAATGATGCAAAAATATCTGACCAGGCCGCTATAGAATGGGTCACCATGGTGCATGCTGCTTTGCCTACCGTCACAATGAGGATGGTGACTCATACTCCTAGATTCTACTCATACTTTCCATCAGGCAGAGTAGAGCAACTTTGGCAGGCTTAAATATAAAAAAGTCGAAGGGTGGCTACAAGGTCGTCTGACGAACTGGTATTAGACAGTACATATGTCAGTTGTTTAAATCGTATTCCCGCATGATAATTGTAAAAATAATTGTAATACTGATGGCATAAAACTTTGTTTTATTAAAGCAATGTTAAATGATATACGTATCATATACCACTCATTGTTCATAAAGAACACCTACACAAATTCATAAATTTCACTTTAAAAAAACAATGTATCCCTTAGGTGCTTTAAGGGATAAATGCGAGTTTTAACAAGATGCAAATGTAAAAGAAATGTTTTGAATAAATAAATGAAAAAAAAAAAAAAAAAAAAAAAAACATAAATAATAGGCTCTTTAGAGTCATGACGTGGGCTGTAAGCGTTGATAGAGAACAATTTAAGCTGCCTTGTGTATCATGTATACTGTTTCAAAGCCAATATAATATAACAAACTTTCATAACCTCGCTAAAGAGAGTGAGGGATGTTGGTCATTTATTAACATTGAACCCTGCCCAAGGCATTATTACATTAAAACACACTTTATACATCAGGTGAAACAGCGCACGAACTTGTCAGAACAACATAAACTTCACATAGTAGTTTACAAGTAAGTAATATTCAAGGGTTCGAATGATTACCTATGTAAAAAAAGTTAAAAAATCTATCTACTGTCTGTCTGTCTGCCTGTGCAAACGTTATGAAAGCCTTTCATTCTGTTTGATAATGATGCTAAAAGTTTAAATATTGTCTAAATTAAACCAAACATAACTAAAAACTAGATATATCTATTTAGATAATGTTCATTTTCATTATGATAATATATATAAAAATAGTATTTTGAAAATCCCTTGACTAAAATACGAGAATTGAAAATAATTTAGTTTTACATTGATGACACAATAACAGAACTCGGTGGGAGTTCTTTTAATAAAAAAAGGGGCCAAGTGCGAGTCGGACTCGCCCATGAAGGGTTCCGTATCAGCAACTAACATCATATAAAAGTTCTTGTAGTTTGTTGTTACTTTGATCGGTGTTTTTAAAATAGTGTATTGATTGAATGAAAGGTAAATTGCGGTTTACGATTTATGACGTATTACAAAAAAACTACTTACTACATCTCGTTCAAACCAATTTTCGTTGGTAGTTTGCATGGTAATGTACAACATATATAATTTTCAGATTTATCACTCTCTTATTTTAGAAGTTAGAGGGGGGGGGGGGAACACACATTTTTCCACTTTGGATGTGTCTCTCGCGCAAAATATTCAGTTTAGAAAAAAATCATATTAGAAACCTCAACATCATTTTTGAACACCTATCCATAGATACCCCACACGTATAGATTTGATGAAAAAAAAATTTTTGAGTTTCAGTTCCAAGTATGGGGACCCCCAAAATGTGTTGTTTTTTTTCTATTTTTATGTAAAAATCTTAATGCGGTTCACAGAATACATCGGCTGACCAAATTTCAATAGTATAGCTCCTATAGTTTCGGAAATAATTGGCTGTGACATACGGACGGACAGACAGACAGACAGACTTGACGAATCTATAAGGGTTCCGTTTTTTGCCATTTGGCTACGGAACCCTAAAAACAAATAAATTTTAATTATAAATCAAATGACTGTAGGGTCAGCATAGTGATTTATATGATCGCCGCGCCAATTTTTTCATGTGCTAAAGTGTTGTGTATTAAGGAAAATAAATCATATCCGAGATGTGCTATACTGATCACAGTATAATCTATACGTTAAGAAAAAGCCGTAAATGTTGAATGCGCAAAGGAAATTTTAAATCGATCTTTCAGTGGCGCCAAGATCCACGAAAGAATGCCATATTAAACTTTTACGAGTTTCATTTAAACTCGTTGTCACTTTATTCATTTTTTTTCTATTTTGTAGAAAAGGTCAGTCACCTTATTACGTCTGGCTAAAGTTGAAAATAAACCCGTCTTATAAGATGCACGTCAACATTCGTAAGGTTTATTTCGTTCCTTATATGGCAGGTATGTTATCATTGTAGGTTGTCTTTATCTCAGAACCTTTTCTGTATTAGTCGTCTGTGAAAGTTAATATTGTAAGGTAAGGATCGATATCGCCGGGACCGACAGTTTAATATGTCTTTCGAGATAGACGTTAGTGGTAGATACAGTTTGGTATTATATGTGTATTTAAAAATGTATTATCTCCTTTTAAACTTTGTTATTTTTGTTCAAAAAGTAGCTTACTTTGTTAGGTAGTTAGTGACTGTTATTATTTTGTTTTCTTTTTCCATCAAATAGTTGCACTTACATAAGTTTTTAGCATTACTGGTATAACTAGGAATTTTTTCAATCTTAAAACTGATTTGAACAATAAAACATATAATTTGAAGGACCTGGAGGACGGTTTAAATTCGTGATAGGTGAACTCAGAAGTTCACCCATCACGAATTCAAACCATCCTCTACTTAAATTTAAAAAGAAATTATTTAAAAATACTTTTCTTAAATATTTGAAGTACCTAGTAGAAATATCAGTAGCCGTACGACTGCACAGTTGAGTAAATTACCTAAGTTACTTGTCTATGGCTTATGCAGAGATTGAACAATTATCTTTAACGACCATCATTTTGTCTCACGTAACATTTTTCAAGGAACCATAAAAGGTTTATAAAAGCATTTTCTACCACAAGGCGTTTCAGCTACGGAACCCTTAAAATTATATTTGTATCATTGGATATATGGCCCAATCTAATTTACCAAGTCTCTGATAAAACAAACAGCGAATACTGTTACATCGAAATTAATACAACAAAACGTGGGCTATACAAAATGCAATAGAAAATTAACTTAGTATGGTTTTTGGAGATGTTCCCTCTTTAATAATAAATATGCTTGCGAAGTTGTTATTTAAGTAAAGAGTTTGAGTTGAAAAATTGTATATAGGGGTTCTTGTATTTTCGTGGCTCATACCTCGAATTCTCTACCATTTACTATTTTTTTTCGCTCTTTTTGTGTGGTCACGTTAATTGGAGGAATGTGGAACATGAAGCGAGGAACATGTTGGTTATTGGAGTTGAAGGATACAAGGAAAGGGAAAGCCCAAGGAAAAGGTGAATGAATTGTGTGACATAAGACTAGGAAGGTGTTAATATAACAATGAAATTACGAGTGATAGAGTAGCGTGGAAGGATAAAACATGCTGAGTCGACCCCAACTAAAATTGGGACAAGGACAAGCAAATGATGGCGACAATTTTTTTTTTCATAGTTTCACAAGATCATCATTATCAAAAACTAAGGAGGTTTAAGTATAGAAACAAATAGGATGGACATTGTAGATTTGTAATAGAAATAGCTGAATGTCATCTAAAGTTAAAAAAATAATACTTTTTACTTAAGAAATCAAAGTTTGCAAAAGAAAACTAGGATGTAAGATTAAAAAAAAATGTTGTAATGGGAAAATGTGGGCAAGTACAAAGTTCAACCAACCTAGACGATTACATACAACTAATGTCGTAATTTCATTTAGATAATTTCCTAATGAAAATTAAGACAAAAGAAAAGATTTTGTATAACTATATTCTTAGGAACTATTTTAAATGTTTTACTACACTAATATATGACTATTTCATCATCATCAGCCTATCTCAGTCCACTGCTGGACATAGGCCTCTCCCATTGCCCACCACTTTGATCGATTTTGGGCTTCTCGCATTCAGCTCCTGCCAGCCAACTTGCGCAAATCATCACTCCACCTGGCCTGTGGGCGTCCTACACTACGTTTGTCGAGACGCGGTCTCCACTCCAGAACTCTTCTACCCCAACGGTCATCAGTTCTGCGGCTAATATGGCCAGCCCACTGCCTCTTCAGCTTGCTAATCCGGTGGGCTATGTCGATGACTTTAGTTCTCTGACGGATAACTTCATTCCTGATACGATCGCTCAGAGAAACGCCGAGCATAGCCCTTTCCATTGCAAGCTGACTATTTAGTGATGACTAAAAGAGACAAATAAATATAATTGAAGTGTTTGCGATTTTAACGGGACTTTCACTGGCAGAAAGCTGATGACATAAGAAGTAACTTAGACCTTTTATTTTTAGACTAACTTCGGTCCGTGGCGTTCCTCGCGGTTTACAACAATAAGCTCAGCTAGTTTACTCGTAATAATAAGTTACAGGTGATGTCACTTTAATAGGATGTTATTATTTATGGCGGCATTGTGATACAAAAAAAAGTTCTCTATTTTACCGTATGGTAAAATAGAGAACTTTTACATATATACTATGTGTATACATAGTATATATGTATATAAAAAGAATGAATTTTGTAAACGTATGTTCAAAACTGAAACATCAAATCTGTTAAAACTAAACTACTAAAATTTAATTAACTAACTAAAAATTAAAACTGTGAAAAAAATAGCAGTTATTTTGAAAATATGCGTATTTTACTTACTTACTTACTTATTTTGTTAGGTTATTAATTTCACAACATATTTACTAAAATTAGATATGAATAAAGTTATGACAGATAAGCTGGGTTTCATTTTAAAGCTGACAGGTAAACAAAAATATCGAGGATATTATTATTCCGGGTATATCTTCCATTGCATGAAATTTTAATCAGGACACATATCCTGTATATCCCGTGGATTAATAAAGGTCTATTTACACGATCTCACTTCACAGTATCGCCCGAAATGAGGTTTGATCAACTTTTGATAAGTCTAAGTGTAAATCGAAGGTCACGAAACGAGGTTCTTCTCCGAGGCGTTAAATAGAACAAATTATTTCTATGGGAGACTGAGCGAGGAAAAAGCTATTCTGTAACGTAGTTTGGTAATTACTGACTTACATTATTGCAGATGGCTAGTATGGTTATACCGTAGTCATATTATCATGGTAATTGGGAATTCAGTGTCTATATGTGTTACTGGTAAAATATATGATTCAACTTAAAATGTATTTTTTGTTAAAACAGGTCGTCCACTCGCTCTAAAGGCTAAAAAGCTGGCTCGAAAAATCTAAAAAAAAATATGATGGTAGTTAATAAACTTTAAGGAAATTTAGAACGGCTTAGATAACTTTGTTAGTTCAATAGTTAGTTACTTAGTTGATTGAATATGAACTATCAGTTTTATGGATTATCAGTAAATAAAAGAACACGAAGATATTATATTCGGCTTTTAAAAGCTTACATCTCTAGATTTTGGCCCACTATACCACGCTGGTAAGACGGGTTGTCCTGCGTGATTTATTACCTTAGTCGCATTTTACACCACTCATGGGCTGAAAAGGAGTAGTGACTCTGTACTCATCCGTCACTTGTACAAAAGTAATATAACATTAATTCATGGTAAGAATTTGTTGCAGCTCTTTTGAGCCAATGCGAACGCTACCAATTATCAAATTGGGATCACTTTCAAGTTATAGGTATGTAAAATTACGGTAAGCTAAATACAAAATTTGTAAACAAAAATAGCTAAAGTAACGAAAAACCATAAAACTTCTCACGTAGTGTTGAATTATCAAGTCAGTAACCGCCTAAGTAGTTCTATTAGAGAACAATATAGATTTGCCGACTAGAGATTTGCCGTAAGACGTTAGCCGTTATCTGGTGAATATAAAGTACACCCGGGTTCCATTGGTATATGATTACCGCTGTACTGTACTGTAAGCGTAGGTGGGTTTACTTCTTTCGATTTCTCTCGGGAATATTACAGTTACCAAACTGGCATATAAAGTTATTTGATATATTTGCGAACGCTGTAAGTTAGAAAACGAAAATATTTGAGGTAAATTGTTGAAGGTCTTGCTATTTATTTTGTTGTAACATAATATTGGATCACGTAAGGTAGTTTATTTAGCACTTAACGGTCGACACCGATTTACTTAAAATATATGGTTTAACATATAGATTGTTTTAGTTGCTTTTATTGTCACCTAACTTTTTGATTTGTGAATTTAGGTATCTATCGGGCTATTTCTGTTTTGGTCATAAAAGCAAGCTTCCCATCCACTAGACCTTCAGACAAGTTAGGTAGTAGAGCCATGCTGATGTTAGCATGAATGGGCCAGCTCGACCGGACCAGCACCACAGAATACCAATCTAATAATGACGACAACACGTATGCTACGTGTTGTCGTATTGCGTTGGTGAGTGTGAGACCGGATGCACAATGGTGCCACCATAGCCTGTGTCATCATGTCATGATGCATTTCCAGTACTCACAGTGAGGATGGTGATTTCTACCCTTGGATTCTACTCATGCTTTCCTTTTAGGGAGGGTTGAGTCACAATGGTAGACTACATAATAAAAACAATCTCTATCCAAATCCCATGCTTGAATGCAATTTTTTTAAATAAATATCTGGGTTTCATATCCTTTTGTTTGGTAGTCAGGGTATTGACATATTAACTCGAAGACATTGTTACTATGACAATAGAGTTTGGGCAAACTCTTCAAATACAATAATGAAATTCTATAACAAAAGTTACTTTTCAGGAAAATCCAATCAATTAATCAACTTATTTTGTTATACATCGAATTCAATAACCATTAAGATCTCGACCACAGATGGTATTTTATTGTTAAAGAATTTCGTTGTTTTTTTTTGTTATAATCTTTTCCTAATGTGCTTACAAATACATGTCTAATACATACAAAGTCTAAAAGAGTAGATCTAACATTTTTGTAGCTCCAGTTTCTTGGTTGTGCTGTGTTAGTTGTTCTCGACTTTATCACTTCATGACTAATGACCACTTAATTTAATAGGGTGTACCGACCAACTTAATAGGGTGATAAATACATATCAACTATTTTGAAGTTTTACGAATATGTCAATCAAGAATATTTACAAAAAAGTTGTTGCAATTTGATTTCTTTATCTATACTAATATTATAAAGTATTGTTTGTCCCCGCCTGCAACACCATAAAGTGTTTAATAAGCTTAAAAAACAGTGCATGAATTGGACCAATTTTGTATGGATATTTTGATACGTTCTTTTCTCTTTTCAGTTTATTACTGTTAAGTATTAGAGTTTTTTTTACTAAAATAACTTGCGAGTAAATACAAAAAATCGTGGTAATCCATTTCTATTATAATTATAAATACTAATATTATAAATAATATTATTTACCCGAAAAGGATTAGAATAATTTCCGACATAAACGCGGGTGAAGCCGCTGAACAACGCTAGTTTTGTTTATAAAAAAATATAGTATAAAGGCTAGATATCTAGATAGGCTAAATATCTGTAGCCTATAGCTTTTTATTTTTTAAAAATAAAATCATCATCCCTTTCGATGCATCGTAGCATAGCCAACCCGATTTTCGTTAAAGAAATAATGAACAAGTTTGAAACCAAATACGAAGTTAGCTTGATAGTAAACGTTTACCGATGCCTTTAAGAAAAGCACTATCGCCAAAGTGTTGGATATTTGCATCGTTAAGTGGGATGGCACTTGCCTACTCTTCAAATATATTTAGACTGTCAAGTAACAAAATATATGACATTTTTTTTTTGAAACAGGACTTCTCCGGCTTTTATGTGTTAGCATACAAGTAAAATAAATGACCTTGAAAATATTTAAAGTATGTACTGAGCGTGAGTTCCTGTAATCCATCTCCTTTCAGTACTGTCTGATAAACGTTTTAATTTCCATGCCAAGATGTGGTGTGATGGATGTGAAAATGTCAACGTAAATGACATAAGCATCGATATTATGATTTCTAAGCACTTGTACAAGATTGGTAATTTATTTTGTATTTTTAGTATTTATTAAATAATTTCGAAATGTAAGGTTTTGTTACACTGAGATACACAAAATATTTTAGATCTTACCTATGTTAAATACTATAATATTATTTTACCATAAAATAGCTCTTGTATTTAATTATAAACATCGGTTACCGCGTGTATGTCTAAACACAAAAGTTATCAATAATCTACTCCAATAAATAATCTACCTTGATATTAAAATTAAACCAAATTGGTTCAATGCATGAATAATTCTCTTAAATCTTGTTATATATGCTTGTGTGTTTGGTTGTTGTAAGAATCATTTAAATAATCGACGCAAAGAACGTCTATACTTTGTTTCGTACAAGTCTAGACTCGGGAGAACTAAACTTCAATTACATATATTTTTAAGTCGTGTGGGACGACCACTTTATACGTAAATACATTCGTATAGTCAATGTAACAATATTTATGTACGATATACATGATGCATAAGTTCAACAATAACAACCGCCACAACCTGAGTAAAGCCATGCTTTTGATATTGTTATCCTTAAAAGGGGTACCCTTTCTTGAATGAGAATGGAGAGGGATGGTTATATCTCTGATAATATCATCACTCGATGGAAAACATTATACCATTTTTTTGCAAGGCCTTGTTGTCAGTCTTATTGAGCATGCTTGGGCATTATCTAATATAATTCGGGTGAATATAACACAGAATATACAGCTAAGCACATCAATTTAAAACGCTAAAGTCACTTAGGATCGTTCTTAAATAAAAAAACATTTTATTCATTTTCTTCCTTACCTTCGTAAATAATTAAATTCTTACCTAACTTTAATGCTTAATAAAATATGCTTTACACAAAAATTATAATTAAACTTTTTGGTTTCTACTGATATTATTCATATTTAATTTCAATATTAAAACACTGTAGACTGTCTTACGGGTTTGTTTCTCCATCATCTAGGTTGGAAAATTAAAACAATGAAACTTTGACAAGCCATGGAGGTTTGAATCAATATTAAAACATTAGGTACGTTAGCATTAAAGTAAGAATTTGTACTTAGAATTGCGACAGTTAAATCAAGGTAACTGTCGTACGTCTTACTTATATTAAAGTTAAAGCTAAAGAACTCTATAACATTAAATTTTCAGATTTCGAATGTTTTGTCAGAAGTCAATGATACCTGTGGTTTATTGTTGTCCTTTTCAAACATTTCTCGTGGTTTAGTAGTCATTTGAAACAATTACACTATCTATATATTTATATGATATATGTATAGTATTTCGGATTTCTATACTTTTTTCTTTTTTCTCCAAACCTTATTTTATATCTACTTATGGTCTGCTTTACATTGTTGAACTTAGATATAAAATGGAGGTGGGTTATAAAGAGAACAGAATCGCTGTGATTGCTTTACATAAAGTAAGTTCTTTGTATAATGCTTAACTCTATAATTCTTTTGAATGACACTAAAATACTTAATGTAATGCAATCACGGTAAAAACAATATTTGAAACCAAAGGCTCGGTAGTAGTCGAATGTTTGTGTACCGGGCTATTGACAGGTACAAAAAAACCTCCTCTATTTGTGGAAGAAAAAATCTAACTCTCCATGAAGTGTTCGTATGAAAAAGGCGATCAAATCAGCAAAAGAAAAAAATCAAGGAAATCCTGGCAGAACATGAAAGAAAAAGCGGCTAAGTGCGAGTCGGACTCGCCCATGAAGGGTTCCGTATCAGCAGGTAACATCATATAAAATTTCTTGTAGTTAGTTGTAACTTTGATCGATGTTTTAATAATAGTGTTTTGATCAATGATAATAAAAAATCGGCCAAGTGTGTGATAATTGTTATGTTTACGTATTAATGTGTTGATTTTATATGACTTTTCCAAGTAAGCGCATTGTAAAAGTTAAGCCTCTATAACTCCTGAACTAACAAAGTCATCTAATTCGTTATAGTTTTCATTTAAAGTTCATTATATGGACCACTATCACAAATTTTTCGGCGGGCGGGACGGCCTGTTTTTAGAAAAAGTTTGCCTTTAAAGTGGAATTTCTCGCAAACGGATACCTAAATCAAAAAATCGTCTTAACAAACCTGTAATGTTTTTAAAAGACCTATATAATGATACCCTACATGATGGGGTAGCCGTGAGAAAAAAAAACATCCCCACTTTACGTGTAGGGGAGCTACCCTAAATAAAAATATATTTCATAATTTTATTATAGCACTTTGTCGACGTAATTACAATACATATTCATGCAAAGTTTCATCTTTCTAGCACTTACTGTTTGGACGACAAGTCGAGGACGCACGGACGGACGGATGGACAGACGGACATGACATATCTATAAGGGTTCGAAGTCATAAACTTCGGAACCCTAAAAAGTTGTAGATCTTTTAATTACCTAAAACTTTGCCATTTAACTATTTTCCTTGTAGTTTTGCTGGAAATCGAGATAAACCGTTTTTTACCCTTTGTTGTATATATTTATCCAATCTGACTCTACCCTGCCTGATGGAAAGCATGAGCAGAATCCAAGGGTCGGGGCTACCACACTTGCTGCGAATGCGGACAATAATGTACGGCGGCCCACACTATGGCGGCTTAGTGAGATGCTTTTTCACGCCCCGGTTAAAGGACTCGAAAACCTCCCTCCCTACCACTTCCCGACCTCAGATCGCCCGTAAATTATTTTTCGTTTCATTTTTATAATATTCTCCTCCTTTTCCAATAGGTTTCATCCTACTATAATTTTATTTGTTTTCAAAAATTATCTACTCTGGTCTATATGTCATTTACAAACTATCATTATGGTTGCCATGCAAGTGTGTTATTCCTAGCAACCTGTGAAGTTTTGACAGGAGGTAAACAGTGATACATTTTGACATCTTCGATTTATGTATTTTTATAATCACCTAGCTTTGGTCTTTGTGTCTCGATTATTGCAGTAAAAAGTAGCCTATGTCCTTTCCCAAGTTCAGTTCTATCATCATACCGAATTTCATCAAAATCGATAGAGTGGTTTAGGCGTGAAAGCGTAACAGACAGACAGACAGAGGTACTTTCGCATTTATAATATTAAGTAGGGATTAAAAAAAAACTACTCAGTAGATCTCGCTCAAACCAATTTTCGTTGGTAGTTTGCATGTTAATGTTCAACATATATTTTTTTTAGTATTATCACTCTCTTATTTTAGAAGTTAGAGGGGGGGGGACACACATTTTTCCACTTTGGAAGTGTCTCTCGCGCAAACTATTCAATTTAGAAAAAAATGATATTAGAAACCTCAACATCATTTTTGAACACCTATCCATAGATACCCCACACGTATAGGTTTGATGAAAAAAAAAATTTTGAGTTTCAGTTCCAAGTATGGAGACCCCCAAAATGTATTGTTTTTTTTCTTTTTTTATGTAAAAATCTTAATGCGGTTCACAGAATACATCGACTGATCAAATTTCAACAGTATAGCTCTTATAGTTTCGGAAATAATTGGCTGTGACATACGGACGGACAGACAGACAGACAGACAGACAGACAGACAGACAGACAGACAGACAGACAGACTTGACGAATCTATAAGGGTTCCGTTTTTTGCCATTTGGCTACGGAACCCTAAAAAGGAAGATAGCTCCTAGAACAATGTTGCGTATTTTAAAAGATGACTTAGGACTTGCAGCCTATAAGGAATGGACTAAACATTACCTAACTTCGTCTTTCTTAGCCTTTATTCCCATTTTGGGAATATATGAAGTCAGATACTAGTTCAACCGATTTTACCTGAATATCAGTTTTTCCACGGAGCGACCGGCATCGTACCTCCGCAACACGGAGGGAGAACTAAAATTCCAAGGCTGAACTGTTTGTTAGTATATTTGAGGGCACTGATTTCCCAATAACGATTGCCATAGATGTTCATGACCACCGGGACCGATGAGTTATCGTGCTCTCTCCATCAAACTTCCACACTCTGAGCAATTCCTACAACCGCTGAAATCGACGTGGTTATCCGACCTTGGAATGCTGGATTTTTTTAATTTTATATAGAGATGATACAATACTATCTTAAGGTCTCAATTATTGATATTACAAAACTAGTATAGACTTTATTAATGATAATTGCTTCAAATTGGGATAAAGAAGTTTAATTACTTCAGCAATAAGCTCAAGAGATTAGTCATCTAAATCGAGTAACTCAACAAATATTTAGGGATGTTGATTTTGATCAGGATAACGTATCGTTTTTGTGTATAATGTTCTAAAATTATATATTACTATAAGATTAGAAATCACTATTAAACTAAATTTATTTTAAAGGAAAACTTACTAACTAATAGAGTGCTTCTTTAGAAATCGTAGTTTGAATGAAACTGATAGCTTAATTTACAGTTATTAAAATAAAATATTTAACGAGAAAACATAAGCAATATTTCAGGTGTATAAACTTTGAGATGTCTTATGTTTCGAGATTTATATTCATTGCCAATACCAAACTAATAACTGAAAACAATAAAAACAATCATGTAGAACTGAATATTTATAGAACTGTAACCTTGCAGAGTAATTTTTACTTCCTTCAAAGTTAAAAAACTGCATCTAAACAACAATACAAAAATCGCCAAGCATTGTTCTTTTCTACTAATCAATTTAGGTAATTTTTTTATTATGTGTTTTTGATATTCTACATTTTAATTATCTCACTTGACTAAATAAGGTAAAATAAAAATATTTGTGCGTCTCAAACTAAATATTTCACATTTCAAAGAAGGTGAGTGTAAAAGCTTTTTTATTGTCTACAGCTAGGTTGTTTACACTTTCAGTGAAAGCTATCGATCTACGCGTAATATTACGAGACTAGTCTCGTAGTACTGTTAGCCGTTGAGTCACAACGCAAACGGCTCTCAGAACAGATCGGAGCTAAGCGTGTGAAATAAGGGATGCCGGAGCCGGGATTCGAGTCGGGCGGCAGAGTGGCGGATCTCGTGTGACGTCAGCGTCCGGGCGCTAAAGTCGAATAGCGCCTGCGCCCTGAAAGAGCCCCCTGCTAGCCCCGCGGCCCGCCCACACCCGCGCCCGCCACTTCTCGGGCGGCGTGCGATACCTCCACTCGCTCGCCCGCCCGCTGCAACTTTCGTCTACCCGCGGCGATGCAATAGAATGAACTTTCCGTTTCGGTAAAAGTGCGTGTACTCTTCTCACAGCGAACTCGGACTAAAATTACTTTTCAGTGACGTTGACGCACGTTACTTCTTCAGTGTTTAGGTTAAAGTTCGGATGTATAGAGTTCAGGTAAGTAATATTGCGTATTAAGAATACACTTAAGAAGAACATTTATTTTTATTTAAGTATTTTATAAAACTTTATATAACTTTTTATATAAATATTTGAGTCAGTTTATAATAATGTATGTTACGAAATTTATATATGTCTAGATTCACTTTTATGTGAGGGGATAAATGCGCTTTACTGATTTTAAGGCTGTACAGAACAGCATATGATAGCACGGAATAGATAAACAAACGTTATTGGATACCGGTGTCAAGTGCATGGAGTGTCGGTGCGGTTGCGTAACTAACTGCGCTGAGACTAAACCAACCAATTCGCCGTTCATCTTATAACATTTGTTATTTAGTTATTTCTTGCTTATAGATGTGAAAAAATACGTTAAGTTCTTAAAATTAAGTTAAAATTAAACGTAATGTACAACGTAACTAATATGGCGGCTATGACGGTTAAGCTCATCATTTAAATTTGTTACCTACTCTTCCCACAAATTAGTTAGGTCCATAGCATAGAGTGGAGTTGACAGGGAGTGCTTTAGGCTTTAGGTAAAATAATTATATTATTGGCCAACTTCTTGAAAGCCTTTTAGTGACAGAGGGGGCAATATGAGACGTATTGAACTGGCAGGTCTAACAGTTATAGGTAAAATTATGTAGTAAGGTACGAGTACCGCGCCATTTATGCTCTTGATATCTTATCAGGTTTATAAGGTGCTTTGAACATAAATGAGGTTGTATTATTTAAAATTTTTAATTAAATTAGATTTCTTGATTCATTGAGAATGAAATGTTCAGAGTACTTTTCTTATTTTAAAATAATATAATTTACTTATTTATGATTGAGTGTCAGAATACCTAAATTTAGTATGTGCCTTTACAAGTTAGACTGTTTTTTGGTTGAAAAAAATAAGGTCTCAATTAATTGAATAATTGATTAGCTTAAGGTGACTAGGTTTATAATCAAAAGGTTTAATTATTTCAGTCAATCCACTATTGTTCAATAGAAGGGGTTAGAATGAAAATTCAAAAGAAATGGTCAGGTCACCATAACGCTACCTAATCTATAGTCAAGCACAAATTTGACGGTCTCGAAATCTTGTGTTTCTCTCCTTGTCTTTTGATGAGTGGGTGAGGGTTACCGGTACTCCAAATGTAAGAGAACTCGCTTGGGTTTGGGATACTAGTCCCGGTTTTCTGTGTTTTTTTTCACTCTGGACGAGACTGCCCACTCGTACCTAAGCATAGCTTTCGCTCGATTTTTTTGCCATACTGTTCATATACTAGAATTACATTGTACTTGGAAGATTATTTGGCGTATACTAGAAATAACTCCAAAAAAATTGTGTGCATAAAAAGGGATCATTTTCAGCATTTCTCACAGTATCATAATAAGGGTTGGATTTGTGTTTCCATTGTATCTATCAGAATATTAATAAAAGATCCGTAACCTCTATTACAACTCAGAAAATTGTAAGAAAAATTGTCTATCCTATACAGACACATTAGTATGTACAGACGAATAAATTGTCTGTGTAAGACAACTTAATTAGCATTTTTGACAGCGACATGAGCGCCATCTTTTTTAAGAGCCCAATCGAGGCTGTCCACTGTTGAGTGGTTATTCAGTCTGCTCTGGTTTATCTTTGAATGAAATGTACTAGCCACCAAACATTACATTACATCGTACATGTTTTGCATTGTTTGCAATTATTTTAATTTCTGAACTCTATAATTTAAAATATGCATCTTATTTTGTGCATTTTCTTAGTGTGATTTAATCTTAAAATAATAGGCCTAGTCTTCAAATTATTTCCTAAAAGACTGGTTTCAAAAAAAAAAATCAAAATGTACATTTCTAAATAGTAAACAATAAATAGTACCGCCTAAACATACATTTATAGATAGAGATAAATAAATAATAGAAGTGTAATGAAAACATCGCAAAGTGATAGTCATCATCTTAATCATAAAATAACCGAAGACCACTGATGGACTACGGCCCCTCCATTGGGCGCCACATACAGTAGTTCAGTCCTTGGCCTCGTCTAAAGCAGATCTTTCAAATATTTTTTCGTTTCTTTAAGCGATAATATGAGTACTTAGTTGTTATGATGAAATTGAGAAATATTTTGTACTACAAATACTACAAATATTTAAAATTAAAGTATCTGTTTGCTATTTCAAATTAATACCACAGGGGCTCAGCTAGTAAAGTTCTTAACTAGTAAATGACTACAGATCGTCAAATCGAACCAAACGAATAACGGAATAAGGTTTGTTAAATTTAAGTCATGCTCAAATCATTACAAAATTAAATATGATTAAAGTATGCCATTTTAACTAAAAAGATAGAGCTTAAGGTGAGTGTGCGTCTGTAGGTTTTTATATTTTGGTTTAAGCGTCTACATTCCCAAGAGAAATCAACGGCAAGCTACTTCCTAAAACACTTTACGAAGCTTACTTTACTTTGTACTATTAAACTCCTTTAAAATAATCCTTCTAAAACATTATTTTCCTCGACGCTGTTGAATAAAATATGAGATAAAACATTGTGTAGTTTAGACTTAAAACCTTGCACCAAAAAATTTTAGGTGTGGACCAATTGCCTCTCAATGCAAATATTTGTATTATACATAAAAATGATTTAATTTGTCTCTTGAGCAGCATGTTTCTACATAGACTTAGACATACCCGTATTTACTAATAATGTATGTAAGTATGTTTACTGGTGTTAGTAGAAGCTACCTATTTCATTCTAGTATCGGCAGCACTGTAGTTTTCCTTAATAATAATCAGTATAATTACATCTACATGTAGCATTAAACACACATGTAATGTGTTTCCGAAAAATCACTTGTTCGATAATAATAGCTGTGTGAGGCAAGATTTGCACAGTAATGACACACAGTTATCACAATGTTTCGGGAATACAAAATCCAAGGCTCGAGTTATGTTGTTAAGAGTTTGTTATAGGTGTGTGTTTCTGTAACTATATAATTCTCTAATGAAGTTTGCTGCTAATGTATAAGACGTTGCGAAAACTATGAGTTAACGAAATATTTTAGGTTTTAGATCAGACATCTCGCTTTTTGTACATAACTTTTCTCTTTTCTTCAAGATTCCTTAGTAAAAAAAATATTTTATTTAATCATTAGTTATATAACTAGTGATTAAATAAAATATTTTTTTTATTCATTATCTATTGAAAAATACGATGGGATCTTTGGAGCAATACTGTAGTAGTCCAACACATCGATGTAGTCGTACATTTGCAGATGAATACTTACAGTAAGCCACAACTAGGTCTGGCTTGTTATAAATTTCATTGATTCTCTTCTCAATCTCTTTGCATTCATGTAATCGATTAATGGAAATACGACCTAAAGGCAAAGACAATAAGATTATTGCTCATTTGGGAATTACGCGTAGAAGTGAACGTGTAATTTAACTTAAGCACTTTGAAAATAAGTTACTAAAGTAAGTCTTCCATTAAAATGTTATAAAAAACTTTTTTTTTTTAAATCTTGAATAAAGAAGAAGAAGTCGGCTAGAATTGACACTGAACTAGTCTAGCATTTCTAAAGAATATCAGAGTAATTAGAAATATGTTTCAGTAGAATTCAAACATAGGGGAATATGTCTGCATTCGTTGTAGATCATTTCATAATTTTCTAGTTTATTATTGAAAAATTAATGTAATTAAAAGTACACCCTTACAATTTTAACACTAATAATTTAGAAATGCAAATTTTTTAAATAGGGGTGGTTATTACGGAACGTCTAACCCGAATATTATATAAAATATCCGTCCAATTTTGTGAAACCCAATACTCTGATACTTACCTTTTTATTATGGGAAGCTCTGTGAAATATTTACGGAAAAGGTGACCCGACAATTTTTATTGTACGTCAGTTTATCAAATAATTTGATCCGACGTTGTTGCAAATAATTGTAGCGACGGGCGCTTAATGTTTAGAGTAGCAAATTGGTACATAAATAAACAAGATAATGAATTCTAAGGGAACATTGAAATTTCTTGCCTTACCTCTTAAATGACTATATCAATTTCGTATTACTCTGAGTAGGATGTACTTAAGGTATATTAATTAAAAGTTATGAAGCTTTAATAAATTCATAAAGGTTTCTTTTTTATATCTAGGCCTACAAAAGTGACTCTCTATCTGCCTGATGGAAAGCATTAGTAGAATCCAGGAATAAGGCCACCATTCTCATTGTGAGTGCATTCAATGCAGTATGGTGAACCATAGCCTACGGAAGCCGGGAGAATTAGCAGAATAATTGTGCTTCCTTTCTCACACAGTTTTAAAGGACTTGATCATTTGCCAAATTTATTTGTATTTGCTAATCAATAACTTGAGATAAGTTCAATACTTGTTAGATAAATACTTGAGGAAAATAGTTGGTAGCGAATTGATGCAGACTGCCTAAGACCAGGATGGTTGTCGCTCTATTGGGGAGTTGTGGAGGCCTTTGTTCAGCAGTGGACTGGAATTGGCTGATTAGTAAATATCAGAAGCGAACGTTACCAAATGTAATTGCCTATTTTGCTAACTATTGTGTTCTTTTAACTTTGAAAAACGTTTTTCTAAAAGTTTTTTATTTAATAACTATAAAACAACCAAAATCTATATAATAATCCTTGAGTTCAATAATAATTAGGTTTAACCATAAACTTAACTTTAATCAACCCTTAAATAATCTTCTTTATTTATAAATTCTCTGTATGTTTAAATGTAGATATTTAATAAGATACATTTTACATTATAATAATGTATTGTAACGTGTTCAAAAATATGGTTTGTTCATTATCTTTTAGTGTTAGTTACGCATAATTTTCGAGATTAGTGAAAAGACCTAAATTTATTTTGTATTTGTCGTTAAGGTTATAGGTACCTGTTTAATGAAGAAGGTGATTCGTCTCTAATGATACAACTATATAGGTTTAAGAATTAAAGTTAAAAAAGTTTATGGTAAATATTAAAATTTATTTAATAGTTTTATATGTAATTAAGCCTACCACAGTAACTCTGCTCTGTCAGATGTAAAGCATGAGTAGAATCCAGAAGTAGGGGTCACCATACTCATTGTGAGTACCGTCAATGTAGCATCTTGACCCACACTATGAGGGCCTAGTATGAATATCCATAGAAAACGTGTAAAGCGCTTATTGGTGAAACTTTTTGGTTAAAGTTACAAAACATATTTCAAATAACGCCTTAATAAACCAACGCTTGATAAACTATAAACCTTTTGTTTCGAAGCTACTATAAATGTATTACGTTTAATTTATCTGTATTTTATTGCACTACTTTATAATACTACTAATGTGGTTGTAAATGTTTTCATTGCAAAACTGAAAGCCTTTTATTATAATGTAGCAGCAGCACTGGAACGTGCCATTATTCTGGGAGATAGTCGCAATAAACTCTGTGTGACTTTTATGTGAAACAAAGCAAGAATCTTTCTTGAACTGGTTGCAAAAGATTATCTTGATATAATTCATCATAACTTTTATTGGGTTATTTACACAGCATTGTTTAATATTTTACTACTTCTATATCAATTATTTTACTACTTTTAAAACTGTGATAAAATTATTCATAGATTTTCATAGGTTACATTATGGACTCAGCTAGCTTAGCGGTTTTACCCGCGGTTGTTGTGTAAAACCGCAGATCAAAACTTGTTTAAAAAGGGGCCTAAGTTACTACTCATAAAATCAGCTATCTGTCAGTGGAAGTCCCGCTAAAATCAGTCCAGCACTTCCAGGGATTAGACGTAACAAAGAGACTGAGAGACGACAATTTTTTTTTTAATTTATTTACTTAGGTATTTATTTAAGAATCGCATTTATACTTTTATATTTATTTAGTGAATAGCTGTCAATTTGAAATTACAAACAGATACTTATATTTTATTTATTTGTAGAAATAAGATGTTCTTTCATATGTCCTATCGCATGATGGGAAAAAAAATGAATTTACCACTGATAGTATGCACTTGGTGAAATTACTAAAGCACAAACTCTGTGAAGAGTTAATGATAAGGACAAACGACAATCAAGTTCCTTATCGGATGTTAACCTGTGTTATATAATATTTACAAGTATTGTTAATTAAAAAAATAAAGGTACCTAACCAACAATAGTAAAAAAAGCATTCAAATTTAATGCATTTGATGACTATTCTAACTTTAAACCGTATCACCAGTAAAACTACTTACTATTAATTATAATACAAAAAAAGGGTTCCGTAGCAGCAAGTAACATCATAAAAAAGATCTTGTAGTTCGTTGTAACTTTCATCGATGTTTTAATAATAGTGTTTTGATTGAAATAAATGTAAATTGCGGTTTATAATTTATGACGTATTAAAAAAAAACTACTTACTTGATCTCGTTCAAACCAATTTTCGTTGGAAGTTTGCATGATGATGTACATCATATATTTTTTTAAGTTAAAGTGGCTATGATATACGGTCGGACAGACACACAGACAGACATACATGACAAATCTATAAGGGTTCCGTTTTTTGCCATTTGGCAACGGAACCCTAAAAAAAACACCTAACTGTAGAATAAGTAGGTACTCTCAACAACGTTAACCCGCGTCTGGTAACTGTCGAGCGAATACGCTGCCTGTTTTAGGTGTACATTGTAATTTAACACAAATGTATACTTTGGTAAGGTAAATTTACTTTTAGTTACGAAATACGTATTCACGTCCATCGTATTTCTTTGGTGAGACCGAAGGCCCAGTAATGCAGTAACAGTATTCGTATGGATCACCATGCTAATAATCTGTATTCACAATGAGGATGGTGGCCCCTACTCCTGGATTCTACACATTCTTTACATCAGGCAGAGTACAGTCACTTTGGTAGGTCTGAATATTTATATAAAAAATCATCAAGTTATCAACCTAGTTAATATTTGCTTCACCGAGTTAAGTAGTTAAGTAGTGTTGTAATTATGTAACTTACCTAACGGTTTTATTTCAGTGGCCTAAATAAATCGAGCTTGATGTAGTCAATTGCAAAATAGGTATACGAAATAACAAGTCATGTACTCGTATGGTGAGAGTAAAATCACTTCATGTGAAATTTACCTATTTCTCAATAGAAGTAGGTAAATTAAATATGATCTTCTTGATTAAATAGTTTTAGTATGAGATGCCTTGCCTGAAATAGTAATCAATCTAAAATCAATTTCAATATATTGATTAATATAAATTAAATACCTTGAACAAACACGTTAAAATTTTTCTTACTAAACACAAAAATTTCTGTGTTCGAATTTTTATTCAATAAATAATATTCATAAAAATAAAATCAAGCGTAAATTGTCTATTATTCTAACTATAAAGAGGTGAAGCCACAAAACGGTATGCGAACATTTTCATGAAGCTTTTGACGAGGTTATTGTAGAAATAAAACCACATTTAATAATGCTGACACGAGTTTGGTGGCTGTTAATTCAACTTGATTATTGCCCGTAAATTTGAATATGGCCTCAAAATTAGTATTATACCCACCGCCACACTAACACGACTATTTGGTTTTCATTAGGTAATCAGTTATATTATTACGTTTTACAATAATGTTTAAATTCCAATTTTGTCATCAATATCCAATATGTGTTATACACAAAAGGAAACCAATACAGGAACAAAGGTTAGGCACAAATTGGATTTTGTCTATTGATATTTTTAAATTAGGAAATGTAGCTTGAAGTAAAAATGATTAATTCTTAAAATTAAACTCACTTGTACTGTTAATTCACTATTAGACTAAATAGAAATAATGATCTTAAAAAATATTTATGATATAAAAATGTTTCTATGAATTCATATTTAAAATGAAAATGCTGTTTGATTTTTTACTAAGATTTTCTAACGAGATAAATTATGTAGACCTAACAAATCTTATAAATATTCATAAAATTAAAGACAAAATTATATTCAGTACTGAGAGTTGATGTTATTTTAGTTAAGTTTAAAAAGTCATTTATGCTGATCTAGAATGGCTCAGACGTAATTTCCAACTATCAAGGAGTATCCGACTAGTCCAGAAGCATGGTTGCAGTTTATACAGTTCCGACTAACTGTAACAAAGCCATTCTTCTACCGTGCCGCCTTTTCACTGTTTTTTCTTGGTATCTGATTTAAACTTTTATAATGTCACTCCCATAGTTTTTATCTTGAGTCGTTAGAATGTGCTTTGTTGGAAAAGTTTTGTTTTATAGATAATGTATTTATCACCCCATGTTTTGACAATAGCTCTGCAAAGAGAAAGAAAATTTAAAAACAAACGATTACAAACAAACAACTATGTCAACGTTTGGTGCAGGGTTTGTTTGAAATTTTCGTCTAGCTACTGCGAGATTGTAGACTAATACGTACTTTCCAAGGATAGGTCAACCTCTTAAACAAGGCTGCTGATGATGATTATGCGATGATAACCTTCTTTTTATAAACAAAAACTTCAAAGATTTCTAAGCTTTACTTAATTCTAATTTTAAATAATAAATTTTGCTAACTTTTGAAAGCATTGCTAAGCTAGATTAATCAATAAAGTTTACAAATGTAATCTTAGGTTAAGTTGTAACTTATACTTACTATTAAGCATTCTATTCAACTTCAACTGAAACATAAATCTTACTGAAAGATATCTTTTGAATTTGCAAATGCCCTTTGGTATTTTCTGCGCTCTTATTATCGTATTATTTACCCAAAGAGTATGCCTTTGGAGGGTCATATTTTAGTCAAAGTCTGTAAAACGCAGCATGGAAGGGGTCGTTTTCGTTTGTAACGGCGTTCGCGGTCATTATCTCATTTCATTTAAACTCGGTGAACAATGCTTTAACTTGATGTCTTCAGCAGGCAGTTCTAGGAGTTAGTGATAATAGTAGGTATACCATAGAAGATACTGTTCAAGGAAGGTGTAAAAACAATAAGATCGACGTGTCCAGAATTTTTTCTCAGCCAAGTAAATGAAAACGTATTTTGAATTATTCAAACATAAAACCTATTTAGCAAAAAATTAAACCGTGAAAGAAACCGCTGAAAAGCTACATATAATAAACTATTATTAATCAACCTTAATAACTAACCTAAGTCATTATGACTTTTTTGAGCAACGTTGCATAATATTCATGATCCATCTCAACCTTGTCAATAAATAATCAAAACAAATCGAAAAAAATAAATTATCAACGGAAGTAAAATGTAAAACGAAACGATATTTGAAACTCCTCTTCATAAAATCGATTTTAAAACCGTAGACATCCAACCATTCCAACCATAGATATTTTTCATTAATTTCGGAAGTGAAAACTTTCCGTGAAATTAAAATACGGGGAGTATTTCGTGGATTAATAAATACTGGGAGTTGTACGTGAATACGCAATACCATTGTAATTTACAGTCCAACGAGTATTACAGGCTTAGTGAGTTGAAATTAAGTAGGGAACTACGTACTAATAAAGTTAGAATGTAAGAATGAGTATGTATCAAGTTAGTTACCAACAAGAAGTCTTGTTGACCAAGTCTAAAGTGGTTGAATTTATGTTCACCTAACTATGTGGTGTCGATGTCTTTGTGTATAAATATCCCGTTTAGCTTCAGAGGTGAAGCTAGTGGTCTAGTGAAGTGTTCCTCTTAAGATTTCTCTCTGTTGAGTAGTTGAGGTGTGATGCGTGAAGAGAACGTTATGTTACAGAATGCACGCTGCATCTCCGACTCGGAATTCCCACGTGTCTTGTTTAATTAATGTCTTAATCGCTACTAATACTTACAGTCAATCGTTTCTAGTTACAGAATCTTGTTAGTTCAACGCCGTACACGGAGTAGAATCGACTTTTCAAGAGTATTCACTACAATATAATGGAATGTGAAACTGTTGAGTATAAATAATATTTCAATAAATAATTCAGCAATGATAAGCTGACTAATAAATCCTTTTGTGAAGTTCTGAATAAAAAACTGAAATTTAATAATTCCCCAGTTAGTCACTGGTTAAACTACTGTGAAGTGAGAGGACACTTCCTATTATTATTTGTTGTAATAATAAATAATAGATGCACGAAATATAAATGATAAAATATTTATATTTGCGAAAATTGTAGAAAATAAAAATCATCAATCTTGGTTGCTACGACGACGCAGATCTGCGCGCGCCGTTCGCTCTACCATCGGCAATTTTCGCGGGCGCTGTCGTATGTCGTCGCGCTGTATGGGGAAGTCGCCACAACTGGTTATTATATTTGGAGGCGGAAGTGTTCGCCGAAGTTAATCGGAGAGTGGCTGACTACTGGGCGGAGAGTGGTTTTCCACCTCCGCCTGAGGACGTGAGCGAGTGGCGCGAAGCCGCTCGCCGAGCAACGATGGTTCGTTGGTCGATCTGGCTGGAGACTCCACGTGCTGGCTTCGCCGTGGAGGTGCTTCAGCCGGTCATCCTCGAGTGGGCAGTGCGGCAGCATGGGACCCTTTCCTTCCGACTGACGCAGATTCTTTCCGGGCATGGTTGCTTCGGAAAGTATCTGCACTCGGTCGCTAGGAGGGAGGCTCGCGCCTGCCACCACTGTGACCACAGTGAGGACTCGGCTCATCACGAGCTGGCGGTCTGCCCCGTATGGGCGACGCAGCGGGGGACGATCTCCACTCGGACTAGATCTGCCGCCGGCGAAACGGGCGGCGGATGCGCGAACATATGCGCCTCATACCGCCTTGAGTGTGGCCGCGGGTGGACGGAACGGGTTTTCCCTCCACATAGCCGCCCGCCAGCCGCGAGGGGGCGACGCACGTTGTGCCGGACGCCTCCTAAGAGAGGGTCGTCGAACAGAGACGGTGCCCACATCATAAGCGGGCAGGCGCTGGAGGAGTCTAGAAGGAAATCTCACCCTGGACTCTTCCTACTCGTAAAAAAGAAGCGCAGAGAGGGCACACCGTGTGGTTTTTAGTCGGTTCGAGTACGACACACCACCCCGCCGTCAACCCCGGTGGGTGACGGTCCATGATGATTTTCCACACGTTTTCACGTCCACACACAAAAAAAAGAGGTGTACATAGCATTCAATTTTAAAATTACAATGATAAAAAAAATAGAAATATCACCAAAATTATACATGTGAAAGTAATTTCGCATGTATAATATTGGAATATTAATAAGAACGACAACAATAATTCACCTAATTTTCTATCACCAAAATTTCCTTACCGTCACTAACGCACTAAGGCCTAGTTTTATTTTTTATTCATATTTGTATACCCGTCTGGCCAGCGTGGTATAGTAGGCTAAAACCTTCTTTCAATGGAGAGGCCTATGTCCAGCAGTGGACTGTTAAAGGCTGTTGATGATGTTGATGATACTCTGTCTGATGGAAAGTAAGAATATAATCCAAGGTTAGTAGTAACCATTCTCATTAGAAACGCTGACAATGTAGCATGGTGCCCACACTATGGTGGCCTAGTGAGATAACTCTGCATCATTAGGCCTCCGTAATAGACTAAAAGATACATGAAATATTTTATTATGGGATTAAATGTATGTTAATTATGAAATACAAAAGCTTAATATTATTCCGCACGTAGGATTTAGAAACAATAAAGTAAAATTGAGACGCAAAGTTGTTGTTTATGTAAATTATTCAATCAGTGTGACTCCATTCAGCTATGCTTAGCTGTGCGGATTAATTTTAGGTCAGAAAGGGCAAAGTGTAAACATTACTTTGGCTAGACAGTGCTTGACGGTTCCTTAGGTTTACTGGTAAACGTCATTAATTTCATTTGTCATTTAGTTTTGCTTTTATATGTTGCTAATGCACAAAGGATAAATTTAAATTTTGCCACGCCATTTTTGTGGCTTGGTATTAAAGCACAAAAATGGCGTCACTAATAGCATATCTTTTTAACTTGTCTTTGTAGTTTGTCAAGTTTAGCGATTCTACCTTCTGCCCATATAGATGTTTTATTTGTATAATAAGTGAATTTAGTACAGGCATAATGAAGTGATTAGTTCTTGAAGGTCAAGTTATTGTTATTTGTGAACGTTTATGACATAGGTATGACTTTACGAACGCAAGCTCCTTTCTGCTATTAAATAAACAAAATTTTAGAATGAGATGCTAGAAATCACTTAATTTTAAAACAAACCTGACTTTGTTAGTAGACGCTTGAGTAGCGAAGTGACGTTGGTCGATATAAGTTAAAAGCTTGAGGCGCTTAGAAACGAGGCCCTAAGAAAGTTTTCATATTTTCACTCGACGTAAATATTAAGGTACTTGAGCGACGTTGTATGTAACAAACAGTTACTTTTACAACTGTGATGTTATGACGTTACATGTTTACGAGTGACTTTTACGCGCTTGTTTTTCTTTACCACCGAGCAAGGAATAACACGATATGATAAAATACTTTCTACGTGAATCGAATTCCTTTTTCACTTCGCGTTTAAAAAGAATTTCTCACGTATAAACGTTCTGTGTAGCAGCAAGGCATTTAAAATTTGTCGTACATAAACTGATTTCATAAGGCGTTCTCCAATTGTCTTTTAAGGGAAGCTCTAACTGTGAGTTTTTTCCGTAAATGGGCATCCGCTGTAAATGTTCTTATTAAAAATATAAGTTGAAACGGTCGCATAGGTTGTTATGGATTAAGACTCAATCCGTCAGTAACGAGCAGTAATAGAATTTGTATAAAAAGGACAATATATGTTTTGTACAAATTATAGGTAAGAAAGATTATCAATGTAAGAAATATTGTTATTATGTGGATGCTAAACTGATGTTTATTCAAAATCAAATATTGATAATAATTATTTTTCGGACACCTGACACACAATGTCATTCAGCTACAAACAGAGCCGAGCGTATATATATATACATATACTTGTATAGAATACTTAACATAATACACTTTTTTACTTAAATACATACACATTGTACATAGAAAACACCCAAACTCCGAATAAGTATTTGCAGATTTGAAAAATATTTGGTCCATCTCCGGAATTGAGCCCAAGAAGCTCTTGAAGGACAGCACGGCACTCTGTACCAGCTATTTGGGAATCAGTAAAAAATAATAAAAATAATAATTGAAAGTGTAAACTGTTGTTGTCATTTTCTAACAACTCATCAAACTGACATCGCTAAAGAATCAAACTTATTACGAATGTATAAACTAGCATGACTTTTAGAATACAAACTTCTCCCCTTAGAATTAACCACAATACAAAATTAACACCAAAAAGTGTACTTGTCTATTATTAACTGGACTAGACAAGGTAAGTACTGATTTTTTTAAACAACTACCTAGGTATAATGAGAAAAACATTCCCCGTGTAAAAAATAAAAATTAATGAAAAATCTCAAATATCCAATTTTAGTATAATCGTGCGAGTTTTGAATTTCATTCACATTTTATTGAAATTTTCCCTGAATTTAATTAACGACGAATTATTCTCAGAAGTCGACCTATAAAACCAAAAAAAACTTTCCCCTTTTAAAGTAATCGGTTATGCAAACACAATTTGCTTGAAATAGCCCCAAAATTATGACATTAAGCTGTCTCTTTAGGACTCTTAACTGTCAGTTACTAAGTAAACGATTAAGTTTAAACTGTTTTTAGGTTCATTAATACCTTTTTTTTTTAATTCCGGTAGACAATTTTATTGCCATATTTAGTAAAAAAGTGTTTTTGGGATTTTCCTAGGAAATTCCTAATAACTGCCCGGAGTTTGGAAGTTTGGCGGTGATTCACGCCCGTGCCTCGGAGAGCACGTAAAGCCGTCGGTCCCGGTTGTCATGATATTCTACTATCCCTAATACTGCCCCTAATAACGTGTAATAGTGTTTCGGTTTTCCAATCATACACACAAATAAAATAAAAGCAGAGATGAAAACCGCAGAAATTCACGGTTGAGTCCTGTGCTACCTAGATTTGAGTAACGAAACGCAAATTTGAGTGATGAATATTTTATTGCCGTGTGTTTTGAATTAGGCTTAGCTAATCTTATTTCATTTTCATTATTTAACAATTGAGGCTTGCTCTGATATTGCTCTTTAATTAAGACGCTCGCTTTTAATCCCGGGATGAAAGTTAACTACACCTCAATTGAGCCTAACCTCAGTGAGACTGAGGTTGATGTTTATGTCATGAAGGGTAAACAATGAAGTACACTGTAAACTTAATGTCTTTACCGCGTTGGCGTACATCTAAGGGTATATAAGACTATTTAGTCTCACAGTTATGGTCACTGTTCAGGGCCTAAGGGTTCCAGTATGCCGCAAATTATCTTATAAAATTCCTCAGAATTTGGTTACATGAAGTTTTTGATCCACTTATTTAAAATTAATTTATGACATTTACACACTTGTTTTATACATACACTTTATATTATACTAGCTTTCGGCCGCGGGTATGCCCGCTTGTAGGTGTATGCAGGTTATCGTGGTGAAAAGTAGCCTATATTCTTTCTTAGGCTCCACACTACATGTGTTTTTTTATTTTTATTTTTAATATGACGCCTGCCAAGGTGACGGTTCAGTAGTTTTCTCGTGAAAGCGCAAAAGGCAGAAAGAGGTACATTGGCATTTATTACAATAATAAGGATGTTTAATTCAGTGTTACTTCGAGATTAATACTTTTAATACTTTGACACTTTCTTAAAACATAATCAATTTAAGAAAAGTGTGAAAGAAGTGTGTGTAATTTGAAAACATAAATCGTTAAAAATTTTAATTAGCGTATTTTCACTTTTAATCTTTATGCTATTAATGGTATGAATGCGAATGTTTCTGGATGTTTGGATTTTTGTACTCTTTCACAAAAATCTACTGAACGAATTCAGTAATTAAAACTTAACAGTAATGTGGCTTATATACCAGATTAACACTTAAGCCACTTTTTACGGCGATGATTGACATACATTGGCTATCCGCCAATGTATGTTGAGCCGTGGGCAAAGCTAATAGATCATATATTTTTCTTAAATTTGATTGTTGGTTACCAAAAGTAGAATAGGTGCTACCAATTAAGTATAAAATAATACAAAACAATTCTTCCTCAAAAATAATAAAGAATGGTAGCGGTTTCTCCAAAAATCTTGATTAAAATCAGTAACAACGTCTTACTGTATTGACAAAGTTTTTGAAGTTAATTTTAGGAAATGAAACCATAGTACATTTGTGAATAGGATTACAATTTTATCGTAAAGCAAATAGGATTACATTAAGGAATTGTTTGCAACAATTTACGGCTAGAAACGTCTACATTGTTATCTGTACTGATTAATCTATCATGATGTTTATCTTAGTAGATCTACTAGCCCCGCAATATTTACTCCTATCTTGTATAATAGGCCTCTGCCATAGACTTAAATGAAAGCGGTTGCTTTGATTGGCTGGATTAATGAATAGAACTAAGAAAACAAAGGCCCTATATGTAGATTATTTAGTATAAGTGCGTTAAAATTTGCAACCACACATTAAATTTAGTAATAGTAAGTTAATAATAAGTTTTATAGTAAGAATAATACATTCAATACACTTACGTGTCACGGACCTTTGAAAAAACGCGTCAGTATTATATTTATTTTTATAAGTATCGCTGATATTTACTGCTGGAGTTATAAAGTTACGACTGCAATATCATTGAACAATTTTATTGGATGATATAAAAATAAATTTACACCCAGATTAAAATTTGGGATCTGTGATGTTTTAATATTAATACATCATAGTTTTTGTTGTTTAGCGGGACTTATTTGTGAGAAGATTATTTGAGAGGTTTACTATACCTTCCATATTTCGATGTTTCGAACGGGTTTTACTGCTCGTGGTGATGTGAAGACCACATAAACTAATCAGTCTACAGTAAAAAATATGTGTAAAAGTCACGAAAATCTAAATACAGTTTATTATGTCACTTAAATGTAGGTGATATAATAAAGTTGAAATATCGCAGTTCCCCCGAATCATTTCCTAACGAGTAATAGTGACATCTAATATCCACACTAACGTTGTAAGCATTTAAAAATATCGGTCATGATATACAATATGAACTGAAAATTTGCAACACTAAATATTTTAAATTCTATAGCTTATCAATGTGATAAACATTGGATTTTTATTTGTATAACCGGGGTCATAGACAAGGAATAAATGTAACCAGAAATTTAAATACATTCGAAATTCAAATATTGGAAAACAACAAAAACAGTAAAAAGCAAATTGTTTGTAATTTAAAGTTGTATTTACATTCAAATGGCCTTGTTTAGAGGGAATTGCTAAGAGCTATGATAAAATAAAGGCTCTTTATTCGTATAAAATTATGTATTAAGGATGTTGAAAATAAGCCAACGAAATAAAACAACAAAGTAGATTTGGAATCGACAATAACAAAGGCTCTGAAGGAGAACATAAGACTCTTAGATTAATGATGAAGGATTTTTGTCTTCAGATTATCTGAAGCTTTATTCACGTAAATTTTAAGAAATTTAGTTTTGACAGTGAATAAAATGAAACCATTATCTATAAATAAATGTATAAAAGTAATGAGTACAGTTACAAAATAATAGTAGATTAAGAAAAAATATAACAAAATAAGGGCACAGAAACTTATGGCTGAATGATAGCTATCATTCATTCTGTACTGCTAATTGTAATTTCTGCACACGCATAAATATAACGTCTATTGATAAATTAAAAGGCTCATTATACTTGACTTGCAAAACAGACTTATGCCGGTTTTCACCATCGTCCCCAAAATTTAAGGGGCTACTTAGATAGAGTGGACACCTAAGTGCATAAATGTCTCTTAAAATTTAGGGGCTACCTACGTTTAGGGGCTTCTGGTAAGGTGAAGTTACATTACATTACACTTATAATGTAATATCCTCGACCAGTTTCGGCCACGGCGACCTCTTTAACTCCGTTCACACTGTTTTTGGTGTGCTCGTATATGGCTAATACAGCGGATCTTATTCGAAATGTGTACGAAGATGTGTACAGGTATTCCTGCAGCTGTTTGGTAAGATTATTCTTGACAGCAAAACCTACACCCGACATTCGCGGCTCCGAAGAACCAAGTCCTTTCCAAAAGAAAGTGTATCCGCCATGGTGTTCTACTACCTCTCCTTCATCGGGAAAATGTGTTTCGCTGAGTGCAGCAACATTAATATAGTAGCGATGAAGTTCTCGAGCTACAATGGCGGTTTTATATTCTGAATAAGCGTTTGTCTCACGGTCAAGATGTGTTCGGGCATTCCACGCGCCGGGGTATCATTAGATAGGTCTTTTAAAAACAATACAGGGTTTCTATGACGATTTTTCGATTTAGGTATCGGTTTGCGAGATATTCCACTTTAAAGGGCACTTTTTTGTAAAAACAGGGCGTACCTTCCGTCTAAAACCTAAACGGCTAGTTCAAAAAATGTGTAAAAATTCGTGATAGTGGTCCATATAATGAACTTTGAAGGAAAACTATAACGTATAAGATGACTTTCTTAGTTCAGTAGATAAAGAGGCTTAACTTGTAAAATGCGCTTACTTGGAAAACGTCATACAAAATTAACGCATTGATACGTAAACATAAACAACAACAACTATTCTCTCACTTTCATGTTCTAAGTGCGTTATGATCTACCTCTACATCTGAGAGTTTTGTTAACAAAATCCTTTGTAAGTAATAAATATAGTTAAAAAAACCCATTCGTATTTAATTGCCGCTTTTCCTACAAGGAATATTACAAAAAGCGCATATAATTACTACATCTTTTTCCTTGAAAAGGATAATACATGCTTACAGCGCTATTAGGGCTAAGTGGGCATCTCATCGTCTTAAGATTGTTATCTCTGCTCTCTTTTGTAGGAAAATACTATAAGATGTTCAGAGATACGAGGAGAAAAAATAGTGACGTATTTAGTATTTGTATGGGTGTGGATATGGCTAAGTAAAATTCAAATCAAATCAAATCAAAACCATTTTATTTCAAGTAAACCATACAACGGCACTTTTGAAACGTCAAGTAGTCAGTCAGTAGTCAGTCGTGAAGCTAATCGTCTGTTCCAATTCGTAGATCCTATGGAGAAGAACAGACAAGAAACTCCATGGACACTCTTTTCCAACATTGTTTTTACAATTTTTGGTTACATTGTTTAAGGCATTTTATTAAATGTGAGTACAATGTAACGATGCTGAATTTTACACAGGTAGTGTCCAAAAAATAATTAAACAATAAATTGAAGTTGTGAGATGACCAGCCCCGACTGGCGGCGCCCGTATCACGAGCATGACATATGCACCAGCCATCGTCCAGTTCAACCATATCGTAGGGAGCAGAACGACCCGCTACACACGCCACCGTCATCAGGGCTTTTGAGCGAGCATGATATACTCACAACCGCCAGTCAACAAACAAACTTATGCTACTAGTGACTACAAAGTGCTCACATGTACAATTCAAAATGTTCGCAGTTATATAATAATAAAACCATTTATAAATGCTACTCTTTAAGAGTGCGATAAATATTTGAAACATGTAAAACAAAAAGTAATTTATTATGCGATAATGTTAATACCAAAAAAAATATATAATAATATAATGTCAAACAACAAGATACAATTAAAATATCATTAATACATGTCAGAAATATGGTTATCCAATGTCAAAAAAAAAAGAGAAATATAAGAATGTCAATCATTACAATTATATTAACAAATGTCAGAAATACGAACTAACTACTAAATAATTTGAGAATTAATCATGTGGCTGTGGAGCAGGACCAGCATTAAGCCAAGCATTCTAGTCGGCAATGTAATCCTCTAATTTGTAATAAGCTTGCTTACATAGTGTGCGTTTTACAACATTTTTAAAACGTTTCTCTGTTAAATCTAGTATGTTTTGATGTATTTTATTATAAAATTTAATATAGTACCCCATAAAAGATGTATGCACTTTTGAGAGCCTAAAACGTGGTTGAATTCATTTATCCTTATTCCTAGTATTATACCCATGTCTATCGCATCTTTGATTGAAGAGATGTAAATTTTTTCGAACATACATTATGTTTTCATAGATGTACTGACAAGGAACTGTCATGATATTGATCTCCTTAAAAAGGCCCCAAACAGAATCGCGACTGCGGAGGCTATATATAGCTCTAATGGCTCTTTTTTGCAGAATAAAAATTGATTCTATTTCTGCCGCATGTCCCCCAAAATTATAGTAACCCTTGCCAAATATAATATAAATCTATAATTCATTATTATCATAAGGTATTGAGTGTTACCAACTATTTTTTTTTATAAATAACAGACTGTGAAATGATCTAGTAATAGTATATTTAATTTACGACTTATACAGTTTGTACCGAAAATGCCACAAGTTTCAATTGCGTACATTGATTTGTAGGAGTAACGTAACTTCAAAGAAACTTTCTACGTTCAAAACTTTCTTGTTTATCGATACAATCTAAGAAAAATGTTCCTTATAAGTTATAAGTATAGGATATAAAATTTATTGTGGTGAATTGTGTTTCATAAGACTCTTGTGTTGCTTTAATGTACTTTGTAGAAAGATATAAATTGACTCGTGAGATCTTAATCGCTAACATGCTTTAGTGCTTTTGTGTAAACGTTCTAAACTAACTTTAAAACAATCCTAATGCTTATTTATTTACGAGCATTGAGATAATAAAACGCATAAATGTAATAAAGATCTATAAAATTGTTGACAATTAATATCTGTAAATATCTGTTTTAGAAAGCTATGACCAAAATGTATTTAGAGTATTTTGGCGAGTACAATCCTAGAGTAGACACCATATACATTGCGAATGTAGACAATGCAGTATGGTGACCTTGGGCGACCGATGGAGATGCTTCTGCATCATTAGACCTCCAGTCTCGCACTTATCAACTAAATACGTCCTCACGCAATCATTTTAGGTTGGCTTATCGTGAAACCGAGGCTTTACGGCTAGTACTGTCTCGAGCCGGCCCGTTCATGCTAAAACGAACTAGCGAACAACTTCACTTAAATAATCGTACTAAAACTAGTCAGATACCAGTCCACAAAAAAATTATCTACGTAGTGTTAGACTAAGTTTCAAAATTCCAGCGGTACACTTTGGTAGAGTTTTTACTATTTACTACTATTTATTTTCCCATCGTATGTAGATCGGAAATACCATAGCACATATTGTGTAGAAGCCACTCGTGTTAATTACAGAAGGCTTTCATAAATTCAATTTCAGATAGCCGCTATTAACAGGCCCCAAATTTACGTCGTTTAGGTGTTGTTAATTACGTACAATATCTTTATTTACATTTGGTTTATGCTGTGGTATTGTTCTGTGGATTTTACCCGTTAAAGCTTATAGCTTTGTAAGATATTTAATTACGTATTTTATCTGCTAACAGTATTGTTGTTTAAGTACTTTATACGAGGGAATGTCTATTTATGTTTTGTTTCTAAAGTACGTGAAATATTTTGATAATTGTCTGTTATTTATAAAATAAAAGAAGGTTCTATCCTAAAATACTTTGGGATATTTTTAATTTGAAGATTAAATCAAAATTAATGATTAGAGTTATAGTAATATTGGGTCTCAACTTGTTGCACAAATTTGTTTAATATTGTTTTGATCGACATTGAGGAGGGGTCACCATCCTCACTGTGAGGGTAGGCAATCAATAATGATTGCGCCTCCGGTCTAACACTTAACAACGAAATACGACAGCAAGAATACTGTCATTATTAGGATGGTCTTCAGTGAAAGGTGTTCTGCCCCGGTCGAGCAGGCCCATTTGTGTTGAAATCAGCGTGGCACTACTACCATTTAAAATCAAATCAGACCTTACAATTATTCTATGAGTACATCATTTACAAAAGTTTGCTCATTATAACATCACTGCTAGTTCTGCAGTCTATGAAAAATTGCATTATCTTCATACAACATTTCACTAATTTACGGCAGTTTGTGTCTTACTTTAAAAAGAATAATCGATACGAACTTTCTGTTCCTAAAACAAAGAAACAAGACACATTGAACATTCAGTGTTAACAAGAAAATTTGAATCAAGCAATAACGTTCGTTATTCGACGTTCTTGCTAATAAAAATATAAAAGGACCGCAACGACATGGCCCTTGCTCGTTTTGTTAGGGGAAAAAGTGCAAGTAATATATTTTTGTCTGAGGGATAGAGAAAGATTTCATGATTATCTTACTAGAGAATAAGAAAAGGTTACGTCATTGTGGCTTTGTACTAAGTCACATCAGATTGTACACGGATATCATCTTTCAAAACATATTGACGTTTTTGGGTTAAGTGGAATGATACGTAACAAGATGAATATTTGCACTTTGCACTGCTGCCATTTTTATTTATTTGTATTTGATAACGGTCTGCCAGTTAAGTGCTTTGAATTTATATTGTTTACAAAGAGAGAGATATTTGTAAACACGCACACTGCTTAGAAAGAATTTCATTGTAAAGTACGAGTATGCGAGAAACATACACAACTGCCCAAAGTATAGAAGTTTGGTGGTGATTCACGCCCGTACCTCACAGAGCACGTGGAGCCGTCGGTACCAGCTGTCAGAACGATTGCCATAGATGTCCCTATGGTAGTCGTTACTAGGAAATCGGTCCGAATATACTGACTACTAGTTCAACCTTCGAATTTGAGTTCTCCCACAGGATCGCTCCGTGAAAAAAATTATGTTCAGGTGAAACCGGTGAATTAGTATCCGACCCCAAATAATCTTGGGAATATAGGCTAGGAACAAGAATATAAAGAAAGAGATAATTATAAGAAATCATGTTATTATAATACGATACTATACAAAATAACGATTAAGTTTAGGAATTGACACAAATTAACAACATGAAATTTAGATGTTCACTGTTTTACCACCATAGGTCCATTTGAGCATACCTTTTCTTTGACTTTTTTTTGGTATGGCAGTATTAAATGCCTCAATGGCGGAGTGTTAGTGTATGCGATTGGTGTGCTTGAGTTCTCTGGTTCAAATCCAAGTTGGACCAAGTGTTTGTGTGATCTACAGACATTTCTATGTATGTATTTACAAAAAAGTATTTTAGAACAATATCAGTCATTTTAGCTTTCATAGTACAGGCTTGCTCTGCTTAGTTTGAAAGTAGATGGCATTGTGTGTAACATGTCTATAATATTTTGTTTGATATACTCAGTGGTTTTAGATAAAAAAAATTATTAATCGATTACGCATTCTGGACCCTATTTGTTCGTTATTGATTTGAACCTGCAATAGACATTTCAGACAAGATACCCATTACCATTCTAGCCAGCCCCCTATTAACAACAAGATTTTCAGTCATTTCAATTAAATTCTAGAATATTTGTAGAACTTTTAGCTTAATGAAATTGAGACCTGTTTTAATCCCAAAACAAGATACCATGTATGTAATTTTTGGCCCATTATAAAATAAATTAATGCAACGTAACTTTTATAGTAATTATATTATAGTCAAAACTTTGAATGGCATTTGACTCGTAATTATTAGAACTAAATTGTACCAATTTGTGGCTGTTAAGCCATTAATCAAAATAAACTATGAAGTAAACACCACAATATGCGTATATTAATTGCTATTGACTACAGTTCGTTAGTCAACATTTTATGGACTCAATTTAGGAATTAGCATGCTAAGAATTTGCTAATTACAGGATACAATTTGAAATGGCCGTGAATAAACGTTTGAAAACGTTGAAGTTAAAATACGTTGGACCACAGTCGGGCTTTGCGAAAGTACGATATAAACATCGACCCAGAAATTCTAATACGCAATTTTAGTCCCATTTTTTCACTTAAGTAAGCAGTTGAATATTTTATGAGGATTTTTCTTAAAAATGAGAATTCTTTCCCTACCATATTAATTAGACTGATCAATGTAACCTTATTTCTTTAAAAATCACTTTTATGCTTAATCTTCTTTTTAATTATAACCAATTTTATAATTAAACCAATTATACTAAAAGAAAACTTTAGCAGGCAACGCATTTGTGTTATTCATTACATTAAATTTGTAATTAGAATTATATGTATTTATTCTAGTATAATGGTAAGATTTTAGAACAATATCAGAATAAAAATTCATCGCAATATAGATATTACATAGATGATATTGAAATAGGCAGAGTTGGTGTTGTGCGGGATCTGGGTGTTCAACTTGATAGTGTGCTTAAATTTGATGTACATATATCGAATATTGTGTCTAGGAGTCTCAAGGTTCTCGGTTTTATAATACGAAACTCTAAGGATTTCAAAAAATCTTCTACAAAAATCAAATTGTTTGACACATTAGTTCGCCCAATTTTGGAATACAACTCGATTATATGGAATCCGCACTATGAGGTGCACACAAAGCGCTTGGAGAGTGTTCAAAGACGATGTCTTTACCACCTTTCGTATGGAGATGGTCTAGCAAAGCGATGTCGGAGCTATAAGGACAGGCTTAAATATTACCACATTGCAAGTCTGGCTAATCGTAGAGATACGCTCGATCTAACATTCCTTCACAAACTCATTAACGGAGTCATAGATTGCAACGAACTCTTGAACTTATTGAGAATAAATGTTCCTACGCGCATTCCTAGGAAGCAGGTTTTTAATTTTTTTGTAGTGCTACACTCGAAAACCAATTTGGGTCACTTTGCTGCTATGCCCAGAATCTGTAGGCGATACAATGCATTGTCCAAGGCTCATGGAGTAGATATTTGTGAGCCCTTACATAGATTTAAGAAATCCTTGTTCGAATGCTGTTAGTTATCCTTAAAAGTGAATATCCTAATGTGAATCGTGTTGTTTTTGTTATAATTTTTTTTTTTTATCATTTGTTTTATCATATTTTTGTTCTTATTTCATTTTGATACATAGATATATATGACTTACTTTATTCCTTGCATGTTTTCGGTGTCTTTTGCAATGTCTTTTTTATATAGATGTAAATTTTACTTATAAGCTAAATGTTAGTACCTAATATCTTTGAGAATGCTGTGGTCTCCTATAATTGAAGGAGTGCACTAGCAAAAAACTTATGTATTATAAAGTGACTTTATTGTGTACATCTTTCGTTGGAGGTCCTTAATACTAAATAAATAAATAAATAAATAAATAAAGATAAGGCAGCTAAGGTAAGATGGGCTTTCACGGCAGAAAAAAAAGTCAAATTGAATTTACCAAACTATTATCTTTTACATGCTCTTAGTGCTCAGGATCTAGACTTAATAGATCGCTTTCTAATGAAGGTTGAAGACTATAATAATATGTTTGAAGCAAAGAATACAACATACGTTATAATAAAAGTTAATAAAGTAATTATCATATGGTTAGTACGTTTAGTACGTCTGATGGCACAACGTTTAGTTTGAACGAATATTCTTCATCTTGCGGGAAACTTCTTGTTCTAACAAAAAGTTCCCCACAATATGAAGATGTCGGGGTCTTTTTGTGTCCGTTTCCTAAAACGGACACAAAAACACCCCGATTCAGAACAACAAAAGAAGATTGTAAATGATAGTTACCGAAACTATCCCCTAAAAATTCCCAAAATAAAACGGCGAATTACATTTAATATTAACTGAAACACAAATATCCTTATAAACACTCTAACAACTAGACCTAAAGTAATAACCTTTTACCAGTGTTTGAAATAAAAAGCAATCACACGGCAAGTATACCTAAATGTATAAATTACAAATGGGTCAGACAGGACGTTTTGGCGGGGACGTACGAAAACAGTTCCGTTACAAAAAGCAAAATGTAATTCTACAGTTTGATTTTTATCCGGGTGCCTTACATCTTTTTCCTTTATAAATTACTGTATTTTCATGTGTACGTATTTAGAAACCATGCTCTAGTTTGATGTTTTAATAAGATTTTCTTTTATATTAAATTGTAATTGGATCGTTGTTCAACCGTGAACGAGGTTAGATTTGTATTAGTTATTTTTATGGTACACTGTTTTCAAATATTTTTATTATTATTATTCATTTAATAGCTTGTGCAAAGTGACTCTACTCTTATCATCGTATAGTAATCTTCATTTATTTAAGTGTTGGTATATTGTTATAATGATTGTTTAATTGAAAACTCGTAAACGGCGTAGACACAAAATCTTAAAGATATTTTGGATGGTTAGGTAGTCAAGGAAGATAGAATATTAAAAAAAAGTTTTTCTCTATTATGAACATGAAAATGAGGCTTTTTACATGAAACCTATACAGTATCATATTTTTCGCGACTAGTTTTTCTTGCTGTTTATTAAAAAAAAATCGGGAAACATTTTCAGTTCAAGACTATCACTAAGAGGCTCTTTTGTTATTACTTATATATTATATAATATGCTTACATTTGCATGAAAATCATTTATTAAAACTTCACGGTTTACAAATTGGTTTTCATTGTATCAAACGAAGTTTAAAAATTACACCTGAAAAGAGTGAGAAAATAATTCCGGTAAAATAACTATACAATTATATATTGAATAAAAATGACAATAGGATACAATAAAAACTGTTCTGTAAAAACATATCCTGTTATCCCGCTGAAGTTACAGATATAAATGTTCTGAACTACGATTTGTATGTAATTCATTTTCATACAAAATAAACTATTGCAATTATAAAGTGGGATCATGTAATATGCATACAACGTGCAATTTATACCCTTTATAACAATGCATTCACGCTACGTGTTTATCATAATTACTGCTGCACTGCACAAGTTAGAAATTAAATGCTCTTACGTTTCACTAGAAGCATATATCGGTAATGGCTGAAAATACACCACAAATGATTGCTATAATAATGTATGTAAACAGGTCACTTTACTTAGCTTACCTAGTTCTTAGATTTATTAATGTGAGCCATTTGCACTGAAATAGATTTTACGTTAACATAAATAATTAGTAGTACGTGAGAATTTTTATACTATATGATCCTATACTGTGACATTTTTTGACAATTAGATTATGGTTTAGACCTGTCAGCTAAATTGCTAACCACTTTATATTAAGCTTCCGTAGTGGCAATGCGCCTACAACGCGCATTTATTCTAAACATACGTAAATTAAAAACAACAAAAGTTAAGATCTAAATCTTTTATGGAAAGGTTTTATTGCTTTACATAATTAAGGTGAGGCAGAGTTTCTTATGTAAAAAGAACATCAGTACCTATAATACACCGCATAACTATGTATTATACGTAAGAAAGTCTAAATAAATTACGTCACAAATAACTATCTGTTAAAGAAACTTTTATGATAGAGAAAAATAATCGTTCGTTATAACTTGCCAATTTTCCTCATATTTCCTCTGTGTCCTACATTAGTCTGTTTTAGATCTTTCCTTGTTTACGATACACTTGTGACTTTTGATATTGGTATTAAAAGAAAGATTAGCTAATAAGATAAAACATAAGAGTAATCGTTGATATAAAAATCTACTTTATACTAGTTTTCGCAAGCGGCTCCGCCGGAATGTACTCGTGAGTCGGATAACGGAGTAAACGACACAGAAAGTAGATAGCCTATGTCCTTTCTCAGGCTCTAGCTTGACTGTGTCATTTGAATCGGTTAAGTAGTTAGGCGTGAAAGTGCAACAGACAGATAAACAGTGTTATTTTATACATTTATAATATCATTGGGGAATTGGGTAATAATATATATAGGAGTAAAACGAGTACTTCTGAATATTTCTTCAATAAGTGGCGATACTCAATTTGTCATGATTGTGCTTCATTGCAGGTCTATAGAAATTTATGTAAGTTTTTTATGTTATTTATTGTACATTTTTGACAAACATAGACGTAAGTACAAAATAAATAGTTTAAGTAAAGACCGTTTATCGATGTTTACCGATGTTAGTTTTGGATACCAAAATTATAGATAGATAAGTTTTTGGTTCACAGCTTCGTAATATCTGTGACTACCTTTGATCATAATTTTCTGTACTAGAAAGGACAATCTAACATTTTTGGTAGACCAACAACCGCATTTGCTTTTGAACTCCAATGGATTTATTAGGTCACGTTCAAAATGCAATTTAGTATAAGAAATAGGAATAAAATATAATTTAAATAAATTATAATATTATTTAATACAATTTTTATATTTTAGACGAGATTAAATTTTATATAGAACTAGCTTTTGCCTGCGGCTTCACCCTCGTGTATGTCGGTTATCGCGGTAAAAAGTAGTACATGTCCTTTCTCGGGCTCTAGACTATCTGTGTACCAAATTTAACTTAAATCGGTCCTGTAGTTTTGCTGTGAATACCGGACAAACAGACATACAGACAGAGTTACTTTCGCAATTTTAATATTAGTAAGGGTTTTATAAATAATATACTATGGAAACAATATTCTTGATTTATTAAAAAAAAATATGTATATCATATTGTATGATGAGAGGCCGACTATGTATTGTAACCTCAAGATAGAAGCAATCTAGAAGAGAGCATAGGCAAAGTAGTAGTGGCGCGTTAGAAAAATAAATAATGAAAAATAAATATATACTAAGTTTAGCTAAACGTTATCCATAGGACTAACGATAAATTAAAAAGTTATTCAGTTTTTTTTTTATTTCGTTCCATATGTATTAAGAATTTGTATATTCTCGAATAAACGCGATTTTTCTTTTTTTTTTTTTCGTACGCGATTTTCTTCGTACTCCTTACTATAAATGTGACATAGGTAGAGTGGAAAAAGATGTCAGGTGGGATAAAAGCTTTTGACCCTTACACCGTTTTTCATGTCCCTAATCGTAGGTAATGTGCTATCAATTTAAATGTAAATGAATAAAATCTCTTGCAATAAAATATTTTTAGGGCGTGCATAAGTCTGCACTCAACGAACGTATTCAACCCATACTATAAGCCGAACTTGATTGGACGATTTCGAATGCATCGAAGTGAGTTTTCACTTCGTACCCACTTGATTTTCAGAGAAATATCTGGAATTTTATTCTAAATCTACGCATAACGAGTAGCAAGGTCTTGAGTATTCCTACAAAATATTTTGTATTTTTTTATTTTCTCTTGTTTGGAGATTTCTGAGGGCTACGTTAAAATTTTTTTTTTTTTTTTTTTTTTTTTTTTTCTTAATAAAGACAACTCCCGCATTAGGAATATAAATTCCTGTGTCGCGGGGGACTTTACAAACATACATGAAACGGACACAAAGAACACCCAGACTCAGAACAACAAATTGTGAATCACACAAAGTGTTGTCCTACGTGGGATTTGAACCCACGACACTTGGCGCAGTAGGAAGCGGCGTGGCGACCGCTTAAGCCACTAGGCCAACCGTGCAGTTAAAATGGCTTGATAGTTTTCTTCTGATTTGTTAATATAAATAATGTTTAACGCCAACAAGCTAAGTTATTTTAGAAAGAAACAAAAAAAGAGAATGCATTTGAGGTGCTAGTTATGTCTTTAATTTCTCTCTTTACCTACTTATTTCACGACTGCATTAATTTTAATAATTGTTCGATTAGGAATTTTGCAACAAAATAAATTAGAAACAGAAAACATGAGTGAAAAAACTTGAACGAAAAGAACCAATATCAATCTATTTTCAATACAGTTTTAAATGTCTTTTGATGATTCAACACTTGATATTAAAAGAAAACAAGATTTATGACTAGGCAAGATAAAAAACTTCTCTTTAAAAGATAAGGAAGTTTTATCTTTTACATAAAAACGGCGAAAGTGTTTTATGTCGTGAGCTTCGGATATTAAATAGGAGAAAAGTTTTTGATATCTTTATTTCCTCGACCCTTTTCTAAAAATTAATGTATCTATCGTTTGATTAAGTTTCCTTGATAAAATTTATTGATGCTGGATTCGGCGAATTTTGAAATTAAAATTATGTAGTATTATATCTAAATGTTTAAAAATACATGACATAAAGAAACGCTATTAAATGTAAAAGGAATAAAAATAAATATTATCCTTTCGTGACTCATTGTTTTGTTTATTTGTGTTTACCCATAACCTTGACTATATGACAATAATGATTTTCACATAATTTAATTCGATAAGTTTTTTGACAAAAGATTGGATACAATTTTTTTATGCTAATGCATTGGCTACGAGATTTTTTATTAATAAAAAGAGTATACTTTCTAAACGATATTGTAACTTTATCCTTACTCGCTACTTAAATGCTAAACAAATCCTGTCTGTCTGTCCTGAACCGATTTAAATTAAATTTGTATACACAGGTCGCCTAGAACATTTATTATCAAAGTTGGGAGCGCGACGTCTATGATGTCTTAAAGTTAAGCAATAAAATTGTAAATTATAATAAAAAAAGTGTATTAAACACACGGCTTTCTGCGGCTCTCTGTACAAATTTGAGCATAGAACGCAAGACATTGTTATTTCATACAGAAGTGCGCTGGCTTTCTAAAGGAAATATGTTGACAAGATTGTTTGAACTGCAAAATGAAGTAATTCAGTTTTTATACATTTAAAAACAAACTGAATTATTGGTGGAATTAAAAAAACCATCGGTTCAAGTTATATTTGCTTATTATCATATTTTGATTCATTGAACACTTTAAACTTGAAATTACAAGACTCGAACATAATTTATCTCATGGGGATGCTATCACAGGATACACCGAGATGTTGTAACTGTGGAAACGCAAAATTTTGGTGTCTTTGGATTCAATTGATACCAAGAATCAAATATTAAACCATTTGCAGCACCTCATGAACGCATTCAAGTGCTACTTTCCCGATTCGTGCAATAATATTACTTATATACCGATTTGCAACCGATCCTTTTCACGTCGACATAGATATGCTGCCAGATACATTACAAAAGCAAGCATTAGAAATCAAAAATGATTCTGCTGCCTGATATGATTTTGAGAAGATGGATAGGGCACTATTTTCGGGTTAAATTTTTCAAACTATATCCCAGCACAGCAGAGCAGCCCCTAAAATTGTTTTTACCTTTTTCACACACACACGTATTTGTGCGAAAAAGCATTTTCAGCAGTTGTAGCAATAAAAACATAATAAAGATGCAAATTACATATTGCTAATGATCTGCTTCAGTTAATGATGATGGGCAAGGTGGAGGGGAAGAGAAATCGTGGCTGCGTAATATCCGGGAGTGGACCGGTATCACCTCCGTTGAGCAACTGTTCCGCCTGGCCAATGACAGAGAGGAGTACAAGAAGCTGACGGCCAACCTTCAAGATTGAAGAGGCACTAGAAGAAGCAGAATGATCTACGTTGTGCACTTTCTTCTATTGAACCCAAAATTATAAATCTTGTGAAAACTATGCAAGTGCATCCGTCACATTGATTATTCTTAAGTGTGTAAAAGTCAAATTTTTAAATAAAACATCTGAAAATTTATTTGTGAACTTTATTTTACTATACAACGTTATTCTTTCTTAATATTAAAGGTCTTTTTTTTACTGAATTAAAATTAAAAAAATTAAAACTCACCCAGTTCTTATGTTATTGTTTGTTTACATAATGCCGTCGTCAGTTCGGCATAGGTAATGCCGAAGACAAAATAATAACTCGAATGACCGATGTCGTTGGATAAAATACTTTTGTCTGATTTTTTTCAGGCGGGGCTACTAGTTCTGGGCGGTTATATAAAAAACCCTACCAACCTATCCCGGTCAGTTTGCTCTGAATCGAGGTGTTTTGCATTCTGACTGACGACGCCTTATGTAATCGGCGAAATCATACAAATTGCCTGCCACAGATGCACAGCGAGCGCCATACGTTCGGTGGCCATCGAATTCTAACGGCGTCCAAGCTTTCAAACTTTTCTTACAGCTTTGACAAAAAATATAACATGGTTTATAAACTATTGGAATCGATTCTGTAACGAATTCTGAACAAACTACTTTCACAATTCGCATCAAGTAGGGATAACCTTGTATATAATACCCTAATTTTATTTTACAATTGCTTGAAGAGCTTACTTGCTGCTACTTGCTGGGCCCTGGGCCGAGGGTAGGCGTGGGCATATTAATTTTAAGCAGCAGGGAGGCGTGATACTTATAAGTTTGGGAACCCCTGGTCTAGAGCCTGAGAAAGGACATAGGCTACATTTTACGTCAAAAACCGATATACACGCGAGCGAAGCCGTTTGCGAAAGCTAGTATCCTAAATACTCGCAACGAAAGTAATTATGCTTTGATAATATTAATGACTGTGTTTGAATCGAGACCAAAATTCCAAAATGAGGTTAAGTTCAGAATATCTTTAAACTTGCTTTACAGTAAATCATTAGCACTTTAGCTATCTTACCTACATGGGAATTTGTTTTACATAGATTATTATGTATCATTAGCCGCGACGCTGATCAGGCTCAAATGCGATAAAAGTGTGTCAACAGGGATTAGGAGGGGCGATAAATTGCTCCCTTAGCTCAACTTATTATATCTGGTAAATACTAAGAAATACCGAGGCACAGACATAGAAGATAACAAGGGGATTAATGAAATAATGTATTACGGTAAATGAAGAATATATGAATGTCCGGTAGTAGACTACGATGGTCTGATGATGATGATGATGATGCATACGAAAGTATATACGGTACTTATTTCAAAAAAGTAAAATATTTTGTCTGTCTGTGTGTTTGTTCCGCCTAATCTCCAGAACGACTCAAGCGATTTTGACGGAATTTTCACTGGCAGATAGCTGATGACATAAGAAGTATCTTCAGCTATTTTTGAAAGACTAGCTTTGCTCTGCGACGTTTCTCACAATTTACACAATTGATCAGGGGTGACTCGGCTAGTGAGCTAATTTAATAGGGAGATTAAATTGCATCTCCCATACACAAATTTGCTACTGAAAAACTTGTACGTCTACTGAAATTAAGGCATTTATATTACTGTATGTAACAGTAGAACATTAAAGGTTTTATTTTGATTAAACTCCTAAAAGTTACTGTTGAACATAACTAAATTCTTAGTTTGTGTAGTAAATCTGGCTATTATACATACCTTTACAAAACAATACTTTACTTTTCTCTCTTACAATATTTGTTGTAATATGCGAATTTAGTGTGTTAAAAGAAAAATAATAGATAGATACATTTCTCAATTCTCAATTCTTTATTGAATTTCACAATGTAGGTATACAGGTGTTTACATGTTAAATAAATAGTAACAATTGTGAACCCTGTTGGGCATAGCAACTTGATTAGCAGGAGAGAGGAAAAGGGGTAATTTTATTTTTATTTTTAATTAGACGCTGCCTGCGTGTTACCCGTAGTTGCTGTTGAACCTTTACAACAAGTAGTCCAGTCATTATAGTAAGTTCACCTCGGAATTCGAGATACCCAGCTGTAAGTCTCTAGATACTTGGAACTGAAACTCAAAAATTTTTTTTTCATCAAACCTATACATGTGTGGATAGGTGTTCAAAAATGATGTTGAGGTTTCTAATATCATTTTTTTCTAAACTGAATAGTTTGCGCGAGAGACACTTCCAAAGTGGAAAAATGTGTGTGTCCCCTCCTCTAACTTCTAAAATAAGAGAGTGATAAAACTAAAAAAAATATATGTTGTACATTACCATGTAAACTACCAACGAAAATTGGTTTGAACGAGATCTAGTGAGTAGTTTTTTTTTTATACGTCATAAATCGTAACACGCAATTTACCTTTCATCCAATCAATACACTAGTATAAAAACATCGATGAAAGTTACAACGAACTACAAGAACTTTTATAATGATGTTACTTGCTGGTACGGAACCCTTCATGGGCGAGTCCGACTCGCACTTGGCCCCTTTTTGCTATTTGTAATTATTTACAATATTGTAGAATACAAAATTCTCTACAAATTTTGTTTAAAAAATGTTTATACGATGAACTGTTTTCGAGATATAGGACGGAGAGCGCGCGGTCACAGCATCACTTCAGGTCAACCGGTACCTCCGGTTGAAAACTGATTATAAAAAAAAATGAATATAAATATTTGTCAATTTTTATTAACTATTATATTATATTTTATCATTTTTTCCTAACCTTTCCACTTTGTATTCAGTATTAATTTATTTAACAACACTTACCTGCCCATGTAATTGCAGAATTGTCAATGAAAATATAGGAATTATTTTTGAATTTTAATCTAATTAATATTAATAACTTATTACATGATGAAAAAAAAACAAATAAATTATGAATTAATATTTTTATTAAAAAATATCATTAAATACATTTATTTTTATTAAAAGTAAACAAATCGTATATTGGGTACAAAAATTACAATTTATAATTTTATTCATCTTCTTCCTCTTCGTCTTCCGGCTGCTGGTTCATTTCAAACTTGTCTTCATTATCGTCTTTAACGACATTTGTCTCAAGTTCTTCCATGATTTCGGGGTCAAAGGTTCCATCTTCGTTAATGTTGCTCTGATATGGTAGAGCATTGAGACAAGCTTGCCCATTACATTGACCACAAGCTAAAGAGCATTGCAAGCCCGCTTTTCTGCAACCACAACCACTCTTGCAGTTGCAGAAAATTGTATTTAGCAAAACTTCTGGAGCAGGTGGTAAAATTGTAATGATAGGCTCCAGAATCGTTTCGCATTGCCCAACCCCATACTTGGGGTTCCAAAAACATGCCCTAACCAAGTTTGAACTTGATAATATACACGATTGAAATGTTGATGAGCAACTGCACTTGTTGGTGGAATATTTGACCATAAATTTGAATATTTACTTGTTGACCTGAAGTGATGCTGTGACAGCGCGCTCTCCGCCTTCCATCTCGAAAACGGTTCATCGTATTTTTTTTTTTATTTAACAAAATTTGTATAGAATTTTGTATTCTACAATATTGATAGTGATTATAAATAGCAAAAGACCATAGGAAATGAGATATTTACAAAAAAAGGGAAAAAACCGATTCTTGTGACTTTTGACCTTGAAATTTAATAGTTGCGTACACCCTACCATATGTAGGTTTTGAGACAACTTTTAGGGTGTCAATATACAAGTATTTACAGACTTACAGCTGGGTATCTCGAATTCCGAGATTCTTACCTAATTTAAGCTTAAATGACTGGACTAAAGAACCGCAGGCACGGGTTAGCCCCGCGGTGGTGCTAGCCAAAGTTGAATAAGCTTATTCTATCATCAGACATCCAGAGGTTGCCCGTTATAAAGAGATATACAGTCAGACAAATTATTTTTGAATTGTTTTTTTATGTATATGAGTGCCTTAGGTATATACTTGCTGATGCATTTAGTGAAAGTCACAAGACACAATTTAATTTATTTGTAAAGATTATGAAACTTCCGGATAATCATCCTCTTCCTAAAGTAAATTTACAATTATTTTGGCACTCGAACCAATATGATAATAAGTACAAACAGTATAAACTTGAAAGAAGAAAAATCAATTATGTAAAATAGAAATGTGTCGAGTATTGACTTATAATAATGAGTAAAGTTAGGAATATCATACATACTATCAGTAAATATGATAGTAAATATCATATTTGGTGAACATGAAGCATTGTTTTCGCAATAATTAATTTTTAACCCAAGTGTAGTAAAGTTCCTTTATATTCCAAGGATTAAACGTGAATATAAGGAGCAGGTGAAACATCAGTTTAAAGTTTCTTATACATTTTCCACAATAGCAAGTTTGTGAAACTTAGGTTATCTACGACCCCTTCTGGTAGTTTAGTATACTTACGTCGTTGTTATTCCACTCTGAGTAAAACAATGTTGAAAAATAAACAGGTAAAACTTAAACATGATTAAAAGTTTAAGCTAGTTTTATTATGATTAATAAATGTACCTAAAACTTGGCAAGCAGGCAACATAAAAAATCTATTTATTTACAAGAGCCTAATAATTTAGACAACACGGTTAGTCTAGTACGGTTACAGACTCAAATACCACATACGACAATTGTTGTTGTTATTAGTCCAGGTGTTCATTGTCTTGACATTGAAACAGAGAATACATATCTTACTGCGTGAGTCGTCTTTTTTAAAGAGAAACAAAGAAAATCTCTTTGCCATTAAATGAACATCCTCCAAATACAGACTACCTATAAAACTAGACTAATATTGCAAAATATTTATCTGGTACTACTAAGATACAATTGTGTACAAATCAACTTCGAGCATCAGAATGAAAATTTTACCAAAAAAATCTATTACGGTTTGTGATAACGGTGACCTGTAATTTTCATGAAATTGTATATTTACACTGTCAAAAGTATAGGGAGAGTAAAACTATAATCAAATCCTAGTTAAAATAAGTGCTGATATAAAACATGGTCTTTATTTCATCTTTAACGTATCAAAGTGTTGTATCTCTGATTAGCCACTTTCATTTATGGAAGGACATTTCAGAAGGATTGTGATTGAATGACATTCCTTGGCTGAGAAATTTCATTTTATTGTTCTCCATACGACAAAATGTAAATGTAGATAACTCGTAATCACATGTCGTTATGTCATTTACAGTTTGTGTATGCGTGTGTAACTTTATGGAAGAAATTCTTGCTTAAAAGCTTTTTAGTTGACCTAAAGACCTAAAGATGCTCGTGTCGACTCATTGATTATATTCAGAATACATATTACAAAGAAAACGTAAGCCCACCTTTACCTTATTATTATTTTCAGTTCATATTGTTAAAACTTGTTTAAAGCTAACGAAAACACAGTTATCGGTCCTGCTTTTTTTCTATTTTCTTTAAGAAATATTAAAGTATATAGTATCGGCAAAGTATGATAAACTATGCTGTATTTTTCTTATAAATTAATCATAACATTGTGGTGACTTCCATATTCAACATCAACGGAAGAACCACAAAGTAACGAACTATACTTAAGAACTATTAATCCTGAACTATTATTAATTTGAATCAAACCTTATACTAAACCACCTAACCAGAGATATATAGTGTAGTGCATAGGCCAAAATCTTTCTAACGAGAGCACTATGTACAACAGTGAACTATTAAAAGCTGTATTCAAACCCTATTGACTTGAAACACTTAAGTCTAAGCTAAATAAGGACAACTTGGCAACCATGGCACAAAATCACAAGATTTGTAAATATCATTGGTTTGTTGACAGGTTCTTAATAAAATCTTTTATGGATTCAAAACAAAGTATAAACAAATAAAGAGACTGAGCCGGAATTATAACGAGTTCGCGCTTTTTTTATTGTCATGGTGCGATCGTAAATTTGCGTTAAAGTGTGTGTTGAAACAGGGATTTTTGTAGGCTTACAACTTCTGCATCACCTTTCATATTTTCGTTTTACTTGTGGACTTATTTATTGGAAAAAATAATAATAGAGATTCTTTTTTACTTTTGTTAAATTAATCTAAATAACACTCGGGCAACTTTGGTTTTGCAGCACTTTATTGATGTTCCTATTGTTTTAAGCGTGATATTTAATAATAAATCCTTTCTGAATAAATAGTTTATCCAAAATTGAAAGGATTAGCGAAATTTGTCTTGCCGACCACGCTTTTTGCCGTGATCAACAAATTGGAATATTTAATTCTTATTGTTAAAGTAATAAAACTAAATGCGAATTTTTTTTTACATTTAGGCCTACCAAAGAGACTTTACTTGCCCGGTGGAAAGCATTAGTAGTATCCTGAAGTAGAGATCGCGGTCCCCATCGGCAATGCAGAAAATGTAGCATAGGAACCTCACTGTGGCGGTCTCGCGAGATGTAACTGAATCATTGAGCCTCCGGTCTTACAATACAATCTAACGTTGCTACTACCTTTAAAACTTAATAGCTTTAATTTACAAAAAATACTGACTAAGTAATCTAAAAACCTTAAGTCGAAATGTATTATGTACCTATAAGTAATTGTACCTTTAAAATTTAACTATTTACAGATTTATGCGTAAGTTAAAGTTCTAAAGACTAAAAATATTTAAAAACTATCAGTATTTTTAACAACTGAAGTAAATAACATAATAATATCTAGAAGAGCCATCTTGAATCTAATCGAAAATTAATAGATAAGGTGAAAGACGAAAGCCATAAAGTAGTTTGATGACATAGATTTATATGTCCAATAGATTTTCCTTTTCTTTTATGTAGCACACGGACGGAAGCAATAAGTCTTGACTTACTTGGCTAAACTCGACTACTAAGCCTACCTATATTTCAACAAATGGAAAATAAGAGAGCTTTTCTACTTTTAAATTGAGAATACATCACGTTGACTAATAAATATGATTTATATGTCACTATAAATATGTGTAATACATTAACCGCAAGCTTTATGGTAGATGAACTACACAAAATATTAGTTTTTTGATTTTTTAAATATATTATAGAAACAAACCAATAAAGTAAGACATTGTTATTACGATCTAGTCTACGGACTAATTAGGAAAACAAAAGTATGAAAAGATTGTGTCAATTATTACTTTTCTTATGGTATTTTAGGTAATTGAAAAAAGTCTGTTCTTGTGTTCTTTTTTATATTTAAGCCTACCAAAGTGACTCTACTCTGCCTGATGGAAAGTATGAGTAGACTAAAAGGAGTAGGTGCCTCCAACTTCATTGTAAGGGTAGTAATGCAGCATGGTGACCCATACAGTCATTATTATTATTGCCTTTTGTGTGTAGTACTGAGTACTTTATTTTGAAAGCGAATTTAATTATTTTTTTGAAACCCATAACTGGATATCATAAGTCCATACAGGCATAATGGACCAAGAGCCCAGAGCCGCCAGACCTACGTCATTAGTGCAAAGCTGAAATTTTCAGGATTATTAGTACAATGTCTTGTTAAGATGTATGTGTACCCATTAGCTTGAAAGCGGGGCCGTTTCTGAGATAGCGCGAAGTACAGATGGATAAAAATCTTACTTACCTACGTTAAAGGTACAAAGCTAGTATTTACATATTTTTTCAAGAATATTATTACAAATATGATGAGTTCTTGTCAAAAATTTCTAAACTGGAAAAGGAAAGACAACGAGATAAAGCTACCATACAACTTTTAGAGGAAAGGCTAGAGACGGTTGAACGAAAATCCCGTAGTTGTGGTATAGAGATCCGTAATCTTCCAAGACAAAACGGAGAGACTAGAGAGTCTCTGGTGAATGAAATTACGAACCTGGGCAAGACACTCGATGTTGATATTGATAGAAGTGTCGTGAAGGACATTTACAGGCTGAAGTCAAAGGATACCTCAGACCCAGTTGTGGTTGAGTTCACAACCACACTTGTGAAGGAAAAAGTCTTGAAAGCAGTCAAGACTTTTAATAAAACAAAATCAAAGGGCGGTAAACTGAGCACGACACATTTAAATCCGAATTGTGGGCCAAAACCAATATACATCTCAGAAAACCTCACTCACAAATCCCAGAGACTGTATTATTTGGCGAGGCAACTACGAAAGAGTTACGATTACGACTTTTGCTGGACGACAAACGGTGTAGTGTACCTGAAAAAAAACGAAGGCTCTCCTCCTATACGGATTAATAACGACTTGGACCTGGAAAAGTTGAAAAAAAATGTGAAAACAATATGACTAATTTTGTTCCTATCAAATATCTTGTGTCAAGTATTACTACCTTTTTATATGCATGTTACTTTAATTTTTAAAATAAGTTTCTATTGTGACGTTGATAGCTATCTCTGTACAAGGAGCAATCGCTCACTATTTATCACTCATCTAAAGACAAATACAATTAACACATCTCTACTAACTTATACTATTAAAATAATACCTCAACTACATTTCAATAAAACACACACACTATACTACAATACTACTAAACTACACGTAAACAAATTATTACAGCCTATCATTATAATTATTTTCCATAAAAATGGTTCACTGGATGGCCATATTTACTTAAAAAAATACATTTTTCTAGAACATTTGGTGACATAATTAATTTAACTAATGACCTAGATGAACTATCAGTGTCCCACTCTCAAGCAGTAGATTTAGAAAAATGCCAAGAGATTATTACTAGTTTTTCATCTAAGCGCCTACTTATATTAACACAGAATATACGAAGTATAAACCGCAATATTTTTGGTTTAGAGGTTATGCTACATAGAATGAAGCTGGAGTGTGACATATTAATATTGACAGAATGTTGGCTATCTTGTGCACCTGTCATACCCCACTTAGTCGGTTATCGTCACGCTGCAACAAAGAGGAATTCTAAGCAGAATGATGGAGTGGTGATATACTACAAAGAAAATCTCAATATAAATGTGATAGAACCCCTTTTCCACGACTGTAACTGTTTGGTGGCAACCATAGACAATTGCGCTGCCATAATTGCATTGTATAGATCGCCATCCTACAAAACAATAGACCCATTCCTTTCTTCTTTAGATAATATTCTGCGGACGGTCTCAACATTTGAACACACCATCGTCATGGGTGATATAAACATAGCAATAAATGCAAATAAAATAGACATTAACGGAGAAAACTATTTGACACTAGCTGCCACACATGGTCTTTTACCAGCACATCAATTAATAACTCGAAGCGACAGCGAGACCTGCCTTGACCATGCACTAATAAAAACAAAAAGCACATCCATAACAATAGTTCCACGTGTAACGATAACAGACCACCATCCAGTTTTATCTTGCATTAATCTAACAAGACCACGTGAATATACTATAACCACGATGACTAAGATTAATAACCAAACTTTAGGTGAAGATATGCTGAAGATTAACTTTGATCCAGTTTATCAGTCGGGAAACCCAAACACAAACATAAAATATTTAACAGAATGTATTCAAACTGCCATAGAGCAAAATACACTAACAATACCTCTCTCTAGACGTAAAAAAATTATAAAACCTTGGATAACTCCAGGATTGTTAAGATGTATGCAAAATAGGGACAAATTACACAAAAAATCTAGTTTAGCTCCGGAAGACGAGATCCTAAAAATTAGTTATAAGCGCTATAGAAACTTTTGTAACGACCTGTTACGAAAAATAAAGAGGGCATATGAACAAGACCAAATACAAACCGCAAAAAACGACCAGAAAAGACTATGGAAAGTAATTAAAACTATAACCAACACCACCAAAACAACACAACACCCTAAAGAACTTCTAGCACTTTCAAGTACTGTTGATAAATCTCTCAACGAAGTAAACAATTATTTCATAAACGTAGGTAGCACACTCGCGGATATAATAAAGAAAAAAAACACTCATACACTAAACACCACTTTACAAAACCACACAAACAAATATAAGAAATTGCATTCGTTCGTATTACTTCCCACTGATGAAAAAGAGGTGGAAAAAATAATAACGGGCCTTAAAACTGATTGTGCCGTGGGACATGATAAAATTAACAATAGTTTCATTAAAGAATACAGGAGGATTCTTGTTTCACCGCTAACAAAAATATTTAATGACAGTTTAATGTCAGGCATATTTCCCGACTCTCTGAAGGCATCGGAAGTATGTCCAATCTTTAAGAGCGGAGACAGAAATCGTATCGACAACTACAGACCAATATCTATCCTATCAGCACTATCAAAAATTTTAGAAAAGATAATAAATACACGTTTAATACATTATCTTGAAAAAAACAATCTTTTGTCTCCCAATCAGTACGGTTTTAGGCATGGAAGGTCAACCGAACAAGCTGTAAATAAGTTAACAAACTTTATCAGTGCAAACTTGGATAAAGGAAAAAAATGCCTTTGTGTCTATCTGGATCTGGCCAGGGCATTTGATACGGTTTCTGTCTCTATCTTATTGGATAAGCTTGAGGTACTGGGAATTCGAGGCACTCAACTAGAACTTTTTAAAAGCTATTTATCTGGCCGAGTTCAATGTGTCAGAGTAGATAAATATAAAAGCACATTTCTACCTATTAAGCACGGCGTCCCACAGGGAAGTATCCTTGGTCCTACTCTGTTTCTTGTATACATTAACGAGCTAATGAATGTTGAACTTACCCACGGTGAGATTATCTCATTCGCGGATGATACTGCCTTGATGTTTGCCGCTGATACATGGGATGGGGTATTCGAAGCTGCTCAGCGGGGTTTTGATGTTGCTAGCAAATGGTTACAGCGAAATATACTTACGCTGAATGTCGAAAAGACCAAGTACATGTGTTTCAGTATTAGGCGGGTAACTGGACTTAGCGACAGCCACAAAATTATATCACATGAGTGTTTACCAAATGCTCCCTGTAAATGCTCACCATTGGAACGCGTACATTCTATTAAATACTTAGGTGTCACTATTGATAGTGCCCTCAACTTCAGGGAACATATTAAACTACTATGTGCTAGAGTACGCAAACTAATTTATGTTTTCAAAACCTTACGGGCTGTTGCTGAGCCCGGGCTTCTGAAATTCGTGTACTATGCTCTGTGCCAGTCACTACTTACTTATTGTATATCATCTTGGGGAGGCACATGTAAAACCATTATGAAGCCCATTGAGGTCGCACAGCGAGCTATTCTAAAGGTAAGTAATTTCAAACCTATTTATTTTCCCACCACGACTCTTTACCACATGTGCGAAGTTTTGACAGTTAGGCAATTGTTCATACGGAGCATCATCCTCATACAGCATACTTCTCTATTCTACGATCCTAAATTAACTGAGAAACGTCGGAAAAATACAGTATGTGAAAAACGGATCAGTTGGAAAACTAAATTTAGCGGCCGGTTTATTGGATTTCTTGGGCCATATTTATATAATAAAATAAATATAAAAATAAACATTTACCCTCTCACGAAAAAACAGTGTAAGGTGAAAGTGAGTCAGTACTTACAAAAACTTGAATACGAAGAAACAGAAAGGCTATTAGTTGTACCACAGTAATGAAAGTGTTAGTCATAAATAACAGCAATTTATACACAGTCACACAGATCACATACAAATACATCATATCACAGACACCTACACATTCGCACTATTAAACTGACCAGATCTCTCACCCTCTTAATGCACCACGACATCAGCCTCATAACACTTACATCATTTCATCACTTACATTACTCAAAAAAAGAGGACTTTTCACACTTTCACAGAAAAATAAATAATTACAAAATTAAAATTACTTGTATTCAATTTCAGGTAGGTATTGGATTACGAAAATTTCATAGGTTATTTATAACTATCTAAAATAAAAACGCTGACAATCGAAATACAGGCTTTGCCTAGTTTGATTGCAGATGATAATGTTAATTGATATGTAAAATATTGCTAAGTTTTATTGTAATTGTAATCTAGTACTAAGTTCTTGCTTGAAAATAAATTATTATAATTATTATTATTTAAAATTAAAATTCATTACTGCCAGACACTTTCCGTGGGCCATTACTTCTGCCAGACGTGTTGAAAGTTGTGAAAAAATTAGGTAAACTACGTTATAGTAGCAAACCTAAATTTTATACCATTATCTAAGGTACTACTTTAAGACCCTTTGTATGCGGCCGAAGGGCCTATCACCCCCCCAGACATATATTTGTAGTAATTAGGAAGCTGAGGTATATCATCTTTGGTATTATTTCAAGAATATAATTGTAAAATATTAAATGGTTTTTACACGCTTTTTGGATTGGTCATACAAAGGGTCTTAAAATAGTACCTTAGATAATATGTATAAAATTTAGGTTTGCTACTATAACGTAGTTTACCTAATTTTTTCACAACTTTCATGACGTCTGGCAGAAGTAATGGCCCACGGAAAGTGTCTGGCAGTAATGAATTTTAATTTTAAATAATATTCTTGAAAAAATATGTAAATACTAGCTTTGCACCTTTAACGTAGGTAAGTAATATTTTTATCTATCTGTACTTCGCGCTATCTCAGAAACGGCCCCGCTTTCAAGCTACTGGGTACACATACATCTTAACAAGACATTGTACTAATAATCCTGAAAAATTCAGCTTTGCACTAATGACGTAGGTCTGGCGGCTCTGGGCTCTCGCTCTATAAGAACTTGTATATATAATAATATTATGTACCGAAACTTTTGAGTATGTACATACCTAAAAACCAGTACATTTTTTGTAGCGAAGATCCAACTTGTCACGTTTCTTTTAACATGGGCTCTCCAGCGAAGCTTTGTGTTAATTATCAGTCTAATATATTTGGCAGTTTTGACATATTATATATATGACTATTTGTAAATACCTACTGGGGGATAGTTAACCTAACTATTGTCTGTACTGTTAAACTGTATTGTTAAACTGCTTTGTTTGTAAAAATCGACATGATGTTTAGACCCAATGTCTATAATAGCCGTGTCATCATCATTAAAAGTTGAAATTATATTTTATAATAATTATTACGTGTCAGAAGTGTATAATATGTATAGGACCAGGCTTAGGACACTTTCATGTAGTTATTTAATAGGTTTTCTAAAATTATATTCTATTTTATTTTAAAATGATTTTTAAAACAGTAGTACCAAGTATAAAAAGAAACGATCATATTTTTTATTATTTTATTGGTAACCATTTATTCCATATCAAGGCTTTTAACATAGTAAAATAGGATGCGTACTTCGTTCGACACAACTTGAAAATACTTTTTCTTATAACCTCTTGAGTCTAACGTTACACATTTATGAAACAAGTTTGTTCTTATGAATAAAAACATTTGGTGACATTTATTTGATGAAATATTTTATAATATTGATTTTATTGATCGGCAATCTAAAGTGAGATATGCAATAACGTGAGTTAAGCCTTCGACTTTGATTTCGAAGCATGTTTACAGTACTTAGAGCTCACTACGTAGGAAAGGGTTATGAAGGATATTTTCATCTTCCTAGCCTTATTCCCAATATTATTTGGGGTCAGCTACTAGTTCAACCAGTTTTACCTGAATATCAGTTTTTCCATGGAGCGACTGGCATTGGTCCTCCGCAACCCTAAGGGAGAACTGAAATTCGAATGTTGAACTAGTTGTCAGTAAATTTGAGGGCACTGACTTCCCAATAACGATTGCCATAGATGTTCATGAAAACCAGGACCGACGGCTTCACGTACTCTCCGAGGCACGGGCGTGAATCACCGCCAAAATTTTGAAGGATATTTTATCAAACGTAAATAATTTACCCTATGATGCTGGTAGATACTTAAATTTGTTTCAACATTCTATACGCTAAAGCTAGATTTTAGATATCCTATAATGTGTTGTTATTTGAAAAGGTTTTAAATGAGTTTAGGTCACTTCCGCGTGCAAAAGAAGTATACCATATAAAATATTTCCGACAAAACATAGGTTTTCAGTTATATGTATCTAGTTATGTAGTATATAGTTATATGTATGTACAAAATGTTTCTAGTTTTCTAGCAATATTCTCGCTTTTAAATAAAATAATACAATATTTTCATGGTTTAAAAATAACCTATAATAATTACAGTCACCTCGCCTGGTTTATCTTCACGATAAACCTTTTAATAACAATTTAATAACAACTTTTATAAACAATAAACTATATTTTACCTGCGCCTTAGGAACTCAAACTTTTAGGGTATTTTTTTATAAAAAATGATTTTAAATATCTGTGTGTTGTTGTGTTCTATATGTGTGTTTATTCATTTAAAACTTCTTAAATAAGTTCATGAAATCATATATGACGAATTTTCTGTAAATGTTGTACACATGTATATAAGGATGAGTGTAGAGTATTACGATAATATTTGCTGACTATAGGTATTTGGGAGAAGAAAAATACGGTCTGCTGTCTGTTTCAAAAACTAAGAAAACATTTCAGGAACTGGATTAATCTGAACTGTTTAGATTAAGAACTTCTAAAAGCCCCTTTTTTCTTGTTAATCATTGTTGATCTTAAAGTATAAAACTAATTAAAAATTATCGTCGCTACTTAGTTGAGATCAGTCTAATTTTTATTATTAAATCTACAAAGAGTTTTTGAGTCTACAAACTTAGTAAAGATTCTTTAATCTTATTTTTACTCTGAGGGTGACGTAATTAATACAATGTCATACTACCTTTGAGCCAATACGTTGTTAACTGAATTATCTGAGAATTGATGTCAATAGACTTCACCTTTTCAAGTTTTTGCTTTCTTAGTCAGTACTTTAGGAGAAACGTATTTCACTACAACATGTAATAAAACACAATTATTGGATTTCGTTTAGAACTAGTAGACAATATTTTTTAAATATTCCGTAACTTATTAATCTAAAATATTTTGGTACCCCAATTACGCTTCATTTGAAAACAGAAGGTAATTAGTGGAACACATTTTAGCCTCTTCCAAAACATGTGAGTCATGTTACTTTGGAGCAGTATTAGCTTAATTTGAGCTCATTAATCAAATTAATACCGTATTTGGTTTTCTAAATTGTAAAAAAACACTAATTGAGTACCTTAAGAGCTTTCAATACTTATATGTCTTTAAAATATTGCCGTTATAAGTTAAAAATACGATGAGAATCATATTACAAAAAATTTCGTACTTACATTATTTTTAAAGCGATAATTTTTCCCAGAGTGCCATAAATCAGAACAAAGTAAGCTCTTGATAAAATCGATATTCCAAGTCGAGAAGGATTCGCACTTCGCACGAAAGTAAAACAGGAATAACGAGAGTATTCTCTAACATATAAATGTCTTTACGACAATTTTTGTCAGTCAGTTTGCTGGGCTTTGTTACTTTGTGTATGTATCCTTTAGAATGTTATAATACGTTTGAAGCATATTTGGCTGTGTAAAGTTTTTTTTTTTTTGTTTTTGTGTAAACGTAGGCAACAATGGTAAGATTAGCTTCCGAGTTAAAAGTATTACAATTAGAGTTTGCAAATCCCGGATGATTTTTCAATCCCGGGATTTCGGGATCGTATCGGAGCGATCCCGGGATCCCGGTACTGGTACCGGGATTATACGAAAATTTGAAATAGTTTAATAATAAACACAATTTAATAAAGAAAACTAACTTTTAATAAATAACAAAAGGAAAACAAAGAAACAAATATGAATTATAACAAAATGAACAAAATAGTTAATAAAAGTAAATATATAAAAGTAATGATATAATTTTGGAACTAGTTTTTTTTTTATGATAGTTAGTATTTTAATTACAATCTTTACAAATTACATGCAAAATTTACAAGTTGACAGTTTTTAGTTAAGTAAATTTACAAATTATCATTCAAAAAACACAATTATCGTGTCGCAGATTATGTTTGTTTGTCAAATTTAACAATTGTCGAAGTGTCATGAAATGACACTTCGACATGAAATATATTTCGTTTCATTTGAGTCGTAAATAATGTCTTTATTTTATTATTTTTGTCAAATCTCGACAAAGTTAAACTCATTGTTTTAAAAATAATACAAAATTTAGGGTTAAACATTCCCAAATCATAACTTTATGCTAAAGAAAAAGCGTTGGATCACGTTCGAGTTATAAAGGTATATGTCTCTTTTGTTATGTTTACTACTATAGTCAAAAATTTCAATGCCTAATTAGTCAGCCAAAGAAAAAGCGTCGGATCACGTTCGAGTTATAAAGGTATGTGTGTCTTTTGTTATGTTAACTATTATTGTCAAAAATTTCAATGCCTAATTAGTCAGCCAAAGAAAAAGCGTCGGATCACGTTCGAGTTATAAAGTCGTATATGTCTCTTTTGTTATGTTTACTACTATTGTCAAAAATTTGAATGCCTAATTAAGCGTGAATTTATTTTCAGAAGAATGAGATTAATTTTCTCGAGTTTAAAAAAGTTTCGGTTAAGATTTGAGTGGAACAAAAAAGGTTTTATTAGCCTAGATTTTTCTTTTTTCAATCCCGGGAAATTTCGGGATTATGGGTCAATCCCGGGATTGTAATCCCGAAGAAAAATCGGTCCGGGATCCCGGTTTTCGGGATCCCGGGATCCCGGTATTCAATCTCTAATTACAATGGACAGTTGAAAAATTCCCAAAGAGGACTTTCAAAAGATTTTAAGAATAGAGTCCTGACCTCGAATATAGGTACCCCAAAGTGGTAAAAGGCTGCTGATGTGTTCTGAAAGACCGATGGTCATTTCTCTTAGTCCCTCAGGCGTATGATAATAATAAATAACATAATAATTACTTACATACAAACATAACAACATAATTAAATATTTTCGGATTTATACACACAACTTCATCTAGTCCCAAACTGAGCAGAGTTATGGGTACTAAGCAACTGATATAAGTACATAAGTATACTTTTTTTTTAAACAAATACATATTATACATAGAAAAAACACCCAGATTCCAAAAAAAATATTTGTTGATCACACAAATATTGGGTCTGACCCGGGAATTGAACCCGAGACCTCTTGATCAGCAGCCGAATACGCTAACCACTAGACCAACAAGGCAGTCAGTTATTATAGCTATGGACTTTAAAAAGATTTTTCAAACTGGAAAATAGAGACTTTAGTAATAGTATAAATGTATTTTTTCGCTGTCATAGAGCTTATAAAATTCTATTGTTTTCTTTGTTCTCTTATTACTTTAAGAGAATATAAAATTCTATAGAATTTTATAAGCTCTACGACAGTGAAATAATATATTTACACTAAAATCTCTATTTTCCAATTTGAAAAATCTTTTAAAGTTCAAGTTCAAAGTCCAGTAATAACCTACTTTTTTATTAACAAAGACACACTAGATTTATGATCGGAAATTCTCCTATTCACGCAAAAATTTAGCATATATTGGCTACGTTGTCAAACTACGGGACATTCCGTCTAGTCGGAAATATTTTAGTCACTGGAAAAATAGCTTCTTAGCTATAAACAGAATGCAATGTTATTTATTAGATTGTCTTCGACTGGACTAGACCACTAACTTAAAGTTAGATTGAGTTATCCGAAACTTAGTAGTAAATTGAACTAGGTCATGAAATAACACGTTGCAGGCTACAAAGTCTCGAACGTATTCGATTTCTATAAAAACAGTGTTTGAAATATTCTTTATTAACAGTTCTTGTTATTTTCTAATATCTGTTGGTATTTTCTAGAAAATACAAAGGTTAGTGAAACTAATAATGCGGACATGAAGATTATATTTCCAGTCAGGCAATGTAAACAATTAAATCTGTAGGGTGACTGCTTACTCAGCTGTTACCCATCCTTCGTAATCTTACAACAAAGATAGGACTCAGCCAGAAAACAACATCATTTTGTTAATCTGAATGTAGTCAGTAGTATATTTATATATTATAGTAAAGTTTTAAATGGTGAGTATCAAAACTATTTGTCGATTGTTGCCAAAAGCCTTTTGAATAAACGAATTGTGAGTGCAAGCTCTATTTTCTATCCTAAATAAATAAATAAATAAATAAATATTTGGACATCTTACACACAACATCATCTAGTCCCAAAGTAAGCAGTGCTTGTGTTATGGGTACTAAACAACTGATATAAATACATAAACATACTTTTTTTTTTGTAAATACATACATATTATACATAGAAAAACACTCAGACTCCGAAACGAATATTTGTGGATCACACAAATATTTGGTCTGACCCGGGAATCGAACCCGAGACCTCTTGATCAGCAGCCGCATAAGCTAACCACTAGACCAACAAGGCAGTCAATAAAAATGTTGACACTAAATATGGCTTTATTCACTATAAAAACCCTGTAGCCCTTAACTTATTAGGTTTTACGAAACGATCAAACATTATAAAAAAAGGCATGTTCGTCATTGTTATCAATAGCTTTTGATAGTCCAATGCTGAACATAGGTTTCTCCTGAGTCAGGTCAGACAGGTTGGTATATGGTTAGTTTCAAGTTTTCATTGTCTTTACTGTGATGTCGTCCTTTGCAGTTTGATCCCCTTTTACGCTTTCAAATCATGTCAACATAAGACTATCAAAATATAACCGGCTTACTTTTAAACAAATTGCTAATAGCTACTAATGCGCTGACTTCTTTCTGAATTTCTATTTTAATTCGTTTTCAGAGATGAACCTGTAGTTATTAGCAAAAGCTGCTTAACGAGAAGTTTTAACAGGCTACTGAAGCTCTTATTGCCATGCTTATGCTTGCTATAGGCTAGAAAATTAATGTATACTATCTTCTAACAGGAATTCTTCAAAACTACATAAATGGAATCATAGTTATTTAAATTAATAATCTAATGAAAAAGACGATCTAGAGCTAAACTTTATTCATAATTATTTTAAGTCAAGCCAAGCCATTTTAAGTCATGCCATTTCAATTTTAATATTTGTCTCTACATACATATGATCAGAGAAGATATTTAAACCTATATATTGCTATGTTACAAATTAGTTCTGTAATGCATGTCTTTTTTTCATTTATCTTTAAGTTTTACTATTACACTAACAAACATCGTTACATGCACTCATTTTTTCAACCCATTACAAGTGAAATACATAATAATATGTCATGTTATTATAGATTTCCACAAACATATCACACAAACACAAACAACAAATGTACTTGTACACACCACACTCATCGAAAATGTAAATATTCTCGAATATACAATTTAAGGAAGTGGATTGAAGACACCGATAGAGAATCACATTGCAAACCAATTGAATGTTACCACGCAATACTAACCATAAAAAATACGCGGACTAATATTCTACTTTATTTTCCCGGACTAGTACTGCAGGATTATTTTCTGGATGTATTAATTAAATTGTTTTTGGTGACATATTGAAACTTTCAGAAAATCTAGACGAGATATCTGTATCCCGCTCATTCACTACAGATTTAGAAGAATGTCATAAAGTGATTTTACCTACTTCGGAGCACCTGATTATATTAACTCAGAATATTCGTAGTATAAACCGTAATATAACTGGCCTAGAAATTTTACTGACTAGGCTTAAAATTGAGTGCGATATTCTAATTTTAACTGAATGTTGGCTTCCCTGTACACCAATTTTACCTAATATATTGGGATACTGTCGTGTTGCAACTCAGGTAAACTACAAGCAGAACGATGGATTAGTTATTTATTATAAAGAACACCTAAACTTAAATATAACAGAGCCAGATTTTCCTGACTGCAACTGTCTGATTGCCACGATAAACAACCAAATTGCAATAGTCGCCTTATACCGATCACCATCTTACATAAATGTTGACACATTCCTCTCAGGATTGGATGGTATTCTACACTCATACTCGTCTTATGCAAATATCATAGTTATGGGAGATATAAATATAACGATAAGTCCAACCATTATCACATTTAATGGGGAAAGATACCTAAACCTAGCAGCTACACATGGACTATTGCCGGCTCACACCTTAATAACACGGAGTAGTAGTGCCACTTGCTTGGATCATGTTCTTTTGAGGTCTAACTTAATATCAACCACTATAGTCCCACAAACAACACTGACAGACCATTACCCTGTGCTAATAAAAATAGACACTAAATTAAAACGACAATACTTTACTTCATCACTTACCAAAATAAACTATGAAAACCTAAAAAATGACATGACTAAAATGGATGTAAACGTGATTTACAACTCGGATAACCCAAATTTTTGTATTGAATACCTGACACAATGCCTACATAGTATTATTGAAAAAAATACCACGACTATCACACTCTCAAGACGAAAGAGACTAATTAAGCCCTGGATAACCCCAGGGTTACTGAAGTGTCTTCGAACAGGGACAAGCTTCATAAAAAGGCAAAACAATCTCCTGACAATTTAACATTAAAAACAACATATAGACGATACAGAAATTTTTGCAACAATATAGTAAAAAAAGTGAAGACTGACTATGAAAAGGAAAAAATAAAATCTGTGAAAAATGACAATAGGAAGTTATGGAAAGTTGTAAAAACAATTACCAATACTACAAAAAAAACGACGCTCCCTAAAGAACTATTAACCCTCTCTTCTACACCTGAGCGATCGCTAAATATGATTAATAGCCATTTTGTGAATGTTGGGTCCCTTCTAGCTAATAAAATCACTCAAAAAAACATTTCTTTACTTAAACAAACAAACCTAGACAAAACCACAGTAACTTCACTACATTCATTTGTTCTCCTAAAAACCGACAACCAAGAAATAAATAATATAATAACTCTTTTAAAAATAGATTGCGCCTCAGGAACCGATACTATTTCTTGTAAGTTTATAAAACAACACAAACATATATTGATACCTCTTTTGACAAAAAATTTCAATGACTGTCTGGAATTTGGCATTTTCCCTGATGTTTTAAAAAAGTCAGAAGTCTGTCCTATCTACAAGGACGGGGACAGAAATTGTATCAGTAATTACAGACCAATATCCATTTTACCAGCTACTTCAAAAATTTTGGAAAAGATTATAAACACCAGATTGAAAAACTACCTCGAAAAATACCATTTATTATCACCAAATCAATACGGATTTCGAACGGGAAGGTGTACCGAACATGCTGTAAACAGATTGGTTAACTATGTAAGTTCAAATATTTCACAGGGAAATAAATGTATTAGTATATTCCTGGACCTAGCCAAGGCGTTTGATACAATTTCTGTTTCCGGCTTGTTGAACAAACTCGAGAAGATAGGGGTAAGAGGGATACAACTTACACTTTTAAAAAGTTACCTTTCTGGGCGATTTCAACGTGTACAAGTGGGTCAGTATAAAAGCACATACCTACCTGTGACTCACGGAGTCCCGCAGGGCAGTGTCTTGGGACCTACTCTTTTCCTTGTGTACATAAACGATCTCACGAAAATAGAACTGACCCAAGGCGAAATCATCTCTTTTGCTGATGACACAGCTCTTGTTTTTGCTGCTGATACTTGGAATAAAGTTTTTGACGCAGCACAGAGGGGTTTTAATGCTGTTACAGGTTGGCTGGAAAATAATATATTGACATTAAACGTAGACAAAACAAAATATGTTTGCTTTAGCATAAGAGGTAGTGTGCAGCTTAACACTAGTATGCACAAAATTGTATCACACGAGTGTCCCTCGGAAATTGATTGTAAGTGTCTCCCACTGGAATGCGTAAGCTCGATAAAGTACCTGGGTGTAATAATAGACCAAAATCTTAATTTTAAAGAGCACATTAAACAATTGTGTGCAAAGACACGTAAACTCATGTACGTCTTTAAGAACATAAGACCAGTAGCTGAGCCACCGTTGATGAAGCAAATATATTATGCTCTATGCCAGTCGCTCTTGTCGTATTGCATAACCTCATGGGGAGGCACGTACAAAACTGTTCTGAAGACTGTTGAGGTTGCGCAGAGAGCAGTACTTATGGTTTGCAATAATAAGCCTATACTCTTTCCCACTGCGGAGCTCTATAGATTGTGCGAAGTTTTAACTGTAAGACAATTATATATTTTGAAGATCATAGTGCTGCAGCATAGTAAAATTATTTATAATCCACAGTTGATAAAGAAGCGTAGAAAATATGTAGTTTGTGTATATCCATTGGGTTGCAAAGGTGGTTATAGCGAAAAGTTTTCTGACTTTAAAGGTCCCCAATTGTATAATAAAATAAATAAATTCCTTAATATCTATCCGCAAACGACGACACAGTGTAAAAGAAAGTTAACCACTTATTTACAAAATCTTGACTATGAAGAGACTGAAAAACTTCTATGTATGGTTAAATAGTACATTATAAATAGCCACAAACTATTACACATACAACTACCCCCTCTCACACAAACACATTCATACATACACAAACACACACAAACACACACACACACACACACACACACACACACACACACACACACACACACACACATACATACATACACACACACACACACACACACACACACACACACACACCGACTTTATGAATTGTAGACCTGATTTCATGTGGAATATTTTAAAGTGTACAGCTATATGTAATATATGGGGAGTTGGCACTGATAGTCGAAATACAGGCTCCGCCTAGTTCGACTGCAGATGCTTATTCGCTTAAATTTGTACAATTTTAATATAGTCTTAAAAGATGTAACTTATAAGTATCTTTGTAAGTATGTAATAAATAAATTTTAACTGGCATTAATAGTCGTATCATTCGCTACCTTTCTTCGTCGTTAATATGGAGGCATCTTATTCCATCTTGCGGCTTGAAATCTTGTGTCGTAAGTGAGCTAGGTTGAAGAGGGTCGAATGATCAAAGTAAAGAACCACCTGATTTCTTGTAAGTCGAAATTGTTATTGAGTGGAAATTTCACGCTTGATGGTGACAAATCGTGTCAACAATGTAATTTTAAGGAATAAGTAAAGAAGTACGATATTTATATATTTGTTGTTTTTATGTTTTATGTATTGTTTTTAACTTGCCTAAATTGCGTATTTAATCGTTAACAACGCGCTTGTTTGCTATCCAGTAGGTATGTTTTTGAGTTATGAAATTGTTTATTTTGGTTAACTGTTAGGAAAAAACCTTAAGATAACCATAACTACATTGAGAATAGTACTCGTCGTATTTTTATACTATTATAGAAAACTTCTTGCGTCTTTAATGGTCCTTCGTCATAATAAATTGTAATAAGCTTTGTATGTATTTCTTATGGTGAACGCACACTTATTCGCGCCGAACGCGCCGAACGAATCGAAGTCAAGGAGGCTTCGCACATTTATCCGCACCAGAAGAATCGACCGCGCCGAAAGCATCGACCACGTCGAAGAAATCATTTCAAAAAATAGAACTCGTGCGTTGCTCTGTCATACGCAACTGAATTTTATGACGTCATCCAAATTCGTCTAGGACTTCTGGGGTTCTTCCAGATGCGGACGATTCGACGCGGGTAAGTGTGCGAGGTTTCATGAGATTTCATATAAGGAATACTAAAATTCGTTTTGTTCGCCTTTACCATTACCATTACCATGCTTAGATTGACACATTTTCTTGAAATTTTAACTGGCCTATGTATAAAGCTTATCTACCTATTCAAATATATAAAATTTAATTTTTAATATTTACCTATACCCATAGCCATATTTATAATATTCACCCGTAATACCTATCAGATTATCCTCACTCGGCTTAAGAAACGTGTCTGGCTATTTTATAAAAAATGGCAGATAGCAAAAAAAGTTATTTTATAAAAATAACTTTTTTTGCTATCTGAAATCAGACATTTATAATTATTTAACATGAATGAATATTTTGTTCAATTTGTCAATTTTCAAATGTTTTTGAATTTTGTTATATAATCTAAAAGCTACAAAGAAGTATAATATTGTGCCTGTGAATAATCTATATGAAACGTTTTATAATGGAGCCAGAAATAATGATATTGAATGCTTTATAGAAACAAAGTTGATCTACGCTTGTAGCCCGGAGGGATAAAAGCCAGCTATTGTGCTACCAGTTGGAACATTGTTGTAATTGTGTCTTCATTAGCGTCAAAATTGGGAATTAATAAGTTCTATTGATTGAAACATTTTTAGTTGTTTTGTATTATTAAATTGCCTTTAATTCTGAGTCACTACTTTTAATACATCAGACATTACCCGATATTTTCACCCGATGGTGTTCTCTCCATCCTATATTTTGCCTTGTTGCATATAAGAGATTGCCTCCGGGTGATAAGGCCGCTAATTGTACCTACATACTTAGTTTTAAGTTCTCTTGTAATTACCTCTTACTCTTGTAATTAATTAATTATTGGTTACAATAAGGTTATTATTATTAAGTTTAAAAATATTTTAATTTAGCAAAGTAACTGTTAAATCTAATATATAAAATTCTCGTGTCACAGTTTTCGTTGCCATACTCCTCCGAAACGGCTTGACGGATCTTTATGAAACTTTATATGCATATTCAGTAGGTCTGAGAATCGGCCAACATCTATTTTTGATACCTCTAAAACGCGAGCGGAGCCGCGGGCATCAGCTAGTATACTATATCTATGTTAAGCATATCTCACAGAATGTATCGCTTGAAAATGCACAGCAGCTGTTTTCCAACCAAAATCTGCATATAAATGATTCTCAATTAACATAGAAATTCGTAGTAAAATTCAGACGTACACATTCGCTTCGAACGACACAAAAAACCTTTCCCTCTATTTAGCCGGGCGCGTGGTGTATTAATTAGTGTCGGATTCTTGATATTTCTGAAAGTTTCTTTGTTATAAACTGTTAATTTTAAAAGTCTCGAATCTTAAACACTGCATTGTAAGTTTGCCCTAACGTTATGAAAGTTCTACATTAAATTACATGAATTATTAAACAATAAATAAATAATAAATATTTCGGACTACTTACACACAATGTAATCTTTGCCTTAATCTATGCAGAGTTTGTATTTTGGTTATTAGGACAACTGATATACCTAAATACATAAACATATTTGGTCCGACCCGGGAATTGAACCCGAGACTTCAAGGCGACACCGAGGCAGACAAAGTTTACATATTCATTACTAATATTATAAATTAGAAAGTAACTCTACCGTCTATATGTTATGCTTTCACGGCTAAATGACTGCATCGATTTCAATGAAAATTGCCTCGGGAATAGTCTGATTCTTAAGTAAGGACATAGGCTACTATTTATTGCGATTACTGACATACACGTGGGCCGAGTCCCGCGCGTAAACTAATTTAATACATTTCATTTTATAATATGTTAATAAATAAATATATCTTATTCCTGTTAAGTATTTCAGTGTTGAAATAAAACTATAGGTACACTTACAGCATAATGTAAATTTTCAGAAAAAAATAACATGGGTTTCTACATGATAATTGTTAAATGGAGGTTTCACTATTTCGTTTGAACTGTCCATTGAAAACACTTATACACTTTCAGTTAATTTCTCATACCTTTCTAGAATTATATTTTAAATTTAAGTGCTGTAATTTTCGATGTAGGTAATTTGTTGAAACCTGCCTACTCAAATAATTTAAAGCCTTCACGTGAGTTTCATGTAGTAATAATATGAAACATTACTGTATCTCACGATGAAACCTGCTTTAACTTAAAAGTGAATAATGTATGTCTGAAACAATCCCTGTACTTTTACCGTTAATGAAAATGTTGTATAATACTTGTGTAATGTTTTAAACGTCATGAGGTCACTAAAATACTGTTCTACTGAATAAATGGGAATGTTGTTGTTATATGTCCTGATTGTTTTCTAACACTATACTGTAACTAATTTAATCCTAATTTTATAGGAACAGGCCTTCAATAAAAAATATTTGATTGGCTTGTAAATGAAGACAAGTACAAGGTTAATCAAACAATACATCTTTCTAAAATACGTCAACGATCGTTAAGTAAGTGATATATAACATATTTATAGCTCTTATAAATACCCATAGTAATATTAATTTATTATCCGTATCGTTACGGAATGTTGAACATGAAATATTTAGGAAAACATTAACTTTCCATCATTCGAGTGGTTTGGATCGTAAAAGTAGATCGCAAGGGATTAACTTACTTGAGTCGAAATATATCAATAGCACATAATTATTACAATGCAACACAATTCAGCAGTTATTATTGACGAATAGGGAGTGAGTAATACAGTCTAATTTATTTTAGAGGTTGTGATTAATTGAATCAGATCAATTGTTTACAGGTACAGGCTTCCACTTATTTTGGCAGTTCAAATTGCAATATTCCAATCATTCGGCCTAATAACAATCTTCTACTCTTATGTCCAACACACACTTCTACTCTACCTTTATTTATATTATTTTATTTATTCTTTAGTATTATAATGTGCGAGCTCACATAAGATCAGGCAGGCAGGATTAACCGTGAAACATTACATTTAAATTCATAGGCAGAGAATTTACAAGAGAAAATTATTTGCAGATCTCATCATCAAAAACTACTTTGTATATTTAATTCTGTATAATTATGTATTACATACGCAAGTATGTTTTTTAAAGATTAATGGTAGTCGTATATATTTCATTTAATAAATTGTTCATGACTTCTTTTCATTATACAAGTACACCTGACATGTTCCTTACGGAAACTTCTACAGGTTGACTGGTAAAAAATGTCATTATGACATTAAGTCGGCCTCATGCAACGTGTTATGCAGGAAGTGATGACCCGTTGCTGTCGGTTTTCTAATACTTATGATTCGTGCACATCCGTATGTCCAACTAAACAAATAAATATATATAAAGTTTAGTGAAACGGTTAGTAAATTATTAACTAATGCGCTACATATTGTGTTTAAACTTGATTGATCGATGGATCTGATTAATTGATGATGAGTTTGTTTTGATTCTATTATAACGAGAAAGAATATCAAATACTACTTTAAAAATCAGCGAATGAGAGTAAGTTGTTTTATATACATGATATAGCGATTATATTTAAACGACAATGCTCGTTTTATGTATGGAAAGTATTTATTTTACGTTACTTGGCAGAGTTTGAATGTATCAATTTTCTCAATTTTAATGTAATTTGCCATAAATATGGCGGTTTCTCAGATGGGAAAGGTCGCGTGGGGAAAGGGACTAGCAGATTGATCGATCAGTAAAGTTAAGGAACCGTCTCGAGGTTTACCGATTACTTGAGAGCGACAGTTATACCATCAATCTTCACTATCATATCTTCATGTTTATGTCCCTAAATAAAAATAAAGGGAACTAATTCTTCGCTATTTATAACATTTACAACTTCGGTGACTGAATCAAATGCTGTACTGACTTCCGAACTTCTTCTCATTTACATCTTTTCACTCTAAAAGGGATATGATAATAAGGAAAGACATTCTTACTCGTAATTAGTTAATTAAACTTATTAATTATCAATAACATTATTGATGAAGTTGATCGAACGGTAGGATAAAAAAAACAGCATTAAGCTGAGCAGGGTTAAATCTTCTTGATGTTGGTATCGTACTTACATATTAAAGTAGGTCAAAAAAAGGTAAGAAGCCACTAGGTTTGGGAATGGAAATGCGATGCAAAGTACCAACTCATAAAGTACGCCTTAGAACAAATATGTACATAACAATTTTTTGCCATAGAATATCGACACACAACACAGTAGATACTGTATCTGATGTAAGTCAACAAGAAATAAAAAATATCAAAGTACTCATTGGTTTCGATTTTACATTTGGCATGATAAGTCTGAATAAATGTTTGCCGAGTATAGGCTGAGGCGAGAGCCAAGTGACTATCAGCCGCACACATCTCTTCTATCACAGCAACGGTTCTTTGTCAACACATCATTTTTCCGAAATAGAACCACTTTTGTCTATAATAAAACCTGACAAAGAACTTCACTAGAGCACGAGGAATCTAGTCTCTATTTAGTGTTCCATTATTTTAGAATGGTACGGCAAACATATGGATTTTCAATATATTTTGCCTAGCCGATAACACCCGGCTGCTAGAATCCCAAGGTATTCCATTTATCGACCCTGCCTCATTGTGTTCACGCATAGAAATTCAAAGTATTTTAGGATAATGAAATAACAGAATGTAATTCGATAATTTGCCATAGGTTATAATTAAATGAATGAACCTCTTTGAATGAATTTGAAAACTCCTTGGCGGGTTTGCTAGTTAGGTTTTTTATACTATTCATGGCAAATAAAAACACCGATCATTTGATACTTACCGAAGTCCGCAGGCTCCTGAACTGCTGAAGTGCCTCTTTTGTAATTACGGGAGAGGCCTGGATTTTAAACAAATATTGATACTTACTAAAATGTATAACATTGAACAAAACATTATGAACACTAATTTGGCTAGTTTACAGCACCAACTTATGTTTGGACAGTTAAAGTGAACAGATATATTTCAGACTGTAAAAAGAGACATAAAATGCGTAGCGATAAAAAGGAAGATCATGCATACTAGAAATAATTCATGCGGACTTCACGAACATTAAAAAAGGGACACAAAGCTCACCCTTTCATTTTGAAATTTCTCGTAGTTTTAAAGTTTATAATAATTAATATTTTAAATAGGCATAAATCATTAAAATATAATAAGTATAATATTGATGGTATCCCATAACTTCTAAATAACAGAATGAGTGTTTCATCACGTGAGTTTATGAAACATAACGCAAAGGCCCATAACCGGCACAGGCACCACACTTGACATAATTCGTCTTTGAATAGGCCTCTCTTAAGCTGTACCTGTTTATATAGTACTGTTAATTATCATATATTCTCAGTGTATACGTTAGCAATGACAATCGTATTAATTACGAGCTTTGTTCGTTTTAAATGGGTTTGCGATGGCGGCGAAATTGATTTCTATTTAGGTTGTATTACTTAAAGTTTCGTTATCTTGCTGATGAATTTCAATAGTTTCACTAAATTTTAATCATAATAAATTGCCTTGTCGATAATTTTATCAGTGTGGAAGTTAGAAGTTACTTCAGCTCAATATTGTATTGTGTTAATATTAGTTAGGGTCCGATATTTATATCTTTATAGGCAGTATATACAAACAAACCATTTTACAATATTTTATAGTAACTCATAAAATATGTTTCCTTTGCGAAACGATCGTAGTTTTCCAAGATCTATTTTTTGGAAGACAATAGTCTTGTCTTTTAAAAATCCTTGTTTTTAGACGTCGGACTAAAAGCTTTGAGCATAAAATTGAAAGAATAATTTTACCGACCCGGTTTCGTTACATAAAGTTGTTCATCAGAATCCACAAAGTAACCTATTTTCATTGGGTACGTATTCGGACATCACTTCTGACTTTACTTGTATATTTTTAATGTTCCTACATTTTGATATCGTAGTTGGGTTTATTTAGTTTCAGATCATTTAATGCAGCACATTTCCCCAAGTTTCTAAGATATAACACAAAATTTCGATAAAAATTGAAGTGTTGTTTTACTAAACCATGTCGCTCGTTTTACTGGGGACGGATAAACTTTGAAGAGTGCCCCCGAGGAAACACCTATTCTTCAAAATATTTACAAACCCAACAGACAGAAATATCTAAAACCTTGTTTATCTAGCCGTGTGTTAAGATATATCCTCATCGTTTTATTTCTTTTGTAAATTTTGTTTTGGTTTTTTGAAACTAATACTAGTGTGAATTGAAAGAGTTTTTGTAATTTACTTGCTTTAGATACAATTTATTTTTAAATAATTGATCAAGTGATTGAATGAAGTAAATATAAAGTATTGCATATCGTGCTCTTAATTTTTACGATATCTATATATATACTAGCTGATGCCCGCGGCTCCGCTCGCGTCCTAGGTGTTTGAAAAATAGATGTTGGCCGATTCTCAGACCTACCCTATATGCACACAAAATTTCATACAAATCGGTGAAGCCGTTTCGTAGGAGTATGGGAACGAACATTGTAACACATTGTATAATAAAGACTCCAACGGAACAACCATTCTATCGAGTTTTTTATTATTCTGACATCTTTGTACCACATTTTCTTAGATCATTGATCACAGTATCGGAGTCATCATAAATTATACTTGGCCTACGATAAAACGGTTACGATGTAGACGCACAGGGCAAAGGGTCGGTCAGTCGTATTGTATCCAAGCGATGAAAATGGAATATCGTGAAAAGGTTGAAATTGTGTACGTTGCTCTCCGTCTCTGCTAACAATTTTTAGTCCACATATTTCACTCGTCCTCTTCCAATATGAGTTTAAACGAAGTCATTCTATGTTATCTGGAGAAAAGAACGGTTCTAAAACGAAATTTGTAAAAGTTTATAAAATTGTGATGTGTTGTGTGCTTGTAATTTTTTGAAAAAAAATAATATATACATAATACACAGTCTAATGAGAATTACACTATATACAATTCTATTACCAAGAAAGAGCTTCAAAAAATTGTATTTTTTAGGTTTTCTCCCATGTTGTAGTGAATTAAGAAAAAATCCTAATACGCGTATAACGTGTTTCACAAAGTATCTGCCATTACTGCTACATTTCGACATTTGCTAAATTTAAAATTATCATTTTTCAGAAGTAAACATAACTTTGCTGTCTAGTTAAGTAAATGCAAAGTTGTGATAATATGGATTATTATGACAGTATGATACGTGATGTGGGTTCGTTATAATTATCACATAGTCACGTAGTCGTGCAACTAAGATATGCTTATCTTACCTCAATAAGTTAGTTCATCAACTATCGGTATGAATGTGTCGTTCTGTATGTATAATATATAATACCATGAGTGCTGACATTGGCAAAGGAAGATGATTTACAGAATCACTTGGGATGAAGGTACTTTGGTCGTTCGTTTCGTCCTTGAAAGCGACGAATGGGTGTCCTAAAGTGCGAAGACAGAGAACCCTTCAACTACAATAGTGATTTATTTTGATAGATTCTAAGCTCTCGGCGAACGTATTGGTTCGTCCGGTTTAAATCATTTATCTTTGATTCCAATTTGCTTTATCTAGGTCAATTCAGTAATCAATTAATTCTGAAAAGCTCTGTGGATAAAAGGGACTACAATCATAATTCTCATAATATTCACATCTGTATCTTTTTGACAATTCATTCCCAAAAAAGAATATTTATAAACAAAAGTAATATAACTACTTACAACAAAATCAGTTTTACCTCTGGGTTTAATTATGGTTTAGATTAGTGTTTAATATTTACTGTTAAGTTTTACGTAAGTTTTATGCAGAATTACCAACTTCTCTAGTGTGCCTGTAGATAAATATAGACAAATGTTTTGAACGTTCTAGTTGGATGCAGCGTCTGTAATGTTACCCGTGGGACAATAAAATGATCTCCACATAAACTAGATAAAACAGAGTTTGCTTTGTTGAACGTGGTGCCATTATTCCTAAAGTCAATCATGGCAACACATATGAAGAAATGCATTTGTATCGCATAAAGTAGAGAGTTGTTATATATGTTAACACAAGACATAAATATAACCCAGTGACTCAAGTAAATATTATTTTGGTTGTTCATTTTTACAAAGAATTGGACCCTGTTCTCGAGGATGGCTCAAATGTTCAACTTCCTTCCGGACCTTTTTATAAAAAAGACTTTCTTTGTTATTTAACATATTTTACGTTTGATAAGCATTCCACCAAAAAAAAGAGAAACCCTGTGAAGGCGCCAGCGCTTACCTCGTTGTCGAAGCCGCCTGGGCAATCCTCCGTTTTGCGTTTTTCTGTGACAATTCTTTATGGACACGATAACGTTTGGCGGTATTCTTGATCAACACAGAGTCACTGCACTTTTGAGTTAAAATTGTCACAAATTATAGTCTTTTGCGTAATTTTCAAATATTGTTCGCGCGCGCGGTTGAGTTCATTCGAAGTTCTTTTTGTCAACTATCGCTGGCGCCATTTTGGGAGGGAGGGAAAGGTGTTGCCAGGTATGTGTGTGTTGCGTTATGAAGCGTATATAGATGCGATGATTTATGAAATATAATGTGTTGACACAAATTAATATGAGTGTATAAAAATAACAAATTGTGGCGCAGCCAACTTCGGGGGGCCTAGAGGTTTCCTCTACATTGCGTTAAAACTAAATGAGAATTGAATTACATTTTGAGAAAAAAACTTAAAATTAATACATTTGAGTTAAACTTATTGCGTAGGTAACGGGCAGAGCCGAGTAACTGGACGTATATAAGTTCCAGAACAAGTCTTTACTTTAGCGACGCGGATAATACTATCTTTTCCGGGGAAAACCTCTATGACAACAGCGAGAGGCCAAAACATAGGATGCGAGTTATCATCTTTTATTATGACTATTGTTCCCACACTCAAAGGCTTAGAAGGAGAGTTCCATTTTTCGCGTTGTTGAAGTGAAGAAAGATACTCCATGCTCCAACGTTTCCAATAACTTTGGACTATTCGGTTTAACAACTGATAGCGAGTGAATCTATTCTCTGAGATAGTGAGATCAATATCTTCTGCGGGCAAATATTTTAAAGGAGTTACATTTAAGAAATGACTCGGAGTTAATGCGGATGGATCAGAAGGATCTGATGAAAGAACGCAAATTGGACGGCTATTCAACAGGCCTTCAATCTGTACTAAAATTGTATTAAATTCCTCATATGTGAGAATTTGAGTTCCGATAGCTTTGAATAAATGAGCTTTTGTGGATTTAATATTTGTCTCACTCAAACCATTGAAATTAGGTCCGTAAGGCGGGCTGTGTTGAAATTGAATTTTATGTTGAGTGAGATAATGACTCAAATAATTTTGATAATCAGTGGACTGTATTAAGGAGTAAATTTCGTTTAATTTGCGCTTTGCACCAATAAAATTAGTGCCTCCGTCGCTATACAGGATCGAAACAGGACCTCTGCGTGAGATAAAGCGTTTGAACGCCGCGAGGAATAAGTCTGAACTTAGGTCAGATACCAACTCTAAGTGGAGCGCTTTAGTCGTGAGACAAACGAATAGGCAAATATAAGCTTTATGGCTTTTTACTCCTCGGCGTCGTATGTGCGTAATATAAAAGGGTCCTGCGTAATCGACAGCAGTATGCACGAATGATTTAACTTGCGAAACTCTAATCGAGGGAAGATCGCCCATCTGGGGGATCGTACTACGCGGTTTAAGCTTAAAGCATGAATTGCATTTATGCACTCTTTGGCGAATTAAATTTCTGGCAGAGAGAATCCAATATTTTTGGCGCGTTAGAGATAATACTAATGCGGGACCAGTATGTAAATTTGATGCGTGATAATGATCGACTAGAAGGGACACTATTCGACCTTTAGCCGAGAGCAAAATTTGGTGCTTTTGATCAAAATCTAAGTGGGAGTGGGTAAGTCTACCACCTACTCTTAGTATACCTTTATCGTCGAGAAAAGGGTTAAGTTTTAACACGGCTTTACTTGGACAAGGTTTATTCATTTTAAGCGCATTAATTTCTTGGGAAAGATATTCCGATTGTGCGTAGCGTAATGCTTAATTTTCTGCGTGTTCCAAATCACTTGTAGTTAGAGAACCGCGAGACTTCAATATTTTTAAAAGGCGAAGCACGTATACGAGCGAGCGAATGAGTTTCGTCCAAGTCGAGCAGCGTTCGGCTAGATCGCGAATGGGGTGAGTAGTTTCTGTCAGAGCAGAAGTTTGTACGTGGAGAGAGGTACTTTTAGTTTCTTGAGATTCCGTATTTTCATTGTGATTAATTTTGTATTCTTTTACAGGCCAGGTGTTTACAGGAGCGGATAACCACTGCGGACCATGGAACCAGAGAGTGTTATTTATTAATCCTGTTGGTGTTACAGGGCGCGAGACTATATCAGCGAGATTTTCTATACCACGAACGTGAAACCAGTGGGGAGCGGGTAAGTATTCATTTATCTGAGCGATGCGGTTAGCTACGAACGTATGAAATTTATGCGCGGGCGAATGAATCCAGGTAAGAGTCACTGTAGAATCCGAGAATGCGTATATTTTATTTATTTTACAGCGTTTACTGATGACAGAGCGGACCGAGTCTATCAACTTTGCGAGTAGAACTGCGGCGCAGAGTTCTAAGCGTGCGAGAGTTTTGTTCGGAGTGGAGACTTTGGATTTAGCGGTAAGTAATTTTACAAATTGAGCGGTTGCGTTTTCTATATCTGAATTTATTGCGATTGAGAACATGCGGAGATTGAGAAGCAGATCAAAGATACTACTTTGTAGAATCGGGCCTACATACAGTAAGTCATTAAGTGACTTGCCTGAAGTTGTCTTACATCCAGCGTCTAAGACTACGCGAATTTTTGACGTTTCCCTTTCAGGGCGATACACAGCTCTATGCGGCATATAATAAACTTGCGTGTCTTGAAAATTATTTGATATCTTGGACAGGTAGCCTTGATCAATGTACGTTTGAATTGTCGCATTATAATCGGCGCGTAAATTATGTGAGTCGAGTTTCTTTTCTAGATTTAAAAAACGACACTTGGCTATAGAGTAAGAATGTCCCAACTCGGAGGGCGAGTGTTTGAACGGGAGATCTACCGTGTATCTACCAGTATAGTCGCGCGAATACGTAGATTGAAATATTTTTTCACATGCTTCGTCATCGGGACTAAAGTGTTTTTTATCGGGGACAGATTCTATCTCCCAAAAGCGTTGCGTTAATTGACCGAGAGAGAGCGCTTCTGTTTGACAGAAGAAAGTCTTTTTAGAGTTATGAGCGTTAGACGTAACAGAAGTATTCTGCGCGAGAGAAGCGTGAGCGTTGACATTTGGCGTGAGCGAGTGCGAGCGACATTGGGCCTTTCCCATGGCGACATATCCGAGAGTGGTTTGTATACCTACGACCGAGGAAGTCGGCGAGGTCGATTTATGCGAACCGAGTAAAAGTGGGAATAATTCGTTGCCTATCAAACAATCGATTTCACTGGGAGCGTAATAAAGGTCGTCAGCCATTGGCAAATCTTGCAGATGAGTTAATTCCGTCGTATTAATTTCAGCGTTGGGCAAGAAGTCCGTTATCGTATCAATAACACGAGCGCAAACCGTGTAAACACAGCGCGAGTCGAAGCGGGAATGCATTTTAAATTGCGTGATTCCGAGAGAGTAGTTTTCTATTTGACCAATACCTCTGACCACAGAGGGCGCAGGCGTTATTTTTAAATTTAAGCGTTCGCAACAAGCTTTTGTAATGAAATTACTCATAGAACCCGTGTCCAAGAATAAGCGTACGCGATGAGCTTTATTATTATTATACACGTATACAGACGCGGTAGGTAACAATACTGTAGCATCATTGTATGAAATACACGCGGGAACAGTGACTGACATCGCGAAGTTATTGTTTTCAGCGTTTGAATTAGCGCGCGAAGTGGACGACTGCGGCTCTGATACGGGAGCGTCATAAGTGCGAGCATTGTTCACGAGCGGCGGGCGCGGCGCAGGCGGCGGCTGCGAGAGCGAGTGAGACGGACGATTAGTGCCGTCGATCGGCGCTTGGGCGGAGCGGTCGCGCTGCGCTGTGGCTACGCGTTGATAACTTGGCACGTTGTTATCATTATAATCAGCGCGCGGGAATCGAGATGCGTTTGAATTAATGTTATAGTTGTCATAGTGTAATAGCGAATGATGCTTGCGATTGCAGATCGAACATCTGTTGTTAGATTTGCATATATTTATGTGATGAAAGCCTAAGCAATTTATACAGAACGAGTGTTGACGAACAATGTCGTTGCGAGTTTGCGTGTTTTGTTTCAAAAAATGTTCACATTTGAACAGCGGGTGCGAGTACACAGAGTTGCACACTTTGCAAGGAGATTGGAAACTCTTTGAAGTTTGAGGAGGAGCGTTTTGAACACAGAATGATTTTGTTTTATACATTTGCGGTGCGGATTTATTATATTGAGTGCGGTTATTCGAATTATATTGAGAATGAGAAGTCGATGGAGCGTGGAGTGCATTGAGCTTACTTTGTTGGGTTAGAAATTTTTTCAGGTCTGAAAATTTGGGAATTTCTATGTCTCTATTAGACTGTTCAAATAAGTCAAGCATAGGTTTGCTAAGCTTGCTTAAAGCGATGTGAGTTATAATGAAATCTGACAAGTTGTCAATTTTCAAGCGATTCAAAGCGGCTTCGGCTGAACAAAAGTTTTCAAGAATAGTATCAGCTGATTGGCCGGGCTTTAATTGTAACATTTGTTCTAGATAGCCCGAGGCTTGTACCCTAATATCATGGTATTTTGCTAGAAGAGCTTTCCATATGATTTCATAATTTTCAGAGGTAGCGGTTATGCCAGCACATACATTGAGAGCTTTGCCGGAGAGGGCACCGGTCAAATACTGAACTTTTTCAGCGAGTGTGAGATGAGTATTGGTGTGTATGACACTGAGGAAATTTTCATAGAATACTGGCCACTTATTGGGCGTACCATCAAAACTTACAAGTTGAAGTGGGGGTAATTTTGTATTAAAGCTATTATTTTTCTTTCTAACCTCAAGCTCCTGTCTCAGAGTGATTTCCGTTTGTTTTATGAAACAATACAACTCATCAAATGCATTATAAATGCTATAACTCGACTGAGCCTCAGGATTTATTTTAAGTTTCTCAATCATAAGTTTATCTACAGTTTCTATGTAATCTGAGCGCGTTTTGTCAACAGACTGAGCCCTAGACAGGAATAACGTGCGTGTAACATCGTCGGAAACCTTTAGACTTAAGTTATAAACATCTTGAATTATTTGAAACAAACATTGTTGTTTTTGTTCTAAAAAGATTAACATAACATCTTCGTTACTTGTTTTATCAATTTTAGGAGGCATATTGGAAAGAGTATTTGTAGTTAATTATGCGTATTTAAGTAATTTGAGTCGAAAAAATGATTATTAGTAAAACAAATGACAATTACTAAATGGCGGTGAAATGATAATTCAATATAGCGGGTCGCTTGGTATTTGCGTGAGCGGCGAACAATATTAAAATAATGATTTTCTGAAATATGCAATATATACCAAAAATATTACTTGAATCTTAGAGAATGAGTATGATAATTGAGTTTTATAGTATAATAATTGTAAAATAACAATATATATGTGTAATGCGAATGAGTAAAGTTTGAGCGTGGCGGTGCGTAGCGTATTTTATAATAGATTTTTGCGTAAATGATATTTGAGTGTGAGTAATTAGCGTGAATATATATATAGGGATAAATGGGGGATTAGACTTGGAGATACGGATCGTAAGGACCAGAGCTGGAGGCGCCAGCGCTTACCTCGTTATCGAAGCCGCCTGGGCAATCCTCCGTTTTGCGGTTTTCTGTGACAATTCTTTCTGGACACGATAACGTTTGGCCGTATTCTTGATCAACACAGTCACTGCACTTTTGAGTTAAAAATTGTCACAAATTTATAGTCTTTTGCGTAATTTTGAAATATTGTTCGCGCGCGCGGTTGAGTTCATTCGAAGTTCTTTTTGTCAACTCGTCACTGGCGCCATTTTGGGAGGGAGGGAAAGGTGTTGCCAGGTATGTGTGTGTTGCGTTATGAAGCGTATATAGATGCGATGATTTATGAAATATAATGTGTTGACACAAATTAATATGAGTGTATAAAAATAACAAATTGTGGCGCAGCCACCCTGAAAAGATGATACATACTCCCTTTAGTGTAACAGCGCCCGCTGCAAATTTATTTTTCAGGATAAAAATATTCTCTTGTCATAAAATAAAGGTTTGGTGTCAGGCCGCATGGAAACATTCCTACATTGTACGAAAATGTTGTGTCAAGTAGAACCACATATTAAATAACGTTTTTATCCAATACAAACGTGCGCATATGTACTTTATGTCCGTTATAAGTCATGAATCCTTTATGAAAGCTAATGGCAGTTATGACTTTCAGTGTATTTTGCACTTGACGATAATTTGTTTTGACTCACTTCGAAAAGTTGGCGAAGGCGTGGAAATGTAACTTATTCAGAGATTATGAACACTTCGCGAGTTCTTGTTTTATATAGAATGTTTACTTTCATAACACTCCGTGTGCTCGTAATTTAGGGGGTAAATTAGACACCAACATATTGAGAGTCATATGACTGCGAACGAGAAAAACATTCAAAATAAAAGTATATATTTGAACAAATGCTGCAAAGATTCATAAAAAACTAAGTAATCAAATAAATAATATTTGCCATAATTTTTTTACTGTTCACCTCATTAACGAATGAGGTGAACAGAAAAAAATCTTTTCAAATTGCTGCCGTTACAAAGTTAATATCGTAGTTTTGAAGCTGCGGTAAGGTTTTGAGAATGTTTAAAGCCGAAATATTTTACGTAGGTATCGTTTATTGTCGGTTTGTGAAAAGGAATTCTTATTTCAACTTTGATTAATTCACTCAAAATAATGTTTTCGATTGCAAACATAGTTATCAATTACAAATACAACAAAAGAAAGAGTAAAAATCGGCCAAGTACGTGTCAGGCCACGCATAGAATAGGGTTTTCTTGTCACCCGTAATATATTAGATAATATGTAATATATTAGCCCAATAGATAATTGTTATGTTTACTTTTTCATTTTATTTATTTGTACGAAGTTTTCCAAGTGCGCATTTTACTCTTAAACCAACAACGTTATTTAAAAATTTTTGATATGGACTACCATCGTGATTTTTTAAGCAGCTGTTTAAATTTTAGAGGGGACGGGGTGAGTGACGCACTGTTTTAACAAAAAATGTGCTTCAAAGTTAAATAACTCGCAAACGGATACCTTAATCAAATAATAGTCTTTATAACATTTCAATTTGATAACTCTTTGTCGACATGATAAAGAAATATATCCATCTAAAGTTTCATCTCTCTAGCACTAACCGTTTAAAACGTTAGTCGAAGATGGACTAACCAGGTTTGCGCCTATGGAGGAAGAGATCATCTGCAAAATGTAGTCTGTTTCGGGGCCTGGCTAACCGGTAGAGTTCTAACTTCTAATCCTCTCCGCCATTTCCTTCGCAAGCGTAACTTATTCACAGAAAGAGACACGCGCAGAGTTTCACGCGCTCTCGCTCCGTATTATTGGAGCAACGTTACGGACCGAGCGAATCCACACTCCGATGGCCGCGCCTCGAATTCTCCTACATGGACATTCTACCAGCGTAAGGCCCGTATTACACTGTAAAATATTTGATAAAAGATCTTTTATAAAATATATGATAAAATATTTGACGAATGGATCTTTTATTAAAGATGTGTGGCTAGAGTTTACACTATGTAAAATATACACGTCAAATGTCATTGTTGATCAAATATTGGTTTAGTTCGGTTGATAAACTTGAGTATTAAAACGTCATTGAAACTGTTGGTCTAGCACTTGTAATCAACATTATCATGGATGATGTAGCATTCTATGCTTGTTTATGTACATTGAGTGCTATATGTTGACTGTTTTATTGAAGAACAGGCAATGTCGCCGACGCAAGCGTGTTTGGGTTAAACCATGGATTGCAAGGCGTGGCGTTAAAGGGATTCATCAAACCTAATAAAAGAATTATTAAGTGAAGACAAGTTGTTTTATATATACCTTGCCTTTTGTTTGTATTTTTGTAGTCTTTGTGTTTTGTGTTGTTCAGCGTTTCGTGGCATTCGTAAATATTTTTAAATAAATATTGTAATAAAAATAATGAATAAATAATAAAATATCATTATACGAATATATAATATTTCTAACAATCAATACATAATTTCATTAAGCAACATTATTTTTTATAATGCTTTATTCATGTAGTATCGAAAACTTCGAGTAACAAATCATTGTCTTCAAATTCTGACTTTTTTAAATCACACATTATTGTCATTAAATAATTACAACATTTTTGCGGATAGTTTCCCAGGTCTTTGTATATTTTTGACATAACTTTTTTTTTCTTCAATTAACTATAGGCATTTTAACGAATGACTTGCTGATAAACGTACCTGCGAATTGAACAATCAAATTACTAATAACAATAACAATCAACGTATTTGTAGTAAATATAAGCGCAGTTTAATTATCCACGAATTCATAAGAATATGCTTATATTATTGTGTTCTCTCTGACTCTGCTCTCTTAGTAACAATCAATCGCACTAGATGTCGCTAAGGCGATGTGTAAAAAAATGAATATGATTTGCTAGATTGTAATATCTCAGGGCCATACACCTTTATTTTGTTTATTTGAAATAAAAAAAATTGATATTATAAAAATCCCCTAAAAATATCCCTAAAAATATGACACCCCTAAAAAAACCTATCCTACACTTTTCCCCTATAAATTTAGGGGGAAAACCCCTAAGATGGGCACTCTGAGTTTATTCTTGCTACTATATGACAAAATTAACTACTAAATGGTGTTGCCACCTTACAAAAAATAATGCTAAATTGTGCAATATTATGGTGGAAATAGGTGCCGATGCAATCCAAATCTTTTATAAAATGTAATGCCAACCTATTAAATATGATAAAAGAAATATTTTATAAAAGAAATATTTTATAAAATATGGCCTACTACACTATCAAAGATCTTTGTCAAATGTGGCATTCGTACTCGGAAATCAATAATTTTGTTGTTTCAACAGTCCAACTGAACTTATTTGTTGCCATTTCTGGCTTGATAGGTTAATGAAACCTCCACCGTGGTGTCTCGAACAGAAAAAGGGACAAAGCAAAGTTTATTCTTGCTACATTAAGATAAAATTCGGTTCCCGGGTCAGACAAAATATTTGTGTGATTCACAAATATTTGTTTCGGAGTCTGGGTGTTTTTCTATGTTTAATATGTATGTATTTACAAAAAGCAGCCAAGTGCGAGTCGGACTCGCCCTTGAAGGGTTCCGTAGCGACAAGTAACATCATAATTTTTTTATAATTCGTTGTAACTTCTATTGATGTTTTAATAATAGTGTTTTGATTGAAAGAAATGTAAATTGCGGTTTATGATTTACGACGTATTAAAAAAAACTACTTACTAGATCTCGTTCAAACCAATTTTCGTTGGAAGTTTGCATGGTAATATACATCATATATTTTTTTTAGTTTTATTATTCTCTTATTTTAGAAATTACAGGGGGGGGGGGACATTTCACCACTTTGGAAGTATCTCTCGCGCAAACTATTCAGTTTAGAAAAAAATGATATTAGAAACCTCAATATAATTTTTGAAGACCTATCCAGAGATAACCCACACGTATGGTTTTGATGAAAAATTTTTTTTTGAGTTTCAGTCCTAAGTATCAGGACCCCATAAATATATTGCTTTTTTTCTATTTTTATGTAAAAATATTTATGTGGTTCACAGAATACATCTACTGACCAAGTTTCAACATTATAGCTCTTATAGTTTCGGAAAAAAGTGGCTGTGACATACGGACGGACAGACAGACAGACAGACAGGCATGACGAATCTATAAGGGTTCCGTTTTTTGCCATTTGGCAACGGAACCCTAAAAAAAACATGTTTATGTATTTATATCAGTTGTTTAGTACCCATACAAGCTCTGCTTAGTTTGAGACTAGATGACTTTGTGTGTAAGTTGTTCGAAACATTTATTTATTTTTGAATTAATAATATGGTAGAAATAGGTAGAATTAGGCTTAACTAATATTCTACCATATTATTGCACAATTTAGTTTTATTTTTTGTAAGGTGGTAACACCATTTAGTAGTTAACTTGTTCAAAATTCTTTTATAAAATGTAATGCCAACCCGTTAACTTTGATAAAAGAAATTTTATAAAAGAAATATTTTATAAAATGTGGCCTATTACACTATCAAAGATCTTTGTCAACGAACTTTTATAAAAGATCTTTTATCAAATATTTTACAGTGTAATACGGGCCTAAGGAGCGTCGCATCCTCGGTTCGCCCGTCGATAAGTGTTACCTGGATAAATTTTATTTGTACAAATGTCCTGACTATAATCTATCTTGGCATTAGATTTATAATCGTAAAACCGTTTTCACATGATTGAGTTACAAACAGTCACAATAAAATTAAATTAATTCATACAATAACACCTACAAAGCCTTGTAGATCTAAGTTGCCAACTATTTCGACAAATGAAACAAACTCGGGCCCCCTCTTAAATCACTGTGCAGTTATAACATGTGGTTAATTTATTATTATCGGTCATACCCTTCAGTCAAGTGGAACACATGACCATTTACCAAAAATATAAGCACATCTGTACCTATACTAACTACATGTAATAAATTTATAGGGTTACTAGTTGACCCAGCGAACTTCGTACCGCCCAACTTTAAAATTCCAGAACTTGATCGCAGCGCCATCTACCGGGTCTAATTGCGAATCTAAACCATTCCCAGATCCCCTTGAACACACACAAAAAATTTCATCAAAATCGGTCCAGTCGTTTGAGAGAAGTTCAGTGACATACACACTCAATTCAAATTCAAATTCAAATTCAAAATTCTTTATTCACTTAGGATGCAATACATCTCTTGTGACAGGTCAAGATTCTACATGTACATTTATGCCATGTTCGCAAACAATAGGTAGAGCCGGAGAAAAGAACATGGCAATAAAAACTCGCGGCCACTCCTTTCAAATCGCCAATGTTTACATCGTTTTAATGTTTATAAACCTGATATGGGGGTAAGGTGCTGCCACTAATATACTATACACCATGTTAGAGGACTGATGCAAATTATAGTGATTAAAAATTAGAACTTATGCTAATTTAAAAAAAAAAACAACAGCCTCAGTGGGTACAACACAGTAGGAGCATCTACTTACAACAAAGGTAAAAACTATATGTGCTCAAATATTGGCCAAATTACTGGTAACGAAAGATTAAATATAAAATATTAATTATAAGATCAAAAGAAAGAGAAGAATGGCCTTTATTAGTCACGTAGAATCTTTACTTACAAAAGTAAAATCATGTTCTTAAACAATGTGATAACAACATTCACATGAGTAGAATAAAATGATAAGGAGCAAGTAGTCAAATCCATTTTTCTTTATCATTTAAAAATTCGTCAACTGTATAATAACCTTTACGTATAAGATAAGTTTTGACTACATTTTTAAACTTTTCCATTGATAGACTCATAACACTAGCTGGTAACCTATTAAAAAATCGCACGGAAAGACCCATAAATGAATTATGCGTTTTATGTAGCCTATGACATTGACCTACTAATTTATGCTTATGTCTCGTGTTCACCGAGTGAACGTCACTATTCCTGTGATATAAATGCATATTTTGTTTTATAAACATAATGTTTGCAAATATATATTGTGATGCAACTGTCATAATGCCTATCTCTTTAAACTTTTCTCTAAGGGAAACTCGTGCACCTAGTTTGTAAATCGCACGCACTGCACGTTTTTGGAGAATGAAAATTGTTTGAATATCAGCTGCCTTGCCCCATAGCAGAATGCCATACGACATGACGCTGTGGAAATAACCGAAATATACTAGCCTTGCTGTTTCCACATCCGTAAGCTGTCTGACTTTGCTGACAGCATACGCTGCAGAACTGAGTTTCCCTGCGAGACACGATATTTGGGCGCCCCACTGTAATTTACTATCTAAAGTAATTCCCAAAAAAACCGTTGAATCAACAAAATTAATAACTTCATTGTTTAAAACTAGATTTGTACTGATATTCCTTACATTTGGCAAACTAAACTTAATACATTTGGTTTTTTTAGAATTCAAAAGCAAGTTATTTGATGTAAACCAGTCAAGGACTAATGCGAGGGACCTATTTACTTCGTCAGAGTAATCGTTTTTGCGATTGGTTTTGAATATAAGAGAAGTGTCATCAGCAAATAGAACAATATCGCATAACTTACTAGTAAAAAATGGCAAATCGTTTATATACACCAAAAATAAAAAAGGACCCAGAATTGAGCCTTGTGGCACGCCCATACTCACTGGTGATCCGGAGGACCTTATTCCATTAATATCAACATACTGTATTCGCTCACTAAGATAAGAAGCAACAAGATTAAGCGCTGTACCTGTTATGCCATAATGCCTAAGTTTCAGCAGAAGTGTACTATGCATCACACAGTCAAATGCTTTTGAGAGATCGCAGAAAACACCAATGGCGTCCTGCGAGTTTTCCCAGGCACTATATATATGTTTAAGTAGTTTAGAGCCTGCGTCTACTGTTGAGCGACCCTTTGTGAATCCATATTGTTCACTATGCAGTAGATTATTAGAATTAAAATGTGTTTCTAATTGCATTAGTATGGCTTTTTCAAAGATTTTACTAATAGCTGGTAAAATAGAAATAGGTCTAAAATTACTAGGGTCGCTTTTTGAACCGGCTTTAAACAAAGGAATTACTTTACTGTGTTTCATCAAATCAGGAAACACACCGGTATCAACACATCGATTAAATATTGTTGCTAAATGTGGTGCTATCTTAATAATAATGCTATTAATTAATTTAACAGAAATACCCCATAAATCTGTTGTCTGTGTAAATATTTTTATTATGTCAGTGGGGTTTATAAAATTAAAACTGAATGGTACAGTACACTCTTTCACACTGCTTCTCATAAGTGATTGAGCATCAACCGGACATGATCTTAGGGAGCTGGTTGCATTTTTAGGTATATCAGCAAAGAAATTATTAAATGTTTGCGCCAGGTCTAAATTGTCAGTTACAGTTATATCACCAATACTTAATTCAAAATTATGTTCACGTGGCTTGACCCGCCCAGATTCAGCATTAATCATGTTCCAAGTGGCTTTAATTTTATTCTCTGCTTGTTTAATATTTTTACTTAAATATAAAGACTTGGCAGCAGCGCAAGTCTTTTTAAATACTTTGGAATAATTTTTAACATATTGAACAAACTTATGGTCAAAATTATATTGTTTCATGCCATACAATTCATACAACTTAGCTCTACTTATTTGTATGCCAGTAGTTGCCCAATCACAAAAGCAAATTTTTATATTTTTATAAAAAGTCTTAGTTGTGAATATGTTATTAAATTCCGATTTGATCATGTTAAACAAAGACGCGTAAAGGTAGTTCGGATCATCCTGACTAAAATCTATATTGGTGATACGGACAGAAACATTTTCATTAAATTTGTTTAGGCGAGCTGTACTCATTGGCCTACAGGTGATCTTATTTACTTTAGCCACTGTATGAATAGGAAAAGTGACTTTCTGTCCACAGTGATCGGATGTTAAATCACTCAATATAACCTCATTATAATAACTACACTACTACACTCACAGAAGAATTATATATATAAAGATAAACACATACCTACTCACTACAAAGACTGTATCGAATAAACTATGAACGTTTCGCTGAAGGGAAAACACAAGGTTAGTTTTTCACGATTGTTTGGGAAATAACTAGTACAGGAAAAAACTGTTGACTACCACGCACTTATAATACGTATGTCTATATGAGATGCCATTCTGCCATCTAAACAGTTTATGATAGCTATGTCTATACTAATTATTGTAACTCTGTCTGTCGGTTACGTTTTCACGGTTAAACCACTGTATCGATTTGGCATAGAGATATTATGTCTCTTGAGACACAGATTACTTTACCGCGTGAAGCAAGCAAAAGCTAGTAATATTTACCACGTTTCGGCTTAAACTGACTTTAATATTTAGTTAATTGAGATTTAGTACACTGGTATCTCGGATAAACAAAAAAAAGAAAGAAAAATGTTTTTTGTTATCTTAAAACCTAACTACTAAATGGTGTTTCCACTTATTAAAAATGAAAACGGTAGTAAATATATGCCGTCACCATACATAAAACTCGTAAGATTCCATAGATTGCGAGACCTTATAAGCGTACTTTTAATTAGCATTGCTACATGCCTACATACGTTTCACTATCATGTTTGTGATAGTCAACACAAGTTAAAAATCTAAAATAGTGACATAAAATATAAACTTGTTATTGGAAGAATTGGACAATATTTCTTTGAAAACACTTTGGCAGTACGGTACCTAAGAATTCAATTCTATGAAATAAATCCTGGGAGATATTTATATTTTACGAATAGACAAAAGTAGGCTTTGTTGTTTTATTATGAAAAATATTTTTCTTTCCTCATCAACGGAACCGTAAAGGTATGCAAAACTTTTTCTTAATAAATTTTAGATCAAAGCATTTTTTTAGATTTCTTATTTTTTTTAAATAACTTTTCTCGAGAAGTGGAATTCGTTTCTAAAATATTTAAATGTTACTTTTTAAATGTTTTTGCAAAACATAATTAAAGTATTTTTACTTTAATAATTTTATATCATAGAAGTTTGTTTTAGATAAAATAATTAATTTCTAATGGGTATAGTAGGATTGAAAGTATGATGGTGATGTTCTTCTAGCCTCTTTCGGTCATAGAGCGGAGTTCAGTCTCAACGAAAATTAGTCAGCTACGCAAGAAATATATTAGTGCACAAATGTGGGCGAAAACATGAGTGCACTCTGAGTTTAATTACCCTCATAATTCGATAGGACGGCTATCAGACAATCCGATAAGACTGGGGAGATATCCGACGAAAGATAAACGGTTTTCTGAGACATGGGGTTTAGGATCCCAATTTTCAAACATTAGGCTATTATGAAATATTTTTATAATTAGAAAAACTTAAGAACTTATAATAGTATAAATGTTAGCTATTAATGTGTTCATTATACATCACCTAACTTTATTTCCAGACTTCTGCTTTGAAGAATGTCAATCACTAAACTAACCAAACGAGCCCGGCTCCAAGAAGTTTCACTAATCAGCCCTAGCTCAAGAGGCTTCTTTATCCAGCTCCCGTCGTTATACGTAGTTCGGGTCACATTATTGCATTCTCGTGAGGATTACCTATTTGAAATAAGAAAGGAAACTGTTCACGTCGAAACTTGTTTCCTTTTCAGTACAAGTGTAGTTGACATGTAACTTGTACAATGTTAATTCAATACGGTATATTTGTTACTTCCACGGGATGAGAGACAAAGGTCGATTATGTGTAAGACGTAAGATAAATTGTTATTACAGCATAGAGAAACACACTGAGTAAAAGTCAATAGGCCTGTCCTTACGGTAAATATGCTTGCGTAATACAATTTTGCCTAACGCTAAAGTTACCCGAGAATAAATAAAAAATAATGACAAAATTTGGCATGACTGAATATACAGTTCAAATGGTCTCAATATTTCTTTTGATAAGTTGGGTTCCAGACTTAATTAAATAAAGCCGCATGTGGCTTAGCCAGATCAGCGTCCCTTGCCGAAATAAAGACAATGATTTAATAAATTCAAATGAGCACTTATATGTAGTTATTATGTACTAAAGTAAAAGTAGTTATCCAATATTATACATTCTAAAGTAACTCCGACCATCTGATTAGCTTATCGCGGCTAAATCAGTAAACCGATTTAGATGAATTTCAGTATTGACATAGATTGGAACGTGTAGAATTACATAGACTACTTCTTGTCGTGATAGCCGATATATACACGGCGAAGCTGCGGGCAAAAGCCAGTGACCTATAAATAAAAGATAAATAATGTGATCTTACGTTAAATAAAATAATAGTAGGAATATATTTTAATACTCATTAAACATATAATTGATTTTGAGTGATGGTTATAAAAACATTATTATCTCGCTATTACTCAAGATGATGGATTCAAAACAAAGATGAGGTATTATATAGAAAATGTAGGCCTGAACAAAAACGCCACGAAAAATACTTGAGTGGACTAAATAAATAGGCACAATAGCTTTTGCAAATAGAAAATAATTTCTTCTACGAAAACCTAAGAATGTTTTGAAGTTGAACAGGTACTTTAAAAGCTTTGTTTAGAATCCTGCTACTTTTGTCACGGTTGAAGAAATAAGATGATAATTTACACTTTCAGATTTTTTCATAGCAATCGAATGATGTTGTATTATATAAATGGATCTTAATTACTAAAACTTTTTGCAAACAAAATATATTCTCAAGATAAAATGCCATTTACTTCGTATTTGTACTACACTACACTTTCTGTAATAGTTTTGTAGACTTAGAACAATCACAGATATTTGGATTATTCCTTCTGAAATCTCTCACGTTACACGTAATGTTAGCGCCATGTCAGATATCGGTTTAGTTGAACTCGGATATATAAGCTTTTTATAGCCACATAAGTAACTCTTACGGAACTGATTATATTCGTATATTGCAGATGTACTTCAAGCCCAGTTGTAATCATAAGATAACAGTCGTGAAGCTTAGTTGGAGGCCTTCGGGCAGCTTAAAAACATCCAACGGCAAGATTACGTAGCCACAGCGCGTCTTGCCAGTCCCTAGCCCGCACTCGGCCAGGGTGGGGACGTATGGCCTTAACCCTCTTCTGAGAGGAGACCCGTGCCCAGCAGTGGGACGTTGTGGATTGTTGTTGTAAGTTTTACATATAGAACATCATGGCTACAATACACAAAATAATATAGAATCATAAAATGTTCATAGTTTCCTATGCTAATAATATAGAAGACATAATGTATTCTTAATGTTCAAATACACTTCAATGTTCAATGTAATAACAAAAATAAATTATTCTTTTAAATTAAAACTTTGTGGGAGTGTAAATTGTAAAATGTTAATATACCTTTTGCATATATTATGTATTATATATAACATATAATAATATTACTGCACTATAAGAAATGTTACATAGGTACATATTCTTAATTTCAGCAACTTTAATGGTTTATGTATTAACTACCTAAAATAAGGGCAGCCGTACTTCCGTGTGGTTAGTCATTTACTTGTAGCTATAGGTACCACATGCAAGTACTGTTTTGATATTTGTCGTTATTGCATTGAAGGCTAGATGCATGGAGTGTACAAGTCAAAAAAATAAGGTAGATGGAATAAGCTCTATTCCTTGATACAGAGTATTCCTTACTATGACATTTAATTTAGTGTATACATAAACTTAATTGCCATCAGTTCGTTTTTATTCTCACTTTGATACGAAAATATATTCTCGTTGCAAATGCGTTATCCCTTTAATTCAATCTGATTGGAAACGCGTAAAAAGCGTCTTTGTTTCAGTTAAAATGTTTAAATTTTGTTTATCGGACGTTGTTTTTACATTTTTACTTTAATGTGTAAGTCAGATTTTTTTTTTATAAATTATTAAACTACCTATAAAAGGGTATTAAAACGTCTTTAATATTTACCTGTCACATAACAGCAAGAAATTGATGTTTTATTTAATACTAGTCGCCGACTCCGTCTCCGCACGGGGACATATACACTCGGTTCCAAAAATAACGGGTCAGTCACATAAACCCGAATATCTCCCGAACTACGTATGCCATCCTAATGAAACGAAGACTGTTCAATTGAGAATTTAATTATACAGATAAAAAATAAAATAAAACTTAGTTACACCCACAATATTAATCTTAAATAAAAAAAAAACTAAAGTAGTCATATTTTTCTTAAGATTACATTTTTTTTATGATTGTTTTTTTGCTGTTTTTCATCACTGGAGGCTTCATCACGTGGAGGCAATACAAAGTATTAAATGAAGAAAGTGATGAAAAACAGCAAAAAAACAATCATAAAAAAAATGTAATCTTAAGAAAAATATGACTACTTTAGTTTTTTTTTAATTTAAGATTAATATTGTGGGTGTAACTAAGTTTTATTTTATTTTTTATCTGTATAATTAAATTCTCAATTGAACAGTCTTCGTTTCATTAGGATGGCATACGTAGTTCGGGAGATATTCGGGTTTATGTGAATGACCCGTTATTGGTTTATGTGACTGACCCGTTATTTTTGGAACCGGCTATAGTATTGATTTTTCTGATTAAAATATAGTTTATGTCACTCAAAAATGCGTAATAGAGCAAGAGCCCAGAGCCGCCAGACCTACGTCATTAGTGCAAAGCTGAAATTTTCAGGATTATTAGTACAATGTCTTGTTAAGATGTATGTGTACCCATTAGCTTGAAAGCGGGGCCGTTTCTGAGGTAACGCAAAGTACAGATGGATAAAAACCTTACTTACCTACGTTAAAGGTGCAAAGCTAGTATTTACATATTTTATCAAGAATATTATTTAAAATTAAAATTCATTACTGCCAGACACTTTCCGTGGGCCATTAATTCTGCCAGACATCTTGAAAGTTGTGAAAAAATTAGGTAAACTACGTTATAGTAGCAAATCTAAATTTTATACATATTATCTAAGGTAGGTACTATTTTAAGACTCTTTGTATGCGGCCAGACCAATCCGAAAGGCCAATCATCCCCCCAGACACCTTTAAATATTTGTAGTAATTAGGAAGCTGAGGTATATCAAATTTGGTATTATTTTAAGAATAGAATTTTAAAATATTAAATGGTTTTTACACGCTTTTTATTAGCTTCACCTGTATGTTTGTTTGTAACCAACTTCTTTGGGTGCGATTTTGACCCACTTTAAACGGCCAGATTTCGTTCTAACTTTGTAGATTTATCAGGGACCGATGCCAATACACTAATAATCCTAAACAACTAACAGAAAGTTGTTTCGATTAATTTATTGATTAATGTTGGGTAAATCAGTTAATGATTGAAGCTTATTAATGAAACATAAGTAAGGTAACATACGTAAGCTGAGTGGACTGGATTTTTTTTAAAAGGTCAGCTTATTAAAGCGTTAAGATTCTTTTGTGCCCTTCCCTTCTCGAGACTATCAACACTGTCGTCTTTTGTGACACTTCATTAGTCGTTTGTCACTGCTTCTACCGTTAGATGCATTAAAAAAATATTGAAATTGTCAGATATACTAAAAAATGATAAGAACTATTTATTTATATGTTAATGCAAACCGTGTCAATAATACCATATTATATATAATGCGAATAATACCAAGGTATTATTCGCGAATTTTGCTGCTTTTGAATCGGATATTGTCTAGCATTTCGTTGGTTTTAATTTTGCTCCAAAAACGTAGCAAAATATTTAATTCTTTTTTTAAACTAATTAATTTTAATATAAAAGTAGCCTAGCTTACTCCTTATAATAATAGCTATCTGCCACGGAACGTTTGAAACAGAAAGATAGAGAGAGCGAGATACAAAAAATATTTTTTTTCCATGCATTAAGTAAATAGCTGTTGATTTAAAATTACAAATCGGTACTTTAATTACATTTATTTGTTTATATAATTTGAATATATACCCAGATATTTTGTCTGGTCACAATAAATATTTAGAAGTTTTTAATGAATTCTTGAAATTTATGGTTCATCATCATCATCATCAACCGCCTTTAACAGTCATCTGCTGGACATAGGCCTCTCCTTAGAAAGGAGGTTTGGCCTACTATACCACGCTGGCCAGACGGGAGTTACCTAAATCTAAATATCTGGCTTATGTATTGCAACGAAATAATCACTCTTAAATAGATGGTCTTACAACTTCTACAATTAAAGTGATTTATTATATAGCAATAATCCATTATTCATTTACCATTTACAAAGAAATTCATCATAAAACGCTTTTGTCATTTACAAAATCGTATTAAAATTAATTGCTATTAGCGAAAACAAACATCAACCTATCGTAAAACAGATCCCTCCATTAGCATTTGAAGCTAAAACGATCTAATAATGTAAGAAGGTTCATTAAATACATATACAATAAAAGTTGTTGATTTATACATTTCGTGAGAGCTTGAAATGTTAACGATATAATCTTTGCAACAGATGCTACTTCAAACAGTAATATTATCAAGTGAATATACAGCGTCAAATCCTAATAAATTTCGTAAAAACAATATTTTCACTTCTAGTCTGCCGGTGCTTATAACAGAAATAAGAAATGGTTAAGGTGTATGACAATTATCGAATTGGCATTGTCGACATGCACCTTAAACAACCTTTCAAAGCTACCACTGCCAACAGCTAGTTCTATATAAAACTACAGCGAACCGCACATTACAAATAAAACTTGAAAGTTGGTAAAATGGTTTCGGAGTTCATCATGAATAACAACGTTACGTGAGAATTATGTGGAACAGATGTATTTTAAATGAAATAAAGCAAACTAACTAATTACGTAATATTTAGCAACAAACCAATTAAGACTGTCTAAAGATTTACTGAAAATGTTGGACCATATTATTTTATTTCTCTTGTTGTTTACGATGTATCCAAAACAAATAAAATATTGTCGCAAAGATATATACGCCGGGATTTTTCCGTGTGAAAACTCGATTTCCGGTATCGGGCTTCGCTATTGTCTAAGGATAAACACCGTACGGTTTTCAAATAGACTGTTGCCTCTTCTATAACCTTTTCGAACAAACTTAAAAGAAGGTAAATAATAGTAGTATGTATACCATAAAACAAAGATAATTAAAATATTAAATTGCAAGTTTTCCTGCAACAGCCGCTTTGGGTATACGATCGAGACCATCTTGTGCTTTTCTGATATTCTAGAGTATTTCAAAATAATCCCTTATGCTTTTTATTTAAGGCATTACCTTTACAAAATAATTCAAATCCTATACAACTGCATAAATTGTACCTCAACAACAACAGAATACAAGGAAAACTATATACTTAGTAGTAGTGAGATATTATTAATATTAAATGGACTGTGAAACCGCCGGCAGATAATATTGTTACTGATTGTAGGATATAAACTTTATGAATACAAAGTAACTCAGTATTTTAAAATTTCACTTACCTTGTTCACCTGAAAATGTCGGATGACTTCCCAGTGGAGTGACGGGACATTAGGGTCGCTTGGCTGGCTGGAGGGCACAGTAATATTAACATGGGTTCAAAGGTGAGTGAAGCCCATCCCTTTTGGAAAATTTGTCAGTTGCTTTATTAGTAGTACTGGCGAGATCATGTCAACATAAACAACGAAACAACTAGTCATACTTGACATCTATAACATATCTACAAAACGTTACAAAGGCAACCTAATGTAACCCATCACGTTGATTTTTATTGATGAAGATTTGTGGTCAGCTAAACTATTTTTTAAATGTTTTCTTTTAAATATGGAGTAAAACAGTTAAAAAGAAAAATTACAAGAACAAAAATATTATATTAGCTTTTGTCTGCATGCTCCATGTATGTATGTTACTTATATATTCAATTATATATTAAATAAAGAACAGCCTATGTACTTCTTCAAAAAACAAAGTTTCTCCAATTAATTGAAATTGGTGCAGTAGTTTAGTCATGAAAGCTTTACGAACGGACAGACGGACAGTGTATAGTGTTTCTTAAAATAATACAGTACCAAGTATATATTATTATGCATTGGGAATAATTAAAATATATTTGTTTGAATGGTTGTTATTTAAGTGGCTTTCAAAGTTAAGTATTTTTAATCGAATGACTGTTCAGTGGTATTATATTTACGATTTTAAATTTATTTATAAGGGCAGGCAGATGATTAACACTTGGACACAAAAACAAACGTGCGAGTACAAAGTTATTGTTAATGGCATTTCCAACCAGTCTATCTTATTTTAGTATATTTTAATTCTTTAAGATTAATAAAACATATCGTTTGTCATCTAATCGGTTTATGGTACCAGTTCATATATATCTTTCATTGCTCTACAGATTGCAAGGATTCGAATGACAAGATATTTATCGAATCCATCGGTCTGAACTGAAAGGGATATAAAATGAGATAGGAGCAAAAATAAAATATTTTTTACTGCTAAGCTCGACAGCCAAGCATTTGTCGTTTTAGTAGATACTTTAAAAGACAAGACCGTTTTTTCACCCGTTGTTCGCTCTTAAAATATTTTTGCGTCTATCAAAAATATCACTCTCTGTATTATATGACCTCAGACTGATAAAAATACAAGGTTTCAGGGTAACCGTATAGTATGCTATAAAATCAGTAGCTTTTAAAGTTAGAAGGCTATTTCAGCCACTCGCAGCGGCAGTGTGGTGGTATGCCTTCAGCAACATTGAAAGAAATCACATTGTTATCGTTCTATGGGCACCATGATATTTATACTTCACTGCTAATATTTATTAGTCCTAAACAACTATAATATTGTAATAATAAAATCAACAATCGTTGCAGTAAGGCAGAAACCATGGATTGAAGTCGCACTAATGGGAAATTATTATGTGAACAACATGATTATATCTATTAATGTGTACTTAAAGTTCCTTATTTCACAATAATATTGATTGGTTTATCAGTATAAAACAAGTGTTTACTTTTAATTAAATAATCCCTACTGAGTTCGATAAAGTGGTTGTTTCAAATTTAATATCGGTTTACAATATTTTTATTTACAACAACAATATATTTAATGTAAGTTAAATTTACTGAAGTTCTAAAGATATAAAATAAATATAAACAGCCATTTTGAGATTCTCTTAACGGCTTCTCTATTTATGACTCATAAATCTATAAATAATTCTTTTATCCAAATGATGTTCATTTTACCTTAAAGTGAGCTTTAAAGTGAGCGTGACCTTAAAGTATGTTTTTATTTGTTCCAGGTCTCAAAATTACAAAGTTTTCGAACGGTAAGCACTTAAGATTAGTTAAATACCTTTTAAATTTCACAGACAGTAGTTTATTATTCAGGGTAGAATGGTGGACAGATTTGGAAAATTAATAAAAATTAGTAGTTAGTAAACACACTACAAAAAGAGTTTCTTTTAATGAATTTCTTAATAAATGCCGTAGGAAGTTTCAGCATATAATCAATCTGACTGAAGGGATTTTGGATCGAGGATCGAAGGATCGAACCCTCTATGAAGTGTCTGGAGCTCGTATATAGTACTCAACGGCCGGTTGTTCTTCAGATATAAGTTCCGAAGTCTGGTCTTAGCAGCGCGAGCATTGGAGCGACTGTTGCCCTACATGAGAAGTTCCCGAAGTACTTCAGGGTTCCAGGGATTTCCTTTCTAGGGTACACCTTGTTTACTGGCTACTGGTGCTGCAACCTGAGAGGGCGTGTTATTTTGGCCGGTTCGAGTCATACATAACCACCAGCTGGTGGTAACCGGGGGGATTTCCGTACGGAGAAACTAAAACTAAATAAATAAAAGGTGATAACTGAACTAAACTTAAGTCACTTTCATAAAGACTGATTAAATATTTATCATATGTCATTTCGACAATTTCTCCACACTCAAGATAACGAAGAGCACTTATCATTTCACGTTACGCAACGTACATTAAACCTGAAGCGTCAGCATAATTTATTTCACTCCTTTAATCGCATATATCGTGGTATTCAGCTGGGGATTTACTCAGCCCGTGAGAACTTGAGCGTAAGACAAATTTTGTTATGATAACATAATTGGTAAAAGACATTGAAACTCGCAAAAGACGTGCGAATGAAAGAATTATGTATAACAAATTCTTTCATGCGCACGTCTTTTAGGTTACGAAAATGCTTTTGTAAAGATTATACGCAGAATTTTTCCTAATTGTCTACAAACTACCACGTTTGGTAGTATGGAATTTTTTATAAGTTTTTGTCATGGTGTAGTTGGTATATTACATTCTCACTAAACGGTAATATGTATACTTAGCAAATAAGGTGCTCACATGACGATTTTGTCGACAATACAAAATTTTACTACCCTTATTCATCCCGAGCAGGCAACGATTTGTAAAAGCGTCTATAGATAAATGAAGTCATCAGATTAATGTACACAGCAGAAATAAATTGAACACACAAACTTTGTGACTAAAAATAGTGGTTACAAGCTTTTTTTATTGTGTTAATACTAACGTTTTATCTACAGCACCCCGAACAAAGGTCGAGCTGTTTTTATTGAGTATAAATAAAAGCGAATAGAAAATGTACAACCCTATTTAAATGGTACCAACACTTTCATTTTATTCTTTCCATTTCTGTATAACACTGTGACGTTTTAATTCGTTTCTTTAGAAGAGTTGATTTTCAGTTTATTATTGAAAATCGAAAATTCCAAAATAATAGCAGAGGAATTAACAAATACTATGCAGTTTACAAATACAAAAAGTCAAAAGTCTAATTGACTTTTTGGTACATAGTCACCTAGTATAAATTAATACACGCTCTTAGGTATCTTCTCTAATGGTTAGAAATCATTCGTTTTATTATTGTTTTCCTTATAAGACGCTGAGTGCAGCCAATGACCTTGAGCAATGGATACACCCCTTTTTGTTCGATAAAGCAGCGCCGCGTTTGAGACGCGGTTCGTTATCGGTACTACCACAGTCTCCGAGAACTAATATTCGTCTTTGAATTTGCACTCTGCTTTTAACACAGGGCCTTAGAATATTTTAGATAGGGCAAAATAAAAATGCTATCGTAATGGTATGATAAAAAAAGTCATGTGGCACTCGGAGACTGCCGCGGTAAAGCTATTGCATAGCATTTTTTATCAACTTATGCAATTTAATTATTTATTTATTTTTTATTTATATAGTATTTTTTTATTTAATATTAATCCAAGTTTACAAAACAATATACACTGTCTTTTTACCAACATACATTCTAACAATATTATTGCCAAACAATACAGTCATAGTGTATAATATGAAACTATTCTGAACGCGACGATACCGTCAGAGCTCAGCGAGTATGTGATTCGTGTATGATGCAAAACTACATTCTGCGGTCCATCTCTTTCAGAGCTATTTTCCAATAGTCTTCTTTTGCTGTAAATAAATAGTCTATGAATTGTTAGTTAGATTTGAGTGACATTTCAAGACGTGCAGTATTTTACACTGTTCTTACCTTGGAACTTCAGAACATTGAACGTTTTGTGAGAATTCCACATTTTGCAACCTGTGATTAAATAATAGTATTTATTTAATTTAATATCTTTATTACTTAATTATTATGATGATAATATTATGCGGTTAGATACACTATCAAAAATGACTATGCATAAAATAAGGCCATCATATGATACATTGTGTAACTAAAATGGCAGAGTCTACGACTTTTGTAAGTCTATGTACGTTACGTTCTTCAAGACTAAAGCTGGAAACACATTATCGGACGCGGCTGACGGACGCGGCTAACAGCCGCCACTGTAAATTGTACATTATTTTATTTAAACACTAGTAGAGTGCCTTGGTAATATATTTTTATTCAATGTATTAAAATATTGACTCAGTAATATACATATTTATGATAATTAATTGATTTTAGTGGAAAAATAAGTGTGCACAGTCGGACATTCGGACGCTCAAGGTCAGTCTGTCCACGACTTACGTCCGATAGTTTGCACAGCTGAGTGTATGTTCATACTCTAGATCACGGCTATCAGCCGCGTCCATTAGCCGCTTCCGATAATGTGTCTCTAGCTTAAGCTTGTTCCACTACACATTTGACAGTTTTTAGGGTTATGAAACTACATTACGTCTTTGTAAGGATATCTAGTTATATAATCTTACATGTCAATCAAATTATAAGTTTATTAATAAAATAAATTATTCTTACCTTATAGCCTCCATCATAATATGATTTTGTTTTGTTTTTTAATAAAGTTTTTTAGATTTATCAGCTAAATATAGCGCGCGAGTCGAGCGACATAGGTCCGTTTAGCAGGGCGCCTCAGCGCTCACTGTCGTTCTCCATAGGAGTGACAGAGAAAAAGCGCTTGAAATAGAAGGGCGTAAGTGCCAAACCACAAAATTCGTTATTTTTTGTAAATGTTGCAATTTTTTTAAAAATTAAAGTTAACCATTTCCTTCAGTTACATATGATACACAATTTTACTTAATTTCATTTACATTACTTAAAGCACAACTGTGTAAAGTCAACATTTAACTATTTTCAGAGGCTACTTTGATTATTTTTTTTATCGAGTGAAGTTTTTCAAATCGTGTTTTGGAAATAACCACTATGTGAGGAATATGTTCAATTATAAAGACATTGATTTTGGTAATGATATGAGCGATAGGTTTTTATACAAAACGATCTTTATTTACCTCTATTTTGGTTTTCAGCCCCTTAAGGAAACAGAGTTTCCAAATCTCAAAAAGGCGATTCGTATTTTTGGGACATTGAATACTGCTAAATATGAGATTTTATGTTAGACATTTTCTTACTTTTCCTGATATAAACATTTTGTTTTCTTAAAGCAATTTTATGTATGCCCCTGTTACAATGATGTCCTAAAGCAGTTTTGCGTAGTTAGCATTAGAAGTTTACTTCAAGAAGTGCATTTTTCTTATGTGATGATTTCTTGCTTAGTTTTGCTCCTTTAGTCACCTCTTTTGACACACACGGGTAAATAGAAAAAAAAGAAATTTCGTAAATTTGTTACCAATATTATTGAGTAGAAAGTTATAGATCTGTGTCATGCTCCTTCATTTCTTAGTAGCCAGCTGGCGGGATTCCAACTAATTAGTTCCAGACCATTACGTGAGTAGTACTCGTTCACGGAAGTATCGTTTCAAAACGTTAAGCAGGTTTATACATAACGGAATACTGTCGAGTCTCCGATCAATGTGCCTCATGATAAAAATTACTACAACAAAAATTATAATATAGCAATGAAGTAGAAATTACAGCTATTTTAAGCAGTCGCAACAAAAGAAAAAAGCTGTAAAGCCTATGCTGTAAAGCTATGTGTATTTTTTTTCCTTTTTGTAAAATATATTACAGAAAATATTATTTACATGTTTGTTGATTTCATTTTTTTTGTATCTCTTTGTTCTATGAAAGAGAACCACGCAATTTAATTTTTTGTTTATGATAAAACATTGTAATAAGTTAATTTCGTGAAACTTCAAAGGAATTAATTTTTACCTGACGCTCTAGTTCGAGCAAAATTTTAGATGCTAACGTTTAAACGAATCAATACTGAAAATAATTTTATTGTGCACCAGGTAATTACAAAACGGACTTAAAATGTTGGAGGCGATCTCTTACAGCAATCTATTTCTTGGGACGCTTCTCTTCAATGGGGCGTTCGTTTTATCTGAAGATCTAGCGGGTTCCTCTAGCTATATCAAATCAAATCAAATCAAACCATTTTATTTCAAATAAACCATACAACGGCACTTTTGAAACGTCAAGTAGTCAGTCAGTAGTCAGTCGTGAAGCTAATCGTCTGTTCCAATTCGTAGATAAGGCTCAACTTAAGAGTCTGCAGCGGCTGATAGCCGTACGAATATACGGTGCTACCGTAAGTTCTCGTGTGAGGCATAGACGATCTCCACCCTTTCATCGACATTCATTCATCGCGGCAATGCTGGCGAGTGGTGATGGGTGGAATGTCGCGGTCTTTTCTGTGAGGACGTCATGCGCCATATTAAAGAAAAACTATAAATGTACCCAGTAGTATACTATCTTGTTTGCCATTATTAATGTGTAAACTGATAAAGTGATTTCAAATGCTATCAAATGTAAACTCCCTATAACATGCAACTTTTTAACGACAATAAAAACATTCCTCTCTTAACAAGCGTTTGTGGAACCCAGGGTGAGTGTAATCTGTTGAACTTTTACATTTCATTTTGTCTTTTATAAGAACCGAGATCAAGAGAGACTTTAATGTGGCAATTTTGTAAGCCTTTGGATCGAGAAATCTTTTTCTGCGGAGCTGTTATAGTGGTCTTATTATAGCTAGCAATTCCCGAGTTCTAGTGGCGTCATTAAGATTGATTATTTTGTGTAGTACTTTATAGGTCTATTCGGGTTTTCAAATACGTTATTGTTTTTTTGTAGTTGTTTTTTATTACTTGTATTTGTTTAAAGAAAGTAACTTATATATGACGCAACTTAAGTTGACAACTTAAAAGTTGGTTCGATGGCCTGATGAAGGTCTTGAAGGTCTCGGGTTGACGTTCGATAGGGGCAGCACAGTTCTGGTTATTGTGGAGAGTCTTGACGGGGCCTATGGCGCATGTCTCTCGTCTGAAATAATGATGATGAAGCTATTCATGTGTTTGTCACTTGAGTTAGTTAACGTTTATTAAAAATTCCTTGAAAATAGTTTATTAATTAAAACTATTGCTTATATTTCTGTCAACGTTGGATGTCCGAAAAATTTTGCAAAAAGAGGGAAATTTTATTATTTTTGATAGATGCAGACGAAGTCGTGCTGTTCAGCTAGTGTGATAATTTGTTTGAATCTGTTCCTAAAGAAACCTACAAATATATAAAGTTATGAACTATCCTAACTAATCCATCTATACTATTGGAATGATAAATACTAAAATAGACTACTTACTGACTTAACGCAAATATGTGTTAAGATACTTATTTATCATCCTTTGAAAGTCCAGTGTATCGTGTAATGGAAATCAGAAGCTTTATAGAAACTCGTTCAAGGCATCTGTTTTCGATCTACCGCTTTCTCTACCATCTTAGCGTGTCTCGAAGCTTGACTGCCTCGTCACGTACGAGATTGCTACAATACTCTCGTTATGTATCAGTAAGTATCGTGATGTCGTACATATATATCGATCTACTTTGAAATGTTGATAATTTTCACTTAACTCTTCTTAGCTCCGTTATCATATATTTAGTAATGGCTATCTAAAAATAATTAGTTCGTATTTTGAGCATATTTAGTCTACAAAATTGATAGATAGAAAATGAGTTTAAATAAAATAATTACCTATTTTTTTCACAAGGCAATTATAACTTCTCTGTTAATCTAAACCAATAAGTGCACACTTACTTCAAATTACGACATTTGACCCAGTCGTGTGGTATTTTTGTGTATTTTTTTGTTTTTTTAAATTGTTTTAAATCTAATTTTATTTAAATTGTTTATTTTTCTGCCATCGATGGTCCTTCTATTTGGATTATCTTTACCTGAACGAAGCGTTTATGGCCAAGTGACCTTAGGTGATTGTTTCCAATCACCTAGGGTAAGCAATGACGGCACGGTCAGTTCCTAGATGGGTGACCGTTTATAGAATGATATGTTAAGAGCGTTTCCGTGATTCCGTAGTCACGTTAAGCAGTCGATACCGGTTGATATATAAATATAAGATAACAGTCATAAAGCTTAGATGGAGGCCTTTGGGCAGCTTAAAGTATTCTACGACAAGATTACGTAGCAACGTGTCTTGCCAGTCCCCAACCCTCACTCGGCCAGCGTGGGGCCGTAAGGCCTTAGCCTTCTTCTGTGAGGAAACCTGAGCCCAGGAGTGGGACGATTTGAGTTGTTGATGAAAATGCAGAATGGTGACCCACACCATGGCGGCTTAGTCAGATGTTTCTGCATTAGTTTCTAATGCAGAATAATTGGGCCTCCGATCTCACACTCACCAACGAAAGACGACAGCATGAATGCTGTAATTTTCTATGTGAGTGTAGTACTGCCCCGGTCGAGCCGGCCTATTCGTGTTGAAATCGGCGCGACTCTAATACCTTAAGAAGTGCATGTAAAGCTAATATTTCAAACAAATTAACTAGGAGAAATACAGAATAATACAGTGTTAACTTAGTAAACATAAAGCTCGTAATTGTCGTTTGACCACAATATTTTTTGTAAATAAACTTAATAAAACGTAGTAAAAATAGTAATCCATTAGGACTCCTTGTAACGAGATGTCATGTAATTAAAACTGAAATATTTTTTTTTTAAAAACTGATGGGTAGTGTAATAATATCCGAATGACAGATTAATTCAAATTAATGAATTGTAAATCATTTGCATTCCAATCTTGCCATGAAAATGTTCCATGAAATGTTATCCTTGACCTCGATATTATTTTATATTCAGATTAAAAGCTACCATTCCAAAGATTCACGTTTGGATCTTTGCAACTTAGAAATTACTGGACGTGAAGCTTTTAAATAAGCCAACTTCACAGTCATGCCATCTCGTTAATATTCATGTAACGTCAGTGAAACAATAAATTCGCATTTGTATGTTTCTAATTTGGCAAGTGTTTTACTAAGTCACTATAACTCCATTGTCAAGTTCACAGTGACTAAATAATTTTGAGTTAAATAAAAGCTATCATTAATCAGCAGACTATTCTAAGGATTTCAAATTGATTGGAGAGCCATCGTAGAATCTATAGGGGTACAAAAACTGTCTGTTTCAGAGAAGCTGAAAGGCTTCAATGCTGTCGACCGCTATCTCAAACTTGTTAAAGATTGATTCCGTTAATGAGATTTTGTTAGCCTTTCGTAGGTAGCTTGTGACAAAATTTCTATAGATGTTATCTACCAATATTTTGGATGCAAGGAAATGGCTTTGATTAATATAATTTATGTTTAATGGAAATATCTTGACGCACCTTGCAAGCGATCGTCTGATCCCAAAGTAAGCCGAGTTTGTACTATAGTTACTTTGTGACTAATTACTATACTACAGTTACTTGAAAATAACTGAGGAAATAGGAAATCTATCTAATTGTGAGAGAATTATTGACTATTCATACTTACACTAGTTTATATATTCGAAAGTAACTCTATCTGTCTGTCCATCTTTCTATTACCCTTACATGGCTGAACCGTTGAATCGATTTTGATGAATTTCGGCATAACTGAGATACGTGAACGGCTGGCGTACTTAAACTATTGGTACTATTTCAAAAAATATTGCTCATATATCCATAGCACGACACAAATAAACAAGATAAACATGTACAAAAGCCAAGGCACTTTTATGAATAAAAGCGTTTCTTTGCTGCGATAAACGTTGTACATGAATTGTCACGAGACTTTCGCTGTGCATTAATGTTGTAACGTTATGGTAAAACTTTTGCTTTGCTCCGTGAGCTGTTTTCATATTTCATGTTACAAACATTTGTTGCCATACATACACAAATAGAAAATAAAAAAATGAATCATTTGATTTACTTACGTTCCTAACTGATTAAAGCACACAAAGTGTTTTTTTATTCATATTTTTTTGTTTACATGGGAAATGCTTTATTTATTTTTTGATAAATTAACTAAGTAAATTTTCATCATTAAGATGTGTCTACGTAAATTTAAGTATATTCAGATATGTATATAATAAAAGCTATGGACGAAGTTTTTTGATTAATGAAGAGGAGTTCGAGGACTGTCGATGATTGGTTATCGCTAACAGAGTTTTTAGGTCGCGAACATGCCTAAGTCTTAGCTAACAAAAGGCTTAGTGTTCTTCTTGACGTTAAAACGTGACATTTCAAAACTAGTATAAAAAGTTTCTGATTTAAGTTAGGAACTGACGCAATAGGCTGAATTAACTGAATTTATAAGAAGGTTCAGAAGTTTGCGCTTTTTAATTAAATCTATGAGTGCTCGCTCTATTATGTAATTAAATTTTAAACAAATTACTTTTAGCCTAGGTACATAGCAAACTTTATGATAAAAAAGTTATATAATTAATTTAACAATACGCACCTACTTCTAATACTAACTTGAAAAATCCTTACCTATATTTATCTTCCTAGCCTTATTCCCAAGTTTATTTGTGGTCGGCTACTAGTACAATCGGTTTTACGTGCATTTCAGTTTTTCTACGGAGCGACTGGTATCCCTAAGGGACGCAACCCTAAGGGAGAACTGAAATTCGAAGATTGATCTAGTTGTCAGTATATTTGAGAGCACTGACTTCCCAGTAACGATTGCCATAGATGTTCATGACAACCGGGACCGACGGATTTACGTGCTCTCCGAGGCACGGGCGTGAATCACCTCCAAACTTCCAAACTCCGGGCTGCTATTAGGAATTTCCTAAGAAAAACCTAAAAACAGTTTTTGGCCCGACCCGGGATTTGAACCCCAGACCTGTTGATTAGCAGTCGCATACGCTAACCACTAGACCAAACTACCTATATTATAAATGGAAAAGAGCTCTGTCTGTTTGTGGCGCTTTCACGCCAAAACTTCTAAACCGATTTATATCGATAACTGACATATACGTGGATGGAACCGTGGGCGTAAGCTAGTAAACGGGTAAAAACTGTTTTTGTGGCGAAACTCAATGGCGCTACGGAGTCAGCGCTTCGGCCGCCGGAAATCGCGCCTAGTGATAATTTGTTTACGCGTCCTAATTAATTTAAACTGATAAAATAGCCCCTTATGTATTATTATGCAGATGATATTCATTTTAGTTACTTCATTTTAGACTATAAATAGGCAAATTTCTTCTTTGTTCTTATTTAGATTACTTTTTCTTTTTAAACTTTCCAGGACACCATGATTATGATGTTGAAAGTTTTTTTTTTTTAGAAAATAAATATGAAATTGTTAGTTGTAATATAAATTAAGAAATTAATTTAAAAGCTTTTCAATCTGAGTTAGATATTTAGTAAAAGTCTAATTCAACATTTAAAAGCAAATAAAGTGATATAAGAACTTAGTGAAACGTTTCTCTTTCTATGAATTGACCTGAAGTCTGTATTAACTGAAAATATATTTATAATGTATGTAGATACCTAAGAATAAAACGCTGTAAAATCTGTCACATCTTCTAGCAGTTTTAAGCCTGACAAATCACTTGAGCTGTCGAGATGTGATACGAAGATTAGAATTGACAGGCTTATTCTGTCATCATTCCGTGTCTGTCAAATACGTGTATCGTGTTATCCGCAACATGGAAGCCGCCGCCACCCGCCATTATGTCGATTATTGCAGTTGTCTATGTGTTATTCTGATATCCAAGCTATATTACTGCACAATGTCATTAAAATCCGTTAAGTAATTTTGCGTGAAAGAGCAACAAATACATAAATACTCACAAACTGTCACGTTTTTGATATTAGTAAGGATTTGAACAGTGAAAGAGATTAGGCATATATTTGCAGTAAAAATGTTATCAACGGAATCATACGATTTAGCGGTATAATTTTATGAATCTGTAAAATACGGCAGACCCTTTCGAAAAGGACTAAAATCTATAAAACAGTGAAAGTAAAATGGAAGTAGGTACTTTCCTGTATACTTTAGGGTGTTAGAAGTCGATGGTCGCTGTATAACGTTTGCTAGAATTTTGTTATCTAGTTAATAAATAATGTAGATGCAGCTAAAAAAATATAGTAAAACACGCAAGCAACTTATGAAATTACAATAAAATTGTCTAACATATTTAGACATAATTTTCTTATATCTTAGACAAAATCCCATTTCTTATTATAAAAAAAAAGAGATGAAACATACTAATATGTAAAATAAATTTAACACTATTTAGGGTAAATAAGGTAAATCTTTTTAAACTAGCCTATAGTTTATAAGATCTTTGCTTTTTTAAATAATGATAATCATTATTTGCAATGAAGTTATTTCATTTTCTACGGTATTTTCTCGATAAAGAAAATAATAGTACATAATTTGTTTTATACCTTTTGACTAATATTTCTGTACTTAAAAAAACTGCCCCAAAATTTTAAATTAAATAGTCTAAATCTCAGTTAACATTCTCATACAAGGCTCTTCTTTGAATTGTCTAAAATTACTTATTTACTGACTTAGATTAAATGTTTACGATGTTTTGCCAGGATTGATTAATGTTTTTGGAAGGATAGCTACCATTTATACACGTATTTAGGTACTTAATTTTGTAAATGCCGGGCTCTCTGGAACATATTAGGGCCTGAGAAGTGATAGGACAAAACACAGTATTATCTTACCTAAAAGATTGCTTGTACCCGAATCACATGAGCGTATAAATGGGATTAATTACTGTCTTACGAAGGAGGTTAATTACCGAGGTTGTCCTTACGTTAAAATTAATTTATCTTAAGACCACATAGATAGGATTAATTAAGCCAATTATTGAAATTCTCCTTAATACAATTAGACCGAGTATATTTTTAGATTTTTGATATTTCACTTGTAACATTTCCAGAGAAACTGATTGAATAATGTTATAGCGACACTCAGTGTAACCGTGAAAATTCTAGATAGTTCTAATAAAAATCAATGTGAAGTAGAACAATGAATATTACAAATATAAACGTTAGGTTGAATTTGCATACAGTCGCGCGTTCGAATTGTTCAAATTTGTTGGAAACAATCATGTGAGAATGTTCCGTGGCTGTTTTAAATCTTCGAGCTCAGTTCAGTTTGAGTTACAGTGAGATAAATATCTGTGTGACATAAGTGATTGACGTAGCCACTCGCAGATCATTAAAGACAATCATTCGGTGTTATTTAAAGGTTTTATGAGTGTTTGAAATAAAGTTTATGTTAGGGGTCATAAGATTTATTCGAAATCTAACACATTAATTTCAATGTGTTTCGCCTAAGCGTGCGTCCTTACTGCAATCCTCGCGCGGTTGCTACGACGGGCGCGAAATATCAAACATATGAAAAGCGCCTTTGCGTCCATACTGAAGTGACTAAGGAGGGAGCCTAGTGCGGCGGTCTTGAGCGACACAGCGCGCGTAGGTTTCAAACACTTCTATCCGCGTGTTGTGGCCACACTCCTGGCCTAGTCAGTGAGCGACACAACGAGCGGTTGGCGGGGGTAACAAACCAGTTCGGTCTTATCGCTCGGCGTTAGCGCGTCCGTTAATTGTTTGTCGTAAAATATTGAATTATTTAAAAGTGCGATTCAATCTAGACCACCTATATGGCAAACCAAAACATCAAGCATCATAACAAGAAAGTTATGGAGTGAAATAACAAGAACAATTTCAAATAGCAAACTCTCATCCATAGTTTGCGACACCTGATATAAGTCGAAACGCTACAAGAGCTCGCGCGTCACTGTGGCCACTGCAAGCACCCGCTCGCCGCGCCCGCCTGGCTCCAGTCACCGCGCCCGCCTGGCTCCAGTCAGCGCGCATTCAGTATGAACGCACGCTTAGGCGACGCGCTATATGCCTACCGCTGGGCGTACCGTCGACGATCCAACTGACAGTGGACCGCCAGACGACCACCTGAGCACGTTTTCCGCGCTTACGCTTCGTAATGCCGAAACCACGTAATTATCGTGCAGTAGATGGGTGTAAAAGTCAAAAAATTATATATATAAATTATATTGAGGAGTTAGGAAAAGTATATTTAAATAATAGTGATAACATTTAATGAATCGGTCTGGTAGCACCATATTACAACTTATAAAAACTGTTGATTTTCCATCGCTTTGCTCCTGTTTTCGATATGAATTCATTAAAATTATTTATGCATTTTAGGATATTTTCAACTGTAAAATTTAATAACAAAAATTAAAGAAGGGAAAAAAATATAAATCATTATATAAATGATTGAATAATAAGAAATATGGTTGAATCGCAACATTCGTTTTATTACACTAATCATCATAGGTAGCCCTAGCGCATTCTTACGAAGACGCGTTAGCGCGTGTCCCGTACGGCGGGCAACGCAGTCTCGACTCTTTGCTCGCAGACTTATGGTACATTTCTTCTCGTTCTGAGCGGCAGGTATTATTATTAAGAACTTGTAGGCTAGTTTAGCGTAGGTATTTTCACTTTTGTATGGGAGTGATGAATCTGTTACGTAGTAACTATTTATTAATCTGTCGCTTAAGTAGGTACTAGGAATTATCGAATCGGTCTTTTCTAAGGGTTTCAAAATAAATATTTTAAATTCAGAGCTAAACAACTTAACCGATTTGACGAATTATTATAAACAAAGAAACATTGAACCTTGAAGAAATATATATGCAAACTTTTATCGTGATAGCCAACAAATACACGGGAGGAGTCTCGACCAAAAGCTGGTACTAAACAAATACAATACAATTCAAATTAAAACAAAACAATTTGTATAATGAAAAAAGCTTTATTTGACTGATGTTTAATATACGGAGCCAAATCTAAGAATTTTAATTTCCCGATGTCGATCCATCATTTACACGCAATAATAAATTACACAAACACAAATTCGATGTTGTTCTTTTAATTCTACTGTATTACGAGTATATATGGTATTTGATGATGATCTGATGAAAGGAAAGAAAAAGGAAATTAAGGTTTATGATGATGTCGATGATGAATATTTGCTTTCTAATTTAATTTAGTAGTAGCTTTGGTTGTTTTCTTCTATTTCTTACTGCAGTACAGTAGCTTGGAGAAGATAGATCGTATGAACGAATGTGCGTTTAGATACCATTTTCATATTGAAGGGTTAGACAATCGTAACGTACCTAAGAATAACCTAAGAAATATCAACAACCCATTATGTCCCACGACTGGGCTCGGGTCTCCTCTCTCAGGAGAGGGTTAAGGCTATACATCCTCACGGTGGCCGAGTGCCAATTTGGGACTGGCAAGACCCGTTGCAACTACGTAGATTTACCTTGCCCTTGGATGTTATTAAGCCTTCCAAAGGCATCCAACTAAGCTTCTCGACTGTTGAGCAAACGTTGATTATTTTTATATCATTCAAGATACACATTAAAATATATGGATATGGGTGACAAAATTAAAAAGTGATACCATATCCATTAAAATTCCTTTCTACGCAGAGGCATTTGTCAGTAGACAAACAAAAGCTGTTGCAATGATAGTTACAGATAAAATGACTTTCTACGAATACATACGAATAGGCATCTGTCCCGGGGTTCGCAGATTGTAGAAGTTGTAGTATTTGCGTCAGCGGGTCTCTGCCATGGTTACGATCTCACCGAAAAACCAATTAAGTTAGCTTGAGCATGGTCCAAAATCTCTGCATTAGATTAAAAATTCAAAAGATATATATTAATAGATATTTTCATATTATCTGTTAAACATGTGCTGTATTTGTGTGTATCTGTAGCTATATATATTTAAAACTAGCTGCGCCCCGCTGTGTACCTGCGTATTTTCGGGAAACTATTAATATGGTTGCTATGCAAGTGTGTTATGCCAAGCAACCTGTGACGTTTTGACAGGAGATAAACAGTGATACATTTTGACATCTACGATTTACGTATTTTTATAATCTATACAGGGTTACAGGAAAAGTCGTGCTAGATCCGTTAAGGGCGTGGAGTACCCATCATTTCTTACTTATTTTACTATGAAACACCCTACCCTAAACTTAACCCTTTTCGAGATATTCGACTTTTAATTTTTTTATTGAAAATTGCCGATTTTTAGGCTACTACATTTATTTTTGTTTATTTTGTGTATCTTGTTACTATTATTATTGCATTTTTACATGTGTAGTTAGATGCTTTAGGACGTCGATCATTAAAATAGTGCATAAGTTAATTGAATAGACCGTAGTAGACAGAAAAAAATGTTATGTTCTTTTCCTGAAACCGCGTGATACAATCTTTTCATTAGATTTAATTCATAATAAAATCTAATGAAAAGTAATTCATAATATTACATAAAATACGCTTCATAAATATTACTTTGAAAGTGTGTCACGAGAAGAAAACACAGGATATAAGTAGTACAATTACACAGTAAATACGAAACAGAATTATGTACTTATCTAAGTTATAAGACTTCAATGAAATTATCTCAGTGTCACCATATGCTCAACAAATGTTGTATCGTGATTTATGATGTACATAAATCTTGCAATTTATTCACAAAAGCATACATATGTCGGGTTACCTAAGCTCGTATCTTGACATATTTTTATGATTGACAGATGAACCTTATTCTATCTACTTTTAGTAGTGACAAAGATGAATGTTTATGTAAATTGTCATCTCTTGATATATTTCTTTAGAGTAGGTCTTATAGGATTCTTTTTATGTTATTAAGAAGTAACAAAACGGACAGTGAAAGTTATTTTTCCTTGTGTTTCCTTATACAGTATACGTAAACATTTTTCTTTTCCACGCATAAACTGGCATACAACACCGTCTAAAAGTAGAAGTAGATTAAACTGGTTTAGTAGGAAATTGATGTTATAGGGGGGTATTATAAATCTAAGCTATTAAAATACGAAGACAGAAGCAAAATTAACTGCAAATTTGCTCGTAAACTTTTAGGATATAAATCGTTGTAGACGACACTGTAAGCTCTTGCTACGACCATGTGGTAGTAATATGTAAAGTTAGTCTTAGGAATGTGACACAGGAAGTAAATATTACTGTGTACATTACTGTACGGCCTTGATCAATATTTCATTAGTTTCATGCTGATACTTCTTTATAGTAATTAGTCATTTCTTTTCGTAATGTTTCGAATGTGACTGAAAAGGTCTACCTGTAAAAAGTATCAAGACTACTGATAATTAAATAAATAAATATTTCTAAATAGATACGTGCGTTTTGAATAATGATAGTGAAATTATGGTTCTGGGTAGGAATATAATGTAGGGTACTAGCCACTAAATAGTGGCTAGTTAGCATTCAGGCTAACTAGCCACTAGATTTAAAGACCCGTTTCAGGCTAGACTACTGTAAGCAGTAGTCATTTGAGCGTCGTGATCTAATGGTGCTTATTGGTTTTATGCAGGTTTAATTATTGTAAAGTCTATAAATTGTACAGCCCGACAATTCCTAACTAATTATTACAAGCACTCTACAAAAGCTAAGGTTATAACCAGAACCCTATAAAGAGGTTTAGTTAATGATTAATATTGAATGAAGTGAGTTCCATTAACACATGTTCAATTAAATAATTAGTCTATGTGGTACCACTAATAACACTTCATTATTATAGATGTGGTATCTTGTGGTAGTAATTAGTATCAATGTTACGGTTTCTGATAATAATCGGCGAATATAATTATGTTGCCGTGTACATTTATCTTTCGTAAAACATTGGTATATAAACACCGTAGTGAAAGTTTCTATTATATCTAAATTCGTGTTAAAGGAATATTGTTCCTTGTATATAGGTATACATATAAACACAGTGCTTCATTCTGGTGGAGAACCTAAGGGGATAAAGGGAAACCTAAGGTATTTTACCACAGGGTAAAATCTAATCAATACTATACAGATAGTATTGATTAGATTTTCAACAGTTTTGTATAATTATCAAACTATGGTGAGTAAATATATTTGTACATGGTTATTAATTTGATGTGCTCTAATGTATGAAATGCCTAAACCGGTATGTCATAAAGATCTACTTTATTCTAAATACACTTTAATTTGTAATGGTCTTGGAGATTAATACATCCAGTACAAACAGGTCTTCTTAGTATACTTATAGTAGAGATCGTTTGGCGACTGAATGCCGATATAAGGAAAATTCGATGACAAATGAGAAATTTATGACAATTTATTGCAATGTACATGGCAGGTAAAGATAGACCATTCTACAAATATATTTCCGTTCAAAATTCAGGATTAAATAGAGATCTTCACAGTTCCACCTCGACAAAAGTTTGATTGTACATCTGGAAAAAATAAAGGTTCTTCGTTCGTCCAACCTTGATTCACTCACATAAGAAATCATTTCGTTTGTATGCACATTGCTATCTGGGCATTTCTTGATTCTACATGGTAGAAGATGCTTTTTTTTGTCAATAAACTTTGATAGTAATATTTTGGGCACATTTCCAAACAACAAAGCTATGTTAAAGTATCTCTAAGCGATCTTATCTCTGGTATACTGAAAGAGAAATAAGTCAATGGGATTTAGGCCCGACCTTGATTTAAACAAAAAATCTCAATACGTTTGGAAAACTACGTTAAAAGAAATATAGTTAACAACATTAATCGATACCCTGAGAACCACGAGTCTATTAAACTTACTAAAATTCTCTCGACATTCCACCTCACACTTAAAATTCCGTAAGGTTTTTACGGTGCGATGCGATACATTTTTTATTAACGCTCAAATTGTCGAATGCTTTTCTCGACTAAAATTTCTCAAATGTTTTAGATTTAGCGTCTTCTATAATGTTAGCAACTAATTAATAAATGAAGTGAAAAATATAAATGTGGTTTGAAGTTGGTCATTTGAACATTAATAATCAATTATTCAATAAACATTTAAAATGACTAGTGGCATGATCTAGTGCCTGCCTTGTTGATCTAGTGGTTAGCGTATGATTCCCGGGTCGGACAATATGAATGATCTGCAAATATTTGTTTCGGAGTTTGAGTGTTGTCTATTTATAATATGCATTTATTTACAACAAAAGTACATAATGTATTCCTATCAGTTGTCTGGTGCCCATAGTACAAGATCTGCTTGGTTGAAGACTGAATGGTGTTGTGTGTTATTCGTCAGAAGTATATATTTATTTAATATATGAACAAATAAATATAATACACATTTTCTTAACACGCTATTCATAACGGTTAATGAAACGCGCTATAATAATGAAACAAAAAATACTAAACAGTTTTACTGTCAATTAAATATCTCAAGTTGCTCCATCATCATTATAACAAATAAACTCTGTACAAAGAGAGAAAATAAAATTTCTAAAATATGAAATTCTACTTTTGGTATGAAAAGTTGTTGATGATTATAATTAGAAGTCTCTTAAAGCTAATCTTCATTATTTTTTTATGTTTATTATTGTAAATGTTAAATGATGGTCTAGTGGTTAGCGTATGCGACTGCTAATCAAGAGGTCTCGGGTTCAAATCCCGGGTCGGGCCAACAAAAGTGTTTTTGGGATTTTCTTAGGAAATTCCTAATAACAGCCCGGAGTTTGGAAGTTTGGCGGTGATTCACGCCCGTGCCTCGGAGAGCACGTAAAGCCGTCGGTCCCGGTTGTCATGAACATCTATGGCAATCGAGTCAGTGCCCTCAAATCAACTGACAACTAGTTCAGTCTTCGAATTTCAGTTCTCCCTTAGGGTTGCGGAGGTCCGATGCCAGTCGCTCCGTGGAAAAACTGAAATTCAGGTAAAACCGGTTGAACTAGTAGCCTACCCCAAATAAAACTTGGGAATAAAGGCTAGGAGGATGATTGTAAATGTTAAATATATTAATTTGTTTTTAGTGTTGGAAAAGTTAAAACTATAAGTGAGGACAAATAAGAGAGAAATAAAAATTGAAATATATGAAATAAATTTTTGTTTAATACTTTGAACTAAACACCTTTGTACTTGCTGAAAAAAAGTTTCGAACTCCCATAAAACTTGATGTTATTCTAGACCTTATTGGATTTTTAACAAAAAGAGGGATTTGAAAGGTAGTTAGAAAGTAAGGAAAGGCAAAATAGAGCAAATCAAAAGCTGTAAAACATCACGGAATCAGTGTAAAAATACAGTCTGTGTCTATAAACTTTGATATTAACACGAACAGAGAAAAAAAATAGTTTCCTTAATAATAAGTTAATAAAAATCTCTCTTGGATCAGGTTATTAGTAAGAGGTTATAGTATACCCCTACCAACCGTACCACCCTTATCTGTTCACAGGTAACTCTAATTAACCTTCTTCACAAAGAGGAATCGAATACTTCAGCGAGGTGGCGGTGTCTCCATAATTGTACGACACAAATTGGTGGAGGTATTAACTTTTACAACTCTTGCAAACTTTGAAAACATTGTGTATCAAGAAAAGTATTTAAATTTTCTAATCTCATCAATTAGTAACCGATTTTAGAGAATTCTGTAAATTAAAGAGACGTGAATTTCAAAATTACAAATTACATAATGTTTTTTTACATACACCATGAATAAGAACTTTATCAAGATGTTGAGTTGATCTGAACACATGTCATTCGTTTCCCCATTAACATAGCGTAATGTATTTTTGAGAAGCTTGGTAGCTAAAAAGCATACAAATAAATTGACCTAAATTACAATGTGAGTATGTGAGCATATAGACACCTCTGAAATTTCACATTTTCAGAAAATTCATCATCATCACCGTCAGCCTGTTGCAGTCCACTGCTGGACACAGGCATCTCTTATTCACACCACTCTGATCGATTTTAGGCTTCTTGCATCCAGCTCCTGTCAGCTATCCTTCCCAAGCATTACTCCGCCTGACCTGTGGGCGTGTTTTTTTTTATTTTTTGTTTTATATTTTAGCACACGATAGTGAATCTAAACTGCCAGATAGAAAACATGCCGAGTTGCGATCCCGGTCACGCGGAGCATGAGTAGAATCCAGAAGTAGGGGGCCACCATCCTCATTGTGAGTGCATACAATGCCGCATCTCACTAAGCAGCCATGGTGACCCACACCATGGCTGCTTGAATATTTAAATATTTCGGACATTTTTCACACAACGCCATCTAGTCCCCATACTAAGCAGAGCTTGTATTATGAGTAACTAGACAACTGATAATAATACATAAACATACTTTTTTTTTGTAAATACATACATATTATACATAGAAAACACCCAAACTCCGAAACAAATATTTGCGGATCACACAAACATTTGGTCCGACCCGGGAATCGAACCCGAGACATCTTGATCAACAGTCACGAGGCAGTTATGAATGATTGAACCTCCTCTCATACCTGTCATACTCACCAACGAAAGACTGCTGTCAGTTTAGGTTGGTTTTCTGTGTCAGGGTAGTACTGACCCGGTCGACCCGGCCTTTTATGTTGAAATGAGCGTAGCACTACTACCTCTTAAAATACACGGCCATAATTACGTTTGCCGAGACATGGTCTCCAGTCCACGGTCTTATACCACAACGGTGTTCAGTTCTGCGACCAGCCCACTTCCAGAGGATAAACCTGATTCAATATGGGGGACTTCATTATTCATTATTGAATTTCTTAGATGTCTCACATGATTTTTTCCGACTCATGTGATTGTACATTGAACGAAAACAAAAGCGCAGCAATTATTTGATCTAAATTTTATTAAGAGTAAGAATAATATAAGTAATATGTTTAAAATATTGATTCAATGAATTTAGAAAGCATATTATCTTTTTTCAAATGTCTTCTCTGCCATTTTATACATTAATGTGAAATTTTAAATAAAGATTGTGCTTTATCACTTTTTTGTCAATATTTAAAGTTAACATTTGTAATCTCGCAAGTAAGGAATCAGCGCGTTTGAATAATGGCAATAATATTTTAGACATATTACACAATGCCATCTAGTCACAAACTAAGCAGGGCTTGTACTATGAGTACGAGACAACTCATATAAACATTTCTATCTGCACTTTTTTTGGTAAATATATTTATATTATACAAAGAAAACAAACAGAAACAAATATTTGCGGAGCACACAAACACCCGGGAACCGAACCCGATAGCTCAAGCACAGAAGTCGTATATAATCCCACTGCGCCACCGACGTAATTTCATGTTCTACTATCCACCGAAGTCTCGTAAGCGTACAACGTTTTATGTATCTTGCCGTTTATTTTATTAACGATGTCATAACTCATTAAAATGTTGTGTCCTACCAATGTAGACCATGAAATTTTAATGATTCGACATATAATTTAGGAATGTTGTATCAATTTTATCAGAGTTTGAGACATCACTCCTAAATTATGTAAATGGTTTTCTGCTGAATATCAAGAGAACCTAACAGATTTTTTTATTTAACGATACCAGTAAATGCAATTAATTTTGTTAAGGAAAACCTGTTTGCTTCTTTTAAGATATAAAGGGTTTTAATTATCTATATTGGTTTTAAGACTTTTATTTAACATACTAAGTTTCTATGGATACTTCGTAAGTTTAGTATTACTAAACTTTTAAAAACAGTGTTCAAAATTCTATCAAATGATAAAATGCTTTTGAATCTACATATCGTTTGGCTGCACACGCCGATTGGTTTTTTAAAGTCAGAATAAATTGGCGATCTTCAATAGTACTTTCAAATGAATTGATTTTATCAGCAGTTTGACAGTGTTTTTTTTTAACTCTATTTGTATCTCGAAGACAACTTTTCTTCATCTTTCATCACCTAATAACTAAATACTTATTTTCTTTAACATATACTTTACGACTTTATTAGTTTATTTTAAAGAAAATTATTAATAGAAAATAATTTAAGCACTTTTGAATTTTAAATGAACACATTAAAAGGTTCTGAACCTCTCTAATTGTCTTGAAAATAATGTAGTAGTAAGTCAATTGGAAAGCAATCGGGGACCAGACTTAAAAGGAGAAAAACCGATATAACATACACTTGAATGGCTTTGTTCGACGTGATGTAAAACAACTGTGTAAGTTTACGTTGTGTAAACTAATATTTTATTTACAAGAAAGGGTTAGTTAGAAATTCTTATTACACTATATTGCATGCGATCCGTACGATTAGAAACAGTTACTTACGCAAAGCTTTGAAATATTTCTGTAGCAATGTTGTTTTTAGGTATATGCGTTATTATGGATAGTAATTTAATGTTCAAAGCTTGTTAGTATAAACCTGTAAAGAGATCATTATTTTTAAACTATAATATATAAACCACTTTTATGAAATCTATAATGCAAAGTGTACCAAGAAGAGACAAAAGCATTACATTCTGACTGTTTTAGAGTCTGTGCAAAAACATTCTCATACCATTTAGTGATCAGTACTCGTATTCGTGTAATTTGAAAACTTGTTAAAGAAAAGAAATGATGAAACATGTAAACACTAATCTGTGTGTGTGTGTGTGTTGATTCCAACCAAGTTTAAACTAGGTTATAAAACTTTGCATGTATGCGCTATGTGTGCAAGTTCGTAAACTTTCTACATATTCGCTTGCTGAATAGCAATTTAAAGAATTAAAGTTGTAGAAAACTTATAAGTTATGATACAAATGTGTAAACAAAATTCGTTTTATAAGCTTTATACTACACTATACTATACCTTGGAATTCTTATCATTTTCTATGCAAAGGTAAGACGGAATAAGAGTTATATTTTGTGAAAGTCGGAACAGGATTACGCACTGTTTTATATTTTGTTATATTTTTCCAACAACTCCACGTATATCAATTTAAAAATCAAACAAACAAGAGAAAAATGTGGCTGTAGATAAGAAATTCCATTCCTTACAATATGTATAACGTAATTCGGGCTTTGGTACACAGCCACTCATAAGTTAAGATTAAGAGCTTGTTTGTTCGAAACATGGGTGTTTGCCAACTTTCTATGTAAATAACAGTTTTGTAGAACTATTGAAACTAACCTCGTCAGGGTAGCATGACAAAGAGAACAAATACAGGCTTTGTTGTAATCTTAGTTTAGCAAAAAGCTAATATGAGTTTAGAGAGCATTGTTAATGAGTTAACGTTCTGGTCAAATTTCATAAAATCATTTAGTTGCCAAGTAATAACTCAACTCTGCATCTTTAATACTAGACTATTTACATTTATAGTTTTTCACTCCACACACATATGACTTTCAATATTACAATACATACATACATCTAACCTACCTTGATCAATCTTATTTTAACTGAAAAAACGGTCTTAGCTCTAAGGATAGGGGTGAAAATTTATTCGGAAATTGGTACTACCTTCCTGTTATTTATTTATTAGTATTATTCGTTGAGAATAAATAAACATACGTAATTGCGTTTCTCTGAAAATACAAGATTTATTTAAATTAAACATAACTTATACATAATTAAACATACATATTATGATCATTGGCAGTAGATTAACAAACATTTAAAGTCTTTATTTCGGGATTTGTTACTTCCTGATATTATTAACGAATTCACAATTTCTACAATCTAACCTCATGACGCCTCGCTCATGACGTTTGTCACTTTGAGGGTGTGGCTAAAGAGCTAATATTCAAAAAAAAAGAAAAGCAACTTCCTAGTATTAAACATAATGAAGATTTTCTTTACAGTTATTTACAACTGAATATAGTTTTGCATATGGAACTAATAAGGCAGTCTATAGTTTTAATTAATATAAGATAGTTATCTGGCCCGGTAAGGGACTGAGTTAATTCCCGGAAAGCCGATTAAAAGTAATTGTGTTCAAAATTATAAGGAATACAGCTTGACTTTTGTACTGACTTTGTCTTTAGTCAGCTATTTGTAAAATAACAACTGCAAAAATTCCAGTATCTTTAGTGTAAGAGACATGGATTTCCATGTTATGGGTTTCAAAATTTAAGAAAGTAAATTTTTTATTATGTTTAATGATGATAATCGCTTACGTTTAGATATTCGCAAATGATAAATATGGATGGAGTTTTATAATTGATTGAAACTTTATCAAAAGCTTTTAGCGAAACAAAATTATGACTGCACGGTTGCCCTATCTGCTTAAGCGGTCGCCACGACTCCTACTGCACCAAGTGTTGTGGTTTCAAATTCGACACGAGAACACTTTATGTGATCCAAAGATTGTTAGTCTCAGTCTGGTTTTTAATTATGTATATTTTATTTACACATGTATGTGGTTTAGAGTTGATATTTTTATATTTTCAGAAATTTGGTATCTTACCTTCTTGTTAGTTTTGTCAATGAAGCTGTCACAGTACAGATTAAGAAAAAAAGTATGTGTAAGACGAATGGCGAATGTTGCGATGTTTACAATATAAAATGTATTAAAGAAATAATAAAGTGTTGATTTACGGATCTACTTTGCTTTGAGCTATATCCCACAACTTTTTGGGGGCTCGTCCGGGATATATGGGGATGCGAAGCAATATTTGAAGTAAATCAAAGAAGACTAACGAAGACTATAAAGTGCCGGTTCGTATTTGCTTATGTCACCATAGAAGACTAAAATAATATTTTTCATGAAGACTAAAGATTTATTATTTTTATGAAGACTAATTTATTCGGATTTTTGACACAAAACAAAGGAGTAATTAAAACCGCCACAATGCCACCGAAGAAGGACGAAAGAGAAAGTGAAGATGAAGATGTTTCAGTGCAGATTTCTTTCAATGATTTGGAAAAATCAATGACTATTTTTACTGGAGATGACACTTATCCTATACAGACGTTTATTGATGAATTTGAAGATACTGCTCAGCTTATGAAGTGGACTAAGATCGAGAAATTGATCTATGCCAAACGATTATTGGGTGGTACTGCCAAACTTTTCCTGAGGGCTTTTGGACGTATACAAGACTACGCAAGTTTAAAGGCAGCTCTCAAAGAAGAATTTGGGCCGAAAATAAATAGCGCAATAATACACAAGCAGCTTTCCGCACGTAAGATGGCAAGTGACGAAACTTATCAACAGTATTTCTTAGCTATGAAAGAATTGGCGTTGCATGGTAAAGTTGAAGACGCTGCGTTGATGGAATATGTAATTGATGGTATCCGCGACCTAAAGACTAACAAAATTATCTTGTATGGTGCCTCGGATATAAAAGATTTTCGGAAAAAGTTGGACATTTATAGCGAATTTAGAAAGGACATTCCGAACAGACCTGTACACCAAGCAGCTGCCCACCTCTCACCCCGCAAGACATTCCATGTGAGAAGATGTTTCAATTGTGGAGAATTAGGACACCAATCACCGTCTTGCCCAAAGGGACTAAAATGTTTTAAATGTAACGATTATGGTCATAAATCTACTGAATGTTCCACCAATCAACAGAAGAAGACGCTGAATGTCCAAAACATAGATAACTTCAACATGCAGACTATGACTCAACAAGAGAAGATTCCTTATAAGAAGATAAAGATTAACGGAGTAGAATTTAAAACTTTAATAGATACCGGTAGTGACGTCAATATTATAACAAAGTCTGAGTTTGACAAAATAAAAGATAGTATAAAAGATTACGAAGTTAAAGAAATATTCCTCGCAGGTGTAGCAGGGGCGAAGCTTAATACCGAAGGGATATTCACAGCTAAGGTACAAATCGATCAGTACTACACAGAAATGAAGTTCTATCTTGTAGGAGACCATGACTTACCTGTACCAATGCTAATTGGTAATCCTATACTCAAAGACTTTAAAATTCAGTTTCAACCCGATGGTGTTTTTGTGGAAAAGATTATGCATCTCACTCTTTTAGTTGAAGAAAGTGACGTTAACCCTGAATATGATATAGAAGAAACTAAATATGCAGAAGAAGTTAATAAGATGTGCAAAGAGTATGACCCTAAGGAGAAAAAGAAGAATAGCAATGTGGAACTAAGAATTTTACTGGATGACAAACATCCTGTTTTTCAAAGCCCGAGACGTTTGTCGCCACTTGAGATGAATATAGTGAATGAACAAATAACAGAATGGTCGGTCAAGAAAATAATTACACCTAGTAAATCTGATTTCGCTTATCCTATTGTGCTGGCCCATAAGAAAGATGACTCACGTCACTTTAGCGTTGAAAATAGAAGATTGAATAAGAAGATCAAACGAGAAAGGTTACCACTACCAGTGATAGAAGACCAGATAGATAAGTTGAAAGAAGCCAATACAGCACCATCTGAATTTCAAAGGTTTGTTAACTATGTCTTTAGCGATCTTATTGCAGACGGGACTGTAGCAGCTTACCTTGATGATCTGATTTTACCGGCGAAGACGGAGAAAGAAGGAACAATGAAGTTTAATAAAGTTTTGAAAATAGCCAAAGAGTTTGGATTCGAGTTTAACTGGAAAAAATGCCATTTCTTTAAAAAAGTAAGGCTTTCGAAAGACAAAATTTATGCTGTAGCGAAATTTAAAATGAAACATGCTCATGCATTAAGACGGTATCCAGTTTGCTTGATGATAGGAGAAACAACAGCTCGCATTAAGAAATCCCAAGATGAAGACGAATACATAAAAGTTCTAAAGAAGATTTTTGAAAAGGTAACTTATAAAGACTATACTTTACACAAAGACGTACTATACAAAGAGAAAAATGGTAGTAGAGTGATGGTTGTACCAAAAAAGATGCAATTTGAAATAATATGGAAGAATCATGAAAGAGTTGCAAAGACTGAGGAATTAATTACTAGAGACTATTAGATAGATAGTTTACAAGAAAATTTAAGAAAAATTATAAGAAATTGATCATCAGGAATCACTTACATCAATATTTCGACTTACGCAGATTTAATGAAGCCGTGGATTGCACCAGAAAATGAAGAGTCATCTGGGACAGATGAGTGAACAGGATGGCCGTGTGGTTTAGAGTTGATATTTTTATATTTTCAGAAATTTGGTATCTTACCTTCTTGTTAGTTTTGTCAATGAAGCTGTCACAGTACAGATTAAGAAAAAAAGTATGTGTAAGACGAATGGCGAATGTTGCGATGTTTACAATATAAAATGTATTAAAGAAATAATAAAGTGTTGATTTACGGATCTACTTTGCTTTGAGCTATATCCCACATGTATGTAGAATCGCATGATAATTATTCCTCGAAAAAGACAAAAAGAAACACTGAATGAGAAGAAATCTAGAAGCACTGATAACCTAATATTGTTAGTAAATAAAATATATTAACGTCTCTGATTTTCCAAAGTTCTTGTTATATAATTAAATATTAATACCAGAGGCTCAATACAATGTTTCAAAGGCTTATTAAATACCCACATAGAACCGATAAATTAATGTGGCTCCGTATTGAGTCACAAAACTTTTGTTAGGAGCTAAATATTTTATAGCCTTGCCCCTTTACTCACAAACAGCTAACTTTGTTGTATACTGATTGTTTTTCAATGTTTTTTGTCGTATTTTCAATGCATTAAGAGGATTTCTATGGGATCATAAAAACACTCGATAGACGTTCTATGGAGTTTCATTTTATAAAGTGGCTATTTAAAGCATTGAGTTGAGCAGCATACGTTACTCTATTTTGAATTCAAAGGAGAAAAATTTGACACTTGCCCATTTATTTAAGTAACCAATTTCCCAAATGTAGTCCATGAATCTGATTATCACGATCATCATCATTATCAAGCCTCTAATAGCCCACTCCTGGACATAATATTAATAATATTTCAGATGATATTTTTTTAAATTCGTTAAAGTTTAAGATATTAAATTTTGACAGTAAATCAGTCTAAATATTCTGTGCATTTTCGACATCATCAATCACTGGAGAGGAGAGGGTTAAGGCCATACGTCCCCACACTGGCCGAGTTGGGGATTGGCAAGACACGTCGTGGCTACGTAAATCTTATAATTAGATGTTTTAAGCCGCCCGAAGGCCTCCAACTAAGCACGATTGTTATCGAATAATAACAACCGGGAACGACTGCTTAACTTGACCTCTGTATTGTAACCTGCACTTTGGGTGTCGTGATGGTATGAATCACACTTCGGGATATGCGCTTTTAACAATTTATTAATTAAAAATTGTACAGAGCACTTAAACTTATGTTAGACCTAAGCGTCCGCCGAACAGGAAGAGAGAGAGAACGATCGGATCTCTCACAATCTTCCCCACTTAATTTTATTTTTAACTTATATTTTTAACTAAAATAACAAATTGTTCTTATGTACTATGTTATAACAACTTTAGTAGTGTTTTAAAAGAAGTTACAAGTTTTGATTACATGAATTAATTTGGTTAACATGTCGTTTCCATTTCAAACCGTCTACATCAATATAATAGGTAACCCCGGGTATGGACTCCTCTACAATAGTACCCAATGCCCAAGGTTTATTACCTTTTCTGAAATCTCTCGTCATTACCCTATCCCCAACAATAAAATTAACATTTCTACTTCCTTTATTATAATCTTGCATTATATTTAGTTTTTTTATTAAATCTTGGAAAATTGGAATTGGTCTTAAAAGAGAAAATCTATTTCTAACTTCCCTCCCCAGCATTAGTCGAGCGGGAGTTACCCCAGTCGATTTATGTGGAGTGGAACGATAGTCTGACAAAAATATGCTTATTGCATAGTTAAGCGACTGTCCACTTTCCACAATTTTAGTCACATTTGACTTAAAAGTTTCCACAAACCGTTCAGCAGCCCCATTGGTTGCAGGGTGGTGGGGTGGTGTAAAAGATTGTTTCATGCCAATAGCATCACAAAATTTCTTAAATTCACTACTGGTGAAAGAAGATCCATTATCTGTTACTAAATGTATTGGGAACCCAAATCTTAAAAACAATTCTTTTAATTTTAATATTGTAAGACCACTTCCAATATTTGCCATTTGAAATACTTCTGGCCACTTACTATAGCTATCGATTACAATCAAGAACATTTTTCCATAAAATGGTCCTAAATAATCTGCATGAATGCGGTACCAGGGTGATGGTGGCACTGGCCAGTTTTTTTAAATATGTTTTTGGTGGAGTATTTCTATAATTCAGACATGACTGACATGACTTTGTTATATCTTCAATTTCGTCATTAAGCTTTGGCCACCAAAAATATGCTTTTGCCATTTCCATCATCCTAGTTGCACCAAAATGACTTTTGTGTAATTCATCCAATACACTTTTTCTTAAACAGGTTGGTATTAAAATTCTATGTCCCCATAGTACACAATCTCTATCTATGCTGATTTCATTTCGTCTCATGTAGTATGGGTTCATTTCATTATCTATTAATTTTTTTTCAGGCCATCCATCATAGCAATACCTTATTAGTTTTGACAATATTTTATCTTTTTTTGTTTCTTTACATATTATGTCCCAATTTACTGTGTTAAAATCTGAACTGTTTATATAATTAGTACAAATTGGTTCCATATTAATATAATTTTCATTTTTAATTGTTTGGATTGGGGACCTAGAAAGAAAATCTGCTGGATTTCTATCTGTACTAATATGTTTTATGTTATAACTAAAAGCTGACAGAAAAATAGCATAGTGCTGAAGACGTTTGGCTGCCATTTTTGGTATACCTTTCATAGGCCCAAAAATTCTTACCAAAGCAGCATTATCTGTTTCTAATTGAAATGGGCGTCCATAAGTATAGTTATAAAATTTTGTGACCCCAAAAATAATAGCCATTGCCTCCTTATCTAAAGCACAATATTTCCTTTCCACATCACTCAACTTTTTACTGGCAAATGCAATTGGTCGAACCACTCCATCCTCACTTTTGTTGGATATGACAGCAGCTACAGCAATATTTGATGCATCACATGACAATATAAGTGGTAATTTAGGATTATAGTGAGTTAAATTTTGTGCTGACATTAATTTTCTTTTTACAATTTGAAATGCATGTTGACATTCACTGGTCCATTCAAACTTTCCCTTTTTAGTACATTCATATAATGGCGCAAGGATTGTGGCCACATCTTTAAGGAATCTGGAATAATAATTTATTTTACCTAAAAATGAACGTAGCATTTTCAAATTTTCTGGAGGTGGTAATTTTAATAATGGTTTAATATTTTCCTCAATGATGTGAACACCCTCCCTATTGATTCTATAACCAAACACTTCAATATCTTTTCTAAAGAATTTACATTTATCAGGTTTAAGTTTCAACTCTAAATGTTTCAGTTTAGAAAGAACCTTTTCTAAAGTTATCCACATGTCTTTGTAGGAATTTCCACACATGTAAATATTATCTATAAAAACAATAACATTTGGTATGTCTTGAAGATGATTACTCATCAATCTTTGAAATGAACCAGGTCCAGTACTTACACCATATGGTAAGTATAAAAATTTATAAATACCTATTTCTGTAACAATCGTAGTAAGCTCCTGAGACTTTAGATCAAGGGGTGCCTGAAGGTAGGCCTCCTTTAAATCTAACTCACAGTAGTATTCTCCTTCTTTTAATGTTTGAAATATTTGTTCAATATGTGGCATTGGGAAATGATCTACCTCCAAGTATTTATTTAAAGTTACTTTGTAGTCTCCACATAAGCGAACAGAACCATTGGGCTTTAAAATTGGTACCACAGGTGTTCCCCATTCACTATGCTTAACCGGTACTATTCTTTTATTATTAATTAAACGCTCTATTTCACATTTCACCTTATCTTTCAGTGAGAATGGAACTTGGCGAACCGGCAAAGATTTTGGTTGGGCATTACTTTTTAATTTCAAAGTAATGCATTCCCCTTTAAAGTTTCCCCATCCCGGAGAGAATACTTCTGCAAATTTATTTTTAATATTTGTCACTGGATCACACACTGGAATTTTAAGAATATCTGTGTTGTTGTTATAAACTTTTAAAGGCCATAACCCAAAAATATTTAACAAATCTCTTCCCAAGATACGTGGTTGATCATTGTTAACTATAAATATTTCTACTAATTTTGTTATATTATTTATTTTTACTGACACCTCTTTAACTATGCCTACTGGTTTATTAGTCGTTTGATCATAATTTCTGAATAATACATTACATTTTTCAATTGGTTTGCTGGGAAAGAGGTTTAATTTATCATTAATTGTAAAGGTAGTTGCCTCAGAACCTGTATCTAATTCTAACTCAACATACTTACCTTCTATATAAACACCTAAATATTGTGGTGGTACTTTACATCTATTTAAACCATTAGAATACATACAATACTCCTCAGAAGCATCATTTTCATGTACAAATAAGCTTTTAATATTTTCCTCAACACTTGGGTATTCCTCTGCATCAACTTTATGTGTATGACGCTGGTTATTACGGCACATTTTAAAAATATGTCCTTGTAGACCACACTCAGAACAGTATTTTTGACGCAAAGAACAATCAGACTTGACATGTCCATTCTTGCCACATACATAACACTTTATTGCACTGTTTGCTTGTTTTACTTGCTTATTTCCAGAAGAATTTTGCCTGGCTGTCACCTGAGTAGATTTTCTTTGATATCGCTTATTTGATGTTGGTTTATGTGTCAACTGGAACATTTCCTGAGTTTGTGTTTTGACATCTGAGTTTGCTTGTAATAATGCAGCCTCTACAGTTCTTGCTAGTGCAATCAATTTTTCTAACGATAAGTCACCATTCTTAAGTAGTTCAAACTTAATTTGGGTATGAGCCACTCCATCTATAAATTTTTCTTTTACTTGATCCTCGGTATCTTTAAATTTACATTTATTTGCTAGCTTCTTCAATTCTATTACATACTTTTCAATATCTTCAGAAGGCAGTTGATTCCTCTTACGAAAAACAGACCTATCAATAGGTGTTGTGGTTGCTTGTGTGTAGCGCCTTTTCAAAATGTCAATCAAATCACAAAATTTTTACTTGAAGGTTTATCAGGAGAACAGAGATGTATCAGGGTTTCAAATACTTTTGAGTTAATTTTTGTCAATAGCAATGGTGTATGTTTTTCCACAGGAATATCATTTAGTATTATAAGGCATTCTAATTGTTGTTCGAACTGCTCCCAGTTGTCACCGCCGAAACAATCTATGTTATAATTTGCACTCATCTTTTGACTTAAAAATGGTTTTGTAACTGTTTCAAACAATCCTGATGTGACCGCTACTCTTAACTTTTGCCGCAACGATTCGATGTTTTCTTGTTCGGAAATTTCAATATGTAATGATTTAAAGATATTCTTTATATTTTCTTTTTTTAATGTTTGTATCCAACTAGTTTTCCTTTCTTTAATTTCTTGTTTAAACTTTTCTAAGAATTCCATGTACCAAATTATATTTCTTTGTCAAAAACGTAAATAGACTTGAAGTTAGCTTCCGGTAGGTCGGTAAAAACAGTTCACTCACTTGCGTGAAGTTCGGTGTCATTCAAAACTTGCAGTCTGCCCTGTTTTATCGACGTTTGATGGCTGACACTTTTGCAATTCCAATGCGGTTTTTGAAAATCGCAACTAATTAGATTTGTACGATCCAAACCACCAGTCCTCGTCGCCAATATTGTAACCTGCACTTTGGGTGTCGTGATGGTATGAATCACACTTCGGGATATGCGCTTTTAACAATTTATTAATTAAAAATTGTACAGAGCACTTAAACTTATGTTAGACCTAAGCGTCCGCCGAACAGGAAGAGAGAGAGAACGATCGGATCTCTCACACTCTGGATCACGGAAACGCTTATTACATATCACGCCACAAACGCCATCTAGGTACCGACCTCGCAGTCGTTGCTTAAACTCGGTGGTTGTTTAACCTCGGTGGTTGTTTAACCTCGGTGGTTGTTTAACCTCGGTGATTGTTTCCAATTGTTTCATGTACATTTATGACATGACATATCATAAATGTCTGCACAAAACATTTATAAATGTTTATTTTGTATATAAATAACATTATAAATAAAGTCATAAATCAATAATTAAATTTGTAAATTATATAAATTATAAAAACAGTAATTTGTAAATTATAAATTACAAAATATATACAGTGACTGACTCTAAACATATGTTGTCAGGTATTATATTCTTCTTCCTAGCCTTATTCCTAATATTATTTGGGATCGGTTACTAGTTCAACCGGTTTTACCTGAATATCAGTTTTTCCACGGAGCGACTGGCATCGGACCTCCGCATCCTAAGGGAGAACTGAAATTCGTAGGTTGAACTAGTTGTTAGTAAATTTGAGTGCACTGACTGCCCAATAACGATTGCCATAGATGTTCATGATAGCCGCGACCGAGGGCTTTACGTGCTCTCCGAGGCAAGGGCGTGAATCACCGCCAAAAGCACTTTTTTGGCCCGACTAAGGATTTGAACCCGAGACCTCTTGATTAGCAGTCGCATTAGGTATTCACTAGACCAACGAGGTATTTTAATATGTTCTTACAAAAAATCTTTGGGTATTGCGAAGCTGTTTATGGCAAGTTGAACGAATAAGACAAGAGACTTAATTTTTTTTTTTTTTTTTTAAAACACAACATTTACGATAGTATTAAGTTACGTATATTTAATACGGTTTATTTTGTAATTAATATATTTCAAGATAATCAGTAATTAGTCGATTTAACTTTTTCAGTCTGGCCTCTTTTAGTTTCTGTAATATTATCTTGCAAAATATTCAAATTGATTATCAAAAAAAAATACTTATATAATGAAAGACTCAGTACTATTTCTATTGAATATTAAGAAACTTTTCAGTAATTTACCAAGAAAACCAAAAAAAGGCAGTAAAGATTCTGGAACAACCTATAATATAGATAATTCCAATTTTCGACACAATGTTAGGCTAATAGTGATATCTTAACCCACATCCCGACGGAAAGATAAGAAAAACATGGTTTTGCGCTTCGTTGCCTTCGGGTGCTCGGAAAAGTTTTGTTGCCATGGAATTTTACTTTTCTTTTATACGCTAATTTAGAAATAATATTGTCCAGAGATACAGTTTACGGTTTTCATCATAATTAAGTAGGTAAAGTATAATGCTATTAAAATACGGTAAATCACTCAGATATAAGTGTTGTGAACATAATTATTAAATTATTGTTTGAAATCTATTAATTTACGCTTAAAAACTGTTAGTATTCTAACTTTCTAATTTGTACATAATATCTAAATGTTATTAAAAAATATTAGTCTACGATGATGCTTGAAAAAACATAATACTTTATTGATTGTTTTGATAAGATCATTGAATTTTCCACTTATAACATCATCTTCACTGTTGTTGAAATGTCATTCTTGTTTATTAAAGCACTATATACCTTCTAGCTTTTACCAGCGGCTTCACCCGCATATATGTCAGTTATTGTAAATATGTAGTAGTAAAAACCTGTGTTAAGAACCAAAGTATCTACATGAAAAAAATCATTAAAATCCGTTTAACGTGTAACAGACTGACAAAATTATACTATACTACTATATACTATATTATACTAACTTGAATATGGCATTGCATAGAATGCCCCTCCGACCCCGCAATTTGCTCTCTCATAGTAGACGCCACATTCAGTTTAAAAGTTATCACGAGATTCGAATAAGATTGATCGTATCTCGTAACTTTTAAACTATTCGTTAGTGTAACTAAAATAAAGTTCATACATGAATTAAAAAGCGGCCAAGTGCGAGTCGAACTCGATCATGAAGGGTAAGTAACAGTATATAATTAGAATTAAATACAAAAAGAAGACACGGAACCCCAAGACGTCGCATGTCGTGCTCCAGGTTAGGCCAAGAGTATGGCAGAGAATGACGGAGACCGGGAACCTCTACATAGACCTGCAAAGGGTCAGAGTGGAGGACCAGTCTCCGCTCATTCAATGCACAAAATGCTTGGCCTTCGGCCACGGCCGTAAATACTGCACCGAGAGTGCGAGCAAATGCAGCCACTGCGGGGGCTCACATCTTCGTGAGAGCTGCCCCGATTTCGCCAAAGGGGCGGAACCTCGGTGCTGCAATTGCTCGCACTCTGGGCTGCGTGACGTCGGCCACAATGCATTTAGCGCCGAGTGCCCAACACGAGCTAAATGGGACTACCTAGCACGCTCAACCACGGAATATTTATGACTAACACATTCACAACACTCACATGATACAGAACACTAGTGATTTACGTAGATATGATAATCATATTGAAGTAATATCAACATGCACATAAACACGCAACATGAACACATACATACAGACACGTAATTCACTGGGAGGGTCAGCAAATATATATATTTTAGTTTATATATACATTGCTGACAAGATAGGGAGTGAGTGAATTACACACGACGTAACAACACAACATTGGTCACGCACACAAACAGATACACAGGTCATAAATATTACGTGTAAACAACATCTACATGCGACGTCTTGGCGTTACTGACAACATCAACTATACACAGGACAGGACAGAACTACAATAAACACAAAATCAACACTTTACTATCGACAAACTTAAAGAAAGACAACCCCAAGATATGGGAAGCTCTTAAAAAATTTAAGGTTAATAAGACAGTAGATAACTGAATGTTATTAGACTATAAGTACGAGCAACAGATGAAAAAAAAAAAAAAAAAAAATAAAAAAAAAAATACAATTGTATAAAATAAATAAGACAAAGAATTGGCAAACTTCTGACAAAAAAATAAAAAATGTAAATATGATATTATTAAGAAATTATAACATCGGGAACTTTTCCTGAACATTGTAACATAATAAAAAAATCGATGGTAAAAGTAAATTTAGAATTAAAAGGTCCTGTCTTACGGACGGGGAAAAGCAGGGAGGTCTAAAACAGACCTCATAAAAAAAAAAAAAAAAAAAAAAAAAAAAGTAACAGTATATAAAAGATTTTGTAGTTCGTTGTAACATTCATCGATGTTTTATTAATAGTGTTTTGATTGAAAGAAATGTAAATTGCGGTTTATGATTTACGACGTATTAAAAAAAACTACTTACTAGATCTTGTTCAAACCTTAATATCATTTTTGAAGACCTATCCACGCGTATGGTTTTGATGAAAAATTTTTTTTTTAGTTTCAGTTCTAAGTATGGGGACCCCCTAAATTTATTGCTTTTTTTCTATTTTTGTGTAAAAATATTAATGCGGTTCAGAGAATACATCTACTGACCAAGTTTCAACAGTATAGCTTTTACAGTTTTGGGAAAAAGTGGTTGTGAGATACGGACGGACAGACAGACAGACAACAATATATAAGGGTTCCGTTTTTTGCCATTTGGCAACGGAACCCTAAAAAGTGAAAAATTTCTCCATGCCGTACAATATACATAAAAAAACTATTCAATTTGATTGTATTCATTGCTCATTATTTACGACATATTGGTTTCGACATAAGAGCTATATGCTGTCATGAACTTTTATTTAGAGCTATTGAAAATGAACAATACTACATGACCACAGATCAAATGAAACATAGGAGATATGCAATTGAGGCGTGACGCTTGCGAACGCATCTGGGCTCAAAGCGGCTTGATGCCATTTTCGGACATTAGTCGAATGCCAACTTGCGACGTCTTCACTGCTCATGATTTTTGACAAAATGCCGAGTTGTTCAGCGATTGTTTACAAAAATAACAGCTGTATTGTAAATTACAAGAAAGGTGGCATCTAATTTCATATATAAGTACTATTATATTATAGTTTTTCATACTGAATTCATTAAAACATTTTAAAAATATGATGAAATACCAAATCAATCCTTTTCTTTAGGAACTAAAAACTTTTAAAACCATTGCTTACTTAGTGCGAATCGATCAATGAATCGGCTGGTCTAATAGCGCAATGGATAGGTGTTTTATTGATACTCTCACTCACATGATAATTTCGGGATGCGGCCGCTGCCGGCCGGCTTGTGTTAGAGATGTGTTGTGATATTTATGATTGTCGATATTTTATACGATCCTATTAAGTACGCATAATTATTAAAGATATAAATAAATTATAATATTATAATTATAAACGTAAAAAAAGTGTAAATAAAATTTAGATTTTTAATTTATTGTGGTACTCAAGCATAATTTATACCTTGCTTTTATTTTTAAAATTTTAGCTATCCGAAGGATCAAAAACTTAAAATAATGTGGATAAATGCGACAGGAAGGGGTTCAAGCTGGTTCGTAACAAAAAAGGGCACAATTTGCTCGTCCCAATAAATTTTCACCAATACGATCAATCGCCAATGATTAACCATTTAATAATACTAATAAAAGCCGTAATGGAAAAATATGCAAACGTAAGATTACACTACTGTACTAAGAACGCAACACCTAAACTGTCTAAGCGGCAAGTTTTAAATAAATATTTACATTTTAATGGTTCATTAACCCCTTTTCAATAAAATTCTTGCACTTTTACCTGTGTTCTAGTCTAGATTCGAGAAGTTGATATCCTGTTTCTTGGTAATTAGTTAGTTAATATTCCAATTATGATAAAACATCGCTTGTATAGAATATGTTCGAATTAAACTCCTGTTTAGTTTTGCTTTTCACAGTCAATGAAATCTTTAGGAGAAAGAGTAGATAATATAGCTAACTGAAGTTCAATCGATATTTTTCTATGATTATCACTTAAAATTACTAGTTGCATAATTTGCACACATGTGTGTTTATTCGGAATCCGTAGCTACAGGTAGATGCGCCGCCCTCTTTTTGCATGTGTTATATTAGTGGGTTTATTGGTGTTGCTGTAAGTTTCTTTGCGTGCGGGAGAAATACGAGCTTGTGTGCCGTGCTTACATTTTTTGGTTTTGTGTTAGTGAAGGAAGTGGGAGAAACGCGGAGACATCTGAACACGAATAAATTTGTGTACAAAGCTAATCTCCTATGTTTCTTTGATCTGTGTACATGACAATATTATCAAGATACGGTTACGGCAGTGAACGTCAAGATAGTGCTCATACGGCAGAAATTTCGCTGACTTACTTGATACTTATGATTAAAGCATAGCCAATTGAAAAAACATCTTAGTAAATGGTAGCCTATGTGTAATTCAAATGTATTAACTGCATTACTGCACTTTAGTTGTTTTTGCGTAAAAGAGTAAAAAACATAAAAACATCATCCTCAAAAATTTTCGCATTTATAATATTAGTAAGATAACATTACGTATGACCTATAACGTGTTCAAATAATGGCAAACAATCATCTCATACTTTTCGATTCAGTCTGTAATATAAAGGGAAAATATTGGTAAAATGTACTCCTGATAGAGTCACGTATAGTATCTCGTGGGTGAAGCAGCTGCTATTGACAGGGTTAGACGCGGTCATCCATCTTAGAGTTTTATTTATAAAATGATACTACGGACATACGGTACAATATTTATTTAAATTGCATAAGTTATATTTGTCGTGTTACAATCATGCACGTATAAGTTCTGCCCAATCGTTCTGCATCACGCTTCCGGCCTCCAGCTAGAAAAAGTAGAATGGTGCAGATACATCTCACTAGGCCGCCATGGTGTGTGTCATCATGTTACATTGTTTGCACTCACGATGAGGATGGAGAGCCTTATCCTGGATTCTTGCAATAGCTTTTGGTAATAAGGCCGCCCTTTGTACATTAAATGTAAGTCATTTCTGTCCTGTATTGTGAATCTGTAACACAGTATACAAATAAAGAGTTTTCTATATATCTATCTATCTTCGCTTGCTTTCCACCAGGCAGAGTAGTGACACTTTGGTAGGCTTAAATATATAAATGAAAGAAGCTGGAGACAGAACAACATTTACTTAAACAATGGCAAAGTTCTTGAGGCGCGCGTCAGCAGTCAATGATAATCAGGTGGCATGTCTGCAAATTTAAATAAAAAAGTATATAAACTAGCTGAAAATCAGCATCATAAATTTTCGTTCGCAACATAACATGGCAACATAACAATGCGTCAACAACAGTGACCCAAATAGAAAAAACTATCGAAATATTGCTGCTATTCTAAAACTCAACCGACTACTGTTTTATTTTTTGTGGGATATACGTCCAAAGAAACACAGAACAAAAGCTCCTGATTTAATTAACTTAAAAAATCGGGTGTAACATTGTGTGAGAAAAAAAAATGCAAATTGACTACACAAATTTTACACGTCCAGTTCAATAAAATTCATCGTTAAATATATACATTTATTTTATTAAAACACAAATACCGACTTTGAGATCCTTAGTTGAGCACTTAAATAATTATAGCAACAACTGCACTTCCAAACGCAATTGAGACAACTGTCAGTTCAAGTGCTTTGACCATTCTTTGACCAACGCGCTCTGTCACTTCACAATCTCTCACTCATACATTCTCATTGAGCTAGTTTCTTGTTTACAATGCTACAATTGTGCTACATTGTGATATCGTGTGTATCAGACAAGCGGCCTATATAAACTAGTGACCGATATATCCAAGCTATGAAACAATAAGATCAAGATATACTTTAACAGCAAAGAAATGATATTGAGGATCTATGTAAAAATAAAATAGATACGTATCTACTTTATTTTTAGACGGCGGGTACACCTGTAAATGAATTATGCAAAATGAGAACATTAAAAAAGTCCGTATTTGAAATAAGTAGGTGGCATAAAAATCAATAAGTTATCATCAAGTTACGTTTAAGTTAAACGAGTACGCAGAACAAATAGACAAAACCCGCCTGACACAGAAGTTGAGCTCGTATTTTATCAGACTGCACACTTGATGAATAGGAGGACTTACCGACTAATAGCCGTTTAATGTCAGGCAATTTAACGGTATGACACTCCTATTACGTCATCGCGATAATTCGTGTAGGGGTATAAAATGAAATAGGCGTGCCCCATCTCTGTCTTCGTTGTCATTTCCCATAAGGTGTGTTTGAAGACATAGTTCATTCGATTACTTATTAGAAAAACTGCTAGTCGCTTTTTCCGCCAGTCTTACGTTTCATCCTCTCTATCTTAAACCTCATTTGTAAAGGTGAAGTCATTGTCTAGCAGTGGACTAAAGTCTGTTGTTATCATGCTCCTAAAATCACATCTATTTATTACTTTATTAACAATATTGTCGCATGATTATTTTACACTTTTGTGAGTCGTAAAACTAATCCAGTATTTTTTTATTGAGAGTCAACACGACCAACTAAATTGCCAAGACACCAAATACCTTCTTTGACATTTCTTTCTTTGTGCAGCAAAACCTATACAATAATTTTATTGTGTCTCAATAATAAGAGCTATAAAATAATTTCATCGAAAATACGAAACCAGACTGGCGTATTTGACTTTGATACATTTGTAAATGATCAACTAACGCAGGTGATGTAATAAGTATTCATCATCCACATATGTATTTAACCATTACACCAAACTGTAATAAAGATCTGACACTGTTTGATTTCTTTAATTTAATCTATTATATATTAATCTATTATTCTTTATATTATTCGTTTGCTTACTTTTGATCTTTGTGTGTATGTATGTTAAGAAAGCTTGTTATTACGATAGCCCCTTGAATTATAACACGATCACTCACAACACAATTTCTATTTATATTGGATTGCGTGTATTTGTATTGTCAAGCCTGTTAACATAACACCAAAATAAGGAAAGTTCTACGCGTTACATAGTCCAGAATAAATACTCGCAGTATGGATAAAGTATTAAATAACCACAGTCAATGGAATAAGACATAAAATTCTTAACAATTAGGGTTCCTTCTTTACTTTTTTTTAATTATAATATGTGTGATTTTTTAACCAGTCGGAGGTCTCGTTATCTTTTTTAATCGTGTCATATTTTAGATCAATGTTAAGACATTGAATGCAGTGGATAAAAAGTATCGACTGTTGTAGACCGTAAACCAATACTCCATTTTAAGTTAGCAATGTTACTAATTAGTAATGCATTACTTTTTCTAAAGCGTTAGTTTTATATGTTTGTTCATTAAACTCGCTGATTAGGGTAAGTTAGGGATGAAAACGACGACCCTGTCGAAAATTATATAGGAGACGAATGAGCATTGATATCTAGTTTTTAGTTGTTCCTTTCTAAGCCACAGTAAAACTGATGTCATATATAGAACTCATTTTAGTGTTTTAGGTGCTAACACATTTTATTTAAATTTTACAATACGAAGTTACGTTTATATAGTGTTTAATTTTATGTAAGCTACTCAGATATGCAGCGGTATTAACGTGTCGGCTCTAAAAGCGGTAGTTCTGAGTGACAAAGTAACATTGAGGCACTTGCCTCAAGGCCTGCCACTTTTGAATATGCATGACGAGCCTCGAGTCTAACGCCTGCCCATATACATATATCTAGTCAAGTTGAACCCATTCCTAACTCTCGCTGACTGCCTGAAAATGAAAGCAAGAAGAACAAAAGTAATATTAATTATTATATGGTACGTTCTGAACGTTCGTCTAACATTAATGTGTAATGAATATGCATGGGAAGCCTTTTATATACTGTCTTTATGATATGTGTCGGCAAAGAGCTATTTGTAACAGTTATTAAGTTAGCAAGTAAACTTATATTGGCAGCTATCGTTACTGTTAGCTTTTAGTTGATCAATAATTAATGACTATTGGTTTCGAATTACATTGTTTCAAAACAAATAACAGTACATTTATATTACTTTGGAGAATTACATAGTTGATTTAAAGAAAGATATTAAAGTGTAGAAAATAATTTGCTGCTACTTACTGCTACTTTAAAAGTATTTGATTTACTAGTAGCTTTTTAGACTATGTCGTCATTGAGTGATGTGAAGTAATAGCTTATAGTCTTGTTGATGACTAGAACTATGAGCAAGAATTTTAACCATATATTAGTGTTTTGGATGTTTCCTTATTTTTTCTTCTTTACTAGAACTACAGATTTTTTTCTGAAAAGGGTTAGTTTTTTAAGGTTTTTCACCTATTTTCATCATAACGGAATATTTCATACAATTATTCCGTTAAGGTCGATTCATTAGAGTATTGAATTCACATGTTTATTTACAGTTCTATGATTAATATACTACAAAATATCTAATGAGTTTATCAATTAATTCCTATTTTTGTAAGTAATTAAAACAAAATCACAGTACAAATTAAAGTAAATGCCACCATGAAACACCAAGCTTTCTAACTAAAAGTTTGGAAAACCGAAGTTCCTTCTAATTAAATACAACTTTGCAACTAAGTTATTCATTCTAATTAACGACTTTTGATTTTATAATCAGTACAAATAAACTTCTTAACTTCAAGAATTCAATAAAAAGTGGTATTTTAAATGAACTAGGATTTGAATTTTCTTATTATTTATCACTTTATCTACAAAATAGTCTAGAAATATAAATAGCTATTTGCGGTATTTACTGGGGTGGTACAGTATCTGCACAAAGTTCTTTATAATTTATTACTTAGTTATGTAATTTCGATAAATAAACGCACACTTCAGACCAAAGGGCGTGCGAAAGTTCATATCATAATAATATTTTATCTGTTACATTTATTAGAAAGGGTTAAATAAAACGTCTAGAAAGCCTTCAAAATTATAACCCATTGAGGATATCTATGTCTGGTATTCTCATTCACATAAACGATAAAAACTTTTCTTCATTGGATATTAAATTTTATTTGATATTACTTCTGGCGGAAAATGTAATTGAATGTAACAAATATTGCTTTTCATAACCCAAGAGAGTGAACATTATCCAGTCAAAACAACGCGAACGACCCAGACGAATTGTGTTAGCCCTTTGCCGTAATGAAATTTTTCTTGCGATTGTTTGACCGTCTCATATTGCTTCATATGTGTATATGTATTCAAATGTTTTATGAAGAGAGAAGTATGTGTCGTTCAAAGAAATTTAAAAAAATTGACCAAGTGCGTGTCAGGCCATGCATAGAATAGGTTGCTGTAGTCACCCATACTGGTAGGTAGATTTAAAATTGTGCTCAATAGATAATAGTTATGTATACTTATTATTTCTTTACTTTTGTACGAGGTGACGAAGTTCCAAGTGACTGCATTTTACAAGTTAGGCATCTATAGCTCCTGAAATAAAAATATATCAAAACCGCGATAGTTATAGATATATTCATTCACATTTTTTATGATGTTCAATGATTACACGGACATTAAAAATTATAATTTATGCAACAAAGTTTTATTATATTACATGAAAAATATTATTTTCCGAAACGGTATAGGTATTAATTTTGACTGCCTCGTTAGTCTAGCGGTAAGCGTATGCGACTGCTGATCAAGAAGTCTCGGGTTCAAATCGGTCCGGCTGTTGTTTATATTAGCAGACCGTAGGGGAAATGGCGATATAGGCGTATCTACGCGTATACACACGTTCAATGCGTATAGTCAAAAATATTAATCCAATTTGAATTAAACGAATTCTTCGTACCTAGATTAATAACAATCATATGACAAACTACGAATAGATGAAAAAAAAGATAAAAACATATTCATAGCTAACTCGTGCCCGCGGCATCTACCAAAGGTTCAGAAATGCTCTTTATACCGGTTGCCTTTAAAATAATTTGCTATTAAAAGTAAAGAGAATTGCATTGAAACTTCTCCCCAAATTCATCCGTATTACATATTTTTCATTTGACACTTTGAACCTGTACTTTCGATTTATGATATTACATCTTTTTAATGCCATTTAATAATATTATCATGTTCTATAAAATTAAAACATTCTGGAACCCCAAATAAAAAAAAAGTAATGTTTTCTATCAATCCGTCTCTACTAACAAATATGATGTTTTTACTAAAACGAATAAAATGTCTATCCACTTAAATCAGAGAAAAGCTCAAATGTTTAAGAGATGGCTTTACGTCCATTACCAGATTGTCAAGGCAGTACATTAAAGCACTGTATAAAGCATCTGGCACTGAACCCTCGAAGCTACTCTTTTCAAGTTGCCATTTATTACAGTAATAAGGTGCTAAAACCATCGCACCACAAGTATGGTAATAAATTAAATTGTTACAATATTATAGTCTTTACCTTTAATGGATCGTAGAAACATCTACTTACTTTTATGACCATGGGAGGTAGAACTATTTTACTATGAAAACTTTGACCGTACTATGAAAATGGGATTTTAGTTTTTATTTTTTTTTATTTATTTTAGTCATTCATATCGTAATTCCTTGATGTTTCTGTAACTGCAAGCATTAATTTATCTTACGTGAGAATGTATTTACTTGAGTTATTTATAATATCTGTGAATTAATAAAAATAGTATGTGAAAGAGACACAATAAAAATAACTCAAGAACAAATAGTTTTAGTTGAGTAGAAACTACAGAAAACTGATTCATTTAATGTAGAACCGATTGCAAGTTTTATACGATACTAAAATTATAAAAAACAAAGTCCATGGCGCTCTTCACAACCCGACGCTCTTGCAATGGTAGTTTCATTTCAGAAGGTGATACGAAGATCACCTATTGCAAGTATTTTCATATTACGAGTATTTGAAGGATAATTACGCTCAGAATCATTATACTCTTGTAAAGTTATTTAACTATAAGTAACTTTAAATATGATTCCTACGATGATTATACGTAAGTCACGTTACAAACCTTTTTAGGGTTACGTAGTTCATGACTCGGAACCCTTATAGATTCGTCATGTCAGTCCGTCCATCCGTTATAAACCTACCAAAAGGTTTGTGCTAGAAAGATGAAACTTTGCATGAATATGTGTTGTAATTACGTCGGAAAAGTGCTTTAATAAAATTGTCGATAAAGAATTTTTTTAGGGTACCTACCTCCCCTGCACCTAATGTGGGGATGTTTTTTTTCTCGCGTCTACCCTATCATGTGAGGTATCATCAAAAGGTTTGCGAGTTATTCAACTTAAAAGCCCATTTGTTTTGTAAAATGAAACCCCCACTCCCCCTCTAAAAACCAAACGGCTCTCTCAAAAATTCGGGAAATTCATGATAGTAGTCCATATATAGAACGTTCAAGGAAAACCGGTTTTGATAACAGTTTTATTTCACGGCTTATAGGGGCTTAACTTGTAAAATGCACTCACTTGGAATACTTCGCACAAAAATAAATATATACTAAGTAAACAACAATTATTTTAAATGTCAATTTTTTCTCGTACTGTCGTGTTCAGTTGGTGACTGCGAGACCGCAAATCCAATGACGATGAAGGATCTCATTAGACCACCATAGTGTGGGTTACCATAATGCATTCGCAATGATTTAGTGACCACTGCTCTATATTCCACTCATGCTTTCCATCAGGCAGAGTAAAGTCACTTTGGGAAGCTCATCTAAAATATATATTTCTTTGCTTTTGGGTGAAAACTAATTTCCAGGTAAACGGAAGAGTTCTTTGAACACTTCAGTAACTCTTTTGTGCTTAAAACTATATTACTGTAATTATTTAAATATAATGGCCCCTATGCCTGTGTATAAAATATTTATTATACAGAATAATGATCAGTATTCAACGAGGTGGATAATCTCCGTCTCCTTATTTACATAATCACGCCGCCTGTTTCATTCTCTTGGCTCGACAAATAATCTTGAGTCTGTGAGTTACCCTTAAATACATCTAATATTATTGTACTTAGGGTATTATAGAAGTTATTCAGTTTATACAAACATAAGTTAAATCTTTATAGTCTATTAATTACTTACAAAGGGTAAATGGTACTGGAATCATAGTATCTTGGTATCTTTAACTGAAACGGCTTTTGCTCTCCATTAAAGATATAATTGTAGAAAATATAAACTATAACTTGACCTTGTCAATATATGGATCTATATAAAATCCATAATTTTCTTTTTGTTAAAGAAATGCAAATATTTTTGTTATTTTCATTATTAATGGTTCTTATTTTTGCAAAAAATACGCGAGAACAATAGCCTAGTACAAAATTTATAATTTATTTAAATATTAACATGGTTACTTAGTTTAGCAACTAGTTTAACTGTTTACATGCCTTACATCAACACAACAAACAATTGTTCACATGTGCAAATTATAATACTGTTTCACGGCTGGCTGACTTTCTATTCAGGAAGAGAATAGAGATACTGCATACGTTAAATCTGGCATCACCCTTAATTTCACTCACAATAAGCAGACAATTAGATCAAATGTAGGGTGAAGCAGAAAATTGAACCTGTTCCTTGCGGTTTGTTCAATCTTCGGTGAAATCATATATGCTTAAAGTCAAATAAAAGCTGTAACTTACTGTTTAATAACTGATAGTAATTGAGAAATGTAATTATTTAACACACGACATATGCAAAGTATCGCCAAATACTCGTATTTGTGAAGAGCGATCATTTTTGTAATTAATTTCATGTGTCACGGTCTCGTTGAATTAAATAGGTCGATTTTAAACCTTTTGATCGCTCGTAAATACTGCTCCGTTTTAATTTGAAATATTTTTGTTGAAATACTGTTTCCCAGCTGCAAGTTTGACGGATGACCCGGTACTATGCAACAGATATTTCGCCTTTTAACTGACTTCTATAAAAGTTGAGTATTTAATATCAGAGTTTTTGTGTAGAAATGTGTAACGTATAAGCAACGTTTTTCAGTCTTCGATACTAAGATTTTTGACCGGTAAATCTATAAAGAGATGAAAAACCTTGTTACGACCAATATTCCATAAACCGGTAATGAGTATTTAATATACTTAAATATAAACTCCGTGTGGTGACGTGTTCGTGTGGTGACGGATTAAAATACAAAGTGTCACCACCCCTATTCATTCCATGGGTGTCGTAAGAGGCGACTATAGGAACAAAATAAGCAGCTAACATCACACTGCCAAGAGAAGGAAAACTTGAAACCTATACCAACCCGTCTGGTCAGCGTGTTATAGTAGGCCAAAACCTCCTTTCAAAGGAGAGGTCTATGTCCAGCAGTGGACTGTTAAAGGCTGTTGATGATGATGATGAAATATAAACTCATTCCAAGAAAATAGTCCAAACTTATTTGTATGTATTCAAATTTCCCTCTCAAAAGTAAGAATTAATTTTCACCTTTAATTTTACTGCACTGTTTAAAAAAACAGCCAAAATGATCTACCAGGAAACATTTAGGAAATAAATATACCATTATAATGCACACTATAAATATAAATATTCACATAATCCTCGATTGAAGCTAGAAGCAAAAATCTCTCCGCACTGCTTCGGAGTATGGATAAAGCTTATTCCAAGCTATCTATCCTGAATAACTTTGTCAGTTTACATAGAGCCAGTATTGGGATAGGATTGCTTTTGTCTGTAATATTTTAGAGCATCCATTTATTTGAAGTAATAGTGAAGTAAAATCAAACTTAAGATTCTATTTTTAATTCGAAGTAACATGAATTTTACTATATATACGTGTTTTGAAACGGAAAGCGATATTTTACAATTATTTTATTTGATTGTGGTCGTTAAGTTTGTTCAAAGAGACCACAAAAACATGAAATAAAGCACTAGTATACGAACTACTGTTTCACAAATAACAATTCACAGTGATCGTTTTTATTCGTTCTCTGGATATTTTTATTTTTTTGTGCGAGCACGGGTCGTTTTTGCTGGGCTCTGGCTACGTATAGTCTGGTATAGGCGTGTTGTCGAGTTACACAAACCATTAGGGGAGGGCCTTAATGGAATGACACACGAAACGAGATAGTATGCCGTCGTAAATTGACATGCGGTCACAAACTTCCCGTTTACTCATTCTTAGAATAAAATTTCGGAAACATTCATTGTATTTCATGAATCATAACATATTTGTATTCTCGGCCTTATACAACACAAATTAAATTTAGAGGTTCAGTAAATTAATTATCAAGCTTATTTTGTCAGTTCGCTTATCTACATATATAGTGGACATTGTTATGTTAACGTTTTCTCAACACCGACAAAGAAAAGTGTATTAACAGAATAATAATTTTTATAATACTCTACCTTAAATACTAGAAAGTGTGTCTAAAGCTGTCTGTTCTATTTATGAATTTGGACTAAGCCAGCAGTGTTTAGTATTAATTTAAAGTTACTAATTAATTGGTTACAAAGCTATGAAACGTAAATTAATTTAAGGATTTCGGTATTGCGTTATAAGGGCAAAAGCAAGAAAGATAAAATTTTGTAATGCTATAAAAGTTAATTTATAATTTTTGTACTTTTCTTACTTTACTTAATACCAGGACAAATTAAGAAACTAAAATATTTAGGTGTATACATATTACATATCGGTGGTTACATGATTTATTTGTAATAACATCCTAATCATCATCAGCCCATCTCAGTCCACTGCTGGACATAGTCCTCACAGAAGCCACACCACAGATTTAAATTTGGTTTGTTCTGATTGTTATAATTATCCTAATAAGATAAATTGGACGTAGTTCTGCAAACTAGAACCAACCCTCAAAAAGTAACTTTCGAGATAATTAGATTTTTGTTTCAAGAGTGTGAAGAAAAAAATTGGTAAGTTAATTAGGATATAACACTTTACAATAATATGTGTAACATTGATGGCAATATAGGACAACACAATTATTTTGATTTTTCTTTGATTTAGCTTTTAATTTAAATCAAAAACCTGCTGGTTCCTTACTGCAAAATTAAAGTCTTGTGGGTTGGTTCTTTTTAACAGTAAACTAGGGTTTTAAAGATAGGCAGATACATTAATATAACTTGTGTTTTATAATATTTTTATTGTAACTTGAACATAATAATTTTAGATATACACATTAAGTCGTATATAAAACTACTTACTTACGTATCACGCCACTTTGCCTAATCAAGATTGTCCATTTCTATTTCAAAATCTACTTGACCAGAATACCCATCTATGTCATGTCATGGTTCCTTTTAGCACAAAAAAGACGAACATAATTTGTATTTTTCTTTTTTAAAAAGAACCATGTGACTTGGTTCCATTTTGCGTATTAAAAATGCTAAAGATCTGTAGTTACCATGTGACATGAGTCTTTTTAGCTTTTATAAAGTGAGTATATCTGTGGTTGGTACCCTAAGCGGCCTCAATTATTTTTGTTTTGGATTGATAAATTGACCAGGGTCTTTTCTAAAAAGGTGTGAAACATGGTTAGGAGTCTATCTCAATATGTAACTCAATTTGACTCGAGTTGTGGGTTGGTTCTTGTTTGCATAACTATGTCCAATTGCATGCTTCTTAAAAAAAAATGTAACTCAAAAATTGCGAAAATTGAAATTTTCATATGCATCACATTAAAAATACGTAGGATTCAACAGCCGTTAGGATCGGACCTCTTTTTTTAATAAATTTTAAATATGAGAACGGTGTTATAGTAAGTACGTAAGAAATGAATAAGTATAGGGTTAAAGTTATGAATGTGGAGTATATATTTTTCATTTATTTATTTACAATTTCATTGTACATATTATACACCGGCGGAAATAATGCCGTAGGCATTCTCTACCTGCTAACATTTGTATTGTATAGAATTAAAAACGATTTCCAATAAACAATACATATATATTTCAAAGCTAAATATATAAGTTCGATAGCGCATTAAATTGTCTATTTGGATTTATGTCTGTCTTGCTCTAACATGTTCATGACAAAAATAAAAGATAGTGTGACTGTAATAAACGATCAATATTATAGCATTAGAAATAAAGATATAACAGCCCTATAGGCGTTTCTACCACAGAATACATAATAGTACCAGTACAGAAGACACACTCCAAAAATTAAATTAAAGAAATAGGGACCCTTGGTGTCATTTCATTAAGTTCAATTCAGATTGCACAGCGCCGAAGCACCTACGATTATATTTACCTACAATTGCGTCTCTTTCTATCGTTTAACTCTTATCTGTTCTGACGCATTCAGGTATGTCTTCTTTTGAAAATAATTTTAATAAAGGATATATATTAACTACTTTTTCTCAAGCACTTCATTCAATGTTTTCTTACACACAATCTTTATGAGCTTGTACAACAAATTTATTAGTTTTGTATTGTACATCAAGCCATTCTACGCAACTAAAACCAGTGATAAGAACAGAGAACTTGCGGTTGTTCTTTTCTTCTTCACCATCTGGAACGCTAAGTGTCTTTACAATAACTTACACAGTCGCTTATATAAAAGAATAAAAATATATTAGCTGAACTTATATTAGAAAACAATAAAAGCAATTAAATATTTAGTAAAAAAAATTGCTGCGAAAATTTTCAATGAACTGGATATAATTTTACCAAGAAGTGTCCCTTTATCCCTTTTTCCGAATGCCATTTTCAACTTTTGAGACTTACAAAATGTTTTTACTTGAAGTTGCGAGATGCCGTGGTATTTAATTTTGTTAATTGTTGCCATTCTGTTTTATGAAAACCTTAAACTGGTTTTATTTTACAAACGTTTCTTTCTATTAAGTCCGCTTAATTACAATGCTAAGCAGTCTGCCTATTTATAAATAAATACCCCTATTTTAATGAAAATTAAACGCGTTATAGAGAACTATAATATACTAGTTGACCCAGCGAACTTCGTACCGCCCAACTTTAAAATTCCAGAACTTGATCGCAGCGCCACCTACCGGGTCCAATTTCGAATCTAAACCATTCCCAGATCCCCTTGAACACACACAAAAAATTTCATCAAAATCGGTCCAGTCGTTTGAGAGAAGTTCAGTGACATACACACTCACACAAGAATTATATATATAAAGATAAACAGTGAGGTTGGCAGGAAATTAGGCTAACCAATCAGTAGCCCCGCATTTCCTTGTTTGATATGTGCAGTAAACATATGCATGTGATGTTTGAAATTGAATAAATTACGTCAAATGAATGCGTTACCTTTAACTAAATGTATATCGTTTAAATAGTCATGAATATATCAATACTTTACCTCAAAAACACATTTTGCTTACTTCGTTATTAATATTGTTCTATACATTATCTTTTATATTTTATGTTATATATATTACTAGCTGATGCCCGCGGATCCACTCGCGTCTGAGGCGTATGAAAAATAGATATTGGCCCCTTCTCAGACCTGATACCCAATATGCACACAAATTTTCATGCAAATCATTCAAGCCGTTTCGGAGGAGTATGGGAACGAACATTGTGACATGAGAATTTTATATATAAGATATATAAGAGACTTTTGTAAGTTTGGATTCATCGCTAAACTAAATGATAAAAACTGTATAGCAGATATATATATCTACTTAAGTGCTTAGAATACACGAAATGTATCAAGTTTTAAGATAAGTGACACATGCAAGGCTTTGAGTCGCACCTATGATATGTGTATACAGAAGGAATAGAGAAGAATAAAGTAGAAAAACTGCTGAGAAAATTACACGTCCATGATCAAGCTGGTATATTCCAGATTTGTACCAAATATGTTTTTATGACCAAAATTTAAATTCATGTCCAATGATGAAATTTTATTTTTCAGCTTCACTTCATTCATTTGTGTATTGCTTGAACTTCAATACAACTTCATAAAGTAAATAAATTATAATTTTAACAAAAAGAAACCGACTTCAAAGAAAAACTATTCCGAGTACCTAAATCGCGACACTTGTGCTTATGATATATGAGGAGTTCCCTCGATTTCCTTGGGATCCCATCAACAGATCCCGATATGATGACGATGGGACCACCTGTAAGCTACGCTCATTTCAATGCAAAATGAATTTTTGAAATCGGTTCATAAACGACGAAATTATTGCTGAACATACACAAAAAAAAAGAAAAAAAAAGATTTCGACGAATTGAGAAGCTCCTCCTTTTTTGAAGTCGGTTAAAATAAAAGTTACCGTACAAGTTTCTCAGCGAGGCATAGTAAACAATAAAATGTTACACTCGAACTATTTAATATACCGTTTCTTTTCACCTTGTAACTTTGAATTTTATAATTTATTAGCTTTTCGCTAAACCCGCAGATATGGGTCTCATGGTAATTTGAATTACTTCAGACTCAAACTATTCTAGTTGTTAAATAATTTTCAAAATCCGCTCAGTGTATCCAGTGCTAATCTACAAACTTTATTCTATAAACTGATAAACTTTAAATTTTAATATTAAACATATCATTTTATAATGAAAACAATACTATAGTAATGTTTTAATTGTAAAATAATATGTTTTAATATTTATATAATGTATATATTACTAGCTTTCCGCCCGCGGCTTCGCACGCGTGGAATTCGTTTATATCGCGCGACACGGTAAGGATTGATTAAACAATCTTACATGATTTTATGTTTGATAATAAGGAACTTGACACAAACTTTCGTCTCCTATTTCAAACCCTTCTTTGCCTTTATCCTAAGTATCCTATGTCCTTTCCCAAGTTCAGTTCTATCTTCATACCAAATTTCATCAAAATCGGTTCAGTGGTTTAGGCGTGAAAGCGTAACAGACAGACAGACAGAGTTACTTTCACATTTATAATATTATAGTAGGGATTATTGTTTCAATTACGAAACCATACGTGTTGGGTATCAATGGATAGGTCTTCAAAAATGATTTTGAGGTTTCTAATATCATTTTTATCTAAACTGAATAGTTAGCGCGAAAGACACTTCCAAAGTGGTAAAATGTGTCCCCCCCCCCTGTAACTTCTAAAATAAGAGAATAAAAAAATATATGATGTACATTACGATGCAAACTTCCATCAACAATTGGTTTGGACGAGATCTATTTAGTAGTTTTTTTTTAAATGTCATAAATCGTAAACTGCAATTTCCCTTTCATTCAATCAATGCCCTATTATTAAAACATCGATCAAAGTTACAACGAACTACAAGAACTTTTATACGATGTTACTTGATTCTACGGAACCCCTAATGGACAAGTCCGACTCGCACTTGGCCGCTTTTTTTTGTATTAGACAAATTGTTTCTTCATAACTCCTTATGGAATTTTAAGACTTACGCGATTTCTACACATATATGTTTATACTTATCTGTCAGAGAATTTGCAGCGCCCAGAGTTATTCCCAATGTAAAACAGTTCAACTGTCCACTTAGTCTGTCTGTCTGACCTCGCAATAAGCTACAGCTAGTGAGTAGTAAAATCTAACCCTTCAAGTTATTTAACATAAAACTTCCATAGATTTTACAACCGATGTTACCGTAGACCCATGAGATTCTTCCAACAGTGTTCGTTTAGTGAGAATATAGTCCCAGCTACGTACTACTGAAATTGCTTTAACGATACCAATTTATTTGATGTACACTGTATTTGTTTGATATTCCTTGGGAATCGAGGGAAATCTCGTAGTATATGGTGGCAATACTGACTGTCGCACTTTACAGTATAAAAGAGATTTATGTACAAAGGACTTTATAAAAACTTAAAACATATATTTATTTATTTAGTTTTATTTATTTATTGTTATTTGGCAAAGAACAGCTCTCTACACCATTGTCTCATTAGCAAAGTCTAAAAATTAAAATAGATACTTATAATTATGTAATCTGGTAGCTTATAGACATTTCGGTTTGACTTATCAACATTTAAATTCATTTAAAAAAATTAGGTCTAAATAAAATATATCTTCATAAAAGAATGCATAGGTAATAGAAATCAATCTTGGTTCTTGTTACTTTCGTAAAGTCTGTCTCCAAGGAAATCAAATCGTTTTTATTAAATTACCCTTAAATCCCTAAAGATTCGAATCCTGTCATTCGATTTGATTTAAATAATATCGATACTTAGTACTGTAGGCATCGTATTGATATTTATTTATTTTGTTATATAGCAAACTTTTAAAGTTAGATATTGAAGAACAATTTTATTTTAATGGCCGAGTATGGCTGTTAAATCATTGGTGAAATATTAGGTCCTTACATATGGTACGATAATCGGAAGCGCTCGTTGCAATGGCTGAACCCCGAAGACCCAGCCAAATCGTGCCCTAAACAAAAATTGAGTAAGAAAAAGTTACTTGTGAGTGTTTGGTGGACTAGCGCCGGTGTCGTTCACTACAACTTTCTAAAATCTAGCCAAACGATTACGACAGATATCTTTTGTCAGCAACTGCAAACCATTTAGGAAGAACTAGCTGCTAAACAACCGAGATTGGTCAATCGCTCTAGGCCACTTCTGCTTTAGGACAACGCAAGACCACACACTGCACAGCAAACAACTACTAACTCAGATGAGCTACATTTGGAATGTCTGCGACATTCACCATACTCCCCGGTCCTTGCTCCAAAAGATTACCATTTTTGCCGGAATTTGAACAACTTCTTGCAAGGAAAAAAGTTGAACTCCGATGCGGCAGTCCAAACCGCCTTAAAAGAGTTTATTGATTCTCGCCCCCATTGTTTTTTTAGTAAAGCGATGAATAAACTACCTACCTATGAGATGACAAAAGTGCATAGATCACAACGGTGCATATTTTGATTAATTAAATATATTTTACAAAAAATAATCACTACATTCCTCCCATACAAAACGCCAATTTTATATGTAAGAACCTAATACAGATTTATTTTAATATATATGTATATATAAAAGTATATATAGATTTATATAATATAAACGTAGCGTGAACCTATAGATAGAAAAAAAAGAAATTAGAAAATGTACGTACATATTTTCCGAGTCAGACAATTTTATTTTATTAGAGTATTTAATTAGTTCCCACTGCTAATGTTCCCAAAACTTAAAATCACAAAAACAAACCAATTATCGTAGGCGAAATAAGCATAGCATGTATGTTTTTTTTTCGGAATTATAGAAAAGCTGAACATTTAATATTCAAATTTACAGTTTATGTAGGAACGATCATCCAACAATTTAACCATAATAACGCCTGATTAACAACAAATTGAATAAAAATGTTTTATTAGATTACGCGCTATCAGCCTTCATTAGGATGCGGTTTTTGTTTGACCCTTGGCTCATTGCCCAACAAATAAATCACAACTTTGTTATTGATCGCCTAAAAGTCTCCGATGATCGTCCAAAAGTCTCCAAAGTTTCAACGCTTATTATATTTTGTTGTTTTTACTTTGTTTTACCAATAACAACTCATCTTTTCCCTTTTCAATCTTCATTCCCAAATCTAGATAAGTTTTAAAAATGAATGTTGTACAAACATAAATCTGTCTCTGTTGGAATTAAGAAAATATAGTAACCGGTATCAGGAACACTAGTATGCTAATATGAAAATCATAAGCTGGAACGGCGCCACTCTACAGCAGGAGTAAATTAACTCAATTTAAAATGATATTTCGCACTAAATGGCGACAAGACCATTTATAATTTACTTTAAGTTTACACAACTTGATGCTATTTATGCATTAACTAGCTGACCCGGCGAACTTCGTACCGCCTTAGAATATTAATTCATAATAAAATATAGTGTTTAGTTATTAAATGTTACTGATAGTGACAAATCGACAGCAGCGTCAACTAACGGGCCCCGGCCGGTACCGCCAAAATCGCTTTGTTCCTGCATTTTAAATCTGTAATATCTTCAAAAGTATTAATTTAAATTACATACTGTATAGGGCCATATTAATCTATAGCCGGTTCCAAAAATAACGGGTCAGTCACATAAACCCGAATATCTCCCGAACTACGTATGCCATCCTAATGAAACGAAGACTGTTCAATTGAGAATTTAATTATACAGATAAAAAATAAAATAAAACTTAGTTACACCCACAATATTAATCTTAAATTAAAAAAAAACTAAAGTAGTCATATTTTTCTTAAGATTACATTTTTTTATGATTGTTTTTTTGCTGTTTTTCATCACTGGAGGCTTCATCACGTGGAGGCAATACAAAGTATTAAATGAAGAAAGTGATGAAAAACAGCAAAAAAACAATCATAAAAAAAATGTAATCTTAAGAAAAATATGACTACTTTAGTTTTTTTTTAATTTAAGATTAATATTGTGGGTGTAACTAAGTTTTATTTTATTTTTTATCTGTATAATTAAATTCTCAATTGAACAGTCTTCGTTTCATTAGGATGGCATACGTAGTTCGGGAGATATTCGGGTTTATGTGACTGACCCGTGTGACTGACCCGTTATTTTTGGAACCGAGTGTATATTAAAAACACAATGTACTTAAGGTACTTAATTGATATTATTTATCGTAAAAAAAAGGTTATTGTGGGTTATCCCTAAGAGATAGACATATACCATCGCGGACTTTTTTGTAGGCCTTTTTAAGATGTACAATACTGTAGAACATTATTTTGATCTATCTCGTAGGGTACAGCCAGCGTTTGCAATGTAAGCGTAAAAAAACACACATTAGAAACCTCTAAAATTATTATCTACTATATTATGCATGTATTATACATAAAAACCTTTCTCTTGAATCACTCTATCTATTAAAGAAAACAGCATCAAAATCCGTTGCGTAGTTTTAAAGATTTAAGCGTACATGGGGACAGAGAAAGCTACTTTGTTTTATACTATGTAGTGATTACAATTTTAATTTCATGAAAGCTATTTTTTTGCAATAGAAACGTGTCTCTTTGTACATTTATACTTATATACTTTTTAATATAGACTTCTTTATTGGTTAGTAAAATTTGCATTATTCATAGTTCAAATAGGCATAGATTTTGTAAAGACAAGCATAAATGTTCCATGAGATTAGCCTATCCAATCAAAGCCTTGCTTTTAAATGTTGTCATAAGTCTTATTTAATAGGAACTTTATCACATTATATCAATAAGCTTTAAGCTTGACACGGGCCTTTCCTTGGATACCGCGGTCACAACCTTCTGCGAGGACGTAATCTTGCAGAAGGAGGTGGCGGAGAAGGCCCGGGAGGATGACATCCACTCTGTCCCGAACTGCTGCCGGCACCCCGGGCGGCGGAGGCGCGCATACCTGCGTCTCATGCAGCCCTGAGAGTGGCCGCGGATGGGCGGGACGGGTTTCCCGTCCGTCCGCAGTAGTGGCCAACCGCGAGGGGGCGGCGTCCGCGTATGACCGGACGTTGCCCAATTAGAGAGTCGAAATTTGAGGTGGTGCCCGTAACAGTGCGGGCAGGCGCTGGGAGGAGTCCAGAAGGAAATCCCGTCCCTGGACTCCTTCCAATATACAGGCGCAGAGAGGGTCACACCGTGTGTTTTTAGTCGGTTTGAGTCCGACACACCACCCCTTTTTTTTTTTTTTTTTTTAGTGTGTGAAAAATCATCATGGACCGTCACCCCACCGGGGGTTACGGCGGGGTGGTGTGTCGGACTTGAACCGACTAAAAAACACACAGTGTGCCCTCTCCGCGCTTCTCCGTTTAGGAGTAGGAGAAGTCCAGGGTGGGATCTCCTTCTGAACTTCTCCAGCGCCTGCCCGCTCCTGATGCGGGCACCGTCTCGGATGACGATCCTCTCTTAGGCGGCGTCCGGCACACACCGACGCCGCCCCCTCGCGGCTGGCCACATAATGCGGGTGGAGGGAAAACCCGTCCCGTCCACCCGCGGCCACACTCAAGGCGGCATGAGGCGCAGATGTTCGCGCCTCCGCCGCCCGAGTCGCCGGCGGCGAATCTGGTCCGATTGGATGTCGTCCTCCCGGGCCTTCTCCGCCGCCTCCTTCTGCGTGATTACGTCCTCGCAGAAGGTTGCGACCGCGGTAAATGAGCTCTCGCTGCCGACCATGGAACGAACGACGGCCGGCAGCGAGAGATCCCCTCCGATGACTGCAGTGAGGACCCGGCGCTGCGTCTCCCATGCGGGGCAGACCGCCAGCGTGTGATGAGCCGAATCCTCACTGCAGTCGCAGTGGTGGCAGGCGGGACTCAATTCCCTCCTGGCGACCGAGTGCAGGTACTTTCCGAAGCAACCATGCCCGGAAAGAACCTGCGTCAGTCGGAAGGTAAGGGTCCCGTGCTGCCGCACTGCCCATTCGCCGATGACCGGCTGAAGCGCCTCTACGGTGGCGAAGCCAGCACGTGGAGTCTCCAGCCGGACCGACCAGCGATCCATCGTGGCTCGGTGAGCGGCTTCGCGCCACTCGCGCACGTCCTCGGGCGGAGGTCCAACTCCACCACTCTCCGCCCGGTAGTTAGCCACTCGCCGATAAACGTCGGCGAGCACTTCCGCCTCCAGATCCCACGGGGGTGTTCCGGCCAGGGCGCACGCCGCCTCCGTCGATACGGTGCGGTAGCCCCGTATGGCTCTGACCGCCAGAGTTCTCTGAGGCCGCCTGAGGCGCGCCCTATTCTGCTCGGTCAGAGCCGCCGCCCACACCGGTGCACCATAGAGTGCCATAGACCGGACAACCCCCGTGTACAGCTGCCTCGTGGCGACACTGGCTCCTCCCAGATTGGGCAAAAGACGCCCAAGGAAGGAGGCAGTGCCGATCAGCTTCGGAGCAAGCTGTTGGAAGTGCTCGTCGAAGAGCCACCTACCGTCTAGGACCAGACCCAGATACTTTAAGTGGGCCCGGACCGGTACGAGGACCGAGTTGACCTCGATGGAGGCGCCGGCGGGTGGACCACGACGGGGCCCATGGAAAAGTAGGGCTTCCGTCTTTTCTAGGGCCACCCGCAAACCCAGCGCCTCAATGCGCCCGACCACCAGGGAGACTCCTGTGGTGGCCAGGCGTGCCGCCTCTTCGAAGGTCGACCCCCGGGCTGTCACTAAAGTGTCGTCGGCGTAGCAAATTACACCGACCCCGGGGGGGAGACGCCCTCGCAGGACCCAGTCATATCCCATGTTCCACAGGAGTGGTCCGAGGACAGACCCCTGTGGAACACCGCACGACATGGCCCGACGTCTCAAGACTCCTTCTCGGTCCTCGTACATGACAGTACGCTCCGTCAGATAGTCTGCCACTAGCCGCCCCAGGTATTGCGGCACTCCGTGGTACTGGAGTGCGGCCCTGATGCAGCTGAATGGCAGACTATTGAATGCGTTGGCGATGTCCAACGACACCGCCAACAGCACGTCGCCGCAGCCCACCGCCTGTTCGGTCGCGGCATTCAGACGCAGAATTGCGTCGACCGTCGAACGCCCCTCCCGGAATCCAAATTGGGCGTCCGACAGATCGGGGCCCACCTCGCGCAGGTGCCGGACGATGCGGGCGTGGAGCACCCTCTCGAACAGCTTACCCGCCTCGTCCAGCAACACGATGGGCCTATAGGCCGCGACCGAGTCGGCAGACCGACCTGGCTTCTGGAGCAGAACCAGCTTCCCGCTTTTCCAACACTCAGGGAAGCGTCCGGACGCCAGACTAGCGTCTAACACTCCCCTGAGGCGGTCCGACATATGATCGAGGGCTCGGGCCAGCACTCGGGCAGGTACCCCGTCTGGCCCGGGGGCGGTGTTCTTGGATCGAATCCTTAGAACAGCCGCCCCTACCTCTGATTCCCTGACGGGCGGCACATCAGCCTCGCCTTCGTCGTCGCCTCCGGCCATGACGGCCATCGACGGGGGCGTGTGCTCCGCCCGCTGTGGGAATAGGCCCTCGACCACTTCCTGCAGGAAGCTGGGCTGGAGAGTCTCCGTGAGGGGCAGGCCCCCCGCGCAGAGCTTTTTGCGCACCGCACGATAGGGCCGACCCCAGGGGTCACGCTCGAGACTCTCCAGCATCTCCTTGCGGCTCTCCTCTTTGGCGCGGCAGATGGCCAGCTTCAGAGTTTGCCGGATCTCACGGTATTCCTCTTGAAGCCGATCCACCTCCTCACCGACTCCGCGGTGGCGTCGCCGACTACGAGTGAGGCACCTCCGGGCACGAACACAGGCCGCACGGAGGTCCGCCAACTCCTGGGACCACCAGTAGACCTCCTTCCTTGGAGGCCGACGCCCACGTACGCGGGGCATGGCCGCGTCACAGATCTGCGTAATCGCACTGCAGAAGCGACCAGCCCCCACGTTGACCTCTTCGGCCGGGGCCTGCGGAGGCAGCCAAGAGTTAAGAATGGCCGCCTCCTCCAGTAAGTCCCTGTCGAGCTTGGCGACAGACCACCGCGGAAAGCGGGAGGGACGCCGCGCCGCGTGACCCCTACTGGCGTCCTGGGACCGGGAGAGCTCAAATCGGATGTACAAATGGTCCGAGAGCGTCTCAACCTCATCCAGGACACGCCAGTTCTGTACACGTGCGGCGAGTGCAGGGGTAGCGAACGAAAGGTCCACTATCGACCCCCCCTGTTGTCGCACGCACGTGTTGGTGGAGCCCCTGTTCAGCAGACAGAGGCCCACCGAGGCCGCCCACTCCTCTACGGCCTTGCCCCTGGCGTCCGTCGCCGGGGAACCCCACGCAATGGACTTGGCGTTGAAGTCCCCCAGCACGAGGACGCGCCCAGACGCTAGTTGCCGCATCGAGGTCTCCAGGTTGTTCAGGAAGACCTCGAAGTCACTCAAACTCTTACTGGGGGAGAAGTAGACACCGTAAACGGTGATCCCCCCCCACTCGGCGGCAACATATCCCGTGCCCCTGTCTTTGAGCGACAAGGTTGGGGAACCAGCCGCCGTGGAGCCGACGACTGCCACGGAGCCGTCCCAGTCACCTATCCAGTTTGGACGGGGAGGGACGAGGTAGGGCTCCGCGACTACGGCCACACCGACCGACCACTGCGCCATGGTTTGCAGGAGGAGATCCTGCGCTGCGGCGCAGTGGTTCAAGTTCGTCTGGACGAGAAGGTTGGAGACTTGATCCATTAAGGGTTCGTCTCTACAACCTCCTCCATGGGCGTCGGTGCCGACGCACTAGTGACATCGGAGGCAGCCTGGATCGATAGGCTGGCCTCCGGCGCTTGCCGAGACGCGCGGGGAGGCTTGCAGCCCCCCTGCCCGGTCTGGTGATTGGCGGGCTTATTCGCCGCCGCACACACCGGGCAGTGGGGGGCGGCAGAGCAATCTGCCGCCTTGTGCCCCGGTCGGCCGCAGCGGAAACATAGACCACTGCAGTCGAAGCAACTCTCGCACTTCGAGCGAGTATGGCCTGCGGCTAGGCACTTATAACATCTCGTCGGTCTCGCCGCCAGGACTGTGACTCTAGCGCTGACGAAACCGACGAGCAGCTTGCCAGCGTCGTCTAGCGCCTTGGCCAACGCCACGGGACAGCTGACCCATGCAGCGCCTAGCCCGCCTGGACCGGGGCGAATAGTGCCGACCCTGATATTGTCCGCGCTGCAGCCGGTCTTCTCCCGGATTGCATCGCGGACATCTTCGGCTGTCACAGAATCGTCCAGACCCGAAATACGCAGCTCCGCGCACTTCGTGGGCCTGGCGATCTTGATGCCATCCAAGTCGGCAAACATGCCCCTCAACGTCTCGGCACATTTGTCCGCCGTCTTCGCGCCTTCTGCTCCAGGGAACTCGAGGACTCGAGCTCCCGTCTGGGCGCGGCGCAACCTGACCCCTGCCGGTCCAAACTCGCTGGCGAGACTAACCCGGGCCTTTTTAAATATGTCCGCGTAGGTTAGTCCGCCACTGGCCGCCTCCGGCGTGACGGTCACCACTACAGCCGCGGTTTTAGGCGGCTGCAGTTTTCGCGGCTTCTTTTTGGTGGCCGCTGTCACCACCGGCGGTGGCTGCGAGGCTTCGGCTGCCTTTTCGGCGGCCCTTCTGGCCCGCTGCCGCTGCCGCTGTTGGCACCTCTTTGAGCTCCCCACGACCTGCCAGCTCTCGTTAGCAGCGGCAGATGTGGAGGTGCCCGGCAGGGGTGTTGGAGTGGGGAGAGGGGGGAACTCCTCTCCTGTTTCCGGCACCGCCTTGGTCGGCGCTGTGGCCGGTGTCTTTGCCGGCGCCTTCGCCTGCGCCTTCGCTGACGCCTTGGCAGACGCCTTCGCCTGCGCCTTTGCTGGCGTCTGGGCCGGCGCCTTCGCCGGCGCTTTCGCCTGAGCCTTGGCCCCCTTCCCCTGTTTCTGGGGAGCCTCAGAGGCCGGGGCAGCGGCCGCCGCCGCATACGACACCGGACCTCCCTCAACGGGGAGTTTGGTCGGCGCCGCTGCAGCCTTCGGCCTCTGCGATGCCAGCGGCGGACGTACCACTGGGGGTGGAGGCAGCATTGCCTTCAGATCCGCCAGGCGACCATCCAGCATGTGCCCCACCGCGACTAGCACCTGGCGCAGCTGGGCGTCAGGCATCGCCGCATTGGCTGGGGCTGGGGCAGGCTGGGGCAGGGCAGCGGCCACCATCTCGGGATGACTCACTTGGAAGCAGGCGAACTTGTATCCGAGCTCAGCCACCTGCGCTGTCAAGCGGTCATTTGCCGCCTGCAGACGAGCCACGTCTCCGACGAGCTCGTCTACGGCCCCCGTGATGGCGGAGGAGGACTCCTTAAGGGCCCTAACGAAGGAGCCCTTCAGGTTTGTGGACTTGGTGGCCACTCGGCGGATCACGTCCACCGCCACCTTCGCCCTATCCTGCACGGAGGGAGGAGCCTGCGGTACATCTCCCGCCGTCGTCATCAGCTCCTTGACCCTCTGCAAGAGTTCCTCTACATCTTCCTCCGCCTTTGCCTCTTTGTCGGCCCTGTTGCGCCGGTAGGTCTCCGGCTTGAAGACGGAGCCTGACGGGCCTGGGACCGGTGAGGGTGACGCCGTTCTACGTTTCGGCTGGGATGCGTCACCGTCGTCATTCCCAGCGTGCTCGCGCTTCTTCCGGACGTCGCTCGGCTCCATCTGCATTGGCTCCGAGCCATCCGTGTCCGCCGCGGCAGTCTTGGAGCGCAAGCGCTCCGACACTCTTCGGCTCCCAGTCGTCTGTTCGACTACTGGGAGCCCCTCCACGATGGGCGTGTCCAACAACACCCTCTCCTCTATAGACGACGTATCCTCCAGGATGCTCGTCACCTCGCTCTCTTTATCCTTCCTGCCATCTTCGATTGCGTTAGCCATTGTGCTTGCCATGTCGTTAGTTTTTGGTTTTTCCGATTCGGTTTGAGTTTTAAAATTTAAATTATCCATAATTGAACCCACGAGAGGGGGAGAAATACAAGGTCGACCCGGGCAGAGATCCCCCAATACCCGGGCAAGCGTAAATTTTTAGCCAAACCGAGGGGTCCGCAGGTACCTCGGCTTGGGGTGCGTTCGCAACTGAACTTCCCATCAGCCATGCATCCCCTGGCCACGCACCAGAGCTTGAGATTCGGGGTGATTTTTTATAGAGGTTTTCTTCCTCGCGGTCCAGGCGGTTAAGCCAAGACCCACGCCCCCGATCAGAGCATTCTTCTCGGGGCTACGCTATGCCGACGGTGGCAGGAAGACTACGTCACCCTGCCTGCTCGGTGGTAATGTGAATACACGCCGAGCCCGCCCTCCTTTCTCCACCGCTACCAGCGGGAGAAACTCCGACCCATGAAGGGTCCCACCTTCGGTTTTTTAACGAGGTTAACCTCCTCCTTGCTCCGAAGAGCGAAGAGCCAGCAGGGGAAACGGCGGAAACGCCCGCCCCGCTGGACCAGGCCTTGCCCGGGAGCCGATGATGGCTCCTCTCCAGCTAGAATATTAGCCGCTGGCGATAATCCTCCCCTCCAGATAACGCGGAGGAAATGAGGAGGAACAGTGCTATCGCCAGCGCCCAGGGTGCACCACGTGGAGGTTTTCTAGCCAGCAGCACCCCCGACACACCACCCCGCCATAACCCCCGACGGGGTGACGGTCCGTGGGGATTTCCACACGTTAAAAAAAAAAAAAAAAAAAGGGCCTTTCCTTGGAGACAAGGATACAACGACGAATATCAATTAAAATAATAACGTGAGTATGAGCTAAATTACAAGAACTAATTACCACACCACGGACAAGTTATTCAAGATATCTTACCCGTATAGGTTAAAGTTTAGTTGTAATAAAACTGTGTTTTTACTTGTATGTGCAAGGTAAGAGGGAACTGCGAAATCTGGTGTAAGCTTATAAAATGTTATGTGAGTCAAAATAATTCTAGCGTGAAAATGTGTTTTACTCAGCAAAGTGATCGCTTGGGTTTTCTCGCATGTAGACGCTTTGTTCATCCTCCTTGATCGTCGTGTTCTTTGACTTTAGCAGAGTAACATTTTCAACATTAAAAGTATAATCTAACAGAGATCACAGAAGTTAACCGATAAGTTATGTACATTCGTTTTATGTTCATTCAATTGTTTTAGATTGTATCTTGTTTATTTAACTAAGTGTGTAAAGAGTTTATTTTCATATAAAAATAACGGAACAGTCAACTTTTGGAATAACCTACCATTTGATAATTCCATAATTGCTTTGCCGTGGGTCAGTCAAGCTTCAGCAAATATTTGCCGAGTCTAATAAGGTGATGTAACGGGTTAGTAGCAATCGATGTTTAACAGTTTCAGCATCTAATCATAAAATAAAATAGTCTAATCTAATAAATAATATTGCTTAGGTCAGGATTGTATGGAGGATGGAGGAGGATTCTAGTTTTTCCTGCTTCAAATACTCAATCGTTTGACGAGCGCTGTGTGAGCTTGTGTTGTCGTGGTGCAGGATGATGCGTCTCTTTGAGTTATATTTTCGAAGTTCAAACTGTGGTATACCACTCTGCGTTATCCGTTCTACGATTTTCAAGTGCAATAGTCGCAAGTTGGCCGATTTTTTCAACAAGCGTGGCTACCATCTTCTTTGAAGTTTACTGAACTTTAGACGGCTTTTGGCTCGCCTTGACCCAGATTGTACATTCTTGTTTGGAATCAGGATCAATAGGCATAGATCCAAGATTCATCACCACGATGATGTCGTAGACGTGATTTGTCTCTCCTCGGTTGAACCTTTGCAGAGTTTTCTTAAACCATCTGACGCAGGCAGCCTTGTGATCTTCGGAAAGCAAATGCGGTATCCAACGGCAAACTAGCTTTCTCACACCAAGCGCTTCATGCAAGATCTTCTGAATGGTCGTCCCTGAGATGCCTAATAGAGCCTCTATCTCTCGATACGTCACATGACGATTATCGAGAATTAGTTGTCTCACAGCCATGACGTTATATTCAGTGAAGACGGATTTTGGGCGTCCTTCGCGAGATTTGTCACTAACACTAGTATGTCCACGCTGGAATTCTAAATACCAGCGTTCGACGGTCCGCAGACATGGGGCTTCATCACTGAATACAGGTGTTAGTTCTTCAAAACACTGTAGCCGTGTCAGGCCTCTTCTAAAGTTGTAGAAAATTATTGCACGAACATGTTACTTAGAAAGATTCATTTTCGTACGTAACCTGACAGATTCCAATCGACGCTGTGACTAAATAATAGCATTAATCCTAATACTTTTAACTGTTTTAGGATTCAAAATATAAACACATTCGATTATAGAATAGTTCCAAATTCAAAATTGCCGAGAAATGTTATGGAAACGACAGAACTTATATTAAGTGCGAGCCAAGTTCCCTGCCAAACGGAAGGAAAAAAAAAAACTTATATTCTGTCCATTCCTTTATTATCTTTTTGACAGTTCAACAAATTTCGAAATTAGTGACGTACTCACATGTCACCGATTCGATTTGAAATCAAAATCAATCGATATAATATTCTTTAAGTCAGTATTGTAAATAAATAAAATGTGCACTATTATGATATATAATTGGCCTAGAACAAAGGAAACTTTCTAACACAGTCACTTGAAGGTCGGTTTAGTAAGTATTATGTGATTTTTGAAATGTATTTTCTCATAACTCTGTATTTAAACGTTATTAAACACGCGTTTCAAAGTAAAATTTTACTAACTCGTGCATAGTTACATTTTAAGTCAGTGGTCCAAAAATAAATAAGTAATGCACAGAGCTATTGTTCTTTATTCTGAGTTTAAACTTAAATTTCCAAAATTTCGACTTAATTCCTTGCAAATAATCAATCTTGAAGTCATACTATTTTAATTTCCTTTTTATTTTATTAAATTTACAGAAACAATACTTACATGAAGTCAAATTATTTTGATCATAATAATTTGATAGATTATTTTAATCGTTTAATCGTATTTCAAGAACTGTTTTATAGTTTGTTGTTTTAGCAGTGCACAAGCCACTTCCCTACCCGTCTATAAAGTACGACATTACTGTAGTACATTATTACGAAAAAAATACCGGTAATTTATAGGCGTGACCTGTCAAAAAGACAATAAACGAATGGACAAAGTATAAAAGGTATGCCTAGTACTGTAATATAGTTTTCTTTAGGTTTAAATAAATTTATAGAAATATATTTAAAATTTCGTCAATATTAAAATGTTTTGATTATGAAAATTGTAAGAAATTAATAAATATTTCTTCATTTTCTACTTTTCCACGTACGTAACTGTAATATCTAAAAGAAGCTAAATGTGTTAGTGTAGAGCAGAAACTGTAGTGCTATATAATGTCAAGTTTTAAACTAAATTTGAAGCTTGGATATAACTAATGTTACCACAGCTGCCTTTGTATAATTGTATTTGAAATAAGCGACCCGCTGTTACATGTCCAATTACAACGAGAAGAGAAACACTGCTCGATTTAACTCTGAGACTTGTTTTAAAGTAAAAGTACCGTCTATTAAACTAACTTTTATATTTGTGTGCAATATGATAATAAGAAGCTCAGATAAATTAATTAGTGTTATATATTACACATAATAACTTAGAAACATACACACAACATACATAAACATAAGCCACTATCGCCATATCGCAGTCTGCGATTTCTTCCAGACAAAATTTCAATATACTTAAACGATTCAGTTATATATAGTTATGATAGATAATATATATATATATATATATATATATATATACACACCAGCATACATATACAAATTTAAATACAAACATAACACACAAATAGATTAGCATTCAGCTAATTTCAGTTATTAAGTTAATAACAAAAATCGAATCGTGATTATTTTGTTACTTTTCTAATGCAATTATAAATTTATTGAGTGGACGGTAAAAGTTTAAATAAACGATAATCACCAGCATTAGCAGTTGGTAGGTATATGTAAGGGTTTATAGGGTAATCACAGGATTCATCAGAGTTTTAGGGTTTTACAGTACAGTTCAAACTTTGCATAACGTGTAAATTTACGTAAGGATGAAAATTATAATAAGTAGAAACATAACGTGAGTTTTTGAATGTTTTTAAAAATCTTTCTTATATGAAATACAAATAAAATAAAAAAAGTCATAAACAGTTATCAATTGAAGCGTAACTTTGACCACCAATACTCCGCTTTTAAGATATCGACATTGAAATTGAAAATCTTTATTTTGACTATTTGTGACGTACGAAGTCGTTTTGGTAGAAATACAGAAGTGGTCGTGTTTAAGCACCGGTTCCGAATTAGTTACTCTTATCTACATACTCGTACATGACTCCAGTATTTTACATAAACATAGTTTATCATAAAGTACCTGTATCTTTTCATATAACTACTATATTTAACCATTTTTTTACTATATTTATCACGACATTGGTGAAATATAAAGCAAATGCACACAAATTTCTCAATTGTCAACTTCTGCCACAATACTGCAAAATATAATATTTCATTTTATATGCAAACATGTCTGAGTTACAAATTTTGTGAAGTACGTTGTCTGTGCAATAGTAAACAATACAAATTAGAAGTGTGTTCATACGGGTACCGAGACGTATGTTATTTAAGGTGTTATGGAGTTCGTATAATACCATCAAATTCTCGCTTTCTCCCTCAACAAAGTCACTAACGCGATGTAAATGATACGTTATTTTCATTCAAGTACGTTGTTACATTATTATTTTGTTTGCTTTATCGTCTTATATTCCTTGTTCGCTGTATAAATACTATTTAAAGTCAAGCAACTTACTGACGATTAATTATTTTCGATTCAAACTTTGTCTAACTTGCAGACATAGGCATCGTAACTCGGAAGTCGCCCGCAAGAAATTAGTCATTAAAATTATCCTGATATAATTTCGCCTCAGTTCGCTTTAGATCTACGCAAGTGCTCACATCAAAGGAACATTCCCTGAATTCGATTAATGAATAAAAAGCTTTTGCGATTATATAAAGTATAGGAAGGAAATTAGAATTTGTGCGCTTAATTCAAATACTGAAGTTAGCTATGTTTTTTCTACCGCAGCCTCGAACTTTTAATTCGTAATTAAAATAAAAATGGATCTTAAACTAAAAAAAAAATCTATTTTACTTTTTATACAGAAAAAAGAGGTACAAATTTTATATTAAACTAGTTGACCCAGCGAACTCCGTACCGCCCAACTTTAAAATTCCAGAACTTGATCGCAGCGCCACCTACCGGGTCCAATTGCGAATCTAAACCATTCCCAGATACCCTTGAACACACACAAAAAATTTCATCAAAATCGGTCCAGTCGTTTGAGAGAAGTTCAGTGACATACACACTCACACAAGAATTATATATATAAAGATACGTAACAAACGTCTTATCGCTCACAACAATATTTTAAGCTAAAATCTTTATTGCTGTCACTGTACCAATTAGAGTTGCTTTGTAACCCTAAATATAGGCATAGAAAACATCCTAACTCCTAAAAAAATATACCGGGATCCGGGAATCGAAACTGAGACCTAAAGCACAGCAGTTGCACACGCTTTCACTGAGGCCATCGAGGTAATTAACCTCATTGTGTAAGTAACAAAAGAAGAGTTTTTAAATATTTATTTATGATACATTATTTTAAAGTAAATATGATTGTTATTGGTTATTTCATACTGAAACATACTTTAAAATATCATTATAGAATTCAGTAATAAACACAAAGGCAGGCAGGCAAAGCTTAGACGAATCTTAAACATGTAATAATAAATTAACAGCTTGTTATTTTAACAGCGGAGGTTTACTTGAAAGCCTTGAAAAGGAAAATTAATTAATTTTACAAAAAGTATAAACATGCAGCCTTATTACGTAGACACAATGTTCACTTTTATAATATATTCTATTTTTGTCTGGTTTACTATCAAATTCCAAAACAACTCTTTACTAATTCTACTATATGGTTACAAAAAATACTTGTATGGGGTCGAGTAACTTTTAATTTATTTATTTAAGGCAATAAGCTACACATTCAATAAGCGGGCGCCAGGCCGCTTTTTATTGCGCTGAGTGTTATGGGTTCATACCACACTTTTTGTTATCCACATATTGTTGTCCTTTGTTTCCGTTTCATGTATGTTAGTAGAGTCACCTGCGACACTAGATGTATGTATGTTGTTTTTTAAGAAGAATGAAAAAAAGGAATAAAAAAAACACATTTGTAGACATTCCTCCCTACGTGATAACGATAATATATTTATGGATATCATTGAGATGTACATATAAAACCTTAAAATATAATCGGGTCTAGGTTGTTACATTATGGCTTTATTAATAGTTTATGATGGCTAATATTCATAAAATCTAATATGTTATATTTATGATGTCGTAAAACTATAGTATTTATATTATAAGAACCTATTATTAGGACTATGCTAAGGCTAAGTTAAGTAAAAAAAATCTGTGTGTACATTATGTATTACGATCTAACCGAGTTAGTACTCATGCTATCAAATTACAAACTTAAGTATTTGAGACACCCTCCCTCTTTTCACTAAGTATATCCGAAATAATTAATGAGCAGCGTTAACTGAACGAGCTTTTTCCTGAAAATAAATAGGTTATGTCGCGACAAGTGCTCGGGTACCCCTAAACTCACAGGGTCGAGAACTAAATTGAGCCCGACATCGTTGCTGGGATGAACCGACAAAAATGTGATAAAGGTTCAACATATTATATTGTATCATCTCGCATCTCTCATCTAAAGTTAAATCGAGCAACTTTTATGATTGTTAATTCTTACTGTTATCAAATAAAGAAATGAAAATATTATAAACTTAAACTATACCAAGCATAACATCATCTTCCAGACTTTAGCAATGATTTCCTCAATATTTCTTGAGAACGATTACCTACTGCTTTTTTACAGATGTCTTTCTTTTGTTACAGATACGCAGTACATGAAGCAAGAACCAAGAACTGCGAAACGTTATTATTAAAAGATATGATTTACCGTCCATGTATAGTGTAAATTGATGGAACATTTTATACGACTGTGTCTCTAAATTACTGAAGAAGTGACGATAATTTATACAAGTAAATGTCGGGAAAGGTGAATCTTCGGGAGGGTTGAGACGCTGAGCGTGGATGGTGTTGGGAGAGAATCGGGTATGGCGTGGCGGGTCGGGGGGCGGGCGGAGCGTGGGTGACGGTAAAAGCGGTGCGCGGGGCCGTGATGCGCGCACGCATGTGGGCACTTTGCGCATATGTGGCGTGGCTCGCGTGCGTTGTTATAGCGACGGGCACTGGACGCGAGCTGCACGTGCTACAAGCGGATGCGCGCATCGCCTTCTACGTGGGCATCGCCGCACCGCCCTCGGCCGCCGACGTCGTGCGGGTCTTCAACCGATCTCTCGCCGATATCTCGCACACGTATCTCGCCGGCGACTACCCACTATATCTGCGCAACATCACACTACTACCGCTTTACATCGAATTGCCAGAAGATGAAAGGTAATTTTTTTTTGTTGTTTTACTATTATTAAAAATAAATCATTTTTGCATCATTTTATCTTAATATGTTATCCAGTTTCTATTTATTTTACACTACCTTCGTAATTCAATAGTGTAGAAATAACTGACACATAAGGAACTAACATACTTAATGTTTGAGCCTGATAGCCTAAACTAATTCACTAATAACTGTTATTATATGATATTTAGAAGTGTAGGCTAGGTGGAGTGACGATTTGCGAAGATGGCTGACAGGAGCTTGATGCGAGAAGCCCAAAACCGATCAAAGTGGTGTGCAATGGAAGAGACTTATCTTCAACAGTGGACTGCGATGGTCTGATCATAATGATATATAAACAGATTTTATTACGTCGACACATATTAGTAAACAGGAGACCATTATAACCTCTATCCTTTTATGTTTGAATAATTAAGAGTGCGGTATGTTTATTTACACATGCACATATCAGTTATCGTGTCTAGCCGGATAGTAGTTGAGTATCAAATAAAATATTCTTCCTGAAGTACTAATAAATAAACAGACCAGTAACGTTTGATAACCATTAAAAAACAAAAAACAAATATAGGTATTTGCCATTACTTGGCAAGGAGTATAATGAGACTCAAGGTGGTGTGATAGTCTATTTAATTTAATTATCAATGGCGCTTATATACTAAAATGGTGCGTGCCTGTAATTGCTTTATTTAATCTTTGACTGTATCTTATAATATGTGGGTTATCTAACTACGTGAAATAATGTATGATATATTGTGGCTACATGTACTATAGCGAAAACCTACGTTTTATTTAAATATATCATTATATTGGGGATAAATGATAAAACAAAATCATTCCTAGTTTGAAACTCTATCCAAAGAGCGGAGAGTATTTTACCACCCCAGTGTTAACCAACATAAGCCGTCAAACTGAACCATTCGCAAGTTTCGATTTCCTACAAAACCGATACACTTCTTGTTCTGGATACAAATTTTATGTCTGTTGTAAGAGTAGTTTCGATTGAATATATACGTGTTGGAGTGCTAGACCGTAATAGTTACGTAGTTAAACCACAGACGTTAAATTTATAGCTTTTACTTGAGTGTGTTAACTGATATTGTTTTGGGGGTAACACATCATCTGAATTCTGTATTTTATGGGATCCGTACAAAACATTGTTTCACCTCTAAAACGCACGTTCGAATTAAGCAAACGGTTTCCTTACTCTCATTGTTGAAAGAGAAATATGTTAAAAGTAAGGCTAAGGTTTTGCCAGGTATTGTCAAAACTTTCGACAAAACAAAGCTTTCAGTTACCAAAAAGAAATAAAGAACTTTTGGCTCAGCGAGCATCTATTAATTCTTGTTGAAATTTAAGAAATATTGAGGTCATTTCTTCCTACCTTTTTTAATGTTAATCAACTAGAGTGCCAAAGTTTTATTCAAACATTTCAATAGAAGTTAAATTATAATAATCGTTTTCAATATAAAGACCTGTGTACACACACACACACTTATATATATAAATATGCAATGTTATGCGTATTTCTAAAAATAAATGCTACAAGGGCTAAAATTTATAATGATAATGTTAACAAGATTTTTATACTTAAGGTAGCTTTTTTCACAGCTGTTGTATGCCGTTAGATGTCTAGCTATAAATTAGCTCTAGCTTATTAAATGGCTAAGTGTAGTACTTTTAGTAGATATTTTGTTTTTTCTCAATAATTTTCTTTTTTACTCGTATTTCCTACTTTTATAAATAAAACTCAATTCATTCAAAAAAACGAAAAACAGTTGATGTTGTGAAGTTGATGAATACATATGGGTAACGGCTTACATAGGGACAGTGTGCTTGTTTACATTTCTTACATTACGTTCACCCTTATTTTTTTTAGCTTCAAATGTAATCGATTTTATTGTTATTTGATACTTTCGACTTTACCCGTCATTACCCATGTCAGTCATCGTAAAAGTAGCATAAAATGTCATATATACCCATAATATACAGCCGAATGTAACCGAAAATAAACCAAGTGAAAATCGACTTAGGTGTTAATTAACTTATAAAATATGATATACTAGCATTCACCCGCGGTTCCGCGTCTATGTCGGTTATCACAGTAAGCCTATGTCCTATTTAAAGTAGCCTATGTCCTTTCTTAGGCCTTAGACTATCTGCGTACAAAATTTCATTGAAATTGGTGCAGTCGTTTTGAGTTTATCGCGAACAGACAGACAGACGAAGCGTAGGAATTTTATAATATGTAGTGATATTATCAAAACTTAATCCAGCATCGTTTATGGACTAGTATAACAAAATTTGTTTTTTATGCCTTGAGTTAGAACAAAATCTCCTTGGAAATTCTAATTGGAGTTTAAAATATTTATTTAACGAGCATGACAGATGTAAAGAATATTGTCAGTTTTCAACAACTCAAATCGCCTCTTTTGTGAGTATGTCATAAATTTTTATATTTTCATAAAACGTCTACTAAACATTCTAGAGTTATATTCTCATATAGAAATCTAGAGATTCCTTACCGTTTCGTAGAATCAAATCGTATTACGCCGTCTTAGTCAAATTGATCGGAGGTTAACTCCTGCCTCTAACACTGAATTAATTATATTGATAGTGCCAAAGCGAGTACGTGCCGTTGAGTACAGTTAATGTTGGTATCGAGCTTTGATATGCTGTATAAATTAAATTATTATAATTATATCAAAGGTGACGGACAGAGAATATAAAGTGTCTCTACTTTATTCATCCTATTGGATGTCGTAGGAATTGATTACGAGAGCAAACTACGCACATAACAGAACTGGAAAAAGAAGAAAAACTTCAAGGAAACTCTACACCTACTCTGTTAGGAGTGTGTTTGATGATGATGAAAATTAATGATGATTATTAAAACTTAAAAACAAAAGCACTCGATACCTTAATAATCATTACAAGTATTCTATTTCCAACACGGTAAAGTCTCACTTTATAATCCTTAGTAATATTATAAACGCGAAAGTTTATGCGTATATATGTTTGTTGCTCTTTCAAGCAAAAATTAGTGAATGGGGTTCGATGAAACTTCTATATAATATTGCTCCCATATCGGAATAACACATAGACGTCAGCTGGACCTAAAAGCTAGTTAGTTATAATTATAGATACAAAGACTTATACATTATATAATAATAATAAATCATTTATTCAGACCAATTTGTGTCCATTTTTTGTTAATTGCAATAAACTTAATACTTTGGTTAGCAGAAACATAGCAATCAGAATAAAAGTCATAAATTAAATTAAATTAATACATAATACAAAACGTTTAAAAGAATTTCAATTATAGATTTTAAGATCAAATAAAAAGAACTAAAATATTTTTAATTGTAATAAAATAAAAATAAAAGTTTAAAATAAAGTTAACTAAAACGTAATCAAAAAACAATTATTATCACGCAATTTCATCGGCAACTTCGGAACATTAAGCTTAACTCGAAATAATTTTGTGGTCGTATAATTAAAGCTCGTATAGGAAAAATATTTCTTAAATAAAACATTATAACCGTATCGACATTTAAAAATAAAATAACTTGAATCCTGAAATTATTCAGACTACAAGGAGGTCCTTTAATGGAAACATGCAAACAAGTAGGTCAATGTAATAAAATACGACTTTAATTTTCCTTTCGCCAATGTTTTTACATCCACTCGAGTCTAAAGGTTAAGCTAATGTTTACAATATAATTTCATTTTATGGTACCTGCATTAGGTATTTGATATTAATATTATACTGTATATGAAATTAACAAATAGAACTAAAATTTTCATGAAATTATATTGAAAACTCCACAATGGGATAACATTTGTATTAATAATAATTACGAAACGAGCAGTTAGTTCTTATAAAGATAGATAGATAGGCAATCTTTATTACACACAATAACAAGAAAACAAAATAAGAAACATAGAAACCAACATTTAACATAATACAATAAACAATACACTTCTACATAAGAAAATAGCTCTCAAATTGTTGTACACCCAATGATATTATAAAATAAGGTAGATATCGCACTATCGCGCGATTATTGTTGAGGACAAATGTAAACAATCGTCGTGACTTCATTTAGTCGGCTAATAGAAGCTAGCGAATAAACACGTTGTCAGAGCGTTTCCGTGAAGTGCTTATTATTACCAAAATGCCGAGCTGTGTGTTATGAAGGTGTCAAAACTATGGTTCCAAAGTAAATAAAAAGGAAGAGTTACATACCACGGGTAACTATTTATAAGTAACTACGTAATATTTGTATTTTGTAACGGTTTTGTTTCCCATTTACCGAAATTATTAAATGATATCCAGTATTAGTTAAGGCGCGTTAAAAAAGGACAGAGGATAAGATTGTAACTGAAGTGTGACAAGGACTAATAACGGTCGATGGCATGCGTAATAGATTAAATCTCTTTAGCTATCTCTTTCTTTACCATGCATTCCGTATTATCTTTTGCATTCGTAATCGTAATGTATGTATACACCTATAAATAAGTACGTCATGTCATACCGCAACATGTATCAAATAGTTCACTACTATTTATCTGAATAAAGCTAGCTTATACGTACAAATTAATTAAAAATAATAGTTAATGTGCAAAAGTTTGTTGACAACAAACTTTTAGTAACTTCGAACCAAAAAAGAAAAAACAAGTTTTCGTATAATTTAAAACCAAAACATTAGAAAATGAGATATAATATAATAGATAGGTATTTGTGATTCTAAAAGTGTTTTTTTGTTAATCCTTAATTTACAGATAACCCCAAACGCCTTTTAAAAAGGACTATCTCAAGAGATTGGCAATCTAAGTGTCTCTCGTACATGATAATTGCAAGAGGATTAACCCTCGCCAATTATCATGTCTGTTTCAGATTCCGAGCCCATGCTAACAAGGAATTGTACACCTAATTACAAATACGTTGAATACTTGGTCGACAATACAATGGAGGTTAAGGATCCAAATATACGATGTATATTAGAACGACTTAGTTGTTTGAAAACCTAGTTATATGTTGTACAAACTCATAAACAGTATAGAAAAAAGTTTTTTTTATTATTATTGAAATACTAATAAAAAGAAAATTATTGACAACTAAAATATGAATAGAAGGAGATAGATTTAGCAACGGCAGTTTTTTTTTTAAATACTTTAAAAGTTATGTTAACAGTTACTAACATTTTATGGTTCTGTTTAAAATGCTAGGTAAGCATTAATAGTAGATTAGTACCCAGGGGCTGTAAGGCATCAATTGCAGCCCGAGATATTTAGGCGCACGAGCGCAGCGAGGGCGCCTATAGTTCGAGGGTGCAATTGGTGCTTACACCCGAGGTAACTATTCTGCTTTACATCTCGATTGTGAGGTAAGTAGAAAAAAACCGGCATTATAAAAATAAAACATTGCTAATTGCTGCTTCAGCTTCCATTTTCATTGAATCGGGAGTGCAGTTTATATCTTCATCACTTGAAGAATTCATGTTTTTTCCTAATTAGCACGTAATTATAAAAAAATCCCAAAAAAAACAATATTTAAATTAAAAGTTTTCTGTTCCCGCCTCTTTTCATTAAAAAGAAACAAGTAAAGAACTTTTTAATTGTTTTTTTCAAGAATGAAATTGAGCTTCGCCGTTCGATATTTAAAATTGATGACTAATACACTCCCACGAAGACAAGGCTGAATAGCAAAGCGACCTCTTTGGTCATTGGGCTGAATGCATGATGTCTTTGCCAGTATGATGGTTAGATGTACGCGAACTTTTTGTAAGGAATAAGCGTTTTTTTTTTAATTACTTACCGCCCTAGGGCTTTTCTGGCTACATTATTACCCTAGAGCGCTAATAAGTCACTTACAAGCCCCATTTGGAGGTAATAAGAACCTACTTACCGAACATGAGAGATGTAAAAGTAATTGAAACTTGAAAAGAACAAGCAAATAACATTATCATATTAGTTAATGGTTATCATTTTGGTGAATCAGGCTGTAATATTGATGATTAATACTGCTATGCTCTTTTTCGGTAATATTTGGATGTATTTTTAACAATTCCGAGGTTCAAAATGGTTGTTTACTGAATGATAAAGAGATATTAGTGCTGATAGTAGCATAATGTAGAACTGACAGTTGACGGATACCTAGTACAATATATTATTGTTTTTGTAAGTGATTTAATCAAAGACCACATTCACACAGCGCGTCAGGTTATATAGGAAAACGAATTATATAATCAGCTCCTGTGTCTAAGAGCTTTATTGATGTTGCCAGTGCAAATGTGTCACAACAAATTGCTTCGCCTTATGCAGGCTAGGTGGTACTTAAGTATTATAGTCTAAAATTTATAATGTACTCTACAAAAATGACTACACCCATTTTTAGTAGTAGATCTGTTATTGAGTCACTGAACATCTTTATACAGGGAAATCTAACCTCATTTGAATAAAAACATAGAATAAAGTCAAGAAAAGAAATTCAACTGACCGTATTTACAATTACATATTACATTGTTCCTGTCATATGTATTAAAACAAGACAGAGGAACAAGGGCCCCTTCTTCAGTAGTAGTTAAACAAGTAACACTATTTGTTTAACTATTACTTTGACACCAAACTACTTGTTTCTCTATAATTTGATAAGTTGTTAGTACTTTCAGACATCTTGTTAGTTGAAGGTAACGAGAGAATTGGAACTTTACTAAGTACCTTGCTCACATTAAATCACCTTTATACGTTTATGTATTATGCTTAGCCAAATTTAAGAATCATACTATTTACGATTTGTACTTTTTTAAGCTATTGTATAGCCTTTATCGCGAGCTTTGAGCGCGACGAATCAAGAAATTCCGTAACGAAAAACCTAACACCCTAAAAAAGGATAGAAAATATAATTGTAACTGCAGTGCAACAAGGATGTGGCGGATCCGTGGTCTATAGGCAGATTAGCGTATGCGTGCTGCCGCCACCGGCCGTTAACCGTTGCCTTGACAACACGCTCATTCCAGATTCTTCTTCCTTGCTTTTCTATAATCGTATTGCAGAAAACTCATTACAAAATATATAATTGTTATCTACTTTACACAATACATAGCGTCCACTACCGTCTCTTGTACCGTCTATTGAATTTTAGTGTTTTTTTAATATACAAACCTACTCTGCCTAAACGAAAGCATGAGTAGAATCCAGGAGTATTGGTCAACATCATCATTGTGAGGCTAAGCAATGCAGCATTGTAACCCATTCCATGGGGGCCTGTTCAAATAATTCTGCATCATTCTCTCGATGTAATGGTTTAATACACCGATACAACTTCCAATACAATTACATTACAGGAAGGTGTTGCTAAACTTATAGAGAAAGAAAAATGGATTGATTGATATGATATATATATACCATGCAGACGGCAGACGGGTTGGTAATGAGTTTTTTGTTACCTGGTCCAGATGTTGTAATAATAGTAGTGCCTGGACCTCTCCCACCTCAGTGGCATACCGTATGGCTTAAGTCGGTCCGATTCTGACACACCGCCCCGCTGCAAACCTCGGTGGGGTGAATTGTTACCAGTTTTCCTTCTCTTTGCAGTGATGTTGTTCCGCCTAGTTTGTCCTTTTGTCGCCTCTTCGACACTTCGTATTTTTAATCCGTCATCACAAAAACAGTAATCCGGAATTCGTGTATAGGTCAAGGATAGATTAGGAGATGTCATAAAAAATGAAATTTTATCTAACTATTCTATTGACTCAAATAGACATAAAAATGAACTAAGGTTATCTTATTAAATTTTGAACACTGAAAGTGAATTTGGAAGTGAAAATTACAAGGATGAAGAAAAAAATGAATTAGTCATGATAATAATATATTCTTTAACCATTATTCTTGATCTCGCTGGCTTTCAATATTGCTTTTATAGCTTTATTAGAATAAACTTTTTGATTTGTATGATATAGTTTTTTTTTATTTGTTTCCGTGCACTCCCGTTGGTTGCGATCCCCTTCAAATATCTATACCGAAGATACCGAGCTTATCCTGTAGGTACTTAACCACGCTGTCAAGAAAGGACAGTGTAGAGTCTGTTTCAATTATTTCTTCAATTCAGTGCAATGATGTTTTCTTGTTCAGTTGCCCCTTAGTAGTTTCTTACGATACCCTGGGGATGAATAGGGGTGGGGACACTGCGTATTCTTAGTCTGTCTTCAAACGGATTGATAATCTTAGTTTTGGATTATTATGCATTAATACATTGTAAATATCTGCTTCAGAATGAGTCTTCTTCAGATAACTACAACGCCAGTCAATTGCCGATAGAGATATGTTATAGGAGCACAGTACACCCAGTAAGACATCGAAGTCAACAGTGTTGAAGGCGTTGCTGAAGTCTAGTAAAGCCAAGACCGTCAGCTTTCCCTCATCAATCCCAGACCTAACGTCATCCGTAATATGAACAAGAGTGGTAGTGCTATGGCCAGGACGGAAACCTGACTGGAAAGGATTAAGGAAACAGTTTCTTGAAAGAAATGAGCTTAATTGTGTGTAAATGAGACGCTCGAGGACTAAATGTTGTTGAGATAATTTAATATTTTTTATATTAACCAACTAACGACTATGGCCGTTCTAAGATTTTTATGCGTCCTCAAACTACCAGGAAAATATTACGGGTTTCTTTACACATAATCTTCTTGATTTGCAAACATATTGGATACATTATGCAACGATGGTAATGTACCAGTATCTTATTCTTGCAAGTATTCATTTACTTATTCATTTAATACTTGACTCTTTTATATCAAATCACATGTCAGGCTGACGTTAAATCATATCGTGATAATATCTAAAACAATGTTACGACACAATTTCAGGACACAAGGCACTACGAGCTAAAAAGTATCTTACCGTACATTAGAAGTTTTACTGCCTTGCTAATACAATCATTTTTCCATTTTTAATCTACTTGATTTCATTGGATGTTTTGATTCCACAGTCCTTAAGGGTCGAACTTGACTAATACAGGTTATGTAACACTATGGCTGGGGCTCGTATACCCTGTCTATGGACAAGCCGACTCAAAACTATACTCTTTTCTTCGGTCAACCAAGACCTTTGTAACCGAGTTCAGTTTATAATCTTAGTCGCACAGATTATATTTATTTATTATATTCGTCAGTTCTTCCTAGAGTGAGTCTCAGAGAATGTGAGCGCCTTATTGCCATAAAGCCCGTGTCTCAACCTCCTTTATGACAGACTATTCAACTATTCCTACGTTTAATAACCCGATAATTTATGCTATTATCTAAAGCACACCTATTAGCGATTCCAGCAATAAATTTAAATTGCTAGACTTTATCTTGTTTGAATCAACTTGAATGGTAAAAAGAGATTTGCATAAAATTTAGCATTTTCTTTGATTGTTCATTCTTTGTAATTAACATCAGTATGAATTCATAACATTGACTCTGAATAGTCAGTAGTCTAACGTTATAGGATAAGTTTTGATCCGTCTGCGTCAGAAAGAGGATAGTTATTTTTTTATTTTATAATGATTATTTACAATTGTAGTTTATCGTCGATGCGTTGGCTTGGAATTGAAAACCGAGTTTAAATTAATTAATTAATCATTTGACTGCCTCGGTGACGCAGTGGTAGCGACTTCTGTGCTTGAGGTCTCGAGTGAGCCGCAAAAAATTGTTTCGTAGTCTGACTGTTTTCCATGTATAGTATGCATGTATTTACAAATAGAAGATATGTTTTTGTATTCCTATCAGTTCTTTAGAACCTATAATACAAGCTTTTTCTCTCTTAGTTTGGTTGTTATTTATTTGTAAATTTATTATTTCATGCTTTATCATCCTCATCATCTCAGTCAAAAGATGTCAAGTGCTGGGTCATAGACCTTCATCCAGTTTCTCCCTTCATCAAATACATTCCTTTATGAGATCATATGCCAGTTGCCTTACCTACCTACCTACCCTCGGTGATTGGGAACAATCACCGAGGGTAGGTAAGTAACGATGGCGCGGTAAGTACCTCAAGGGGTGGCCGTCACAGGATACCAAAAGCGTTTCCATGATTTGGAGGTCACGTTAAGCAGTCACTCCCGGTTGTTACCATATGACAACAGTCGTGAAGATGAGTTGAACTTCGGACAGCTTAAAAACAACGCAAGATTACGTAGCTACAACGTTGTTTAGCCAATCCCCAATCCACACTCGGTCAGCGTAGTGACATATGGCCTTAACCATCTGAAAGGAGATCCGCATCCAGCATGGCACGACGGTTGTTGATGAGGAATTTACCGAACTCTATAAAAGTACTTAGATTTTTCAGTTAGCCAGTGTGTGACTGTATAAAGGATTATGGTGAAGGTAAAATTAACTAGTTGTTTAAAATGCTCAGTTATTCTATTTTAAAGGAACCCATTTTGTTTTAAAAAACTTCCTCTTATTTCTAACTCAACAACTTTATAAATAATGATCTAATTTCAATTTTGTATCCATTCTATTATAGTTTTAGATTTTTACTTATAATTGCTACTTCTAATATATAGAATTCATGTGTCACAGTTTTCATTGCCATACTCCTCCGAAACGGCTTGACCGATCTTTATGAAACTTTATATCCATATTCAGTAGGTCTGAGAATCGGCCAACATCTATTTTTGATACCTCTAAAACGCGAGCAGAGCCGCGGGCATCAGCTAGTATTTATATAATATCCCTCCCCTGGCTTTGCCGTAATCAGGTAGAAATAAACAAATTATATAAATATTTTACTCTAACAGATGTTTCAATTAAAACTAAACAGGTATATCCACTTTTTCTTGCATTTGTCTTCCAATAGGTTACCTAAATAATAATTTGATTTATTTTACACAACTCAACAGCAGTATAGGTATTGTTCAAACAATAACGACACGTCTATTATAATTTATTAAGTGAACAAAAAGGTATATAAAAATAATTTTATGTCTTATACATTACATTTTTATACCATTCAAGTTTACTTGGCGAAAATACAGGCGGAAACGGTGAACATTAATAAAATCCTTTTTAAGATGCCAAACATTTTTCTTATGAAAGATTTCTCTTCGAATGATTTTCTTCTTATGATCGCGATTTATTATACCCGCAGATGTAATATTTTCTGCGTTATATTACAGGTGAAGTCGTAAGCTAGATCAAATATTGGCCATTAATTAGAACCTTGTGACTTACAAGAGCGTCATTTATTTTTGACAGATTCTATAGATCTTGGTATATATTTTTTCTTACTTTTGGATTTACTATCAAGTTAATTCTTTTGAAATTATTATGCTCATGTCAGAGAATTATACTTTTTTATTAGTTTGGATTCTAATGATTTTTATGATGCCTATGAACAATTCCTACACTCATAATTGTATGTAGACGAAGGTACTTTTGTTAACGTCAATAGTGCACACGTAAACATTTAAATGCAAAAATCCATATAACATTATGTACTGCATACTTGATGTATGCAGTACATAATGTAATATATAGAGACCAGTTTCATTTTCATCAAGATTTGTTTTTCAACTGAATTTTAATTTTAATTGACACAAATTATTTTTTAATACACCACAGAAGTTTATGAACATCCTAAATATGGTAATTACATAACAATTGTTTATTAATAGTTTCTTTTCAATAACAAGTTTCACATCTTATGAGGATTGACCGCAGTGACCTAGTATGCAAAAATTATTGAGATAGGTCACAGCGCTTTTCAGCATCACAGCCGTTGAGTTAATCTTAGAAAAAAGCGGCCAAGTGCGAGTCGGACTCGCCCGTGAAGGGTTCCGTATCAGCAAGTAACATTATATAAAAATTCTTGTAGTTCGTTGTGACTTTCATCGATGATACTAGTGTATTGACTGGATGAAAGGTAAATTGCGTGTAACGATTTATGAAGTATAAAACAAAAACTAATAACTAGATCTTGTTCAAACTAATTTTCGTTGGTAGTTTACATGGTAATGTATAACATATATTTTTTTTAGTTTTATCACTCTCTTATTTTAGAAGTTAGAGGGGGGGGACACACATTTTTCCACTTTGGAAGTGTCTCTCGCGCAAACTATTCAGTTTAGAAAAAAATGATATTACAAACCTCAACATCATTTTTGAACACCTATCGATACATACCTCACACGTATAGGTTTGGTGAAAAAAAAAAATTTGAGTTTCAGTTCCAAGTATGGGGACCCCCAAAATGTATTGTTTTTTTTCTATTTTTATGTAAAAATCTTAATGCGGTTTACAGAATACATCGACTGACCAAATTTCAACAGTATAGCTCTTATAGTTTCGGAAATAATTGGCTGTGACATACGGACGGACAGACACAGACAGACTTGACGAATCTATAAGGGTTCCGTTTTTTGCCATTTGGCTACGGAACCCTAAAAATACTATCGGAGATTACAAATTGAAATACTTTTAATGATTCATTATGCTGTAGTAAACTATGAAAACTTCAAAAACAGTACATTGTGTTATTTTTACTGTTGTTGTTGTTAGAGTGACTTAGTGATACGGTAATATTTTTATAATATCTGATTCCCATGGTATTACTCGCTGTTACTGTACCGCGAATAACAGAGAAAAATAAGCAGAGTGGAGGGCAAGCATTCGGTCAAATTGGATATTAAAGTCGTCATAGTCCATAATGATATATCTCAATATCACATTGCTGATCATATTAAAACCCTTTCAAATGTTTTTCCAACAACCCTATATTAAGTTTATTCAAACCCTTTCTATCTCATTCAAGCTTAAATACCAGGAAAAGTTTCAATAATAATTTGAGTATTCGTGCCGGATTCAATAAATTCAGTTCAGTTGTAAAATACAAAAAAATAGTTTAAAGCCTTTTTTTGAACTATGTGAATTTTGAACAAGGGGAGCCCAGTTTTGTAAAAATCAACTCACTTGAAATCAAACCAGTGGTTTGGTAATAGAAGAAACGAGGTAGTTCATAATTTAAGGTAACCGATAAACACATTTTTTACATCAACGGCAATTATCATAGGGGATTGTCTTTGTAGCAGTCTTTAGTAACTAGTTAGAAGGTAGTGGTCGATTGTCTTAGAGACTACTTGTCTACATTATTTTATAAAGTTGCGTTATCGTCATAGTTAAGGTATTAAATTTAAAAAGGAGTCATGCAGATATCATGATAAGAATGCACACTTGGATAATACGCATAGTTTTTTTTAGAAAAAAACAAACATCTAGTAACATAGTAGTAATAAAATAGCCCAGATTTAATAATTCTTCCTTAACCTTACATATAATTTTATTTATTTTGTCTAGTAATAAAATGAGAAAGGGAAGGAATAAATAACGGAAGAGCAAGGATGCTTGTTGTTACATAGACGCGTAAAACTAAACCCTTTTCTAGTGGTTGTATTGCTGTAATAGAAACTTGGAACAAGGGATATAAACGTTTACGTTACACAACGAGTAACTATCTAATAAATTACTTAGAATAACATAAATTCTGTTTCTATTCGTGGTTGTTTTATTTAGTTACACAAAATCAATGCAAGAAATTAAAAGAAATAAAACGTGTTACCGTATAGCATGTAGTATAAGACCAAAGGGTTTAGTTATTTAAATAATTTTATTAATCGGTTCGAATAGCAAAAATCTTCAAATCTTCTGTATCAGTATCGAATTTTATACTGCACTGCTTTCCAAACTTTTTATAGGACACCGTGTATAAACAATCCATTCCAGATTTTTCCGCTGCTCTTTGTGCTCTTGCGCTAGTAAATATACCGCCTGTTGCTCGAAAACCCGAGTCCTTAGACAGATTTATTCTGGAAATTTAAATAATGTGATAATAATTTGGTTAAGCTGAAGGTAATTTCCTCCTATTACTTCTTGAATGTTTAACTGAGCACCAAATCTCTCAGTGAAATCCTGTTTAGACAGTTTTAACTAGATTTCATTAAATACATTTTGACAACAGAATTTCAGTTCTCCCTTAGGATTGCGGAGGTCCGATGCCAGTCGCTCCGAGGAAAAACTGAAATTCAGGTAAAACCGGTTGAACTAGTAGCCGACCCCAAATAATATTGGGAATAATGGCTAGAAGGATAGGATAGATTTTGACAACAGAATGTATTTGTGGTTGCTTTCCTGCATAAATAATTGTAATAGGAAATTGATACATATACTACTACGTTTGTGGTTTGTAGCAAATCTGTGAATACATTTATAATATAAGTATAAATCTAAATATATATATTAAATAGATCAAACAGTCATAATAATAAATATTTTTCAAATTTTCATTTTCATCTACACTGAAAATCTAAACGTCAATCATGCATATTCGTTCTAGTTTATTAGCGCGTTACGAAATTAATTGTCACGTTACCGTTCCCAAGGGCATTACTAAAGTCATCAATGACGTTCCTTTGACCCTTACACCAGATAGAACGCAAATTATACACCCTCTGTAAGGGACGCTTTTACAAGAATTAAGTTATATCGTTTACCTGGCCTTAAGCAGTTCAACTGCGATCCCGAGCCCTCTATATTCAGGGGCGACAGAAAGGCCCGCTCCCATGAGGTAGGCGTTCACATTGTATTTATCATAAATCGCTGTCACTTTCATAGCTTGGCTAAACATTCGCAGGGATAATAAACCGGCCTTGGACTTTGGCTGGAAAGAAATGGGATTACATTAGGTATGGATAATATTTTTCCTTGAAAAGTGAGTCTATATTTTTTTGTGTTAGGCTGGTACATGAATTCATTTAAGTAAGGCTTTGTTTTTTATGCCTTGTATAACCACGTATAATAAATGTTTGAACGAGATTTTAATCATAGAAAAACGTATGGATTTGAATGACATTGGACAATAGATTGTCGTGCGTCCTACTTACTATACGACGCTCGCTATACTTCTTATTATTTTAGTATCAGTAATTGGTAAAACTAGGTAATTTATTTTCAATGAAAGAAAAATCAAAATGAATAGAATATTGGTTTGACCAAATAGTTTACATACCAAATCATTCATACTTTTCAATTTATTTTTGTCACTTTATTTCTAAATATCAAAAATGAACATAATAGAAGATAGTTTATTATTTAAGGGTTTCATAGTTCACGTCTCGTATAGTTTTGTTATGTCAATATGTCCGTGCTCGACAAACCTTTCAAACGGTACGTGCTAGAAAGATGAAACTTTGCAATAGAAATACAGAATTTTACTTTGCAAAAGACAGAATTCTAATAAAACCTAATAATATAGGGTAAAAAATTAAGTGCAGTCAAAAAGTTAAACAGCTGATTATTACCGGCCTGTGTTCGACAAAGCGTCCTTTTTCCTGAGGCAAACACATGTTAACTGCAACGAGCGTGCGTCCTGAACCGTCTCCTTCAGCGAGGAAGCACGCTATGCTTAGTTTTTGCCTAATGATAGACGTCAGCAGCAAACGGTACTCTTGTACCGCATCTAAGTCTTCCGCTGTACCTGTCAGGAAATAAAAAAAAGTTATATTTGCATACCTATGTAGTTTATAGACATAAATATGATCTAGTAATGTTTATAGGCAGCATCAACGGATATGTATTACAACATGTTATATCATGAAATGTTAGTACATGTCATCATCATCATCATCATCATCATCAGCCTATCGCAGTCCACTGCTGGACATAGGCCTCTCCACTTAGTTCGATCCTCGGCTACTGGCATCCAGCTCCTGCCATCCAGCTCCTGCCAGCCGTCTTGCGCAAATCATCACATTTAATGAACTTAAAGTAATGAATTAATTGAGTAAAGGAATTTATACTGAAATTACTTTCCAAAAACGCCTTCTTCTTAACGTTTCGATGACAAACGTAACGTGTCAGAAAAATTATATTTTTTTAGCCCAGAACGCGGCCACTTTGATAGCGCCTATAATGAAAAGACAGGGAAAGTTTTTTGTCCACTAACGAAAAATTTCGAAACAACTACGTAATGACATACTACAGATATATCTAGAATTCTAGACAAACATTATACAATTATCATTTGCAATCGAATCCTACACATAAATAAAGGGACCAGTCGCTTTTTTTTATATTCAAGAGGAAGGAAAAACATTTTTGTATTAACAATTTTTTCCTTTTTTACACGCTTTTTATTAGCTTCACCTGTATGTTAGTTTGTTTGTATGTTTGTAACCCACTCCTGTGGGTGCGATTTTGACCCACTTTAAACTACCAGATTTCATTCAAACTTTGCAGATTTATCGAGGACCGATGACAATACACTGATTTGAAAAAACAACTAAAAAAAAAACAAAAAAAGTTTAAACAATTTTTTTTTCTGGTATTGTATTGTATTATATTGTATTGTAAATTACTTATATAATATGTATTGTACATTATGTTATATTTTATGTTTATAAATTTTGTTGTATTAGTTTGTAAATTGAAGTAAATGGATTTTAACTAACCAAAATACTACTACCATTTTTCTATGCTTCACCCAAAGGTTGACTGGTAGAAAATGCCCTAAGCATTAAGTATATTTCAATAACGTCGTCCTATGTTTTTTACATTAAAAAATTTTTCTACTTTTTAGTTTAAAAGCGTGTTTGTTTAGTTTTTTAAAACTATTTTTTACATTGAATACCTAATTTACTCATAAAAATATGCTAGCGTAGCCCCATTCAGTGCATATCTAGTTCAGATATTCCAATAATGCAAATAAACCTAAAATTGAAGTCAGCCAATGAGAAAAACGATGAGAAGAGCACTTTATGACACCACGCTTAAGGTTTTTCTCGTTCTCGAGATAATTGGGTAGCGCCGACATATAGCGCTGCTAGGCTAATGGCTTTCGTATTTTCTTACGTGTGGGCGGGTTCTTCGTAGGGGAGTATTAGTAATTGGAAAAACTTAATTTACTGAGGTTTGAAGAAACTATACAACAAGAAATAAAAGAGATACAATTTGAGTTTCAACTTAAAATCTGACAAAGAAAGGTTTCTTATAGCACAAAGGTACAAACAACATGAAACATATTTTACCGGCAGTTTTCCACCAAACGTCTTCCCTGATGTAGTGTCCAAGCATGAACTCAACGGCAGTGCTCCACATACTTTCTGGAATATCTTCTATTTCGAATTTCAACTTTCTACCATCTTCAATTATTCGTTCAAAATGGCTCCACACTTTAGGGTACTCCCGAGCAGACATTATATAAGTGGAGAACGAAAGCCGATGTTCTATTAAGGCTTCTATAAAACAAGTTCTGAAGCACTGAACAACTGAATTGAGACTGAAGTGTATTTACAATGCTACCTTTTGGTTTCTATATCACTGTCAAGCAAGGTCTTAACTGTTATTCGATAACAATAAACAGGATGATTAAAAAGTTTTGATTCAATAATATATACGAGAAGAAGTTCTTTAATACACGCACGTTATAATAATTTTAATACAATGTCCATATTTGAGAAATTAAAAGGTTTCATCTTTGGGAGAGATTATGAATTATTTATTTTAAACGTGATTAAAAATTTAGCATCCCGCTGTATGTCTTCTTTAGCAATGAAAATAGATCAATGTGGTGCGCTCTGATCTGTGTAAATGATACTTACAGATTAATTGTGGTTATCATACGTAGTAAGTATAAATAAGGTATTCATCCCTACTAATATTATAAATGCGAAAGTAACTCTGTTTGTCTGTCTGTTACGCTTTCACGCCTAAACCACTGAACCGATTTTATTGAAATTTGGTATGAAGATAGAACTAAACTTGAGAAAGGACATAGGCTACTTTTTACCGCGATAACCGACATACACGCGGGCGGAGCTGCGGGAGAAAGCTAGTTTACTTATAAAGAATTCAGTATCAGGCATAAAACAAAGCGTACAATAAAGAGTAGGACCTCCAAAAGTACAAACTTGTACATTGTTGTTACACATTTGTTTTGAAGTTAAATTAAGGATGGTAAACTTCCTTTTGATGTCTAATAAATATTAAAGGAAACATACTAATTGATTAATTTAATCTGAGTTTATTACAGTCTATTTAGTTAACGTGAGAGTCAGCTTTACTTTGTTAGTTCTTTTGGTCTGTTGTATGCAGTCCTTTAAAAAATGCAAATGTCAACTCTTTTCTTCAGCTTGTATCTACTTCTTGTTTTTAGGGTTCCAAAGTTTATGACTCGGAACCCTTATAGATTCGTCATGTCCGTCCGTCCGTCCTCGACTTACGGTCCAAACGGTAAGTGCTAGAAAGATGAAATTTGCATGAAGGTGTGTTGTTATAACGTAGACAAAGTGCTATAATAAAATTTAGAAAAATATTTGTATTTGGGGTACCTCCCCTACACGTAAAGTGGGGATGATTTTTTTTCTCGCGGCTACCCCATCGTGTGGGGTCTCATAAGATAGGTCTTTTAAAAACAATTAAGAGTTTCTAAGACGATTTTTGATATAGTTATTCGTTTGCGAGAAATTCTACTTTAAAGGCATTCGTAAAAACAGGCCCCCCCTCTCTAAAAGATAAACGGCTGGCTCAAAAAATCTGGAAAAATTCGTGATGTGATGTGATCCATCTAATGAACTTTGAAGGAAAACTATTTCGCATTAGATGAATTTGTTAGTTCAGGAGTTATAGAGGCTTAACTTGTAAAATGCGCTCACTTGGAAAACGTCATACAAAATTAAAGTATTATTACGTAAACATAACGATTAGCTATTAGATACGATTTTAAATCCACGTACCATTATGGGTGACTGAGGAACCCTTTCCTGTGCGTGGCCTGACACGCATTTGGCCGATTTTTTTTTATTTGATTTCAAAGTACATTTACACTTTGTTTATATAGACCGTGTTAATTTTATTGAAAAAGATTTGCGCAACCAGTTATTATTTAGTTTGAATTTGATATCAAATTTTTATTTAAGTTAGAAGTACCAATATATTCAACCATGTTGATATTTTTTATGTCACGAATCTAATCATATTAGAAAATTTACCCAAAATTCATTTTAAGTTAAACTCTTATTTAATTGATCATTCGTTTATCGGTTTTTGTGCGTAGAAGTTAAGCCAAATATCCGTGTCACCATGTGGGTGTCCTTTATATTAGCATGTTATAGTATTCTGTAAAAATATAATTAAAAATATCTGAATGTTATTGCATTACTTAAGGAAAATTGATGTTTCATTAAATTTTTCATTAATCGTGTGTTTTAAATTTTCATTTTTTTATTTCTTAATTATACTTTATAACACCGTTTTTTAATCTCGATAAGAAATGAATTTATAATCTACTCAATTTTGCCCGATACTCTAACCGCGAGTATGCAGGTTTACGAATCAAAGTATCTCCATACCAAAATTTTATTAAAGTCGGTTCAGTCGTTTAGTCGTGAAGGGATAAAATACATAATTATAGAGATAATATAAAGAGAAGTTTTTGCGTACCTGTTCTTTTTTGTTTATTATTTATATTTTGAAATACCTTTTCTTTTCTAGGTTCATCGCTCGGGTATTGGAGCGTACATGCTCTGCACTCGAAGGTCGGCGCGTGGCGGCTCTTCTTGTCTGCGGTGGTGGCTCAGCAGCGGCCGCCGTAGTCTCAGCTGCCACCCGAGCCGGCGTCCCCGTACTGCGCACTTCACCATCCCATATTCATCTCTCTTACATCATCGCTAATGTGAGTACTACAGTTCTAAATTAACTTGACATTTTTTTCTCAATGCTAGTCAATAGTAATTTATTTATTTTAAACAACTTCTCACTACACTCACAGAATTATTACTTTAATTCATTAACTTTAATTAATTACAGATAATGTTATTTTAGAATATTCTAAAACATTTCATTAACAGTCGTTCTATCGAAAGTCAGGCAAGTTTCGCATTACAATGGCCAGATCCCTGTTAAACACATCTACCTAATCCAAATACATACATATTATAAGTAAGTAATACCAGGTTCAGAAAAAATTATCGTGTTCATCACGCAAAGATTTGTTAGGTGTGTTGAACCCACGTCCTCTGGCTCAGCAGTCTTAATCACCGACCACTAGACCAACAGGTCCATCAGTATTATGTATTTTGAACTAAGACTGATGAGCACTGGATTCAATCAATTGAAATTCTATTAAAGTTCGTGTTGAAGAACTGCAGATAGCTAAAATAGATATTTAATTTTTTTATTACTATTGTATTCTTCACAACCCTTTCCATTGAACGTTTATTGCTGTATAAATTTATTGGTGTCCAGGCAACCCGGCTAATTTCATTAAGTCCTCTGTCCTCTCATGTTAAGAAAGTTCATTATGTACTACTCTTATATGTTCCTTTATAGTCTCGAAGATATATTTTGTAAAGTACCTGCCTAATTTCAAGTTTGTAATCAGTGAGTGATATTTTTCGCTTTTATATACTCATTTATAGGTTTTGAAATGTTGGAATGTTAAGTGAAGGAGTAATAAAGCTGGCTAATAAAATGTATTAGTTATTAGTAAGAAAGATAAAATATGTGCCATTAAATACCGAGCCAAGTGAGTTAAAATACGGTAGACGGAGACTTCATATATCAATAACGTAACGTAAAACTGAAATCCCAAACAACACTATTTGGCCGAATATTACCTGTGTATTCAGTTAGGTGTATTTAAGTGTTGACTGCGTTAAAATGATCTTTGTTTAGATAGACAGAGTTCTACCATAGAATATATTAAACATCTTACATGAGCGTCTTAAGTGCCAGTTTTGGGGAAAGTTATGTCGTATCTCTAAAGTTGCGGTAGGTGCTAAAGTTAAGAACTAAAACGGCAATTTAGTGTTCTACTAAAGAGACGATAATATTGAGTATATTCCAGATATTTCTATTTTATAACTAAATTGGTTTATGTAAAACTGTGATATTTATTTTTTTATTTATTTATTTAATTATCATTGAAATATAGGTACAAAAAATATATTCATAGGACATAACACGAGAAACCTCTGAGGTTTGTGTTGTGTTACACAGGTAGTCGGTATCGCATATTTACAACAATGTTTACATAATATTATACGTCTGACTAGTTAGCCTGTTGACGTATTATATATAAATGAGAGCTAGATATATGCCTTTCTATGTGGTCAATGCCATCTGCAATTGTTAAGAAATATTATTTGAGAAAAAATCCTTTAGTTTAATTTTAATGTTACTTGGGTTAATTTTGCGAATCAAATCCGGGGGTAGTTTGTTTATCAAACGGGGAATTATGTAGGCGGTAGTTCTTTCGCCGTACGTGTTGTTTGCGCGCACAGTACACAACCGGTTTTGCGCTGCCGCTCTGGTATATACAGTATGCTCTTTGACTATTTTTAATTTGTTATTGAAATAGTTTTCTTTTAAAATGGTAAAGTTAAATTTAGTCTGCACTGGTAATATATCACAGTGCTTAAAGAATTGACTTTCGTCGTTATAAAATAATAATTTAATATTTGGAGATACAATATTCTTAAGTATTCTTAATTGTAATTGGTATATTTTATTAATGTAAGTTTTATAGGTTCGACCATAACTACTAAGACCATACTGGATATAGGATTCTGCCAATGAGTGATACAACATCATTTTGACTTTAAATGGGATTCTATGTTTAAGAATAATAATGTTTGCTAGAAACTGCCTCAGTTTATTGCAAACGTATTCAACATGCATTCCCCAGTTGAATTTACTATCTATTACTACACCAAGGTAGGTCTGTGACGTGACTATTTCTATGGGTGGACAGTTACATGCATCTTTCCTGTATTTATGCAAGCAGCTGTGAGTGTGAGCAATCAACGCAGCAGCGACAGTTTGTCGCTGATACGGTGATTTAATAACCAATAATTTGGTTTGGTCGAGTTTATTATCAGTCCGGCGTCATGGCACCACTCCAGCAATGTATCAAAATCTGCTTGTAGTTTTGCAAGCGCTTTTAGAGGGTCCTTGTCGGCTACTACGATGCAGGTGTCGTCGGCAAACTGGTAGCATGTGCCATGCGTGATGGTGTTGTGCATGTCGTTTACGTAAGATAAAAAGTGTAAAGGGCCCAAAACCGATCCCTGAGCTGTGCCTTCCGTTGCTGACATTGTATCACTAAGGGCGTTTTTAATTTTTACTGAAAAGCTACGGCCTGTACGAAAGTAATACGCGTCACCGTCGCATTTTACAACAATACAGGCAAAATATATTAAATATAGATTTAATGATAAATCTAAAAGTAACTTTAGAAATAACAGTACTATTTTCTAATATTTGAAATTTCAAATTTCAAATGATTCAAGACAATAATAGCTATGTTTATTTGTAACAAAAAGTTAAATTGTACTTTGGTTTGATACATCGATGTATAATATGACAATGCTGGATGACATACTTATCACATATCATGCATTCCAAAAAATGCAAATGTCTCCTATATAATAGTAGTTGTATACCAGCTGTTTTATTTATACCAAGCTATTAATCGTGCACGCTACAATAAACTCGAGAATAGCAAACAAGCCTGTGAAATAATGCGTTTACGTGACGACCTGGCAATTGACGGTGAGCACAACACGTTCAGGCATTATTTATACTCAGTTCGTATATTTTTTTGAAAAATTGAGAAAAATTACCTTTATTATATTTTTATTTTATTTTGTGCCAACACACTTACTTTTCCACTACACACATAATATTTGAGTGCGATAGAATAGTTTTATTCCCAACGATAATTATTATTTTATCGTCATCTGCCTGCCGTTATCCTAATAAGAAAAATTAAAATTCCTAAAAACTCTCAATTTCGTTGTTCATAGTAAATTAAAAAATTCAAAAGCATGTATGGATACGGGCTTTTGAATTTTTGGATTTTTTGGAAGATGAATTTTATTTACTTATTTTAATAGTGATTAAAAGAAAAGAGTACATGATGAAATAGGAAAGATTTTGAAATGTTCATAAATTTTCTAGTATTCATTTACATAGTTAATTTAGTCAAGTCTTATGTTAAGAAATAATATGGTCTAATAATATTACCACTAACTTAGGACTCGAGGACGTAGAGCGTGGCTCGAGAATTCCATTAGTTTGTATAACATTATTACGCAGTTGAGCAAACTGACGTCATTCTTGCGAAAGAATAGTTTAGAAATTGTTCTAAAATAAACACTTAATCTTGAGATAAACGTTATATTCTTATAGCAAATTAAGTGGACTTGAGCTGTAGACGCTGTTCACAACTAGGTTAAATTATGTAAACTACTTAATAATACTTTATATTTCGGACATAGTACGACAAACAATGTCATCTAGCTTTAAGCTAAGCAGAGATCATACTATGACAGGTAGATTTACTGATCGAATACTAATATACTTTATTACATACTACCATTGCATGTAACTTTGATGATGTCATTTATACTAGGTTTATTTTCAGTGTTTATCAAATTTAAACACAAATCTAAGGGTCTCTCCCATATGCCTAACAACATTAGAAACCCTATAAATAGTGATAATGAAACAGCTTATCTTAAATTCTTGTCTCATAATGTTCTTTGACTAAGATATTCGTTTGATTTCATTAGACATTTTATGGCGACAAGTAACCTTGGTTATTCTATCAAAACCTTTTTCATATAAGTAGATGAGATCATCCTTGACGTTCTGACGATATTAAATAATAAAAGAGCTGTCGCCACTATAATTGAAATGGTATTTAATAATTACTAGATGATCCAGTGAATTTCGTTTCACTTCGGGTATTTTATTTCAAAATTTTTTTTTGAGATCAATACCGCACTCAAAAATATTTAACAAGTAAAAAGTTTATCAATTATTTGACATGGTGACACTATGTGTTTGTTTTTTAAACAAAATACAACGAGTGTGTATATTAGATTTAATCAGATTATATTTATATTTGATTATTTAATAGATTCGGGTTTATCGCTTGGACGACGGCATTAAATTTTTCTTCCCAGCCATTAACTACCACTTTGAACTCCTATGGTTATATTCATTTAAACAACGTCAGCTATGTAAAAGTGTGTCAACAATATAACATACAAAACAATGCGTCCTAAACACAGAAAACCGTAAAACACAATGTCTTAAAAAGATACACGAGTTTGTCGCATGCCGAGCAAATCAGATTTTTATGTTCTGCATAATACTCTTGATAACCAGCAATATATCTTTACTCCGTTTGCAGAATAACTTTTTGTTAGAGATGATATTCCACACAATACTTGGTTCACGAAAAGCGGGACCGGTGTCATCGTAAATTATGATCATTTATAACCCACTTTAGTACCGATTAGGACTAGGCATAGAATAATTACGCGTTTCAGAAGTATGATTTAATGTGGATAGAGGATAAAAACATTATATTTTTCGCTTTTTATTCTCATAACTAGAAAAAGCTATCAGATTATAATATTAACTGTAATTTCGCATATTTATATAACTTTTTTTTTTCCCAGGAAATACTTCCGTTAGAGATTCGACTAGAGATCACCGCAAGAGAAACTCTACACGCACTCAGGTACAAACTCCAACTAATACTAAGAAAATGAATAATAGAGTTTTTAAAAATAAATACATTTGGCAATTATTATTTTCAGAGCAACACTATTGCATACACATTGGCACTCATTTACTTTGCTAGCTGAGGAAGATATTTACATCACGCTATCCCTACGAAAAGATCTATCGTCAATTCTCACAGCAGAGCCGCTAAATCCCAAATGGCTATCCCTTCCTACGAAATTCTCTCGACACGTTCTCTTCAGGTATTTAACTTTGTATGTCCAAAATATATGAAATGACTCCTGAGATACAGATAACATTGTTATTATTCAATCTACAACCTCATCTTGTGCTACAATAGTACTTTGATTATGTGTGTGCAGGCGACTAGCTGAAATATCAAGGCTGACCCGAGGCGTTGTTGTTTTGATATGTGATGTCAATTACGCTAAGCTCGTTATGGATGAAGCTAAGCGTCTAAACATGCTCGAAGGCAACTTTTTCTGGCTTTGGATAGATGCTTCAAACGACTATAATATTTTTTACAACATCAGCAACAGAACTCAATATAATGACGAGAGTGATCGAGATTATGAAATAAGGGATAATGATGAAGAACCAGTATACGAACGATTTGATCGTGGCAAACGAGGCGATGTTGACAATAATACGATAAAAGATCTGAAAGACCATACATCGATAAAAGTTGATATAGTTGAAAAGATATCTAGCGATGATGGATTTAATGTAAAAAATAGTTCTATAAACTCAGTTTTTCAGAAGTTAAGTCGAAATATGTCGAATATAGAAAGTGCAAACGACAAGTCCTTAAATATAGATTTTAGTCAATCATATGATAGTAGTCGCAATATTAGTTCGGATAGTATTAGATATAATAATGTAAATAACAAAGGCGTTGAAACTTCTAAAATCGAAAACAATTCAATTGCAAAGGGTTTGCCCTTTCATATTAGAAATAATAGCAGGCGTAATAGTTATAGAAAAATAAAAAATGAATCTTTTAATAAGTATGTAAATAGCATACACGTAGATAAAGTAAGTGTAGATAAAAAAATACCGTTGGAACGTAACTATTTAAGTAATAATGAGGATATTAGAGATATAAATGATAGCATAGATATATCAAGTGATATTAGTGATTTCTTATTGAATCCAAAGGTGCATGCGTCTACTATGCATAATCTTAGAGACAAAATAGAAAAAAGAAGTAATAAAAAAATTAGCAATGAAGATATGGTAAACAGAAGAAAAGATAATGATATTAAAAATAACATGACCGAGATTTTAAATAGTCTTCCTGTGGGACTTCTTGCCTTACATCCACAACCAATAAAAATAGGTAAGAATTGTCGTAAATCTGTCTGTTTTAATTATTTATATTTGTGTCAATATAAATCCTTCCAAAAGTAATTTAGAATCATTGTTATGATCTATGTGTACATATCCTTATGCTGTTGTAAAAAAATTTGGATTAATAAATCATCCTCATCTTTATTATTTATTGACTAAGACTTGGGAAAATTTAATTTAAATTCTTTAATATTTGTAAAGATCGTGCTTATGCTCGTGCTGCAGTAAGAATTATCGTGGGTGCGCTTAGACGTGTATTGCGCGCTTGCGACGCATGGTCTGCTCAAGCCCAATTTTTGAGCGACGCTACAGCATCATGCTGGGATGAGCCGAGTGATGCCGCGGCAGATTTTTCGACGGAATTCGTAAGGTATGAAAGAAAAAAATGTAAAAATAAGAACGAATTTGACATGTGCAATGTGCATACCTTATAAGTATTTTTTTATGTTTCTGAAGGTTGTATTTTATCGTAATCTTCCTCAAAACTAAAATCCTACAATGAACATATTGATACTTTTAACGTTTGAAAGCAATTTAGTTACGTTTTGTGGATTAAATAGAAAGCCCCGTATTAAATAGAAAATGGTGTTGAAATTATTCAGCAAAAATTTTATCCCCTGCTGAACTTCAAGCTAAGTTATAAAGCTGCTAATGACCTCGATTTAAGTTTTGAGGGAACCTTGTAGATATCGAGAACAGCGGTGACGGTGAGTGATTACAACTCACACTGTGATGGATCATTCTTATAGATCGACCCTCTTATTAAAACATTAATTCATAAAACGTTTAACGTCTGGTTTTCTCAAATTGTGATGATGTCATGGCTATTCTTTATTTTTCTATAAATATATTGTAGTAGCTTTTCGCGGAGTTTTACATATTTTAAAGTATTACCGCTTACTATGATAAAAAAAATGGTTAATAACTGGCTAATTGTGGCAATAATCATCATCTTCGTAGCATTTATTAATCCCAAGATTATTTGGATCAGCTACTAGTTTAACGGGTTTAACCTGAATATCAGTTTCTACACGGAGGGACTGGCATCCGACCTCCGCAACCCTTAAGGCTAAATCGAAGATGAACTAATTTGAATCTTTGTAATTTTGAAGAAAGAAACTTTATATATGTTCATGTTTTATCAAACATGCTTTCATCAAATCATCCACAACGTCTAGCTGCTGAATATATGTCACAACGCTGGACGAGTGCGGGTTGGGGGTTGGCAAGACAACGTTGTAGCTACTTAATCTTGCTGTTGGATGTTTTTAAGCCGCCTGGAGGCCTCCAAGTTTCACGACTTAACTTCTTATGATAACAACCGGGACTGCCTGCTAACGTGACCTCCAAATCACGGAAACGCTCATTACATATCATGCCTCAAACGGTCACCCATCTAGGTACTGACCGCGGTGTCGTTACTTACCCTCGATAATTGTTTCCAATCATCTAGAGCTACTGAGCAGTGAACAAATTAACAAACAAATGTGCTCAATATTTTAAACATAATAATAAATAAATAAATAAATATTCCGGACATCTTACACACAACGTCATCTAGTCCCAAACAAAGAGCTTGTATTATGAGTACTAGACAACTGATATAAATACATAAACATACATTTTTGTAAATACATACATATTATACATAGAATAACATCCAGACTTCAAAACAAATATTTGTGGATCACACAAATATTTCGTCTGACTCGGGAATCGAACCCGAATCCTCTGATCAGCAGCCGCATACGCTAACCACTAGACCAACAAGGCAGTCGATAATGTTAAACAATAAGGTGAATAAAAAAATTTACTACAGTTAGTTTTTAATTTTATTTAATTAAATAATTTTGTTTTAAAAAATAAATAAAAAATAAATAATTTTTTTTTGGACATCTGACACACAACATCATCTAGTCCCAAGCTAAGCAGAGCTTGTGTTATGGGTACTAAACAACTGATATAAATACATAAACATACTTTTTTTTTGTAAATACATACATATTATACATAGAAAACACCCAGACTCCGAAACAAATATTTGTGAATCACACAAATAATATTTGGTCCGACCCGGGAATCGAACCCGAGACCTCTTGATCAGCAGCCGCATACGCTAACCACTAGGCCAACGAGGCAGGCAATTGCAACAATGTGATCACGAACATCAACCATGTTATGCATTTTAAATATTGCAACATTTGAAACGGACACAATAAATGGTAACAAGCACAGAGCATCACCATAAAAGCAAATTGACTGGCGGGTCCGAGAACGGTTCAAGATTACTTTTATGTTGCTTTATCTTAAACGGCGCAGCTTGGTGGGTTTATATCGGTGGCCGCATTACGCTACATAAAATCTTATCTAGAAGACATCGTTGGTCAGCCACACCATCAGGAGACAATTTTCTTGATGAAACTCGATCTCCAATGGCGACTCTAGAATACTTTTTTTATGTTTTTAACTATTTTTATTTTGCATGTTCCGTTTTTTTGCAGCAATTTAAATTCTAATTAACAGTTCTAATTAATGGCTGACCGAAAAGTTCATCATAAGTTACTTAAGTAGTAATCCGTTAAGAATATGTTAATACTATGACCATCTATGCGTCAGCACATGGGCTAACTCGATGCCCTATTCCCGGTCGATGTTGGGAAGTTATATATTTGCCAATGGAAATGTTTTGAGCAATTCTTCCATTGTGCTTTATCGTGTTAGTGAGGTTACCAGAGGTAGGATATATAAGGTGCGGCAATGCATCTATATCATCAATTGTAATACTCATCTACTCCTCTACATGACAAAACCCCCATCATGCCGTAATAGAGAGATAAATTGTACTAAGTCTACACAGAATTGTTAAATGTGTTTGAATAATGAGGATGGTTAAAGAATTAATTTGTTAAGACATTTATTTTATTGTACAAAATTAATTACAATTATCCTTTGATCACTTCTTGTCCGAGAGGAGCTAAGAGTATCATTAGACAATTAAATGCCACACTGGTCGTAAACTATTTAAGTGTATTTATTGCCTAGAACTGCGGTCCGTTGCGCGTTGCGGTATTACGACGTGACAGTGACGAGGGTAATACCACCTCTGCCTTTTAAATAGAAGAGTCGTGTAGGTTTAAATCACTTGGGTCCACCACATTTTTGTATATGTTTCAATTAACACATTACTAGTGAACCCAAAACATGTGTTTACCTTTAAGCTCAATAGTTATGAAAGTAAACACATCCTATTGACTTGGCAACAGCTAAAAATGCAATAACTTTTAGCAGACATGTCATGTTTCAGCCCCGTACCACAGAGGGTACGTTAAGCCGTTGGTCCGGGTTGTCATAAACAGCTTTGTTTTTTTGTTTGCGGTGGGCCGGTGTGTTGGAATCGAACCGACTAAAATCTCACGGTGTGCCACTCTACGCCTGATATGAGAGGGATCTAGGGACAGCTATGTCATGTCATGAACACCTATAGCAAGCCATATTAGGTACTCAGTGCCCTGAAATAAGCCGGTAAGAATTTCAAACTTCGAAATCTGCTCACTCTCAGGATTGCAGAGGTTCGATATAAGTCGCTTCGTGGAAAAGCTGACCTTGGAATCTTGGATATAAAAAGGATAGAAAGGTAAATAAACTTAAAATGAGAATAAAACCTTAGGCTACATACTAAAATGGATATTCAAAAAGGTTTTACCAATTTTTGATAAATCACATATTTAAAATTTATTTAACATTCTTTGTTAAAAAACAAAACCTAAAAATTCTCAATTTTTCAGTCATTTTCAACAAAGATTGATAACTTTTTTTTGATAATTTCCTACAAAATTTACAAAAGATCTGATAACTACTTTCAGTGGTAAAACACCCTAATATCGATATAGATCACACGAAGTGTCTCATATGACAAACAAAACCATTACACTGAGTATTTAACCACTAAACCATCCACGCAGTCAAATTGTATTGTAATATTGTTTCCTTATGAACTCCATTTAAGCCTGAAACAACAAGGTCCGTCCTTATTAAATTATGTACTGATAAATATCATTTTCTTTTTTTCATTTCAATATCCATAACAACAAACAAAACACAAAATGGTATGGGCGAAGTGTCAGTTACGGGCGCCATTTCAGTAACATTAAAAGTAACATATTTCAAAGGAAACCCCTGTAGGCACGTAACAAAACAAACTCGTTGTCAAAGGATCGTAACTTTGCAAATTCACATATAGTGAGTTAAAAAATATACCTAATTCTAATATTTATATGGCCTGTGTGATAGTCTCGCCTTCACAACAATATTAAAATATAGAAACAAATTTATTGCTTTCAAATGCGACAAGTGGGCGCCTCACTACTATCCACAAAAATTGGTTTGACTAATGAAACAAATTTATTGCATCCTTTTAAAATGAATTCTGTAAAAACATTTGAGTGAGGACCTCTGAATGGTACTTCAAACATCTGCAAGACATAAATTATTAAAAGTTTGCAGTTTGAAAAGCCAATCGATACTGTGATTGTAAAAAAGGGATAGGTTAGGTAATTGTAGTTATGGTATTCGGCTGAGAGTGGCGAAGGTGAACGGAGCTAGGAGAAGTCACTTGCGCAGCCGGTAGAGCAGTCGAGTAGATAAGTCTTTTAATGAGTAAGTTGAAATAAGTTAGCTTTGGAGAAACCCAGGTGAGTTCGTGCCTATTATTTCCAATTTGTATTTATAGGGTTAGGATAAACGTAATTATTTGTATTTCGGTCTAAGTGTTGTAATTATTAGTTATTGAATTATTTAAAGTTATCTATGTACTAGTTTACTGCATTGTAGTTTAGTTTACCTTTGAGTGAGAAGTAGTACCTTTGAATAAGTAAGCTAGACGCCCTGTCTAGGTTAACTAAAGCAACTAGACCCGGCTTCTTTATAGGCTTACGTCCTGTGGAATAGAACCATGAGTAGTAGAAAGTTAGTTCTCCAAGATTTTAAATGTACAAACGAATGAAAGCGAGAACATCACAAACCAATTAGAATGTATTAAATGGTACGTAATCACTACTAGCTTCCCTTTGTTCGCGGCAGGCCTTTAAAGCCGGTAGAGGGACATCGTGTCATTAGGCTGTGTCTCAAAGTAATAGTGCGAGGCGGGGGCACTATCCCAACAAATCTCTCTGTAGAATGATGCCTTTAAGAATAAAAACTCCTCCAAACGAACTATTAGCTACTTCACTCATACTAGGGTCGAGCTAGGGACCGTCACACCTGTCAGTGAGTTAAATGAATAAAGATTTTTAAATAAATATTTTGGACATCTAACACACAACGCCATCTAGTCTCAAACTAAGCAATTCTTGTATTATGAATATTATATGTCTATGAAATATGGATGCCGACTCAAAGAGACAGGTTAGCAGAAATTGAAATGTGGTTCTGAAAGCGGATGATGCACATCGTTGGACAAATAAAAAATCAATGAGAAAGTCCTACTAATGGTTAATAAAGAAAGGAGACTTTTGAATAGTATTGACAACAGAAGAGGAAAAACTGTTGGCAATTTGATAAAACAAGACAATCTTTTCAAAACCATACTGGAAGAAAAGATAGAAGGTAAAAGAAAACGAGGAAACAAAGCCAGATCGGCGTATATACAGCAAGTAAAGGAGAAAGTAGGAGTATTTGACTATCAAGGGTATAACGGAGAAAATAGACAGGAGTGGCGATTTCTCTAAATAAATAAAAAATAACTAAATAAATAGATATTAAACAACAGAAAATCATAACCCGTGGTTATTTCTGGTAATCGCGATAATAGTGATTTTGACGAATGTCATGAATAAAATAGTTCTGTCATGTGGACAGAACTATTTCATTCTTCAAAATTGTGCGTTTTTTTAACGTCCTGCTCAGTCAGTAAACATATTAGTAATTTGTTTATATATTCATTTGTAGACATGATTTAAATCGCTCAACATTTTATGGCGAGCCCCGGTTATGTATATAACCATGTTCGCAGCATTAGAGTGTGATTTATGGACGTTTTCCTCTTTCACGTTCACGTTCCTTTATAAAGTTCTACTACAATGTGTTGTAATAATATAAAAAATATATAATTTGAATATGTAAAATGAAAACCAAAGCTTTTTATCTTAATTTATGAAGTAAGTTGTAGTTATATCTTTATACCTATGATATATTGGTTTTAAATACATCGTAGGTATAAAGATAAAACTTAACAAAACAACAACAACTTTATAAGTTATAACATAATTTGATTTAAAATATTTTTTGTTTTCTTTTTGCAATATTAATACTATGTGCTCTAAAGAGAAGGTTTTAAAAAAAATGTAAAGGTGCATAAATTGAATTTTATTTACTTTAGACTCTTTGCTCTGAATAAAGTAAAACAAAAACTATATTAACCTTTGAGCATTAGCAGTTTTAACATATCCAGTTATTAAAGTCCCTAAAAATAAATTATTGATGACAAAATCAGAATCTCGAACACACAGATAATTATTCACATAAATGTATGAGGTACATAAGGTAGAAGTCTGATTGCATCATGAAAATCTAATCACCATATTCAACTAATTAATAAATAACTTACTTTTTTTTTATTTTTAAACAACCTTGCTAAAATGACGGACATTTCGGCCTCCAGTCTCGCAGTTAACTAAACATACTTCTGCACGACTGAGTAAAGATCTCTGTAATTAAAAGGCATTATGCAACTTTAAATATTAAGGAATTATAATTCAAAATATCATATTTATCCTGAAAGTTAGAAACAGTCATAAATCTAAACCAGGTCATGCAACCAGAAGGTGAAACATTCAAGGACCTCTCATTCTTGACCTCTCTAATAGTTGTATCGGAGGTACACGCTTCGTGGAACGTTATTCAATAAAGTTCGTGAGCCGCATACGATCTCAACCCTATTCAGAGATTGTCGTAATGTATCCGACAAAAACCCCTAAATGCTCCGAGTTTGGCAAATGATATACGAAGGTTTTGGATCTATTCGTTTTGTGAATCATGAGACTGTAATGCTATTGACTATTATGAGTCTTTAAGAAATATAAATAATATAAAACGAGTAAATGTTTTTATAACGAATAATATTATTTAGGTAACACCTGAATTACATAGTGATTAGCCAAAGTGATGTGTTAGTTGCTGTAAGATTTAAAAAAAATATCAAGAAAACATTAATCATTTGTTTGTAGAGAATATTTGCACTGGTCATTTGTACCAACACGAAAACTAGTTTGAATTTTTTAAAATCAGAAATTGAAGGCCGCTTCACTTTAAAGTGAATATGGACGTAGAACTTTCTAAATTATATTAAGTCTTCCTAAACAGGTATGTAGCATTTTCCATCAAGTAAATTGGAAAGCAAAAGCCTATTACAGAATACAGTGTGCTATTTTTTATTACACAATAATATGTATCATTAAATGCTAAAGGCGAGTACTCTCTAATTAGCATTTAACTAATCAACCAACTTGTGTAGTGAATATTTACGGCCACTAGTATTTCCATACTATGAGGAGATAAAAGGTTCGTTAACGTGCTTAACAGAATAAAATGTATAAATATTTACTATGTAGCTTCATGTGGTTAATTTACAAGTAAAAGTGATAGATGATGGCTCTTTATCGTCAACGATTACATATGACGTATTTCTTTCAATTTACATAATTCTAGTTGGTTTAGTTTTCCGTCAATTGTATACTACAATAATATTCGTGTCTTATTAAATTTTGTGATAGTGTATGAAATAATTATTTTAGTACATTGATATAAAATGAATATTGCTTGACTTGACTTGGCTTCGCATATTTTTTAGACGGAATTCAATGTATTTCAAGGGCTTTCTTCTCTTCACTTTTGAGTTTAAATTGAATATTCACAGTTTTGCCACTTAAATTTGATTGCTTAAAAATTTAATAAATTAATATATTTAAAAGAAAAGTCATGACAATAGACATCAAGACGGAGCATCAAACTTTTTTACTTAAAATAATTCCACTGGCCTGTATGAAAATTTTTCCTTCTCCGAATCGGGTCAATGCATTCATTTTGTTTGAAAGAATTCTTAGTATTAAATTCTCAAGTGAAATTCCGAAAGTTAACACAATTGAACTATAGATAAAGTAAATGTCGTATCTAATATTTTTGGGCAAAATCCAACTCGATCGCATTATCATAAATCGGTCGGAACTGCACAGTGGCAAATTTTGGCAGACGGCCAGGCTGTACAGGCTGAGTCGACGAAATGATCGCCATCTACTGACATGACTTGACGCAGATAGTTCCCTTTTCAGTTCATATAAAAAATAGGACAGCAAAATAGGTAAGATCATACATTTTTACGCACACTTTTCTTCATTACTGCTCCTTCGATTAATTTTTTTACATTGTCCGCTTATTTGAGTTTTTATTAACATTTCTTGATCCATTTTTGTTTAACAAATCATAATAATAAGATCATTACTGATTTTTTATTACTATTTTAGCAAGTTAATTGGTAGCTTTAAAGAGTTTTATTCCGATAAGTATTTTCATGTACAAAAACTAATAAAATTATCAGTAAACCGAGTTGACTTGTTTATTGATCTGTGGAGTTTTTGAGTTACTCAAACATCAAGAAATTAAGATAGCCTTTAATTTAAACTTTTCAAACAATAGAAATAGTTTAAGGATTCTAAAAAGTGCCTTGCTTTACCTAAAATTGATAAAAAAGCGTCAGTGAATCTTTTATTTTGCGCCCGTTGGTAATAGAGAGCTTTTAAGCCTGCCTCTTAGTCACTGGGATTAGTCGAGTTAAACTTTGAACAGTATGTAATTACATAAGCCAATGTCGTAAGTCAAATATTAGGATGATTAATCCAAAGACCATCTACGTGATTGTGATTAATAAGCAAACATGATTACCTGTATTTAAAAATTATTAATTAGAAATGTTTAAATATTATTTATGACAGCTACTGCGAAGTGTTTTATAATGATGTTTTTAATTGTACTTTAACGCCAGTTCTTTTCTTTGTCGATATGGCAGAACATTGTCACTACGCATTTTCTACAGCATATACTTTGACTGCCTTGTTGATCTAGTGGTTACCGTATACGGCTGCTACCTATTAAGAGGTTTGATACTCGTGTCGGACCAAATGTTTTTATGAACTGCGAACATTTGTTTCGGAGTTTGGGTGTTTTCTATGTATAATGAGTTATGCTTAGTTTAAGATTAGATGATGTTGTGTGTCAGATTTCCGAAATACTTATTATATATGTATTATAAATTTATTCAAACCTTCAACAAAAGTAAGTCTCAATCATTTATAAAATATCATTAATATATTATTTTATACATATTTCATTCATTAGAAACTGCTACGTATTGCATTGTTATTTTATCATTTTCGGTTAACCCGGTCAGGTTGAAGAGAGTGGATATTCGAGGGAAGGTACGGATATTGCAGGTTCACACCCATTTCCTTTCTAAAGGGGACTGAATGATCCAATTTTGTAAGTTATGTACTTTTGCTGGTGTAATATGTTTTTCATATGAATTACAATATTTGTTGAGTGAAGTGGGGCGAAAATATATGTAAATACTTTTTAAACATTTATGCATAATATATCCAAATATAATAACTGTTGATAGTAACAAATGTTGAATAAATCTTGCCTAATATATTTATTTTCCTTTACCAGCGTAAAAACCTATGTTTTCAACGTTCGTTTTTACGTTTTTTGTATTTCTTTAATATTTCTTTTATGTTTTTCAATAATGTTATTTTTTTGAATCAAGTTCCAATTTGGAGTGAAGCTGATGGATCTCACTTTCTCATTGTTTAGTGGTTAGTGTATACGACTGACGATCTCTTGTCGGAATTCGTTTAACCAAATCGCTTGGTCGGGATCAACTCGGGATTTAAACCCGAGACCAATTTAGTAGTTGTACTTCACTTATATGGGTTGCAACTGTGGGGTAGATAATAAATACAATAATATCACTATAATACAAGCCTCTTCTCAAGTTATAATTTCAAGTTCAAATTTAAGGTTCAACTTGGTCGTTCAGATTGCTATAACCTTATTGCAGTTTATCATAAATTCATATTTTTACATTTATCAAACAACTCTGGATACTATAGATCATTCTAAGGTCAAACACTGGTAGTACTAGTAACTTGTTGCTACTTAAGCTAGGTTTGTTTAGAATTTAAGCGACTTCAACATCTATATTAAGTTATAAACGTGACACTTTACGTAATAGTAATTAGTTTTTAAATAATGATAAACGATAGCGAAGGCAAATTACATGAAACTTAAAATATTTTAGCAGTCGGATTTACCAGAATGAAATAAAACCCAATGAAAACGATCGTAAGCGTTTTTCACAAGCTTTATTTCTATTCTCTGAAAAGCATATAAAATATTTAGAGAATGGTGTACTCAATGTATTTAAAGTGGATGAAAACCGTACGATCCAATTTTTACTCTGGTTTTATTTCTGTTATCAACGATCCGCTCACAGTCACGACCATCGTAAAATCAGTTACGTAAATAGGCCATATAAAATTGTTTTTGTATATATTATCTCAGTTTTATCTTCAAATTATTAAGAGTATTCAAGCTTGATAATAATGTACGACTCTACATATTAGGTATAACATCAGAGCATTTTATAAAAACAGGCACTTTAGCCATTTTTGAAGTTTATAACAAAATAAATTAGTTTTTCGTTCTTTACAGAGAAACTCGAATGTCTACAGCAGCAGCACTTGCAGGGGGTACTGAAAGACCCGAACGTGCTCTCACTGCTTCATTCGCACTTTTAAATTTAGTTCCGGGACCTGAGGGAGAAAATATGTGGAGACAAGTAGGACGTGTTTTGGGCCGTAGTGTCAGATTACACACCATTGTATGGCCCGGTGGTCGACTTGTAGCACACGGACAATCTGATGGCGCTCGTACCATATTTAGAATAGTCACAGCACTAGCTCCACCATTTGTCATGGAAGGAGAACTTGATGAAGATGGACAATGTCTTAGAGGGCTACCATGTCATCGTCCTCAAACATCAGATCGAGATAATTTAACTCTTGCGTTCAATGTGTTGGACAGAGAAAGTGATCAGGAAGTCGAAGATTTTTTTTTCCCCACACCAAAGCCTACATTTTCAAAAATGGATACACACTGTTGTTATGGATTAGCCATGGATCTTTTAGAAAATATTGCTCAAGAGCTAGAATTTGATTTTCACTTGTACGTTGTGGAAGACGGTTTATATGGTTCTAGGAAACTCTTAAAACCATTCCCTAGAATATTTGATTATAAAAAGATGTTAAGTGAAAGTACTCCAATGAATAACAATAAAAATAATAATAATTACAAAAGCAATCGTTCACCTTACCGTAGCGGTTTTGACACATTAGTTGAAGAACTGGATGAAAACGAAGATTTGTATGGTATTGATGAAAATACTGATGAAAATGTTGAAAAATGGAATGGGATAGTCGGTGACTTAGTATCTGGAGCTGCACATATGTCATTTGCAGCTTTAAGTGTATCTTCGGCAAGAGCTGAAGTAATTGATTATAGTCAGCCGTACTTTTTAAGTGCAGTATCCGCACTATCAGCGCCAAATCAAAAACCAGACATACCACTGCTTGCATTTCTTTTGCCGTTTTCACCAGAATTGTGGATCGCGATATTCACGTCCTTAAATGTCACTGCGATTGCAGTGGCGATTTACGAGTGGCTATCTCCGTTTGGATTAAATCCATGGGGGCGACAGAGATCCAAAAACTTCAGTATTTCTAGTGCTCTATGGGTTATGTGGGGACTTTTGTGTGGACATTTGGTAGCGTTTAAAGCGCCTAAAAGCTGGCCAAATAAGTTTCTCATAAATGTTTGGGGTGGATTCTCCGTGATATTTGTTGCGAGCTATACTGCTAATATTGCCGCCCTCATTGCTGGACTATTCTTTCATAATGCGGTTGATGATTATCAAGGTCGAGATAACGTATGTATTGAATATTTTGTATGAAATTATATATTATATTATATACAGTTTTTATTTTTACTAAGATCGCTTTAATATTTTAATTTATTTTTAGTGGCTATCCCTTAAAGTGGGCACAGCTAAGTCTTCGGTAGCAGAATATTATATACAAAGAAATTATCCAGCTCTGGCGCAACACATGAGACGTTATGCCTTGCAAGATATAGAAGAAGGTATTCAAAGATTGAGGTAAGATATTTATTGCCTTGTTTACATTTTCAGTGTTTTATTTCCACCAGATAATTTAGATTACATACTCAGAGGTTATGAAGACTGTATTTTTTTGATTCACTATGTATATACTATTATATGTATGTCATATAATATTATAATAAAATAGTTTTATCATGTGGTGACAGATTAAGAATACAGAGTGTCACCACCCCTATTCATCCCACGTGGGTGTCGTAAAAGGCGACTAAGGGAGAGGCCTATGTCCAGCAGTGGACTGTTAAAGGCTGTTGATGATGAGTTTTATCATTTAAATCGAACAATATTTCTAAAATTAAAATATTATGAATCATAACATTAATTAAACGTGGTTACCAAATTTTATATCATTAAAATGTATTGTGATAATAATCCTCTTAATCTCATTCATCGTATATTGCGTATGATATGAGCGATTTAATATATATATAAATAAAGTATATATAATTCATCTGGTGAGCCCGATACATATAATTAGCTTTAATCCCAACTCAAAAGTTAATTTAAATAGAGGTAAATCTGAATTTCGATAAAACAACCACGGTATTTCGATTCAAAAAACGCTTTGCATTTTATGAACTCATAAAAAAATCCACCATCCAATCCAATCAGCACCTTTAAGTACATTTATTTTATATTCTGATTTAGTGTCAGCTTTTGTATTTCAACAATTAAGCAATAAACTATAATCAGACAAAACGAAGACAAATAGACCCGTAGCGTTAGTAAAATCTTTAATTGTTTATGAAGTATCTGTTTGTAGTTTTAAATTAACAGTTTTAAATAACTTCATGAGAAAGTGTATATATTATTATTACCAACAACAATAAAACATATTATAAAATTTTGTTACTGTTTACCTGTTATTCTGGCTAATCTTTGGAACGTCTGAACCGGTTTTGACGAAACTTTCATTGACCGATAGCTGATATTACAAGGATAGGCTCAGGCTACTACGATTTGTAGATATAACTTTCCCAGTGACGTTGCCCACGCTTTACAACAACAACCGTAGGTAACACCGCGGGTCTCAGCTAGTTTATTATACATTTCTTCAATGATAATTAGTATTTAATTAATTTAGCTCAATTAAGATAAAACAAATAATATTTTATTTGTTTTCTGAACTTTGCAATCAGCGATATTACATACGTATTTGTTTCGATATTTCCCTTTAAAAAACTCACCTTGTTACAGAAATGGTACTTTAGATCTATTAGTATCTGACACACCCGTTTTAGATTATTATCGGGCCACTGACCACGGATGCAAACTACAACGTATTAACGACCATCCGCTAACCGATGCCTATGCCATCGGTATGACGAAAGGATTCCCTCTGAAGGTATTTAGAAAACTAAATTACTATAAAACTATGTACTAGTTTAAAAAATATTAAAGCTTTAATTGAGTTGTTACATAGAAATTTCCAAGAAATGTAGCGTAGATTTACATAAATTAGAGGATTTATGAGCGGTTTGAGATGTAGAGACCTCCATCGGATCTTTGCACGAGATTGATGGATGACTCACACGAAGCTCCTAATGGCGTGATCAATGGCCTGGTGTCGTGTTGCTTCAACTCAACCGATTATACGTCATTTTATCTAGACGTTGTTCAATATACTCTTGAGGTTTACTCGAATCAATGACATAAATCGACAGATCTGAAACAGCTTTTTTGTTTGAGCCGTGACACGCTTTTCGAGAGTTTTCTTTTGTTGTACAGATAAATCGGTGTGAATGTCACAATATTGTTTTTCATATTGGTTGGGTAAATATATCACAATAATAATTTAGACGTATATTTTAGAAGTAGTTTTTTTATAATAAGTTCTGTTATTTCAGGAAAGCATATCAGCAGTAATAGCTAAATATTCATCAAATGGTTACATGGATATTTTGACTGAAAAATGGTACGGAGGCTTACCTTGTTTCAAATTGAGCCCTGATTATGGAATACAGCCGAAACCGCTCGGTAAGTTTTACTGTATAAACTACTATCATTTATAACAACTTTCCAGCAGCACCGACAGAAACAACTATAATAGTTCAACACAGTAATAGAAACAAATGTATTGTCAAAGATTAACGAATATTTATTCTATTGTTTTCTTAAAATCAACTCTCCATTACAAATTTAAAATTGTCTGTAGCACTATACAGGATGGATTTGTGTATTACTATTTTAATGAACATTTGTTACACTCATATAGTCAGATAGCTTGACGCTGGTAGAAATTTCATTGGAATTTATCGCCACCCCCGCGTTAATCTAACCCCTCAGCGTCGCTGTGTGGGGGAGATATTACCACCAGTCGACCTAAAAAATTGAACATAGGATTTATGGTTCGGTAAAAATATTTCAGCATCAAACATACTCTCATGTTTATCTTTTATTTAAAATAAATTCACGAAGATGCGATTAAAAGTAAAGTGACGCGTGGAAATTGAGTTATGAAGCTATACATCTTTTTTATTGCATTGCTTTGCGTTGTAGATGCCTAATTGAAATTCTAGAGTTATTTTATTTCTAAGGCAACCCGGTTAAATTAACCGTAATATGGTTATAATACGTTCTTTTTATTTTTATTGTATTCATATTGTTGATATTAACAAAAACTTCATCACGAACAACAATAACAACGTATATACACTTGTAATTATTATATTTGTCTATTACTTAGCAAGATACATTAAACGAACAACAAACGTTTGTGAGTGACTAATTCATAAAATGCATGATTGTCTGTGGTAGCAGAAGAACTCCTTTAGCCAAGGTGCTAGTATTTTGCGTCGATTCTCTGTCTACAATCATTAACCATTTTCTTTTAGTATTATTGGCTTATATTTTATTTTGGCCACGTGACCAAGTGTTGAGATGACGTCACGCGTATAAATTTGTTAGTTTTCTAATAACGTTAACGTTTGTAGGATATGAACTTGGATAAAATCTATTAAATAACGTAACTATTTAATCGTTTACTTAATGGCTATCAATTTTTTTTCTCATTCTTCTTTTCATTAAAGTATTGTTCTGAATCTATTTTTTTATTGCAGATAAATTTCTACGGTACTTCTTTTTTATGACAATACTCACTAAGAACACTTAATTAGAATGTGGTCTGTAATAAAACTAAAGCACATAGAGATAATACAAACACAGCTGCACCCCTAATATTTGCTTGCGTTTGACCAAACCCACTTTATGATCAATCAAACTAGACAATCTCACTGGACGTTGTACAAATTGCAAATGTAGTAGATTGAGTAACTAAGGCAATACATCTTCACGAGAGTGGATCCAATAAAAGAATGTATTTGTGTTTATTTTCTAATTGGATTCTATAGTAAAATCACTACTGAATATGTTTAAACCCAACTCGTATACAGCCAACTGATCCCAGAATCGGCAGTTTGTGCTATAGGTACCAAACTGATAATAATCATGATTATATTTTTTTATGGACAAAGCATTACACTATTCAATAATTATGGTCACAACCACTCGCATAAACCGAGGACTTTTCATGCAACAATATCAAAATTTTGACACCTAATACTACAAATACGAAACGTGCGGACGTAACTCTGTCTGTTTCACTTTCATGTACTATTCTGTACCGATCGCAATGAAATTTCACATGGAATTACTTTGATTCTTTAAGACGGGCATAGACTAGGTAATCTTTAGTGCGGTAACCAATATATTAGTATGGAGCCGCAGGTAATAGCTAGTTGTAGATAAATTATATCTAAATAAACAGAAAAAATATAAAATTGGTACTCATTACACCGCTTTCATAGCAGGATGAGAAAATCGAAAACAACTTTTGACTACGCAGTCAGGACAGTCATTATCCAATTTTAATGTTATCGATCTTTTAAATTGAAATAAGATATTCATTGGCTTTCCTTGGAAAACCCCTACTAATATTATAAATGCGAAAGTAACTCTGTCTGTCTGTTACGTTTTCACGCCTAAACTGCTTAACTGATTTTCATCAAATTTGGTACACAGATAGTCTAGAGTCTGAGAAAGGACATAGGCTACTTTTTACCGCGATCACCGACATATAAGCGGGCGGAGCCGCGGGCGAAAGCTAGTAAAAAATACCTCACTACATTTTTGCAAAAAAGAATAGGTTGGTACGGCAAAGAAAATATTTGCACCTAAACTATCAGCAAACACAAACAATTGACCCGCTATGCCGCAAAACGGCCGATCCCATTATCACTTAGAGAAAAATCTTTATTTGTTAATGGTTTAAATAAGTGTCGAGGCGGAATTTTTCAAGCACCCTCTTAACAAATCTACAGTCATTGAACTCGTATACACTTGCGAATTTTCAGTGTAAATTATTCTGTAGATACTGAGAATCGAAGAGATAAATACTAAAGCCGGTTCCAAAAATAACGGGTCAGTCACATAAACCCGAATATCTCCCGAACTACGTATGCCATCCTAATGAAACGAAGACTGTTCAATTGAGAATTTAATTATACAGATAAAAAATAAAATAAAACTTAGTTACACCCACAATATTAATCTTAAATTAAAAAAAAACTAAAGTAGTCATATTTTTCTTAAGATTACATTTTTTTTATGATTGTTTTTTTGCTGTTTTTCATCACTTTCTTCATTTAATACTTTGTATTGCCTCCACGAGCTCTTCTGACAGCTTCCAGGCGATTAGGCATGCTGTACACCAAATTTCGGAGCCGGTGCTGAGGAATACCTTCCCATTCCTCCACCAGTGCTTGTATGAGCTCGGGAAGCGTGATTGGTGGGGGGTTTCGACCTTTCACGCATCTCTGAAGCTCGTCCCAGGCGTGCTCGATGGGGTTTAAGTCCGGGCTTCGCGCTGGCCACTGCATGAGTTCGATACCGACCTCTTCAAGGTAGTCATGTACAATTCTGGCGGTATGGGGACGCGCATTATCATGCATTAATATGCCATGCCGGTCCATCCTGGCCATGAAAGGACCTACATGTTCATTGAGGATCTCTTCCACGTACCTCTCTGCATTTAGAGTTCCATTTTGAATGAGCACCAGCTCGGTGCGGGCCTCAGCAGAAATCCCAGCCCAAACTTGTACGGAGCCTCCACCGTACGCCACTTTTTCCTCCACACACGCTTGATGGAAGCGCTCCCCTGGTCTTCTGTACACCAACTGCCTACCATCATGCTTATAAAGCATGAATTTAGACTCGTCCGTGAACATTACCCTAGACCAATCGTCTAGTGTCCAGTTTAGGTGTTCGCGCACGTATCTCTGTCTTGCAATTCGATGTCCCCGTTCCAGTTTGGGGCCATTTGCGGGCCTCAATGGTTTCAAATTTGCTTCAGCAAGACGTCTTCTTACTGTTTGAGCGCTTAAATTGCCACCTCCAAAGCGAATAAAGTGAGTTTTTAGACCAACAGCAGTTTGAAAACGATTTCGGAGCATTGTAGCCACCAGTTGTCTGTCTTCCCTGGCCGTTGTGCATCTTGGTCTGCCATTTCCTGGTCTTCTAAGGTGTGATCCGGTCTCTTGGTACCGCTGGACTACCCGCTGAACAGTCGACAAAGATACACCAATGTTTCTGGCTGTTTCACGCTGGCTCCGCCCAAGTTCCAAAAAAGTTAGGATTCTGGTACATTCCTCTAGCGTGACTGCCATGCTTCACCTCACAGAATAATAATTATGCACGTGGAAGACGTTCACGATAATTTTTTTTGTGACAGAATAGAAATGGAAAGCATCAAAATTTTGTTTTTAAAAATAGTCATTTTTTTTAATTTTGTTTTTCTAATGAAGTTTTTTTCATCAACCAGTTTAAATAATATGCTATTAGAAGCGCAACTAAAAAGTCTTTATACCCTTTTTTCTATTTCATTGATCTAGCTTTTACAGTTCTGGAGGTATTTCAATTTTTGTGACTGACCCGTAATTTTTGGAACCGAGTGTAGTTAACTAATTTCAAAAGCGCTTAGTATTAACTTAAAAAACTTTATTGACAGTAATATTCATATTAAAATATTATAAATTTGAAAGGAACTCAACCTTTAATGAAATTTTAAGAACTACTTACCAACAATTCAATAAGAACCATTTAAAATTGCTTCTATTTGTAAAAAGAAAAGAAAACTTGTGAAAAGTCCAACATTAAATTTCAAATCTGATAGAATATGACATCATCTTAACTGGCTAAGGAAAGTGAGACCAAAAGACCTGGGGTGCCGGGTCGCCCCCCGTGTCTTTCTTATAAGTCTTATTTTTATGTTATGTGGTGTGCAGGTATAGCAGCAGTGGCTGGAGTATTTATTCTACTTCTGGTCGGCGTTGTCGTTGGATGTCTAATTTTAATTTTAGAACATTTATTTTATAAATATACGCTACCAGTACTTCGTCATCAGCCTAAAGGAACTATTTGGAGGAGCAGAAATATTATGTTTTTTAGTCAGGTGAGTTTTTTTTAAGTTTCTTTTAATGTGTCGTAGTCATGAGTATTGTAAAGTGAATATGAATAATAAAGAAACTGTTCTTAAGTGTATCCATAACGAGACGATCATTATTATTTATCCGACTATTTCTAAATTCCCTGTATTTTATAATTCATTTTATTTATCTACACTGTTCCACGATTTTTTATCTAGGTTAAATTATAACAAATGTTTTCATTGAATGTGATTAATGTAATAATAAATTAAACAAACCAAAGATTTTAATAATTTAAATGCAAAATTTAAAGATATTTGCATTTTGGTACCCTTGAGATAAAACTAAAATACTTTAGCCCAATACAAGTTAGTTTATACTGTACGTTGTCTTACTGTATGTTCACCTAGAAGCCATGTTATCCTTACTATTATTTATTTTCTTAAGCGAAGATCTGTTTGATATCAAACATACCATTAATGCGGTAACTGGATCACTAAGCAAAAAGATTTGCATGAATAAATTGAAGCAAAACACAGCATAAAATAAAAAATGTATCTTTTCTACATCTATCCATTCTATTTTAGTTGAGTCTAAAGAAACTTATATCTATAAAAAACACATGTTAGTGAATTCAATGAGCCTCATTTATTTCGAAACTATACTGTACAACCATCTAAATATATACCTAAATATATATAGATATATATATATATATATATATATATATATATATATATATATATATATATATATATATATATATATATATATTGCCTATTACTATACAACCGTAACTCGAGCACAAACAACCCTATTATACTTTATATGTATTCTTAATGGTTATAGCTAGTAAAAAGGCCCCCTTCATTATAACTTAGTTAATGTTCTTCACTTAAAATAATCCGCTTAGCTGAATTGTAATACGTAATATGATGCCAGGCGTATAAGTCAAAAGCTATCACAAGATTGTAAGTCTGCGATGTCATGCCTTAGTTTTGGGGTATTACTTTGTTTGTACTTCTCGACCGTAAAGCCAATGGTTTTAACTGGTATTATGTGGACCGCTTCGCTGAACCGATGCTCAATTTACAACAATGAACGAGCTAGTCCTTACGTATTGTGTGACGCCGTCATCAATCTAAGAGATTATGCATTTTATTCATGTGAACTTTAGCTTATTTTGTTTTTATTTTGTTACAGAAACTCTACAGATTCATAAACTGTGTGGAGCTTGTTTCTCCACATCATGCAGCTAGAGAACTTGTCAATACTATTCGACAAGGACATTTTACTTCACTATTTCAAAAAAGTGTCAAAAGGGTAATATCGGTTTCGGTACCTATTATTATTTAAATCTGAAAGCTTCTGAGCTAAGTTTTATTGCCTACCAAATATTATATGTTATTCAAATTGATAAACTCAGTCAATATTATGTTATTTTGTCAGATTACGATAGGAATGTACGTTTGTTTCAGAAGGAACACGAACAGCGGCGACGCCGTAAAAGCAAAGCACAACTGTACGAAATGATTCAAGCGATAAGAAGGTAAGTCAAATATTACATTGTATGAACTGCGGTATGGTACGGTATCGTTCGTATAAATGGAATAAATTACACTATTTCTTTAGAAACATAGTTATGTGAAAACTAATTTTTATCAATGTGAAGTTTTCTAAAAACGACTTAAATATTTATTAGCTTTAACTAAAAAGTACAATTTCATAACCATGTAATGAATGATACTCGATAGTTTTTTTTAATTTATTATTCAATATAAATTTTGTATTAAATATCATAACGCTACTTCTCTTAGGGTACAACAACGAGACCACTCCTTGGGTTCAATAAAAGAACAAGAGCCAGCAGAGACAACCGAAGTCACAGCGGAGCTTACTGAGTCTAAGTTTTTATCACCTTCCCCTGACGTTTCCAACCGCTCTCCGAGACAGGGTCGATCACCTCGACAGCTTCGTTCACCCAGAGGAAGAAGAAAAAGGTGTAGTCTGGCTGGACTCAACGTAAGACGATTTAGCACTGACTCAGTGCTTGGTTCAGACTCGGTATCTAATATCTATGAACGTACAAGTATGAATATAGGAAGGAGATTGAGCAGAGACGTGAGTTGCTTAACGAGTTCACCACCCGACATCAACAGTCGTCTCCGAACACCGTCACCAATGGTTCGAAGAGCAGAAGGCTCATCTACGCGTTCTTATCAGGATGTTTCAGAAAGATCTAATAATTACCTAAGTTCAGATTGCCCAACATCCCGAGCCAGTGTGGAAATTTTAGTTTCTAACGTTGAACATGACGTTCCTCCAGCTCCTCCTTATCCTCGAGTACCATCAGTGGGGGTGAGATCTGAATTGTCATTATTATCAGAGGATGAACTAATTAGATTGTGGCGTAGCTCAGAGCGTGAAGTGAGAGAGGCGTTGTTGGCAGCACTTCAAGAAAGAAGAGCCAATTTGGACCCCAAACAAGATCCGGGATGAACAAATGGCAATAATACGCATTTGGAAACCAATAGGTCTGTTCAGAATCACTTTTCATCTCTCATCGCTGCTCGGCGAGGGAGCAATAAGAAGTATCGACCAGAATACACCCGTAGTGGTTGAGTTAGTGCCTTTTTTACATTGTTTGATGCGGACACGTCTCACAGGCGTTAGTCAATCGGTGTTCATTTCAGTGTCTTGATATTATTATTACATTTGGAAGGCTGCCTTACTTTACATTTAATTGCTTTACCAATATTGGATCTGCGTCAAACAATTTAAATAATGGCACACTTTAAGTAAATTAAGTTCGAAGTTGTTAACGTCCATAATTTACATAGTATAAGCTTTATATTAGAGATATTATTACGTAACAACCGTAGAAATGATATAGATAGATAATCGTAAATGTTAAACAATATTTGTGAAAGAATATTACCTAGCTATGACCATTATTTGAAGTGCTTTAATCTCTAGTCTAGATGATGATAGATTATTCCATTCTGCGGCCATTGTTCTTAGTAAAAATAAATAACGTTTGAAGAGATGGAAGAGATATTAATATTTTTCTGGGTAATGACAAAATGTTAATAAAGCTGATTAAAAATGTCCCAAAGAGAATGTTCCTAACTGAAGTTTACAAAAGCAATGAAGCAGCGAATAAAGAATTAATAACAAATATTTACATAATATAATGAAATTATCTAATTTAATGAAATATAGTGAAAATATGCATTGTATTTGCGTGTGTATAGAAAGAAAAATGTGTTGTCTCTACAAAATGATCATAGAATGTCTTCTGTGTAATAAAAGTAAATTATATATGAAAAGGTCGCCTAGCAAGCAATATTGTATGATAAACAATATGAGTAGCAAATAAGTAGGATTATAAATAGGAATATTGAGGTACTGATTAGTATTCTTTGTGAAAAACAAACTTTAGGAACAAAGTAAAGGAAGATTATTCAATCTTACATGTTATTTTTTTTTATATCGTTATTTTTATAGCATTTTCATTTATTTATAAAAAAATGTGTGACCGAACTTCGATTAATGATTATTTTGATAGAAAAAGTATGGTTCAACAGGCTTGTAAAAATTGATTTTAATAGTAATCCTATCTAAACATAGTCTATTTTATTCTAAACTTTCACACAATTTCTCATATTTTCAACTAATTTTCGAAACGATTACGCTATGATTGATATACAAAACTTTGATGATGGGAATTTGTTATGAGGTATGAATAAGAAAACTGCCAAGTAATTCTACTTAGGTATTAAGAATTTATATCACTTCTTCCTAGAGTTGCACCCTTGTAGCCCTTAGTTTAGATTTTTCTCTCTATAATATTAAAAATATTTATATTACACACATGTATTTATCCTATCCTTATATTGTTAAACCTATTTCATTAAATATTTCTAACATGATAAGCCTAAGGAATGATACTGAAAAGCAATATTTTCTGAATAGATTTTTATACTAGCACTATAGCTGCTATCTTCACTTACATTCCCTTCTACACAGTATATTTCACGTATTCGTATTTTTTCCAATTACCTCAAAATCCGTATAAACCTAAAGGCAGGCTCCGACATTAAACCTTTTGTTAGTAATACGTGTACCTTTTATAGTGTCTCCATCCGTCGTTTCAGAAAGGATAAAGTTTTACTCGCTCTAATTTACACTGTCTCTTTGTGTTGTTTAATAACATAACTACGTTGACCTCTAATAACCTCGGGGTCCACTGTGCAACTTTTAAAGATTTCATCTTCACGATTTCATAATAAATTGATGAAATGGTGCATATGATCTGAACGCCTAAGCTTCTTCTTGTTTCGCTAGTTTTGGTTTTATCACTACTAAATAAAAAATAAACCCAACACTAATAAATCAAAGTGGAGAGAAAAAATATCACGTATTTAAATATTATTGCTTAAGCTAGTGTACATTAATTTCGTGACAAGATCATATTGAATAACAGTGAACCTTAAAAAATAAACCAAGTGCTTTAAAGTTGATACAGATTACATTTGATTAAAAGAGAAATGGTTTGAATAATTTATATATTCAATAAAATTAAATTTAATATTCTGTATTTGTTTTTAAGAAGTAACATTTTATTAATGCTTCATTTTAGTTAAGTAACAAAACTTTTTTGTTCGTATTATTAGGTAGGTTCTTTTCACAAAACTACCAATCCGTTATTAAAATAGTTTCAAAAATGTAAGATTAATGTTTTATGTTTGTTCCCTGTAACAATTTATTATATTTTTTGATACAAAAAAACAAATCTGCTGTTTGATCTCCAACTTTGGACCAACACATTAACTTTGTTTGAAATTATATAAATGGATTAAATCTATTGGATGTGAGCCATCTAGTGATATTTAAAGTCTTATGCATTTCTCTCTTTTAAATGTAGGTACATATATATGTAATGATATTGATTTTAGGTAGTATTAGTATTTTGTAAGGGATGTCGTTAGGTATGTTCTATGAGATTATTCATGTAGATAAATGATGATTAATCGATAATTTTATATATTTTTTTTATAATGTTTCCTTTAAGACAGTATGTCTATTCAGTTCGAATTTTTCATTTCAAAAGTTTATATATTAATTGAATTATTTATATTGAGAACGTATCCATATTTATTCACAAATAAAAATAAGTTTTATTTATCAAAATAACCTTATGGCAAAAAGTAAATAAACAATTTTTATTGGTTAATTAATATATTTAGATAGATAATAATAAATGTGTTTTATGTCTATTTTCTACAAAACGTTACTCAAATAAAATTATTTTTTATGTGATGGCTGACTAATATATTGAAACAAATTTATTCTTAAAATGTATGGTCGCCTATATATTTTCAGGCAGCAGCGATGCAAGGCGATTATGTTTAAGTAAATTGTTAAATTTTAAGATGTTTTTAAGTGTGTGTTTATTACATTTGAAACAAAAATATATAATTATGTTAAAAATCACTATTATTGCATACATTAAATAAAAAATTGTGATTTCTCGTAATAAAAAGAAATGTCATTTCCAGATTTTGCCTCCTTTCGTCTTTGTAATAATACCCATAGTCAATCAATCATAGTTGGTTCGTAATATGACAATCCATGTCTGACCATAGAAATAATACTACTAAATACTTAACGAAATCTATGTTTTTTTTAATATTTTAATTAGAAAAGGATCTAAAGGTTTTGTAAAGACAGTTTATCGCATAATAGAAAATTTCTGTTCAAAGTCTAAAAGTTCGGTTAGGAGTGAATGGTCGAGATCTAGGAGGTCGTGGTGAAACTCTAGGTGCTCTACAAGCATCAAACGCCTTTTCCGATCAAACAACGTCAATAAACATGTCCTCACAACTAAAACAAAATATATATATACTTTTAAAACCTAAGAACAGTAGAAAAATAGTTACACAAACGCCTTTTATTCCTGCGAACTTTAAAAACATTATCTTATTTACCAAGTCACTAGAATTGTTTGTATCCATTTCTAAATAAAATTAATTAAAGCAATTGGAAAATTCATCATACTGAAAGTTTAAAATAGTATAATTTAAGAAAGTTAAAGAGTTATAATAATATGTGTAACTATTAAAGATAACGTACATTTTAAAGCATATGGGCAGGTGAAAAAACCGTTAAGGTTAATTTAAACCGTTAATGACTTAATAAGCTGCGGTGAAAATTCTCTTGCGCTTTTCAGTTTCATCTGTTCATAAGTAAGTCAGTCATCACCATTTATTTTATTTTACGTATATTTAAAGAGAAAACGCCAATTTGAAATTAGATATTATATTAATTAGTAAGTTTTTATCCAAAATATTTTATCTGTATAATTGTAAATACGTAAGTGATTGAATAGATTTAAATATAGTTTTAAAATATTATGTGTAACTTGTGCCAAAATTTGTTTAATAGGACAGTGATAAAAACAAAAAAAATGTGATTTATTATAGAAAATTAAATCAAGTAAAACTGATACAACATGACGAGATGAAACAAATTGATAGGTATATACAATGTAAATGTATTATCAAACAACTACATAGCGTGTGTTACTGTCCTATTAATAATATAATGAAAATCATATACTTAGTTGGGAAAAATAAAATATTTGTGCCATTATTGATAGTTTAATTTAAACTTACACTATACAAAACCCCATAAGGACAAACAGTGCAGATTAGTCTATACGTGTTTAGTTGAAATTAAAATTATTTTCATAGAACACACATTCACAAGTTGGTCCAACTGCGTTGGAAGTTTAAAATTAAGAATCATCAGTACAGGTTTATAACTCTGTAACCTTAGAGTTAGGGAGTCCAAATGATTTTTAATTTATCCGGAGATTTATAAAAGAAGTTGCCATTGAAAATAAAAAAGATACGAACTACCGGAAATAAGTGCGACAGCCACACCAATGAGCCAAACGAATTTTGTTAGGATTTGGTCTTATTTCACCAGCCTCATCAGTCAGACACCAGCAATCCCAGAATATCTACTTTAGTGTTTAAACAAGTACACTATTTTATTTACAGTTAACGAAAACCTTAAAGCTTTAACATTCAGCATAATCTTTCAATACCCTTGCCTACTGCTGCGATGAAATAATGACGTCATTAATGTAGACAATGGCAAATGACTCGGATTACTGGCTATTGTTTAACGGGTTAAACGCTGTATAATAATTCAAAATTACAGGCTGAGGATACCTACCACGCACCGTGCTACTGGTCAATTTTCTTTAAGCTACATACAGCCGATAACTACTACCCTCCTTAACTGGAAGAGTTGGACTTGCAAAGGAAGAACGATTGTCACGTATGTTATGCAAGAGCTGATGAAGAGCATCCATACTGTAACAGTGCGGTGCTGTAGCCCCATTTACCACACTTGAATCAGTCTGCCGCTACGACATCCTTCATATTTTGAGGATAGGTAGTACCTGAAATCTCAGATCGTGTATTAGTACTGTATTACTACAATTGCCTCGACATTCACTTTATACATCACCCATCCTAGCAAAGCTGTAGCATCACCACACATATCTACACGTAGCTTCTTCACTTTCACAGTCGAAGTAGCCCTCTCAAGGTGGTGTGTGGTGACGAAGGTGTCCTAGGAGTTAACTATATTGTGCGAGACCTAGTATCACCACGTCGCAAAAAAATTATATAATAAATATGTCTTGGGATACAGGTATTTGAAATAAAAAGTTTGATGCTAGAGGTTTTAACATTTATATATCTTACTGACCTAATACATGAACATCACGTTTTTTCATAATAATAATATTATAATGACATCTAACTACCAACCAACAACATCATTACAACTAGAGTACGCTGGGGCAGCTTAACTTCTAATGTCTATGTTCTATATGTTCATAAGTCTCTTCCCTAAGATCACTGTATATTCCCAGCCCGGGAAAAACTCAGCCAGTGCATCATACACGTGGGCGTGGTTCTTCACCCGCTCTCGCACACAGATTATCACATTGTATTTGTAACGAGCCCTGTCTGTCTGGGGCACAACAGTATACACCAGTAGTTTGCTTAACACAACCGCACACCAGTAACACATACATATTTTAATAGAACATCCACACTAACCAGGCGTGCTGGTGTTTAGGAAGATGCCCAGACCTCCACGGAGCGTAAGAAACTCCATCTTCATACCAAACTATACAAAAAACCCTTACTTGAACAAGCGACGCCATGACCGGCACGTGGCGTGACATTGAGTCTTTTCCCCCTCGCTCCATGGAGCGTAAAGGAACTTCTTAACATCTTACCACCAAGCTATCAAAACCCTTCTTGAACGAGCGACACCCCACTGTCCCTGGTTCCTCTCGCGCCCAACCGGAAAAAGAATCTCCCTTCCGTCATCTGTCACCTCAGACTCTGGCCTTTATCAAATTTACAATAACGTTCTATTAAAATTGTTCTATTTTTAGAAACTATTAATTATCCATTTTAATAAAAGCAAATAGTGCTAACCCTAACGCCAGCTATCGGTACTTCCAAGAACTATCTCAATACACTATCATCAAACTGCAATCCCAACAACTATCTCACCAATAGAGGTCGCTTATCTCATATTAACCCCGTGACCAAAATTTACACCGTTACATCTTAATGCAATTTATTGCGAATCTCAATCTCAGTAGTGAATATTATTCTCTGCAATCGCGACCCAACCATTGAAATATATGCGTGATATATATGCGTGAGTAAGCGCGAGCGCAATGTGTTCTTTCAACATAGGCTTCCGTCGTGCTGGTGAGGAGCTCACAAATCGCCAGGCATAGGCAGACAGACACTCCTCTTGGATTACTGTTGTAAAGTAGGTATAAATTGGTAGCTGTAGTTTGAACAGTACCACATCTACCTAGGAACAGGTCTTTTAACTGTAGCCACGCAAATCCGGGGCAAAAAGCTTGGGCAAGCCATGTGGATGACGATCTTTTGAACGCCTTGCTTATTGTGATTATCAAATAACTACTAGATATAGATTTTTCTAGTAAACCCATCACAATAGTATCAAGAAAAAATTCAGTTATTGATAAGTTTATGCTAGATACCCGTACTATATATCATATATAACACATAAATATAACAGAGTGCAAAAACATAAAACAAGTGCACAGGAACCATTATAATTTGGCGTTGGTTGATGACCCTTCAGAAAGCCAGATTTAAAGTATTCCAGCAAGTGTATAGTTTTCAAGTAAGTGAGTAAATACTACGGGCGAGTCACACGCCCCGCCGCGATTAATGAATCGCGCGCGGGCGCGCTGTGCAATGACCCCTATCCTTGTGGCCATCTGATTTTATTTTAAAATTATATTGCAGTTATATGGATTTTATTTGTGTTTTGGTTTTCTAAATGAGATAATTAGGCAGTTAGGGTCCTATTATTTTCTACTATGTGTATGTAACCATAAAATCAAAAAAGAATTTAGATAAGTTTACATAATAACACTGTATATTTCGACGCCCCGGGGAATAAAATCGTAACAGACAAAAGTAAATTTAACAGGACGAGCAAAAACCTGTTATTTTGTTTTAGGTCATAAAGTATCCGGCCTATATTATCATATGATATATCATCTTATTCAATACTTTTTTCTTAATTAGTGGCTATAGAAAAAATAAAATATAATGTATACTTTTGAAGTTATTACGAAAAATATATAATACTGATTATATATTTAGGTGTATCCTAAGTAACGGCATATAACATAACCATTTTATGTTCGTAAAGTTGTAATATAATGAAAACTTTAACCGTATATTACGATGTTTTTCTACAATACTTTCATGAATGAAGTGTAATATTTGTATTAAACCAATACGATTTTGTTCTTGTAAAAGTTACCACTGATTTTTTTGTAAAGCTAAATAACAACTTTGTTTTTGTATAACAACTTTGTTTTGTATAAAAATTTAATGAGTCTTTTCAATAACAGGCTTTACCTGTTATTGAAAAGACTCATTAAATTTATTTACGTGAATAAAATGGTATAACGCCTTACCGATTTATCGAGACATATATGTACGTTGCGTAGTGAACGACTACAATGTTTTTATGGGTTAAATTTTGTTACATGACTTCCGGAGAATAAAAATAAATCTGTTTTAATTAGACGAGACTTTTGAAAATTTTTTTAAAGAAAATCAGTAGGTGTATATCGATCGTAATTTCAAAAATCGCCTTTAGGAACGCGGTCGAAAATGAATTACGCCCAAGCGAGGATAATTTTTATTGAATTAACTGGTATTTGTATAATAGTCCACAGTTTCTCAATATCGCGATACAAAAAATCGGTACAGCGCCATCTATCGAGCTCAGAGGAAACTATTATAAATTGTTTAAATATTGAACAACGGTCATTCTTGCAGAAGTAGACTTGTTACGCTGGCACGATGTGTCCTGAGCGAGCCTCTCTATCTAGAGGGGGCTAGGATCTCTGTAAACTACGGTGTTAATCACACTGAATATCATGAGACCTAAGTCTGTTGAGGTTCTGGATGACTTCCTTCAGTACTCAATCGGTACAATGACTCTTAGACCCCAAAAAGTGATACATTAACAAAATGTAAACAATTGCTAAAATTGTTTTTGAATTATAATTATTTATTCTGTAAACATAACAAGTTTAAAAGATAACGAGTTATCCAACCGTTGAAGGCAATAATGTGTTTCTATTATCATTTTAATGAGGTTAGGTATGGTTATCATCATGCATGAACTCAACAAAAGACAGAATCTTCACTTTAATATATTATTATTTTCTTACTTTGTATTAGCTATTATCATTAAATATTCGTTTACGGCAAAGTAAAAAAGGAATGATAATAGCCATAGCAATAATCTATAATATTTCTATGTTCCATGATAGTGCCTAAACTATTAGACCAATATTTTTGTAGATAAAATGTCAATAGATTCGTAGTAATATAGGCTTATTTTTTTTAAACTTTTCCTGTATCGTAAAATCAAAAATGTAATTTGAATGCATATTATAACAAACTGGGGACTCCGGAATCATGAAACAATTGTCGTCCAGGTGAGTGATGATTGCCAGCATCATAAAAAACTTAAATTAATCTATCATCGAATTACATAAAACATTCCAAAAAGAGGCATGCCCATAACTATCCACGATTGTAGATGATGATGACGCACTTATCCATATTCAAAATCAAGGTACGATAAACAGTTCATATTAAAATAATTTAAAGGTCATATTCTCTGTCTTGTTAGTATAGACAATTACCAATTTTGTGATATTGAAGGTATTGTCCTCGTGGTTTCTTTACAAATAATAATGAAAACACATTAGTAATATGCATATCGACGGGTGATTTAAATGTTATTTAGTCGCAACGAGTCACTGTCAATCGACGTTCTGATAATAGTAAAAAATACAATTTACAATGAAGCTGCTGTTCGTGATTTCGTTTCTTTGTTTTTTATATATTGTGTCAACCACGTCATGTTTCTGGAACAGGGGATGCTCGTACAAATATTTTGGCAGCAAAACTCTATACAGCATGATAAGAGGTGATATACGAGATTCAATTATAACATTTCCAGGTGAGTCATTAATTGTTTAATTTTTATTTACAATAATATTGAACCTAAGGATTAATATTGTTTCATTGGTGTATGTATAAATAAATTATTTGGAAAGGTATTTTATATTTTCTACTAGAGTTGGCATGCGGGCCGCACGCGTGTATGTCGGTTATCGCCGTAAAAAGTAGTCTATGACCTTTCATAGATTCTAGACTATCTGTATAAATTAATGAATTTAAACCGGACGGACAGACAGAAAGAGTTACTTTCGCACGTACAATATTAGTAGGAGTTATAGTATATCTATTATATTATTAAATCAGTTTATTAATTTGATTCCTAGACGTATCTATGAAACACTTACTGCGTTTATGGTTATAAGTATTAAAACATAGTATTTTACAGATTGTGAACCTGTTAGTATATGGACACTTTTGCGTCATGGCAAAAGAAATCCTAGTATAAATTTTTTTAGGGAAATGCAAGAAACACTTTTCCTTAAAGATTATATAGTGTCTAGTTATGAAAGAGGTAACAGTACGCTGTGTGCTCAGGATATCGATAATTTACGCGCTTGGGTTATTGAAGAAGAAATATTTGAAAAAATTAACCAACTAACTGATGAAGGTTATGAAGAAATGATAAGATTAGGTAAGAGATTAAAGCAAGCATTTCCAAAAATATTGGATGAACTTAGCAGAGGAGATTATACATTCACATCATTAAAACAAGAGAGAATTCAAGAAAGCCTGGAAGCATATGTTAAAGGTCTTGGAAATAAAAATTTGTATATTGAACCCCCTAAAGACGGCTTTGACATTTTAGCTGTAAGTACTACTGATTAAATAATATTCATTACACATTTTAGACTAAACTCGTAATGATTCTAAACGTAAATGATGAGATCAGAAAGATCGCTATATCTAACAATTTGACTTTATCACTTTACTTACTAATAATTATAATCATATTTTGTTTAAGCCGTTCAAATTTTGCAACAAATATATAAATGGCGTGATATTAAATAATGCTACCTTTATGGAAGTACGAAAGTATCAACAAAGTTCCGAATATCTCGAGGTGAGTTTTATAGTATAACGGTTTTGAATAAATTCAGTTTGATTATATATCAAATGTATAAATATATACACATATCATGTTTCAGACAAAATATGGAATTCAGAGAAGACTTGGAATTGATTACTCTCTAACAGACGCGAACGTCATGGCTTTATGGAATTTTTGTCGGAGTAATTCTTCTGGTATTCTGAATACATTTAGCCCATGGTGTGCATTGTTAACTGCCAACGACTTAGAAGTCATGGAGTACATTGAAGATTTAAAACATTACTATAGAAATGGTTATGGAATATACGAAATGAGTAAGGCGTTTGGTGAAGTCGCACTTTCGGATATACTTGTACAATTTCAAAAAGCCAAATCTAATGGAACGAAAATCACGGCTTACGTCACCGATTCCACAGTCATGGATATGATGGTGACAGCGCTTGGTCTTTTTAGAGACGATACTCCAATAACCGGAAAAGAGAAGAAACGTGATCGTAAATGGAAAACGAGCACCATTTCAACTTTTTCTAGTAACATTCTCGCAGTTTTGAACAGGTACGTTCGTTTTTAAAATATTTGAACTTTAGGCATTTCCTTATTTGTATCGGTTTATTTATTTATTAAGTTTATTAACGTATTTATAGTATTGTGTTTTATTAGATCAGCTTTTCTTATACATTACGAGAAAAAATAAACATTTACAAATCTATTAGGGGAAAGTATGAAATTGCCGATTTGTACTGAAAAATTGAAATTAGTTTTTTTTTCAATTAACATCTTATATAATCAAAATATCTACCATTATTATCTATACATTGCTGGCATTGCTGTCATCTAAAAGCAAAGTCAAGCAAAGTTTCGTATGATGTGATGTGATAAAGCTGTAATATTTGTTAATTTACAGGTGTGGCAATCTAACAGACGATTACAAAGTTGTATTTTATTACAACGAAGAGCCACTAAAAGCAATTTGCAATGAAGGAGTATGCACTTGGAAAGAATTTGAAGAAAAATTTACTCCTTTTCTGGACACAAAAATAGATTTTTGTTGAATCGTTCGTTTCATAATCTTCGAAATTTCTTACTATGAGTATTCAAAATAGTTACATACGCCGTGATGAACTAACTTAAAAGTTTCCGAAATGAATACACCAAAACAAAATGGCTTTTAACCGTTTTTATTAATACTTATTTTTGACTACTTAGTTTATTGATAAGAGAATAAACTATAATACAATTTTCTTTTCCTCACTAGAAGAGGAAATGCCTAGACAAGAACGTCCTAATTTCTAGCCTAATAATTTGTAGCCTAATTTATCTCAAGATTTGTTTATACTCATGTCAATTAAGTAATATTTTCTCTAAGAATTAACATTAAAACTAAAAAAAAAACGTATTGCGTTACCTATTTAAAGTCATTGTTGCAGTATCGCGTAAATTTACAGTTTTACCACATACTGTAAGCCTGAGTATTTTAAATAACTAATCCATTGTTTTATATGTTAATTAATTGTTTTATATGTTATATGTTAATTAAACAATATAAGTTTTCTAATATGTTAACATCAGTAAACTCAGAATTTAAATAAAAAAAAACCAACAGAAACGTCATGTGCAACAGTGTATTATGATAAATTCGTTAATTTAAATAGTTCATTTTAGTATTGTCATCATCATCATCATCCTAGCGTTGTTCCCGGTTGCTTCCAAAGCTTACACTTTGGTGCCCGGGGTCCGCTTTCCGGCTTTTCCTCCTCCACTTTGCCCGGTCTTCGGCATCCCTGGTAGTAAGACCATTAACACGCATGTCATCCATTACAACGTCAAGCCAACATCTCTTGGGTCTACCCCTTCTACTGGGGCCCGGCGGAGGCGGCATGGCCAGACATTTGTTACCCACATAGCCAGGCGGTTGCCGTAAAACGTGGCCGTACCAACGCAGTCGACTCTCCTGCATTTTGTCTGCGATGTCTCGGACATGAAGGCTGCCGCGAATGCGGGAGTTTCTCACTCTGTCATTTCGCGTGACTCCGCACATCCACCGCAGCATATTCATTTCCGTGACCCGCAGCTCTTGCTTGTGTCGCTCCAACACCGGCCACCTTTCACAACCATGTATTGTGTTTTGTGGATATTCAATTTCCTCGGTGGCGCAGTGGTAACGTATGCGACAGCTGTGCTTGAGTGCAAATGTTTATGTTGTGTAAATATTTGTTTCGGAGTTTGTGTGTTTTTTATGTATAATATGTATATGTTTACAAAAAAAAAGTATGTTGAGATAATTATATCATCATCAGCCTATCTCAGTTCACTGCTGGACATAGGCCTCTCCCATTGCACACCACTTTGATCGATTTTGGGCTTATCTTCTTCTCTTTTCGAGCTCCCTCAGTACGGGTTTACCTCCAGCTTTTAAGAGCTCTGATGTAATACCATCCTCTCCAGGGGCTTTTCCATTTTTAAGCTGTTTAAGAGCCATCTCGATTTCATCAGTGCTGACTTCCGGCAGGTCTTCGGTATAGTGGCGCCTTAATGCAGCTCTGGTGTCCTCATTTTCGGGATCAGGTCGCGAAGCATGCGAAGCGTATAACCGGTTATAGAAGTTTTCCACTTCCGAAAGGACCACCGGTTTTGAGGCAACAACTTCTCCACTTGTTGTGGTCAACTTCGTCAGTTGGCTTCTTCCCAGAGATTGTACGAACACTTTTGACCCCCGATTCTGCTCGATTGCTGTCTTAATGGAGAGAGTATTGAAGCACCGGAAGTCGTGTCGTACGAGTTTACTAATTGCTCTGTTCAGCCTCCTCTTTGCCGACGAAGTGACGGGTGGGTTTTCACGCCGTTCCCTCATCAACCTTAGAGTCTCCTCCGAAAGTTTCGACTTCTTGCCTTTACGTCTTGTCGGGGCTTTTTCACTGCAAGTTTTGCTATCATTGTTCGGAGTTCGGCACAGTAAACATCTGTCGTTATTGTTTAACTAGATCGTAGAAAGTTATAGTGAGACTGACATGCTGAACCAACTGTTTTTATTGGTAATGCCTTATTCAGGTAGTTGTTATTACTACAGGATTTTAAGATAAAGGTCAAATATCTAATATTTAAACTAAACTGTTATATAGCCCGTGCGATGGATTAAGAATACAGAGTGTCACCATCCCAATTCATCACGCGGGTGTCGTAAAAGGCGACTAAGGGATAAACTACGCAAGACAACATCAATACAAAGAAAAAAAACTTGAAACCAAGCTTATATCAACCCGTCTGGCCAGCGTATTATGGTAGGCCAAAACCTCCTTTCTTAGGAGAGGCCTTTGTCCAGCAGTAGACTGTTAAAGGCTGTTGGTGGTGGTGATTGTAAAACATCATCATCATCATCATCAACAGCCTGGACTGGACACTGCTGGACATTATAAATCATATATCACCTTTATCTTTTTTATTTACATAGAGTAATTTTCTAATCTTTACATAGTACAATTGATGTCTTTACGCGTACATTTTGATCTAATATAAGGATTTTAATGCAGTTTCAGAAATAGATAGAGCAGTTTAAGAGGAAGGTTTTCATGTGTCATACAAGCAGAGTAGTACAATAGTAGAGTAATTCCGAGAATTTTATTTCTAACACCTGTAATTTACAAAGAAGTTAGAATTTTTGTACTTATTCCTTCCTTTTATTCCTGCGAACATTAAAAATATTAGGTATCTAATTCACCAAGTGACTAGAATTGTTGTTATCCGTTTCTAAATATAATTAATTATGGCAATTGGAAAATTCATCATACTGAAAGTTCAAATAGAATAATTTTAGAAAGTTAAAGAGTAATAATAAAATGAGTAAGTATAAAAAGCTAACGTACATTTTAAAGCATATGGGGCAGGTGAAAAATCTATTACGGTTAAGGTAAATCGTTAAGGACTTAATAATAAGCTGCGGTGAAAATTCTCTTGCACTTTTCATTTTCATCTGTTCTTTATTATGTCAGTCATCACCATTTATTTTATTTCACGTATATTTAAAGAGAAAACGCCAATTTAAAATTAGATACTATATTAATTAGTAAGTTTTTATCCAAAATATTTTATCAGTAATTTAATTTAATAGATATAACTATAGTATTAAAATATAAATTATGTGTAATTTGTGCCAAAAATTTGTTTAATAGGACAGTGATAAAAACATAAAAACGAAAAATCGTGGTGATAGTTTATTTTAGTAAAGCAACTAAAGTAAAATTGATACAACTGGAGGATATGAAATAAATAAATATACAAAATATGTATTTACTACATAGCGTGTATTGCAGAAATGACAGATACTGTTCTATAAATAATTTAATGTAAATTATATACTTAGTTTAGAAAAATAAAATATTTGTGCCAAGATTGATAGTTTAAACTTTTATTATACAAAACCCCTTAAGAGCAAATAGTGCAGATTAGTCTATACGTGTTTAGTTTTAATAAAAAAAGATTTCATAGAACACACATTCACAAGTCGTTCCGCCATCTGGCCGGAGAGCGCCCCACACTATGTTTATTAAAAACGGGCTCTATGGTGTTGGGAGAGGCCTATCTTGAGTAGTGAACCGCAATGGGTTGTTGATGATGATTTTGATAATACATTTAAATACTAATCATGAAACGTAAGCATGGATGCTAAATCAAGAGGAGGAGGATTTTTGAGGTAGTAGAGCACCGCTGATTTCAACACGAATGGGCCGGCTCGACCGGGGCAGTACTACCCTCACACAGAAGACCAAACTAATAATGACAGCATTCTTGCTGTCGAATTTCGTTGGCAAGTGTGAGACCAGAAGCCCAATCACTCTCCATCATTTACCCGGTCTCCTGAGGCCGGAAGAATGATTCAGAAACATCTGACCAGGCCGCCATGGTATGGGTCACCATGTTGCATTGCCTACCCTCACAATGAGAATAGTGCCGGTAGGCTTAAATATACAGGGTATAACCAGACGACTTCCGAAAACGAAAGATGCAGCTTCAGCACCACAAAACCTACTAAAAATAACAAACACAATTTAATTTGTCCTTTAAAACAATTTAGCCGAAAAAAAAAAACAATGTGTCAAGATTTTTAGTCATTTCATTTTTAGGATTCCGAAGTTCATGACTCGGAACCCTTCTAGTTTTGTCATGTCTGTCCGTGCGTCCGTCCTCGGCTTACCATCGAAACGGCTAGTGCTAGAAAAATGAAACTGCATGGATATGTGTTTTTATTACGTCGACAAAGTGCTACAATAAAATCATGAAAATATTTTTTATTTGGTTTACCTCTCCTACACGTAAAGTGGGGATGTTTTTTTTTCTTGGTCCCCCCATCGTGTGGGGTATCGTTAGATAAGTCTTTCGAAAACATTAAGAGGTTTCTAAGACGATTTTCTGATTTAGGTATCCGTTTGCGAGTTATTCCACTTCAAAGGGCATTTTTTTTTTTAAATAGGACGTCCCCATACTACAAAAAGCTAAACGGCTGGTTCGAAAAATCTGGGAAAATTCGTGATAGTAGTCATAGCATATTTAAGATGCTGTGTCAGCGCTATTCAAGGGTTGGCCATATATGATATAGTATATAACAGTGCGTTGCCGGAGTTCCCTCAGAGTTCCCTCCACTGTTATATAGTATATAACAGTGGAGGGAACTCCGCTCCAGACTTCGCGTTTAGGCACGTTTTGTTTTGTCTTTGTTTCGTCGTCTGTTTAGGCACTGCTGCGGCCGTTTTGGCCGATGCCGGTGCCATGTCCTGGGCCTTGGCCCCCTTCCCCGATTTTTGGGGAGCCGCAGGGGCCCATGCCGAAGCCACCGCCGCGTACGACACGCGGCCTACCACAACGGGGAGTGCGGTTGGTGCAGCCGCAGCCTTCGTCCGCTGCAACGCGAGCGAAGAAACGCTGCAAGGCGCCGGGGGCAGCCTCGCCTCCAGGCCCGCCAGACGTCCGTCTAGCATATTGCCCACCGCCACCAGTAAATATTGGCGCAGCTGGGCGTAAGTCCATCGCCGCTAACAGGGGCCAGCTGTGACGAGTATGGTGGGGCCTCTCAGTGAGGCTGCTGGCCCGAAATCGGGCGAACTGAGCACTGAGCTCAGCCAACTGGCCCGTCAGGCGGTCGTTGGCCACCTGGAGACGAGAAACGTCTCCGCAGAGGGTCTTCACGGACTCTCCAATAGTGGAGGAGGAGTCCTTAAGGGCCCTTACAAATGGGTTGATCAATTTGGTGGCCACTTTGTGGATTATATCCACGGCCACCTTCGCCCTCTCCTGCTATTATTTTTTTACTTTGTATTATTATCATTAAATATTCAATTACGACAAAGAAAAAAAGGAATTATAATAGCCATAGCAATAGTCTATGTTTCTGTGTTCCATAGTAGTGCCTAAACTATTAGACCAATATTTATAGATGAAATGTGAATAGATTCGTAGTAATGACTCGTGTGATATAGGCTTTTTTTTTCAACTTTTCCTGTATCATAAAATCAAAAATATAATTTGAATTTCAAACAAACCGGTGACTCCGGAATCATGTAATGATTGTCGTCTAGGTGAGTGATTATTGCCAGCGTTATAAAAATTTTTAATGAATCTATCATCGAATCACATAAAACATCGCAAAAATAGGCATGTCCATAACTACCCATGATTATAGATGATGATGACGCACTTTTCCATATTCAAGATCAAGGTATGATAATCAGTTGTCAATAATTTGAAGGTCATATTCTCTGTCTTTTTAGTATAGACAATTGCCAAGTTTGTGATATCGAAGGTAATGTTCTCATGGTTTCTTTAAAAATAATAATGAAAACACATTAGTAAAAAGCATATCGACGAATGATTTGAACGTTATCTAGTCGCAACGAGTCACTGTCAATCGACGTTCTGTTAATAGTAAAAATACAATTTACAATGAAGCTGCTGTTTGTGATTTCGTTTCTTTGTTTTTTATATATTGTGTTATCCACCTCATGTTTCTGGAACACGGGATGCTCGTACAAATATTTTGCCAGCAAAACTCTATACAGCATGATAAGAGGTGATATACGAGATTCCATTATAACATTTCCAGGTGAGTCATTAATTGTTTATTTTTTTATTTACAATATTGAACTGGAATAAATAAATTATTTAAAATATTTTTCTACTAGATTTGGTGCGCGGGACGCACGCGTGTATGTCGGTTATCACGGTAAAAAGTAGTCTAAGGCCTTTCTTAGGCTCTTTACTATCTGTGTAAATTTATTTAAACCAGACAGACAGATAGAAATAGTTACTTTCGCATTTACAATATTAGTAAGAGTTATAGTATATCTATTATATTCTGAAATCAGTTATCAATGGAATGCGTTTATGGTTATAAGTATTAAAACATAGTATTTTTGGCAGATTGTGAACCTGTTAGTATATGGACACTTATGCGTCACGGCAAAAGAAATCCTAGCATATTGTTTCTTGAGGAAATGGAAGAAACATTTTTCCTTAAAGATTATATAGTGTCTAGTTATGAAAGAGGTAACAGTACGCTGTGTGCTAAGGATATCGATAATTTACGCGCTTGGGTTATTGAAGAAGAAATATTTAAAAAATTTAACCAACTATCTGATGAAGGTTATGAAGAAATGATAAGATTAGGTAAGAGATTAAAGCAAGCATTTCCAAAAATATTGGATGAACTTAGCAGAGGAGATTATACATTCAGATCGTTAGAAAAACAGAGAATTCAAGATGGCCTGGACGCATTTCTTAGAGGTCTTGGAAATACAAATTTGTATATTGAACCCCCTGGCTTTGACATTTTAGCTGTAAGTACTACTGATTAAATGAAATTTATGACACATTTTAGACGATAGACTAAACTCTTAACCCTCGGTCACTCGCGCGGTTTTTAGCCTCGTGAGCACTCGCGGGGTGCTGTAGCCACCCCACACACTCAATGTATATTTTTATATATATAATATCAGTTAATGGAAATATAACAGAATTTTATTATTAAGTGTTGTATGACGTATGTAAATTAAAAACGTAAATTTAATAATCTACTTTATTACTATTGTACAAAACATTATAGTAATCAGTCTTTTCAGTAACAACATTAAGATCTTTCCTCAAAGAACCAGAAAAAAATAAATCTTCTTAGTTTTTAACATAAACTTTCTCATTGAAAATCATAAATATAGGGATTAATTAACAAAATTAATAAAAAAAACTTATTTTTCGTAACAAGAACTGCAAATTAACTTCATGTGTTTTTGACCCATGGTTTATTTGCAAAAATTGCAGTGACTCAATGTTTAGCGAGCGGACAAACTATACAGCGCTACTTTTTTGTTGGTGCCATTCCTTCGGTGCTCGATCCAGAAGCATTCAACATCCTCTTGAGTGCTTTGGGTAACCCTAGTTGTAAAGATCTTTTTTCAAGGTGACCTTGAAGCATGCTCAAACCCAATGATTCCAAAAATTCAGGCCTTTTCATGTTAGGTTGCGATTGCGTTATATTCCAATTGTAGATAATTGAAATTGCAGCTTCTAATTGAAGTACAACCCTTGACTTTGTGCTACTTAGTAACTTTATCTTTTCCGATGTAATCACGTTGACGATCCTCGGTTTTTTTCAACCCATGTAGCATCCTGTTCTGACAAAGAATCATGATCAGATTCCTGAACAAAATCTTCATCTATGCTGGCACCAGTTTCCACTGCAACATTTTCTTCGTTATCCTTCTATTTCTTCTAACAAAGCTGCCAATCTCGCTTGCCCTTGTTCCCAACTCATCTGAAAACAAAATGAAAATAAATATTACTAAATTAAAAAAAAACATTAAATGTATGCTTCGAAAAACACCACTATTTACACCATAGTAAGTAAGGGTACAATTAAATAATTTACTATAACAAAATAATGGAAAACACGTACCTTGCTGTAAAGTAACCTCCGCAAAAGTATAACACGAGCGCTCGCGGGGTGTCGTGACCACCCCATACAAAGTTTAACATGTCCTTACGTTGCAAGCGCTGGCACAACTCTACCCCTCTCGCCCTTTGTCGACTGTTTTAAAGGTCACTTGAAGGTACTGAGACGCGCGGATGTGTAACTAGAGCAATTATTTGTCATTTTTGCGTTCAAACATGCGTGGGGTGCTGACAGCACCCCGCGCGAGTGACGGCGGGTTAATGATTCTAATAAACGTAAATGATGAAACAAGAAAAGATCGCTATGATTAATAATTTGAATTCATCACTTTTCTAACTTATAACTATAATCGTACTTCGTTTTAGCCGTACGAATTTTGCAACAAATATACAAATGGCGTGATATTAAATAATGCTACCTTTATGGAAGTACAAAAGTATAAAAAAACTTCTGAATTCCTCGAGGTGAGTTTTACAGTATAACGGTTTGGAATAAATTCAGCCTTATAATATATCAAATGTATTAATATATAAATATTCATATTTCAGACAAAATATGGAATTCAAAGAAGACTTGGAATTGATTACTCTCTAACAGACGCGAACGTCATGGCTTTATGGAATTTTTGTCGGAGTAATTCTTCTGGTATTCTGAATACATTTAGCCCATGGTGTGCAGTGTTAACTGCCCACGACTTAGAGGTCATGGAGTACATTGAAGATTTAAAACATTACTATAGAAATGGTTATGGAATATACGAAATGAGTAAGGCGTTTGGTGAAATCGCACTTTCGGATATACTTGTACAATTTCAAAAAGCTAAAACTAATGGGACGAAAATCACGGCTTACGTCACCGATTCGACAATCCTGGATATGATGGTCACAGCACTTGGTCTTTTTAAAGACGATGCTCCTTTAACCGGAAAAGAGAGGAAACGTGATCGTAAATGGAAAACGAGCACCATTTCAACTTTTTCTAGTAACATTCTCGCAGTTCTGAACAGGTTCGTTCATTTTTAAAATATTTGCACTCATACTCATTTTCTTATCGGTTTATTTATTTATTAAGTTGTTTCCATATTTTTTTATTTACATTTATTATTGTGTTTTATTAGATCAGCTTTTCTTATACATAACAAATAATAAACATTTACAAATCTATTTATCACCAATCCTACTAATATCCTACTAATATTATAAAGTTTGTGAGTATGTATGTATGTGTGTATGTATGTTTGTTGCTCTTTCACGCAAAAACTACTGAACGGATTCAGATAAAACTTAACAGTAATATATCTTATATATCAGAATAACACATAGGCTACTTTTTACTGCAATAATCGAGATACACGGGTGAAAGCTAAGTGATTATAAAAATCATTGAAGTAGGAAACCCATGGAAATGAAACGTCAACAAAAAATGCGTGCTACTGTGACGTCATCTGCGCGCTAAATATGGCGGTCTTAGTGCTGCCCAGAAGATTTTAATTTTATTAGGTTTTATCGATAAACGTTCTTGGCTCATTTTATTTTAAATATTACTGAGTATTAATTATTTCTAGAATTTATACTTTAATAGGAAGTTAGTATATTGTTATGTGCAAAGATACTTTGATTTAGATGTGTGAAATCTAACATAAGTTCGTGCTTTAAATTTGCCAAGTAAACGATATGACAATTTTTAAAAGTTGCTACACTTATTTTATAAAGTTATCGTTTGACAACTCAGTGACCGCAAAACATAAACATATGGCGTAGTAAAGTGCCATCTGCCCATCTCTAGCATGCTAAATTTTATCGTCGTTTCTTATGTTGCCGTCTCGCTCGCACTTGCGTGGGAAAGGATGCGTGTTTTTCTTAGACTACTTACCTTTCTATTACAATCTATTTGAATTGTGTTGCTGACTCTAAAGTACGTAGCACACTATCGCAACGCACCTCACGCCACACCATAAGTGAGAGTGATTAAAATTTTAAACTTATCAAGGGACAGAGTGATAAAAAGAAACCAAAACACCTTCAGAGCATTTATTTAATTACAAACGTCATTCGTTATAACTTCCGCTCTAAAATTTGTCGAGATACTCCTTCTCACCGTGTATACGATTATTTAACCTCGTAAGGCCCAACCTAAATTTAGGACGATATACACTACGACCCAATGTACTAAAAATAGGCGCAAGTAGTTGCGGCCCAGGACTTTGGTTTAGTAAAAAAGTGTTAAAATGTAATGTTTTTGGCAAAATTATTTTAGGGGGTATTTCCTATACCGAAAGTTAACTATTCCATGCAAAAAATATGTTGAAATAATTTGTCCTTTTTTTAGGTTACTGGGTCGTAGTTTTAAGTATAATTGTTCGAAAAAATCAAATTTAGTAAATTTTTGATCATGTCATAATTTTAGGTCGCTGGGCCGTAATTTAATAATTTTAAAAACTGTCTTGGGCCGGAACGTCAAAATATTTTGTCATTAAATTAGGTCATTGGGCCTTACGAGGTTAAGTACCAGCAACAGCATGAGGAGCAGTATGTGTTTATTGGTAACTTTAAGAGGGACCTGTAAATAAAATTGTGGTGTAAGATAATAGTTTACATTTAGGGTAATAATAAAGAAATATAAATTATATATGCGATTACCAAGGTAGAGGTGTCTGACCGGCCAAAACAGGAATTGTTTCCAACTGATTTTCTTTTAATATGCCAATTTCTTTTTGGCTGGCATGTTGCTGCAAAATATTGAAATATTAGTTTAGAATAATTGTTTCCACAGTTTTTTTTTTTCAGAAAGTTTGCTTATATGATGACATTATCATTCAAATAGGGCAAATACGTTTCTTGGAAGGAATCGCAGCCGCAAAACCCATAAGTTTTTCTAAAATAGTTATATAGATCACAACAAGTCGTAACTAGCATATCAATAATAATGTAGCAGCAACAATTATTTTTTTTTTTTTTAAAACGACAACTCCCGCATTAGGAATATAAATTCCTGTGTTGCGGGGGACTTTACAAACATACAAGAAACGGACACAAAGAACACCCTGACTCAGAACAACAAATTGTGAATCACACAAAGTGTTGTCCTACGTGGGATTTGAACCCACGACACTAGGAAGCGGCGTGGCGACCGCTTAAGCCACTAGGCCAACCGTGCAGTCAAATTATTCCAAAGGCTATGGCTCGTCCCACCATAAAAAAACTTGTATGATAATTTTGATCCACGTTTTACACAAACAGCACGTTTTGTTGTAAAATAATATGAATGTATTAATATATTGTAACCCCTTGCTCTGTGTAGGGGGGATAGTTGGCCCTAGCCCTATCTAGGGGGAATCACACACCGGCGTGCCAGTCAGCAGAGCAAGAGATGCTCAGGGCGCCGTTCACAAGGAGAATCTAAATTCGAAGCAAAACTAAGAGACAAGAAAAGATGTGTGTGTGTGTATGTCGGTGGGCGGTCAGGGAGCTCTTCAAGGAAACGCTTTCTCAATCTCACACATATATCTATATTTTAGTACATACACAATGGTCCATAGTCAATTCAATAGCATTAAATTATTATACATTATATATTAGCATAACTAAACAAGAGGGTTGACAAAAAAGTTTAAAGCTTAAGCTTCCCTGGTTCTATGGGGGCTCGACCGGGATGTGCAGGCGCCAGGCAAGAAAACAAGGCCACCCCGACGTGGTCTCTGGGGTCCCTCATCGTGTATCCTCGGGGAACGCGTACCGGTGGAAAGAAAATGTCGGTATTAATATATAAAAAAATAACGTAACAACAATACGTGACCCAGTAACTGGCTTCGGGGTGAGCGGCACGGGGCTGGCGACTCCTTCCGCTCTCACGAAAAAGGCCCGAGGAACAACCTGACAATCCCAGTAGGAACACAAGTGATGAATCCCAGTTGCTCTGGACAGGATTAAACAACTAGGGTCCGTGAAAAGCGTATGCGGCAGCAGTTCCGGAGAGTAGAGCCGTAGCAGCCGACCCTAGGGAAGATACCCAATCCTAAATATATGATTGCACAAAAGAGAACAGCCTAAAATCAAGTTTAAAAGAATAATATTCACTTACCACTGAACGGTGGGTGTTTCAACAGAAATTATTTTCACAAACAAGAAGCACGACTCAGAGAATTATAATCTGACCAAAGCACAGAAGAAAGTGAATCGATCGGAGATGAATACTGGCTTTTATAACCCATATCAAGGTCTTCCTGGAATAAAAGTTCTACCTTCCTACAAAAATATCAAAACATCGTACAATTTTCACAGACAAAATTGAACACAGATTAAAAATATCTGACATAAGACGCAAGTCTATGACTAAGGAGTAAATTAATCACGACGTGCACGCCATCCTGCGCCTCGTTGGCGAAAACAAATCAATTTGCATTTGACAATCGGCTGTGAAGTAGCTACCGCTGACCAGAGAGATGGCGCTAGTGATAGAAAATCAACTCCAAGAAAGTCAAACAATTTCGTGATATATAATAAGGAAAAAAAAAGTGTTACAATATGTTTATAATAAAAAAGTATATCAATACTAACTATAAAAGTATATACAGTATTAACTTACTCTTACAAATTTGAAGGGCACGGCATCATCTTGTAGTTGAGTCACATTCAGAGTTTTGTTGAAACATTTATTATTCCTTCCATTTATTCCATCATTATTCCATTCCAATGACTTCCAGACACTTTTTTTTACACTCATTTCTTGGAATCCTATAAAATATGTTTTATTATTATTTTTGTATGTTTTAAACGTGGTAACCAGATAAAATAAGAAATTTCATATAAGCAATCATATTAAACCGATATCAAAGTCGATAAATAATATACAACCCTAGCTTATAAATTAACATTATTTTAGCGTAAATAGTAGATTAATAGCCAAGGGCTGTAAGGCATCAATTGCAGCCCGAGATATTTAGGTGCACGAGCGCAGCGAGGGCGCCTATAGTTCGAGGGTGCAATTGGTACTTACACCCGAGCTAATTATTTTGCTTTACATCTCGATTGTGAGGTAAGTAGAAAAAACCGGCATTATAAGAATAAAACATTTTATCTTCAGCTGCCATTTTCATTGAATCGGGAGCGCAGCTTATATCTTCATCACTTGAAGAACTCATGTTTTTTTTCCTAATTAGCACGTAATTTAAAAAAAAATCCCAAAAACAAACAATATTTAAATTAAAAGTTTTCTATTCCCGCCTCTTTTCATTAAAAAAAAGAAACAAGTAAAGAAATTTTTAAATTGTTTTTACTAGATTGAAATTGAGCTTCGCCGTTCGATATTTAAAATTGATGACTAATAAACTCACACGAAGACAAGGCTGAATAGCAAAGCGACCTCTTTGGTCATTGGGCTGAATGCATGATGTCTTTGCCAGTATGATGGTTAGATGTACACGAACTTTTTGAAAGAAAGATGTGTTTTTTTTTTAATTACTTACCGCCGTAGGGTTTTTCTAGCCACATTATTACCCTAGAGCGGTAATAAGTCACCTACAAGCCCCATTTGGAGGTAATAAGAACCTACTTACCGAACATGAGAGATGTAAAATATATTTAAATAAGTCAAATTCATTCATGACCTGTAACTGCACATAAGAACCTTGCTAATTATGATGTAAATCTTCCTTTAGTTTCCCGGCAACATTAACAATAACCAATATTCTTAATGTTATTTATAGCGTACCTGTGTATGGTTAAAGATGGCTGACTTGGTTTTTAGGGTTCCGTAGCCAAATGGCAAAAAACGGAACCCTTATAGATTCGTTAAGTCTGTCTCTCTGTCTGTCTGTCTGTCTGTCCTTCCGTATGTCACAGCCAATTATTTCCGAAACTATAAGAGCTATACTGTTGAAATTTGGTCAGTCGATGTATTCTGTGAACCGCATTAAGATTTTTACATAAAAATAGAAAAAAAACAATACATATTGGGGGTCCCCATACTTGGAACTGAAACTCAAAAATTTTTTTTTCATCAAACCTATACGTGTATGGTATCTGTGGATAGGTATTCAAAAATGATGTTGAGGTTTCTAATATCATTTTTTTCTAAACTTAATAGTTTGCGCGAGAGACACTTCCAAAGTGGAAAAATGTGTGTCCCCCCCCCTCTAACTTCTAAAATAAGAGAGTGATAAAACTAAAAAAAATATATATTATACATTACCATGCAAACTACCAACGAAAATTGGTTTGAACAAGATCTAGTGAGTAGTTTTTTTTAATACGTCAACAATCGTAACACGCAATTTACCTTTCATCCAGTCAATACACTAGTATAAAAACATCAATGAAAGTTACAACGAACTACAAGAACTTTTATATCATGTTACTTGCTGATACGGAACCCTTCATGGGCGAGTCCGACTCGCACTTGGCCGCTTTTTTTCTTATGCCGCACCCATTACACTACACACTGGCATATTTGCGACGTAATTCTTTACATTTGGCTTCAATTATTTAAATCACAAGCAAAATATTGAAAGATAATTAGTTATCTTGATTTATACCATGACTTTTTGACAAGACAAGTACCGATTGAACTCACTGACAATGGCATTTGGTGCACTAAACATGGCGGATATTCGGCCTCATTACGTATTTACATAATCATGTTTCACTTTATGTACACACTGAAATACTGATAAATTGTTTTCCTGCGAGTTAGACAATTAAATTTTAATGTTTAAACCTAATGTAAATTAATGCTCCGTTAGATTCTTATTGTGTTATAGCTATTATGTATTCTGTGGTTATAGCTGTAGATAATATTCGTTAATTTACAGGTGTGGCAATCTAACAGACGATTACAATGTTGTATTTTATCACAACGAAGAGCCACTAAAAACAATTTGCAATGAAGGAGTATGCAGTTGGAAAGAATTCAAAGAAAAATTTTCTTCTTTTCTGGACACAAAAATAGATTTTTGTTGAATCGTTCTTCACAGTAATTCCTTACTGTGAATATTCGAAATAGTTACATACGCCGTGATGATAAACAGATGAACTGACTTAAAAGTTTGCGAAATGAATAAACGAAAATGGGGTTTCAACCGTTTTATTAATACTCTGCTCATTTTTGACCAGTTAGTTTCTTGGTAGGAGAATTAACTATAATTCAATTGTCAATTGTCAAACTAGAAGAGAATAAAATAACTTCTGTTCCACAATAATTTGTAGCCTAAATATCAAGATTTGTTTATATTTATGTCATATGTGTAATATGTTTTCTAAAAATTAACATTTAAAACATAAAACGTTTTCGTTACCTAATTCATTGTTACAGTATCGCGTTACATTTACTCAATATGTTTTAAATTTAAAGTTTTACCACTTACTATAAGCCTGAGTATTTTGAATAACTAATCCAATGTTTCATATCCTAACTAAAAATAACAATATAAGATTTATAAATTGTTAATACTACACACACGAATTTAAATAAAAAAATCGAACAGAAACATCGTGTGAAACAGTGTAAGAAGATAAATTCAATAATTTAAAAAGTTGTTCTTAGTGTTGTGTTTGAAAGATATTCATTTGCCTCGGTGGCGCAGTGATAACGACTTGATTTGAGGTCTCGTGTTCGATTCTCGGGTCAGAAGGTTATAGGAAGGAATACGACACTCGTTTTGTTGTTTTCTTTGCATCACGCACGACAGATATTTAGTACATTGATAAAATTCTTAGGTATATAAATATATGTACGGTACGGATGTACTATATCTAATAACAGCAGTGCCCGGATCCTTCCTATTTCGTAGTGGCACACTTTGTGGGATGAGTCGTATCTATTTCAACTCTTGGTCCACCGCAAAACTTTTTTGGGTGACCCCTCGACGGGTTTTCCACACGTAAATATAAAAGTTTAATACACATCTTTCTTATTTATCTATTTATATGTATGTATGTATACAAAAAGAAATATATCCTGTACCGTGGGGAATTCCAGAAAGATAATTTAAGCAGACATAAAAAAAACACCTAGATCCACAACAGCAATTCGTGGAGGAAACACTACGCTATAAACTTTAAGACAGCCATATAAATTAGTCAATATAAAAAAAACCATATCTTGTGTATATGTGTATTTGAAGTGTGTTCCTGATCTGATCAATGCACATGCCTAATTCAGGCAGTTGTTATTACTATAGTATTTTAAGGTAAAGGTCAAATATCTAATATTTAAACTAAACTATTATAAAACATATATCACCTTTATCTTTCATATTTACATAGACAAACGAATTTTCTAATCTTTACACAGTATAGTTTTTAGTATGTTTAAAAAATGTACTATGTGTAGGTGTTCACTTTAATCTACTTTATAGACCAGTGCTTTTAATGTTTGAAAACAAAATAAATTATAGTAGGATGAAACCCATTGTAAAAGGAGAAGAATAGTACAAAAATTAAAGGAAAAATAAATTACGGGCGATCTGAGGTCGGGAAGGGGTAGAGGGGGGGTTTTAAGGGAAAAAAATGGCTTATCTCGATTGCCTGCAAAACTACAAGTCCTATGGAAAAAAGTTAAATGGCAAAGTTGTAGGTAATAAAAAGATCTACATCTTTTGCATTCACACATTTTTCACATAACCTCAAATTTTATGTGAAAAATTCAAAAAACCAAGTTTTTGGTTTTTTATTTTTATCTTTTACAGATAAAATTATTTTGTAACGAAATTTTGTGAAAACTTAGCTTTTCATGTCCTGAATACGCCGTAATTTATTTAAATAAATAAATAAATAAATAATAAATCTTTATTGCAACAAAGTGGTTAACATAACACTGTACAGCCCTGACTCCCAAAAAAGCGCTAACTGTGTGTTGGGAGTCAGTTCCTTATCAAAGACAAATAAACAAAACAATAGTTACAATATTAGACATTTAGTTTGTATAGTTAGTTATGTTTGTGTGTCGATGTGATGTGGTGTGTTGTGTGTGATTGAGTATGGATTGTTGTGTGTTTGTGTGTGTAACATTATTCAAGGTTTTCATCCTTTTATTATTTAACTACTTGTAGTAGGCTTTCCACATCATCAAATTCCAGATCCATAAGCCACAATTTTACGATTTGTTTTATTTTATAGTTTGTTAAGTTTTTAGTTTTATAAGTGACATTTAATTTATTATAAAGCCTTGGTGCAAGGTTATTATAATGCTGTTGGGCAAATTTACTTGCTACCCTTGAAACCGGACATTTGTCTATCCTTTTGCCCGATGGTTTTAGATGTGGAACAATAGTTTTATGATATCTGCGTATTGTCTGATATATAAATAGTTTTCGTACAGTAAGAACATCAGCATTCTTGTAGACTAAATGTGTAGGGTGGCGAAACGGTAGCTGTAGAAGTACTTTAAGGACGACGCGTTGTGCCCTTTCAAGTTCAATTATATGTGTCTTAGCCGCTGAACCCCATGAGCATATACAATAGCTAACTACACATTCAGCTAGTGCTTTGTAAGTTTGAATTAAAAGTGCAGCATCCTGGATCAGTCTCAAGTCTCTGAATATATATATAAGTTTTCTTAGTCTATTACTAACCACGGTTATGTGCTTCTTCCAATTCAATTTGTCATCGATGCTTACTCCCAAATACTTAACGTCAGTATCTCTTATTAACGTCGGACAGCAACAAATTGAAGGCGAGGCTTTAGTTCGGTTACATGGATAGCAATGGACACGAAGCTGACAAATGTTAGGCGCTGAGGCCGATGTTTTGCTAAAGCAGAGAAACTTGGTTTTGGTGGTATTTAACGATAGTAAACTATCTTCAAGCCATGCTGTGATAATAGACATGCCTTCTTCTGCTAGTTGTCGCACAAGGCACCATGAGTCACCGTGAAAAAGTACGACAGTGTCATCTGCAAACATTTGTATGTCAGCGCCCCTTATCTGGTACTTGCATAAATCATTGATATACGCCAAAAAAAGAGTTGGACCGAGGGTACTGCCCTGCGGAACCCCATATGTCACTGTGTCGTAGTTACTGGTATGATTGTCAACTCTCACACATTGCCCTCTATCCGTAAGGTAGTCCCTGAACCACAGAAGAGCGTTTCCTCTGATTCCTATGTTCTCCAGGCGGGTAATTAGGATTTTGGTCGATACGGTGTCGAACGCCTTCTGTAGGTCCAGGAAAACGCCTATGCATTTCTTCTTTTGGTCTAGGTATGTTGTGATTTTAGAAGTCAGGTGTAGAACAGCGTCGTCAGTAGACCGATTGCGGCGAAACCCGTACTGATTTTCCGAAAGAATATTATTATTTTCTAGGTACGCAATTAATCGCTTGTTCATTACCTTTTCTATAACTTTAGATATAGTACTTAAAAGAGAAATTGGGCGATAATTTGTTGGTAGTGATTTGTCACCTGATTTATAAATAGGAGAAACAACGGCGCGTTTAAATATATCAGGGAAGACACCCTGCTCAAAACTTAAATTAATTAAGTGACATATGGGCCCCACAAGACAATGACGAAATTTCTGTAGAATATACGCTGTGATTTTATCAATACCAGGAGCGCTATGTTTTCTCAAGCTAATGATCACTTCATTAACCTCAACAGGGTCTGTCAGGTACAGTGCCATCGACTTTAGAGGCGAATCCGATATTTTAGCTTTTTGTGCTAGATCTGTCTCTTTTGTATTTAAGCTTTCTAATGTTTGTTTTGCAAGACTTGGACCAATGGATGTAAAGAACCTATTAACTTTATCAAGAGAATCAGCAGCAGTCACTTCAATGTTGAGTAATTCCGATGATGATGCGTTTGATTTGTTCATGTTACATAATTCCTTTATAATATTCCATGTTTCCTTTATATTACCCTTATTTTTGTTTAATTTATCTTTGTAATAATTTTGTTTTAAATTTCTTATGATTTTCTTTAATGTATTTCTGTAGTTAATATACGTATTTATATTATTTAAATTACTATTTGTTTTTGTTTTTTGAAACATTTTGTCTCGTTTTCGTATTGATTTAATTACCCCTACAGTAATCCAAGGTTTTAAAGGTCTATATTTCTTAGTAATTTTTCTTTCTATACTGTTGACATTAATAATACCTCTTAATTTAGTTGTTAATATTACTGCAGCATGATTGACATCGGTTGTAGAATACAAATCACTCCATGATTCCTTCTCCAAACACTCACCCATAGTACCGAAGTCAATGATAACTTTACCTGTATATAACGTTTGCTTGGGCACAGATGTACTATCAATGTGCAATAGTATAGGTGAGTGATCAGTTAGTTCATCGAATACATACGTTTGGACTTTAGAAGTGGTTCTAATCATAAAATGATCGAGGCACGCAGTTTGTCTAGTGGGACAGTGTACCCCTTGCCTAAGCCCGTGATTAGCCATTACGTTTAAATATATAGCAGAATTGGTACTTATATTATCAGGCATAATGTCTAGATTCAAATCACCAGTCACAATAACAGTTTTAATTTTGCTTAATGTATTTAAAATGCAATTTAAAGAGTATATATAGCTAAGCGGATTTTTAAAACTGGGTGGGCGGTATGTACAGACAATATATACGCTATTTGAAAGACTTACCACAATACAATTGCCCTCAGGACAAACCGGTTCCGTACACGATGCTTCAAAGATTTCCCGAACGTACACAACAACTCCGTCATTCTGATTTAGGGATATTTTCGATCTAAACATTTTATAATCATTAATAGAAGGCGGTGTAAAGTGTTCATTTGTCCAACATTCTGTCAACACTAAAACATCCATCTTTACGTTAAACTTAGTAAGAAACAATAGAAAAATATCGAAATTTGCACTTATGCTTCGTATATTTACAGTAAGAATCAATAAGGAATTATTTTCAGAGTAGGATATCAGCTGTAAACAGTCTGAAGGCTCATTTAATCTCTTGCATTCAATGGTTTCAGTGTCAACGTCATTTGCTAATTTAGTATGTAGCTGCTTAAATTTTGTTTATAAATAATTTCAAGTCACGATTTAGTAGTAATAAGGGGGTAGTTTGAAAATTTAATATCTTTAATAGACCTTTGGTATCATTAAAATATAAACTTAAAATATTTTTAAAACATCTTAGAAAATTAATAATTTGCCCATAGTGGGTAGTTACATAAACAACGGAATCATGAATAATGTGTTTATAATATGTTTTGTTAACTAGACAAATGGAACGAGTTTGTATGTAGTGTTTATTGTAGTAGTTTACGATTAGTATGAATGTAGTGTAGATAGTGTATGGTATGTGTAGGTGATAGTGAAGTATTAATGTGCTTAAATGGACACCGAAATACATTATTTTACATTTAGTCATTACAGAGAAAAAGTAATGGTTACTAGAACTTAATAACAAACGTGTATAACATGTACCTTTATAACATCTGTTCCAAAAAACCGACCATAATCTGATAATGTCTACCAAAAATAGTTTTAAAGTAGTGAGTTTAGGTAATGTGTGTAATTGTGAGTGTGATATCGATAAAATTGTATTGAAATGGTATATTGACATAACAAACAATAACATGGCACTAAAAATAAGTATGATCGTTAAACCACAACTCATTACTGAGCCGTTGCTACAAATTTGGACTTGAGTAAACTCATTTTGCAGGAGACATTGCTTTTTACGGTAAATAGAAAAAATATTTTGAATTAAGGCTAGAAAAAAAAGTTTAGGGGATACTCGCAGCAACCGTCGAAATCGTCTCTTCTCTCTCAGTCCCCTCAGTCGCCACAGAAATTGCAAGAATACGTTCCAAGTCTGATGGTGATCGTATTTGGACAGCTGGGCGGCCCTCCTTTCGCCTGACGTATATTGCACCCTGACTGCACCAGCAGAAAGCGTAACCGAGTTGCTTTGCACGTATCCTAGCAGATCGAAACAAAACTCTGTTTTCTTTTGTAAGCCTCTCGTTGAAGAATACTCTTTCCGTTTGCGTACCACACACGCCCAGATCAGAACTGCTGAGCCTCCTCCGTGACTTAGTAGCCCTGAGGAATCCATCACGCATCGATCGGCGTAAAAATCTGACAACTATTGGTCTTGGCATTCTGGTTCCGTCTTCCGGCAGCGACGTGGTCACAGGAGGGCGGCGTGGCCCAACACGTGATACCCAATCAAGGTCCCTATCCTCGAGCTCAATCCCTATCTTCTTAGCTGCAACGAGCACTATGTGCTGTACATTTTCGTTGGCAGTCTCCGGTATACCAACTATCTCGACTTCATTACGAAGATTGGACTGCGCTTGTGCATTTAATTCAGATTGTAATTGGGTTACCGTAGTCCGCAAAAACACAACCTCTGCCTCTCGCTTCTCCAGATATTTCAACCGCTCGTCAGCAGCACCGAGTTTTAGTACCAGTTCATCCAATCGCTCATATGAGTGGGACAGGGAAACTGTCACATCCTCTAATTGTGTCTTAAGGGCGGTAAAAGCCTCAGTCATTGTTCGTAGCTGATCGGTGAGCTTGGTTACATCAGATTCCGTAGATTCTGGAGTTAGTTCAGTCTTTTTCCGTACGGTGACATTGTCAGATGTAACTCGAACTGGTGTAAGACTATTGTCTCCACCCTTTTTTTGCGTGGCACAGCAATCAGGACACCTCCATTGCTTCTTGCGGTCGGCAGATAGAGTTGTAACGTTGATACATAACGTACAAAAACTTTTTTCACATACAGTAGACATACATCTAACTAGGTGAGGTTCCTTGATAGTTTTCATACACCCGGCACACTTCATACTGATTATGAGTTAAAAGCTAAGTTCTGGAGAAAATTGGAACAGACAAACTGACGAGCCCTCGATATCTGTGTAATGCTTGTATTTAAAAAAAAAATATAGATCAAGAAATCCCTGTAGTCGCTAATAAAAGTTCTAATAGCTGAGAAAGTTCGAGTTCGCGACAAGAATGTCGTAAGCGCCGTGAATAACGCGTCGCTTACGCGTTGTAACGAAACACTCGCACAATTTATGTTAATGACGGTGGGTGCAGTTTTAACCGTAAGTTCAAATTGTCTAATATTGAATGTTTGGCACTGTGTATCGGTTCACACACTGATAAGGTCGATGGAAAACACTTTCACAAATGATAATTGCATATAGTCCACAACAAACACAAACTGAGACACAGTTATAATAATAACTTTCACAGGTGAGTAATAACGTGTGTGAGTAGAATCGCAGTTGACGGTCGAATGGAATTTGATTTGAAATATCTATTTTTTCACCTCATTTTGACTGAATACCGAATAAAAACCCTAATATTCAATCGAAAATTCGTCCGTCAAAAATATAAAAAATATTGCAAATCCAAATATACTACTATAATTAACAAGGTATACATATATACTATACATATATACTATATAAATATATACTATACATATATGTATACTATAATTGAGGTCGGGAAGGGGGTGAGGGGGGGTCCCCTTCCCGACCTCAGATCGCCCGTTATTTATTTATCCTTTAATTTTTGTACTATTCTCCTCCTTTTACAATGGGTTTCATCCTACTATAATTTATGTTCACTTTTTGTTATTTTAAGAGGTAAAATCCCTGGTCTATTAATTTATTTAAGGATTTTAATGCAGTTTCAGCAATAGATAGAGTAATTTAAGAAGAAGGCTTACATTTACATTATACAAGGCAAGAAGAAGGAAGTACAATAGTAGATTAATTCCAGGAATTTTATTTCTGACGCCAGTACTTTATAAAGAAGATAGAGTTTTGCACTAATAGAAAATAATACACACTAACTGATACTTAGGTTCAATTAAAACAATACAAATATTCTAGAAGATTACAGGAAGTCATTAAAAACATCATGAAGTAACATTTGATGAATGAACAGCATGTACTAGTTAAGTAATTATTATTACTTTGTCGATGAACATCAATACATTAAGATTGTAAATTATTAGCAAACTGACTAAGACGTTAACAGCATATTTAAATTTAATTATACCATTCATTACATATTATGTTTGTTTTAGTAAAAAATGTGTATTACTATAAGCGTCTAAATTATTTCTGAACTTTTATACTTAAATTCTTATATTTGTACCATGAATTCATTTCATTCATAATAATTCATTCAATTTAATAAATAGTTATATCATTCTTCATATTATTATTCTTCATTTAAGATATCATTATTATAAGATTTAGTCATTATGTTATTAGTAAAAATAGCTAACTTCATTTTAATATTTATAACCATTCAATATTTTTTCCTGCAAAGAAATGTAGCAAATTTCTTAAGGGTATCGTTTCCATAATTGCTCGAAAAAGCACTTACGGTTATGACAAGAGAAACAAATTAATTCATTATTTGACAGTAAAAAAAATATCTCAGTTTCTTAATAAATCAATCTATAGAGAAACCGAGTAAAGTTACTAATACGATTATTTATTTTCGAGAAAAAAATCATCAACAGTGACTAAAATCACCGAAATCGACCTTTTCTGTTTGGAATCAATCTAGTATTATATTGCTTTATTTGAAATAAATATTTTATTAGTTGCAAGAAAAAAGTACAAAAAAGAGATTAAGCATTTAAGGTTTCTATTAATTCTCACCAGAAAGTCATAATTTAATCTTAAACATCATTAATTTTTAGCGGCAAAAGTTCCATACATTTTAGTATGGAGAAATAATTTGCGATAAAACAGAGTTCACGCGATCCAAAAATTCAGTGTTCTCCGAATATTCAAGGCGAGCGCACGCTCATTTTTAGCTCCACACGCACTGTCACGCACACAGAGATTTGATTGTTTACATACGACGACGTGACTGTGTGTAACTTTTGATAATATTTGGTAGGTCTGAGAATAGACACACCAATCTTTATATTTTAAATTATTATTAACCAACTTCAAAAAAGGAGTATTATTTGTGTTTTTTTTTATTGTACATTCATTGATTACTCTGTCAATTGTGGACCGATTATTAAAATTCATTTTATATGACTGCCTCGGTGGCGCTGTGGTAGCATATGCGATTGAGGCCTCGGGTTCGATTCACGGGTCGGACCAAATGTTTATGAGATCCACAAAATTTTTTTTTTTAGGTGTTGGCTGTTTTCAGTGTTAGTTCATAGGGAAACCCTAAAATTTTATAAGCACGTTATAAATAGTTATTAAATATTTTTTTATTTTGTAATGCTATTCCAGACGCAATATCTGACCTGGTAGCCATCATTTCATAATGATGAGGGCAGTAGTAGCGCATGCGACTACTTTGCTTGAGTAAGGATTCAGGTTCGATTCCCGTGTAGGACCAAATATTTGTGTGATCCGCAAATATTTATTTCGGGGTCTGGGTGTATTCTATAGGTAAGCAACAAAAAAAGTATGTTTATGTATTTATATCAGTTGTCGAATCAATAATATAAGCTCTGCTTAGTTTGGGACTGGATGATGTCGTGTGTAAGATGTTCGAAATAGTTGTTTATTTATTATTGTAATATATCATACTGCCTTGTTGGTCTTGTGGTCAGCGTATGCAACTGCTAACCAAGAGGTCTAGGGTTCGATTCCCGGGTCGGACCAAATTTTTGTATGATCTGCAAATATTTGTTTCGGAGTTTGGGTGTTTTCTATGTATAATATGTATGTATTTATAACAAAAAAGTATGTTTATGTATTATAAACTGCGAAATAAATATTTGCGGATCACACGAATATTTGGTAGATGATATTCTGTGTCATTCGTCTGAAATATTTATTTATTGTTATTTATTATAAACTAGCTTTCTGCCCGCGGCTTCGCCCGCGTGGAATTCGTTGATATCACACGACATGGTAAGGGTAGATTAAACAATCTTACCTGATTTTATGTTTGATAATAAGGAACTTCGACACAAACTTTCGTCCCCTATTTCAAACCCTTCTACCTTTATTTTCGCGATAAAAAGTACCCTATGTCCTTTCCCAAGTTCAGTTCTATCTTCGTACCAAATTTCATCAAAATCGGTTCAGTGGTTTAGGCGTGAAAGCGTAACAGACAGACAGACAGAGTTACTTTCCGCTAGTCGTATTTATGTTTTACTAGCTTTAGCCCATGGCTCCGCCCGCGAGTGTGTCGATTTTCGTGGTAAAAAGTAGCCATGTCCTTTCTCGGGGTCCCATATATCTCTATACTGAAATTGATCAAAATCAGTTCAGCGTTTTACGCGTGAAAAGGTAACAGACAAACAGACAGACAGAGTTACTTTCACATTTATTTTAGTAACATTATTGCGTAAATAAGCCGTTTGCATTAAATATATTAAAAAAAAAACACAGTCCTCTGCCTCTTCAACCTGTCTATTAAACTCAAAACATAACGTAACTTAAAAACTACTGCACCAATTTTCATGATGTTTGCAGCAATGGATAGATTGGTTTTAAAGGAGGGTATAAGTTGTCAAATTTTAAATGTTTTTTAAATGCCTATAAGACCATGTATCGTTAATCACACATTATTGACATAATAAAATCTTACACTGAGAGTCACTAGTGTAAGATTACGGCCAATTACGGGTGCGACCTGGATGAACGCTCTGACGTATTATAAAATATTTATTTAAATAATATTGTGTAATAAACAATTTTATTCTACATATTTCATGTAGAATAAAATTGTTTTAAATGTCTACAGTATTTATTATGATAAGGATTAATATTACATTGTTCCAAATTACTTTGAAATTATTATTCACAAATAAAATAATAAAGAAATATTAAAAAAGTATAATTAAAAAAGTATTACTGTAGGTTATTCCTAATTTATGTAACTCGTAAACTTTTGTCAATATTGGCTTTATTTATGTGTTCCTTTAAAATAATAAAATAACATTAATAAATCTTCTTTAAAAGGTAACCTTAATTATGATGAAAACCGTATTTAAATACCTTGCGTATTTAAAACGATCTGAGTTGACAGACAATGCACGCGAGCAAATTTATTTTATACTGTGTAAAATTATTTTATAATCTTTGACCATTCGATTGGTATACAGAAAGTATTATGACTTTCTGTACTGAATGAATCCTACGGGCTTTACGTTATGGCAAGATACATTGCGTGCGTTGTAAGACATTAAAATACGTTCTACAAAGGCGAACAGTTGATGGATATTTAACATAAGCAAAAAACCGAAAGTCGGTGATTGCTTGCTACGGTATGTATGCGACAGTGCGCGATGCGTCTGTGTGCATGTAAAATATGTATGTGGGTGTTCAATCACAAATTCTCACGCTTGGTGTCGCGGGCCTTAAGAATCAGTTGGGTTGGTGTAGCACATTATGTATTTTTACTGCGTGTTGCTCCTATTATACCAGCAGGTGTAAGTTTTTCTATTTTTTTTTCAAATTTCAAAGCCAAAAGATAAAAATAAATGTTGGAAAACCCTTTCGGTCCCCAGAATTTGAATGCCTTCTTTTATCTGATCCTGACTTTTCATTAAATATTCCTCACCATCTTGCTTAGCTTACCCTCACAATGAGGATGGTTAGCCCTACTCTTGGCTTCTACTCATGCTTTCTATCAGGCAGAGTATAGTCACTTTGGTAGACTTACTCGTACATAAAAAAAAAGTATAGGATTTGAAGTATCTTCTTGCGTATTATATGTACCTGATTCAATCCACCTTATACAAAGAAAGTGATAGTTAAGAAAATTTGTAGCTACAATTTGCATCATAGCTATATCAATGCATGATCACCGACTTATCCTGGTATTGCCTTAGAAAGAGCTTGAAATGACAAGGAGTACAGCGTGTGAGAGCGTTGCTGTATGAACGAGTCATGCGCAGTAATTCCACGAGATCACAGAAAATAAGTATTTAACAACACTTTAGTTGTCTTTCACCGGATGAGGGGTTTAAAACAAGTGGGAATAATTGTAGCAATTGTTCCCACTAGGTGATTCGTATGCTCTTCTATCCCATCATAAACCATGACAAAGGTTCACTGTACATTAAGTGTACATTAAGCTTATTAAATTAATATCTAATTCTTAGGTAGCCGGTGATTTGTGCATCCACGAAGAAAGAAGAAGGCAATAGTTTATTTACACTATTTATATTACTGTACAGGTAGTAGTCAGTACAGTACAGGTAGTAGAGTTTTTCAAGGTGGTAGAGCCATGCCGACTTCAACATGAATTGGCCTGCTGGACCGGGGCTACTATCTTCACACAGGAGACCAATCTAGCAGAAGTGACGGCCTTGGTGATAAACAAGTATGCCATGATGCAAATATACATATGTAAAATGAAACTGATTTTAAATCTATTTTTAATTTTGATCTGTTTATACCATACCTGCCACATTAATATTATGAATGTTCAAGCAATTCTATCTGTATGTCTATCTATTTGTTAGACTTTTACGACTACAAAGCTGTACCAACTTAAACGAAATTTGACATAGACATACTTTCAGTCTTGAAAAAGGATATAGCATTTTTTTCCCGAAAAGCAATACAAACGCGGACGGAGACGCGGAAAAAACCTCGCATAATATATTAATTAAAACAAAAATAACCTGTCAGATTTCACTCATTTCAATAAATTGAATGTCATCAATTTAGATGCGAGTAGTAACAATATATATAATCATATGGATTTGGGTCTCCAAATGAACTTCAAAAGACGTCATATATGTAAAAAATATTGAATGAGCATAATTAATGATGCAATTTTGCAATGGGCAGAGCTTGTATCAAAATAAGTTTAGTCGTTTGATGACTTCGTGAATAGACGACTGTTTTGAATTTCGAGCAATGCAATAATATAATAGTTAAAATGAAGTATATTTTGCCATTTGTATTACTTTCCTATTTACATATTGTTACGTCAATGTATTGTTACTGGAATACGGGATGTCCGTACAAATATTTTGGTGCTAAAACTCCTTATAATTTTGTAAGGGGAGATATAAGAGATTCTCTGGTGAAAATCACAGGTGAGTCGCTTCTGTATTATGTGTAACTTTTAACAAAATTTCAGCTCATTTTACTTCTTGTATATGAAAAAATATTTTAGAGTGTTATTTAAACATAGGAGGTGTAAGTAAGTCCACTGGAGGCCTATGTATAGTCTGCAACGTGCTTATGATGATGATGGAAACATTTTATATTATTTTAATTCACATACATAACATAACATAAAAGTCTTAGTAGTCCACTTCTGAAAATAGTTAGGTACCTATGATAGGATACAATTTAAATAAAATTACAATATTGTTGTGTAGCTGGAGAAAAGAGTGAGATTTAAAGGAAATCATCTGTTAATTTAAAAACTGTTTATTGTGAAATTCGTCAGCCTATCGCAGTCCTCTGTTGGACATAGTCAACTCCAATTGCACGAAACTTGGTTTGATCCTCGGTTTCTCGCATCCAGCTTCTGCCAGTCGTCTTGGCCTGGCCTGTGGAGGTCCTACACTACGTTTGCTCTCATATATGGCCATCCCACTTCAGCTTACAAATCCTATAAGCTATGTCGATGACTTTGGTCCTCTGTCGTATCACCTCGTTCTTAAATAACAAGGGTACCTAGATCTATAAACAATTCATGCTTACACTTAAATCTGTTTTCAAAGCAATAGAACTTTTCAAGTGAGATGCATACTTATTTAAATTAAATTCGTGTTAATAAATCCGATGACATGAAAATGCAAAGAAACAATTTTCTTTTAAAGTTAATTTCAATTTATGTTTCATGAGCATTAATTAACAATTATTCTTAAAAAAAATCATCTCGCTATTATAACACACGACTGAAAACAATAGCTAAGTATGTGAAAGAATGTGGGGGATAGGCATTCTTCAACACAAATGAACCGACTCAACCGTTATAGATAGGAGTACCTAGTAGGAGGAACGAGATGGCCTTTAAGAAGTTTTATATTGTTTGTACTAAGTGATGGAGGTTACCGGAGCCAGAACCCCCGCATTTTGATTCTGACTTTCCATCACCCATAACAGTATGCCCCTATGCTATAAACAGATTTATGAGTTAACCCTCGTTTGTTGCCTTCTACATACTATCTTTACCCTTACCGACTGCTTTATAGCCTTCAAAAATATAATTTTTAGTATGAACCGCAATTCATAGCAGTACCAGTTATGTAATGGGTTTTTTTTTCGGATAATTTATACACAACGTCATCTAGTCCCAAACTGAGCAGAGCTTGTGTTATGGGTACTAGACAACTGATATAAATACATAAACAAACTTTTTTTTTGCGAATACATACATATTAACCCAAACTCCGAAACGAATATTTGCGGATCACACAAACATTTGGTCCGACCCAGAATCGAACCCGAGCCCTCTTGATCAGCAGCCGCATACGCCAACCACTGCGTCGAGACAGTTAAAATGACACGAATAAAAATATTTTTTCAGACGAAGTCCATTTTCACATCTCTCTTTCTCTTCGTAATACAACAAAAATTTGAATCAACATCATATAAATTCTTTGTTTTATTTTGTTTTAGAAAACAAAGTTCTTGTTCGAAAACACTATGTATATCAGTTTTAATACTTTTATTTGTATTGTAATCTAATAACAAATATATAATAACATAGGTACCAAAAAAGAATCGAATGAACACCTTCTAAAAACTCTAAGATCAAGGTCAACTGTATACGATTCATTTGAAATCTATTATTATATATCTTATTCATTTTTTTTTGTGGAGCATAAGGAAATTTTACACGTTTTATACTAGAAAAACAATCCGTGAGTATTTATTCTTAGTATCACGAAGATTTTATACTCTTATAGGGCCGATGGATTTTTTTTATTGAATAATGTATTGGTATGTTACTAAATACCTACCTATGATTGGACTAAACTGATCTTAAACATAATATGGATAGAGGAGAACATTAGATTGTGCAATGCAAATTAACACTTATTTTTAAAATCCAAACACTCTTAGGATTTAAATACAAATAACCACTTAGTATCTACAAAGTATCCACTTCACATACTTAAGTACCGTATCATTAATAATTATATTACTAAACTCATTCCACAGATTGTAAACCAATTAGTATTTGGGCATTCATGCGACACGGCAAAAGAAATCCCAGCGAGCAGACTGCGAAGGATATGAAAGAAGCACTGCTTATCAAAGATTTCATTGTAAATGCTTACGAAAATGGCAGTAGTACACTTTGTGCACAAGATATAGATAATTTACGCAATTGGGTTCTTGATGAGAAATTGTTTGATCAAGCGAACCAACTTTCCAAAGAAGGTTTCCAAGAATTGTTAGGAATAGGGCGAAGATTAAAGCAGGCATTTCCAAACTTTCTATCTGAATTAAACAAAGAAGATTACACATTCCGTTCTGTGAAAAGTAAATGGGTACAAGACAGTATCAAGGGATTTGTTGAAGGTCTCGGTGACAAAAACTTAATTATTGATCCACCTAAAGATGATTATGATAGTTTAGCGGTAAGTTTTTGAAGCAACAAATTTTTAACACACACATTTTCTAGTAACATAGTTTTGATTGGTGGTTTTATGGTAGTGTCTCCTGTCTTGATTGCCACTATCACTATCAAAATAACTTAAAAATATAAGCGCAAATCTAAATAAGCTTCATCGATGTGTCACCCGCGACGATCACTTATTTATATCTTTTGTTACTCGTAGTTTGCGAATGTTTGCTATTTATATATCTTAATATATATAAATCTCGTGTCACAATGTTTGTCCTCAATGGACTTCTAAACCACTTAACCGATTATAATAAAATTCGCACACCATGTGCAGTTCGATCTTACTTGAGAGATAGGATAGTTTAAATCTCAAATTATAGTCGCAATTTTAATAACCGCGGGTAACACCGCGGGATTCAGCTAGTAGCTTATAAAGATCATCTTGATTGACCTCTATTAAACTTGCTAAAAAAACAACAGATAGAGTATTTTTTTTAAAGTTCTGTTGGTTGTTCCTTTTATTAATAGTGTAGAGCTTAGCCATTAGCCACTGAGCATCTTTTTTGATCTGTCCTACTGATTTTTATTAATAATTTTATTTTGATTTTTATTGAATTTTATAGTATTTTTATTTCATTGAAAAGATTAAAGACTCATCTGTAATGGCTGATTGTTCATGATATATTACTTTTTATTTTTTTAGCCATACAAAACTTGTACTAAATACATTAAGGACGTAGAAAAGAAAAATGAAACTTATTTCGAAGCAGAAAAATATCAAATTCATTCAGAATTTCTTGCGGTGAGTGATGTGAAATGTTTTATTCAAATAATATTAGAACATATTGATTAAAAGTATTTTGATGTTTCAGTCAAAAGATAGACTACATAGGAGACTCGGAATTAATTATCCTATAGCTGATGTAAATATGATTGCTCTGTGGAACTGGTGCCGATTGACTTCTTCTGGTATTCAAAATGAGTTTAGTCATTGGTGTGCAATATTCACAACTGAGGACTTAAAAGTTTTAGAGTATCTAGAAGATTTAGAGCGTTACTACAAAAGTGGCTATGGTGCATCAATGAATAAATTGTTTGGAGAGACTGTACTCTCTGATCTACTGAAAAGTTTTCAAGATGCCAAAGATAACGGGAAGAAAATCACTGCTTATTTCACTCACGCTCCTATGATGGACATGATTTATACTGCGCTAGGACTATTTAAGGATCCATATGAATTAACTGGTGCAGAAAGAAAGCCTGACCGAAAATGGAGAACTAGCAAATTTTCAACATTTTCAAACAATCTCATAGCTGTACTGAATAGGTAACCATTTATATTAAATACTAGCTCACCCGGCAGACTTCGTACTGCCTCAATAGATAAGTAGAAGATCTCCACTTTTGTATAAAATAAACTTAAAAAAAACAAAAGGAATGCATAACTAATTTTTTTATAATTTTTTTATATATTCACCTTTTAAACCTTCTCTGAACTTCCACAAATCATTTAAGACCAAAATTGGCCAAGTCGGTTCTGCCGTTCTCGAGTTTTAGCGAGACTAACGAACAGCAATTCATTTTTATATATACAGATATTTTTTTATTCAATAATATATTATTTAAATATCCATATAACTAAAATACTTATGAAAAATACATTAACTAGAACCTCCTCTGTTATTACTTTACTTTTGATTTTCTTCTACAGCATATTGCATATTTATTTATTCGTAATATTTTTCATAGATGTGGCAAGCAACGGGACGAAGATTATAATGTTGTGTTTTACTTAAATGAAGAGCCGCTCAGAACTATATGTAAAGCAGGAGTATGTACTTGGAAGGAATTTGAGGACAAATTATCTCCTTTTTTGAACACAAACACTGAATTTTGTGAATAATATTCACATTTACCTTTTTATAATCTCCATTGTAGTCTTTGTTTATCTGCCAATGTGAATATAGTTTCGAATTCATGATTTTTTGTTTCGTTTCATTTAAAACTTAATTGTACATAACTTAGAATATTAAAGAGGCTAGATCCTTCTGAAACCGAGGTATTGTTAGCATATATTTTACAGTATGAGGAAGTATCTGACAACCTTTTTATAATCCACCTAACGCCGTTCAGTACCACTGTCTGCCATGTTTTTAAAAGCTTTGGTATTTTTTCAAAGGTTTCAAACCTTTTTACTAAGTGCTTGATTACAGTTTAATACAGAGCCTCTACAATACCTACTTCTATAATTCAACATGCCTTTTTTTTTAATCTGAAATAGCAAGTAGATGGTGTTATAACTATTGTATAAAAGGAAGAGCTTAAAAGATGAGAAGACAATATTATGAGGAAAGGAAATACACATTTTCTCTCAATGTTTATACGTTCGGATGAGGGCACTACACGCACTTACGTAAGCATAGTAACATTTCTGTAACTTGAAAAGACTATTGCCGAGAAGGTCAGCCTTCTTATATATCTATTTGTCGTAAATTTTACATATTTAAGAGCATGCTATTAAATCCTAGCAAGCCTATTTGAGTTAATTAAGTATGCATCTTTTGAACCCCTGTATTTAATGTTGTTACAAGATTTCGTTTTGGAAGTGACTTCCTTTCATTAAGATACATCTCGATAGGTTCATTTTAATTTAGATATCTTGCTAACTTAAGCCATAAAATGGATTTTAATTCTAATCTTAGAGACATTTTTATTTAGTACCTTGAAGTTTACTTGTTATCGACGTTTATTATACTACAGTGTTTCAAACCCAATGTGATGAAAAAGTTTTGATGGAGGTCGTGCAATATAGCCGGGGCAACTAAAAGGTGAATAACCGCTTTAAGGTTACTGCGATGCTCTTTTGAGAGTGGTAAGGGTTTTACATGATATTATGCTATTGCTTGGAAAATACTAGAAAATATTTCCATAAAAGGTAGGCGTATTTAAAAAATGTCTGATATTTAACTACTGGTTAAGAAGTCATTTATTATTCAACTTAAGAAAAACACAATAAAGTAAAAAAAAGTTTAAGAAATGCCTTTCAATCAATCAATTAAAGTCTTAATTTTAAAACTAGAAGAAATTTAAAAATGAATAGAGGATAAAGAAGAACGAATTATTAAAATAATAATGTTAATTGAACAAGTGACATGAAAAATGTTTTTAATTTATATAATATTTTATGTTCTATGGTAAACAAAAGTTTAATCAACAGTCAGTCGTCAAATTACGTAGATGTAGGAATTATAGGTATTTTTTTGCAACGACTGACTGTTGATTAAACTTTGATAAAACAAAATAACACTGCAGATATATGTTTTAAAAACTGTAATATAAGATAATACTAAAATATATGTCTAAAAACATATGATCCAATCATATATAGACTAGTGAAAGCTTCGATCAATAAAAGTACTATTTGTGATCGAAGAGTGAAAATAAAGAATTGTATACACATTTCTTTATAACTATACTACTAGACCATAATTAATTATCAATATAGGTGGTAGTATTATTAGGTTTGTACTGTAAAAGTCTTAAAAAGATAGTGTGTTTTATTTATTAATTAAATATTTTTTATGCAAATTAAAAAAAATGCTTCCTGCACTCCTTCTTCACATCAGTTAAGTGTGTGAAATTTCATACTCCTCCGTGTACGCAATTTATAAATAAATAGACTCTTTATTTTAATTTATTAATTCTACGTATAAAATGATTTACAAAAAGAGCAAAAAGTTATTATATACAATCCACATTTTTTATCAAAAGTAGATATTAAAATGTTGTTGATCATGTTCAAAACATCAATCAATCAAATTTAAAGATCAACGAACTAGACATACCTAGGTCATCTAAAAAGCGTCAGTCCATAATAAGCGATCCTTAGTAAAAATGCAATAAAAAGTAAATTGTGCTTTGAATTTTTTGTTTATAGTAATCAATCTATATCATTCAACGCAGTTTTAATTAACTTTAGTCGAGATCATCAATCAAGTGTCCCACAAGGGTCAAATTATAATAAGTATATAGTTATTAAGAAGTATATATATTATTTAAGTGTATATCTACCTATAGCAAGTAGTACTATAGGTAGATATCTCAGCAATTCTATACTTTAGGGTTTCGTAGATCATGACTCGGAACCCTTATAGTTTCGTCATGTCCGTCCCTCCGTCCTCGACCTACCACCCATACGGTTGGTGCTAGAAAGATAAAACTTTGCATGAATATGTATTGTAATTACATAATCACGATTTGATGGTTTTATTGTAGCACTTTGTCGACATTTTTGTTTGGGGTATCTCCCCGTACACGTAAATTGGAGATTATTTTCTTCTCGCGTGTACCGTGTGTGTGTATCGTGTGGGGTATCATTAGATAGGTATTTTAAAAACATTGCAAGGTTGCTAAAACTAGGCGTCCCCCTTTGGCTCAAAAAATCGTTAAAAATTCATTATAATAGTCCATGTATTGAACTTTCAAGAAAAACTATAGCGGTTTTTATAACTTTTTATTTCAGGAGTTATAGCCTAACAAGAGTCAGGGCCTAACTTATAAAATGTTCTCACTATGATCTCTTTACGAAGTTTTTGTACGCAAAAATAAAGAAATAATACGTAAACATAACAATTGTCTATTGGACACGATTTTAAATCTACCTATTCTATGCGTGGCCTTACACGCACTTGGCCAATATTTTATTCTAAAGATGTAATAGTTTTGGAAACTTACTCCCATTCATTTTCCGAACTATTTGACGGGCATTGCCTTTAGTTTATAAATGAAGGCATTATTTAATTTTTGTCGATTTTAAACATAATAGTTACATATCGATAGTACCTACTACGTATTTAGTTCCTAAGCTGGAATATATCATCAATACAAATAAATAAAATTGAAGTGTTTCTAATTTCAAATGAACTTTACTTACAAAAAAATAATTTAATTTTTTTGGCTGTCTGTTTGTCTGTTTGTTCCAGCTAATATCTGGTTGAACAACTGGACTGATTTCAAGGGTACTTTCAGTGGCAGATATCTGGTGACATATAAAGTAACTTAAACTACTTCATTTTATAAATAAAAATTCTTGTGAAACTACTGGTTTAAGTCCAAAAATAAACGAATAATGTTTCCCAAAAAGTGATATTTAAAACTTAATTATCTTACCACTTAACAAAACAATAATTTCTTAAATTTCGTGTCATTTGCTTTCACATACTTAATGAAGACATTTGCTAACATTGTTTTATTTAATGACGTGAATGATATTAAAACATAAAGGTCAACAGTTGTCCTTACACATTATAAATACTTCTTCTTATGTTTTGCATATTATACAAAACGAGATCTAAGAAATTTAACAACATATAGTTTTTATAGCTTGGACTTGATCGATAGCATTTTTTATTTCATGTGCTAAAGACAAGGTAGAGCCATACAAATGTCCAACATGTTAAAGCTAGAAGTCTAATATTAAAGGCCTTCGATGAAGTAAAGGAGTTCACATATGTTACGTACATCATTATTTATAAATATAAATTGAGTAAATACTTAATTTAGAATAATAGTAAAACTAATGAAACAGCGAACAATATTACATATTAATGAAAGATAGGTTTTAAAAAAAATCATACATAATGCGTTTGCTATGAACGAATATGATTTCGCAAGCAAGACTCCATTTTTCTCGGTATTACATTCTTTAAATCAGTTAAAATTCCCTTCAGTGTCAATTCCCCGTTTACTAGCCGTTCCTTCAAAGTAAAATAAAGGTGCCTATACTGTTTATGGGCGTATGTACCAAATGTTGCAGTCTACTGCTGGACATAGGCCTCTCCCAAGGCATACCACAGACAGAGCCCGGTCCGTTGCTTTTACCAACACGAATTCGCCTAATTTAATAATGAAACTTAGATATCTTTTATGAGTGAGCGAAATTTTAGTGTGCTATAACAAAACGGAAAAGTTGAACAAAATTTAAATTCAACTCAGCAACATGTTTCACTACACTGTTTTAGAATCGTTATTATGTGTGTAGTAGTAAAAGGGGATAGTTCGACAATAAACTCTGACATATTCACTCATTGTTATAGGACTTACAAAAATCCAACCAAAACGAAATTTGGCTATGTGAAAGTTTTGAAATAAATTAAGGTAGCTCTGAATATTATGATATGCTAAAATAATATAAACTTGCTTAAATACTATTTCAAGACACAACATTGTATGACTGAAAGCTTGTTCTAAAAAGTCTCTCTTGATTTGTTAATAAAGCTACTTCTACAGATTTAAACGAAAATTAAATGTTAAAACAATTAGAAATCGTAAATACGTACATTCTAGAGTTTATTTTCGAGTAGCTTAACTTAGTCCTTTGGAAATTTTGAAACAAACCCGTAAAGCAATACACATTAACCGTGATAGGTTACACTTGTAACAACAACGTTTGAATAGTGTGTCATAATACTTTGACCCACACCTACTTGTTTGTTGCAATGCCAATGTTATAGTAATTTGTGATTCTGTTTAGTAAACCATAAATAGGAGCTTAAGCGTATACGCATACCTACACATAAATCTGTACCCTGACTGACATTTCGTTGATTAGCTGGCTTCCCTTGTCACGCAATCGCTAAGTGAAGGCTGCTTGACAAAAACAGGGACCAGTGAGTAATTTATGAAATTGGATTTTTCACACACGGCTTTTGGTCGCCGTTTTTGGACGACGACGCCGATGTCAACCATCATAAGATTATTTTTACGATTCTTGCGCTGCAGATAAAAGTAGGATTGCTTCTAAAATAGATTAAAATTTCCTTTTATAGTTGTTTTCATTGTCTTCGTTTTTAATTTACTGAACAGAGACACACGAATTGAGTTTTATTAGATTTATTCATAGACTATTTTAATTAAAAACTCAAAAGAAAAATCCCGAAGAATAATCTTGCAAGTTTTTTTCTTTAAAAAAAACAACGCCTGCATTAGAAATATATTCTGTATCGTGGGGGACTTCACAAACATACAAAATCTGGACATAGAGGAATACCCAGACTCAGATCAACCAATTGAGGTTCGGTACTCCTCTCAGAAGAGGGTTAAGGCCACACTGGCCGAATGCGGGTTGGGCAAGACACGCTGATGCTACGTTCGTGCTACAAATGTTCACCCATCTAGGTCTAACCGTGCCGTTATTGCTTATCCTCATTGATTGTTTCCAATCACCTCAGGCCATATATATAAATATTTTAATCAATGTCAATTATTTAAACAAAAGTGTGTTACTCTTTCTATATTTCTGACCCAAAACCCGTTTCGACCCGAGCTTCGACCCCAAAAGATTCAAAACTAGAGTTTTGTGTAAAGTACGTAGTTTGCGTTAAACCTTCACAGTCTTCATGTACATATGTTCTTCCGACCTCGACTTACCTTTTAAACCGTAAGTGCTAAAACAACGAAACTTTGCATGACGAATTATTTTAATCACGTCGACAAAGTTCTAAAAAAATATTTTTTAACTCGAGTTTACCCCATCACGTGGAATGTGTGTACATTCAAACACATTGTGAAGATGCTGAGACGTGTTTTTAGGTATCCGTTTTAGAGTTATTCAAATATTTTTTTTAAATAGGGAGGCCCCCACTCTGAAAGCTAAACAACTGGCTCGAAAAACCAAAAGTCATTATGGTAGTCTATTTGATGAGACTATATCGGCTACAGGAGTTCAAAAAACGTAACTTGTAAAATGCGCTCACATAGAAAACGTGTAACGAAATAATAAGTTGACATAACAATTATTATTTGATATAATTTTAAATGCACGTGTTGCTATATAAAGGTGACTACGGAATTTTATTCTATGCGTGGCCAGGTACGTATTTGGCCGATTTTTTGTAGGTATCTAAATCGTCTTCTATGGATGCAGCACTCCTCAATCCACCTTAGAGTGTTTTTATTAACTTTTATTTGAATCTTAATATTTTTTTATCCAATTTTTTTTTTGATCCAAAACAAATTGTTTATTTTGTTTATTGTGTCTACATAATATTATTAACCGCCTATCACTTTAAATAATGTAATTTAATAATATTGATTCGCCATTTGTATGAATTAGTAGCATCAAAACACGTGACGGAAAGTGATCTTACCAGTTTCACCAGTCCAATGTAGTAAGTAGTTGAGACATAAATATACCACGATTTTATAACATGCTATTCAATGCTCAAAGTAGATAACTAAAATAGTAATAGAAAACTATTGATTCCAAAAATAATGGGTTCTGCCAAAGTATATTCTAGATATTTATAGTTGCATTAATAATTGATATGGAAGTAATAAACTCAGTACATGTTTAACAATGTGATCAAATTTGTGACAGTAATTTTAAAGGAACAAAAAATAGATGCTGTGAAAAGCATGAGTAGTGCTGGTAAATGCATCGGACTGGAAATACATTGTAAAAGTAAAATATTCTATAAGATCCTTTATGTAATGTATATTTTCAGATAGGTTTAATAGTGAAGTTGAAATGGAAAATATATCAAATTGCCTGTGAGTCTAGTTAGTGAAACTGACTGGTTTCCCAGAGGGACTAATTTGTCAGTGTAGTAGTACGATCCACCACAATGACAAATACATTTGTAATCATCGATATCATTTGTTCTATATCTGGGGTTCTACACAAAGTATTATACACCTAAAACCTTAGGTAGGTTTTAGGTAATACTTTCTACTCTTTATAATGTATTACATATACGTATAAAGATGTCGAGCAGTAATCTAGTACAGGCTTGGAACACTTTGTGAACAAAGAACATTAACCAACTGTAAAATGGAAGACCATGTCTTGAAAATTATTTAGCGACCGTTTTTATTCTCCTAAATCCAGTTTTAATCAGACACAGATTATTTAAAATGACCTTATGCCTATTTACCAAGCATCTTTTGCACTGTGGCTTCGACTTTCAAATTTGATTTCAAAAGTTTTTTCTTTCTCCTGGTACAACACAATCAGTAAGTTGAATTTGATGTTTTCGTGAAATCACCATTTTACGTAAAGTGGGGAATATTGTTTTTTCTCGGGTCTACCCCAACGTGTGGAATATCATTAGATAGGTATTTTAGAAACGTTGAGAAGTGGCTAAGATGTTTTTTTTATTTAGGTTTCCGTTTGAGAGTTATTCAACTCTAGAGGGCATTTTTTTCTCAAACAGCCCCTCCCCCCTCTCTAAGAGCAAGTACAAAAAAAAACATGATAGTACATAATGTAAATTGAACTTTTAAGGAAAAATATAGTGATTTTGTTAACTTTCTAATTTCAGGAGCTACAGGGGCCTTGTAAAGTGCACTTCGTTTTAAAATAAAGAAATAATAAGTAAACAACAATTATTTATCTATTGGACCCGATTTTCAATCTACCTGTCATGATGGGTGACTACGGAACCCTATTCTATTCGTGGCCTGACACGCACTCGGCCATCTTTTTTTTTTAATATTCCCCATGTTAGTCTATTTTTGCGATAAATAGTACCCCATGTGTTATTCTGATATAACTAAATAAATATTTTTTTTTTTAATAAACATACATACTGCATAATCACAAACTTTCTCGTTTAAATGTGATGACACATAATGTGGTCATAGGAAACGAATTACGATTGACGTATTAATGTATTGCTTGCATTTAAGTGTTTTACACGATACGATCAGGCCAAGCCAGACACTATAAATAAATGAATAAATTGGCCAGGTGCGTGTACAAGTTCTAGAACTCCAATCAAACCTTTAGTTGTGAAAATAGAAAAAATAAACTTTATTTTAATACCATCACATACTGTTGCTGTAAATTCTGCTGAGTATACAATATTCTTGCTCCCTACTTAGAAAATTGGGTAAAATATTTTTGTTCTTGCGCGTTTTCTTCTTGCGCGTGATTTGACGGTAGTGGGTAATATCGGCATTTACCTCCTAGACAACGTCTACTGACAATAGTGATGAAGATGTTGATGAAGTAAGCTTAGAATTTATAAGAGTTTCAAATGAGTACGGGAATGAAGTTAGTGATGGAAAAAGACTTCTTGAAAATGAAGAATGTGTTGATGAAGTAATGCCATGAGAGATGATATCGGCTGTAGCATGTTTGTCGATGAGAGCCCGCCTGTTCAACTCCTCACCGCCGTTGATTTGCATAATGGACCATCCAGCACCGGCCTCAGATCAGATGCGTCCCCCACGTAGCTAGGTGTTCAGCACAGATGTAAGGTGGGATTTTAGGGGGGCTTATTGGTATTATTATTATAAAATTGTAAAAATTACATACCTAAACTTACCTCCTGAACCACTCTGTGTATTGGTAAAAATTGGCTTAAATTCTATTCAGTAGTTTTGATTTTTTTTGAAAATTGAAAGAGCATCGTAGCAGTTGACCTAGGTTTAAAATGTGTTTAAGATATGTATGTAATTAACAGTATATAAAGATCTCGAGCAGTATGCTAGTTCGGGCTTGGAATACCTTATGAACAGATGTCTGTTCAGAAAGAACATTAACCGACTATAAAATGTAAGACCATCTCTGGTAAAATATGTCAAATGTTTCTGAATGTTATTTATTAAAAAAAAATGTTATTTCATTTCAGAAAAAGTAGATACTGAAGATTTAGTTGATGAATAAAATGCATTTCTATTAAGTACAACTTAGTACTTCTTAGGTAAAGATTCTAAAACCAAAGCTCTCTACCTCAGGTTACCTTTGGTCTTCAACTATAACCGTATTTTTATTTCTATAAGCAAAAAAAAATATCTGAGAAGTTGATTTAAAATATATATCAGATTATTTTTTGCAGTATTATATATATATATATATATATAATACTGCAAACATCCACCTACCGTACGTTACTATATAGTAACGTACGGTAGGTGGATGTTTTTATTCATAAATATCCAGTTTTAATTATAGACATAGGTTATATAAAATGGCCGTAAGCCTATTTATCAAGTGTCTTCTTCACTGTGGCTTCGACTGTCAACTTTGATTTTTAAAAGTTTTCTTCTTTCTCTTGGAACACAATCAGTAGTTTTAAATTTGATGTTTACATGAAACCACTTAGCTTCAAAACCGATGATGGAATATTTTTGAAAGTGAACATAAACTAAAGGAAATCTGTCTACCACATGAAGTGGTCACAGGAAACGAATAACGATAAATGGATTAATGTACGTATTACTTGCATTTTAGTGTTTTACACGACATGATAAGGCTAAGCCAGACACTATAAATAATGACAATTATGCATGCATACCCACTACAAATCCTTGAACTTCAGTCAAACCTTTAGTTGGGAAAAAATATTTAAAACATTTGTCTTAGAGAAATGGCTGCATTCAACAAATGTATTATACTATTTCTCGTGGTTGCTCTAGTAATAACATTTTCCATCGACGACGTGTCAGCAGGTCGGAGAGGCCATGTTGAAAGATGTGACTTCTACTGCTCATATGATATCGAAGCAAGAACTAGGTGCTGTAAATGGAACGGCTATGACCTTTATGATAGATGTGACAAAGAAAAACGAATATATTGTAAAGGTAACTTACTAACTACTTTACTTATCTTTAAGGTTTTAAAAATCACTTTTCTAAAAATTTTAATAATATAAAATTGTGTAAATATATAATACCTACCTATTAATTTTCAGATGACTAAAAATCAGGAAGTTCAGAACGGTTTCGTACGTGTAATATTCGACCTTTATTTGGCATGACTTGATTTATTTTAATTTGGGAACTACACGTATAATATTTTATAATTAATTATTATGAAAGTGTCAAAGCATTTTATTTTGATAATGTCAATTAACAATTATGATTTATTTGTTAAACTACTTACGGCAACCATTATATAAAGTAAATCAAATATTTTCTATCCATTCATAATTTCGTTGATCTCAATGTCTCAATGTTTATTTGTTTGTGGCCGATGTTTTCGATCTTCAAATTTGTTAAAATCTTTACTAAAGAAATTGTAACAATGTGACAAAAATTTACTTTTTAAGTATAATGTTATTAATGTTTTTAAGTATAATGTTGTTAATAATGCTCAATAATAATTGAGCTGTATCAAAATTTAACTTTGGGCATTTTTTAATAACATTAAATTTTATTAATAATAATTGATTTTAATTTCAATTTCTAGCTAGAAGGTATTTCCTTTTGACAACTGAACTCAGCAAACTATGAGTATACTTTGTTAAATGGAAAGGTAGGTTTCATTTGCCGAAGTAAATTTACAAAAACTTTAGATCTAATTTGTACGAAAAAAAAAGATAAAAAATATTTAAAAAAATAATTAGTTTTGAACAGTCAATTATAGTTCTTGAATCACTAGATGAAATAGAGGACAGCCTGTATTTATCAAAGAGCATATCTTACAATATTATTATTACCACCCACACTCAAAGTTATTAGGCATTCCAGCACGTCGACTTGCGGTTTAGGGTTCCATAATAAATGATTTACTATCCTCCACACAACAAAAATTCGAGATAGTACAGTAGTTACAGAACAAGAAAAAAAGCATCGGGCAAGCCTCAATTGTTACCTTGTCATGTAGTCGTAACTACTGTTAGACGTAATAATATTATCATAATTATCGTGTTATGTTGTCGCTCATATCAATCTCTGAAACCATCTAACCGTGGGTGTTTATGAATGTTTCAGAATTATATTTATATCTCAATATATATATATATAAATAAATAAATAAATATTTCGGACATCTTACACACAAAATCATCTAGTCCCAAACTAAGCAGAGCTTGTATTATAATACATCAATACATAAACATACTTTATTTTTGTAAATACATACATATTATAGATAGAAAACACCCAGACTCCGAAACAATAATTTGTGGATTACACAAATATTTAGTCCGACCCAGGAATCGAACCCGAGACCTTGATCAGCAGCCGCATACGCTAACCACTAGACCAACAAGGCAGTCACTAGTCATGTGTACGATTTAGGCCGGTCACGTTCAAGCAACAACTTTGATTTATCTCTACACTACAGCAATGCTAACTCGCTTGAAGACATTTATAGGCAACTATAAGATGTTCTCATACTAGAACAGTTGCGAGCATTAGTTTGAGTGCTAAAGAGTGAACTTTTAATGTAATTATGATCATTGGTAGTTTTAGGTAAGTTGGGTATCTCATTTTAGTTTGTATCGTTGTATATTTATATATTTCTCATATTTGAATAAGATTACCTTCTTCATCATTACTTACTACAGAATGCCTATAAGTGTGATTTTCTTATTTGATAGTTATAGTATATATAGTATATATAGTTCAAATACCAATTCAATTTTGCCAATAGGAAAGTCCTATGTCCAGCAGTGGACTGCGATAGGCTGATGATGTTGATGAAGCTCTACTCCTACTCCTTAACACCTTTTCTTTACGTTTCTGTATTCGTAAACCACCACCATATCGATCCGTGTCTTAGTATTTGAAAATATCAAATTTATTAATATTACCGTAATAGAACCCTTTGCTGTTTACTTTTGCATTGGATGATAAAATTACTAGTAAGCACCTTATAACATAGTAATTTACTACTAACATGTTGGAAGACAGTTAATATATAAGTTTGGTTACGGACAAGGGGATAATTAAGCTTGCTGTTATACTAATTGTAATGGTATCTACAAACGTAAAACGTATCTACAAATGTGAAACATATAAAGTATGTGTAAGCTGTGAACAACTTATAAATGTCTTGATATGTTTAAAACCTTTATAGAATAATATCAAAGTTGGTAGCTAATATACTATGTAATATCACATCACACAATTACAATGGCCTGCATAGGTAAGTGGTACATACATATAAATAGGTATAATAGTACCTATTTATATGTAGGTATATACCTACAACTAAACGTTGATTTTATTAATAACACCATCGCCGAAAAGTTTGTAAAATCATTTAACATATAACTTATTCAATTTTATGATTTTATGTCAATTGCGTAACACTGATTTTATGTCAAAGATGAACGGTGATTTGGTTTAAATTAAAAAACTTTTTAGTCATATATCTTGTTCCTTATCTCGTTCATAGTGATACAAATTTAATACTTTTTAGGTATATATACGCAGAAACACAGTAACTATACTTTAATCCCAACTTCTAACGGAGAACTGACTTTCTTCTCCTTACCGCAATTAATGTAGCCGTTGTAAAGTAAATTATTTGACGTCTGGTCGAAATAAAAATTTTATGTAAGCTATGATAGAATATGCTTGGCAAAACATGTAATTCTACTTCCATCTATTAACATAAGCGTTATCTACAAAAACAATATGCAGGACTGAAATGGTACAAAAAGGCTTTGATAATTATAATATATACTTTAGTCTTTTTCGTATTATTACTAATAACTGTCATAAACTTTAGAAATTCTTAATTTTTGAAATGACCGTGTAAATGACTCCAATGGGATGGAACCGTCATGAGTACGAACCCAATAGCGAATTAAACTTTAATAGGGACACTTCAGTCGAGCCACCCTAAACTTTATCTCTCTACAGCCTGTCAAACTAAGTGAAACTGTGATTTCGTAAAATTTTGTTCCCTTGATTGAAATAGGATAATTAAAACTAATTAGTTCTTTTTAATGCCAGGAAAAGCAACTTCTAATAAAAAATAACTTGGTTTAAGAACACATTAAATTAGAAAAGGCCGTCAGTACACAAAACCCATCTCAACAAATCACCACGTTTACCGTGCCTAAATAATGTTTAGTAAGATGATGTGGTCCACCCGATCAAATGCCTTTTAATAATCCCAATGTCAACGTGCTCCCATAATCCACATTTTTAAAAAAACAATTAAAAAACGTAATTCGTGATAGTTGCACTCTTAAAAAAAAGCGGCCAAGTGCGAGTCGGACTCGCCCATGAAGGGTTCCGTATCAGCAAGTAACATCATATAAAAGTTCTTGTAGTTCGTTTTAACTTTACTTTTATACTAGTGTATTGATTGGATGAAAGGTAAATTGCGTGTTATGATTTATGACGTATTAAAAAAAACTACTCGCTAGATCTCGTTCAAACTAATTTACGTTGGTAGTTTGCATGGTAATGTACAACATATATTTTTTTTAATTTTATCACTCTCTTATTTTAGAAGTTAGAGGGGGGGGGACACACATTTTTCCACTTTGGAAGTGTCTCTCGCGCAAACTATTCAGTTTAGAAAAAAAATGATATTAGAAACCTCAACACCATTTTTGAACACCTATCCATAGATACCCCACACGTATAGGTTTGATGAAAAAAATGTTTTGAGTTTCAGTTCCAAGTATGGGGACCCCCAAAATGTATTGTTTTTTTCTATTTTTATGTAAAAATCTTAATGCGGTTAACAGAATACATCGACTGACCAAATTTCAACAGTATAGCTTAAGAGCTATACTGTTGAAAACTATAAGTAGTTTCGGAAATAATTGGCTGTGACATACGGACGGACGGACAGACAGACAGACAGACAGACAGACTTGACGAATCTATAAGGGTTCCGTTTTTTGCCATTTGGCTACGGAACCCTAAAAATCGTATTTTGGGTCTGGAAACGGAATGGATATATTTTAAATAAATAAATTAGCCGCTTATTAATTGACACAGTGTCATCGCATATTGACAAGCAATATTCAGAGTACCAACTGCCTTTTCTACAGTAATACACTCACTTTCAATTTAACAAAGTCGCCAGAGTTAGACCCGTCCTCTAAATTAACCTGAGAAGCTTGCTACGCTGTAAAGGAAAAATATTGAATGCTTCGCACATATCCTTTCTGTTAGAGTTTTCGTTGTTTTGAGTTAACATCTTAGCGTAGTTAGTAGGTAACCTTTTAGGCTCAGATTTGAGATTTTTTGATCATGTCTAGTACGCAACATCGCGAACTCATCTACCGAACCGAACTGGTTGTAATCCTGGATTTAACCACATTCCTTTTTTTTATCGAATAAAATTTCCTATAGTTCGGTTACTTAAATGTTTATATATTTTCTATGAAAATAGTCAACAGTCCTTGATACATATAAGAATGACAAGACTTTACTAACTTCAAGTTAAACTTAAATGTTTACATATGTAAAAAACATGTGTTTAGTCATTGTTACAAATATAGATTAAGTTCAAAGAGATTTGGTTAATATTTCCCTGAAGTTGTAAAAAATAATTGACATTAGGTATATACAATGACATATTTTATTAACTCTCCTCATTGAGCAGTTTACAATAGAATAAAATTAACATTATTTCAGTTTTTTTAAAGATAAAGCTATGCCAAATTACTCGAGCATACTTTCTTGTGTGCTAACAGAATGATTAATTGTATAATATTTATAGACATCTGAGATATGATGCGGGATGCCATCTAGTTTCATACCAAACTAAGCACATTTATCAATTTTATTTCAAGTTGATTAAACTTATTTTTTTCTACAATAATATAGGCATCTTATTTCTTTATAGTATGCCTGGTCATAAAACTTACTTTATGGCACTAAGCATATGTGTTTTTGCTTAAAATTGCAGATAAAGAGTTTGGTGGATGCCTTCACACGCAATTTTGAAACTTTATAACACCTAGGTACTGTATAGCTCTTACCCTTTTTATTTTTAAATGCAAACATACATATGACTTACATACATACTGTTTCGTTTGTTGCAATCCTAAAAAAAATATTCATAATCTATTAAAAAAGTAGCATAATTCTACTCCAACAAATTTTAATGTATATTTTTCTTATGTTGTTGAATTAGTTTTAATATTTTACGAAAATAAATCTAAGGTCATTAAAAAAATAAAATAATATGTGCCAATAATATACAATATGAATATTGATAACGTTTTCCTAAAAAGTTATCAAAATAAAACACACTTTCAATATATTGTAATATATTTTATATTCGTGAATCTTTTACATGGGTGTATCTTTAAATAATTCTTTTATTTTAACACACAACAATAAATATAACATACATTATACCAATACAGCTAATACATTGACTATCTCAACCAATGTTATACGATGATAAACGACACAAAATGAATGATTCAAACGTATTTTTGTTCCAGACAAGTTTATAAACACACGTTTGTTAAAAGTATAAAACAGTGATAGGTACTACGCAATTGCTAAACATATTCTACTAAAGCCCATCACTACGATATGCCATCTTTCACGCCCTACAGGGCTCACATGCACCGCTACGAAAGTACTAAATATTATATCGTTCAACTTATTCAACAAACAAGGGACTCACTAAAAAGAGTTTATAAATTTACTCAATTCAATCTTTATATTAGGCATTAATTCATTTTACTTAAAACGAGAAGTAGCAATGCTACTAGTTCCATACATTGAAAGACCATTCAATTTAGGTCGTTAAGTGACATTTTCATATTACCATGATTCCTGAATCTTGCTGCAATATTATTCACGTTTTTGTCTAAGATCTATTTAAGAGATGTGCCTTATTTGAATTCCATGGACTCGGTTTAATAATTAAGTAGAAAATAAACGTAACAGAAAACAAATGTAAACTTTTCTCTGACATATTCTGTTATAGTTCAAAGATGGTCAAAGAACTGCTGTCTATCACTTTGAAAATGTACTTTCCCTGACAAAAATAGAGTGCAAGTACTGTAAAGTAAATAAAGATTAATTATCTTTCTTAATTTTCACGATTCCAAACACCAATTTTGCTATGTCAGCAGCTCAGAAGCGAAATTATGGAATTACATTTCATGCATTAGATGTTTATGTATTGAAATTTTTGTAATATGTATTTCAGTTATTTATATAATTCTTTCGTAAAACATAATTCTCACAGTATATTGGGTCCACAGAGTACTCATAATTGATTTTGTCAAATTGACTGTTACAGTTTTCAAGTAGTTGTTAAGACTGAAAATGTCATTTACATACGTATAAAGGTACTAATGAAGTAAGTTAATATTATTTTCATTAAAGATTATACAATTAAAAGAAGTAAACTTCAGCAAATGTAAGCCATATATTTAGAAATTTTAGAGACAAATTTTATCAAAATTTTGGGACAAAAGAATACTTAGTATCAGATTCAGTATGTTGAAAGTTTTAACATAGATTAATTCATATCAATAAATTTGGTTTTTATGAATTTGTATTTTATTTTCATTAATGTCCATTACGTTTCGTAAAAGCGATGAACTGAGTCGTTGATTTAAATATTTTTAATGAAATAAAACCGTCTACGTAAATTAGTTTACTCCCAACCGAAGTGATATCGATAGATTTTCCATTAACTAACTTTACTTAATAAATAGAGCGTAGAAATGAAAACTACGTCAATCATATATCTTTTTATACTGTATATACTTTTCTACACATAATGTATTGTAAAAAGTGAATATATATATTTTTTTTGCTATACTGACATAGCTTACTTCTTTACAACAGTTTAAAAAAATAATGTGCCTAGATTCAACAGAATTTTATATAAATCGTATTGTCTATGTCGTCTACAGATAAAAAATCCAGTGTTGCCTTATATCGGGCGTCACTGAAAATATTTAATAGTTATAGTTTCAAATGCAGGCTTACGCTACCCGAGTGATGATGCATAGAACTTAAATCATACAATGTATCTTATATACTAAACACAGTGATTGGATTAAACACCTATGTGTAGTTATATATCAATATAGCATAGGATGTAACAAGAATACAAACAAGTTTATATGTAGGTAGATAATATAATACTATACATTTATTTATACATTTTGATTAACGTATTTACAAACACTTTAGGTAACATATTATACCTGAGAAGTTATTTTTTTTTATATTCAGGCCAAGGGGTATCGAAGCATACATGAAGTTTATACCAAAGACAACTCCAAGAGTACACCAAAGTATAACAACGAACATTGATCAATATTAACCTACTAATTTTGAGATAACAACTCTATCAAGTGTAGTAGTGTTACAAGATCTCATACGAAGCATTGATAAGGCGGAAAACAGGCATTTACACATGAAACACAATCATCGAACATATAAATCTAACGTTTTTCTTTAAACTTAACATATTTGCGCCTTCTGAACTTTATAACTTGTAAGTATTTAATAAAATCAAATTGATCCAAATCGTCATCATACTTTTATAATTGTTACATTTTCTAAAATTAAAACCGTATTTCATATTCGGATATCACGACTATGTATATTCCTAATTAAAATATCTCGTTGTTAATCTTGAGTTTTTCAAATATTTAATTGATCAAGTATTGAAGAAATGTAACATATTTTAAACTAAAATTCATTTAATAAAACGTACTGATGACACAAATTTAATAAAGATAAAATATTACCGGCTATTAGAAGTATCAGATCCCTACTCCAGCTCGCAATACGAAGATAGCTAACTAACACCTATAGATTTAATAATACTAATACTCGTACATATTTTTATTGTTACACATGTTATAACAATTATTTAATTTTGTCACTTAAATTAAAATTTATGCATGAATTAGTAACAAGTAACTAGAGAATACAATAAAAAAACACAAAGTTATTAAAAACGATTTAAAATAACAGACTCATAAATTCATAAAATTTTTGATTATGATGTTTTTAAAAGTTTAGATTTATTGGGGTTCATCAATTCAAGAACTTGTTTAATAAAACTTTGCAAAACAACAGAAAATCAATTTCAACCCCGTTTGTGTGAGTAGATGTTATTTTTAAAGAAAAAGAAAGTAATGAAACTGATAATAGTTAAATGAAAGAACTAATAGTAGGTAAACGTATTAACAGTTGCAGTTAGGGGTGGAGCTGCCTTGTGGTTGTTCCGTAAGACGCTGGCCGCGAGCTCCTCCCGCCAACATTGCTGGCTCTGAATCCAGGCTCTCTGACATCTTGTCGCATATTATGTCTACCAGACGTTCAAATACAGTCTAAAAAATAAATAAACATGGTCATGTAAAGGCTTTACTGTAGGCCTGAAATAATTTTAATTACATTACATTACACAAAATAAAATGGATTCCCGTTCTTGAGTGCTTAAGTATTTTAAACTACGTAACGAATTGTCAAAAGAAAGGTTTAGATCTAGGACAAATGCATAATAAAGTACAATGTTTTTTGATGTCATTAAAGATAAAATACTACTACTGAATTATACCAACATCCAAAAATTCACGATTCTAGTTCTTTTAAATTGATTCACATTTCAATTGAACACATTCCTTCAACAAATATTGAACATCCTGTCCACCACAAAATTTGTTATCCACACACGTTACACACATGGTGACTTAGCTCTACGTACTAGATGGTCAAATTGTTTTGATGGAATTTGCCCGGTAAATAAAACAATGGTCGAGCGTATTCACAACTGTTAATGTTAGAAATAAGAAATTCAAAGTTATAGCAGTTGTTTAAGCCATAATCGTACAGTCTTCTACTGGATATATAGGATTTTTCATAAAAAAAAAGTTTTTGCCTAGTGTACTGCTGCTACCCAGACGTGTTCTATACAATACTGTTATCCTCCAGTTTTAGTTCCATTATCTGCTCTTACAACACCAAAAGGGATGATAACACTTCCTATCATCATCAATATGTTACAACACAGACACATTAGATCGATAATATACCTAATGTGTAAACACCACGGTATTACGAACAATTCAAATGATACCTATGTAATTAACGGGCAAATTAAATGTTTTTTTTTTTACATTTTCTAACTTTTAAGTGAGAAAACCTTCATAAAATCCAGAGTATATCTTACCTTAACATAAATGTTCTCTTTAGCGCTGGTCTCATAGAATTCAACACCGAGCTGTTCAGCTAACTGCATGCCGCGTTCAGTACTCACCACACGTTCTTCCTCCATGTCACATTTGTTACCAACTAGGATTACTTGTGCATTATCCCATGAGTAGGTCTTTATTTGGGTCACCCTGGAAATAGATAATTGATTAAATAAATATTTCATGCATCTTTCACAGAACGTCATCTAGTCCTAAACTAAGCAGAGCTTGTGTTAAAGATACTTAACAACTGATATAAATACATAAACATACTTTTTTTTTAAATACATAATATTATACATAGAAAACAACCAATAAATATTTGCTTTGGGGTCTCCAAAGCAAATATTAAAAAAAAACTACGCCGCAGTGTCGTGACTCTAAGAGATAGATTCTCCTACTTCTTTTTATATATGAGCCTGCCCAAGTGACGCTGTCTAATGAAAAGCATGACCAACAATGGTGGTCACTATCTTTGTTATGAGTGCACACAATGCAGCATGGTGACCAACACCATGGTGGCCCAGTGAGGTGTTTCTGAATCATTATCTGAATTTTTTTCGTTCGTCTTAAATGCTTATATTTTTTTTTTATAATTGCTTATATAGTTCCAGCCTTTTAGATGATAACTCATATCACTTAGCAAGTGATTCATACTACCCTACAAATACTTTTAAGAAACATAATTTAAGTGTGCAACTCTTGTGCAGTAATCACAACTGAAACCTTCGCTCGGCTAACAATCTCCTCCTACTCTGCCCATCACACACTACTGGTTTCATTAGATCCTCATTCTTTGTCCAATCTGTGCAGTTGTGGAATGCGCTTCCTCTCGCCAAAAATAGGGAATCTTGGAACTCTTTGGAGGAGGCTTTTACCCTGAGGGGGTTCACAAGTTAAGCATGGTTAATTATATTTATTTTATATTAAATAATGAAAATATAATTTCAATTGTCTCATTTTAAATTTTAATAATTAAATTGTTTATTAATATATTATAATTTATTATTAATTATATAATAATTATTTTATTAGTAACCATTAATGAAATTGTAATAATTTGTGGAATAAAAAAAAAAAGAATAAAATAAAGCTATTTCATTATTATTATTATTTATTATTATGTATATTTATGTAGGTCTATTACTTACCATATTATATGTATGTATGTCTTTTTGTGTAATATATATTACCTATGACTTTTTCTATCATAATCTATCTATTCACCCTATACCTATATATTTTTTCTGCATCACCCAATCGGTCGATTGGCAGAAAATGCCCAAGGGATTAAGTCCGTTGATGCGTGTCTTTGTGCATAAGGTATATAAATAAATAAATAAATAAATTGATATAAATTGATTGTGTAATAATTGTTCTTAATTAACATTTCTTGCCTTGTGCCGTCATGAGATATTACTGAAAATATAATTTAACTGTTCGATTTTCCGCAAACTGAGACCGTAGATTTTTTTTAGTTTTTACCAGAAATTCACATTTATATTCTTTAATGAATTGGTTTGTTTTATACTATTTGTATACATATTTTATGTGGTAGAAAAAACAAAAGTAAACTAAAGGAAGATATATTATGAAATTAAGTAGAATATTTCTATAAATATCAGTAAAAATAAAAATATGGTAATCCTCCTACTAATCCTTACTAATATTATAAATGTGTTACTCTGTCTGTCTGTTGCCTACATGCAAAGAACACCAAACCGATGTTAATGAAATTTGTAACAGATAGTCTAGAGCCTGAAAAATCACATACTTTTACAACCTACATACACACAAGCAGAGCCGCGGACTAAAGCTAGTAATATTTAGGCCATCTGACCGTTAACGCGATCCATGTGATATAGTTTCCAACTGAATTTCAACCGCTGTCCATTTCAATGTGGTAAATGGTGCTAATTTCTATTGTTTAGTCATTAACAGCATAAAACCCATTTTTTAGTGATTACTGGTGTTGCTTTCAAGACTCTTTGAACGACAGAATTGGCACCAATTGATAAAATCTAGTATTGATTGCCGCGATACAAGCCACGAGCTTGATTGACTGATTGAATGATTTTCTTTCAGTATTTGCAGATCATAGAAATATTTAATCAGACCCGAAAATCCAACTCGAAATATCAGTACAGCACACTGAGACACTCAAACTTTCAACCCACTTTCTCACAATATAAACTTACCAATCCTGTACACTATTGAAGCTTTCTTCGTTAGTGATGTCATACATTAGGATGAAACCCATAGCTCCTCTGTAATAAGCCGTGGTGATAGTACGGTAGCGTTCTTGTCCTGCCGTATCCTGTAACACAAAATTAAATATCTATTATGGTTTAATTTACTATAATATGGGTTGTGTTAGGAAAAAAATGTTGCTTTTACTAATTTTCTTGGAATATTAACGTCTTTTTCTCAATTAAAACTTGTCTTGTGCCTTACCGAAAATTAAAAGAAAAATAAGTAAGTGCAGCGGTTCTCGAATTTTGTGATCAGTGACACATTTGGCTACTTATTTTCACATGTTTAGGGTTTTTAAGTTATTGCTGGGTATCAAATGTTTTTCTTAATTACATTTATTTATAATAAGTATATGGTAACTCTATACACAATAGTAGTCTTAGAAACTTTTGATTTACACGATGATGATTTCCGTATCACATAGTGAGAGTTAGAGTATCACAAAGGAACAGGGGCTATAATGTTTTGTGATTGACGTAATTTTAACTCGGGGCAAGTAACTCGAAAAGTTATTTGGGTTCACTTTAACTTTTTTCACGATTATTGATGATCTGTTTATACTGACAATTAGACAGCTTTTTTGAATATTTTTAGGTATTTTAAAGATAGAGATAATACAGCATTTTATAGAGAAAAAGAAATTAAAACTACAGAAATAGATTCGTAATAATTGAGTGACTCGACTACATAAATTTTATCTATCTTCTGGCTAGACTAGGACAAAAGAACTACTACATCTCCACCAGTAGGTGTATAAGTAGATTTAAATACATATACTTGTTCTATAGCTGTTCAGCTATTTTTCAGTTATTGAGAACAAGATAATAGCAGGGGTATGTCACTCCGCAGTTTAGGTATAGTCGGCCGCCTGCCTGCCCGGACGACTATGCCGGTCGACTAGACATTGTCAGAACAGGTAAGAGTTACACGATAGAAAGAGACGCAACGGTAGGTAAATATAATTGTAGTTTTTTTTAAAAAAAAAAGAAAAAAAAAAGACAATTTTGATTCGGCGCTGTGCGATCTGAATTGAACTTTATCTTTTAACGTCTAGGGTCCCGATTTCTTTAATTTACTTTTTGGAGTGAGCCTTCTGTATGAGTACTATTATGTATTCTGTGATAATAGCACATATACAACACAATCTCATAAACGCTTTAACACCATCATGCATACACTATAGTTTACTTCACACACTTCTATAAACACACCTCCACACACACCCAAACATATCCACACATACACAAACCCTCGCATTCATTTATTTATTCTTACTGTTCCTTCGTTGTAGAATTAATATTGATGCTTTGTAAATTGTAATATCTTTTAGTAATGTTAAATTATATAGGCGTGGGACGCCTGTACATGCTTGCTTTCTCGACCTCTCCAGAGCTTTCGAACTAGTGTCTTATGATACTCTATGGTATAAATAAGAAAGTACAAACCTTCCGCATTAAATTATAAACATATTTAAATGCTGGTATAAAAACCAGAGTGAGTGCAGCTGTCGTTGGGTTTAAGAAGCTTGTGGCGATTTGTGAGGCTTATGATGCGAGGCATGGCTTGCTATACGACGCCACAAAAACTGAGGTAGTGGTCTTTGGGTTCAGTGACTCCAGTGACTTTCCGAAACTTTAGCTTATCTAAACAACCTTAAAGAGAGTTAAAAAATTCAAGTACCTAGGACGTATATTGACTTCTGACCTCAGGGACATCGTGATGATGATCGTGAAATAGAACGAGAACGAAGGGATCTGGTTGTGAGAGCGAACATGATAGCTCGCAGGTTTGCACGTTGTTATTCGTACTGCATATCAATCTACACGTGTAGCCTGTGGGCTGTATTTACTCGGAAGTCTTATACTGTCCTCCGAGTCAAGTATAATAATACGTTTAGTGTGATGATGGTGCTGCAGCGATTCTGTAGTGCGTCAGGAATGTTCACTTAGTTTTATGTTGATTGTTTTTACGAGAAAATGCGTAAGAGATGCGGCTCCTTATTACGCGGGGTTTGTGGCAGTAACAATATTGTACTGGGGATGAACTCCTGAACCCAAATAATATTGGGAACAGGGCTAGGAAGAAGGCAGGAATTCTTTTGAATGTTTTGTATTATTTATTATTTTATTTTTTATTTATGATTATTACTTTCTATTTTATTCTGATTGTTACATTTCTACCAACCATAGAATTAAGTTTATTGTAATAACCAAAAAAATGGGCACAAAGTGGTCTGAATAAATGATTTTAATTGTTATTATTATTATAAAGCACAACATAAAATGTTTTGGTAACACAGTGACAGATAAACACTAGCTCCTAAGTCACAGGATCACCTAGGTAAGGAATCAGGGTTTACCTTATCTGTCTGACCCATTTTTTTTTATCGACACTATCGACAATTTAACACATATCCATGCTAAATTTTGTCTTTCTAGCACTAACCGTTTGGGCGGTAAGTCGAGAACAGTCGAGTTCCAAGTCATGAACTACAGAACCCTAAACAATAACTGAAATAGGCAGGGCTTTCCTGTTACGGCTTATGGCGATACTGATCTAATCGTTTAAACTCGGCTTAATGTGTTAGCCAAATAATAAATAATCCACTTTACCTAATTATTTACGATCCCAGACATACGGTTATATGGGTAGACATATTCTCTGGAGCTCTTGGCATTTAAATTACGATAAAAAAATTGCAGAGTTCTACCCGTAGATAAAGATTATTTGTGTCAGCAACTTTGATGTGGGTTTCTCGAACACTTGACGTTAAATATTACGTTCGGAAAATCCGCGTTGAACGTGCTGACCTGAATAATTGTTTAGGACTTCTAAAAAACATAAAACGTTGGCCTATTAAATATTAATTGCTTGTGTGGGCGGGAGTCAAGCTTTGTGATGATTTTTTTTTCCTTTTGGAACAAACGTTAAACGATCTCTGTAGCTTAAATATCACATTTAACTTTACTTTTCTGGATATTAATATATTTATTGAAAGATTTATCACAAAAATTTTGATTCTAATGAAAGAAAATTAATATGAATAGACCGTTTTCATATCAGTTGTGCACTGTTGTGCACCACAATTATTGAAGTGATTCACACTTCAATCCTTCAATCACTAAAGTCTTTATTAATTTCAAATTAAAATCTCTTTCAAATTAGTAGGATTTTTTCTGTCTGCCAAGGTAATTCTACTCTGTTCTGAAATCATGACTACAATTCAAGAGAAGGGGGTCACTGCAATCTATGTAAATCATTGAGTCAAAGGTTTATTTATTAATTATCAACAACTATTATCATAGACCTATAATCTACTACAATATAGGGCGATGATTCTTTATAGTCTATAGTGGATTCATAAAATGTATCCTAATACTATATAGTTGTATACCTATACCTTAATTTTTACCTATATTAATATACATTATGCCAAGGAGTTTATTTAACACCGGGATGACTCGTAAAAAAATAAGTTGTTACCAGCAAATTCGTCTTTGTTTTTTTTTCATATTTCAGAACACTGTCAAAATGACCTGTGTCTGTCTGATAGAAAGTATGATTACAGTCACCATACTCGTTACAAATACAAACAATGCAGCATGTTGACTAACACTATAGTGGCCTACAGAGATGTTTTAATGCACCCGCTTTAAGGACTTGGGATCACAGTCCATTAAAGAAGTCTATTAAAAGTCAAATCTGTCAACAAATACGTAATTCAATATTTACCTAGTTAGTGCTTTAAAGCTATAGAAAGAGTGTAGCTTTACCGCTTTTTTTATTAATCTTTGCACAATGTGTGATGTTATTGTTGGTAGTTTTAAAGTAAGAAGGTGCGTCTAAATACGTACCCATATCTGTAGTTTGACTCGCTTATCGTGACGAAACACTGTCTTCACCTTGAAGTCTATGCCTACCGTGGATACGAAGGCTGAAGTGAAGGAGTCGTCTGCGTAACGGAACAGAAAACTGAAAATAAAACGTTTAACATTTATGAATATTGTCAGAAATTGTTGGGGTTCATATTTCATAGGCCGATGTAACAAATATACATTTCCGCTTATTCTTGTATAGTATATTTTCTTATTGTTTTAAGTACTTTTATATAATACTAGTTGACCCAGCGAACTTCGTACCGCCCAACTTTAAAATTCCAGAACTTGATCGCAGCGCCACTTACCGGGTCCAATTGCGAATCTAAACCATTCCCAGATCCCCTTGAACACACACAATTTTTTTTATCAAAATCGGTTCAGTCGTTTGAGAGAAGTTCAGTGACATACACACACACACAAGAATTATAAATATAAAGATGTGGTCTGAAATTTTACCGGATAATTTAAACCCAGTTTAAGTTAAATTAAAGTATCTAAGTCACCTACTGTTTCATTTCAGTAAACTTTTATGTATCTACGCAGAAGCTTACATTAATAGGTACGAATAAAGGCGATTTATACCAAAATAAATACGAATACATAATTCGTAAGTGACAGACGACTGAACATGTGCCGAATACGAACGAGAAAAGAACAAAACAAAACTCAACTCTTACAAGAAAAACCTTTTAGTTACGTTGAAGGACACTTTAATATGAGATAGGCTTTAAGTGTATTGTCGTTTGCATTATTCGCCAGCTTGTATTAAGAGTCCTCGAGTAGCGAATTTCTTTAAGTTATTTATGATAAGACGACAATCACATTTTTACTTATTCGTAGAAAAAATATTTGTAAACTCTTCCATTTAATCTTAGTGTCTTTTTACACTAGATATACACATTTGACTTCCTGAGTATACATTTCTGACCTACATCGTCTAACTGCATATATATTGAAAAATCCTTAAATGCGTTGAAAACATGTGATAATAACAAAGCTGAATGAGATAACCCATACACTAGTTCGCTTGATTAAATAGTTTTTGTACAGCACTAGTTAGGGCCACCGCAGACTAGCTACTTTTAGCATCAGCGATCGGCAACTAGTCGCTTTTTAGAAGCTAAATACGGCGTCCGAACGCTCCACACCGCACACCTAAAAACGCTAAACGCAGCGATCGAGTCGCTTTTTAGAAGCGCGACACAGCAGCTGAACACTACTCTCCGCACACATTCGGATGCCGGTAGCAGCGACTTGGCAGATGCAGATGAGCAACTGCTCAGATGAGCAGTTGCTAAAACGCGCGTTTCCGATACCGCGATCGAACGCAGGAAGTCGTTAAAACGCGATGCAGCATCGATGCAGTCGCCAAATCGCCGATCGCCAATGCTAAAAGTAGCTAGTGTGCGGTGGCCCTTAGGCCAGATACCTTTGGACCGCGTGACACGTGCAAGTCCTCTCCTATGTTATTAATTTATATAAGATCCATTAAAAAGAATTACAGTTCATAGTTTCTATTTCATTTAACTTGGTTTTATTATCACCCACACCAACTCAGAAACGAGTATTTTAAGAGAAATAATAAATTAAAACCTAAGTTGATAAAAATAAAATGTTTTAAATTAAATATTATTACTTAAAAACTTAGACGATGCATATAAAAAGAATTCCAATATGTAACATTTACTGTCTATAGAAGTCCATAAAATCATTCAGTATAGTTGTATAAATGAAATTAACAAAGTGTGTCCATTTCTTTAAAATGTTTTAGTACTTTCACCGATCTAGATGTGCACTTTCTGGACCTATTTTTAAACATTTTTACTCTTAAAACTCGTTAAGAGCGTAATTTGCTTGAAAACTCATAAAGATCTTTTAATGTCTTAGCGGTCCGGCAATATTTTACAACTTTGAAGTTCGATAACTGTCGGTATTTTTGGGTCAAAATTTGTCCTTAAAACTAAAACTGAATTCATGTGACTTGGAAACTGGGACGACGTTCTAATGAGTCATATTTTATGTTTAAGGAGAAACAAATCACATATATTTTAATATACGGCACGTTTATAGTAACATGATGTGGAATGTATGCTTTTAACAATCGACATCAATTTGAAGGATCAAACGTTATTATAAGTTTTATACCTATTTAGGTATACTTACACTAGTTTAAGAAGATAGTTATTAAGGTTAAGTAATAAAGTTTATTATTTTCTGCTTTTCAGTTCTTGCGTATAATGTATGAAACTAAATATTTTCAATAAAAAAATAATTAACAAAATCGAACTACTCTGTAAAAGGTTATGTTTAGTCATAAATTAAAAAAATATAAACTATGTAGTATATGTGTCGAATTGAGAACATCTTCTGTTTCTTATATGTGAGTTAAAATACAAAAATCCTATTTAATTCTATAATTAATAATTTTTAGATCTCAAATCCTTGAGATCAGTTTATTTAAAAAAATGTTTAGATAATTTATTTAATTTGAAATAAAATATAAACCATTTGATCTGTTAAAATACCGCTGTGAGACAATATCAAATAGCTGTATCAGTGCTCTAAGTACAATTCTGTACACAGTACATATTGAATACAACTAACTTTACGCTTGACACAACTTTTAACTGTACATTGACATCGAAATATAAAAATAACTGACAATTATTAATTAATAATAGTCATCATCATCAACATCTGTAGTCTACTGCTGGACATAGGGCCTTTGCATACTCTGATCGATTTTATGCTGCTCGCATCTAACCTCTCATTTACTAATAAAACATTTATTTCTTTAATCTAATCACCTTAAAATAGTTCTCATAGTTTATTTTCAATTGTAGCCGTTAAATGACGTACCCTAAACATGCAGTTTAATAAAGAAATATTTCCTTGCTATTAATCATTTCATGTATATATTGCAACTACTTAAATCCTTGCACGATCAAAGTAATTGTTTTAAGTCTAAGACATTTAAATCATATTTAAATTCATGTCTAAGTAATGCTACAGATTAGTAATCAGTATTTAAACTTTTTAAATTTAGAACGGCAGCACTTAATGAACTGTTATAGTATAATGATGCCATATAAGTAAAGAAAATTAGTTATACCCACGCTTAAGATTTAGTTTACAAAAGAGAACCTCTTGAAGCTTAATATTATGTACATTCTTCTGAGTGGGCACATTTTATTAAAGTCTTTAGACTGTCTAGACACTATGTCATTGCGAAGTAAAGTCATATTTTCAAATAGATGATATCGTTGTCTCTTTCTTACTTATATTAGTGAGGTTTTTCTTGAATATCATAAATACCTGGTTTTGCCTACGGAACTGTTTCCTATGATGAGCAATTTGAACATGTAGTCGAAGTTCTGATCCGCCGCATCCTTCTGCCATTTTGCATCGCCAGTCATCTGCCATGTAAACAAACTCATTATACCCTAAGTAAAACATATACTCTACTAATATACTAAAAATATGATGTGACCTCATCCTCTAAATTGATATTATTGTTAGAATGTTCGTGGATTGTCTCCATTTAATGCACTTCTAAAGTTTTATTGCCACTACAAACACAGCCGCAACGGCTTATACCACTGACAAATATATCGCAAATGCAAAACACGATAGGTTTCCCATATATAGTATTGATTAGCGAAACTCGACTTTGTAACACTTTGTATTAACACACAAGTAAGCCCACATTAGCCTAGCATTATTCTATTTCATCGAAAAGGCCTTATCAGGTTTTATTGATAAAACGCAAAAATAAAACTTAAAGTCATTAGTAACAGAGTATAATTTAGTGTAATTGTCATTCTGACATTATTCAAAGCGGAGAAACAAAACGACTTTTAGATAATATCGGTATTGTCACATCCGAAGCGATAGGGGAATTTGAGCATGCTCTAAACACATTGATAATATTTTGAAATTTTGTGTAATGAAGGCGGCTCCAAACAAAAACGGAGTACCTTCAAGTAAAAGTACTAGTAAAAATATAGTTAGTATAAAACTAAATGCTTGGGATATTTTGAATTTGATAATGATTTTGAAGTATATTCTTTAAATTATGAAGTTAAAAAACTACCCTGACGATTCTTTACAAAACGGAAACCTTTTCTTAGCATTCCATTCTTTACTATGGTTCTAAATACAACTGAATGCGTTATGCTTACTTACTTAACTTTTACAATAGATATGTTTTGGAGCAGTACATAATAATACTATTTATAACTTTATCATTGCATTATATTGATAACACGTAAATACAGATAATAAAAAGTTCTGAAGCTTTACGAAATAAAATTTATTATTGCTTATTTCTAACTCCTGACGCAAAACACAACAAGAATTTATAGGTGTGCAGGGAGCATGCCTCATTATTTACAATAGTTTTTGTAACATGAGAGAAGTTTGTTTGTTCAACGAAAATACATCTCGTAAAACAAAGAAACGAACCCAAAAGAATGAAAAAGTCAATCGTACGCATTACTTCAATTTTGGACGTATCTTACAACGGTGACATTTTATTTCATTTTGTTCCATTATTAGATATTCTATGTACGAAAAATGTTTCACTTTATGAATATTGTTTGTTAGCGACGCCCGTGTAGGCGTGTAATATCTCTGAAGTACTCAATATTTAGTTAATCTCATCAAGTTGCGTCTACGGTCTCTTTCATTATAAATAAGATAACTCAAGGGTGGCATTCTTAATGTTATACGTAAGTGGGTTAATCAATTAACGCATTGATCGACCAAGTACTTTTCCTATTAGGAAGCTGTCTGAAACAAAATCGATGTGTAGGTATAAAACTAATTTGCTCCAACGTATTTTTCTGGGTGAAATATCGCAAAAAGAAATGGAGCTGCGAAACGAATTCAGTTATATTATTACCAATGTGTGAGCTATACATTTATATGAATGTACGTTTTCAGAGCTTTGAAATTATTTGTATATAATACTGAATTTTGCAATTAAGTTACAGGTCAGTCTAAAACAGATTTAGCTACTACAACTATATTTATCGATTCTAAACATTTACATTAGGCATGTCAAACAATAGTCAATTATTCCTTTTGGTAAGTTGCGTTAATACACATTAAAAAAAAACGAAACAAATACTAAAGATCATACAAACATATCGTCGAACCCAGGATGTAAGCCCAAGACCTTAAGTATAGCAGTCACAAACACTACCATTGCGCTACCGAGGCACCACAACACAACACAACTGCTTAACTGAACACGAACTAAAGATGCTTACTAATCTTAGTGATTTGCAATACTTTAAAGGAATTATATATAACATTTTGTATTTATATAATTTTAAATAATAATAACTTGTAAATATTACGAATCAGTAATAGGGCGGAGTCAAGTCTTCCCGGTTCGCTAGCTGTTAGAGATCTTATGGGTCACGGAATGGGAGTGGAAAGCTATTGAAAGATCAATCCATTAACGATCACTGTTTTGAACGCAGTCCAAGAAGAAGGTTCAAGAGAATAGGGTAAGCAAATATGCGGTACTTATTAATCTTTATTTTAAATGGAAGTGGAATACGATGATAACTGTAAAATATGAGGGCCACAGTAGTTGAGTGTCAGATTGGATCGAGAGACGAATGATCGATATAATGATTTTATTTATCGTATTATACTGGTTACTGCTTGAGCAGAGCATTAGTAGTTTAACTTAGTTACTGCTATTTCTCGATGTAAAAGCTTATGAGTGAATCATTTCTTTTCATCAGTTACCAGTTATTAATTATGGAAATGAAAGGACAGAGTATTAGAAGAGCCTTAGTGTAATCTAGACTTATGAGTGAATCATTTCTTTTCATCAGTTACCAGTTATTAATTATGGAAATGAAAGGACAGAGTATTAGAAGAGCCTTAGTGTAATCTAGACTTTCAATTTCATACATACTAAGCGAACTAATTAAACTAATAAAATCACTACATTGTCCTCACATTTAACCGTTATCTTAATAAAATGCATAAAACAATGTAACCAAAAATTGTAAGAACTATGTTTGATAAGAGAGTCCATGAAGTTTTTGTCTGTTCTTCTCCATAGGATCTACGGATTGGAACAGACAATTAGCTGCACGACTGACTACTGACTGACTATTTGACGTTTCATTGATTTATTTGAAATAAAAATGGTTTGATTTGAAAAAATCATAATTTTTATAACATTTATTACACAAATTCAGTAAAAGTAACTATCACAATAATTTCAACACTTGTGAAGGAATTTTCATTATTCCCAACAATGGAATGGAAATATTTTCCCTACCGGATGTCAATATCAGGCTACAATCCTTTCAAGTGAAGACATCTCGAATGCAGCTTTATATAACTGTAGGTACAATAGTAGGCGGAAAAGTACAACTGCGTGGGTAGTAAAAGAAGCGTAGCAATCTATATATATGTGTAGTTTTATATGCTGAAGTATTATGAAGATAAGTAGAACTTAAGATTAATGATACGGCCAATTAACCGGCCACCACTCGTGGATTCTGCTTGAGCTTTCCATCAGGCTGAGCAGTCATTTTAGCAGCATTATATAAAAAAAAAAAAGAATAGTAGTGGGTGGTTCTAGGAAATTCTTACTTTTCTATGAATAAACTATAAAGTGTGCCTATTTAGTGAAAATAATCGAAAGGACGTGAGAATTACAACACCAAGGTTCGTTTACATGAAATAATAGACGTGCACGTGTGTTATTTCATGAACAACAGTGCAACGGAAAAATCAATCAAATCGAACGTCAACTACACAAGTAGTTATGTACTTCTTTAAACACATAAGCATACTTACGTATATATGTAGAATGAAAACTAACAAAACAAATTTTATACTAACCTTTAATCAGTGTTTCTGTATCAAACAGTGAGGGACGTAAGGGGAGCCTATGACTACTGTATATTATCGGTCGAACCACTTCAAGCTCTGTAGTCACCCGTCGCTATTCTGCCCGTCTTTACATCCACGCCACGCAACAACAGTGGGTGCAACTGTTACTCTTATCGATTTCTCTCCACCAAACCTTACACCAACTTGCAATCTCTAAAAAATAGCATGGCAAACACCGTCAAACACGATGGCACCAGTTTTGTCGATTCGAAACATACAAAATCGATAATTCGTTTATGTTATTTCGTAACTCACTGTTATATCCCAAGACACTATTGTGAACCAAACGTATACATCTTTCTTGTTTCAGTAACAAATTTTGGTTAAAACTGTTTTATAACTACCAAGTCTTTAATCAAATGTATAAAAATGTAATTTTGAAGATAGGATGTTAGTGTTTCGCGCTCACAGCTGTTACGAGCTCGCTCTTCTATTGAAATGGGTATGGTATGAGAAGCCAAGATGGCGGGCTGGCTAATGCGCGCGCATATTGCCCGCGCAGCCTGTCAAAATTACACACAAACAAATCTGTCTTTAATGCCCACCAATCTGAAATATGAGCCACAATTGATGTACTTATATAATAGACCTTAAGTAATGATTATAATAATGTGATTAAGTTATTCAGACTTGATCGTTTCCTATGGGTTGGATTTAGAAGTAGATTACATTCTTGAGAAATAGCAGAGGGTATATCTTTAAGGCGTTGCTATTGTTTTCAGTTTAAGGTCATAAATAGAAAAAAAATTTGAATTTTATCATATAAGTTCGTTAAAATATTCCCAGATTTATTCACCTATATTTTTAAGTATATGATAACTTTTAACAATGGACGATTATTTCATTTATATGGTTTCTCTTAAGTGGCCTTAAGTTTCAATTGATTTAGATGTCGTAAATGTAAACTAAGATTACATAATGCATACTAAAATGAACATTTATATTACAAATGAATTGCACATGATAAATTTTTCATAGCACAGGAGCTATGTGTAAGGCAAGCCCTCATAGAAAGCCTTGACCCTATGACCCAATTCCCTACATTGTAGTCATACATTGATCATTAAACATATTCTGAGTGCTAAATAAATTGTTGAGATGATACGAATAGCTTTTGAAATATACCGGTCATCATGATATCGTGGTATTGCATTTACTAATGTTTATTTTAAATACTCACTTGCATACCTATCAAGGCGTGGCTGCAATACAAAGTCTTTGGGTGTACGAACATCCAAGGACTATAATAACTTGGAGACTATTTTTAAGAAGAAGAAAGTGTGTCTAAATTTTTTGTGTTTCGGTTCTTCTTTTTTTTATTTTAGATAAAATACATTTAAACATATAACCTTAAGACTACCTTATCTTACATAAATATTCTACGTAATCGAAAAGATACGCAAAAGTGTAAGAAACGCCCACATTTTGTCTACTTTGATTTTATTCCCACTCATGGAACTAAGGTTTTCGATGTCAATTTGGCACTTTTAGGAATAAATGAATAATCGTACGATTTTTTGAAAAAATAATGGATCAAAGCCGTTTTCTATCGCTGTTTTTAACAGCGATAGAAAACGGCTTTGTTACCTATATAATATTTGAAAGGAAAACAGTAATAGTTTCAAGGATATTTTAATCGATATTTCAATTCTCGTCTACTTATATAATTTCGCGTGGTTGCTCAAGCAGTAATTTTAATATTATTGGCAATTGCTAATGAAGTTGAGGGCTCTACAAGCCTTATAATATCGCTTAATCTCTGTAATTTTTTTAACTAGTTTCATTTTAGAACTCATGAGGTACCTTTCAGCCGCGAAATTTAATAGTTATAATTTACCCACTGCACTTATTTTCATATAAATCAATATATATAAAACTGCTCCGTTACTGTCTGACAGACAACGCTCAGCCGAAAGTACTGGACGCAGGCAGCTGAAACTTGGCATGTGTTCCTTGAGGAGCATAGGCGAGCACTAAAAGAGGATATTGGAAAATTCCGCCCAAAAGGGGGTGAAAGAGATGATAAAAGTTTTACATCAGAATAACACGTAGACAAAGCCACGAGCAAAAGCTAGTATATGTATATTAAAGCCTACTAAAGTGTTTCTACATCGCTTGGTGGGAAGCCGGAGTATAATTCAAGAGTAGTGGCATCTTCCTTATTATGAGTGAAGACAAAGATACAGTCGCCTTAGTCTAGTAGTGAGATACTTCTGCATCATACGGCCTCATGTTCCTCGACAACGAAATACATGCGTCAGTACGATTGCTGTTATTTTAGGTTGGTCTTCTGTGCGAGGGTAGTAAGTCGCCAATCGCGAGTGCCAATCGAGCATGGTTCTACTAAATTTAAATTTCTGATACAACATAAAGAATGAAAAATGAAAATAGAGCTGTTACAAAATTAAAAAATTACTTCGTCGCTTTCGTAGCCATCTCACACAGGGCTCCAGCTCTATTTAATTAGGATTGTAACAAAAAAATCTCAATAATAATTTTAATATGTGTATGTATATATATATATATATATATATATATATATATATATATATATATATATATACATACACATATTATTTATATATATATTATATATATATATATATATATATATGTGTGTATGTGTATGTGTGTGTGTATGTGTACTTTATCATTTATTTATTAAGGATATTTTATATGTTGAATTATGTAACCTATGCGCGCCTACCTCACAATATTTCTCCACCACCCAAAGGTCGACTGGTAGAGAATGCCCTGGGCATTAAGTCCGCCGATGTACAAATGTGCATAAAGTTATAAAATAAATAAATATATATTTTGGTGTAGAACGAAAAGTAAAACATATTTTTGTGTAGTATTTGTAGCTAAGTAGGAACCGAATAGATTAACTCATTACAAAAATTTGCATTTACAAAATAAAATAATGCTAAGTGAAAAATATATATTCTTGTGGTGCAGGTTAAAAGTAACTTTACGTCATTTCTTCCCTCGACCGTCGACTACAGGATAACATAACACACCAGGGAATATGCAGCAGCATGCTATTGAGTGCAGTACCATGTCACTGCGATCGGCAACGCGCATGCCAAGCGTGGCGATAATGGTGAATCCCCTCTGATAAAAATCACGATTGAATATATTCAGTAAAATAAAATCATATAGTAAGTTGTAAATTTTATTATTAAAATTATCAAATACGCTACTTAAAGTGTTCATGAATAGTGTAAAAAGAAGTTTATGATTTGAATTGTAACTTTTGTATATTGTTAATTTTTTTATACGTTTTCACGTGCCATCTGTGCATTGCAAAAGGCAAAATAAGCTATGTGTATCGCGCATAAAAATACGTAACTGTAACCTTCTTCGTAGCTTCTGCGTAGTACTCTACATCGTGATAATTCCTTATTAACGCACAGATGGCGTTAAACGTAATTCTAATAAAATTACGATTTGATGGTAAAATCATGGAAAAAAAGTGTTTATCAAGAGAAACAAGACAAGAGAAACCGATTTCTAGTATATCCGACACTAAAACATGTTTATTACTGTCAAATAGTTTTCACTTGTTTATTACCAAAAAGAGTAAATATTTTTTGATAAAATCCCATGCTTTATCTGTATAGGCTAAGTATTTAGATGCACATCACACTCATCAAAACTATATTTGACTTTATTTCTTGTTTATTTTTCATGAACACATCATGTGTTACTGAAAAAAAAGATCTGATTTAACACAGCCTGTGCTCTAATACTCAAAATTAAAACCTCTGATCACCATTATCATTATATTGATTTAGTTGATAAAATGATATGTATTTATAGGCACCGATAACTATCATAGGTTTTATTATTAACCTACTTTATTACGTACAGAAACCACTATGCTTGTTTTTTGATCAATCTTATGAATTCAAGTAATTCGAAATCACCTTGGAAACTATACTTCTGCTACCGACATCACAAATGAAGTTTCCCAAGTCTCTCCGCTAATTGCTTTCTGAATATTACGTCCTTAACACCTTTGACCGACCCCTTTCAATATCTTATATTGTCAACGATTACTAAGATTTTGACGAGAATTTACATGAATAGTTATATTATACAGAAACTATTTGTCAGCTCTTCTTGTACAAATTTCAAGAAATTTGACTTGCTGAAAGCTCACTAACAGAATAATATTTTTTTATATTTTACAGCTCTAAGGAGATCCTGGACTTTTTTATTTCCGCCCCCCAGGATTGACACCGCGACCAATCAGGATCTTTCTCCAGAGAAGTTACAGAGGCTTACCCCTGGCTTAATGTTCATATTTTAGAGTTCGGGCGCTTTATTCAAATAGGTCGCCATCTTATTGTCGACCGCAGCAATGAATGAAGGATACCAGAGGTCCCCCCTCTCTGGCAACTTGTGGTCCAGTCAATTGTTGGTGTCGCTCGAGATCGGTCCTCTCCCAATCCCGTTCAGACGTCTCTTTCTGGAGCATTATAACTTCACAGAAAGAGAACTCCGTGCCCCAACCTTCCTCACCCGCCAGCATGGCAGTAATAATTAAATTAATGGCAGGAAAAGTTATTGGTGACCCCTAGTTTTTTGTACTAATAATTTTAGAGGGAGTGTAAGTAGCAAGCGTGACTGAAAAGTTTTATAGTGATATAGAAATGATATTGTAAGTAACATTATGTGTCATGCATATCATGAAAAATGTAGAGAATCTACATGAAGTACAACAGAAGTATATAAAGTGAAAGTCGTGAGAGAATCATGTTATCATGAGAGAACTACGCTTCGGCATATTTGTTCCTGCTCGAATGAACTTATACCAAAGCACACAGCTAACTGTCAAGAAGTATTTTTTCTGTCTGTTTGGTAACGTATTATGAATACGTAGTGTCACACCCATATTTATTCTTTGCCATGAGGTGATTTAGGAAATAAAATGTGCAGGGCAATATAACTGAAAGAAAAGAGAAGGAAAACTTAAAACAAACTCTACACCAACGCATCTTGCAAGCATGATACAGTTGACCAAAACCTACTTTCCAACGAGAGGTATATGTAAAGCAGTTGACTCTTAAAGACTGTTGAAGATGATTGATGAAGCTATTTTTTCAATAATTTTCATCCAGAAAGTGAGTTGAATGGAGTTACATTCAATTTCTTCTACTAATGCGGGAGAAGAAATACTCAAAGAACGGTTTTACCTTGTGATACCTGTCCATGGCAGCTGGTCACTAAACATTAGGTCACGCGCTGCCCTCGATTTCATAACAATTGCAAGTACAATTATGATCATCTTCCTTGCCTTTATCAACCACTGGGCGGTAACTAAATCAACCAGTTTTCCCTGAATATCAGCTTTTCCCCGGAGTGATTAGTTTTGGCGTTAGATAACTGATGGCGAACTGAATTCGAAGGTTAAACTAATTGATTGTTAGTATATTTGATGGCACTTTCAATAATGATAACAATAGATGTTCATGACGAACAGGACGGACTTCATAATATCATAACGCACGTCAGTCTCAGAAGCACGAGCATAAAACTCCATTAAAGTTCGATACTTCTTGCTTCGATCATAAGAAAAATCTGACTATACTTTAGACCCGACCCGAGAATCAAACACGAGATATTTTGTCGGTAAAATCATTAATCGGTTGCTTGGAAAAATATGATTAGAGAAACTATTTATAATAAATTTAAATCTGCTCAGTAAACATATTGGAAAGCATTTGTCGCTAATTTTATGACTGCCTTGTTGGTCTAGTGGTTAGCGTATGCGGCTGCTGATCAAGAGGTCTCGGGTTCGATTCCCCATTCCACGGGTCGGACTAAATATTTGTGTAATCCACAAATATTTGTTTCTGAGTCTGGGTGTTTTCTATGCATAATATATATGTACTTACAAAAAAAAGTATGTTTATGTATTTATATCAGTTGTTTAGTACCCATAATACAAGCTCTGCTTAGTTTGGAACTAGATGACGTTGTGTGTATCTTACACACACACAAAAGCTGGAGTTGAAAGCTCTCCCTCATCCGCCATACTCACCAGACCTTGCACCTACCGACTACTACTTTTTCCAAAATTTAGACAGTACTTTTTAGTGGGTAAATAATTCAATTCCCGAGAACCAGTACAAAATGCCTTTGAAGAGTTTGTTGCCTCCCGTTCAGCTGATTTTTACAAGAATCATCATCATCATCAATAAATCAATCATCAAGCATCAATAAACTGCCAATGCGTTGGCAAAGATGCGTCGATTGCATGGGTGTTACTTGGAATAACAGAAATAGTTTGAAAAAATAAGTACTGTACTTTACTGCACACAAAACGGCAATTTCATAATTAAAGACCTATTATATAAACTTTTATGTTTATAAATAAAAATGAAATACTCGTAATATTAGTGAATCACTTCATTTGATCAATGAGTAAGTCAATATCGGCTTTTAAAGTTTATTTTTGCAACATTTAAAATGCGAATCTCTCTTTTTATTGTTTTTTAATCAGACATACTTACATTTTGAAGAAAACATAATACATATTCAACCATTGACTAGAATTTTTAACCTTATATATTATACTAGTTGACCCAGCGAACTTCGTACCGCCCAACTTTAACCTCGTAAGGCCCAACGACCTAATTTAATGACAAAAATATTTTGACGTTCCGGCCCAAGACAGTTTTTAAAATTATGAAATTACGGCCCAGCGACCTAAAATTATGACATGATCAAAAATTTACTAAATTTGATTTTTTCGAACAATTATACTTAAAACTATGACCCAGTAACTTAAAAAAAGGACAAATTATTTCAACATATTTTTTGCATGGAATACTTAACTTTCGGTATAGGAAATACCCCCTAAAATAATTTTGGCAAAAACATTACATTTTAACACTTTTTTACTAAACCAAAGTTATGGGCCGCAACTACTTGCGCCTATTTTTAGTACATTGGGTCGTAGTGTATATATCGTCCTAAATTTAGCTTGGGCCTTACGAGGTTAAAATTCCAGAACTTGATCGCAGCGCCACCTACCGGGTCCAATTGCGAATCTAAACCATTCCCAGATCCCCTTGAACACACACAAAAAATTACATCAAAATCGGTCCAGTCGTTTGAGAGAAGTTCAGTGACATACACACTCACAGAAGAATTATATATATAAAGATAAGCTTTTGCATGCGGCTACACCTGTGTGTACCTATATTGGTTATCGCCGTAAAGAGTAGACGAAGTCCTTCTCTTTAAAAATCAAAGTACATTCATGCAAAATTTCATTGACATCAGTTATGCTGTTTAGCCGTGAAAGCATAACAGATAGTCTGAGTTGCTTTAAAATGTATGTACAATATTCGTATGGATAAAGAAATCGTCACAGCATCCACACATATGTACATGGTCGTGGTATATACTAATTATGCTGTTCATATAGTTGACCTTTGAATGTCGTCAAATATTTCAAACGCAATTCGCGTGTCCGTCGCCTCTGCAGAGCGCGTCTTTCTACGCGGCCGCGGAAATGTCGCCGACAACGACAAGAATAGACGGTACGTCGGCTATGACGTCACGCACTCACGTCAACTCATGCGCATACTCAACACTGTCTCAAAAATCTTCCTTCCCAATTTTAGAGTTTTTGGATGATGGCTGTTGATGATGATGAATTATGTTGATTTAAAGCGTTGAAGAAATTTTCTAATGATTTAAGTGTTGACATAGATAAGCCTAATATTCACTATTATTATTTAAAGAAAAACTGTTAAAAACTGTCGATGATCATGATTAATGATAGAAAACTTTATTATTATTTTTCAACAAGTTTAAAAGTAACTAGCTGACCTGGCGAACTTCGTACCACCTTAGAATATTAATTCTTATTAAAGTATTGTTTTTAGTTATTAACTGATAGTGACAAATAGACAGCAGCGCCACCTAGCGGGCCTCGGCCGGTACCACCACAATCGCTTTGTTCCTGCATTTTAAATCCGTCACATCTTCAAAAATATTAATTTAAATTACATAATACAATGGACCATATTAATATATATTAAAATGCATTTAAGGTACAATGTATGCACAATGTATTTAAGGTACTTAATTGGATAAGGATAAATATTTTGGACATCTTACACACAACATCATCTAGTCCCAAAGTAAGCAGAGCTTGTGTGAGATATAAATACATAAACATACTTTTTTTTTGTAAATACATACATAATATACATATAAAAAAACCCAGACTCCGAAACAAATATTTGTGGATCACACAAATATTTCGTCTGACCCGGGAACCGAACCCGAGACCTTTTGATCAGCAGCCGCATACGCTAACCACTAGACCAACAAGGCAGTCAAAATCAGTCAAAATCAATCAAGTCAGGATTAATACTGTATTACTTAAAATCGCTTCGTAAATAAGCCATTATTTCTCGTAAAAAGGAAGATATAAACAATGGTTATTGTGGGTTATCCCTAGGAAAAAGACATAATATAACAACGCGGACTTTTTTGTAGACCATTTTAAGGTGTATAATACTGTAGTACATTATTTTGATCTATCTCGTAGGGTACAGCCAGTGTTTGCAGTGTAAGCGTAAAAAATGAGTTAATTTACGACATCAGATTAGAAACCTCTAAAATTATCAATGTTCCTCTACTATAATATGCATTTATTATACATATAAACCTTTTTCTTGAATCACTCTATCTATTAAAGCCAGCGGCATCAAAATCCGTTGCGTAGTTTTAAAGATCTAAGCATTTATAGGGACAGACAGAGAGTTGAAGCGACTTTGTTTTATACTATGTAATGATATTGGAATGATTTAGTGTATATTTTTTGACATCGCTTCTCAAACTGTCAAAAACCGTATAGGTAGTCACGTCAGTCACGCTGATTTCAGTACAAATAGACCGGCTTGATCGGGGCAGTACTATCTTCATATAAACGACCAATCTAAAAATATCAGCATTCGTATTTCGGTTTTAAGTGTGAGACCGGCGGCCACAATTGTGTGGGTCACCATTCTGCAGTGTCTGCACTCACCATAGGTATCCCACACCTGAATTCAAAACAAAAATGAAAAAAAAAACTTGAATTTCACTATTGCATTTTTATATATAAAGGTTTTTAAACAATTCCCCCTCGTTAAAAAAGATTAAGATCTTTTGAATCATAAAAATGAGAAAAACAATTTCTGATGCACTGAATTTTATTGCAGGACTGTACAATAACGTCATCCCTTGAATTACGGGTCCCTATATAGTTCTTGCGCTTCACTCAAGTCGAGAACATTGGTAAAACACGTGTCTATTCCATATAAAATACCTTCAGAAATTCATGATATTTATTTAAGGCCTTAACCCTCTGCTGGAAGAAACACGAGCCCAACAGTGGGATATTATAGGTTGTTGATGATGATTAATAATTCACTGCTAGTCACATGACCAGCAATGTGGTTATTCTAAGAACAAATGCGTGAGACTATAAAGATGCGGGTCAGAATATAAAACTGAAGTACAAATCTCAATACTCCTGTTAACTGCGGATTGTGCTGTTGCAACTTTTATAGACTGTCACTTGGAGATATTGACTGACAGAGCAAACAATGACAAAGCAAAACTAAACCACATTTTCTAGGATCTCTGTAGATTGGGGAATATGTAACAACTGTCACAGACCAACAAATAAGATTGATTTAGATATTGGAAACACCACGTTTTACATGTTACACAGTAAAAATAAAATTTAAAGAATTGTGTATTTTTATAGCAGAGCTCCTCTATGGTCACCTCTCAGCTTCAGTATCAGACCTTGGTTATCATATAGAATCAAAATATGTAGTTGTCAAGGCAAATCAGACTAGCCCAAACTCAAGCGGGTTGTCTCGTTTCATTGCGGAGTTCCTATGGTCACCTTCAGCTCCAGCATTAGATGAGCTGCATGTTATCATAATCACGCAATATACCTATTTAAGCAACATTTCAGCGAAAATTGAATTGAATTTTAGTAATTATCATTTACTTAATGATAATTATATTGATTTAAAGTATTAATTTATGTCAGTTAGATTGCCCGCTGTCAATTACATTAAGTTTTTATACTATACTAGACTGTAAGTTTAAATTATATTTTATGCGGAATTAATTGTGCACAACATAAAAAACGATACTATATTGATCTAATCAACTGGAACAATAATTAAAACTAGATATTGGCGACAGCACAAAATTACAACGGCCTTTTAAAATTGCACGGAGTTTGCATGTCGGCTGCGTGGAGTGCATGACGCGAGGGTTGTCGAGCAGCGGGTACGTACGGAGGGAGTTCGTCACTCGCGGCAGTCCCACGTCGAACAGCGCGCCCGCCTCGCGCCTCGCTCGCGTTCTTACGAATCCATGGACTACGATCGACCAAGCGAACCCACACTTTACTTTTCAATCATCTTTTCATATCCTCTTTTTAGACCCCGGTAGTTACATCGAACGAATTGTGCGAGCTTATAATGACACTTTTATCCCTTTACAAGAACTTTTGTCGACTTTCCAAAACTCTTAGTGATTAACACAACCCATTAGGCTGAAGATATTCACTTCAAAAAGTTATTTTCTTAGTCAAAAATGCCTCTCGGAGTAAAACTATATCGCAACCTGTTTATACATAAAAAACGACTGAAAATTTCTGAACACAACCTTTAAAAAGTTTACACACAATTTATGAACTATTTACATCGTTTTATAAATAGTTTTGGACATTATTTTTATCCTTCGTGACTACCCCTAGAGCGCTAAGCAACTATGACCAAAGACATTAAAATAAACATTATTTTAGTGTGCTAATTTAATCTCGTGAGGTTATCAATATAATAGTATAATTTTAATATTAATAGTGAGTGTTATAGTGTAAATTTATGAATAAGTACTTCCTGTGGTCCTTCATAACTTATTTGGTAAGTATGTTACCTGATAAAAGTTTCAGATGTTTTTAAATTTTATTTTTTGCAGCTAGCAGTACCTACAATAAGTTTTAAAAGACATAAAGTTAAAAATTGGTATTTTATAGTGTAATAATTATGTATATACAACTATTACTGTTATAAAACTACGACTATATTTATCACCGTTTTGAATAAATTCACAATAAGAATTGATAAATAGTTTTATACCGAAGACAAATACTATACATACATTTTCGTAGGAAGTAAAGTGCCTTACAATAGCATCCTAAAATAAATTTGTTTTCGTACGCGTGCCAGTACTTCAATGCTATTTTTTATATAATGAGGACATGAGATAATTTTCAACTGAAATGAAAACCAGGTCAGACAAATATATTCAAAAGTGGTTTTGACAATGTTTTTGAGTACACTCGTAAAGATAATCATTACAGTGCTGTAACTGAGTATATAATATATCGTGGTATATAACACGTCAGTAGGTGTTTTATAGAGCCGTAGTAATACCTATCTAGTTGGCCGTGCCAAGTCCAATGACATCGCGGGATATTTATAAAATAATATTATAATGCCAAACGCCTTCCATGGTGTAATTTTATGAGTAAAGTTTCTTATTGAATTCTCAAAAAAATGTGTTTCTTGGGACTTTCCACTTCGCTGATATACGCATGTGTCAACAAAGTGAACCTTTAACCAGTTTCATGCGAACAAATATTTTCAGTTAAGCATAGCCTTAAAAAATGAATAAAGAAACAATACAAATTAAATTTTTTGACTTTTGAGAGTGCAAGTGTTGTTTCAAAAACCAATCTACACCGGAATAAACTGAATATACAAGTACACAGGGACATCCACGGTTACGAATTTGAGCAATCATTACCTACAATTTTAATTTTTCCATAATATGGAAGTGATTTTTTGATGTCAAAATCTTGTAAAATATTATATTTATTTAAATCTCATTCTCTCATCCTAACATGTGTCAGGAACTGGCCCTTGAGGGCAGTTTTAGGGAAATCAGATTATTTGAAACGTACCTGAAATGGCTCCCGTCAGCAATAGACTCCATTAGGCCTTCATTGACCTTTTTTCATTCGTAACAGCTTGTGAATGTAATTAAATATAGATTTTAAAACTAAAAACGCAAAAGCATAAAACATTGTAAGTTAGCACAATGGACAATAAAAAATTTAAAATAAATTAATGGTATTAAATAATTAATTATAAAAAACAGACAGTATTTTTCACAATGATTTATTAAAACCGATATATTTGAAATGTGAATGCTGCCCTCATTCAGGATTTTAAATCAATAATAGGTATTTATAAATGTACAACACTGTAATTTTTTTAAATCAATAGATACATTTCTTCTTTTCTGTTTTTAAAGCTAGATATAATTATGTAGCCAGATTTATCACTACATATTATTAAAAAAGTCCTCCACCGCGTCTGTCTGTTCGTGATAAACTCGAAAAACACCTATCTAAAGACAGATAGTCTAAATATTGCGAAAGGACATAGGATACTTTTTACCACGATAATCGATATACTCGCGGGCGGAACTGCGGGCGGAAGTAGTATCATAATAATTGCTGCATTATCTTATTTATATCAGCTTTAAACTTTTGTTTCTTAATGATAGTGTGTCGATCCAAATAAAGGAAACCTGTGTTTCTATTGCCATAATTATTAGTTTCTAAGACTTTACGTTAGCTACTTCTAAAAGTATAAAATATATATGCTATTATTTAAAGTACATACATATCCTGACAAGAAGACTTATACTTCTTAAAATGAGGCATTAGTACTTAAAGTTCATCACTGAAAAGAGGATTGACATTATAGAGTTCTAATGTCTATTCTTCGGCTTACGAAGTTTTTATTTTATTGTCTAGTTAATTTCACTTTCTTCAATCAACTGATTGTCTGTAGTTTTAAGAATTCTTAATAATACTACGACTTTTCGTTTCAAACTCAGACAATAATTAGTAATTTCACAACAGTTCGCGTGACTGAAAACAACGAATGTATAACGTGCTTATTGAGTTGTAAAAGGGCCTGGTAATGTAAACAGTTTTCATCCAACTATGAATAATCTAAGACCTGTACTGTTTAACTAACCATTCTTTACGTTAGCAAATATCTTTAAAATAATTTCTTACATGTGTAATATCCGTTTCCACAAACTATACTTAAACCATCTTCGTACTAGGAGTCCCCTTATCCTAAGTTTAATAGATATCTGAACACTTAGGCCAAAACCTCCTTTCAAAGGAGAGGCCTTTGTCCAGCAGTGGACTGTTAAAGGCTGTTGATGATGATGATGATGATGAACACTTAGGTGTCCCTTATAGTTGGTAAAAAAAAACACTAAGGGCTTCCTAGCTCTTGGCTTTGGCCTTTAAATTTAGGGGCCGTTAGTGAAAACGACAATAAGCCTTATCTTCATCCAACATTATCTTTGGAGCATAAATCCATTAATAGCTATTTATTATTTCATAGATGGATATACAAACACACTATATATTTTATACAGCATATTAATGTATTTGTTTCTACATTCTCGACAATCGCATATGTCGTAAAAACATTTAGAAGTTGCGATTTTTGTGATAAAGATTAAATAAATAGAAATGCATTTCAAATATTGATAGCTAAAAAGCTTTTCAATATTTGAACTGATTTAAAAGAAGATTTTTGTAAACGATGAAATACATTTAAATGAAGTAAAACAACTACGAAGAGTTACTATTATTTATACATGTTGCGACAAAATACCCGCAATTAGCCACCCTACTAAATTTGCATTCCAATCTGCAGACGGATCAGTTATTGTAGTGGTTATTAAATATGACTGCTAAAACAGAGGTCGTGGGTTCTATCCTAATTACGTATTTAATTTATACTAATATTAAGAAGCTAAAGATTTTGTTTGGTGGGTTGGGTGCATGTTGCAAAAACAAAGGAAAATTATTCCTTTCGAGAGCTTCCAATAAACAGGAGTCATTTCAGGTGCGGTTAAAGTTTTACAAAATCAATTTAAGAAAGATTGTTCTTCTTTAAAAATTTAAAGTCCACAATAGTAGATAGATACCTATATTTTTAAGAATGGCTCACTGTAACCTTTTTGTGCTGAACAAAGTTTATGCTGTTAGAACATCACGCCTCGGGTAACAGGAGACACAGATGAGATTTCGTGGGTCTGCTAGTAGCATAGTGGGCGTAGTTAAAAGAAATCCATTGTTTTCCAATCGATGGCTTGAGTTATCTGTATCTCGCGTTGTATAAGTCCGATCGGGTTCCTCTGAATGGCGTTAGAAAGATGATATTTCATACTAAAAAACTTTTCTGACAGTTTTGTGATTAGTTGACTTAGTTTCAGATTTCAATATCAAACAAACATAATGGATTTCTTTTTACTACACCTATTATAAGTATGTTTATACTTATATGTTACTATCTACTACCATGGTTCAGACTTTACGCAATGGTTTGACTTTAAGCAGATGTTATTTATATTTCAAAATTATACACGTATTGAATCTATCACTATTTTACATTGTAGTTTTATTATTATTATTATTTTTTTTTTTTTTTTATATTTAAGCCTGCCAAAGTGACTCTACTCTGCCTGATGAAAAGCATGAGTAGAATCCAGGAGTAGGGGTCACCATGCTTATTGTGAGGGTAGGCAATGTAGCATGGTGACCCTTACCATGGCAGCCCGGTTAGATTATTCTGCATCATTCTCCCGGCCTTCGAAGGGCGGGAGAATGATGCAGAATGATTGGGCCTCCGGTCTCACACTCACCAACGAAATACGACAGCAAGAATGCTGTCATTATTAGGATGGTCTTCTGTGTGAGGGTAGTACTGGCCGGGTCGAGCCGGCCCATTCGTGCTGAAATCAGCGTGGCTCTACTACCTCTATACCTCTAATGATTATTATAATAAATAAAAGGTTAAAACTATTTAAAAAATGTAGCGCATACGTACGCCTTTACTTTCTACAATGCTACTTAATCAAGCTATCGATACTTACTTCTGACATAATTTTTTTTTTCACAATAATAACTAAACGTCACTAGTTACTGTAAGTTCCATACCACCATGTGACTTTTTAATAGTAATATCGCAGAAATACATCAGCCCCCTTAGCCAGGCAGGCTAGAATGGCGAATGAGGCGTTCTGGAAAATATGTACTATGTTGTATAATTTAACTAGGTGACAGCTCACTATGCAACGAGACTCGCGCAACGGCTTTCGCAGCTTGAGAAAAGCATAAAAACGGCTTAAATGATGCATTATTACGCAATCGCTAATTGTAAAAATAATAGTGTCTGATGAAAAGAGTTATTTTGTTCCATCAGATAATACTTTTGTTGAGTAAAGCTAAGGATGAACAGGAATCAAAATTTTCTTCTTCCCATTATTATGTTGTCAACTAAACATATCTATTTACCTTCTCTTTAAATAATATTTTTTTAATTTTCAATTTACAATACTCGCACGTATCAAAATAAACAACGCTCCGAAAGCTCAAATACACTGAGTTCATGAAGTAGATATTGGAAGTACATACCATATGGCCCAACGTACTACCTGCGCAAGAGTGGCGATTAATAGCAGTCGATTAATGAACAAGAAACTGTGACACTTCAGTAGTCGACACTCGCGCGCTTTTCAACTGTGTGCCTTTGGGGGCAAGGCTTGAGGTTTATCGTTTTGGTGCCATGCAGAATTATTAGGCTTCCTATCCTTTATTATATATTTCTGTAAGTAATATATGGAACATTACTTCTAAATATTCATTACTATATGAAGCACAATATAGTTAACCGTAATATATCAGTTCTAGATATATACCAATTACGACCCACACAGTGTAACCTTTCATGTGCATCTGCGAGCGAGAGCAATGCAAGCATAAAACATTTCATGAGAAAATAATGATAATGTTATTATCGTATTCTGATACGAGAATACGACGCAACATAGGTATTTCAAGGCGGGGTAACGCATTTATTTAGTTACATAGATGCATATTTCTACAATTATACATATTATATTCTTCATAGACGATATTTTATAGGTAGGTAGATACACCTTCACGTCTTAAACTTTCTTCATTACACAAACAATGAAACCGAAACCGTGTTTTAACTTTTATGCCTTAACGAGGATTTATAATTAAGCAATTGTCCCTCGGATACTCTTGAATAAATTTTAAACCAGTCTTTCATTGTTGTTATATTTTAATTAAACTCATGTTATTATTTTAACTTTTTGTTATTCTTTCATAAACTTTTTATAAAAATTCGTATAAAATTATTTGCACATAATTAGCCCAAGGCCTTAAACCAAAGTCAGCAGGGACAATAAACTTACATTTTAACAGCTGGACAGGAATTTTATGATATTTCACTTCTAAAGGGTAAAATAAGTGATCGACAGTTGTATGGAGGTACAATACTTTCGTAGCCAAAACACGAAATTAGAAATAATAACGCAAATGAAGCAGAAGAGAAAAGCTAGTTAAAAAAGAAGATTACGAATACTTACAAACTTTGTGGATAGTAATTAGTCTTCTTCTCAATTTAAGGGTCGAGCCCTTGTCCTTGAAGCCATCGCCACTCCTGTCTATTTTTTGCAATCCGTTTGACCTCTTGATAGGCCACGACTCCTACTTTCTCCTTTATTTGCTGTATGTACGCCAATCTAGGCCCTCCGCGTTTTCTTTTAACTTCTATCTTTCCTTCTAGTATGGTTTTAAAAAGGTTGTTATGTCTTATCAAATGGCCAACCATTTTGCCTCATTTGTTGTCAACAGTATTCAGAAAATCGGAAAAATAAATAAATATCGGATACTCACCAACAAAAAGGTACATGGTGGCAATCGCGCAGATTTCTGTTTTAAAGTATTCAAAAGTCTCCTTTCTTCTTACACCATTATTAGGACTTCCTCGTTGGATTTTTTCTCTGTCCAATTGTGCTAAGTGAAAGTCAAACCCACAATCTCTAGCTCAGCAGTTAATGTAACTAACAACTAGAACCAAAATAATACAACGAAGTTTAATAGGTCATTGAATCATCCATGAGAATTTATCAATGGTATCTTATCTCGTATTATTAGCTACACGATCAATACTGTTGAACTAATTCCGGAATAGGATTTGTCGCGGGTTTCAGTGATACGTCACTACCTGTCCTGCTTCAGAATCCATAAATAAACTAGTAGTAAGTTACTAGTTTTTATGTATCTGAAATGAATAGATGAAATCTATGTAATATTTAAGTGGAATTACTTCTTGCGTATTTTATAAAACGATTCAAACATATAATTACACAAAGTCTATGATTATGTATTTACATAAATGTTAAAATGTGTAGTTTTACTTAAAATTTATTTACTTGGAAAGTACTATACGACCATTAATTAAGCCTTGAAAAACCAGTTTTTTCAATGAAATAAACTCAGGCGAGTGGAGTAGTACAAATAGAAATGAAGCTAGGAGATCACAAATACTCTTTTGCCTTTGTAACGAATAACTGAACATAAACGAATTCTTCTACGTGATAAAGATACTTCCACAAATGGTTACATTAGAACCTACATTAGAACCATATGTAGAGTATATGTTTAGCTATGTGTCCGTGCCCACTGTGTATTAAGTGTAAATTAATTATAACAGAATGGTCTGTTTATCTAGTGGTCAGTGAACCTGACTACTGAACCAGAAATTCTTCATTCTGACCACAAATGGCTATTAATATGTAATGAGCGCTTTAATTCCTTTTGGGTCGAGGTATACACCGATTACAAAAAAAAACAAGAATATAAACCATATCTACCAAAAATCTGGTAAAATAACAGTCAAGAATGGAATCCAAGTTGACATGACATGTGCCGACCAATTAAATATAATAATAACTTTGGCAACATTAACTATAGTCCCTGAAGTCAGAAAAATAGGTACTTATAGTTTCCCTTCCTATTCGATTAAATAACATAAAACAATTGACTTTCTCGTATTGCTGATTAGATTGAAGGTACTAGAGTCGCGATGGTTTCGGCACGACCGGGCTGGCTGAACCGGGGCGATACTACCCTCACACAGAAGAATAATCTGAAATTTCGTTAGTGAGTGCAAGAACGCAGGTTGAGCGCTATCACCATATTCTATTGTCTGCAATCATAATGAGCACTACTCTGGGGTTCTACTCATTTTTCCATCAAGTAAAGTAGTCATTTTAACAGGTTTAAATATATAAATAGCTCAAGTGTTTCAGGAAATTACAGTATGTATCTATACCGTAAGGTTACTCCAATTTATACAAGTACTATTTCTGTGAAATTGCAATAGCAAAAAGGAACTAGTACAGCTACAGTGAATTTAATCACAGTTACCTATACATGGTACCCAAGTACCATCCATATCGTATTAAATTCAGTCGCAGAGTATTCCTTTTGTGTTGAAACTACATTCAATCTAATTTCTGTACTGACGACCTGTGTTGTGCGATGTTATATGCGGAGACCACGCTACATGAAATTTATGAATAACTAGCTTTCGCCCGCGGCCCCGCCCGCGTTTATGTCGGTTATCGCGGCAAAAAGTAGCCTATGTCCTTTCCCAAGTTCAGTTCTATCTTCATACCAAATTTCATCAAAATCGGTTCAGTGGTTTAGGCGTGAAAGTGTAACAGACAGACAGACAGACAGAGTTACTTTCGCATTTATAATATTAGAAGGGATAATAATAGAACTCTTAGATTAATCTCTTCAATATTTAAATGTTATTTTATTTAAGAGATTAGTTTTAATGTGATAACTGTGGAGTACGTAGAAAGTGAACAGCAATTTCGATCAAACCGATAAATGTTTTTGAATTATATTGGACTTAAAAAGTTTCCTACAGGAATTACAATTAGGTAAAATTATAAATAACTCAAGAAGCTTCTCTCTTAACTATTAATAGAGATTTATATATTTGCAGTATTTTACTTTCTCAATAAAATACCGTTCACTGGAAATACCAAAAGTGAACTAGTCTTGTGGTATATATTTCTGCTAATTGGCGAACTTATCTTCCAGTATATTCTACGGAACGTAATTGAGTTGAAAGTGTTTAGTAAGGCCCCTTTGATACTTTAAACTTCTTTAAAAAACAGTTTTTTTTTCCTCATTGTATAGATTATACAATATTGTTTGTTACATTACAATAAAATTAAATAAATAATACAATACTATTTTTATCCTTACGCAAAGTCTTAGTTGTTATGAGTTAAATTGTTTTATCTTTAATATTTTACTTATACTTTTAAAGTACGGTCAACTTTCTTAATACAAATCGGGCAATTATTTATTTGTTACAATTTTTTGCCTCATGTATATCGATTGTCGCGGTAAATAGTAAACTATATCCTTTCTCATGTATAAAAATATCCACTTCACAACTTTCATTGAAATTTGTGAAGTGGCTTAGGCGTGAAAGCGTAACAGACAAGCAAATAGAGTTAATTTTGAATTTATAATATCCTAATAATAATGCTGTGGGCATAAACTAGATAGTATACAGTTTGATTGCCTCGATGGCGTAAAGTTCACGTTCACGTGCGACTGCTGTGCTTGAGGTGTCGAGTCTGATACCCCAGTTGCACCAAATGGTTGTTTGATCCTAAAAAAACAGTTTTTGAGTTTGGATGTTTTCTCTTTATAATATGTATGTATTTACAAAAAAAGTATAAATGTATTTAAATTACTTGTCTAGTACCCATATTATAAAATTTGCTTAGTTTGGAACTAGATGACGTTGTGTGTAAGATATCATAAATACATAAAAAAAACATTTTAAAAATAATAAAGACTGCATTTTCAGTGATTTTCAGGTCCTATGGCTGATTATAACCTGAAGTCACCATTACCTAAATTTTTACGCCTCCACGGTTTATTACACACAACATTATTGGTCTCATAGTACGTACGTACATATATTTTTTACTGTTTGAAACATTTAAATATACATATATGTGTAATTGACAGATAATCATATATAGACACATAGACCAAGATTTAAATGAATGCAGAGTTTAATGGCTGTTGCGTTTATTGCGATACAGAAGAAATGGGAGTATTCGTGTAAATGAAACGGTTCTGCAGATTTGGTGTCTTATGCCTAATATTTACACTCGGTTCCAAAAATAACGGGTCAGTCACATAAACCCGAATATCTCCCGAACTACGTATGCCATCCTAATGAAACGAAGACTGTTCAATTGAGAATTTAATTATACAGATAAAAAATAAAATAAAACTTAGTTACACCCACAATATTAATCTTAAATTAAAAAAAAACTAAAGTAGTCATATTTTTCTTAAGATTACATTTTTTTTATGATTGTTTTTTTGCTGTTTTTCATCACTGGAGGCTTCATCACGTGGAGGCAATACAAAGTATTAAATGAAGAAAGTGATGAAAAACAGCAAAAAAACAATCATAAAAAAAATGTAATCTTAAGAAAAATATGACTACATTAGTTTTTTTTAAATTTAAGATTAATGTTGTGGGTGTAACTAAGTTTTATTTTATTTTTTATCTGTATAATTAAATTCTCAATTGAACAGTCTTCGTTTCATTAGGATGGCATACGTAGTTCGGGAGATATTCGGGTTTATGTGACTGACCCGTTATTGGTTTATGTGACTGACCCGTTATTTTTGGAATCGGCTTTATATCAGTTCATTCCAAGGATGATAACTGTTATTGGTTACTATCTGTGCTAATGGCTACCAAGCAAGCAAACAATAACAATATTATTTTTAATATTCGACTTACAATATCACCTAACCTCTACCTAAGCAGAGCTTGTACTCTGAAGGCTAAATTGACAGATAAACTACTTACATACTTTTTTTAAAATAAATAAATAAAATAAATAAATATTTTGGACATCTGACACACAACATCATCTAGTCCCAAGCTAAGCAGAGCAAGCTTGTGCTATGGGTACTAGACTACTGATATAAATACATAAAAATACTTTTTTTTGTAAATACTTACATATTATACTTAGAAAACACCCAGACTCCGAAACAAATATTTGTGAATCACACAAATAATATTTGGTCCGACCCGGGAATCGAACCCGAGACCTCTTTATCCGCAACCGCATACGCTAACCACCAGACCAACGAAGCAGTCAAATATATACATTTTATATACACATGGAAAAAAAACAAACGAGAAAAATATTTATTGATCATACAAACATGTGGTCCGACATGGGATGGGAATCGAGCCTGAGACTTTAGCACAGCTGCAAATACACTGCCACGGTACTTCTGTAAATGCACAACTAATTCAATTAAAAAAATTATAGTATTTGAGCATTGTGCGTAAAATACAACAAAGCTCATAATAATTTATCTATTTAGTTAATGTACACCCATACCACCTCTTTGTTTAATACTAATTTGGATAAAATTGTAATATTAGATGAATCATTATAATTATGATCGTCAAACTACGGGACGTCTTATGATTAAGAGACGTTCCCTTCTCATAAACTAAGCACATATTTCTTATTTATGTAACGTCTTTTTTAAAGCAACTTTTTAATTTTTCATTCAAACTGAGATTTAGATTTTCTAAATTGTTTTAATTTAGTATGAAGTAGTACTATGATACTATTTGATACAATGATGGTTTAATATTATAATACATAAGTGATCATAGACTTTTAAACAATATGTAAATTAAATAAAAAATATAACATAAAAATGAAAATGAATTGAACATGGAAAGATTAATTGACGTCAATTTATAATTTAGAGCCCGTCGAATAATGTGGTAACGACTACCGTTTTATTTATAAATGAAATATGAACTTATTTGTAATGTCAATGAAGGAATAGACGTGTTATGACGTCTAAGTTTGACGTAGTATATTAATGGGGAGTATAATAACCACTGCAGTAGACCGACAGGTGTGGTTACTCATCCAAGTTCCCATGGTATACAATACACACTCGTTGAATGTATTTATTATATGTCCGAGTTACGTTACCGTATTTTCCTTTTAGTCAGAATTGTGTCAACAGGGCATTTGATAATACGTATGTAAGTATATACAGCTAAGTGCGACTAATAGATAATGACACTTAAACATGATGTTGTAAATATTTAGATAGATTATTTTACAAGTAACAGTTTTTCTTTCTCGTTTAGCATGAAATTTTACATAGATATAGGGCTGTTGCTTTTGTAGTTTAGACCTTAATTATTTGCAGACTTACAGCTGGTAAAACACAGATGGGTCTTCTGGTCCCTTCGAATCCGTTTTTCAACTTTGTTCTAAGCCCCGGTAAGCTATAAGTACCATAGATAAAAGTATTGTTGTCGTGGTTTAAAAAATATATAAAGAGTATTTTTTATGCAGAGAGTAAGTAGATTTTAAACCTTAAATGATTAAAAAAAATTACATCAACTTGAGTGAATCGTTCATTGCTGGTTTGAGAATATTTAAACATACATTTTTCACAAAGATTTGTATCTGAAGTGTGGGGACACTTCACCACATATCTACATATTGTCTATGGGACTAAAAATGTTACAATAGTTCATAAATCCCGTTGAAGCTTACAATAATAATACTATTACGATGCCATTAAAACAGAATATCACATTTTGTTATCTCATATACCTGGCAGTTAATATTTATGTATTGGTGATGAAATATGTCTTTATCTAATGTATCATCTTCATATACATATATAACGTGATATCTGATCACATCAATCGATATCCTCTTATTTTCAACCTTTAGTAAATTCAATCTCTAACCATCATTATCAATAGTCTATCGCAACGAACTGCTGGACATAGGTCTTCCATCCAATCCTGGTCGATTTTGAACTTCTCGCATCTGGATGTGATGCAATATGTGAAAGATAGCAGGCGAAAGCTGACTTCCGCAAGTTATCTTTCTCAAATTGTCATTCGACCTGACCCGTGGGCATTCTAATTACGTCTGCCGTGTCGTTGCCTCTGGTCTAGAAATCTTCTACTTCTATAGTTTTCAGTTCTGTGGCTAATATGACCCGTCTACTGCCACTTCAGCCAATCTCTAGTTATTTATTTATTTATGATGTGAACCAATCACCACTTTTATAACCTATTATGATTCAGATAAATTATGTATGGTAAAACCCATATTTGTAAGCCTGAATGATTTTGGGCCTAAAATCAAAGGCAATATTGCCTAATTAGATACACTTGAGTGATCATAAAATTTATATTTAGTTTACGCAGCTTTGATCATTTCTCTGAATTTTGTATTACACTCAAGTGGTTTATATAATCAAAACTTATTTTTACTTTTATGATTGTTTTAATGTATTTCCCGTTCTTGCATTCAATCCATAGAGATCATAGAGATCCATAGAGTAATATGAGAGTTCAATTGTTAATTTTGTAACTGTTAAAAAAAGGAAAATTTAACCTCTATTCAAAGCGAATCTGTAGTTTAATTAAATTAGTAAAGAGTCTCTATATACTAAAATATGCAACATAAACAAATACATGAATACAACGCAAAACTATGGACCTAATTACAAGAACAAGCATTATTTTATCAACCAGCCTTTTGGATTCGTTGTGTATAAACACAGAAACACATTCAGTGTTATTATTTCTATCCATACTGTCTTGTGAAATACAAGAGAATACTGTAAGTTTATCTTCGTAAATATATCATCATCATCAGCCTATCGCAGTCCACTGCTGGACATAGGCCTCACCCATTGCACACCAAATATATAATCAAAGTTTATTTTTCTCCATGATTTCAAGGGTGATTAAAAAACAACTTTATATAGTCTACTGCACTGGAGATTGATTGATTTGATTTAATCGTAATGGGAAAATTGTGAGGACCCAGTGGTATACCTTCTTCTTCATAAAAAACCATTCCTTTAAATTATGAGAGTTCAGATGAAAAGGGCAAACTCAATCTCATCGACTGATTGAAATTTACGATATAAATGTCAAACAGTAGGGTTAAAATCTTGTGCATTACCTTTAGGAAAAAAATATATTTCAGAATTGATAACATTTACACCAAAGATTTAGAACAAAATACTTTGGTACTCAAAATCAAAAATTTTCGGACAATAACTTAATTCGTTTGTATTTCCTCCATCGATATACCTATCAATAGTAAGTGAGCTTGAAATCGAGTGCCGATACTTACTTCCTCCAATTTAACCGCACAGCAAATAGTTTAAAGTTTTGCTACTTAGTAATGGAATACAGAACTATGAAATATTGTAGTTATAAATTACTATGAAATATTGTAGTTATAAGTTAAAAAACAAGTTCTTAGTGTAGTATGCTATAACTATAGAAAATTACAACTAAAACATAACTTATATACGCGTAGATCATAGAGTCATGTCATTGTATAAATAAATAAATATTTCGAACATCTTAAACACAACGCTATTTAGTCCCAAACTAGTTCATCATTATATCGAATACAGAACTATGAAATATTGTAGTTATAAATTACTATGAAATATTGTAGTTATAAGTTAAAAAACAAGTTCTTAGTGTAGTATGCTATAACTATAGAAAATTACAACTAAAACATAACTTATATACGCGTAGATCATAGAGTCATGTCATTGTATCAATAAATAAATATTTCGAACATCTTAAACACAACGCTATTTAGTCCCAAACTAGTTCATCATCATCATCAACATTTTTTAACAATCCACTGCTGGATATACGCCTCTCCTTAAAAAGGAGGCTCGGTATAGATGTTGTCTTGCGTAGTTTGTCCCTTAGTCGCCTTTTACGAGACCCACGGGATGAATAGGTGTGGTGACACACTCTGTGATCTTAACAGGTGACCACACGGACACGGAGCTTGTTCTTGTATACTCCTTATGATGTCTCAGCTCGTGGCTCAGTAGTAAACATGTAGGTAAATACATTGCAAGGTATACAATCAGATCAGTTTATGATGGGGATCATTCTCAACAAATTCAGAACTTAGATTTAGATAATTCAAGTTAAGTTATTGTTGTAAATCGAGAGCAAAGAAGCGGCGTAAAGCTAGTCAAAAACGTTAGCCTTAGTTATTCCTTACGTCATCACATTGCGTGTAGGGGTGGTACACCAAATAAAAATATTTTTCCTAATTATATTGTAACACTTTGTCAACGTAATCACAACAAATATTCATAAAAAGCTTCATCTTTTTAGGACCAACCGTTTGGGCAGCAAGTCGAGGTCGGGCGGACGAACGTGACGAATCTATCATGAACTACGGAACCCTAAAAAACTATTTTAGTTTAATATTACCAACAGACATTTCAATTTTATTTATTTGTTTAGATTAGATTTATCACCAAATTAATTCTGATAAAAACGTACATATAAGAATTATCAGGATTAGTAATAAAATTAGTTAGTTGAAATTGATAAATTTCGTTTAAATAAAATTGAAATCTAAATTAAAAAAAATTTAATTACGATTTCTTGCTACGCTGTATAAATTAATTTAATATAGGATAAAATCCTATATCACTAGAAAGTTCGGCTTTCAAGACTAAATTATATCGATAGTGTTCTGAAGGTATGATGCTATTCAGAAATAAATTTTACATAAGTCAATATTTGCTACAACAATTTTCTATTTATAAATAGGCACCCACTGATTGATCTATGGGCTCAGAAACCCACATATTAATTAGTAGCGATTTATTTGATAGACGCCCACATACCAAGTAGATGTAATTTTTTTACAAGTAATCGTGTTTTAATAATTTAATGTCAATAAAAGTTCGTGCAATACCTAAAGATTTAATCCCTAATGGATTAAATCTTTAGGTATTGCACGAACTTTACGACTTCATTACGACTCAGCCAAGCTTTCCACGGATTGAAGTTTTCTTCTAATAAGTAAATGTTTTGTAAAATAGGACCTATTTAATAACTTCGCAGCTCGTATTTACTTCTGTAAACAGTACATTAATATTCTTACTAACAAATTTCTATCACAAATAAACAACATTTAATCAACGATGGTCACGAAATGTCTACCTACCCTTTGATGTAATAACATAAGAACGAAACTTATGCCTAATCGATGTTTCTTTTGGATATTTAATAAGATATGCCTACTAGTAAACTGTTAGTGGTATTTAAGGTCAGCTTCTTGAATGTTAGGTTGTGTGTCGCACGCAATATGAAGAAGCTACCTTAATGCTCAACTATCTATTTGGGGTGGGCTTCGATTCTATATGATACTAGCCTTAGCCTGCGACTCAATCCGCATATAGATAAATATCGCGTTAATCGTATTTCGGATTAATATATACCCTATGATACTCGCAAATAATCTGATTTTCTATTGAATTATAAAAATTTCATAAATCGTTTCAGTAGATCAGGAGATTTCTCTCTACATCATCACAAACTCATAATCTCACAAACTTTACTTATTCATAATAATAGAGTATAGATAAAAAGCGTTTAGAAAGATCTAAAAACCAATGTTAAATTTTTAAAAACATACGATAAAGCGTAACTCAAATATTCCAAAACAATTTTTATTAAATCCTCCTACAAACCGGAAGACGAGCAAACATCAGTCGTCTAAAAATTTTAAAGGTCGCGACATTAGCGGCTGTCGCGCCAATGTCGACAATCTTTGAGGAAATCGCTTGGAGCCAATGCTACGTCACGAACAGCTGAGCGCCTCGTCCCAGCTCCCGGCCGCAGGTGGGCAGCCACACTTATATTTAGCCCATGAGTCGTTGTGCGTTCATTGTCACCAACACGAGCCAAGGCCCAACTAATCGTTGCAGCATCGCAATGTTCACATACTAAATTACCGTTATATAATTCGACATTTACGATAATTACAGTTCCTTTGTTTCTAACACATCTGGATACTTCTATTTTAACCTACGATGAATCCAGAAATTTAAGAAACAGTATTATTCTGTCTTTGAAGGGTTATTTTTTCTGTTACAAATTGTTTTTATATTACAAGACGCAATTATTGATAATTTCTTCAATCTTTCCGCATAAATGAAGTATTTTTAACTTTAATTTAAAATGTAACATTTTTCCTAAATTTTATAGACATAGGCTAAAACAAGAAACTCCTGGCTGAAACAAGAAGAAAAATTACTTATTATTTACCAGCACTTAAAACCAGTTATTTACCCATAATATTGTTTTACTTTACACTAAATTGAATGAATTACAGATTTGAACTGAAATCAAAAACTGACTTATCCCAATATTTGTACTAGATACAATATCATGATTTTAAGATAAACGATACCATCGAGTTAGCCAAAAATACTAAAGTAAGAAGTATTTCTACTTTGGTTAGTAATAACTTTAGTCTTTGTGGATCTTTTTGACTCTTATTGATTCGCATTTTACCTTTCGCATATGACCTTTTGCATTAATGAAATTTCTGGAAATTTTTAACGTTAAATTAAGATTAAGAGGATAAAATTCTAGGGCCTAAAATAATATTTATTCTTTGTAAAATTTTCCATTATAGATATTATTCCATTCAAACTATGGAGTAAATAAAACTATTTGTTAAATTTTAAAGGGATTTATTATGTAACTTAGGCCCTTTTTCTAGACCAGCTTCGCCCAGTGGTGTCACTTGCGATATTTTTGTACCTTTATAACTACAAAAACTTTGCAGCTAAAAGCTATAAATTAAATAGCAAACAACAGCCATCGGAAAATAACAACATAATTAGAAACTTTTTTGAAAGTTTTAGTTTATTAAATAACATATAAATAAATATTTCATCATCATCATAGTTATCAGCCCATTGCAGTCCACAGGCAGGCTGTACATAGGCATTTCCCGAGTCACCACACAGAGCGTGCTACTTAACATGTTGAGGGAACTTCACTTATTATACCACCGAAAATGAATTTAAAAAGAAACGAAGTTCATGTTAGCAAAAAATTCATTTAGACCTAAATCCATTTAATATACCTAATGTCCTACGCGAACGTCCAAAAACCGCTCGTCGAGTCGAAACAAGTGTATGCTACAAAGAGCATCCCTGAAACCAGTTGTATACTTTAAAATTATGTAATAAAAATAACAAACTTACAATTAGTTGTTCATGGTGCTAGCAATCTTTTGATATCCGTAACAGTCATTAATAGTGTGTTCTTTTCTAATAGTAGTCACTCTTGATCTTTGTGGCATACGCAGTGTTTTTGCACACCCATGTTTTATTTTTTGTTTTCCGTACGGAAATTCCCCCGAATCCCTATGGTGGTGTCTATGTTCTAGCGGCGTCTTGGGTATTTGAAGACAGGAAACCAGTTGCAACCTCTTAACGTAAGCCCAGGAACCCCAACGTACCTCGGGTCACCTATGGTATTTAGATGGCACTCTGCTGTGCGGAAACCCCGATGTTCCAATTTTGTACACCCTAGTTTTTTATTTTGAAATACTCTAGTAATTATTCGTGTTGAAACGGATTAAGAATATGGAGTGTCACCGAGCGCATTCACCTCGTAGGTGTCGAAAGCTACTTAACGGATCAAACCATGCAGGACCAAAGCACTTTAAACAGAAGAAAAACTTGAAACAAACTCGATGCCAGTTCGTCCGATCAGCATGGTATACTATGCCAAAACTTCCTTGCTAAGGAGAGTTATAGATCACTGTTTATTAATACCATAGAAATAATTTACCTCTAAAATGAACCTTATAAAATTTGATATATATTTTACAATTCTCAGTGAAAATAAATTAGAACAACGCCAAACATACCAACCCATAAACTAATTGCTTAAGGGTACGTGTGTATTGTACATTGTTTTTCGTTCAATTAGCAATTACGAGTTATTTCAATTTGCTTTTATTAGTACTACTATGAGTCTCATTTCTAGCAAAACGGTCTACTTTATTACAAAACAACTTCATAACATATTTAATTATTTCTACGAGTGAGGTAGAGCGAGCACTTGCGTACCTACCTTATTTGTTATGTTGCCTAACATATTTTCATTTAAATATTTTATAGTCTAAAACTCATTTAATTCTAATCAATTCACACATGGCAAAATAATGATAACAGTTATAAAACACGGGAATCATTTCACCCCAACGCTTCGTAATGCTACTATGAAATTATTACGAGTTAGTTAATTGTCCATTTACATATATTAATGTCGCAATGATGTAAAATATTTCTAAATACGAAAAAAAAAATAGAAAAACTGTTGAGTAATATGACAATAATTTCAATTTTCCGTTGCAAGAAAAACAACGAGTAAATCAACTGTTGTGAGTTGATTTACTCGTTGTTTTTCTTGCACTAAGTGTTTATCGAGAGTGATTGAGTTGAACAAACTCAAAGCAAGATGCGCGCACTCAAGCAACTCAAGCAAGAACAAGAAGCACTGAAGAGCAAAGAATGTGGGTTACATGAAGACGCTAGTAAATAACAGACATCTAAAGCATTTAATAAACTATTAATAGACAATTAAATGTGATATTCCCTCCTTTCTAACACGAGTAAGAAACTATTTACCATGTTTAATTTTTGTTTAAAATTTAATAGAAATACTCTCAATTAAAACAGTATATTAGAACACAGCAATTTGCTGTAAATTTTGAATCACGCTATAGAACATTTTATCTTTGATACACGTCAAAGATAATTAAGAACAAAGATTATTTTTATACACATCTAAGTTTTATTGGTTCGCAAAGGCTGTGTATTCTGAAAAAATATTGTGAAAATGCATTTTTTTTTTATTTATTAAAAAAATGCAAATTTAAGCCACTATATTACCTATTTAACTAAATTACTTACAAATATATTCGTTTAAGGTTTTCTGTGTAATCGAACTAATGAATCAAATTTTATAACAATGGAAAGGTAAATGGACAATTAACTAAGTCGTAATAATTTCATAGTAGCATTACCAAGTGTTGGGGTGAGATGATTCACGTGTTTTATAACTTTTGGCCGATATCAGAAGTCTGGCCTAACAAACGGTCATTTATTAGTAAAGTTTATTACTGTTTGTTGACATCAACCGTAAATAATGTCTTGCTAGTGTATGCTACATAGGGAAATGTACACTAGTACATGTAGGTATTCATCTATGTTAATACCTACATGTACTAGTGTATTACATTAATACCTATAGCATACCTGGGTCCTGTTAGCATGTAATAAAGAACAGAAAATAAAGCCTATCTGACGTCTAACTTTGTATATCAAGTTGTATTGTAGTAATTTAATTTAACGAAGTCAGTTTCTTAAGAAAATAGATGTAAGGCGACACTATTAGTGAAGATAGTTATGGCTTACACTGGTCGTCATAGACGAACTATTGAACTGGTCTATTGAAAAGATCCGAAAATATTTTATGTACATTTTAGCTGTCGTATTTTCGTCAATTAAAACCTACATAGTCAATCTTATAAATTTCGTCAACATTACTCAGGTCAAAGAACACTATATCTTCCGAAATGGATCTCTAATGCGAAGACGGTAATCTGTATCTAATCTACATAAGTTTACATATCTTAATCGTTTATAATGTAATACAAACAGATAGCTTAGTTCTATATATTTCAATTTATTGTTACCAAAGTGAATTTTTCAATACACCAGCTGTGCAATCTATACTAAGTACGAGTACAGTAACAACTTTAGCAATCTCTTAAGAAGTTTAGAGATCCATTAAAGCACCTACTCACTGAAACTTAGTGAAAGCAGCTATTTGTAAAACATTTTGAACAGAGTCCAAAAAACTACGACCAAACCATTTTATGTTAAAATTTTTCTACTCCTATTCTTTGATGCTTATGTGATGACGGAAAATTGATAACTTAATCCCCTGAATAACATAAGAGCTGTCTAAGGCAACAAACTAAGCAAGACAACAGGACAACAGAACTGTATTCAGAAAGAAAATTTGAAATAACTCGATAGTGTGGGCCCAATTCTATTTTCTAAGAGGCCTATGTAATGCAATGGACTATTAAAAGATGGTGATGAAAAAGAGTTTATACTACACCTGATCGGAACAGTAGTCAATATTCCCTGAAAATGAAAAGAGAAAGTTAGTCTTTTCCTTGACCTAAGTAAGCGGGAGGAAAAAATGTATGAAAATCCATTTCTAACGTGTTTTAGCGGGAGAGAAAGTTGTATGAATTTTCATTTCTCATGTGTTATCTTATCTATGGCGCGCGCCTGCCCAAAGAGTTTTTATATAATTTAAATATGGAATCTCCGTGCCACTGACATCCTTTTGTGAAGAATAAAAAAAACAAAAGAAGCGCGAAATATTTATAAATATTATGTCAAATTCTAAGCTAAATTGTGTCTTACATGGTGTCTTACGTTTTGATTTTATTTTATAAATATGCCGGCGTATCGATTATTTTAGCTGGCAACACTGTTAAGTGTCTGAAGGTAAGACACTGACGCAACACCGGGCACTGGCGCGTGCGACCGGTGACCGCAGGGATGGGAATCATTGTCACTTCAAAATAATAATAACGCGATTGAATGATTGATTTTAGTCGATTACTTTCATGTCATAAGTCATAGACAAGGATCACATGTGACAATGATTTTATCCCATCCCTAGATGATTATTGTTCGTTCATTCGTTCGTGAGTTCCTATAAAAATGGAACGTCGTCGTTGACGAGCAGAGTTGTCACGGATCGTCTCGTGTGAGCACCACGTGTTCGGTGGAGTGTCTTATTTGAAATTATTAATCATGGGCTTCGATTAGAAATATGAGGCCTACTAACGTTCCCAGTGGATTCAAGATTTAACATCAGAAGTGGGATACGCAGGGTAACCACCTGAGGAGAATAGTGTAAAGTGAACAGCATTGAGCAGCCCGGACAATCAAACTGTTTTGAAAACATGGTGATGAAAATCTCAATTACTGGCGACCGCTAATCCGCAACAATCGGAATTTAACCGTAAGGCTGATTTGTTTTGACCACGATGATATGTCAGCGTTTTTGCACGCAAGGGCACAGCATCTTGCACATGATTTTCTTTATCGAGTGTCGCGAACAGCGAGAGGGTTCTGAAGAGCCGTCTAAATGAGACTTCGGACAGATCTCAGCTACATATGCGGACAGGCTGGATATGTCGCGTCGGTTTGTGGAGAGCGCAAGGGTTCGGAGCTACAACAATGAAGGAAGTGCACATCTGTAAACATGAATTGACGAGGAGCAAAAGCAACGCAGAATCCGGTGAGATCGTTTCTTTTTATTTTCTCGTTGATAGTGGGCATGCTTCTTCGTTAGTATTTTACAGTGTCGTAGTATCGGGGGTAGTTAAAAAAAAAAGGAAGAAAAAAAAAAGGAACCGTAAGCTGTTTCTCGCAAATACAAAATCGCGTTCGCGTATAACATATCACGATTACGTTACTATTTTATGTTGTGCCGAATGGAACGCTAAACGGTAAAGTAATTCTATAGGCAGTGATTTTTTAAACGAGTACGTCAGTGTGCAAATTAACCGTATTGCTTTTTTTTACAAAAGGAAGTGAGTTTCAGCGAAAAGCATACCCAAACTAAGCTAACCTCTTGAGGATATAGATACTGACTTAAACTGTGTGGACAAAATCAAATCAAAAATCTTATTGATCTTAATTTAGTTACGAAAATATTCTGAATTCTTTATCGATGGTATACCAGGGCATCGCGTCTTTACAGGAGATTTACGGGTAGACCCTATTGATCAATATAAGAATGTTCAAAGACAAAAAGTTTCAGCCCTCCTAGAAGCGTAAGTTATTTACGGTAGTTCCTCACCCTCACAATATGGTCAATATGGGTATCTAACTAAGCCCTTTGATCTTAGAAATTCGGCTGCAGTCTATCAAAGGTGTATCAACAAGGCTTAGTAATAAACTTGGAATTAGCGTTGCGCTGGGTTACCTTGATTATGGACTTGGTTTCTCTGATAAACTTTCCCATTGTCTGGAACGTTGCTTTAACCCTGAGAGCATTGCCAGACGCAGTTTTCTTTTTTTATAGAAATGTAGGAGTACATTTTGTGGGTCGTGTAATTAGAGCAGGAGAAGTGGTCGATTCTCCTACCCCGAAGATTGCTACTCAGAATAGACAGTTCTTGGGCCTTGCCTCCTACTTCAGAAACTTTATACCCAAATCACAAGAAGGGGACAATAAGGTGGACGGGCCTACATGACAATATTTACAAGAAAACTGTTCAAATACTTAGCTCAGGAGTCTGTACTAACAATATTAGATCGTGAGGCAGCTATTGAGTTTCACACTGATGCCAGTTCTAACGGTTATGTGGCCATAACCATTCAAAGAAAGAATGGTTTGCTACATGTTGTCATATCTTAGTGTCATATTTTAGTTGACGAACGACTGACACAGAATCGCGATTTCATTCGTAGGAACTAGAAACTATGATAGTCGCCTGAGTAGTCGAGATCTTTAAACAGTGTTTGTATGGGCAGCATTACACAGCATACACCATTAGTGGTGGGTATTTCTACAGGATTTAATATTGTGCACAAGGTGCCAACAAGTAACATGCTGATTTCTTGTCTAGATATTCAATCCCAAATACAGTTTGTGACGACTCTAATGCCAGTACATTATCAGATGAAACTGTAAACGTAATATTAGAATACTGTGGAGGACCGGGTGTCGTGTTCCTCCGACACGGAGGGGGGATCCTCCGACAAGGCGAAGTGGTCGTGCCTAGTGGGCCGCTGCATAGCGGTTGGTGTTGGGATGTCGTGTGTGTGCTGGTCGGCGCGAGAGTTTCTCAGTCGCGATTCAGGATTGGTAGTTGCTCCGTGTAGTTCATACCGTGTGTTCTTCGTGGTTCAGTGTTTCTTCGCGAGATGGCGCTGAGTGTTAACTTCATTAAGGGTAGTTAGCGGTAGAACAAAATCGTGATATCGAAATTCGTGACCTCATTAACAAAAATAAGAACAAAGAAACCTTAGACTACTCGCACCATGATGTGCGTAAGGGTAACCAGTTTCCGGTTACCAATAGCTCCGTGATCCTTAACGCGGACCTTAATTAATCATGTTCCTTCGGAAATTTAGAAACTAAGAACTATTTGAGCATTATTGGTTTCCAGAGATGACCAAGTAGGTACGTAAGTTTATCGATTCTTGTATAGTATGCAACGCTTCGAAAGACTGCTCCGGGTCCCAAAAAGTTTCGTCAGCAGCCCGTGGTTTCCGCTGCTGGGCTCGGGCCTCCTCTTGGGGAGGATTGACGCCGTGCGTCACCGCCCTGGTTGTGGACTTGTGGAACGCATTGTGGCTGCGTGGTCTTGCCGTTGGATGTTGTTTTTCTGGAGGGCCTCCAGCTGGGCTTTTCGGATGCTGTCTTTGTGGCGGCAGCCGGGACTGGCTGCTGGGCGTGGCCTTTGGGTTGCGGGGGCGCTCGTGGCGTGTCTTGCCACGGGTGGTCGCCCGTCCGGTTCTGGCCGCGCCGTCGTTGCTTGCCCTTGGTGGTTGTTTCCGATCGCCTGGGGCCTTTAGGCTTGGCAAGTTGGCCTTCATCAATGCCTAAGGACACGGGTCCTGACATGCGATTCACATAGATATTGCGGGGGGATTAGGTGGTAAAGGCGATGAGAGGGAGTGCGTGTCTTTCATTACTCAGCATCTCTCGATGCTCCTACCTTAATTCAATCCCTCAAGAGGGCTGTTTGCCTATTTGGTGCACCGAAGCGTGTAAAAGCAGACTAACGTAGGTGTTATATAGGTGCAAACTTCAAACGGTGTTGATCTGGGCATAGTGTACAGGTTCACTTTATCGGTACTGGTTCTGGTAGGGCTAACGCTAAGCGTATAATGCGTACTCTAAAATGTCTGCTCACAATAGTAGAGAACAAACCAAACAAAACTTCTGTAAGTTCAGCTTGCCTTTAATACCACTAGGTCCAGAGTAACAGGCTACTCCCCTGCGGAATTAATGCTTTACAAACGAGCAATGTAGAATATCAAAAGACTATACGTCAGAGGTAGAACGCTTCATCCGAAGTAGAGCAATAGTGAGTCCATTCAGTACTGGCAATTTCGTCTTTATCAAGGATAGCGAGTGTAACCAAATCAAACTACAGTGAAAGTTCAAAGGTAAGGTACTTTTATTGTCAAGGTACCACATCATTATAGAGACGAGCTGAGAGACGTTGGTGGGTCTAACCTAACCTGTAAGTATGCTCATGAAATTCGAAATCTATAGTCATGACAATGGACATAATATCCTATGAGAAAAGTGATGCAGCATCGACATCAGCTAGTCCACATACTTTAGCCTCTGCCTCCGAACATGACGAGTACTAAAGGTGAGTTTATAACGTTTGTGCACTCTTCTTCTTTCTTCTTCTTCCTTAGCATATTTGCATCCACTGTTGGATATATGCTTCCTACATGGTTTTCCATACGCTTCTTGATGCGATGTGTCTAGTCTTTCTTTATATCTTCCGACCACCTGGCAGCTGGTCTACCAACACTTCGACTTCCTGTTCAGGGTCGCCAGAATAGTTATATGACTTCATCTATCGTAGTTTCTTCGGAAAACGTGTCCGGCCAATTGTTATTTCAGTTGCGCAATTCATTTGTGTATATTCTGTTCTTTTATCGAGAACCGATCCAGAGAACGTACGTAGAGTATCGATCCAGAGCGTGCGTACGTACGTAACGTAGCGAGCGTACACTGGATGGGTACTCGGTTGGCACGTGTCTGAAAAAGGGGGCTGGTCTGGAAAACGGATCGATGCTTCTGATCCGACTACGCGGTATGTAGCCTTATTGATGGGTAGTTAATAGGCGCGTATCTGAAAAATGGGGCTGGTCTGTAAACCGGATCGATGCACCTGATCAGACTTCGCGATTTATAGTAGGGTTGATGGGTAGTTGGTAGTCGCGTATCTGAAAAATGGAGCTGGTCTGTAAACCGGATCGATGCACCTGATCAGACTACGCGATGAGACTGGTGGAAGAGACGCTGATGGTTGTCCGGTCCGAGGCACCATGTGAGTTGGTGATCGGTCGAAGGGACGCCTGAGGTCAGTTGTCTGCCCAGTGTGTGTGTGTGTGTGTGTGATTGGTGGAAGAGGCGCTGACGGGTTGTCAGGTCCGATACACCATGTGAGTTGGTGGATGGTCGAAGGGACGCCTGAGGTCAGGTGTCCGCCCAGTGTGTTTAATTCAGATGCGAGGGGTAAAGATCGAGATCTTTTTAAACAGGTGTCATGAATTGGTAGCGAGTCAGTGATGGACGAGCGATTTTTTTTCTCTCTGATTGACGAGGAGTACGAGAGCTGTAGAGGTGAGTGATCGCACAGGGACGTGCGATTGTCAGTATGGCCGTGCCGGCGTATCGATTATTTTAGCTGGCCACACTGTTAAGTGTCTGAAGGTAAGACACTGACGCAACACCGGACACTGGCGCCTGCGACCGTTGACCGCAGGGATGGGAATCATTGTCACTTCAAAATAATAATAACGCGATTGAATGATTGATTTTTGTCGATTACTTTCATGTCATAAGTCATAGACAAGGATCACATGTGACAATGATTTTAGCCCATCCCTAGATGATTATTGTTCGTTCATTCGTTCGTGAGTTCCTATAAAAATGGAACATCGTCGTTGACGAGCAGAGTTGTCACGGATCGTCTCGTGTGAGCACCACGTGTTCGGTAGAGTGTCTTATTTGAAATTATTAATCATGGGCTGCTATTCAATGTCCTAACTGTATTTCGTGATCGAGTGCTACAATAAAGTGAATGTACGAGAACATTCTCCTCACCCGCTAAACTCACGTCTACCCTCAATTAGAAATATGAAGCCTACTAACGTTCCCAGTGGATTCAAGATTTAACAAATACTTTAAATGTTCCTCACAGGTATAGTATAAAGCACTGTGTAGCACTCGGGTGAAAGTCCCATTCCTACCTCGGGAGTATTGTGGCCCTAGGCTGCGCCTTCGGGCCACAAACTGCTCCCTCGCTAGTAATCGGTTCCTTTCCTCCCTCGGTGAACAATTTACTATTTTTTTTTTAACAATTAAGAACACATTAATTTAAATCAATATTTTATTTATTTAAAAGCCGAGAGTTGCGCGTCGTACACTGTTCGTTCAGCATGATACTCTGATTTCCAAGTCAGAGTATCATATTTTTAAATCTCAAAGTCGTTATATACCGTAAGGTGATCACTTTGTATGACCTAAAAATAGTGACCGACTAAAATATTAAGTATGTCATCACATAACAACATTCACTTTTATTTTAGAATGTCACTTCGAACACAAATTTTGCAGAAGAAAATCATGTTTAATGTACGAATGTATTTTCCTGTTGTAAATATTTTTGCAGCTTTAAAAGCGTATTACATTACAATTAATATTGAACGATTAGTAGTCAGGCAAATTCATACTTTAAGAGTATAAGAGAGAGAAACTGACTACATTAGTTCGAATGAAAAACGCTGAACATAGAAAGCGACGACGAAATGATAAAAGTAAACGGGGAAAGCTTTTCTTTTTCTTTATGAACCAGCAATCATAGCCAAGTTGCAAACGGTTTTCGTTTTGCAATCGCTCACGCCTCTATTCTCTTGTATGATTGGCAATTTTTTTTTTTAATATCGTGACTGAATGACATTAGTGAATCAAATAAGAGAATAGAGATATCAGCGATTGCAGAACGAAAAACGTTTGCAACTTTACCAGCGGGGCTGTCCACACTAAACAAGCATAAACATAATGTTAAGGAATTAAAATTTGTGAATTCACAGGCTTCTATTCTATATGTTCTAGTTTTTTTCTTAAAATGCAAAGAAATAATTAAAGTTGTACCGCTATAGATATATTATATTCTATGGAGTTAACTAAAATCGTTCATCAAAAGTTTTAAGCTTGATAATATGTTTATAGCCATACCAACACTATGTTGTAACCCCTAGCCCCGGTAAAGGGGGGTTTAGTCGGCCCTAGCCCTACCAGGGGGAATCACCTCACCGGCGCGCAGTCAGTAGAACTATGAGAAATCCCAGGGCGCCTTTCACTAGTAGAATTTAGATATGAAAAAGAAACAAGCTAAGAGTATACCAGACATAGGTCTATGTGTGCATATGTCGATGTGGGCGGTCGGGGAATTCTTCAAGGAAAATACTATTTCGGTCTCACATATACGTCTATTCTATTTAAAATGTACAATATTGTTAATTCTAACTTATTACATCATTATTAGTCATATTAGATTACTTATATTTATTACATTTGCAAAAACAAAAAAAGAAGGTCAACACATAAAAAAGTTCCTGACTGAAGCTTCCCTGGTTCGACGAGGGCTCGACCAGGATGTGAGGGCGTCAAAGGGGGGCTCACGGCCACCCGGACGCATCTCTCGGGGATCCCCCATCTCGTGCGATTTAAAGTACACGCACCGGCGAACAAAAGAGAAGGGTATATGTATAATTATAAATTAATTGAACTCAATGCGTGACCCAGCAACTGCTCATGAAATGATCGGCGCTGTGTGGCTACCACCTATGGCACTCGCCGGTATCTGGCAGTGGAGTCTCAAATGAGAAGAGGGGCTTTTCTTGCAATCTCCAGGTATTCCTGGCGAGGATTATAGAAAACTATACCAAGCGAAGCTACCCTGTGAAAAAGATTATATTCTAAGATACACGTCCAGAACACACGATAAGGCCGAGATACAGTTTACAGATATAATATATTAACTCACCACAAGTTGCGGGCACTATATAAAAATCAATCTTCACAAGTAACTAACAACAGCAAAACTTAGTTCAAGATATAACACAATAAGAGAAGTGAAATTTCTATGAGTGAGACCGGCTTTATATATCCTATTTCAAGGTCTATAGGATATAACGAACCTACCCCCTTACAAAACAAGATAAACATCACGCCATTTTCAGAGACAACTAGAATAAAAAAACTATTTAATACCTAGTCTATGATTAAAATCGATTTGAACCCGACATGAGCGCCACCCTGTGCCTAGTTGGAGAAAACAGGACGCCTTGCGGAAGTTAATAGGCGATGGAGTAGTCATTGTTGCCCAAAGATGGCGCTAATAGCAAGATCGCATCTGTGGGATTCAATTAATTTTGTTTTATTCGAACAAAGCAAAAAAAGGTGTTACAGTACCCCCTCCCCCGTGAAATTTCCTGAGCAGGGGGCGAAGGAAATTAAAATACCAAAACAACAAAGTAAACTACTAAGAGAGTGTTGATCGCATTGACTGCGACAACATACTATCCATACTGGATAAATCTAAAATTTGCTATACAAATAAGCTAAGTTAACTAACATACCAAGTCGCTGCAAGCTATACACGTATGTGGATAACGTGTAGAAAGGTATGAGCTTAAAAGGAAACGCACGATGCGCAATGTCACACTTCATGGTCAGATATATGATTTAAATACATAACTGATACAACGTGGAGCAGGAACAGAGAGTGGCTCCTCTTCACTATACTTCACAATGTCCTTGATATGATAAATGAATTTTACTAAAAGCCAAAATAAAAGGACGCTAAATTATATAATTTTTTAAAGCTATTAAAAATAATTCTCAATACAAATGAATTCAAAATTATTCAAAGATTAAAACGTTCAAGAAAGGCCTGACCTAAACATGTAGACAGGAAACAGTATTGAATCTAATGTCATCCAATAGCAAGCGAGATATCTTGGGCAATGAGTGTGTCATGTCTTTGGCGAATTTGTTGCAGTCACGACCCGCTGCAACGAGTACACAGCAGACGAGTAGACTTGTGCCTAAGGCCAGTCGTACCCCGCTATAGATAGGAAAAAAGTGCAACATGCAGAAGAAGGATGTATGTAAGCCTAGTACGGGCATTACCCCACATAAAAGATGACTGCAACTTGCAGACAAAAGTTGTGTGCAGGACTAGCATGGTCCTGCCACATCAACAGACAAAGCTCCCAACCAACATCATCAATCAGCTGTGTCAGGTGTACAAGGGACCCGACACAGCAGCGTGAAGGCTTGTTTTAATTCGTCAAAGACACACACAGCCACCAACCACAAAACACCCGCCCACTACAGAAGACAAAAAAATTCAACTGTTAATAAGTAGTCAACAGACACTAAGCTACTATACGAAGTTGTCAATATAAATAAAATTATCATTAAGTTGAACAAAGTATTGACTAATAACGTAGAGTTAATACACAAAGAGAAAAAAATAATTACAGTAGCGGTTTCGATGGGTCGAGTCTAATTGCTCAGGTGAGGTGTAGTGTGCACCGACACCATGGGCTGGTATTGCTCTCCGAATCATCATAATTATAGTAAGTGACCGCTGACGGCAGACACAGACAGAGTTAAACCAAGAGGTCACGGACACCTACTAGTTCGGGGTAGACAAAACCACTACTTAGTAATGTAACCAGACGACACCTAAGCTCACAGAGTTAACATACGGTGACTAGACTCAATATAAAAATCAACAAAGATTTCCAAAGGTTTCAAAAAAAGAAAAAAGAAAAAAAAAAGGTCACCTGAATAGAGAACTACATTTAGTTCTTAAAACCTTAAGCTCACAGACGGACATCTCCGATGCAGACAGAAGCAGGGACAGAGGCGTTGGCTTTAGTGCTGCCACGCAGGAGAAGACCCAAGGCAGAGCGCAACTCAACCTTCGAGACAGTCACTGCGCCAACAGGATTCTCTGAAAACCCCATAGTAGACAAAACGTTAGTAAGTTACTCATAAAAATCTATGTCTCATGAAGTCAATTAAAAAAATCTAAATTAGAAGTTCTAAGGCAAGAGTTCAAAGTCAAAAGTTAAACAGCAGACCATTCGGTAATAACTCATACAAGTAAATTTATATGCCGAGATGTTATATAAAGAATCTAAATTTAAAAGTTCTGGCTAAAGTTCAAAGTTACATTTCAAAGTCAAAGTTCAAAGTTAAAATGCAAAGTTAAGATTCAAAGTTAAAATTCAAAGTTAGGATACAAAGTCTAAGGTTAAGTAGTATTATAAACACAACCAAAGCCTACAAAAGAATAGCTTGGTTGGTTTCAACTATATACACTAATTCATACACAGATATTATAGTTTAAACAAATAACCAATATGTTGAAAGTTAAAATATTGAAATAAAAGTTTAAACTTATTTACAAGACTCGATACATAACACTCAAAGTTGTTATAACTCAACATACATTCACTTATAACTGTAAGACAGATATACTACAAGATTTTAAACAAACTAATGCTAAATTGGTTTCAAATTCACAAAGTTAAAAAATTTAAAGATTAGAAATAATCGAATGTACCTGTTACAGAGTAAGTTTCTAGAGATTTTCTATATATTATAACCTATAAGGAGGTTATGTTCTGAAATAAATTTTATCAGATTTACGGCACACAATACACTCAATATAGTCACGCACTATTATTTGTAACAGTTTCACTGTTAACTTCACAAAACATAGGTTACTAGAGTTTTTAAAATAACCAAGTATAATTTAAATTGTTTAACAAAATATTTAAAGAAAACAATAACCTTAATAAAAGTTAGGTATTGTGATAATAAGATGAGAACTTGATATGCAGTTCAAGCTCACAGCTTACTCACCCACTTTGTAAGTAGGTAGTCCAACAAAGTGTTGAAAAAAAGTTACCCTCAATAAGTGACTTTTTACAACAAAGGCTAAAAATACATAAATGTGAAACCGAATCAAAATAAAAAATAGGGGACAAAACACAGAAACATATAAACACAATAATTCCAAATAGGAAAAGGCCAAAACTTACCAAATAACAGCAGTATTACAATTTAAATATCAATTTAGAATTTAGTAGGTACTTTTGCATGCCGCAGAGATGGTGGTATACTGGGCTGAAAAATGCAAAAAAGAGATTATTACATGCGTACTGCTATCGCATAACCAATTAGCGTCCCGGGAAGTCTCGGACGGATGTTTCCCTGAAGAACAACCAAAACACCCAGACACAGCACACACACAAAGAAGGGTTCGGTTTCTAAGCCCCACGTTGGGCGCCAATTTGTAACCCCTAGCCCCGGTAAAGGGGGGTTTAGTCGGCCCTAGCCCTACCAGGGGGAATCACCTCACCGGCGCGCAGTCAGTAGAACTATGAGAAATCCCAGGGCGCCTTTCACTAGTAGAATTTAGATATGAAAAAGAAACAAGCTAAGAGTATACCAGACATAGGTCTATGTGTGCATATGTCGATGTGGGCGGTCGGGGAATTCTTCAAGGAAAATACTATTTCGGTCTCACATATACGTCTATTCTATTTAAAATGTACAATATTGTTAATTCTAACTTATTACATCATTATTAGTCATATTAGATTACTTATATTTATTACATTTGCAAAAACAAAAAAAGAAGGTCAACACATAAAAAAGTTCCTGACTGAAGCTTCCCTGGTTCGACGAGGGCTCGACCAGGATGTGAGGGCGTCAAAGGGGGGCTCACGGCCACCCGGACGCATCTCTCGGGGATCCCCCATCTCGTGCGATTTAAAGTACACGCACCGGCGAACAAAAGAGAAGGGTATATGTATAATTATAAATTAATTGAACTCAATGCGTGACCCAGCAACTGCTTATGAAATGATCGGCGCTGTGTGGCTACCACCTATGGCACTCGCCGGTATCTGGCAGTGGAGTCTCAAATGAGAAGAGGGGCTTTTCTTGCAATCTCCAGGTATTCCTGGCGAGGATTATAGAAAACTATACCAAGCGAAGCGACCCTGTGAAAAAGATTATATTCTAAGATACACGTCCAGAACACACGATAAGGCCGAGATACAGTTTACAGATATAATATATTAACTCACCACAAGTTGCGGGCACTATATAAAAATCAATCTTCACAAGTAACTAACAACAGCAAAACTTAGTTCAAGATATAACACAATAAGAGAAGTGAAATTTCTATGAGTGAGACCGGCTTTATATATCCTATTTCAAGGTCTATAGGATATAACGAACCTACCCCCTTACAAAACAAGATAAACATCACGCCATTTTCAGAGACAACTAGAATAAAAAAACTATTTAATACCTAGTCTATGATTAAAATCGATTTGAACCCGACATGAGCGCCACCCTGTGCCTAGTTGGAGAAAACAGGACGCCTTGCGGAAGTTAATAGGCGATGGAGTAGTCATTGTTGCCCAAAGATGGCGCTAATAGCAAGATCGCATCTGTGGGATTCAATTAATTTTGTTTTATTCGAACAAAGCAAAAAAAGGTGTTACAATGTATCAGACTTTTTACTTACTTTTAACAACATGATTGTGATTAATTACATCAATAACAATTATATAATTATACCACGGACCTGACACTTTCAATTACCATGTGACCACTTACACAGCTGCCCACGTTTCTCGAGATTGATTATATATCAAAGTTAGTCATCGAAAATCGATAAATAATCGATAAATCGGTCTTCAATATCCTTCTTTACTCCATAGAAAATATCAAACAAATTGGTAAACGGCGCTTTTCTATGAGGCTTTACTACCATAAGCATATCCATATCTCATATTTCGGTTCGGTTTCATGTAGAAACTAAGATTATTTAAAAACAAATACATATTTCAGTTTACACTTTAAAAACAAGAAATATTTAATATTATACACATTTCTTTGGGTGTAATTACATGAAAAACAATATGTCTTTAAAGAATATATAATATATGCGTTAAGTTGGTCAGATCCCGAGACACGGTCGCGTTTTCCATTAAAGTAGAGTTGTATTAAATTTCAAAGTAGATATCTTAATTTAAGTTGAGTTCAACACGCGATTCCCTCGTTTTAAATTCCGGGTCAGCTTAGAGTTTTATATGGTTCTTCATAATCAAGTAGAATTCATTTAAATAACAATGAAAATGCATTATTCTTTGTTTATTACCTAACATAAACATGAAAAAAAATCATAAGGGACATCAGATTCCAGTTTGAATTAGAGCCTCGTGCCTTATCGTTTAACGTTAAAGAGATAGTACTTAGTGGATAGTAAGACAATAAATTTTTGTAAGTATTCCTCTATAAACTGTGGACGAAGAGCAAGTTTATGACGTTACCCGTAAAATTCTAAGCGCTTAACACACTTATGCATGTATATAGGTGCTTACGAGCCGCGTGGAACACACGCTACGCTAGAACGATGACAAGAATATTTTAACCTAACTACGTGTAGTTGAACCCGTTGAATGTCACTGGGATTTGTGAATGTAAACGTTTAAATAGGTTAGTTTTCAGAAATGATACCCTTAAATTAGGCGAATGATATCAAGTTAAAATATGTTTTGCTATCTGCTTACAAACCCACGCTGCTTATTTAGTTAGTTAAAGTCCTTGTCAAAAAATAACCAAATAGATTTCCTCTCCCACGTTTCAATAATTTCGTTTATCGGTCTTTCTCCTCTATTGCTTTTACCAAATTATGGTTCTTATGACACAGAATTTAAATCGAATTAACATTTAAGTCGTATATTAATAGTAATTACGACTTTTTCAAACTACTAGTTGTGATCCAATAAGTAGGTAGTTGTTTGTTGGTTAACAAATCTTGTTACTGCTCGTCCTTGTCTCTGAAAACAATGACCTTTGGCTACATTTTAACAGCCATGCGGTAAAAATAGTAAAAATAATAATTGTTTTGTATTTATAGTTTTACTTTTATAAAATCCGAAGTAAGGTCACACAAAGAGGTAGCACGAAATTTATTAACTGCTACGTGGTAAGAAGTTAGACCCAGACTTATGTATCTACAGGTAAAATAATTTTCGGAATCGGTTGAGTAAGCCAAGATTATCCATTACAACCTCACAATCTCATTAAGTCCAACTCTTATAATATTATCCATACTAATATTATAAAGCTGCAGAGTTTGTTTGTTTGTTTGAACGCGCTAATCTCTGGAACTACTGGTCCGACTTGAATGATTCTTTCAGTGTTGGGTAGTCCATTTATCGAGGAAGGCTATAGGCTATTTTGTTTTCAAAATTAGGGATCCGTAATAAAATTACTATTTTGTAACACAAGGTGTAAAATCGAAAACCTATTTTTTCCACGGAAACGAGAAAAACGCGGGTGAAACCGCGGCGCACGGCTAGTTAGGTATAGATATGTACAAGTATGTATGCACTGCTATACATTATTTGAAATAGACGCTTTTACATTGTTTTACAAGACAACGTTTTCAGAATGAATGTAACTATTACAATACACAAATGATAAAAATGATTACGAATATAATAATAAGACGTAGACATTGTAAACATCGTAATATTTCTATAAAATGTGGGAGTAATAAAATATGAGTGTCATAAATCTAGCTTACGCAACGAAATCTTTGTCAACAGCAAATCATTTTGATACAAACACCAAGTAATAAAGATTGTTTAAAACATTTTTCTTCTACATTGTGATTATTTCTGGTCATTGTAAAAGCCTGTCGGTTTAATTCTCAGTGATGCTAGCATCGGTCAGTATATGAAACGTCGTTCGTTTCCGATCCAGAATAAATTATTGCATTTTGATCACTATTCTTTTCTTATTTGCCAATTAATTTATTGGAAAGATTAATTATCAAAACTTTACGTTACTACTGTATGACAACAATTAAGTCTTGCATAATTTGGTGCTCAAATAATTATCGTACCGATATTCATTCATAAAATTGTGAATTAGAGAATAGATTTGATAGATAGATAAACTAAACGCTAATTACTTTTATTATGTTTTATTTTTTTCTCCTTTTATCTGATCGAAAAAAAAATATCATAATAATTTATATGAAAAATAAACGCATAAATTTGAATGTCCCAAAATACACTTATATTAAATTTCGGTGTAGTAAAAGTCAAATTTAAGTTTCATGAACATTTTTATATTTCATCGGACGTATGTTTTTGGGCCGAAAGTAGTAAAAAAGAGTTTTACGATCGTCCAATGTTATTTTCTTCTTAGGGTTTCTAATATCATGAAAGTACGAGATTTCTTAAAAGTTTTAGACTTTTCGGTAAAGGTGCAAAGTAAATGTCTACCGTAGAACACAATTAAGTACTACCTCTTGGTAATATTTTATTAATGAGTGAAACGCGTTGTGGAATTATTAATTCATAGTAGATGAGGCTCGGGCCCCGCAAGGACTGCGGGTAGCGCCTGTCGTATCCGTAGGAATTTTAATAATGTGACTTGTTTATTCATAACTTATCTTAATGTCATAATAATCAAAGTTTAAAGTTTAGTATTTCTGTTGCATAATAACTCTGCCTAAGTGACTGTACCCTGCCTGATGGAGAGCATGAATAGAATTTAAGAGTAGTGCCACTAAACTCATTGTGAATGCAGCATGGTGACCTATTGGTATGCTTCTGCATTATTGAGCCTTTGGTCCTGCGCTCGTCAAAGAAACACGACGAATGCTATCATTTTAGGATCGTTTTCTATGATAGGGTAGTTCCACCCCGTCGAGCCAGCCTATTGGTGCTAAAATCAGCATGGCTCTACTACTGTTTTTATTCAGTTTTGTTTTTATATACTTATTGTTACGATAAGTCACGGACTACTACCTGACATTGTAGAGGTTACTGGTTGATTGTTGCTGGTGTCTGATACGCAATATGCATGTTTGTGACATTTACGTGTGATATGTTTGTGTAATGTGTATGTATGTGTATATGTGTATGTGTATGTATGTGTATATGTGTATGTATGTATGTATATATATATATGACGTGTATGTGTATGTTTTTGTAAGTATTTATATTATTAGAATTGTTACTGTAGATACATGTAATGTTTTTATTTTTTATTAATTACATAGATATATCTACCCCAAATCGAATCTTCAATATCCGTCCAAAGGTTGTCTGGAAGAAATCGCCGTGAGCCGCCGCCGACTAGATTATTTTTTTATTTAAAAGGTTATGTGCTATTAGGCGTTTGAGTATATTTTAACTTGCACACTTTGAATGCTCTACCAACAAGAGCCTAACTCTTAAATTGAGAGAGAGACTCATTAAGAATGCCTTCAAAACCTACGTAAAATAAGTATAACTATGCGAGTACATATGATTATGAAGATATTCGCTATCGTAGCTATGACATCTATTGAAACAGTGCATTTTTGCTTTTACCAGAGAATTCGATGTTCATAACTGGTAACTTAACATGTTCTTAAAATTTACTCGAAAAACTTTTACTAAATCAACCTACCTGAAATTTAATAATCAAATGATATATAATTATATACATAAGTCATTATTGACCAGTCGTACAAAGACAAATGTACGTATATGTCTACGACTCTACCCCTCGTAATAATTTAGACCGATTGAAATATCGAATTCGATAATAAATGTTCAATGGAACATCAAAAAGCTATTTATTACAAAAGATAATATTCAGTATTAACGATGGTACACTTTTACATTTATTTATAAAATAATTTAATGTTATCTGTATCATTATATCATTGCAAGAATAAAAATAATTTGAAATCACGTATTACAGTATAATTTTGACTCTTTCGGACTACTAATTCAGATCCACTAAGTACATGGTTATTTGTTAGTTAAGAAACCTTGTTACTGCTTCTTGTCTCCGAAAACAATGACCTTTGTTTGGCTACATTGTAACAGCCAGGTTAAAAAAAATGTATTGTATTTATCGTATTTTTATAAATAATTAATATTGTCTAACGTTATTAAAAACGCAATTATGATTTACAGGTTTATAGTAAGTATAGTAGTTAATGTTTACGGCTTAGCTCGCCTTAGTATTTCTACTTTCTTATTTATAATTTTGAAAATGACACACTGGAAGTACCGATTCTTATTTTTTAATTTAAATTATCAGCATAAAAAAAATCAAATTCGTCAATCAATCAAGCCTAGCAAGAGCCTTAATTATTCAATATTAGTACTGATAATAAGTTTTTCAACAGAACAGGAAGCAGAAGGGGGATCGTTTTCATGAGAACTGAATTTCGTTAGCTTTTTTATCGAACTTTTTGGGATTATCAAAGTTTTTGGGCGCGACGCCGCGTGTATGTCGGTTGTCGCGGTAAACGGACCATAATATAAATTTACTTCTCTATGGTCCAATCTATATCTGTCTTCATAATTTTCAATGTCATTATGTCTACTATTACTAACATGACTATTAATTAATTAATGTCAACAATGGATAACACTATTGAGGGAATATTAAATTGGCCAGACAATCCAGACGTACATTAATTAATTAATGGAAAACATCGCATAAATAATATGTTAACATATGGCATCAACTGACAAAATGTCAAAAGGGAATTGAGTAATTACCAAATTTGCCTAATACATGATATTGTGGCGGTAACACGATGTCACACACTAATATAAACTTACTTTATGATTAAGACACAATCACACTAACAATAAGCACATAACATCTGATGCTATTACAGATTATATTACCTAGTCTTCATAACGGCCCTAGTATTTATTTGTTTGATAAAATCTTTTCAATATATATAATGGTTGTTCAGAAATCGTAACTTGTTCGTTACTAAATGACTGTGATTGAAAGCGAATTTGTGCCACTAAACTCATTGTGAATGCAGCATGGTGACCTATTGGTATGCTTCTGCATTATTGAGCCTTTGGTCCTGCGCTCGTCAAAGAAACACGACGAATGCTATCATTTTAGGATCGTTTTCTATGATAGGGTAGTTCCACCCCGTCGAGCCAGCCTATTGGTGCTAAAATCAGCATGGCTCTACTACTGTTTTTATTCAGTTTTGTTTTTATATACTTATTGTTACGATAAGTCACGGACTACTACCTGACATTGTAGAGGTTACTGGTTGATTGTTGCTGGTGTCTGATACGCAATATGCATGTTTGTGACATTTACGTGTGATATGTTTGTGTAATGTGTATGTATGTGTATATGTGTATGTGTATGTATGTGTATATGTGTATGTATGTATGTATATATATATATGACGTGTATGTGTATGTTTTTGTAAGTATTTATATTATTAGAATTGTTACTGTAGATACATGTAATGTTTTTATTTTTTATTAATTACATAGATATATCTACCCCAAATCGAATCTTCAATATCCGTCCAAAGGTTGTCTGGAAGAAATCGCCGTGAGCCGCCGCCGACTAGATTATTTTTTTATTTAAAAGGTTATGTGCTATTAGGCGTTTGAGTATATTTTAACTTGCACACTTTGAATGCTCTACCAACAAGAGCCTAACTCTTAAATTGAGAGAGAGACTCATTAAGAATGCCTTCAAAACCTACGTAAAATAAGTATAACTATGCGAGTACATATGATTATGAAGATATTCGCTATCGTAGCTATGACATCTATTGAAACAGTGCATTTTTGCTTTTACCAGAGAATTCGATGTTCATAACTGGTAACTTAACATGTTCTTAAAATTTACTCGAAAAACTTTTACTAAATCAACCTACCTGAAATTTAATAATCAAATGATATATAATTATATACATAAGTCATTATTGACCAGTCGTACAAAGACAAATGTACGTATATGTCTACGACTCTACCCCTCGTAATAATTTAGACCGATTGAAATATCGAATTCGATAATAAATGTTCAATGGAACATCAAAAAGCTATTTATTACAAAAGATAATATTCAGTATTAACGATGGTACACTTTTACATTTATTTATAAAATAATTTAATGTTATCTGTATCATTATATCATTGCAAGAATAAAAATAATTTGAAATCACGTATTACAGTATAATTTTGACTCTTTCGGACTACTAATTCAGATCCACTAAGTACATGGTTATTTGTTAGTTAAGAAACCTTGTTACTGCTTCTTGTCTCCGAAAACAATGACCTTTGTTTGGCTACATTGTAACAGCCAGGTTAAAAAAAATGTATTGTATTTATCGTATTTTTATAAATAATTAATATTGTCTAACGTTATTAAAAACGCAATTATGATTTACAGGTTTATAGTAAGTATAGTAGTTAATGTTTACGGCTTAGCTCGCCTTAGTATTTCTACTTTCTTATTTATAATTTTGAAAATGACACACTGGAAGTACCGATTCTTATTTTTTAATTTAAATTATCAGCATAAAAAAAATCAAATTCGTCAATCAATCAAGCCTAGCAAGAGCCTTAATTATTCAATATTAGTACTGATAATAAGTTTTTCAACAGAACAGGAAGCAGAAGGGGGATCGTTTTCATGAGAACTGAATTTCGTTAGCTTTTTTATCGAACTTTTTGGGATTATCAAAGTTTTTGGGCGCGACGCCGCGTGTATGTCGGTTGTCGCGGTAAACGGACCATAATATAAATTTACTTCTCTATGGTCCAATCTATATCTGTCTTCATAATTTTCAATGTCATTATGTCTACTATTACTAACATGACTATTAATTAATTAATGTCAACAATGGATAACACTATTGAGGGAATATTAAATTGGCCAGACAATCCAGACGTACATTAATTAATTAATGGAAAACATCGCATAAATAATATGTTAACATATGGCATCAACTGACAAAATGTCAAAAGGGAATTGAGTAATTACCAAATTTGCCTAATACATGATATTGTGGCGGTAACACGATGTCACACACTAATATAAACTTACTTTATGATTAAGACACAATCACACTAACAATAAGCACATAACATCTGATGCTATTACAGATTATATTACCTAGTCTTCATAACGGCCCTAGTATTTATTTGTTTGATAAAATCTTTTCAATATATATAATGGTTGTTCAGAAATCGTAACTTGTTCGTTACTAAATGACTGTGATTGAAAGCGAATTTGTGCCACTAAACTCATTGTGAATGCAGCATGGTGACCTATTGGTATGCTTCTGCATTATTGAGCCTTTGGTCCTGCGCTCGTCAAAGAAACACGACGAATGCTATCATTTTAGGATCGTTTTCTATGATAGGGTAGTTCCACCCCGTCGAGCCAGCCTATTGGTGCTAAAATCAGCATGGCTCTACTACTGTTTTTATTCAGTTTTGTTTTTATATACTTATTGTTACGATAAGTCACGGACTACTACCTGACATTGTAGAGGTTACTGGTTGATTGTTGCTGGTGTCTGATACGCAATATGCATGTTTGTGACATTTACGTGTGATATGTTTGTGTAATGTGTATGTATGTGTATATGTGTATGTGTATGTATGTGTATATGTGTATGTATGTATGTATATATATATATGACGTGTATGTGTATGTTTTTGTAAGTATTTATATTATTAGAATTGTTACTGTAGATACATGTAATGTTTTTATTTTTTATTAATTACATAGATATATCTACCCCAAATCGAATCTTCAATATCCGTCCAAAGGTTGTCTGGAAGAAATCGCCGTGAGCGATAAGACCGCCTATTGTATTACCATATTGTTAAGTTCTATTAATATTGATATCTGTGTATAAAATTTGATACCTTATTGGTGTACAGTAAAGTTGTAAATAAATAAATAAATAAATAAGCATCATCTGACTCTTTAATAGATGTCATTTATTATGCTTATATTCACAAGATTGACTCAACAAAACATAAAACTAAAGCCAAAGTAAGAAAACGTACATAAATACAATCTACTGACGGTGACAAAACAAGTGTATCTACACCCTAGAGATATATACATATATCTTTCTAGAGTGTCAAGCTAGACACACGAGTGTGCACCAATCATAAGCTTTGGAACCCGACACTTGATGGATCATCAAGCAATCACACAAAGTATTTATATTCTGTATCGTGACATTTCAGTTTCGACCAGGCAGGCATAATTATTTGTTGGATAAACCTAATGTAAATAGTATTTAACATTACACGGTTTACATATTATAAGCAAGTTGACAGTGTTTTTCACGAACCAGTAAACGATATCATCTTACTCTTGGCACGTCTCCACTCATCACTGAACATCAAAGTTGTCAATATACAACCTATATTTAAAGCATGTGTATTGAAAACTTTGTATTTTAATACAATTTTTAAACATGACGGGATGCAAATAAATTAGTTTTGCAAACACCACATAATGAACGCGTTCTATTTCGCACTAAAGACTAGATTATTTTTTTATTTAAAAGGTTATGTGCTATTAGGCGTTTGAGTATATTTTAACTTGCACACTTTGAATGCTCTACCAACAAGAGCCTAACTCTTAAATTGAGAGAGAGACTCATTAAGAATGCCTTCAAAACCTACGTAAAATAAGTATAACTATGCGAGTACATATGATTATGAAGATATTCGCTATCGTAGCTATGACATCTATTGAAACAGTGCATTTTTGCTTTTACCAGAGAATTCGATGTTCATAACTGGTAACTTAACATGTTCTTAAAATTTACTCGAAAAACTTTTACTAAATCAACCTACCTGAAATTTAATAATCAAATGATATATAATTATATACATAAGTCATTATTGACCAGTCGTACAAAGACAAATGTACGTATATGTCTACGACTCTACCCCTCGTAATAATTTAGACCGATTGAAATATCGAATTCGATAATAAATGTTCAATGGAACATCAAAAAGCTATTTATTACAAAAGATAATATTCAGTATTAACGATGGTACACTTTTACATTTATTTATAAAATAATTTAATGTTATCTGTATCATTATATCATTGCAAGAATAAAAATAATTTGAAATCACGTATTACAGTATAATTTTGACTCTTTCGGACTACTAATTCAGATCCACTAAGTACATGGTTATTTGTTAGTTAAGAAACCTTGTTACTGCTTCTTGTCTCCGAAAACAATGACCTTTGTTTGGCTACATTGTAACAGCCAGGTTAAAAAAAATGTATTGTATTTATCGTATTTTTATAAATAATTAATATTGTCTAACGTTATTAAAAACGCAATTATGATTTACAGGTTTATAGTAAGTATAGTAGTTAATGTTTACGGCTTAGCTCGCCTTAGTATTTCTACTTTCTTATTTATAATTTTGAAAATGACACACTGGAAGTACCGATTCTTATTTTTTAATTTAAATTATCAGCATAAAAAAAATCAAATTCGTCAATCAATCAAGCCTAGCAAGAGCCTTAATTATTCAATATTAGTACTGATAATAAGTTTTTCAACAGAACAGGAAGCAGAAGGGGGATCGTTTTCATGAGAACTGAATTTCGTTAGCTTTTTTATCGAACTTTTTGGGATTATCAAAGTTTTTGGGCGCGACGCCGCGTGTATGTCGGTTGTCGCGGTAAACGGACCATAATATAAATTTACTTCTCTATGGTCCAATCTATATCTGTCTTCATAATTTTCAATGTCATTATGTCTACTATTACTAACATGACTATTAATTAATTAATGTCAACAATGGATAACACTATTGAGGGAATATTAAATTGGCCAGACAATCCAGACGTACATTAATTAATTAATGGAAAACATCGCATAAATAATATGTTAACATATGGCATCAACTGACAAAATGTCAAAAGGGAATTGAGTAATTACCAAATTTGCCTAATACATGATATTGTGGCGGTAACACGATGTCACACACTAATATAAACTTACTTTATGATTAAGACACAATCACACTAACAATAAGCACATAACATCTGATGCTATTACAGATTATATTACCTAGTCTTCATAACGGCCCTAGTATTTATTTGTTTGATAAAATCTTTTCAATATATATAATGGTTGTTCAGAAATCGTAACTTGTTCGTTACTAAATGACTGTGATTGAAAGCGAATTTACGAGTATTCCCAAACCGCAATTATTGAAGCACCAGAGCAAACGTTACAGAAGCTATTTCAAACTTAAAACTAAATTATCACTAGCCTGTCAATGTGACTCTACTCTGCCTGATGGAAAGCATGAACAGAATCCAAGAGTAGTGAAAACCTTGCGTATTGCTAATGCAGCATGGTGACCCACTATGGCGGTCTATTGAGATGATTTTGCATCATTGGGTCTCCATCTTGCACTCACTAATGAAACTCGACGGCACAAATGCTGTCATTTTAAGTTGATCTTGTATGAGAGATAGTAACGGGGTTGGTCGAGCCGGTATGTTCGAACTGAAATCAGCGTGGCTCTGATACCTTTGATATTGTATCGGTTCCCAATCATTTAGATACAGGTACAGACAGAAATACATACATCAGATATCCGAAATTACACGACACCTACTTAAACACACATAAAACAGTTCATGACTAGTTTCCTACTTTCTAATTTTGTTTAAAAATATTATCTGATGATACTCTTAATCTAATTCCGAGGTTGCCTGGCACATTAAAATAATGAGCTGCCAAAATAGCTAAGTGATTGGGATGTAAGTCAGTTTTGTTCCGTGGCCAAGAATGATGCTACATGTCGGTCAAGTTTGGTGGCGATATAATAATTGTATTGTAAACATTTAATATTATGAACTTGACATTGGTACGATGCGATATTTTTATTGTCGCTATGTAGAACGCTTCCGTGTTTAAATGTGTGAAACTTCCTTAATCATGTAGTTGGTTTGATTGAATAGGCTATATATGTCTGAGCTTTTGATTATCGTCAGGTAGAACGGTTTTATGAATTGGCAAAATGCGAAATTCGGTTATATTAAAGTAGTTATTTGGCCCTCTCTAGGTGCCTTAAATTTACAAAACAATACCAATAGGATTTTAATTAATAACAAACAAACGACTACTTGTGGAACAGTTTTTCGTTTTGTTTTTGTACTCTCTTTCTCTTTCTTTCTCTTTTTTTGAAAAGACAACTCCCGCATTAGGAATATGAAATCCTGTGTCGCGGGGGACTTTACAAACACACATGAAACGGACACAAAGAACACCCAGACTCAGAACAACAATTTGTGAATCACAAAAAGTGTTATCCCACGTGGGATTCGAACCCGTGACACTTGGCGCAGTAGAGAGCGGCGTGGCGACCGCTTAAACCACTAGGCCAACCGTGCAGTCGTAAACTCAAAAGAAGTCTGCAGGCTTCTTAGGTGTATTAAAGAACTTTAGATTTCTCAAAGTCAGGAACTTGGGTTAAATCTAAACAAAAAGCTTTACTTCGATACTCTATTTACTAAACCTAGAAAATCTTTAAGGTTTTGTATAGATACTGAAAGATAACAACAAATAGTAAAGGTTTAAAGGAAATACTTGAACATAAATCGATATTCAATATCATTATTTTATTGAAATGAAAGTATTATTTTAGAAGACAAGGGAAGCCTCTCGGGTACTTTGATGTAGGATGAAGGCTTACCGATCCTTTGTTGAAAAATAACATATTATATCATTACTATGTCGAGACAAGGAGTTCAAGACACTACTAATGTGGGTTGACCTTCATGATGTTTTCAATAACTTTGAATACAAAAATTACTATTTATATTTCACCTAAAATAATCTAAGTAATTATAGCTATGAAAATATTTGAAACTTTTTCTAAGTTATCTACGTTAAACTTTATTTATTTGAACTTATATATAATAGATATCAAAGAAATGTACTTAAACTTTTAATTTACATTTCTGACACACTGATATTTCTGACGTACACTTGAATTCTAAAATACTTTGAAGTTCTAGAATTACTTTTTAAAGTTTATGTAGACTTTGATTGTGTTCCATGGAGTGGATGCATTCTATATGTATGTAGAATATTACAAACTTATGCTAGGATCAAAGCTGTGCCGAAAAAAGTTATGCAGGAAAAAGTATATGGGCATCTACTTAGTTACACGTACTATATATACGTATATTATACGTAAGTTACTTTCTAGATACGCAGTGCAACCAAAGAATATGTACTCGTGTACTACATATCTAATGGATATTACTTTATACCAGTATGCACTTATATTAATCCCTACTACTATTATAAATGCGAAATTTGAGAGTATGTATTTTGCTCTTTCACGCAAAAACTACTGAACGGATTAGGATAAAACTTTACAGTAAAATAGTTAATATACCAGAATAACACAAAGGCTACTTATAATCGAGATACACGCGGACGGAGCCGTGGGCGATAGCTAGTGTTGTAATAGATCTGTAAGTACTAATACATGGTCTGCCAAATAACGTTTTTTTTTGAAAATGCTATAAAAAAAACTATTGAATATTTTCTCAAATTTCTTTTTTTATTTGAAAGTCCAATTCTTCCGGTTAATAATGGAAAATAATTTCATTCAAATGGCTGCCTAGGCTGGCTATGCAATAGCCTACACGATCGGTCCAATTTTTAAGCACATTATCGATTGTGTGCAGCTGTATTTCACCAATGGCTTCACGAATATTGTCCTTTAAAGCGTCAATTGTCTCTGGCTTATCGGCGTAACAATTATCTTTGAGGGCACCCCACAAATAATAGTTCAACGGTGTCAAATCGCAGCTCCGATGTGGCCAAACGCCATCAGCTCTGCGGCTGATAATGCGATCTTCAAAATCAGCTTAGCTTCAGCTGTGTGGCACGTAGCGCCGTCCTGTTGAAACCAAATCTTGCCAATATCCTCCTCTTCAATTTTTGTGAACAAAAATGGCCCATGGTCCAAAATGAGTTTCATCTGAAAAGATGATTTTTTTGGCAAAATCGGCATCTTCTGGAAGTCGATCGCAGGCCCACTTAGCGAAGCGAAAACGCATTGGATGGTCAGTTGGCTTCAACTCCTGAACCAATTGGACTTTGTATGGTGTCATAAGAAGGTCTATAAGCAAAATTCGTCTTAATGATGTCTCCGAAATGTTCGATTGTTGAGAACGACGGTGAATTGATGTTGATGACGCTTCACGCACACTTTCTGCCACAGCAGCAATATTCTCGGGTATACGCACTGTTTTTGGCTTTTCACGCTTTGGTTTATCGATGAGGATGCCAGTTTCTTTCACTTTTTTCACAAGATAACGAACATACGGAGCTGACGGTGCTTCTCTTCTTCTAAAATCCGTACGCACTTTTCGCACACATTCTGCAACATTACTATGATTTTCAAAGTAATGTCGCAATATTTCCCAGCGTTGTTCAAGCGTATACACAACCATATTCGTTCAGCGGAAGTATAAAACTAATTATTTGTCAAATCAGACATGAGGTAAGTGTTACCATTCACGAAATAAGCACTAGTTGAAAAAAAAACGTTAGATGGCGGACCCGTTATTATAAACAGGTAAAGTTTGTGTGTATATAGGTGACCATCCCCGGGTTTAATAAATCAATTTCGAAAATTCATTTGCCACTAGAAAGCCACATTATTTGGAAATTTATGTGGTTTATGAGAATAAAATTGCGATTTCAAAAGCTAGTGTTCTAATATTTCTGTCAAAACTTTACTGTTGAATTTGGTGTGACTTTTTAATTCTTAGTAATAGAATTTCTAAAGACCTTCGATTTGAGCATGTGTTTTTATCAAATATATAAACAGATGCGTAATATATCAAAGCAATTGGACCAAGGTTTCCATTTATCTCTCATGTTTGCTTCCCCAGAATATTGGAAATTATATTTAAGATTATCAAGATCATTAATTACTCACTCGATTCCTGTAGACACCCATCTTTCAATTTGTTCTACAGTAATAATAGTACTAGTAGGTACCCGTTAAAACCAATTTTTTTCGATAACTTTACCTGCATATATTTTATTATTGTAAAAACATAACTTTAACGGTTTTAATCAACTTTTTTTATGTGTGTTTTGTTATAATCTTCATATCGAACTTGTATCAAGTTCGATATGCTTTCGCATACGCTTACCGCTACACCAAAGAGGCAGTATGTTCTAATTTAATAATAGTCTTAAGACGCTATTTGGGGCAAACTTTGGTTCAACAGTGGATGGCAATAAGTTGAAGTAAGGCATTTTATCTCATAACAAAATATGGTATTCAGCTTTCCTTATATAGCAACAATAATTAAAAGTCACCTCTACAAAGGTCATAACTCCGACGAGGCTTAGACACATTGCGCACTTTCCACTTGAGTCATGAACACCTATTATTCTTTCCCTACGTACCTTGATAAATAAGGGTTATTTTTCAAATAGAGTTAACAAACATTCATTACGAGCGAAAGGTGCCATAGCAGACCGTGAGTCTCATCGGTATTGCTGACCGTCATATAAATTTTCATTAGTGAGACATGCTGAGAATGCCTTCGTTCGTAATAAACACACGCTACGTGGGCATATTTTTTCACACCTAGGAATGTACCCCCTTGGGCATCTAAACAATAATCTAAACATAAATATACTCTGATATTCTTAGTACAGTATAATCACTTAAATCAACCTAGATGATGATTTAATAATCTATCATTTCTAAACATAGATCATCAAAACGATAGTTTTGGTCTACTATACCGCATTATTAAGACGTGTTAATATGGCAAGGGTTTGTGTCAAATTTTCCTGGTATTTTTAGTCCCTTAAATATGATAAAAATATCACAGAGAATACTACGCTTACCCCATTTCAGTGCTCTTAAAATCACGTTGAGAGCTCTGAAAATATCTTAACAACATTGTTTGAATATTTTTCATACCGCTTTACACTGAGTGGCATAAATATCCCTTTAAAATATACTAGAAAATAGAGGCTATGATGTGAATATCACTTCTTGTAGAGTTTATTTATGAACTAAATTTTACAAGACTTCTTCTGAACTGAAACAAGTTAATAACAAGAAATGGTTAAAACTATCAACTTTTGTTTAGGCTTCATCGTAGTTGATATTTAAATTTAATAACGAAATTAGATATCTAATACTATTTTAACTACTCAAAATCGCCATTACATAGGTTATATAAAAACGTACAAAAGCTGTTTGCAAAAAACATGTATTGTCGTCGATTTCAATGAAATCTATTGAGTAAGATAACTTTGAATCATTTTTTATAGCTTTCATTGAAAATGCCAAATTCATTATTATATCGGTTTTTAAAGTTCTCTACGAAAATATGAATAGGACTAAAAGTAAATAAATAAGAAATGACACTAATTTGTAATAATGATAGTTTACGTAATGATTCAATTTTCCATATCAAAACTAAATAATACTTTTATCATGCTTTAATAGATACTCATGTTTTTGGTTGAAATTTTGGAAAGTAAAAGGTATCGTTACCTTTTTAAATTATTTTACAATTTTTACAACAAAAAACGTGTTTGTGTCGCAAAAGTCTTAAACCTGTAGTATAGTTTTAAAACTTTTTTTTTATATATAAGCCTACCAAAGTGACTACTCTGCCTGATGGAAAGCATGAGTAGAATCTAGGAGTAGGGGCCACCATCCTCACTGCGAGTGTAGGCAATGCAGCATGTCGACCCATACTATGGCGGCCTGGTCAGAAAATTCTGCATCATTCTCCCGACCTCCTAAGGCCGGTTAAATAATGCAGAATATTTGGGCCTCCTGTCTCATACTCACCAACGAAATACGACAGCAAGAATGCTGTCATTATAAGGGTGGTCTTCTGTGTGAGGGTAGTAACGGCCGGGTCGAGCCGGCCCATTCGTGCTGAAATCAGCGTGGCTCTACTACCTATTAAATAAACCTATTAAATAGCCGTAAAAATAGCTTAACATTTTCTTTTTACTTTTTTTGTAAAAACATACATAATACACATAGAAAACATCCACACTCTGAATACAGTTGTGCAACTTGAGAGAGAACGAACAAGACAAGAATACAAGAATATTTTGATCTCTTGATATACTGTAATTAAATCATAGGTATCATCTTTACACGCTGCGATTAAACTTGCAAAATCCACATTGAATGTTAACCACATCTTTCAAACTACTAATGAAACTTAAGCCTTTGGCTAATTAATATTCTCAAAACTTACGTTTAATTATCAGGTAGATTGGAGGTTTCGAGTTATTCAGACCAATAAAAACATAAACAGTTACGAATTATTTTATTAACATAACATGAATTTGGAATTTGTTTTCAGCGTTTGAATAGCGTACCCACATGTACCCGTATGGGTACATGGGTACATGGTGTATACCATGTATGAAATATTATATGATTTTTATATTTCAGACTAGCTAATTTAAAAAAATCAGCCTCATTTACATCTTAAGTCATTAGCCATTCGCCAGTAAAATTCCCGTCAAAATCGGCAATACCGTCCCAGAGATTACTTAGCCCGTACAAACAAAAATAATTTCATTCTAAAATACTTTTACGACAGTCTCAACGGCGCAATGATAGCATCAGCGACTGCCTACCCCGGCCTTAGGTTTGATTCCCGAGGCTCAGCAAATGCTTGCATAGTCTACAATTATTAATTTCGCAGTTTATGTTTTATGTATGATACATACTCGTATTACAATGACTGTTTGATAAAAAAAAAAAAATTTAGTCAATTAGTTAGTCTAACATTAAAAGTGCAAGCTCTGCTTAGTTTAAAACTAGATGGCGCATTGTGTTGAATATTTATTAATCTGTTTTTAACAAATAATAATGTACCCATTGCAATTTGGTAGGCAAAATACATTTAAATTATCATTCAACAAAACCAATTTATTTTAAAAAATGTAAAGAACATTTTAGCGCTAAAAATCTACAACATACACAATTATACTGGTAAAAGCACTATTTTCTGAAGCACGTCAAAGGCGTGTTAAATATAACCGTTACCTCAAATAAACATGTAAACAAACATGTTTTAAAGTAGATCTTTGAAAGACGACAAGACAAGACAGAGACATTCCAAGCAACCGCATCTTTATTTGAAACCAATTACTTTACTGATACAAGTACGCAAATTTACGAATTGTTTACCCAATAAAGCTTCCATTTAGCTTAATTCATCTCGATAGATAACGCAGGGTTGGTTTATCAGCTGGTTTCAGTGCCAGAAACTTGCTAGTTTTATTAAAATTTTGAGTGGGTTGCATCTTTAAAAGTACAAAGTACAAAGAACTAATTTTATTGTTGTTAAAAGAAAATGCTTAGCTTTTGATCAGCTTTATTTCTTAAGAAATAAACGTTTTAACCCTTTATAGTAATGCAAAAGTATTTTTATTTCTTTATGTTACACGTATGCCCTTAACCTTATGTCAATTCATTTTCTTTAGTTCACTTAACTGTACCTGTTATTAGAGATTGATTGATTGCAAAGATAACTTCCGTGTGGTGTTGGTGATCTGGTGACGGATTAAGAATGCAAAGTGTCATAGCCGTAATCTTCACAAGGGTGTCGTAGGCAACAAAGTACGAAAGAATCACTTTAAAAGAAAGGAAAACTTGAAGTAAATCTTATAGCTACCTCCTTTCGCAGGAGAGGCTTATATCCAACAGTGGACTAGTAGAAGCTGTTATTGTGTGATGTGAACATAACTTTAAGAATAATGATATGGTTTTGTGTGTTGAATGACATATCGTAATATTCATAATCCTCTATAATCTCCCGCTAAATTTGTTTACTCAATGTATATACAAACATAAAGTGTGCCATGTTATCAAATGGAGGGGCCTGGAGATCTATGGTACAGGCCTCGGATTAGTTTAGACTCCAGGTCTCTATTTTAAACATTTTGTAATTTGTGAAGTTAAATAAACAATTTGGTTATTATTATAAACGTACATTCTGAAATATAGCTTTAGCAAACACAGTAATTCTTTAGGCGAATTAATAATCGATCTTAGTTGTGATTAGTCTGGAGAAATTCTGTATTAATCATCTTGGAAATAGCGAAGATCTTGTATAAATATTGAAGAGTAAGACGTCAAAGATTTCTGTTTTATTAGTTATCTATTTTCTAGTTTATGCATGAAAATATATTTATCAGGCGTGAAGAACCGTCTCACCTTGTTGAGCACACCTAGCTTCCGCGAGGCCGCCATGGTGACGCTCTCAATGTACTCCCGTCGATTGAGATTCCGGCAAATATCCATGCACAGGATACCCAGCTTTTCCTGTAGTGGCAGAGTGTTCTGTAAAGTGGGGAGAGGAAGGAATGGAGACTTTTTTGTAGTGAGCACGCACACCTGTGTTTTCTTGGCGTTGAATTCGACCAAATTCTCTTCACCAAATTGAGAAATACGGCTCAGAACCAGGTCGAACTCAGTGACAAGCTCCCTTCGCTTTTATTATACATACCATTTAATCTATTTATACATACCTACACACTCAAAAGGTCAAGAAGTGGAAAAAGTTTTAATAAACAGAATACTTACAAATTACGCTTTATTTAGAAGTTACATAATTTACGATAAAAATATACAAGTTCCAGCTTCAAATTTCCATCCATATTTTATGCCGAACAAAATATAATTATCGTGTCTATCTCTAAATGAATTTATCTCAAGAATATTTTTACACGCCATGATATTTTATGAATTAAAAACCGTATAGTACTTTATCAGACTTCAAATTGTATTTCGACTTAATATTTGCGACTTTAAGCAAGATCAGTACATTTTGAAACGATCATAGCCATGTGGCCTCAGGTGACCGTCTGTGGCGTGATATGCTATGAGCGTTTCCGTGGTCACGTTTAGCGGTAGGTCCCTGTTTTTATCATAACAGTCGTAAAGATTAGTTTAAGGTCATTATGATAAGGTCGCTGGAGCCGAAATGTTCTTGGGTGGAATCCGCGATTAGTTTAACGTAATGCAGGGTGCCGATGGCGACATGATGGACCAACAATTTGAAGAAAGTGGTTGACAGCAGCATTAACAGCGAACGACTATAGGCTGCTTTGAGATGCACACATCTCAAAGTGATGTATGGCTCTTTACGAGATTACAAGAAACTTGTTATAGTAATAAACAAGTATTCCTTTCTAAGGAGAGGCCTATGTCCAGCAGTGGACTGTTCAAGGCTGTTGATGATGATGATGACTTGTTACTATAATTAGTAATACTTGTTTATTACTATAACAGACATACATTAAGCATGAATGAACTGGTTGCATCGCCCTTCAACATTACACCCAGAGTTACAGCTTCGATTTCCACTTAGAATAGAAATTCATGTAATCCACAAATAGTCGTACCGAGTACTTTACGTTCCTTGTTTGAGAGTGTAAAGTCTCCCGAGACAGAAGTTTTCACTAGTGCGGTAGCTTTCGGAAAACCAGGAAAAGAACGTTTCCAACTTTACGACTACCACTAAACAAACTCGAATTACTAAAATATTTAGAAGAGTGTATATCCTAAGAATTTTATTACAGCTATAAAAACGTTTAATATCAGCCGTAGAACACAATGTCGACGTATTAGTAGGGTATAAGTATCTTATTTAATTTTCGTGAGTGTTTCATGACATTCTATATGGATTTTACCCGGGTCGAAGTAAAACGTACACATGAAAAGTATCTCTTAACAGTAGACAATGAAAAATTCATCACAACAGATTCACTAGAATAGAAAAGAAACGCACCAACATAAATAATGCTAAATTATTCACGTAACCTGTCCCTCAGACCTACATTTCAGGATCGGATAGAATGCATTTTTCATCACACAAAAGATATTTCTAAACGTGTGGCATTTCTCGAAGTCCGATCCCTAGGGAAAAATAGGGTTAACTGTATTTCTACGAGGGTCGTGTAGGCTTCTGTAATTTTTTTATACAAAGTAATGAAATATTAACAAGAACTAAATTGAATTCACGGACGCGTTACGCTATCCTTTTGACCTAATTAATGTGTGTTGGTAAGGTGGATATGGTGTAAATAATTTATATTCATAACTTGTAACGGCGTTGTTAATCAAAACGATTTGTAAATTAAAGTATTTGAGGTCCAAGTCATACATTTTGTAGTAGGTAATGAATACTTAATAGCAAAATTTTTGACATAGTCGTTTGTTTTCATGATCGTAGGTATAACAGGTAGGTAGGTTAGTATGTTTTGTAACCGTATAATTAAAATGTCAACTTATTTGATGGCGATCGAAATCGTGTACTTTGTTTCTTTTAGTACAACCTATTAATGATTCCTTTAACAATCGTATATCCTTCTTATCGTATATACTTGTATATATACTTCTTATCGTATTTATCTACTTCGTATCGTATCAACTCCCGCGGTTAGTTCATCAAGCCCTGACGATTATTCTAACTTAAACAAATTCTACATATAGCTTTCGAACTATAAAATAGGAGCTCAAAAATAAATTTCATGAAAACTCATTATGATTTATTTGAGTTTCTATCGTTTACAATTTTGTTTTAGTTGTTATGTTTTTCGGAAGGAAGTCACTTATTTTAATCTAAGTTTCAAATTCCAACTTGGTGTTTATAATGATTGATGAACAAAATTTATCTAAAAAGACTAAAGCTTTAAGCCAGCTAAACAAAAGTAGATATGTAGATATATATCGAGACTTGCAAATGCTGCTGCTAAATATAAATGTAACCTCTGACATTCACGTAACCAACATATTGTATAATAGATTCTGTTTATTTGATTTATTGATAATTTTATAATAGCTTCGAAATATAAAAAAACATAAATAAATAAATATTTCGGACACCTGACACACAACGCCATCTAGTCCCAAACTAAGCAGAACTTGTACTATTGGTATTAGACAACTGATATTAATACATGTTTATACTTTTTTTGTAAATACATACACATTTCACATACAAAATAACTAAACTACGAAACAAACATTTGAACCCGAGACCTCAACTACAGCAGTCGCATAATTATGCTAACACTGCGCCACCAAAGCATTAAGAAGATAAAAGGTGCACGCAGAAAACGTATTGATTCTTCGTGAAATCCGAGGCAATAGCTAAAAATACCGGATTTTTGGGGCAATACTAGATTTCTTTTCAAATAATTCAAACAACAAAATCCTTTATGCTTTGGTGAATACCGGATGCCAATATTGACATTCGATGTATTCCTTTTGTAATCCAGAAACGATAACGCACAAAAAACAAGTATTTTTCGTCACCATTCCACGTATGTGGATTTCATGTCTTTTATAGACTCATATTTTACATAGGCGAAGTATAATCCACTTTCCTGTAAAACAATGTAATACAATTATCATCTGTGATACAATGCTTGCATTAGTACAGATTTCATGGATAATATAATATATAAAATCGCTCATACGTACTGTTATAACATTTTAATTTGTATAATTTGTACTTTAATAAATATGTACTTTATAGGTCAGTACCACAAAATTTTATAATACCTATGTAAATGAGGAATTAATGGGGTTAGCAGAAATTTTGTTTATATAAATTGTTACTTTGTTGTTGTTGTTTTTTAAATAAGGTCATTTAATCAGTTTTGCTCCTTTGTGCAGTTTGTTTGACTTATTTTTCAGGCTTTTAATTACATTATTACTTTTTAATATTTGTTTTTGTGTTTTTCACATAACCTTCACCAAGTCCTTGAACCACCTTGTAGAGCGTAGAACGTCTAAGCGCCGGCTTCTGCTTCGGCGCTCTAGTTACAGCTCAAAAATTTTTTAGCCCTATCGAACGTACCTTGTACCTTGCACATTGCCTCGTAATGTCGGTAACCTTGGTTTGTTTTGCGAATCCTCTTAATCCCGATCACATAGAGAAACTCAGAGATTTCTTATAAGCACAGGACCGGTTCATGTGGAGAGCCTTGGGGAAGTCTATATCCAGCAGTGGATGACTTTCCGTTAAAACGATAACGTGATTTTGTCATAATTGATCGACATAGTTTTTTATAACTATTTAATGCATCTGATACAAAAAGCATTTTATACTTAAATTAATTTAGTAAATAAGTGATTATGATATAACATATTTATAAGATATTACTTTTTTGACTTTCTCATGAAACCAAAACCAAGCATATCTAACAACATAAAACTTATTAAAACCAGTTCAACCGTTTATAAGTTACATACTTTCATACACACCCTTCATAGTCGAGTAAAAATAGAGTAATTTAAACAACATTTAGTCATGTGTCATATCATTAACTATAAAATCACGCAAGCGTGTAGCTGAAGCCGTACAAGGACAATCCCGTTGTTCAGTTACTAAGAAGTCTGACTACACAATCACGCTAAACCGAGTTATCCTATTTTCGTAGAAAACTAATGCTCTCAAAGCCTTTACAAAGAGTAATGTAGGTAATTTAAATTGAAAGACATATGCAGATGCAATATTGTAGCAATTGTATTGCAAATGCTATCCATTCGCTAATTTTATTCTCTTTGTATGTCTTTACCACTCAATACTTAAAAGTCTTCTTTATACTTTTCTTATATTTCTTTTTGTTCATTTCAAATTTGTTTAAAAATTCATATGTACATGCATACTTACTTCATAGATGATATATTATTTATAACTATGTCATGTATGCTCAGCATATATGACATTATTCAAATATATAATTTACACGAGGATCTCAATTAGTCAATTTTCATTAAGGACGGACGTCCAATATTAGATTTATCAATAACATTAATATTCTAATCTTAGGAATGATATAAATGCCTTTAGTAAGTTTGTTGGTGTTGATTACCGGTTGATGAACAACCTTTCAGAGTAATCGCTAAGGCTGACAGAATTTATGGTTGGAAAGTCGGGCTACATTTGGGAAATGGTAATCGGATCTCGGAGCCTCAAAAGAGTGCTTGTGTTTGTTGTGTGCTGTGGAGACTCAAAAGATTTAAACGTACGAGTGTCTCTTGAGTGGTGGGTCCAGGCACGGTCGAGGTACTAAGTCCATTAGTACTATAGATTCCTACTTTATAAAGTTGAAATAACATGTCTTACTTGTCTTTTATACTTTTATGACTATAATAGTTAATCCAATGTCAAAAAACCAAATGCATTAACTTATAGTATATGAAAAAGTTGTGAGGAGGTCGCAAATTATCGTAATGTGCTAAGAAAGGTTCACAAATCCATAGAGTGACCTAGCTAGAATTGATAACCATTACGGGTACACAGTACAAAAAAAAACATAGTACAATCGCGCCACTGCTTGCGTATGATGCACCAACACAGTGAGTTCAATACATAAAGAACACAATTGTAAAAGTAGGTATAATTTATCTACTATTGTGCACTGATGCAAATAATCAACAAACATCATACGTCTGTATGACCTTGTTAAAAAAAAACATATTCATTGTAAGACACACACACACTCACACACAAACACAGATATAGGCCTAGAACCGGCCGTGCGGCTGTTTGTGCGAATATGAGTATTACTTAAATAAATAAATATTTTGGACATCTGACACACAACATCATCTAGTCCCAAGCTAAGCAGAGCTTATGTTATGGGTACTAGACAACTGATATAAATACATAAACATACTTTTTTTTTGTAAATACATACATATTATACATAGAAAACACCCAGACTCCGAAACAAATATTTGTGAATCACACAAATAATATTTGGTCCGACCCGGGAATCGAACCCGAGACCTCTTGATAAGCAGCCGCATATGCTAACCACTAGACCAACGAGGTAGGCAAACTTAATTTACGAGTACATGAGTATTACACCTTTATTTTACTTGACTGTAAATTAAAGGTGTAATTCCTATCAGGTGCTCCAGCCAGTTCTGCTTATATACCTCTTATACCATACAACAAAACTTGAAGAATTAAAAACACAAAAAATCTCTAAACAATTTTAAGCCCCTAATGACATTTCTTCGTTTGATATTACTATTTAAAAAATCATTACGATTTTAAGACTTTCATTACGTGAAATGATTCGTTTGAGGAAGGTAACGAAATATTCAATTTTATGACTTGTAAAATTTGAGAAGATTTTATACCGAATTCAACTGTTGTTATACTAAATAAATTTATATGTTACATAATCTAACATACTAAATACAAAAATACCTAAATTTAGCAATTTTTTGACTTTTAATTTTTAAAACTACAATTGACCAGGTTACAATTGTACAAATGTAATTACATTTGCAACTTCACCATTACTTTTTTTAGACAATTACAAAGCTTATCTATCTTTCCAAAACGTTGACGAAACGAGATTGTTGAAGTAAATTATAGAAAGTGTCAAACATACATCAGATACCTAATATTTCTCGAACTAAACGATATATATGTTGCAAATAATGGACAATGATCACTCATAAAATATCCGGTGTAAGTGGCGTAGGAAAGAAGAAAAACGGTTGATGTAGTCGGATAAGGCTTTTATTTGCCATTTATATTGCTGGGCACGAAAATGACGGGTCAGCCGAGCTTTTAACACTGTAAGTATGACCTCATGTCCACTCCAAATATCAAAATATAACCCACATAAAAGTATTAGTGGTAATACTTTTATGTGGATTATATTTAATGAAGTAATAGAAAACCGTTGACCTTTTTAGTAAGGAATATTTTAAATGAAAAGTCTGAATTAATCTGTACTTTCCTAATATTTGTTTTAAATTTGAAAGTAACGCAGTCTGTCTGTCTATATGTGAATTGATTTGGATGTATTTCAGTATAAAGTTAGTCATCATCAACAACCCATAATGTCCCACTGCTGGACTGGACCTATTTTTAGTGGGTCCCAACCTTGTGTGACGAGTGCAATGATTTGTTCTGTCCAAAAATATGCCTGTCTTGATCCTGTGTCGTTTGGATGTAATCTACATATTCTATGTATGAATTTCATCAGCAGTCTATTTATAATAAAGCTGTGCCTAGATTTTTTACTATTTATTTAAGGAGCTCACTCCTTTAGAACTACGCCACTCAGTTAGATCACATTTAATAAACAATTATAATTATTAAATCTAGTTTAACGTAGTACATAATTCTTATGTACATGCGTTTGTAACTTAAATCGTATTTTATGTACATTTTAATGGGTTCCTAAATACTTTAAAAACACTATTGTATCCAGTAGGAGGTGGTCCTCTCGGTAATGCTGTGTTTAATCATTAGCTGATGTTAATGTCAATGATCAAACACAACATTTATTTATACTACGAAAATAAAAATTTCAAAGCCAGTATCTACATATCATCATCATCAGCCTCCATCAGCCCACTACTCGACATAGGCCTCTCCAATTGCACGCCACTTAATTCGATCCTCGGCTACTCGCATCCAACTCTTACCAGCCGTCGTGCGTAAATCATCACTCCACCTGGCCTGTGGACGTATCGTATTAGAACCTAGGTTATCCGGCAAAGAACTAAAGATAACTATATATAGAACAATATAATTATTATGTGTGTAATAATCTATATTTCACGCCACCTCATCCCAACGAGATTTACCTTATACAGCGAATTTGCCTACTCAGAATGGCTATGCTTAGTTTAGAATCAGAAATCCGGGTGTAAGATGTCAAAAATTACGATTATACATCATTGTAGACCATTTCAGAATATATATTTTAAAGAGTACAAACCTATACATCGCCTGATATGAGTAGTTAAGACGTAATGCTTGAATATTGAGATTACTACCGAAATTCCATTTCGTAAAAAGATAAATAAAAATTTAAAAAATTGAAAACTTCCGACAGATTAGACAGATTTCCATTAAATATAGCTACAAACACTCCCGACTAATTCACCTTTCAAACAAAAAATCAAAATCAAAATCGGTTCATCCGTTCAGGAGCTATGATGCCACAGACAGACACACACATAAACACACAGACACGGCAAACTTATAACATACCCCGTCGTTTTTGCGTCGGTGGTTAAAAAGATGAATAGAATAAATATGAAAATGCATTTTAACATTAAAAATTTAATAATTTAATTGAAAAAGTATACGGGTGTACTCGTTTAAAATATGTGTGACAGTTATTTCTTTACACACCTTTAAATACAACTTGTTTGGTTTCATACTATTAGCGTAGTGTTTTGGATACACAGTTATTTTGATATCACATCAAAAATTATATAAAAGTAGTATTTTCCACTGCAATGAAATATTTACCGAAATAAAAACATTTTTTGACAAACAGCTGCAAATCGTTTTAAACTTTCCCGTGAATCATTTTAATTCAATGGTTTACAAAATTAACTTTATAAAAGAAAAGCTTATCTACGCAATAAAACCTTAATAAGTTTGTTTACTTGACGTAATCATAGGAATTTTATTTCAGAATGTTGCTCAAAGAAATATAATTTAATTCTTTCGCCCACTCTCTAACCTAAGGTTCTTAAATATTTGTGATTAAGCTGTCATATTTATTTTCGAAATTATATTTAAGTTATTTTCGAAATTATATTATATCTATAATATAAATATTGCAGTGTGAAAACTATAAACTTATCATGTTCACACTTCAATAGCTTTAAAACACAAATCATAAGCATATAGATTTCACAAATGTAAAATAAATTCTACTAACTGGATAAGGATCTTGTAAGTATAGCAGTGAATTTTAGATTTCATCATATTCACCTACTGGATACTGCAGTGAAGTCCACTGCTGGACATAGCTATCACAAATTTCACACCGCTGGGTTTGATCCTAGGCTTCTGGCGTCCACCTCCTGCTGGCCATCTTGTTCATTATTCCACCTGGCCCGTGGACGCGCATCACTACTTTTGCCGACATGTAAAAAATTAATGTTCCTTATAATTTAGAACCTAGTGGAGAACCTATTTCAAGTAGAGATAATTTTCCAAGTTACTGTTTACTAGTTTATAAGGCATTAGACTGCAAGTTTTAAGAAATTTTACAGAGAACTGTTTTCTTGGATACCAGTTAAATCTAAATACTTAAATGGAATGAACACATTTTGTATTCATAGACAGATCATGAATAAACTAACATATTATACTAACCATATGTAGGCCGGAAATGATTCGAATTAGGAAACACATTACAAATGCAATCTAGCTTTCGCTTCTCATATCGGAAACTGTCGTCCCGTTGGAAATGGGAATCAACCCGCAATACCTGGTTTCCCACACTAATGATACTTAATCATACAACATTGTTTCTATGTCTTACTTCTATTCTTGGTTAATTATATCCAAAAGCATCTGTATATTCCATTACCCCAGTAATATTTTTAATGTAAAATTGTTTTCCACAGTACTTTAAATAAGGTAAATAGAAGGTGCGTTATGATTACATTTCAACGTTTTTATTCAAACAAAGGTAAAGCTCTTTATTTTTATATGCAAATGGGTTTTAGGGGAACATTTTTACTATAAAATTTGTATATGCTCAGGGTTACCTGTTAAGAAAAAGCACATAGTGTACATTTATGTCTACACGCCATACATATTTCAGCTATGTTACTATTTAGTGAACCTTCTACTTTTCGTATAAATAGTTATATAGGTACGAAGAAGTAATTTTAAAATTGAATAATAATGCTTCAGACGTCATATCAATTGATTGTAGCAAAACCTTTCATTGCTACAATGCTTTATACGTACAAAGAAGTCTTTTTATAACACGGCATAAAATTTCTAAGTAAAATAACTATTTTATTATGAGAATATGTTGGTATATAGAGTCTGCATTAATATACACTACAGAATATTGCTATGAAGAGGAAGTAATGGCATTCTAGAAAAACACAAACGAACATTAACTCTTTCTGTTGCAAAGGATCATAGTCAATAGTCTCTTTCTATCCTGAGGCACATATAAGTAAGATATTGGTTTATGAATTTTTAACCAACAAATTAACTTCCTTGAATAGAGTTACAACTTTATAGACCAAAAAACTTATCCGAACTCTATTGTAAGGAGATATCCTCCTTATTTTTAATTATGTACATAATATATAATGCAGTCATAATTGTTTTATTAAGTTGTGAAGGTTTTAAACTTCCAACCTTATCCTTAGAGCTACGGCTCACAGCAAACTTGAGTGCTGAAGCCTCCTTTCATATCATAATGATAAAAGTTGCCGATATTCTTTGTACTCTCAGCGACTATCATACAAGTTTTATGGGAGGCTTAAGTTTTCCTTATTTATTCTATACTTTTCCATGAATAACATAAGTTGTAATGTAGACCCGCCATGAATAAAGTCAAATTAGTATCTACTTGTCTGATAACATCTGATCCTGAAATAGCCGGGAAAACAAGTGTGCCCCAGAAATGAAAAACTTGGAACCCTGACGTACCGTATAGATAGATAGATAGATAGATAACTCTTTATTTGCACACTGTGTTATAAATTCATAAAACAAAACAGAACTTACATTTAATGTACAAAGGGCTTATTGCTAAAAGCAATCTCTTCCAGGCAACCTTGGGATGGAATAAAATGTTTTGAAAAGACAGTAGTTGACGGTGCAATGAGTTTTGAAAAATTATAATTCGCTCATGAATATAACTTAGGAATGCATATATATCTCCATACGTGTACAAATAGATACATACGTATACATACAAACATACATACATACCAACGATATACATACATATACATTATACTAAACATATATCATGCATAATATTTAATATAAATACATACGTATGTATCTAGTACTATACGTATGTCATCTAGTACTTGTAAATCATCATCATCAACAGCCTTTAGCAGTCCACTGCTGGACATAGGCCTCTTCTTAGAAAGGAGGATTGGCCTAAAATAATCACCTCCTATGTTGAGTTTTTCAATCATGCCTGCTTCTGAAAAGGAACCGATTGCCTCACATGTCACCCGAATCTGAACTTATACACGGAGATCATTCCGATACCTAGTCATCCTTGCCAAACTTATTGCATTTGCAAAAAAATATTGGTCTAACGGATCTGTAAGGATGTTTAATACTCAAATATTTTGTATGTATGAACAGAGTGGTGTGCAATGGGAGAGGCTTATATCCAGCAGTGGACTGCTATAGGCTGATGATGATGATGATGGTATACGACAGAATCGATATAGAGCCGATCACGGAACTTCATGCCAATGCTTGTTACTTCCGATTTAGAAACATATATTAAACCTTTAAAGCCAAGCTCTAAGGTCTATTTAGCCTTAATAGTATTTTCATATCTCTTTGCTGCTATAATAGTAATGTTTTATAGTTATATAAATTTAGATATGTTTTTGCCGACTGTACTTTGCCAAGACTAAAATATTTATTTGAATAGTAGTCTCGATATACTCCTCAAAATTATTATTTTATAATAGAGAATTTCAGATTGTTGTCCTGCTTCCGAAAGGAAATAATCTTAATCTTTTGTTTTAATCATTCTTAATCACAATAGTTGTATTGTGTTTTCCTATCAGGAATTCTCTGAAACTGGTATTTATTACCAACATTTGATACTTGTAGAGAAATAGCTTCCATTTAATTTATTGTTTTTGATGGCGATTCTAATAGGTTTCAATAATGAATTCTGCATAAGATAAGAAATTCCTAACTTTGTAAGTAATCAAATTTTTAATTATTAATTACTCCAATTTATAGAAAGAGATGAATTCCATAAGTTGTATTTGTAACGTTTTCAGGTTTCTTTTTATATTTACGAAATTAAAGTTTAGATATGATTCAGCAAGATTGCTTGTGATCCTGAGGGATTTGGGCCAGTAATCTAAACCCAATCCAATATAGTGAGATATTGCTAAGAAAAGATTCATCTTCAATATATTTTTGAATATCTGACATAATATGTTATGTTGTCATACAGGTTTAATGCGTGGGAGAAAAATAACTAGTAATGTAATAGAATATTTCTAGTCTCCTTTTATTTCCAATTTTGGTACAACCCACATCATAAAACATGGTCACATGGTTCTTGAGATACATGTATTTCTTTTCATTCCACTTACATATACATTTTTGAACAATATTGAATTTCATAATGAAGAAACAAAACAATTCAGCCTCAAGCAAACCATCAGCCAATACAGTTCACGCGAAATTGTACACATTAATATAATAACTATTTAATGTCTTAGATATTAAGAGATTTCGATCGCCATCAAAAGTGTTGAACTTATGTGGATACTTCTAAGAGTAGGTTGTCAAAGGCTGAACTAAAGATAATTTAGAACAGTATAAACTGCATCGTTTATCAAGCCTGGTCCAGCGGTTAGCTTACGCGACTGCCAATTCAGAGCTAGATTCCTAGATCGAGCCAAAATTGTTATCAAGTTTTTCTAACAAAAAAATCTTAATAACAGCCTGGAGTATGGAAGTTTGGCACTGTTTCAAGGCGGTACCTCGAAGAACACTTTATGTCGTCAGTCCCTGATGTCATGAACATCTATGACAATCGTTATTCGGAAGTACCCTTAAAAAATAATGACAACTGAAACATTGAATTTAGTTTGTCCTAAGGGGTCCTTCGCAAGGTCCAATGTTAGTTGCTCCGTGTAAAAACTGTCATTTTTGTAAAAACGGTCGAACTGGTAGAAGACCCCAAAAAACCTTGGAAATAATAAAGGCTAAGTAGCTAATAACAAAGCTCTAGTGTACATAGTAAAAACCCTGCTTAGTTTGGAACTAGATGTCAGTGTGTGAATATAGTAAAATACTAGCTGACCCCGCGAACTTCGTACCGCCAATTCAACGTCACTCAATGGCTGTGAATGACATTGACATTCGTTACGCGCGTTTTTAGGGTTCCGTAGCCAAATGGCAAAAAACGGAACCCTTATAGATTCGTCAAGTCTGTCTGTCTGTCTGTCTGTCTGTCTGTCTGTCTGTCTGTCTGTCTGTCTGTCTGTCCGTCCGTATGTCACAGCCAATTATTTCCGAAACTATAAGAGCTATACTGTTGAAATTTGGTCAGTCGATGTATTCTGTGAACCGCATTAAGATTTTTACATAAAAATAGAAAAAAAAAACATTTCATTTTGGGGGTCCCCATACTTGGAACTGAAACTCAAAATTTTTTTTTTCATCAAACCTATACGTGTGGGGTATCTATGGATAGGTGTTCAAAAATGATGTTGAGGTTTCTAATATCATTTTTTTCTAAACTGAATAGTTTGCGCGAGAGACACTTCCAAAGTGGAAAAATGTGTGTCCCCCCCCCCCCTCTAACTTCTAAAATAAGAGAGTGATAAAACTAAAAAAAATATATATGTTGTACATTACCATGCAAACTACCAAGGAAAATTGGTTTGATCGAGATCTAGTAAGTAGTTTTTTTTTAATACGTCATAAATCGCAACACGCAATTTACCTTTCATCCAATCAATACACTAGTATAAAAACATCGATGAAAGTTACAACGAACTACAAGAACTTTTATATCATGTTACTTGCTGATACGGAACCCTTCATGGGCGAGTCCGACTCGCACTTGGCCACTTTTTTTAAATATGCAAAATTAAATGTTTATTTTTCTGAGAGATTTTCTTAATATTTTTTTCCGTAAGAACCTTCTCCTAATAATAGCAAATACAACAAAAAAAGAATAAGTGAAATCGGTCCAGCCATTCACGCGTGATGCCGTGACCAAGGAAAACGGGTTTCATTTTTATATATAATATAGATTAAAACTACTTACTGATTAAAGTGCATAGTAAGCAACACAACACAATTCTGCTCAATTGCCAATGAATACAAGTAAATGAAAAATATTTTTCTACCATACATTTTCAGACATGTTACAATGTAATTTACTCAATGTTAAAAATTACCATAGGGAGTTATCAACCCGGTATCGGTTCTCATCTCATGAGAACGCAAATGGTAGTCGTTTACGATAGGTATGAAATATACGTTTTTACGAGAAGTGACTGGTTTTATTCAATAGTTCAGTGGTCAAAACTAAATAGCTACTTAATTATGAATATTAATAATCTTCTTTTGTTGATTTTATTTTAAATTGCTCTCTAGTGTAAATACTCCTTATCGATATATCGGTAGTTTATTTTAAACATGGAAGATTTCAATCAATTGATACTTTGTCAATTTTCACGTACCAGCATTTAATTTGAAATAAGTCTCAAAATCGATCAGAGTGGTGTGCGATGGGAGATACAGTGGACTGCGATAGGCTGATGATGATGAAGTCCGTGTTACTACCATCACAATGATATGACATGTTTATTGTCTACATTGAATTTCAATTGATTCAAATTAGATTTCGTGTACTTGAATAAACATAATGTTTGTAGACACGCTTTTAACCCGTGCGACAGATGTAATGTTCGACCAAAATAAATAATGTCGTGGTTACCAAAACTCATTTGGTACAATAAACAGTTCGTTCAAAAGGCTTATTACAAAGCGGGCAATATGATACGTAACAGCACTTTAATTGAGTTTGCTTAATACATTTCTATATAATGTTTCTAAGAATATTTTTAAATATAGTAGATAGATATCTCGTGGTTAAAAAAATATATGTATTTTTTATCAATAAAATTTACAGCGTTGCATCAGTTATATTAAGTATAGAATAAATATAGTACTTATATATAATACTTAAAAAACTTATATTATATTAAACTAAATAGTTTATGTATATTAGATGCCAAATAGTTTATATATATAAATAATAACATTCTAAAATTAGGAGTATAGTTAATTGATACCCAGAATATTCGTATAACCCTTTTTTTTTCTTGCGGAGTACCCCCGGATTTAATATGGCTATGGTGGCTATGTAAGACTTGAACTGACCAAAAATAGCATGCCGTTTTGAGTACTAGAAAGGAAATCCTTTGAACCTCGACGTACCTCGGGCCACCTACGGCTTATAGATATACCCCCACTCTATGGGAATCCTGGTACCTGGACTGTCTTCGTGCCTGGCGGGCCTGCGATACAAGAAAAGTTTTAGGCATTTCTCGGTCTCGCTCACATTCGTATAACCTTAACACGAAGAAAGCAAACTATGTATTTAATGTAGGTAATATCAAGATATTTTTATAATCTATATAATTTCAGAATATCTACATTCCGCTATTATTTTTTCTATAGAGAATTAATCCCTTCAGATTAAATATTTCTAAAGTATGGAAATCTGAACGCCCGGAGGTTTAAAAAAGCGGCCAAGTGCGAGTCGGACTCGCCCATGAAGGGTTCCGTACCAGCAAGTAACATCATATAAAAGTTCTTGTAGTTCGTTGTAACTTTCATCGATGTTTTTATACTAGTGTATTGATTGGATGAAAGGTATATTGCGTGTTACGATTTATAACGTATAAAAAAAAAAACTACTCACTAGATCTCGTTCAAACTATTTTCGTTGGTAGTTTACATGGTAATCTACAACATATATTTTTTTTAGTTTTATCACTCTCTTACTTTAGAAGTTAGAGGGGGGGGGACACACATTTTTCCACTTTGGAAGTGTCTCTCGCGCAAACTATTCAGTTTAGAAAAAAATGATATTAGAAACTTCAACATCATTTTTGAAGACCTATCCATAGATACCCCACACGTATAGGTTTGATGAAAAAAAAAATTTTGAGTTTCAGTTCCAAGTATGGGGACCCCCCAAAATGTATTGTTTTTTTTCTATTTTAATATAAAAATCTTAATGCGGTTCACAGAATACATCGACTGACCAAATTTCAACAGTATAGCTCTTATAGTTTCGGAAATAATTGGCTGTGACATACGGACGGACAGACAGACAGACAGACAGACAGACTTGACGAATCTATAAGGGTTCCGTTTTTTGCCATTTGGCTACGGAACCCTAAAAATGAAAATAATGTTTCCACTGTATCATTTACCAACTTTACCTTTTATACCATTCACTGATGCTATCTTTTTGTTTTCAATTATTATTCTTGTTTCAACTCTTAACTTAGTAGGTACTTATGATTAAATATTTTTCAACCTTTTCTTTGTAGTCTCATGGTGCGTAGAAATTTACACATAAGAGTTCTTAATCTCTTTTCTTGTGTTCCGAACATTAATATTAACTACTTCCTATACAAGACGACCGTGTTCAGTCGTGACAAACGACCTTACTCTGTGAAAAATAACATCCGTTGCAAATCTCCTCAAGGGCTCATGAATAATAATACATACACATAATAGTGTTACTAAATCTCACTAATAATATTTAAAAAAAAAACATTTTTGCGAAACGCTAAAACAAGCGAAGAACCGTTTATTATATTCCCTTCGGCCCTACCCTTCGGCCGCATACAAAGGGTCTTAAAATAGTACCTTAGATAATATGTATAAAATTTAGGTTTGCTACTATAACGTAGTTTACCTAATTTTTTCACAACTTTCAAGACGTCTGGCAGAAGTAATGGCCCACGGAAAGTGTCTGGCAGTAATGAATTTTAATTTTAAATAATATTCTTGAAAAAATATGTAAATACTAGCTTTGCACCTTTAACGTAGGTAAGTAATATTTTTATCTATCTGTACTTCGCGCTATCTCAGAAACGGCCCCGCTTTCAAGCTAATGGGTACACATACATCTTAACAAGACATTGTACTAATAATCCTGAAAATTTCAGCTTTGCACTAATGACGTAGGTCTGGCGGCTCTGGGCTCTTGCTCTAGTACGAATTAATAATAATTTACTTTTGGACAACATCTTGGGGTCTATTTTTGAGATCAAAGGAATTGCTATAAATCAATGTGAATAAGAATATTATATTTGTCAAGTCTCCCGTTCCTCTCTTTATTTCTGAAACTATTGAACCATTCGAATAATTAAATCGGCCAGACACATTATAATTATTATTTTTTAAACGACAACTCCCGCATTAGGAACATGAATTCCTGTGTCGCGGGGGACTTTACAAACATACATGAAACGGACACAACGAACACCCAGACTCAGAACAACAATTTGTGAATCACACAAAGTGTTATCCCACGTGGGATTCGAACCCACGACACTTGGCGCAGCAGAGAGCGGCGTGGCGACCGCTTAAACCACTAGGCCAACCGTGCAGTCAGTCATCAATAATATTAATTATCCAAGTAAATCATATGTGAATAAGTAATAATAGGTGTGTGAAGACTCAAGCGATATTTAAAATAAATACAGGAGGGACCAAAAGTTCGTTTGAATTTGAATCGGTAGCTGCGATGAGCGGGTGGGGTAGAGGGGCTATGTAGCGTAAAATCGTCCAACGTTATTTCAGTACCATGGCGTCGTTAAGTAATTAATCAACGTTTGTTTTGTGTACGCGAGTACTACCTACCGCAACAACGTTTCTTTTATTCTTCTAGTGCAACGAAAAATTTTCTCACATTACAACATACGGCGTAACAGCTCCATCACAATCAATCAATCAATCATCAATCAATCAATCATCAATCAACCACAATCTGGCCAATCTAGAACATCAAGAAATCCCGAAAATGTCGAACGTGTAAGAGCATCTTTTCGTGGAAATCCTGGACTCTATACTTGGAAGCAGTCTATTGCCTTAGGCTTGACAACAACATCTTTGATTCGTATTTTTCACAAAGATTTATATTTACATCCGTACGAAATTCAAATGTTACAGGAATTAAAGCCTCAAAATCGTGCTCACATGCTCCAATTTGCAAACGAAATGGACAAAAAGTGATATCCAAAAGAGGTGCCATTAACTGGTCCACTTGTAGCCCGGAGTTATCCCCAATGGACTTCTTTTTTGGGGATACTTTAAAAGCAAAGTTTTCAACAGCAACCTTAAGTCCCTAGAGTAATTAAAGGAAAATATTTGCGAGGAAATGCAAAACATTTCACGAAACACTTATGGAGGCCGTCATTAAAAATGTTCATTCCAGGTTGCAGCAGTGTCAAAATGGTCAAGGTTCACATATGGATGATATGATTGAAAAACAAATCTCCGTTTGTTTATTTATTATTTTACCTCACATTACTAATTTCGTTTAAATCATCATTTTAGTCCACGCTGTATATTCTTTATAAGTAGATACTATAAGTAGATACTTTGAGGTCCTGTGATCATATAAAACTAATTTTACTAACTTTTCCATGCCAGTAAAGATAAAATTAGGTTCAATTCTTACAGAAGGAGTCACGTCATGTTCTCACGCCAATAATGAAATGCCAGAGAACAGAGCGCGAAGATATTCAAGCTCACTTCATAAGAACTTAACTTTTCCATTGTTTTCTATTGAGTTTTTTTCTCACAATAGACCAGATGTGACTGAGCTTTCAATATATCTTCTATTAGTTTGGGACTAGATAACGTTTTGTGTTAAATGTTCGAAATATTTATTTATATTTACTGGCTCACTCGAAGAATTTTATCTGTATCTCACAAAGAAAAATCTTTGACCCTTTTTGTAACATTTTCATTGATGCTCAGCTACAATTTGTAGTAAAGGACTGCCTTGTTAGTTTAGTGGTTAGCGTGTACTGATCAAGAGTTCTCGGTTTCAATTCCGGGTCAGACCAAATATTTCTGTGATCCACAAAAGTTTGTTTCAAAGTCTGGGTGGTGTAAAAGTATGTTTATGTATTTATATTAGTTGTTTAGTACCCATAATACAAGCTCTGCTTAGTTTGGGACTAGATGACATTATGTGTATGATGTCCGAAATATTTACTTATTTATTTGCTGCTAATCATACTTTTCTCGGTAATGAGCCATCGGAGACTATAAGATTCCTAGATTTCTACATCAGTCAAAGGGACTGGTAAAGAAGTATTAAGTCCGCCGATGTACATAAAATTGTGAGTTAAAGATTTTGAAGTAAATCTCTCTCTCTCTCTCTCTCCCTCTCTCTCTCTCTCTCTCCCTCTCTCTCTCTCCCTCTCTCTCTCTCTCTCACACACACACACACACACACACTCACCTCGCTCTCTCTCTCTCTTTAGACAAAAAGATGTTTGATTCAGACCATTATCATTGTCAACACGCTGTATTGTCTGCATTCACAATGAGGATGGTGACCACTACTTTTGGATTCTATTTACTGCCTTCATCTTGCTAAGTAGTGTAATTTTGGCGAGCTTAAATATATGAAAAAACCTTTCTTAAAAAACTATATTAAAAATATTTTTTGTTAGTAAAAATTCATCTATTTTTTTGATTTTATGAAAGGATGTTTGTGCACTCGTTATGCCTACGGTCCGTGTCCTCTTCCAACTTTTAACAATGCTAATGAGCAACTTGATGGTCTGGTGACTTTTATTGTCGAGTATCACTTGACCTTTCTCGTTGCACTTGTATTCCAAAGTATAAAGAAGCAAGTACCCACTATAAATTTGAAGAAGCAAGTAAACATAGATTGGAAGAAAAATTGAAAACTTTATATTTGAATAGTATTTGACCGCGGTTTCGCCCTCGTGCATGTCGGTGATCGCGGTAAAGAGCAGGCCTTTCTTCTCAAGAATCAAAGTATCGTCACTTTAAATCATTGACATCGGTGCAGCATTTTGAGTGTATGAATATACAGACAGACTTATTTTCGAAGTTATATAAGTTTAAATATAAGCAGAATTCTTTTAAAAGATAGTACTGAAGCCAGCTGATATAGCTTTAGATTTAGGATACAATTTAAAAACACGAATATTTATACACTTACATGAAAGTAATAAAATACTAGGATTAGAAATCCTCGCAAATATTTCATTTATTTCTAAATCCTCATTCGTTTGTCTTTCACTAACTATAAACAGAATTTTATTTCAGAGGATTTACCTTCGTATTATTCTAAACGATAAAGTTGTATGAATTATATAGAAATATTATACTGCAATTCAGACTGAAACTTTAATGTTAATATATTTTAACCATCAAGTTTTTCTAATTTATGTCCTTCAAAACAGTTATAACATACCCTGAATCAAGAGAATGAGCTTTCATTTAAATCAAACAAAGAACAATTTATTTTTTGTGTATCATTGGTTAATCCGACAAAAGCCCTTTAACTTGTTTGCCCTAATACATTTGCAATTAAGTTATTAAAAAGGATAATCTATATAGCTAGTCCTACTAATATTATAAACGCGGATGTTTGTGAGTATGTATGTATATATGTTTGTTGCTCTTTCACGCAAAAACTACTGAAAATATTTGGATGAAACTTAATAGTAATATAGCTTATACACCAGATGAACAAATAGGCTACTTTTTACTGCAATAATAGAGATACACGCGGGCGGAGCCTAATTTATAACATTTTATCGATAACCGACTGCACTGAAGCGTGTATATAGGTTATCGTGATAAAAATAGTCTATGTCCTATCTCAGGATCTAGACTATGTGTGTACCAAATTTCATTAAAATCAGTTTTAAATAGTAGGTAATTTTATAGTAGTAGTAGGTAGGTAATTTTAAATAAGGTAATAATTGTAGGTAGTAGAGCCACGCTGATTTCAGCATGAATGGGCCGGCTCGACCCGGCCAGTACTACCCTCACACAGAAGACCATCCTAATAATGACAGCATTCTTGCTGTCGTATTTCGTTGGTGAGTGTGAGACCGGAGGCCCAATCATTCTGCATCATTCTCCCGCCCTTCGAAGGCCGGGAGAATGATGCAGAATAATCTAACCAAGCTGCCATGGTAAGGGTCACCATGCTACATTGCCTACCCTCACAATAAGCATGGTGACCCCTACTCCTGGATTCTACTCATGCTTTCCATCAGGCAGAGTAGAGTCACTTTGGCAGGCTTAAATATAAAAAAAAAAAAAAGACATAGAGACAGAGTTAGACAGTATAATATTAGTAAGGAGATTCAAGTATACATCCTTAGATGTATACTTTGGTCCCAATATTCAAGAATGAAAGTCGATGACTAGACTAAAAGGGGAACGAGAGCCCTTGATGTTGTCTGTTAGGCTTTTGACGGAAAAAAATTAAGAGTCCTTGAAATCTGAGAACAAAATCGTTGAAAGTACTTATTAAAGATCTTGAAGTCTTTCGAGTATTATTCATTTGTATCATTGATTAATAATTAAATATTTCTGATACGTCATCTAGTCCCAAACAAAGCAGAGCTTGTATTATGGATACTAGACAACTGATATAAATACTTAAACATACCTTTTTTTTGTAAATACATACATCTTATACATAGATAAATACCCAAAGCCCGAAACAAATATTTTCGAATCACACAAACATTTGGTCCGACCCGGAAATCGAACCCGGACCACAAACACGGCAGCCGCATACGCTCCCACTGCGCCACCGAGGCAGTCATCATTATTTAAAAAATTGATGATTATTATGTTTTCGGCTACAATTTCTATGCCTATATTATTTTGTAGGATTCAACAAAAATAAATCACATCTTTCATCCACTAAAAACATAAATTTTAACAAATTAATCAGGACAAGATTTATGTCGTAAAAGACTTCATCGCACTGTAAAATTATCCATTCTATTCAAATATAATGTAAAACAAGCTTTTGTTAGCTCCTTTCTACTAACTAACATTTACGAAACCCATTCATTGGTATGGTAGATTCAGCATAAATTTACTTTTATACCCCATTCATTGCAGAAACTAGAGCACCCTAGCCCATTTCAATAGGTCTGTGCATAATTTGGGGCTCACAATTCATGTATATTGGATTTTATTGATATTTGCTAATTTTAATTAAAACTTAATTAGTAAAACTAAACTTCAGACCTTCAATTGAAAAATTCTAATAAATTTATTTATTAAATCTGAAAGAGTTCTAATATAGGATTTTTTTTTATTTTACATACCTGCCTCATAGTGTATAATTAAATTAATATTGTCTAGGTTTCATACAGCTATACATGAAACCTCGACAGTATTAATTTAGTTTATATATCTTCATCTAAGAGTTTTGTAAATATAATTTTGCAATTATTTAAAATCTGTTCTGAATCATACTGTAAAACTTTATACCTATAGTAATACACTTTAATTAATTTGTGAATAAGGTTATTAAAATAGTACAACAGCCCGATCTATTTACTCGCAAATAACAATGGCATTTATATAAATCACAATCATAGTGGATCACAAGTTTGGTGATTGTAGTACGCGAATATGTCATATTATTGAATGAAAATCTATTCCAAGACCTAACATGTCAAAGTGGATTGACGTCAATTGTTTCAAGTAATATATGTAGTTGATATATTACTTGAAATGTCTGAGACCTTTTAGGGTTCCGTAGCCAAGTGGCAAAAAACGGAACCCTTATAGATTCGTCAAGTCTGTCTGTCTGTCTGTCTGTCTGTCTGTCTGTCTGTCCGTCCGTCCGTATGTCACAGCCAATTATTTCCGAAACTATAAGAGCTATACTGTTGAAATTTGGTCAGTCGATGTATTCTGTGAACCGCATTAAGATTTTTACATAAAAATAGAAAAAAAACAATGCATTTTGGGGGTCCCCATACTTGGAACTGAAACTCAAAAAATTTTTTTTCATCAAACCTATACGTGTGGGGTATCTATGGATAGGTGTTTAAAAATGATGTTGAGGTTTCTAATTTCATTTTTTTCTAAACTGAATAGTTTGCGCGAGAGACACTTCCAAAGTGGAAAAATGTGTGTGTCCCCCCCTCTAACTTCTAAAATAAGAGAGTGATTAAACTAAAAAAAATATATGTTAAATATTACCATGCAAACAACCAACGAAAATTAGTTTGAACAAGATCTAGTGAGTAGTTTTTTTTTAATACGTCATAATACGCAATTTACCTTTCATCCAGTCAATACACTAGTATAAAAACATCGATGAAAGTTACAACGAACTACATGGTCTTTTATATGATGTTACTGGCTGATACGGAACCCTTCATGGGCGAGTCCGACTCGCACTTGGCCGCTTTTTTATAAATTTGTTATGAGACTGTACAAAAGTATATCAAAAAACATTTTATATAAATTGCGTACACATCGCCTGCCATGCGCAATCACAACTTCAATATTATTTTTTTAATTTATTTCTTTGGTTAATGTGACTGCTAAGTCTGATGGAAAGTAAAAATATAATCTAAGAACTACTCTTAGATTCTACGTATACTTTCCAGTTCATCATACTCATTGCGAAAGCAGACAACCAGGTAATATGTCGCCCACTATGATGGCCTATTGAGATGTTACTATGAAACACGACAGCAGGAATGTTGGATGTATTTAGTAGTAATTATAATAATTTTTACATTCAGTACTGTAGTGTATGTCAAATTTGCGCATTACTAGTCTAATAACAATATGTTAATGTTACTAGTAAATACGTCAATACTGATGTATAAACACATGAATTGACATGATTCCACGATTTGCTTGGCGTTTCAATCAAGTTGCTTTGGCCGTGGTTTATTAACTCAGCTAAGCTATCCTCATTATATCTTATACTAACTATATGAACACACGCCTTATATATAAACGTAATATTGTGCCTGTCCAGAGCAACCTCATAGCAAAATTTCAATTTTAATCAGAAAGCCATGAATTGAAAAAGGCAGCCTTATGACAGATTATATGTGACGTCGATGTTAAACTAATAGTGAGCCATTCATGTATGAAGCCTTAAAAAATGCTGTCAAAATTGTATTATGGAGACTTATTTAGATAATGCAATAACTTTAGAATATTTTTCATTATCCTGCCTTTATGCCAACAGCATAAGCATTCTTTTGTCTCTAATTCTAGAGGGAATTTCGTTTTATTCACAGGATAAACGTATTTACTTTAGTCTATCGTCATTCCTATCCGTCAAAATAAGTATCGGTAATGTAATTAAAAAAACCGGATAAATTCGATTTTATCTCGTATATCATGAGTACGAATCTCTAATCGAAAGTTTACTTCAATACGAAGTACTTCAAGTCATTGGTTTTGATTGGCACACAAAATATTAAATGTAAGTTTTAAAATTGTAACTTTTAATTATGCCATTTTAGAAGCTTAGGACCATGTTTTCTCCAATATAGACAGTTTACAAAAATATTGGCACATCTAAATGTTATACCGTCATCTGATAAACATTTGTCATCATAATCTTCATCAGCCTATCACAGTACACTGTTGGACATAGGCCTCTCCATTTGCACGCCACTTGGTTCGATCCTCGGCTTCATACATTTTTATTTCCAGTTATTTAAAATAAATTATAAATAGACATTTGTTTCCATTAATTTAGCGAATTAAGAAATATAAAATAACAAGTTAAACCCTCCTACGGATTGTTGAATCGTATAGCACTTTATTCTATGTATAGATGTCATTTTTATGGAGATGAAACATAGACAACGATAAAGACACAATAGAAAGCTAAAATTCATTAAATAAATCATAATAAATAGCTATGATAATGCAGATTATGTACAATTTTTAACCTAAACTATCTTCGTTACTGTATGCCATGATATTTTCAATATTTCCAACATTTGAATAGAAAAGTTATACAAACGTCGCTATGTATTCATGTTGCATTCCATTTCTTTACTTTTTTGACTTTACAATTTTCGGGTATAGTATGAACTGTGACAACTGTGATTTCTTAAAGCCGTTTATTTTATATATATATTGATAACAATGACGTTTTTGGGCGTAGATGATCTTAATTAAAACGTCAGAATGTCAACATCAAAAGGCTTTCAGAGATCAAAAATGCGTAGTATACGTACTCAGAATACCAAAATTCTTAAAAAAGGTCGAATCTCATTTGTATGTATCACGTTAGTATATAAAATTGAATGTGAAAAGGCTTATGAGCCACTTACATAATGCAGATAAAGTGCTTCAACTATTCCTAAATGTGAAATCATAAATTAGCAGATTTTTCTTTTAGCTATTCACCGCACATCCTATTATCCACTCAATAGGTAGTAAGGCACTACTACCTAATGAATGGTCTATTCATGCTAAGATTAGCATGACTCTACTACCTTAACTAGGTTGATACTACACAGAAGACCGACCTAAAATGACAGCATTCGTGTTGTCGTATTTCATTCGTGACTATGAGATCGGAGGTCAGATGATTCAGAAGCATCTCACTGTATTGTCTGCACTCACAGTGAGGCTAGTGGCCACCACTATTAGACAGAGAAGTCACTTTGGTGGGCTTAAACAAATATTGATGTATATGGATTTCATTCAATTAGTGGTCCTGTGTAGTAGAGAGATATAGAAAGAGAGAAAAATATAGAATTAAAAATGTGTATGTTAGTAATTGTACTTAGATTTTTGAGGGCAAAAGTTAGACGTATATTTTGATCTCGTTAACAGAACAAAGCAGTCCCTTATTAGCGTAACTAAAGTAAAATTCAAATGAATCTGTATAGAATCGCCACGTTTGTGAAAATTTTGAGTGCTACTCCTTTCCTTACTTGGATAGCACTCTGCCATTGTGGCGACACTTGACCTGTTTTGTACAAAGTCACATTGACGTGACTAACTAGCAGCCCTAATTTTATTGTTTGCTGTGACAATGAAAGTTCATTAGGTGTGATCCTACACTGAAAGCTGTGTTTGGTGCGATTATAACTTTAATCCTATATGTACTTAAGTACTTGACGGTTGGTATCACAATGAAAACGCTTGGATTAAAATATCATTAGCATCGTGTATTGTCAATATCCATACTGATATTATAAATTCGAAAGTAACTCTCGTCGGTCTGTATGGGTGTCCTAGCAATAAGGTGGAACAAATGGAAAAACGGTTTTTTTTTGCTATAATTTGCGTACAAACTTCCATGTATTTTGTCAAAAGCTGTTCATTTAACATTACAGAATTTTATTTATTTATATAGAAGAGAATGGAGAGAGGTACGATAGGCTGATAATAAATAGATGTGTGATGCTGATCAGTAGTTAGATATTTTTGCTAAATTTTAACCTACTTTCTTTGAAATTAAACTGAAATACTAGAAAATAGAACCAATGAAAACATTTACAATTTTTTTTGCAAAAGCTTAAAAAAATATTTCTCTATAAAGACATAAATAAATTTAAACCAATTTTTATCAAATGAAAATATCTATATTTATATTTTAAATTCGAAAGTAGCTCTGTCTGTCTCAAACTGGGCATGGAAATACTTTGATTCTTGAGAAAGGACATAGGCTACTTTTTACTGCGCTAACTGACAAGCTCAGACAGGCGGAGCTGCGAGCAAAAACTAGTCAAACCATTATTTAAATTAAGCACAGTTTAAAGTAAAACTTCTGCATTTAGTTGCAATATTCAACATACACAAAAGTTATACTGTGTATGTCGAATATTGCAACTAAATGCAGAATATTTACTTTTGTTCTATTTGTTTAACCTTATACATTAACTACTCTATTTTATATTAAAATTTTCTACAAAACCAGTTTAAATATACCTAGTATCAAGCTTTGTTTATTTTTTTGTTTAGGTTGAAGATTCGTTGTACGGAATTGGCAGACATTAAATGAAGAAATCTCCTACCCTCTCTATTAGCATGGCTCAAGACCCCTTCCACAAAACATTCCTTATTCGTTCTTCGACTCACTTAGTAGCTCCCAAAAGTCAACTTAAATTTTGAAAACATTCCAATCCTGTGTTAAGAAAAAGTTGTTATTTTATCTTTGTGTCCTGTTAAAGAAAGAATTTCAAGAGAGATTATCTCGACAATAGAATTTAGAAGAACTAAATTGAACCGCGTATACCTCTTCGGAGGGCGCGAGGGGCCTGCGCGATGCGGTCTTGCCAGGGATGTACGTAATATATCCAGCGGATGAAGTAGTTACCCAGACATACATATCGCAATCGCTGCCTCGGCCACGGCAGCGGCCTACGCTTGACATTATCTTTGGGCCACCGCCACCTGCGCCATCCAGAGCGCTCTCCCCGCCCCGCGCCCCCACCCTCACTAGCGACAAAACACATCTCAAAACGGCGCCTCCGGAGCCACTAGAGCGCGCGCCGGCCTCGCCGACGCCATCGCTCGAACGTCCAAAGCTGCGTGAGCGCACCAAAGCCAAGCTGCTTAAGAAGCTAGGGCGTCATGAGGACAATGAATTCGGAAAAATTGTCAGAACCCCTGCTCCCGATGAATTTGAATTGCCCGCTCCTTTGCCTACACCGGCATTCTCAAGGAAAAACATATTTGATCGTAACTTCGATGCACTTTTTGAAGTTGCGAATTCACCACAATTCGGAGCACATATACGGGTAACAACGCCTGAACCAGATCGCCAGTCGGATCTTTCAGCTGCGCACTTTCCGTCTCCAAATGAGTCGTCATTGAGCCTTCTCCCACCACGTCCTCATTCCGAACCGAGTTCCACGCCACCAACTTCCGCTCGTACCTCAACGCCTTCGACGCCAACGCGACAACGCTCTTCTTTTGAAGGTTCTGAATGAGAGTGGGATTTGGGTTTTGAGAAAGCGTGGTCATCAACTAACTTTTACACATTCATTTAGCATGGTTACTTGGCATAATAACAACATAACGCTTTACTAGGCTCGAGTCACATCCATGAGGTTTTATATAACAGTGTGAGATTCTCCTTCTTTAACATATCTAAAGTATATTCTTAACTACTACGATTTTTTTTGATTTCGCAGGTTCACCGAATTCCAAGTCGAAGAAAGTTAGTTTCTTTCGTAAGCTAAGCCGTTCCAAGGAGGCGAAGCAGCCTCGCTCCACCAACATGCAACAACAACCTTCAGTAGAGATGGCACTTCGCGAACTCAATCATCCAACGCACAATGAACAACTCAAAAATCAGCAACAAGTGACTTTCAAACTTGTTAAAACAGGTAAGAATTATCAACATTTACCTAGTTATATTTTATTTCGATTTCTATATATTATTAAATTACATAATCTTATTATAAATAAATTATTAGACCAATTAATTTAGTTGGTTTTGTACACCTTCATATATCTCACCTTACCTACCATATTTGTTTACAAATATTGCAGACAATAGTTTTCTAAATTCAATTGAATCATATTAAAAGCTGTCAGCTCGGCTGACATTGAGAAATATGAAATATATGTTGAATGTTGCTTGTTGAACAGATTCAAAGTAAAATAAAATAGATATTATGAGCTTTGAAATGTAAAACTTTGTAAAATAAACAATATAATTATTTTTAATAAAAAAAACAAGTACCTACCAAAATAAAAAAAGCGGCCAAGTGAGAGTCGGACTCGCCTATGAAGGGTTCCATAGCAGCAAGTAACATCATATAAAAGTTCTTGTAGTTCGTTGTAACTTTGATCGATGTTTTAATAAAAGTGAATTGATTGAATGAAAGGTAAATTGCGGTTTACGATTTATGACGTATCTTAATACGTCATAAATCGTGTGTCACGGACAGGCAGACAGACATGACGAATCTATACCCTTATAGATTCGTCATGTCTGTCAGCCTGTCCGTCCGTATGTTTTGTTTCTGTTTTTTGCCATTTGGCTACGGAACCTTAAAAAGTAGAATCTTCAAATCATATTCCTAATCATAGTGAAAGAGTTTACAATACCTTGCACTTTGCACTTATCGTAGATAACTATCATATCTGCGAATGTAAATAATACGAAAGTAACTTCGTCTGATCTTTACGCTTTCATGACTGAATCGTTCTTTAATAAATACGGCATGAAGACAGACAAGTTTTATGGCACAATAATCGATTATAAGCAGATGGAGCCACACACAAAAGCTAGAACATTATAAATTGCATCGAAAATGAGCGTAACCACTTAAATACGTATCGTTTTCAGCACCCTTATTTTCTAGGTTCAAAATGGAACAATGTAACTGTTTCAAAAGGGACGTCATTCACACAAAGCAAGTAGTATACCGCTGTGAGCACAAAGCTACATCAAATATGCACCTATAGGCCTGAGGTTATACCAATATATTCTGTGGTTATACTGCGTTATATTAAGCCGTAAACTAAAATCATATGCCAACGCATTCGTATTTTGGCTATTGTGTTTCTGGATTAGGTACATACTGTTCTTAATTGCTTGTCATCGAACCGTTGAAACAAAAGACATACATGATTCTGAGTTAATCTTATCAAATGTTAAGTACATATCATATTTCCAGCGTAACATTCGTGTAACTTTTAAATCTTTTATTTCCTATATTATTTTGGGGTCAGCTACCAGTTTTTACTGTTACCTACTTTACCTTACCCTTTTGGTACATCTATGTATCTACCTAGAGAGAGATCTGAAATATTTAAGTTATCGCGTCAGGTCGGATTTAAGAAAATCAGTGGACAAAGGCAAATCGTTATTGTTAGCATAATCCCCTGCCACTCTTTTTCATTATTTAACAATAAGTTATGAAAAAGTTACGATTAGATCTAATATCTTAAAATGTCTCACCGCTTAAAAGTATTTTAAGATTCCGAAAGTTAATGAATTTATTCCTTATAGATTATTATAAGGCTTAAAAGAATAAGCCTAGTCTTATACGTTTAACTTTGTTAAAAAAAATATGGTACATATTTTTTGGTGTATTTATATGCAATTGTGTATAAGATAAATCCAAAAGAGAATATAATCATACAATTATATGAACAAATATTAACAAATTTACGTATACATATTTATCCATACATATACATACATTTTGATGGGTGTTAAACAAATGTATGTAGTGATGAACTTTATCCCAAAAATGCAATACAGCCATCACCCGCGCAAGCTGCAGTTGAATGACCGTATGGAATTACCTTTGTTATAACTGAGAGCAAAATGTTTTGCTAAAACAACGCTCTTTCGGGGTTATCACTTATTCGAAGGTGTGTTCATTCATTTTTTTCACGGAATTAAAACGGTTTTCAGTAACCTAAAATTAAAAAAAAAACCTTGGTCATACGGTAATTTATATAGAGCTTAATAAGATGTTGAAACAATTTAACGAAGTTAACGAACAAGTATACGATACAATTTTTGGTAAATGATTGCTGATGCTTGTAATCTTAGATTATATAGTAGCTGACCAGCGGTACTATAACTATTTATTTACTTGTATTTATATTATACTGTCTCTGATGATCATACATTCATATCGGCACATCAACAGACGTTGAGAGGTGTATAACGCAGTAACATTTTACCAATTTAATTTGGTACACAAGTAATAGAGGCAAGCCTATTGCCGTCGACCGCACACAGTATTAAGGATATGAAAATTAAGTATTTAGAAAGGTTTAGGTAGACAAATAGAAAAGGTAATTTAATGGAAATGGCTCAAAGCAATGGCTTGAGGAAAGTTAACAGGTAGGGTCACATACCTGCAAATAGTAGAGGCTATTGTGGATAAAGTCGTTACCTGTAACTAAGGTTTTATTTTATGCTCCTTAGTCCAAAGGTGCTAGACGTGACAAAAATCACTTTAAAACTAGATGTATAATACAACAAACAAGAACCTTCTGACAGCGCTGTTTGAGAATCGTATTAACAATCAGTAAGCTTGAAGCTTTTGACGATGAACTCTGCTACTCTGTCTATACATAAAACTGATATTGCTACCTTTCATAATTAAGTGTGTAATAAATAACACAGTAAGCCGTTCTGTCTTCATAAATTAAATTGGATGTACCAGACTTCCATAATTAAGTTTTTAGATGTTTGCTCCATAAGAATATTTTATTTTTGAAAGGTAATTTATTTCTTAATCTGTGGTAATATCTCTAGCTCCAGTAATAAATGTTGGGAATTAACGTTACCTTGTTTAAAATGAATAGATCCCAAGACATTGCAATTAGAACCTGTAGCAAACTACAGTTTTTCATCATTTGACCAAAGGTCAAAACCTCAAAACCTTTGCTAAAATTTATTATGATTTTCCTCTAGTTATATTAGCATGTTAAATGAAGACAGCCTGGATGCCTTCATTTAACATGCTATTGCTAAACATGCTGGAGCCCAAAATCGATCTTAGTGGTGTACAATGGGAGAGGCTTACGTCCAGCAGTGGACTGCGATAGGCTGATGATGATGATGAAATGAAGAAGAAGAAGAGAGAGAAAGACTAGCGCGATGAAAAAGAGGGTTTTCTGTATTTTACTCTATATTAAATAAAATTTACAGACATTTTCCAACTGTTTATGTTAAATTTAAAAGGGATTCAATGGGTTTAATTCTCATCACAATGATTTTTCTATTCCATATGAGTAACTGCTGTATTCATCCAACTGAAAATGTAAACCGCAGAAAGGTGAAGGAGGATATGAATAAATTAATAACTGTAGGAAAAGTTACCTATATTCAAAAGAAAATATTCAAAATTTGTTTTTCAGTGAAACTTCTTTCAGTGTCAAAAGGACAAAGCGTTATTTCCTTACAAAATGTTGTATATTTACTCATGTTTGTTGAATGCGAAGTTATTTAGACGCACCTTCACAAAATTTGAACAATAAGACCACTGTTATTTTAACTTATGAAAATTTTGCACATTACCCGTTCAACAGACTCGGCTTTAATAATTCAGAAGTTGATCTTAGTTTTAGTTACGTTATATTTGTTTTATATTTTTTTATTAAAAGAATAAAGTTGAGTGAAAAAAATTATTCTTATTTCAATTAAAAATAAGTTTTCTGAACATAAGTGACATTCCACGTAAAGTCGGTTGGGTGTATTGATATGAATAATATAAAACGCAGCGATATTTCCATATAGTAAAATTTGCTCATATCACATAACATAGTGACCTAGTTTCCTTTGAAGAGATTGGGAACCGTGTGTGAAAAATGGGTTAACAAAATATTTAACACGAGCAATTGTCAGTTAGATAATGGCTTTTTTACTTGATTTCGTTACTTTTTCGATATTTTACAATTGTACTGCGATGATAATCAATTGATTGTATTTAACTATTAACTTTACCAATTCTTCTAGAAATATAACGGTAACTTATTCGAATTGACCTTTAATTAAATTTAACCTTTCTAAGGAAAGCTAGTATTTCTGAATTACTCATGGACAAAAGTGTATGGTTACAGAAAATACCAACACACTCATATTTATTTTAAATCTGTTCTAGGCAATTTCAATGCTGACATCATTTTTCTAGGTAATTCATAGTAATGTAATAAATTTGAAAACAACTATATCTATATATCTATTATGCGTTCACAGCTGATCCTAGATAAATTTAATTTTGTGTTAATACTGTACATAATTTTGTAAATGGATTCGCTAGCTAGAGCATTCGTGATATAATATCGCTTCGAGTTCTACCTACATCACAACAATGTCGTCTTAGATGACTGAGTAAAGCTTTGATGTAGTTGTGGTTCTTTTGAGCACTTACACACTGAGCTCCTTTCATCAACCACCTGCGCCTTTTAACAGATTGCTTCGATAAACTTCAGTAATACTCTAACTCCATATTATTATTACTATAAAGAAAATAAGACTGTAATAAATAGACAATTAGAAAAATAAATAATCTCTTACCGGACTTAGAGTAGTTTATTGTTATAAAGAAATCAAAGATTTGGAGTTAAAGAAATATTACTGTAAATGCTAAATTAGAATGTTATTGCATTTATTTATATTTATTTAACACTTTATGCTCATATGTGACAAAGGCGGACTTAATGACGTAGGCATTTTCTACCAGTCGAGTAGATCTGCATTCAGGTCGAAGTAGCACACATTACCATAGTCAATTACAAGGAATATTGGAGTCTGAATAAGCGTTATCTTAGTTTTTACTGGGAGAAAATTCTTGAGCCTATAGAGGGCCCATAATGACCCTGTGAATTTCTGGCACACAGTAGCGACTTGTAATCAATCGAATTATTGCATTTGTATAAATTCAAACCCAAAACACATTCATAACTACATGTCAGGTACAATTCTGCTATTCTTTTTTACTTTTTCTCTTTCGAACCTTATATATAAATTGCTCTTGTTTTTTCTCATTCAATTAAACAATTTCAAAGTGCTCAGAATCCGTTCAGATGTGTATGACAGCTGCAATGTTGTGGTCTTACTTAATATAAAAATTCGAATTCTTTCATATCCCTACATGGATGATTACTGCTAGTGAAATAGCAGTCAGCAATTTAGTGTGAGTGTTCTGTTGCGGTTTACCGCTTAAGATTCTAAGCAACCACAGGGTTGTGGTAGCTTAGAATCGTTTGACTCAATAGTGGAGGCAACAGTCTCGGTAGTCTATGACAAACAGGTTTGTAATTTAACACCTCCCCGAAAATACGCTTGTTATAAATAATACAATCAATACAGGTCTACATAGCATGGAAACTTTCATACTCAAGAAAATTGTATTGCTATTTTGAATGGATATATCAAAGTTTGACAAAGAGAGTTCTTCTCTAAGTACAAATATTTAATTAATTATCCAATAATGGTTACTTAGACGTATTTATATGGCAGGTACAAGTAACAAGGGTAGGTGGAATGTTCGAGAATGAGAGATGAAAGAAATTCACGTTTCTCATATGTCTGTATAAGCCAAACCAAACTCAACTTGCACGTATTTTTTCTGAAAACCAACTTGTACTTGGAGGGATATTGATAGACGTAATAAGAGAGCAATACAATGGTTTTGTATAACATATAATATGTACCTTCTTGCTAAGTAGAGGCCCATGAAAAGTAGTGGATTATTAAAGGCTGTTTATGTTTTTTTTATTTTTATTAGTGTATTAAATAAATAAATCGTTACTCAAAAAACAAACGTGGTTTTTTTCGCTCTGCTTTCAACTTTGCAACAATTTGTCAACAAAGCAATATGGTAGTTATATGGTATATACCTTGGTCATTAATATAGTATTTATATACCTATATTAGGTCAACTTAACTTAATAATGCCAGTGTATCATACCTACTACTACTATTATTTAAGACTACTATTATTTAAGATTACTATTGTTTAAGACTGTTTATGATTTGTAGTTATGGTTAAGCTCAATAGATACCGATATCTGAATCGTGTTATTACTTATTATTGGTAGGTATATATTGTAAAATAAGGGATTTAAATGTAAAATTTTGTTTATCTACCGACTTTTAATACAAACTTTGATTTTAAACAGTTTTAATAAAGTCAAACCTATTAAATTTATCATCATTATCAGAATACCTAGTTTTGCCGTTTATGTAGTCTTGTGACGTAATTACGAATGTACAGACCGACCTACTTTGTGGGTGTAACCAAATACAAAAGTATATAATTCTAATTAATATCGCTTTTAAAGTTCAAATTGTAGTGAACTCATTGAACACATAAAAAATGACTAGGAATTAACAATTTAGTGGAAATTATTGATGTATATCTACGCGTACATTAAATGACGAGTATATAATTACAGCATTTATTATTCTGTCAATACAATACTGCTGTATAGTTTTATATAGAATGGTTAATCGTGTTATTTATTCCTTCTGAGAATATTTATTTAAGGACCTTCAATCTCTGTATCTTCCATCTATCTATGTAATACTTCAACTTGTGCAACTTCATCAAAAACAGTCTGTATAATTCCGTAAAATTTTTAGAGGACATCTCTAGTTTTTTAAGCCCTATACTATAGAATAGACAACGAAAATTGTATGCCAATTATACGTTTTTAAGAACCTATTCTAAATGGGATGTGTGTTTACGTAAAACTAAATCATGATTAATAGATAGACACAAATAAACTATGTAGAGTTTCTTACACAGTTACAATAGTTTTTTTTTTAATATATGATATTTCATTAATGTCTTATTGGTTATAGATATACTCATGTATTTTTTTCTCTATTAGGTAAATGAGCTTTACTAATTTTTAAGATTGACGAATCATATTTAAAGTTTCCAAATAAAACAGTCTTAAGGATTATGATCCCTTTATTATCTATCACTAACGACTTCGAATACCCTAAAGTGTGTCGACTACTTAATTCTATACTGCACAAGTTAAAGCAGAAGTACAAACCACACTTAATAATCTTTTCACCGCCTAGCCAAATTAACTCAATTGTACACAAATGAATGCGAATTTGTCTTCACCCCACTTTGCGATACGTAGGCATTTGAAATTTGTAAAGTAAAACTACGGAATGTATTATAATTATGATTGACTTTACATTGAGTTAGAAAGTACTTCTAAAGAATTCACTTGGGTTTAACATGTAGTTATAAATTGCATTTCTTGGAAGCAAAAATATATTGCGCCGCAACAAGTAAGAGGTGAAATATTCTTATGATGTCTTGATGAATGTATTGGAGAATGATGCAGAATGATTGGGACTGCATAACATTTTATACTCGTACACTCATACTTATCAAATCTTCCATATATGTAAAAATATCCAGTAACTTAAACTATCAGGGCCGGCTCAAACGAAGCAGTAAGCCTCGCACAGAAACCAAATTGAATACAAAAATAATTAATTCTTGGATCATTTGACTTCTGTGTGAAGCTAACTGAACTGATTTAATCGAGTAAATTAATTAACTGGGTGTCACTGATGGTACCGAAACTATATATTACGATTTCCTAATTTCTAAGACTTGTATTAAATTCAATGGGTAATGTTCAATTCTGACCAACTTAATGATATTTATAAGAACTACGTCTTTTCTATTTTTAATACCTTCAAAAGAACTATGGTGAAAATCACATATTGTTAAATCGGCAAAAGAGAAGAGAATTGTTTGAAAACTTTTTCACACTCATCTGAATACGTTAACTGAAACCAACTTGTACAGTATTATCTTCTTATGTGTGACAAAGCAAAACCACTTTACTGAAATGTTCAAGAATGAAAGTGAGGTTAATTCCAAAAATACACTTTTCATATATGTGATTTTATGCAAGTATTTCTATGAAAGGTAGGGTTATTTTGTGAATGAAGTCTTAGGTATTACTGTGCTTTATACAGTGGAATAACAATATAACTAGAATTCGTACAAAAAGAACGGTGTCGCGAAATTCGGCACACAAAATAATGGATTGGTAATTCAATGCGTTCTATTTGTCATTATGTATTATTATATTGATAGTATAATTGTACCACAAACAATTGTAGCGCTGTATTTAATTTTGTTGGCTACAGCAAACTGAAAAATAACTTATTTAGGCAACCCACATACGTTGTCTGTGACCTATTTCTATACCAAAATTATAAAAATAAAACTTTTACATACACGGTTAAGCATCTTTAAAATGTTAATTTTTATTGTTACCAGGGGCAACCTAATTAAATACAGATAATATTCTTTACACTTTGAATGTAAGTAACCGGCTTAGACCTAAGCACGCACCAAAAATACTTACTGTTTGTTTACCTTAGGCAGAAGGGACAAATTCGCCACAGATTATGTATATATAATTTTATATTCAATAGTGTTCATAAGCGTTTTGAGGGTTCACTACTGATAAGCCACTTACAACAATAAGTATTTCAATATGTACTAACAACTCCACATGATAGTCTAAAGATAAACTTTGTATTTGATGAATGAAGTTTTTTTAATCGATAACTTTCAATATCAGTGCAAATAAATTCTACTAAATTCTTGTCACAAATATTTTGTCATTTCTATAAAGTAGCTTATGGTACCTCACTAGCAAAATGACTGAACCACACTCTGTCTGTTCTGTCGACACAAAGAAAGGCAACATTCAGAACACTTTGCAACTTCTGTAAAAGTAGCCCTTTATTTAAATTTAACAATAATAATATGAGTTTCAGAAAAAAAGGAGCATCTAGGGTCAAAAAGTTCAAGTTATTTCTGCTCTATTCTTACTTAACTTTTTTAAAAGTTACATCGCTTATATTCGTATAAAGATCAGAGCGAACTGCAAATTTGACATCAAAATTCACGAAGCGAACTTGTTGTCCTACGCTTAATATCATTTCATTAGGTCCACAACCTTCATAATTCTTTTTTTTTTGCTTAACGTCCTTTTCTCCTTTTTTACCTTTAGATTCAATAAGATATCTTCTTCTTTTGATGAGATCGCAACCAGTCGTATAATATCAGCTATTTCTGCCAATGTCAAGTTTTTAACGTCTTCAATTCTTTTTTTTTTTGGACATCTTACACACAACATCATCTAGTCCCAAATTAGGCAGAGCTTGTATTATGGGTACTAAACAACTGATATAAATACATAAACATACTTTTTTTTGTAAATACATACATATTATACATAGAAAAACACCCAGACTCCGAAACGAATATTTGTGGATCACACAAATACTTGGTCTGACCTGGGAATCGAACCCGAGACCTCTTGATCAGCAGCCGCATACGCTAACCACTAGACCAACAAGGCAGTTAAATTCTAGTCTTTAAGTCGTTGTCGTAATGAATTTAAGGATAATCGAATAAAATTTACATTCTTAACCGGGTAGAAAATCAATGAAAACTGACATAAAAATATTTTGTTACATTCTATATTTATTTTTATTAACACCAATCAGATACAAAACATAGTAACACTAAAGAAGTTTTATTCAATTCTATAATGTTACCAGCAATTCGTATAATTCAGGTGTTCTATAAATGTCTAGGTAACCTAATCAATGCCTGGTTTCTGGTAATGTATGAAATGTAATAAATATTATGATCCATTACATGCTTAACCTAGATATTCTAGACAACCCCTAGGGATTTTTTGCTGCTCCACCGGCAATTTAAAACATATGTTTTAGTCTGTGTTCATGAAGTATCTATAAAATTACGGTCAACTTAATTCAGAATCATGTAGGTTCAAGTAAGGTTACACTGCCGCCGAGTGGCAGATACTCCCTGTTGTTATTGAATCATTCGAATTAGATGAAAACTCATCTAATTCAAACGAGTAGGTTCTTTTTTGCACATTACCGTCTGCACATTAAGCATTGTATAGAAAACCTACGTTAAGTATAAAATAAAATAATATTCCATACAGTACCTACAGGTTTTACGTATTATACACATTATCTAGGTATCGTATGGAATGCCGGATTATACAGATTGTTAGTAACATATGTATATACTGAATTCGGCAAAACTTTGCCCCCACCTAATAGTAGATAATTTAAATCGATTAAGCCTAACACACAATGCATTAGCTTAAAACATCCATTTGTATGTAAACCGTATATGCTTTTGTTGGGGGAAATTTACACAAACAATATTTTAGTCATGAACTTATAAAGGCCAGCGTATTCTTAGCAAAATTTTAGATTATTAAAATATAAAACATAAGAAATATAACACAATCCTTACTAATATTATAAATGCGAAAGTAACTCTGTCCATCTGTCAAAACTTCTAAACCGATTTGATTAAAATTTGGATTTTTTTATTTAGAAAAGCTAATTAATGAAAGAAAGAAACCAGACGGTTCTAATTTATTTACTTAATGAGAAAAAAGTATTTAAATTTTTTCTTTGTAAATTATAGCTATTTCTATATACCTATTTAAAATTGATTACCATAATGTCAATACTATTTTACTCTGCTTTTTTACAATCAGTATCATAATAATATGTGTGTGTTATGTATTTCCGATAATGTAAAGGGTTCTCTGCTCTTTCATTATCGTGTTCATATCCTATGGAATATTTTTGATAAGAATTAAAACCTTGATAAATAAATTAATGTTATTAAGTAAGAAACTTAAAGCTGTATTTCATTCAACTGTAAATTGCCTATCACCTAAAATAAAAGCTGCAGGTATTTATGTTATTATATACTAGTTTTCACTTACGGCTCCGCCCGCTTGTATCTCGATTATTGCAGTAAAAATTAGCCTATGTGTTATTCTGATATATAAGCTATGTTTTTGAAAAGTTTCATCCAAATCCGTTCTGTAGCTTTTGAGTGAAAGACCAACAAACATACATACATAATCACAAATATTATAAGTAGTATATAAAAATACACACGTATAGTCAGAAAAAGGAAAGATTTAGTATCTAGCATACCGACCGTAATGCAGAAACAACGGTTCATAATCTAATTGTTTTTCTAAAAGCAATTTACTTTGCCAATTCGCTTGTTGTTTGAAAGTTTTATGACGTCGAGATTGCTAGATCTAGTTTAAACTTCTTGTTCCCGTGGAAGAGTAAAAATTTAATTAAGTGCACTTGTATCGTGTAGTCGTTTCCTGCAGTTGTAAAACTGACAAAGAATAATGAGAGCAGAGGCAATTTTATTGATAAATGTTTCAAGAATATAATATACATATGAAACAGAGATTGTACTGTAGACAATTACTTATTTAACTGTTTATATAGAATAACTGCCACTTGATATATTTCGTGGTTTTCTGTTTGTACGATATCCGTTTTATTGTGTTACTGAATGAATAAAAAATCTGATAAATGTTTCGCATGTAGAAATACTGTATGTTAAATAATATGCTGGATGCGAGAATCAGAGTGGTGTTCAATGGGAGAGACCTAGGTCCAGCAGTAGACGGTAATAGGCTGATATTGGTGATGAAATAATGAATGTATATTTTTATTTTGTGTCCTTTTCTTATACATTCCTAACTTATGCGTCGCGGTGATACAGAGGTGCTATTAGTTATGTCTTTATAAACATATCATTTCTGAGATTACATACGAACAAATTTTCTGGATCGTTCTTCTCTATTAACGACAAATATAATGGTTTTATCAAAGTATATCTTTTACTTCGGGTGTCTGTCTGTTTGTTTAGAATGGCTAATCCAATTTTGACGAGATCTTGAGAGGCAGATAGCTGATGACATGAAGAGTAACTAAGGCTATTTTTCAACTAGCTTAGCTCCCGGGGTTACTCGCGATTTACAATACCGCAGGACTCAGTCAGTATATAATAAAAAACATACTCGTTACAATATACATAAAATATTTCCAAATGAAAAACCTTATCCTACTAATATTATAAACGCGAATATTTGTGAATACGTGTGTTTGTTGCTCTTTCAACCAAAAATTGGATTCTGTTCATGCTTTCCATCAGACAGGGCAGAGTCATTTTGGCAACTCATATAAAAAAAACTACTGAACGGATTTGGATGAAACTTTACAGTAATATAGCTTATTTTTACTGCAATAATCGAGATACATGCGGGCAAAACGCGGGCGATAGCTAGTAATATATATTTTTAGATTTCGTGAGAGAGCAAAATTATTTAAATTCAGATGGAATGGGTTAATCTTTCTGGAAATTAATAATTATGTTGTAATGTGATATAAACGCAAATATAAAATATACATTATATTAAAGAAATTTCATATCGTGTGTAGTCTGAGCTTTACTACCATTATACATCAGTAATTAACGTTATTTGTATTATTATCCAAAACATTAAGCAAATGGATACATTTCGTGCGATCGTTAAATCCGTGCTGTATATAAATTGCTCCCAAATTGTCGTGCTTCCATTTTACTTAGGATCACCACTGTGTTAAAACCATATCTACATGGAACAAAATGGTAATACAAGTATATTATGAAGTCAGAAAACATTTGCAGTTATTTTTTCGCCGCATAAAATATACTTTCGGTCACCTCACAGTTCACGGTCCAAGCTTTCTTGTGCGGAAAGACGTTCACTTTGTGTGGAGATTCATATATTTCGTCATTTATATTCATATATGGATTGCAGCTTTTGCCACAATACATAAATACTATGAACACTATCAAGAAGGTACTATAAGGTTCACAACCCGCACAGATTACCTTGACTGGAACACCACATTTCCTTCAATAACTGTGTGCGAAACTGCCAATGTTGACAAAATTTCGACAGATAATACAGGTTTTAGTGAGCTACAAGGAGGAAAGTTTGACAGATTCCTCGCTGAAATAATATTTTATACCGGAACCTGCTACAGCTGCTTAACAACGTGTACAAACGAATCGGCTTGCCGTATAAATTATTCTGAGTTAACAAAGAATGTTAGGACACCATGCGAGAAATTGTTTTTGAAATGCATGTGGAATGGAAAACCAATAAATTGTTGCAAATATTTTCAACATTTGGAAACGGAATATGGAATGTGCTTTTCTATAAACAACAAACATTCCAAGAGAATACAAAGAATGCTCTATACATCTGCTCATACAAAACAATCACAATCGATAAATAGTGCACTAGAAATAACTGTATCTCAAGACTACGAAGTATTCATACATTCACCTGAAGATATTCCTTTCTGGAATATGGAGTATGATCGAAAACTCACAATATTATATGGCTCGCAAGCAACAGTGATATTTTCCATTATGGATGTTGTTAATGAACCGGAGGTATCTCTGATTGCTCCAGAAATACGTCAATGTAGATTCTCTTATGAGGTTCCAGAGAATTATATTGCATTTAATCAATACAGCTATTCAGTGTGTATTATTCAATGTCGAATCCAAACTCAATTGAATCTCTGTAACTGCACAAATCACTTATCTCCGGTCAAGTACAAAAACCAATATTGTGACTTGGAAGGCTTGAAGTGTTTAACAAGACATCACAAAACATTAAGAAAGCTGCAAGTCCCTGGAAGAAATGAAATTGGATTGAATTGTGATTGTTTGCCATCTTGTACTGAACCAGATTATAACGTAATAAGAAAGAAACTATTGCAACCCGAAAAGGTATTAAGTGTTAGATCAACTACGTTTGTGTTAAGTAATATGCCTTACGAGCGAGTCACACGGCAAGTCGCGCGTACTACACTAGATTTAGTGGTCGCTATGGGAAACTCTTTTGGACTTTGTTTTGGTGGATCCTTGCTTTCAATAGTTGAAATTGTCTACTATTTGTGTTTTAGGCGCTGGAAGTATACGTAATCTTATTTTATATTACTAATATTTATATACTATAATTAACAGTTGTCATAACTAATAAGAACGCTTTGTTGTCAACTTGGCCAATTCATAATAGAGTTCTTTGGAATCAAAATTTATGTGCTACTAAAACACGATTGAAGTCTGTAAGACTTCTATCGAAAAAGCTGAGTGAAAAAGCTGAGTGAAAAAGCTGCGTGAAAAAGCTGAGGAAAAAGAGATGGAATATGTTACAGTAATTTATCAACTTCGGTAGCCGGAACTCAGATAGACTTTGCCAGACTCACAACAAACAAAGTCGGGAAAATAAGTTTCTGTTTGCGGCAGCAACTCCGGCATTCGATACTAATGTTAGTAATATAGCCGGTTCCAAAAATAACGGGTCAGTCACATAAACCAATAACGGGTCAGTCACATAAACCCGAATATCTCCCGAACTACGTATGCCATCCTAATGAAACGAAGACTGTTCAATTGAGAATTTAATTATACAGATAAAAAATAAAATAAAACTTAGTTACACCCACAATATTAATCTTAAATTAAAAAAAAACTAAAGTAGTCATATTTTTCTTAAGATTACATTTTTTTTATGATTGTTTTTTTGCTGTTTTTCATCACTGGAGGCTTCATCACGTGGAGGCAATACAAAGTATTAAATGAAGAAAGTGATGAAAAACAGCAAAAAAACAATCATAAAAAAAATGTAATCTTAAGAAAAATATGACTACTTTAGTTTTTTTTAAATTTAAGATTAATATTGTGGGTGTAACTAAGTTTTATTTTATTTTTTATCTGTATAATTAAATTCTCAATTGAACAGTCTTCGTTTCATTAGGATGGCATACGTAGTTCGGGAGATATTCGGGTTTATGTGACTGACCCGTTATTTTTGGAACCGAGTGTAGTTATACACAGTTCGGACGTCAAGGTTTGTTATTAGTTTTCTTCTATCTTGGGTTTGAAAGAAATAAATATTGATTGATTAATACTGTATTGTTGTGTATCTTGGATTTGATTTCAAAAAACTTGTTTGTGAATTTCAATGTCTGTATTTATATACCATATCAGTATAGCTAGGGGCGTTTTGAAGAAAACATATAAATTTAAAAGCAATTTAAAAGAGTGATAAGATTAATATTTTATAGAGTTACGAGAATGTAATTTGCAAAGGAGAAAATGAATATTCATTGGCAAAAATACTCTGAACGTTTAAAAAAGTTTGATATTCAAATGTGCTTAAAATACCGATCGAAGTTTTAGTGTTCTATTTTCCTGTTCCACATTACCATGACAAAAGGAAATTCAAACATTAGCAACGCTGAACTGTTCTATATAAATAGTACTAGAATGATGCAGAAATATCTCACTAAGCTGCCATGATGTGGGTCACCATGCTGCATTGTATACACACACAATGAGATGGTAGTGGATGGTAGATTCTGGTCATGCTTTCCATCAGGCAGGGTGGAGTCACTTTGGTTGGCTTTAATTTAATAAAAAAAAAAACTCGATTAAGTGTTGCAAAAACAACAAATGAAAAAAGCGGCCAAGTGCGAGTCGGACTCGCCCATGAAGGGTTCCGTATCAGCAGGTAACATCATATAAAATTTCTTGTAGTTAGTTGTAACTTTGATCGATGTTTTAATAATAGTGTTTTGATCAATGATATTATAAAAAATCGGCCAAGTGTGTGATAATTGTTATGTTTACGTATTAATGCGTTGATTTTGTATGACTTTTCCAAGTAAGCGCATTGTAAAAGTTAAGCCTCTATAACTCCTAAACTAACAAAGTCATCTAATTCGATATAGTTTTCATTTAAAGTTCATTATATGGACCACTATCACAAATTTTTCGGCGGGCGGGACGGCCTGTTTTTACAAAAAGTTTGCCTTTAAAGTGGAATTTCTCGCAAACGGATACCTAAATCAAAAAATCGTCTTAACAAACCTGTAATGTTTTTAAAAGACCTATATAATGATACTCTACATGATGGGGTAGCCGTGAGAAAAAAAAACATCCCCATTTTACGTGTAGGGGAGGTACCCTAAATAAAAATATATTTCATAATTTTATTGTAGCACTTTGTCGACGTAATTACAATACATATTCATGCAAAGTTTCATCTTTCTAGCACTTACTGTTTGGACGACAAGTCGAGGACGGACGGACGGACGGATGGACAGACGGACATGACATATCTCTAAGGGTTCGAAGTCATAAACTTCGGAACCCTAAAAAGTTGTAGATCTTTTAATTACCTACAACTTTGCCATTTAACTATTTTCCTTGTAGTTTTGCTGGAAATCGAGATAAACCGTTTTTTACCCTTTGTTGTATATATTTAGCCATCCAATCTGACTCTACCCTGCCTGATGGAAAGCATGAGCAGAATCCAAGGGTCGGGGCTACCACACTTGCTGTGAATGCGGACAATAATGTATGGCGGCCCACACTATGGCGGCTTAGTGCCAGATCGCCCGTAAATTATTTTTCCTTTCATTTTTATAATATTCTCCTCCTTTTCCAATAGGTTTCATCCTACTATAATTTTATTTGTTTTCAAAAAATATCTACTCTGGTCTACTGGTCTATATGTCATTTACAAACTATAATTATGGTTGCCATGCAAGTGTGTTATTCCTAGCAACCTGTGAAGTTTTGACAGGAGGTAAACAGTGATACATTTTGACATCTTCGATTTATGTATTTTTATAATCACCTAGCTTTGGTCTTTGTGTCTCGATTATTGCAGTAAAAAGTAGCCTATGTCCTTTCCCAAGTTTAGTTCTATCATAATACCGAATTTCATCAAAATCGATACAGTGGTTTAGGCGTGAAAGCGTAACAGACAGACAGACAGAGGTACTTTCGCATTTATAATATTAAGTAGGGATTAAAAAAAAAACTACTCACTAGATCTCGTTCAAACCAATTTTCGTTGGTAGTTTGCATGTTAATGTACAACATATATTTTTTTTAGTTTTATCACTCTCTTATTTTAGAAGTTAGAGGGGGGGGGACACACATTTTTCCACTTTGGAAGTGTCTCTCGCGCAAACTATTCAGTTTAGAAAAAAATGATATTAGAAACCTCATCATCATTTTTGAACACCTATCCATAGATACCCCACACGTATAGGTTTGATGAAAAAAAAATTTTTGAGTTTCAGTTCCAAGTATGGAGACCCCCAAAATGTATTGTTTTTTTTCTTTTTTTATGTAAAAATCTTAATGCGGTTCACAGAATACATCGACTGATCAAATTTCAACAGTATAGCTCTTATAGTTTCGGAAATAATTGGCTGTGACATACGGACGGACAGACAGACAGACAGACAGACAGACAGACTTGACGAATCTATAAGGGTTCCGTTTTTTGCCATTTGGCTACGGAACCCTAAAAATGTGAGTTTGCGTGTTTAAGTTTGTATCTAAAACTTTTAACATTTTCGTTAGAAGTAAGTGAATATTTAGCTCAAAGGCGGCAGACCGAATGTCTACGGAATTTTAAGTTGATTTATTCTAAAATCATTAGAACCACTTGAGTGCGAAGAAACAAACTCATATTATAATAAAAGTAAAGTAGTATGAGAAACGTGGTTGCACTTTATCTTTTATTTAACACTTTCAAAACAAAACTTATTGAATCTTACTTTATTCGGAATATTTCCGATTAGTCTGTTTTAAATTCGTTAGCAAAATACTATACTATTAAGAATTCAGTTTTGTTAGTTAAGAATTAAGCGACAATTCTGTGAATGCCTAATAAAAAGAAAGGGGTAGATTTTAGCCATCGTCAGAAATAGATGTATCTACTGTCTCTAGCAAGAACGAGTGCTATTTCATAGCATCAGAATGAATCAAAGGAAATAATTAAGTTTAAATAAACCTGAAATAATAGTAGAAAACTACGAAATACATCCGTCTGACATAACCACCTAGGTGGTATCCAAAGTGATTTCGTCAAAAATAAAAATACGAATTCACGAAGACTTTAATTTTTTAGTATTTCAAAGTAGAAAATACTTATAGAAAAATAAATCAAAAGGTGAAAACTTTAAGTTAGTCTTTTACTTCAGGGGTCGAGAATGGATTCTCGAGATAAACTTATTGTTCATACACACAAAACTTTACACAGAAGCTTCTGTGTACGAATGAATCTAGCATCTTACTATTTTTTATTTAGTTATTACGCGTGATTTATAAAATAGCAGGAAATATTTAGTCATGACAGATATGCAGTCATGAGTATTAACACCTAAATATTTACTTTTCTTCTCATGTTTCTCTCATTTATATTCTTGATTTTATTTGGTTTAAATCAGTATATTTCATTTTTGAAACATAACTCGTACTATTACTACACTTTTCATAAAAATATTTCACTATAATATAAATATTTGAATAAAGGAATAAATGCGTTTTTCTTCAAGAATGTATTGTACTTTTTAGTTTACCACTTAATTATTATTTGACACTCATGTTTTGCGACATATATAATATTTTTCTTAATTGAAAGCCCGATTGTAACCTACGTGTGTTTCTTCTATAAAACATACATGGATGTCACAAATGGATACATAATTCCAACAAAAATAATGTTATATGGAATTGTTTATTAATATAAAATAAATGATAACGAAAATTGAAAATGATTTGATATTTTCATTTAATGTAATTTGCAAATCACAGGGACTGTAAGTATTAACCTTTGAGACGACTACAATTTGTCGTGATTAGGACTCGCACATTTTATCTCTTTCGTATTAAAATCAAGACTAACTTGATTTTTGTACAACTTATAAAACCGTCTTTTCATCATTCATGTCCATAGTGTCCTGATCAAGATATTTTAACTAAAGTGAGTGAAAACTTGGCTCTATATGAGATTTGAAAACCTTTTCACAGTACGAGTCATATCATTTTGTCTTGACAACATTTTACATGAAAGTGTTTTACGTGGCGTTTTTTAATTAAGCAATATACTATACTGTAATAGAATACTGTAGGCAGAAGTTTACCGTTTTTAATTTACAAATAAAGGGGCTCAAAAGACCCTAGTCCCCATGGTTTAATTTGGTTAAGGATTTCAGTTGGTTAATCTCTTTAAGAAGTAAGTTACTTACTCAAACGCTTACTGTACTGTAGACAGCCTAATAATTTTGTAAATGTCTTTTTTTCTCTAGATATTTACACTGTGTGTACGTAAAGGAAATAGGAGGCGAGTTTTTCTATTTTTATTTATCAAATAAAAGAGCTCGAAAGACCCTACTGGCCACGGTTTAATTTAATGACGGCTTTTGGTAGGATAATCTCTACATGAATTACTTTACATACACAAACGTTTACTATTATGTTACCTTGGTTTTGTACAAAGGACTCTTGTTTTTCATTCTTCTGAATTCGTCGTAAAGACTATTTAGACGAAAACAGGTATGGGAATTAGTTAGGAATACATCGATCTCATTTGTTACTCTATTATTTAAAACAATCTTTAAAGAGGTCTACATATGCCAATTAAATATTAAGGTCTAAGGATATGTTTTGGCATTCAATATTTATTACGAGTAAAAACACATTGTACCAAAATTTAGGCAATCGGACAAAAATACGGCTTACTGTATTCCTTTTAGTACTATGTCGTTCAGTAAAAGAACAACAACATTTGAACTTAATTGAAAAAAATATGTTTATCACAAATCGAAAATAAAACCACCATTTATAATTAGTAAATGTCGTAATTCACATGGCCAGAAAATAATTATTTAGCAAGCCATATTCTCAAGAGCTCATTCAAGATGATGACGGTGTAATTTTCACACTGCGTAAGTGTTATAGCTATTGTCCTCAAATTCAAACCAAAATGATTCACCTTTATATCGTTTGAATCATTATAACCAACACTGGCTTGCGGGCCGGAGAAGCGTAGCCACAGCGTCTTTTTCCGACATAAAACGATATGTCTGTTTTTGCAGGAAGCAATCTTCACACATGTACATTTAAGACTCACATACAAAAACAATCGCCTGTCTCTATGAACTCACACAATATAGCAATTGAAACAAAAAATTCAAAATTTCACATTCCTGCGTATGGCTACTAGACCAGGGTAGAAGCCTCTTAAAATAATAAAAAGTGAAGATAAATTATAGTAGGATGAAACCCATTGGAAAAGGAGGTGAATGTTATAAAAATGGAAGGAAAAATAATTTATGGGCGATCTGAGGTCGGGAAGGAGTAGGGTAGAACCTTTTAAATGCCAAAAAATTTTCGTAAGTCACTCAGGTATTAAATTATCTTAAAATTGTAATAAATAGGCATATACACATAAAATTTACCGCTTTGTTGGTCTAGTGGTGGTCCGTGAAATGTACAATATATATTTTTTTTAGTTTTATCACTCTCTTATTTTAGAATTTACAGGGGACACACATTTTTCCGCTTTGGAAGTATCTCTCGCCCAAACTATTCAGTTTAGAAAAAAACAATGTTAAAAACCTCAACATAATTTTTGAATCCCTATCCATAGATACGTATGAGTTCGATGAAAAAATTTTTTTGCGTTTCAGTTCCAAGTATGGGGACCCCCAAAATGTATTGTATTTTTTCTATTTTTATGTGAAAATCTTAATGCGGTTCACAGATTACATCTACTTACCAAGTTTCTCTTATGGTTTCTGAAAAAAGTGGCTGTGACATACGGACAAACAGACAGACAGACATGACGAATCTATAAGGGTTCCGTTTTTTGCCATTTGGCTACGGAACCAGAAAAAGGTTAATTTTCACTAAATTTCTTGAAAAAATACCAAAAACTTGGTTTTTTGAATTTTTCACATTAAATTGAGATTTTGTGAAAAAAGTGTAAGCACAAAAGATGTAGATCTTTTTATTACCTACAACTTTGCTTTGTAACTTTTTTCCATAGGACTTGTAGTTTTGCCGGAAATCAAGATAAGCCCTTAAACCACCCCTCCCCCCCCTCCCTTCTCTTCTAATTTTTGTAATATCTTCCTCTTTTTACAATGGGTTTCATCCTACTATAATTTATTTTGTTTTTAAACATCATCGGCACTGGTCTATGCCCCCTACCGTGTTGCTCTATAAGTTTGAATTCTATACATATAATTTATAACATTGAATTTAAAATTAGATAAATATTTTTTTCTCTGTAATTTATTCTCATACAGAGGGAATAATAAATGCTAGGAAGGAGAAGATTTAAATATAATATTATATGCCGATTAACAGCAGTTTTAAAAATATTACATACCGAATAAATATTTTAAGTTATCCCGTATTAGTTATTGACTACTTTTTCACAGTTTCTAATACACCTTAAAAATGAACTTGAATGGTGTTTATGATCACGTACATCTGTTCACTAATTAAAATACTTCCATTAACAGAATTTGAAACTTTGTAGCCGTGAGTATTTTATGCTTATCTCTATCTATATAGAAACGGCGTGGATAAAGCCGTGAGCCTCGTACACTCTGCGATGTCTAATTAAGCAATCTCGCGTCTGTCGCATTAACTTCACCACCAGGTTTACCGTAAAGAAATTATTCATTTTGCAAACATTTCAACGTATAATTTTTAACTTTATATATGTATTTTCTTTTCATGAAATGTATGGAAGTAAAAAATAATACATTATGTACTATCGATATCAAATCAGCTTGCCATTTCATAAAAGTAAAGGGCGGTTTCTGAAAAGTGTCTATCGGAGCTTTTTAATTAAGTTGTTCGAAACGTTGATTCGGTAATGATAATTACATTGACAATTAAATTTTAGTGACTTAACAACTAGTAACATTACTAAACTAACAGTATTACTAATTAATTGTATATTTATTATTCTAATAAAATGACAGTAATTTAAAAAACGTGTTATTTTAAAATTGGTTCCTTGTTCAAAACAAGTATAAACTAAGTGTCAAAGTAGACTCATAACGTTATTTTCAGCGGTTTATTTAAAACAAAACAAATATCTAACGCCGGCATAAAGGCATGTCCACGTCATAAAATAGACATATTTAAAAAGATCAATGTAATATAATTATACCGTTAAACATATTAGAAATTGTTCACATTTTGTATGCATTACTTCATAAAATTTCACAAGTATGGGGGACTGTTCTTGACTAAATAGAATATTCAAAACCGAACTCGTACAGTGCGCTCCGCAGTCTCAAAACTTTGCATGAGGTCTTATAACTTTATTTTCATGTCATCTTAGACTAACTAGAGTTTCGGTTTCTCGACCTCGTTGCTTTTATATTAAGTAAGGAATGGGTACTAAGGGAACTATTTGTTTTATTTTATGTCTTAATAAAATTTTAGAAGTACTACAATAACTTTCTAAACATTAAAAAAATTATATTTGTTTCCGACATTTTCCGTTTTATATATGAATTAATAGAAGATATCTTGAATAAAACAATATTGCAGAGAGAAAATGTTCACGGATTTTGGGCCTTCGATCTCGACATTGTAACGTGTAACTAACTTAACATATTTTGTACATTATTCATGAAAACCGTTGTTATATTATAATATAATAACCGGGCAGAGTAACAGTTTGATATTCAATTGGTTTAATATGATTTAATATATTTTATCTAGATCACGTGTATGAAATATATTTGGACTGAGACTGTACGATATTCGTATTTGCTAGATATAAACTAATACAATTAACGCAAGTGATTATTCGTTAGTAACTAATAACAAACAAACAATTACGTCTAGAACGTAACATAATTGCCACTTTGAAATAGTTTACTCAGTAAATTACATACACACGTACTTGTACGTTACCTAAATATGTATATATTTAGAACAACAATCGTATCTTTATCAATTTACTTGATTTTATGATTTACCTCGCGTCGTAACAATCCATAACGTCCGAGGCTTGGATCTCCTCTTAGGGATGGTTAAGGCCATACGCCCCCACCTAGGCCGAGTGCAGATTGGGGACTGGCAAGACACGTTGTGGCTACGAAATCTTGCCGTTGAATATTTTTAAGCCTCCAATTAAGCTTCCCGACTGCTATCTTATGAAAACAACCGAGACCGATTGCTTAACGTGACCTCTAAACCACGGAAACGCTCATAACATATCATACCACAAACGGTCACCCATCTAGGTACTGACCGCGCCGTCGTTGCTTACCCTCGGTCATAGTGTCCGATCATTTAGGGCTATTTGGCTATGAGGGGTTTGATTGAATTTGATTAAGACTACAGTTGTTATAATTGGAAAATATTTCAGGTTTCATCATCAACAGTCTTCAACAGTCCACTGGTGGACATAGGCCTCTCCTTAGAAAGGAGGTATTGGCCTACTATACCACGCTGGCCAGACGGGTTGGTATAGGGTTGGTTTCAAGTTTTCCTTCTCTTTGCATTGATGTTGTCTTGCGTAGTTTATCCCTTAGCCGCCTTTTACGACACCCCTTTTACAATTTCAGGTTTGGCTGATGATAAATGTAATTAGATACTCTGATTCTCATTTTAAAGTTATCTAATGCATGCATTTCATTTTATGTTCTTAATATTTAGGGTATTATTTTCATTCTCAGACCTTGGATATGTCTATGAAATACTGTGAGTACGTGATTAATTAAATTGTTTCAAAATTAATAATATAACGCTCTGTTTATCAAAGGGATTAATACGAAGGGCATTGCTATTTGAATATGTAGGCTTTTATATACTCATTTAATACATACTGAAGTATTTAAATAAATTAATTTACAGAAGAAATATAAAGAAAGAGCATATGGTTATTTTTACCAACGTACTCCAAATTACATAATAAGAGCCTGTTAGAGAGAACTCTTTAAGATGTTTTCGTCTTCAACAACCTTTTAGGGACACCGCGCTTCGATGTCTCTTAAAATTTAAGGGACTACCTACGTTAGGGACTCCTAGTAAGAAGACGTTTTAAGTATAGTTGGTGAAAACGGGTAATAGACTCGTAAATAAAAGATGTAACAAAGGGGCGTATAAAGTTAAAGTGTTAGAATAAAAAAATACCAATAAAGTGTGAAATAAGTTTTGATTTTTGAGCCATAGAAAATAAAATTGTATTCATATTTTCTATAGCTCACATGGTAGCGGTAACTTCTTCATAAAACAATAAGATTTCCATGGAACTTTGCTTCAGGTTCATTAAATATTACCAAAGTGCGTGTAAAAGTTTAGGAAATTTCCGAACAAGGCCTTAGTAAGAGTATAATTATGTGCTGGTACCTAATACTCTTTTAACGAAGGGAAGAAATCCCCATATCTTTCGATACAACTTACACCGCACGCATAATAAGTTTGAATACATGTATAAATAGGTTTTACATCTTTAAAAAGTTTTAGGCACGGTAATATCAGATTTTAAGAAATTTTGTTGGTTAAAAACAAGTTCAGTTAAACTCATAATTGTCCTTGTCGTCATCAGAACCTTCAGAACAACAAAACATTTCTTTTACTTTCCCCCTTATAATTTCCACTCTATTTACTTTCGAATAAAGTTAGAAGAGTAAGATACATGTATTAATATAATTTCTTAAGCACAAATAGTATGAGAAAGTTCCCGAAAACATATGGAAGCGATGCATGTAGTTGAGTAAAATATTCTACAAAATATCTCTATTTAGTGTTCCCATACGAAATCAATGGTTATGATAACATAACCATTTTATTATCGATAGAAAATGTATTAATCTATGTGTATACAATATCACCATTTTAAGTCTACTGCTAGCCTTATGTTTCTCTTTAAAAAGGCGATTTTGTCTACCATATTACTGTACTGCGTACCTATTAAAAATACCGAGTTTTACCACCGATGTTCATCTACCGTAATAACTAACAAGTGTCGTAAGAGCCGACTAAGGAAGCAATTTGTGCAGTACAAAACCGTAAAGTGCTGAAAAACTTATGTGCTTGAAGTCTCGAGTTCTATTCCGGGTCGAACCAAATGTTTGCGTGTTCCGCAAATATTTGTTTCGGAGTTTGGCTGTTTTCTGTTGTGTAATATGTGTATGTATTTACAAAAAAAAGTATTGGATTTGTATCAGTTTTCTAGTAATCATAATAGAAGATCTGCTTAGTTTGGTACTAGATAGTGTTGTGTGTAAGATATCCGAAGTATTTATTTATTTAATCAAATATGTTTGAGTGTAACAAAATTTTGTAAAATATGTTTGTTTTAGTGGCAGACTTTACGTCTCAGTTGTCGCAGCTGTACGAAAGGCACTCATCGGACCTGCAGGTGTTGGTGGCAAGTTTCCGCAAAAAAAACAGCGAAATCAGGAAGGAAAGGTATGTATATAGTTTATTTAATTAACTAATGGTGGACCTTTACTTCAACAGGATTGTAAATAGCTCGATCTTATCGTACTATAGTGAATAAACATGTAGGCTAAGAAGCAAGATAAACGAGGAGATCACAAAGTTTTCAAACAATCGCTAACCAAAAAATTTATTGAATATAAAATATATATAAAATTACTATTTGCAATTATCAATATAAAAAAGGACTATATTATTAGAACACAAATATATAAAAAATAGTTTTAATAATTCAACTTTTTGACTTATTATGAGAATAGTTACTTATTAATGAAACTCTTTACATTATATAGCCAAACCAAGTTTAACTTGAATATATACACTAGCTAAGGTACATAGGTATGCAAAACATTTATTAAATATATACACCTGTAAAGCAGCATCTTGCTCCTTGTTATACTCATACAAATAGTAAACTTGATGTTTGGCCACTGCGCTCTAACATTAAACTTCAAATCGTATTACATACAAGTGTGAGTATCAACATTGTAGCCAGTTTATATATTTTATTTCAGTAAACATGCAGTTGCAGCACTTAACAATAAGTGCCGCAAACACTTAAACTGTACGTACAAATATAGGAAAAGTTTGAGAACATTTTTAAAGCAGGCTTTTACGTATTAATAGAAATCTGGAAAGTAAATAAACGTGCCGTGAATTTATTCCAAAGTCAACTCCCATTATTCGTCCCCAAATCGATATAGTCGCAACCAAATCTGAAAGGTTCGTAGTTCCTTAATCTTAGCATAATCCAATTACGTCTATCTGTAGAGTAGGATTACTCCTATTTACTCCATAATGGAGAGATGTCAGCAATGATGAATAAAATTTAACAAAGTTTAGAAAGCATAATTTAAATCTCTAATCCAGAACTTTGTACCTATACTTTGTCCATTCGTTTATTGTCTTTTTGACAGGTCACGCTTATAAATTACCGGTATTTTTTTCGTAATATTTAATGTACTACAGTAATGTCGTACATTATAGACGGGTAGGGAAGTGGCATGCGCATAGCTAAAACAACAAACTTTAAAACAGTTCTTGAAATACGATAAATCGATTAAACGATTAAAATAATCTATCATATTATTATGATCAAAATAATTTGACTTCACGTATGTATTGTTTCTGTAAATCTAATAAAATGAAAAGGAAATTAAAATAGTATGAGTCGAAATTTTGGAATTTAAGTTCAAACTTAGAATAAAGAACAATAACTCTGTGCATTAATTAATTTATTTTTGGACCACTGACTTAAAATGTAACTATGCACGCGTTAGTAAAATTTAACTTTGAAACGCGTGGTTGATAACGTTTAAATCCAGAGTTATGAGAAAATACATTTGAAAAATCACATAATACTTACTAAACCGACCTTCAAGTGACTGTGTTAGGAAGTTTTCTTTGTTCTGGGCCAATTATATATCATAATAGTGCACATTTCATTTATTTCCAATACTGACTGAAAGAATATTATATCGATTGATTTTGATTTCAAATCGAACCGGTGACGTGTGAGGGCGTCACTAATTTCGTAATTTGTTGAACTGTCAAAAAGATAATAAAGGAATGGACAGAGTATAGTGGTGGTTACATAGGTATTGCATTATAACTTTCTTTAAAATTCTTATCAAATTTCCTGATATTTTGTATCAAAAAAGCATACTACCCGCGGCTTCTCTTGCGTAATTACATCTTATTTCGTATATTACTTAGTTTAAAAAGACGAACTTCCATACAACTTTGATCCTATATTATACTTTATATTCTATCTTACTGGGAGGTGAAAAAAGCATAAACCGATTAAAGTTGTGCAAAGTGGCTAAGGATATGCGCCCATGAATCATTCTATGTGTGCTTTTATATATTTTTTCTTTTTATGTTTTCTAAAGTAACTAAAATCTACTACTGAGGGAAGTAAAAGAAAACTTCAAACGGCTTCTATTAATTTAAAATCAAAGTGAGGATAAAAAAAATCTTAGAAGTTAACAGAGCATCAGAATCTATTTTAATTAAACTCCTATTTTTAATTAAACTTCATCTCCAGGCATAAAGAAACTGCTCCTCTAGAAAAATAAATAACATTAAATATTTAATGAAATATAGGTAGCAAAAGGATGAATGAAAGGCTAGATTACCAAGAGTACCGAAGTTACTTTAAAATCATGTAGAAAAAAGCGGCCAAGTGCGAGTCGGACTCGCCCATGAAGGGTTCCGTAGCAGCAAGGACCATCATATAAAAGTTTTTGTTTTTGTAGTTCGTTGTAACTTTCATCGATGTTTTAATAATAGTGTTTTGATTGAAAGAAATGTTAATTGCGGCTTATGATTTATGACGTATTAAAAAAAAATCAATTTTCGTTGGAAGTTTTCATGGTAATGTACACCATATATTTTTTTTACTTTTATCACTCTTTTATTTTAGAAGTTACAGGGGGGGGGGACACACACATTTTACCACTTTGGAAGTGTCTCTCACGCAAACTATTCAGTTTAGAAAAAAATGATAATATAAACCTCAATATTATTTTTAAAGACCTATCCATAGATGGTTTGATGAAAATAAAATTTTTGAGTTTCAGTTTTATGTATGGGGAGACCCCCAAAATTTATTGCTTTTTTTCTATTTTTGTGTAAAAATATTAATGCGGTTCACAGAATACATCTACTGACTAAGTTTCAACAGTATAGCTCTTATAGTTTCGGAAAAAAGTGGCTGTGACATACGGACGGACAGACAGACAGACAGACATGAAGAATCTATAAGGGTTCCGTTTTATGCCATTTGGCAACGGAACCCTAAAAATGGTTTTCGTAAAACTAAAAGTCACAGTTGCAGGCATGCGCAGTTATTGTTGTAAATCACGAATAACGCCACGAAGCGAAAAAAATCGTTAAAAATTTAATAAATAGGTATTGATGGTTACAAAACATATTTAATACAATATTTTACCGTTGATCATTATTACATAGTATTTTTCATCAGATTGGAAATCAATAAAAATGCCTTTATATTTCCATGAATTGCAAAAAAATCAATAAATTTTGAATATACTGGATCTCATAATTACGAGTATATGACAACTAGCTGATACCTGGCACTGCGCTCGCGTTCGTTTCATCCTTTATCAGCTACGAGTATATAAACAGTTCACATCCCATTCTCAGACCTAATGAACACTCACACAGAATTTCATAGAATCGATTTAGCAGTTTCAGTGGAATAGTGCAACTAATTTTATGACACGACAATCTTATATATAAAATTCTCGTGTCGCGGTGTTTGTATTCAAACTCCTCCGAAACGACTTGACCGATTCTCATGAAATTTTGTGTGCAAATTAGATAGGTCTGAGAATCGGACATCGATTTTTCATACCCCTAGGAGACGAGCGGAGCCGCGGGCACAGCTAGTTTTATATAAATTAGATTATTTATTCCCGCGGTTCTACCCTTATATATGTCGTTTATCCCTTTTAAGTTATAACATAGATAAAGGTATATACGAGTATATATGACACCTAAATCAGACCTAAACCTGACATATTGCAAAAATTCAACATATGATAGACAGACGCTTGTATAAACAAAGAACCTTCCAAATCTTCGCCAACCTTTTTGGTATTACAAGATGCTGTCATCGCGAAATACATTTTTCTTGACTACGAATAATATTGATGAAATCAAACATTTACATAAAACGTTTGTTTTAGTTTTTCAAACAATTGACTATGTTACTTATCGATATATATGGCTGGAATAATATTTATAGAAAGCGTGTTTGTACTATATATAATACGAAAGGGATCTTGTAGGACACAATTTAAGTTTACACAAATACACCGTAAGCTGGAGTTGAAATTAGTATTTTTAGGAGCAATCAATATGTATAAAACAGTTCTGTTACTGACTGACTAACAGACTGCGCACAGCGGAAGCTACTGGACGCAAGAAGTTGTTTGGCATGCGTGTTCCTTGTAGGCGAGCACTAAGAAAATTCCACCCCTAAGGGCGTGGTAAAGTCAATCACGTTAAACATCAGAATAACACGTAGGCGAAGCAGCTGGCAAAAGCCGGTTATTTATAGAATTAAAGATAACAGTACATGCAATATTAAATGTAAAATTCTAGTTTTTGCCTGGTACTCCGTTCGCGTGTATGTTAGTTATAAGGGTAAAGAATACATGTCTTTCCTGATAATTTTTATTTGGCATGTCCATACTAAATTTTTATTTCAGTTAGTTTATAAGTTGAGCTGTTACAGCCTAACAGAGAGACACGATTAGTTTTGAATTTATAACGCTAGTATTGACTTTCACAGCGTAACTAAATAAGAAATAATCATACCACTGTATATGTATAAGCTGAGTAAACACTTGTTTATAACTAGCTGAGTCCCGTGGTGTTACCCGCGGTTATTGTTGTGAATCTCGAGTAACGCCATGGAGTGAAGCTAGTCTAAAAAAATTAGCCTAACTTACTTCTTATGTCATCAGCCATCTGCCAGTGAAAGTCCCGTTAAATTCAGTCCAGCTGTTCCAGAGATTACCCGAAACAAACAGACAGACAGACGGGCAGACAGACAAAACATTTAAAAATTCAGTTTTGGATGTGAGTACCGTAAATACTTTGATATGCATTTAGTAAATAATTTTAACAAAAAAGAACCGACTTCAAAGAAAAACTATTCCGAGTACCCAAATCGCGACAATTGTGCCTATGATATTTGAGGAGTTCCCTCGATTTCCTTAGGATCCCATCATCAGATCCCGATATGGTGACGATGGGACCACCTGCAAGCTACGCCCATTCCAATGCAAATAGAATTTTTGAAATCGGTTCATTGACGACGAAATTATCGCTGGACATACATAAAAAAAAAAAAACCGACGAATTGAGAACCTCCTCCTTTTTTTTGAAGTCGTTTAAAAACTGGTTATTTGTTATTACAAGCAGACACTCAAATTTTATTATTTATATGTATATATTTATTTGAATATATTATTTATTTCATAAAACTATTTCAAGTTTCGATTGGTGTATGATTCCGTGTTGGATTTGAACCCATAACACTAAGCGCAGTAGACAGCGGCGTGGGGACCGCATAAACATCTAGGCCAACCGTAAATGAAACGATCATGATGACGATGATTATGAGCACTCATTAATATACTAATATTTGTTTCGGAGTCTGGGTGTTTTTCTATATATAACTAGTTGACCCAGCGAACTTCGTACCGCCCAACTTTAAAATTCCAGAACTTGATCGAAGCGCCACCTACCGGGTCCAATTGCGAATCTAAACCATTCCCAGATCCCCTTGAACACACACAAAAAATTTCATCAAAATCGGTCCAGTCGTTTGAGAGAAGTTCAGTGACATACACACTCACAGAAGAATTATATATATAAAGATATGTATGTATTTACAAAAAAAAGTATGTTTCTGTATTTATATCAGTTGTTTAGTACCCATAATACAAGCTCTGCTTAGTTTGGGACTAGTTGACGTTGTGTATAAGATGTCGGAAATATTTATTTATACAATATTGTGCTAAAATCACTAAATCCCACTGTAAATTCAAAATATTCATCACATACAAATACATTTCGCGAACATTTTACTCCACAATAAGTTTAATTACACTTATCTCTCTTGTCCTGTCAGCACATCCATTTCAATTACTCGACATTTACGCAAAATTACATACATCGAATCAGATAATTATTTCGTAACTCATAACAAATAATAAATGTTATTCGAATATACGTTTTATGATGAATATCATTTCATCATCGGAGATCTATTTACATTTATTTATTGAAAAGAGTTCAAATATGTAGTACATTTTTAGTTCATGAGTCGGAATCCTTAAACTATTCATAGTTTCGTCAATGCCAAAACAAAATCACGAAAAATACTTTTTTCGCGTCTACTCCATCATGTAGAATTTCATTAGATGGATGTTTTATAAACATTGAGAATATTTTAAATCAAATTCTAAATGAAAATCACATTACTGATTGACTAACTGACTGACACACCCCAAACTACTGGGCGCAGGTAACTAAAATTTGGCATGTATGTTCCTTGAGGGGTGTAAACAAGCACTAAGAGAGGATTTTTAAAAACTCCACCCCTAAGGAAGTGAAAAAGGCAATCAAAGTTTGTATGAAAAAAGCTTTATACATTAGAATAACGCGTGGGCGAAGCATCGAGCAAAAGCTAGTTCTAAATATTTGACATGTACGCATAGGGTGTTAGAAGATTAAAGACCTTGTTTGCATTCTATAACATTCATTTTTCATAAGAGATTTATTAACTAGTATCACATAGATTGATTAAAGAGGTCTTTATATTCAGTTTTTCAGTAATGTATGTATATACGGTACATCAAAACGGCTGATTTTGACCGTAATGTCGCTGGTTGATGTTATGACGGGGTATCTTTTATTTAAAAAAAATTGAGGAGTACGCGCAAACAAAATTAAAACCAATGAAACTCCTAGTGAAGACGATTCAAAAGGAATAAGAACCATGGGTAATATGTGACAAAAGTGAATGATACATAAATAAATATTTCGGGCAGCTGAAACACAACGCCATCTAGCACCAAACTAAACAGAGCTTGTGGTTTATACTATGGCTACCAGACAACTGTAATAAATACATGTATATATTCTTTTTTTCACCTTCATAACATCCCTTCACGTCTCACAGTTCACATCTCATAACAAACTTGTCACAGAATTTATGAAACAAAATGTAATTTTTTGTGAATCGCAAATGTACCATTAAAACGTAAGGTATTCATCAAGTAAGAAGCATCAACATCTGTTGAATCTTATAACGGCGAGATAATCCTTTTATTGCTAAGAAATCAAATCACTTCAATCAAGTACTTAACTCTGCCATTGCAGGCAAATAGAAGAAGCTTTAGATTCTCCTGGGATGCATTTGAAGACCGTGCTGGGAAGTAAGACACAAAGCTGAATTAAATCTTAGTGGAAAACTGATTCAGTAAAATGAACCTTATTACTGTTGAACTTTTCCTTTAATATAGTTGAAATTGCAACCTTCATTTTATAATGCATAATATTGCCTGTTTATAGGTTATCGTTTTATTTAAATAACTTAATTATTATCTTCCAGCTAATTTACTTAGATTCCTTTGAAAAATGAAAGTTAATCTAAATTTATAGTCTTTTTTTATGAAATTCATTAGCTCTTAAAATTAATTATAAAAAACAGAGGCCTTTATAATTTTCTCTTGTTGGAATTTTTTACTTGGCTTTGTGTAGGTTGATTTTTTAATCTTTTGGGTATTTTTTTTCAATCAAATTATCTTGGCACCAAGTATTTCTTTTCTTGTATTCATTATAAATCTGAGCAATATTCAACACTAACCCAGTCCCGTAGTGCTACCCGCGATTATTGTTGTAAGTGGCTACTAACGCCGCGGTACTAAAATAGTCTATTAACCTTAGTTTGCTCTTTTTGTCATCCTTTTTTTTCTGATAAAGTTAAGTCAAAAGCCGTTCTAGGAATTACCCGGAACATCCTGACAAAAAAAAATTTTTTTTGATATTAGTATCATTGTTAGTTATATAATTTGATATGCATTTAGTAAACTGTTCATTTGATATTACATACAGGTACAACAAAACATAGAATATTCTAGTACGTAACAGTAGTAAGTAACCTTCAATTCATTGGCTTCAAAGTTCCAGGACCACGATTATAATGATGCCGATCACATTAACTTTAAAACTTCCAGTTATAACTTTTATTGATAATAATTTTCGAAGAGAAAATCGTGATAAAACTTAGCGTAAATTTCTACTAAAACCTCGAAGTTATTGCTTTCGACGTACAGATTTCAAAAGTTTACTGGCAATAAACTCAGAATTTTTTATATATAGATAGATATAAGTATAAAAATAAGTATATACATTAACCGATGCGTTTTTTATGGTGTCAATTGTCTCGTTGGTGAAATGGTAGCGTATGTATTTGGTCCGATCTTGTGTACCAAATGTATGTGAAATCTGCAATTAAAAGTGTTCTGTTAGTCCATGTAGTTGTCAATAGTCAATGTACTAGTCAATTCAAACTCTACTTAGTTGAACGCTAAATGGCGATGTGTGTAAGATGTCTGAAACATATTTAAAAACACCAGCAATCGGTTCGTGTCGTGATAAGTCCCTTAATCTAAGATCCCTAATCAATCAAAAATCCATAATGTTCTACTACTGGGGTCTCAGAAGAGGGTTAAGACCATAAGTCCCCACGATTGCCGAGTGCATGTGGGGACTCGCAAGACACGTTGTGGCTACGTAATCTTGACGTTGGATGTTTCGCCAGGAGGCCTCCAACTAAGCTACGCGACTACTATCTCATGGTAACAACTGGTACTGACTGCTTGACGTGACCTACGAATCACGAAAACGATCATAACAAGTCATGCCACAAACGGTCACCCATCTAGGTCTGACCGCACCGTCGTTAATTATCCACGGTGATAGTTTCCAATCCCCTGAAGCCACTCGACTATGAGCGCTTCTGATCCCTAATATTAAGATCAAAAATGTCCATGTAACGTTTTTTGTTGCACTTTCTACCCAAAACTATTTGATTGCACGGGTGGTTTTAGCGGTGCCGTTTTCTACTGCACTGGGTTCAAATCTCAGACGGGACAACGTATTGTGTGATCGTAAATTGTTGTTCTGAGTCTAGGTGTTCTACGTGACGTGTCATACAAAAAAGAAAGTTTTTTTTGTTGATACTTTAAATTATTAGTTTTAATACGAATTTATGAGCTTACCTTACTTACCTAAACGTAACTCAATTCGGCTTACGAAAATTGTCCTTGGTAAGTTACAGTGCGTCCCTTAGGGAATTCCCTACTACGATATTGCGTGTTACCTAGCTTGACGGTTAACTTACTTATGTACTTATATAAGTGTTCACGTATAGTCACTTACATTAATGTATAAAACGAATAGTTTATTTAGTTACTAAACTGATAGTAATAATCGATGGATCAGTGAAATAGATTTTTGTGTTTTCTAACTTTTGAATTTCATAAGGAAACAAATACAATTAACTCTATTTGGGGGACACTCCTACACTTTTGAAACTAGATTTTGACCAACTGCCGTGGTTGTGCAGTGTATGCGCTGCTGTTATTGAGTTGTACCTACAAATATTTGGTTTGGAGTTTGGGTGTTTTCTATATTTAATATGTAAATTTACAAAAAAGTCTAGGTACATAAATTATATAAATCTACTGCTTTAAAAAGTCTGCAGCTATTATAATCCTCTCCTTAGAAAACAGTAATGCAATATTTTTTTAGCAATTATACTTCCTATAACTAACTGCCCTGTTTTGGTTGGTACGGTACATTAAACATTTGAGGTTATGTTGTTAAATTTTGCTTTCAATGCTCATTCCATTATTTTTATCAGAGTTCGATCAAATTTACCATTTCGTGATTGAAAATGATGTATTTCACATTTTGTGCCAGCGGGCTTTCACCACTTTTAATAAAAATTGATGGTATGATTAGGAATATGTTTTTCGGTGTTTTAACAAAAATGTTTAGAAAATCACAAATTTTATTATAAAAACATGGACGATACTCATTAGGAATTTCAAAGGAAAAGCGCTAATATGCTATCATCGCTGCTGTACTATTACTCGGTTCAATTAAACAATGATTCTACGGTACATCTGATGAACAAATTCCAATGAAATTTATAGACATTTTAGAATTGAAAGCCGTAAGTTTTTAACATCGGGGTCTCACAAAGTTAGGTAGCAGGACTGCTTTCTTATAAAATGTTTAGTAATCGATTTGTGTTTATAGAAATTGAACCCAATAAGCCTTTATGGATTACCTTTATTCATTGATGTCAACCTTCTATTAAAGTAATCTATTTCGATAATTAAGTTTCTCAAATATTCCATCTTCGAAATTTTGTAGATTGTTTCATTTCAATTAAGAACATGTCAAGTTAATGAGAAAGCAAATATTGTAACTGTAATTACTCCGATGAACGAAAACAAGGCTTATCATAAGTCTAAAGCAGATCTTATTTTCTTACATCATTATTTGAGACATAGCTTTTCAAATTGTCCAAAGAAATTAAAGTCAACTAGATTATGATCGAGTTTTATTGATGAGACAAATTATAATTTACGGCTCTGGTGACTGAAATTTATTTGATACAATCTATGTTTGATGGTTTCATTAAGTATCAAAGTTGAACATAATTCAGTACTATAGTAAAAACAAATGTTATAATATATTAATACCTACTTGATTGCATTGACTTTTTGTTTTTCTTTCAGTGTTTTGTGCTAAATCGATACTAATATTGTAAACAGAATTCAAGTTTGTGACATTGTAAGGATATTCTCCGTTTTCGATTTTGAAAATTATATTACTATTTCTGTTGGCTTTCTAGCCACATTGTTCATGAGTGTTACAGGCTATATTCTTCTTCCTAGCTTTTATTAATTAAATACACGCGTAATCTACCCGCTTATATGTTGGTATAAAGGTAAAATCTAATGCTTCACGTAATGTTCCTAAATCAATTTTATCTAAAGTTTTTCATCCCTCCACAGCAAACTTCAACAATAAATCTTCAAACAATTGTTAGCACCGACTCTTTAGAAGAACTTTCACAATTCAACGCATTTTTATTGTGAATGTTTTGTAACACATCCCGCTTGTGGTACACCGGGTATTGTGAGTTTTTCTTCATTCAAAGGAATCAATCCTCAAAGTGGTGGGCAGAAAACCTATTATTTTGCCCTGTCCGTCAGATCTCGATTTAAAATAAAAACTGTAATCTTGTATTTGTATAGAAACATTTATAGCTTTGATAAAACGGTAAAGTAAGATATTGTTGAATGATCCCTTCAAAAATATTTAAAAGGTGTGAAGACTATTATTGGACTTACCGATTCGTGGATCAAATATTTAACCTTAAAGTTAGTTTTTCTATATATAATATGTATGTATTTACAAAAAAAAAAGTATGTTTATGTATTTATATCAGTTGTTTAGTACTCATAACACAATCTCTGCTTACTTTGGGACTAGATGATGTTGTGTGTAAGATGTCCAAAATATTTATATTTAAATTATATTTATTTATTTATTGTTAAAGTCAATTAGTGGAACCATATTTAACAAGCTAATGAATACCTAATGAATAAAAAATGTAAAAGAAATCGTGAAGGTTGTACATCAAACAAATTAAAAAAAAAGTATGATCGTTAAGCTATGTACCTATGTAATTTAAAAAGTAAGTGGTCTTTAAGTATATAAAAACTAGGTACATATTTTTATTGAATACAATATCTAGATCTTAGAAGAACAATAACTTAGAAATTAATTTAAGAATCTTTACACTACTTTATAAAATAAAATATTAGACGATTATTTATTTTTTATACAACTTCCGACAACGATAGTATTAATACCCTCGTTTTCTCATATTTTAATTTTATGTATGACACATCTACTTACACTGAATAGAAATAAATAAATAAATTAGATTGTATTTATGCGTTACCGTTTAGGAACGGTCATATTGAAGCCATTTACAAAATAACTGTCCATATAAAATTCGTCTCAATTGAAAATTATTATCCCCAAAGGAAAACGCAAGAAAGGCAAGTTCAATAATATTTTACTCTTCATATTGAAGTAGGTAATATTTATGTATTTACTGAGGAAGAATTTGTGTTCTAATCATAATTGAAAAAATCCCAAATATATTTATATCTTATTCTAAAACCGCCGCGGTGGCGCTCTGGTAGCGTATGCGTCTGCTGTGCTTGAGGTCTCTGGTTCGATTCCCGGGTCGGTCCAAATATTTGTGTGATCCGCAAATATTTGTTTCGAAGTCTGGGTGTTTTCTATGTAAAATATGTATGTGTTTATAAAAAATGTGTATGTTTATGTATTTATATCGATTGTCTAGTACCCATAATAAAAGCTCTGCTTATTTTGGGACTATATGGCATTGTGTGTAAGATATCCGAACTATTAATTTATTTATTACATATTTATATACTTTGCCAAATAGTTAACATATTTTAGCGAATCAATAAATAATAATATCAAGTAGGTAATAGACTAAAAGTAAGGACAAAAATATTTTAGAACTGAGTTTTTTTTATTAAAAAAATGGAAAATGTTGTCAAAGTTTATTTCAATATTAATATTAAAAATGTATTTCAGTGTTAATCTAGCATATTAGGTACTCGCTCGAGAAAATAGTTGTCATGTATTTAAATTAAAAAATAATAATTTTAGGAAATGGCTTGATCCTAAGAAAGCCTTAAATATAATGCTAATTTTTATAATTCAATGATATAAAACAAAATAAAGAATCGAAGGCATCCATAAGAAAGTTTATTACAGAGGACTAGACTACATAAATGAGGCAATATATAGAAATTGCTAAAAAGATGAAAATCATTTATTGGCACTGAATTTGCTGGCTCTCATAAAAACATACTTTAATTTACTGCGAGCATGAACTGTACAACAGATATACAATAGTTAAATAAAGTCTAAAAAAGACTAACTTTTTGTTTTATTAACGTATCATCTTTATAAATAACGGATAATTACATTTTGCTGGAAAAATATTATTCTCAATTTTCGTACTCTAAACCGTGAAAAATTGACAACAAAATATCAAAAGTGGGGAAGATTTTTAAATTTTCGCTGAGGCCTCTGAACGTGTATAAACAAAAATTAACATTTGCAAGTAAGGCGCCTTATTAAGTCTACGAATTTTGTGAATTTGGGTAAATCTAATTTATAACTGGGAATAATGTAGTTCATTTGGATAACAAGACATGTACTTAAATAATTTCAACATCAATTCTACCAGCAATTAAAAGGAAGCTGAGGATGTATCTTAATGTTACACTTGGTTGAGGACGCGTTTATAACGTTCTTGCGTAAATTATTATTATTTCCATCACGTAACAGTCTGTAGTACATTCAGTATTGCTAAGACTATACCTATTTATACGTTTATTCATTGCTATATGTTAAAAAAAATTAAAGAAATCTATTTAAAACTAACAGTACAAAATGTTATATGAATGTTTTATGAACACCTTTTAAGTTTTAGTGGCGGTAGATTTGACTAATTAAGGCTACCGGCAAAATAATGACTGGTAAAACCTGGGCTGACTTTCTAAAATTCATGTAGGTGAGGTTTTTCAGAAATTCAACTGATGCTCTATATTTATCATCTTCTTTCGCAGACCCAATTTGTAGCTACCATTCTAGTTAAAACATTTTAGGTACAGTAAAAGTTAATAGCTATTAATTTTTACTGTACCTAACATGTTTTAAGCTCCATATAACGCATTGTAAATGTAAATAAACAGGAGTGAAAGATGTGTTTTCAGAATACCGTATAAACTTTAATATTCTGTTAATTGCCTTTCTTAGTTTAATTTGCGCCACAAAATTAACACCAGTACTAGGCGTGGTTGTAAGTACACTATTTGCTCCGTTAATGTGCATTGCCTATAACCATAAATCTATATAGATAGTACTCCTGGTGTGTACTTAGTGTTTTTTTTTATATTTAGCCTACCCAAGTGACACTACTGTGCCTTATGGAAAGCACGAGCAGAATCCAAAAGTAGGGACCACCGCACTTGCTGCGAATGCAGACAATAAAGTATGGCGGCCCACACTATGGCGGCTTAGGGAGATGCTTTTTCACGCCCCGTTTAAAGAAAATAAATAAATTTATAAATAATAATAAATAAATAAATAGTTATGTTCCTCATTTGCGCCATAAATAGCTTTTGAAAATTGTTGAAGTTATACAGGATTTGGAATAAACTTAAAGCAAAGTGTTACATAAATGTAGGGCAGTCAGCAGGCCAAAGAAATACGACTATAATTTGTTAGTACCTCGCCTAATCCCGAAATCAAAGTAAGAAAATCTCTTTCTATCAATCCACTGTTCTATAAATCGAAGCGTCTCTAAGTGGTTAATTATATAAGTAATATATCTTTATATATATATATATAATCTTTATATATATAATTCTTCTGTGAGTGTGTATGTCACTGAACTTCTCTCAAACGACTGGACCGATTTTGATGAAATTTTTTGTGTGTGTTCAAGGGGATCTGGGAATGGTTTAGATTCGCAATTGGACCCGGTAGGTGGCGCTGCGATCAAGTTCTGGAATTTTAAAGTTGGGCGGTACGAAGTTCGCTGGGTCAACTAGTATATTTATATACTAGAAGCGTTCACGTTGCCTTAGGTGATTAGAAACAATCACCGAGGGCAAGTCACGACGGCGCGGTCAGTCATTCAGTAACTTTTGATGGGTGACCGTTTGTGGCATGATACTCTTAGCGTTTTAGCGTTTTCGCAGGTCACGTTAAGCAGTCGATCCCGTTTTTTATCAAAAGTAACAGTCGTGAAGCTGATTTGAATGCTTTTAGTAAAACATCATAAACATTTAACAACAAGATTTCGTAGCCACAGCGTTGTCTTGCAAGTCCCCAACCCGCACTCGGCCAGCGTGGGGACATATGGCCTGTTAATTAAGTATATAATACATAAATTATCATCTCAGGTACAGACAATAGTACAGACAGATTACATTCATAATTGTGTAATATGTTCAGCCATTTATTGATTACAAAACTTAAATTTAAAATGCTTTCTGGTTTATGTTTGTATTTATTGTTATTATATTTTACATATACGATTTATGATCATATTAACACTATGAGTATGTTAGGCCAAGTAACGATTAGTATCGATCATGGATGCTTATCCCTTAAAGGGAACCTCTGTCACGTCTGACAAAAAAGGCATCCACCAAAATTTTAAGACATGAAGCAAAAACTCAATTTCACGTCAAAATTTCAATCAATTCTCGAATTGCGGTTTAATTTTAATCGTACAACGTTAACAAAAACTAGAAATAAATGTCTATTTATCATTGCTTAGCTTCAAATGCATTCCATCAAATACATAATTCTGCCTTCAGCGTCATTCCTCAGTTCCGGCTGCCAGTTACATGGCACTTTAACATTGAAAGCATTTCAACTACATGCCTTCGGGACATCTCGTGTCTCGGCTTTCCATCTGGGATCTATAATAGAGTTATTTCTATAAAACCTATTTATTCATTCATTCCATCACATATCTGATCAATACTATGGTAACCGAACTATTGATATTGATGCTTGTAAATGTCTAAATACATATTTTAAAGTACAGACAATTCACAGCCACACACAAAATAAATAATCGTGCTTATCACACAACCACTTTACCTGGTTGGAAATCGAAACCATAACCAGTAGTCAAGGCCACTAACCACTAGATCATTTGATTTATTTCAATATATAAAAAGAAAAAATTCTCAGATCCTGGAGACTAATTGAAACGTCTCATTACGAACAATTACGTACCTCTCTACCGCGTTCTTTTTCTCATTCCTTCGCTAAATATCCCATTTAATAGTAAATAAGATTAAATTACACACGGCCCTGATAATTACCTTTCGACAGATGTTTTCAACATCAGCCATCCATATATTTTTATGGAGACGTAATGTATTAGCGGTGAGCTTTGAAGTCTTATTTGAACGAATGCTAGATAGACGTTTAATTTATTAAATGCCAGAACCCGTAATTACAGATTATATTTAAATCCAAAATAAGTAAAGATTTATATGATTTTATTTCTAGTAAGGTACGTAAAATACATATTGTGACTTCCAAATTACAAATTATAGCCCTTCATGACTTTTGTCGTAAAATCTGGGCCCAACCTTTGAGATGTAATATACACTTTGCCGACCACAGAATGTAAGGATATAAAATAAATATCTTCAATTAAAAGTACACTACACATCCCATTATAATATAAACATTACACCTAATACTTTTAGTGAAAACTAATATTTTAAAAGTATTTGAAATATACACTCTCCACAAATTAAAACAAATATTTGAACCAAAAATACCGTGTTCTATATTTAAAAGTGAACGTAATATCATCATTACATCAGTGTATCATTAATAGTTAAAAAGCCCAGAATATTTTTATGAACTTGAAATAAACCGCTAGTCGTTATCCAACCTAGTAAATAAATTAAGACTAAGCGAAGTAGAGCGACACGTCATCTGAACTACCGGCTGCCCGCACCACACGCTTGTCATAATTAACCTTGTCTACCGAACTCGCTCTTGATCTTGACAATATGGCAACCGAGGCGATAAATAAAATTACTAGAAGAGCTTTTCAAAGTTTTTACGTTGAGGATTAAATGTATGTTAGAGAACGGCTCTGGAATGGCTATTAAAGCTTAGGCTATTATTAAAATTCTATCTACTCTATCTTTTTGAATTTGATGAAAATAATTTCAATGTGTGTAAAAAATATGTTTTAAAGGTACTTTATATCACGTATCTGTCTACTTATAGATTACATTTTTTTAAATAAAATATGGGTATTTGCATGTCATACGTTTTATGATAGCTTTCATTAAATCAGAATATAATGCTCCCGAAGAATTTCGACAATTTCAAAAAGTTACAAAGTATATATTTTGCTTTTTTATATATATACTTCAAACTCTTTGTGTATGTGTTTATTTCAAGAAGTACAATGAAACAACAAAATGGTTTCAAAACAAGTGAACAAGACAATATTTTAACGAAAGGCGGCTTGAGAAGGGTTTAAATCTCAAACATTTTCACGCTTATACGCTACCTGTCTTTAAGCAATTACGTTATTATAAATCTCTTGTTTCCACATCATATTGAAGTGGAAGAAAATTATATTGTTTCTAAGTTTTGTACCGTACTCGTATAAGTACAATACAGACTTAGACCTGTACTATATTAAGTCTTAAACTATAATATAGGACTGCTTAAAAATTAGCTTTTAAATTTCTAAGTTCTTTTTTTTACCATTCCAAAGTGATTATTCTGCCTAATGGAGAGCATGAATAGAATCCAGGAGTAGGGGCCACCATCCTTACTGTGAGGGTAGGCAATGCAGCATACCATACCATGGCGGCCTGGTTGGATAATTCATTCTCCCAGCCTCCTGAGACCGGGTGAATAATGCAGAGTTATTGGGCAACCGGTCTCACACTCACCAACGAAATACGACAGCACAAATATTACTACCTACAATGTAGTAAGTCTGTAAATATGTACCTAACTGCAGATAAATTATATACAGGTATAGAACATTAAGCGTGAGTAACGAACCCACCACTGCCTGAGCAGTCAGAATCACTAACCACTACTAGACCAAAAACTGTTTTAAATTATATTCTGTGAATATTTTATTTATTTAACAGGGCTTTCAATGTTTCATTGATTTTATAACAAGATAAAAAAAAAATGAAAGATTAATGTAGCCTATTTAACCCGGGCCATTATTATGAAGATCACGACAGCTCATTCATTAAAATCGACTCAGTAGTTAGACGCTATGGTGGAATATGCAAACATACACAGACTCCCAAAACTGAAACTAGTCGAGTAAAACTACATAAATCTACCGTGATTGTTAGTTCATAGTCACATGTGTATACTGGTCTGTTAAATACTTACTTGCATACATCTTAGTATTTAAGAACTTCTTAATCCACAATAAACATAACCTAGTATTTCTTAAGATGTGCCAATACTTCATAATAGAGTGCCTTTTAACTCACGTTTTAGAAAGACATACAATGAAACCTAAACGTAAAACATGTCGTGTGTACACTTGACGCTCCTTGGTATACAATGAACTTGTAACGATATCTTACGATGAGTATGTTGTGTGATATCATAGCCATGTGACACCGCTATTACTAGCTTGGCTCCAATACTACTACGGCGACAAACCCCAGTCGTTGGCAAGCACCCAGATTGATACCAGATGACAGACAAACGTACGTAGTCAAGCATTGTAAATTGTCGACATTGAATAGTTAATCTTTATTTACAAAGATACATTTTAGGTCGAGTGAGTGGGCTACTAGAACTATTTCTTTATTTAAATTGTAATGAAATACATTTACTTATTTTTTCAACACCGATGTAGAGTTATTACATCATAAAACACTCGGTAATATCATTCTTTTCACCAGAGTCGCCACGCTACGTATTCTTAGTCCAGTAATGATTTTCGAATGTACATTTTATGATTTGCCCGTGCCTCGGAGAGCATGGTAAGCCATCGGTCCCGGTTGTAATAAACATATATGGCAAACATTATTGGGAAGTCAGTGCCCTCAAATATGCTGACAACAAGTTCAACCTTCGAATTTCAGTTCTCTCTCTGGGTTCCGGAGGTCCGATGTCGCTCCGTGGAAAAACTGATATTCAGGTAAAAACCTAGTAGTCGACCCAAAATGATCTTGGAAATTAAGACTAGGAAGAATGAGAAGAAATTTAAGGATTGATTTGCACACTAAACCCCGAGGCGGCCTTCCTCAGCAGTTGGAAGGAGTACCAGGAACGTACCAGCTGCTTCTAGAGTCCTCCCTGCCGTACCTCACAACCGAGTTACATCCTGGAGTGACGGGACTCACCCCTAGTCACACCCCACAAGCAGGACGCTGTCACACCTCTCACCGTTCTACACAGTAAGAGGCGGAACACCGACACGCCTTAGACGCCACCCCCCGACCGCATCGGAGTCTCACCTGTCTCGGGCAATTTTTAACGGTCGCAACTCCCCAAGATGTGACCGCAGCGACCCTTAGGTGACAATTGGGTAACTAGCGACATCTGCCGCGTCCCCTTCGTCGCCTCTGGAGCATAACGTTCTCACAGAAGGAGACCGCGGTTTCCTGTCCCTCGACACTCGCTAGCATTGGCGCGATCAATACGGTCTGTCCAACCAGGACTCTACGTTCGGACTCCCATGCAGGGCAGTCTTCGAGCGTATGCTGGGCGGAGTCCCGGTCGAACGGACGATTCTATTCAAATACTCTCCGAAGCAACCGTGTCCAGTGCGTATCTGAGCCAATCGGTAGGTGACACAGCTGGTTCTCTCTGTCCAAGCTTCACAAACATGCACGCTACTTAGTATGCATGCTCATTACAGGTACACACAACATTCACTATATGAGATAACACCTAACAATACAGTATTAGGAGTAAAATAATAATTAAAAAAACTGACAAGAACTTATGATTACTTAATATAATCAGTAAAAAAGAAAAGCAGGCACACAATCACGAACTAAGACTACTAAAAAAATGAATATTCTGATACATATTAAGAACAACATAAAGTATAATTCAGACTCGCACAGGTATCATTAATCTCGGCAATTGCACACAAGTATTTAAAAATATATACATTTGTATTTACAAAAAAAACTAAAGCCCAACTACTACATAAACAACGCTGAAACAGTATGAAACAAGATACTGGAAGAAAACAGATTTTCAAGATATTGGATTAAAGAACTTTATTGAAGAAGCAAGATAATCGTCACAATTATCAGTGTACAGTAATAAATTATGACAGAAATCAAAAGTAACGTGCAAAATAAAGATTGATTTACATATTTTTAGGAGGCACTCAATAAGTATTTACCGAAATTTTATTGAAATAAATTCTATTTATCACATGTTTACACACACATACAAACACCTATACAAACATCTTAGAATGATCTTCGAAGGTTCGAACGTAAACAAACTTTCATTATGCTCCTCAAAAAATCTGCTATCATTCTCCTCTCACGCTTACGAGCCTTATTATTTTACACATTTATCGCATACAAAATGGTAACGAGTCGTGCTCGTGATCGCATAAATCAATAATAACGATAACGTATCGAAATTTAAAGAGTGCCTTGAACGATCAACCTTTGATGTAAATGGAGGCAAGTATGTAAGTAACGGTAATATAATTTCAGTCAAGACCCAACGAGCCTTGTAATAGCTTTTTATACAAATATCATTACAATTAGAATCATGTTGCCTCGTTACTATCATATATTTTTTTTATTTGAGACTTATACGTATAACGTAGATACTGATGTACTCAGATTATAATTTATCCAGATTAATAAAACTACTTATTAGACATCTTTCCAGGCTATTGAATTATTGCATTAGAATAGATTTTATTGAATCATTGAATGTTACAAATCTACCTTTCTTTGTGCTAATTTCAGCTATTCGATAAAATAGGATCAATGACTGCAAAACCAAAAAGTAGAATTAAAAGCAATAAAATTACAGTTAAAAACTTCACGTTTAATTTAACTCCACCACTCTCTTAAACCAAATTTATAATTTAACGCAATGGCAACTGAAGGCTATGTGATGCAATGAAAGAAGACGCCTTAACATTTTCATCTATCAAAATAATCGGTTACTAACATCAACCAATCCTAGTTTCAGAAGAGCCGTCGACTTCTCAAAATGAGATGGGTATAAATATTTGAGTATTAATTTGTATTAGTATTAGTCGACCTTGCCTTTATCGTTATAAAACATGGTTTATTCCTTCACATTTTAATTATATATTTAGTAAAGACAAAGATGTATATATTTTGTAAGAGAGTAAAACATTTCTAGAGTATCGGATATAATCAAGAATTTTAATCATCAAAACGTCAACGAAGAAAATATTGTTTCAAATAATAATATGGATACTGATCCCTTGTAACGAACAAAATGAGATTCTGAATTTTTTTATCTTAAGTAGTAGGTACATTTTTATCATTTAAAAGAACAGATACCTTCAGTATACCTGGAATATGTTGAATCTTAAAGTAGAATAATTAAAGTTGTAATTTAAAAAGACTGGCAGTCCTATTCAGTTCAATTATCTTTTTTAAGAGCTTTTGCGTCGTGGTACTATCTACGTCAAAGTATTTCTATTAGTATTACAAAGTAGCTCTTTTCATTTCTGATCTCAAAATATAATATCTAATTATCTTGGAACTCATTAAAAATCATGTGTCATAGAACCTAAAAGAACGTTTTTAAAAATACTATTTGGCTTACAAATTAAATTAGAATTGCTTTATATTTATCCTAAAAAAGATATTCAAGTTCAAGTGTTGGTCTGTTGAAAAGTCTTCAATGCCTAAAGTATTACTTTAAATTAATTGGTCCCATATATCTTAACGAAATCCACAAGTTAACAACATTAGAAAAATCATTATGTACGAGTATCTTCATTTTGTCTTACCTATCTTTATTTATAATAGTCTCATAAAAATAACTTATGTATTCACTCTATAAACTACAACGACATATACCATTATTAAAAATTAAAACGGTCTATTTAAATGACGAATTGTAAAACAATCAATTCGTTAATCACCTGGGCTAAGTTAAAACCAAGCCTCTAACTTCCAAACTTGGCACTCTATAAGATTATAATTAAAACGAAAAGTTGAACAAAGTTCCCTAAAAATCATTTACTTCATTTTTTTATTACTTAAGCAATTTATTTTTAAGGGGTTTAAACCATGGTTTGATGCACAATTTAATTTCGAAAAAAGTGACTGGACTACACAAACGAAATTTAATTATTTTTTCCTATAAACTTTTTAACTCAATTGTTTTACACATACCATTGAAAAGAACACAAGTTTCTGATGCTTGATCTTTAATTAAGTAGATTGTATGGTATGTATATCACTATCGCATTGGGCTACAACTGAATTGATAGTTGCTTTTTTGCTCTTTTAAGCTAAAACAAATCGAAATTTATATACATATATAAATTTATATATGCAAACGCTTTGTTTTTATTCTAAAACTGTATCAACAAAGAGTAGTAGTATTAGGAACAGTAATTATTACTTTGTTTACATAATTTGTTTTTGTATTCGTTTCATCATCAACGTTAAATGATTCAAAACATTTCACACCAACAGTCATAACAACCTACTGTACTGTCTTTTTTACGAAGAAACTTTGGTACTCAGACGTAGCTATTACAGTCAGCGTCAACCGAAAGTTTTTCTGACACCAAATAAGAATCGCTCAGCCAAAGGTGACAAAAACTCTATTGAAAATGGTTAGGAAAAGAAAATGTGTAAAGAATAACTCTCAATGTGAAATAGATTTAAGAAAATATACAAAAAAGTCTTGAGTACGAAAAGGACGTTTGATCTGTAATAACTATTTCAAGCGGGAAAATAAAGAAGAGTTTGTTCTGATTCCGTTTAAAATTCTCAATGTTATCTAATCTAGGGTATTCTTTGGCGTTGTTCACAAAAATATCCGTCTCGATAAGAGTGAGGTAAAAGTTACTCACGTGACAGTTCGAACACAGTAATAGTCCCAAAGCCTAATGCCGCCTTTGAGGGTTTACATGTAAAAAAAGCAATACTCTTCGTAAAACTTGAGAAACAAATTTATGCCAGTGTCACATGAAAAAAGTACCTGCATGTAATGTTTTATGTGTGAGATGGGCAATGGGATTTACATAAATTTGTTTTGTAGTTTTGTAGTCCTTCGGAATGTTGTGAATGAATGTTTATCATGATTTTTATGTGTTTCCCAATTACATAAAGACGGCTGAACCGATTTAGTAAAAATAATTTTTATTTTGAATATATATACCTCCAAAAAAAAACTTTTGTGGTGCAGGTTCAGACCTTATAATAACATGCATGAACAATGGCGCGAGTTCTTCAAATATTCTTGAATTCTTTGTAAGTTACGCATAAAGTAATAGGTACTCATAACTCTATTATAATTTTATGGTTAAATAACTTTAACACGTATACATATATGAAATAGATATTAGTCACACTACAGATATAAAAATAACATATTGTGTTAAAGTAATCGGTAAACTCAAACAATAAACGTTCGTGCATGGGAGAACAAAATCTTTTAGTAAATACTACCTAATACTATTTTATTTGTATTATCATCGAAGCATATCTGTCTCAAAAACCGTTTGATTCTTCACTGTGAGAGCAAAGCATGAAATATAGTGTGGAATGGTAAAATAATCCGTAAACGATTAACAAAAATCAAACGCGTATTTAATTCTGTACAGAAATTTGGCTTAGGAATTAATCATTCTGTTTCAGTACAGACCCAACTCCTACTAATTTATTATAGACCCTTACATCCTTGAGGGTCTTGAGAATAAAGGATAGTTATTTTAAAAATATGCGTTTCTTCTGAACACTCCTCATAGATACATATTAAATATAGTAACACACACACTATTACTTAAATACCCTATCCTTTTATAAATATACAACATAAATATGTTCATACGAGAATGCAGAAGTGAGTGAAAATAAATCTTCCATTGCAATCGAATGCACCAGTGACGCGTCACAATACTCGTTAGGCAGTGCTTGTTATCCTTCAGCTTTTTTACGGAAGAAAAGCTTTTACACTACCTTCAACGCGCTTAATATTATTATTAAACTAACAACTACTGTATTATTAACAGACTAATGACTCTAAAATTTCGATATATTCTATTGGTAGTAAAATTTAAATTTTCAAGGAGTCTTTTTAAAGTTACTATCGAGGTTATTTTGTGTTTTATTTTATATGAGCCTACAAAAATGACTCTACTCTACCTGAAGGAATTTATGTTACAGAATCCAAAAGCGGTGGTCAATATCCTTAATGTATGTGCACACATTGCAGCGCGTTGGCCCAAACTATGGTGGTCTAGTGTGATGTTTCTGCACCATTATGCCTCCGGTCTCTCACTCACCTACTAAATACTACAGAGCCGAGAGTAGTGCTGCCCCGATCGAGTCAGCCCATACTACTTTGAACACAGAGTCAAATAACACATAAAAGTAGAATAGAATAGAAAAGAATAAACTTTAATAGTTAATACGATTTATATAATATAACATAATAAATAACAACATCCGTGTACAAATGACGGCCTTATCGCTTAAAAGCAATTTAACCATTAACAACCTTAGGATGTTAAAAAATATTGTGAATAAAAACAACTAAAAACTCTTAGCTGGCGAAAACAAGTCGCATCTGTGCGCCAGAAAGTCACAGGTTCATTGCGGGCCCTTCATAGGCTTAAAAACTTTCTACCATTGGAAACTAAAGCAATGCTTGTGCAGACCCTAATATTCCCTATAATCGACTATGGTGACATGTGCTACTTTGACCTGAATGCAGATCTGCTCAATAAACTCGACCGTCTTCTCAACAATTGCATTCGATTCGTTTTCAATTTACGTAAATATTATCATGTGTCCCAGCATCGTTCCCTTCTTAAATGGCTTCCAATTCGTAGCGTCGACAGATACAAGCATTAACCACTCTATATTTTTTACTCTTTTCACCAAGTTCTCCTTCCTACTTAACTACTCATCTCCAATATTTAGGTACAAATCACGATAAAGATCTTAGATCTTCTAACAATCTTCTTCTCCACTGTCCCACTCACCGCTCTGACTTCGTGCATTCTACTTTCTTGGTGCAATCTATTCTATTATGGAACGCGCTCCCTCTCGAGATCAGGATGGCAAAAACTCGACAAACATTCAAATTCCAAGTACGGAGGCATTTTACAGACACACTGAATAAACCACCGTAAATTTTAGCTCCCCTTTCTTGAATTTTTATATATTTATTTATAATATGTATTATTTGTATTTATGCGTATTAAAGTATATACATATATTATGTATTGTACACGCTTATTTATGTTATATTATTCTTCATATGTATGGTATGTGTATATGTAGAGTAAGTGTGCTATATCTTAAAATTATGATTCGTATGCGCATCTACCATGTTTGGCTCTGCATCGCCCTAAGGTCGACTGGCAGACAATGCCTACGGCATTAAGTCCGCCTTTGTACACTTGTACATAAAGAATAAATAAATAAAAAATAAAAACAGTATGTAAGTAAGAGTGTATGTGAGTACATGTTTTAAATAGTTTATTTAATTAATCAAACTTATAATCAATTTCTTTCATATATATAGAAATCATATAGAAATCAGGAATGTTGACTTCTTAGTATTTTATTTGCCCCAGAAAATACCCAACATGGGTACACGAACATTTCCTTTTCCGTTTTCGTTGATTTATGGCCAATCCAGTGCTAAGCTAAACAGAGTGTAGCAACACCGTGACTGAGATAGATATATGTATATTACATTAACAATGTCAGTTTCATGTTTCGTTTATCTCTGAAGTGCCTTATTTATTATTTACGCTCCACATCTATTGTTATCTTCTTCTGAATTATTAATTAACTTGTTTTAGACCTTTGCATTGTATAAAAAAAATCTAACAGTGAGGTTTTCGATGTTAGAAAATATTATGCAACTTCATAATGCCCCAACTCTGTCATAAGACTCTCAGAAAGATTATTTTTAACAAGCTGTTCATATTTATTATTACATTGAGATTTCGATCTTGTTAATATTTTTTTATTGTACCATGTCGTCAACATATAAGCAGCCCTTTTTAGGGTTCCGTAGCCAAATGGCAAAAAACGGAACCCTTATAGATTCGTCAAGTCTGTCTGTCTGTCTGTCTGTCTGTCCGTCCGTATGTCACAGCCAATTATTTCCGAAACTATAAGAGCTATACTGTTGAAATTTGGTCAGTCGATGTATTCTGTGAACCGCATTAAGATTTTTACATAAAAAAAGAAAAAAAACAATACATTGTTGGGGTCTCCATACTTGGAACTGAAACTCAAAATTTTTTTTTTCATCAAACCTATACGTTTGGGGTATCTATGGATAGGTGTTCAAAAGTGATGTTGAGGTTTCTAATATCATTTTTTTCTAAACTGAATAGTTTGCGCGAGAGACACTTCCAAAGTGGAAAAATGTGTGTCCCCCCTTCTAAAATAAGAGAGTGATAAAACTAAAAAAAATATATGTTGTACATTAACATGCAAACTACCAACGAAAATTGGTTTGAACGAGATCTAGTGAGTAGTTTTTTTTTAATCCCTACTTAATATTATATATGCGAAAGTACCTCTGTCTGTCTGTCTGTTACGCTTTCACACCTAAACCACTGTACCGATTTTGATGAAATTCGGTATGATGATAGAACTGAACTTGGGAAAGGATATAGGCTACTTTTTACTGCAATAATCGAGATACAAAGACCAAAGCTAGGTGATTATAAAAATACATAAATCGAAGATGTCAAAATGTATCACTGTTTACCTCCTGTCAAAACTTCACAGGTTGCTAGGAATAACACACTTGCATGGCAACCATAATGATAGTTTGTAAATGACATATAGACCAGTAGACCAGAGTAGATAATTTTTGAAAACAAATAAAATTATAGTAGGATGAAACCTATTGGAAAAGGAGGAGAATATTATAAAAATGAAAGGAAAAATAATTTACGGGCGTGACTGAGGAACCCTTTCCTGTGCGTGGCCTGACACGCCCTTGGCCGATTTTTTTTTAATAAAAAAAAATGTCGAAAAACTAAGATATAAATTTCAGATACATTTCAGATACTCCTATCCGATACAAAAAGAATGCACAATACATACTTTAAAATCTTTAATCTAGCAAACAATAATAAAACTAACCTTTATCACATCACAAGCTTTAAATGTTCCACTGCTAGACATAAGCCTCTCAAAGACACAAACCTTTTCGACTTTATTAAATAAGTACAGGCTCTGTACATTTGAACTGTATCATGAATAATAAATTTCACTTTATAGCATTTTGCCTCAGCAAACAAAACATTTTGATTTAAACATCAAATATTTCGACGAAAGATGTACTGTCAAGCGAGAATAATTGAAATGAAAGGTGAAAATAGGGTTAATATTAATGGAAATCTATTTTAGTATTGCAATTTTGTAATAAAAGCTTTCTTTTAAAGCTCACCAGTTTAGACAATAAAATGTTTGATGAAAATGTAAGATGTATTAAACTTTTAATAATAATAAACATATTTAATAATAAAATTTATTTATCAAAGAAAACCTCCTCTGTAAGCATTTGACTCAAAAGTTTCTTTTTCATGTTTACGTTTACTTATACTTTTATTATCACCATCTAAGTAAAAACTGATGGATTTAGTTTTATCAAAATAAACCCAAATGTAACTAAAATGTTAGCTTTTAAAGGTGAAAACATGTATCCAATTTCTGAACAATATAACACTGAAAACATTTACATTGTACATTTATCTGTACATATTCAGAAACAGTTTCAGATATAAGAATATTGTACCATCCTAACTTTTCGCCACCTACCTAAACCTTTCCTAAAATTACTCAAACAAAAAAACTCTAAGAAAAACGTAGCTAAAGGAAAATTTAGTCAGATCAAAACTACTATCAAATTCTATTTGATAAACAATATTTGCTTTCATAACCTGCTAAATATTCAGTTTGTCAAATTGAAAGTTAACTCTCAATATCGGTGGGATAATCTTCAATATCTATTGAAAACAATATTTAGGTTTGGGGTTAAGAGGTAACTTTACGCAAATTGCTGTCAGTGATAGCTTTGGACTCTCAACGTCATTTAAAGACCCCTTACCTCATTATATTAGGTAAACGAAAACCAGGATCCACTCTGAATAATTAGTGAAATCTGGCGCGTAGCGAATTTATAACCAAATATTTTATTTGAAAATAAGGTTTCCAAAATAATTAACAATGTTTTATACTGACCTTTTTATTATACATCTTTACTTGTTTAATGAACAGAATAACTTGATAAGATGGGTTTTAATAAAATAAATAAATATTACGGACACACACACACACAACATCATCTAGTCCCAAACTAAGCAGAGCTTGTATTATGGGTACTAAACAACTGATATAAATATATAAACATTTTTTTTTTTGTAAATACATACATATTGTATATATATAGTATATATATAGTTACATTTGGTTTAGTTTAGGTAATGTAAGTGATGAACACACTTCAAAAGTTAAGTGTTAAAATAATTTTGAAATCTTTAAACATAAGTATACTACTTTTACGAGTACAAGTACATTAAAAGCTTGAGACAAACTAAGGCGTGTTTAGTCATTTTTCTGTGCTTTACAGGTTTCCCCATGATTGTGTACAATTTAGGTACAGCCTAAAATAACTTTAATATTTTTGAGTGGTCTATTGATTCAATCAATAATGGTCTTTTGCTATAAAGAAAAAATACTATTATCAATCAATCAATAGACTACTAATTGTTATAGTCTTATAAACAAACGTCGTAATTGTAAATACCTACTCCGTATTATCAACACACATAATTCGTGGGTTTTAGAACAACATTTACATTAAACGAAACAACTAGTAGTCTACATAACTGAATTTTAATCCACTTTAATAGCTTCCGAACTAAAGCTTTTGGTCAACAGTTTATTGAATTTACGTACGATTTGCATATGTAAAAGTTTCTCAGAAAGTTTGAATCTAACTCAATTCTATTCCCACGTCACATACAATATGTCCCCCGAACTATGAGTACGACCAACTGATATTTCAGTGTAGTCTAGGAATTTGCAAATGTGTATTGCAATATTTAGTTTTGATTTTAATTTAGTTGATGACAGCAACTGAAACAGGTGATTAGTTAAGAAATGTTAGAAATATTTTAATACAAATACCACAACATTTGATAGGTAAATATATCTAATATTATATTATATGTTTATATTTATATTTTATATAAATTTATAATATATAACTATTTCATAGCAAGTTTTAAGCAATAGCTATTTTCCATGTTTATTATTATTTTATCAAGTTAAAATAAATCATATCATATAAACACATGAAACTTTTAAAAAATCTGATGTTTTAAAATTGTTGAAATTACTATATTAACTAAATCAAAATCAATTCTCAAAATGTCTTATTTAAATAGGCTAATAACGTAGAATTTGATCGCTTGCTTGTCTTTGAATTGAGACTGCTATCTATTGCAAAAGATGTTTCAATTCAAAGACTTTTTTAATCAGGTCACTGTCATTATTTATGCTTTATCGTCATGAATCATGCACGCTATTATAATCTTTAGAATCAAAGCATTGAAGAATGAAATACGTTGCTGGTAGTTCAATACATTTTATGCAGCATTTTATGCATTCAGGTAAGCTTCAATTGACTTTTAATTCAATATTTCAAAAAGACTATAAAAATATGTAATTTGAAATCCGAGCATGAATATAACACGATATATTAGAAATGACTATTGAGTAATTCACTCATTCGAAACCAATTTAAGACAAAGCTCCTTAAGTCAAAGTCAAAGTGAACATTATATCAGTCTATCATAATGCCATGCATATGTGGAAAGTTTTCCGTCCATACGGATTCCTTTGAGAATTACAGTCGTCTATGTTCCGTCCTATACACAGAAGTCAGGTTAGGATAAACTTTAGAACGTCTATCATAATTCAAATATCGCCTCGTAACTATCGTATTCTACTTTATGTAAATATCTTTAAACTTCTTTCACCACACACATCTGTCCCAAACAAATCAGAGTGACTGCTGTGGAAACCAAACAGCTAATGAACACACTTAAATACTCCGGACTATGTATAAAATACTGAGTATTTTATACATAATATGTATTTCTACAGAATAAATGATCATGCTTATCACATAATATATTTTTTGGCTAGAAATTTAACACAGATCCTTGGCCATTAGGGTCACTGACCACTAGACCAACAGGCCGTCGTATCATATTAAAGTTTTATTTATAGTGTTATAGTACAGTAGGAATATATGATTTAGACTGTAGTTTGTTGTGATAAGAACAATGCACAATATGCCCGCAGCTTAATCATCAATATGTCAGATAAAGTTCTCTATTAGAATTTTAAGTGTTCGATCACTCAATCACATGACGCACATATAGTATTAAACAAACAAATAAAGGTTTCCCCTTACCCAACCAACGTATGATAAGGGAACGGCTGCCAAACAGATTAATAGTTTATGACGTACCAATCCATCACAATAATCCAGTTTATTTGTTAGTATTTCATATAAAAACAATGAGCAAAGTCGATATTTGATCGAACTGGTTCTTTTGGTAAAAATTGAATTAAAGTTTACTGTAAAAATCCTACGAATAAATTCTCAGGTACTTTATGAATTTCAATACACCTTCTACAAGTACAGAACAGCATTGTATCATATGTAGTATGCCAACTATCTAAAGGCAGCATGAGTAGTAACAGTTCATGGTGCTAAAAGGTTTCATAATAACGTCGAGAGTGCTTAACAAAAGATAAGATAAATGCCCTTTATTATACTTCAAAAATGTTTTTATACTCATGTACAACACGTATTCCTCCCACTATGATCCCAGCTCCTTTAAACGAGGCGTGAAATGCATCTCACTAAGCTGCCATAGTGTGGACCGCCTTACTCCATTGCCTGTATTTGCAGAAATTTTCAAACTCAGGAATTCTGCTCATGCTTTCTATCAGGCAGGGCAGGGCAAGGTCAAATTGATAGGCCTAAAGAAAAAAATTACAAATACAATGTTGAAGCGGTTGTTTGGTTACCAGTTCAAAGTATTGTTTTAAGATTACAAACATACCCTTACTACTAAAACCTACACGGTTTAAGCGAGTGATTGTAATAAATATTATAATATGTATACTGTAATGCCTTGTCCATAATAAATAAAAAAAAAACGATAGTGGTATTCATTTTTTTTTTAATATAAATATAAAAACTGCCAAAATAGCTCTACTGTGAGTAGTCAGCTTCCTCATTGCGAATGTGGACAATGCAACATGATAACTCACACTATAGTGAGTGTATAATAATAATATTTTTTATGAAAGTTTATTTTGAACAAGAAAACACAAAATACAATTACTGTTAGGACTTACTGTTTGAAAATACCATAGACAATAATTCCTTCTTTTACTAACCTTTAATTAATATATTACGGTCCATAATATGTTATTATGTTTAAATATTGTACGTTAAACCTATCTTTTGTGAGCTTTCTGATTCCCCTAGACATAAGTCGTCCTTTGTACAGATCGACATGAAGTTTGAAATAACGAACAGTTCAGTTAAACAACCCTTTGTTTTCAAACCGGTCTCGTTTCTTTCTGAAAATGGATAAGTATCCACTAAAATGTGAAAGCATATTCAGAAAACTCAACCCAGTGTGTCATGATTTCCATTAAAAAAAAGTATAGTTATTTTCCAAAACAGTGAAAATCTATCATAATCTATCTTATGCATGAGATTCAAAACATTTAAAGTATGAAATAAACAGAATGTCATTTTCACATCTTTTCTCAAATCATTTTGATACCAAGAAGATTGCGATTTAATACTAAAAACCGTAGCAATATCGTTTAGATATTTTGGTCAGGTACTCCTAATGAAGACTTAACTTCAAACCGCAAGGGAATGGTGAGTTTTCCCCCTAATCGAGTTATTTTCCTGTCCTAAAATAAATAAATACAACAGTTCTGACCAAAAAGTGTCATTAAAATTTGAATCGAGAAACTTTTTTTAATTTTTATAAATGTTGTAGTTGATTAAAAGATAAAAACATGACATGATATCACCAATCGTAATTCATACAGTGTAATAGAATATATATAAATAGAATATCATAAATGAAAATTTACTTTTGATTACCAATTCTTGTATTACCTACAATTTACACATCACATCAACAACCTATAATAGTTGTTGGGTATAGCCTTCTCTTTCATAATTTATCACATAAATAATTAAAAACAATTAAGTTAAACACTATCTAACAATTTTTCGATCAATGCCGTAGCAAAGAGAATAATTTTTTAGTCACAGTTGTTATATATCTTTCGAAACCAGGCACTTACATTCATCAAGTCGCCTTTTTATTAGCGTTCTAAGTTACATCCAGCTTGATTAATAGGCTCCTAAAGTACGGTGCGATTCGTGGTTAGACATTCATTGAAAGTGAATTCAGCAGAGACTTGCAAATCAAGTTCTCCTCGCCTCTGCGTTATTGTGGCATACTAAATTTCGTATAATTTATGTGTTCAGCGTCTTTAGAGTTTAATACTGCGAAGACGCTATTAAGAAATCTTTATATACTTATTCTAATGATAGATTAATATTTGGGTGTTAGTTAGTCGACGACTCCTGTGAACACAATTTAAAACTTCCATTTTCATAATCCCATTTGTTTCAGTACAATTTTACAGTTTGTGTTTAAATCTAATATGAGCTCCTCTAGTGCTAATCCGGTTAACACACTAGATGGCACACCAACTTACGCTCTGCATATCTTGCAATGCAAATCAGCACTTAGGACACGTTATATATAGCCTACAGGGTACAGTTTTGTTTACATGGTGTGATATTTCATTAGCTTTTGTGCATACATATGTACCATATTGTATTAATAAATGATTTTCTAAATCAGTTTACTTTTATGATCATATTTGGAGCAAAAATGTTTATCTCAGGGGAGCAAACAGCTACACTCGTCCTCTTTGAGATAGAGTGAAATTGACAGACACTGATATGCAACGACATAACTTTTATATAAATAGCTTTCCTGGATAAAATCAATTAACAAATATAAGGTAATCAAAAACTTTGACAAGTTAGAGGTGAAAAGGACATACTAAAACCTAATTTATCCTGTTTCCATGTTCAAAAATACGCATTGTAAAAGTTCATTATAACATAGTTCTTAATTCTTTTTCCTTATATTTGATTACCTGTTCTCATATTTTTTTATTAATTAGATTGCAAAATGATATTTTCTATAATTAAATCATTAAAACAGATTCACGCTAACATCTTACAACACATATCCTTTTACATCTATTCAACTGAAATGAATGTACATCAATCCCTACTAATATTATAAATGCGAAAGTAACTCTGTCTGTCTGTCTGTTACGCTTTCACGCCTAAACCACTGGACCGATTTTGATGAAATTTAGTATGAAGATAGAACTGAACTTGGGAAAGGACATAGGCTACTTTTTACCGCGATAACCGACATACACGCGGACGGAGCCGCGAGCGAAAGCAACATATATTAGTAACATATATTTTATTTGAATAAGCAAAATAAACTGAATTCTTAGAACTTTTATTACATACAAAAGCAACTTATTTATTTGTCTGTCGAAAACTAATATCGACTCATAACTCGGCATAAAACACGACGAGCTCCCTTCATTTGGCTCATTCCATTAATTGCGAGTATTCTCTAATGATTCGTTAGACCTTTCATGATTTCTCACCATCTTGGGGCATAGGATCAGAAATAAATATAAAAGTTATTTATCAAAACGTGAAAAGAATATAGTTGGGAACATAGAGCAATACGGTAGGGAGTATGCAGTATAATATGCAGTCGTTCCCCTGTTTCAAACTATAATGTGTTTTTCTGTATGTAAATATAATGTTTTGTAACACGCTTTAAATTAGCTTCACCTGTATGTTTGTAACCGACTCCTTGCGGCGCGATTTTGATCCACTTAAACGGCCAGATTTCGTTCAATCTTTGTAGATTTATCGAGGACCGATGACAATAATTTGAAAAAATAAATAAAAAGAAATAGTCTTTTTTATTCTAGAAAAAAATTAGTTTAAAAAAACTAAACAATTATAGTTTTAATGTAACAAATTGTGGGGTGCTTTCTGAAAATATTTCGATAACGTCGCCCCACGCTTTGTTACATTAAAATTATTTTCTACTTTTTAGTTTAAAAGCGTGTTTGTTTAGTTTTTTTAATACTATATCTTTTTTATTTATAATCGTATATGTGAGTTCATAGTGACAGACTATTATTTTAGTATGTGAGTCTAAAATGCGTATGTGTAAAGAATATGCCCCGCAAATAGTGAGAGACTGTTTTGTATCGGAAAAAGCGGCCAAGTGCGAGTCGGACTCGCAAATGAAGGGTTCCGTAGAAACAAGTAACATTATATAAAAGTTCTTGTAGTTCATTGTAACTTTGATGGATGTTATAATAATAAATTAATAGTGTATTCATTAAATTAAAGGTAAATTGCGGTTTACGATTTATGACGTATTAAAAAAAACTACTAACTAGATCTTCAAACCAATTTTCGTCGGAAGTTTGCATGGTAATGTACATCATTTTTTTTTTATTTTATTACCCTCTTATTTTAGAAGTTACAGGGTGGGGGGGACATTCTATCACTTTGGAAGTGTCTATCGCGCAAACTATTCAGTTTAGAAAAAATGATATTAGAAACCTCAATTTCATTTTTGAACACCTAACCCCACACGTATGTTGATGAAAAAAAAATTTTTGAGTTTCAGTTCCAAGTATGGGGACCCCCAAAATGTATTGCTTTTTTTATATTTTTATGTAAAAATCTTAATGCGGTTCACAGAATACATCGACTGACCAAGTTTCAACAGTGTAGCTCTTATAGTTTCGGAAAAAATGGCTGTGACATACGGACGGACAGACAGACAGACAGACTTGACGAATCTATAAGGGTTCCGTTTTCTGCCATTTGGCTACGGAACCCTAAAAAGACGCTATGACTTTCCCCTTGCATCCACAGGCTTGTGATGCTCTATGCATTGCTATAAACTATGGAGTTGTAGTAAAGGAGATTTATATACAAACTTAGTGGATATATAAATTGGTTTATAAAAGCCTGCAAATAAATATTATCAATAACAAACTTTCATAGTTCAATTTCATTTCATAGTGATGAATATTTTACTCGTATACGTTCATAGACACGATAAACCAACTATCGCTGCGGTTCAACGACCGATGTCATACTATTTACAGTTTATTGATTTTTCGTAATAACAGACGTGGGCCAAAGTTTTTTTTTTATGTATAATTTTAAAATAGAATTTACTTTTGTGCCAGTTTTAATAGCTCATAATAACAATCTGGAGTCATAAGTTTTTCCTCTCTATTACATACAGACATGTATGTACTGTGTGTATACTCATCTTCATTACCGGGGCATTCCCGAAGGGCAGCCGGAGCCGAATCAAAAGATTTTCCGATTATAATTAAGTGGCTTTCACGTAACAGACACGAGCGAGGTTTATTTCTGTTACTTAGAGGTTGCCAATTAAATTGAAAAGTAGGAAGTAAATTGCAAGGGAAAGTTGAATCGTGGATATCTTTTTAATATATTCTTTCGTCACATACTTTTTATGACTATTAACAATTAACAAAAAAAAAAGATATTCAATATAAGTTAATAATATATTGATAGTATCGTTCGAGATTCTTCGGAAACCTACGTATATCAATAAAATAACAGGCATCCTTTTTTCCCTGTCAGGTTAATAAAATTTCGTTAGGTATTTTGAGCTCTTATGAACACGAAATCAGTTGTAATCAATTTTTCACATACAACTTTTCACTGTGTATGATAACTCCAAGAATGATACAAAAGTTTTTAAATAGTCAAGCTTTTATGAAATAAACAATTCTATTATACAGTTTTTTCTATACATTACTAGATTAACTATAATCTATTATGATGTATAAGTATGTGTTTTATATACAAACATGTCGGTTAAACATATGTATATTTATGATAATATTATTAATCAAATATTATTTTTCATTCAAACTCAATGCACAGTCATCTATTACTGTCTCTCTGATACATTTTGATTCATCCTAAGATTGTCTAGAAGAGATTGCGTTTGACATTAAGTTCAACTTTTGTACACAACATAATTGACATTTTATGTACTCCATTGTAACTCTGTAATATGGTGTCCAAATAGTTTTCTAAGTATCTATAATAATGCATATTTTAATAATGTTTACCTGGTTTATTGATATTTTTCAAACACTAAAGTGTGTTTGTGACTTTAGTATTTCACTGTTTCGTGCACTCAAAATTTTGAGACTATATTCAATATACTTGACAGATATAATATAGTAAATTCTATTTTAAAAATTAAGTATAAAATTATCATAATAATTCACATAAAAACTATGATCTTAGCGTAACGAAAGTGCACATACTTTCGAGATTCACGTGCACTCACCGAATATGTATTTATGGGAAAAGTTTTGCGGTATTCCCACGTGCCTCGTTTATTTCGTCTAACCGTATATTCCCATCTAGGGCTATAAAGTGTTAATGAAATGTGCTCAAATAATTAGATTTTAATGTATATACATCTACAGCTACAGCTTCTAGTAGATACATTTTATTATGAGTTCAGAAAGGTTTAAAGGTTAATAAAGGCTAATAATCTATACTAGTGTTATAATAAGCTAAATTTGTAACTTTAAGAAGTATTCTCTGGATCTACTGAATATAATTTGAAATTCCTTTTACCAATAGAAAGTCACATTATTTATTAGTGTAATTTATAGTAACCCAATAACGATTACTAAAATATCTGACATACATGTGTAAGTCGCAGGCAATAAATACCTAGCGATTTATAATTTTACCTGTGTTCATGATCATTACTATCAAACCCAAAATTTTGTTTTAGTTGTCTTCACGATCAGCACATATTACGATAAACAAGATTATCGAACGACAAACGGGAATGAAACAAACCATGCTAGTTTCATTTCAGTTTTTAATAGAAACGAGAATAAACTAACGGAAATATAAATCAAAAATATCTCTCACTTAGCTTTTATTTACTTTATTCAATCAGTAAATGGAAGACCAATGACAAAGTAAACGAATCTCTATAAAAATCAAACGTCATTTTATTGTGAGAGGGTAGTTGTCCCAAGGATTTCTTTCGCCTGAAGCCATCTCGCCTAGTTCTCGACTTGCGGAAATGGGATGGTATAGACGCTGTTTCACTATACAACCACTAGCTGTGATATTCTTACTAATATTATAAACGCGAAATTTTATGAGTATGTATGTATGTATGATTGTTGCTTTTTCACGCAAAAACTACATCCGGATTTGAATGAAACCTTACCGTAATATAGCTTATATATCAGAATAACACATAGGCTACTTTTTACTGCAATAATCGGGATACACGCGGTTGGAGTTAGTCATTAAAATTTGATTTGTTTAAACAAAAAAATTAAATAAAATACAAAAATTATAATTATAAATGACTTCATGTAGGGGAACATTTTGGTTACATGATTGCATTTTGCAAATATTATTTCGCCAACAATGTTTACCTGTGACCAAAAGACCTGTTTAAATCTATTCGTTGCTCACAATTTTCAGCTCTGTTTGCACTAGTTTCTATAACACAGAAACACCATACATCTGTTTAGCCCTCAGCTCGATCCTGCCATTTATGCGCAATAGTAGCTTCGTTTAGTAAACCCTCATTATCTATATTAATATAAATAAAAATTGAAGTGTATGTTTATAATTTCAAATGAAATGCTTATAATGCCTTTAAAAGTAAATAAGGCATTTCCGTTAAAAAGAATTTTTTTTACAATTGTCTGTCTGTTTGTTTCGACTAATCTCTGAAAAAACTGGACCAGGTTTCATGGGACTTTCACTGGAATGAAAATGATATAAAAATTAACCTAAGCTACTTTTTAGACAAGCTTCGCTGCATGACTTTCGCTTTACTTTTGTGCCTTCACAACGACAACCACGGGGTTCAATTAATCTGTACTAAAATATACTCTTTAGCTTATAACAGCACATACTTCTGGACACTTTAGATTCAGATTAGCGAAACATAGATTTGTACTGACGTATGGTTCCACTTTCTTTGAAAACTTTATTAGGAGCGAGGAAATTAGGCGGTTTATACTATGAAAGCCACATAGTTGAAACGGTATAAAAAACTTGTTAGATCGTGAACCTTAACCAATCCCTAGATATATGGATGGGTATCCGCAAATATGAATGCAATTAATGAGAAAACAAATAATGTGACGCTTCTTTTATTAGTGTTGTTTTACATTAGAACGTATTTAAATTAATAGTCCAAAAGTTACAGAATAAACAAGTAAAGTTGTTATATATGTATGCGATAACATACTGATTTATGGAGGTCAAGATATAATAATAGCAGACCCCAAATTTGTAGCGTGGCGGCGTCGTTTATAGTTAGAATATTTATTATAATTATTATTTATTACCTTGTGAAAATGAAAATTATAGGATGACATTTAAGTAATTTTGTACAGAATATATTTCATACTTTTATATTCTTGCTAAGTTAGCTTGTTTTAACAAGTTTCAGCCCACCTAGTAAAAAGCTAAATTTATAAATACATAACTGTAAAACTTATTTAGTATGTGATGAAGCCCCTAATTACTTAATTATCTACAATTACACTGAAAAGAAGGATAAAGTCACGTCAATCGTGGTATATAATTGCTTTCATTTGTACAACAGAGTTCACAGCCTGACGACCTGTATTGAAAGTCAGCTTTCACGCTAAAACGATTTCAATTAAATTTGCATAGTGATACATTAATCTCTGAGGAAGGACATAAGCTACTCTTTCTCACGTTAAGCAACAAAAGTTAGTCAAACAATAAATCCACTATAGTTTCACAAAAGGTTATAAAAGGTCTTTTTTTTGTTAAAGTATCAATCTATTTATTTTCGAATCACCGCCGTTTACTTACAATAAAATTAAATATAGAATACATCTAGCGTCAACTAAAATTGCCATATTACTATAATGTACCTTTTGGCATATTTAATACTCCAAGCGATAGTTTTAAGAATTGAATTGCGTTGTTGTAACCTCTAAACCGAAGAAAGGTCTAACGCACCCGGGGGAAATCACTAAATTATTAAAATACAACTATTTACATATTTATGTTATACTTGTTGACTCTAAACTTGATGTACTAACTGTATTTGCAATAAATTTACCCACCTGTTATATAAGTAAACACAACGAAACTAAACATAACTATTAACTAGTGACCCATCGAACTTCGTATAACCTTCAGATTAATAAATGTAGTGTTTATTTATTAGCTGATGGTGAGCTTACATGCACCCATCGAAATATATACCGGATCGATTAGGACGACATAATACAAAGTACTATATATACCTTATAAATTACTGTAAGTACTAAGTTTAATTTGTCCAAAACGAACTAGCCGCTGGATGCGAGTAGCCGAGGATCGAACTAAGTGGCGTGTAATTGGAGAGGCCTAAGTCCAGCAGTGGACTGCGATACGCTGATGATGATGATGAACCAGCCGCTTAGGAGAAGTTATGTCACAAACACATAAGAATTATAAGTATTATTAGGAATGCCACCTTTTTAACCAATTTAAAAAAAAAGGAGGAGGTTCTCAATTCGTCGGAATTCTTTTTCAGCGATAATTTCGTTGTTTATGAATCGATTTCAAAAAATCTTTTTGCATTGGAATGGGCGTAGGTTACAGGTGGTCCCATTGTCACCATATCGGGATCTGATGATGGGATCCCAAGCAAATCGAGGGAACTCCTCAAATATCATAGGCACAATTGTCGCGATTTGGGTACTCGGGATAGTTTTTCTTTGAAGTAGATTTCTTTTTGTTAAAATTATGTAAAAGTACAAAAGGTGGTTGGTATTGGCTACGCCTACGTGTGTTTCGGTTATCGCGATAAAAAGAAGCTTTTGCAATTCGCTGATAATGTATTTTTACATAGATAACAGATTAAAGTAAATTCACACATGCGTAAAATATTATTTAATGCCACATTGAGTGGTACTGGTTTCTGTGAAAATACTAATCGTAGGAAAATAAAATTTATGCGTTAGGTAACATTGACCTTGACTAATTATACATAAATTGTAACTATCTCACTTCCCTAATATATACATTTATAAAACAGTTCCATTACTGATACACAGACAACACACAGTCGAAACTACTGGATGCAGGAAGCCCACCCCTAAAGCAGTGAAAAAGGAAATCAAAGAATTGATTTGGATTTTTTGTTCTGGAATTTTTATAGGCGAAGCCGCGCGTGTAGGCTAGTTTATTATACACTTCCAGATTCACAAAAATCACATAAGAGCAATATTACCTTTAAGACGTCTTAAGCATTACGACATCGCATTAAACACATGCGAGATATCTGTATCGGGTTTTATTCAATACAGATTTACCATTCACAATTTTTAATCTCTATCATTTTTACTCGTAAGGGATGAACAGATGTATATGTTCTATACATGTACATACATACGCATATTGCGAGTCTGATTTTGAACGAGAGCTAAAAGGAATGAACCGTGTAATCTCCAATTAAGTTTCCCTTCTCTAAAGGGTTTTACCTTCACAGAACGAAGTATATAGCTGGATGTATATTTAATGAAGTTCAAACAACATTCTTGCTTTACTAAAACTGCAAAATAAAAATACACAACTTAAATAAAGCTAGGAATACGAAGAATCTGTGTGTTTAAACAGTATGCACATCTTTCTTTTTAGGGTTCCAAAGTTTATAACTCGGAAGCCTTATAGATTCGTCAAATCCGTCCGTCCTCGACTTACCATCCAAACGGTAAGTGCTAGAAAGATGAAATTTTGCATGAATATGTGTTGTAATTACGTCGATAAAGTGCTACAATAAAATTATGAAAAATATTTTTATTTAGAGTACCTCCCCTACACGTAAAGTGGGGATGTTTTTTTTTCTCGCGGCTACCCCATCGTATGGGGTATCATTAGATAGGTCTTTTAAAAACAATAAAGGGTTTCTAAGAAAATTTTTTGATTTAGGTATCCGTTCGCGGGATATTCCACTTTAAAGGGTACTTTATTGTAAAAACAGGGCGTCCCCCCCCCTCTAAAAGCTAAACGGCTGGCTCAAAAAATCTGGGAAAATTCTTGATGGTCGTCCATATAATGAACTTTAAAGAGAAACTATAACCAATTAGATGACTTTGTTAGTTCAAGGGTTATAGAGGCTTAACTTGTAAAATGCGCTTTGAACTTGAAAACTTGAAAACCATTGTTGGTGATTGCGGAACCTTTTCCTGTGCGTGGCTTGACACGTGCTTGGCCGATTTTTTTAAATCATCTTTTCCGTCACAAAGTCAGTCACTATTAAGCTACTAACTAAATAAATATTACTAGCTTCATCCTGCGGCTCGACACCTCGATAAAACTCGGCAAAAATTTGCACCTGATAACGTAGAACGAACTACAATTCAGAAAAGGCATTTTCCTTAAAACATATCTGCTTTTAGATTTCACGATGTATGTAATCCTTACTCGGTTGGATTAACTCTACATAAGAACATGCCGTTAATTCAAACTTCAATAAATCTCTGGAGAATGTTGCTACGGTGTACTTTTGTACTCAATTCTAAACAGCCCCTAGCCAAACTGCAAACGTTTTTCGTTTTCTATTCAATGGAATAGAAAACGAAGAATAGAGAAATAGAATAGACAATGTCTATTCTATTTCTCTATTCTCTTGTTTCATTTTCTAATGTCACTTAGTAACATGAGCAAAATAAAATATTAGCCAATGAAATGGAAAATGAAAACTTGGTCTGTACTTTATTATACTGAAACATTATAGATAAGTATCACGTTATGAAGTAAGTTTTTAACTTCATACTCAATTAAAATAGATAAGTAGGTACCATTTCAGTTACGTAGACTAGAATGTAGATTAGTACCTAGTAGTTGTAAGACAAGCTTTATTATGAAATGAGAAATATCTCTAGTATTGAATTACGAAAATTTACTTCTCAATGGCAGTTTAAGAACATAATAGTGACGTATTTTAAATTGTATTTGTTATTGTTATTATTCGAAACAAACACACATGTTTATTACAAATATTTTAGAAAGTGCTCGTTTTTCAAGAGTCACGTAGCTTGCATTATTAAAATTTAGCTCATAAGCGTTATGTCACGACTAGAAATGAAACAAGAATTAAACGAACAAAGATGTAATGAAAAAGGTAATTCATAAAAGTTTTAATATCCTTTTATACTTAAAACATGATGTGAAAATAGTAATGCGATAATGTTTCCATATTACCTACTTAAATTTATTTTAAATTTATGAAATGTAAGTATGTTTATAAGATACATATATGAATTTCTACAGAAAAGATTATTTTCAATTTCGTGTATAACTAAAAAGTAATATTTATTATATAATATCAGTAAGTGATACATTGTTTTTAACGAAAAACTAAACTCAGGTGCTAACGTTTTGAAATCAAGTTAATACTTAACATGTAAGTGTATACGAACGGCACTATCACTACAGCGCACATGTCGGCACATGGTTAATTAGATGACTCCTGCATAAGTGATGCGAGGAGATCCTATCTGAGACTTTATTAATAGACAACATCGCTTCTTACTAACGCTACAGCTAACTCGAAAATCTCCTATTGACTATTTAACTTGTTTTGTAATATTTGCATAGATTTACAATAACAGTCACTTTTCATTTCATTGTCTTTAATGATTAGTTGTGAATTTTATTTCAAAAATTAAATAAAAATGTACAAAAGTAACAATATTGATATAAGATTGATCTATGAGTTAAATTGCTTAGAGTTCTTCAGTCTTCATGGCTAAATATTATACGAGTATGTATGAATAGGAATTATTCATATCGTTTTAAATTTTTGTCACATTAACTTAAAATAAAAAGCTGTGTCTTAAAAATTAATCTCCAGAAAATCTGTTAGCATTTTTGTTATTTCAATCCCATAGTTTAAAACATACACAACTTGTATTAGTTAATTTACTTTCTGATAACTAAATCTAGACTACAATGCTAAACTAATACGGTCTATTTCTCTAAATCTCCCTAGTAAATTTTAATAATCCCTGAATTTAATTTAAGATTTGAGTTATTTAGAAACAAAACTTAAGTTTTCACAAAAGTAAACCCTTCAGGGCTCGTGTCATAAACGTAAATGTTTTAATGAAACAACTAGCTACCAAGTAAACACGCTATACAAGTTTGGAACTTTCACGGCCACGTTTAGAGTAAGTTTTTAATCAAACATGTATTTTTACTATTTTCACTGTTTGAAAATTTCCACGCGACTACTTGCAACAATAATGCTTTTACAAGGTTTCTTTTACACGCCATTCTGAAAAACAAAACCCGTTTGACGTCACGTTTCTCGAATCTCTGATAAGCATTTTAAATACGGATTTAAAAATAACGCAGGCAGATATCCAAAATGTTTATTTTTACCATGGGCAGCCATTGTTGATGACCTACTAACCTATCAGTACATTTATCGTTTATGTTAACTTTTACATTTAGCTTTAGGTAAAAAAACTAATGAAAATAGGATAGATAGGATAGGATCTGAATAAGGAAAACTGTATTAAAGTCTACAAAAAAGAGTTTTTTTCTATAATGATAATCTGAAATGTAGCATTGCAAATGCAGACAAAACAGTGTGATTCCCACTAAGGCTACTTTTTGGGTCTTCTATCTCATCATTTTAGGTTGGTCTTCTGTTTGTAAAATCTGTTTTTCTTCGATTTAATAGATATAAATTATATTTTATTTACTTTTACTCGTTTCTGAAACGTGATATCTTCAAATAGACCTACCTTTTTCTATTCTAATTCTAACATTAGGTAAAGGTAGGTCTATTTTAAGATATCACGTAAGAAAATGAATTAAATAAGAATGTAGATAATACAAAAACATGCAGACAGTAACAAACAGTCTGTGAGTAGAAGTCGTAATTAATTCTCACATTTTGATGAGTGATGGATTTGAAAGTTTGGATCAATGTAGGAATAGGTCGTTGCCAATGAAGTGACACGATATGATTTTCATATGCATATGGAATATTTGTTAAGTAAGAATGTATAAGTATATTTTGTAAGTGAAGGTGTTTTCTACACAAGATTAAATTTCCAGGCATGTGTTAATCACTATCTAAATTTCAATTTATTATAGACAAAGGAATGTATAATGTGTTACGGTCAAGTTCGATTCACAGGTTTCATTATTTATCAAAGACCAAAGTAAACTTTAGCGACGTTCTCAATCTTATTATACACTGGACTAGAGACTAGAGTATAATAAGATTGTACGTGTGTGTGTGTGTATATCGTGTATTGTACTCACTCCACGAATTGGGTAGGATTGTTTGGTATAATGGATTATAATTTTTAACAATGATTTAAAGACGAATGGAAATGGTACGACCCATGGTAGTAGATTAGATTGAACACTGCTTCAATTTTGCTGATCTTATTCAATAGGACAACGATGCCCTAGTGCCTAAAAGATTCGTATGCCATCCACCTATAATAATGTGATACTAGTATCTCCTCTTAGTGATCTTCAAGTTTTAACTATTCCTAAGATTATTTGGGTCCAATTCAACCGGCTCTACCTGAAAATTATTTTTTACACGAAGTTACTGGCATTGGACCTCCGCAACCCTGAGAGTGAACTGAATACGAAGATTGAACTATTTGTCTGGATATTTAAAGGTACTGACTTACCTACAACGATTGCCATAAATGTTCATTACAACCGAAAGCGACGGCTCGACGTCCTCTCCGACGTGTAATTGCGACAAACTTCCATATTCCGGACGGTCATCAAGAGTTTCTTGTAAGAAAAACAGAAAACACTTTTTGGCCCGACACTGGATCCGAATTCGAGTCCTTTAGATTGACAGTCCCATACGCTAACTGCTAGAGAAACAAGGCTTAAAAAAAACTGTTAATTTTTAAGTATGCCCCTCGCCTCTGTCTCTGAAAGAAGTATTAATAGTTATAATTTAATATGTTATTAATTATAAACGTATGTATGCAAACAAATTTAAACATACATTATTAATTACGACTCCGATTAAATGCACTGCAGAAAATTAATTTTCGCCAAATAATGACGAGTAATTTGACTGGCAGCAAACAGAGTTTAAAATTTCATTGGAGCTCTCCAAAATGGATGAAAATATATGTACTCTTAGTTGATTTCAGAATTTTTTGGCATTTTAATATTTGCAGATTATAATAATAATAACTTTATTGTACACGAGGTAATTACAAAGTACTTAAATCTAGGTATGTAGGTACAATTGGCGGTCTTATCGCCCGGAGGCAATCCTTTCTTATAATTATAATTAAATAAATCCCTTGGTTTTTTTTAAAACAAATCCTGAGAAATTCTTTGACAAATTAATTTTTAAACAATAGGCTTCATTATATTAGAACGAAATACAATTTTCCAAGTTTTCCAATTAAGTTATCCAAGCCAGATAACTTACTTGGAAAACTTCGTACAAAAATAACGAAATTATAAATAAACATAATAATGATTTATTGGACATGAGTATAATTCCACTTTTTATTATGGGTGACTACGGACTCCTATTCAATTCATGACCTGAAACGCACTTGTGCAATTTTTGTTTTGGTTGCTTATCAATATTTCTTAACCACGCTGATCGCTTGGTAGGAAATTAAAGTGTATTCAATATTTTATGGTGAAAGATAAAGAATAAACATTAAAGCATTATAGCTAACCCAATTTATCAATTCGCAGCAATTTTTACACCCGAGAATCATCAATCAAGTATAAAAATGGTTTCTGTAAAAATCCGACGGGTGCTCCAATTTCCAATATGATGAAATTTTAATTGGTAAGAAGAAAATGTTTCTTCGATAACGTGAGTTAAGCTTTTTTAAGTTTCACGAGTATATTAGGCTTTCAATGGAAAGCACTTGTATGAATCTTGGAACCACATTCAGTGTTAATAAGCATTGAATATTGTTAATAATAATAATGTGAGGTTAAGTATTTACTATTTTTTACTCACATAGAAGCCCAACGTAAAAAGGCAGCTGTCGTGTTCGTGCTGTCGTCTTTCGTTGGTGAGTGTGCGACTGGAAGTCCAATCATTCTGAATCATTCTCCTAGCCTCTGCAGGCCGAGAGAATGATGCAGAAGCATTCCATTAAGTCGCCATGCTGCATTGTATGCACTAATAATGAGGACGATGGTCCCTACTCCTGGATTCTACTCATGCACCCCTCGCATATTCGCCATAATCGGACAATAACGATATTTAAAACAGTTTTGTACCCTTTTTGTCCGGTGTTCTAAACGGACATTTATGGGTATATATAATATAATACATTCTGGCACCACACTCACCACCCAATTCGAGTAATGGCTTACTCTACAGTGCCCTCTATGATCTGTCAGTTGCGGTGAAACTCCATTACGATACCACGCCAGAATATATTCACTTCATTAAATATTCCATTGAAACAAAATGTATGTCAATATTCACAATCATTCTGCGGATTACAAGTCATAACATTATTATTTTACGCTACGCATGAACATATTCGGTGGCATTGCATTAGATGTACAGTAAAATAAAATACAATATTGTAACGTGACCAATTGAAAATATAATTTTATTTTCAAACACTTGTATCAATCAATTCGCAGCTACAGGTCCTAAATAAACATTGTAAATTACGGTGGAGTGCTATCATTCAAGTGCTACATTTAGATTATTTGTATGATAAAATCCGCTAAGTTGGCCCTTAGAGTGAAAAATTTTATTTTCAAATAAATGTATATGTTCTATAAATATTTTCTAAAGAAATTCATTTTAATTTTACCTTGGAGTATATTTTGAGGATATCTGATAGAGATGAACTAAGTATGAAGTTACGTGTCTAGTATAATCATGTTTATTAAATATATTAAGATACTAGTTCTTTCTTAATTTATAAGAATGGAATAGTAGTTTCAATATCAGCTTTTTACTAACTACTACGTTGAGTGCTGTGGGTTCGTGTTCAATCACAACGTTCGTTATTACCTTTCTGTGATCCACAAGTTGTTGTTATGAGTTTTGGTATTCTTTGTATCTGTTTTATGTATGTTTGTAAAGCGCACTCGCAGCACAAGATTATATTTCTAGAGTATTATAAAACTCCCTGCTATTCAACTAGGACTGATTAATTTTATGAAAAACAATTGAAAACGGAATTCATTTCGCAACACTAAAAGTATTGCGAAATGAATTCGAAACAAACTTTGTTACTGAACATTAATTTTCATAATCCATACTGAAACGGTTCACGTTTAAAGTTTTGATAATAACGTTGTTGGCTTCTACTAAAGTACGTAATTTACGTTCACGAGCGATATTCTGACCTGCCCTTTAACGGTTGACATCGGTGATTAGTTTCTGAGGCCTTTAACCGTTGTAACTGGGAGACCGAAGCTGCCAAAACGTGATAGATGACTTCTATAACACCTTCTAAATTGAGTTTTGTGATCATTTTGATGTCTATCTAAAGAATTTAGACATGTTATCTCGAACTTTCTTGTTTACTAGTACATTTTATAAAGAAAACTTCGTCTAACTATTTACCGATAGAACTTACTTCCAGTTCAGTGCAATTGGCACTAATTTGTTCCGGAACAGTTCAAGTTAGTTGAATTATTCTTAGTAGTTTTCAAATTTTTCACTGCAAAGTCTTTTCTAGGCTTAAAATTTAAAATTGTTAGTAGTTTTTCTCAGAAAAAGCTGTAAAAGCATTCAGTTCGACCCAGATATTCGTACTTTTTTAAATCTCTAAAACATGTAAAAGTATTAAAGTATGTATTTTTGAAATGATTAATTAGCCAGTTGAATGATTATGCTTATTTAGTAGGGAATCCTACGATTTATTCAGGATGGTGAAGCTTTTCAAATTAATTAATGTTCAGGCAAAAAGGAAATCTCATGAGTGAAACAATTAGAGATTTTTATAAATAACATTATTTTTCTGTACAGTAGAGAATATATTGTTACTAATGATAGCATTTTGATTCTGAGGTAGAGCCAAAAAATTGTTGTTGAGTTTTTCAGATTATAGAAATGCTCGGATTTTGGAAGTCCGAGTCTTAACGCCCATGCATCGGAGAGCATTCATGTATCATTAGTATAAAATAATCATATGTTGTTAAAATTCAAAAGTCATTCTTAACATTAATTATTTTTTCTTTAAATGATCTTCACTTATCAAACAATAGCAAATTATTAATAGGTGATCTTCAGTGACCTACTTCCAATAACTTGAAGTATCGGGCTCGTCCACTCTGGCACGTTCATCACAGGTCGAGAGGTCCTCCACGTCGATCTATGACATACACTGGACTTCAGTAATGTATTCATCACGGCACAAATAAACGGTTAGAAACACACATGAGAACGTTTATCTTGAGTGACTGTTGCTAAAATAACCGCTGTCCCAGCTCTTGAGATGCGTCAGTACAAAAGCTTCATTTATTCAACATCAGTACAAGATATGATCCACTTTTGAATTACACACATTTTGTACGCCTATTACCTTATTACTAACTTTCTTTCTAACAAATGTTGCTTTTCCTCGGGCACAATATCATTGATTTATGATATTAACCATAATATAGACTAGTTGACTTCTGTTCACTTCAATGACCTTCAAATATTTTCAATCCAATCCGACTATAGCGAAAAAATCTTTCAATTTTTCGGGTTAATATAAATATAGTCCATGACACTTACAAATAATGTTGATTCTCTATCTATTGATAAAGGAATTTTCAAATTATCCCTACAACTTCACAAACTCACTTATACTATACATTATCTAATGTTCTATCTATCTATCTAAAATTCTTGTTTATATATTTATATATATATTTGTGATCGCGGAGACGACTCTAACGATTTCGCTGAAATTCAGTGTTCGGGGGTTTTCGAGGGTATAAAATCCATCTAGATTAGAATGTTTGGAAAAACCGCGAGTTTCTGTGCGTTTTCCTTATTAATCTTAGCATTGCTTGCGACATCTTTACTACTCTTTCAGTAAAACTAGATGGTAGGTGGTTGATACTCCAACATAGCAACTTATACATACTACTTGAGATAATAGCTGGCGTTGTGAACATTATTAAATGATAGTGGAGTAAAACTCGGTTGCCCAGTTACTTATATTGAAATACATGTCATAGTAATTTAATATCGGAGACACTGTGTTTGTCGTATTATTGTGATCACAACCGGTATTATCATCATCAACAACCCATAACGTTCCACTGCTGGGATCAGATCTCCTCTCAGGAGAGGGCTAAGTTCATACGTTTTCACGCTGACCTATTGCGGCTTGGGAACTGGTAAGATAAGTTGGATGTTTTTGAGCTGCCCCAAGATCTCCAACTATGCTTCACGACTGTTATCTTACGATATCAACTGGGACCGACTGCTTAATATGACCTTCAAATCACGAAAACGCTCATAACATGTTATGCCACAAGCGGTCACCCATCTAGACACTGACTGCTCTGTCGTTGCTTACCTTTGGTGATTGTTTCCAATCACCTTCGCCATGAGCGCTTCACAATAGGTAATTAAAATTAAATCACATTTTGAAATTGTGCCCTAAGCATTTGATATGTACATACTGAAACAAAAGCCTTTTCATCTCGACAATTCCCAGTTGTAAAGCTTTATCTAGGCTCGACCTAATTTGCCTGATTTCAAATTCAAATTAAAACCATACAGAATATTCCAGAAAGGTTAATTCCGTTAAGCACTATCTATTTTGGAAGGCTTATAATTTTTCATCAAATTTCTCATCTCGAAAGGAACTGACAAATCAAAAGCAGAATCATTAAAATTTGGCTTATTTGTGAGGAAGTTAATATTACTAATAATTTAAGCTTTTCAGAGTTACAATCTTGGTTATTTGACTAGTAGTTGACGGGTTTCAAGAAAAGATACACATGTAAGGATTTTTGCATTAGAGTTTTCAAACCAATAAGACATTGTATGAAGAAAGATTTACTACAACAAGAATATTCCCAATATCGACTAATATAACTAAAATATTGGTGTATGTGGCGAGCTCAAAGTCGTTCGTTTCAAAAGCCTGTGACCCGATTTTTCGTTGTGAATAGCTCCTATCTCCCCACTTAGATCCCAACGTAAACCTCAAACACGTCAAAGCTCTGTACTTATTGACTATTGGATTTTGATAAAAGTTTAACCTTTTTACAGAAATATCTGTAATATGATTGACTCTCTGTATGTTATGTTATTACATATAGATAAATATTAAAATACTTACACCACAAAAAATAATTCAATCTTATACTTTATTTTTTATTATATTCTAAGTTACAAGAAAATGAGAGTTACATTTAGAAACTCCCACTTACTGTGATGTAACATTTAAAGGATCGGTTAAGAAATTATTCATTGATTTACTTGACCGTAAAGCAAAAAACCAATGAAGTGATGACACGATGTGAAACGTATCCGTTAACGTACTGACTGATCCCATAATAAACGATTTAGGCCATCCTATTTCTTTTCCTTATTTAAAAAACAACTATCACATTACATTATAAGCTATAAGAATTCGCAGAAAGTTAAAAGTCCCATTGTTACTAAAATCTATCATTTTCTGCCTAGCCTCTCACTATAGAATGATTGTATTCATTCCACAGGTCAATATTGAAACAAATTTTGAGTAAAGTAAAATAATCATTTATTTTCGAAGTCCGAAGTCAAGTTCAAAATCCACTTTAGAAACTTTTTCTTCATTCTAAAACCAACAAAAATACTCAAAAGTTAAACTCTGAATTTTGTGAGGAAATTCAAAGGAGGTATAAATAAATCAAAAGAGCACTTTCCCAACTTCTTTGTTGCAAAGCTTTGTCAATGGTGTACCTTTGTTTTCACATTGTTCGAGACTGACGTAGTATCAGTTCCTTATCTACTTGTCGCGTGAGTTATAAATAAACCAGCAGTTGGACGCTCACTGTTTTCTCTTTGTATGTCACTAAACACGTAGTGACACCTACTCAACTCGATGGATAGAATTGTACAACTACTGAGTGTATTTTTGTTTAAGAATATCAAGTGCATCGTATTACTTAAGTATATTTATTTATTTATTTATTTTATACTTATTGCACATGTTGTACAAAGGCGGACTTAATGCCATAAGGCATTCTCTGCCAGTCAACCTTCAGGTGTTGCAAAAATGTGATGCGGTAGGTGCAGAGAGAAAAAAAATACCATTAATAGGAATAGGTATGTAAATAAGATTACCCTACTTAAATATTTTTTTTTAAATACATACATATATACATATACGAGATATACCTAAATACACATACATATACACTACTACTCTATATATATAAAACTACATGTACATACGTACATACAATATAATAAATATATACACGGGTACTATCGTTGTAGCTGTACTGCCAATTCGCTTTGAAGCAATTCGCGCACTTTCCTTTTAAAACTAATGCGATTTGTGGACATTCTGATTTCGGTAGGGAGCGTGTTCCATAGTAGGACCGACTGCACAAAAAAGGAGGAGTTGATAAAGTTGGAGGTGTGAGAGGGGCACAGAAGAAGTAAGTTGTTGGATGACCGGAGGCTTCGGTCGTGATTGGAGCATAAGAAACGGAAATGAGGTTCAAGGTATTCAGGTAAAGATGGGGAGTTGAGGAGAGAAAAGAGTGTAGTCAGAGCCCGCAAATTGCGGCGCTGACGAATAGGGAGCCATTGCAGCTGGGAACGTAAAGTAGACACATGATCATACTTGCGAAGATTGAAAACGAATCGAATGCAGTTATTGAGAAGGCGGTCTAGTTTATTGAGGAGGTCTGCATTCAGGTCGAAATAACACACATCACCATAATCGATCAAAGGAATTATCAATGATTGCACGAGCGTGGCCTTGGTTTTAATGGGAAGAAAGTTCTTAAGGCGATATAGAGCTCGGAGACATGATGTAACCTTTTGACTGACGTGGGTAACTTGTGCCCGCCAATCAAGTGTTGAGTCTATATGTAGTCCCAGGTTCTTCACAACTGCGCTCAGGGGTATATTGACGCTGTTATACACGACTGGTGGAATGACAGCCATTTCCAACCTACTCACCATTTGCTTACTCCCCACGACAATCACTTGGCATTTGGTTGGGTTTACTGACAACCCAAAGCTTGTTGACCAGCTCTTAATTACGTCTAAATCTTTGTTGATTTTGTTAACTGCGTTGGCGATGTCTTCTACCCTTGACTGCGTGTACAATTGTAAATCGTCGGCGTACAGGTGATACGAACACTGAAGGTATTGGGTTACGAGATTAATAAATATTGAGAATAATAAGGGAGATAATATACCGCCTTGAGGGACGCCACTGCGAAGATCACTCCAACCAGATGACCGGTCGTCAATGTGAATACACTGTTGACGTCCCTGAAGATAGGAGGAGAACCATTCCAGAGCTTCTGAGGAGACCATGAGATAGGAGAGGATAGCTAATAGGACGTCGTGACAAACGGTATTAAAAGCATTCGAGAAGTCAATCAAAGCCAGGACTGTGACTTTGGTGTCCTCCATACCCTGCCTCATATCGCCAGTCACCTTGAGGAGTGCGGTGGTTGTGCTGTGACCGGGTCTGAACCCAGATTGTAAAGGACTGAGGAGATTCTGCTGATAAACATACTGTGAGAGCTGCCTGTGAACACAAACCTCCAGTACTTTTGAAAGAAAGGGAAGTATAGAGATAGGGCGAAAGTGTTCAGGAAGTGAAGGGTTGGGTATTTTGGGTAATGGGATGATGAAGGCCTTACGCCAGAGTGAAGGAAAGGTTCCTGAATCGAGTGAAAAGTTAATGATGTGGCATATAGCTGGAAGAATGTGATCGAGGATAGCAACAATCATGCGGCGGCTGATGCCGTCGCATCCCACAGCATTGGAACGAATGGATAGGATAATCTTTTTGATGTCCTCAGAAGACACCGGAGAAAAGTTGAAGGATACAGTATGAGCATGGGTTAGACTAGCTAAGTAACTCAATGTTTGAGTCTTAGTTTGATGATCCATCTGTGGTGTAGTTGTGAAATGACGGTTTATGTCATATAAGCCAACCGTCGTCTTTACCTCAGGGCGTTGTTTTTTGCCTATGCCTAGTGTTCTAAGAAATTTCCACATGCTAGAAGTTGGACAGGATTCTATACTTTGAATTATATGGCGGCGCTTGGCGTTTCGTATCACCTGGTTACACCGATTCCTAGCACTCTTGAAAAAATTCCATTTCTCCTCAGTGCGGTCTTTCTTGTATTTGTTAAAACAGCGGTCTCTCCGTCGCATAGCGGTTCGAATTTCTTCCGTCATCCAAGGAGCAGGGTCGCGCTTTACTTTAATTTTTTTCACAGGTGCGTGTATATCATATAAATTAGTAACGGTCTCATTGAAAATGTTGACTTTATGGTTGATGTCAGTAGTAGCTCTCAAGTTAGACCAATCCAGTGCAGAAGCATCCGCGCACAGTTTATTTATGTCCATTCGTCCAAAGCCACGCACGTGCAGAAATTTCGGTGGGGGTTTAGGAGGTTTTAGGATGTAGGTAAGGTAGATCAGGTCATGATGGGAAAATCCAGGAGCAGGGTGTTGACCATGGGAATGAATAAAACTTGGAGCAGAGGTGAGCATTAGGTCAAGCCAAGTATCCTGGTGCTCGGTGTTGTGATGAGTTGCTTGTAGGGGGAGAACATGGAGGCTAGAGGATTGGGTAATGTGGAGGAGATTACGAGTACGGGAGGAGTTAGAGGCCAAAAGGTCGGTGTTGAAATCACCCATTATGATGTGATGTGCGTATTCAGACCCTAAAGATTCCAGAACTGTTTCCAGACTGGAGAAGTAGTTGACAGCAGGGGGACAATATACTACCCCTAGTAAAACCTTGGATCCCTTAACACCAACTTCTAGGAAAAGGTATTCAGCAGTAGAAGAACAATCAGAAGAGGAAGTGGCAAGGATTTTAAAGGATAAGCAACCACGGAGATAGATGGCTACTCCTCCACCCCTCCTCGACTCCGGTCGATCATTGCGAATGAGAACGAAGCCAGTGAGGGGATATGAAGTGGAAGGTAGATGCGGCTTAAGCCACGTTTCCGAAATCAGAATGGCGTGCACATTATTATCCCTGAAAGTTTCAGTCAGTTCGCTAAAGTGGCTGGGGACACTCTGAGCATTAATGTGACATATATTCAGTAGAGATTGTGATTGGTTATTAAATGAGTACCGTAATCGATCACCCAAGGTGTCTGGTAGAGAACTAAAGCTCTCGTCATCGGAAGAATCGTTGGCAGAGAAGTATACTTCGTTATCTATATCATCATTATCATGAATCATAGCAGAGCCGTGTAAACATTACAATAAAAAAATAACAAAATTAAATATAGTAGTTAAAAATAAAAATAGAAATTGTATATAAATATTTAAATGATATAAGTAATTAAATAAGTTATTACCTTGATTGCAGCACATCACTACATCACCCACCAGCTTACATAGAAAAAATTTACACATAATAAACGGAAAAATTTAAGTAACTTGAATATGAACAGACAAATCGTCTATCTACAATATTAATAACTTATATAATATAAGAAGAAAGAAACCAAAAAAAAAAAAAAAGTAGATACCAGAAGTTGAATTCATAAAATATTACATTGTGATCCTTCTAAAGTTGCGAGGAACGGAACGCACTAGCAGTTGAATGATAAAGGGGCGGTGGAACGATAATTTGACAGATGTCACGTCACACACAATTTGACGTTATCGAAATAAAAATAAGTAAAAGTTAGATGTATAAACAAAACCAAATTTCACCTACCCGGATTATAACATGTAAATAGAACTGTAAATAAAGTTATATATGAATTGTACACGCTTAGACGCTTAGCGACCAAAGTGAACCATTAAAATTAATATTTGAATATAAATACTAGCGTCTCCGTGTATTCTTATTGTTGATACCCGAACTCGTGCTACCGGGGTCACTGCTACTAGTGGATGCTTTCTTCGGAAACTTGATAAGTAAAGGCTTTAGCTCATCAGTGGATGTTATTCTGTACCTGCTGTTGTCGCTTGCTTTTATAACTATAATGCCGTCCTGTGTCCAGCAAGATGACAGACCGAAATGTTGTCGGGCCTCGGAGAAAACTGATTGGCGTATTCTAGTGAGAAATTCTCTTACCGAGAAGCCGGAACCCTTTAGCGCCGTTTTAGCCTTCCAGACTGCCAATCTTGCCTCTGCAGTTGTAAACCTCACCAGTATTGGCCGACGATGTTCCTTGGACGGTGATCCGATGCGATAGCAGTGTCTCATGTTGAGCCGTGAGATGTCTCGAAGACCCATCTTCGTATTTATAATATCAAGCAGGGTTTCTCCACAGTCCTCATTGACTGCCTCAGGCACTCCTAGGAAGAGAAGCGATTTGTAACGATGCCGTGTCTCCATTGCATCAACCGTTTTAACACACTCGCTGATCTGCTTCCGGAGGAGACCCAACATGGAAAACATCAGCTCACGAAAGACTTTAAACTCCTCTGACACTCTCGCCAGTGTCTCCTTGCTGTTTCCAGTGGAATGTAGCTGTGACTCCAACTGTGCCATCCTCTTTGAGAAGCTCTCCTCTAGATTGTTCTGAGCTTCCTGTATATCGGATAATTGAGGCATTGCAAAAGTTAAGTGGTGATAATTTTATGTCTTGCAAATTGAAAATTTGTATTGCTGGCAGGTGACTAAAATGCCTGTTTAGATCATGTGAATGATAACAATAACAGTAAGTACACTGAATCTAGGCTTAACTAAACACTTATTTGTCAAAATAAACGATAAATATCAATTAAATTAATTAAATAAGTTTAGAGCTTTTTACTTTGTGTGTTATCTTTTTTAGCACCTCTTTGGCTCTCTTTCTTTGGCTAGTAATTAGATAGTATATTTGTTGCTTTTATTTTCTGTATCGTTAAAAGTACTAACTACGTTATATGAAATAATATTTCAGAACTCTAACACACAATGACATTCAGTTCCAAACCAATCAAAGCTTGTACTATCGGTACTAGACAAGCGATATAAATAATATGAATATTTCTTGAAAATCCGTACTTATAAAACATATCAAAGAACCCAAACTCCGAAACAAATATTAAAAGATCTTACAAATATTTGGTCCCGATCTGGAAATCGAACCCAAGATCTCAAGCATAGAAGTCGAATACACTGGCGCTCCGCTACTGAGGCATTCGTGTTTTTCTTCTTATAAGATTAAACTTAATACTTGACTTTAACTTTGAATTAATATATTAAACTTTTATGACCTACTTTCGTCTTTTGCTTTTAATTTGTCATGTGATAAAATAAGTTCATTTTTACTTTTAATAACTTCTAAAGAACTTAATAAAAGTTTTGATTAATTTAATCCAAAAATACATAATTTCAAAAGCTCCGTCAATTTAAGTAAATAGCTGTCAATCAGTCACAAATGGAGCAAGATTTGTAAAGAATAATTACATTACATTTATTTATATACTACTAGCTTTCGCCCGCAGCTGCGCCCGCGTCTATGTCGGTTATCACCCATATCCTTTTTCAGACCTTAGATTATCTGGGTACAAAATTTGAGTTTATCGCGAACAAACAGACAGACAGACTCGGTGGAGGACTTTATTTTATACTATGTAGTTGTAATATGTTGTATCATATTTTATAAACAGCCAGGCCAAGGCTAATAAACCTCAAACAATATAGAATGTAGATAAATATAAGTGATAAGTCAATACCACCCGCATCTTCGGTGATCATTGAGCTCAGATATCAGTCTTTGAAAATTGGTACCTACAATTCAATTGCTCTTTCTACTAAAAGCTTTACACATAAAGCCTAAATGGGTTATCATATATTATGATTAATTAATCTGTAAAAGGAAAACATGAAGATGGTAAACTAAGATTGTAGGTATCTATTATATTATAAAGACAATTAACAAATATTGTAAGTGAAAAAAAAAAGTTTTGAAAAGTAATAGAAGTTTAAAAAAAGTAAAATATAGCTATAGACTTTCTCATTATGTATAATAATTGAAAATGTATTTCACTAAATATTCTTAACTCGTAACTAACTTCATAACTTGTACCTACGGGGTTGAATATATCGGCCTTTTAATAAAAAATAGCAAAACATATTCCACAGCATACAGCAACTACAAACCGTAAACTAGTTATAATATAACTAAAGCAAGAAAACGATTTGTAGGCTGACGGCAACGAGATTTTTGTGCTCAAGATTCTCAGCCGCAAAAACTTGCTCTACGAGCAATTACTTTCAGTGACAGGTGACAGTTAAAGTAGTTTCTGAATAAAAAACTTGGTAATATAGTCAAACGTTCAGAACCATTAAACTCCTGCATTAGGAATATACATGCTGTATCGCAGGGGGCTTTAAAAACAATTATAAAATGGACGTAAAAAACCTAGACTTAGAGAAAAATTTTAAGCAAAACAAAAAGCGTTTTCTCATGTTATTTTTGAACCCACAACACTTGGTATATTAGAAAGCGGCGTGTAGATCTTAAGCCACTAGGCCAATCTTGCAGTCGATATTCTTTTATAAATAAGAAGAGCAGATTTTTAATTATGTACAAATCTCTTTCAAAACTTATCTCAGCAGTAATGCAACACTGCTAACTTATATTTTGTTTAATCGCCTCCAAATTCTTGAATAGCAATCTACTGCTCCCCATATAAATATTCAATACTTATTACAATATCTCTTATGTGGAGATAAGAGGTACTCAAATAAGAAATATGAAATTAATTTTAACAAATACTTAAGGTACAAAAAGACACGTGACTGAATGAACTGTCGATTAAGTAAATTCAAATTAAGTTTACCTTTCTTTTAATTTTACAGTTTGCCGTTCTATTAATCTGTAGAAAAAAAAATACATTCCACCACAGTTCACTTGGTAAGAAACTTTTTGTCTTGCCCATCCAATCTGTGAAACGAATTATCCCCTGTATCATTTCCGGGTCCTCACGACCTTCAAACCCAAACGTAGGCAATGTCACTTAAGATGGGATGACATAAACGTTCAGGCTATATTCCATACATCTAAATTTGTTCAGACATTGTGAAGTTAGTGTAGAACCATAGAAATCTATGTGAAGGTACGTATCGTACGTATATATAATATGTATATATAGTATGTATAATATATATATATGTATGTATATATACATACAAACATGAACCCTCAAAACAACAAACACCTTTTATGGGTAGTCTAGTACAAAAATAAATGTGGATCATTTGCATATGTGGCCCGACTATCTACATATAATTGTGTTTGTATACGGAAAGCATTGAGTATGAGCCAAATCCACACACCTCTCAATGTACTTGTAAATACTAAAAATGTAAGTTTATTAGACTTCAATTAAAAACATTTTATGGAATAAAGATGAACAATCATGAATGGTCAGTAAACGAGTAACGAAATATTGGATACTCGTTAACAAAAAGGTATATGGTAGCAATCCCGCAGATTTCTATTTTAATCATGTTGTTGATTTTAAATGACACCGTAAAATATTCTTGCTGTAATGTCCACAATAATTATAACTCTACCTGAGTAGAATCTAAAGCATGAGTAGAATCCAATAACGGAGATTACCATCCTGATTCAAATCAAATCAAATCAAATCAAATCATTTATTCTGCAATTAGGTTACATGAACACTTTTGCAAGTTACACTTTTTTTTTGAGCAGATGAGTTCGGCCTTTCCTAACTGGACTAGCCCTGAGAAGAAAGGACGAAACAAACTCAGGGATCACAGTCTCTTTTAAAGTCCAGACAATATTCTTAAATGCAAAAGACACATATAAAAGTGATAATTACAATTTGAGTCACAACTATAATAATTAAAGATAATAATTTAAAAAATATCAACAATGGCAACAATTTAAAATAAATTAAACATTCAAAATAAACAGCATGTGCAGAATGGGCAGCTCAATCCCAGGCGTTTTTATCATTAATATATTCTGCTATGGTATAATACCCCTTTGCGGATAACTTAGATTTAATAGTATTCTTAAATTTCCGCAATGGCAAATTCCTAATAGCAATAGGGAGTTTATTGTAAAAGCGTATACATTGTCCCATGAACGAGTTGCCTACTCTGTGGAGACGAGTGACGTGAACACAAAGATTTTGTTTGTTTCTGGTATTTACTGAATGAACATCACTAAGTTTAGGAAACTTTGCTAAATTTTTTTGAACATAAATTAAGTTTTCGTATATATATTGTGAAGATACAGTCAGAATATTTATCTCTTTAAATTTGGAGCGGAGAGAAACTCGAGGGCCTAATTTATAAATGGCTCGTACGGCACGTTTTTGTAAAACAAATATGGCATTAATATCTGCACAGTTACCCCAGAGTAGGATACCGTAAGTCATTATGCTATGAAAGTAACTGAAGTAAACTATTCTAGCTGTATCAACATCAGTTAAATGTCGAATCTTTTTTACAGCAAAGGCCGCTGTGCTTAGCCTACCGGATAGTTTTTCTATTTGGGGACCCCATTGTAACTTAGCGTCAATAGTTATACCTAAGAATACAGTAGATTCCACAGGATCCAACTCCAGTCCATTCAATCGAACATTGGTTGTGACATGTCGAACGTTTGGTGTAGAAAATTTAATGAATTTTGTCTTCTTCTCATTAAGGAGAAGGTTATTTGTATTAAACCAATGTACCACTTTTGAGAGTGCACTGTTGACTTCATTAAAACTGTCAAGTTGGCGCCTAACTTTAAAAATTAAGGATGTGTCATCCGCGAACAGTACAATCTCATGATTGTCACTTACATAATAAGCTAGATCGTTTATGTATATGAGAAACAGAAATGGACCTAGAATAGAACCCTGTGGGACGCCCATTGTTACCGGGGATTGCGAAAGCGGATAATGCAGCATGGTGACAACATTTTTAGCTATATAGTTATTGATTATATAATGTAGCCTACATATGACTCCCGATGTTATAATTTTACATATTGCTGCATAAGCTGTAAAATATATCGAACATATATATAGAAGTTTTTCATTATTGGGTACTCCTTGTCTGTTATGTACATTTATATATTACATTGTATTAATGACTGTTTTGTACCAAAATAAATGAAAAATAAAAGTTCACACATCATTATCAGCCTAATGCAGTCCACTTCTGAAATAGGTTCTTAGGTTTTTACCGTTATATATTTATTATGAACTATAGCTCTAACTCATATTCATGAATATAAACAATGCTTTTTCCAAAGCTTGTTCTGTATTCGTGACAGTTGACAACTGCACGAAGCTGTTTAAATACATACTAAGCATGAATTCGTGCAGTGCCTACATTACCGACATATAATGGATGTTTTTTAAATGCATCGCAAAAATTATAATTATCAATAAATTATTATATGTTTCTATTTAATGACTTTATGCACAAAAATACAATGGGAGACTTAATGCCTTGGGTATTCTCTACCAATCTAACTAAGGGTGGTGTGGAAATGAATGAAGAGGTGCACTAAACTTTGTTCAATAGTGATCAAGAGAACAACACAATAGAAAGATAACAATAAACACAAGATGCCCAGGATGACCTAGCTATTTTGGATAAGAATTTCCTGAATTAACACCAGTAAAACAAATTACATTATCTTCGCTTTAAAAATAAAAATTCTAACCGTTACTGCATACATACGTATGCTACATATATACATACCATACACACATACTTACTATAATATCATGTTTGTGACGATTCTGCTAAACTTTGCGTAAGGAGAGCTCGTACTTTCAATTTGAACGAGTCAAGACTGGATGCCATTCTGATTTTTGGGTAAAAGCTTTCCAAAAAAGGACATATTGAATGAGGAAAGAAGAATAAACACACGTAGATGTATGAGAGGGACATAAAAGGTGGCTGCTATTTGTAGATCGAATGATATAGAGAGTCGTAAGGGAGTGTGTGTGGCGATTGGAACCCAATTTAATTTAAAACAATAGGAGGATACATAAATATTCATATTTACGAAGATTGAAAATAAATCCAGCTTCAGTGCAGTTGTTCAGAAGTCAAGGTCGAAAGTTTATGAGGCGGTATACCGGCGGTAGAGTTTCAGTAACTTTCTTATTGACACTAGTGACCTGGGTTTGCCAACTTAGGTTGTTATCAATAACCAGACCCAAATCCATCTCATTAGAGCTAAGGAGATTGACCGATTCGTAAAATAATATTGATGGTAGTTTACCTGGGTCTAGAGTTCTGATCATAGGTATGTTGAGGACCCAGGATTACTGTTGCACTATGTGCGATTTAATCATGAAACGCCGTAGCAATGAGCTGCCCGGTACTCCACTAAATTTCTACATACAAGTACTGTTTAAACACGGTTTTACTCCTAATTCTAATAAAACAATACCAGATCCCTTATTGACATTTAGAAAAAAAACATCGCTTAGAATAGTGTAATTTGAGTATTTAGGGGTGTTCTACGAATCCTTTTGCTCGGTGCATACTTTGATCACGTAATTTCGGAACCAATTTCTCTAAGACAACTCACTACCTTATAGCCTAATACCGACTCGGTCAGATCCAATCAGTTTCAATGTAATCGGCTCTTCAAAACATTGATAATAATACATCCGAACTGAGAGTAAACAACATTTCCACGGATTGCTAAATCCGGTTAAATCAATAAAGGTGTAGGTAGTAGAGCCACGCTGATCTCAGCACGAATGGGCCGGCTCGACCCGGCCAGTACTACCCTCACACAGAAGACCATCCTAATAATGACAGCATTCTTGCTGTCGTATTTCGTTGGTGAGTGTGAGACCGGAGGCCCAATCATTCTGCATCATTCTCCCGCCCTTCGAAGGCCGGGAGAATGATGCAGAATAATCTAACCAGGCTGCCATGGTAGGGGTCACCATGCTACATTGCCTAACCTCACAATAAACATGGTGACCCCTACTCCTGGATTCTACTCATGCTTTCCATCAGGCAGAGTAGAGTCACTTTGGCAGGCTTAAATATAAAAAAAAAAAAAAAAAAAAAATAAAAAAAAAAAAAAAAAAAAGGTAGGTACACATTTTTACGCCATTCAGATGTTTTGTACATTTACATTAAGAATATGAAGAAAAGAACATTTGTACATTTGGAAAATGTTTTACAACTATATTTTGTAATAGTTACAAACTAACAATTAGTTATTTGTAATAAATATTTATTAAATATTTCGGACAAGTAATACACTACGATAAGTCGTTTCAAACTTAGCAGAGCTTGTACTTTGAAAGCTAGATTGACTAATAGAATAGTAATATACTTTTTTTGTAAAAACATACTTTTTTTATCATACATAGAAAACACCCAAACTCCAAAACAAATATTTGTAGGTCATACAAACATTTGGTCCGACCTGGGATTTGAACCGGAGACGTCGCCACTGCCCCATCAAGGCAGTTGAATAGCAATAGCTAGCAAAAACCAGCAATAGCTAGAAACTAACAGTTACCTGAAATATTGAGAAACCAGCACAACTAGACTCAATTATGTAACGTTTCAAAAGTGCCTAAATAAAAACATTTTTTTTGAGTTCAATTTACACTATAATCCACTATCAAGTGGTGATTGTGGAACTTGTAAAAATACATAATTTAACTCAATTGTATGATTTCGGGATACAAAAATTTACTGTATTATAAAAATCGTGTTTAGTTCAGCATGAAGTCCCATGCAACTCTTCGACTAATTTGTATTTCACTTGCATAAATAATGCCTCGGGTATTTTCTCTCATTCTTCCTTTGGGTGGTGGGAAGATATCTGACTACGTGCACTGAAGCTTAGTTATTTTTTTTAAAGAGATAATAGTTATTGAAAAGATGAATGAAGTCCAAATTATTAATTTATATTTAATTATTTATTTCCTTTCTTCCTTTCTTCTGGAAGAGTGGAGTCTTTTTGACAGGGTCATTACAGAAAAAAATGAATATTTTAAGATTAAAATTTAAGACACTTTATTTAACTCATTTTTTATTTCAGGGCTACGTGTCCATCTTCCCTTTTCCACACGTGGGAGACGCTCCTTCAGGAGGTGGAGGCAGACGTCTTGGGGTATAACAATGCAGCCCAGTCACTGGAGAGGCTGGTTGCCACGCCGCTCATGGATCGCACCTTCCACATGAAGGTCCAGGCCAGGAAGTTATTCGCGCATCGGGAGGGCTGTGAAGTCATTCTTGGGAAAGCTGATGATCAACTTAATATGGTAAATATATTACTCTAAATGTCGCACTGTTTTCTTAAACTACGACTTAGGGGGTGGTTTTTGGTAAAGTTTAATACTTGTCTATATTCTTAAATACGTTATGGATTCTATTCTACGCTCCAGAGAATTATATTGGTTTTAACAACTAATTAGGTATTCAATAAAATTATTTATTTGCAGAAATGTAGGTATACAGAAATCTTAATGATGTGATAACATGGGACCCATTTACATTCTATCATTATATAACAGAGTACAATTTTTTTATATTGGTATTCGCAATAATAAAATTATCAATTAATAAGAAACATAAATATTTAAAATAGCGAGATATTAATGTCAGAAAAAAAAACAATTTCAATGCCATAAAACAGCTTGCAAAACATACTGGTCATACAACAAACATGCATACAACATCATAAGATAATTAATTTATTTTTTGTTTTTAATCCTAGCGCCAGTTCATTTTTAATCATAATTTATATAAGCGGATAATAACTTGAGTTAACTTTAATCAATATTTGGTATATTGATTATAGTTGACTCAGGTTATTATTTGTTCTTGGTGATATTTAAAACTAAGCTAAAATGTAAGTATATCAACCAGAGATTTATCTTATTTTTTTTTAAATTAATACTTTTCATTAAGATCATTGTCTATAAGAAAAAACTATCTTGAAAGGTACATCTTCTGTTTCTTCCTAGCTTTAACCCCAATATTATTTAGGGCCAGATACTAGTTCAACCGGTTTTACCTGAATATCATTTTTCCAAGGAGCAACTGGCATGGGACCTTCGCAACCTTCAGGGAGAACTAAAATTCGAAGGATGAACTAGTTGTCAGTACATTTGAGGGCACTGACTTTCCAATAACGATTGCCATAGATGTTCATGACAACCGGGACCGAGGCACGGGCGTGAATCACCGTCACACTAAATGTCATAAATATCTATGTTTAGGACCTAGCCTACTAGACTACTACCTGTGCTTAGGAAGCAAGTGCCGTGAGCAAAATCTATTAACTGTGTAGATACAATCAAATTGAATTTCGTGATGGACGTTGAAAATTAATTTCGTCTACGCCTCGAGCATATCAGAATAATTAAAATATTTAGAGTCACCGTTAACTATTTGCTTTAAATGGAGTACGTCCTTGTTAAATTTTTAGCTTTACCATTTAAATTACCTTACCTGCATAGAAATATAATGCTGGTACAATAAAACTAATGAGTTTAAATAACATTTTGAACAATATCACGTACTTAAATGAGCCGATCCGAGCCGAACTCACTGAGCTCTCCTTGTGATGATGAACATTTGAGGCTGTTGATGTCCTGGTGATGTTTTGTTTATGGTTTATGACGGTAAACTAGCCTGACGGAGCCTAAATATTTCGCCAATGGTAATAGAGAATTAAGGCGCTAACGATTGTGGAAGATAGAGAGGATTGGGACGCGGAAACGTTACCTACTTAAAGAATAACAACAAAAAGATGCTAGATTTCTTAATTTAGAATTAATTGAAAAGGAAAGCATTTCCTCCCAAATACATAAAATAATTCCAAATAGACCATGAATGATGATAAAATACTTTTTCCTAAAGTTTTTTATAACTTAATACATAGAAACTGTATCCATTTGGTAAAAGGTGTTCATGCAATAAAAATAAGTGAATATCAGTTGAAAGACACAATCGACTATAGATTTCGAAAGGGCTTTGATTTTATCTCAGACTATCAACACTGTAGCGAACAATTTGCAGGGCTCCGTCCGGAAATACCTAAAGAAATTGGATATAAGCAATCCGTACAATCGTTGTAAGATGTGCGAGTGAAGTACTCGTATCTACTCAAAGCTTTCAAAAAGAACAGACATATCTACGTGAGAATGACATTACCTACTCGTTTCCTTGAGTATTGTTGTACCTACGTTTGTCGTAGTATTCATTCGAGTATCTGTTTTGTTTGTGAATTCAACTATTTACTAACTCCATCTAAGATATCATTACGCCGCCATTAGAAGTTAGAGTTGTATGTAAGCTTTATTAATCAATCAGCATAATCCAATTTACTACTGAACATAAATATTTATATGCACCAGAGCAAACGAGTCCTTAAAGTACCGTGTGTCTATATCATAAGTGTCCGTATGTAATTTCCAATTTGTCTTAAACGTACATCAAAACATCAATAATAAAAATCTGTATGTCTGTCCATCTGTCTGTTTGCCTGTTTGTTCCGGATAATCTCTGAAACGACTAAACCGATTTTAATGGGACGTTCCTTGGCAAATAGCTAATGACACAGGGATTAACAATGCGGGCAGATACGGTTTATACGTAGGTTTGTTACCTTATCCCTCGGAATTTTATTTGTAAATATATTATCATTTGTCGTAGTATTTATTCGAGTAACTGTTTTGTTTGTGAATTCTACTATTTACTAGCTCCATCTAAGATATCATAGTTTGGAAACAGCATCCATCCCGGAAGGTGTGTTATTAATTTTGAAGCAGTACGAAGTTAGCGGGGTCAACTAGTTTCAACATGTCTCCTTTGTTTCCTCCAGCAATTTTGCTGCATGTATTATAAACTAACAAACCCGTTTAAACCTTAAACATTTTATTTACGCAACTCATTGTTGTGTACTCATTGTATTACAATTTGCATGTTTAGTGATATTGGAATTCGCCTTTGAACTCTAGGTAATTAAAAGTTAGCCAAAGACTTGTAATTGAATAGCAAACTTTTCCATCTCACTCTCTAAGTAGTTATCAAAATTCCAAAGTAATAACAGAGATAGGTTGGACTTTAAAGAATGATTGGCTTTTGTCGCGATAACCTACATTTATGCGGGCGAAGCCACGATCAAAAGCTAGCATTGCTAATACATAGTTGTAAGTATCAACGACGAAATTACATGCAGCTTAAGAAAATACTCTGAGAGATTGGGATAATTAAATAGGTAAAATATTATTAATGGCATAATAATAATAGTTTATTTGGAACAAGAATCACGTATAATACAATTAATTTAAAACAATGATGACAGCAGTAGTATAAAACTGTGTCGCGGTAAATTTGTTGGTAACAATTGTTTTACGAAAATGCGTATAGTATGCTTCTACTACTACAAAGTACGAAAGACAACATCAATGCAAAGAGAAGGAAAACTTGAAATCAACCTTATACCAACCCATCTGGCCAGAGTGGTATATAAAACCTCCTTTGGCTGCACGGTTGGCCTAGTGGCTTAAGCGGTCGTCACGCCGCTTCCTACTACGCCAAGTGTCGTGGGTTCAAATCCCACGTAGGACAACACTTTGTGTGATTCACAATTTGTTGTTCTGAGTCTGGGTGTCCTTTGTGTCCGTTTCATGTATGTTTGTAAAGTCCCCCGCGACACAGGAATTTATATTCCTAATGCGGGAGTTGTCTTTTTTAAAAACTAAGAAAACTAAGAAAACTTTCTAAGGAGAGGCCTATGTCCAGCAATGGATTGTTAAAGGCTGTTGATGATGAGTTTACGATCTCTAGCAACTAAAAACCATACAGATAACAACAGTAGCACAGCCACGCTGAATTCAGCACGAACGGGCAGTCTGGACCGGGCCGGTACTCCCCAACTGACCACTACTCTTGAATTCTACTCATGCTTTCCATCTTGCAGAGCAGTCATTATAGAAGGATGTAATATAAGAAAATTAATAAATTTTAAGTCGTCAATATTGTTAAGAAGTAAGTTTATCATAAACTTTATATTTTTTTTATTAGAAATCAATATTTGCTTATGAAATTAAATAAATAAAAAATAAATATTTTAATAGACTACTACATATATATGTTTAAAACGGCAAAGTTTACTTTGCATAATGTTTATCATTTGCCGAAATTCAGTACCATGGATGAATGCTTTTTTATTTCTTAATAATAAAGCATTTTCAGAAAAACTAATTTTCAAAGTGAAATAGAGTTTACGTTCAAAAAGCATTTTCATTTTGCTGATGCTATAATCCTATCATGCAACGTGTACTGTTTTGGCGCTATACAAAATTCGGTTTATATTAATAGCTTTCGCACCTATATGATCCCCACTCGGCTCAGCGGGAGCATAGTGCAATCAAACGTGCGGTCGAGCCTCACGCTATAGAAAGTATTATGTAGGGGTTATACCCTCTATGAAATTAATTAGAAATCGGTATGTTTATGTAATAACGTATAGCTTGAAACTCTCGTACTGAAGTGGCCTTAGGTGGTTGGAAACAATCACCGAGGGGTAAACAACAACGGCGCGGTCAGCACCTAGATGTCCTTTTGTGGTATGATATGTTATGAGCGTTTCCAAAACTCGGAGGTCACGTTAAGGCGTCGGCCCCGGTTTTTATCATAAGATAACAGTCGCGAAGGTTAGTTAGAGGCCTTCGGGCGACTTAAGAACATCCAACGGCAAGATTAAGTAGCCACAACGTGTCTCGCCAGTCCCCACCAGCACTCGACCAGCGTGGGGACGTATGGCCTTAACCCTCTCGTGAGAGGAGAGTCAAGCCCAGCAGTGGAACATTATAGCTTGTTGATGCATGCTACTAGTACTACTACTCCATCGTTTTATGTCTCTAGCCATGATGATGCAAAGAGTATCTTGGGCAACTTTTTATTATACTAGCTTTAAAAGAAAATTTAAGTTGATAATATTTTTATTGACTTACCTATTGATTATTTACATACAATACATTTGCTACACCCGCACGCGTCGCGATGTAACTTGGGGTTAATATTGTACCTTTATAACAGTAGCTGCGTAACATAAAAGCAGCCTAAGTTACTCCATATATCTTCAGGTGTCTGCCAGTGAAAGATCAGATAGATACACAAAACGGACAGACAAATAGATTAAAAATTCAAAATTGCGCTACGTACGTACCGAGTAAAATAGTTCATTTGTATTTGTTAAAAAGCTGTTAATTTAAAATTATAAACAGATTCTTCAATGTTATTTATTGATATAGATGTTAAAGAAAATAAATGTTACTAATGAATATACCGTATTTATTAATAACTTAAATCTTTTCTCTTCATTACATATTATTAATGGCTGTCGAACGTTATTGATCGCTACAGAAAAACATTGATATAACGCAAAGGAATTATTCAGAAGAGAATTCTATTATGTGTTATTATAATGGAAATCGGAGAAAATGTTAATCTTTTCTCTCAACGTAGAGGTGGGCAGATCGTCTGAGTCAAATTGTAAGAAGCGGATTTGTATTGTGCTTTAAAATGCTCTGACACTTTATAAACAGCCTTAAGCGAATCACAGCATCTCTTTTGAACCAACTTCCAATTGAAGAGGTTCTCTATTCGAGTGAATAATTTATTTTTGTGCGTATTTATATTTATATATATATATGTATGTTTACTCTTATATTGAATTGGTAGCCTCTGAAAGTTGTTATTTTGTATGTTTACTAGAATATGTGCCCCGCTTGTGTGTACAAACACAAAAATAAGCCATGGCTTTCGTAACAAAAAATAAACCATGTCCTTCTCCATGGTCCAATCTGTCTCTGCGAAATTCTTCCAAATTGGTTTAATCGTAAAATAGTAAAAGACAGACAGACCAGGTTACTTTTCAATTCATAATTTAAGTAGAGATTAAATTTAATAAATCACTTCTAAGAAGAAAAAATATTTCTGATATTTATTGAAACATACACAGTTATTCTAAACAATATTTTCTATAATATTTCAATAAATACTACATACTATATATATATAAATAGTACTTAAATCGACTGAACATATTTAACTTACTGTAAAGAAACTGCAAATATCATCAATCACATCAATAGCCCATAACGTGCTGGAGGCGTGAGAGGGGCCTCTGAGGACATCGTTCCCACACTGGCCGAGTGCGGGTTGGGACTGGCAAAACACGTTGTGGCTACGTTAATCTTGTCGTTGAATATTGTTAAGCAACCCAACGGTTGGCTATGACCGCGTTTATCGATCATATTTTAATCATTCCATATTATATTTAATTTTTACCTGGCTACGCGAAGCCAAAAGGAAGGGTCTGGCATCTGCACTAAACATGGTGACCACTACTCTTTGCTTCTAATCATGCTTTCCCTCAAGCAGAGTGACTCCCACTTGGGCAGGATCATGCTTGAAAAAACAAAAAAAAGGCTATTTAATTCGAGCTCCCATTCCAACTCACCGTAGACTTGACTGTAGAACATATTTATTTATAATTAATGTATAATCATTTTGCAATTCCTATATATCTAAGACCTATTTCTTAGCGTCTCACGCGGGCGTCGGGTCAATCACGTGATAGGTGAGGTCAACACGTGCAACTGCCACAAGGTCTAAGGCTAAACGCAAAGTACAATCCCATTGGAATAAATATGAAAACTTTAACAGTTTACTGAGATAAGTTTTAGAACAATTCAAGTGGATAACTTTAAAATGATTATGTGTTTAATATTGGCAACCTTTTTCAGAGTCGTGAAGACTACAGAGGAGCCTTCCTGAACTACTGCACCAACCCAAATCCAGCTACTTTAGCAACTTACTATGATTCACACAATACGTATGTTCAGCAACTGACAGCCACGAACGCGATGTTGGATCAGTACCACAAGCATACGCTTCCGACTATTTTACAGGTAGGGGTCACTAATACTTGTGTAATGAAGATCTTGTTCTATGGATATTAAGGTTGTCGCGCAAATAAGTGCTTCAAGAATGATTTATATCCTAACAATATAATAAATCACAAAATTTGTGAGGTTGTATGGATGTCTCTTATTTTTTCTAAAACTACTGATAAACAATTATATGAATTTTCATAGTAATATAGCTGATATATCAGAATAACTTAGATAGCTACTACTGGTACACGTTAGCATAATATTAATAAGGAAATTGTAATATTTTCTTAAGTCTTTCTTACTTTTATTATGAAATAATCTGTTCTTGGTTTACAATTTTTTTAATTAACAACTTTTTTTCACCCGCGTGTATATCAATTATTGCAGTAAAAGGTAGTCTATGTGTTATTCTGATATATTATTGTAAAGTTTCATCCAAATCCGTTCAGTAGTTTTTGCGTGAAAGAACCACAAACATACATACTCGCTTTTAAAAAATAATAGTACGAATGGTAATTATAATATTGCTAGCTTATGCCCGTGGCTCCACACACGTATATGGTGATTAACCATAATGATGTTCCGATAAATTAGGTTAATATATTGCCTATGACACTCACAAACAATTTGGTTTTCTATATAGATTTTTTTAAAATCATTTCAGTAGACCCAGCAATTTGATAACGATCCGGGGAGGTTTTTGTTCAGCAGTGGATGGCGATAGGCTAAAGTAGATTCAGAGATAAACCCCTACAGATTCACAAACTTTACCCATTTATAGTATTACTATAGATTATAGTTTGAAGAGCTTGTTATAGAACTACACCATATTCATTTATAAAATTTTAGAATTGTTGGTTTGGAATGTTGTAGTTCTACGCAACGGTTAAGATTGAAAGAAAAATATGCGATTTACGATAATAACTGTTTGCGGTTTCAGTGGACTGTAAATTTTGGATGCGGGGTTTACAAAATGGCGGTCGGGTATTGGCTACCACGATCTATGCGGTTTGTGGCTAAGCTGACTGACGATTCGCGACATAAAGGGACACGAACTGCCCTCAGGAACATGAGAACAGGGACAGGCAGTTCAAAATAGATAAAGGGACTAACCTCTCAATGGCGCCTTCTCGCGTTGGCCTGACGGCTGCTTGGCCCAAGTCACTAGGCTTGTCACTGTCCGTAACGACACACCTTCCACGACGGTTTGAGGCAAAGAACGAAAGCACTTCTGTAAATGCGGTATGCGGGAGCTCGCGAACACGTTAGCTCAACCTGAATGCGTTGGAGTCTTGACACGGCCTACTCGCACGGAGTTCAGCGGGGTTCTCTCGGTCAAATGTCAACTACACCTGACATTTGACATAACAATACGACGTTTCGTATTGGTCGGCCATTCTTCTTGCGAGGTACCAGGAAGGACAGTGGCTAGGATTGGCGCGTTCATCAATCAGCTTAGCTTAGCGTGACAATTAACAAAAGGCCAAAATGGCGCATCCATTCCCCCCGGCTTGAAGGAATTGATTCCTTCAAAGATTAAAGAAAGCGCGAACAATTACTAGGTAAGCGAAAAACTCTATGTTGATGCGATGCGAAAAAAGATGAGCCCAACTATATGAGCGAAACTAAATGCGTACAATAGGAGCCCAACTATATGAGCGTAGAATATATCTTAAACTAAACTAAAATATATATATAACCTAACCTAAGACTCTATTCGCGATAATACTTATTGGCTAGGTAAAGGGCACAGACGTACAACCGGGCGCAAATACGATCCGGTAGTAGTCCTAACTCTTGCGATACGAACCACTCCATCAGTGGCCGGAAACACTTCTTCAATAACCCCTAAAGGCCAGTGAAGAGGCGGCGCGTTTTCCGTATTTATAATAACGACGGTCCCTACGGTTATCGGGCTATGCGGTGTATTGTATTTATTCCGAGACTGCAAAGTATGCATGTATTCTGCTCGCCATCGTCTCCAAAAGGATTGCACTAATCCAGTCTGTAAGTCATGTCGAGACCGAATATTAAGCTTGTCATCTTCGATGTCGCGCGCGGGTAAGTAACGTAAGGGTGTCGTATTTAGAAAGTGTGCGGGCGTTAATGCAAGATCCTCTGAAGGATCGCTAGAGATGGTGCGGCATAAGAGACTGCCTCAATTTGAGCCAGCACGGTGGTCATCTCTTCAAACGATAGATAAGATTTGCTCACCGATAACGCGGAATCTGAGTCTTAAGACCCTCAATGTTAGCCTCCCAGTTACCTCCAAAGTGCCCAGCGGCAGGCGTGTTTAGTAACCAGGTTATGAGATTCTCAGCTAATGTGTGAGCATACTCACTAGTGAAGTCTTTGGACTTTAGAAGCCCATAAAGTTCCGAAAGTGTGCGTTTAGCGTGTGCGAGTGCGTGTGCGAGTGTGTATGCTAGTGTGTGTGCGAGTGCGAGCGCGAGTGCGCGTGCGCGTGCGAATGCGGATGCGAGTGCGAATGCGAGTGTGTGTGCGAGTGCGAGTGCGAATGCGGGTGCGAATGCGAACACGAGTGCGCGTGTGAGTGCGTGTGCGAACGCGAATGCGAGGCGCGTGCGAACGCGAATGCGAGGGCGCGTGCGAATGCGAATGCGAGTGCGTGTGCGAATGCGAATGCGAGTGCGTGTGCGAGTGCGTGTGCGCGTGTGTAGGCGAATGCGAGTGCGAATGCGTGCGTGTGCGAGTGTGAGTGCGAGTGCGTGTGCGCGTGCGAATGCGAGACGAATGCGAGTGCGAATGCGAATACGAGGGCGCGTGTGAGTGCGTGTGCGAACGCGAATGCGAGGGCGCGTGCGAATGCGAGTCGAATGCGCGTGTGAGTGCGTGTGCGAACGCGAATGCGAGTGCGCGTGCGAATGCGAATGCGAGTGCGAGTACGAATGCGAGTGCGCACGAGCTTTAATAGCTCAGAGAGTGTATGTGAAATATGTGTACGCGGTGCGTGAAACGGACTCGACGTGAGACCGAAACATACGCAATTAAATTCACAAACCTCAAGCGGTTTATCAGGCGAAACCCGATATAATATGCGTTGAAATCGGCGATCATATTCGCAAACTTCAATGTTTAGATACATTAGCCGAACGTCGGCTGAAAGTGCGATTGGAAATAAGCGGAAATTAACAATTATATTGAACAAATTGCTTTGTAAGTTCTGCCCGTTATGTCAACTTTGCGGGGCACAACCTACAATAACATAAACCAACACGGTCTCTAACGCGTGTGGTGCGGTGAGCGTGGAATTACCTTGAACCTTGGAACCTAACATAAGATGTGGAAAAATAGAGGCGCCGATCAAAATGTCAATATCAGCCGGCTTGTGATATGAATCATCAGCTAAAGGCAGATTGTCAAATTTAACAAGCGTCGGCGTATCAACAGCGACAGTCGGTAAGCGTTCAGTGATTTTATCGACGACTAGTGACTCCATATCAAAGTTAACATTTTTATTAAAGCGCGAATAAAATTTTAATTGTACAGAACCCAGTGTCGTTTTAGTAGAGCCCCCAATTCCCTTCACTATAGGCGCGGACGGTCTTTGGTTCAAGTTTAATCCTAAGCGGTTACAACAATGGCGCGTTACAAAATTACTCTGAGACGCACTGTCTAACAGAGCGCGGAAACTATGTTCCTTGCCATGCCTATCTATCATTATAACCCGGGCGGTGGCGAGCAAAACCGTAGTTACGGGTGCGTGCGAAATTATTTTATTGTTGCCTGATAATGAGCACAATGCAACATCATCGGCGCTGCGGGCCTCAGTGGATGACGGAGCGGGCTCCGTACCCGCCTGCCGTCCCCCTCCCACGTCACTGCAAGCGCGCGGTGGCGAGGGGGTGCGCGACGCGACTACTGCATGAGATGCAGTATGTTTATTTTCAAAATGTAACATCGTGTGATGTTTTTGTTGACATGTTTTACAACGCGAATTTGACCTACAATTAGATGCATAATGATGTTTACTTAAACAATTTATACAGCATTTCTGCGATTTAATAAATTTAAAGCGGTCATTTGGTGTCAATTTTTGAAATGATTGACATTGATACAAATGTATATGATGCGATTTGCATAGCGGACAAACAGTTTGGTACGATTGAGTTTGAGCGGTATTAACGTACGTATTTGTTGACTTGCACTGTGGTGCGGGCGGCGACATTGGCGTCGTGTTGGCTACGCGGGTACGCGGTTCGACTTTCGGTGTGCGTTGTATGATTTTTGCCTGATCGCGGACGAATGAAACTAAACTATCGAAAGACGGAATTTCAGAACCTCGACTTTCCAACTCAAATGCGCGAGCGGTTTCATGATCTAACTTTTTTAACGCTAAATATAAAAACAATAAATCGGAGAGGTCGTTGACCTTAAGATTTTTAAGCGCCGCGACTGACGATGCGAATTTATCTATAAACATCTCGAGGCCCACTACACTGGGAGCACTCAAAGGTTTAAGCTCGAACAGCTGATCTAAATAGGAGCATGACAGCGCGCGTTTATCTTCATACCTATTTATTAAAGTATCTAAAATAACTTTATAATTTTCGGCACACGGCGTAATGCCTGCGAAAACAGTTTGAACCTTACTGTTTAATTTACCTATTAAGTAATGTAATCTTTCTGAGTCGGTCAACTTCGGGTTCTCATGAACGGTGTTTTTATAAGCCGCGTAAAACAACGGCCAAGTCTTAATATCACCACTAAAGTGGGGTAGTTCTATTGGCGGCAGTCTAGGCCTGTCACATGTGTTGTGTCCCAGGCGAGGCTCATTCACGGCAATCAGTTTTGCCGCGCGTTTAATTCGACCATAAAGATGATCGAATGACAGTAATGGTTGGTAGTTTATCGTATATTTAGGATTCAACTTTAACTCAATCGTATTAATTTGATCTAAGATTAACTCAAAATCTATGCGTAATTTATCTAAAGTCTCGAGTTCACACAAAAAACTTTCCCTTTCAAACTCACTGAAAAGATTCTTACATCCATCTGCAATAGATTGGATGCGTGAGAACATAAGATCTCTTTTTGCGTGTAGAAGCGCTAACTTACTATCGTCCGGCATGACGATAAGTAACAGCTGTTATCAATATAACAAACGAATAATATGTTAATATTAGTAATAGATACTTATTTTTATTTTATTGTATATGCGACTAACAGATAACTTGCAAACTTATACCGCTATGTAGTGACACTCTATGCGATGCGAGAAATATATAATTATAATCAATTATAACCAACAAGTTAGTAATAAGGTATCCGAATAATACCTACCTACTTTAACGTATTTACTAAGTTGCAAGTCTGTGCAATATTAACGAAGATCGGGTACGACCGATATTTATTTTTATTGTAGTACCTACGAATTTTGATATATTATGAAAAGTTCTAGAAATGTAATTTCTATTGAATGCTGCAAGAAACAAACAATGCGTATATGATATGCGATATATAACTAGCCTGCGATATATATTAGTAGCTATTGCGGTAATCTTAACCATTGGTAGTGTATGATTGATCGAATCAGATGCCTAGCACCTTTGCATTGCGGTTAAAAGCGAAAATATAAGTAGGTGCTAGCTAATCTAACAAATGTTTTATCCGGTACGATAGGACCATAAATAATGGTTTGGAATGTTGTAGTTCTACGCAACGGTTAAGATTGAAAGAAAAATATGCGATTTACGATAATAACTGTTTGCGGTTTCAGTGGACTGTAAATTTTGGATGCGGGGTTTACAAAATGGCGGTCGGGTATTGGCTACCACGATCTATGCGGTTTGTGGCTAAGCTGACTGACGATTCGCGACATAAAGGGACACGAACTGCCCTCAGGAACATGAGAACAGGGACAGGCAGTTCAAAATAGATAAAGGGACTAACCTCTCAATGGCGCCTTCTCGCGTTGGCCTGACGGCTGCTTGGCCCAAGTCACTAGGCTTGTCACTGTCCGTAACGACACACCTTCCACGACGGTTTGAGGCAAAGAACGAAAGCACTTCTGTAAATGCGGTATGCGGGAGCTCGCGAACACGTTAGCTCAACCTGAATGCGTTGGAGTCTTGACACGGCCTACTCGCACGGAGTTCAGCGGGGTTCTCTCGGTCAAATGTCAACTACACCTGACATTTGACATAACAATACGACGTTTCGTATTGGTCGGCCATTCTTCTTGCGAGGTACCAGGAAGGACAGTGGCTAGGATTGGCGCGTTCATCAATCAGCTTAGCTTAGCGTGACAATTAACAAAAGGCCAAAATGGCGCATCCAATTGTGATACAAAATAATTCTGAAAGTTACAACTTCTCTAAAAGCTAATACTTGTTTAATATCTTAATATTCAGACTATTTTGTACGTTATGTTAAATTTAAATTAAATTTAAATTTTTAATCATGAAAAGCGTTAAATAGGAATTATCAATCTCATTAACGAATATCAATTGCTGAATACTCGAAGCAAAATTACAATCAATCTAAAATTGAACATCGTTTAAAGTAATTGAAAAGGTACAAATTGATAAGATCCAAAAGAAATGGCCGAAATCCCGGCACAATTGATATTGACGTATGACAACAATTGGGTCGACGTTTATTGTCCCAATAGAGAACTGTTCGACAACCCTGATTAGTTGAAGAAGCTTCAGACTTGTACTAATCTCATTTTCAATTATACTTACTCATATATGTATAATACAATCACGTTCTTGTAGATCTGTAATCTGATTCTCTTGTGGAGGTTCATACTTTTGTATTAATTATATTTGTTCTGCTAAGTAAGAAATTAATAGTCTTATAAACATAAGAATTATTTCTCATTGATATTTATACAATGAAATAGTAGTGTTAAGGTATTTTGTAATCATAACAGTATTGACAATTTTAATACTGGATATAACCTCTAATTAGAAAGGAAGTTTTAGGCTATCTATATTACGACGAGCAAACGGTTACAAGTTTTCCATCTCTTTGCAGAATGCTACAAAATCGGCTCCTAGCACACCCGTAGGTTTTCATTAATATTTAAACCTACCAAATTGACTCTACTCTGCCTGCTGTAAAGCATGAGTAGAATCCAGGAGTAAGGGTCACCATTCTCATTGTGAGGGTAGGCATGGTGACCCATACCATGGCGGCCTGGTCAGATGTTTCTGCATCATTGCCGGGAGAATGATGCAGAATGATTAGGCCTCCGGCCATACACTCACCAACGACATACGACGGCAAGAATACTGCCATTATTAGGATGGTCTTCTGTGTGAGCGTAGTACTGTCCCGGTCGACTATCTGTCGACCTAACAAGGGGTGGATGTCACTTCATATTCTTAGTCTATCACTTTACGAATAACAATCAAATATTATATCGCTATTTTTGTAATCTATGATGAGTCTCATTCTCTAATGGAAAACCATGTTATTTGTAAATCGGTACGGTAAATACTTAAATCGGTTCAGTGGATTCTGATACTTATTACCAGAGCTCAACAAACTTTACCTATTAATGTCATTGTCAAAGACAAAATACCTAAGGTTAGTAATTTTCTTGAATTATAAACCTCATAAAAAAATGACCGAAGTTGCAATCGAAGTTAAGATAAATAACCTCTAAATCAACAGTCATAATAATTATACTCTTTACTGTTCGTTAATTGTAACTTACGAGTATGTAGGTCTAGCGCTGTTTTGGCTATTAACAAAGTTCATTTCTGTATCCACAGCAAATATAAAAGGATCATGCTTTAAAATCGCATTTTTTTATTATTTCAGGAATTGGAAGAAATATTAACTGATGTGACTTCGGCTGTGAGTGAAGCCATTTGGCAAGAAGGTGAAATAATTACAGATAAGGTATGCCAAAGCGATGATTTTTAAACCATTCGTCCTAACAACTTTCTATAAAATTTCTAGAAAGAAAAAACAATGACGCTTAGCTATTTAAATGAAATAGTACAACTCCCTGTTGTACACTGTTCATTGTATTACCCAACTTTACTTTTTAGGGTTCCGCGCCGGACGCACCGCAAGCACGGCACAGAACGGATTGAACAGATTTGCCTTGCTCATAAATGCTGGCGTTCGGTGCAGCGCGGCGCGGATAGTGGACGCAGCACTATGTGAAATCATACAAAGCAAAATAAAATTCGTTGCGTGCCGTGCGTGAGGTGCGTCCGTATGTGTGGTGCGGATGTACGCGCCCCTGTATAGTTTCGTCATGCATGTCTGTCCGTCCGTTCTCCACTTACCTTTAAAAGGGATAGTACTAGAAAGATGTAAATTTGCTTAGATGTTTGTTGATATTACGGCGACAGTGCTGAAATAAAATAACAAAAAATTGTTTTGGGGTACCTCCCTTACACATAAAGTGGGAATGAGTTTTTTTCTTAAGTCTACCCCATCGTGTGGAGTAATATAAGATGTTGCTAAGTCCATTATATGATTTAGACAACCGTTTCCGAGTTATTCACGTGTCATTGATGGGTGACTACGAAACCCAATTCTATGCATGTCCTGACTCGCACTGTGCCAATTTTTATTCTTTTATTTTTTTTTTTATTATTTCTGAGGCGTTTTGTAAACCATATGTAAGTTCTTGTGAATATAACTGTTTCACTATTCATATAGATGTAAATAAGTAGTAAATCGACCTAAAAGTGCCTCAAACTGCAATGTAAAGAGACAAAATGACAAGATTAAAGGTGATGCTTGGCAAATTCTTTTGGGGTAATAAGAACACAAAACGCTAATCAAGCAAAATGCTTTGTTTATAAACCTCATTCTGGTGACTGTTTTTGTGGAATGAATGTGAATGTGTGGAATGACCACTTTTTATTCAAATAAGGCAATTAAAATATTCGCTTACACAAAACTGGCGAATATTGTATCAACATTCATTTCATGTGATTGTTTTAAAAATGATGTATTATGCACATTGAATTCATCAAATTTCAATTGATTCAACTGAATGGCAAATAGGGATGTGAGATTATTTTCCACACAATACAGATAAAGACCTAATTCATTAGAAACAAAAGAACAGCCCTACATTTATGTCACAATTAAAAATAAAGTACTACATTGACCGGCAGACAAAGCTTCTCCCGGCTGAAGCACAAGAGTTCCCTAATGGACTCTGCAAACTTTTTTTATCAACGGTAAACAAGGTCGATCATCGCATTTTTAACGAACTATATGTTTATCGTAATTACCCGTGTTGAGCAGCAGTCGTTACATCTTTTATCCTTCAAAATGATACCTACCAATAATATATTTATAACGGAACTTGTCTTAGTAGGGAATCATATGTTGGTAATATTAATAGCTGTAAATTGTTTTGTATTAACAGAGCAACACTCAGCTTCGTCGGTACGAGTCTCTCTGCGCCCAAGCTCGCGCAGTGTCTAGCACCGCAGACTTGGCTCACTTGGCGCGTACTCTTCTCATCGCCCAACCGTCGATGCGACCCCCTAAGAGGACCTTCTTGCCGCCTTACCCGCCAGAACCTGATGATCCACCACTAGATGTTCCTGCGGTAAATTATTAAAAAAAACTTTCCTCTTATCTTGATTCATTAAAAATGTTAACGGATAAAACATTCATAGAAATATGTAGCTTGCGTCAAATATTAATAACTACCAAAAAAAATTCAGAAAAAAACAAAATTAACATTGCAATTAACCTTTACTGTAAGTATTATAAAATAAGCAGACCAAGACATCATAGTGAAAAAACTGATGTACTTAGTACAAAATATGAGCTCCAGTAGAACTAAATTTAACTACTACTACTAATTTAATTTGATTATTATAGAAAAATTGAGACCCTTACTTGAGTAGTGTTTCATAATGCGGCAGTCGACGTTGTTCGAACAACGACAATAATAACGTTATAACTAAGAGCTTAAATTAAGAGATCAGATTTAGATCCGAATTGAAAGTGTTTACAATTTTGACTGACAGAAAGCAAACTACATTGTTTCTATTTAGATAAGATTTTCTGTTTATGTACACGATTTTATGTATACGATTACGTAACTTTCAAATATTTCTATAAAAAAAAAACATTTTTTATAAAATCTCATTCAATTTCAAAATTCATAAAATTTTCATACATCTACGAGTACCTTGTTATAGCTCTGCATAGCCCTAAAGTCATCTGATAGAAAATATCTACGACATTAAGTCCACGTTTGTCACTATTTGTGCGTATAAAGTATAAATTAAAAATAAATACAAATTAATATTTTTTAATATAATTTTTAAAATAATTTATTGCTTGTGTAAACTGATGTTGATGTCTTGATTTAGCACTCATAGTGCGGTGAGGCCGTTATGGAAAGGGATTAGTTTAAATTGCTTAAGGTATTAAGAGTAGAACTTTGAAACGGATGCTATTATACGTCTATCCGATCTATATTTTTATGCCAAAATTGTTAGAAAAAAAAAACAATGGTAAGTAAATACTGAAGATGTTTATTAAACGTTCTTGTTGTAATGAAATTTTTAATTAAACCTACTATTTTAATAACTCAATTATTTTGTATTAGAGATCTCTATTTTTGCACTTGGTTTGTTGAAAACTCAAAAACAAAAAAAGTTATTTAAAAGATGATTTCAAAAGTAAAAGTAGAACTTTTTTCCGCATTGCGTAGATTATTTGAAAAATTACTTTGATCACTATTATTATTATAATAAAAACATTAGACCCCCTTGTATTTTCTTCTTCAAATAGAACATAGTTTTAACTTACAAGTTTTCTTCTTACAGGAAACCTGTACTTTAAAACTACTTTCTGGAGCTTATAGAATATCTGTACTTTATACTTGTATAAGTGAGTTCATTAAAACTTTTCACATGGATAGTATCTTCTTCGACTAATGCAAAACTGAACTTCAACAATAACTATCTTACACATCATTAAAAGCTTGGGCGTTTGAAGTGAAATTGGCGTAGTAACATTTTAAACTTCGCTTCTAGATACCTAATAGATATTGTAAGTGTTTAAATATATAGTGCTAATTTATTCAAAGTTCAAATCTTCAATGAGCAACAGTATAACCTAATGTAACAAATTAAGCCAAACTCAATACAGCTATATAGTTTAGTTGAAAATTTTCCTATGGCTATCTTCCAGCAAGATTATCAAAACAGCTCCATGGAGCTACATTATAGTATTTTTACTAAGAAACGTTAACACACCAAAATTTGAGCCCAATCGGACATCAACAAGTTGTGCGAATACAAACAAACATTGCAAGTTAAAAAGGCATGTATGTTACTTAATATGCTCAGGGACTCTACATAGCGAAATTCAAGCGTTCGCAACAGAAATCTATTTTTTCGTAACTTCACAGCATAACCAACATAAATACTAAAACTCCGAGTTACTTTGAAGTAATTAAAAAATTTCGGGCATACGGTATAATAACAATAACATTTTGACTGCACGTTTGGCCTAGTGGTTTAAGTGGTCGCCACGTCGCTTTCTACTGTGCCGAGTGTCGTGGGTTCAAATCCCACGTGGGACAACACTTTGTGTAATCCATAAATTCTTGTTCTTAGTCTTGGTGTACTTTGTGAGCGTTTCATGTATGTTTGTTAAGTCCTCCGCGACACAGGATATATGGATATTCTAAATATAATTCCCAAACTATTTCATACAGACATTTTTTCTAAATTTTACTTAAAGTTTGCTTTGAACCTATTTATATTCAGGTACTGCCTTGTGGTTTAAACGTTTGTAGCTGTTTCACCAGGCCTGGGGTCATTTCCTTATTCAGAAGTTTCTAACTTTGTTTTCCTTGAAGCAGTATATTTAGTAAAGCAATAAAGTTACGTATACAACTTAGTTCCTGTGAAAATAGCGCTTACGTTACATTCGAAATATATTACTTCTTTGTTTGTTTATATATCGTATTTTCGTTTGGATGGTATATCATTTTAATTGACAATATTCGGAGTTTATACCAAAAGGTTTGAACAGCGTGATAGGAACACTAATTATGTTCTTAGAGATATAAAGTTTTCTTTGAACACTTACAACACCCAAAAAACTAATTGAAAATACCTCGATTCAGGATAGGTATTGTTTCTATGTTAGGGGATTTATATAGAAACAGAAACAATTTTCAGAATTAATGGTAAAAGAAGTGAATTTTTTGAACAGAGTTCGTAGAGAACCCCATCGATCTTACATAAAACCACTTCGACAAGGTCTTATTATATTTATAACAAATACAAGATGATCGAAGAAGCTCGGAACAAGGGTCCGATGTGCAATAAATAATCGGTAGGTAGAAAAACTGAAAAGACATTTTATGTGTATCGAGAAGGCACGGTTTTAATAAGTTCTATGAAACATAACTTACATACGTATTTGTTCATTAAAAAATAAAGATCAGAAATATCTTTATTTCTTCAAACACAAACACCTATGTAAGTTTTATTTTATAAACAACATGCAAAATTGAGCACATTTATCTTATTTTACAAAATTAAATTAAAATAGATTTAATTATATATATAGAAAAATACAGTTTTATTTTAAACTAATTGATTAAAATTGGCATTTACTAAATTACTAAGCACGTACTTATCTTTCTCTCTATAGAAATAATGGGATCATGCTCTTAAGCTCTTAAAATAAAATGCTCACATTTGTAAAACGTACCACCCAAATCTTACTCTATTTGTAACACCCAGACATAAACATTAATAATATTTTTTCCTACTGTACCAAAATAAAATATGGGTCGTTAGTTCCGGTTTGTAAATTTTTACTTACCTAAATGAAATCTCTAGCAATAACAATATCTAGCAAACCACTTTTTCAATACATAATGCTGCGTTGTATAATGTTTTTTTTTGTAAATTTATCTCTAATAAGTATCTGGCCGCTATATGTATACTATTAAATGTAAATGAAACTATGTCTCGCACTATAAACTTTTAAGTTTCTAGGGAGAAACAAAATGGTATGCAAAAGAACGAAGATTAGTGAAATAGACCAATGCAAGCAAAGACCAGACCAAGAGGCAACCAAAAGACAGGGCTGACAAGGCTGAAATGTAATAAATATAAACCAAGTGAAGACGTAGAAATCGTCCGTGAAAGATGATCGGGCAGATGTTCTCAATAACTCTCATACTCATTGTTTTGTCTCTAAACTGCGTTGCACTTATTTATTTATTTCCATTTTAATATTTTTTTCGACTTTAACAGGAGAGTATGCCACCTATTCTCAAGGGAGAAATTCTTTTTGACCGGATGGGTGTGCAAGCGCGTGTAAACTACGAACAACTTCGCAAAGATGCCCAAGATCTTGAAATAAAGATCAAACAACTACAAGTAAGTTTATATTATGATATTTTTAAGATAGAAATTAACCGATTTTCAGTCAAAAGTTTCTAAAATAATTATTAAGTTTTTTTTTTTAATTTTCACGTTCAACCCGCCGAAGGTTGAATACCTACGTAAAGTGTAAGAAATAGGACCAATATAATTAAAACTATTTGTGTTTAGCCGTAATAAGAACCGATACATGGAAACAGATACGACAACCAATTATATATTATTAAGAAATTGACACAAATCCTACACCACAAAATATAGCTTTCCGAGAAGTGTTTTCGCATTATACCAAAATATTCCAATAATGAGTTGGTAGCATCGTTTGTGGGTGTTATTGGAGGCGGAGGACAATTTATCAGTAATTACTTACTAGCATGTCTGAAAATAGATCAACAAAATTTAATAACACAAGATAAACTGATAAAGTGAATTGATGTAAGCACAGTCTTCTCGTCATACCTTCACACATAAAAATCTTAGATAAATGTTGTCTTCCTCTCCATAAAAATGATTATGTGAAAAGTAATATATATTAATATCAGCGGTAACTACTGGTGTAACTAGCGTTTACCTAAATTATTTGCACTCTGCTCCGGCACAGTAAAGTCACGAGACGAAATGTTTAAACATTTAACGCTGAGTTTAATGGGATCTCCGTGTTACCACACACTACTCTAGTTAGATGAAACGTATTGCTGTTTCGTTTATAGTGTAAGCGGTCTCGCCTTGCCTTGGCTTTTTTACTGTACTGTACTGTGGACCCCATATGGAATATCACTTTATATGAATTAAATATTTGTGATGAGCTCCTTTATGGCCACTTCAAGAGAGTTTGTAAAAATCCCGTGACAAATAATTTATGTATTCCAAATGGAAGACAGGAGAGGTTTGTTAGAAAGGAGGCCTTGACTGGACCAAGCGGATTGGTTGTTTCTCCATTTCGTTTCCTTAGCAGTGATATTAATCCTCTTAGACACCCACGGGATGAATAATGAAAGTGACATACTATTCTTAATCCGTCACGACGCCGCGACGCAGAGAAATTTATACACGTTAATTTAAGTAATTCTGCATAAAAGAAGTAGTAGCCCTTTCGAAAATTGTAACTACTTATATCCAAAAAAAATATTTCTCTGATTATTTTGATACTAATTCCTTTTTTACAGGATAGTCTTGATGCTTTATCACGACATCAGACCAGGGGCATCGAAAGTAATCTCTATAGCAAAGTGAACGAGATTCAAGTAAGTTCAATCTAATCAGGAGATACATATTTATTACATTATAGATATAGACGATTATAGAAATATTATTACGACCTACTACGTGTCATTGCTGTACAATTCAATTCAATTTTTCGACTCACAACTAATCTGAGTATTACTTCATGTACTTTACCGTTAGCATATCCTTACGTATGTTAGCCATTTGGAGATAAAATCAGAACGATGAGGCCTTGTTTTGATCAAAAATAATCCATAGGTACATCAATGACTTTAGGAAAGAACCCTTTGTACCTAACTTTATAAATGTAAAGTAAGGGAACTTGTGTATTAGACCGTGAACTTCAATCGAAAACATTTTGAAGCAAGAGAGAAAACAAATTCGGCCTGATTTCAACATCATTAAAATTTCACGCTCAGTTTGTTACTCAGGAATATAACAATATATTTATGACCGTGCTTTAATATTTCTCTATACTTTTACAATAACTTCATTAAGAAAAATATGACCACACTTTTTCTGTTTAATGTTTTAGTGAAAATTGGTTGGAATTTAATATTTAAGACGTTGATAAATATTAACATATGAAATTACTGGAGATGACCTGTGTGTGTGTGTAAATCATATTTGCTTTTCCTTTATAGAAGCTATGCTCAAAACTTAAATATTTCGCACAAGTCCTGAAATAAATTGAAATATGTGAAACGATACAAAACTAGTAGTGACATCTGTTTCTCATAATATAAACTGAATAGAATTCAGGATCAGAGCCCTCTAGTAGGCTCAAGTGAAATAAAACGAAAAATGACAAATGTTTCATCGTAAATATTTCTCTTAGGTATCGCTAGATGTCACTATCTAGCGTGAATGTTTTAACTGAAATACACAATGCGACTAAGATATTTTAGTTATTATAGTGTGATGAAAACAATTTTTAAGAGTAGAATAATAAGTTATCTTTTTACAATAATTCTTTCTCAACAGGATGACATGTCGAAGAACAAATACGACTACAGGGCGACGCAGTTACATCTAGCTGCAGTACGAGCTCAGGTAAGTTTATAGGTCAATAGCCGCGTACTGATTTGCCTCGCGAGGCTGCCTCGCGAGGCAAATCCTCGGTCGGTCAAGACGTGCCTCGCCCGAGCCAAACGCTCGCGCTGCCTCGCCCGAGCGTGCCGCGGCCCGAGCCGAGCGTTGTCGGTTTTTGTCGATGCTCAAAAGCGCCTCAGTACGTTTGCCGCGCTCACTCAAGACGATAGTGTTTTGCCTCGCTTTTATCTCTATTCGACTTCAAGTTAAACTGAGCGTCGATGCTCACGGTGGCTCGGCCTTGCCACGCGAGGAAGCCTCGGATTAGAAAACTTACAGACCGAGGCCGCCTCGCGCGGCATGCGTACTGCGGCAAATGTCCGAGGCTGCCTCGCGAAGCCGCTCGCTTGGTCAGTACGCGGCTATTGAACATTAATATGGGCAGTTCAGTTTTCTGTAAAAAAAATGTAGCACATAATTTCTATGAAATGTAGCACATAATGTCTAGGAAAGTTTAGTTTTAGGTAATTTATAAACTATACATTCTATATATTCTATAAGATTTAAAACATATTACCTATATCATTTTAAAAATATTAAACTACATAATTTTAAAGAATAGATAACTACTTTCTGTGTAGTTAGTTAGATTTCACATAAACAAACAATTTAATTGTTGTTTAAGTTACTGTTAAAGCTAAATTGTGTTATTTTTTTTATTAGATATGAAGAACAAATTATTTTAAAAGATCTAATTTTGAAATACGCTTGTATTTTTAATTAACTTTTGTATAAAATGTTGTCCGTATCATTTTGTCTCCATTTTGTTAATTCAATACTTTTTGAAACATTCATTAAGGATCCCCAGAACGCCCATTCGTTGTCATTAGGGTGTGTGATACACGTGACATAAACTTCCTGTAGGTAGGTATCTAGTTGATTTATTGTTAACAAAATATATAATAAAAACAGACCTACGATCTACTTGAATTGCTTACATCATAATATGCGAACAATTATGGTGTGTGCAATAAATAACTTCCTATACAGGGTGAATTTTTGAGACGGGACAGTAAGGGTCGGTACCTTAACCGTTATAGATACAGAAAAATGCTTTAAGAAGACTATCCATAATTTTTTAAGATATTCTGAACTGCATTTACAGATTTTGGAAAAAATGTACAGCCAGCAAGAAAACGGTCATTTTAAACAAAACCTTTTTTTGATTCCAATCGAACCTGTTTCTTATAAGGATCAAAAGTATCTACTCGACCGACTGAGGTTTGAGTATTAGAAATGTCAGAAATCGCAAAAAACTTTTCCCATACATTTGTACGGAAATAAATAATTTTAAAATGTATTTTATCTTTTTTTTATTCTTTAAGCGTATTCAGTCAATAATAGGAACACGGAATTTGCATTGGTGTGGTACACGAATAAGTTTCAACTGCGACAAGTATCGAGTGGTGATGGTGGAATTTTATGAAGGTACTCTTAATCCTGCCATGTATAACGACGTCAGAGTTAGAGAATCTCCAAAACCAGTTGGATGAATGGCTCCTGTCAAAATTGCGAAAAGTTTATTTTCAGTAAGATGGCGCTCCGCCACTCAACAGCCGCGTATTCCAGTTTGAATAGGCAGTTCGGGTCACAGTGGATAGGTACACATGGTTCAACCAAGTGGCCACCTCGTAGCCCCGATCTAACGCCTCTCGATATTTTTCTGTGGGGCTACCTAGAAACGAAGTCTCCAAAAAAAATACAACAGTATTCAGGAGCTGAAAGATGCATTAACAAGGATTTTAAATGATATATATCAAAGAAAATTATCGGCTGCTACTAGCTCAGTACAAAAATGAGTGAACTTATGTATTCGTGAAAATGGCAGTCGTTTTGAGCAATTTATTTCGTAGATCATCTAAATGTAAGCTATATCTGCTGTGTCTATGCTAAGTCTGTGTCTAAAATACGTATTAAAATGATTTATTTCCGTACAAATGTATGGGAAAAGTTTTTTGCGATTTCTGACATTTTTAGTACTCAAACCTCACTCGGTCCAATAGAGACTTTTGATCCTTATAAGAAACAGGATCGATTGGCATCAAAAAAAAAATTGTTTAAATTGACCATTTTCTTGTTGACTGTACATTTTTTCCAAAATCTGTAAATGCAGTTCAGAATTTCTAAAAAAATTATGGATAGTCTTCTAGTAGCGTTTTCCTGTAACTATAACGGATAAGGTACTTACTGTCCCGTCTCAAAAATTCACCCTGTATAGTCAGCTTATAAGGTAGTGCGGAAAACAAATAGGTTCTACGTACATACACATAGGTATATATTTATACCTATATTTTCATATAAAGAACCTGCTATATAATTCGCAATGCTATGAAGCTGATTCATTTTTATCACGTCAACAATAGACTGCTTAAGAACCATAAACACTAATGCAGTGTCCTGAAAATTTTGTTTTATACTGTTTCAACGTCATTTTATATCGTAGATGGGTTTTAGGGTTTTCCTTTTTAGGGTTCCGAAGTTTATGACTGGGAACCCTTGCAAATTCGTCATGTCCGTCCGTCCGTCCGTCCTCGACTTACCGTCTAAACGCGCGGTAAGTGCTAGAAAGTTAATCTTTGCATGAATATGTGTTGTAATTACATCGACAAAGTGCTGCAATAAAATGAAAAATATTTTTATTTGGGGTACCTCCCCTACACGTAAAGTGGGGATGATTTTTTTCTCTCGGCTACCCCATCGTGGGGGGTATAATAGATAGGTTTTTAAAAAAAATAAAAGGTTTCTTCATTTAGGTATCCGTTTGCGAGATATTAAACTTTAAAGAGCACTTTTTTGTAAAAACAGGGAGTGGGGGACACTCCCTCCTTCTGAAAGCTAAACGGCTGGCTCAAAAAATCTAGAAAAATTCGTGATAGTGGTCCATGTGATGAAATTTATAGGAAAACTATAACGGATAAAATGACTTTGTTAGTTCAGGAATTATAGAGGCTTAACTTGTAAAATGCGCTCACTTGGAAAACGTCATGCAAAATTAACTCATTATTACGTAAACATAACAATTATCAATAGATTCGATTATAAATCCACGTACCATTATGGGTGACTGAGGAACCTTTTCCTGTGCATGGCCTGACAGGATTTTTTTTGTTTGTCTTTTTCCAAAGTTATGGTAAGTAAGTATGTTACCCCCCTAACCAAGTTACAATCTACAAACTTAAACATTTTTATAACAATAGAAAAATTACAATGACGTCTCTCAACGTTAAGTCATGCGGTCAAAATAAACTGTTACTCAATAAAGCCAAAGGCGTTAGCGATTATAGTAAGTTATGCTTGCAAAAGAAATGGACCAGGAGAGGTTCAGAACTCTCCCAGTCCGTCAGGCAAGGGTAACGGGCCCGGTACCACAGACGACTCAGGCGCCGAAGGTCGCCGCATGATCTCCGTCCTCCTGAAGCGCAAGCTTGGGGGTGACGAGTGAGGACATCCGTCACCTTATCAGAAGCAGGCCGAGAGGGTAGCGCACGAGCTCGGGATTGATTAGAGTTCCCACTCAGGATGGGGTCATCTGCAAGCAGTAGATGTCCCGAGGTAACTCGGGGTGCCAGGGATTTCATTTCTAGGTACACCTGGTGCGATTTTAAGTCCGTTCATGTCCATCATAAACACCAGCTGGTGGTATGCGAAGGGATTTTCGAACAGACTAAAAAGAAATGTAAGTATTTTCCCGGTCGAACCGGCCAATTTGTGCCGTCTCATTCGTATTACTATTTTTGCAAGGCCGCAAGGAAAAAAAGCGTTGCCTAATCGGCAGGATAAACAATAAATTAAAAGAATCGAAAAAGTATTTATAAACGTTTATTAGAAACTAGCTGAGGCCCGCGATGTTACCCTTAGTTATTTTAGTGAATCGCGAGTAACGCCGTGGAGCGAAGCTAGTAAAGTGGTAATTAAAATCCCGTCAAAACCATTCCAGCCCTTGCAGAGATTAGGTGGAACAAACAGGCAGGTAGAATTTAAAAAAAAATCCTTTTTTGATGGAAGTATCGTGATTCATACCTATATCATTTCATATCATCATCATCAACAGCCTTTAACAGTCCACTGCTGGACATAGGCCTCTCCTTGAAAAGGAAGTATTGGCCTACTATACCACGCTGGCCAGACGGGTTGGTATAGGGTTGGTTTCAAGCTTCAGAAGGAGATCCCACCCTGGACTTCTCCTACTCCTAAACGGAGAAGCGCGGAGAGGGCACACTGTGTGTTTTTTAGTCGGTTCAAGTCCGACACACCACCCCGCCGTAACCCCCGGTGGGGTGACGGTCCATGATGATTTTTCACACATTAAAAAAAAAAAAAAAAAAAAAAGGGTTGGTTTCAAGTTTTCCTCCTCTTTGCATTGATGTTGTCTTGCGTAGTTTATCCCTTAGTCGCCTTTTACGACACCCGCGTGGGATGAATAGGGGTGGTGGCACTCTGTATTCTTAATTTGTCACCACACGGACATATGTTTCATATGCAGTTAGTAACAAAACTGTTCACTTAATATTACATACAAATACTTGAATTTTATTTATTTGTATCATCGATCTATATATCGATGATTAGTATAGATTTTTTTTGAATGAAACGAGTTTCAAAACGCACCGTGATTGTTGATAACTATATTGGAATAATAACATATTATATATTCTGTGATAATAAGTTTAATAACAGGTTATGACTCATAGATTTTTAAGTAGGTATTTCTAGTTTATTCGTTGTAAGTAAAGCCGTTATACACGTCATAAACAATATTTATCGTTGTGTTTTTGTTTTTATTTTATTCTAATTAAATACCACATTCCTTGTGCGGTTTAATGACCTTACAATTTTTTAATACATCAGGTATTTTGAAGTTGTAAAATAATTTTGAGTATTGTGACACGTAACCTGACGGTCACTTGAAATTTTCATTATTAATTCATAAACATGATACACTCAAAATTTTAAAGCCATTTTTTTTAAATATTTATAGATTTAAGCCTACCAAAGTGACTCTTCTCTGCTTGATGGAAGGCACGAGAAGAATCAAGGAGTAGGGGCCACCATCCTCATTGTGTGGGTAAGCAATGCAGCATGGTGACCCCTACCATGGCGGCTTGGTCAGATGTTTCTGCATAATTCTCCCAGACTGTGGAAGCCGGGAGAGTGATACATAATGATTGGGCCTCCGGTCTCACACTCACCAACGAAATACAGTAGACAGTAGGAATGCTGTCATTATTAGGATGGTCTTCTGAAATACATTTGTGCTGAAATCAGCGTGGATATACTACCTAATGAATATTATAAAGATTCAATATTCAATGTGTAACATTATGATTTTAAAACATATTATACACTGTCTGATACCCACGGTGTTACCCGCGGGTATTGTTGTAAATCGCGAGCAACTGCGCGAAGCGATGGTAGTGTAAAAAAAGCTAAGCTTAAGTTACTCCTTATGTCATTAGCTTCTGCCAGTGAAAGTCCACTCCTTTTTTATGTCATGTCTGTACCGTATATTTACGTTCTTTGATATGAATTTAGTAAAATAATGGTCATTTGATATTATACAAACACTTTATTTATGTATTTGTTAAAATGCCCTGCTTCGAATGTTTCTTAATAACATTAACCAATGATATTATAAAAATATCATTGACAATAACATCGAATAATAGCAAGTATAAGATTAAAATTAACTTATGCATGTTGCAAGAAAAACTCTAATATATTTAAAAAGACAGTCTTAGACATTATTTTTATTTATATAATTATGTTCACATACAACGTATATAATAACAAAACAGATAGATAAATAAACTAACTCATAGACATGGCTCTAGTGCGCACGCCTAACTCTAGGCACACGCGAAACGAGTTCGTAAAAGGAATCAATAGATTCAAACTTTTGGGCGCCATATTGTCAGAACAAATTTCTAATATTCCTTTTTCAAATGTATAAAAATTACACATGAACATATTAACGTGATAAAAATACTTTATTAGAAATAAGTACCTACGTGCATAACCAGTTAAAATTGTCTAATGTAAACACTTAGTATATTTAGATATTTAATGCAACGCTGCAGTATGTAAGGTATTAAGTATATAATGAAAAAAAAAAATTTTAAGTCTTAGATTCTTTTGCATACAAAAACACTTGTTAAAGCTTAATGTTTGTAGACGCGTTGCCGCATTGCGCACAGCCTCCCAGTCAGTCTGAGAGGAGATCTCGCAGGCCGTCATAACCTACGAATTCGCGTCACTTGAAAAACTTATTATTCATAGAAAATAGTATCGTTGTTAATAACGTGGACATTTTTAAACGTGCGGTTTTTATTAAAACAGTAATCATTGAAAATAAACGAAAGTTGAAGTTCCGTACCAGAATGGGCTGGATTTCTATGAAAAATCATATGGTGAGTTATTATTTACTTGTCATGTGTATGCGGAACACATAAGTATAATTACGTTTTTCAATAAGATTATTTATGTCTGCATTTGTCATAATAATAATCTTTTCAGTAGCATTTCATTTAGAAACAAGGTCGCGTGTAGCTCTTTTGTTTTTTGACCTCAAAAAGGTTCTTTTATAAGAAAGCGGCCGCTCATATAGCAACACCTCTAATTATACTTCTATGTTTTTGTTTTTAAAAGAGTACTGAATACTAAGAATAATGAAAACACATTTATAAATGTGTTTCTATCAATTAATATAATATGAGTATCAATATTTTGTAAGATAATTTCTAGTGTTACACGTTAACGTGAAAACAAAAGATGGATATCTGTACTGTGTGGGATTATTCGTTTGTGTTTACTTCAGGGTCATTCTTAGTTACAAAAAATCTTAGAAAACTCAACTGCTTAATCTCTAAAAATCAAGTTGCCTTTATTAAATTTTTTGTACCTATTCATTGGAAATGTTACATTTAAATAAGTTTATATTCTATTGTAAAATAAGAATAGATGTAGATAAATTAAAGATAAAGATAAAAAAAAATATATCCAAATAGGTATACTTATCTACAAATTCTCACACAATTGTACAGATTACGTAAAAATTGTCTCATCTAAGTTTTTTTGTCAACAGTCAACAAAAAAGTTTAGTATCTGCTTCGCTTCTGTATTTCAAACATTTATTTACTAAGTTTCGCCCGTGGCTCCGCCCGCGTATATGTTTGTTTCATTCAAAATTTTCAGACAGACGGACAGACAGAGCTACTTTTGGATTTATAATATTAGTAAGGACTAATCAACCAAGATGGTTGCCAATCTCAGATTACAAAAGTCTTTTATAATCTGAGGTTGCCAATACCGATTGTGGATGTAGTTCGATTAGTTTTCGATCCATGGGCAACCATTTGTATAGTTTAAGCCATTTAATACACATGTAAAGTATTTAGTAGGTACTATAGGCACATTTTAATAACTTGCTTCAGTCGGGGAGGTAGCAATATTAATAGGTATTTTATTTAATTTATAGCATTATAATCGAAATTTAAACGAATCTTACAGTAGGTACTTTAGTTAATATTGTCTATGTCAAAAGAACTCTCATGAAACAATAGATCATTTTTCAACACTTTGAAAACTGACAATTCTTTGTTGATCAAAGAAAAATAAATAAAGCCACGTGAAAACAAAGAAATCTAGTAGGTTTTATTAGAATAACAACATGTTAACACATTCTAACAGAAAAATGTCCAGTCTTTATTCTAAAATCACTTTTTCAACAACAATGAAATTTCTCTTTCACACAGAAGACCATCCTAATAATGACAGCATTCTTGCTGTCGTATTTCGTTGGTGAGTGTGAGACCGGAGGCCCAATCATTCTACATCATTCTCCCGCCCTTCCTTTTTATTTACAACATTTTTTTGTTTTAACTATTAATTAATCTGATTCAAGAGAGATCCTGTGAAACTATATTACTGTAGATGCAAAAAAAAACCATACTAATGCCTATACATCATCATAAAATCATCTAAGTAAATAGTGGTGTCCCGGAATGTCTCGTATTCCCCCATATTATTCATCAACATACCATTATTTCTATGTAACCACAGTCGTAAGGTTTTCGACGCAGATAATATGAGTTTATCAGTAATGTTTGAAAATGCTATGAGGTGAAACTGGTCCATCCTGGAAATAAATTAAAATACAACGACACGTATGAAATAATAAATTAAAAACTATTCAATTTCAGTTATACTTATTACAGAACCTGTGAATTGTTCAGCCTTGCATTATAAGTACATTCTCATCATCATAATTTATAGGACGTCTATTTCTACACTTAAGACCCCGTAATGCCGTCTGGGAAGATTGGTGAGAACACTTAGAACCTACAATGACGTTGTCTTTATGTTATAAAAATGACAATATTTACACAGCATTTGTCCTTAGAACAATATATAGGTACCTACTACACTTATATAAAGAATTCTTGAAAAGAAGATTCTTGCAACAACAGCGGGTAATGGTAAAGCTAGTCATAAGTAGTAAATTAATTCCTATACCATCAGCAACCTACCACTGAAAGTGTCGTTAAAATCGGTCCAATCATTAAACAGATTACCCGAAAAAAAACAGACAGAAAAAAAAGTTATATTTTTTTTTATTGATGTAGTTACATCAATATCCACCACTGTATCTTGTGGGAGAAATTAAATAAATTATTATTATTATTATATATAAGCTATTAAAAATATTTTTGGTGTGTTGACAGCCTTTTAAACTACATCAGTAATAATAATTATCACACTAATAGTTTTATTGTTTACTACATTCTTTCTCTGATTTGATTGATCTGACCTTAACACTAATATAAAAGTGTCATTTTCTCACCTGCAACTAGCCTGCAACACGCACCCATTATTGACGTCCGCATTCGGTCTTACTGACAAAATTGTAAACGCCTTTTTGATATGGACATATTTTTATAAGCTCGGGTATCTCATTATTAACATAAAAAACCGTTCAAAAATTAAATTCTAAATCAAGTTTCTATAAGGAAAAATTTTATCCTTAAAGTTTGTTTTGGTGTAGGGTACCTGCACCGGTGCTCTGTCTACTTGTTACTTTCAACTAATACGAATTACTAGGAAAGTAATAAATTTATGAAATGAAATTTAAGAATTTATATTCTAAATTGTCTAGTTTAATGTAAACAGGAACACTTCACGCACTTTTGTTTTATAAATCAGTTCTGGAATATATAGGTCCATGAAGACCTTTTTTTTTATTTGGCCTAAACTCTTTGGATCTCTCGAAAAAGAAAATAATAGTTATTAGGTTACCAAAAAAGAAATATTTTCTATATTAAATTGAAAGTAGTCTGTGCAGTGTTCGCACCCTGTTGGGTTGCAGATAAATAACATTGTATTTTTATATACTTGGTATTAACTTGTGACTAATACCGGATTGAACCAGTTATCTAAAAAAGTGATGGGAAGGGGACAATATATAAAGGTGCAGTATTTATTTTGCAACATATCAACTCTTGTAGTCAAACAATATTGTACTGAAAATTCTACTTACTAATAATAATGGCTGTCGCTAATAAAATTGCCATCTTATTGCTGATCGCTGCTTGTATCATGGTTATTACAGTGGACATTGCCAGTGCAGTCCGCGTTGGTCCCTGTGACCAGGTCTGCAGCCGCATACGTCCCGAGAGGGACGAATGCTGCCGAGCTCACGGCCATAGAGGTTACTCTAGTTGTAATTATGGACAGATGCATTGTTACTAATTAGACTGAAAGGTAAGCTGATTTTGTGTTTATAACTTTTGCCCGAATCAGTACTGGTATAAAAGTATTTTTTTTATTTTAACTATTTGACGATTTCTTTAGCAATTTCGCTAAAATTTTGAAATGTTTATCTATGATTATAGCTACATCTTCGTATTACACGTGGTTGTAGTAGTATACCTTTATAACAATAAAAGCGGCCAAGTGCGAGTCGGACTCGTCTATGAAGGGTTCCGTAGAAGCAAGTAACATCATATAAAAGTTCTTGTAGGTCGTTGTAACTTTAATCGATGTTTTAATAATATTGTTTGGATTGAATAAAAGGTAAATTGCGGGAAACGATTTATGACATACTAAAAAAACTACTTACTAGATATCATTCAAACCAATTTTCAGTGGTAGTTTGCATGGTGGCCTATCCATAGATACCCCATACACGTATGGGTTTGTTGAAAATTTATTTATTGAGTTTCAGTTCCAAGTATGGGGACCACCAAAATGTATTGTTTTTTTTTACTATTGTTATGTGAAAATCTTAATGCGGTTTACAGAATACATCTACTTACCAAGTTTCAACGGTATAGTTCATAAAGTTTCGGAAAAATGTGGCTGTGACATACGGACGGACAGACATGACGAATCTATAGGGGTTCCGTTTTTTGCCATTTGGCTACGGAAGCCTAAAAACACGAGTAAAGCTGCCGAGCAAAACAAGTCTAAAATAAAAGTAGACTGAACAGCGATACACAGACAGACAAAAAAGAATTGCCGTATATATCTACTTTCATTTGTAATTAGAAAATGGCAACACTTACATTTTGTTTATTTGTTCATATTAAGCATGGAATAAACCAAAAATAATACAAAGATGTTCTATTTTTTCAGAAAAATCAAATAATATTCATTACTGTAACTTTAAGCACATGCAGACCAAGGACACTGGTTTTTAATTAATCGGGACCAGATAATTCGGACCATTTGGTAAATTGACATGATAGAAGTTTATAATAGATAACGATTGATGAAGCCTGTACTATTTCAATTATTTTGATGAATTAATATTACACAAATACGTACTAAAATCTATTGTTTTCTTTATTCAATTATTGTGACTCATAAGTACACGATTCGTCCTATGCAGTTATGCTGAGAGGTGACTGGTATCTACAAGCTGTTCTAGGAACAATACCTGTTTGCTGTACAATCAACCAATATCAACAACCAATAATGTCCCACTGATGGCCTCAAGTCTCCTCTCAGGAGAAGGTTAAGGCCATACGTCCCCACGCTGGCCGAGTGCGGGTTGGGGACAGGCAAGACACGTTGTTGCTTCGTAATCTTGCCATTGGATGTTTTAAGACGCCCGAAGGCCTCCACCTAAGCTTCATCATTTAATAGTCCACTGCTGGACATAGGACTCTCCTTAGGAAGGAGGTTTTGGCTGGCCAGACGAATTGTTACAGGGTTGGTTTTAAGATTTCCTTCTCTTTGCATCGATGTTGTCTTGCATAGGTAGTTTATCCCTTAGTCGCCTTTTACGACACCCGCGGGATGAATAGGAGTGGTGACACTCTGTATTCTTAATCCGTCACCACACGTATAAGCTTAACGACTGCTATCTTATGATAACAACCGGGACCAATTGCTTAACGTGACCCCTGAATCACGAAAACGTTCATCATAACATATCATGCCACATACGTCCGACCGAGCCGTGTTGCTTACCCTCGGTGATTATTTCCAATTACCTAAAGCCACTCGGTTATGAGTTTATGACTGCTTCTTAGCTTGTTTTACTAAGTATACTTTATATACCGTCTAGAATAGAAATGCTCTATGAAAGTCCATATTATATGGCAATAAAAATATTTAACAAATTACCAAAAACTATAAAAAACTGTTTTAACACAGTTGAGGAATACCTGACAGACATAACTATTTAGAGATGTTACATATGAGTGATGAGGCGTCTGAAAATTGTTGTTGTTGGACTTGCAAATTTTGAACATTTAATAATATACCTACTACATGCTCTGATTATTATGTTAATATTGCAATGCTTGAAAAAAGCACTAAGTTAAAAGTACTTATGTCATTACTGTAACAAGAAATTGTACACTTAGTAAGCAATAAATGATTTGAATTTTTATTTATTTATTTTAAAGAGACAACAAATTGTGAATCACACAAAGTGTTGTCCTACGTGGGATTTGAACCCACGACACTTGGCGTAGTAGCAAGCGGCGTGGCGACCGCTTAAGCCACTAGGCCAACCGTGCAGTCATTATTATTATGGATAAGTTATATATTTGTGATTATTTTGTCCATTGATTTTTCATACAAATCTTGAGGCGTAATCGTTGTCTCACATGGAACAGCTAATGTTAATTGAAATATCAACTTGCTTTGTTCAAAACGTAAGTATATAGGTATGTAAGTGTACGTAACACACCACACCTAAACCTTTTGATTTTAACTTTGACGCATTTTGACTAACAAATAAAATAATAATTATAAATATTTGGAACATGTGACACACAATGCCATTAAGCTTCAAAGTTAAAAAAAATAAAACATACAAACTAGGCAGAGGCTGTTTTCTGACAGCTAGATTGACTGAAAGAGTACTCATACAGTTTTTATTCCATAGAAACATACATATTATACATATAAAACACTTATACTTCGATGTAAATATTTGGAGCTCATACAAACACTTGGACCAACCCGGGAACCGAAACTAAGACCCGCATGCACAGCCGTCGCATACACTAGTACCACTGCCATAATACAGCGCTACACAAGCAGATAACTACATTCTAATAAATTATAAATTCGAAAGTAACTCTATCTGTCTGTTCGTTACGCTTTCACGGCTAAACCGCTTCACTGATTTCAATGAATTATGCATGTACATACTTTGATTTCTGGACCCTGGACCATCAACAGCTTATTCGGCTCCCTACGATATGGTTGAACTGGACGATGGCCGGTGCATAGGTCATGCTTGTGATACGGCCGCCGTCAGTCGGGGCTGGTCATCTCACAACTTCTATTTATTGTTTAATTATTTTTGGACACTACCTGTGTAAATATCAGCATCGTTACATTGTGCTCACATTTAATAAAATGCCTAAAACAATGTAACCAAAAATTGTAAAAACAATGTTGGAAAAGAGTGTCCATGGAGTTACTTGTCTGTTCTTCTCCATAGGATCTACGAATTGGAACAGACAATTAGCTTCACGACTGACTACTGACTACTTGACGTTTCAAAAGTGCCATTGTATGGTTTATTTGAAATAAAATGGTTTGATTTGATTTTATTTATAGATAGCCTCTGAGCTGTGGGGGCCATGGTGTCCATTTCCTGAGCCTAAAAGTTTATATACGCGCTTTGGGAAATGACGCCATATGACTTGCGTTTGTTTCGATGACCCGCAATCCTGTGTTTATGGAGGACAGAGACCTTTTAGACTGAACCTGTACTGTCACAATTAGACTGCTGGTAAACAAAAGTACTGAATTAGGTACTTTCTTGTTTATTTTTGAATAAATACATTTTTTACATTTAAACCTGCCAAAATGACTCCACTCTACCTGATGGAATTTAAGAGTATAATCATTATGAATGCAGCATGAAGACCCGCACTATTGCGGTCTATTGAAATGCTTCTGCATCAATCGGCCGTCGTGCACTCATCGACGAACTGCGACAGCACAAATGCTGTCAATTTAGATAGATAGATAGATAGAATACTCTTTATTTGTACATCTTATCACAATTTTACAATAGAGAATGAAAAGAAAACAATTTAAAATTAATGTACAAAGGGCGGCCTTATTGCTAAAAGCCATCTCTTCCAGGCAACCTTAGGATGGAATAAAATGATTCGGAGAGACAGCGGTAGTTGACGGTGCGATAAGTTTTGTACAATTTGAATTTGCCAATAAATATATTTCATACACATACATATACCTACACAAATACATATATACGATATATATAAATACTAATACACCCCAATGTGAATACACATATACGTATAAATAAATAACTATTCAATTAAATTACAATTTGGAAAAGGAAAACATTAGGTTGGTCTTCATTCGAGAGTAGTGCCACCCTGTACGAGACGGGCCTTTTCGTACTGAAATCTACAAAAGGATAAGAAGTTAATGTTTATATTGAAATACTTTTTTATAGAAAAACTACAATTACTTAGTTAAAGAACAAATAAACCTGCTTGAAACACGGTACTTGACTCGGATGAAGGCCGGACTCACGGTATCTAGCTTGACAGTCGATATCGCTAACCACTGAATCAAAAGGCCAGTCAGCCAGCCAGAGTTGGATAAATATTTGCATTTTAGGTTTTTTCTGTTTTACTTGACATTACGCTTTAAATTTTTTATTCATACATTATTTTGTTTCATTCGGGGAACTTTGGCTAAATTTACAATATACACAATGTTTCATTACAATTTGTATGGGTATTTTGAGCTAACCGACATATGCTATCACAGACTTTTTTAGAACTTTCCAAGAGGAACAATACGTTCACGCATTATATTCACGAATCTTTAACCATTTACACAACCCAGACAATGGAAGTTTTTGGAGGTTTTTTCAGTGATACTCCACTCTTACTAGTCGTAGCGTAATGATATATAATAACCTATAGCCTTTCTCGATAACTGAGTTATCTAAAACTGAAAGATTTTTCTAAAAATCAAAATCTCTGCAGTTTTATAATATTAGCATAAATTATTAGGTATTTGTAAAGAAAATAGTAACGTTCTGCTGTGAATAAATCGAACCTGCATACAGCATTCAGACGCATCACTGCACAAATAATATATATCAGTACAGTTTATAAAACCTTCTATACAAAAACGACTCGAGTACAAATTGCAAGTTTAATTTAATTTTAACCCAAGTTGTAAACAAGGTTCCCATCAATCTAGTGACTGTCAATATCGCTACAATCCTAGCTAAAAAGTTCTGAACACCTTTATGTGTAGTTCAGCTTTTATAAGCTCGGATGTCCCGTAGCTATGAATAAATTATACTAACTACTCCAACATAATTATGCAAACGTAAACAGGCCTTCAGTATACAATTAGTAATTTATAATAAACAAGTTGTCAATAAAAACCCAAGATCAAGTTTGCTTGAGGAAAAAATATATTTTTATGTAATGTGTATCGTAAAGAACGCAGGGTATTGCCACCTAATACTTTCCCTAGATATTTTAACATAGTATAAAATGAAGTTACTTTCGCTGTCTGTTCGCTTAGATCTTTTAAAGTAGTTTATACATTTTTTAGTAATATATAGAGTGATTCAAAAGAAATATTTTCGTATGTAATACTTGCATAGCTAAGGAAATACGAGAGCCTCAAAGACTTTCAAAACTACAATTACAGGGCAACATGCGTGAACATTACAGATCTTTGCTGTATAATATTTACACATAAAACGAACATAATTAGGTATATTGAATTTGTCGAAGAAAAAAATCATGAAGTATTGAAATTGATTGGCTGTAAACCCAAATTATTAACTGCGGGGAAATTTGTCTTTACATTTGCTTTATCTTTACAATGATAATATAAAAAAACTGCATAACGTGCATGGAAATAGTGCAAACATTAATTGTCAACAGGCATCATCATTTTGAATCCTTCTTAAGTTAGACTCAAATGTAATTTCACCCTATACATTTTTATTACATTTTTCGTTTTGTACAAAATATTTTAGGCAATAAAATCGATTGAATATGAAGCTAAGCCAAGAGTAAACATGTATTGTGTCCACCATATATTGTGTGAATAAGTAGTCCGAAAATTGGTGCACCTACCCTTAGGGAAAAAATAATAATTAAATACTTTAGACATGGTCCATTTGTGCAATTAGTAACTTTATAGGCGTGAGCATAGGCATCCATCCTACTAAACAAGTTTTAAAAAAGTGGTCTTCTCAGCAAAGCGATATAAATAGCGAGGGATTATTGTACAGCATCAGATCACTGCTTGTAACGTAAAGAGAACGATCAACATCATCCAAGAATAACAATGGCTGTCGCTAACAAAATTGCCATCTTACTGCTGATCGCTGCTTGTATCATGGTTATTACCGTGGACATTGCCAGTGCAGTCCGCGTTGGTCCCTGTGACCAGGTCTGCAGTCGCATTGTTCCCGAGAGGCACGAATGCTGCAGAGCTCACGGCCACAGAGGCTACTCCAGTTGCGGTTATGGGCAAATGCATTGTTACTAATAGTTGCAAAAGGTAAATTTATTATATATTTTTAATAACTATGTCTTCTTTATTTTAAATTCAGAGTTATCAGTACATGCCTACTTGACATATATAATATATATATATATACTTACATATCTAAAGTAGGTATTTTTGTTTTTTGAATGAAAATTTTATTTATCATAATTTAAAAATCATTTTGATAATATTTTTAATATATTTGTGTTTGCTCATTTTGTTTCAATAGTGCTAACTACTTATTATATGTGTATATTCAATGATACACAGACATTACATATGTTTTTTTTAATTGTAGGACTTGGCACGTGTCTTGATAATCTGAAAACGTAAATATTTTATTAATAGTTTTTTATTGTATTTTTTTTTATTTTCCAGGTGTAAGTTTGGATTAAATTTATAAACGTTCTCATACGTCGAATTCTAAAGTATCCTGGAAAGCCGTGGAAAAGTTAAATTCAAAGTTTGAATGAAAGCCATATCCGTAACCTTATTTCCTTTTGATTAATAAATAAATTGGTACCCAACAGAGATTGTTATAATTTCATTGCCTATAAACGACATTTAATACAAGTAGAAAGTTATAGACTCTAAAGGTATTCATGAATAATAGTTACCGGAAGAAGAAACACAAGAATATTCTCACAATTGCTCTCAAGAGGAAAAAAACCATTTTGAGACATTCTTCATTGGTTCTACGCTGCTATTGGTCTTTAGCGCGATTATTTAACGCGTTCCTCCATAAATGGGCTATCTAACAAATTCAAATGGGACCAGTAGTTCCTGAGATTAGCGCGTTCAACCAAACAAATATACAAACTATTCGGCTATATAATATTAGTATAGATACTTATAAATTTCCTTTTACAATACTGACGTTATCAAATTAAATTCAAATTAAATTTTTCAAATTCAAAATTCTTTATTCACTTAGGATGCAATACATCTCTTGTGACAGGTCAAGATTCTACATGTACATTTATGCCATGTTCGCAAACAATAGGTAGAGCCGGAGAAAAGAACATGGCAATAAAAACTCGCGGCCACTCCTTTCAAATCGCCAATGTTTACATAGTTTTAATGTTTATAAACCTGATATGGGGGTAAGGTGCTGCCACTAATATACTATACACCATGTTAGAGGACTGATGCAAATTATAGTGATAAAAACAAAAAAAAAAAGAACAGCCTCAGTGGGTACAACATAGTAGGAGCATCTACTTACAACAAAGGTAAAAACTATATGTGCTCAAATATTGGCCAAATTACTGGTAACGAAAGATTAAATATAAAATATTAATTATAAGATCAAAAGAAAGAGAAGAATGGCCTTTATTAGTCACGTAGAATCTTTACTTACAAAAGTAAAATCATGGTCCGAGAACAGACCCCTGTGGAACACGATCTTGGTCCTCATACATGACAGTACGCTCCCTATAAATAGCCTGCCGCTAGCCACCTCAGTTACTCGGGCACTCCGTGGTAGAGGATTGCTTCCCTGATGCAGCTAAATGGCAGACTTTCAAATACGTTGGCGATGTCCACAGACACCACCAACAGCACGCTGCCCCTAAGTACTGGCTCTTCGGTCACGGCCTTCAGGCGCAATATGGTATCGACCATCGAACGCCCCTCCCAAAATTCGAATTGAGCGTCCGACAGATCGGGGCCCACCTCGCATAGGTGCCGGACGATGGGCAGAGAGCACCCTCTCAAACAGCTTACCCACCTCATCCAACAACACGATGGACCTATAGGCCGTGACCGAATCGGCAGACCGTCCTGACTTCTGGAGTAGGACCAGCTTTCCGCTCTTCCAGCTCTCAAGGAAGCGTCCGGACGACATGCTAGTGTCCAACACCTCCCTGAAGCGGACCAACATATGGTCGAGGGCTCGGGTCAGTACTCCAGCTAGTACCCCATCCGGCCTGGGTGGGGTGTTACCCCTGCCTACCGCCGCCCCTACCTCCGATATCCTGACGGGCAGATTATCACCCTCGTTCTCACGACCACTTAAACCGCTAGGCCAACCGTGCAGTCCAATAGAGATATTGATATTAACGTACTGAATTATTGTTATCTGTATAATATGTATGTATTAACAAAAAATGTATTTATGTCTGTTTATTGTATAATGTTTATGTATTTATGTCAGATCCCAAACCAAGCAAAACAAGACAGTTGTCTAGTAGCTTAATAAAAGTTCTGCTTAGTTTGGGTCTACATGGCGTTGTGTGTAAGATGTCCGAAATATTTATTTATTATTATTAACTTCAATTTAATATTGTTTTTAAAATTTGTGTTAAAGTGATTTCAATTAAAATCAGTTAATAACGTTTATCGAATGTGCAATAATTTTGATTTAGCAGTTTTAAGACTATAACTCGATATTGGTAACTGTGCACCTGGAGCTGTCAAGTCGTGTCGGTTGGTAGTACTTGAATTCACCCAACCTGACACGATCGCGTACCTCCCCGACACTCCTTGTATATATTGACGTTGACAGGTGCATGGTTGGCAGTATCGGGCCGTACTTACCTATCTTCCTTAGGCCACTACACCTTTTATGTAGTGCAGTAAAATCAAAGCTTTGCTTGGCTTAAAAAATAACAAAAAAGTTGTAAAAGTAATAAAAAAGTTATAAAATAAACATACAGGGCGACAAAAACATACAACAACGCCATCTAGCGAAGAAATACTGCACCTCGAAGGAAACACGTATACAGAGTAACTACTAATCCTGAATCGCGATAGAGAAATTTTCGCGCTGTATGTTGCCACAAGTGTATCTAATTTTAGAAGTCAGTAGGGGCGGCAAAATTTTTATAGCTTTGGGGCGGCAAATGTGTAAATTCAGCACTGACTTACGCATACACACACAGAGTACAATAACTGTACTTAACGAATGTCGATGAATACAAATGGTTGATATTATACAAATATATAAATATCTTGAAGGATTTTATGTCAGTGAGCATGTTCATAATATGCCTGTTAGAATATAGTTGTTTTAAGTTGTCTGTTACACGTTAGCAAAAAAAGCTTTTCCTAAAGTTACATAAACATTAATAAAAACTCACGTAATGGCTGATAACTGATAACTCAGAAAATAATTTCACAAACTAAAAAATTTTTACATGAAGACTTAGTTGAAAATTAATGTCGGCATGTATTTACGGCCTGGCCACGAGTTTGGTCTTAGCGAAAAGCGGAGCGGCGCACTGTGGGCCGAAAATCGGCTTTCATAGACTTAGGGACTTCAATTTGCAAGTGCCGGTTTTTTTGCCGGATATAGCTTCTATTAGTCATTATTATATACAAAAATGACACCCGAGTTAATTTTGCTCAAAAATGAAGGAATTATAATTTATTTACGAAAAATTTGTATGAAGCTAGTATGAAAAATCTAATTATCTCTTAAACGGAAAGTTAAACCCGAATATCCTTACAGTTGATTATAGTGCTAATTATTTATGATTTTTCTATTACCGATTTGCCGAAAAATATTATGCCGTTTTTTTTAAAAAAAATCGTCAAAATATTTTTATTAGTTTTTACATATGAAACGGTTCCTTTAAGTGTCTCAGTTATGAAAATCGATATCTTATGTACCTAAATATTTAGAATAAATTAAAACAAGATAAAAAATTAAAAAAAATGCTGTTTATTCTTTTTTTCTGACATTTAATTTAAATAAACAGAGGTTACGAAATTATTAATAAAGTACTACAATATACAGTGATATACAAAATAATTAAAAACTAGTTTATGGAATTAATACTATTCATTGGTAAAATAAAGTCACATAAATAAAAAAAAAAACAAAACACGGAAACAAATAAGAAGTTACAAATACCTACATATATTTTTTTAAATTTTCTTTATCACTCTCGTTGTCGGACTCCAACTCTGAGTCAGCATCAAGATTGAATAAATCCTTAATAGGTCGAAAGTTTCAGCAAAAAAGCTCTGCTATTTCTTGGCATCTAACTTAGGTCTTTGTGCACTTAGTAAATGATATGAAGAAACAACAAGCTTATTTAAGATATCTTGATTGGAATCTTGCCTGTTTTTTTTCCGCGAATGATGTTCCCCGAAACTTCTGAAATCTTTGTTTCGAGACTCTGAGGCTTCTTCCGTGAGAGTCCCAATCGGCACAATATCATTTCTTTGGATTATGTCAGCCCCGTGTATTAATAATTTATGTACGGTTGACGACATGTAGTGCCAGTCGTATTGCGGGCATAAACTTTATATTTTATTACATCGATGTTCATTTTGTGTTGATAAATATCTAGCTCAAACATAGTCGTCTACGTGTGTGTACGTCTACTAAAAACTTCTCCCTACTCTTTCGGAGTTATATGAGTGATGCTGTTTTATGTTACGTGTTGTTATAAGTCGGTGTTCTTCAACATAAATACTAAATGGAACCGTTTCATTTATAAAAATTAATAAAAATATTTCGATGATTTTTTAAAAAAAAACGGCATAATATTTTTCGGCAAATCGGTAATAGAAAAATCATAAATAATTAGCACTATAATCAACTGTAAGGATATTTGGGTTCAACTTTCCGTTTAAGAGATAATTAGATTTTTCATACTAGCTTCATACAAATTTTTCGTAAATAAATTATAATTCCTTCATTTTTGAGCAAAATTAACTCGGGTGTCATTTTTGTATATAATAATGACTAATAGAAGCTATATCTGGCAAAAAAACCGGCACTTGCAAATTGAAGTCCCTAAGTCTATGAAAGCCGATTTTCGGCCCACAGTGCGGCGTGCCGGCGGCGTCGGTGAGCGGTGCGATTTGCACGCCACGAACCCTTAGTAGCGGTTAGTTGCAGCGGCCACCGTGGACGTATTTAGGTAGTCAAAACGTGTTAAAAATTTACAAACATTTTTAAAAATTTAAAACATTTTTAAAAATAAAGATAGGTACTTAAATGGCGATTTAGTAAACTAGACGAAGGTCCTACCAATAAGAAGTAAATGATGTTTCCAAGTGTTTTACTAAGTAGGTACTTACAGATAGAACAAAACTTTAAAAACTTGTCAACTACTTACCTACAACTACAACTAGGTACCTAGGTTCTATGTTTTTGTGTTAACAATTTAAATTAAACGTAAGTACCATTATTTTGACATCCATATAGGCGGTCTATTTAAATTTCTGTTATAAAAGCCTCGGTATCCATTACCGTCATAAAATCATCTAAAATGTTTTGTTTTTATTAACGCCGCTGAGTCCGTCACTCCTGCACCGCTGTCCACGCCGCTCCGTTTCGTGGCGTCGCACATACTAACTTGTGCCTTTGTTCCTGCCGCTCTCCACGCCACTCGCCGCTGTAGCGGCTGTAGCAATTCGCTCGGCAAAAACCGCTGGCTTTTTCGCTATGAGCGGCGACTCGTGGCGTGCCTCGTACATTTTTATACTTTTGATATTACCGCTCGGCGTTACGCTCTTAGCTGCCGCTCACAGCGGTAAGGTCGTAAACGGGCCGTTAGACAAGCTCTAATTTTTGTGCGCCATATTTAGTTTTATATTAAAAGTTTGAAACGTTCAACACAAAAATAGCAAATGAAAGATTGTGGTCTAAGTTGATTAATTTAACTAATTTTCGTTATGCAAAAGCGTGATCTCTGATCAACTTTTATATGGTACCTACTACTACCTAGTAGTAGTATTGTAAAAATCGGCCAAGTGCGTGTCAGGCCACGCACAGTCTCAGTTCAGTCACCCATAATGGTAAGTACGTGGATTAGAAATCGTATCCATTGGATAATCGTTGTTTACGTATTAATGCGTTAATTTTGTATGCTGTTTTCCAAGTAAGCGCATTGTAAAAGTTAACTAATCCGTTATAGTTTTCCTTTAAAGTTCATTATATGGACCACCATCACGCTTTTAGAGGGGGGGGGGGGGCCTGTTTTTAAGAAGAAGTGGCCTTTTAAGTGGAATTTCTCGCAAACGGATACCTAAATAAAAAAATCGTCTTAGAAACCCTTCATTGCTTTTAAAAGACCTATCTACTGATACCCCACATGATGGGGTAGCCGCGAGAAAAAAAAACATCCCCACTACGTGTATGGGAGGTACCTACCCCAAATAAAAACATTTTTCATAATTTTATTGTGGCACTTTGTCGACGTAATCACAATACATATTCATGCAAAGTTTCATCTTTCTAGCACTTATCGTTTGGACGGTAAGTCCAGGACGGACGGACGGACGGACAGACGGACATGACGAATCTATAAGGGTTCGAAGTCATGAACTTCGGAACCCTAAAAACTAAGATTATGGGCCTAATAGGGACAGTGCATACTAATAAATGTCTAGTTTTATGTTGCCTGTTACAAGTTAATATAACACAAGAAAAGCGAATGAAATATTGTGGTCTGAGTTGAGTAATTTAACTATCTTCGTTGTGCCACAGTAAACCTTATTTATTTAACTAATAAACAAGCGTGATCTCCGATCAACTTTTATATCATGGTACTGAACTTATCATAATCCTATATTTTAAAACTCCATCGTTAAGTTAAAAACTGTGTTGGTAAATATATATTTTTAATGTTGTTAAACGATACGACGAAGATGCGGACATAGGACATTTCTTTCTAACCTTGTGACCAAAATAGTTGTTAATACTTATAACATAATCTGAAACTCTGTTCAAACTCTAAATAAAGTTATTTACAAGAAAAAGAATGTTTCACTACAGATCTCATACAATACCAGATTAATGGCAAAATATGATGCAAACGCAAACGATTACAAAGATCAAATTTCAAAGAGGTCCTTTTTACTTAAGATTGAACTGAACGCGACCATAGTTTTCCCGCCCGCCCGCAGTTGCCTCTAGCGGGCAAAATCAGAACTACCTCGCGTCATGAACTCTGTATCGTGTGCGTGTTTGTATTCGTAGTTATTATTTATTTATTTTTGACTTTGGTTCACAACATACTCAGTGATTAATGAATGGATGATTATGAAACTATTTGAAGGTAAGCTTTATTTTTTGTACAAGCAAGGTTATGTAATATGTAGTAATTTATGACGAGACTAATAATATTGATGACGAGACATCCTCTTACAAAAAGATGAACAGGGCTCATACGAAGGCCCCTATTATGTTTACGATTTAAATACTTAGCACTTAAGGCTGTTTAACAAACAAATAATTATGTCAATTCGCATAGTATCCTTGAAAATTTCATAACCTCAAAATATTTTTATCTTAGATTTAATTTTTATTGCATGCTATGTTTATAATTGAGTGTCACGTGTCAATTCTTTTAAAACAATTGGTTCGCATTAACAATATTATTGCTCCTACATGAAATTTATTTTTGTCGCTGAAAATAAGACAGAGATTTAGGCGGGAAATCGCAATGTTCGCACAGAACAATTTTTTACTTTTCGCAGACGCTTCTATTTAATAAAGATGGCTTAGGAATTTATTAAAGTGTGTAAACATTAAATAATTACGTACATTAATAATAATTTTCATAATTTCAGAAGCAGTTTAATGAAAAATATTACACTGCCAGCTAATAATTCGAAATTAATAAAATGAAACCTGTATCTTCAGATAAAGCTTCTACTAAAAAAAATGGCTATCAATCAGACGACGACAATATCAGATACAAGCTGAACAAAGACTACTTCAACAATATTGCTAAATCACCTAAAAATAAAAAAACTGAAAAAGTTCACAAAGTTCAAAATGAAGATGAAAACATTCGTTACAAATTGGCCACTGTTGTGTTGAATAGGACCAAATTTTCTGAACAGAAACCTAAACTTAAACAGAAAATTAAAGTTAATTTCTGGAGTAATAAACAGTCTGTTAGTCGTCTGCATAACACTGATGCAGTTAAGCAGAAAACTAACCGTAGACACACGGTTGCTGCAACTGCCGAAGATACAATAACGAAACCAAAGCAGTCCACCGTCAAAGTTAGAAAACGAGTATCATTCTTGCCTTCTCCAATATTTTCTGAAAATCATGTACCTATGGTAACTGTGCCTGATGATTTGACAATACAGTTAAATGAAGAAGAGGCCAAGGATTTGGCTGATGATTTAAATTTAGCATTTGTTAACAGCAACAGTTCAGATGTTAAGTCAAATAATTCTAAAAGAAAGTCTAAAAATGCGAATGATGACAGTCCTCGAGAGACTAAACGTAAAAGGAGTATGGATGATTTAGACACTAGAACTCAAGGAAATGAAAATGAGCTAGAGTTTTTCTCAAAGTATGTTGTCCAAAAATTGAGACGCATGGAAACCAATCAGCGCATTTATTCAGAGAACTTAATAAATACCATTCTTATGTTGGGACAACTCGGTAAACTCAATGGTAAATCAAAGATTGGGGAAGCATAGTACAAGGAATGTTATTGAATAACTTATTTTTTGGTAGAAAAATTATTAAATATCTTTAGCATAATATAGATTCATCATAAATTTAAGTCAAGGACCAGCTAATTTTCAAAGACAATCATGAGTTCATAAGGTAATTGAAGAGTACTTTAATTTTTCATGGTGCTTTACACAATCTACATTTAATATAATACTGTTGTAAGCAATTTGGTTCATATTATTAGTAAGTATATTAAATTGTATCTTGTATACTTTGGATAAAAGTTCTAGTGGACATATTTTTTACTGTGTATTGTACTATATCTTAGGAACAACATGAGAATGTTTAGATCATATCAATCCTTAAAAAATGTTTGTTACCACTATGTTTTACCTGGAGTAATGGATGACACTTGATTGTAGTATTACTACAGATGTCACTAATTGTTAGTGCCTAATTCATAAATATTATTTAACTTCCAGCAATGGTTATGTTATGTTCCACTTTAATTTTACAGCATTAACGTTCAAAATAACATAACTGTTTCTTAAAATTTATGAATGAAGGGGTTAATTGTTAAGTTTTCAATATAGGAGCGTGTACGCCACAGTGTAGCCCTCTGGTTACATTAATTAAGCTTTTTTTTTAAATAAGAGTATTATATCTGAATGTTACATACTACTCTAAGTTAATTATGTAATAATTGTATCATTAAGCTAAAAGATTCATATCATTTCACCTAAACCTACCTTGGTAAACCAGGGAAACCTACCGTTGCGCCCCATCATTGTTACAGTTCCATTATAACCAGAAAAATAAGAACCCGAACTATAAGTGTCTTGAAATTAGTATACAAATTGACAGCCTTCTTGCTGACTAGACTAACTGCTGATCTAGAGAGGTCTCGGGTTCGATTCCTGGGTTGGTCAAATGTTTGTGTGATCTGCAAATATTTGTCTCGGAGTCTGGGTGTTTTCTATGTATTATATGTATGTATTTACAAAATAACAGTATGTTTATATATTTATATCAGTTGTCTAGTACCCATAATACAAGCTCTGTTAGTTAGGGATTAGATGAGGTGTTTAAGATGTCCAAAATATTTATTATTATCTACATTTATCCTTTAATTTTAAATTAATAGTTTTGAGCTACCCATGCCAATATATATGGTCAATATATATTTTTATTTTTCGATTTCCAAGTTTTTCAAATATCTGTTTTGGTATAAAATCCCGTAAAACAACTATTACACTGTTTTTTTTTCTATTCTCTTCTCTTACTAAGTCGTATTATTACCACACTCACATAGAACTATAACAGATTGTTTAATTGTGTAGTTTACTTTATACGAGTCGGAGAACAAGTCTCTCAATTGATTCATTTCTGCCTTTAGATTGTTTAGCTTGAGTAAATAACTCACTTCGAACTCTCATTTACGTAAATACTGAACCTTTAGTATTTATGTAACCCTAAAAGAAGTTCATGAAACTTCATATTTAACCTTTTTTGTATGTTCTTGTATGTTCTTTTCTATTAAGTTGTACAATATAAATCATTTTTTATAATCTTTATAGGTAATGTTTATAAATACTATTATTATTTTGGGTGGTCATTTTTTTTATTGGTTTTACCTGAATGATAGGTCCACAGGGTAAACCAGTAGGGCTCTGATTTACCTATCTATAAATGTTGCTATAGATGTTTGTGATAGCTAGCATCATTTTAATCATCATCTCAGCCGAAAGATGCCCACTATTGGACATAGGCCTCCCCAAGGATCCGAACAACAACTGGTCTTTCATTTTGAAATCCTTAGCAGGCTTAGGAGTTTATCAAGTACTAGAACTGAATTACTGATACTGGAGCTGGTGTGAATGATATATATCTTTTAGATCAGCTACATAACTCTACCCTAAATTGATAATATTTATGTACTATAACTTACCTTACAAGCTATTGTTGAAGATGTGTAGCAAGACGTTAAAACTTTCATTTCATACATACATATATGTGTTACTGGAGACGGTATAAACTTATTTACATTTTTATAAAGAATGATATATTCCAACCTACAATTCTATATATATATAAAGCCGATTAAGACTTCCATATTGAAAAAGTGTAAGAAATTTGCGTTTTCTGTAAAAAATTCCGGATAATCACTGAGTATGTCGGATGTCTATTAAGCGCGTTTCTTATAAACATATCTTTATTAACTAGAATTTTTATACAGAAATAAGTACATAATATCTATATAGTCGAGTGCGAAAGCGAATTTTGGGTCAAAATAATATTCGTAATAATCATGATTCAAGGATGCCTATACTAATAAATAACGTGAAAGAGTTTTTTTGTTCATCATGTTATTCTCAGGTACTACTAATACTAGTATTTAAAAAACTATTGCTTTTGCAATGATATAGGTAATGTTGTATGAAAGCAGTTACTATTAACCGTAATGTGTTGAAAGCTTTGTTTTACTATTGTGTTCAAACTAGTGGCTTATTATATGTATCTTGTCGAACAGGACAGTTATTAAAAAATAATCAAATATACATATGATAACTCAGATATACGCATATATCAGTTGGCCAATTTTTTCTGTGATTACTTATATAATGGCACAACAAAAGAGTTTATAAAAAGCAATCTTTTTGGAATACGTTAATACTGTGTTACCAGAATTAACTATTTACACGTGTATTTATTGATTGTTGTTTATTATATTACAAAGGGTTTCGTTAAGTTATGTAGTCTTATTGACTTAAAAATATTTGACTCACATTGTGAGATTTGCGAGATGTATCTGTCGGTCTTAAACAACTAATAAAGTATTCATAAGTATTTTTGTTTCATTATTTTAGAGTATTTTCTTTATTGATCTCTATAAAAATGACTTATTAAGTGTGTAACTGAAAATGTGTATTAATGTGACATACTCGTCATCTACCTGCGCTTGCCTGTTTTTTTTAAACTAAATAAAATATTTTATACTACACCTGATCGGAACAGTAGTCAATATTCCCTGAAAATGAACCGAGAACGTTAGTCTTTTCCTTGGCCTGAATAAACGGGAGGAAAAAATGAGTGAAAATTCATTTCTAACGTGTTTTAGCGGGAGAGAAAGTTGTATGAATTTTCATTTCTCATGTGTTATTTTATCTAAGGCGCGCGCCCGCCCAAGGAGTTTTCATATACATAATTTAAATATGGAATCTCCTTGCCACTGACATCCTTTTGTGAAGAATAAAAAAAACAACACCGCGAAATATTGGTCAAATTCTAAGCTAAATTGTGTCTTTTATGGTGTCTTAAGTTTTGATTTTATTTTAAAAATACTTCAAATGTTCCTCACAGGTGTAGTATAAAGCACTTTGTAGCACTCGGGTGAAAGTCCCATTCCTACCTCGGGAGTACCATACCTGCCATAACAGTACATTGTTCACCGAGGGAGGAAAGAGACCGATTACTAGCGAGGGAGCAGTTTGTGGCCCGAAGGCGCAGCCTAGGGCCACAGTACTACCCCTGTGAGGAACATTTAAAGTATTTTTTAAATAAAATCAAAACTTAAGACACCATGAAAGACACAATGTAGCTTAGAATTTGACCAATATTTCGTAGTTTTGTTTTTTTTTTATTATTCACAAAAGGATGTCAGTGGCAAGGAGATTCCATATTTAACTTATATGAAAACTCCTTGTACGGGCGCGCGTCATAGATAAGAGAAATGAAAATTCATACAACTTTCTCTCCCGCTAAAACACGTTAGAAATGGATTTTCAATCATTTTTTCCTCCCGCTTATTCAGGTCAAGGAAAAGACTAACGTTCTCTTTTCTTTTTCAGGGAATATTGACTACTGTTCCGATCAGGTGTAGTGTAAACTAATATGCTATACGTATTTATTACTTTCTATAATAATATAGAACTAATGAACCTATATAATATTTGTACCCCGGGGATTCAATGGAGGCTATCGTGCCTCCCTAAACATTAAATATATTGAGCATCATTTATATCGCTTTGTCTTATTACTTATGGAGGATCGATTTGAGTTAAAGCGGTTTAACTGGCCAATTTGTCTAATCTGAAATAGCTACATAATGTTAGCACATTATCTGGTCTATATTCACTGGTAATAGTGGTAATCTCTCTTCGGTTGCGTGTTGTTTCCAAACGGTTGCTTGGCGACGTCTCGGAGTGCCGCCACGCTACATCCGGCGAGGGAAGTCAGTTCGCGTCAGTCGCTCCGTGCCGGCCCTCAACAACGGGTCGGTATCTCGCGAACGCGTTTTCAAACTTTATTTTACATGTTTTTTTTATTAAGTATTTAAACATTATTACAAAGTTGTTTTCAATGCAGGTATTTAGATGATTGAAAAAAGTTTATTATAATCTTAAAAAATAAAAGTTGAACTAATAAACTTTGAAAAAATTTGACGGAAAATTCGTTTTATTAAATAATTACGGATTAAAATTTAATAATAAAAACAAGTAGAGATAAATTAAGTGTAAATACGAAAGCTATAGGATTTTGACTAACATTCAAGATGGATATAATACATAGGTTACACTATTTAGTTCTGTCACAAAAATCTGATTTAATGACGATGGAACGTGAGCAAAGAATGAGAGTTCGACGACAGTCCAGCCTACCTGAATACAGTAAAGCAAGTAGAACCAGACAGCGATTAGAGCAAGTATATTTTAATGATGTAAGTTTGCATTATCATGTGTAAATTTATTTAAAAATTAAAATATTTCAATGACAATTGTTGTCATCATTAACGTAATTTTTTCATAGGTAATGAGAGTTAGAAATATTTAAGTAAATTAACTATTATTTCTATCAACATATTACTCCTATCACGTACTTGCCTGAGGACTTAGGTAATTGTTTAGCCGTTTCAACTGATAAATTACATATACGTTTAGTTAAGTAAGTGTGCAATATTCCCGCAAGGTTATTGCCCTACCAGTTTCGGTCCCGACGGAATCAAAACTAGTTCATAAACACGTTAGTGAAACTATAATAATTAGTATTATTTAAGTAACGAATATTCTGTGTGGTGAAGGATCAAGTATACAGTGTCACTACTCCTATTCAACCCATTGGCGTTGTAGCGGCGATTAAGGGAGCAAATTATGCAGTACAACACCACTGCAAATAGAAAGATATAATACGCGACCGCGGTGAAACAGCTCTCGCTATCGGCCATGGAACAAACGAAGGCCGGTAGCGAGAGATCTCCTCCGCTGACTGCAGTGAGGGCCCGGCGCTGCGTCGCCTATGCGCGACAGACCGCCAGCGTGTGATGAGCCGTCCTCACTGCAGTCGCAGTGTTGGCAAGCGGGACTCAATTCTCTCCTGGCGATCGAGTGCATGTACTTTCCGAAACAACAATGCCCGGAAAGAACCTGCGTCAGTCGGAAGGAAATGGTCCCGTACTGCCGCACTACCCACTCAAGGATGACCGGCTGGAGTGCTTCCACGGAGGCGAAGCAAGCACGTGGAGTCTCCAGCTGGATCGACCAACGAACCATCGTCTCTCGGCGAGCGGCTTCGCGCCACTCGCGCACGTCCTCGGGCGGAGGTCGAAAACCACTCTCCGCCCGGTAGTCAGACACTCGCCTATAAACTTTGGCGAGCACTTCCGACTCCAAATCCCACGGGGGTGTTCCGGCCAAGGAAATAGACGCCCGAGGAAGGAGGCAGTACTGATCAGCTTCGGAGGAAGCTGTCGGAAGTGCTCGTCGAAGCGCCACCTACCGTCGAGGACCAGGCCTCAAAGAACAAAGAAAGGTGCTTTTAAAGTAGATGTAATGATGCGACTCATTCCGAATAAAGTGGTCATTATTATAATAGATTGATATTTATAATAAACAAATTAAACCCAAAAGTATAAACCATCGGGATTCTCCGACAATTTTTCGTCTAGGGTAGGAATCACATCTACTTCTTCTGATTTAGCAGGACCATCAATCTAGAATTCTAGACAATCAATCATCATCAATAACTCTATTTTTGGATGAATAATATTTAAGGGACTCATAAATAGTGTGCTATCAGACTTATAATTGTGAATATTCGATTTTTTTTTCATGATCTAAGTTCAAGCGAATAATGGTAAAAATTGTAAAATTATGCGAATAATCCATATTTTTTCAACATAACAATTTCAAAATTAAGTTTAAAAACTTTTTAACTTGTGAATACAGTTTAACTAACATACAAAAAAGGATAGGTGATATAAATGCAAATTCTATTACATCTTTTCACTTTCGATTAATATATATTCTAAGCTTGTTTTGATTTACTAACTCAAACCAAGAACTTTTGTTCTTGTAAGCAAAGTCAATCTGGTCAAAGTAAATAAAATTGAAGTAAATTTTCAGAGACCTAGGTATATGTTCAAACTATAGTCTATATAATTCAGCAGCATATAATTGAGTAGGTAGGTTCTAGACGTAGTTTAAATAAAAAGACGATACAAAGGGTTGATAACTCGCTTTACTGTCACCGTCCATCCGTTGTGATAAGTTTTGTTTATAGCCGTGGCCTTTACTTGAACTTGACACGAGCTTCTATCTAGATGCAGTTTAAGAATTTACAAGACAAACGAGTCTTTGTTTACTTCATTAACAGCTAAATTAAATATTCAAGGGAAGTAGTCTGTCTTGCTTTCTACAAATAGAAGAAGCCGTCTATTTATTATCTATGTAAATCTACTTGTGTACGATAATTTTATTTCTCTAGTAGTACATCAGACAAAGAAAGGCATACATATACATGTAGATTATATTTTTTAATGATTAAACAGAATTTGTTTACACTAATTATAACAAAGGTTTGCCGTGGACGACCTCTTCCTATACTTCCACACTCTTTCGTTCTATAGATTCGTAAGTCTTCTGTCATCCATTTTCTTTATGTGGCCATACCATCGTAGCGTGCCCCTTTCAATCCTTGTTTCTACATCTTCTTTCGCAAACCACAACGTTCTCTTATCACTACATTCCTAACTGTCATTGATATTCACAAAACACATACTTCTTAGAGAACGCATCTATAGGGTATGAAGACTACTTTCGTGTCTCTTCTGCCACAGCCAAGATTCACAAACATTTATCGAACAAATTGTTCATATTCTGAAAAAGGTAAAATGAATGTGGACGAAGCAAAAGAGTTGTGTCTTGTGTCAGAACCGTAGTAAGTTGAGATCAATTGTCTTTGCCTAACCTTCTGGGAACAGGCGTGACTCTACAATAATAATAAGTTTGATTGCTAGACAAAGGCTACAATTATGGGTTTTAACACATTATCTAATACACACAGAAAATCAAACAAATTAGATTGCATCAATTCTTTTCAGTTTAATAGAAATTTACCTATAAAACCATTATAATTACATACGTTTTGTTGACTATGTCGAATTCGTATGAAACAAAAGAGTATCTTTTTATAATTTACAATGAAAATGATTATTTTTCTTTACATTGGACACATTTGGTAGCTACACGCCGACACAAAATATTTATCTTGAAACAATTGCCTTAGTTCGTATGTAAATCGTGACAGAGGCAATTTGCGAATCCTTTTTTGTACTTTATTAAATATTTTATAGACATAGAGCTGCTATTCTTTTTATATAATGTGGATAATGATATATTCATGAGCGGCTTTAATCTTCGCGACTTTTTCTGAGGTCCTTGTTCTTTGAGAAGTGTATGTAAATTGAATTTAATAACATTGATGCATCACGAAAAATACCTTAAAAATAAATTTATGTCCAATTTACTGATGAACTAAAAATGATGGCAAAATAGAATTGATCTTGGTATCTTATATGAGTAGGTACGCCAATAAACTGTGTCTCAAAGTTTGCGACTTATGCATTCCTATCACAGATTACCTCCTATTGGGGGTTATCTGTGATTCCTATGGACGCAATCCATTACAGTAAAAGCTCTTTATTCGCGGGGTATATGTTCCATGAATGTGCCGCGAATACAGAAACCGTGAATACGAAATGGTAATTTACATGGGATTATAGGGGATACGTTCCGAGGTGACAAAGTAAAAATAAAAACAAATATTTTAAAAAATCAATTTAATTGAAGTTTTTGAACATTTTGATTAATTATCTTCAGGCTTATGTAATGACTTGAAAAGCTTCTCATTTTTTGACCCTGCCTGGAGTGAATTGCTGCTGTCACTTTTTTCAAATGCGTACAGCGTAACCAAAGTTCTTAAACATTCAGAAGTAGACTGTATTAATAAACGTGGGTAATCAGCGTCTTCGTCATGAACGTAACTTTGTCACTTTCTTATGGTGTAGCGGTACAGTAGTCGATATGCCACTTCCAAATGAACTGAGTGTTGTTGCTTGATTAACATATGCGACAGCATTTAATTTTGTATGTTCAAGTTATTATTCTGAGTAGGACGTTTGTAAAATCAATCCAATAAATGTTTTATATTCCTAATGCTGAATTTGTCTTCTTAAAAAAACCTTCCATTAGATAAGTTGGAAGATAAAGGACTATTTCAATACCAAACAAAAACATATGATGCGTACACGTAAATATAGTGTTATTTAATATGCATTGGCAAATGAAATCGATACTTGAAGCGGTCATCAGAAAACAATAAGCTTACGTTTCTGATATAAATATATAAATTGAGAAATCGCTAATAAAAATCACTCAACTTAGAAAATGTTAAAGCTCACGCAATCGTAGTACTGTAGGTTTAACTCACGAAATCTTATTCATAATACATAGAATGAACGAAAATTGGTTTCTGTTATTTAAAGTTACAGTCATAGGCCGAATTTACCTTGATTTTTATCAGAACTTTCTATTCAACGTTGGGTGCGTTGAATAAAAGGTATTATCATAACAAATAATAATAATCATAATAATAATGATTTTATTTTACTCCCACAAAGTACATGTCATATGGTGAATTAAACTTATAATATACGTTTCTGTGGGATATAAGTAAAAACGATAGCTTGATTTTATAGCTTAATTTTTAATTTTGTTTTTGCGTCGTAACTATTCTATTTTCGCAGCCCGTTTCTTTTAAGCAATGATAATTTGATTAATCCTAATAGTTTTTGTGTACACAAAGTTAGTTATGTTAAGGTAAAGAAATCAAAGTTATTCAAAAATCAATAATCTTATAGTGAATTTGGTTTATTTATTTTATGTACAGTAACCGTAGATGAACAGGTGTTTGTTGTCTATTTGTTTGTTATAATATAAATAGATTTGTTCTGTAGTGCAATAAATGCACTGTTCTGTTCTGCATCACAACCTATATCTGCGAGACAGAACCGACATGTGCTTTGCCCATTTCCGACCCACACATTGCAGTGATAGGCAGTCCTCCTACACAAAGTAAATTTAGGTAGATATATTTTCAAGCAATCAACAAATATAGACATAAAATTCATAACACTAGTCAGAGATGTAATTTATTCTACTATCGCGTCCGTGCCTCTTATCAAATATTTTGTTAGCGACATCATCAAAACGGACGGTACAAGAAATTTAAACGCTGCCCCGACAAAAAAGTTAAGAAAGGCTCGAATGAAAGAGATGTAAATTACTAAATTTGCATTACACAGCGCTTTTACGAGAGGCTCTATAGACTCACCAAAAATTAACTTATACGTATAGTATGTAGATAAATAAAACTATTTTATACAGATATTGGGCACATAAACCTTAAATCTGTATGTATGATATTATCTACTGGAGCAGTTTATGTTCTATAAATGAATATTTATAACGTCTTCTTACTTTTACAAATTTAGGGAAGGTCTTATTTATTAGACCTACGTAAATACTATTTCATCATACATTACATTAGCGCTCACAGCTGCTCATGGCTGAAGGTGATTTGAAACCATCACCTAGGCTAAGCATCGAGGGCGTGGTCAGTACCTAGATGGGTGATCCTTTCTGGCATGATACGTTATGAGCATTTCCGTGGTCACGTTAAGCAGTCGGTCCTGGTAGTTATCATAAGATAACAGTCCGGAAGTTTAGTTGTAGGGCTTTGTTTCTTGGCCTTCTGGCAGTTTAAAATACATACTTATGTAGTTGCAAATGATATCTTTAGATTAATTCGTGTTTTTCGATGTTTGATTGAAAAATATTCCCCTCGTATTCTTGAGAGGGTAAACAATACCCCTTTTAGATCTGTAGAAAATGCTCTGTAATAATAACTTAAGAAGGTAACAAAATATACGTAATTGGTGACTACCGTTATCCGCTAAGTAGATTTTGTAAAAGAAAGCAATCAGAAAATACCGAAGGAACGAGTATGGAAGTCTTAAAGATAAATGTACAGGATTACGTTGCATGTCGCTTACTAACGTTATGTGTAACATATTGAGGTTGTAGTGTTGTTTACATGGATATATGATGTCCTAAATACATGGGCGAATTGAAGACGTGAAATACAAAATTCTTCCTTCGGACGTATTACAACTTTCATTATATACAGAGCATCTCACTAGGCCGATATACTGTGGGTCACCACTCACCGTAATAGATATTTAGATAGAAAACTCTCTATCTAAAACACCGTATTACAGGTTGACTATAGAGAATATAAATGATTTATATTTGATGTATAAGATTGCCTCATTGATAATAGAAATCGCTTCCAAGCAAACTTAGGCTGGATGAAAATGCTTCGGAGAAACAGTAGTTGACGGTGCAATGAGTTTTGAAGAATTATATTTTGCTAATGAATATAACTAGAAAACATTCGTAACTCCATAGTATACATGATGCATTGTTCTCATTCGCAATGAGAATGGAGCAATGAGCTATTGAATTCTACTCATGCTTTTTATCAAGCTGAGTAGAATCTCCTTGGAAGTTTTTATATAAAAAAATATAACGATCTCTACAACAGCTAGACTGACTTTGACGAAATTTCAAAAGCACATAACTGATGGTAGAAGGATTAATAAGTCTACTTTTTTAGATCAACTTACTCTTACTCGCGGTCGGTTGAAAATATAACAAAAACAACGAAACACGGCGTGGCACAGCTAGTAAAATATATAAGAGACTACACACATTAGAAGACTATGATTTATTGCCCGAAATTAAATAATTTGGAAACTACCAAAATAGTTGACCGATTATCGGGTAATAGCCACAAGGGATAACAGTACTTTATTAATAGATAAAATTATCTATCGATCGTATTATACCTTATATCGATGAACTATTTTAGTGTTGTATTATCCAACACACGCTGGTAACACTAGGTGCAATGATATTAGCCACTACTGCTCATTGCCATCATTTTATCGAGAAATGATTACCAATTTACTGCAACTGCCTCGTTGGTCTAGTGGTTAGCGTATGCGACAGCTAATCAAGAGGTCTCGGGTTCAAATCACGGGTAATGCCAAAAGTGTTTTTGGGATTTTCTTAGGAAATTCCTAATAGCTGTCCGGAGTTTGGAAGTTTGGCGGTGATTCACGCCCGTGCCTCGGAGAGCACGTAAAGCCGTCGGTCCCGGTTGTCATGAACATCTATGGCAATCGTTGGAAAGTCAGTGCCCTCAAATATACTGACAACTAGTTCAACCTTCGAATTTCAGTTCTCCCGTAAGGTTTGCGGAGGTCCGATTCCAGTCGCTCCGTGGAAAAACTGAAATTCAGGTAAAACCGGTTGAACTAGTAGCCGACCATAAATAAACTTGGGAATAATGGCTAGGAGAATGAGAATGATTACCAATTTACTGCACTAAATATCTGTACAAATAAATAGAATTGAAGTGTCTGTTTGTAATAACAAATTAACAGTTTTTTATTTAATGCATATTGCAGTATATACGGTACTTAGGGCCTGTCCACATCTCCACGTCACGACCTCGTCAACGTGGAACCGTGCGGTATCGTAGCACGGCGCGTTTTCGCCACGTGCTAGTACACAGTACGGCAACGTTGCCGTGGAATGGCGCGTTGACGTTGACGACGGCGACGTCGTGACGTGGAGATGTGGAGAGGCCCTTGGCTTACATGTTATTTATATCATACATAACTGCGGGTAACATCGCGAGATTTTAGATAATACTTTGTGCAATCAAGATATTGTTATTCTGAGTATGGGTATTTATTGTGTTTCATGTATGTTTGTGAAGTCCTTCGCGACATAGGATGTGTATTCCTAATGCGGAAGATGTATTTTTCGAGACAAATATTTCTAATAATAATTACTATATTGTCTATATGAGCAACAAAGTAAATGCTTTATGTAAAACTAAAATACACTGCGTTATCTGTCACAAACGTAGTTGGTAAAACAGATTTAATGTCGTTTTCACTACCCATAAAGATATAGGGCTAGTAAACGAAGATCTCAAAGTCAAATCCAAGGAGCATTTGAAAAAGGTCCAATCCTACACGACTAGTTAGGTTCAAGGATATACATTAAACATACATATATTATTGAAACATACTCGTATTCTAATCGAAACACGTGTTGACATCGACATTACCTACTGACTAATAGAAAAGATTTAAGTATTATTCCTACGTTGAAATTATTTAAGTGTAGCTTACCACTAATTAGTTTTATTATGTGTGCTCTCCAAAGTGATTGTCCTCTGTCTGATGGAAAGCATAAGTGGTAGGTATCGAAGAGTAGTGCTCACCATGCTCATTGTGAGCAGACCCACTCAACTGCGGCCTATTGAAATGGTTCTGAATCATTGAGAAACGAAAGACGACAACACGAATTCTGTCATTTTAGGTTGGTTTTTTGTGCGAGGGTACCACTCCGGTGGAGCCGGCCCGTTCACGCTAAAATCAGACTGATTCTACTACCTTTGAGTTTCTAGTCGATTAAGTTGAAACCTACTCATACACACCATAATTCCGAGCGGGCCTCAAACGTTTTAATTTATTAATTAAATCTTCTTTCAAAATTTAAATCCTCCCAGTTACTCCTTTAACGTCAGCACTTTTGCTAGTAACAGCCCGGACCGTACCGTACAAATCCGTTTACAAATTCACAAAACAAAAATTCCACTGAGACAAGTCCTTAAAGTTGTTTCTTTGGATTAAGGAAAATGTAAAAATTAAAAAATCTTCCCGTGTCACATTGTACTCTGATTCTACATATTTATTCGTTTATATGGTTTACTTTTTTATACGGACAAACTAAAAGCAAACTAAAGCTGTTCAAGAACTCGGGACTGTTTGACTAGCAGAATGTTGAATCGTGTGAAGGCCATTGTGTGATTGCATTGACATAGGACATGTTTATGCATACATAATAAAAGTCCGACAAAAGGAATTCGTTTTAACTTTCATTTTTATGATAAGTGTAAGATAATAAAAGACTCAAATATAAATGTTATGCTAGGCTTCACTTTAACTCTTACGGTTCGAGAGTTTGGTAATTACTTGTAGAGTTTACACAAATTTGAATAGAAACTACTCAATGAAGAATGCATTTTTGCAAAATATAACCTAAAAGGACTTCGTATGCTGGTATTTGGTAATCATAAACTAAGTTTATGAACTCAAAATAGATACACAAAAACACAAAGTTTTTAAGATTCATCCCATGGTTTAAATCCATTATTGTGTACACGCAATCATGAGATTTGTATGTTCATGACTATGTATTATTTGTTTATGAGTTTATATGTATTGACTCATTAGGGAATGAATCAGCGTAACATGTGCTTAAATCTTAGCAAAATAGTACTTACTTTAGATGCCGTTTCAATATTTATGCTACAAGTTTTACAAATATTGAAAAATTCTGTTTTAACCAATTTCAAAAAAGGAGGAGGTTATCAATTGAGTCGATTTTGATCATTTTTTTTTATTTGAAAGCAGATGCCTATCATGCGGTCCCATGTTAAGGAAACAAGGATCTAATGATAGGATCCTGCAGAATCCGAAGGAACTCTTCAAATAGCATAGGCTTACTTGTCGCGATTTGGGTACTCGGAATAGTTTTACTTTCTATAGGTCGGTCGTTTTTAGGGCTCCGTAGGTCATGACTCGAAACCTTTATAAATTCGCCATGTCCGTCCGTCGCTCCGTCCATCCGTCCGTCGCTCCGTCCATCCGTCCGTCCCTCCGTTCTCGACCTATCGCCCAAACGGTTAGTGCTAGAAAGATGAAACTTTGCAAAACATGCAAAACATTGTGAGGTTTCTAAAACCATTTTTCGATTTAGAAATCCGTTTATGAGCTATTCAACTTGAAAGCATTTTTATCTAATAATAGGGCTCCCCCCCCCCTTTTAAAAGCTAAACGGGCTGGCTCAAAAAATCTGAAAAATTCATGATAGTAACTCTGAAATGAATGGATTGAACTTTCAAGGAAAACTAGAGCGGTTTTGATAACTTTTTTATTTTAAGAGTTATAGGGGCCTAACTTGTAAAATGCACTCTGAAAACTTCGTAGAGAAATAAAGAAATAATAAGTTAACATAACAATTGTCTATTAGACACGATTTTAAATCCACCTACCGTTATGGGTGACTGGGTACCCTATTCTATGCGTGGCCTTACACGCACTTGACCAATTTTTTCTGGTTAAAATTATATAATCAGTAATTACTTTCTATTTGTTGCAGCGAGAGCTTTTTGCAGCAAAAGCGGACAGCGGCGCAACAGCAGTAGATCGTAAACTGTCGTCATCATCAGCAGGAAGCATGAAGAATAAATGGCTAAAGGCCTTCAGGAGTCTCAAGCCGCCTAGTGTTCCTCCACCTCATGCTGCACCACCAGACAAGTATGTTATCAATAATCTATTAACATTTTTAATAACATTAACTAATTATTTATAAAACGTTATTTCAAAGCATGACTATTCAGAACATCACAGGTTACAATTTTTAAATTATTTTGTGTTATCAAAATGGATGTTAAACTTAATTCAATTTTAATTGTAAATGCACAACCCAATCTAACTTTTAAAAATAATATTTAAATATAACATTACATTTTCATGTATATAGCATTTTTAAGTACTACTGGACTCTAGAACTTATATCGATACTGTATATGAAGAGTTATAAAATGTTAAGAGTTAAGAAAGCAAAATAACCGCTTGCAAATAGCCGTTTCAATATTTAATACTTCAAAGAGAAATCGTTTTACGAACGTTGTTTCAATATTTGTTTTTAACTTCGTAAAATATTCGTTTTCAATGTTTATGATCACTTCCTGTTGAACAATAGCAATATTTTAGTATTAGCGTAGTTTGAAAATCTTCTAATCTAGATCTAATCTAAACTTTGTTTTACACTAAGTGTAATTATAATGTTTATTTGCTTAAAAAGGAGATACAGCTTATCTATCTTAGTATAATTATTTGGTAAACATAATTTGAAAATTTCACATAAACAGAGTGAAAACGACAAGTATACAAAGTAAGTATTTTTATGAGCAAATTTTATTAGCAAAATAGTCTAGTCATACAAATCAGTGCGGTCTATGTTAGAATACCTAAATTGAAATGTCTGTTTGAAATTTCAAATTAACAGCTTTTCATTAAATACTTATGAAAGTAAAAAATACATGTTTTTTTTTTAAAATGTTCTTTTGTCTATCAGTTCCGGCTAATCTCTGAAACGGTTGGACGGAATGTCACTGGCAGATTGCTGTTGAAATAAGGAATAACTTACGATACTTTTTTAACCAACTTTTTAACCGAGGAGGTTCTCACCTTGATTGTTTTTTTTTTGTAGATTACCTTTGCCCCGTGGCATTACCCCCAGATAAGACAGTGGGTCTCAGTTTTTCATAAATATAGAAACAGTCGTGAATGAAGATAATATTTTTTTTTTAAATAAATATTTAAATATTTTTTTTTTTGGACATCTGACACACAACATCAACTAGTCCAAAGCTAAGTAGAGATTGTGTAATGGGTACTAGACAACTGATATAAATACATAAACATACTTTTTTTTTTGTAAATACATACATATTATACATAGAAAACTCCAGACTCCGAAACAAATATTTGTGAATCACACAAATAATATTTGGTCCGACGCGGGAATCGAACCCGAGACCTCTTGATCAGCAGCCGCATACGCTAACCACTAGACCAACGAGGCAGTCTCAGAAGATCATTAGAAAAATCGGATTACAACCTATTGACTACACGTTTGTTACGTTATAGGGTTTTAGTTAGTTTCTTAATAAGATTAGTGTTAACATGTAGTCGCATGTAAGGCTTCTGAATAGACTTAACTAAGTAGATCATAATGTGAAGGCAATAATAATATTCTTGGAGTTGAAAATACTCACATCAACCGCTCGTTAGTCTAGTGATTAGTGAACCTGACCATTGAGCCAGAATTCGTGGGTTCTATTCCCACCTATTTTAAATGATTATGTAATGAACAAGAGGATTTGTTATGTCTCTGGGTGTAATGTCTATGTTTAAAAATATTTAAGTACTAGCTTTTCCCGTTGCTTCACTCACGTGTATGTTGGTCATCGCGGCAAATAGTAGCCTGTCCTTGTCTTTCTGAAGAATCAAAGGATCTTATGAATCATAGTAAATTTTGTCTAAATCGGTATAGTGGTTTAGCCGTCAAAGCGTAACAGACAGACAGACAAAATTACTTCAGAATTTATAATATTAATATGGATATTTATCAGCAATCTGATTATTATTGCATAAGTCCTCCCTAATTTAAAATCATACAGTCGTGTGTGACATGTCTCAAATTATTAGTATTTAGATTTTATGGAACGAAACGAATTCTAAAAAAATATTATATAAAGTAAGAAAATGCCGACGCTAACGATACTGCGAAAGCTCTATTCAAATAAGAGAACTCGAGATAACGAGATGCATACAACGCTGTTGAAGTATTTACACAATACAAAGCGAATGGTATTTCGTTCATATGACTTCTTTCTATTTTAAATCTAACGAGTGATATTTCAATAGAAATACTAGATACAGTCTTTTATATACTCCTAATACTTACCAATTTTTACACCTCAGTTTAATATATACCTTTAAACTTCTATTTATTGTTTAATTATTTTTTGGACACTACCTGTGTAAATATCAGCATCGTTACATTGTCCTCACATTTAATAAAATGCCATAAACAATGTAACCAAAAATTGTAAAAACAATGTTGGAAAAGAGTGTCCATGGAGTTTCTTGTCTGTTCTTCTCATTGATCTACGCATCTACGCATTGGAACTGACAATTAGCTTCACGACTGACTACTGACTGACTACTTGACGTTTCAAAAGTGCCGTTGTATGGTTTATTTGAAATAAAATGGTTTGATTTGATTTAATTCTGGCGGTGACAGGTTTTGTCCGATCTGTCCGACTAGGACTCAACACTCGGACTCCCAAGCAGGGCAGTCTTCCAGCATGTGCTGGGCGGAGTCCAGGTCAGACCCACAGTGATGGCATTGTTCTGTAGGCTCCCGTCCTATTCATTTCAGACACTCACCGAAGCAATCGTGCCCGGTGAGTATCTGAGTCAATCGATAGGTGACACATTCGGTCCTCTCTACCTCTCTATTTCGAAGTTCGGCAGAACGGCTCCGACAGCCCGTTGGCTAGCACAGCCCTGACTTTCGAGTCGTGCCTACCAAGTCTCCATAGCTCACTTATGCGCGTTCCGCCGTAGCATTTCAGGCTCATGGTCTGGAGTGGCCTCCCCAGCACTCCGACCGACCGAACGAATTTGTTCGTAGACCGTAGCGTCCATGTTGGCCAGAATGTCGAAGGGTGGAGATCGCACCAGGACCGTCGCTGCCTCGTACGAAATCGTACGGTAGCCCCGTACGATCTGTATGGCCATCAGCCGCTGAAGTTTAATATACCTAAGGCATTGTATAACTTGGAACGGCAAGCGACCTATAATAATACTGATTACATATCGCTTCCATATTAGCATTAAACACACTAGAATTACGGATAATTGATGTAATTCAAATAAACATATAATTATTTCTTAACTAACAATATCTTTACTTTCAATGCGATATTGTAGTTGCATTATTTTTATTATTATTTATATCAAAAATTACACAATTACAATAGGACTACTACTAGCAAATTTAACATTCTACAAACGTAAATGATACTAGAAAACTTACAAAAATGTATCTGAACAATGCCATCTCAACTCGAAAAAAATTAGTCAATAATACAACAGAATGTAGACGTTAGCGAATATGGAAAGAGAACCGAAACGAAATACTTACTGCTTGGCTAAGTGGACTAGCCTCATGGAAAATCTGTTCTAAACAACGCTTACATCTATTTTTCCATGTGTGTGTAGTGCACCTGAGCACCAAAGACACCTCCTCCCTCTAACTCCAGATGCAACCTCAAGATGACACTTGAATTGCATGTGTCCACTAGCGGCGGTACTCATTTCTCATTAAGTGTCCTGTGTCCTGTTTGCTCATTTGAATTTAGAATATAAAAGCAAAATATCTTATTGATTAGGAAAACAAAATTACTCAACTTTGTTATTCATACCGTGGGCGTCGTAAAACCCGCTTAGGGAAACAACAAACAGCACTTCTAAGAAAAGGAAAATTTGGAGAGCACTCCTTGTTCTACGTCCAGGACTAGACTGGTAAAAGCTGTTTAATATTATTGATATAGACCTAAAATAATTCCCAACGATTAAATGGACCCACACCTATTTGATATGGTTTTTAGATGTGCTTAGAAAAAAAATGTATTTTATAACAAAAGTTTAAAATCTTGTATAAATGTACCTGATTTGTATTTGTAAATACTCTCGAACATCCATTTTGAAGCAGCTTAAGAAATCTGGTTGTGCCTATATTTATTGAAAGCGTATTCTATTTCATGTTATTATTATGTAAGTCATTTCATTAAAAGTTCATGTTTGAAATGAAATACTTTAATCAATACTGAGAATTAAATGACAAGATACCAATGTAATCTGTGATGATAGTAATCTAATTATTGAAGTATAGCCCTCGGAAACATTTACTAATTTGAACATTTACACTCGGTTGTCAAACACAGCGCTATCTCACAGGTTTCAGCACTTCATTGACAATTTGTGAAGTATATTTTGACACGTTTATTTCATGTTATGTTCATCTTAATGTTTCTCTCTTTTTGCATCTATAAAGAAAAAATCAAATGTACCACGCGGTGTCGACGGTTATGGCGATGAGGTAATTGTGCCCCGTAGGTGTGAGAATGTTTGTAACATTTAATTTCAACCAAAAGTATTGGTCTTCTGCTCATCCTATTTCACGTAGAAACAATCCCAAAATACAGCATGTTGATACTGTGTAGATGAAACACAATATATATTCGAAAATAGTGCTTAATTTTCACCAACTTTTGCTTTCCAAAAGACACACTTTGCCAAGTAATTTGCTTGTAACCTTTTAATTGTGCTCGAATCCCTCAGCCTTAAATTAATTTCGCAATCAGTAAAAATGTAATGCTTGTTATTGAACCTGATTTAATGTCAATGTACTATTAAAAAGTAATTATGTGGGTAACAGCTCAGCATTGAACCAACGTCAAGGAGAATCAAGGCCATGACAGAAACATTAGTTGTTGTACTTGGGACTGATTACCGGCTACCTTACAGACTGATTCACACCGTGCGCCACCTTGACCTTGAACGTCATCGGTCGATATCAATGACATATATGACAGCATTCACCTAATACGTACATAAATAGATATATAAACAGCCCATACATCGAACCCATCAACAACTCATTACTTGTGTTTATAACACTTCATGAAATAGAAAACATTGCTGTCAGACGAATTTTTATACTGCTGTTAATGATAACTGTCTAAATTTAAGTTTTTTCTGGCTTAGTTCAACAGGAAATATATCTGCATAACAATCAATATAGAATGTCTTCTTATTACCAGTGCAAAAAAACAATAAGTGTTTACTTTTTTTCACATATATGTATCATTTTGTAGGAGGAATGGGGCTGCAAGAGATGCGATGCGTGGGGGCGGAGATTCCGAAGCACATAACTTTCAAGAATACACCTACAAGAAAATCACGCCATGTGATGTTTGTTCACAGGTCCTCAGAGGTAAGAAAAAAATATTATTTATTTAAAGTAAATATTGTCGGTGTGAGCTACATTTAATGCATTTAATTGTACAAATGTTTATGACTTTTGAGGACGGTATGTCGCAGAGCAATAAATAAATAATGTAATAAATAAATATGATGAATGGTACAGTGAAACATACATACTTCTGTCTCCAAGAATAACGTTTACCACAATGGATTAAATTTATTTTTAACTTTTTGGACTGATATCTAGATATTTTTTTAATTTTATCCTTATTTGTACCACTAACAAGGTGCACAAATCTCATGGTTACAATTACATTATTAGTCAAAATTAAATTACATATTTTGTAGAGCGAGCTAACTGATTTAACATTGCACCTATCTTTGTCTACAGACCAAATAACATACAACGTCTATAAAGTAAGTTAAATCATAACGAATCGAACGGTTAGCGCACATTACATGTACAAATAATGTCATTGTAGATGATTATAGGGTTGTATAAATAAACAAACACAACCTGTGCCAGGCAATTTCACATTCAACGAGGGCGTTGAATGTGAAATTGCTAAACCTCGAGGTATCTTTATAGGTGTACCTAAACACGTTAGGTGTACAATTTCTCGCAGTACCGTGCACGAAAGGTGACGAGGTTTATTGACTCGAGGTACACACCTGTTATTGAGGTACATCAACGCGATTAATACCTACAACAGGGCCCAAGTTTGACAAAAATATTTACAAATTAAGCATTGTGGGTTAGAGGTAAATAATTGCTTTGAAGACCTTGTAATGAAAAGGTAATTCAGTATATTGTTGCGCCATGGTGTTTTGAGTTTACAAAACATTTAAGGAAAAGAACAATTGAATTTTTTTTATGGGTAAAAAGTTCAAGAGTAGAAAGAGCTGAATTAGAAAGCAAACAACGCCTGAAACAGTAGGTACTGTAAAGAGAAGAAAACCGTAAATCAAACACTAAATTGACCCATCGGATAACCGTGGTATAATGGGCCAAAACCTTCCTTTTAAGGAGACGCCTATTTTTTTTTATCTATATAAGGTGCTGTCAAAATGACTCTGCTCAGTCTAATGGAAAGCATGAGCAGAATCTAAGAGTGGTGGCCACCGTCCTCATTCCCAATGTGGGCAATGCTACACGGTGAACCACACTATGGCGGCCTAGTCAGATACTTCTTCACGCCCCGCACATTAGGAGACAAATTAAGGTTGTTAATGATGACGATGACAGTTTAAGAGTGATAACTTTAAAACCGATACTAATTCCTGCCACGAATTTAATGCCATCACAAGTAGGTAGAACCATGAGTGGCTTTAAAGCTTTTGACGTCGGCGTCGATGCCGTCCGTTATCAAAGATCCGATATCTGATATCGTTATTTATAGCATCAAGTTTTTAAAGTTTTATGTGGTTAATCACAAAAAGGGTGTTGAAATAAGTAGGAATAGTGCATACGAACGGCTCTCATCCAACGACCTTGCCCTGCCAGTGAAGGTGTCGTCAAAATCGGTTCAGCCTTTCCAAAGATTAGCTCTCTACACATACTTTGATACGCTAGTGGTTTAAGCGATTGTCACGCCTCGTTCTACTGCGCCAAGTGTCGTGGTATGTACGTTTGTATATTTCTAAAGCGGGAAAAAATAGATTTTAATCATCATCATCACAGTCAAAAAGCGTCCACTGCCAGACATAGGTTTCCCCAAAGACTTACCACCACAACCGGTCCTGCGCCGAAGCATCCATCGGAACATTTTAATACTTGGCATCATTGACGTAAAATATATTTTTAAAACATTTTACCTTTACTTCATTTATTATGAAGTAAGGTTAAAAAGTATTATAATAGCGATAGTGACTCTGTCCGTCTGTTTGTCTGTCCGGCCCGAAATTCACTGCAAAAGTACTGAACCGATTTAAACGGAATTCAGGACATAGATACTGTAGAGCACATAAGCTACTTTTTATCGCGATAACCGATATAGAGGCGGGTAAAGCCGAGGGAAAAAGCTAGTAACGGGTTTTTCAACAAGAACTTTGTTTTTCAATTGGGGCAACACCAACAGCATGTCAGTTTTGACATTTAGTTTTTTGACTTACTCGTAGTAGATGCTTTGGCAATTATTGAACTACACTGAAAACATCACAGCCGTGAGCCACAGTGTAGAAGAAGTTCCAAATTTGTCCTCGTCGTTCTAAACAATTGGGGTTATCTAAAACCACCGCATGACGAATTTTGCGTAAGCTTTGACTTTGAAGCCTTACAAGGTTCAACTGGTGTAGGAATTAAAGCCGACCAACAATTCATATCGCCGTAGATTTGCTCATATGATTAAGGAGCAACCCGCTGGTTTCTCTGAAAAAAAAATATTTTTTCAGTTAGGGTACGTCAACAAGCAAAATGCTACATTTGGACTTCAGAAAATGAAAAGCAATTATTGAGAAGTCTTTGCATGCTCAACGTGTCGCTGTATAGTGCGCTATGTGGTCTGGAGACGTGATTATAACTATAAAAATAACATTGTTTTAATTTATTGAAAGAGTAAACACAGATCGCCAACTCCGACGGGGAAACTAATGTGACTGTACGGTAACTTAATTATCAAAAATGAAAGATACTTTTTTTAATTTGTACTAATATTATAAAGAAGTTAAGTTTGTGAGTTGGTGAAATTGTAGGGGGAAATGGATCAATTGAACTGATTTTAATGTATTTTTTTTTAAATAGTAAATTACAGAATTTGTAACTAACAAAGGTTATATATTAAACCCAAAGATGACAATCGTGATACTCGACAACCACGCGGGCAAACTTAGGGGCAAATTCAGGTTTCTGATAACTGAGTTAAAAAAAAATAGTTCACACTTTCATCCTCATTTTAGTCGTGCGTATTGGGGTCAACTACTAATCTACTAAGTAGATTATGCTTAGCATTAGCTTAAATTTTCATATCGATCGATGTGACCAGCCACGAGTTTAGTTGGCCTTATTTTAACAATGTGCAGAAATATTATAAAATCTAATCCTATTAGATCAATATGTATCGTATTACAAGTATTGTATATCAGCCTACACAAGTATCGATCACTATTATTCTTCACAAATGGAGGCTGCTAGTAGAATAGATACGTGATATCTTTCTTGGAAAACATTTAAGAACAAAGTGATATTGTTCTAGAATATACCACATGAATACTTTTCGAAATAATATCCATTTGGCGAATCCAAATTGAAGTCTATTAGTTTCAGTCGTCAAGGCCCTTGATCTCAATACCTTTATTTTAAACAGTTCCAACAAAAAAAATATATAATAACTAAACACACTTAAAGAAAGTAGTCTTTTAGTGTGTTCAGTTATTTGGTTTTTGTTTATAACCTAACAAAGTTTTCTTAGAAAAAAAAACTTTTTTAAACATATTTTAGTGAAATCTTTAATATGGAGAAAAATAAGGAAAGGTAATTTATTACAATTGATAATGATGTTCGTGTTTATTAAATATAGAAGATGTTTATTAAATATAGTGCTAGAAAAATGAAACTTTGCATTAATATGTGTTGTAATTATGGCGACAAAGTGCTACTATAAAATTAAAGAAAAGTATTTTTGTTTGGGGTGCCTCCTCTACACGTATAGTGGGGATGTTTTTTTCTCACGTCTACCCCTTCGTACAAAAATATAGAAATAATAAGTAAATATAACAATTATCTATTGGACACGATTTTAAATCAACCTACCATTATGGGTGACTACATAATCCTATTCTATGCGTGGCCTGACACGCACTTTGGAATTTTTTTATCCTATAACAATTTTTTTTTTTTTATTTAAACTTGGTGCACATTTTGTACAGAGGCGCACTTAATGCCATAAGACATTCTCTGCCAGTCAACCTTCAGGCGATGTAGAAATACGATGCGGTAGGTGCAAGGACTGAATGTTTTCACATGGATAAAGTTTACAATATTAAAGAATTACGAGATAAACCTAAATTAAGTAATACTAGTATACACAAATAATAATAATAAATTTACTTAGTACTTTGTATATTAATAGATACACATAAATGTAATACATTACCAATATAACACATAACATAAATATAATATAAATACACATACATATATTATATTTAACCAATCTAAAATACAATGACGGGCACTAGTGTTGTGACTGTACTGCCAGTTTACCCTGATGAAGTTCGCGCACTTTTATCTTAAATGTAAGGCGGTTTGTGGACATCCTGATTTCGGCAGGCAGTGCATTCCAAAGTAGGACTGACTGCACATAGAAGGAAGAATGGATGAAGTCGGAGGTGTGTGAAGGGCATAGAAGGAGTAAGTTATTAGTTGACCGAAGACTTCGATCGTGATTTGAACATAAAAAGCGGAAGTGTGGTACCAGGTATTTGGGCAATGATAGAGAGTTGAAAAGAAAAGAGAAAAGTCAGAGCACGTAAACTACAGCGCTGACGAATTGGGAGCCATTGTAATTGGGAACGAAAAGCAGACACATGGTCATAGTTGCGAAGATTGAAAACGAATCGAATGCAGTTATTGAGAAGGCGGTCTAATTTATTGAAGAGATCTGCATTCATGTCAAAATAACACACATCAACCAAAGTAAATTAAGGGAATAATTAAGGACTGCATTAGCGTAGCCTTGGTTCTAACCGGAAGAAAATTCTTGAGACGGTATAAGACGCGAAGACAAGAGGTGACTTTCTGACTAACGTGTGTGAGTTGTGGTCGCCAATCAAGTGTCGTGTCTAAATATAGCCTTATATATATAGTCTAAATATATAGATTCTTTACCACTGTGCTCAGGGGTATAGTCACGTTATTGTAGATAACAGGTGGAACGACTGCTCCCCACGACAATAACCTGACACTTGGTTGGATTTACCGACAATCCAAACCTCGTTGACCAGTTCTTTATTAAGTCTAAGTCTTTGTTGACTTTGTCGATTGCGTATGAGATGTCTTCAACCCTTGAATGTGTGTACACTTGTAGGTCATCAGCGTATAGGTGATACGAACACTGAAGATGTTGGGTTATGAGATTGATAAATATTAAGAATAACAAGGGAGATAATATACAGCCTTGAGGGACGCCAGTGCGAAGATCACACCAACTCGACGACAAGTCATCAATGTGGACACACTGTTGACGTCCCTGAAGATATGAGGAAAACCATTCCAGAACTTCTGAGGAAATCATAAGATGGGAAAGGATGGCTAGAAGGACCTCGTGACATACGGTGTTGAAGGCATTCGAGAAATCAATCATAGCCAGCACTGTGACTTTGGTGTCCTCCATACTCTGCCGTATATCGCCAGTCACTTTGAGGAGAGCGGTGGTTGTACTGTGGCCGGGTCTAAACCCAGATTGTAAAGAACTTAGAAGGTTCTGCCGATAAACAAGTTGTGAAAGCTGCCTATGAACACAGGCCTCTAACACTTTGGAAAGAAAGGGAAGTATAGAAATTGGTCAAAAGTATTCAGGGAGGGAGGGGTTAGTTTTCTTGGATAAAGGGATAACGAAAGCCTTACGCCAGAGCGAGGGAAAAATACCAGAATCAAGTGAAAAATTCATGATATGGGATATTGCTGGAAGAATGTGGTCAAGGATAGGAACAATCATGCGACGGCTGATGCTGTCACATCCCACAGCATTGGAACGGATGGATAGGATAATCTTCTTGATGTCCTCAGAAGATACCGGAGAAAAGTCAAAGGATTCGATAAGAGGGTGAGTTAAACTAGCTATGTAGTTTATAGTTAGACTCTTGGTTTGATGATCCATCTGTGGTGCTGTTGAGAAATGGCGATTTATATCATCTAAACCAACTGTCATTTTGGCCTCTGGGCGGTGTTGTTTGCCGATGCCCAGTGTTCCAAGTAACTTCCACATGCTGGAAATTGGAGAGGATTCTATATTTTGGATTATGTAGCGGCGTTTAGCGTTTCGTATCACCTGGTTACACCGATTCCTAGCAGTCTTAAAAAGGTTCCATTTCTCTTCACTGCGATCCCTCTTGTACCTGTTAAAGCAACGATATTTTCGTCTCATAGCAGTTCGATTTCCTCTGTCATCCATGGAGCAGGGGAGCGCTTTAATTCACACTATATCCCTAATAATATTATAAATACTAAAGTATTTGTGTCTGTCAATCTGTTTGTTGAGCTTTAACGGCTACATCGTTGTAATAATTTCATCGAAATTTGAGATGGAGATGCTTTGATTTTTGAGTAGGGGAAAACTCTTTACTAGGCTGCTCTTAACCGCGATAACCGAAATATCTACGGGTAAAGCCACAAGCTGTTGGGGAAAAAATACCTCTTGTTTAAACTACTGAAAGCATTCAATCCTGGCTATTAACTTTTAAAAAAGTTTTCGTTTCTTTCTATACGCTTATTTCGTTATATTTTCTGTAACAATACAATAGATATTGTTTATTATATTATACTGAGATTGATTCTCCACCCTCAGTATTATTTACTAAGCAATGAATTAGAAAGTTCAAACTGTCGATGAACATTAATATTTTGACTAAGCAGATGATAAAACCATACTAATAAGTTTTCTCAGTAAAAATACCTATATAGGCTTTCACCAGTTTCTAAGAGTACATTACCATACATCGCCTGTATTTGAACAATTAATGGCTATGTCTGTGCTAGTAAATTATGGGAAAACCAAGTTGGCTGTGTGCCATTACTTTGTCTATGCGGCAATATTAATTTGCTAACTAGCTGACCCACGCAACTTCGTCTGTTTCTTTTGAACTATACCCCGCTCATATAGGTCTAAGCGTGATGTTAACTATTTTAATTTATAACGACCCCCAAAATACACCTTTAAAGGAAATGATAATCGGTTAGAAAATTCGGAAAAGGTATGAAAAAAAGATGTTTGCCGATTCTCAGACCTACCCGATATGCTCACAAAATTTCATGCAAATCGGTCAAACCGTTTCGGAGGAGTATGGGAATGAACATTGTGACACGAGAATTTTATATATAAGACAAAAATTTGACAACCAAGTGTCATTTTTTTATTATAAAAAGACAAAAGACATCTAATTTTCCGTAGAATTGCATTGGAACAATAAATGTTTGTTTTTACTATTTCTCGTTACTTATTACTTACTTCACAGATCATAGAAACAGGAGATTAGCTTTGTACACAAATTTATTCGTGTTCAGATGTCTCCGCGTTTCTCCCACTTACTTCACTAACACAAAACCAAAAATTGTAAGCACGGCACACACGCTCGTATTTCTCCCGCACACAATGATTTTATTACACATATATAGAAAGTAAATGTTTTCTGAATTAGAACTAGGAAGAAAGTAAATTAATTTATTCTAAGACGCACAAAAATAGATACAATATAAAAGAGTAGGTCACATTCACAAGCAATTATAATTCCCTATACAGGGCTTGCCAGTTGGGGCCTGTAAATAGGTATTTTATTTCATTTAAATACTTGAAATATTCATACTAATAATAATAAGCCTTTTAAATGAATAAAAATAAAAATGTTCATACTACAAAATTATTTAAAAAAACTTCAGAATAAATAACATTAATGAAGTTGGTAAATTATTTGAAATTCTGTTATGTGCTATAGGTATTACTTCTAATTGGTAGAATAAATCACGGTGTAATGCAGAATACATACTTCAAAACAGGCTCACAGCGGATTTATGTAACTTCTTTGCCAAACAAAATAAGTTGCAAAACCCCTCACTGCACGTGATCGAACAACTTGGTCACGTGCAGTGGGTTTCGTGGTTTATTGTTTGTTTTAAATAAGTAACAACCGCTCCACAGTAATTGTGCTGTAAGTAACTTTTTCTTATTCATAAAAAAATGTATAGATGGATCGTCTATGCTACAAAAACTCAAAAAAATCTGCACAGAGTGAGTTCAATCAATCGATACTTATATTCCAAGTTCGAAAACAACTAAGTCTGTCTTTCTATTTCGTTTCCATGACTTCAAATTCAGCTTTCATGATAAGATGAATCATAACGAAGAGATAGATTGGCCCTAGGAGAAGGACATAGGCTACTTTATATGGCAAAAACCAACATACACGCAGGTGGAGCCGCTGGCAAAATATAGTACGATTACAACCCTCTTTTGTTCCTCATCCCCAGTTTTATATCTCATTTCTCATCACTGCTACTATAATATGCCAAATTTGCCGAGTATGTATACATATTTCGGAAATTGGATATCCAATACTCTTAATCTAAAAGCGCTAACAACGAAATAAGAAGCAAAAGTGTCGGCTTAAAATGTTCCTGATTAGAAGAGACAGGGCTTGTTAATGCTCCGGGTTAGAAGTACGTGTCTGATTCGTTCTCGTTCACTCGTTCTGTGCGATCCGGATTCAATTATTACAATGCCTGAAAACCAAGTTGACGTCTGACACACGCTGTGAATAATTACTGATGGAACGTCACTCAAAACCCTTTTGACATTTACTTTAAACAGATATTATGTGGCGTCAGATTAAAATGTCACATTAAATTGAAATGCTTCTAAAGCGTCGATATTACTAGGAGTTACATGTCTTACTATATCTAATATATAAAATATTCGTGTCGCGGTGTTTTTTTCCAAACTAAAAAGGGGTATTATACTGGCAAAGGGGTATTAAACCATAGCAGAATATTATTGATGATAAAACAACCTGGGATAGAGCTGCCCATTCTGCACATGCTGTTTATTTTGAATGTTTAAATTTATTTTGATGTGACGATAATTTATAGTTTGAATTTACGTTATATATTTAACAAATTTATCTTAAATTATTGCTATTGTTGACATTTTTTAATTTTTTATCTTTAATTAATATAATTGTGATTCAAATTGTAATTTGACTTTTATTGTTATTTTATTATTGCTATTACGTTAAAATATTGTTTTTCATGCAACGTTGGACATTTTTGTTAATAATAATAATAATAATAATTCTTTATTTGGATGGCAACGAGGCCCAATAGGTTAGTAACAATGAACTTAAGACTAATGTTAGTAGCATAATATGATAAAAGTGGATGTAAAAATTAACCTGGTCTCACTAACATTCTGATTGCGTGACGCAGCCAGGGTGCGTCAAGTCTGTTGCTTAGCATAACTAGGATACCATTGGAACTGGACCGCATTCTAGTTAGCAGTGAGTTAGTTTTGTTGCGGATAACAGCGTAGAAATTGTTTGTTCGCGCTGCAGCGAACATACCAGATGCGCTACAAAAACGCGGCAGTCCCAACAGCATCCTAAAACAATTATTGTATTGTACTTTTAGTGTCTCTAACGATCGCTTAGCATACCTAGTCCACAGATTGCTCGTATACAAGATCTGACAGTAAGCTTTAAAGAGAGTAATTTTGACATCTCTACTACAATGAGCAAATCTGTGCACCAACATGTTGCCTCTGACCGCCAGAGACCTTCGTTCTCGTTCGATATCTGTATCGTCTCTAAGGTCTCCGGTAATGATATGCCCAAGGTATTTAAATTGAGAGACTCTTTCGAGTCTCACCCCGTTCAGTCTAATAACCTAATAAGCCTAATAAGCCTAATAATGTTAAGTTTGGACATTTACCATAAACACTTTTTGTCCCACTTAACCAAGATTTTTTCATTTATTTTTCATCATTTTAATCATATAATTATAATAATATTACCTACATTAAATTAATTAACACAATCTTTGTTTTGTTGGAAACCTTATTGTTTATAATAATATCCTACTAGAGGATACTTGTTTTACGCACCTTAACAGAGCGCCGACACGACGTGACGTCATCGATGCCAGGTCTCAAGATAATGTGACCGGGTAGTAATTGCAGAATAAGTGATTTCATTTCATTTGTTTCCTTTGTTTATAAGGTAGTAGAGCCACGCAGATTTCAATACAAGAGGCCAGTTCCATTGAAGCCATACTACCCTCTCACAGAACAACAACCTAAAATGGCGACATTTGCGTTGTCGTATTTCGTTGGTGAATGCGAGACCGAGAAAACATGAAAATAAAATAACAATGTATTTACAAACCTCTAAAGAGGAAAGACCTTCAAAGTCATTTAGGCGCCCAAAACCTCGTTAAACTGTAAACAGCAAGGGAAAAAATGCTAAAGGAGATGGTCCAAAAAAACCCAGAATCGATTGGGACTAAATAGGTATCAGTAGGTTCATCTTAATGCACAATTTATTCCACCCTAAGCGCAATGCCGAAATCAATGGAGTATATGAGCTATGGGCTGACAAAATATGTATGAAAAAATCATGAGTTACTTGTTGATTGATGATGAGTTTCCAGTTTTTACAAAAAACAATCATTATTACTGATTAACAACAATAATAAGATTACTGTAAAAGTTATAACTTATAACAATCAACTGAGAGATCACTATGTCGAGCAGTAACATGTTTAAGTAGTTTAGAGTCCAATACAAGCATTAGTATACTATTTCGCTAAAACGAGTCATAAAATAACAACTCTTGCATGTTATTGTCATTTCTTTCTCTTAGCAGTTCAGCAAGCAGCAAGCTCGAATTCCTTTTTTTTTTTTTAAAAATTTTTGTGATGAGTAATAATTATAAACTTAAATAAATGATAGTAAACAATAGTATAGTAATCCTGTCGTTATAGTCGTTAGAATTTTGCCTATATTCTATAAACTGATAAAAATCATAAATAAAACTCATGATTTTGAAAGACTTTGTCAGTCTTTAGCTCTTATACCCCATTGATTTGGGCATTGCGCTTTCGGTGGGGTACATTGTACAATGTAATGAAACTACTGATACCCATTTAGTCCCAATCGATTCTGGGTTTTTGGTCCATACATTTTGGACCTTCTCCTTTCGATCGAAAGCTATTGTATATCTCTAGGGAGGCTACCCATATGTGCCTCAACGTGGCTCACCTAATAATCATCATCTTCCTCGTCTTTATTGTTCCTATTGTGTTCCCCCGTTTTTACCTGAATATCAGTTTTTCTACTGAGCGACTGGCATCAGACCTCGAGTCAAACTCTCTCGATAATAATAAATTTATAATGATGTTGGAATTAGATTGTAGTTGCAAATTTATGAATGTGTAACCAAAGTCAGAATGAAATATCTTCCAAAACAAGAACTAAATCGGCAGTTCCTAATATTGGACCGTAGTTACTAGGCAATAAAGTTTAAATGTAACTGTGACTATGAATTAATTACTTAAGTATTACATGAACCAGCATGAACCATATATTATATTAGGAGCCTTGGCAGGCAAACTACCCTCATAAAACTTTGGTACGGGTAATTATACAATAATAATTTGGTATGTTTGATGTCGCGTACTGTGTTTGATCGGAGTAACAATCTAAAAACCAGGGGTGCAGTTCGTGTAGTAGCTAACTTTCTTCATGTAGTCAAACGAGTGTAGGTATCATCAAGTAAAAAATCATCAAAGTAATTGTGACTGTGTACACTTGAGGTCATAAGTTCTATTCTACTTGCTTTAATGTCACAAAAAGTATCATATCAATATCTACAAGCAATAATGTCCCACCGCTGGGTTCGGGTATCCTCTTTGGAGAGGGTTAAAGCCATACATCCCCACGCTGGCCGAGTACGGGTTGGGGACTGGTTAGACAATGTTGTGACTACGTGATCTTGTCTTTGGATAATTAAAATCCTAATAATAAAATAATAATAATAATGATAATTAAAATGATAACTGCTTAACGTGATCTTGAATCACGGGGACGCTTATGTTAACACGTTACTAATGGGTGACCACCCATTCAAGGTATAAACTGCGCCGTCGTAATCACCGACGGGAATATGGCTACGTCTGCCTGACCAAAATAAAAAGGGAATCAAAAGATGATAATCAGCGTAGTTCAATTCTGACCAAAGGTCTTTTCGATTCCTAAAAGTAGATCAATATATTGGAATCGGTTACAAGGTTACATTATTACAATCAATTAAAGTAATGATAGTAAATAATAAATCATTATCTAATAAAGTAACAACACAATCGTAATATCATTGTTTATTTATAACCACTATTTACTTATGGCTGTTTATAGTTTGCACAATTATTTTAGGTAAACATAGAAATACCTCAAATTACCTTTTGTTTATAACTTTTCATGACTGTGAGATAAGACGGTGTAGGGTTTGTTTCAAATTATCTGCTCCTTGCAGTAGTGTTGTTCTGCGTAGTTTGATCCCTTAAGGTGCGCGTCCATTGGCCCGCGCCGGACGCACCGCACGCACGGCACGCAACGGATTGAACGGATTTGCCTTGCTCATAAACGCCGGCGTTCAGTGCGGGCGGCGCGGATAGTGGACGCAGCTCTATGTGAAATCATACAAAGCAAAATAAAATCCGTTGCGTGCTCTGCGTTCGGTGCGTCTGGCGCGGGCCAATGATGACGCGTACCTTTAGTTGCTTGTAACGAACGACACCCACAGGATGAATAGAAGTAATGAAGATCCGTATTCTTAATCCGTCACGGCCTGGTTCTTAAATTAATAATTTTTAATACGAGTAAATGTTTCAGGACTTAGATTTATGTGAAATGATTGACCAAATATGGCTCGTCAGTCCAATGGCATCCGTTTTGATAGATTTTTATACTATGACAGTTCACCATATAAACTGAAACCTGTATACTGAACTGTACTGGACTATACACTTTATGTAGAGAGCTGTATCCACATCATTTTTGGCTAAGTTGCACTTAAAGTTTTAGATTTATGCACTACTGAACTTGTGAACATTATCTGTTTTCGTGAGCCATATCTTTTTAAAGGAGTGAAAATAATTTTCGTGAAAGTTAGTTGAAAGTTATCTGTAAATATGTAGGCGTATGTATAGAGTTTTTAATTTTGATTGTACATAATTTCATTTGTAACTTGTAATAATAATACATGTTTGGTTTTTTAAGTTACGAAAAATAAATGCAATGCTTATAACTTATAAGGAATAAGGAAAAATAATTCCACTTACGTAGCTGGTTATGAATACCAGTTACAAAAATAAAAATATGTTGTCGTTTCGTAGCTAATTATTTAACGATAAATATATTCTTCATACGTAGCTCGTTACGAATAAGCAGTTATGAATGTGGATGTTACTCATTTTTTATAAAACATTCAAACTTAAGTGCAGGAACTCATTGCATCTCATAAAACTTTTTTATAAATTGCAAGTTTTTCTCTATCCAGGGCATACTAGGCAGGGATTGCGCTGTCGCCTCTGCAAGATGAACGTGCATACTGATTGTATGCCGCAGGTCGGCAAGTGTGTGACAAAATCACGACTTCTACGCAGACAGAAGAGTACCTCCGAGATAGAATCCCACAGAGTACAAGAAACAGCGTTCGACGACGAAAGTGAGTTGTTTTTACGATTTGCTGCTACCACTGTAATTGTTTAGAGCAATAATATCACTTAAAGAGCCTAAACAAAACCAGATAACAAATTTTCTTACTAAGTGTGATACTTACATCTTACTTATTAGCTCATGCATACAGAGGTGGTGGTAAGTAAATATCATTTCGATTTAATGAAATACAACTAACATAATTTTATATATATTTTGATACTAGAGTTAAATAACAATTCACATCAATGCTTAAAATACTATAACTCATACGGTAAACAACTTTTGATATTAAAAGAGCAACACAACTTCACTGAACTTGCAAATACATGGGTCAATTATCACTGATGCAAACACTATCAGAAATTAACTAACATTGTCCAGGGGTGGAGGACGGGTGGCTGCCGGGCCAGAGGTTAACCAGGATCTCATTCAAGGGATCGGTCGACTTCGATGACGATTTTGATAGCTACTGCGGTGAGGGTTCGATAATAAATAGGAGTGACCCCTGTGTACCTACTCGATGCCGAGCGTTTTATGTAACTAACAACATTCTACAATCCCAGCCCATTCGCAAATACTTTACATAAAAGGTTTACTATCAAGCGAGTTCCAGACACCATTTACCACACAATTAACAGTTTGAGCCCTCTGTGCCCATAATAACGTTCACGAGACTGACCCTGATCTCTGATGCTCAGAGGAGGAAGTGGATCAAACCTACCAAGTACTGAAGCGGGCCAACGAAATAGCGAAGCCGGGTGGGGAATCGCGCGGGGGCCCAGTAGTGCGCGTGTCGGCCCCGGAGGAGCCACCGCCCGCGCGTTCACCGGCGCGGCCGACCGCCGGACTGGCCGTAGCACCGCAGCCCATCTCCTCTAGCTCAGGTCTGGCGCCGCACCCGAGCTCGCTCGCTTCTCCGCTCGAGTCGCGCCGTAGGCTGGCGGCCGCCGATGGCCGACCGGCAGCTTCACTCAAATTCACTCGTTTTCAGTAGTGTCGAATTGTTTTTTGCACGCATTGTATAGTCGCGGGCGCAGGACGGGGGCAGGGTGCGGTCGATACTGAGCGGTGCTTGTCGATAGGCGGGGCGACGCGGCCCGACGGCGGCATGCGGCGCAGACTGTTCGCCGGTGTCAAGAGTTTGTCCATGTGGGGCTCCCGGTCGCGCCGCGGCTCGCCGCAGCACCGATCCATTTCACTTCCGGAAAGTACGCGCCCTCGACTGTAGCGCATCGCTCTCTCAGTCTCACAGCTTTGTTTGTCCCAACTTCAGGGTTACGGTGCCACATTTTCGTTGTGTGTTCAGTATTTTGTTTTTATTTACGTTTTATTTTGCAAATGCAGTGTTAGTATAGACAAATAGGATTAAAATAGTCGATGCTCGACAAGCACCTTAGATGCTTATCCCGTCCGATCACTGGGCTCATCTACCTCTACCTGAATCTATAAACATAATTAACAAACTCGACGGAATGTCATAATCTTCCCAAACATTCCACCTTGTTTATACTCCTATATTGTTTATTTTTATGTTAATTTTAATTTATGTTTTATTTAACCTTTTATTTATTTTGTTTTGTCCGTCCATTATCTTTACAGAGACGGAGGAGACGACGACACGACCTTTCGGACAGCCTCTATGTTTCTTTAACGAAAATGGCGATCCACCGCCTTCAATCCTCAAGTCCACAGCAAGCGTCCGCAAGAAATAATTAGACGACCTAGTTATCCCAAGGGAATGAAATCATTTCTCATCCATCGCCTCACAGGCGAATGCCGTTGCGGCTTGGCAGTATGGCCTGTCCTCAATAGTCGCTTCCCGAATGTCTTTGTTACCCCGAAGCGCCCCGCGTACTGTGATATACATTATAAATATATTGTTACTGTTACAATAAACGTCAAAAATTATGCTTCCTTTTATCTAGTTACCCTTAAGCACTCTATTTTACACTCACTTCGAGTCGTCTTTAAAACTCTGCGAGTGCGTATAATTGTAAGTGGTGCATGGCTTGAAGCTGCGTGCCGATTTAGGTATGCATGAATTTTATCGGCAGCACACATTTTTGACATAAAATTATTACTTCTTGAAACTGCACAAAGTTATCACATGCCTTATAAAACTGAAATTAAATTCTATCGCATAGCGATATTACTAATCACTCTTATCTACAATCTCGTTACTAACACGATGATCAGACTAACATAACGGAACACATGAGTTTTAATTTCTACATTAATCCTAATTACCTAAGAGCTAATTGATGTTTACTTACTTTGTTTACGCTTACTATAGGACTCCTCTGCGTTTTCTTTTTTTTTTTTGTTTTAAGTAGGACAACGTCTTTGAAAGGGATAAATTGAAATAGTACTAAAACATTTATAGACTCGATCCTATTTACTTGTCCTCACAGGTTCAATGAAGAACTCCAAGAGTGCCCAAATGTTGAGGCAAGCAGACCGCACCAGTCCCTTACCTGGTACCGATATTGACATCGTATAATAAGCGAATCCCCGTAGAACATTTCCACGTTGGTTCAAACATACATAACTTTGAGGAGCATTTTGTCAACAAACCTCATTCATACTATGAACCACTGTTCTTTTACTATCTGAGAGCTGCTGATAATAAGCATCTGTTATTAGTTACTTTGAGCGCCTAGTAGTCACCTAGTCACTCAAATGAAGTGAAAACAGAATGTAGCTTTCACTATAGTAGTCTTCAGTTAACTCTTCTTTACCATCTTGTAGCCGTTAGGTTTTTTACTATTATCTCACTATTTAAATCACGTCTTCTATTTTATTTAAACTTATTTTTATTTGCACTGCTTCAGCACATTGATCGTAGATGTTTCTTTTTATAATTAATATTTTGCCTGTTTTCGATGTTTATACTAATTAAGATTTGTTCACAATCTCTATAATGAAAACTTTAAACTATTTTGTAACATAAAACAATGTTGGTTGTGTATAAGACAATCTTAGATATATCAACATTTACTATAAAAGTTAATAAAATTCAACTTACCCAAATACTTACCCAACATATATCTGTTATCGTTTCGCAAAGAAAGTAAAATACACGATCACAAAGCTCCTTTACAAAACTGTCAAATAAGAAACATAAATACATTTCATATAATACACAAAGAATTTTAAGTAAATATAAAAAATGGAGTTGGTGAGTACAAGCTTAAAAGCTCATACTTCATCAATGTTATAGCGCCGCATTCTCCGAGACGCCAAAAGTTGAACCTTAGAATGAAGAGTTTGTCCCTGGATTCGCCGGAATGTGGAGAGCTGAGGCGACGTCCAGCGCGCGACCCGCAGCCCGCGCAGGGCAGCCGCGTGCTATGTACGAACATGCCAGTAATTAACATGCCTGGGTCCAAAAAACTTCACGCTTTAACTTTCTTTTTCCGCTTTGTACTAGGGCTTGTCAACGGGTGTAATTTTATCTACTAAAAAGTAATCTATCTATTAGTAGACTATTATTCTAAGATATCTGTTCACAAGCCCTATTTTCTTTTAAAAAAAATTGCTACGTGGCCACACAGACTCGCGATTGCTTAGCAAGCATGATGAAACTATAAGAACAGTTTTAGTGCTGTTTTCAACGGTTCTTTGGACTCCGGTACTTGATGTCGAGCTGTGTTGTGAGGACAAGCAATGTTCACCTTTCAAGTTTATCCCTTCGGCTTAGCTTATATGTGTTAGTAATAAACCGTTTGGTTGGTATTCACTGGTTATTTATTCTGTCTAGACACCCTTGCAGTCTTCGATGTTTCTAAAATAAGTAACAACCTATCTGTGCAGATTTCTCATCTCGTACGATATACCAGAATGCTGCGACTACAAGAACAAAATGAATAAATACATAGTTTTTATTTTTCTGGTGAAAACAATAAATTTGAAATTGGGAAGTTAATTAAACGATTGTCATATAATACATTGCTAAATATTTTGTTCAATGTGTCGATGTATCGTAAGTAAAGTTTTTTTTTTTGAATGCTATTTATATTTTTTTGTTTTTTCCTTTTATAGGTAACTGCAGGACAGTTTGCATGAGACATGGCTTCAATAGAATAAATAACTACTCGATTCATAGTTACACTCGTTCATGTATGTTATTATTAATTTGAATGCTTTACACGGTTAAATAATAGCGGTTGTTCAGTAATTAACGTTACGTTCCAATGAACCTTTTTACGCAGAATATTTTAATAACGAATCTATTTATTGCGGCTATTATTGTTCATTGCAATATTTAGTTACAAATGTACATAAATAGAAGTGTTGTTAATTACTGTTAAAATATTATTTTTCTGTGGTTTTGGATAAGTTGCATTTAATTTAAAACATTTCTTTTGAGTTTTAGTATATTTTAATATGCATGGATTCTTGTACATTATAGAATAACTTAATTAAAAATTTAATACCCTTATCACTTGAGATACGAATTGTAACTAACGATTTCCTCTTGTTCATTAATAATTAATAATTATTGATTGTTGAATAATACAATTTATTTCGTTATTAATATTAAACTTACAATTTCATATTGGTAAGTAAAACCCTATCATTAGTAGCATCCGATATTTGAGAACTAAATGGAGGAATTACATAAATAAACTCAAGTTTTTAAGTCCTAATATGTAATATGTACAGCTCCATCATCGCCGGTACATAGCCGAAGGTTGCTCAGTGCTCGCGGTGGTCGCATGAGCAGTGTAGAACTACCAGATGAGCCTGATAAGAGCCTGTCCTCAAATAGTGCCAGTCCTTGTCCTTCACCAGTGAAGCAACATAATGTAAGTAAAACTTAAGGAAATGTATTTTTTTTCTGCGAAAGAACCATTTGGAAATTGGAATTGGATAAGTGGGGAACCTCCAAACATATTTTTTTGCAAAGAGTTGACTTTTTCCCCCGTTAGGAATATATATCTTTGTCGCGGGAGACTTTACAAATATACGAGAAACGGACACAAAGAACACTAAGACTCAAAATAACAATGTGTGGATCACACAAAGTATTTTTAAGTAGAAAGCGGTGTGGCGACCGCTTAAACCACTAGCCCAACCGTGCAGTCATCTTCAATTGGTTATACTTTTTTATTTTTGTTAAAATTTCATGAATGCTTCTTCAGAAACACCAACGCTTGCTGCCAACAAACTTGTATGTGATCCTATACAACTTTAAATCGCGTCACGCCGACGAATTGGACTTGAAGGCCGGCTACAAGGTCACCGTGATCGACACCACCGACCCGGATTGGTGGAAAGGCAAGTGTTTGGGCAAGATCGGATACTTTCCTTCCAAATACTGCACTAAGCTGCAAGCTGGCGAGCGACCGCTACAGGTTACGCACAATCTACAGGTAATTTCAATATGTTTCTCTCTGATTGTATTCATGTTATATTTACCCTTTATTAAAACTATGAAAAGAACATGCAATAATGAATATCATCGAGATGAAATCGAGATACAAGTATATAAGAATTTGAATAACATTCATTGATCATTGTATCTGATATCTCATTGTAGCTTAATATCTTATGTTGTAACTAAAGAAAACAAAATTTAAACATTTGAATATCCTTAACATTTCTGGTTGATTATTTTACTTTCTAAATATTTCAGGTATCCGATGGAGACAACGGATTAATGCTGCTTCGCGATCAGATTGTCATCCAAGTTGGAGACGAAGTTGATGGTATGGTGATGATCCGATCGGGTGATAACCGCCAAGGCGTTTGTCCGGTTAAATTTCTACAGGAGGTGTGACGCTTTAAGCTTCTTAATTTCGATTTTATGAGAGTAAGTATGAGTTAATTTTACTGTAATATTAGTATGATACAAAGGACACAAAATATATGAGTTATTCTAAAAATATGTGGGGTCCAGCATTCTATTTTGTTTGTGTTATTAAAAGTAAAAGTTTAAGTAAATTGTTGTTACCTACCAATGTTTTCAATTACAGAAACGCGGGTCCCTTACAAATGAATGCATTCCAAATTATGTACCAAAAACAATTCGAAGCGCTCCAGTAACTCCTTGCGACAGCGAAGTATCGACATGGTCAGAACGAGCCCGTAGCAAAACAAGCTACGACTTCCCCGCGGGATATGCCTCAACTAGCTACGCGGACTACGACAACTTGAGCTATGAATCTAATTTCAACAAATCGGATTACGATACACCGTCGTGCAGCAAAGCGAGCTACGAAGGGCCCTCCGGATATAACAAAATAAACTACGAGTCATACGAAAAGTCAGGCTACGACTCGTACGATAAATCGGGCTACGGAGAGTACAGAACGAGCTATGAAGGATCTACAGGGTACGAGAAGGGGAACGAAGATTATAAGCATAGCTACGAGCCAGAAGGTATGTGGTGGTGGCGCCGGCCTCTCGGCGTCCGTCGGGCGTCGTGCCGGCGGTGCGGCGCCTCGTCATCGACGCGGCCGCTGCGCATGACGCCGTGCGCTGGCGTGGCGCAGGCGCAGGCGCTGCCGCCCGCGCCGCTCGACCGCTCCACGACGCACTCTCCGCACACCTCCGACCGACACCGACTCAAGTCACGTGACCGCCCATTGCTTTTCGTTAAGCAACTGTTTTTGTAGTCCCCCTGTATATTTACTATGTTTTGCGATATGTGCAATTATGTATATATATATTTATGGTGTATTTGAGTGGGCATCTTTGCAAAGACATGATTTCATTCCGAATTCAAAATTAAGCTTTTATAAATTTACAGTGTTTGCCATTTTGGTTGCGTAAGTACACTATGTATGCGCATCATGTGATGATTGGTTTAGGGTAATTCGGGGTGAGAAAAAAGGATTAGGTATAGAGGAACGGCCTACGATAAATATATTACTTTTGGTATATTTCTTATCCTCCCGATTTACATAATTTTATAAAAAATAATATATATATTATACAATTTACAATAAGTCCATTTACTATGATTACTTGGCGACATATCATTTTCTTATACAGTGTGATTAACTTATTTTTAACGGAGTATAATATTGTATAATTAATTAATAATTTAAAAAGAAGTAATTTTAAAAACTACTTTGCGCTATTGCTATGTTTACAAAATTTCATTACAATTAATAGGTATAGATTCACATTCAGAGTTAGATTCACATACCTATATAGAAAACAGATAGAGTTAAGAAACTAATTGTAGTTATGTAAGAGCAAAGAAATATGATATACCTACCAAAGGATAGGTTAGATTGCACCGACTTTAAGATTATTGATGTAATATATTTATAACAAATCAGTAACGATTACGATTCACCTGGGCCCTACTACGGCATAGCTTCGTTAATATTAACTTTTTCAGGGCCATGAAAATAATATTCAGATGAATTGTTCGTCCTTTTCAGCCAATCGTTTATCAAAACAATTTTATCGTGGAATACTACAGAACTCCTCCAAATGTTGAGGACCTCTATTCAGATCATTTCTTAAACATCCAATCCATGTTGGCAGTTTTTTTTTATTTACAAATTTACTTACAGTTTTTTTTTTGTTTAGTAAAATAATTTTACAGAATTTATTATTAATTTAATTTAATCTCAATTTTCTGTAATAAACATTCCATTAAGAATTCACCACAAAGTTAAATAAAGACGATGTTGCCCATCTTAATTGTGTGTAGTTTAATCTGACGTATAGACGTCAAAGCACTAGTTTCAAATATAGTCATGTTAGAGTTTCACCTCGGACAACAGAACTTCAAAATAAAGGTGTATACGAGTTTAGATCTTATTATCTTTCATTCTGAGAGTAACACCTTTATTTTGCGTATTTGACTACACTAATAAAATATTATTAGTGTAGTCAAATACGAATAATAATAATTTCATAGACAATAGTCTATGAACACTGTAGTAAAGTATTTTGCGATTGATATTAATCTGAATATATGTCTGAATTTTATCTAACGACAATTTATGTACAGTTACACACAAATAGATTAAAACTTTGAATGTTACCTCTTTTACCAATGTACCCACCGTTTGATAGCGGATTTGCCAATTATTTTTCTTGGCTATTACATATTACTAAGAACTTTAATTGTTTGTGGCTTTGTGTCAATAGTGGTAATATTTAGATAGCATTACACAAGTAAAATATGCTCTAGTTTGTGAGAATCTTAATATGTATAATTGTTTGGTCCCCTGCGTTTAATATTTATTTTCCTAAAACCCCTAAAATCTAATGACAGATTACAGATATACTTTACTAATTCATTGTTATTTTTTAATAGCAAATTTTTTTTTTTTAAGGGATCATGTCACTATCCCTACAGATACTTATTCATTGGCATTATCCAGAACATATTCATATAAATCCTAAAATATTGATAAATTTAGTAATTTTAAATCATTATTTTAGTTAACACATTAAGCCGTCCCCTGGAGTTTTAAGAATATATACGTATATAAATATAAAAAATATATGGATACCAAATTATAATAAGATGCACTCTATATATAGCTTAGTACGTTAAATAATATTAGCGTACGAACGTACGAACACTACGTACTTACAATGTATATGTATGTATATAGATTGGTGAGATATAATGACTGAAATCAGCCGAAAGAATATCTTTGAAAAGTGACGCACTATTTGTGTTCTTTGTATCTTGAATTAAAACTCTATTAATCTATTGTCATAAAGTGTAATTCACCCTTAATCAAATGAGACAGTCGTACATAAGACTTAGAAAAAACATATGTTATGAATCCACGTAGGTATATGTGTAGGTATGTATATAGATGTGGCAAAGTTATAAACTATTGCACTTTTAGCATGGAGTCATATAGGTTGTACAATGCATACATGACACTAAGTAAGCTGTAACTATACACTGAGCTCAACATGTACTGTAATACACATTGTTATCACGTTTCACCACAATATTTTTTGTTCTACGCGGAAGTTCATCAGACTCACTGGAGAACAATTCGGTAATTGACTGACCATTGGTTGATTGACCTTGTGAAACTGCGCAAACATAAAAGGTATTGATTTACCTTGAAGAAGGGGCTCGCTGCCCGAGACATTGAGATTGTTGAGTGTTATATGGGATGTAATATTTCTTGACGTGAAGATTTTTAATCGACTAGAATATTAATCGCTGCCTGTTTAACAACATTAGAACACAAATTAAGTCGTAACAGTAGGTAACACAGTAAGGCGGGTCGAGCGGGAAAATACATTGAAGAACATTCCCAGGCGAATTTGTAAAACATACAAGCTCTTCCAATTCCCAACTAACCAACCAAATTCATTTCCTTATAAGGGTATAACGTTTTAAGAGAAACTCAGGACATTTAAATGTTTTTTTTTCTTATTTTGGCCTAGTAACAAACACTTGATAAGGATGTGTATATCTTAGTTACAAAAAGGGTTGCATCTTTCAACCAGCCAGTGGCTAGAGTAGCATAACATGAATGTCTAAATAACGGGATAGAATTAGCAGTTATCATAGTTCAGTTGTTCTTGGCTTGAGTTGAATGATATGAATACCGTCACAAATCACACACAATATCGCTATCTTCAAACCGGTGAACTTAAAACGAGCATTTTGATATATATCTATATTGCACTAAGAAATTACTAATTGTACTAATACTTAATTCAAATAATGCACAAGAATAATGTATCCCATCCCAGAAACTACCTCTTGTTAATCTTATATCTATTTAACTACATTCCGAGTTCCCATATTAAATTACGATTTAATATATCTCATAACTACTTGACTAGATTAGAATAGCCCATAGAAACAAACAATATAATATGTATGTTAGAAACTCATGACAACCTACCTAATATTTAGATCTTTAGTCATAATTCTTAGTTACGAATTTTTTTAGGTCACTAGGTGTCCATTATAAGTATTCGAAGCGTAATAGACAATGACATATACTTTTTCATAGCACTACCTATATATTCGTTATAAGGTCATTTAAAAATCACTTACAAAGATGGAACCAAATCATTAAATATTGTATGTATTAATATAGGCCCTAGTTACCTGCAAATCGAATCCCAAGTGAGATGTTTGTAATATAGGTAATTAAATGGATATTGTAGTAATATACAAATTATGATACATATGTATATTATATATGAAATGAAAATAAATTATTATTGATGTTTGAAGTCTCTTTCTAACTATGTAGTATATCATCTTCTTTAAATCATTGAGGAACAATAACTATTTGTGGGGGAAAAGTTAAAGAAAGTTATAGTGAAAAAAAATTTAATTGAAATTGATTTTGGAGATTTCAAATGCTGACTAGAATGCCTTGAAACATGAAACCACTGCCAATGATATAATTAGGTAGTATAGACACACTGATTCCAGCACGAATGGGCCAGCTCGACCGGGTCAATATAACCTTCACACTGAAGACCAAGTGTCTAAGTGTCACTAAGACATATTGTTAATAGTTTTAGTCAAGCGTCGATAGATGGCGTTATGCCCATTTTCTGTATCTCGCAAATTTTTGTCACCGAGACTAGTATTTATGCTCGAGGAACATTTGTTCACGGACGATTTCACACCCTATAAACATTTAGTACAGAGTTCTAGTGTTTTATTGTGGTTCACACCTGGCAGACCCTTGGAGTCGTATTCACCAAAATAAAATGGCAGCATTCGAGCTGTCGTATTTCGTTAGTGAGTCCAAGACTAGAGCCCAATGATGCAGATGCACCACACTAGGCCGCCATGCTGCATTGTCTGCACTCACAAAGAGAATGGTGACCCCTGCTCCTGGATTACACTGTTGCTTTCCATCAGGTAGAAAAGAGTCACTTTGGTAGGCTTAATTATAAAAAAATTAAATAAAATCATTTTCAGCCGCTTAGAAGCTATAATGCAATGGATAAACAGAAAGTTATTCAATTCAAATATCGGTCCCTGTCGTGACGCTCTACTCCTGTTCCTTTTAGAACTCCCTCCTTAATTAAACTGCAACTGTTTCGCAACGATTCTCTTTCTACACTCGCTAACGCTATTACTACACTCGTATTATTGTCTGATATTTAGTTTTAACCAAGTGACTTAGGATTGATATGACGTCATTCCATACATTTGTTAGGTTTTTAATACTGTTTAGATACGTTTGTAAAATTTTAACTTGGCTAGGGGAGGCTGGCCCAAATTAAGATTTGCTGAAGTTTAACAACTGCGTAAGCTTAAATTACACGTGAATATAACACTATACTAGAATATGTTAACTTGATAGGCTGATTAATTTATCTGACAGCGTTATTCTCTGAAACACACAGTTCCATTCAAGTGCAGCACAGAATTAACCAGCTGTTCTAAAATTGATTGAATGTGTATCCCTTCTATGGTCTTATCCAATACCTTCTTAGATAGTATTAAAATATTTCCTGTGTTTAAATATAAGTTTTTATTGGTTATTGTAATATTTTTGTGTCATTCAAAATTATTTCAATTTTAATCCAAATGGAATTTAAGTGTGAAGACTGAAAATGAAATCGTAAGTTCTTGGACGGAGTAATTATACTGGTAGTTAGAAAAAGGCCACACTTAAATGTTACTCGTGAACACGAATTATCCAATGAGCTGTAATTGTAAGTTACACCACTTTAGGTTTAGCAATGAAAACTGTGTTATGTGATTCCTGTTTAATTTTAGTAATACATACCTCTGTAAAATAATTTGTTGTAAAGATAGAATTTGTCGCTTTCATTCTGTTGGAAATGCGTTGATTTTAATTCTAAAGTTTATCAAGAACGTTGTGTTAGAAATAAAAATTATGTCATTAAACCTTCGTTTTACTTACACACGTAATCTTATAAACATACCTCCTAAACATACATGATTGGACATGATTAAGAAAATGCAAGGGAAGAGAACGATGATCAAGAAAAGAGAAAAAATGTTAATCTGTTACGCTTAGGTAGACGGCAAAACTGATACACCGATTTTAATGAAAGTTATGGAGATAATTTGCTTCTGAAGGACATTCACGCGGGCGGAGCCAAGGGATTATTTTTTTATAAAGTCTGTGAGGATTAGACTGCCACTGAGTGCAGTGGAAACGTATGTGATTGCTGTGGTTGAGGTCTCGGGTTCGATTCCCGTGTCGGACCAAATATTTGTATGATCCGTAAATATTTGATTCGGAGTTTGGGCGTTTTTTATGTATAATGTGTAGGCATACAAAAAGAAGGTTTTTTACGTATTTTTTAATATCAGCTGTCTAGTACCCTTAATACAAGCTCTGTTTAGTTTGGGACTAGATGTGTTTGTGTGTATAATATCCGAAATATTTATGTATTTAAGATTTATGGATGGTCCTTACTCCTTCGCAAATGAACCACTGAACGGAGTTAGATGAAACTATAAAGTAATGTAGTTTATATATCGTAGTACCCGACCACAAATAATACGAATAATCCTCATCTACACAAGATTCTTTATCGACACTTTACCTATCCACACTTTACCTATCCACACTTTACCTATCCACACTTAACCTACACAGGTTTTCATACCTATCTCAGGCACCAGCGATCCACAACCGAGATTGTCAAATTTTAATATTTCATGGAATTGTATTTTATGTATTTTCGGTTTTTTATTGAGAAATAAATCATATTTATATTATTATTATTATTACCTTCAGAGAAGGAAGTCAAGAAAAAGTTTCATCATTCAATGGCGAAATTGATAGGTCCGTACAGCATCGAACCAATACAGGATGGATGAAGTGGCAGGTAACGGGAACTATTTGCGACCCTGAGTTCCCTTTAACGTTAAAGAGATAAATATATAAAACGATCATCAGACCTGCCGTCCTGCATGGATTTGAGTGTTGGCCAACAAAAAAAACGGATGAGAGACGCCTGCATGTGGCTGAAATGCGAATGTTGAGATGCATATGTGGTGTGACCAGAATGGACAAGGTGAAGAATGAGTTTAGAGGAAGCCTGAAAGTAGCACCATTAGATGAAAAGTTGAGAAGCAAGAGATTATCCTGGTATGGACATGTGATGCGTAGAGAGGAGCAAAATGTAGTAAAGAAATTTTTAAGTATAAAAGTTGACAGATATATGAGTAGAGGGCGTCCAAAGAAAAAATGGATGGACTGCGTGAAAGAGGATATTATTAGGGAGAGAAAAGGAATAAACAGTGAACTGACGAGTAATAGAGAAGAATGGAAGAAGGAAATTCGCGAAATCATAAGTAGAATTCAGGAGTAGGTCGCCATCCTCGTGAGGGTAAGAAACGAAGCATGGTGACCCATACCATGACGGCGTAGTCGGATGTTTCTGCATTATTCTCCCGGCCTCTGAAAGCCTCACTTATTGTAGCTATTATGAAGTTGTCAGGAGGAGGAATCAGTTAGGCGGAGTCGGTTGTGCTGTTTGTTATATTATTACAGTAGTGGCAGATTCGTGTGTTGGCACGTGTAGTCCGGATCACCTGGAGTAATAATACTATCTACGAGGTATAGAGTAGAATAAGTCAAACGAGATAGAAGATACTATGTATGATAGTGTACCAGGTGGAAACAAGTCATTCATTTCGTTTTTCTGAGTGATTAAGGCTCTTGAAACTTCAGCCTTTCCTTTTTTACCTGAATTTTAGAGCAAGACAAAGTCAAAGGTTAGAAAAGCACTTATAACTGTCGAAGATGCAAGTGTACAAAACAAGAAATATTTGAATATTATTAGTCTCTTATTATTATACCTACAGTTAGTTATGTACAGAGTTAAATTTTACAAACCTGTTAGACATCAGGTAAGTTTCATTTCATACAAATGTTCAGTCATTTGTAACAGCTGTGATTTAATATAAAAATAATCTTTATACTACACCTGATCGGAACAGTAGTCAATATTCCCTGAAAATGAAAAGAGAAAGTTAGTCTTTTCCTTGACCTAAATAAGCGGGAGGAAAAAATGTATGAAAATCCATTTCTAACGTGTTTTAGCGGGAGAGAAAGTTGTATGAATTTTCATTTCTCATGTGTTATCTTATCTATGGCGCGCGCCTGTCAAGGAGTTTTAATATAATTTAAATATGGAATCTCCGTGCCACTGACATCCTTTGGTGAAGAATAAAAAAAAACAAAAGAAGCGCGAAATATTTATAAATATTATGTCGAATTCTAAGCTAAAAATTGTGTCTTACATGGTGTCTTACGTTTTGATTTTATTTTATAAATACTTTAAATGTTCCTCACAGGTGTAGTATAAAGCACTGTGTAGCACTCGGGTGAAAGTCCCATTCCTACCTCGGGAGTATTGTGGCCCTATACTGCGCCTTCGGGCCACAAACTGCTCCCTCGCTAGTAATCGGTTCCTTTCCTCCCTCGGTGAACAATGTACTATTAATAGTAATCCTCATTATTATTGAAATAAGAAATATTCGGTTATTGTTACTGTAACGGTGGCGATAGCATTCGCTCGCGTGAAAACGACTTTTGTTAAATACCCTAATGTCAAGGGGTCAGTATTTTGTGACGATATTTATTCATGAAAATGTTGCCATAATAACGATAAAACCAAAGCTGGGCTCACAGTCATGAAATGTTTTTATTATACATAAAATGTTTCGTATAAAATATAATGATTTTGTAAAATAAGTTTTAAAGGGAATACTAATATTAACATCTTTGAAGAGGCCCTAAACAAACGCTAAAGCTAAAAAAATCCGAGGCCCAAATAATACAGGGGCATCTCAATAGACCGTCATAGTGCAGATCGTTATGCTGCTTTCTTCAAGAAGGATTATCAAAACAAATCAAGTATTAACAGAGGGAGGATCCTCCGACCAGGCGAGGTGATCATGCCTGGTGAGCAACTGCCCAATAGTTGTATATATTATGTTAATCGGCGCGAGAAGTTCTCTTTCGCGATTCAGGATTAGTAGTTACTCCGTACAGATCGTTAGGTTTTGCACCGACCCCAAATAAATTTGGGAAGAGGGTAGGAAGATGATGAGATATATATTTTTGTAAGTATATCTTTTACATATATTTAACACGTCGGCCTTTACAGTTAGAAGGCGAAGCCGGCGTTTAATCCACAGACTACAAAAAAAAAATGTAGTGTCATCTAGTGTACGGAATCCATTTATGCAAGACCACATGTCACACGACTTGCTTTGAATATAAACAGATGGCAGCAGCTGTATTGAATAAAGTACCTTACGTTTGCGACCTTTGTTTCTAGAGATAATTCATCCCCTACATGTGCAAATTAACTAAGTAAAAATAGAATATTTTCTAAATAAAACATAAACCTATCTAAAATTATATATGTTATCTACGCAAAGAAGTTTTCAACGTTTACAGACACAGTCTCTTTTCTGTTTAAGTTAATAAACCTCATAATTGTAATTTTTTTACGTCATGGTTGAGAAATTCAATAATGTTATATTATAAATTCCAACGAAAGTATCGAACCGAAACAGTCTGTTATGCTACATGCGCAGGCCGGTAAACTGCCGACCCTACTCCTCGCCTCCACGGCATGTGTCGATAACCCTGCAGTAGACGCGGCTTACCAATATCACGCCTGCGCTGCCGGTGACGTCTCCTAACGGCGTCACAAAGTTGGACGCATTCCTTTAAATTCGCGAAGGCTTAAAAATTCTTCAATTGTTCAACAAACTATGCCATCTATTAACAAGTCTCATTGTCATATTAATAGAAAACTCCATATATGAAAAAGGTTTTTATAGCGTTCAGCATAAATTTAAGAAATTGAGACAAGATTGAAACAAAGTGTTGTCCGCTCCAGTGTGCCGCCTCTCAGTAATTTAACATACCATCACACAGATGGCGACACTGAAAATATTTGACATTCCACGGATTCCAATCGCAGTGGGCTCGGCTCAAATGTCAAACGCGACTATTTCGTCAACAGAGTCGTGGCGCGATAGTTGGATTTTATGAAATAACAACAAATACTTCTACACAGTGCGTTTGACGGACAATGGATAATAAACGATAGAAGTCAGTAATTCAGTATATAATTTGAGTCTTAAAGCAAGCCAGCGTGCCGTGTTAATAATCTGACGAATGTACACATAGTTATTGCGATTCCAATACCTATCGATTTTCGTTCTTTGCCGGTTTTGTAAGATTGATATGAAGTTTTCAGTTGCATAGGACGATTTTTATATCATTAAACTTTATCACTACAACGTGTCATTGACTGATTTTTTAAATATTGTGAGAAAAATATTTTTCTTGGCTCTCATTGAAGAACATCGTGGGAAAAACATACATTGTGTAAGTAAACTCACACCGTTTTATTTATTTTTTATATCTTGTCTTGTATATAACGAGATTGTGTTCCTGTATAATCTTTGTTTTTCGTAAACCTAAGGATATAAAAAACTGTAAATATGAAATAAATATTTCAAAACCTTTTTGTTAGATATTTTGTATGTATACAACTAAGTATAGGTAACTTAAAAATACCCAATAAGATGAAAAGCAATAAAATTAAGCATCGAGTCATATTAAGAAAGTTAAAATGTCTAAGAAGTTCTTTATTATATTGTTATCATCAGACATCACGGTTACATCGTTTAAGTAACTACTTTGGCGTTGTTGTGCTACGTACCCACATAATGTACCTAATGACTAGTTATGTAGGTACCTACCGGTTTGATTTGCGAGCGCGCAATGCAAAAAAATTCGCCGCTACACGGAACGAAGGCAACAAGGTATTCAGCCAAGCTGCATGGCATGGAATCTCGCGAACATAATAGTGTGGAATGCGACCGTACGCGGCGTACAAACGATATGTATGTATTCTCACACATGCGCATGTGGCTGCCAGTACAACCGTGATAAGAGCACGATAAAACGCCGTCTGATTAGCCAATGTTGACGGTGACCCCGTTGGGTTCCGTCAATTGTATCAGAAGCACCCAGACTTCTCGGTAGACTTCGAATTTATCACACTGTGTGAGTAATCGTTACGACTGTTGCTGCGTATATCAAATCAATTTTCCGGCACGAAAATGCGACGGCTCATGTTCAAATATTTATACCGTGATTTGTTTTATATTGTTAAAAACATGTACGTTTATGTACTTTGATAATTCAATGGAAAAGACCGTTAAAACTCGTTACCAAGTCCTAATCTGTTATTGTAAGCATTGCTTTGTTGAAAATCCAACAATTCGTTAGGTATGAGGGGCCATGGCAGCCGTACAACCGTAACATCTGCCCGTATCCCCTCGTCCCACGTGCGCAGCCGCACAGCAGGGGTAGCGACCGTCGTAAAATAATACGCCGCACCCCAAATGCGGGCTACTAACAAACGTGCAATGATCCACTTGAAACTTTAACTCTTCGACCTAAGGCTTAATTTTAAAAGAAAATAACGTTTACTGAAATAGAGTATTATTTTTAACATTTGGAATGTCAAGGTTTCACTATAATGTGGTTTGCGTTTGAAGCTAGCAGGTGATAACAATTCGGCTAGGTTGTATTTAATTGACGTTGCCTCCTTGATGCGCAGTGAATTGCAATATGTCATTTTCAGCAGTGTCACGTGTAATTCACGTATGTTGGTATATAAAAGCGTAATTTGTTTTCAGTTAGAATGGCGATAAAGACAATTCCAATGTGTTCTATAGGTATTCTTCGCTATAATCATAAATTATAATTCACTAGATTTTGCTCGCGGCCCCGTACGCATGTTTAAAAATATATCGGTTATTGCCGTAAAGAGTACCTACCCTCAAGAATGTATTTGCCAAATTTCATTGAAGTCGATGCAGCGGTTTACCCGTGAAAGCATAACAAACATAGTTACTTTCGATATTAGTGTGGATTAGATAATTTCCAACATTAACGATAAAATTCCTATATGTTATTTTTTAATGGATTCAATTAAAATCCATTTTAATTGATGACGATTTACAAAATAAACTAATTAAGCTAGACATTTTAATTAATATCGTTTCAACTGCAGCCTTCCCCGTTGCTTTTATAAAAAAAGACTTTAAAAAAGAGAAGTACCTAGGTAGTCCTTATGTAAAAAGTCTCTTTGTCTACGTAACGTACGTATGTCTGTGGTTATCTTAAAATGTAATTGACCAATTGCCCTTACTTCTACTAATGTATTCTACATTTTTTTATAATATCCTATAGCACCTACTTATTGTATTAGGTATTTACTGATTGACTTGTTCTTTTTATTTTTCTTTATATTTAAATGACTACTCTGCCTGATGGAATGTTCCCTTATTTATAATCAAATATTAACAAATTCGAAAATACAGTCTAGATGTGCTTCTGCTTTTATTTCGGAAACGAAGGTATTATCATAGTCAAAATATGAATTATAAATAATTATCTATACAAATAAATAATGTAATGCTTAGTGTAAGTATATGAATCGTGTTATCGAATGATCGTTACGGTCGAGTAACTTAACATCTCACGCAGTTATTTACAATTAACACTACCGCATTTTTCATTTTAAGCTATGAAACTAATTAAAATAATAAATGTAATAGAGCAAGAGCCCAGAGCCGCCAGACCTACGTCATTAGTGCAAAGCTGAAATTTTCAGGATTATTAGTACAATGTCTTGTTAAGATGTATGTGTACCCATTAGCTTGAAAGCGGGGCCGTTTCTGAGATAGCGCGAAGTACAGATAGATAAAAATATTACTTACCTACGTTAAAGTTGCAAAGCTAGTATTTACATATTTTTTCAAGAATATTATTTAAAATTAAAATTCATTACTGCCAGACACTTTCCGTGGGCCATTACTTCTGCCAGACGTCTTGAAAGTTGTTAAAAAATTAGGTAAACTACGTTATAGTAGCAAACCTAAACTTTATACATATTATCTAAGGTACTATTTTAAGACCCTTTGTATGACCAATCCAAAAAGCGTGTAAAAACCATTTAATATTTTACAATTATATTCTTAAAATAATACCAAAGATGATATACCTCAGCTTCCTAATTACTACAAATATATGTCTGGGGGGGTGATAGGCCCTTCGGCCGCATACAAAGGGTCTTAAAATAGTACCTTAGATAATGGTATAAAATTTAGGTTTGCTACTATAACGTAGTTTACCGAATTTTTTCACAACTTTCAAGACGTCTGGCAGAAGTAATGGCCCACGGAAAGTGTCTGGCAGTAATGAATTTTAATTTTAAATAATAATCTTGAAAAAATATGTAAATACTAGCTTTGTACCTTTAACGTAGGTAAGTAAGATTTTTATCCATCTGTACTTCGCACTATCTCAGAAACGGCCCCGCTTTCAAGCTATTGGGTACACATACATCTTAACCAGACATTGTACTAATAATCCTGAAAATTTCAGCTTTGCACTAATGACGTAGGTCTGGCGGCTCTGGGCTCTTGGTCCATAATAGTCATCAATAGTTTTAATTTTTTGCCTGTTCATAGTCCAGTTCATAAAATAGTTGTTATATCATGAAATATAAAAAAGCAAAAATAATTGTTTATTTTAGCAACATAGCATTGGCAAAATACAGGTAACAAATAAACGAACAAGTGCGAGTCCGACTCACGCAAAAAGGGTTCCATACCATTTCAAGCGTCTACCTGTTGCCGTTTTTAATATCGAGCAAAACACGGTAAAACAAATATTTGTTTTTAGTCTTTTTTGTTATAGCGGCTACAGGAGCACGTTGTCTGTTAATAGTATCAAACGGTCTAGCTGCTACATACTGCTATCACGGTTCATAAGACAGGTGACAGACATATAGACGGACAGAGGAATCTTAGTAATAGGCTTTGTTTCTAAAAGCTTAATTTTATCGTGCCATTAGCAGACACAATTCAGCATAGTGTCAGAAGAAATCCTGACACTGGGTTTTAATTGGGCCCCTGACACTATAAGAAAGAAACCCTGTTTTTTTTTTTATGTGTGGAAAATCATCATGGACCGTCACCCCACCGGGGGTTACGGCGGGGTGGTGTGTCGGACTTGAACCGACTAAAAACCACACAGTGTGCCCTCTCCGCGCTTCTCCGTTTAGGAGTAGGAGAAGTCCAGGGTGGGATCTCCTTCTGAACTTCTCCAGCGCCTGCCCGCTCCTGATGCGGGCACCGTCTCTGTACGACGACCCTCTCTTAGGCGGCGTCCGGCACACACCGACGCCGCCCCCTCGCGGCTGGCCACATAGTGCGGGTGGAGGGAAAACCCGTCCCGTCCACCCACGGCCACACTCAAGGCGGCATGAGGCGCAGATGTGCGCGCCTCCGCCGCCCGAGTCGCCGGCGGCGAATCTGGTCCGATTGGATGTCGTCCTCCCGGGCCTTCTCCGCCGCCTCCTTCTGCAAGATTACGTCCTCGCAGAAGGTTGCGACCGCGGTAAATGAGTTCTCGCTGCCGACCATGGAACGAACGACGGCCGGCAGCGAGAGATCCCCTCCGATGACTGCAGTGAGGACCCGGCGCTGCGTCTCCCATGCGGGGCAGACCGCCAGCGTGTGATGAGCCGAATCCTCACTGCAGTCGCAATGGTGGCAGGGACTCAATTCCCTCCTGGCGACCGAGTGCAGGTACTTTCCGAAGCAACCATGCCCGGAAAGAACCTGCGTCAGTCGGAAGGTAAGGGTCCCGTGCTGCCGCACTGCCCATTCGATAAGAAAGAAACCCTAGAACAACATAGATAGAATGAACTCGATGACCTATATGAAAGGTCACGAATATCACATAAATAATAATAAAACATGTTTTTACAGTAAGTACCTCTTTAGAAACTTATTATGTCCAATAAGTTGTTGAAGAGTCAAGTATATATAAGGAATTCGTCGAAGTAAATTTAACATTCCAAGTTAATAATTGAACGATTACCATGCTTATCTTCTGCTTAGACTTCCTAAACATACTCAAGTACAAATGATTATGCTTCATCTTCCTAGACTTTATTATTCCCAAGATCATTTAGGGTCGGCTGCTATTTAAACCGGATTTACATGAATATCAGTTTTTCCACAGAGTGATTGTCATCTGACTTCTACAACCCTGAGTGCGAACTGAATTCGGTGGTTGAACTAGTTGTCAGTATATATGAGGGCACTCGCTTCCCAATAATAATTTGTCTAGAACTTGCCCAAGTTATGAAGACTCCAGTCCTCGTATGTTGATACTGTTGTGTGTATGTGTCTAATGTTTTCTAAGGCACGGTATTTATTAACAACACAGCAACGATCTTCAACAGATGGTGCACATCTGACGTAGATTTACAATTTCATTAAAATCGGTACCCTATGTTACATGCATTACTACTTCTGTGGGTTAAATTTAGAGCTGTTCGTGAAGAAAATATTATTGCAAGAGACATTTAGATACGAAAAAAGTTTTTAACATTATGACGGTACTGGTAGAAAAGAAATTACATAAGATATGAATAAGCAAATCTAAGCTTCAAGTGCTACGTATTCTGTAGTAGGGATGTAACATTCAGATCTTATATAAACCGCTGAACTAACTTGAATTAATAACGATATAAAAGATAAATAGGGCCTTGGAGAAGGGCTCCTTTTTGTTGCGAAAAACTATTATACATGCGAGCGTATCCCAAAAGTTATTTTACCAAATTTCAAACAAATAAGAAATATATTTATCTATCATAATCAGTGAGATTATTTCTCTGATTCTGGCTTTAAGTTATTATGGTCATATAACATTACTAATGTAATTTACTGTCAAATTCCATTCCAAGATTTCTTTTCCATTGAATGGGTTCGTGACCATCTGACTATGTGTCGAATGATCCATTCGACGTTTGTAATACCGACATACCAGCACTGTCCGTATTCGTGACTCCGCCTCCGGCCAGAAAAATTCTATTGTGGTTAATGTACTAAATTCCTGATCATTAACGCAGTCAACGCATCTCTCGTCATTCGAATGTTTTGTTTGCCCTTCCCTTTATCCACACCTGTACTTTTCTTACTAAATACCATGTCATAAATTACTTTTTAATGTAACATTTTACATTCCTCGAATATCACTTTAAGTTTATGAATTATTCGACTGATATGTGGAGAATGTTTTATCTTTCTGTGTTATTATTTTAATTAACGTCAATACCTGTTTTCGTTAAGATACCGTCGGCATGCAATTAATTAAGATGTAATCTAATGATAATTTTAAGTGTACATTGGGCTAAAACTGTTTTGTATATATAAATTTATTTTGTTAAAAATAAATAAATTGTTAAACATATTGCATTTGGCGGATATCGCTACATACTATATAGATATTCTCATTGATTTTCCTTGTACGTAAAGTACAATGCAATCGTGTTAAAGTTTAATTAATTGTGATATTACTTTCTCACATTCTGTATTACTAACAACATTCTTGGTAGAATTAACAAATTGAAATTCCTGATCTCCATATACATATTTATTGAAATAGGCGGTAAGTTCAAGTAGTGGTTCTGACTAATAAACAAGCACCAAAAATACACAATTTGATATTTGTAATGGTAAATTAACTTTATTTTGATAAGCGTGTAAAGAAAGGAGCAACGATGTGCTTCAAATTCCTATCAGAAACGTAATCATATAAATTATCTAGTTCTATTCTTAAATTTAATCAAATCACTACAATCAAAATTTAAAAAGCGCATTTATCGCCTAACGCTTTACAAACGCTTATGAATTTAGCAACATAATTGCTCAATTCGTAAGCGCCTGTTTACTTTACATTTCTGGCGCTCGTAAACATCATCGGCACGCAATATTAGTAGGTCATCAAAAATTGGTATTACATATATTATTTTCGCGAAGTGTCGCGCGTCGGTCCGCGTATGTCTAATCTGTGATACAGTGGTCCATTGGCTTCGTTCCCGGTGCGGTCGCGGTATGCGGCCACGTTTCACAACTCTTTGTTTGATCATCTGATTCCTCCCTCTTACTTACGTGGAGATCGCACGACTTGGCGCACGTCTGTCCACCGTCTAGCCGTTTACGTGCCGGTAGGAATTTCCGCCGCTTTGGTATTCGCATGCCTTTATGACTAGGTAATCTGCGATTTTTAATTCGTAGACAAACTTGCGCAACCAGACACAAAGACTTCCAAATATTTAGACCTAATTAGCATCGTAACGTATAGATATACGACATCTGATTGACATTTTATTTCTTTACTGATTATTAGGAAAGCTAACTATGCCTTATTTTAAACATCTTAGACATGCATACAATAGAATTGCTATCATCAAATCCTATCCGACTTGTAATTTTAAGGTACCCAGTTACTGTTTAATAACCGTTTATCCGTTTATATTCAGGTAGACATGGAGAAGGTGGAATCAGCATTGGACGTGCTATCACGCGCTGCAACAATGGTGCAGCCGAGCCCTGCGTACCCAGCTAGCGATTCAGACAGTTTCGGTAAATATTTACATTCAAATACTTTTTATTATTACTGTAAATATAAATATATATATGTAAATTAATAATATTGAACACACAAACTCTTACATACATTAGACGCTATAGAAAGTTAGATAAACATTTCAAGATGATTAATGCATTTTGGTTTTAGTGCGACAAGTTTTCTGTTTCTTGACCCTGCATTTATAATAGTAGTTCAATATCTACACTAATATTAGAAATTCGAAAATAACTATGTCTGTTATGCTTTCACGGCTAAACCATTGCATTGATTTGAATGACATTTGTCATGGACATACTTAAATTCTTGAGGAAGGGTAGAGTCTACCTTGGCCGCGAGAACAAAAAAAAAGCCTATTTCATTATAATTATTGAAAAGAAAACTAAAATTTAGACGCGTAAATAGCAGCAATTCAGTAGTTGGATTGCAAACTGACACACGATGATATTGCATCGTTTATTAGAGCTACCAATGAAATGTACACATAGTTGACAGACTATTCACTTATTATAGTTTCGACTACCTACCTAAGTATAATCGAGATGGCACGCGGCCTTGTAGGCGGGTCGCATTCCAGATTCCAGCTGACATTGTTTAATAGACATCCAGCGACACTGTCGCGTGCTAGCCGCTTTATAAGAAAAGGAATCCATATCTTTTCACATACTTATACATACTCGTATTAGTTATATTTTTAGAATCTCGTACCATTCAACCGGTCGGTACAACTGCATTTTAGTTTTTGCACATACTTTTCCGTATGAAGTTTAGAATTTGTGTCGTTTAACTTATACTAATTCCTAGCTAATACCTATTTAGTTATATTTGGTTAAAATTTTGCACAAAACCAGACTGGTCTCGGATCGACAGTTACGTAGCACAAAAGATACTATTGTTTACAAGCTTGGGCTGGTTTCACGATGAAAGACTCATTGACGATTAAACCTCACTTCCCCGAAGCGATGATAGCCACAAATATGCGCGACATGACATTTTTCGGTTTAACGCACTAGAGCGATACATTCGTATTATAATGTGAACAAGTTTATAGAGACGATTTAATCATTATTGTCAAAGTCGTGAAAGGTTCAAAAATTTCTCTCTAGCAATAACTTAACAATGGACCCCGATAAGAAAGCAAAGCTTTCCACGAATAGCAGCGAGAGTATAGTACCTTGACGACGGCGACGTAAAACGTCCCGCGTGAATTTCGCCGACCCACAATCTGGCAGATCGTCCGGCTTCCAACCCTCCATCAATATCCGCATACCGATGCGCATGTTACACGATCTTTTAATATCTTTACAGGCAAATATCTGTTAGGTACACGAAAAATCAGCTAATATATTTGTACATTTTACTGATTTTACATGAGTATGGAAAAAACGTATGGCCTTAACCCTCTCTTGAGAGGAGACCTGAGCCCAGCAGTGGGACGTTATGGGTTGTTGATGATGGAAAAAACTTATATTGACTTTCCTACTCTGGTCTATTAACTTAACATTAGATAAGAAGCTCAGGAGTATAAGAGCATAATGATGTTTGTTAATGATATTCTAGGGACCAGTATTACGTTATCAATTCAATCAGTATGTTTCGTCAACTAGCTTAAAGAATTTCGTAGATAAAAATAATAAAAACCTGAATGCTGTTGCAAGTCTGATATCTAATCAAAATACGGTCACGCAATTCGTTAAGTGATATGTTCTTGTTTATTAAGTGTTTACAAACAATGGTCGGATCGCGGATAATTATGCAACTAGATGACAGAGACGGGCACGGACGCACGCGGCGTCAGCGCGGCGCTCACTTTCGTTGCTCTGCGTGTAGAGTGTGGTGTCCGCAAGCGCCGCCTCTGACTGCAAGCGCCGTATGCGTGTGGGTACTCCCCATCCACGGACTACCATCAGAGAAAGCGTTCAGGAATTTGGTCGTACCATGCTCTCTACCGAGCAATAAATTGCCACGTCTGATGTTTTAGGGCTGCCTCGCACTGCCTGAGTGCGCTTAACGGGAACGTTACTTTAACTTATTCAAAAAAGGTTTATGATACATAATGCGTAATTTAATCGTTGTTTAAGTTGAATTTTAGAGTTTCATAATACCAAAATAAACCCAATAAACTGTTTTGAAAGACAACAAGATACTTCTGGTGCATGGTCAGACTGGTGCCTCCAAATTGGAGTAATTGATAATGGCTGTAATTGCATAATTACCCTTAATATTCGCACTATACACACATTTTTGCTGTTAGAAATCGTGCCAATGTTATCAATTTTTCATATCAATCGTACGTTACTTTGTGTATGTAGTTTTACAGCTCTCTAGAAATGTAATACCTGACGTTCTATCACTTGTATTGAATTGAAATAGGTTTTATTGCGAAAGATATTGGGGTGAATATAGCATGAACGTATATATCCGGAACGCAGAGGCGGCGTGTTACGGTTTCGAAAAGAATGCTAAATGTAGGTTGCGTTGCGGACTACAGTTACGAACATTCTTAGGAAGGCATGCTATCGGTGATCACTATTGTTGTGAGTACAATAATTATTATTTTCGGAGATCTAAATAAATTAGAACCGTTGTTTACAATTTTGCATCGACAAACATACAACATTCAAATACAAGGATAATTACGAGTATTGCTTATGTATGATCTAAAAATTCCCCATGATGTAGATTCAGTTTCAATAAAAATTGGAAAGTTTAGGTGTAGTTAAAAAATCCTAAGAGTTAGTGGTTTGCAAGAATGCTATTGCGTGTTGTAGTGACACCTGTGCATGGCGCTCACACGAAGCGCACTGAAGGCATCCCGATAGAAATGAAGTCATCATGTACAGTAGAATTTCTAATGGCAACGGATTCCATTTCGTTGGCAGCGAAGCGAGAGTGCAACTATTCTAGCTATTCGGCCCGTCTCGCATATTGTTGCAATGATCTAATAGAAGCTACTAAATAGTCGTCAATTATTCGTGAGTGTAGCAAAGAGGTTGAACAGAAGCGTTCAACGTCCAATGTTTTAGATAGTAAAGAGCGTAAATTATGAACACAACCGCAATCGACAGTTGATGTGATATTGAAAAGGAATTTATGTTTTATTGCGCTTTGGCTAAAATAAAATTTAACTGAAACGAGTATCAGAGACACATCTCTGATACTCATTTGGTATATTTGGTAGTTGTAGGAGTTCACAAACTTCTACAACTACCAAATCATATAACTTTACAAAAATCCTTGGCCGTATTTGTACATGCTGTCGATTAATTTTGAGTTTCTCTTGAACATATTCTTGTGACCGATTTAAAAGATCCATTAACCCTGACGCACATTTACGCGATTCCTGCGACATGACTTAGCAAACACATATTGTATTACATATAGTGCATACATTGACTCGTACTTATTAATAAGTAAGGAATGTTAATAGCCTTCAGAGGCGTTTGATTTTTAACTTGACCTCTCTTACATTTATTTCTTATACTTTATCGTGTCTTCGAATAGTTGGATGTTTACGCCATCAGAAATGTATAGCTTGTACTCAACATTGTAGATAATAAAATTCTCAATAAACAGTAAGTAGACAGACACTAAACATACATGGATTCCAGACCACGCCCGTGGCGCGGTGATGCAATGTGCAATGTCGTGACGCCGGATGTACGTCATTTTTTAAATAAATCACACATTTTTAAATGTCTAAGGTGATAATAAATTGTAGAAAGTTTTTAATAATGATAAATCTAGTGACATTGTCGATTATGTGCGACGTTTATGAATTGAGACGTTTTTTCCGCCTCATTAGGCGTTATGATAATTTGTTTTTTAACCGAATTCCATTCGTATGCGTGGTCGGGTGTCATGTATGAAACATCGGCCAACATTTGAGTCCACATAAGGAATCTTCCTATAGTTGCGTTTGAATTGATCGAAGCATGTCAGGGTTACCACGTACTACACACGATCAGACAGCTACGCGGTGGTATGTTATGTTATGTAATAAATAAGTTCGCCGCATACTTAACGGGGTTGCTATCCACTTTACATTGCTTCGCTTGATTTCTCAATTTTTATTTTGACATTAATTTTCTGATGCTTTTAACTGTAATATTGCAGCTATCGCTGTATTTACACAAATAAATAAAATTAAAGTACCTATCTTTGAAAATAGAACTCTGCATGTAAGTACAACTGAAATAAACAGATTTTCACAAAATGCAAATGAAATATGTATAATTACAAGAAATTACTTTTTACTACACCTGATCGGAACAGTAGTCAATATTCCCTGAAAATGAAAAGAGAACGTTAATCTTTTCCTTGACCTAAATAAGCGGGAGGAAAAAATGTATGAAAATCCATTTCTAACGTGTTTTAGCGGGAGAGAAAGTTGTATGAATTTTCATTTCTCACGTGTTATCTTATCTATGGCGCGCGCCTGCCCAAGGAGTTTTCATATAATTTAAATATGGAATCTCCGTGCAACTAACATCCTTTTGTGAAGAATAAAAAAAAACAAAAGAAGCGCGAAATATTGGTCAAATTCTAAGCTAAATTGTGTCTTACATGGTGTCTTACGTTTTGATTTTATTTTAAAAATACTTAAACGTTCCTCACAGGTGCAGTATAAATCACTGTGTTGCACTCGGGTGAAAGTCCCATTCCTACCTCGGCAGTATTGTGGCCCTAGGCTGCGCCTTCGGGCCACAAACTGCTCCCTCGCTAGTAATCGGTCCCTTTCCTCCCTCGGTGAACAATGTACTATTCTCTTTAAAAAACGACTAATCCGGCTTAATATCTGAAACAGCTAGACAGATTTTGACGTTAAAACCGTAAAATCACGTCAAGACCTGATGATATTAAGGAGTAACTCTAACTCCTTTTATTTTATTTACTCCTTTTATTTTAGATTGGCTTAAGACTTTAGGCTTCCTTGTACGTCTAGTGGTTAGCTTATGCGGCTGCTGATTAAAAGGTCTCGGGTTCGATTCCCGGATCGGACCAAATATTTGTGTGATCCACAAATATGTATTTCGAAGTCTGGGTATTTTTTATGTCTAATATGTATGTATTTTCAAAAAAAGTATGTTGTATTTATATCGGTTGTTTAGTACCCATAACACAAGCTCTACTTAGTTTGGGACTAGATGATGTTGTGTGTAAGATGTCGGAAATATTTATTTATATTTATTTATTTACTTGGTTTGATGATGGAAATATACAACCACAACAAGCTCCGGGTCACACCTAGTTATCTAAATAAAGGTCTAAAATCTATTCAAAATGAACTCAACAAAGTGTTATCGATAAGTTACTCAGATTATTTAAAATTGAAATTATTGAAATTAAATTTATACAAATTGTTGCTAGGTATCGCTTGTTATGTTTAATATACAACAATCAAGGTAAACGTCGCATACTAACGATTCATTACAAATTATTCACATGCTTAACATGTTTGTTCTTTACTTATCCACTAGCGAGAGCTTTAATCTTCCAATTCATTACCATAGGTCTTGCACGATCAGGTAACTGGCGACGATTGTACATCTGTCATATAAAAGCTACTATAAAAAATAAACTTCGCACTTTTGACACTCGGCATTTTGATCCCAAACTTGTCTTTGCTCTGGTAACCAGAATACTGATAAACATAATAATATGTATATGATAATATCTCTAAATACATACAAATTATCTTATAACAACACGGTAGGCAGTAGTCATACGTAGGCGTTCCTATCTGTCTAAGCATAAAATAATAATGCCCAAATGGGCATATACATTACATTGTTGTGACACTTAATGTGTTTGTGTGTGTTTAATATTTTTATTTTTATTGTTATGTGTGAGTTAATAGCGATAGGCGTTTCTTTGTATGTAAGTCTAAAATGTGTATGTGTGAAAAATTCACCACGCAAAAAACGACAAGACTGTTTTGTGTCGGAATAAGGCGCTATGGTTACTCCTCTCCGTGCATATTATAAATAAATTACACAGAATAAAATAAATGAACCTGTCACAGTTCATTGTCCTATGTGGGAATCGAACCCACACTCTTCGGCTCGCTAGTCAGGGTTACTAACCACTAGAACTAGGCCAACGCCCCTCTTGAAAGTTCTTTGAGATCAGAAATCGTCATATCGGTTATGGTATGGATTAACATCTGAATAAGCCAATGATTTCCACTGAGAACACCTAAACCACTTTCATTTGTTTGATCATGCCATTCCTTCATTTAGTAGGTGGACAGGTTGGGCCATCTGTCACCCTAGCAGAATCAGGCTGGGATGGCAGTGTGATACGCTATTGAGCGCGCTCGATCTTCTGAGAGCAGAAATAGGAAATCGTTGTTCCCATTCTAGAGGGGTCATCTGCAAGCTGTAGGTAGATGGCCTGAGGTACGTCGGGGTTCCAGAGATTACTATTTTAGGGTACACCTGGTTCCCCGGTCCCTGTGGCGAGTTCCACATAGCGCAAGCAAAAATATACATAGCGCCATGTGCCCGAAGAAACACTAAACCACGGAGTAACTAATACTGAATCGAGATATAGAAATTCTCGCGCCGATAAGCATGTACACAACTGCCCAACATCAACTGTTTTGCAGTTACCCTCCAGACACGATCACCTCGCTTGGTCGGAGGATCCCTTTGTGTCCCCGCTCCCTCCACACTGTACTATTATCTGAAACGGCGTGCTGTTTAAGGTCGAGTGACTGACATATGATTTTCAACATGAGGTTCAACTCTTGGAATCTAAGTTGGGTTTTTTTAGGCCACCCATACACCTATTGCATGAACCTGTGGTTCTATAACTACAACTACTAAAAGTATAGCTCGCTTCTACCTCCAGCCATTAAACTATGTAACTTGTGCAGAGAGAAACTATAATTTACGAATTGATGAAATTCTTGACGAGTAAAAAGTGAACAATGCTGAACTTTACAAAGAGCGTAGTTTAGCTATGTAACAGTAATTGATGTGCAGTTAGTCGACTTTTTCCTCAGTTTTTCGTTCTACAATTAGTCGAGTTGACGTTCCATTGTACTCACAAATCAGATCTAGGTAGGTATGAGCGCAACTTTATACGTACACCGACATTGCTCACGTTCCCATATAAAAATTATCTCCATATTTTGTTGGTAACCGTTATTGAATTTTAATGTTAACCTCCATTATAGATGAAAATTGGAATCTTTTAATAGATTATGTACTTAAAAGAATTCTGTGATTATTAGTTTGAAATGCCATTTACATCTACACAGTACGGGTACATAGTTAATTTCAATCATCTGCCTAGCTTTTATGCCCAAGATTATTTAGGGTCGGCTACTAGTTCAACGAGTTTTATCTGAATATCAGTTTTTCCACGGAGCGACTGGCATCGGACCTCCGCAACCCTGAGGGAGAACTGAAATTTAAAGGTGACTACATAATTCAATTTCATTACCTATGTAACTGTTTTTCGCCTCGTATTACTGAATTCCTAGATTACCTTTGTAATTGAAAAGTAACATATTTCGTGTACTTATTGATTATTCAGACAATTAGGTCCATTTTTAATTATGTTCATCGTGGAACATCTCTAATCAAGAAATGTTTTCATTACCTTTATAATAATACCCACGTGGTAACAAATGTTAGTTATCACTTTTTTCTAAACCAACAAGGAACAACATCGAAATATTTTAATAAACCTTTTTCATGTAAAATTAAACTCAAAAAGGTACCTACGGCCCAAGCAGTAGATACATATATAAACATATTTTTACAAAAACATCGAAAGCAGGAATTAATTTTAGTATTCAGCATCTTGCCACCATAACTCGTTCTACTGCCTGCTGGCCATGTGCAAACAATATACACTCATTATATGAAAACTTGGTACAGAATACAGATCTATACCCACTATACCCAAGTATCCTTCGACTATGGTGTCGCCCTCTTAGAAAATTTACTGCAACAGAATTCTCATCACAAACTCACATCCCGTTCAGACAACCTGCTTTATGGAAAACAACAATAGATGGCGTTGATCTCAAACTTTGTCTTTTGGGTTTTATTTTTTGTAACTAACAGATGTCGTTAGTATCGCTGACTTACCCCAAAGTTTTAATCAGTTATTGATTTTGTGTGCTTTAGGTTCGTCTCACATGCTCTAACTGATTCCTGATGTTATTTTACAATCATCATGGTATCAGAATTATTTGAATATAAGTGAAGCTTGACTAACAATATGATATTAAATTTAGGTATTATCCATGCTAAATCAACCTATTGCTTACAAATAGGTACAGCAACACTGCAAACACTAATCCCGAACCAACGCTCTTTACTCATTCAAATCATGAACAATGGACCTAATTAATATCAAGTACTAAACAACAATACAATACTGACTTCATTGACCATGACCAGAGACGTTTTGCACGCCTCACTGGCAGACTTCAAACAAATGTGTTTTTGTTTTAATCATTGCTTAGGCCCAATGTACTTACTACTTAGTTGCAAGATTGTCTCCACGACCCGGAATGGTAAGCTAATAATTTCAGCCGTGATCAATTTATATATCTGTTTTCGAAAGGCACTTAAAAGTTGAATTTAGTGCAAATGTCTAAAATATATTTTTGTATCAATTGTAATTAAAAGTATTTGACTGAAACACTTGAACACGAATCACGAATACATATTAGAACATGCACTCATTCATAAAGTCATTCATTAATATCACAGTATTTCCATTGAAGGAAAGGTTTTCTTTGAGATTTGAACTTAACATCTAATAAATAAGTTTGTTTGATCAGGTAATTGTGATCTACAACGAATGCGATCCCGACTTATTTGAACTCTAAAAGAAAATTGATTTAAAAGATTAGTTGATGTTCTATTTCTATTAAGTGTAGTAGTCTGTCATACACCTTGATGTGGCCAGTACTTATCATTAATTCAGACGAAGTCGCTATAAAAACTATCAGAACGTGGCTATAATCCGAGATCAGAGCAATCTTCTTGAAATTATTGAAAACATTAGAAACGTTGGCATAATATTACAATGAACATTATAACGTAACAGATGTGTTATATTGGATACTCTATTTCTGAAAGTGCACGTTAGAATCAGGTGTACTTGAAGGTCTAATTCACATAACAAAGAAATATATTCTGTTGTCTATTCTTAAAAGTACTCATCGAGATACTTTAATTCACTTATCACAGTTATCACCGTCAATATTTTAGGAGCTAGTGTCATGATCTGTCTAGAAGCTTTCCAAAACAGCATTGATTTGACGTAGTCTAGAACTGGTACTGATTACCGGTATGGTAATACACTTATTTAACACCTACCATTCAATGATTGAGTGCAACATTCAAGTCTATATGAAGCCCGGAATGCGGAATGTTTGGGTGGCGCTTCCCTCACTTTCGCTCCAAACATCCGCCTTCCGTACCTAGCTGCACTGACTTACCTACTCCGCTTGTTATGTAAACAAATCATTCGTCACATCTTTACTGCCGCCGAGACAATTACTATGTTTTATAAACAATTTTTGGTATATTATGTCAGCTATAGACATATCTGTTTTGAGTTTTGGCTAACCAAATTATTGGAAGAGATTTTTGAATTCGTCATTGGGTATTGTATACCAATCGTGTTTATAGTTTAGACATGCAATTAAGATTTATAATGGTTTATTGCGTATGGATTAAGGTCTCTAATAGTCTTTTTTAATAACTGAAACATCAATAACTCAAATCCAATTTATTTCGGACGTCATAAATTTTGCAATGCATGTTCCCACTATTTTTAATATTTTTAACTTCTGATGAATACCTTGATTTATTATTTGAAGATATTTATTCTTCTTCCTTCCTATGTTATAGTAAGTTAACCTTACATCCTCCTCGAGACTTTTAAGTAATTTTCCACACTGTATAATATCATCCACTATTTGACTAGATCTGCAATTGTATAGCATAATGAGGATCCTATCCTATTCAATAATGGAAACATTTAAGCGCAATTCTAAGTACTCGAAGTACAATCGAATCCACTTCATCATCATCATCATCAACAGGCTTTAACAGTCCACTGCTGGACATAGGCCTCTCCTTGAAAAGGAGGTATTGGCCTACTATACCACGCTGGCCAGACGGGTTGGTATAGGGTTGGTTTCAAGTTTTCCTTCTCTTTGCATTGATGTTGTCTTGCGTAGTTTATCCCTTAGTTGCCTTTTACGACACCCGTATGGGATGAATAGGGTTGGTGACACTCTGTATTCTTAATCCGTCACCACACGAATCCACTTGCATATCTAAAATATCTGTGTAAAAAAAAAATACTATTTCTGGTAGCAGCTACCGGCTATCAAGTACCCTCGAGGTGCGCGCGAGTTCTTTCCTGCCTCTTCTAAACAACATGACTAAAATATGCGTCTTTTGGGTATACACGTTTGATTATTGTGCCGCCTCGAGATACGACCGGCGGTGCTACCGATTCACGCAAACGTAAATTCTGAGTCCATCATTATAAAATTAGTGTTTTAAAAGCTTTTCAAAGGAATAAATCTTACGTGTATTAGACATAAAAATAAAGAGGTTATTACTGATCAAAAGAGATTTAGATGACTGAGAAGTATATGCATGAAAAAAAATACTACAGCAATAGTACATATTTTGCTCAACTTTCTTGGTGATAAAACTAGAGTCCAGAATTACCTGTAAACTTTAAGGGACAATAAAATATCTGCAGAATTTCATTAAGTTCAAATTCAATAATTAAAATTGGTTACCCAATAGGCAATTCCCAAATTTGGCAGTCTCGATGAGTTTTACTTACGATTTCGATGAAATTACTAACGTTCTACCTTTATAGGGACTCGGGCAAGATTACATTATTCTCTTCTATTTGATTTGCTTACATTTTTACATATTTTTATTAACAAATTACATATTTTCAAAAATAATATTAACCTTAATACTAGAGCTTTCATATTGCAGAATCTATCAAAACAAAGCAACCGAATAGTTATTTTCCTCGTTTTTTTCAATGTATCGAGTTATGACTAAGTAAATATAATCACAAATTAGTCAGATATGCGGAACTTGACGCCTATTAAGCATACGTATACGTGTAGTTGGGAAGCAGCTGTGCAATGCGGAATCAATAATGTTTTCGTGATTATGAATATGTGAATGATGCTTCTCACATATTCATATACCTACTGCTGAATCGTCCGCATGTGTGTCCGTTATCACAGTTATGAGTAACATATTATGTCCTTTCTTAAAAATCAAAATATCTCGATTTTAATTTTCATTGAAATCGATGCATTGGTTTTGTCTTGAAACTCGTGGTGAAAGTGTAACAGACAGATTTTCTGTCGAATTTAAAATATCAGTATGGATGTGCTTTTTACTTTTTTGTATCCTTCATTCTTTTCTAATTATTATAGGTATTCATAAAGTTATTTAAATGTATTCAAAAAGGATCAAAGTCGTGTATTACGCTCTCATTTCGTCAGATATTCTGTTACTCTAGTTCTAGATATTTCATAACGTCCAACAAAGAACACAAATGAATTACTTTCCTCGATTTAAGACTTGGAAGTTTTACAGCACTTTATTATTCATAGATTGTCACTTTAGCAGCACTTTAAGGACAATAATTTCTGTTCAACTTTATATTTTCATCCTTAATAAATTCAGATTTTATCTTAGAACTAAACTGTTTATCTGCAACTAATACTGATCTTCGCAAAAGAGTAACTGTTCTGTGTATGGCAACGCCTCTTTATTGCATATTTCCGCAAATCGAAATTGTTTAGAAAAAGTTTAATATTACTCTAGACGATAAATCATTTAGATGAAATTGAATACCGCGTCCTATATCAATGAGAGCTCTATTAACAACAACCCTAATAACTTCAGCCTGGTTTAAGCCTGTTCCACGTACAAAATTATTATTATATGATTAGATTAAAGATATCACATAAAATCACTATATTAAATAAGACTGCCGGTATTAAATCTCAGACCATCAGACTGAATAAGTGAAGGAGCTTCTTCAACTCTAGTCTGTAGGGAACAGGAATACTTGAATATCATACGACGAATGTTTTCCCCACATCCACAGATGTATTGCGTACCCTCGTCGTTCAAATGATCGATATGCGTGCAAATAAGCACGGCCGAGGGCCAAAGGAGGATATTATAAGCAACCGCCGGATGGGGGCCTGACGCCCCAGGGGCTCTCAACACGCATGCGCACACCGAATTACACAGACGAGCCTCCAGCATCTCACCCCACTAATAATACTCATATCTCGTTTACATTTGAAAACAACATTTATTGATGTTAATATTATATTTAATTCATTATATCCGTCTTATTTAGAAACTGCACGGAATACTTTAATGACTGGCGGTTAAACTTCCGACTTGAGTTGTTTTTATTATTAAGATATCCGTATGTAAAATGATCAATCATTATTACAAAAAATATGTATTTTCCCTTTTATTGGCAACCATAAATGCTGTACTCTTGATAGTGAATCTACAAAAGGGTATCCAGCGTAGGCTACCCTACCTGCTGAAATGCCCACATATGTCGGATTATAATAAATACAACACTATGTGACGGTCATTTTGGCCGACCTATGAATATTCTTTGATAAATTTCTGCTTGGCCTTATTCCCAATATTAGGGTCGGCTACTAGTTCAACCGGTTTTACCAGAATATCAGTTTCAAAATCAAAATCAAAGCATTTATTTCAAGTAGGCCAGTTACAGGCACTTTTGAATTGTCGAAACAAAAATGAAAGTTAAATGTAGCTACAGTCCCAGTCACAAGACATGAAAACTTTGAAAGTACTGTAGTTGCCCATTCCCTAGCGTAGATCTCTATGGAGAAGAACGGGCAAGAAACTCCATGGACACTCTTTTAAATCAAAATGTTTTTTACAAAATCTTGGTTACATCATTCATGTTGAGATGGTACATTATGTGAGAACGATGTAGCAATACCCTTCTTCTTCGCAACAGCGGCTTCTGGTATCCCCCCTGCTATACCCCACAACTGGGGTACATCCCGGGGTAACTGGACTCACCTCCAGGGCAAGACGTTGTTGCGCCTCTCACCACTCTGTGTCACCTTAAACGACACCCCCAAAAAAGTTATATTCCTATAATTTATTCGTAATTTTAATAGTTTCTTTGCATTATTAAATTTGATTTAGGTATTTTTAATAAAAGGATGTGTGCTAATGACCATTATTATTATCAAAAAAAGGAATGCTATTGAATCCACAAAGATAATGATATAGGTATACCAGTAAACAAATACATATTATATGTATATCTAAGTACTAATATATTATAGACAATGGGAACCCTTATAGGAGCATGTTATCTACATGCGTACGTGGATATAAACCCACATCAAAGAGATTATTTAATTTAACCCTTTCAGTATTTAAGAAATTTGTATTTTATTATACTTATGTTGATACATGATACGCGTCAGCGGAAAGTGGTTACTAACAATGGCTAAAGAGTTTTGTAATTAGTATTTGTCACATAGCGGTTATGTAAATTTATTAAGTTACTAGCTGCGCCCCGCGGTTTTACGCGCGTATTCGTGATAAAAAGTAGCCTACATGTGTGATTATCCAGAACTCATTTTTAAATTAGCCATTTACAAACTATCATTATGGTTACGGTGCAAGTGTATTATGCCTAGCAACATGTAAAGTTTTGACAGGAGATAAACAGTGATACATTTTGATATCTACGATTAATGTATTTTTACAGCCACCTAGTTTTCACCCGTGTATCTCGATTATTGCAGTAAAAAGTAGCCTGTGTGTTATGCTGATATTATAAGCTATATTACTGTAAAGTTTCATCCAAATCCGTTCAGTAGTTAGTACATACACACAAACTTTCGCGTTTATAATATTAGTAGGATATAAATTTCATACTTCACCTGTTTCTATTTGGTGAGATACATTTAATTTGACAACTATTTTATATTTTATGACTTTATGAGACTACCTAAGTGACTCTATTCTGCCTGATGGAAATCAAATCCAGAATATGCATTCAGCATGGTGACCCACACTATGGCGGCCTATTGAGATAATTCTGCATCATTGGGCATCCGGTTTCGCATTCACTAATGAAACATGATAGCACGGATACTGTCATTTTAACTTCGTCTTTAATAAGAGGGTAGTAGCGATACGATAGAGCCGACCCCATTCGTGCCGAAATCAACCTTGCCATTTTAATGAACTATGTTTTGTGATTGATAAATCTTTTACAAAAATTATCCAAAATGTTAACTACATCAACAGTACTGTCGTAATAAACTAAGTTAGCAGTGGTCTCGTTTCTACTTTCAAGTGGTATCTAACGATAAGCCTGTACACAATGACCGACAATTGCTACGCCTCACTGGATTCAAGACACAAAAGCTGTTGACAAAAAACTACTACTGTTACACCTGCATGAGTGAGTCCTGCCACGTTATGGTAGGTGTACATCGACTTGTAAATAAAACAGCTTGTCCACTAGTTTGTGTAAGTGATTGTTTAGGGCAAATTTTCACCACTTACTGATCATACATATCTGATATGCTGTTATGAACATACTGTACTAGATAAGAGCCATGCATATATTGACATAATATATATGCATGGCTCTGCCGGCCAACTTATTATTTAATTTTTGTGCTATGTTCATGTTCACGATGAACTCCGAAACTATCTAACCGATTTTCACGTTTCTTTTAACATTTGTCTTTTGCTGCCTGCATGAGATAGGATAGCTAAGAGAGAGAGAGAGATCACACTTAAACAAATATGACTGGAGCTTCATTGAAATGAGACGTAAACAATATACAACGTAGACAGGTTGCATTGGTCAGCTAATATACCTATAGAAATATTTCTGCAAAAATATACTTAGTAATTAAATAAAAGAACTGACCATGGATCTAAGTTGTAAGAGTTGAGTAGTATTCTTGTCGCTCTAAATAATTATGTTACATAAAAGCAAGTATTACAAAAATACTCACGACTCATTCAACGGTGCAAAAAGATGCAGTAAAGTACCATTTGCTACGATTGTGACATCCATCGTATATCAGTTACAGAATTAAGATTGACCATTCATGTGGCTGAGGACCTCATAACTGCCATTTACCAATCCCTAGTATTCACTTTAGAGCTCGTTTCTTGATGAACAATAAACATATATAATTTGGTATAAATACGCAGGGCAGTGGAAATTAAATTAGTAGGTAGACACAGTTGCTTCGAGAAGCAAAAAAGCAAGTATTTCGCGACACAGTGTATGGGTATTGAGAGCGAACACGTTCTTTTGAGAAGACAGTAAAATAATTTAGAAAAGTTATTATCAACAGCCATGAGACTACTCCTTAACAATAGGTTTTGGCTTACTATACAGATTAAGGTATAGGATTTATTTGAATATTTCCTTTGTTACAATTCTCTTCAACATTCTATAACTAGCCTCCTTATGTATATCATATACATTGGAGTTAAAAATCGTTGCCATTGTAACAATTCTTGTATTTAGAACATTCTTCCCGTAACAAGTTTTCTGGCTCCTGGCCTGACACGTGACGGTGCCAATCAATTTCAGTAACAATAAACAGTGGCACGAAATGTTACATAACCTGCGCATATTTGTACGAATATATAATAGATAATATCGCTAGTATGTTTTCAGTGTGTGTTGTTCAATGTTGTTAAACTACTACGTTCTGCAATTTTTATTTGACATTCTTATCGACATTTCGTAAGTTTATACCACCATAAAATAATCCCATTGAATGACATTTTATTAGAGTTTTTTCAAACATAGGTACTACTACTGCTTCACCTTTTGAGTTTGCGTCACCGGAATCATACAAGCTCCATCCAAGTGATATTTATAAGTGACAGAAGAATCCTTACTTTCAACTATCATGTTCGATAATAGCCGTGTTAATTGTCATATTAATTTAACATTTCTCTTCGGCGAAATCGTCAAACATAATTAAGGCACGGCGCCAAACTTTACCTGTCGGTGTACCTTTGCCCGCCGCTGTCTATTAGACAATAATAAAAAAGTTAATGCCTATACGGACCTGCAGAGATGCGGCAACTTCTCACAGCTCCTCACCCTCGTCCCACCCCGCACACCTCATACAAAAGTAAAACAACCTTCCAAGGATACAACCACCGTAATTTTAAATTTAACATATCAACATAAAATTGGCAAGCGAAACAGAACACTGTGGCACACAATATAGCGTTCATTTTCAATTTTAATGCTATAGAAACAACAGCACGTTGGTATAGAAATAAGTTTAAACTTTATGAACTGAAGAATACAGTACAGTTTTGAAATTGATTTAGCAGATAAGGCTGTAGACGCGAAGGAAAAGAGTGGAGTAGGGGGGGTTCATTAATCCCCGCGCCCTGCGCGCACGCACTTTCATGAATGGACCGAACAGGTTGATGTGTTTTAACTATAGGGTGTTTCTAATATTTTTATTATTAAAAAAAAATAAGTCGTCATGAAATCGGTCACAAAATTGGATATTAGATCTGATGAACAGTGATCTCATTAGATGTACTCTTGAACCGTACGGTTAATGGCTAGTAAAGATAATAAGTCTACTGATAAAAATTACGAAACAAATGTTTAGCTTGACATCGCAAAGTCGTCATTGGCTTCTGAATTCAATGATGTCATCAATTCTTTTGTTTTGTGATAGCAACAGATGACCCAATTTGATCTAAATTATTTTACCTTTGCCTTTTGCAATCAGTTGTTGTGTGACCATATTGTGTGTATAACGTCCATCACAAATACCATACCATACCTTAGGATTTTAAATAGATTAAGTTATGAAAAAAATTTATATAATTATCAACTATTTTGCTTTGGTTGTAATTAGAATATGTATATAGATTTCTTTTGGATATTATTATTGTTACAAGAAATACGTAGAAAGAGAGAGTAGGTACCAGTAAAGTGTTATTGGTGCCTCAACGTCTTCTCATCTAATGAAAACGATAAATACTACTACTTCTATGAGGTAGACGTGACACAAACCACAACCGAAATCACATCCGAATATTTACAGCTTTGTTGTTTTCCAGTTCATTAAACATAGCGACATTTTCACGTTTCAATTATATGTTATTCTGTAATGCTTTTATCGTACACGTCGTGTTGAGGCGGTAGGTGCGCAAATTTGCAACATTCTGTAATATTGAAATATATGCATCTTAAGCTATCTGACTTATTTGGTTTGGCTTCTCAGTCCTCACTCCCATAAAGTTGGCTATATTCAGGTTTATAAGATAAGGTGCGGGTCGGCAGTAATCTGTGCGAGTGCTATGCGGCCAAACCTGTCGTTCCACTAACATCCTGTGCATTGAAGGTTCGAAGGAAGCGCCGCAACGTCCGGCCGCGTGGATGTAGCGTGATGCTCTTTTTCCTTTTCGGTTTGTTTTTTGTTCATCTCATTTATTTATTCCAATGTAATCTCTTCCAGTTCATTTTTTATTCAGTCGGCCTTCAGTGTTACCTGTGCCGGGACGCCAAAACCTTGTCTACGCTATCGTCTTAGCATTTGCTAAAGAATCATTTGTCCTGAAACTGTTGATTAGTGTTGTGATATTTTGCTTATCTCAAGTGACATTTGTGTCAAAATTATAGTGTGGACATGTGACTTTGTTTATTTATTGGTGTTTGTTATCTGTTTGCTGTGATGATGGAACTGCCGCACTATCTATTTCTCTTAGCGCGGACTTCGTTAACTAATCTGAATTTGCACTCCATGGATCCTCCGCAGTCTCCAAAGTTTAATGTGCCCCTTTGGCAACCGTGGACTGTTTCCCCCCAAAAAGGTATTTTGATTGATTATGGCATAATTCGTTTACCTAAGTATAGTAAAAATAATCCTTAAATGTATTTTTAAGTTAATTGTTTCATGAATTGTTTTATCATTATATCTGATTTGTCTTTAAAGATCACATTAATGTTTAGGTGATAATGCCACAGACCTTAAAATTACGTTTAGTATTTAGAGTTCAATTACCTCATGTATTAAGTTCAGTTTATGTTAGACTATCCTATTACAACTTTGCTACAAGAGCGGGAAATCCAATACCCATTAGCGACGAAGAGGGTTCGATAATTTCGTTAGTCACCTAAAATTAAGCGACACTTCTTCTACATTATGGAGTTCTTAAAAGTTTAGCCGCTTTTTAACTTTTTATCATTTCAATTTAAATAAATAAATGCATGTAACTATTGGAAAAAACCTTGACAAATGAATTTTATATACAAAACGCGTGGTACAAAACAATTGTATTATTATACTCGTAACCACTTCTGCCAGTATTTTGTACGTTGTTGTATGCAGTAAATTGATAAAACATTCTTCTTGAAACAAATAGTTAAGCGAAATGACTTTTACACACATTATGACGAATTTCAATGTTAAATTGTATCCATTTTATATTGCATTCTTGCTATGAAGAGAGAAATAAGTTTCTTTACTAATATTATAAATAGGTATTCATGTAAGTACTCATTTCAGAGACTCCCAGCACTGCATCAAGCGGCGAGTCTGAGGGCGATCGCACGCTGTCTCCTGAAACACCGAGAGCGCAGCCGAAAGAGCTGACTGGTAAATGGCGCAGGGAACGACGGTCCACCCGTATCCCTGATTACCGGCCTAGGTAAATATCTGAGCAGTTTCTTTCGATTTTTATATTTGGTCTCACCTTTAAAATTGTTTAAAGGAAATGAAGATGTAAAGGTTTCTTAAAAAGTTCTCTCTAATAGAAATTTTAATAATAGCGCAGTATTATGTTTTTTTTTTTATATAGGCAGTCGAATATCTGTTTGTGGCTGTATACCAAAGTATTTATTATCTGTGGTTTATGATTATTTGAATGTCGCGAACGAATACTAAAGAACAGTAGCCGATCCGAATGGCATTCCATTCCAAGCACAAAATAAAACAGATTGCATTTTCCGATTTAATTATCATAAATTATATGTTCGTTTCAGGGAGAACGGTAAGATGGCGTTGCGGTCGCAGTCATTCAACGAGCGGCGCAGCGTGGCGTCAGTGGCGCGCGCGCAACCTCACAGCGAAGGGGAACTTTCTGATGAAGCGGATGATGTGCCCGCTAATTTAGCTATAAATGGAAAACGTAAGAATATTTTTTATCATTCAAATATATCTATTACAAAAATAAGAACTTTGTTACGATAACTCTAATATAATCTTATTGAGGGTGTGAACTGTTCACATTTTATATTATCGATATTTCAATTTTTTTCAATGTATTCACGTTATTTAAATATAAAGTATCACACCTGGTTTTCATACTGGCACAGGTATTCAATCACACCATACGTACAAGGTAGAAAGGAGGGAAGTATGGATAAGGCGTGTGGGTCGCTAGTCGCTATACTGTCTTCAAAACTGGAACTCGTGCTTCTTTGGAAAAATTTCAAATAAAAATCAGAGAAGTGCGTGTCAAGTCACGCATAGAATAGGGTTCCGAAGTTAACTATACTGGCTCGTGGATTTATAATCGTATCCAATATATGTATTAAGTTACGTTTATTTAAAATTTAGTAAATTTTTGTTTATGTTAGACAAACAACAAATGTAAACGCTTTAAAGTAGAATAACTCGGACACGGATAAAAAGATCGTCTTAGTAACCTCTCAATGTTTTTAAAACACAGATCTAATGATATCCCAAGATGGGGTAGACGTGAGAAAAACAAATCATTCTCACTTTACGTATAAGGAAGGCACCCCAACATTTTTTTTTCGTAATTTTATTTAAGCATTTTGTGATAAAAACATATCGGGGGATAACGAAAACATAAAAAAATAATTGACATAAATTTTCTTCGTGTACCCTGCTTTTAAATAGTAAGTGCATCTGCTACAAACTTACGGTCTACGGATTAACAGTTCCAATACACTTAACTATATTGATATAATTGAAGATTTATCTTACCTACATAACGATACCAATGGCTTGATCAGAAGACTCTCAAAGCATCTTACATAACAAAGTTTCTAAACTAATCCAACGCTGTAATAAAATCACAAAGCGAAGCCCATATAAAACTTTAAGAAGTTATGATTCCGTATAAATTCTTGCTAATCAAATTTCGCCTTCGAATATCGGCCTGAATTATGTACCGAGTAGATGTTCATATATTTATGTTCTTTAACGTTACCAAACTTGTTTTTTTACGATTTTGACTGTATTTTTACTGGGGGATAGCTGATTATATATGGATAGGATTTCTTTTTAACAAAAATATGTATTGTTTAATAACGGGCTGCATGAATCTTCAACTATTTTAATCATTAATTTATTTATTAAATATACCTATATATATAGTTTCAAATCGCACAATCGTTCCAACACAAATATTTTATGCCTGTTTCATATTTTTACATACTAAAACTATTTAAGACTTCGTTAAATAGTTTTAGTATGTCTAATTGGACTTTCGATGGATTAATCGAAAGTCGTTACTTTGATTAATCCATCTAAAGCTTGCTCAAAACAGTATGGTGGTCATTAATATAAATATTATGTTCATATACAAAGGTTTTTTTTTTTAAATCTAACGGAGTCCCGCGGTTATCGTTGTAAATCACAGGTAAAGCCGCGGAGAGCAGCTAGTCTAAAAATTACTCCTTAGGCCTGCAGCTATCTGCCAGTATACGTCCTATCAAAATCTGTCCAGGCATTCCAGAGATTAGTCGAAACTAACAGACAGACAGACAAAAATTTTATAATTACTTTTTGATGTAAGTACCGTATATACTTTCATGTGCATTTAGTAAAAAAAACTGCTCATTTAATATTAAAAACAGCCAGTTTAAATTTTATTTATTTCTATAGATTCGCTTTGGTAAATAACAAGTATGTTGTTACATATTATGTTTCTCCCACAAAAAATTCCAGGTGTGGTTAATAGATAAAACTTGTAACATTTTATTACAAAATAATTCCTTTGTTCCAATTCTTTTGATCTATGCATTAGTTAATACTTCAAAGTCTTTGACGAAGTAACACGTAAGATTCATTAATTCATTATATATTCACAAAGTAAACTTCGCCTAGCGCGCTATACGAGATAATACCAAGGAGTTTTCTCGTAATCGAGTTGTGAATAAAATGGATTTACAACTCAAAGGTATTAAAGCCACGCACGAACGAGCTGCCAAAACCGGGACGGTACAACCCTCTTACAGATGGCCAACCTAAAGGCCGCTGCATACGTAACGAGATATTACCTCGGGCGGGACGTGGACGGGACGGGGAGGACTTGCCTCGTTATAAACGGGGACGTGATGTAAATGCATACGCACCATGACTGTGACTCGGATCTAACGTGCTAGTGTTGTGAACAAGGAAAGATGGATTTTTAATTTCAAGAATTGGCTTTAATTGCTATTGACGTGCTAAACATCGTCGGCGACGATATTTAGCTCGTCCCGTGCGTGTCACGTTCCTGTCCCGTCCGTGTAAAATCCCGTCACGTATGCAGCGGCTTTTAAATGATAGCATTCGTGCTGTCGTGTTCCATTGGAGAGAGCCTTAAATTACAGAACCATCTCAATAGTCTGTCATAGTGTGGGTCACCATGCTGCATTCTTGCATTATGACCACTACTCTTTATATTACTAATGCTTACTATTCTGCCTCGTTGGTAAAAAGTGTTTTTGGTTTTTATCTTAGGAAATTCCTAATAGCAGCCCGCACTTTGGAAGTTTGGCGATAATTCACGCCCGTGCCTCGGAGAATACGTAAAGCCGTCGATCCCGGTTGTCATAAACATCTATGGCAATCGTTATTGGGAAGTCAGTGCCCTCCAATTTACTGATAACTAGTTCAACCTTCAAATTTTAGTTTGGGTTCGGAGGTCCGATGCCAGTCGTTCCATGGAAAAACTGATATTCAGGTAAAACCGGTTGAACTAGTAGCCGACCCCAAATAATATTGGGAATAAGGCTAGGAAGAAGTAGAAGAAGCTTTCTATTAGGGAAAGTAGTCTATTTGAGAGCCTCATAATAAAAACAAAAAATAGGATTGTGGAATGTATAACTTTATTAGCAAATACAGCTAATTTAGGAGTTATGACATTTATTAGTCTCATGAGCATTTGTTTAACAGTTTCAAAAGGGTTTCATGCCAGTTTTTTTACTTAAATCATAACTACGAACCCGCTAACGATGGTAGCCCCTTAAATTATAGACATTTGAGCACTTCATTGTCACCTAAAGGTTGGTTGGTTGGTTAAAATATCAAAAGGGAAACCTAACTCTCTGTAAGTGGCCTCTTGAATTTAGGGGACGTTGATGAAAACGGCCACCTGTCTCACAGTTAACTTGCCTGTTTATGATTTTCTTCTGATACCATTTCGGATTCATGCAGCAAGCACGTCAGTTTCTCCTTTAGACCAAAAATCAAAAGTTATGGCTAAAGACGCGATACATGGTTTTTGAGTAACTTTCCATAAGACTGCTATCAATACACTCCAACGGATAGGCCATAACTCACACTAAGTAATAACTGTATAAAAGGTTTCTATTCCGCTCCGGTCAACAAGTCATACCGTGATTGATGTATTTATTGGAAAGTCTCGCGGCTTATATCGAGGCATTTTGTATGATTGGTTTTTTTGTTTGTAAAAGCTGTAGACTTAGTAAAAGGTTTTGTTGTTACAGGGGCGCCGCCCGAATATCCAGTTGTCAAGAATGAGGCCCCTATAGACATGCGACTACGCTCACGGCCAGCACCACCTCCATACACTAGGCCTTCGGTCATTACTAAGAGTGACACGCCACCTGGTAAGAAATTCTACTTCTCTATTTACTGTATTACCTAAAGCCACTCGGCTATGAGTTGAAGAATTCATAGCCGATTGGCCTTAGGTGATTGGAAACAATCGTCTAGGGTAAGCAATGCCGGCGCGGTCAGATCTAGATGGGTGACCGTTTGTACCATAATAAGCCTTTTCTTAATACGGAGGTCACGTTAAGCAGTCTGTCCCGGTTGTTATCCATAAGATAGCAGTCGTGAAGCTTAGTTGGAGGCCTTCATTCGATTACATGTGTCTTGCCAGTCCCCAACCCGCACTCGGCCAGCGTGGGGCCTATAAGGCCGTATGGCGTTTTACGGGTTGTTGATGATGATTTACTGTCTGCAAGCAAGTCTTCAAGTTGCTTAAATCACTTGTTTATTCTTTATCAGGTTCAATGTCGATGTGTGATCCCGTGATCGACGAACATTTCCGACGTTCCCTGGGCGATGATTACATGACCTTATTTAAGAAAAATAATCCTGAAGTAGCACAACCCGTACCGAAACCCAACATGAAGGACCGCGCGAGTAGTCCTATTCAGTTCAAGACCGAAGAAACACCAAAACCCGCTAAAATCATCGCTATGGAAGTTGATGACGCCAGTATGTCCGTAGATGATCACTTTGCGAAAGCTCTCGGTGATACCTGGAGGCAAATACAAACTTCGAGGTTAAAAGACAGTGAAAAAGTACAAACGAGTAAGGGTGGCGTCGACGACCACTTCAGTAAAGCCTTGGGCGAGACGTGGAAACAAATACAGACGTCCAAACTGAACTTAGACACAGACAACGAGAAGCCTAAAGATCAAACGACGAAAATTATTTCAAGGAGTGGAGTGGTAATATAATAACCGTAGTTAAGCCTGCGGGTGATTTCAGTTTATAGCCTTGTAAAATTTACGAGGCATTTTCATGATACTAACTCGTGTATCGATTATTTCCCACTTATACATAAAAGAAATTTATTGTTTTTTAACGGGTACGAGTAGCGTGCCCGTACTTACAGACGCGTTAACAGATATTGACGATTATACCGTAACTAACAATACTATACAAGATAGCAATATAATGTAAAATATACAGGTAATTGGTACATATTTATTTTCTTAGCAGACAATTAATGTATGTACTCAGCTAAAATATAAGGTTGATAGAAACAATTAACTTAATTCTCTTATACAATTAACATTTATTTATTTGACTGCCTTGTTGGTCTTGTGGTTAGCGTATGCTGATCAAGAGGTCTCGGGTTCGATTCACGGGTCAGAGCAAATGTTTCGGAGTCTGTGTGTTTTTCTATGTAGAATATGGATGTATTTACAAAAAAAAGTATGTTTATGTATTTATATCAGTTGTTTTGTACCCATAACACAAGCTCTGCTTATTTTGGGACTAGATTTTTATTTATTTAAAATGCAATGTATATAAGCCAATTTACTATTTTTATAAATACATTAACTGAACAAATATGTACGTGTTATCGGTAATATCTGTGCACGCGTCAGAAAGTCATTCAACTCAAGTCGATATCCATGACAATTCTGTTACCTTAGGTTTTGGGTAATATTTTTTTTGTTATTTAATTGTAAATGATATTTAAATAGTCAATTAGTCACCAGTTACACATTGTAAGTTATTACCTCAATACGAGCGCTTCTGCACAATACACTAGTAGGTTAAGTTGTAGCGTTGTAAATAATAGTCATTGTATGAATGTTGTACGGAGATTGAACATTACGGTCAGAGGTCACTAACTATAAGGCTCTAATTAGTACAAATTGTATTAGAGTAACCGCAGTTAGTGAACAGTGATTGTGCTCAGACCGACAATCTTTATGTCTTCGACATATATTTTTTTAATGTTCCTTTTGTAAAGAATATGTGTGTGCAAGTAAAATTTCGAATGCAAGGCAACGGCTGATATGTATTTAGTACTAAATTGTGAAATATTTTCATTTTAGCCGACTTCATAAAAGTAAGAGGCTTAAAATTCGATTATATCTTGTGTGTATTTGTTTAAAAAATATTTTCCCTATTTTGTATATAATTATGCGCAACCGTTAACTTATCTACTCCAAGGTATAAGTATACGATTAAAACACATAATTTCTTAGTCTTCATTTTTGTCTCAAAAAAAAAAGGAGAATATCTTTTCTCATATTATATTCAGACATAAAATGAGTGATGACTTATATTGTTCGGTATTGATTGAAAAGTAAAGTCATCCAATATCTATTACAGAGTTATTTCTACAACTTGTATTGGTTTAAATTGATTTATTTCTTGTAAGAAACACAATAGGAATGAATGTATACTTAAACAAATGTTTAATAAAATTTGCTATGAAAAATAATGGCACCATTACCCACGTAGTTCATGTCTTAGACGAATGTAATACATTAAAATAAAATGGGAATGATTTAAACATGTTTTCCACAATTATTATTCGATAATTACGGTGTTTATTATTTTTCTTAAAGAATTTTAACAAACAATAGGCAGCTGGCTGCCAATATTGCATCCTATGAGTTAGTTATGTACATATGTATTGCGGTTTGATATATGTAAATAACGTTTTCCTATTTATGCACAATAATTTAAGTATATTGTCGATAAAGACGAGCAAATACACATAGCCTAAAAGTTATGAGTTTTATTTCCTATATATATATATGAAAAGTTAGTAATATATTAGTTTAGTTTTCCTGGGCGGTTTCCGGACCTTTTTTTTTTTACGTGTGGAAATCCCCGCGGACCGTCACCCCGTCGGGGGTTACGGCGGGGTGGTGTGTCGGACTCGAACCGACTAAAACCACACGGTGTGACCCTCTCTGCGCCTTTGTATTGGAAGGAGTCCAGGGAGGGGATTTCCTTCTGGACTCCAACCGGCGCCTGCCCGCACTGTTGCGGGCACCATCTCAGCTCTCGACTCTCTAATTGGGCAACGTCCGGTCACACGCGGACGCCACTCCCTCGCGGTTGGCCTCTACTGCGGACGGACGGGAAACCCGTCCCGCCCAACCGCGGAGCAGGGTGGTTTCCGGACCTAGTCCTAGCTATTGGACCATTGCGCGTGAAGAGCTCTTTCCCACTCACTGGAGTGAATGGGAAAAAACTTACTTAAACTCCTCAAGTATCTCCATGCGAGTATTCAATAAAATCAGCGGAACAGGACTCTCGGGCACTCTGCAACGGCTGGACCGACTTTTACGGGACTTTCTCTGGCAGAATGCTAATTTCTTAGACTATCTTCGGCCCTCGGCGTTACTAGCTAGCTAGTGATATATAAAATTCCTTCATGCCTTACCCACTTACTTATTAGTGTAAAGCATTTACTATCCGTGTGGTGACGGATTAAGAATACAGTGTCACCATCCCTATTCATCCCGCGGGTGTCGTAAAAGTCGACTAAGGGATAAACTACGCAAGACAATATCAATGCAAAGAGATGGAACACTTGAAACCAACCCGTCTGGCCAGCGTGGTATAGTAGGTCATAACGTCCGTTCTAAGGAGAGGCCTATGTCCAGCAGTGGACTGTTGAAGGCTGTTGATATTGATAATGATGATTTACTATCTAGGGGGCATATCAATTGGTACCATACAAAAAATGTAACAAACAAATTGGTACCTAATTGAAACTATAAATCCAAATACCAGAACATGTTATAAAGTTCATATTATGAATTTCGATGTAAGAATGATAAATGATGATGATAAATGATATTTATTTCTGCAAGTAAATCTTTTCAGAAATTTTTACAAGTCGGACTTTATAGCTAGAAGGCGCCGGCATTTCCTACGACTCACTCTGGGAAGAAACGCTGAAACAAACCACAGAGGTATCTTTTTTTTAAGTCCGTGTACAATATTAAAGAAAACTATGTGAGTGCAGTATAGGGTCCGGGTTGGCCTTTTGAAGAAAGGACCATAGTATTGAGTCGACCTGCCCATACAGTCTGCATACGGGCCCCAGCCATCGTTTAGCCTAACCGATGTAGTCAGGATCCACAACCCGGAACACGACACTGCCGCCAGCAAGACACTTGAGTAGGCCGTGGAAACACTCAAAACCACCAGAATATTACTAAAATATAAGCTGACATTACAAGCCTACACTATACTCACATTTACAAACTTTACATTACAAACTACAAACAAAAAATAAACAAATTAGAACAAATGAAATACGAATTAAAAATTAAATGTTCATCACTTTCAAATGTGGGAGTGAGCAGCATCAATCCCCAGCAATTTTGTCATTTAAATAATCAGTAACTGTGTAGTAAGTTTTATCACACAGTTTATGTTTAACTAAGGACTTAAATTTGTTAATACTTAATTCATGAAATTTGCTTGGAATCTTATTGTATAATCTCACACCCTGACATCGAAAAAACTTGCTTACTTTTTGTAGTCTAGTCGTTGGCAACACGAGTTTATCTTTATTTCTAGTGTTTATATTATGAATGTCGCTAAACTTTGTGAATAAATGTATATTTTTCTAAACATACACTAGATTTTCATATACATATTGAGATGTAACTGTCATAATACAAATTTCTTTAAACTTATCCCTCAGTGACTGCTTATAACTGAGATTATAAATTGCGCGAATAGCTCTCTTTTGCAACACAAAGATACTTTGAATGTCAGCAGCATTTCCCCACAACAAAATACCGTATGACATTACACTATGAAAATAGCTAAAATACACCAGTCTTGCGGTGTCTACATCAGTTACTAATTGGCGAATTTTATAAACCGCGTATGCTGCAGAACTGAGTCTATTCGACAAGCCATCAATGTGTGGGCCCCACTGCAATTTAGAATCTAGAGTTATACCCAAAAACTTAGTGGTGTCCACAAGAATGTTCGAATCAATCATCAATCCAAATAAAAATAGACCAAGTGCGTGTCAGGCCATGCACAAGACAGGGTTCCTCAGTCACCCATTATGGTGCGTGGATTTAAAATCGTATCCAATAGATAATAAATAATAATAAATAAATATTTTGGACATCTTACACACGACATCATCTAGTCCCAAAGTAAGAAGAGCTTGTGTTATGGGTACTAAACAACTGATATAAATACATAAACATACTTTTTTTTTGTAAATACATACATATTATACATAGAAAAACACCCAGACTCCGAAACTAATATTTGTGGATCACACAAATAATTGGTCTGACCCGGGAATCGAACCCGAGACCTCTTGATCAGCAGCCGCATACGCTATCCACTAGACCAACGAGGCAGTCAGATAATTGTTATGTTTACGTATTAATGCGTTAATTTTGTATGACTTTTCCACGGAATTTTACGAGTTAGGCCTCTATAACTCCTGAATTACGAAAGTCATCTCATCCGTTACAATTTTCCTTTAAAGTTCATTATATGGACCACCGTCACGAATTTTCCAGATTTTTTGAGCCTGCCTAGCCTTAGAGGGGGGGGGGGGGGGACGCCCTGTTTTTAAAACTGCTCTTTAAACTGAAATTTCTCGCAAACGGATACCTAAATAAAAAAATCGTCTTAGAAACCCTTTAATGTTTTTAAAAGACCTATCTAATGATCCCCACATAGCACTTACCGTTTGGATGGTAAGTGGAGGACGGACGGATATGACGCATCTATAAGGGATCCGAGTCATAGCCCTAAAAAACCCATAACCTAAAAAATTATAGCTTTCGTGATGTTGTATATCGTTACTGAATGCGAGACCGAAGATCCAATAAAGCAAAAGTCTGCTATGGTGTGGGTCACCATGCTATATTAAGTACACGCACATTGAGGATGGTGACCGTCGCTCTTGTATACTGCTCATGCTTTCCATCATGCAGAGTAGAATCACTTTGGCAGTCTCATATAAAATAAAACTCGTTACTAAAACTAAGTATTTATGATAACGTTTCACGCAAGTATGACTACCATGCATTATTTTTTTAGACTCCTAACACTTATCTAACGCCAGAAAAAGCATTCAATTGTTTTTCTTTGGAAAATTATGTTTATTGTTCCGTAAGCTTTTAGTACTGAATAAGTATAAGGCTCCTTCAAGTTCTTGCAACACAACCGGTCTTCAGTATTCTGTTTGATTGGTTAATTTATTTATTTGATAATAAAGGAAGTATAGACACGCTGATTTCAGCAATAACGGGCCGGCTCGACCGGGCATACTATAGTCGAAAAGGCGACCAACCTAAAATGACAGCATTCCTGATGTCGTATTAGGTGACGCCCAATGATGCAGGAACATCTCTATGGACCGCCATAGTGTGGGTCACCACACCATGCTATATTGTCTGCATTCAAATGGGGAACGTGACCATTACTATTGGATTCTACTTACGCTTGCCATCAGGCTGAGTAGTCATTTTGGCAGGTTTAAATATACATAAGTATGAATAAAAAACCATTCTTATTATTTTTTGTTTGATTTCGTTATAATAGGCCAAATACATGCACACTTCAACGTGTGAAGATTCTGTTAAAGAACCTATTTTAGCGAAATTTTGACAGTTGAATTTATCGAAGGATGAGGTTTTTATTTACCCATCTCATTTCTGAACTAGTTACGTCATTATAATGTTAAGGTGTTTTAAGTACGCCTGTAAAGACCCTTCTTCTTTCAGTGACCAACAAGTTCCTTAACATATTTTAAAGAACTGGCTAGTACTTCGTGTGTAAAGGGGTTTTGTCATCTGATGGACAATGCAACCAGTTAGCCGATTACACAAAGGGCAATTCGCGTATCTCTATAACGTTTCTCAAATAGACGATAGAAGGAATAGTCTTTATCTGATCTTAAACTGTTCTAATTAACGCGCACATAGGTACTTTCAGTGTTGACAACTTTTATGTCTAAACAAGACAGTCAATCAAATATTATAACACCCATGGAAATAGAAAACTCTGTCACAAAGAGTCTACAATACATTTAAATGTAATGAACACAAAATAATTAAATAAGTACATCGTTGTAATTTGCTCGAAACATCTGGAAAACACGATCCTCTCGTACGTATTTTACAAGTAGATATTAAACCATTAAAATCCTTTAAATATTTAATACGCCGTGAAAACTTTGAATACGCTAGAGATATAATCAATCATATCTACCGAGCTAGTATATGGTATTAATTCATGTTAATGGGTTTTTACAAAAGTGAATAATGGCTGTGTTTCACATTACTTAGGAGTTAGGCCCTGGCCTAATAAACGTACGTTAAATAAATTAAAAACATGTGTCGGTCGAAAGGATCGAAGTGAATATGTAATGTTCTACCTCTATAAATATTTTAGTTGATACTAATAATGAACTGGTATTAGATAACAATATGTAATGTAAAATTTAGGTTTGCTACTATAACGTAGGTTACCTAATTTTTTCAAAACTTTCAAGACGTCTGGCAGAAGTAATGACCCACGGAAAGTGTCTGGCAGTAATGAATTTTAATTTTAAATAATATTCTTAAAAAATATATAAATATTAGCTTTTCTACTTTAACGTAGGTAAGTAAGGTTTTTATCTACCTGTACTTCGCGCTACCTGAGAAACGGCCCCGCTTTCAAGCTTGGCAATGGGTACGCATACATCTTAACAAGACATTGTACTAATAATCCTGAAAATTTCAGATTTGCAGAAATGACGTAGGTCTGGGGGCTCAGGGCTCTTGGACCATATGCTAAAATCAATAATAGCGAAAAGTATAAACACTCGCACTCTGAAACGTCGCGAGGATAACTTATAACTCTTCATAATTCTGTCCAAGGTTTCAAAATTTTCCTAACTCTTCTCCAAGGTAATGCCAAGTGTATAAGCAGGGTAAATACCTAAATTTATTAGAAAATTCAAAAAGTATTGGTAATATCTATAGACATGCCACTAACAACACCAATTTGTTCAGTGAGTGTTCAGTAAGTAAGACGTAACTAAACATACACATTAGCATTTTCTCATTAGTTCTTCGGGGGAGATCTTTATGCAGTGACCGACCGGCGGCGGTGGGTTGATACCTCGCAAATTATACTAAACTTTTTGGCTATGAGCACATCTTTATTTGGCTAACAATGAAGTAAAAACATGTCTATATAACCTTTATAGCCAAACTTTATTACCTTTTCGACAGGGTCATGGATAGACATCCAACAATAAAATCAATCAATCAAATTGATTTATCAACGGGTTGGACACTGCAAAAGAAAATAACGGTAGAAAATAATATTTATTGTATGAGGTGACTTTATTTCATTTATTTTCTGAGTAGAGTATTATTTCATTATTATTAGAGTATTAGGAATGTTCTTCTTTTATATGTATTTAGGTCTGCCAAACCCTACCTTTGACCCTACGCTGCCTAACGGAGTGCATGTATAGAATCCAGGCGTAGTTTTCATCAACCTTATTGTGAATGCATACAACGCAGCGTGGTGACCCACACTAAGGTGGCCTTGTGAGATGCTTCTGCATTATTGGGCCTCTGGTCATCCATTCAACAACGAAACACGACAGCAAGAAGCTGTCACTTTAGGTTGGTCTTCTATTTCTGGAACGGCTGGACCAATTTGACGGTACTTTCAATGACAGAAAGTGAAATTCATTTTCAGCCAGTGAAAGTTATTTCATTCAATACTTTTTATGGTTTTTTTTTCTGAATCCAATTTTATGAAAATGTAAAATGAAGAATTATACATACCAAAAGCCTAGTCTTAGTAAACAGACGCAGTGTATCAATTCTAACCAGCAGATGTAGTGGTCTAGTCCCTCTTGTTTTCATGAAAAATCTCTTAAAACTACAGTTTAAAAATACAAAGGTTTGAACTAACCCTATTTCAGAACTGGGTCGAAGGGAATTTCTCAGGGAGAGTCTCTATAAATAAAATGAAGCTGGCCCCGAGTGCAAAAAGCCACGGTTTTCATTCTAAACCACTGAATTTTTATATTACTATGACATTGATAGTGGTATTATAGTGGAACAAAGCTGGTCCAAAAAAAATAGCCTAAGCTACCTACCCCTTAATTATGTCATAGGCTATCCGTCAGTGAAAGTCGCGTCAAAATCGGTCCAGTCGTTCCAGAGATTTGTCGAAACAAACAGACAGACACAAATAAATTTTAAATATTGCGTTGTAGGTGTAAGTATCGTATATATATTACTTTCATAAGTACATATTTAGTAAAAACTGTAGTAGTAGTAAAAAACAAACAATTCATTTATTTGTAGGAATCTGGTATGTATATACATGTGTATTGGTAAAAAACTGTTCATTTGATATTACAAACAGACAACCCAATTTAATTTATTTGTATGTATAGATCTATATCTGTTAACATGTATCGACCGTGACTAACTAGCATTACTTAACACAGATCGCAGGTTATTTATAGAATTCCATTTCAAGTCAAGCCTATTCGACCGACAATGAATAAGCCTTGATTAAACATATTTAATGCAGTTAAAACGTTTGCCCACTCCCAACTAATCCTACGCTGTAAATAATATACCTAATCGATACTACACGACTAGAGGTATACAATTTAAAAAAATATATAATACTAGCTTTCGCCCGCGGCTCCGCCAGCGTGTATGTCGGTTATCGCGGTAAAAAGTAGTCTATGTCCTTTCCCAAGTTCAGTTCTATCTTCATACCAAATTTCATCAAAATCGGTTCAGTGGTTTAGGCGTGAAAGCGAAACAGACAGACAGACAGAGTTACTTTCGCATTTATAATATTAGTAGGGAAGTAGGGATTTTAGCCTCTTAAAAAATACAACCATAAAATACGAGTATGTTTAAGCATGGCACTTTTTCAATTGGATTTGTTCAGTAAGATACTCACTAAAGGAATATAAGCGCATGACCGCCTTATTGGTCTAGTGGTTTGCGTAAGCGGCTGCTGATGAGGTCTCGAGTTCGATTCTCGGGTCGGACCAAATATTTGTGTGATCCACAAATATTTGTTTCGGAGTCTGGGTGTTTTCTATTTTTAATAATATATGTATCATTCATCATCATCATCATCAACAGCCTTGAACAGTCTACTGCTAGACATAGGCCTCTCCTTAGAAAGGAGGTTTTGGCCTACTATACCACTATATTGTGTGTAAGGTGTCCGAAATATTTATTTATTTATAGCTTAGATTATGGACGAATGTTCTATTAGAGTGGACACCCGATTCCAGCAGTAGGACATTATGGGTTGTTGATTTGAGTTTTTCTAAGTGTAAACAAAAAATCAAAAGATTAACCCGATATAACATTTAAAAAGGTGAATACCAGGTTTGTTTCCTCTGATTTAATAAGTGATGTCTAGAGTGCATTTCTATGTTTTCATGTATGCTTGGATTATGGAAGAATGTTCTGATTGCTAACAAAACGTTCCCGCATTTGTTACACGAAACTAAAACACTACAACAAAGAATTAACCCTATATAACATTCATGAAAAGGGGAATAGGAGGTTGTTTCCTCTGATTTGAAAATGCAATATCTAGAGTTCGTTTGTTTGTTTTCATGTGTATTAAGTTTATTGAATTTAAACAAAAAACAAAAATATAGCAAATATTTTCCTAAGTCAATTAAACATTAAAAAGTAAGGCTTAACACCATAAACGATACATTATAAGCGCTATTTTGAATTTGAAATGTTGCCTAGGTGGGATATGGCTTCCTGTATCGAGTAGATACACATTTGATACCCTTGTTGGGGTTGAAGTTAATATATAGGTAATCCTTAATTTAAATTTTAAATAGGACACAAGAGCAGCGCAGTATGACCTCTGTCTCATTTTGCGCTCTTCTTTGTTCGATACGTGATACAAACGTAGGGGGAAACTTCTACGAAGGGGACACACGATAAATAAAAAGGTAATCCACCATTTTGAAAAATTCAAGCAGAACCACAATTACCTACACATACACCTAGCCATATCAATGTGTAATACATTCTTCAGTAAGCGAACAATTAACCTCAAAGTGTCAATAGTAGGAAATAATAATTACCCCAAATTTGTCTACGTTACGTACCAATATTCAACAATTCGAATAAAAAATTGGAAAACTATAAATCTATACATCATCATCATCATAATCATCCCATCGCAGTCCACAGCTGGACATAGGCCTTACACATTCCACACCACTTTGATCGATTTCTGGTTTCTCGCATCCAGCTGTGGTAGGAGAGTTCTGGAGTGGAGACCGCGACTCGGCAAAAGTAGTGTAGGATGCCCATAGGCCAGGTGGAATGACGATTTTGCGCAGGATGGCTCATGGCTGGCAGGAGCTGGATGTATGTAATATGAATATCATAAGAACACTTTTTTACTAAATGCTTCTCAAAGTACGAGTATATTTACGGTTCTAACATCAAATAAGCATTTTTTTTAATTGTCTGTCTGATTGTTTCAGCTAATGTCTGGAACGGCTGGACCGATTTCGACAGGACTTTCACTGGTAGAAGCTCAGATGAGGTAGAAAGCTGTAGAACCAACGAGTAACTTAGGCTAATTTTTATAAACTAGCTTCGCTTCGCGGCGTTACTTGCGATTTATAACCACGGGTCTCAGCTAGTAAGTTTTTAAATAGCTACTTTATGTAGATATCATTTTATTCACATCGTTATGTATTTTACTACCAGATTGACTGAACTATAAAACAATACATTCATTAGAATTTCTTTTAACAAGAAATCTTACTAACATCTTTTGGCAACGACTTTCAACAAAAACTACAAAATTTGAATAACATCTTTATTGGGATAAAAACAGTAAACAAGGATTTCTGGCAACAGAACAAGTAACATTATATAAATAAGGCCTTGTTATTGATGCTTTAAGCCTTGAAGTGTAGCCTACCAATAACATGTTTCATAGGTCACCCTTCATGGATGTCATGTAATAAATATACGTATCGTACACATTTGGTTCATTTTTCGGTAACAGCAGTTACCCCTTTACACAGTAAAACAATAATTATTAAATGACAATGCTAAACAGGTATGATGATCACGTCAGTGCTCCAAGACTATCTGATATATGCTTGCTAATTGCTCCAACTTCACAAAACAACTAGAAATGTCTGCAACATTAATGTGAAACGGTTTTGTTGAAATGCCAAATTTGAGCACTGAATTCGAATGGTGCTAGAGAACTTCATCACTCTACCCACACACTCGAATACAGTTGTCAAATTATGGGTTATGATGTAGGTAATCTCCGCCTTCTCTTCAGACTTTGCGATAAGCGTCGCGTCTTGATGTTCGAAACTTTATATGACAATTTCCCTTGCGTGAAATCTAATTACTTCGGAAGGATTTCTTCTTAGCTTCAAATCAGCGCCAGTTTCCTGCAAAATACAAAACAATGTTTTTATGAAACATTTTCTTAGCATACAAGTAATAATCCATACAGTAATAATATTAAAAGATCAAATACACTTAGAGTCTAAGTCTTACTTATTAGCGTCTAAGTCTTAGACGCTTATAAGTAAGGGATAAATTACTTAAATATTATTTAACAGAATGCCGCAAGTCTAATATCCTGTAACGGAAACTATTTTTTGATTAAGATTACATACTTGTACATACGTAGAGGAGGACACTGCGAGCTCAGGAATATGAATCTTATGACGGGGGCAAGAAACAACTTAAGGGAACCTGTACCGTTATTGCGGAATCGAGGGGTGGTATGCAATATTTTCATCTTTTAGTTCAAAAGATGGCGTAACATACGCTACATGTGTGAGCGTAGACAGCAATTTCTTCAACGAAATTGAAATTATTTATTTTTAAAACTCTGTTAGCAAAAGCGCTTACATTGACAAATAAATCTGTAAATGTATCCTTAAAAGTCTTACGAAACCAATAACAAAAGGAAGCTTAATAGACTCATCATTCTATCTCGAAAATGAAATAGCGTGTCCGTTGATATTATCTATAAAAAGACATGTCGCGGGCCACGTGCCACATCGCATCTGATTGGTATTGACATTTGACACGAGGCGTCCTCAGAGGGCCGCTGAACGCTTTCATTATTTACGTCTAGTTTACCTGTCCGGCAGTGTATCGATCGTACTTCGCCACCCCGCGCCGCGCCCATGCCACCGCGATTCCGTCACAACTGACTCAATTACGTAATATGATAACGGCAAGGTAGAAGCGCTGAACTTGAACCGTAAAGTAATTCGTATAAAAGTGATTGTAAAAACGAAACCATGTTATCATCAACGTTATTCTAAATACCCAAACTACTTTTTTTTAAATAAAGTAATCTATGCAATAAAACTGCTAGGTACTGGACAAATTCCAGTCTCGGTCTAAAATGATAGTCTAACAGATGTATGAAGAAAAAGAGCAGTAAGTATATAATATACTCGAGGAGCCTTAAGAGAATAAAAAAAATAGGCTAAATATTTTCGCCGTTCGTTAAATTAATATATAAAACCATTAAATAGAATGTAGAGTTAATTTATATTAGAATGTATATTTAATTGTCTACGTATGATATTTATAAGTCACTTCATTTCACCTTTTGACTCGTCTTTGCAAACAATAAATTAAGTATGCATTAAAATGTCTTAATCAGTTTACCCTCCGACTTGAATTTTTAAAATAAGACCCAATGTGGAACGAAGTGGAAATTGATTATTCATGAAACTTGAACGAGTACGATCCGAAGAAAGTTTGGGTGGGCAGTATAAGGAAGGTTATTTACTTATATACCTATACATATTGCGCATTATGATCCTAACTCACAAGCAAGAGTCTAAAATAGGTGGATTCACTAAACGTGATCCGCTACTCGATGACTTTCAATCCCCCTTTGTGTATTCAGGACTAAAACGTGAAGGCCAATTTTGTTCTTTGTAGAAATTTTCTTATTTATATTTAGAAAACACAGGCCTGTAGTTGACTATAAACAGAAAAAGAAGTGTGAAAAAATAAAATAGTGAAAAATTATGAAAATACAAAATGGAATGAGTGTACATGTACATTTTGAAATAATGAGAGTTTTGGAATCCAAAAAAAATCTCTTTAGGTTGTGTAAAACGCAACTCAAATTACAAAAATTGGGATATTGCTGTAGTATTTTTTTCAACTCTTACGCTTTTTATTACTACCCACACAAAATAAATAACTTATTTGCACTATTATAAATATCCGAGGACTGTAAGAAAACTACTAGTGATCTCACTGCACTGCTCTTAGAATACTGATGCTTGTTATCCAGAGATAGTTATTTAAAGCATAGAGATGTTCCGCGCGAAGGGTCCAGGACAATTACGCGGGCGCATCCCGTCGCGAGCTGCCGGCCTGCACACAAAGCCGGTAAGGGGATACTTCCTCTAACAAAGGTTTCACTTGGTTCTAGAGACGTTCTAGTCCGACGCCAACAAGAATGAAAAAACTTATACACATATTTACTCCATTTTGTACCCTGATACCTGGTTCATAAGAATGCATGGTAATAAAGATTTAGTGAAATGCTACATGCGTTTTACCTTTGATAACACATAAGTTGGTATAGAAAAGGAAGCCCTAACAGTAAGCGACTTGGTATCAAATATCAAACGTCATGTTTAGCACAAATTATAACAAAGTTAAATATGGTAGCGTCAACAGTTAGTTATATTGTAGTTTTTCAATAGAAGCTGATCAATTACGTAAGAATTAATTGATTAGGACTATTAACCTGAATACTAGTTTAATCATTATTGTCTGCCAACCATAATAGTTTTTTAAAACTTGCTTCAGTCTAGGGACTTTATATTGCACTTAAGACTACGTCAGTCTGCTTGCAAATTGTTGTTTTAATATACATGGTTTTACTTCAATCAAAAATAAGTTTCAAGATATAATTCTAGAATCTAGATCGTTAATCTATCTACGCTGATCTCTAAAAGACGGAAACAAGTGTCCTGTATCGTAAAAGCTTTTTTACTTTTTTGTAACTATTTAATATAGTGACGTACGTAAATATTTTTAGGTGTGTTACATAAGCATGTAGTAAGTACGTACATTTATATGTTAGTCTATTTAACAATTCATATTATGTACTTCTTATTATTTAACTTTAAACAGTTCGGGTAAATGACCCTCCCTTACTTCGTAGTACGGTGTTAAAATCGACTCACAAAGCACTGCTAAGTACTTTTAATTTGCATGTGTCGGCGCCAAGTTCGTGATATTATCTAACTAAAAAAATTCTAGGTATTTGTTTTATAACTTTTTTATTTGTAAATGGCAGAGATAAACTAAATATGAAATAAGATTTAATAATTTAGATAACTTAGTAAGTTAGTTTCCATTTCGATATAAATTTTAAGTAGATATTAACAATATAATTCTAGTTCAAGACCGCCATAAAGTACCTATTCATTTATCTAGTCGCTATTCGTTAGATTAATATTTAATACTGAACTAAATCACAGTGTAGACTGAAGGTATAGTGTATCTATTTTGAGTGAGTTTTATAAATTCTAAAATTGAACAACAGTAGGTACGAGATATTAGTTGTTGGTATTAGTAGTAATCAAATTCAAATGCTATGGTTTAGAATTATATTATTCTAAGTTGATAATGTTGTGATGTTACTTTTTGTTTAATAAATGAAATTGTTTATTAAAGGAGTGTTAAATCTAATGCATACCATAATTCACAAATCATCTTGTTCTATTTAATATTTTTAAATAGCCTATCAACTATTTCATACTTGGCATTCCACGCAAACTAAACATTAACTATGCTAAGTCACAGGATTGAAATTAGTGGTTCAGACTCAATTGTGTACCTAAATCTTGAAATATTTACTTGGTAAGACAAGTAGGATTTGTTAGTTGATTGTATTAGTATAATAGTTATCTAAATCGAAAACAATGATAGAACAAATTATAGCAGGTGTCAATATTCTGAGTTATGCAAGAGAAGTGATTTATATTACTTCCCGTTCTACTGTCAAACGGAAAATATACTAAAAGTTAACTCAAAGTTTATTTACTAACTTTTAGATAGTATTATATAAATAAGTATAAAGGAATATAAACCCTATTGTTGAGCATCCAATCGAGGCGCCAGGCTTTGTCATTTGATACTAGAGCTCTAGTTGCGTCAAGTTGGTTCCACCATTGTGAAGAGAAATCGAGGCGCCTACTTTCAAGCACCTGCTTTATATTATTTAGTAAATAAAATTATATTACTGTAACTACACTATACTAACAAGAATATAAAGAGTGTATAGGACGATATATGAAACTTCTATAAAAATAGAAATGCTTAATTAGTAGGTACTTTTGCTAAATATTTTTTTTATTTAGTTTCATTGTGATTTATAGTTTTTACTTAACTCATTTTTACTTTCGAAAGCTAGTAATCAATATTTCTTGAAGATAAGTATTCTGAAAATTAATAAAGTACTTTACTAAAGTAATTTTAAAGAAAACAAAAAAGGCAACTTCGCGAGATAAAAATGTTTTTATGGAACTTTATAACGAGAGCGGAGTCAATAAGAAACTCACGAAAATTAAATTATCTAATTTTTCTTTATTTTCACAAGTTCAACGTTTAAACGTTGAAGAGCAGAGTGAATTGCTTGCTCTTGAATAGGCGTGTACCGTCTTCGTTGTCTCTTCATCGAGGGAGTTGGAAGATAAACGCTTAATTCATTATTCAATTAAAAAATACTTTATTATGGAAACCAAGAAACAGAAAGACTTTAAAGATTATATTCATGATTTAGCATTACTTTGTTTTGTTGCATTCTAGACAATTACTTAAAGGTTTATGAATAGTTAATGTCAATTAAGAAACATGTTGTACTAACTTTATGTTATTAAGTAATTATAGCATAGGTTTTGAGTTCAATTCATATTCGCATCAACTTAATAAGGTTTTCAAGTCGACAACAATCATCACCTTCTACATCGATTTCCCATTCCCCTGAAGTGGCTTATACAGACGATCTCATTTCAAAGCGAGAAAATTTTAATTTGGTCGTTAAATGAGCCTTTAACAGTATAAAGTGATTGTTAAAAAGCCTCATTTACCTAAGTGGATATTGTTACTGCCAAAAGTAATGTAACTTCAGAGCAGGTCGAGAACAATAAAACGATGAGTATAAACAGGTGTCAAGACTTTAATGCATTTGCAGTAATACGTATTTCAACTTAGATGTAATAGGAAAATTTAATGTTCAAACGAGATGAATTTTACTTTATAGTAGAGTTACAAAATAGCGACATTCAAAGCAGTAAGCCTTCTGAAATATAGGTCGCAGAAACTTCGTCGTCTAGTTAAATGGATATTTAATAGAGTGCGCGCACGTCCAAATTGTGGTAGTGTAGTTTGTGCATGGTGTTCGAGTTGTACCTCAGTGCAATCCACTTATAAATTGTGGTGATTTCAGGTTGCATAACTTTATACGATCGACGTTACTTCGATGTGGTAGAAACTACCTTTCAAAGATAGATAGGATTTTTAAAATAGAACATTAAATAGAAATAGAAAATACAAAGGTCATAGATATATTATTTTCATACCTTTTATGAACAAGAGGAAATTCTGCGAAAGATAAAAGCGATGCTGTTTGCTTTGTTAAAGGTATTTCAATTATAAAGTTACTTTGACGTTGTAGAAACTCTTAGGTGCCTAAAGTCCTGTTTTCGTTTAAGTTTCTTCATGAAACTTTGCCACAGAACATTAAGTAAAGAAACACATTAAACATTGTTATCAGAGTGCGTTATAGAAACTAACGAATTAGCCAATAGTTAACCACGAATTGTAAAACCGAATCTTCATCATCTTCAAGAGTTTTTAATATTCCCAATATAAATTGACAAATCTTATAAAAATAGTTACTAAAACGCTTCTCAAATTATAGTGCTACTAGCTTTCGCCCGCGGCTCCGCCCGCGCGTTTTTCGGTTATCGCGGTAAAAACTAGCCTATGTCCTTTCCCAAGTTCAGTTCTATCTTCATACTAAATTTCATCAAAATCGGTTTAGTGGTTTAGGCGTGAAAGCGACAGACAGACAGAGTTACTTTCGAATATTAGTAGAGATTTTTGTGAAGGGAAGTCGTGAGTGGGAAATTTAGTTTATCAAGTAGAACAACCACTCAAATCTAGTCATCAGGCAATTGTTGTGCTTGTTTACGAGTGTATAAGTGTTGCCATACAAATAAAACTATATATGTAAAATGTTAATTTCAAGAGAAGAAAAACCAACATAACTAACCACAATTTTAACCACACATCGGTTCTATATTACGGCCGATGAATATACACTTTCTAAACAGTCTTAGTTTACCAAACTTCATGATTGTGACATGACTTTAATCTACAAATTTACAAGAGCCAAACGAGTTTATAACATTTATTATGTGCTGATACAATGTAGCTCATTAATAATTTTCGTGTTGCCATAATTTCTTCAGAATAAGTAATTTAGAAGCTACCTGGCTAAGGAAACATAATTTAAATTGGAACGTTGTTTGCAAAAGCTGGCTACTCCCACAAACCGACATAAAGGGCTTAATAAACTTTGAAACGGTTAGAAAGTTTAAAAGTTCATAAACAACGGTAAATACAGGCATTTTGTGACTTTACGTCTTTAGTTCAAACTGGTTCAACAGATACAACTAAAGCGTCCGACACAAATTCGACGGAACTCTTTGTAAAACCTCTACGGGTAAATGAATCCAACCGGAGTAAGGACAAAGAACGAGAACAATGAGAACCTCTGTAAATATCTTTTATTATCTGTCTTGCGTCCGTATCTTCAACGTACTTACCGTCAAGGTTTGCCGACTTTTCCCTAAGCAACAAAGTACATTCCTACGTTTGAAAACTTTACTTTGATTTAAAAGCTATGTGTTAAATTTTCACTTGAACACGTCGATGACCAATTAATGTCGTAAAAGCTAAAGCAGACATCAAAGTAGATCATCTTCACAAAGAACTATCTTGTTCAAAGTTTTCACATTTTCATGTAAGTCGCTTAATAACAATTTATTGGACCGTATCTACGGCTGGAGCATGCCAAGCAGCGCAGTAAATATAAATTCAGTGTGTTGCAGTCCTAATATTTATCTGGCAAAAATATTACGATATACGACTTCAATTTTGGCTTACGGCTTAACATATTTTATAGCGGGCATCTTTTATATGTACGTAACGTTTTATTGGTGACATAAAAGATCAGGAATAAAGAACATGCATATCAATATAATTAAAAAGGAGAATGGAAACGAATGAAACCAACGACGACAGAATATTATGAATATATTTTACTCTTAGGTTATATTTGTGACGATTTTCGTTAAGGTATTTATTTTCTAAAACAAAGTTTCTAATCTATTGCAGTTCCAAAATAAGTGGAAGTGAACGTAACGTCTTACGATTCTTTTTACTATGCCTAGGATCCTACTTAATTTTAGCAATGAAAAAGCATCACATCTGGCCATGATAAAAATTTTGTAGCAGCAGAAAAATGCTGCTACAGACGTAAATAGTATAGAATGGAGTCGCTTTTGGTGTAGTTTAAACTACTTAACGGATTTTAATGGCGTTTTCAACAAAGTATAGAGTACAATCGAGGAAAACCGACAATTTCAAAGACTTCCGTGCGAAGTCGGGGCTCTAATTTGATCTGTGAGCACAAAGCTCTAAACTCATCAGTTTGATTGTTACGCGATTCATTTGGCAGTGATTCGATCGATTGCCTCATTTTATTAAACACAATGCTCTCGCACATACGTAGGTATATGTACGAGTATTTGTTCTACTCTTTCATTCCATGTCCTCTATTGTTATAACTTCTGACATAAAAACCCTTTTTTAAATTCTGAAAAAGGCTCTCTATACGGGTCAACCGGATACCCGAGGAATTTTTGATAGTCAAAATAATTTATAGGTAATAAAAATAACTGATCACTATAATAATAAAACCTGAAACGAATGCAGGCTTGCTTTACTATCATCATCACCAAGCCAGAACGTTGCCGTAGGAATAGGCTTCATTTATTTACCTTTTTTTTTAAATTCAGGTTCAGGCCCTTGTGTGTAAAACAATCGTCACTTCTCTTTATTTTCTGCTATTTGTTTGTATCAAGAGTGATAAGCCACTACGCCCATTTTCTCCGTTGTACGCTGTATATAAGTTAATCTAGGCCTGCCTCGTTTTTTTATATATTTCTTTCTAGTATTGATTTAAAAAAGCGTGGTCTTATCAATTGGCCAATTCGCCTCTTCTGTTGTGTTTATTTATCATCAGCCTCAAGCACCACATTTTTAATACCGTCAAACTATCTCTTTTTTTAGGATCTACGTTTCGCAGCCATTAACATTGGTATAAACAATAAACCTAATTTGACATTGGCATTGTTTCCTTCTATAATAATCTTTAAGTAAATTAAGTTGTTTTTCTTTTAAAAGTTTTTTAGCATGCCGTAGTTCATGACTCGGAACCCTTATAGATTCGTCATGTCCGTCCGCTCGTCCTCGACTTAACGTCCAAAACGGTTAGTGCTAGAAAGATGAAACTTTAAATGTATATGCGTTTTTATTGCGTCGACAAAGTGCTACAATAAAATCGTAATAAATATTTTATTTAGGGTACATCCCCTACCAGTAAAGTGGGGATACTTTTTTCCCTCGCGGCTAACTCATTGTGTTGGGTATCGTTAGATAGATATTTCAAAAACATGGAGAGGTTGCTAACATTATATTTTAAGTTAGGTATCTGTTTGCGAGTTATTTTAGTTTAAAGGGCATTTTTTCACAAAAACAGGACGTCCCCCCCTCTAAAAGCTTAACCGCTAGTTGGAAAAATCTGAAAAAAATCATGATAGTAGTGATATGATGAATTTTAAAGGAAAAGTATAACGCATTATGTAGGGTTCAGGAGTTATAGAGGCCTAACTTGTAAAATACGCCTACTTGGAAAACTTCCTAAAAAAATAACGAAGTAGTAAGTAAAAATAACAATTATCTATTGGACACGATTTTAATTCCACTTGGCATTGTATATGACTAAGGAGCCCTATTCTTTGCGTGGCCTGACACGCACTTGCCTAATTTTTTATAATTACACTCACTCGTTTCATTATAAAATATATAGATTGTTTCTTTTTAAATTGGTCTATAATAATAAATACTTACTCCATACAATTACTTGCCAATCGTTATCAAAAGCATTACTTGTAAAAAAACCAAGTCTCGTAACTCAGTTCTACTACCGTAAAAAGTTTTGAGATCCATGTAATAACAAGTCGGTTAATTTTTTCAGTCCCTACTTATGGGGCCTCTGTCTTAATTAATTCGTAAATAGCCAACCCAACAACATCAGGTTACCACAATGTTTTATATTTTAAATAAATATAATGATTTGGCAATGATGAAAAACACAATGTACGTATCTTACAAGTAATACATATTTTATCGAATTAGTTTATTTTGTGGGATTGCCAAGTCAATCTACACTCGGTTCCAAAAATTACGGGTCAGTCACAAAAATTGAAATACCTCCAGAACTGTAAAAGTTAGATCAATGAAATAAAAAACAGAATAAAGACTTTTTAGTTGCGCTTCTAATAGCATATTATTTAAACTGGTTGATGAAAAAAACTTCATTAGAAAAACAAAATTTAAAAAAATGACTATTTTTAAAAACAAAATTTTTCTTTCATGTCATTATGGATGCTTTCCATTTCTATTCTGTCACAAAAAAAATTATCGTGAACGTCTTCCACGTGCATAATTATTATTCTGTGAGGTGAAGCATGGCAGTCACGCTAGAGGAATGTACCAGAATCCTAACTTTTTTGGAACTTGGGCGGAGCCAGCGTGAAACAGCCAGAAACATTGGTGTATCTTTGTCGACTGTTCAGCGGGTAGTCCAGCGGTACCAAGAGACCGGATCACACCTTAGAAGACCAGGAAATGGCTGACCAAGATGCACAACGGCCAGGGAAGACAGACAACTGGTGGCTACAATGCTCCGAAATCGTTTTCAAACTGCTGTTGGTCTAAAAACTCACTTTATTCGCTTTGGAGGTGGCAATTTAAGCGCTCAAACAGTAAGAAGACGTCTTGCTGAAGCAAATTTGAAACCATTGAGGCCCGCAAATGGCCCCAAACTGGAACGGGTATCTCTGTCTTGCAATTCGATGTGAATTGCAAGACAGAGATACGTGCGCGAACACCTAAACTGGACACTAGACGATTGGTCTAGGGTAATGTTCACGGACGAGTCTAAATTCATGCTTTATAAGCATGATGGTAGGCAGTTGGTGTACAGAAGACCAGGGGAGCGCTTCCATCAAGCGTGTGTGGAGGAAAAAGTGGCGTACGGTGGAGGCTCCGTACAAGTTTGGGCTGGGATTTCTGCTGAGGCCCGCACTGAGCTGGTGCTCATTCAAAATGGAACTCTAAATGCAGAGAGGTACGTGGAAGAGATCCTCAATGAACATGTAGGTCCTTTCATGGCCAGGATGGACCGGCATGGCATATTAATGCATGATAATGCGCGTTCCCATACCGCCAGAATTGTACATGACTACCTTGAAGAGGTCGGTATCGAACTCATGCAGTGGCCAGCGCGAAGCCCGGACTTAAACCCCATCGAGCACGCCTGGGACGAGCTTCAGAGATGCGTGAAAGGTCGAAACCCCCCACCAATCACGCTTCCCGAGCTCATACAAGCACTGGTGGAGGAATGGGAAGGTATTCCTCAGCACCGGCTCCGAAATTTGGTGTACAGCATGCCTAATCGCCTGGAAGCTGTCAGAAGAGCTCGTGGAGGCAATACAAAGTATTAAATGAAGAAAGTGATGAAAAACAGCAAAAAAACAATCATAAAAAAATGTAATCTTAAGAAAAATATGACTACTTTAGTTTTTTTTTAATTTAAGATTAATATTGTGGGTGTAACTAAGTTTTATTTTATTTTTTATCTGTATAATTAAATTCTCAATTGAACAGTCTTCGTTTCATTAGGATGGCATACGTAGTTCGGGAGATATTCGGGTTTATGTGACTGACCCGTTATTTTTGGAACCGGCTTTATTTATTTAAAACAGATTGACACACTTGACTTGCTAGATATTTATTTTTTAACACTTTCTGCATTACATTAGCATGAGGTAGACTTAATGCCATATGGCATTCTCTACCAGCCAATAGATATATATACATATATTACATACATACATATACACACACATACATATAAATATACATTCACATACAGCAGAATATACAAAGTTATATCTGAGATAATGAGATTCCGAAGGTATTTCGGTCAACTGTTTTAAATAAAGTTCTCTAACTTTAGCCTTAAAAGTAATACGGTTAGTTATTTTCCTGATCTCAAGCGGGAGCCCATTCCATACCAAAATGGACTCAACTACGAAAGAGGAATGGACAAGAGAAGATGAGTGTTTTGGGCATAAGAGTAGAAGATTATTAGTAGAGCGAAGGTCTCTGTCATGGTTGGAGCATAGCAATTTAAGCTGTGAAGTAAGGTAAGTAGGAGCTGTAGGATTGTTAAGTAGAGAATGAAGGGTAGTCAAGGCCCACAAGCTACGCCGCTTACGTATAGGTAACCATGACAGCTGGGTTCGATAGCTGGTGACATGATCGTACTTGCGCAGTTGAAGATGAACCGAATGCAGTTATTGAGACGTCGGTCAAGTTTGTTGAGTAGATCTGCATTCAGAACGAGGTAGCAAACATCACAGTAATCAATGATTGGGAAGATCAGAGCCTGTACGGATAAGGATCAACTTGGTTTTAGGTGGAAGAAAGTTCTTAAGCCGATACAATGATCGCAAGGTTCCGGTAACCCTCTGACGTTTCCAATATGTGGTTTCCAGGTGAGATTAGAATCGATTAATAAACCCAGATCCTTGACAGACGAGCTCATTGGTATAACGGATTCGTTGTAGACGATTTGCGGCAGTTTTGGTGTGTCTATTCTGCATATCAATCTAGGGCTTCGCACGGTTGTTGCCTGACATTTGGCAGGGTTAACACTCACGCCGAACCGCTCAGACAATTTTTAGATTATCTCCAAATTACTGTTTATGTTATCCACTGTTTATGTCAAGTGATCAAGGCTTGTATGTGAATAAACTTGAAGATCGTGCGCATACAATTATGACGGTAATCTCATTATTGTTCTACAGTTGTGTAGTAATGCGCTTTCTATTGTTTGAATATTGATTATGCTCAACGTGATAGAATTACGTACAACTATTACGTATAAGTCAGGGACAATTATTTTTCGCTGAAGGCCACCAACTTATTACGGCTTAATAGTGGTCGATAGAGGATAAAAGGTCAGCCGGTCTGCTTTCGTAATTAAATATACACGTGAGACATAGGTATTATATTTATCTACCTATGTTATTCCTCCACAATAATGAATTTAAGTGAAACTATATAGTCGTTTACCTAAATGACCCTAAAATAATTACTCAGAGGGAAGGAAGATAATAACGTTGAATCTGGATACTACTTTTTGAACTGTTATGAAAAAAAAAACAATGCAAAGAAACTGTTGAAATACTATTAATCTTACATAGGTACTCCTTTTTCCTAAGTAAGCAAGGATCAAGCAAAATCTAATAATACAAGTCTGCCGTTTTATCTGATATCTCTATACGTCTATTCAACACAAATAAATATAATTTAAGTTTACGTTTGTAACTTATACTGAACAATTCATCGGTACATAATATACGGTTTTTACATCTATATTGTTTTTTAGTCCTTGGAACGGCTAGATTGATTTCAACGCGATTTTCAATGCTAAATATCTTATATAACATATATGATAAGGAGTAACTTAGGCCTTTTTTTAGACTAACTTTGTTACCCGTAGCTGTTGAAACGTTAGCAAAAACTATGACATACTTTCATTTCAAATTAATCTTACGTAAAAAATAATTTAATATGTAGTTATTAAGTGTACACGTAATAGTGAGAATTCAATAAGAGAAGAAAAGTGACCCTCACCGAATAGGTTGAGGTTAATTTTTGTGTAGTCATTACTCACGACGAGCTCCAATTTCATTACCTATTTTAAATTGTAAAAGTTGAACTCACCCCAAGGGTATATTTACGTTGTCGCTTCACGGGATGAGTATTATCAGAAAAAAGAATAAAGAGAAAAACTAATAAGAACGAATTGATAAGGAAAATTAAAAATAACTAGAGACTATACATCAAAATTAATTCAAATCGTTTCAGCATTTTAACTGTGAAGGCGTAACAGATAGATTTGCTACAGAATTTATGATATGAATTAATATAGATTATTAACATTCTTATAAATGTCATTAAAAGACAGTGTTTTGAAAGTTCTCTTTAGAAAATTTCAGGTCAGTTAAAGTACAATTATATTTTGATCGTCTATTAATAATAATAATAATAAAACTTTTATTTCGGCAATTCCATTATATTTTGACTTTGAATTCCATTATATTTACAATTATATTTTGACCGTCTATTGACGGTCAAAATATAATTGTTGTAATTTCATTGTTGTAATTTCAATGTTGTAATTTCAATATTTTGAGTGACTTACTGACTGTGAACTGTATAAATATAGACATGCCTTTATGTTGACCTATTCTTACTTGTCATGCAGCTATCCTACCTACTGTATAATAAGACATTTTCTTTGGCTTCAGCGTTTTGCATAATGTTTCTTATTACATGACTAGAATATTTACAAGAAAATTGTTTCTTGTTTGTTCTGGGGCTGTACACAGAAGACCAACATAAAAATGACAGCATCGAATTGTATTTCTTGGTGTGTGAAATTGGAGGTCCAATGATGCACTAAGCCGCCATGGCGTGGGTCGCCATGCTGCATTATACGGTGGATGGTGACCCCTACACTTGGAGAAACTCATGCTTTCTATCAGGCAGAGTAGGGTCACTTTCGTAAGCTTAAAGAAATACCTTATTCAAAAAGTTAGATAGGGTAAACCACCCAATCATTGGCCTCAGAATCTGTTAAAGTGAAATTGAATGTATTAATAATCAGACTTTGAAAGAGAACAGAATAGAAAAAAGTAACAGTAGGATAGTTGTATACGAAATTTATATCAAAACAGATATTCGCTGAACTTGGAAATATGAACAGTTCTGTCCAATTTTAATATATTGATCATAAATTGGAAGGGCAGTCCAAACTATCAATAACAATTTAAATATTGCCATCTGCCGCTTAAATTGTTTCAACAGAAGTTTTTATATTTCTAGTTATAAAGTAACTGTGCCAAAGATTGATTGGGTATTGGGTGCCAATGATAGGTAGGTTTACCCTATGTCGTGAAAAAAAATTAGATCATTTGGCGAAGGACAGACAAAAGACAAACGAAATGCGAACCTCCTATTTGATGTTTGGTTTTACCCTCTAACGACCGACTTATGCTCAAGAATATAGACATAATTTGACGACAACGTGTAATTGGCGTAAAGAAATACTACGAGTATACGACATTCAACTTATTTGCTGCCATCGAGAATAAAAGTAAAACCACAGTAGTCTCATACTGTATCTCATGCATACTTATTTTATTAATACAATAACTCTGTCTGTACTGGCAAAAGGGTAGTATGATCAAAAGTATCTCCTTTCTAAATTATATCGAAATCGCTGCAGCATTTTACCAGTGGAAGCGTAACCTTAGTAAGTAGTTGAACCACGCTGATTTCAGCACGAATGGGCCGGCTCGACCAGGGCAGTACTGCCCTCACACAGAAGACCATCCTCATAATGACGGCACTCATGCTGTCGTATTTCATTGGTGAGTGTGAGATCGGAGACCCAATAATTCTGCATCATTCTCTTGGCTTCCACAGACCACTGAGGAGTCATTTTGGTAGGCTTACATATAAAACAAAAATTTTTCGTAAATTTCAAAAATCGAATTTATAACATTGGTATGGACTAGTATGGATGTTGAATTTTAAAATCGAATTGCGATGTAACATCCAATAGTCTACAACAAAGACGAAATATATGACTAGTCATCCTCATCATTAGCCTATCGCAGTTCACTGTTCGACATAGGTGTCTCCAATTGGCAAGTCTAAAAAGTATAATTCGAAGATTACTTATACTAGAAAGATGGATCTTGGATTGTTACCAATACATAGGATAAGTAAGCATTCTGCGCTCATTTATAAGAAAACGTTTTAGCTCTGACTACAAAATAACTGTAAAAGAACGCGGCACTCTATTTAACTGAAACTTTCCGCTTCACGGTTCGCGACCTTAGTGCAATTTAAGTATTCATAATAGAAATGTATAAAAGTTCTTTCAAAAGTGAGTCAACATTTGCCTCGGAAGGACAGTTATTTCACATTGTATGTATATCTACATTAAATGTGAGGAGTAGAACATCGAACGAATAATATTTTACAAGGGAAAAAGTAAATATATATATAGGTACAGACCGTTTTTTCCTAGCACCAAGAAACTACCCAAGTTTCGTAATGGACCAAGGAGTCATTCTAAGCTTAATTAGCTTAGAATGCCTTCAGCGTCCAATTGTCTAAGGACGGGTCATTACGAAAGGAAACTTCTACAAGGTTCAGTATAAAAAGTTAGCATATTTCATTAAGAGAGCTAGTTAGTAACAGTCATTAGAGTCACTAAAGTCACACAAGGAGAGTTTGTAGTATATTAGTGAAAAAAAAAACCGAATGTAGGTACATATAATGTATTCGTATTCCGTATAAGCTAACATAAGTCCATTCATTTAAAATTGTTTTTTTTTAAAAAGATCAGTCTGCAGGGATGAAGAATTTTCTTAAATATTTATTCAATTTTAAAATAATATCACATTTTCATTTGAGCAATGAAACAAGAACGTGACCCTCATTGCCCGACTGAAGGGAGATCATATTTATTTAAAAAATAATGGAAAAAAATATGTGGTATGCTCGTCCTGGTTTATTTGATCCAAACCTACAAATTTTTCTATATGTATTTATTTAGGAACAATCCCGAGCCGCCAGATATGGTACATCGCTATCATAACGGACTTCCGGACTTTGAGTCCGAAATATAAATTATTTATTTCGGACTCAAAGTCCGAAAATAAATAATTTGAATAACAAACAAATACATTACGTAGAACTTTGTCTTTTCGATTCTCAGCTCTTAACAAACTACATATTATACTACTATATAATTTTCTAATATTAAAAACAAAATGTGACCAATACCTGTATTTAATTGTACTTAGAATGAACCGGTCTTGTGCCGAGCTGTAAGTAGTTTGCCTGAACATATAATATGTAAATGATTAATTATATGACAAGAAATTGTATGTAAAAACAGCTAGCGAGAGAATAGTTTATTAGCAACAGAAATGTCGGTATACGATTAATATTAGTGATGTGGTTAGTCAGTCAGTCGCATAATGCATAATCCAATATTCCAAAAGCCAACAAAAAAGTAATACGCTAAATTTACAAACGTACGTAAGCAACATGCACAAGGGTAGATAAGCCATTATCAATAAATATTATGTTCATGTTCTCGTAACGAGCGTTCTACTCATTAGTATGTTAGATTACACTAGCAAGCATATGTTCGGCTTCCTTGTGAACTCAGTGGAACAAAAAACGGAGTATTAGTAATTAAAATGAGGGTGAAATTTCAAATAACGGGATTGCAATTATATCCAAACGATTTTACCCAAATTTATTACAGTTTTGTAGTATTACACTTACTTTTCATTATGGCAAAAGCCACTATAACATAGTGTAAGCCATGTACAGCCACTTAACACGGCTAAAGTAAGACCCTATCGCTAAACCATAATGTACAATACAAATTCAATTTCCTCGTGGAATCAAAGTTTGGTAGCAGGCCCCTAGCTAAGTTGCAAACGTTTTTCGATTTCTATAGTATTTATCTAAATTCTTGTTTCATTGGCTAATATTTTGTTTTATTATCACGTAACTGAGTGACACTAGGCAATGAAACAAGAGAATAGATAAATAGAATAGAAAACGAAAAACGTTTGCAACTTGCCTAGGGGGCAGTTCTTTGTAAGACGTACTCTATCTGCCTGCCGGCTCTAGGCAAAACATCACTAATTTGAAAATTTTTATCACCACGAGTACGTATAATATTACTTAATTGTACTAATACGAAAGTTTGATAGTTTTCCAATAAAAAATAAGGGATATATAAGCCTCCTTGCCTCGGCAACTCGAGCACATTCGTGTTCTTTTTGTTAAGAATAAGAGAATTACGTGACAAACCATTGAAACACAATCTGCACACGGTTGTGTCAGGCCTCCGTCACTCGCTCAAGGCCACGCGCTATATGCCTACCGCTCGGCGCATCGTCGACGATACAACCGACAGAGGGCCGCCAAACGCCCACCTGAGCACGTTTCCCGCGCTTACGCTTCATAATTATTGTGCAGTAGATGAGTATTTATATCATCATCATCATCATCAACAGCCTTGAACAGTCCACTGCTGGACATAGGCCTCTCCTTATAAAGGAGGTTTTGGCCTACTATACCACTATATATACTATATTTATATATACAATTTATATTGAGGAGTTAGAAAAAGTATTTTTTTTAAATTTTGACAACTAATAATGAATTGGCGTGTTAGCACCATATTACAACTTTGTAAAACCGTTTATTTTCCGTCGCTTTACTCCTGTTTTTCCATATTCCATAATATATAATTTATTAAAATTATTTACGCGTTTAAGGATATTTGAACTATAAAATTTAATAACAGAGAATTTAGAGAAGGGAAAAAAATATAAATCATTATATAAAACTTAAACATATTTGATCATTCGTTTTATTACAATAATCATCATAGGTAGCCCTAGCGCATTCTTACGAAGACGCGTTGGCGCGTGTCCTGCACGACGGGCACACACACAGTCTTGACTCTTTGTTCGCGTACTTATGGTAAATTTCTTCTCGTTCTGAGTGGCAGGTATTATTATTAAGATCTTGTAGGCTATTTTCACGTAGGTATTTTCGCTTTTGTATGGGAGTGATGTATCTGTTACGTAGTAACTATTTATTAATCTGTGGTTGTGTGGTTTCCTCGCATAAATTTTATATATCTACTTTTATCTCCAAACATAATAAGTAGAAATCCAGTCTTACAATCACTTTCGAAAGAAGACAGCACGAATACTGTGGTTGGTCTTCTGTGTGAGGGTAGTACTACCCCGGTCGAAATCAGCGTAGCTTTACTATCTATTGAATTTGTTAGCTGTAGGTTGTAGTTGTCAGAGCACTTTGTAATACAATATTGTGTCTAAGAATGTTAACTTAAGAATGTTGATTGTACTAATTTAATATATTTTTTCACAGAAACATTTTACGTTACGTGTTCGTTCAAGTATAAACACAAGTAGAAATGTTATCTTGCGTTCCAACCACCTAACACAGTTTATGTCGGGTCTGAAGAGAATATAATACACTTGCGTTAACATTAATTAAACAAAGGCTTTTCTCCCCTTACAAGCCAATTAGCATTTTAGTAAGTGCTGTATGTCTCTCTATCTAGTCACAAAGTTGTTCATGAACATTCATGCCAATAAATTGCTTCAACGCGTTCAGCAATTTACAGGAAATAAGCAAGTTTCCTCGATTTCTATGTCAATACCTGAGCGACGTCATCTTAACTAATAAAGTAGGTCAGACTTGAAATAGGACAATTATTGGCTTTTATATAGAGTTGACTTGACTATGTTATAACGTTTAATATTTAGTTTCAAATGATTACATTTATGGTTATCATTATATTTTACAACACCAACGAAATAATATTTAAATCTCTATTGTATCGCACAATATAAACTACATGAGGGAATTCACAACCAAATTTTCGAGTTCATTTTTAGGGTTCCGAAGTATATCACTCGGAACCCTTATAGATTCGTCATGTCCGTCCGTCCGTCCGTCCTCGACTTACCGTCCAAACGGTAAGTGGTAGAAAGATGAAACTTTGCATGAATATGTATTGTTATTACGCCGACAAAGTGCTATAATAAAATTTTGAAATTTTTTTTTATTTGGGGTACCTCCCCTACACGTAAAGTGGGGATGTAAATTTTTTCTCGCGGCTACCCCATCGTGTGGGGTATCATTAGATAGGTATTTTAAAAACAATAAAGGGTTTCTAAGACGACTTTTTGATTCAGGTATCCGTTTGCGAGAAATTCCTCTTTAAAGGGCACTTTTTTGTAAAAACAGGGCGTCCCCCCCCCCTCTAAAAGCTAAACGGCTGGATCAAAAAATCTGGAAAAATTCGTGATGGTGGTCCACATAATGAACTTTGAAGGAAAACTATAACGGATTAGATGACTTTATTAATTCAGGAGTTATGGAGACTTAACTTGTAAAATGCGCTGACTTGGAAAACGTCATACAAAATTAACACATTAATACGTGAACATAATAGAGCAAGATCCCAGAGCTGCCAGACCTACGTCATTTGTGCAAAGCTGAAATTTTCAAGATTATTAGTACAATGTCTTGTTAAGATGTATGCGTACCCATTAGCTTGAAAGCGGGGCCGTTTGTGAGATAGCGCGAAGTACAGATGGTAAAAAACCTTACTTACCTACGTTAAACTCAAGGCGGCATGAGGCGCAGATGTTCGCGCCTCCCCGCCCGAGTCGCCGGCGGCGAATCTGGTCCGATTGGATGTCGTCCTCCCGGGCCTTCTCCGCTGCCTCCTTCTGCGTGATTACGTCCTCGCAGAAGGTTGCGACCGTGGTAAATGAGCTCTCGCTGCCGACCATGGAACGAACGACGGCCGGCAGCGAGAGATCCCCTCCGATGACTGCAGTGAGGACCCGGCGCTGCGTCTCCCATGCGGGGCAGACCGCCAGCGTGTGATGAGCCGAATCCTAACTGCAGTAACTTGACACTAACCCTATACCAACCCGCCTGGCCAGCGGTGTATAGTAGGCCAAAACCTCCTTTCTAAGGAGAGGCCTATGTCCAGCAGTGGACTGTTGAAGGCTGTTGATGATGATGATGATGATGAGGTACGTTTTTCAGTTCGAATACGGCAGACGGTTAATATTTCCGAGTATAAATTAAAGACGAATAAGGCGGGCGCTTCGGTGATCCCGGACGTCGGAAATTCATAAATATTTGATATCGTTAAACTTTAACGCTTGGACCACGTTCTCACCTTAGGCGTGACTACAAAATAATCTAATATTTCCATGCATAATTAGAAATGGTGCATGTTTAACTCACTATTACTGTAAGGAGAAGAATCATTTTATACGGGATTAACCAAAAGTTCGTTTATATTTGAAACGGTAGCTGTGACGAGCAGCGACGGCGGGGTGGGGGGGAGAGACTACGAAGCGTAAAAGCTGTCAATGGAAATTTGGTACCATGACGTCGTTTAGGGATGAACAACGCACGTTCTCTATACGCGAGTACTACAGCAATAACGATTCTTTTACTCTAGCGCAACGAAAATTTTGCGCTCATTACAACATACCGAAAAATTAAGCTCTATCGATTCTAGTGATTAGAATTGAATGAACAGAGTACAGAAGTTCGAGGAGACAGGTTCAACAATGAAACAACTCCGACCCAGCCGACCTAGAACATTATGAGATCCCTAAAACGTCGAGCGTGTTCTTACACGCTCGACGTTTAGAAGCTCTTAGCTTCTATTAGTGAAAATCCTGGACTCTCTTTGGAAGCGGTCTAACGCCTTAGGCATACCCAGAACATCTTTGATTCATTTTCTCCACAAAGATTTACATTTACAACCGTACCAAATTCAAATGGTACAGGAATTAAAGCCTCAAGATCGCGCTCACTGGCTCCAATTTGCAAACGAAATATTAGAGAGGTTCACCAGCTTTACCAACATTTTTTTCTCAGACAAAGTACACTTCCACCTTAATGGGCATGTGAATAGGCAAAATTACAGATATTGGAGTGATACTAATCATAAATTGAAACATCAAAAACCTCTGCATTCACCCAAGGTTACTGTTTCAGCAAGAGGCATTATTGGTCCATACTTTTTGAAGATCGCTGAGTAACTGTTGCAACAGTAAATACAGAGCGGTACATTGCCTTGCTACGGAACTATTTTTACGCTATAGTATTTCGATGGTTTTAATCAACGATCATTGGTTTCAGCAAGGTGGGGCAACATGCCACACTTCCGACGACTCATTAAGTGCTGTTCGCGAAATTTTTGGACAAAAAATGATATCCAAAAGAGGTGCCATTAACTGGCCACCTCATAGCCCGGACTTATCCCCAATGGACTTCTTTCTTTGGGGATGCCTTAAAAGTAAAGTTTTCAACAGCAACCCACAGTACTTAGAGGAATTAAAGGAAAATATTCAAGAGGAAATGCAAAACATTTCACGTAATACTAGTGAGGCTGTCATTGAAAATTTTCGCTCCAGGTAGAAGCAGTGTCAAAGTAGTCAAGGATCACATATGGATGATTTTGTGTATGCGAATAATAATTAAACAGTATTTATCTCACATAACTAATTTAAAAATAAATACATGGCGTTGTCTTTACACGGCGATGTATTACTAAGGACTTGCTTTGTTTTCAAAGAATAACGAGTTTTAGTAGGCAGTAGTGATCACTAACCGAACTATTAAGTATTTGATTATTATCGTAAAATAAAATAGCTGTAGTGTTTCTAGCCTTATGAACCGAAATAAGCTAGTTAAAAATGACTTATATAATCAGAGAATACTATAGAGAAAATTAATATGTTAGAACATTAATAAGATATCATTATATTTTAGCATTATAATGACAATTTATGTTAAGTTGCAAACGTTATCAAGCAGTTAATTAGTTTTTTTAATAGAAGGTAAACAATGATGTCATTACTATTACGTGAAAAAACAACATGTTCAATGAGAAGCACATAATATAATATATACAATGCTACAAACAATTTTACTATGAATATTTAAATACTCTTGTAAAGGTAAATATTGAACAAAGTATTTAGGTCATTGATTTAGGCACAAATTGAATTCATGTTTATTCTGTTAATGACAGATTTGACGGAGGCGAATGTCAGACGGGTATAGGCCCGCAGGACATGCGTGTATCGGACGTTAGCAAAGCAAACTAAATAGGGCTTCGTAAACAATATAATTAAGCCGCTGATCCGAATCGTTTATCCACGCATCACTGAACTCAATGGCTCTAGTTTCCTAAACTAATGATTTAGAGAAAAAAAATATTTATAGGTTTTTTAATAAAATATGAAACGTAGGCAGATAAGTAGGTTTAAGTAGGTATTAAGTATTAAGTAGGTAAAACAAACGCGGTGCCCTAGATTTATAACGGAATTCTGTTTTACGTGGAATATAAATATATTTGGGTTCCGTACTTCTAACAGGGAACCCCTTCAATTTCGCCGAATTTGTCTACTCGTTCGTTTGTCCGTCCACTGATTAACTTAAAAACTTTTAGTTTTAGAAAAACTATTTTAAACATTATATAAATGATTGTACAGAATAAAGACAATTTACTTGAGCTTTTCATTATTGTGTAGGTACTTTTAAAACCGTGTAGACACAAATATCTAAAGTATACCTTTAACTAATTAATATGGTCACTTTATCCAATTATTTTTTAACTTACAAAATTTCAATACTCATAGGGAAGGATGAAAGCGTAATTACCCCCATAAGTTAATAAGATTCCGACAGAAAGTTCTACAATTTGAATGTAAAATATAACATTCAAACCAATCCCCGAATAAACATTCGACATTCTTAGATACAAGTACCTAGTCGCAGACACAAGAAAATAAATACTGTTAACTTTATAGATCAAATAAAAATTAAATCCTACCACGACGAGGGCACAGGCACTGTACAGATAAAAATGTACAGGCTTAATTTCACAGTAGATTACACAATTCCACCATTAACATTAAACACCGCTTTAAAAATAAACACCTATTGAAGAATGCGAGAAGCCCAAAATCGATCAGAGTGGTGTGCAATGGGAGAGGCCTAGGTACAGCAGTGGACTGCGATAGGTTGATGATGACGATGCGAGTTTATCTACATTCGAAATTATAGACCAAAAGACGTTTAGTTTTTTCAATTCATCTACTAACAGGGCATGAAACGGTTCAAAAAATATTCATAGAAGCATAAATAAATTATAGTCTGAATATACTGATAAAAACCTGAATATTATTATATCTGTCGTACAATACACCTTTGAAAACATTATTAAATAGTGTGTAGTGAAGTCATGTAGAACTTAGGTAACTTTTGGATTGATAGATTTTTTTTATATTATAAAAACTAATGTTATAGAAAGTTAACGTTTGTTAGGTTTTACCAATAAATAGCAAGGCACATTATTTGTGAAGAACGGTCTTTAACAGTCCACGGCTGGGCCTATACCTCTCTTTAGAAAAGTAAGTATATGATTGGTATTTTATAACTTGTGCGACCTAAGATGGCACCTGACTCAAATGTCAGTCGTTTAAAGTACTGAGTGCAAGAAAAATATAATTTATTCTAGTTTTTTTACATTACAACATTTATTTTGCTTCATTTAGTTTCTCATAACATTATACTTTATCTGAAGTGGTACTTTATTACCTGAGTTAAGAAATACATATGCATACGATTAGGAAGCAGGCCTCATTCATTATTTACCCGAATGCATTCTTCGTGCAGTTATTTAAATAATATTAGGTAATACCTAATAACATTTTAAATGAAATTAGAAACTGAAATATGGTTATAAAATACAATTTTAAATCGTCATGATAAGCCTTTTAATCGTAGTCTCTGAAAATCATATACAGGGTGTAAAAAGACTGAAATCGAAAACTTCATGGTTGCATTCAGATCATGATACTGAATAGGTTTAGCGAAAAAAAAACGCAAAATATATGTTAATTTATCTAAGTTCTTTTTTGTATTTTTCTGGTTACATACACATAGTACAACATAATAGGACACTAACAACCTAATTATCTCATTTAGCAAGCCAATAAACAAATAAAATCAATAAAACTGCAATGTATTTCAAAATAAAAACAGATGACCGGAGTTCGGTCGGCACAGTTCGGTCGCGCGCGGTTCAATGACCGCGCTTGCCTACTAATCATAGTAACCTAGAAATCACAGCCTGCTTTAATTTTACAAACAGAACTTATAAGAAACTTTAGTTCTAAACAAAATGCAAAATATTAAAGTACCTATAGGTTCTTTAAAATAATAAAATAATAAAGAACCTATAGGTACTTTAACATTACATTTTAATGTAAAGCCGTAAGTTTATGAAGCGTGTACCTGCGTAAACAATTGTCTATGTAGATAAATTTGTATTAGATAGGTACAAAACTTTATTTTCCTACGTTATTGAATTTCATCATTCATTCATCATCATTTACTTGATAACGTTGGACAGAAAACTTTAAACAAAATCAATCACTAATCTGGCTTTTTGATGGGATATCAACCAACGCTAATTAATAATGGTATCCTGTGCACTTGTGTTTTTTTCTGCGTTCGTATTTAGCTACATTACTGCTATAACATTACGCCAACTTAAGCGGTACGTACTCGGCAGTACGCAGACGAGGTACCGCCCGCGCCCGCGCAAGTTGTCGCCCGGCCGCCGCCGAGGCGCCGACACCTCGAGTCAGTGAGCCGTACGCTCTCGCCGCGAATCTACGTTGCTTGGCATAATACTTTAACTCCGCGCTTACGCAAAACATTTAAGTGCATAATATTGTCTAAATAATTCTATTTCTCTATTCTTTTGCTTGAACTGTAATTTACTTTGCTTTCTGTGCCGCGCTTTGTGTATTCTCTTCTGTGATTAAATAAGTGTTAGTTAAAATCTGTGTAGTTAAAATAATATTTAAGAACAATAATCTTACCTATACGCAGTGATTATAGTGGTAGTAGGACTAAATTTAATAAATTGATAGACATAGCCTTGCGTATTTACCGTGATAGGTAAGTCACCAGAGAGTTTTGAATAATGAGAGGGTTATACCCCAAAGGCATGGAAGAGGCTTAGAAGTTGGTCTTCGAGTGGAAGAACAGTTTAGGACATGTCTTGGTTCTTGTTAAGAGAAAGCCTCGGGTAGGAATCAGCTGTGCTGTGACCGAGAAGGAGCTCCATTTGAGCTATTTCTGGTTCGACAAAGGCTACCGGCGAATTAGATAAGTAGAATACAGTTTATCGTTGGTAGGCATCTTTACCGACGCCGCGATGCATAGGTAGTTAAATTGAATAGTTATGAAAGGCATTCACCTAGCTACTCGTTGCGCGCAGTACATTGCTGGCTTCTGAAGTCAATAAAAATCTTTACACGTTGTTTTTTCCGGCTACAATTTTTTTTAAGGACAACTGTTTGTTTTTTTCAATAGGTTTTAAGGTGCTGAAGCTGCATCTTTCGTTTTCGATAGTCGTCTGGTTACACCCTGTATATATGGATATTCTTTATTTTAAACTATTGCGTTTCATAGTCGTCATGCTGGTTTTTTTTCGTGTGACCTTTTTTAAAACAATTGGGTTATCCAGACGAATGTAATGATATATTTATAAAAAAAACATGAGTGATTTATATGACATTAGGTAATACCTAATAAACTAAAATTATTATGGAAAGATTCTTGCAACGGTAATAGTGATGCTAACGCTACTCGCAGGACGACAGAGGGGTATCACGCGGGGGAACGGTATATTGTTTCGTTGTGAGCCAGGTGCCATCTTAGCTCGCACGAGTTATAATAGCGACATTCCTGTTGTTTTAAACGCCTTTTATGTACCTGACGTTAGTATAAAATTGCATACATTTCGTTTACTTATTGTATGTGAAGGTTGTATTTATGGTACCAACGCTGTGAAGTTTACCCAACCATATTACCAAATACATGTTGTTTGTTTGTCTTTGTTACAAATGGCCATGTTTATGTTATTTCCAAGAACCCATATTGTCTGAGCTAGATATCAAAGCAGCTTGGGAGCGTCACCGAAACCGCTACAATTGACAGCTTTGTAAATAATGCGGAGTAATAAATAATGGGGTTACAATGTCAAATATGTTTCAGTGTGTAAGGCTTTTTCACGTTCAAATACCGCAAACTTATTTTCATGCCGTTTATTATTTTTATTCAAATTTTTTGTCAATGTTTGTTTTTTTACATCGGTATTGGGACGAAATAATAAATGATATTAAAATAATACTTTTTTAATGATTTGTGATGTTGTAGAATTTTGTAGATACAAAAATTAAAAATTGAAATAGCGCAACGAAAATACGCATTTACAAGTCACAATGATAAAATAACTGATGATATTATTGAACGACTGAAGAGATTTCTATTCGTTTTACAGACTCAAAATTGCAATGGCAATTGGTACACAAGACATCTCAAAAAGAGTAAACTGCATTAATTCTTTGTTTGTAATAATGAATGGCACCAGTAAAAGTAAAAGCTATTTTTCTGCTCACTAGAGAATGAGGCATCGTGTCTCTAGTGTATATGTCTATAATGTATACTGTTACAAAGTATACATTAAAGTAGTAATAGTACTCCGAGGATTATTTAGTTACGATCTACGCCGTAGAGGCAAGTCAACCGCGTAGCAGCTACTTTTGTATCACAACAAATATCACTGTTTTCACATTTTTATGTCCCAATGAAACACGCTCTTTGAGAAATTAATGTGGGGTTTCCTTTTTTTTAGGTGGGCTACCTAAAACTAGTACTGTAGCACTTAAGTTACAACATAAACTTAGTCTTTTTATGATAAAAGACAACGATAAACTAGCACTCAGGTAACTTCTATATTGTGTATTATAGTATAACTACTACAATATCTAAATCATTATTAATCATAAAACCGCATAGGTAATTACAAAATTTAATTATTTATTTTCTACCATAAACTTCAGAGCTTCGTTGTGCGAGGAAATAAAGCACATTAGAGAAATTCCGAAGGACAAGGGATAACCGAGCACTGGCCTATTTTATTTATTTTATTATTTTATTTCACCAAACTATCATAGCGAGGTACGAAATGTATAGAAAGCTACAAAATAAAATAACATTACATTACGCAATACTATTACTCATTGTGATTACACTATTGTCTACTAAAACTAATATAATGTTTCCGTTCTTAAACCTGAAAAAGGCCTTCATAGTTGTCCTTGGCGAATAGAAGGCTTGCGGCCCACTTACCTCCCTGCTGAATATTAAAATAAAAGTATGACTGTCATTATCATGTTTCTACACAATATTGATCGCGTTAAGAAGGTTACGTTTTGCAACAATTCGCACAACAGTGAAGCTTCTAGTTTCTACAACATTCGTTACAAGCGCAAATTGTAAGTCTAGATACTCCGTAATAAATAGCCTTTTTACAGAAACTAGATTTTTTGTTTACTTTTCAATTTGTTGTTTTACAATTATATCTTTCATGTCACAAAATTTATTTTCATAGAACTAACAATAACAATAAGACTAACACACTTCGATAGCCTTTTGCAAAATTTAATTAAATTCAAATGGGACCAGTGTTTGTTAATAAATAATAGAATACAACAAAATCATTGTATTCCCTGGAGGTCGACAAGTAGAAGAAGTTGACACGACAACATGCCCGTTGTTATTCGTCGTGCCGTCGTCTTCATGTCATGACGCTTGTTTTAGGTGTAAAGTCAATACTTCATTATTAACAAACATTATTTTGTTTGACATCGCCGTACGTATTTTGTACAACATGAAAGGAAAATTAAATACGTGATTATTTTCTTTCGTGTTTTTGGAAAGGAGAAATATATAAATGAAATGTTCATACATGGCAAACGACACGAGGCTTTATTATGAAAATAATCATGTTCTGACATAAATTACGTGTCACAATAAAGAAGCTAATCTGAAGGAATCTTGTCCCCCTGTATACAAGTCCCGTTGAAGTATATTTTTAAATTTAAACAATGTATTTATATACTTGCTTTGTTGCTTGACACTTTATGCCTCTTCTGTTTTCTTCTGTTGACAATAAGTTTTAATTACTTTAACCTGCTTTATGATAAGAGTTACAAAAGGAAGCGATAGCGATAGCATCTTTTATTAATAGCCTTTTAAGAAAATAATTTTAATTATTCTTTTGCAGAAATGTATCAATTTTTTTTATGCAAATAGGTGTAAATTTAGATTAAGGTATTTGGGTTGTTCAGGTCTGATCACAGTCACCCCACTTAAAAAATCGAAGTCAGATGTGTCGTATTTAAAAGATATAAAGCCAAACCCAAACTAACTCGAGAAAAAATTGGCCAAGTGCTTGTCACATAGATTAGGGTTCCGAAGTCATTTATAATGGAACATGGATTTAAAATCGTATCCAATAGATAAATAAATATTTTCGGACATCTTTTACACAACGCCGTCTAGTCCCAAGCTACTTTTTTTTCAGATTTTTCGAGCAAACCGTTTAGCTTTTAGAGGGGGTGTTTCCGCGACAGCTATAGCCGGAACGTTTCTGAACGCTTGTCAAACTGACAGGCGAAGTGACGTTTGAGACTTGAAGTGACAACGTACTGAGCCGTCGGCGCGCGCGCTTTTAAAAATGGTGGGTGAAGTGAAAAGACATTCTGCCCAACGGAAATTAACCCTAATCAGCTCGAAAACCCACCTCGCCGTGGTAAATAAGGACTACAGTGCCAAGAACAATAGTGCACACCTGCCCCGAGGCCGGCCACCCGAAGCAGATCTTGATAATCAGCCCTGCCTGCCATCAGCTCTCCAAGCCCCTTATCATCCAAACTCCCCTCACGTCGCTGTAGTGTCTGCGCCTGAACAAGGCGTAGACATTACAGGGGGGACGGCCTAGTTTGGCCGAAAAATGCTCTTTAAATCGATATAACTCTCAAACGGATTCGTTAATCAAAAAATCATCTTAGAAACCACTCAATGTTTTTAAAGACGTATCTAATGATACTCCACACTATGGGGTAGCTGCGAGAAAAAATAATCATTCACACTTTACGTGTACGGTACCCCAAATCAAAATATTTTTTGTGATTTTATTATAGCACTTTGTCGACGTGATTGAAACACATATCTATGCAAAGTTTCATCTTTCTAACACTAACCGTTTAAACGGTAAGTCGAGGACGGACGGACAGACAGGCATGACGAAACTATAAGGATTCCAAGTGATGAACTTCGGAACTCTAAAAAAGCTCGGTGAGAAAGACCGCTTAACTAATTAATTACTTTTATTTTTGAATACAATTCTTTGACATTGGGATGATTTAATGGGAGTGTTTTAAAAACTATAGGGTAATTCGAACTTGTATATGACAAAACTTAAACAGCAATACAGAGCTCAAACCCACTGCTAAAATTCAGCACCAGCATTAAAAAACTGTTTAAAAATACATGTTAGTAGCCAGTATATATACATTTTTAATCAAGTATTGTGAGCTAATTATAGTAGTACTATCACGAGTATTGAGATTTTTTTGTGGTTATTTTGAAAATAAATAAATATATTCAAGATTGACTAAGCTATGCGTCTCGTCCGATTAGGAAAGTGCAAATATATACATTTCCATCATCGGTGCCGGTGTAATTTGGCCTACTCTACTCTGGCGCACCTCTGGAATGAATTCATATTTCGAAGTAGCTGTAAACCACGGTTTTGTAGCTCTTAAATCGGATATTCACTATTTCATAATTTATAAATTTATTATTTAATAAAAGTAGTGTAACTTATTCCTTGTTACATCAGATATCTTCCAGTACTTTTATTGTCAAAATCGGTTCAGTCATTGTAGAGAAGCTATGGATAATTGATCGGTCTGTTTATTACGCTAAACAGACAGACCGACAAAATTAAACACTTATATTTTCTAATCAGTACTTGACTGATATACTCTCGTGTTTATTTGAAATTACATCGATCAGAATATCGAGATATCATAAAAACCATTCAAAACGAAGACAAATATTTAGAAATACACACATATATATATTTATATACATATGTATATAGGCCTTACGAGTTAGGACTAACAATAGAGCTCATCCACCCCTAAAGAGTTGTTCTATTCTCGGCGGGTTTGTCATTGACCCAGATCCGTTGGGTAGACAGGGTAGCGAGTTGCAGCTTGCTTCTGCTAAATTAATACTAATAAAGGTAAATGGCTTAATGCAAACACAGCGGTACCAGCCGGCGCGACGCCACGCTCATGCTCGCTGCACAATTCCGTTTATAGTATGCTTTATCTCATTACAGTCTGCTATAAAGGTTATTAAATGGAAACAGTTATTAAACGTTTCACAATTTAACTTTTTTACTCTTTGTACACTTCTTACACTGAGTCCTACAGTTGGAATTATAGAAATCAGTGTAGTACAAAACTTCACAGCACATATAATATGCATGAGGTTCATTATGACCAACTTTCCGTAAACGTTAGTTATACGTAAACGAAATTGAAATAAAAGAAATAAGTTAAATTTAGATAAGCTCAATGTATAGAACGCGCTAGTAACTGATACCGCACGTTGACTACCCGACGAGGATAGGTCACGAAACCTTACACTCATCAGGACAAAATTGTCCTACTTAACAATTTTATATAAACAATAACAAGTCAAAAAGGACATGTAAAAAGTAATAAGGTTATCAAAGGTTCCCTATTCCCAAGACAACCACTTAAAGCAAATTTGTATGCGATCAACGCTGTCACTGACAGTAACAGTAAACAAAATTTACGTTAGCCTGACTTGTGTTACAGAGGAAAATGTGTTTGTATAGTTAATTATGACTTTTTAAAGGGTGGCTAATTCATTTTTCACAGTAGTGAAGTTACTAGAAGTACATAATATATAAACAGGCTTTTTGTAACTGTAGTACCGTGCACCTTAAAGTTTGTGCATTTGTTCGTGCAATGTTATATTAAAATAGGGCGAAACACATAAACGTCTAGGCACTCAAACATAAAATTTACATAATCCTCCTTTGAAAAACACATTAAGTAAAACACTTAACTAAAATGTAGGTGATTTAAATTTTTGATCTTTAAAAATAAATCTTAATCTGTCACACTCTTATTATTGTTTTAAATTACTCATTACATAATACAAAAACAAACACAACACGGTTTACACACTCGGTTGATTTAAGACAACACTATTTTAAGCATGGTAAAACTAAATAAAATCACATAACTGATAAAATGGTCTAAAGAAAATACAGGCTACAGAAAACATTTACATAAAAATTTCCTTGGCATTTGAGAGTCGTAAGACTAAGTAATATGGACAAAGAGAACAACAGAATCTCAAAGTGTGTTTCCAGTTATTACGTGCTTAAGTTTATATTTTGAACTCAACGAAAGAGAATTGGGATTGATACAAAATAGAGCTCTATTTTTATATTATTCAGCAGCCTGGCTTACAACAATCCTTTTTATTTCAACGTAATTCCATGCGGATTTTAGATTGTTTGTTCTGTTTAAAGCGTTATTATACAAAGAATATTACGCATTCACACCAAAAATAATGTATTATACATAGACTAAATGTAAGCATGGGTTATTAGAGTACAGTACTGTTCGAGCAATTCCGAAAAACATTACAAGATCCTCCTTGGCAAACACAATAAAAGAAATATTTTAGGTACGTTACTTGTGTACATACATATTGGGATAATCTTGACAAAGAATATTTTCTATAAGGTTATTGTTTGCACCACAATAGCTCTCGTAGATGTACGAGTACATTTTGTAAGTAACTTAATATAAAATTCAAGTAAAGTTGATCTCAAATTGAAGTAAACAACATTCAGTTCAGTTGGACTTCAGAACGTTCATAGCCGTGACCTTAGGCGATTGGAAACAATCACCGAGGGTAAACAACGATGGCGCTGTCAGTACCTAGATGGGTGACCGTTTGTGGCATGATATGTTATGAGCGTTTCTTTGAGCGTCACGTTCATTATACGACAAGATTGCGTACCCACAAGGTGTCTTGCCAGTTTCTAACCTGCACTCGGCCAAATGTATGGCCTTAACCTTCTCCTGAGAGGAGACCCGAGCCCAGCACTGCGACATTATGGGTTGTTGATGACACTTCAAAAACTAAGTTATTTTCCCAGTCTTAGGGAGGGAGCGACTAGCATAGACCTCCGCAGCACATGGCAGCACTGAAGGCAAACTTAATTCTAAGTTTAAAATTGTTGTAAGTAAATAATTAAATAATTTCATTAATTTAATTGTTGTTTAAAATTATTTATTACTTATTTACAAAGCGACTCTACTCTGCCTTATGGAAAGCTTGAGTAGAACCCAGGAGTAGGGGCCACCATGCTTATTGTGAGGGTAGGCAACAAAACATGGTGACCCATACCATGGCAGCTCGGATAGATAATTCTGCATCATTATCCCAGCCTTCGGAGACCGGGTGAATGATTTAGAAACGAGATTTTTTTTCGCCAACTATGAGTGGGGAAGCCCCAATTTTATGAAATTTTGTCATTCTAATCAGTACCTATTAAACTACATTTCGTTATATAATTTATCATATCTTATCTGGTATACCATAGAAAGTGGTTTAAACATGATTTTATTGCGACCTAAAAAAAGTTTAACCAGAATTTAAAGGTAGCGTTTGTGTGATTAAGAATTTCATCACACTAACATTATCAATTCCATAGAAATAATTTACACGAGATGAAATAAAACACATCTTATATAAAAAACAATTATGGACGTTAACTAGTCAGAGCACGCGGTGGGAAACTACATTGCTAAAGCTGGGTGCTCCTTGTTATTAAATAACTTTTATCGACCTACGCCCCGCTAGGTCGCGTCGCTTTGCGTCCTCGCTACCGACCAATCCCCAAGCAGGGGAACTTACGAGTATTAGAAGAAAGATCTGCAAACAAACCATATCCGAAGAAAATTAAAGCATATAGAAATTCTCATATTACTGACTGTTTGTGTCATGTATGATATTTGTGTTTAGTTGAGTATATATATATACTACTCGTCACTCGTATCTTATAAACAAGCAAAACAAAAATATTAGAACAACAAACAAGGAATTATTGCTTTGTTTTTATGACTGTCTATAGACGTAAAAGTATTGATCTCGATGTTGTTTTGTTGCTAGATACCTACTAGCTTTTGTTCGCAGTTTCGCTCACGTAATACGTTTTCACACAGGGCACAGTTATTTCTAATGACGTAGTCCGGTTCATCTGTATTAATGGAAGAGTGATTGTATGAACAGCACTGTTGATAAGCTCTAACCATATACGTTAATTTTTATAGGTATAATTAAATGTGTTGATCGCAATCAAGAGTAGGGGTCACAATTTTCATTGTAAGTACAGACAACGCAGCATGGTGAGCCACACTATGGCGGCTTAGTCAGATGCTACTGCATCATTTTATACTGAAATCAATAAATTCTTATCCATTCAATTTTTTATTGTTTTCTTCATCTATTAAAACCACTTGGAAAAAAAGTAAGAAAAAATTGTCTACACACACAAACACCTATAAAACTACGTGTTTCGCAGTTATTTTCTATATTAAAGCGATTTCGATCGTGGCAAATGAAGAAGTTAGCACTCGGCGATACGGTGTCTACGATCTAAACCTATATACATAATATATATATAAGTTAGGACTTTTGAGAATTTTTAGAACAATCAATTTGATTAATCGTTTGTGAATATAATGCATGAGTTTTACAGAGCTTACTGTAATAGGGGTTAAAGTATGAAATTACCGTTTTATTTTAATAGGTATTTCGAATTGACAAAAAACCTTCATGGTTTGAGATTTTTGAGTGAACCTTTTTTCAAATCGTACCAATGAGGTTCTTCTTTTAAAAAAATGGGCAACATTCGATTATCGACTTTAAGTTGTTTTTTTTTTTCAGCTTTGACAAGAAAGATGAATACTTCAAAATCATTCTAATAACGCTGCAGACACAGCTCGCAATATCAATGTTGCGTTTGGAGAGCGGACTGTTAATGTGCGACTTCGGTTTAAACGCTTTATTGGTGGAAATTTTGATTTGAAGAATGAACCACGTGGAAGACCGCCCCCACATGTGAATAACAATGAATTGAAAGAGACGGTGAAAGCCGATACGAGCCAAACCACCCAGGAATTAGCGGCATGGTTTAACGTTACCTTACCAACAAATCAATAAAATAAAAAATGGGTACCTCATGACTTGACTGATCTGCACAAAGAAACGCGTATTTGCTAGAATTATGTGAGCACTTGGTAGTCACTAGTGGCATAAGTTTGTTTGTTGACTGGCGGTTGTGAGTATGTCATGCTCGCTCAAAAGTCCTGCTGGCGGTGGCGTGTGTAGCGGGTCGTTCGGGTCCCTACAATATGGTTGAAGTGAACGATGGCTGGTGCATAGCTCATGCTCGTGATACGGGCACCGTCAGTCGGGGCTGGTCATCTCACAACTGCTATGCCTATTATATTATTGTTTAATTATTTTTGGACAATAATGTCAAGTTGGGTAACTTTAAATTTCCGTGTAACTTTGAATAAAACCTGTTCGAAGATTAATTTTTTTTTTTTAAACACTTTTGTATAATTACTTGAATAATTCTATGAAACGGACCGTTGAGATGTTCAAATTATCAAATGTGTCTTAAAATTCACAGTTGTCAATAAGTTTTCAAAACTTTAGCGCCTTTTCTGCTCGAGGTGATCAACAAGAAAAAAGTGTGTGTGGTAGAAATCTGAATTAAATATAGAAAAGGTGTGTAAAACACTGTTTATTTTGTTTCTAGAAGTGATACATTTATTCAACTTGCCTTTTTTCTAATAATTTCGTGATTTTACAATGTCTATTTGCCCAAAATTTATTGTCTATCAGATCATTGTAAATTTATTTGAAATTGGTGTAACTTTGAACGATACAATGTTACCCAATTGTAAGTTTTATTCTTATGGGTAACTCTAGTCTTGAGGGAAAAAAATGCTTATATGTGACAACCTCAGTGCGCATATTTCACCTAAAGCGTTACGCCTTTGTGAAGAACACAATATTGTGTTCGTATGTTTGATCCCAAATTCTACACACTTAAAGCAGCCACTAGATGTAGGGTATTTTTCTTCTGTCAAAAGCAATTGGAGGAAAGTACTAGACAACTACCGTCAAACAAGTAGAGGCAAGCAAACAGCAGGTCATGCAGCAGCAACAGCAGCCTAAATCTTTGTTTGCCCAGCTTTTGCGAAAGGCACTAGAAATGGGAGAGCTCACTCGTGTGGAGAACATAAAACATTAAGGCAGGATTTCGAAGCTGCGGCTTGTTCCCATTTTATCAAAGGAAACCGTACTAAATGAATTGCTTAAAAACACTTCGGAAGTTGAAGTACGAGAATCTACGGTGCATTGTAAAGAAGCAGAACATATTATCTCTACTAAAAGAACATCAATTATCAAGAAGGGATGGAAAGCTTTTCATAGATGATGATATTTTGTTCATGGAATGGGGTGAATGATTTGTTCAATTACATATTGCTCACCTGTAACCTTTGATCTCATAGGTTTTTATTGATCTCATTTGATAGATAAATAAGTGAATAATTTTATGTATCTCTTTGATTCTTAATAAATATATCATATATTATTAAAAAAAACATGTGTTTCTGTTAAACTGTTTCCACCTATTCAGAGTAAATATTTGGAGAATGGCATCCCCAGTGAAGGGTTATTCGATGTCATTGGTCATTGACACTCACTTTATTTCGACACATCTATATATTTTTTATTCTAAATAAAAGTATAATGTTACCCAAATCAAACAATTAGTGAATTATGGAGGATTTTCATTGTCCCAGATAACTCAATTCAAAGTTACCCCAAAGTCGTTGTAACTTTGAATGGCCACTTAAACATCAATTTCTAAACGTTTTCTGTATTAATACATCATATTGGATAGATAATTCAAAATATGTTTATGAAAGAACACTCACCATACTGAATAAAATAGTACAACCAATACATATTTTTTTCAGTGTACTTAAAAATCTGCGAAAAGCGTTCAAAGTTACTCAACTTGACTGTACCTGTGTAAATATCAGCATCGTTACATTGTCCTCACATTTAACTGTTTTATTAATAAAAGGCCTAAAACACTGTAACCAAAAACTATATTGAAAAAGAGTGTCCATGGAGTTTCTTGTCTGTTCTTCTTCATAGGATCTACAAATTGGAACGTGCAATTAGCTTCACGACTGACTACTGACTACTTGACGTTTCAAAAGTGCCGTTGTATTGGTTTATTTGAAATAAAAATGGCTTGATTTGATTTGAAACTTGTTGAATCGATACAGAAATGAAGGGTTATTGGATCGAGTTGTGACATGTGATGAAAATTGGATTCTTTATGATAACCGCAAGCGAAAAATGCAATGGTCGACCCCAGGTTAAACGCCGCAACAGTGTCCTAAAGCAAGACTTACCAATAAAAAGGTAATGGTAACTGTTTGGTGGTCTCAGCATGGTGTAATTCACTATAATTCTCTCGTGCCAAACTACGAACAATGATAGCAAAACTTGCAGTGGAACAGCCCTGACTCATAAATCGATCTTCACCATTATTGCTCCATGATAACGCGAGACACGAAAAACCGTTTTTACTCTACAGGGACTGCAATTAGAAACCATTCGTCACCCTCTGTATTACTATTTTTTTCGTAATTTGGACAATTTTCTACGTGATAAAAAGTTTTCTTCCCAGGAGGCAGTACAAAATGCTTTCACACAGTTTGTAAAATCTAGATCACTAGAGTTCTATCGCAAAGGCATAATTCTATTAGATGGCAGCAATGTATTGATAATAATGGTAGATATTTTGATTAAATAAATATGTTAAATGAAAAAAAAAAACGAATTTTCTTTTTTCAGTACAAATCGGCAATTTCATACTTTAACCCCTAATATTTAAACTAGTAGACGGTAGTAGACGGTAAACCTTTCATCATCCCTACTCATTCCAGGATCACTTAATATGTTAATATATTTACATAGGCACCCACTTAGTAAACGTAGAAATTACATTATGGAAAAACGAGTGAAATAATAACATTCCTACAATTCAAACATCCGAACAATCTTTTGTGACTAACGTTAACATTATCTCGTAAAAAAACGGAATCTCCGATATTAACATTATTCCGCATCTATCCTCTTCAGATCGTCCTTTGGCAGTGTTTCTTTTAACATTTTATTTAAAATATAATCTTCTCTATGTCATAAAATAAAGGTTTCAAACTGTCTTGAGTTTTGCGTTGAGGTCATATTGTGAAGTTAAAAAAATGGGCGTACATCTAAGCATCGAGTACGTAGAAGGGGTAGGCATGGAAGAAAAAGCCTCTACACGAAAAGATAAGGCACGCACGGCCGCCAATGCGAATTTCATCACGACCCTCCCTGTTTTGCGTCTTTATTTACTTAATAGGGAAATATAGTATCGTAGAGTATGCTGGCGTTTTTAGAATAAACTCAATTTCTTTTTTCTTCAGGCTTAGTTTTCTTTTATGCCGTGAGGTTTAGTGTAGAACTGTAGAATAAGGCAAATATTTTTCTATATATTGATTAATTCATATTTTGGCAAATTTTAACTTTGCTCCGTTCTCCTAGACAGACATTTTAGGTATCATGTTAAGTGCTACACACTAAACTAGTTAAACTAGTTCAACATTCGTTCAATTTTAGTTTCATCCTTAGGTTAGTGAAGGACAGATGGCAGTCGCTACGTGGAAAAACTAATATTCAGGAACACGGTTGAACTAGTAAAAGACTCCAATGGAATTATTCAAAAATCAAGGGGATTAAAAAGGTTCAAAAGATGATAAGGAGATGATGTTCAATGTTACGCGTTATTATTCATTTGTAAAGGAAATCTTTAGTTGTTGTTCAAAATCATAACTGTTCGTTCTTTACAATAATTAGGTGTAGGTACTAAAAGGTAGTAAAAATCAAATAAATATTTTTTTCATTTCAATTTGAAACATAATTGTTTGCTTATTATAATAACGTGAGTTCTTTAAAATAAAATAACATGGGTTAAGTTAGTCATTAAAATAATTTATGTCCGTACAAATGTATGGGAAAAGTTTTTTTGCGATTTCTGACATTTCTAGTACTCAAACCTCAGTCGTTCCAGTAGACTTTTGATCCTTATAATAAACAGAATCGATTGTTTGATTTAGGTATCTGTTTGCGAGAAATTCCACTTTAAAGGGCACTTTATTGTAAAAACGCCCCCCCCCCCCCCCTCTAGAAGCTAAATGGCTGGCTCAAAACATCTGGAAAAATTCGTGATGGTGGTCTATATTATGAACTTTAAAGGAAAACTATAACGGATTAGACGACTTTGTTGGTTCAGGAGTAATAGAGACCTAACTAAAAGAAAAGTCATACAAAATTAACGCATTAATACGTAAAGATAACAATTATATCTATTGGATACGATTTTAAATCCGCGTACCATTATGGGTGACTGAGGAGCCCTTTCTTGTGCGTGGCCTGACACGCACTTGGCCAATGTTATTAATGAATGAGATATCAATCGATTCATAATAAAGGCTCTGCTGGCGTAACTTATAGAAATTTTATATAAAATGTTTACGTTCACTTTTGAACTTTTAACTGTGAACTTGTACATTATTATTGAACTTTAATTATTATAGAAGTACTTAACTCATAGTACATTTTAAATTACATATATAACATCTACATATTCATTAGTAAAATAATCTAGTTCACAGTTAAAAGTTCAAAATCACAATCATCATCAAGTTTTATCGCCTTCCTACTTTCAAATATTTCAAATTCTGGGGACAAAATATTTCGTTAGGTATTTAATTAAAACGTCGTTTTCTTATTACTATCACCAATGTATCTCACTTAAATCAGTAATTTAATTCGTTTCACAAATCTAAAATTACACAAGAAACGAAGAAGGTGTCAAGATATATTGTATTAGTATTATTATCAAATCAAGTATATGGTGCTGTTCCCCAGCCATCTGTTACAATCTACGCAAATTACGCCAATTTACATGATTCCACGAAATCAGTCACTTTGCTACGTCCCTGACATGTAAAGCAGCCATAATGTCAAACATTTTTATTCACTTAGTTCATGGAAATTGTTGGGATCTCACCCAATAATGGAATTAACTAAAAACATGAACTCTATATTAATTTTATCTTTTATCCCTAAGTGGAAAGCAATAGCGCAATGGTTATAAAAAAATAAAAGAAATACGTTTAAATGCCACGTCACTGGTCCGAAACACGGCGGCGCCATGAAATCGATCGTCTTTCGTATTTTGTACTTTTTAAGGTTGGATTTTAAAATACGTTCCAGAAGAAAGAATAGAATTCGTTTGTCATTTTATCTTTAAGTATGCGAATATTACTATATTAAGCAATTTAAGTGCAAATAGATTGGTAAATTTTCACAAATGGAACAATTTGTCATGAAATGTATTGAGTTGAGAGTAAGCCAATAGTGCCGCCTAGGTGAAAAAAAATGAATAAAAATGTCACTAATACGGTCTGTACTATTTGTGATATTTGAATAAAAAATAAATCACCAAAAATTACAAACTGCGTTATACTTAGACAAAGAAGTCGGTATTGCTTTTTGCTTAGAACGTTTGTGCACAATTTATAAGGTCCGGTACAGAGCAAAAAAAAGAACCATACGTTATAAGAAAAACCTAGTATTATGTATTCTGTGGAAAAACCTCTGATTTCCTTATTGGGAAAGAGATTACTAAATCATGATAGTAATCATGTAGGATTATGTGTAACCGGAGCTACAGCGGTGTCCGATATCGACCAACCACCCTACGCACACATTCACTCAATACTTACACAACTAGTTATAGATATCAAGTGACCAATACTAATCTAGAATTTCAAATTATTTCTACCTGTAAACCTATAATAAATGCAAGCGCGTATTACAGAAAAGGAATATGATATACCTAATAACAATAATTTCCCCACACATCGCTTTTATATGTTTCTCTGATCACATAAATTTGCTATGTACATGTTTTTTTAAAGCGTCCCTTTGAAAACTAGTGCTGAGCTTTTGTCATGCTAAAATAGAGCAAAGTAGTGAATGGGGTGACCCTTTGTTAACAATCAATAGACCTACATATATTCAACTCATCAAACCACATTTTTTGTTGTTCATCATCATTTGCCTGCTCTTAACCCAATTTTATTTGGAGTCGGCGCAGTATGTTTAATTTTTTTGTTAATTTCAAAGATAATGATTTTTCTTTCTTTTTAGAGTTCCGTACCCAAAGGATAAATCGGGACCCTATTACTAAGACTCCGCTTTCTGTCTGTCACCATGGCTGTATCTTATAAACCGTGAAAGAGAGTTTAAATTTGCACAAATGTTGTATTTCCGTTGCCGCTTTAACAAAAAATACTAAAAACAGAATAAAACCCACATACAAGAAACGTGATTTTTTTACTCGTTTTTTTCTCGCTCCATATATATTATGATAACCTCAACAAGTAGACTGTGGAAATGTATAGATAACGGTACGAACCCTTCCTGCGAAAGTCCGATTTGCCTTTCCCCGTTTTTTTTTTAACTGTAAATACAATATATTATGGTCCGTCAAGCTTTAATATCAATTTATGTTTAACTTAAAAGTGTAACTATGTTGCACGTTCGACAAAATTGTTGCTTGCTGCAAACCCGATCAGAGATTGTATTAAGTATGCTTATCTAGAAATTAGCATTTATATTGAACACATCCATCCCGTAACTGAGTGTCATCCCATACCTCTGTGACAAGCTTTATTATTGTTATTAAAAGAGCAATTCTTCTATATTATTTATATACATTTAAATTTGTGATATCGGAAACGATTCTAACGATTTTACTCAAATTTAATTATTTTGGCTTTTCGGAGGTGACATTTTTTTATCTAGTTTAGTATTGTCTGGGAAAGTCAAATTATTACTCTTACACTTAGCATTTCTTGATACACGCATATTACTCTTTCAGTAACACTTGGTTACTCGTAGTTGGTGGCTGGTACTCCACCACAGCAACAATTCAGTCAGGTGAGAGAATAGATGACGTTGTTAAACGTTAATTAATATAACCGATCACAGCTCGGTCGTCGAGGTACTGTTATGTTTAACAACTAAAACACTCATAAACTATTACATTAAAACTAGTGTATCAGAATGCTAAAACATATATTTATTTGAGGTACCTGTAGGGGACACGTAAAGTGGGGATGTTTTTTGTTTCTCGCGGCTATCCCATCGTGTGGGGTATCATCATTTAAAAACAATAAATGGTTTCTATGATGATTTTTTGATTTAGGTATCTGTTTGCGATAAAAACGCAGGAAGTCGCTAAAACGCGATGCAGCATCAATGCAGTCGCAAAATCACCGATCGCCGATGCTAAAAGTAGCTAGTGTGCTGCGGCCCTTAGAAATACATGTTGATGCAATTGCTTTCTATTAAGTTCCGTATTAAAAGTAATTAGTAAACTTCTACGGATGATAGAATTGACTGATAATAGATTTGGATTTTAATGAAGATAATTTATTAAAGGTTAAGAAAAAATAGTTAATAATTTAATGTGATTGTAAATATAGAAATGTCTGGAAATGCTGTCCGAAAGGTAGATATTACTAATTATACCAGCATCCTTACTAATATTATAAACCCGAAAGTTTGTGAGTATGAATGTATGTTGCTTTTTCACGCAAAAACTACTGAACGGATTTAGATGAAACTTTACAGTAATAAAGCTTATATATCAGATTAACACATAGGCTACTTTTTACTGCAATATCATTTTTACTAGTAGATTATAAAATACCTATTATAATAAATATGTTACTGTTATTAATGGGACTAATTCCGATCACACACACGGATTTATCTCTAGGGAAGTCCTAAAATTAAAATGTTTTAGAACCAGCAACGAAATTAATTACAAGAAAACTGGAGGAATTAGAAATATAATAACTCCACTTCTGTCCTTAGCTAAGCGGGAGAGAAAATGAAGAAAAATAGGCAGACACCTTTTTTAAAACAGGAAAGAACCTCGTACATAAAATATTATGGGTGCTGTCCTAAGGGAGCTATAAATCTGTGTATAAAATGGAGTATGCATATTATAAAGTAACAACATAAGTATTTTTAGTGAATCAAAAAACTGAAAATATGGCATTACAACACGTAACTTATACTTGGTGAATAAGATGACGGTTTGGATTTAGTTTATAACTAAGTCTTAAGTCTTATGTTGGCAACTCTATCTCCAATACGTCATCACGGAAGACGTATCGAAACGGAGCGTTAATTGGTTCGGAAATATTAATTTAGTTTCGTTCTAGCCTGCGCGGATATATTGATGTAGTATTGCCATAAAGGCCATCAAAGCTAACAGTAAAGTGGTAATTTGGCGTCAAACCAACTAACAAGATGTGTTACGCCCTCAGAAACAAATTTGTTACCCATTAAAAAGGTTATAGTGAGTCAAACTTAAAAGATAGATGCTGTGTTGAAAAAAATTAATTCGAACTTTTCATAAGGAATAATTATTTCATAAATAATATTATTATCAAAATAAAGTATTTCCTGTTTTTAAAAAAAAATTCATTGATCTTCTATTGATCGTAACGTGATGATATATAGCCTACTAGCTTTTTCCTGCGGCTCCACCCGCGTTTATGTCGGTTATCGCAGTAAAAAGTAGCCTATGTCCTTTCCCAAGTTCAGTTCTATCCTCATACCAAATTTCATCAAAATCGGTTTACTGGTTTAGGCGTGAAAGCGTAACAGACAGACAGAGTTATTTTTGCATTTATAATATTAGTAGGGAATAGTAGGGAAGTAGGGATATCCTTACTCGATAAATGGATTACCGAACAGTGTAAGAATTTTACAAATCGGACTAGTACTTTCTGAGATTAGCGCGTTCAAACAAACAAACAAATTCTTCAGCTTTATAATATTAATAAGTAAAAATGTACAAAAAACTTCAATGCTACATGTAGACGCTAAGTGGGCGTGATTTTTTTTAAAAATAGCGCCTAAAAGTGATTATTTTAATGAACTTTTTGCTTCTTTTTTCCTAGTTAGTTTCATGCGGACCTCATCATCATTATTCTCCTGGCTATCACCATGCTACATTGTATGCACTCACAATGAGGATGGTGGCCCCTACTCCGGGATTCTACCCATGCATTTCATCAGGCTGAATAGTCACTTTGATAGGCTTAAATATGAAAAATGGCCTTGATATTTGTTTTGTAATTTACTTTAAATAAATAATTCAGTGGTATGAATACCATTCATAAAATACCTTTTGATGTTTAAACTAATCTGAAAAAATAATTTACTTAATATACTAAAAGCGTCTATCGTAACCATCCTCCCCTGTTTTAAAATATCAATAGCCGAGCCCCACAGTAAACTTATAACCCCTCAACAACAGTTAATAAAGCTTAGAAATAATTTACAAAACTGGTTCCAAATCTGAGACTCGTTTTTTCAGAAGCGAGCATTCCTCTATTAAAAATAAAAACAAGTTTTTAAGTCCTTGGACGAGAGAATTAGCGGTGAGTCCGTGGATGTATTAATGTAAAAATTAGAGATCGCGAAAAAGGGTTTAACATGTTAAAAACTGATTCAGTAATATGGGCATAAAGACAACATTTAATAGCGCGTATAATTGTATACTATTTCCATTGAAATTGCCACTTTCAATATTTAATACTATGTACAATTCTGAAAAGTACTAAATTTTCCTCGTTCTAGTTCATATTTTAGTTCATTTCATACTAACATTATAAATTCGTAAGTAACTCTGTTAGTCTATCTATTAAGCTTTCACGACTAAACCGCTGTACCATTTAAATGAAATTTATCATCAAGATACTTTGATTGTTTAATAAGGACATGTGCCATTTTATACAGCAATAACTGGCGTACACGCGGGCGCAGTCACGGCAGAAGCTAGTAATTTTATAATACATATTATTATTATTATAATAATAACTTTATTGTACACCAGGTAATTACAAAGTACTTATAACAAGGTATGTAATATCAAATCTTAACGTATATAAAATCTCAAGGTATATAAAATCTTAACGCGAGAGTGGGTACTTCATGATACGAAACAATGGTTATCAAGTTCATATTTTTTCATATTCATATTATCATCAAATAGTTACATCGATCACAGTTAGAGGCGCTGATCGTTTTGTTTACGACATGCAGCATGGCGTCGCAGCAAAAGGGTAGCATTAAGAACAATAAAGAAGTCACATTTAACTTTGTCTAAGTTTTCATATGTATAATTAATTGACAATGAGAAGACCATAATGATGATTGTCATTACAATAAACTTGAGAATTAAACGATATGGTCACTAGTTTAAATACATCTATTGCCTTAAAAGGTCGATCCTGAAGTGACCAATTCTAAGATCTGACCAACTATATAAAGTTTTTATTCTTTTGTATTAAGATTTCCAACTAAAATGTCTTGGGGAAACGAACCATTCGCCTATTATTACTTAAACCACTCTATAGCATCTCTGTAGATAAAGAAAAGCTTGCGAATCTCTTTTCGCAAGCTTTTCTTTTTGGGTATTTGCGGGGTCATTGTTCTTTTCAAATTGAATTTTCTAGTACTAAATATTAACTTGAAAAAGCTTTCATGCCTTAATGAACATTCTGTGTTGAGTTGAGTTACGTGCTTGTTGAATTAAACCAGAATAAGTGATTTAAGAAATGAAAATGGTCGTTATTACGTTTCGCATTAGATTTTTTTACGTGTTGCAGTAATCATTCATGGATGAAGAAAATAAGTATCTGGAATCGTGTGTCCTTTCGTAATTTCACTTCATTATAAAATTATATTTTTTTCATATTTGTGTTATGAAGTAGGACACATGTATAATAAATTGGCAACTTAAAAAGGCTTGATGAACTTACCACGTACGCCACATACAGATTAGCTCGTGACCGGACTCCCGCCAATTCGGATCGATCACCGAAAACACAGAACGCATTTCACGGATATCAAAGTAGTCCACGATCGATAAACGTACAATACAAAGCGGTACGTACGGGCGCTGCATGCGGCACGCCGTGCATCCGACGCTCCTACCACACATAATATTCACAAGTTATTATTTTACATGCACGTCCACTCATGAGAAAAGCAACTTGAGACGACCGCAGCGTACGAAACCTTAATACTTCCCTTCGCTGCAAATATAAGGTGACAGAATCGAAGACTGAGCCGATCGAATAAATACCTACGAGAAAATAATTTGCACTGTTCTGAAGTTAATTGCAATCATATCGTTGGCGTTCAATGAATATGTTACCGCAGAATATATTTTATAAGACATGATCTCACACAGAAACGATTTCTTTAAAAGTTTTACAAATGACGCGGAGATACGAGAACTTGGTAACGCGTCTAGCGAATACCAAAATAATATGAACAATATGGGGACAGGAACTGGAGTCGCGTAATAATAAGAGTGCTTGCGTGGGGATGGTACGGAGGGTGCATTGTGCACCGGCGAATTTTGGAAGGGCCCGCTCCAAAAGCCCTTGTTTGTTCCCCCTGCACTTGCGCAAGATGCGAACCAGTTTTGATTTTTGTAAATCAACTCGTAAAGTCCGTTCACAAGGGGTCTTTTATCCCGTCGTTACAGACCGGTATCAAACAATTGCCGTACACCGTTTCTGGGACAATATAAAAGTAAGCTAAAATATATCTATGCTGTAATTAAATTGAAAGTTCCACCAGAGTCAAAAGCAAGAGAGACTTAAGAAACATACTCAACATATTTGGTCCTAAATCAAATCTTTTTGTGCAATCTATATAGCGTTCGATATACACAGTGACAGTTTAAAGAAAAGTCAATATGATTAATTCTTGGTAGTCCTTTTCTGCAATTTTAATTTTACCTAAGGATAACTTTGAATAACTTTCCAAGGAATGGACATATCAAAATGGAAAAGTAAGTCAGACTATCAACAGTTACAATATCCGTTTAGTTCACCCAAGTAAATAAGTTCTAACTTATCATAACCTTACTTTTACGACTGTGAACTATTAAATTAACATCGAGATAAGCAGATCAGAATTCAATGTACTTTAGTTTCCTTTACTGAGGTGTATCTATGTATGGCCGGTTCAATTTGGAAATGACTTCTATTAGGTACTTTTACTGTAGACTAATTACTATTTTTTCCATAACAAATCCTTTATAAAATCGTAGTACATTTAATAATATTATGTAATATTTACGTAGCCCTAGCAAGAAAAAACATAAGAGTCATGACTCCTTGTATTCAATATTGTACTGAGCTGTTCCGAAATCAAATGGGATTATTACATTATGTGCCTATAAGTTTCAACGTAAACAAGTTATTTTATCGATCCAATGTGTTGTGGAGCGCCTGAAGCATTAAAGCGATGGAAAGCGAACGAAGATAGAAGCATATTTGTTTTACAGTAAATAGAATCGAAAAAACAATTGAGAACGATTACACTTCAATAATATTTGACATGATACGCTATAGCATAGTATGTCTTAGGTATTAGAGTGCTTAACTCGTCTGGCACAACAAGCTGCAAGCAGCCCTTTAGATAGGTTTTTAAAATTATTTTTGTGACTAGCTGATTTAGTTAGTGACGAAGTTTTAATTGTAAATTGTAGGTAACGCTAGAAGTCTAAAACATTAGCCATAATTACTCTTTGTGTCATCAGAATTCTGACAGTGAAAGTTTCGTCAAAATCGGAACAGCCGTTCCAGAGTTTTTTAGGGTTCATGACTCGGAACCTTTAGGCTGGATTCACACTATAATATCGACCACGGTTCGTTCGCGGTCCGATCTCGGTCTGGTAAAATCTCATCGTGTTCACATTAGACAATCTTTCTTCACATTTCTTCAAGACTGATCGGAACTGGAATGGGATCAGACCGGAACTTGACTGTTACGGATAGTATGAATGCACACATTGTTTTTTATCTGATAATATTTTACCAGACCGAGATCGGACCGCGAACGAACCGTGATCGACATTATAGTGGACATCCAGCCTTACAGGTTCGTCATGTCCGTCCGTCCTCGACCTACCGTCCAAACAGTTGGTGCTAGAAAGGTGAAACTTTTCATGAATATGTGTTGTAATTACGCCGACAAAACGTTACAAAAAATTGGACAGATTTTAATGGGACTTTCATTGGCAAAAAGCTGATGACCTAGGCAGTAACCCAGTCTTAATTTTTTTTAGACTAGTTATGCTCCCCAACGTTACTCGCGATTAAGTTAGTTAGAAACCAATCAAACGAATGTATGTATTCATTTTTGCCTTTAGATTCTTACGTAATAATTTTTTAAACAGAGGAAGGGGTATGTCATTTCTTATTTAGGGGAGGGAGGGTATCGAAAACTAGTAAAAACCATCTTTCGTAATAAATGAATGGGCCCGCGTGAGTGTCATAGGCTATATTTTGACCCAACAAATGGTTACTGTGATATCCGATACACACACGAACAGAGTCGCGCGCAAAACTATTACTAGGTATAGTGATTATTTTCGTTGTAGATTAATTCCCATTCTATTTATATTATTTAATGCTTAATATACTTTTTAAGGTTTCGTTCTTTGAAGTACAATCACACTGACTTTAAAATCTTTCTGCCAGACACAAAGAAGTAGTTGGGACATTTTTTCTTAACAATTGAGAATTGAAGGGTAAAAATTTGAAGCTTCCCACAAAACTTTTATTTTTCCCTTAGTATCGGTTACTATAGTCGTCACAAATTAAGAAGACCGTTTTGACATTTGTTATTTGACATGCCGCATGTAAGAAATTGAAAAATCAAATTCATAATCCTATTTAATTACTGTGTTACCCATACACTATCACAACGCGTATCATAAATAAGCATCAAGTTTAACTTGATATTGAAAAATTGCACTTAAAAACACGAATTAATCTTATTAGTTACGCCACGATGACAAATGTCAAACCGGGCTTCTTATTTTGTGACGACTATAGTAACCGATACCAAGGGAAAAATAAAAGTTTTGTGGGAAGCTTCAAATTTTTACCCTTCAATTCTCAATTGTTAAGAAAAAATTTTTTTTTCAAAGAGTTTTTTTCACAGAGTGCCTGGCATCTGGTGCATCTGTCCAGTTGCTTTTGGTGATTATAAACAATCACCGAAGGTAAGCAACGACGGCGTGGTCAGTACCTGGATGGGTGAGCACCGTTGTAACATGATACCATGATCATTTCCGTGATTCGGAGGTCACGTAGGCGAACAGCAGGTAGCAGGCAAGATTACGTAGCCATAACGTTGTCTTATCTCACAATACTTTTTGTCCGACACGGGTTCGAACCCACGCAAAAGATATGGTCTTTATAGTTATATATTTAAATATTTCGCGATGATGTAAATCGAGATCTAGATAAATAAACAGTTTCCATTAGCCTAGCATCACGGAATTTGGCAATAGATCCAAGTGTACAATTATTTGTTCTATCATAGGACTTTGAATTGCGATTCCAACTCTAGCAACCTATTGTATTTTCCTAAGGCTCAATGCTCATCTCACACAACTAATGGTCTTTGACTTAAACCAAAGGTCCGCAGCTACTATTTAAGTCGGTGCTGATAGGAAGCCGGACTAATTCATCGTCACCAGATAATAATAATAATAATTTAGTAAAATTTAATGTCAAATAACTATTTGAAGGAAATAGTAGAAATTACTAGAAAAAAGCTAATCCATATTGGCAACTATTAATTATAAACTAGTTTCGAACAGAGAATTTTGGATCTTGTTTGGAAACTCTTCTAATTTACGAGAAAAAATTGATTGCACTTTGTACAACAAAAATGTGACGAACCTATCAGTAAAACAGAGCTGATGTATAATGTGTATCTTTATAAATCAATATTCTTTTTTATGAATCTTAATATGAAAAGTAAAGTCCAATTTGATCAATCACGAATAATCCACGGCAATAAAATAAGAGTTTAAACAAAAAAAAATAAGAAAACCGGCAAGTCCATGTCGAGTCACGCCCCACGTAACTGAATATCACTACATATATTATTCTAAAGTCCTCCACCGAGACTGTCTGTTCTATGTCGATAAACTTAAAAAATCGGCCAAGTGCGTGTCAGGCCACGCACAGGAAAGGGTTCCTCAGTCACCTATAATGGTATGTGGATTTAAAATCGTATCCAATAGATAAGGCTGTGTTCAGACCAAACGTATAGTCAGCCGCCGAATGTGAGCAAGCGTTACGCAGTTTATTATATTTCCATACATATTCACTTTTTCGTTCACATCTAACCGACAATACGTTATAATGCTATGCGTAGACGCTGACATTCGGCGGCGCCAATTAATATAGCGCGTCACTACGCGCCGCGGACGCTGATTAGCTACGTAGGTACGTTAGCGTATTGGATACAGCTCTGCCGGCGGACTCTATTCAATTCAGTCAAAATAGTCGGCCGCTCAGCATACGCATACGGTGTGAACGTATACAAGCCGACTGTTTTGTTCACACCATTAGCGTATTGTAAGCTATAGCGTATTGTAAGCATACTGTGAACGAAAAATACCGTTTATTTTCACGTCCATACTGGGGCTCACAGTGAGCCTGCTCACATTCGGTGGCTGACCATACGTTTGGTCTGAACACGGCCTAATAGTTATGTTTCCGTATTAATACGTTAATTTTGTATGACGTTTTCCAAGTGAGCGCATTTTACCATATAAGCCTTTATAACTCCTGAACTAAGAAAGTCATTTAATCGGTTATAGTTTTCCTTCAAAGTTCATTAGATGGACCACCATCACGATTTTTTTCAGATTTTTTGAGCCAGCCGTTTAGCTTTTAGAGGGGGGGGGACGCCCTGTTTTTACAAAAAAGTGCCCTTTAAAGTGAAATATCTCGCAAACGGATACCTAAATCAAAAAATCGTCTAGGAAACCCTTTATTGTTTTTAAAAGACCTATCTAATGATACCCCACACGATGGGGTAGCCTCGAGAAAAAAAAATCATCCCCACTTTACGTGTAGGGGAGGTACCCCAAATAAAATTATATTTCATAATTTTATTGTAGCACTTTGTCGACGTAATTACAACACGTATTCGTGCAAACTTTCATCTTTCTAGCACTTACCGTTTGGACGGTAAGTCGAGGACGGACGGACGGACGGACGGACGGACAGACGGACATGACGAATCTATAAGGGTTCCGAGTTATGAACTTCGGAACCCTAAAAACCACTGCACCAATTGTAATGAAATTTTGTACCTACATAGTCTAAAGCCTGAGAAAGAACATAGGTTACCTTTTACCGCGATAACCGATATAGTGACTGGTGGAGCTGCGGGCGAAAGTCACTAAATAATTAAAGGAGGTTTTATTAGTTATAACCTCTATAACCTGAACTAAGAAAGTTATAAACACCGTAACAGTTTTCTTTTAAATTTCATCACATGGACTACCATTATGAATTTATTTATATCTTCCAGCCAGCAGTTTTGCTTTAAGAGGGGGGACGCCCATTTTAACAAAAAATGTTCTTTAAAGTCGAATAACTCGCAAAAAATACACAAATTGACCGAGAAACCTCTCAATGTTTTTAAAGACCTATCTAATGATATATTAACTAAACATGATAGGGTAGACGCGAGAAAAAAAAAAACATTCCCACTTTACGATTCATGCAGTTTCATTTTTCTAGCACGTTAGTGGTAAGTTTATGGACTTCCAGTCTGTCTGTCAGTCCTCGACGGACGGTAAGTCTAGGACGGACGGGCGGACATGACGAAACTATACGGGTTCCGAGTCACGAACTAGGGGAACCCAAAAACATACATAATTGCACTTAATTGTATATATATCTTAGAATTCTGGTCAAAGCACGTATTTTTTAAGCCCTTCAATTAACGTAATCGACCATGTAGATAGGTAGGTATTGGCTTTAACTCGGTAGTACCGCAACGACATTTCAAGTCTACCTCAAAATTGTCTAACTTTGAGAGACATCTTCCTAAGTAGTTTAAGCGTAATTAGACAAAAAGTAGTTGGTTTTATCATTAATATACACATGTACTGTGTGCAAGTTGTAAATGAAAGTTTGAATATTTTTGTACGTAAATATGTGTAACCATATGGTTAGTTTCTAAAAAGTGTTGGTTTCTAAGTGGTGAGCAAAATAAATTGTGTACAACTTTTTATGTTACGAATCAGTTCACTTTAACATATTTTATTTCCGAACGAATAATATTTTGACATCATATTATTCCACAAGATGGCGCACCGCCCAATTTCATCAATTCTCTTTGGTTTAGCGTTGCGCTAGTGTATCGATTTTGTGTACAGCAGTCAGTGTTCCCAGGTTTAAAAACGATTCAAAGAAAACTACTCGTACAGATAAAACGGCAAAACATCAATGGACAAATATGTGTCTATAGTGCTTCTAAAAGCCATAGCTAAGTGCGTGAAAGTTTATAATTTTTTAACAAAAGCGTTTTTATGTGTTTAATAATTGATTGCTGCACACTTAATACACGGGCAACACTAAATGTCTATGAATTTGACCCCGAAGCTCGTGTCCGGAGCAGAACGAGAGTGTGGTGTAGGGCTAGGCCCTTCGTTTTTTGATCATCATCTTGTTCAATATCGTGTAAAATGGGCACATAATAGGTACATACAATATTTTTAAATACATTTCATATTAATTTATAATCGCGATTCTAATTTGAGCATTAACTGTAGTAATAGAAATGTATTACGGGCCATCAGAACCAGTTAGTAATGCTAAGAATACTATTCCGAGTTGCGCGTAATGATAATTTTATTCGTACAATATTTTCAGTGATATTTTAAACTATGTGTGGTTAATTATTTTGTTTTGTGACTAAATTACATACATCTAAATGCGGCAGTCTATAATGTCCCCGCGATTTTGGTGAAAGTGTTGAGACAATGGTGTATCGATTATTTTTCGCTGAATAAATGTCATCCCGGTGCCGTAGTGTTAATATTAGAAGTCTATGTTTGTGACTACGATTACTATTGTCTAGGCATCTACGCGTTTTATAATAAGCACGCGAACTTCAATTTAGCTTGAGTGACCAAAATAGTGTCGACGTTTTTCATTCGGATAAATTCATTCGCTCCTTGACAATATCTATTTTCTGACCATTTCGTGAGTGGAATAAGAACAGTAAGATATAAATGAAAATAGTAATAGCCCATTCCTACAGTATATTATTTTTATGTAAATAAATAGTGAAACTGAACTATATAATTTATTTCTGATTAGAAGTACTCGGGAAATAAAGAAGAGATACATAAATTGAATTACTGTTTTACAGCGTCATGATTTGTCATATTAGTAAACGTGTGTACATAAATAACATTTCTAATGTACAAACATTCTAAGATAATTTACCAACAATACTTTTTCAAAAGATATTTAAACAAAATATTATTAGGTTTTTAATTTTACAAACTAATATGTGTATTATGGTTAATAATAAACTGGTAATAAATAAAATCGCTAAAATTTTCCTGAAATAATATTTCCCTGAAAGAATAGTGTTCACTCTGCATTTTCGAAGGTTTAAAATATTAGATACAATAAATGCTATCATTAAACAAAGCATCACTTCAAAGAATTTTTATTTTTGTTACAGTTACATAAAATATTGAAGAATTGTGCTCAACATTTATCCAGTAAGTTACCAAAAAACCTGTGAAGTAAATAGATCTGTGTTAAAAATGGCCAATCCAAATCGTGAAAGTGTCAGTACTCGATTTTCTGATAACTATGATCTGAAAGAAGAATTAGGAAAAGGAGCTTTTTCAATTGTGCGTCGGGCTGTGCAAAAATCTACTGGTTACGAATTCGCGGCTAAAATAATTAACACCAAAAAGCTTTCAGCTAGAGACTTTCAGAAGTTGGAAAGAGAAGCGCGAATTTGTCGTAAGCTCCAGCATCCTAATATTGTAAGACTTCATGATTCCATTCAAGAAGAACATTTTCACTACCTTGTGTTCGACTTAGTTACTGGTGGTGAATTATTCGAAGACATTGTAGCCAGAGAATTCTACTCTGAAGCGGATGCATCTCATTGTATACAACAGATTCTCGAATCTGTTCACCACTGTCATCACAATGGAGTGGTACATAGAGACTTGAAACCAGAAAATTTGTTGTTAGCCAGTAAAGCTAAGGGAGCTGCAGTGAAACTGGCTGACTTCGGATTAGCCATTGAAGTGCAAGGCGACCAACAAGCGTGGTTTGGCTTTGCTGGTACTCCAGGTTACTTATCACCTGAAGTGCTCAAAAAGGAACCCTATGGGAAACCCGTTGATATTTGGGCGTGCGGAGTAATTCTGTACATTCTGCTGGTTGGATATCCACCATTTTGGGACGAAGATCAACATCGCCTTTACGGGCAAATTAAAGCCGGCGCTTATGATTATCCATCTCCAGAATGGGATACAGTAACACCTGAAGCAAAAAGCCTAATCAATCAAATGTTGACCGTAAATCCAAGCAAGAGAATCACGGCTTCTGAGGCTCTGAAACACCCATGGATCTGCCACCGCGAACGTGTTGCTTCTGTTATGCACAGGCAGGAAACCGTGGACTGCTTGAAGAAATTCAATGCACGACGCAAACTGAAAGGTGCAATTTTGACTACTATGCTTGCCACTCGCAATTTCTCTGGAAAATCTATGGTAAATAAGAAAGGAGATGGATCGCAAGTCAAAGAGTCCACCGATAGTAGTACCACGTTGGAAGATGATGATCTGGACAAAGATAAGAAGGGAGTTGATAGGGCATGTACTGTCATATCAAAAGAACATGACGAAGACGCTTTGACAAAAGCGGACTCATTCGGCAAGGCCCGAGGAGATAGTAACGCCTCGTTACGCCGTGCAGAAGTAATTAAGCTCACAGAAGTCCTCATAGATGCTATTAATAACGGGGACTGTGAAACTTATTCCAAGTTATGTGATCCGAATGTAACATCATTTGATCCTGACGCACTAGGAAATTTAGTGGAAGGAGTTGAGTTTCATAAATTCTTCATATACAACACTCCAACTCAAGTTAAAACCAATACGACGATTCTTAATCCTAGAGTGCATCTCCTCGGAGACGATGTAGCCGTTATTGCATATGTGTGCGTAACGCAAAGTGTGGATGCTGAGGGACGACGAGCTACCCACCAGTCACAAGAGACACGTATATGGCACAAACGCCACAACAAGTGGACAGCAATACATTTCCATCGCTCCTAACTAGTCCCCTCTTACGACTCTTCCGTACGCCAGAGGATAAGTCTCACAAATCAGAGTCACTACAGTGGCGATGCTCTTGCGACTCTTATAGCATTTTCAAAGTATTAAACTACATCAAAGAGACTATATATCCTCTGTGTCGTACGATATAAAATTTATTATCCCATTCTGCTATAAAACTTACACGAATTTTATTAGATTCTATGTAATCCAAAAGTTAAGTTAATTTACGCATAGGCAAATGTTATCTACACCAATATAAGCTATTTGAAATTAAATCTTGTCCGGTAAAGTCACTGAATAAAATTTACAATGTGGCGAAAATGTGATACCGTTACATTCAATGCTTTGTGCTAGTTTATAGTAGAGTGAACAAAACTCTGATCTCTGACAAAATCGAAGACATGTCAACGAATATCCCGGCAAAGTTGCTTAATAAAATAAATTGAAATCTCATCATACACACAGATCTGATTAATGAATCTAATATTATAAGTGAATCAGCAAACATTTTCAAGATTTAGAATTATTAGCACATTTCTCAGTAAGTCTCTCTACATTTTTAACTATGAATGTTTTGTCGTGCTTAAAAATGGTGTTCTATTTGTTATCAAATACCTAGATAGTAAGATTTAAGTAACTAATAAAATATGCAGTTATTGGCACTATACACTTAGAAATTATTAACAAATATTGTCAGTCTTTAGTAGTTTTAATAAAGTTATCTCTTTCATCAATTAGTAGATTTGAGTTAGGTTTTCTTCATCTTTATCAATTCTATTTATGTATTAAATAGAGCAGGATCAATGTACTTACTTATTCTATACTTTAAGTGGAATATATCAATTTCGTCAATTTTAGATTTTAACATTAGTAACATTATTCTGCTTTGGCGTTTATATAAAGCCCATAATGTATGAGAAAATATTTCCTTTGCTTGCTTACTGTTTCATTGAGCTCGCTTAATTATTTGCAATATTTTTTCTGTACCTGATTGTCAAATCAAATTATACTTGATATAGCTTAGAATTTTAAAGTGATAACTGTGCAAGAGAATGGTCTGCATGTCGGTAATCATAATAACTAAGAAGAGCTTTGTCAATAGTGATATTAATGTAATGAGGTAAAGTGTTTTTTGCACAGTTTCACTTAGGAGATGTGCTTTAACTATTGGATCTATAACTGTAAGTCTGCAGTAAATTCAGTATTTCCTATAAAGATAGTTAGATATAAATTACATTTAACCATGTTTTTTACAATTTAGTAATATATTTTAGTATAGTTAGCAAAACCTAATTTATCAACATCTTTGGAGTTGAAATTATAATATTAAAGAGCATAATAAGAAACATGACTACCTAGAACTTTTAATCAACTAATCATTGTGGTACTGTTACCCTATACAGAGTACATTATTGTGCCATTAAAATAAATTAGTGCCAATAACTGTAATAACTAAAAATGTATTCTAGTCTTTATTGTTATCTACGCATATTTAGTATTTAATCAACATTTTAAATTAATTTTGAAAATATATAAGTATATATAATACTATATATACAAAGATAGGTACATAAACTGACATTATGTACATAGATATTGATTTGCACATTGCATGTTTTAAAGTGTCATCTTTGTCATTAACTGATTAGAAAGTATTTTCCCTGAAAATATTTAATGAGGGTTTGTTGTATAGATCATGTTGAATTTATTTCATATTTTACTTGTGTGAAACCAGTTGCTCTCGAGTTAAATTGAACGGCTAGAAATTGCTCGCTGAGCAAAAGCATATTTTTCATTGTTATAAATATCTGTTGTTTTGATATATCCTTGGCCGATCGCATACACATCAACATAAAACTACTTATTAGGTTTCTTCACTCAGTATGAACATCACATTTATGTAAGTTTAATATTAAGTTTTTATATGAGTTAAAGTTTTTTTAATTTTATTTTTTTTGTTGTTATATAGATAGTTGTCTAACCACTAAAATAAGTTTAGTGTCACTTTGTTCATCTATTTATATACTGTCTATATTCAGCTGAAAGTTTTCAATGGGTCTGCTGGAATCCCTTCAAATACAAATTTAAATGCCGAATTATGTTATATTTACTCTAAATTAAATCAAACTAATGTTTATAAATATAAGTCATATTCATTTGTAGTTCAAATAGATGGATATTCAATCTATTTGAACTAATTATGTTTTTAATAAACATTTGTTTGATATAATCAATTGTAACAATTAAATGAAGGATAAAAACCTAAAATATAATGCAGTGTGAAATGCACAAAATGTTACATGTTTATATCTTCCATAATACTATCACAAGGACAAATTTATTTTAGGTAATAATGTCAAGTCTTCCCGCAATAGTGTTCCAAATATAACTAACATTAAAGGGATACCCATTTATGGCTACTATCAGCTTCACTTGAGTTTTATTAAGACTACATTGATGTTATCTGCTCTCCACAAATTGTTAATGATGCACATTTACCTGTATTATATGCATGCATTTATCTCACCCGCTTTCACATTTAGGAAGGAGGAGGGGACTTTTAAAATGACATTTAACTCTTTCTATTGGCTGCTTTTTATTATTACATTTACAATACCTACTTATATGTAATTACCTATAAATAAATTGTTTTACATCACAAATGTACTTAAAACATCATATTCCCATGTTGCCATTTCATGTTCTATTTAAACATGTAGATTGTAATTGAGCAAAACTTCTTAATGGCTTCATGGGGTGAAATTATATATATAATATGGGTGCATTGCAATATGGGTACATTTTTAAAAAGTATATTAGAATAAAAATACCTTTTGTGTCATTTGAATTTAAAATTACTTATGTAGTAAATTGCTGATAATCATCAATAGAATTATATATTAATTAATCAACTAGTATTGTGTTAAATGTTTTGTAGCCAAACAAATGGCTGTGTAGGCATGACATTGAAATAAATATTAGGGTGTTGCTAAGATGATGTCTACAATATGTTTAGTGAGAAATACCAAATTGCACCCTTAACTAGGTATATGTTTTAAAGCACATACTGAAGTATGTTATACTTGTATGTGCAACTTCATTTAGGATTTGCTCTTTTTGTCAACAAGGCTAAGTTTGTTGTCAAATTATTTTCAAATGTGGAAGTGTAGATGTATTAAAAATTATCAGTAATTGTATTCAACATAATTTCTTGGAGCTCTGCATTGCCGAATATCATGTAAAATTCTCTAAAATAAAGTTCTTTTGATCTACAATAAAACAATATTTTTTTACAAACCTATTTATCTAGTAATAAAATTTTAAAACTTTTTTTGAATAATTACATTGCTAATTTATCTACATCATTACTAATTAAAATTTACACTTACAGTAAACTATTGTCTATGGCAAATAACTACAAACAAAAGCCTACAATCTTGTGAACACATACCTTACACAGGGATCAGATACTTCATTTTTGAGTGAACACCTTTACAACCATCAACAGACACATTAAAATTCTTGAGCACATAACTAAACTCTGAGTTATTAAGTTTTCTATCTCCTAACTCATGATTCACACACTGTCTTAAATGTATGTCCAAAAGAGGTTCAAATTGAATGTAACTTTTTACTGCTTCAACATCAGAAAAGTATTCAACTAGTTTACTTTTGAATGATGTATTACACCTTTCAAAATTTTCAAAATCCTCGTTACAATTATATATTAGTATTACAATAATTTCTTTATTCAGACTTTTACTCTTCTCAATTACATTTGTTATTTGTTCCTTTACATCCATGTCATTCATTGTTAAGTCATCCACAACAATTAAAGACATTTTGCACATAATTAGGCCGAACATCAAATCTGTAGAAAATGTGTTTTTAAAAGAAGGCATTGTGTAATGGTAAACATTTGATCCCATACCCATTGTCTCTATTAACAGTGAAGAAGTTAATGTTTTACCTACACCTGTCCCACCACTGAACAACAAAATTTTACTATTCGCTTTTGTCTCTAAGGTTTTAATTATAAGATTAACTGCTCCTGCCTGTCCATATAATCTACTTGAAAGAGTCTCCTTTAGAAGGTCTAAGTTCAACTGATCATAACACTTTATACTCTGCACATTATAAGCGATTATTGAAATAAAAATTGTTGTAACAACTGCGATAATCTTGAGATACTTGTTTGTGAAATTTCGCGGTTGCCTTCGTATATTTATGTGAAATTTCTTAACAATTGCCTCTCGGTCCGAGTTTGATTTGAGACAAAATTCTTCGTTAGGTAAAGGTGGAACACTGCTTCTAACAGGACTAAGTTTAGTATCACCATTCGTTTGATTATTGGAAATATCCATAACTAGTATTGATTGATTACTAAGATCAATATCCATTGGTTCACAACTTGTATCGATATTTTCCATTTTGAAAAAATAATTCGTTTACATAACCTATTAAAATGTTGCTCTAAATAACTTATTGACTAGATTTAAACAGATCAAAATAATGTATTTTTTTCCAGGGCAGGACGGAGTAAAATCAATTTCAAAAAATAACCACCTTGGAATATGTCAAATCTAGTCTGAGTTGTCAATCTACTTAATTTTTTACATAGGTAAACCTAAACGTTGGGCACTTTTCATTTAGGTACTGGATTTAATTAATAATTTATGCGATATGCGTAGAATACATAAAAACCCCAATAAAAAGTATAGTTATAAAATAGAAGCATATCCGACAGTAAACATTAAATTAAATGACTTTACTATTTACTAGATTTTACTTCAATGTTTTACTATTGAAATATTAAGGTTTTGAAATACATGATTATTGTTATTAAACACTGTTTATAAAATCATAATTTTTCGTTATTGGTATTATGGGTCTTGAGGATTTCTAAGGAAAAAGCTCAACACTAATTAAAATGGTATACGTGTATACAGGTTGGCGAAAACAAGTAATAGTGAAATTAGAAAATAATTTTCTGAGCATCTGATTTGAAAAAAAAAATCCATACTACCAATATAGCACTTATTGTTTTTTTAGGGAGTATATTTCACACATGACATTGAATTAGAAATCAGAGAGTACAACCTGTTAGGAATATACATACTCCTTATTGATACATTCTTGGAGAGTGGTCTATGTCTAGGTACCTTAGCAACCACGTTTGTTATTTTCGTTATTTTATTCTATTCTATCAATCTACAAGAAAAGTCAATATATATTTTATCAAAGCTATTTTATTTTATGTCACACAATCCTGCTATTTTCTTCCTATTCTTCATCTTTAATATGGTAGCAGAGTAATAAAGATAAGAAGTGGATGTTAAAAAGTTTTTTTTATCTGGGAAAGAATTTAATAAAAATTTCTAGCAAAATAATTTGTATCCAGTCTTAACATCACCATGGATAAGGGGATCGCAGAGGCTTCGAAGGTACAAATAATGCACCTAGATGAAAAAAACTACAAACATTGGAGGTACAGGATTTTGACTATATGTAGGGCTATTCCCGGTGCTGAAGAAATTTTAGAAGGGAAAATCTGTAAGCCTGATATAACTGCAGCTTTAAATAAAGATGTCGTAGCTAAAGATAAATATGAAAAGGATTTAAAACAATTCCGAAATATTGACTGTATTGTTTTGACCCTGATGACGACGAACATGACGGATGAGATACTTGAACAAGTCATGCGGTTGAAAAGCGCTAAAGAAGTATGGGACGAGTTAGAACGCCTCTACAGTGGAAGTAGCGAAGACAAAAGTTATGATCTCTGTTTAAAGTTTTTTGATTATAAAAAGGATCCTGAGCATGACATAAGAAAGCATATATCTGCGTTAAAAAACATTTGGCATGATCTAAAAAGCCAAATTGATGCAAAATTGCCCGAAATTTTACTTATTTGTAAAATACTTGGAACTTTACCAAAAGATTATTTCGCTTTCAAGTCAAGTTGGCTCCTAATGACAAAAGACGATCGGACAGTAGAAAATTTAACTTCGCAACTAAGTGCCTACGAAAAAGCATTGACTAGTAAAGTAGAAACGGAAAATACAGAAGAAGTCTTAACAGTGAAGACAAAGAAGAAGAATAAAGTTTTTAAATGCAATTATTGTGGAGAAGTTGGACATGCAGTACGTAAATGTCGAAAATGGATAAATGATGGACGCCCACCAAAACCATCAAATAACGGTCAAACCTCAAATGTAAATCTGACAGTGTTAGCGTTGGATGATGGATTGCCTTATGATAAAGATAACTGGTACGTTGATAACGGAGCAACAAGCCATGTTACAAATAGAGGCGACTTCTTCGAAAGCTTCGAGCACTTCAAGAGTTCACATACGGTGACTGCGGTGGATGGGCAAACCATTGAAGCCATTGGAATGGGCAATATTCGAGCTGAATCCAACGTCAATGGGAAAATTGTGCACATATTACTCAAAGACGTTTGGTATGTTCCAAAAATAAGAAAAAACTTATTCTCGGTACTTTCTGTACATGATAACTCATACACGAGTACATTTGAGTCTACGCCTAAAAAATGTGTAGTAAAAGTAAATGGAGACATCAAAGCAATTGGGACTAGAAAAATAAAAGGTGGACTATTTAAGCTAGAGCTTATCTGTATCAAGCCCAAAAATCATGAAGTCAATCAATTACTGTCAAATCCATTACAAATTTATCATGAAAGGCTAGTACATCAAAATAAGAGACACGTTCGTCAGGTCATCAAACAAGAGCTAGGATTAAAAGTGGAGATTAAGCAATCGGATATTTGCGAAGGATGTGTTTATGGAAAGGCTCACAAGCAATCTTTTGGTAAAAGGGTTAGAGCTACTAAACCAGGAGAACTAATCCATACTGATATATGCGGACCATTTCCATATTCAATTGGTTCGAAGTTACGATATTACATCCTATTTAAAGACGACTTTACACGCTATCGTCACATCTATTTTCTTCGACAAAAATCTGAAGCAACTTCAAAGCTTAGAATTTTCTTAAAAGAAGCCAAAGTTGCAGGACACGTCATTAAAGAAATATTAAGTGACAACGGTGGAGAGTTTGTCGACAAGGAATTTAAAGATATCCTAACTGAAAACGGCATTAAGCAAAGATTTACGATGCCCCACACCCCGGAGCAAGCAGGTTGCGTAGAAAGAGAAAACAGGACTGTGGTAGAAGCCGCGCGCGCCATTATGAATGCACATGAAAAGATTTCTGATGGCTTATGGGCAGAGATTGTGAATGCGACTGTCTATGTGTTGAATCGCACAGGGCCATCTAGCGTACCATACAAATCACCTCATGAATTGTGGTATGGTAAGAAGCCAGCGATCAAACATCTTAGAATTTTAGGTTGCACGTGCTATGCCCACGTCCCTAAAGCTAATCGCAAGAAGCTGCAACGAAAAGCTCAAAAAGGTATTCTTGTTGGATACGAAGGAGACGAAGGCTACAGAATCTGGGACAAGGAATCATTCAAATTGATTAGGTCCAGAGACGTGATATTCGAAGAGGTACCGTTACTGGGAAAACCTAAAGAGGATACACTTAAACCAGAAAAGCCTACAAGTAATATCCAGAATAACTTGTTCCATGATTTCCCAAGTCTCCAGAATGAAGTAGTAATCAATGATGATAGAAATATTGAAAAAAGGAATGTTACGGAGGATAGATTGAAAGAAATTGAACAACCTATTTCATCAAGCGCTCATCATCATATTGAAGCCGATGAAGATATAGGTGATGATTCAAGAATCGATCTAGATAAATCGACGTTTGAATCCATTCACTCTGAAGAAGAAGATGAACTCACTCAAGGCAATGGAACTGATGATCTTGATCTGTCTGATGATGACATTGAAAGAGAAGGAAGTCGGATGATCCTCAGAGATAGAGCTAACCTAAAGCCTCCTCAACGGTTCAATGACAATATTATGGCTTTAGAAGCTAACAATATGTTCGAGCCTAAAACCTACAAACAGGCAATGTCATGTAAAGATAAAGAAAAGTGGCAAAAGGCTATTGAAAGTGAAATAAGGTCACTCAGAGAAAATCAAACTTGGGATATAGTTGAACTACCAAAAGGTCGGAAAGCTATTCCGTGTAAATGGATATTTAAAATTAAGACAAATCCTGACGGTTCTGTTGACAAATATAAAGCTCGACTAGTCATTAAAGGATATTCTCAGAAGAAAGATATAGATTTCCATGAAACTTTTAGTCCAGTTGCTAGAAGCAACACGATAAGAGCTGTATTGAGCGTTGCTGCTAGAGAGAAACTGAAATTATTACAGTTTGATGTGTCCACAGCCTTCCTTTATGGCAAATTAGAGGAGGACATTTACATGAAACCGCCTGAAGGTTATGCTGAGGAAAAGTATGTCTTCAAATTAAAGAAAAGCTTGTATGGACTTAAGCAAGCTTCACTCTGTTGGAACAGATGCATCACAGATTATGTCGTAAAAATAGGATTCAAGCAAAGTTATTCTGATCCCTGTTTGTTTGTGAGAACACAAGGAAAAGATAAACTTATTCTTGCTCTTTATGTTGATGATGGTTTGATTGCATTTACTAGCGAGAAACAAGCTAACTGCTTCCTAGAAGAAATGAGGATATGTTTTAAAATAACAGTGAAGCCTGCAAACTATTTTCTTGGAATGGAGATAAAAAGGTACTCCGATGGTTCCATTTTGCTACATCAGAAAGCGTACATCACTCGCATACTAGAAAGATTTGGTATGGAGAATTGCAAGCCTGTCCCAACACCAATTTTGAAAGCAAATAATGCTGAAATTGATGAAGAAGCTTTGATGCGCTTCCCGTACCGTGAAGCTGTTGGTGCTTTAGCTTATTTGATGACAAGCACGAGGCCTGACATAGCTTATGCAGTCAGTGTTGCATCACGCAATTTGGATAAACCTACAAAGGAGAACATCATTAATGTCAAGAGAATAATGCGTTACTTGAAAGGAACAATAGATGAAGGCATCATTTACAAGCCAGGAAATATCCATAGATTAGAATGTTACAGTGATTCTGACCATGGAGGTGATATGGAAACTGGAAGATCAACCTCAGGCATCCTCTGCATGTATGCCGGAGGACCAATAGCTTGGTATAGCAAACGCCAGAGCACGGTTGCCATTTCCTCCACCGAGGCTGAAATAGTGGCAGCTAGTGAAACTGCCAGAGAAATTATTTGGCTTCAAAAGGTCATGAATGAAATCACTGGTAATAAATGTTTATGTCCTGCGTCCCTATGTGTGGATAATGAATCGGCAATTAAGTTGGCTAGTAATCCACCAGAGTTCCATCAAAGAACTAAACATATCAGGATTCGTTCGTTCTTCATACGAGAATGCATTCAGGATGGAAGCATTACCATCTGCCATGTGCCTGCAGCCAGGCAGATTGCTGACATGCTAACCAAACCACTTTATGGGCCCAGAATCGAAATACTGAAGAAGATGGCTGGAATAGCAAACAGAGGTGGATGTTAGGAATATACATACTCCTTATTGATACATTCTTGGAGAGTGGTCTATGTCTAGGTACCTTAGCAACCATGTTTGTTATTTTCGTTATTTTATTCTATTCTATCAATCTACAAGAAAAGTCAATATATATTTTATCAAAGCTATTTTATTTTATGTCACACAATCCTGCTATTTTCTTCCTATTCTTCATCTTTAATACAACCCAGGTTTCTTTTACAGAACCATCATTCCGATCTTTCAGCACTCAGGTAAGCAAACGGACGCTTAACTTGCGTCCAGCACTTCCCTGAGGTGGTCCCATATTAGTTGAGGGCTCGGGCTAGCACTCGGACAAATTATATCCCGTCCAGCATGGTGGTGTTTTTGGAGGGAATACACAGAATAGTCACCTTTGTCTCGATTGCCTAGGGGGCAGGACAATTTGTTCATCCCGTCATCTCTGACCAAGGTGACCAGGTGTTTTCCTTAAGCCGTTATTGCACGCACATACTGGTGGAGCCTCTATTCAGAAGACAGGCCCACCAAGGGAATCCCACGCAATGAAGTTTGCGTTGCAGTTCCAGTTTTTCACTGCATAGTGGTCTACAGGCTGTTAAGGAAAACCTCGAAGCCACTCAAGGTCAGGTTGGGGGAAAAGTACGAGTAATAGTATACACCGTACAAGCCAGTACAAGGTGATCTCTTCAGATCTTTATTTATTTCATAGATAATGGAACATTTAAAGAATTAGCTTATAGAAGCAATAAAAAATAAAGAACGTAGTAAACTACAGGTAATTTTATTGACCATAAACAATCAATATTAAATATCGATACAATTTTGAGTGCCTTCAAAAGGTTTTCGAAATATAGTTTTACTTTCTGGGCACACTCTATGGCAAGGAAGGGGTCATTGTGCTTGGACTGTCACGAATGGAAACAACAAAAATAACGTTATTTTCGAAATGGAAGACAAAAATGGTCATCAAAATATTGTTAACAAATCAACTCCTCCACCAACTAATAAAAAAGTGCGGAATCCTTTTGATAAAGCTTTGATTGATAAGTTGCACAAGCCGATATGCAGGTCAGTACAAATTTAATGTTTAAGATAGAACAAACTGTTGTATGTAATAGTGGTACTTAAGGTTCCTAAAGTCTAGTGTTATTTTGTTACATTTGCATAGTCCTGGAATGTGTAAAATATACAAGAAGAAGAGCAATGGTTCATTCCGGTGGGATATTGATCAAGCATGCACTCTTGTGCCCGCGGACATCGTCGTGTGTAACAGCCAGTTCGAACCTACACCGGATCCTGCTTTGGAAAAGATAGTTGAAGAAGCCACGGACAGGTAGGAACACATAATGTCTTATATGTATTTCAAAATGTTGTAAAAATAAAATTATCAGCCACTGTTGATTTCCAAACAAAGTTAATTTATGTATGACATAAATGGCATGTACTTTAAGTTATATTTTCTTTCAAATATTGAATGTTAATAGCCCTATATCATTAAAATATTTTAAAGACTGATCACTGTCAATTAATATTTTCCCTCAACATAGTATGCCAAAACCCCCTTTCTATGGAGAGGCATATGCCCAACAGTGGACTGTGAAAGACTTGATAATGATGATAAAACAGGAAGTTTTACATGTTTGTGATCATATTACTTAAATGAGTTATACCTACCTTTTATTAAATATATTAATAAGGAAGGATAATTTTCTGTTTTCAAATAATAAGGTCATTGAATTGAAATTATGGTTGCAAAGACAAATAATGAAAAGCAAACATACTTATCCAGCAATCTATTGATACCTACTAAACATAAAATATAAAAACCTTACCACTCTTTTAGTTAAGTTCAATTCTCCTAAAAAACAAATGCTTCTTTTTGGTCACAGCACAACTTTCATGCTGTTATTTTAGCTTTAGGTTGGTGATTGAAAATAGAAGCTCAATGATGTAGAAGCATCTCCATAGACTGCCGTAGCATGGGTGGTATTTCTGCATTAACAATGAGTATGGTAAACATTGGATTTTGTTTCCATCAGGCTGAGCAGTCATTTCGCATGCTAACATACAGAAAAGTAGATGTCTAATATATATATAGATTGTAGAGAATAACTTCCTAATCTCACACATTGTATTATCAGCTGAAAGTAGATAGAGCATGTGATAACCAAACAGCTGGTAAATTACACTCAGATATAGTGAAAATCACTAAACTATTATAAATGTGATTAAACTTTAAAATAGAATTGGGTACAAAAGAGGAGCCATTTTGTCAACAGGCTTTATTAGGCCATCCGTCATCTTCCTAGCCTATTATTCCCAATATTATTTGAACTCGGCTACTAGTTCAATCACTCACTTGAATTTTTTTTACTACATTGCAAGTGGCATTGGATCTTTGCAACCCTGATAGTGAAATGAATTTAAAACTTAAATTAGTTGTCAGTATATTTGAGAGCAGTGACTTCCCAAAAACCCAACAGCAGTAAGACCTGGGAATCAAACCCGAGACCTCTTGATCAGCAGTCACATACACTAACCAGTAGTTTAATAGTCCATTGTTGAAAATAGTTGGAATAGCTCTTCTACGAAAGGAAGTTTTGGCTTGCAATACCATAATGTGTGCAAAATTTACCAATGTTACTGTTAAAAGTAAAACCTGTGTCTGTTATTTAGGATAAGATCTAAAAATATTTTTTTCTTTCATTAAACATAATATTAGAACAAGACTGGGAGGGTTGGAGCTCCTTGGGTGAGAGCTTGGTTCAGCAGTGAACAGCTCTGGGTTGATTGATTGATGATTAGAACAGTTAATAAAAAGTTGGTATATGGTTTGTTTCCAGATATCCTTCTCGGTGACTGGTAATGTTGTGCTGGGTATGTTGCTACCTTAGTTGCCTCCTACGACATTCACAGGATGAATAGGGGCAGTGACACTCAGGATACAATACACATAGTTTTTAACACTGTTTATTTCAAGTTTTCATTCTATTTCTTTGCAGTGCTGTTGTCCTACATATTTTTCTCCTGTATTGAGTCTTCATAATAAGCAAATTCATTAAAAAAAGTTAAATATTTTCAGATTTTTCTCCCAAGAGATGGTAATGCCTAGTCCTGTGGTAGAATCATCCAAAAAAGTGAAACCTTTGCTTCAGACTTCATGTGATGCAAGCATCCAAATAGATAGTCTCATTCAAGAAAAGCTTATTCTCACGAAAGAAGGTAAGTATTTTAGTTTGTTGCAACTGATTAGGGGCTGTCCATTAATCACATGATCTTTTTTTGTGACTTAGCTTTTTTCTATATGAAGTTCATATTAAAATGTTTCAAATAAATACACGTAACGCCGCTTTTAGGTTCAGTATCGAAAAAAAAAAAATACTCCTTATATATTACCACCCCCTCCCTCCCCCCTTGTGATGTTTCGTTGTTTTTGTGGACCCCTCCCCCTCTTTCGAACCTCACGTGATTAATGGACAGCCCCTCAGTATACAGATTTCACATTCGTCACTTTAACAGAATGCTAAGAAGCTTGGTGTCATTTACATTTATAAGGTTTATTTTGAAGCATACAAAATTGCTTTTACATCAAGCAGAAAAATAATATCCAGTTCTTTCTTAGCCTGACAACGTCTTCTGTAACGAAAAAGTTTTGTAGGAATCTGATAACCTCTATTGTAACTCAAATATTATAGGAACTAGCTATTACCCGCGCCTCCATCCCAGTGTTGGTTATCGCGGTATAATAATATGTCCTTGCTTAAGTACCTATCAAAGAATCTCTGCAATATTTATAGTTTCAGCGCAAACCGTTCTCACGTTACCTCCAGAGCTACCTCCTGAACTTGAAAAGCTTCTAAAACCATTCTGCACCTATACACAGGTAAACATTGATGTATATATGTAAATAAGTCTTTTTCGTCTATAACACAGTTAATGTGAATTAAATAGAAATGTGTGGTCCGACGATTAATACAAGCTACAATCAATCGTAATTATAGTAATTCACTTACAAAGTCCTAATAGGTCTGAAACTCTTTTGGTGGAAAGTGCAGTGTTTTATAAACCATTGATAACTGGACTATTCAGTTAGTGAAATATGTCCAGCCTTGTCCAGTGACCAAGGGAAATAAGTATTAATTCAATATACCTACATGATATAGATCACATACTCTTTGGGCGACCAAATTTTTTATTATCATCAACTTTTATTTCAGGATCAAGATATGTCTGGTGAATATGAAATCACTGCAAACGGATCGCTGCGAAGAAAACTCTTCTTTGAAGAGCACAGTGATATGGAGCAGTATGATTCAGAGCAAACAGATGACGAGATACACGTAGAGTCACGTCCACCTTCCAGTTTCGAAGCTCATACGCCTGTTGTGTTCAGTCCTGATCTTGTAAGTGTTTAATGTTTCAAGGTAGTAGAGCCACGCTGATTGCACCACGAATAAGTCATCTCGACCGGAGCGATATTACCCTCCCACAGAAAGCTAACCAAAAATTACTTGATTGATTGATGAATTCGTTGGTAAATGTGAGACTTGAAAAGGCCCAATGATGCATAACCATCTTAACAAGCCGCCATAGTATGGTTGAATTTACTACTTTTGGATTCTGCTCATGATCACTTTGGCGGGCTCATATTTTTTTAAATTAATTGTGAATAAAACATGTGTCAGCCGTGTGGTGACGGTTTAAGAATACAGAGTGTCACCACCCCTATTCATCCCGCGGGTGTCGTAAAAGGCGACTAAGGGATAAACTACGCAAGACAACATCAATGCAAAGAGAAGGAAAACTTGAAACCAACCCGTCTGGCGTCCAGCGTGGTATAGTAGGCCAAAACCTAATTTCTAAGGAGAGGCCTATGTCCAGCAGTGAACTGTTAAAGGCTGTTGATGAAAACATGTGTCTCACTGCTTTAGGATATTATACGAATATTTTTTAAGATGAAGTGTGACTGATAAAGTACATAGTATTAGATTTATAACTTTCAAGTTATATCATGTTATATGTCTATTATTCTAATTCAAAATACTTTTAGAAGAATTATTAAGGGAATATAAATTGAGATAAAAAACTTTAAAATGTAACATTCTTGTTTATTTTGAGTACATATTTAATATTCTATATGTACCTAATTGTTTTAGTGTCAAGATCTTGTTTCGAAAGGAATGAAACGTACATTCGGTACGCCCCTGAAGAAAGGTTCTTCAAGTAATGGAAAGCCTTGTTACCGGAACAAAATATTGGATGTTGTTGAATTTGGGGAGCCATGCTTTAGTCCAATAGGATACCAAACACCGAAGCGTACTGATCAAAATTCTGCTACATCTTCATCCATAGCATCGGCTTCCATATCTCCGGTCACAAAAGTCTCTTCAAGCGATGACGAGGTCAGTATTTATAGGGTTAAAATACGTCCGTGTTTTTAATAAGTTTATTTTGTTAGGTATAGTTCTATTTTAAACTAGAAGACCATGAAATTTTAACTCGCTCGTAAATAAAACGTCTTTACATGTGGTGATTGAGAATACAGAGTATCACCACCCTTATTTATCTCGTGTGTGTCGAAATCGGAGACTGATCATGTTTTTTTTTTTTTTTTACGTTTTTTACTACCTTTGTAAAATTCAGCATCGTTACATTGTACTCACATTTAATAAAATGCCTTAAACAATGTAACCAAAAATTGTAAAAACAATGTTGGAAAAGAGTGTCCATGGAGTTTCTTGTCTGTTCTTCTCCATAGGATCTACGAATTGGAACTACGATTAGCTTCACGACTGACTACTTGACGTTTCAAAAGTGCCGTTGTATGGTTTACTTGAAATAAAATGGTTTTGATTTGATTTGATGCCACACGTTCCAGACAATTCCTTGCGTCGCGGTTCCAGACAATTCCTTTCGAGGGTACACCTGATTCCTCGGCATATAGTAACTGAGACGCACGCGGTCAAAAAAATAGTGGGGGAGGGGGGGCAGTTTATGCAATACCACATTGAAGTTAGTATGGCTGCAAAAGTTATTCAGTCTGTCTGTTACACTTTTTATAAAAGAAATATGCAGTATAACTGTGACAGTGTCGCTACACCACAGTCGCACTCTCGTACGAAACACATAACAAAAGAGGTGTGAGTAACATCATTGTCGGCGGAAATACGACGTACATGTTATTATAAGAAGGGCTGTACATAACACAATTTATATTCACTGTTCATGGTTCATGATACTCAACCTACTTAAAAGGGCCCAACTCAGTGACAACTGTAGTGTCGGTGCGGAATATTATTTAAACAGGCCGTAGACCTAGTGAAATTACCCTGACACTTTTAGCTGGGGTGTACGAGAAGGACCAGGTGAGACTGTTCATGACTCTCCAGTGCTGAAAATATACTATGTACATTAGGTAGCAGCGTAAGAGTTTCTTGTTTATAATAGGCAGCAGCCAACGTGACAATTCGTGATAATACAATTTCTTTATTGTTTTAAAAATGTTTTATTTTTAGAAGAACAACTTTACGTCACCTGAAACGGAAACAATGGCTAGATGTCTTGACTGCGTCCAATCTCAAGCACAAACAGAGAAGAATAAGTGTTTCTGTAAACTGACACCAAATAAGATAAAAAGAAGTACTTCGCTTAAGGAATCCCCACCCAGAAGTAGGAAGGGCTCCATTTCATTTTCTGAAAAACGCAGTCTAAGTTTGTCCAGTCTGCATAGAAGCCGATCAGTTCAGAAGTTGGATTTTAGCATGGATATGAGTATAGACAGCTCTTTGCACAATCATTCACAAGGTGAGTTTTACGCTTTTTGTTATAGTCTTATTTCTTTTGAAAATGCATTCTGATAAGTTGATATTATACTAATATACAACAACAAAATAAATTGTTTATTGAAGAAATAAGCCCTGATTTCTCAACTAGCATAAGCTGTATGTTGAATTTTTCAAAATTAAATTAAATAGTTTCAATATTGGTTTTTACAAACCGGAGATATGCAGTTAAGTGTGTGTGAGTATCATAATCATAACATGATACTAGGTTATTATAATTTATCATAGAACGTAATAATACTAGGAAATAGTATCATGTTAACTAAGGTGGGTGACCCAAATTAGGCCTACCTTATTTTTTTTACTATCTAAATAGCGGGTTTCTAATAACAATGCACTGGTAATTTGAAATACTTATATTTATTTATTAAACTTTGTAATAAATGAAACAAAATTGCTTTAGAAACAAAAATCACAGTTTTGTGAACACAAATAAGTAAAAGGTCACTTTGGCCTTATTGGGAACCCTGTGTCTTAATAAAGACCTAATAAAAACAAGCATTCAACTTCGTAATGAATACAAAACGTTGTCAATACTTATATTAAATGTAATGAGATCTAATTAGTTACTTTTGATCATGTAAAAGTACTATATTAATCAGTAGTTTTCCTTTTTTTTAAACAATCTCCTGAACAGTAAATTTTTTTATCAGCGGGTGCGAGTCCAACACACACCTGATGATAAATACCACAAGTAAGACATTGTGGCATATCATCAACTCGATCTTCTTTACAAGCTGGATAGTACAAAGAATGTTTATTATCGCGACGTTTTGGTTTAGATTTCGTAAGCTTATCTGCTGTCAGAGAAGCAGTCTTTACTGAGGTTCGCTTTTGCGTCGCAGCAACTGCAGATGTGCAACCAGTAACTGACGATTTTGATGTCTTTGAGTTAATCTTTATCATCGATGAAGTACTAGGAACATCTTCTACTCTTGATATACTATTCATAGCACTGACACCAAACAAATCTTTTGTTACCTCTTGAGCCCTGTAATTGAGAGACTTCTTGCGTGTAGCAGTTGCTACACTTTTAAGCTTAGGAGTTGGTAAAAATTCACGAATCTCACATATGGTTGATTGATTATCTATCTTCTGTGGAGTTCCAGCAATCGGATTGTTTTTTGAGAGCAAGGAGAGTGGCAAATTCTCAGTATCTGTGCCTGACCCATCTGAATCTTCCACATTTGCAGTTGAAATATCTTGTTCAACCGATTCATTAGATAAGACAGCAATATTCTCATTGTTTGTAGGATTTGAAAGTTGTGACAATACAGAGGGCGCAAACGTCTCTTCAGGAATAACATCTGGGTTATATGGATATAACCCTGTAGCGCGAAACCCATTCGAGATATTGGTAATAGTCATACATTTCGGCCATACTTGTGAGAGAATGACATTAAAGCTTGTCTTGTTAAGGGTCCGTTCGGGATGCTGACTGACGTATTTAATCAACTCTTGGTCCCAATGGTGCTCAAAAGAACGATAAACAGATTTATCCATGGGCTGTAACTCGTGCGTGGTATTTGACGGAAGACAATATAAAGTAATGCCACATTTCTCAGCTTCCTCGACAATAGTAAAGTCCAGGTGGCACTTTGCACCATCAAATATGAGGAGACATGGCCCTGATGTTCTGTATTTATGCAAATGATTAATAAACTCTATGAAAGTTTCTGTCGTCATACTTCCTTTTGGCGTCATCTTCACCAGAGAGCTTGGAGGTAAATTGTCTTGGAATTCTGGCTTTAGTCTCTTGCCTTTGAACAATATCATTGGTGGAATAGCTGATCCTATAGCATTTCCGCAGCCTACCACAGTTACACTTTCAGCATGCTCATTCGCTATTTGATGAACTCTTTTTCTCCCCTTGGCTGTCAGAACTTCCTGCTGATGGTGCAAAGATATGCGACAATTTTTTTCATCGATGTTGTAAATGCTTTCAGGTTTATGTTCAATTCCAAGTTTATGCAGCACACTTTTATATTTGGAAAAGTGATCGCTAACAATATTTTTATTCAATTTTTGAGCACGAGCTGGATTCATGATCTGTGCTTTACGACGTGCTAATTCAGGGTGTCGTTTGAGAAATAACCTCAACCATTTCTTTCCCGCGGCGTTTTTGGCATCATTGAAAGAGTTAGGAATTTTCTTATTTTTACAGAATGAAAAAGCTTGTACGCGCAACAATTTTGGTGACAACGGCATTCCAACATCAGCCAAACGTATGATTCTGTCCACAAATCCATCTTCTTGTTCTTTAGTCAATATAGCCGACCGACCTAGCTTTCGTGTAGTCGACCCACTCGCTAGGTGGTTGCGTAGGGTTCTTCTTGGGATGTTGTATCTGGCTGAAGCACCATATGTAGATAGTATACCTCTTTTTACCATTTTAACAGCGTTTTCCATCTGTTGCGAAGTCCATTGAGCCCTTTTTTTCCTTGTGGTAGAAGCTGGTGATTTGTTATCCATGATGTTACTGAAAACAAGGGTTAACTATTTTATTGTGATACTTTTCCAACTGACATAAAACATTGTCCTAATAAGGCCTGTACCTGTGCCGTTTTATGGCCTATACATTTTTTATAGGCTTTATTAGGGCATGGCACATGGGTAAACAAAATAACAATTATATGGAATACACCGATATTAAAACTTTTTCACTTATGTTTCACACGTAAAGTTATCCTATAGACAAAACAAAAAATAAAAATAGTTACTTTTTTTTAGTCTGCCAAAATTTTATAAAAACGAGCGTGCGCTCCGCGTCTTTGTTATTTTTGACTGCAGGTTCCAACACGCTCGCTTCACGAGCCGCTTGCTGTGCTTGTGGGTGTTAGTTAATGTACACGCACACATCTACAAACATTAGCGACAATTTGAAATCTGCACTTGGACTGTAGTCAAGAAAATTTAAGCAGTACCTATGAGAGTCTTGAGTGTATTCCAAATCTTTAAGCAATAGTTTTACTGTATTATAATTAATTAATATTGGTAATTTCTGCCAAAAACTATGTATATTAATTTGGAGAACACGTTAAGCCGTCGGTCCCGTTTATCATAAACACCTGTGTGTATGAGGCAATATATTTCAAATACCTCAACCCCTTCGGTAATGAATATGCTTTTGTTTTTAAATTAATATCAATATATGTTTCTGTTATTTTACAGCAGGCTATGAACCAAAATCGCCTTTAGAAGATCAGGAAGCGACGTGGTCGTTAGTGGAAGAATCCAGCATCCATCATTTAGTTAAAGTAGAAACAGCAAAGCGGGACTCGTGCAATATACAGTCCTCTACTCAAATAGACAGTGTTGTGACTATTGATGATACGCCAATCAAAAGCATCAAATCTAGGAGTAATATACGCTCTCATGAAATTAGTAAAATTAGGGCTCCACTAGCTTTGAGCCCTCTAAATATGTCATTAGATAATAGTTTAGATAATATAGAAAACCCACTCTCTTTGGAACATAAAAAGATAGACTTTAACAGGGTTGATCTCAAGTTTTTGACTGAAAATGTATCTCAATTGGATTACACTGCCAGTAACATGACCAAAGTGGGAAGTGATAGCTCAACTAGTTTTAAGAAAGTAGATAGTGGATTTAATGAAAACACATTCTATGCTAACGCTTCTAGTTACTACGAAAGTGCCATAAAACCGTCAGAACTGACTGTAACAAGTGTACCTAAAAGTAATAGTAAGAATGCTTTGAAAGAAATTTCCAACGTTCATTGGATGCGAGTTGACAGCGGATTTAAAGACGAATGCTCTTCCGATGTTACCCAGTTTTATACTGAACATGAAGGAACATCCGCTGCGAAGTTTACTGGTTTCAATTTTTCTGAAACTAAATTAGTTGATAAAGAGAATAGGGCGGCAGAGGAATTCGATAAGTTTCTCGTACAGACGAATAAAAATGAGGCAATGTCAATGTCTGATATCTTCACTGACGAGATGACATTCAATTGTAACTTTTCTTCGACACCATCCAAGAGCAAAGGACGCAAGGTTCATTCTTAAATTAGCTAATTGTGTTGTTTTCTTAATATAATATGAATTTTATATGCATTTACAAAGCTAAATATATAATTAGTACGCTGTTTATGACTTTAATCCATTATTGTGGATGTTTTATATAATTATGATGAATTAATATTTCTAAAGCAAGTGATGAGTGTTACGACTAAGAATATTTTTGCACGTTATAATTATTTTTGTGACTGAGAATTGTGTGTTTACTTGGGTCAAGTAAAGTTAATAAAGTTTCAAGACTGAAATGATGTGAATGATTTCCTTCAAATAGTTTAATTGTGAGTGACCATTCTGATTATGATCGCATAATGCCGTTTGTTGTTTGACCTTTTTCATTCATAGATAACAATATATCTCTGAGCTGAAGTACGTGTATAAATTGTATTCTTTGTACACTATAAAAAATATATTCAAATATAGTGTTCATAACAGTGTTAGTATCTATATTACTGTTAATTTATATGTTTACACAATCACTTATTGCTGTTAATTAGAGGACAGTTATTATCAAGACGATTCCAAAGTCCGTGTTTTGTTTACTGTTATTTTTATAGAAGGTAATTTGGCGATATTATCGTAGGCTAATTATGTTGTTTAACATAAAGAGTGTACTCATGTTTTAACTGTAAACGGGTTATACGGCTCGTCATCACGGGTAGACTAGACTACCCAAGAGCGGTATAACCCGTTCGAAACATCGTAAAATAGAAGGTATCGTAACCTTTTTAATTTTATCGCGACTAAGTTCCGTTTACAATAAAGAGTGTAATCCAATTAAATGTTTTATATAAAAAAAAAACTATTTGTCATATCTTAGGGGAAGTACTCCATTGCTTATTAATTGGTGGTAAAAAGAAATAGGTACTAGTTTGTCCAATACATCAGCTTTATGCTCTCAGAACAAACGATTTAAAATTGTCTGAGTCATAAGTCTGTTTAACACGCATTCAAGTATCGTTACTTAAATTGACGAGTACTTATATTGCTTTGGTTGTTCCATGCGACTGATGTGCTTGAGGTCTCGGGTTCGATTCCCAGGTTGTAATAAAAGTATGTACGATCTGCAAATATTTGTTTCAGTGTTTGTGTGTTTCCTATGTATAATTATGTATTTACAAACAAAAATATGTATTACCTTTAGTACAAGTATGCCCTGCTTAGTTTGGGACTAGATGACGTTATGTGTCAGATGTTCGAAATATTATTATTGTTACTTATTCAACATTCTACATTTTCATTCTAAGAATGTAATACTGTATTGATTTTCATTCATTAGGTTCATAAACCTACTTGATTTTACTTCTTTAATTAAAGTTAAAAAAAGAATACGTAAGAATTAAAATATTTATCGCACTGAAACTACAGCTGTATATTATAATTACAAAATTAGTTTTGTTAAGTTTTGATTAGAAAAAATACCGCGTTGAATGGTCTGTTTCATTACGTGAGCTTTAAGTTATAAAACAATATTTTCCTTGAGGAAACTTATATCAGAGGGCATAATGCTACGCGGAATCTTTAGGTGAAGTTGCAGAGATTATCAAAATGACATCATGTGTAACACTGTATATCGACTACGTATTAATTTGAAGGCAGTTTAATCTTTAAGTGCTATAAAGATCCCTTCAAGATGCGGTGACGAATAAATGCGTTGGTATCGGGTTTTCGGTTCGGTAAAACATTTTTTTTATGTGACAACATATCAGCGACAGAAATAATAATGACAGCATTCTTGTTGTCGTATTTCATTGGTGAGTGTGAGACCGGAGGCCCAATCATTCTTCACCATTTTCCCATCATCCGAAGGCCCGGAGAATGATGCAGAATCTAACCATGGTATGTGTACCATGGTGGCCATAGGATGGTGACCCCTACTCCTGGATTCTACTCATGCTTTCCATCAGGTAGAGTAGAGTCACTTTGGTAGACTTAAATATAAAATTTGTGGAAATTAGTTTGGTATAGTTTTGATCAGAAAAAATACCGCGTTGAATGGTATATATTTCATTACCTGAGGTTTAAGTTATAAAACAATATTTTCCGAATTTCATCTTTCTATCTTTATTGATCTATAAGTTATGAATTTATGAAATGGTATTTTGGCACTGGCATACAGTTGGATATTTCGAGATACATATCCTTTTTCTGCCGTCGATATTCATCGGGAAGCTCAAGCCATTATCTCACCTCACCAGTCAAGTCTTCACCTTTAAAAAATAGTCATTCAACGCTATCGATTTATATCCCACCTATTTTTACAGGTTAAACCAATGATAATAAAAATCAGTCCTGATAGAGTAGTACATCATATCATATCTGGGATGTATTTTAATCATTAGAAGGTTATTATTAACTTTTTAATTTGGCGAATTTTCATGCATTGTCTGCTTTATTAGTTTTGCTCCCGGTTCCGCCCGTGTGTAAGTTCGTTTCGCAGTTTAGGGTAGCCTTTGTCCTTCCTGCAGGAATCGTAGGTCCATGCAATTTTTTTTTGAAATCGGTGCAGCGGTTCAACCATTAAACCTCAATAAACAGAGTTACTTTCGAATTTATAATATTAGTATAAAATACCGAGGTACTTCTATTTTTTTTGTTTATTAGATTAACGGTTTTCTTACTACCTCTGTAGTAAGAAAACCGTTAATCTAACGCAGTCTGATTACGGGTGATGAATAATCTTATCATAAATATATATTTAAGATATAATTCATTTATATTTATATACTATATATCTCTATATATATATAGATACTAGTCCCCACGACACAGGGTATCCTAGTGTGGGGTCGTGTATATTATAATTGTAAATTTTGTATTAAGGCAACAATTTATATATATATATATATAAATGAATTGGTGTTCGTTAGTCCCGCTAAAACTCGAGAACGGCTGGACCGATTTGTCTAATTTTGGTCTTGAATTATTTGTAGTCCAGAGAAGGTAAGGTGAATATTTAAAAATGAACTGCAATTTTTTTATTAATTGTGGATTCCTTCTGTTTGTTTTAGTTTTCTTCTATACAAAAGTTCAGGTCTTCTATTTATCGGTTGAGGCAGTACGAAATCTGCCGGGTCAGCTATTTGGTAATTCAAATTCAAAATTCTTTATTCACTTAGGATGCAATACATCTCTTGTGACAGGTCAAGATTCTACATGTACATTTATGCCATGTTCGCAAACAATAGGTAGAGCCGGAGAAATAATTATCAACCCAAACATAAAAAATATTTGTGATCTACTTGTCTCAAGATTATGTATTCATTAATTGTATGTACTTTAACCTACAATACGAGAAGATTGTAGTCACGTATTATTTCTAAGTAAACAATTGTTCTCTTTAAAAGTTCAACTAATTAACATTGTTTATTAAAATTCCAAATTATTTATAATATTGTGCATAATAATGATTTGTAGTACACAACGGTAGCTATTGCCACACGTATATATATACATGTCGTCGCGACTGTTCGTGCGTCAATCGTTTTAACAAATAACCATATTGATAACGTCGTAACCCCTGTTATCGCCGTATCCCGGAACGTCTGCGAACTACAAACGTTAGGTAACAACGACGGGCTGCTGGGCCGCTGGGGTTTGAGTGCGGTGCATTCACTAGTGTCTATATAAAGAACGGACCTATCGAGCCGTTTCATTTGATACTACACTCTAAACAGAACAATTAGCAAAGAGCATTATTGTCTGCGTGTGATCATATTTCACTGCGGTCGTAGTCGTATATATTCGATAACTTCGGTTGTAATGACAGCACGTGCGCGCTCTTAGATATTCACTCTCATTTTATATTATTTGGTGAACATTTAAAAAAATATTATTAAAATGTATAACAAGACAAGTGCTACGTTGATGCTGCAAACGATTATGGTGTTGATGGATAAGCAGAATTCTACTGATGTTACAAATTTTCCTTCAAGTTTTAATGGTTAGTTTTCATTTATTATTATTTTTTATAGTGAAAATAATACATATAGGTTAAGTGAATTTTAATTTAAATTTCTGTTTATTTTGTTTTATTAAGTAAATTTTATGTTTAAAACTCTTTTTAACAAACTGAACATTTTATATACCTACTTATGTATTTAAATTAGAGTTCTTCATGTAGGTAATAAAACAAGGAAATGCATTTTGAAAAAGGAATTCATAGTTCAATTGAGTATACAGTTATTTAATATCAAAATTGAAACTAAAATGCAAACTCGATTATAAAAGTTAAAGGAAAATCGAACTGTAAATGTAAACTTTAAGTTTATAAGCTATAAATGTTTGCATAGATTAATTTTGAGTTATGATGGATGTTATTTAGAAAAGAAAAAAAGTGTTATTTTAAAAACTATTATTAGAAAAAAAACAGTTATCGACTAGAAAGCTAGTCATCGTGTGAAATTGATATGTATGGGCATGTGTCTGCAGTTTTGTTGATTAGCTTTCGTAATTATTGAAATTCGATACTTATTGCTTCTATTACATAGATGTACCCGTATGTCTGTATTATTTAGTAAACTGTGTTTAATAAAGTATAAAAATTTAGGCTTTGTTTTTTTTAAGACGATGTCGAGTTGGAGCGTTGTTATGGAGATTACGGGTGCTTTTCGAAGGCATACCCATGGACAGATAATCGACCGGACAATTATTTTCCTCTTCCACCTGAAGCTATGGCAGTTCGGTGAGTGCGACAAATAAATATCCTTTATAGTATGTAGTTACTTAGTCAAATGTCCAGACGTCCAATGTCTATCGGCATGCCGACATGTAAAAGACTTATTTAACATCAACTATAAGTAATACAGATGTAGTACAGACTACACGGTTGGCCTATTGGTTTAAGTAATCGCCAAGCAGCTTTTTACCACGCCAAGTGTTGTGGGTTAAAATCCAACATGGGACAACACTTGTGTGATGGACAAATTGTTGTCCGGAACTCACCAACGAAAGTCAACAGTACAAATGCTGTCATTTTAGTTTGGTCTTCTGTGTGAGGGTAGTACTGCCCTGGTCGAGCCGGTCCATTCGTGCTGAAGTCAGCGTGGCTCTACTACCTGTTAAATTAAGAATACGAAGTGTAATTTCCCCAGTGTCGTAAGACGCGACTAAGGGGGCAAACTACGTGAGACAATATCATTGCAAAGAGAAATAAAATTGAAACAAACCTAACACCAACGTGGTATAGTAGGTCAAAACCTTTCCAACAGTGGACTGTTCAAGGCTGTTGATTTGTTGATTAAGTATCTAAAACGAAAATTATAATTAATAACACTCATATTACCTTCTTAAGCTTGAGTTGGCTATTGCGTTTCAATTATCATGTAAACGATGGCTAATTCTGCGAAGTCGTTAGCTCGAACGTCGGAATATATTTATTGATTACTACCACGTCATCAACTTTCCGACGGAGCTTAGTAGGAATACATCATTGTCGTATAACGCTCGAATTGGTTCGCTATGTATGGACATGCCTTCTAAGTATGGACTTTACACAAGAATTCTCGGTAACAAAAGTAAACTGTCATAAGTTGTTTCAAAGTTTTTAAACGAACTCAGACCCCACATACTCTGCCGTGTCTTACATACATATTATGCTTTATTCAATACGAGTATAATTAATTAACTTTATTTTTCACGGGGGGAATGCTTTTCGCACCATACCCTTTGTGGGGTAAACGAAGGGCGTGTGTGGGACTCCCGGTTAACCGGTCTACCCACTAAACCCCGCAGCGGCCTACCTCGGCAGTTGGGAGGAACACCAGGATCGCGTCAGCAGCTTCTGGTGTCCCCCCTGCCGTACCTCAACGTCTGAGGTACATCCCGGGGTGACTAGTTTCACCCCCGGGGCAGGATGTTGTTGCGCCTCTCACCGCTCTGTACAGAAAGAGGCAAAACATCATCCCGCCTTAAACAGCACCCCCCGGCCGCACCGGGGGTGTCACCTATATCGAGTCGTTTGCAGCGGTTACATTTCCCCAGGAATGGACCGCAGCGACACTTAGGTTTGGGGAGCTAGCGGCCTCTACCGCGTCCCCTTATAATTAATTAACCTATTACGTCTTCACTTACGACGTCCTATCTTTCGTTTACCAGTTTACGGTGTTTAGGACTGGCCCCACCAGAGCCAACTCTTTCTCACTTCAATACTGTGCAGAATAACGATGCAGGTCCAATATTAGGTATTCTGTAAACAATGTATGAAACTCCGACGCTTTGTACATTAATCTCATTAAGACCGCCCGATGCGCGACTTTTACCTTGTAATCTAGAGACTTTTATCTTAAAGTCTAAATACCTTTTAAGTCGTCAAGGTAGGACGTACGTTACGCTTAAAGCGCAGGAATATGTAGGTAAGCTGTAATGGTGAAAATCGAATCATATATGTTCGAAAATATTTTTTATATTGGCTGTTTGCTTAATAATCAATTTACTATCTTAATAAAATAAATAAAAAGATACCAACAAAGGAAAGCATGTAAGTATTAAAGCTTGGGGTGGGTATTGCATCCGTTATTTTTCATTAAATATAAATTGTGTCCGTAACACTATAAATCTTCTTACCCAACACAAATTACGTCTCTGGTAAAAGTTCTTCAACTTATGTTGTTTTACTTACTTACTCATGCTTATTTATAAGTACTGAATCAAAGCCCTCATTAGTAAAGATCCGCTTCCTTTTATCTTATCTGAACGTCGTTCGTCTGAACGATAACAGCGCGGGGGCTCGTCCATGACATTTATCAATCATAAGCGAGACCAAACAAATGTTTACGTCTCATGATTGCATAGTGACGTGTTACTTATAAACAAACTGTATAATTTATATGCAGCTGCACTTTGTATTCGTTTTATCGAGTCGCAGTTTATAATTATGATGTTGTGACTTTTGAATTTTCTGGACGTAACACAGTAGCCAAGAGTTGAACTTAGTACATTGATAATAAAGACCTGCTACATATCGACCACTGTCAGAGTTTTTGATATTTAATTTTAGCTTTCTACTTACGTTGGTAGCTAATTGGAGCGTTTATTAGTGTTGAATAACTGAGAATAATTATATAATAACTGAGAAGTTTTCAACTATGCATGTCATAAAGAGATCCCTGACCGATATGATGACAGTAGCACAATAAAACAAATAAGGTTTTGCTTTTGTCATGCTGATTAGAAATTTTGCTGAGTTTACAAACTCAACTCATGATTTCGTTGTTACTGAAGACGTCATATATTTTTTTGAGGTAGTTATATGTGTATGATTTTTCTTTTACTTCTAAGGTGGAATACCTATAATAAAAAATGGTACCTAACAATATTCGTGACAACAGAGATCTAGTTTTATTAGAGTGCTATACTTGTTGCTAACTTCGGAAATTTCCGGAAGTGATGGTAACGGGTAAAATCGAAAGAAAAAGATCCAGAAGCCGTTAGCCCATTGCGTTGAGCAAAACAAGTTTGCTCTACTCTCAGCAGTACCTTCCATGCTGCCCTGCAAACTGCTCAGTATAGGAACTGGTGGCGAGTTGTCATTGTCTGAATGCTTCCAAAACACGACCCTCAGAACTAACATAGCGACACAAGGAACGAAATATTATTTTATTTAACTTTTAATCGAAATAATAGTTATAGGTAGCATTATAAAAGCATAATACATAAACATCTGATGGCCATTTACAAATTATATCTGCTCATAGAATACTATACTTATGAACATAATATATCACTGTGATGATATTTTAATACATTACAATATTAAATCACCAAATAATGTTGTTTTTTTTTCAGATATGCCATTTTTACCAGACGAAACAGAAAGATACCGGTCTTCTTCGATACAGACGATAAGCAAAAGATACAAAATGCAAACCTCGACCCTAGAGGTCCATTCTACTTAATATCTCATGGATTCTTGGAAGGTGGCCATAAATCTTGGGTAGGGTATATTTATTTATATTTTGTTTTTTTTGGTATCTTTACACACGTCTACAATAAATTTATACTCCTCTATATTAACATACATACTTTAACTCTTCGTAATATAAGGATGAATGTAAAAAAAAACATCTCTATAGTTTTATTAATATTTAAGAATTATTCGCAAATAGGCTTGCCCCTATAGATTGGGATGATAGGCCTCTGCTTACCCTTGTATGTACTTAAATAGGGCAATCGGTCAAGAAGTTGTTGATCACGTACATAGCAACTAGTAGCATATCAGTATTTCTATAAATAGATTGCCCAATATTCTGATATAATACAGATTTAACCTCTGGCACAGTTACGAACAACAAGTTATTAGTTTACAAGGAGTTATTTATTATTTTTATTTGAAATGAAATTATATTGATACAATATTTTTAGATTGGTATTAACTTTATATGACTGATAATATTTATGATATGCCCTGATGACTGGTCCTCATAGACGGAGTCTTATAGCAGTATGATTTTAGTTGTATTGTTATTGAGAAGCATTGTATCTCTGTGGTGCAAATAAAGCTTGTCTATTGCTCATTGTCAGCCTTAAACTCTTTAAAGCTCTCTTACTATAATTTACAGCAACTTACATCTGAACCTACGCTACTTTATCACGTAAAAGCCGTTTTCTCCGTTTTTCCAAAAAAAAATCTTAATTATCTGCTCCAGCTGCTTATCGTAGCGTGGTGTGGATAGTCGTGTTCTACTTCGATAAATGTACTATTCGACACTAAAATATTTTTTCAATTAGGCACACAGCACACTAGCTACTTTTAGCATCGGCGATCGGCAACTAGTCGCTTTTTAGAAGCTAAATACGGCGATCGAACGCTCCACACCGCACACTTAAAAACGCCAAACGCGGAGATTGAGTCGCTTTTTAGAAGCGCGACACAGCAGCTAAACGCTTCTCTCCGGAAACATTCGGGTGTCGGTAGCATCGATTTGGCATCTGAGCAGTCGGTAAAACGCGCGTTTCCGATATCGAACGCAGGAAGTCGCTAAAACGCGATGCAGCTTCGATGCAGTCGCAAAATCGCCGATCGCCGATGCTAAAAGTAGCTAGTGTGCGGTGGCCCTTAGAATCGGTAGTTCCTGAGAAACAAAAAACTCTTCAGCTTTATAATATCACAGTAGTTCCAGCAGTGGAGGTCTTTCTACTAAAATGACATTGAACTACTAATTCTAATCATCATCATCAACAGCCCTTAACAGTCCACTGCTGGACATAGGCCTCTCCTTTGAAAGGAGGTTTTGGCCTACTATACCACGCTGGCCAGACGGGTTGGTAAAGGGTTTGTTTCAAGTTTTCCATCTTTTGGCAGCGATGTTAGCTGCTTATTTTGTTCCTTTAGTCGCCTCTTACGACACCCATGGAATGAATAGGGATGGTGACACTTTGTATTCTTAATCCGTCACCACACGGACAACTAATTAATTACTAACTAATTCTAAACTCAACTGAAATTCTTACAGATCCAGAACATGGCGGATGCTCTTCTGAATTTAGAGGGAAATGCAGCAGCAACTGTGATAGTGGTAGACTGGCGCGGAGGATCCCAACCTCCGTATGGACAAGCCGTTGCCAATATTAGACTCGTGGGCGTCATGACTGCACATCTTGTACATAATATTTATGTAAGTCGTAATAATATACGAAAAAATGGCATTTTCTTAACAATCATTTACATTAATCAAATATTTTTATTTAGCCTGAGTTGCTGTATTATACAAGTTGATTTAATAGGAGATTCTAATTAACATCACGTCAATATTTTGATTGCCTCGGTGGCGTAGTGGTTAGTGTATACAAACAAATATATATATATATATATATATATATATATATATATATATATATGTATATATATATATATATATAAACAAAAATTGATTTAGTTAATCGTAGTTAATATTAAAAACAATATTATGCCGATAAAACGCTATTTCTGGCCCTATTGGGAGATTTCTGTTCAAGCATGCCGCTTGAACAGAAATCTCCCGTAACCCGCAAGCGGGCTCTAACGACCAATGAAAATGCGCCTTTACATTTGAACTAAGTTACTTGTGGACTGAGAAAGCAGTCTCGAACTTTTTTTTATATTTTTATCGTACAATATTATATGATTAACGTGTCTTTGTTACAGGAAGTATTGGGACTATCACATTTAGACAACTTTCACTATATCGGCCATTCCTTGGGAGCACATTTAGGTGGATATTGTGGACATGCTTTGCAGAAGGTAAAACTCTATTGAGATACAAGACAGTAGTTTTAGAAACTTTTTAATTGGCTGGCTTAGAATTCACAATGAGGATGGTGACCATTACTCTTAGATTCTACTCATGTTTTCGTTCAGGCAGAGAACAGCCTTTAACAGTCCGCTCCTGGACATAGGCCTCTCCTTTGAAAGGAGGTTTTGGCCTACTATACCACGCTGGCCAGACGGGTTGGTAAAGGGTTTGTTTCAAGTTTTCCTTCTCTTGGCAGTGATGTTAGCTGCTTATTTTGTTCCTTTAGTCGCCTCTTACGACACCCATGGAATGAATAGAGGTGGTGACACTTTGTATTCTTAATCCGTCACCACACGGATAGTGGTAGGCTTCAATATAAACAAATCATACCGTCAAACATAAACTTCCTCATTTTTGAAATCGGTTAAAAATCTTAAATGATAGTTAAAGTGATATTAAAAGTCTTAATAGTTGTAAATTTTGTGATCGTTCAGACTTATTTTGTTGATATGAATAAGTTGGAACAGTTTGCTAAATGCAGATTCTACGAAAATTTCAAACCTTAATAAAACATTTCAACACTTACGTCATAGAATAGGCCTCTAAAGTAATTATACACTTACTAAGTTGTCTTTTGCTAACGATTCATTTTATCTATCAGATGATTTAGAAATTAATTATCTATATATCTAGAGTTGTATAAACTCTGATGGCTTCATAAACACTGTTTTAGAATGTAACTAAATGAAACTTTCTAGCATTCTTTGTGGGAATAAAAGTTATAGCAAACATTTTCTTGGTTTTCAGAAATTTTCTTTAAAATTGGGAAGAATCACAGGATTGGATCCTGCGGCTCCATACTTTAGTAAGACCGTGTCATTAGTTCGCTTGGACAGGTCTGATGCCAAATATGTAGATATCATCCACAGTAATGCTGTACCTCTATATTTCTCAGGTAAATGATATGCACATTTAAATTGTTAAATAATAATATCGCTTATAATAACTACAAGTCTGCTTATTTTTATTTAAAGGGAAATACACAATTAGGTTAATATATTATTTTGCGAGACTTTTGAACTTTAATCATCTCACAACTAGGCATCTTAAACACTTATAAACCCGATCCTATTTTATTTAAAGTGCCTAGATTCTGCAGTGGTAGCGTATGCGACTTGAGGTATCGAGTTCGATTCCTGGGTCGGAACAAATATTTGTATGGCTTACAAATATTTGTTTCAGAGTTTAGATGCTTTTTTGAGTTTGTTATGTTGTAGAGGATAATCTCTGGTAGGTACTATTGAATCGATTTTGAAAATTATTTTATCAATAGAAAGCTACACCAACTTTGAACGTCATAGGCATAGTACATATATAATATGTGTGTATTTACAAAAAAAAAGAAGTATTTAAGCTTCAGTCAATCTAGCTTCATAGTATAAGCTCTGCTTAGTTGGAACCTAGGTGGTGCTGTGTCAAATGTTTAAAATGTATTTTTTATTTCCAGGATTTGGAATGACAGAGCCAATAGGTCATGTGGATTTTTATCCTAACGGTGGGTCCGTACAGCCGGGGTGCAAGCAGTACAACTCGCCCAGTGGGCTGTCGAACGACGTGTCCTACCAACAGTTTGTGAAGCTACTTGGATGCAACCACGAGAGGAGCCACGATTATTTCATTGAGAGTATTGCGCCATCTTGCCCCTTTATGGCTGTACAGTGCGAATCTTATGATGTAAGTTTATATTTACTATATTATATTTCGCCCGCGGTCCCTACAGCTCCTATGTTGTATATATCTTTTTGAACATCGTTTTTAGGGTTCCGTAGCCAAACGGCAAAAAACGGAACCCTTATAGATTCGTCAAGTCTGTCTGTCTGTCTGTCTGTCCGTCCGTATGTCACAGCCAATTATTTCCGAAACTATAAGAGCTATACTGTTGAAATTTGGTCAGTCGATGTATTCTGTGAACCGCATTAAGATTTTTACATAAAAATAGAAAAAAAAACAATAAATTTTGGGGGTTCCCATACTTGGAACTGAAACTCAAAATTTTTTTTTTCATCAAACCTATACGTGTGGGGTATCAATGGATAGGTGTTCAAAAATGATGTTGAGGTTTCTAATATCATTTTTTCCTAAACTAAATAGTTTGCGCGAGAGACACTTCCAAAGTGGAAAAATGTGTGTTATAATCCTTACTAATTTTATAAATGCTCTGTAAAAGTAGCTCTGTCTGTCTGTCACGCTTTCACGACAAAACTACTGAACCCATTTTAAATGAAATTTGGTACACCAATAGTCTGAGAAATGACATAAGTTACTTTTTATCGCTCTAGCTGACATAAAATCTAGTATTAGTATAGATTTACTTAAAACTCTGTCAATAAATCTTAGTTATAATTTTGTAATAATTTTAGTAATATTTTTTTTTTTAAAAAGTGTGAAAGTGTGGTTTTCCCCACTGTTTATCACGTAAAAGCTGGATTCTGCTCAAGCTTCCCATCAGGCAGGGTAGAGTCACTTTGGTAGGCTATATATATAAAAAAAAGGTGATGCATAAATAAAAATATAGGAGTCAATACATGATAATATTGAAAGTCGTAACAAGTAATGAGTTTCAATAAGTAATAAACCATATAAATACAATACATTTACATACATGCTATTAAATGCGTAGTTTACAGTGTTTTAGTTCTAACATCGTCGTTTCAATTTTTTTTTGCTGATTTTGTTCGTCATTAATAAAAGTACACAAGTTCATTAATATGCTTACGTGTGCAACTATCTTATATTTGTGTAATTAATTGTCAATATTTGTATGACGCATGCGCCATATTCGGTGCAAAATATCTGGTATCATTTAGGTATTTATTTTCACACAACGGCGTAAATTAAAAACTACGCATTATTTAATAGGTAAGTTTGACTTGCGATATAGATTAGGTTTTATATTATATTGTGTATGTTTTTAAAATATACTAGCTGTGTCCCGCAGTGTCGCCCGCGGTTATTGTTATAAATCGCGAGTAACGCCGCGAAGCGAAAAAAAAAAAAAAATATTTGGACAACTTACACACAACATCATCTAGTCCCAAAGTAAGCAGAGCTTGTGTTATGGGTACTAAACAACTGATATAAATACATAAACATACTTTTTTTTTGTAAATACATACATATTATACATAGAAAAATACCCATACTCCGAAACAAATATTTGTGGATCACACAAATATTTGGTCTGACCCGGGAATCGAACCCGAGACCTCTTGATCAGCAGCCGCATACGCTAACCACTAGACCAACAAGGCAGTCAAAATAGAAGATACCTAATTGTTTTAAAAGTTGGACTTTGGACGCAAGTACCGTATATACTTTCATATGCATTTAGTAAAAAACAGTCTTTTTCATATCACATACAGACACTTTTATTTTATTTTTTTTGTAAAGATTCTATAACTTTGGTAAAAAAAATTGCAAATCGGTTCCGTAATTCACGAACATTACCTCTTTATAATAATATATAAGCATCGATTTCGAGGTCTAAAAATATTAAATCATTACTTTTACCATGAAAGATTAACAAACATTAATGTTCATTACCATCGCAATCATAATATTAGTAGAATTTGACTGCCTGCTTGGTCTAGTGGTTAGCGTATGCGGCTGCTGATCAGGAGGTCTCAGGTTCGATTCCCGGGTCGGACCAAATATTTGTGTGATCCATAAGTATTTGTCTCGGAGTCTGGGTGTTTTCTATATATATATAATATGTATGTATTTACAAAAAAAAGTATTTTTATGTATTTATATCAGTTGTTTAGTACCCATAATACAAGCTCTGCCTAGCTTGGGACTAGATGACGTTGTGTGTACAATGTCCGATATATTTTTATTTATGTATATTTATGTATATATTATAATTTAGTTTCACTAATGGAATAATTGTTACAAAACGTGTTTTTTGTTTCAGTCTTTCTTAGCTGGCAACTGCACAAGCTGTGATAATCATCATTACTGTATACCGATGGGCTATTACTCGTACAACATCTACAGACGCTTGCAGGCCGGCGGTCTAGTAGACACCAACTCGAATATTGCTCTGTATGCTATAACTGGGAATAATAAACCTTATTGCAGTAAGTCTTTGAAACTCAATCTATACTTCGAATATAAACTCGTACATGGATATATAACGTCATTGGTTAATGTCCGCGGATCCGCCTGCGTATATATCCGTTATCGTGGTAAAAAATATCCCATGTCCTTCCTCAAAAATCTAAATATCTCCAAGCCAAGTTTCATTGAAATTGGAGCTGCGGTTTAACCGTGAACGCGTAACAAACGCGCACGTAAAATGTCGTGCAATATATATTATACACACACACACACACACACAATATATATATACACACAGCTTCACCTGACTGCGATCTTTATATTGTGTTATTACGATATTATTAAGGTCAATTTATAATGCTAAGCAGTTTCTGAAAACATGAAACGGATGACTTTGACTACAATCATATTTAAACATGCTTACATATTTTTGTTTGTTCCGCCTTCATGTATTATACGTTGTTAAACAAATGTTCTAATTAGGTACTTAGCGACCACAGCAAAAAAAGCTGCATACATCATCAGCCTATCGCAGTCCACCGCATAGATTGACAAAATTTTACGAAATCTACCTTCGAATCTATCAACATTTAGTTTTCAGTTATTCATAATTATTTTTCCATATTGTTTTCTTATGCTTTTCCTTTGAATTACATCATATAAGCTTTCCTGGTGTCTGTTAAGCAACGAAATCGAAAGTGTGAAAAGTGTAGCCTTTTGTTTTTGTCATGTTTTTATGTAATATATTATTTTTCATTATAGGAGTACATTACGAAGTAGTTGTGAAAGTAGCAAACTCAACAGAAAGTAGAACTCACGGTCCTGAATCTGGAAAGTTGATGATTACTTTAGTTGACAAAAACTATAATAAGAGCGAGCACGTGTCTCTCACTGATACACAGTAAGTATTTACTAAATAAAATGAAATAATAAATGAATAAATTCTTCGATGGGATCCTGCCAAAAGGTCACACTGAGAAAAGATTTATTGAAGGTCATTAAAAACCGTATTCCCTGTTACAAAATACTCAAAAAATAAGATAGTAGAGCTACGCTGATTTAAGCACCAACGGGGAGGGTCGACAGGGTCGGTACTACTCACACACAGAAAACCTAAAATGACAGAATGTTTTCCCCAAGTTTGTTACCACCCCTAATCTTCCCATGGGTGTCGTAAGAAGCAACTGAGGGAACAAACTACGAAAAACAACAGAATTGCAAAGAGAAGAAAAACTTGAAACAAATCCTACCACCAACCCGCCTGCTTGCTAGCTTGCTAGAGTAGGCCCAAACTTCGTTTCGATGTATAGATTTATGTCCAGAAGCGTACTATACATAAAAGCTGTTGATAATGCATCAATTAAAGTGTTTAATGCTGACACGAATACCGTTTTATTTCATAGTTAGAATTTAGTGTTTTGTGTTTGAAATGAAAGTGCTGTGTCATGTATCCTATTTACATGAACTTTAATCTTTGTTTAGTCGAATTTCCAGAATGACTTGGTTTCTACTCGTCAAAAGTTCAAGGTTTGACACGAGATTACCAGTTAACGTTAACATTTTACGATAATGTTAGACATATTTACTTAATAACTTCATACGTAGTGTAGTTAGCTACCTATAGTTTTTGTTTCAAATTTGTGATTATAAAAATGACTGATAAATTTGCTTATATTTTAAACATTCATAATTAAGAAACATTTAAGACCTCCGCTACTTTGAACCTATTTTTTAACCTATTTAGCGCTATTAGGTACAGACAATAAGCAAGATCAGAAACGCTTCATAATAAACATCTAGAGCATGGGTTCCTTACTTAACTGTATATTATTTCAAAACAAACTTCATGTTGCTCTCTTCTTTGTTTATAGAAAGTTCTACAAACCCGGTGAATTGGAAACGAAAATGATTGCTGTTAAAGACTCGGGTCATCCTCCAGTACTGCTTGTCGTAGAGTGGAAATATGAGACCAATCTATTCAACCCAATGACCTGGCGCCTTTTGAAGAGCTCTAGCATTTATGTAGATTACATCAAATTATCTTCCATTGAATACAACACAGAGTAAGTGTACACTTAGATATTATAACATTTATAACCATAATATTTCAGACGTCTGACCTCTTTTCGAAAAGGAAGTTTTTACTTATTTTTGCATGCTAGCCTGAAGTTAGGTATAGGGTTAGTTTCAAGTTTTTATTCTATTTGCAGTGATATTTTGCATAGTTTGCTCTCTTAGTGGTCTCGTGCGACACCCATGGGTTGAATAAGATATATATAGTTTTGTTTAAAGCCTCCAAAGGTCATTTTACTATACCTGATGGAAAGCATGAGTTGAATTCAAGAGTGGGAACCGCCTTAACAACAACCAACTCTACAATTTACTGTTTCTTTTTTTTCAGCATTACTGTGTGTCCAAAACAAAAGAAGCCCATCGTAGCCAACATGCCTGCAATAATGAAGACAAAATATTGCAAATTTAGGAAATAACTTGCTTGCTACAAGAGTTGTAATTTATATGGACAATACACTTAACACATTGCCTACATAATAGTATTCTAATAGTATTGTATATTTAGATTTAGACTTAAGATATGTAATTATATTTTATACTATAATTTTATTGAAATATATTTTGTGTTAAAAGAAAACAATAAATAATGTAATTGAACTGTTGCTGTTTTCGTACTCACAGTGTTGCCCCATGTAGGGCTTAAACTCACTCAACGCAGTAGAAAACGGCGTGGCGACCGCGTAAACTACTACTCAATCCGTTATTTAATAAAGTTATAGAATATAAGCTTTATATCAGTTATCGCGTTAAAGAGTAGCTTACGTTTATATTATTAGGTATGTGTAATGCTAAAAAAGTCTTGCATCTGTTGAGATCTAAGTCACTAGGTAAAATGTCGAACGGTACCATACTATGCGTATCTCCCAATTGTGTATCGACTTCGGTAGCATCGTTGTGATGCTACCAAAGTCGATTCTCTCATGGCATGGCTTTATTTTTATATATATGTGAACCATACTGCTATTTCACAATAAAATACATTTGTAGTAGGCATAAAATAATTGTAGAATGAATCTGGGAATATAATTACAAATATATTATAAAATACAGCTTTTAAAGTACGATCAATCTATCCTCATAGACCTTCAACTCTATGAATATTGTCTTAACTACAGACATTTAGTAAAGAAACTGAATATATTTACTGCATAACAGAAAATATGTTTTGTGTATTTTGAACAAAATATATTCTGTGTATGGGATGAGAGAATGTATGTATGGATAAGTAGAATGGAACGTGAGTTTATATTTTGGATATCCCACAACCACAATAGCGCGCAGACGTCTATGTAAATTGGCAAGAGTTTGACGCTGGGCTCGACCGGGTTCTAAGCCGCATTTCGTAGATTAGTAGATTTCTAGCGATTTTTCGATAGGTAGTTGAATAAGGATAGTTAATACAGAGCTTCAATCTGAATAAATCACAGGTAGTGAAACTGTGTTATAGAAAAACCTCTGCGAAGCCCTCACCAAGGCCGGTAGAGGACAGTTACGTCATGACATATGGGACTGGTAGGACCGCATGCACCTTCATAAAAATTAATCCTTTTGGTATATACATACTGGGATTTAATGGGTATTGGGATAGAACTACTAAACACTATAAAGATTGATGATAAGAAAAATGTGAAAAAGTTGCTGAAATTGTATATTTTTATACTAACTAAAAATCATTCAAGTAACAATCTTCTAAATTAATAAAAATCTAATCTAAATCTAATCACATTTTAAGAATTGAATATTATGTTAAAATTATTTATTTTATCATGTTCAAATGACTTTACTCCATACTCGAGCTGTAAGATCCTCTAGTGATAAAATGAACTACAGAACTGAAAATTCCTTAATAGTCCTTGCTTCGCTAAGGAGACGCCCTTACCAGTGTATTTCAGATTTATTTGTTGTGATTTTGTGTAACTGCAAGTCATCAAAAACTACAATTTAAAAGTATTCTAGTAAAAAATCTAGTACCAGTATAGGTAGCGTCACGATTTATGAGCGCTCGCTTTACCTGCGCAGAACGCATTTTAAAGTCTGTTTGGTAACAGGGTTGAGGCGGGGAGGCAGGGAAGCATGCGTCGAGCTTGCACTCGCACGCGATTGGACAGTTAGAGCCATAGATTATAATGTATATGGTTAGAGCTGCTTTAGCTCCCGCGCATAGCACGCGTTGGTCGAGTTCGGAAAGTACAATCACGTCAATAATTATTATTGTTATCGTTCGTGTCAATTTATTAAATGACAAAGACTCGAGTATTAAAAAGTTCATGAGTATGAAGATAGCCAAAAACCTGAAGTCGATGAAGAGCCTTCTTGTTCATACTCAGCTTCTAATGAAGACCCAATGGAAGGAATATCACCTCTTACTGATGACTGAGGGCTTTTGCCAAATTAAAATTGTTTAAGTTATATGTTCTCATAGGATAAATTTAACAAGACGATTGTTATATCCAAACCAAATACCTTATTGATGTATGTAAAGTCATTTAAATGTAATGTAACTGAAGCACTGGGCACGGCCCAGTGCTCCAGTTACATTTAAATGACTTTACTTGACTTTTTGGTGGACTTGGTTACGATGTCCAAATATCATCTGGAAGCTTTGGACTCAGTTGACCGAAGAGCCCGTAGGTTAATTAATAACGAAAAGCTCTCAAATAGCAGACTACACAACACACCCTTGAGCATCGTCGTGGAGTTGCCAGCTTATCGGTTTTTTATAGGATACACTTTGGAAAGTGCTCGAAAGCTCTTTTCGAACTGATTGAGCCATCTCCATTCCTTTATCGGACTACTAGGCGCAGGCAAAAGTTTCATCCATACGTTGTTGGCATACCCAAAAGACGAACTAAACAGTTTGACAGTTCGTTTTTGGTGAGAGTCGCCAAAGTTTGGAACGACCTGCCTAGGTCTATTTTTCCTGATGAGTTGAACTCCAGAACCTTTAAGAGTAGAGTGAACAGGTTTCTTTTGGATGGGCGTGTACCATCTTCGTCTTCATCTACACTTTCCATCAGGTGAGATGGAAGACAAACGCCTATTCCATTACAACAATAAAAAATAAAAAAAAGTATTTAGCTGGTGTTTTGCTCTAATCTGAAATACATGCTTGAACGTAACGACAGTGAATGTTCCATAAAAGAGTTTCTGTTTTAGGGGGCATTCATATACGTAAGACAGTTACGGGGACTAGGGAGGTCAACTATGCCTTTTTATTTCTAAGAAGAAAGTGGGAGGAAGTCTTGATAGTTCTTACTTTCTTACGTTGGAACAAAAAAAAGTTAAGAGCAGTGATAATATTAATACAAAATAAGCATTTAAATCAGCCAAAGGTATGATATTTTTTTTAGATCAATATAAATTTAATTAAACAAGGGGAAGTTCGCCTAATTTTACTTTTTCTTGTTTATGCAAGAAAAAGTTAGGAGGGCGTCTGTCAAAAACTATTAAAAATCGTCTAACATACGTTATAACTAAATGGCCGCTTATGAAACCGAATGAAACTGACAACTGGAAATCAATCCAAATTAAATTTAGTTAAGCGATAATCGAGATGGGAAGATTGGTAAGTGCAGTTACCCATCACTAGCATAACTGACATTTAGTTGACGTATGGTACGAATGTTGATGCTGTTGTGTTACCTATTGAATTCATAATCATATAATTCGACTCAATACGTAACATATAATAATTCGTTATATCATCACAGGCCGCCATCATAACCATATTGTAACTCCCTAGTTCAACTTATCAGTTTACGATATGGGTGACACCAGAAAGAAGAAAAAGTTCTACTTTCGCAAACGTAGAAACAAATATTTCTTGGAACCCGGCTTTCGGGGCTTTTTCTGCACGTGTAACTTCAGGGAAAAAGACTGTGTCAAAGAAATGTACAATCTCTTAAATGAATATGCCGGGAAACTATATCCAGATCTAGGAATTGAACAAACATCTGCCGTACCTGAATCTGCTGCACCGGAAGACGACAGGTCGGAAAGTGAGTCTGAGGATGAGACTGATATTGGGGACATACTGAGGCGAGAGGTTGAGTCCATAAAGAAAGAATCCCAAAAATCTCTGCGAGATAAAAGGTTCCAAGTTGTGGAAACTGGAGCTTCAAATTGTATTTTTGTCAAAACAAATTTACCTAGTCCAGAAGAATTGACAACGGCTATCATAAAAGATTTATTCACAACGAGGCTACAAAAAACTAGACATGTGCTACGTTTACTTCCGATTATGGCCACATGTAGAGCTAATCTGCCCGACATCATGGAAGCCGCTGGCAAGCTCTTTGACAAATTTTTCTTGAAAGAACCGTCAACATTTGCAGTAATTTTTAATAAGCGGTTCAACAACTGTGTTTCTCGTGAGTTGATTATTAAAGAGCTTGCAGACCTTATAGTCTTGAAGAATGGAGGAAACAAAGCTGATTTGAAGAATCCTGGTCTTTGTATCATAGTTGAAATAATCAAGGGAATGTGCTTGCTCAGCATCGTTGACAATTACTTTACATATAAAAAATATAATCTTCATGAAATATGTAAAGAGGAGTCGGCGAATGATTCTGAGGGAACCCAAGCAAAGAAGTTCAAGAGTAATGTGACCACACAAGCTGAAGAAAACAATGTTTAACTTCTCAATTTGATGTGATTTATTTTATTCCAATCCTATTATAAACATTAAACATGAGTATTAGTAAACTGACCAGTAGTGTTAAGTCATCTCTTGTATTTTTACTCTATTATAATGTATTTGTAGTCTTACTTCTAAGCAGTATCTAGAACTTCGATACCAACTCTTATACCAAAATTTGACTATACCTATAAATTTTTTCATTACTTATTACAAACACAATAAAATATAAATGTGAAGTAATATTTGTTTTTTTTTATAATCCCTCATTCTCCATCTTGTTATGCTTTAGAGTTACATAAACATAATGGGCGAGGTTGCCTATGTAACTTAGTGTAGCGTCGAGTTGTTAGGTAACTTTATTATTCCTAAGTACTCGGTATCATTACATAATCGGCAGGCGGTGACCCAATAAGGCTACCCGACCACGAAGTTGTTTACATGAGCGGAAAACACGTGTAAAAATAATATTAATACGATTTTTAATGTGTGTTTTTGTATAAATTGTAATTCATTTTTAAACCGTAGATATCGAAAGAACCTCTAGTTTAATAAATCGTACCATAAGTTCAAACAAGGGTTAGTTTTTTGTTTACAAACGTTACAGTTTGGTACGACAGCTCTCAAGCTTATGTTGATTGAAATTGCTTTCGATAGATGTCGCTGTTAAGAATAACTAAAATGTTTTGAACTAGAGGACGCTACGTGGCTATGAAAGTTTTACGACTAAAAGGATTTTTTTAGGAAATATATTTAGTAGGTAACTTTAATTCATCAGTTTCATTACGTCATTTAAGTATTATCAAAAAAATTAAGTCTCAGGTCATGTCATAATAATGGATTTGTTTTGGGTATAAACACTATACACGCGAAGTAGGTACATAACACTACACAATGTTTACCTGCTGCGCATGATTTTGAATATTATGATTTGATATTCAAAATTGATTAGGAAAATTATTTTCATTTATTGAAAATCATCATAATCAACAACCCATAACGTCCCACTGCTCTGCTGGGCTCGGGTCCTCTCATGAGAGGGTTAAGGCCATACGTCCTCACGCTGGCCGAGCGCGGGTTGGGGACTGGCAAGACACGTTTTGGCTACTTACTTAGAGAACGTAAGATTACTCTTAACGATGGATGGTTTTTTTAAGCCGCCCGAAGATCTCCAACTAAGCTTCACGACTGCTATCTTATGATAACAATCGGGACTGACTGCGCAACGTGACCCCCCAATTTTTAATTTAAATCCTGTGCCTGCTCTAGATTATTTATTTGGTTTAGTCGTGGTTAGGTAGCACCTAGTATCACAAAGAAATGATGATGTCATTAAATGAATATACCCCACCCTTAACGTAACAGCTCAACTGTGCTAATTTATTTTTAAATGGAAATTTACTAGTACCTAAACAGACAAATTTAGCTACATTTATGTAAACAGATATCTATCCAAAAAAATTAAATTGGAGTGTCTGTATATGTAAACTTATTAACATCAAATGATCAGTTATTTACTAAATGCATATCTTAATGTACCCATATGGTACTTGTACTCACATAAAAAAAGCAATATTTTTTTGTCTGTCTGCTTTTTGTTCCCTGGAATTGATGGACCGTTTTCAACAGGACTTTCACTTGCAGGTGTATGACGTTAGGAGTAAATTGGGCAAAATTTTTTTTTTGCTAGCTTCTCTTCGTGGCGTTGCTTGCAACTTACAACAATAACCGCGGGTGACACCGTGGGACTCAGCTAGTTTACTTCATAAAGGTCTATTTTAAGACAAATTCAAATATTCCACTAAGCTTAAGAGATTGAATTATACCGGTCCTAATTCTCAAACAAATAGGTTTGAAGTCGACTATTTTATTTTTATGACTTCTTTTTCTAGGTAAATTATTTTAAAATTATTCTATTTTTATATTATACAAGCTAAGGCCTGCGGAGTAAGACTTGTCTAATAATAATTAGCCTAGCCTTAAAAATATTTTAAGACTTGTTTATTATTTTTAAAAAAGTGCCGTGTATAGTAAGTTTGTGTAAGTGACACGCTGAGTTCAGCGCGAACGGGCTCCTCGACCGGGGCCGTACTACACTTGCCTTGCATAGAAGATCAAGAGTGCGACACAGGAGATTCAATGAGGCAGAATCGTCTCGCTAAGCCGCCATAGTGTGGCTCGCCATAACGCCTGCGTTCATAATGAACATGGAACCACTATTTATAAAAAAAAGATGTCCGAAAAATATTAAAAAAAATATCTTGACTTCCACTCATGCTTTCCACCAGTCAGAGTGTCATCATTTTGGCAGACTCAAACATAAATAAAAATGTGCACTGATCAAATTAAAGTAATATAAAGTTTACTTTTCTTTACAAACTCGTAAGTGTATGTACATGGTTGTTTATTTAGGTTCAATGTAACGTTACCGTCTGAAGTATATTGTGGTGCTAGCTTTTATATCTACTTACTAAGTTACTAAGAGTAACTAAGTGTTTTATTTCAAACTCACCTGATAGAAATACTCGTAAGTCAGCCTTTCTACTGCTTTGGTCCTCTTAAGCTTACGTTCTGTCATCACGTATTTGATAATTTGTTATATTATTTATTACTCATGTCCGCATATTACCCGCGGTTATTGCTGTAGGTAGCGAGTGGCGTAGTCAGTCTAAAAGTAGCCTAAATTACTCTGTTAGATCAGATTTCTGCCAGTGTTCCAGACGTTCCAAAGATTACACGGAACAAACAGACAGACAGACAGACAAATTTAGTAAAAACTGGCCAAGTGCGTATCAGGCGCCATATAATGGTACGTGGATTTAAAATTATATCCAATAGATAATTGTTATGTTTATGTATTAATGCGTTAATTTTGTATTACGTTTTCCAAGAAAGCGCATTTTACAAGTTAAGCCTCTATAACTCTTGAACTAACAAAGTCATCTAATCCGTTATAGTTTTCCTTTAAAGTTCGTTATACGGACTACCATCACGATTTTTACCAGATTTTTGAGCCAGCCATTTAGCTTTTAAACGGATACCTAAATAAAAAAATCGTCTTAGAAACTCTACGATTACGACTCTAAGACCTATCTAATGATACCCTACACGATAGCGTAACTGTGAAGTAAAGGTAACCGCCCTTTACGTGTAGGGAAAGTAAACCAAATAGAAAAATAATTCATAATTTTATAGTAGCACTTTTTCGACGTAATTACAACACATATTCATGCAAAGTATCATCTTTCTAGCACTTATTGTATAATGTAATTGTATTTGTATCTTATTTTTTTTTTTAATAAAACATTTATTCGGAACAAGTTTATTTTTACAATTAATAAACCCACCAGACTGCAGAACAGTTTGTCGGTGGGCAAACAATCTGTAATTGTATTTTTTAATTAATTCCGATATTTCTAGTGAAGATTATTGTTTTTTTATGAAATAGTTACATTGTCGATGTGTTATCAAAACTTCATAACGTTTGGCAAAGTATTAAATTCTGAAAACATGACAATGAAACATATATTCGCATTTACAACATTACGTTACAATATAAAACAACCACTCTTTTCTTTAATCAATTTTAAATTGTTTGTAAATTACGTTTATTTTATTTATAACCGATGTAAGTATTACGGATTAAAAAGTTAATCCAAGTCCCCAAATTAGTCAAAAATGCAATGTGGAAGAATTAAACTGTCCGTACTAATTATTTGTTAGAGTAGCCAATTAAAAGTTTCCAAGGGCTGCCGCAATTGGAATTGAGCCAAATACTTCTGTAATAAATTGCTGTCCGTGATAAGAATACGCTAACAAAATAATTCCTTCTATAATAGTGTTCGGCCAGGAAAAAACATTCGATTGTACTAGACAATTAATGTCTAAGGCCTCACCTTAAAATAATATTATATAATAATTAATGTAGAAACTAGATAAAACTAAATCACCTGTATCACAATCAGTTTCGAAAGATCATATTATCTACCAGTTGAGTCCCGCGGGACACCGCGGTGTTACCGCGATTATGGTTATAAATCACGAGTTACGCCGCGGAGAGAAGCTAGTCTAAAAAATAGCTTAAGTTATTCTTCAGCTATCTGCTATTGAAAGTCCCGTCAAAATCGATCCAGCCGTTCCAGAGATTAGCCGGAACTATCAGACAGACTGACAAAAAATTTAAGGATTACTTTTTCGATGTAAGTACCGTATATATTTACTCATATGCATTTATCAAAAAAAACATTTAATATTACATACAGACATTTCAATTTTATTATTATTCAAAACACTTCACCCCTTTTTACAAAAATTCTGTGGACGAAAGGAGTATGCAATTTTGCACAATTATAGTTTATGTTTAGGAGTGTAGGAAGCTATTTTGTTTAAATATGTATAAAAAATAAATTAAATCAATAAATAAACGTCTCACACATGTATCTATGCGTGTGTGTGTCTAACACACGCATAGATACTCTTTTGCCAAATTAGCATTGGAGCGGAGCTTTGGTGAAATCCGTGATTAGATAAAGAAGTTACAGTCTTTAACAATAGAACTTTAATAATGTTGCCACATAAAATTCAAATTAATTATTGTCGAACTTCGACCACTTGGCGACCACTGGTTTTAAAAATTGTGTGTTAAAAGATATATTCTGTGGTGTCGTGACTATGACGTTTACGTACTCGAGATGAGTCTAATTCGAATCATGAGGCAATGGGCATCAACTAATGACATCCCTTGACGGTCGTTAGGGCAGACTGCTCGTTTTATTTTTTCCCCTGAGTGACTCAGTCAGCGAGTTTCCTTTTCCAACAGTTTCGTTTTTATGAAACTAGTGAAAAATTTGCGGTTGATTTTGACGAAAATGATGAAAAAATATTTAGTAAAATGTGTTAACCGTGACTTACTACTTTTTTTCTTGTTTAGATTAGGTTTTGCTTTACTTAGTAGTATAAGCTTACCCAGCTTAGACGAGAAGTGACAATTAGTAAGTCAGGCCTGTTTAATGAAATTTTGATATGCTCATATGTTCTGTCCCATGAGGGCAGAAAGAAAGTAGTAGTACGAGTAAGTAGTTCCTGACTGACTGATTGTAACGTAATTTCTGTAATTCCCACTTTGTGTATGTACTGCATATTGAACGATATTTGGAGAGAGGAAATTAGAGAGACTATTAGGTGCCTGCCTTAAACGACTGTTACGTGAGTACGTGAACCGAGTACAGACAGGTGTATTGCAACTACAATACGTGTACAAAGACGTCTTAGAACTTATCGTTTCAAACCTTTATACATAGAGTACTCGTACAACCTCGATATAAAAAAGCTTTGGAATGAAATTAATATGTGTTGTGTTTTCTTGCAAAGTGCGAGTCGGACTCGCCCATGAAGGGTTCCGTAGCAGCAAGTAACGTCATATAAAAGTTCTTGTAGTTCGTTATAACTTTGATCGATGTTTTAGTAATAGTGTTTTGATTGAAAGAAATGTAAATTGCGGTTTATGATTTATAACGTATTAAAAAAAAACTACTTACTAGATCTCGTTCAAACCAATTTTCGTTGGAAATTTTGCATGGTAATGTACGTCATATATTTTTTTTAGTTTTATCATTCTCTTATTTTAGAAGTTACAGGGGGAACACACCGACATTTTACCACTTTGGAAGTGTCTCTCGCGCAAACTATTCACTTTAGAAAAAAAGGATAATGGAAACCTATGGTTTTGATGAAACAAATTTTTTTGAGTTTCAGTTCTAAGTATGGGGACCCAGAAAAAATTATTGTTTTTTTTCTATGTTTGTATAAAAATATTAATGCGGTTCACAGAATACATCTACTGACCAAGTTTCAAGAGTGTAGCTCTTATAGTTTCGGAAAGTGTGTGAAAGAAAAGTGGCTGTGACATACGGACGGACAGACAGACAGATATGACGAATCTGTAAGGGTTCCGTTTTTTGGCATTTGGCAACGGAACCCTAAAAAGAAACATTATTTATATAAACAAGGTAGATGTATTTATATTTCGTAGTTTAATTTCCATTTCATGGTTTCGCAGAATTATATTTACAAATAATGGTAATTTACATTTTCTATTTCTCTTTTGAAATCATTGAGAAATCATTATAAATAGATTTAGCCACAATCTCTTGGTATTATAACGTTGTGTAGTTTGCATTCTCTGCTACGGGCAAGGGTATGGGATTTTGAAGAGTTTTAAAATGGAGTATATTTTTCAGCCTTCGAATACAGTTCGCTCTCTGAGTTGTAGACACCTGACACCAGTCGCTCCGGGGAAACCCTGGTATTCAGATAAAAGCGGTTGAACCCAAATAATTTTCGATATAAGTAATAAAAGCTAAGAAGAATATAAATGAAAAAGATAAGAACATAATTAATAAAAAATTATGTCAAATTAGATTATAAATGTAATTTAGACTTTGCTGGAGCGAATAGGTGAACCTAAACAAAAGAAGACATCGGTTTTATCAGGCGTCGTTATTTTAAAATATTAGACTTAGGACAGTAGACCGTAATTGCATCCCTATCGGTAAAACAGGCAGTCTTATCCTTCAGAAATTCATTCCAAAATGACTATATCGTAAGTGTAACTGTATTCCATACGGCTTTGAAATAGATTTTATAAAATCTTCTTCAAATTGCTGTCATTTTTTTTTTACTATCTGTGTTTTTGTGAGGATGATCCGTATTTATTTGACATATGACGTGTCCCTACGTAGTCGTTTTATTTCACTTAGTAGGGAACGAGTTTGTATTGAGTATATGAGCTACACTTAAGCTGGCCCGGTCTGGCAGCGTCGGAATAACAAGCACAAAACGGACACCGGCAAATCCAACCCAAGTCCCGGATTTGTAACAAAGTACGGCTTATTCCGCTCACTTCTACATAATATGGCCGAAACACTTGGAGCGCAGATGCTTGCTGCAGACTTTCAATATGGTTTCAATTTCTTAGCGTCGTCTTTTCCGTGATTTGTGTTAAATAATGCGTGTCTGGTATAAATTGAATATATGTACTCAATTTGTTTACCACATTAAAAGTTGCTCCTCTTTGGTTTTATATGTCGTGATATGATTCGCTAATACCTTCGCCAGCTCCCGCTATGGTGCCAGATGGCCTCATCTGTTAGGATGGAGGAATGGCTCGGGAAGAATCATGGGACCCTCTTAACCCAACTGACGCAGGTAATCACTGAGAAAGGATGCCTCGTAGATCATCTGTGTTGAATCCGAAAGGAGCCGATGCCTGAGTGCCACCACTACGATGACCGGATCTTGGACACAACTCTCCACAAGCTGTCAGAATATCCGTAAGCGGAGCGGAGGTGTGATTTTCAATCAATTATCCCAAGCCTAGCTAACGAGCTGAGAAATTCGATCTTTTTACAATTACTACGAAATGGATTCGCATTAAAAAAAATCAGTTATAGATAGATAGATAGAAAGATACAGTGTTTATACACCTTACTACATCTTTACAAGAGAATACATGAAATGATAAATATATTTGTAATGTACAAAGGGCGGTCTTATTGCTAGAAAGTCAAAAGCAAAACGAGTTAGGTATATGTATATATCTCTTTACAAGCAGTCTGATAACTATAGTTCAAGTTCTACCATATTTTGGATCAGACGCACGAGTCTGAGACGCATAAAAATGTTATTATTATTTTACCGGAAACAAGAAATTTAACATAATTATAAGTTTTTCTAACGCTGTATTAATCGTGATTTTTATTATTTTAATCTTTATCATTAAATTGTTATTTCAATCGTATTCAGTTTAAATTGAAAATACAAAGCATGTGCAATTTTTCGCAATACAAGTAATATAAGCCGTTACCGCGGCTTTGCATCGCGACAGGCGCTGCCAATTACTGGCCGGCAATTTGTTGCGTCACTGTGACAGACGTGTGAGAGCGACATGACAACCGAGCTCTCCATGCGGGCGCGATCATGATCCAACCACTAATGAAACAGGTGCTTTGAATTATGTTTCATAGTGTCCAGCACTTATGTGTCTCGCGGTGTTACCCGTGGTTATTGTTGCAAAAAAGTGGGTAACGCCGCGGAGCAAAGCTAGTCTTAAAAAATACCTTAAGTTACTCCATATGTCATCAGCGTTCTAACAGTGAAAGTCTCGAAATTTTGAAATGGAGTAATGCAACGTTTTAAAATAAAGGTACTTCATAATGAATTGGATGAGTTTTTGCAATTTGTAAGATTTATTTTATTTTTTTATATTATATGATAGTTTGCCGAGGTGATTCTTCTACTCTGCCTGATGGAAAGCATGAGCAGAATCCAAGAGAGGAAGTTTCTGGGAATGCAGGCAGTTGGCCCGCACTGTGACGGCCTAGTGAGATGCTAAGGACCCGGGATCATAATGGGAAGGAAATACATGAGCTGGTAATGAGTTCCAGTTTTTAGGGTTCCGAAGTTCATGACTCGGAACCCTTATAGATTCCTCATGTCCGTCTGTCCGTCCGTCCTCGACTTATCGTCCAAACGGTAAGTGCTAGAAAGATGAAACTTTGCATGAATATGTGTTGTAATTACGTTGACAAAGTATTACAATAAACTTATAAAAAATAATTTTATTTGGGGTACCTCCCCCTACACGTAAATATTTGATTAGATGTTTTTTTTCTCGCGGCTACCCCGTCGTGTGGGGTATCATTAGATAGGTCTTCTAAAAACAATAAAGGGTTTCCAAGACGATTTCTTGATTTAGTTTCCGTTTGCGAAATATTTCATTTTAAATGGCACTTTTATGTAAAAAGGGCGTCCCCCCCCCCTCTAAAAAAATCTGGAAAAAATCGTGATTGTGGTTCATCTAATGAACTTTAAAGGAAAACTATAACGGATTAGATGACTTTGTTAGTTCAGGAGTTGGGGCTTAACCTGTAAAATGCGCTCACTTGGAAAACGTCATACAAAATTAACGTATTAATACGTAAACATAACAATTATCTATTGGATACCATTAGATACCGTACCAATAAGGGTGACTGAGGAACCCTTTCCTGTGCCTGACATGTGGCCTGACACGCACTTGGCCGATTTTTAACAGCTCGGCACAGTAAAGAAGAGTCGAACCGTTAAGAGTCCAAGGTCAACACGGGAGATGGTTGTAATGTCGAGAACGTGGTGCTGAAATCGAATAACTTACCTGCATTTATTTGTCATAACAGTATAATACGGAGAGTCCTCATCACATCAGACTAGATTTAATACTCTGCAGTTTAATGACAGTTTTAAAATTCTAATAACTACGGTACTTACCGACTCCACGGTATCCATTCCAACCCGAGCATTACAAATTCATTACGCTCATCTTTGAGTAGGTATTTTTAGCACAAATACAAAATATTTACTGTTATAACAAGAGAGGTTCTTCAAAAAATCACTTGGCTTGTTATTTTTACAAATTTTTATAGCTAAAGATTCTTGGCGTTATTCTATTTCAAATATTAAATTTCCTTACATTTTTCTTCAGACATTGAAAGCTTAAACTTACCGAAAGTAATTTTTTTTCCTAATCTTTTTCTGTTATACGCGTTCTATGCTATAACTCAATATATATGTTAAACTATTATTTAACTTGTGATTGCAGCTACCGATATCATTTCTCGGGCTGGAGGGTTCTAAAATAATAAATATGTGAACATTTCAAGGAGTGTCACAATACTTTTTGGATATTAATGTATTGTTATAAATTTTTTGCAAGTCATTGAATAACTTAAAGCTTTAGGCAGACAACAGGTAATAAAACTATTTAACATTAGTTCCTTATTTGAAACCAATATGTTAACAATTTCCTATATTATTAGAAAATGTACTTCATCCTAAAAACTGTCCTATTTCATGTAACATTGTAACAAATTTTTCGCCTCTTCCAAGAAATAACGTAGCACTACAAGTGCTACGAGTTCGTACTACAGATTCTACGACTTGCAGAACAATAAAAAAAAGAAACACATAATTATGCAGTTTCTGTTCATCATCGTAGAACCTTTTAACAAGAATATTTTACTCAGCTTCCAGCTCCTGCCAATATTTACTCACTACCATCTGAGTTCCGCAAACCTATAACTGTATTAGCTACACATTATTAGTGGGGGAACAGTAGGCAGTAGCTAAAGATACAATTTTACGTGTTATCGTATAATCAAAAATATGTATGATGTCTTTATTAATTTCTCTTTTCAGCAATTCGTGTCTGCATAGAACACTATTACAGTAAATATGTAGTATGTACACTTTTATTAAGTTGTAAATTCTTGAATTATATTTTGTATTTAATTTTTCGACCATGCTAACAAATTGGCTTCACGTCAGTCAAGATATCACAAAGCTGTAAGTATATATTTTTTTTTAAATACAAAAAATATAGTAAATAACTCAGGGTTATGCTGATAGACATTTTTACTAGGTGTCATTTTAACTTATGTTTTATGAAAATATGAACAAATGTTCAATTTTAAAAATATATAAATCAACATTACTATATGTTTATAATTTTGACATTAATAATTATAACTATAATACTATGCTTGTCAATAGTTACAAGTTTTCTACATTACATAATCTCAATTAGTTTGATTCGACACAACTGTACATCCGACTCTTAGAAGAACTCCGTTAAAGCTTGAAGCTTGTTCGGAAGCTTGAAACGTCTTGAAAGTAACAACTAGATTTAAGTTATAAAACTTGATTAGCAGTCACATACGTCAACCACTAGACCAACAAGGTGGTCAATTTCTAAAAGTTCAAATTTCAAAAGTTTTATCTACAAAATGTTTTAGCCTGCCTCGTTGGTTTAGCGGTTAGCATATACGACTGTCAATCAAGAGGTCTCGGGTTTGATCTGCGGATCGGGATAGTGAATATTTTAGAGTTTTAATGATATAGAATAGAGTAAGAACAGCCCGGAGTTTAGAAGTTGTGAACTTAACCCCGTGCCTCGGAGAGTAAGTAATGCCGTTAGTCCTGCGCTTGACCTCTGCCCAGACGTGGCGTATGGCCAGCCATTTGTGATTGATTGTGAGAGTGATTTATTTATTTTATTTTTATTTTATTTATTAGGTACAGAAACAGACAACAAACCAAAGACATACAAATATTACATATTATAGTTTACAATATTTAGGTCTGAAGTCCAATTACAACTGTACACAGCTTTTTATTCTATATTACTTCGTTAAAAGAAAAAAACTATATGGATAACTGAGATGGATCAGAGTGCACCTTTATAAATATTTTATTTTTCTATCAGTTGTTTTTATCTAAAAATATGTTTACATATTCTTTTTCTCATAGAGAATATAACCATAGTATCTAAATACAAACATTACCTTTATGAATAGAAATACTAAGGATATATAAAAAAGCTTTAAAAGTAGTTAAGTAACAAATACAAATCCTGCAATACAAATAACTCTTGATTAACAGTCGAGTAAATAAAAAAAGCTGCCAAGTGCGAGTCGGACTCGCCTATGAAGGGTTCCGTATCAGCAAGTAACATCATGTAAACGTTCTTGTAGTTCGTTGTAACTTTGATCGATGTTTTTATAATAGTGTATTGATTGAATGAAAGGTAAATTGCGGTTTACGATTATTGATGTTTTCCAAAAAAACTACTTACTAGATCTCGTTCAAACCAATTTTCGTTGGTAGTTTGCATGGTAATGTACAACATATTTTTTTTTTAGTTTTATCACTCTCTTATTTTAGAAGTTACAGGGGGACACACACACATTTTTCCACTTTAGAAGTGTCTCTCGCGCAAACTATTCAGTTTAGAAAAAAATGATATTAGAAACCTCAACATCATTTTTGAAGACCTATCCATAGATCCTACCCGTGTAAAAATTTTTTTTACATCAAACCCCGTGGTTTGATGTAAAAAAAATTTTTGATTTTCAGTTACAAGTATGGGGACCCCTAAAATGTATTGTTTTTTTTTCAATTTTTATGTGAAAATCTTAATGCGGTTCACAGATTACATCTACTTACCAAGTTTCAAAAGTATAGTTCTTATGGTTTCGGAAAAAAGGGGCTGTGACATACGGACGGACAGACAGATAGACAGACATGACAAATCTATAAGGGTTCCGTTTTTGCCATTTGGCTACGGAACCCTAAAAACGCTATTTACTCAACATTATCAAAGGTATGTATTCTTTTCCGCTTTAACCTCATTAGTATCCCATTCCCATAATAAAGTATGAAATCTTCTCATGTAATTTAGATAAACCGTTCACATACCAGAGGATTTTCTGTGCGGACCCTTTAAACATATTGTGTGGATTTTTTAACAAGTACAGATGTTATAATAGCGAACCGCGGCCAGTGGGCGGCCGGCCTCCATCAATATCCGTTTTGCCTCAGGTTTATTTTGACGTGGCCTTTGTCAGCAAACCGCTGAATTTCATACTAGTCATCTGCAGATAAACTTACTTATATCATACATTATTTATGGAGAGTGGTTTTTGATTAACATTTAGAGAAAACATAGAGAGATAAAGTTATTTAGTTTTAGGTCTTTCTAGATTTGAGTAATGGAATTTAATATTTTGTCATGGTAATGTTATTTATTATAATGTTTTTCCTGGGTAGTAGTAAAATTAATAATACCTAAATCGTGTCAGTGCATAATTTGTCAATTGTCCTTTTTTATATGCCTACAATAAATAAATTATTAGTATATGGTGCTCATATCTTGAAATGTCTTTTTTCAATTTGTTATTTTCACAAAGTGCCCTTTTCCCATATTTACACTACACTTCTGTATAATGAAATTTGACACATTAAATTTCAGAAGACGGTTTTAGAAATACAGTAAAATAAATTGTAAGTTTTTTTTTGAGATTTGTAATAAAGATGTATTAATTTAGTTGATTTGCTGTCTCTCCCGAGATAATTTGATTCGAGTTTTAATTGAACTATCTTCTAATTAATTTGTGCCTCGTGTAGAATAAAACTATTTAGGTATAAACCTATTTTTTCAATTAAATACAAATTTATTTCAAGTCAATTAAATTACTTCGATTCAGAATTTTGTAACACACCATAAAATCTAACTAAAGCTTCTTACGAGAAAGTGCATTTAAATCCATTAGTTAGTGTATTGTGTTGTTCAATACACACAAAATCCACAAAAAAATTATAGACAGGCGTAAAATCTATAATAATCGGCTTTTCATCATTATTTACCTAGCCTTTGTTCCGAAGATTATTTGGGGTCGGCTACTAGTTCAAACAGTTTTACCTGTTTAACAGTGTTTTCGCGGAACCACGGGCATTGGACCTCTGCAACCCAACTAACTAGCGGCTTTTCATATCAGGTTTAAATTCTAAAAAAGAGTCACTACTTGAGGCTTTAGTCAACATAGGTATTAAAATTAATACACGAAAAGTGCTTTGTCGACTGAATGAAAATATTAAATTTATTTTGTTGGTTCTAACCTAAAACCAATTTAACTGTTGTTGAAACATTTACCGCCGGAACGAAAGATAATATCACGACAAATATTTCATATTACATATGTTTCTTGGTAAGCTCAAGGACGACGCCACCGTATAAGACACACATTTGCGGAGAGTTTCGAGATGCGTTTTAAGGCTCATAAATGCGGTTGTATCACATCCGTAACGATGTAACACTATTTTGCGAGCGAGTAAAGTGTCTGTAACACACAGCAGAACACTGTAATAATGTTTAATCGTGAGCAAAAATGACACTTTGTTAATGCTTTTAGGGGTTTGTGGGAACATAGTGATACATATTAATGTAGTTTCCCACTTTATTTGGATAGTTTGTTTAGTAATTTAATAGTAGTCGAAATCAGAAAACTAAACATTCTAGAAATATGTTAAAATATCATAGCATGTAAATATTAATGTCTAGCAAAAAATAGTAGAAAACGGTTTGTACTTTATTTTTTGATGAAATGGTGCTTAGAAATCATGAAGTAAAGTTTAATATTAGGAAAGCCTGCTTATATTAGAATTGCACTTTTTTATTTGCATCGTTGATCTAGTGGTTAGCGTTGCGACTGCTGATCCAGTTGACACGGGTTCAAATCCCCTGTTCGGTTCAAAAAATTTGTTGGGTCTTTCTTACACATCCTGTTTCTGTTCTTAATAACAGCCCTGAGTATGGAAGTTTGGCGCTAATTCACGCCCGTGCTTCGGAGAGCACGTTAAGCCGTCGGTCCAGGTTGTTATGAACATCTATGGCAATGGTAATTGGGAAGTAAGTGCCTTCAGATATACTGACAACTAGTTCAACCTTCGAATTTCAGTTCCCACTCAGGGTTACGAAGGTGTAATGCCAGTCTCTCCGTGGAAAACCTGATATTCAGGTGAAACCGATTGAACTAGGAATCGACCCCAAATTAACTTGGGAATAAAGGCTAGGAAGATTATGTATAAGTACACATAATAATAGTAAAGATGAGTGACAAAATATGTAAATGTAGCAATCGGCAGTCCAGACAACCACTATTGGCATGTACTTTTATGTTAATGTAAACTAAGACAATTAAATAACTTCTTCGTCATCACCGTTACTGTTCAATAATATATTTTACATCTCTCATGTTCGGCAAGTAGGTTCTTATTACCTCCAAATGGGGCTTGTAAGTGACTTATTAGCGCTCTAGGGTAATAATGTAGCTAGAAAAGCCCTAGGGCGGTAAGTAATTAAAAAAAAAACGCTTCTTCTTACAAAAAGTTCGCGTACATCTAACCATCATACTGGCAAAGACATCATGCATTCAGCCCAATGACCAAAGAGGTTGCTTTGCTATTCAGCCTTGTCTTCGTGTGAGTACATTAGTCATCAATTTTAAATATCGAACGGCGAAGCTCAATTTAATTCTTGAAAAAAACAATTAATAAGTTCTTCACTTGTTTCTTTTTAATGAAAAGAGGCGGGAATAGAAAACTTTTAATTTAAATATTGTTTTTTTTTGGATTTTTTTATAATTACGTGCTAATTAGGAAAAAACATGAATTCTTCAAGTGATGAAGATATAAGCTGCACTCCCGATTCAACGAAAATGGAAGCTGAAGCAGCAATTAACAATGTTTTATTTTTATAATGCCGGTTTTTTTCTACTTACCTCACAATCGAGATGTAAAGCAGAATAGTTACCTCGGGTGTAAGCACCAATTGCACCCTCGAAGTATAGGCGCCCTCATTGCGCTCGTGCGCCTAAATATCTCGGGCTGCAATTAATGCCTTACAGCCCTTGGCTACTAATCTACTATAAATACAGAAGACCGAAACATTATCGTCCTATTACATTTTGTAAATAATAATAATTCAATGACTAGCTTGATTTGAGTACGACTTCAGTCATAATAATTTTCACACATCAAATTAACACAGGGCACCTTATCACTCATTGAACACCCTAGTCCACGGTAAGCTGGTACTGCTGGTATGGTATGCATCAGACATTAAGTACACTAATTGCATATTTTTTGCACAAAGTTCTAATAAATAAATAAATTTTGCTTGTATTCAGTGTAGAGAATAACAGGTTCCAGGGTAGTTATTTCATAGGGCGCGCCTCTGGCGCCCCCAGCGGATACTGGCGGTCAGAGCCATACGCGGATACCGCACCGTGTCCACAGAGGTGGCGTGTGCCTTGGCCGGAACACCCCCGTGGGATCTGGAGGCGGAAGTGCTCGCCGAAGTTTATCGGCGAGTGGCTGACTTCCGGGCGGAGAGCGGCTTTCGCCCTCCGCCCGAGGACGTGCGCGAGTGGCGCGAAGCCGCTCGCCGAGCCACCATGCAGAGATGGTCGTTCCGGCTGGAGACCCCACGCGCTGGCTTCGCCGCTGTGGAGGCTCTTCAGCCGGTCCTCGAGGAGTGGGCAGGGCGGCAGCACGGGACCCTTTCCTTCCGGCTGACGCAGGTACTTTCCGGGCACGGTTGCTTCGGAAAGTACCTGCACTCGGTCGCTAGGAGGGAACCGAGTCCCGCCTGCCATCACTGCGACTGCAGTGAGGACACGGCCCAGCACACGCTGGCGGTCTGCCCCGCTTGGGCGGCGCAGCGCCGGGTCCTCACTGCAGTCATCGGAGGGGATCTCTCGCTGCCGGCCGTCATAAGATCGATGGCCGGCAGCGACAGTTGTTTTACCGCGGTCACAACCTTCTGCGAGGACGTAATCTTGCAGAAGGAGGTGGCGGAGAAGGCCCGGGAGGATGCCATCCAATCGGACCCGATCCGCCGCCGGCGCCCCGGGCGGCGGAGGCGCGCATACCTGCGTCTCATGCCGCCCTGAGAGTGGCCGCGGACGGGCGGGACGGGTTTCCCGTCCGTCCGCAGTAGAGGCCAACCGCGAGGGGGCGGCGTCCGCGTGTGACCGGACGTTGCCCAATTAGAGAGTCGAAACTGGAGTAGGTGCCCGCAACAGTGCGGGCAGGCGCCGGTTGGAGTCCAGAAGGAAATCCCCTCCCTGGACTTCTTCCAATACAAAGGCGCAGAGAGGGTCACACCGTGTGGTTTTAGTCGGTTCGAGTCCGACACACCACCCCGCCGTAACCCCCGACGGGGTGACGGTCCGCGGGGATTTCCACACGTTAAAAAAAAAAAAAAAAAGGGTAGTTATTTCATCTAGATCCGTTTCTGTTCGTTAGGTTAGCAACTTCAACATTCATTATTACATTACAGTGAAATTATGATTTCAGTATCTGTATTTCATCAATAACTATTTTAGACAGGTTTTATAAAAGATATGAAATGGGTATTCACATTATGGACTCATAACGCTATTATCACAAAGTGTTCCATAACATCAAATTGGTGCCTTTTCATAGAAATTCGTAGAACTCAGTTTAATCATAAGTACATTGAAATTCCCTTGCTCATTAAGGGATATATTATACTTTGTACAAATATGTCATGATACACACATAGTCATAGGTATGTAGGTGCTTATGGCAAATGAATTGAGTATGTTTTATTTTTACTTTCTTATAATAATAATTATATTTATTGGCTCAAAAACGAGGTACAGCTTTTCTATCTTAGTCTAACTATAGCCGGTTCCAAAAATAACGGGTCAGTCACATAAACCCGAATATCTCCCGAACTACGTATGCCATCCTAATGAAACGAAGACTGTTCAATTGAGAATTTAATTATACAGATAAAAAATAAAATAAAACTTAGTTACACCCACAATATTAATCTTAAATTAAAAAAAAACTAAAGTAGTCATATTTTTCTTAAGATTACATTTTTTTTATGATTGTTTTTTTGCTGTTTTTCATCACTTTCTTCATTTAATACTTTGTATTGCCTCCACGTGATGAAGCCTCCAGTGATGAAAAACAGCAAAAAAACAATCATAAAAAAAATGTAATCTTAAGAAAAATATGACTACTTTAGTTTTTTTTTAATTTAAGATTAATATTGTAGGTGTAACTAAGTTTTATTTTATTTTTTATCTGTATAATTAAATTCTCAATTGAACAGTCTTCGTTTCATTAGGATGGCATACGTAGTTCGGGAGATATTCGGGTTTATGTGACTGACCCGTGTGACTGACCCGTTATTTTTGGAACCGAGTGTATTTGGTAAACATAATTTGAAATTTCACATAATCAGATAGAGTGAAAAACGACGGTGTCTGAGCTAGTAAATACTGTGTGACAGACACCAACGCCATCATTCTTGTGCATGATGTGGTCTCTTACAAGTGGGGAAGCACATGGCTTTTGAGTATGTAAGTTTTTTTATTTTGTTTTGTTTTTCTGTAGTCCTCCTGTTGTGAGATCCTTAAATAAATAAATGTACAAAATTATATCTTAAGCATTGTCATACAAATCAATTATTGCGTAGGAATAATAAATTAATTAAAGTAGCAAAAATTAATAACTGTTTGGGTTTTTTGAGTTTTCATTTTATTTACCCCAGTAGCTATGCCTGTGGTTTCGATTGTCTTTTACATATTTAGCTATTTCTAGGATAAATACAAGTATGGTCATTAGTTAGACTGCGTCAGAGAGAGTTTAATATTGTTTGTGTGTTTTTCCCACCCCGGCAGCACCATAAAGTGTTTAGTAAACTTACAAAACAGTGCATTAGTTAGTCTATATAAATATTGTGATACTTTTTTTTTCTCTTTTTAGTTCATTACTTTTAAGTAATAGGATTTTTTGTTTCTCTAATAATTTATTTCATCTTAATAGTAAGTTTGATTTCTTACCCGTGTAACTATGACTACTTTTGTATCCACAGATATTGAATTTGGGTATTTTTATATATAATTATGAAAAAAAAACACTTACTTAGTATTTTACTTAAAATGCGTGTTTAATATGGCAAGATTTAGACATATAAAACCATATAATACAAGCATGACAACTAAATAGTTCGGTAATAGATACATATTGATTGTACGTTTATATAAAACACGAAATACTTATTCAATTTGTAATAAAATACTTGGCTTGAAGTTCTGCCCTCCTTGGACAAATACAATACGAAGGTAAACACAACCAAATGAAATTCTACCGAAATTCTCACAAAATAATTGAGCGTCCAGCATTCACGACCTTTAGGTTTCTGCCTCTCTAATACAATACTTCTGAATATATATGCTATTATATCGTGAAATGGAGACAGGAATCTTGCTTAAATTATTACATTATGTTTTTACTAACGCGACTTGTGCAACACGATGAGCGTTTGCGTGATGCCGAGGTCACGTTAAGCAGTCGGTCCAGGTTCTTATCATAAGACTGAAGAAGCTAAGAAGCTAAGCGTGAAGCTTAGTTGGAGTCTTTCGGGCAGTTTAAAAACATCCAACGGCAAGTTTACGTAGCCACAACTTGTCTAGCCAGTCTCCAATCCCCACTCGGCCAGCGTGGGGACGTATGGATTTAACCCTCTCCTGAGTGACTGGTCTCCTACCAGTGCCCAGCATTGGGACTTTATGTTGATGAAAATTATCCTCAACTCACAGTCTACATCAATCGATGTAGACTGTGGGTTGAAATCAGGCATATACTGTTAGAATTTAATATTATAGTAGTAAATAGAATTCTCAAATACAAATGTAAAAAACGTATATATAGCTTTGGGCTCCTTCACGTATGAAATGTGAAGGAGTCCAAGCTCTATGTCAGGATTGTAGAAAATATATGTATTTTGGTAAGAAGTGTACACTGCATGGGTCTACGTAATAAGAAACGATAATGTACATTTACAACTTTACAGGGCTTTTTTACTTCACTTTATCTCTTTATCTCTTAGGTCATCAGCTTTCTGTCAGTGAAAGTCCCGTCAAACTCGTTCCAGCCGCTACAGAGAATAGAAGAACAAACAGACAAACAAAAATTTTAAAAATGCATTTTGTATGTCAGTACCGTATATAATTTCATATGCATTTAGTAAAAAAACTGTTCCTTTGATATTACCTATAGACACTCCAATTATATTAATTTGTATAGATAAAACAATAGTGGTCAAAATACAGATGTAAGTATTTTGCGGATTGGGCCTGTATAACACCTTTCCATAAAATCTTTTTAATAATACTAAATGTTTACCATCATAAATGTTTGCGGACTTTATTCAGTATGTTGTGGATTTCTTGAAATGTCTTACGCAATATAATGGAACGGTTGTCTGCAACAATTTGGTGCGCAATTATAACAGAGAAGTTAGGAGTCGTTTAAAAGTTTAACGAGTCATCGTTTCAGCGGGACTTTTGTTTATAGCCGCAATAGACCGCAGCGATTAAATCTGAAACACGCGGTCGTCACACATGCCATTCATGAAAATAACTTGACATATATTTGTTTCACAATGAATATTTATTTTAACTCCACGTGATTAAAACTAAGGGCTGTAGAGTTGTGGCATTTTCATTTTATATCACTGAAATACTGGTGCTGTATTGACGCTTTAGTCTTTTCATAACAAAAAGGCTAGGACAGACTGTATGGTTAGCCTAGTGGTGGAAATCTCATGTAGGAGAACACTTCGTGTGACTCACAAATTGTTGTTCTTAGTTTGGGTGTTCTTTGTGTCCGTTTCGGTGTATCTTTGTAAAGTCCCCCGCGATACAGGATTTGATTTCTAATGCGGGAGTTGTCTTTTTAACAACTAAACAAAGAAAGTCTTGTCCAACAAAGAAATAAATACTCAAATAGAACTAAACTCATCGAGCAGTCAATTTTGGAAAGAAAAAGTCTTACCTTAGTGTAATAGTACTAACAACTTTTCCCCTTCGTGCCCGTTGAGAGCAAACCTCTCTCGAGATAAGAGACACGTGCATTTATTTCAGTTGTGTATACTTTAGACCTAATATTTTTCTTCTAACACTAACAAACAATATTATGCCCATCTCTTCCTAATATTACGTTCCTGTATTTATTTCTGTTATTTGCTCATATTTAAATAATAATAAAAGCATGTACGGATTATTCTTGGTACCTAACTTTTCAACTAAAGCCGAAAAATAAGGACAGCTGAGTAAATATTGATATACTTATAATTAACGTCAGAGGGCTGAGTTATATGTGTAGGGTTGGGCCATTGATCCCGCTATAAGACGTAAAACGGCGGTAGTAGAATGGATTACACCCCAATTAGTTACTTTACGTATATCAGGACTTATATGAAAATTAACAAGGTACTTTACATGTGTTATCTATCTTCAAATATTTAATTAAGAGAATCTCTTCCAATTTTATGTTAAAGAACTTATATTCATATAAAAATTAAATTGAAATTACACAGAACGGACGAACGTTCAGAAATTTTCTCGTTTGGATATGAAAATCTGATGTTCAGTGAAGATTGGTGGCTTATAGTTTAATTGCTTGAACGAGGAAAATTTTACGCCTGTGAAGCCGTGTTTGAAAAAGTACAGTTTGCTTTCATATACTAAATAAATTTCACTTTTAATTATCCAAAAATGTTTAATGTTTGTAGATGAGAGCCAGTAATATTTTAATTACTTAAGAATGAAGAGAGAGAGAGAGTAGAGGTTTCCACACTTTTACACGACAGTTTTATAATTGGTACGGAAATTACGTAATTGTGTTAAAATGCTTTTCGATTTAAGTCGGTCTTCTATGGGAGGGTAGTACGGAACGATCGTGCTGAAATCATTGTGGCTCTATTACTTTTACTTCGCTACTACTTCTTCGCAAATGCGACTACTACTAAAAATATGTTTATTAATTTTTTTGGGTTAATATAGCTTAAAGGCGACTAAGGGATAAACTACGCAAGAAAACATCAATGCAAAGAGAAGGAAAACTTGAAACCAACCCTATACCAACCCGTCTGGCCAGCGTGGTATAGTAGGCCAATACCTCCTTTCTAAGGAGAGGCCTATGTCCAGCAGTGGACTGTTGAAGGCTGTTGATGATGATGATGATGAATATAGCTTAAGACATTCACAATTACTATTATTGATATTTTTTTCAAAATCAATTTACAATGCAACTGGTCGCAATTTAATTTCATTATCGAACAGAATTTCACCAAATAGTATGGAACGTTTTAATTGAACATGATTAAAACTTACAAAGACTGCTCTGACACATTTTTGATTGGTGATAATGTTTTTTACATAACATTTTTTTTTTATAATATAAATGCATAAAAATATGAGTCCAAGTCACGCTTGTGCGACTCACAACTGTAACTCGTTTAAACTAGAATCAACAATAGTGATGATGATTGCTTCGCAGTTGCCAATTTATTTTCTTTGAGTATACTTTGGTCTCTTCTACTAACTTAGAAATTTACACTGACCAATTATTTCTGACAAAATTGATGTTAGATCTGAAATAATTTAGTTGCATAATCACCAAAATAGGCTTTAAGTTTTATTTCTAGAGCACAAACTTATCTATCTTTTAGTTGCAATGTCGGGATGCGAGATGACTAGGTCTATCCCTTGGGCACTATTGCACCTTTCACCGACCAAACCAAACCAGACGACACCCCCAACTGCACCAAGGTGTCACCTGTCTCAGCGGTATTATCACCCTACGATGAGGTCGCAGCGACCCTTAGGTAGTGATTAGAGACATAGCGACCTGTACCATATCCTCTTCGCCGCCTCCTCCGAGCGAAATCGGTCCTTAACCGATCCCAATATGTTTCTGATCTTAACCTGTATTAGGGTTCCGTAGCCAAATGGCAAAAATCGGAACCATTATAGATTTGTCAAGTCTGTCTGTCTGTCTGTCTGTCCGTCCGTATGTCACAGCCGAATTATTTCCGAAACCATAAGAGCTATGCTGTTGAAATTTGGTCAGTTGATGTATTCTGTGAACCTCATTAAGATTTTTACATAAAAATAGAAAAAAAACAATACATTTTGGGGGTCCCCATACTTGGAACTGAAACTCAAAAATTTTATTTTCATCAAACCTATACGTGCGTGGTATCTATGGATAGGTGTTTAAAAATGATGTTGAGGTTTTTAATACTTTCTTTTCTAAACTGAATAGTTTGCGCTACAGACACTTCCAAAGTGGAAAAATGTGTGTCCCCCTCCCTCTAACTTCTAAAATAAGAGAGTGATAAATCTAAAAAAAATAAATGTTGTACATTACCATGCAAACTACCAAGGAAAATTGGTTTCAACGAGATCTAGTGAGTAGTTTTTTTAATACGTCATATATCGTAACACACAATTTACCTTTCATCCAATCAAAACACTATTATTAAAACATCGATGAAAGTTACAACTAACTACAAGAACTTATAAATGATGTTACTTGCTGATACGGAACCTTTCATAGGCGAGTCCGACTCGCACTTGGCCGCTTTTTTATATATAATTAATTAATTTATTTATTTAAGCACTATGGAAGACTTACAGCTACTAGAAACAGTATATTATCATTGTAGTAGGCTGGCAGCCAATTACAAGTCTCTTACTCTTACAAAAATATATTAGATAACTAAACTGCGAACATCGCTGCATACTTAATGGTACACATAATAATGTTAGAGAAAAACTATTAAGTTTGATTTGGTTAGTGACTGAGCTTATTATATGATATTAATACTTAATTTGAATCTTCTCAATCATTACTGCTAAAAAAATCAAGGCTTAAGCGCCTTCTGGCTATGGACACACTTGTTTTAAAAACATCAAAGCCATGCTGCTCGCATACCGTGTTTATTTGTTTACTTGCACGCAATACATATGAATTCTGCCTATAGTTTACCGACGCTTGAGGCACATAAAGTGGTGCATTATAACGTAATGATTTAATAGGGACATTAAGATAAAATTTTGATAGGATGGCCGGGTTATTGATCTGATTGTTTAAAACTTTCAATAGGTATACACAATCGAATATTTTACGACGTTGAATTAAGGGTAAAATGTGATCTCTTCTCTGACCGAACAATATAAATTTGGTAACGTGGATTCCATATTTCGGACGCACACTCCAGGTGACTTCTAACGTAGGTCCAGTAAAGTATTCTCAAAGTCTTAGCTTGAATGAACTTTTTAGATAATCGCATTATGAAACCTAATGATTTGGTCGATATGTGCCTCGAAAGTAAGTTGAGAATCGTGATGGACACCTAGATCGCAAGTAGTGTTCCGCTTGGTTAGTATTTGATCACCTAAAACGTAGTCTGTGTTGATATTAATGCGGTTTCGGGTAAATGTCATGACTGAACCTTTAGTTTTTTTTTTTTTTTTTTTATAACGTTTGGAAATCCCCGCGGACCGTTACCCCGTCGGAGGGTTACGGCGCGGTGGTGTGTCGGACTCGAACCGACTAAAACCACTCTACGCCTGTGTATTGGAAGGAGTCCAGGGAGGGGATTTCCTTTCCTCCACTGTTGCGGGCACCACCTCAAACTCTCGACTCTCTAATTGGGCAACGTCCGGTCACACGCGGACGCCGCCCCCTCGCGGTTGGCCACTACTGCGGACGGACGGGAAACCCGTCCCGTCCATCCGCGGCCACTCTCAGGGCAGCATGAGACGCAGGTATGCGCGCCTCCGCCGCCCGGGGCGCCGGCGGCGGATCGGGTCTGAGTGGATGGCATCCTCCCGGGCCTTCTCCGCCACCTCCTTTTGCAAGATTACGTCCTCGCAGAAGGTGGCGACGGCGGTAAAACAACTGTCGCTGCCGGCCATCGATCTTATGACTGCCGGCAGCGAGAGATCCCCTCCGATGACTGCAGTGAGGGCCCGGCGCTGCGTCGCCCAAGCGGGGCAGACCGCCAGCGTGTGCTGGGCCGTGTCCTCACTGCAGTCGCAATGGGGCAGGAGGGACTCGGTTCCCTCCTAGCGACCGAGTGTAGGTACTTTCCGAAGCAGCCGTGCCCGAAAGCACCTGCGTCAGACGGAAGGAAAGGGTCCCGTGCTGCCACCCTGCCCACTCCGCAATTACCGGCTGGAACGCCTCCACAGCGGCAAAGCCAGCGCTTGGGGTCTCCAGCCGGAACGACCATCTCAGCATGGTGGCTCGGCGAGCGGCTTCGCGCCTCTCGCGCACGTCCTCGGGCGGAGGGCGAAATCCGCTCTCCGCCCGGAAGTCAGCCACTCGCCGATGAACTTCGGCGAGCATCTCCGCCTCCAAATCCCACGGGGGTGTTCCGGCCAAGGCGCACGCCGCCTCGGTCGATACGGTGCTGGCTCTAGGCATATATAATTAACCTTACGACCAATAGCTTCGAGAATGGAAAATAGATTTTCACCCTTCTTCAAAGGTACCTCCTTAATTTCTACGTTGTTGAGTCTGGATCTCTGTTCGTTGATCGAGAGTTCCAACTTCGTTTTAGCTAAGTCCGTCTGCAAACTGTCCACTGTCTCCTTGAGTTGGTCAAGTTCAGAAACTCTGGTTTCAAGAACCTTATTCCTGCGTCATATAATAATTACAGTAAAATATGGAAATTATACAGAGACATGCTTGACCAGCACATTTCAGATATGTGCTGATTATCGAGCACGCAGGATTCTGGCTGTCATTTCTCTTAGCTCCCTGTTCAGCACCTTTTGATAGCTCGCTGCCATAGGTATACTCGTACGATAAAAGTTGATCATACCGAGAAATCTTCTAAGCTCCGTGTTTGGTTTAGGAAAACTAACGATCGCCTCCGTTTTCTCTGTTGTCGGCCTTATACCTTGGCTCGTTATATGATAACCGAGGAAATCAAGCTCTGTTTCAAAAAATTCGCACTTATCGAGATTAATTGTGATTCCGTACTTATTCAGTCGCTCAAATATCGCCTCAAGGTGCTTAGCGTGCTCCGTTTCATTCTCCGAAACACATAAACAGTCGTCCACAAATACATATACAAAATCTAAATCTCTGAATATGTCGTCCATGAACCTCTGGAAACTGGAGCCACTGTTACGCAATCCGAAACTCATCCGTACGAACTCAAAAGCCCCAAACGGCGTAATTACGCTGGTCTTCTTAATATCGTCTTTAGCCACAGGAATAGCATGATAAGCCTTTTTTATATCGATCTTGGACATAACCACATTCTTCTTTTTCTCAAAAATGTAAGTAAAATCTAACAATCTCGGTAGTGGGTAACGATCTGGCACTGTAATCTTATTTAACATCCTGTAATCCCCGCAGGGCCTCCATTCTCCGTTCTTCTTCTTTACCATATGCAATGGACTCGCCCACGGACTGTTCGACGGGCGACATATTCCCATTTTCTCCATATCTTGAAACTCTCTTTTGGCAATATTGTACTTGTCTGGGGGTAAAGATCGCGCTTTACTGAACACCGGAGGGCCCGTTGTCTCGATGTAGTGCTCCACGTTATGCTTAGCGCGTTCCATAAAGGAGCAACCAAAGTCCTCGAGCTGCTTTCATACTTCGAATGTCGTCTATCAGGGTCGGCAAATTAAGCACCTGCCGTTTCATGTCCCGAACTTCCTTAGTATGGTTTCGAGGGACACTGGCTCCGATGATGATGTAGCTGGTGATGATGATGATTTACAAGTAAGGCACTTCCACAGCGCCATCCTGCTAGCACCCAACTTTCTCCATCCGGATTCCGAAATGCTTGCGCATCCGAAATCAAGATGACTTTTGCAGTTACTGCATTGAACACCATCGTTGAATTGCACTTTACAGACTGCACACGTTTTCATTTAAGAAGTATCTAACAGATTCACCTATTGAGATAGTGTTTAAAAAGCAAAAAAGGTTGACGATCTATTTCTCTAATAAGCGACGCGTACCGTTCTTGCGAATGTTCACATGATGTAATGAATTGATGAATTAAATAAATAAATATTTCGGACACACAACATCATCTAGTCCCAAGCTAAGCAGAGCTTGTATTATGGGTACTAGACAATTGATATAAATACATAAACATACTTTTATTTTTGTAAATACATACATATTATACATAGAAATCACCCAGACTCCGAAACAAATATGAAATATATTTGTGAATCACACAAATAATATTTGGGCCGACCCGGGAATCGAACCCGAGACCTCTTGATCAGCAACCGCATACGCTAACCACTAGACCAACAAGGCAGTATATACAAAAGTTATCAAAAAAATCCTACACAAGACAGACAAAAATACAGATGTTCGAATAAGTAAGTTGTTTAAAAATAAATAACGTATTTCATTTTGAAGAGACCATTCTGATAATAGCCGTAGGGTAACATCGTCCACAAGTTTCTGACATGTCTATTGCGACCCCGTCAAACTATATAAACTGTACAGTATTATTTTGTGTATAAAATATTTCTTATCGTTACATATTTATTCTTATCGTTATATATTTCTAAGAATTATATCACTAAGTCACTACGAGCAGAATCTTGTTAGATTCCTCGATACATATATAAGTCGATTAAAAAGGAATAACTTTTTCCTGTCAGTTTTAGGTTCTTGATTTTTTTTCCGCCTACGTACTATCGCTTGAACAACATCAAAGCTTCTAATGATCTACTGTTGCATATAAGCCTTTTTTGCGAAATTAGGTTTTGATATGCTGTAACATACTGTAGTTTGTTCCCTGCGCATCTTACGACGCTCATGGAATGAATAGGGGTGCTGACATTCTACATTATTACACCGTCACCATGCGGAAATACATAATTTCTTGAACAGATAATTTAATTCTTGTTATTACTCAAGGGGGTCGTATGTCAATGATATAACAATATGCCGACGGGAATTCATGTATGTATATTCAAAGAAAAACTGGGCCTTATACAGGATAGGATTAATCTATTTGATCTTGTTATATTAAATTCAATTTAAAAATTTATTTATGCTTCTATTTTGTGTGTTGTATGTTTATGTTCAAATTGTATATTTTAAAAATCTTATGTACAAAATACTGTTGTGTACATCCATAATGAATTTACAAATAACTTATATTTCAAGCTTCTTTTGCAAACCAAGTCTGTGGGCATATGTATGTAGTTGATGTTGTGTAAAACATATCATTAAATAAACATTTAAAAAAGACAGTGAGCTGTGCAAACATATTTATGTTTGTTTAAAAGTATTATACATACTTCAAACTTAATCTTACTATTATAATGTACATATAATTACGGTAAGGAAAGCGAAGTTCTCCCCATAGGACGATTAATTCAGCTCGGCAGTGATGTTACAACGGAGCCGTACAACATCCGCGCACAGTTCCGTTTCCCTGTTCCTCAGTCGCTACGTTCATGTGTCAGGAGCTCCTACTTCCTTTGATTTACCGCCACTTTGATCATACAATAACATAACGGAGGTACACACCGAAGTTATTGTAAGGTACTTGACATAGTTTCTTTTTATATAAAGGTAAAGTCAGTACATTTTCTTGACAAAACATTCTAAGGTAGTTTTCCTGTTATATGTCTGCAAAAGATAACCGATAACACAACGACTCAAGTACATGTATCTATTAGAAAATAAATTGCGAGGAAAATCTAATGATTTAATCAAATAAGTTAATAGGATAATTATTTAACATAATACGTGTAATGATAGTAGACTTAACTAGAAAAGCAATGATTTTGATTTTTTTATTTAAAAAAACATCATAACATTTTTCTGGACATTTGTAAGTAATATTTAATATCTAAGATGATAGGTCAGTCATCGTCTGGCAGCCCTGATTAGCTTTGAAGGCCAAACCTCTCACTGTCACTTAACATTTTACGACTATTATAAAATATCCGTATTGCCTACTTACTTCTAGTGTCTGTTTAAAATTATTTAGAGGACTAAACTCTAAAAGAACACTTCCACAAACATGTTCGGTAAAATTTTATACGTACCTATCTCAGTTGCTATTAGCAAACCCCTATAAAACTCAAACCTACCTTACCCATCCGTATTTTATAACCCTTAAATATATTTTTTTACTACCAAACATCTCTCTGTACACTTTTCATCTCTCATAGCAATGAGCAAAGCGTGTTATTTAACCCATCTAGAAGTATTTCGGATAATCTGTGTCCTTGTTTATATCGTCCTATGACAATTTTAGAGGAAATGATGAATGAGGGCTTTGTTCTGGAACATCAAAACTTTTGTTTCGCTTTGACTCTGTAACCCTTATGATTGCTATACAGGGTAGGTGGAATACACTTTATTTTGTCGCATAAATTTGTTACCACAAAAAATTGTAACAAAATGGTAAACTTTGGTCATCTTATTGAAGAAATATATTGATATCGGGTTGTGATCCTATTTCGTTAGTGTAGTTTATGTCTACTTATAACCTTACATCAATTTAGCGTGACTGTAACATTATTAAAAACACTTTTACTCTAAAAAGTAATCTTAAGTAGATAAAAGAAGATCGAATCAATTGGCGTGCAATTGAAGAGGCCTGTGTCCTAATAATTTGTGGATCACACAGAGTATCATCCCTTGTAGGATTTGAACATGTGAACCACTTGGCGCCGTAGAATGCGGTGTGGCCAGCGCTTAAACCACTAGGTAAACCGTAGAGTCAGTCAACTTATTTGACCATTCATTAAAAAATATATAAAAAATTAACGAGCCTCCTGTATGGTTAACCTTTTTTAATATTATCCAGAATTACTACGAAATAATCAGTTGAGTAATTTTCATCCTATAATGGATGATAGATTTTGAAAATTACTAGCTGGGCTCAACAAACTGATAAATATGGTGAAAAAAAAATATCTGGCATAATTTTGCTTTTATACTCTTTCACATTTTTATAACAACAAGCATAATTTTTTATGGTTTTTATCCCATTATAACCTAGAGCAAAGTTAGTATGAAATGAAATGAGTACTTTTAACAAATGAATTGCTAAATTCAGGGATAATTTAACTTCTTGAAGTACCAATTGAACTTATCTACTTACTAATAAATTCTACCACTAAAAATGTCTGCAATTAGCTCGTAGCAAGAACAATATTATGACAGATACTCCTGTGATTTTAATGAGGGGCCTGTGAACTATTAGCCGGTTTAAGAGCTTTGTATAAAGAGGCGCCGATGACTCCAGAAGTGGGCGTTATTGAACGCGAGCAACGGAGATGTCGATAGAGCAGGTTTGTTCTCGAGAGGCAAGTCCTTACCACGTATTATGATGTCCTCATTTTACCTACCTCCAATGAAATTTTGCTACCTGCAAGCATGTGTGAGTAACGCTGACCTTTCCCTGTAAAGCATTTTCTCAAAAAATCACAAGCATACCATTCATTGCTGTGGTATTTCACTGTCTAGATTTATTTCTTTAAAATTTGACATATTTCTCTTTGTGATGTTGTAATAATACTATATACAACGTAGAAAATTATTTATTGAGATTATAACTCCTTGTTCTAAATAGGCCAATAGTTAGATCTACAAAGTTTTATCTCTCTGCCCAAATTTAACAGGAGTTATGCCCTAAAGCTGTTAGGAGTTGGTTCATTAGTGAACTTTACGAGTACGTCCTCCAGTGCAAGGTTTTATATCGGTCATAGCGTATTTTATTTGTACAAATCATTTCTTATAAGAAAAATGTTGCCTTACATGTTGTCAATGGCTGTTATTTGATATATTTCTACCTTGAAATGTTGACTATGAACACAAATGTTTACGTATTTGATATCTACTCTATTTGATAAGAGTACGAAACTCCAAATGCCAATTCTAAGGAAGTACTATAATATTTTCTCATATTAAACTGTTCATATTATTATGTGTATATGTATATATATATATATATATTATATGACTGTTTGGTTGGCGCAGTGGCAGCGTATGCGAATGCTGTGCTTTAAAGTCTCGGGTTCGAAACACGGGTCGGACCAAATGTTTGTATGATCTGCAATTATTTGTTTCGGAGTTTGTGTTTTGTATGTATAATATGTACGTATTTCAAATATTAATTGTCTAGTTCCCATAGCACAAGCTCTGCTTAGTTTGGGACTAGAAAGCGTTGTGTGTCAGATACTCGTATTATTTATTTATACATATTAAAGTATTTGGAGGAGGATAGCCACAGTTTCTGATACTTTTTGAACCTGTCTTATACCAAAATCAGTAATCTTATTCTCAATGGTATAGACAGCAGCAAAAGTTTATACTGACACTCAAGTTAACAAGAGACTTTTTTTATGCTTGTTTAACATAATCATTCTATGCATGCATATTTTTACTTTCTACTTTTCTCTATATTACTAGTTTTTTAAGATACTGTGCTTCTTAGGTGGACTAATGTTTTTGGCTTATCTACTCAGATATAATTTGACTATCTGTTAACATGAACGAGCCCCTTATGCTATGCACTTAAAAGTTCTACCATGAAGCTTGATAGCCTGGCGCTGTCACTAGGTAAAACAAGAAGTGAAAATAAAACACAACTGTGTTCATTAAAACGGACTCGAGGCTGCTACTGAGGCCTTATTTTTCTATATTTTCCTGTTTCTCTTGGGGTGACCCGTTGACTATTAATTAACCTCGCAAGAGCAATGAAGCCTCGTTATTAAACTACAAAAAGACTTTATCACATCGAGGATCTTTAAAACGCCTCACGTCCGCTGCACTTTGTTAGTAAAGATTTATTCACTTTTATGGATAATAATATACTTTCGTTTTATAATCATTATTAATCATAAGTTTAAAGGGCTCCTAGTAGCAAAAAGTTTTAATGCTCGTTTTCACCAAATATATTTCGACGGTAACAGGCATTAGATTATCAAAGTAAAAAAGTAAATACATACTGTAACGTACTTAAAATATGATATTTTATACTGTTACTCTTTATCGGATTTCAATCGCGTTTTTTGAATTTCCGCATACATTTTCCCATTTTCGAAACAGGGCTGTCCCTCGTTTTAAATCAGGGTTGTCCGAATTTTCACACTTGTAAAGTCAAGAAAAGAAAACCTTTATCGCGCGATGAAAAGTTTTTTTGTTTTCAGAATATCCGTTACGTTTGAAATAATAGCGCCACGTAAGCGCCTTAACTTTTTACTAATTTTCATTTATACATGAATTTAAACAAAAGCCAGACAAAGCGATAATGTCTTCCATTTGTTAAAAGACGAGAATTTCAAGCACCGGTGTTGCCGACAGAAAATAATAAAAGGGTTGTCTTTGTTGGTAGTTAGAGAAATACATTATATGCAACCGCCCGAGCGGCGCTCGAACCTTCCATCGTATAATCACTCTAGTGTGTGAATGCTGTTAAGCACTATTACACGAAAAAACTTATAAATGAATATATGTTTTAATAAGTTACCAGTTCTAATCAAAGTTAAATCATAGTAGACCAGGGTAAATCCTCTTAAAATAACAAAAGTGAACATAAATTATAGTAGGATGAAACCCATTGTAAAAGGAGGAGAAGAGTACAAAAATTAAAGGAAAAATAAATTACGGGCGATCTGAGGTCGGGAAGGGGTGAGAGGGGGGTTTTAAGGGAAAAAAATGACTTATCTCAATTTCCTGCAAAGAAAGACTTTAAAGAAGATTTTGCAACTTTTTCAAAATATTGTAGATGTTTTATTAATATTAACTTTATTATTTATTTGTTTGTTAATTATAGTAGTATATTTCAATTTGCAATACTTTTGTTTATCATTGTAACATGCAATCTTACGTTTTTCGAATGATTAAAGTGTAAATTTTAATAAATATCTCATTAACGATTAAAAAAAATCAAATTCTAGTTTTTTCATTTTTTGCATTTTCTGAGAAGATTTACTATGGTAATAAATATATATTTTTATACCATCGGAAAGTAGAGATTTCATCGAATAGAAAACAACCAATTTTTGTGAAAAACGTTGATATTTTGACGGACGAATTTTCGATTGAAAATTAGGGTTGTTTTTCGGTATTCCGTCAAAATGAGGTGAAAAAATAGATATTTCAAATCAAATAAATTACGGTGTATTTAGGACATGAAAAGCTAAGTTTTCACAAAATTTCGTTAAAAAATAATTTTATTTGTAAAAGATAAAAATAAAAAACCTAAAACTTGGTTTTTTGAATTTCTCACATAAAATTTGAGGTTATGTGAAAAAAGTGTAAATGCAAAAGATGTAGATCTTTTTATTACCTACAACTTTGCCATTTAACTTTTTTCCATAGGACTTGTAGTTTTGCAGGAAATTGAGATGAGCCATTTTTTTCCCTTAAACCCCCCCCCCTCTCCCCCTTCCCGACCTCAGATCGCCCGTAATTTATTTTTCCTTTAATTTTTGTACTATTCTCCTCCTTTTACAATGGGTTTCATCCTACTATAATTTATGTTCACTTTTTGTTATTTTAAGAGGATTTACCCTGGTCTACTATGATTTAACTTTGATTAGAACTGGTAACTTATTAAAACATATATTCATTTATAAGTTTTTTCGTGTAATAGTGCTTAACAGCATTCACACACTAGAGTGATTATACGATGGAAGGTTCGAGCGCCGCTCGGGCGGTTGCATATAATGTATTTCTCTAACTACCAATAAAGACAACCCTTTTATTATGGGTTTCATCCTACTATAATTTATTTTGTTTTCAAACATTAAAAGCACTGGTCTATAGAGACATTGCGAATTGATTGAATGATTTACATTGAAGTTAAAATATTTTTTTTTTTTAAAACACTAAAGTATACATTTTTTTATAAATGATTAATAAGTAAGTTAATAAGGTATGTAGTTCATTTTTTATTTTTTCTTTTTAAAAAGCAATACTTTGTAGTGGTATGTACAGACATGTATACACATTTATTCATGTAGCTAAACTAACATATTTTTTACTATAAGTAACTAATTAAATAACTCTAACTGTCTATTTTAGCACACGCGCAAGCATTACGGGCTTGGAGTGCACGGCTCGAAGCACAGGGGGTGTCGTCTAAGATGGGTCGGTGTCCCGCCTTTTACTGTGTAAAGCGGCGAGAGGCGCGATATCGTCCTGCCCCAAGGGTAACTTATTGATTACCGTGAGATGTATCCCAATCATGGGGTTAGGTAGGGGGGGACTCCAGATGTCGCTGATGCGTTCCTGGAGCTCCTCCCGACTGCCGAGGTAGGCCGCCGCGGGGTTTAGTGGGTAGACCGGTTCGCCGGGAGTCCCACACACGCCTTTCGTCTTCCCCACGGAGGGTATGGTGCGAAAAGCATTCCCCGCGAAAAAAAAAATATATATAATATTTAATGGAATTCACTATTTCTTACGACAGTGAAATCATCTATAAGAGTACACTAAAAATTAGTAATTTTTGTTACAAACGAAATTTATAACATTAAAATACATAGGTCTACAGTAAAACAGTATCCTTCAAAGATTTGTTTGAGTATTTTCTTTAGAAAAAAGAATAAACTTGTATAAAGAAGCTATATATTATATTAACTAGTACCTATTTTAATGTTAACACAAATATTTATGTTTAAACATTAAAATGATTGTACGACTATAAATTCAGAGTTGCGAAGTCTGGTTATAAACACTTAATATTCCTTGAATAAGATGTGCCCTTTATTCCTTCATAATATGATCTCATAGCACACATAAATAATTCATAAAAGAATAGGATTTTCATATTCTTTCACTTAGCTTTTCCGTCGAGAACTTCGGTGTTTTATACACCTTCACAAAAGTGTTACCGGTCTGGCTACGAGCCGTCGCAGTTAAATAAATTATGATTCTTAACAAAATTTACATTGTAAAGTGTATTCATTTCTGTGTTTATTGCTTAATTTAGGGTTAAGTATTATCGCGGGTCTGATTCTACTTTTTAGACCGTTTGTGTCATCATGATGATATACTAACACCGTTGCATATTTATCATTTAGGTCTGTGTTTTAAAATTATATGTGAAATATGTAAATAATTATATTCTAGACGATAGTGTTAATAACTATTTAAATAAAATAAAATAATGATTTACCTCCTTTGAAGAAACTTTAAGATTTTTGTAGCAAAACAAAAATCTTAAAACATAACCCATATAAATTTTTCTATGATACCTGGATAATTAAAGTAAACTCAGTCTTTCATCCCATTACACAAATGAATATTTTGTTGGGCACGTTCATAAAAATTATAGCTTTGTGTAGAATTGTAGGTATACTTTGATTATTGTACATACACAGCGACACCCGAGTATGCTATTAAATATGTTAATTTAGTAATATATGGAAGGTATTTACTTTATTACGCGTGGTGTACATGATGGCAATTTAATGTACCCCATAGTGAGTCAAAAACATATATTATAAATAACGATGTGTTTAACCACCACTAAGCAAAGTCACCTACGGCTGATTCCGGAGTGAGGACTTTAAGAGTGGCAACCTTCAAGTTATAGGTACTCATGGGCGATGGTAGTTATATACCATCCTGCTTGTAGCATAGAGGTTACATACCTCTCGACCTTTTTTGATCAGTTAGCAGTCTACTACACCAACCAACACTTAGAAAGAAAAATATGAGAACACAAGATAATTACAAACTTCAAGTACTTAATTAGCACTATTTGGCAGATTTCACCGAGTGTTTTCAAAAGCGAATGAAGAGATAAATTTAGATTTCTGGCAAAGTATTTTAATTATAATTTTGAACGAATTTTAAATAATCCTTACTAATATTATAAACGCGAAAGTTTGTGAGTATGTATATGTTTGTTGTTTGTTGCTTTTTCACGCAAAAACTGAACGGATTTGGATGAAACTTTACAGTAATATAGCTAATATATCAGAATAACACATAGGCTAACTTTTTACTGCAATAATCGAGATACACGCTGGCGGAGCCGCGGGCGAAAGCTAGTAGTTTATATAGAAGTCTACATCCACAACGGTTGATCATGAAGCAAATAATAAACACAATTTCCTGTAAGACTGTTTTCTTTTTAATTTTGGTAAAGCTTATCAGTAGGGCTGACTAGGTTCCGTCCGTAGGAAGATTATCTGAAGAAAACCCTATATGTGTACTCCCCGGGTGGTGAAAAACGAACCTCAATGTTCCTGTTAACCGATCTGACCTTTTTTTATTTTTTTTTTATATGTGAAAAATCATCATGGACCGTCTCCCCACCGGGGGGGGTTACGGCGGGGTGGTGTGTCGCTTCCGGGAGGGGCGTTCGACGGTCGACGCAATTCTGCGACTGAAGGCCGCGACTGAACAGACGGTGGGCTGCGGCGACGTGCTGTTGGCGGTGTCATTGGACATCGCCAACGCATTCAATAGTCTGCCATTCAGCTGCATCAGGGCCGCACTCCAGTACCACGGGAGAAGGAGTCTTGAGACGTCGGGCCATGTCGTGCGGTGTTCCACAGGGGTCTGTCCTTGGAGTTCGTTCCATGGCCGGCAGCGAGAGCTCATTTACCGCGGTCGCAACCTTCTGCGAGGACGTAATCACGCAGAAGGAGGCGGCGGAGAAGGCCCGGGAGGACGACATCCAATCGGACCTGATTCGCCGCCGGCGTCTCGGGCGGTGTAGGCGCGAACATCTGCGCCTCATACCGCCTTGAGTGAGGCCGCGGGTGGACGGGACGGGTTTTCCCTCCACCCGCATTATGTGGCCAGCCGCGAGGGGGCGGCGTCGGTGTGTGCCGGACGCCGCCTAAGAGAGGGTCGTCAAACAGAGACGGTGCCCGCATCAGGAGCGGGCAGGCGCTGGAGAAGTTCAGAAGGAGATCCCACCCTGGACTTCTCCTACTCCTAAACGGAGAAGCGCGGAGAGGGCACACTGTATGGTTTGGTTCAAGTCCGACACACCACCCCGCCGTAACCCCCGGTGGGGTGACGGTCCATGATGATTTTCCACACATTAAAAAAAAAAAAAAAAGGGGTGGTGTGTCGGACTTGAACCGACTAAAAAACACAGTGTGCCCTCTCCGCGCTTCTCCGTTAAGGAGGAGGAGGAGAAGTCCAGGGTGGGATCTCCTTCTGAACTTCTTCAGCGCCTGCCCGCTCCTGATGCGGGCACCGTCTCTGTTCGACGACCCTCTCTTAGGTGTCCGGCACACACCGACGCCGCCCCCTCGCGGCTGGCCACATAATGCGGGTGGAGGGAAAACCCGTCCCGTCCACCCGCGGCCACACTCAAGGCGGCATGAGGCGCAGATGTTGCGTCTCCCATGCGGGGCAGACCGCCAGCGTGTGATGAGCCGAATCCTCGCTGCAGTCGCAGTGGTGGCAGGCGGGACTCAATTCCCTCCTGGCAACCGAGTGCAGGTACTTTCCGAAGCAACCATGCCCGGAAAGAACCTGCGTCAGTCGGGAGGTAAGGGTCCCGTGCTGCCGCACTGCCCATTCGCCGATGACCGGCTGAAGCGCCTCTAGGGTGGCGAAGCCAGCACGTGGAGTCTCCAGCCGAACCGACCAGCGATCCATCGTGGCTCGGTGAGCGGCTTCGCGCTAACCGATCTGACCTGGCTTAACCAACAAGTTTAGGAGTGCGTGTTAACCGTAATTTAGCGATCAAGAGTACTGACTTAACTTAACTTGTCCTGAGAGAAAGAAAACTTGGCTGAAAGAAAGAAAACTACTTTGAAACAGTATCACCAATTCCATGGTAGGACAGGCGGGAAAGGAATGCATTACTAGTGGGAGATTGGTACCGAGCGCCAACCTCGGAGTACTGGCAAACATCGTTGAAGATCGTCTTCCTGGAGGAATCGGCGTCACCCTTCAAGTGAACTTTTATGTTGACCCTACTCGTGGGAATAAATTGTTACAACAACTACTTTAAAAATGCATATTTTGATGACATATTACACATACGAAGACACTACGTCGTGCACTAGAATGCAAACAGTTTCGCTCTGTTGTCTTTCTTGATATTAGCCGTTTGATAAAGTAAGGCATTAAGGGATTCTCCACAAACTTAAGAAGCTGCTGCCTTCAGCACTCCTTCTTTCCTATTCCACCATTTTACCATACAGAGTAGATCAAGCGTAAATAGCTGAATACCAAAGTTAAATCTCTACTAACTAATAGGACGCAATTCAAGTTACATGAAAGAAATATCGCTATGTTATTTACAAGACCGTTCTTAATTTAAATATTTCAGAGCAAGACATTGAGGGCAATGATGATTATACCCCACTGTGAGCAATAAATACTAGAACCTAAAGATCGTAACCGTTAAAATGAGATCGTTAGATATAGTGAAAACTATCAGACGAGTTATTAACTCACGTCAGTGAACTGGAATTCAGACTGAAACATTTATCGTGGATTTATAGAAATTCCCTTATATGACAAGATGACAAGACAAGATGACAAATTAGGGCGATTGCCCTATATCGATTTTTCACGTTAACAATTATGTAGGTATACAAAAATTCATGGATATCTGATTCTGAGAATATGACAATTATATCATAAACATTATTATTTATTTAAACTTGCAGACTTATTATCGAATGTCAATTACAATTTTAAAATTCTAATTTAGTTAAGTCTAAAGTACTATTAGTTTGTTCAGATTAAACAGGTTTAGTAGTCAATACAGCGTAGAAGTTTAATTTTGTTATTAATAATAATGTTTCGTCTAAAATTAATCACATAAAGATTTATTTTTATCATTGAGCTCAGAGAAATATGGTTTCTTGTGAGTTGTGGTTAATCCAGTGCATCATGAAGATAGGCCATATTTACTTATGATGGTGACAGAGCGGACATTTGAGTAGACGGGTCACTTGAAGGAAAGTGACTGCCACTCGCTCTTGAAGGTGGATAGGCCAAAAGAAGAATTATAACTGAATATTCCCATAATAGACCAGGGTAGAAACCTCTTAAAATAACAAAAAGTGAACATAAATTATAGTAGGATGAAACCCATTGTAAAAGGAGGAGAATAGTACAAAAGTTAAAGGTAAAGTAAAATACGGGCGATCTGAGGTCGGGAAGGGGGAGAGGGGGGGGGGGGTTTAAGGGAAAGAAATGGCTTATCTCGATTTCCGGCAAAACTACAAGTCCTATGGAAAAAAGTTGTAGGTAATAAAAAGATCTACATCTTTTGCATTTACACTTTTTTCACATAACTTCAAATTTTATGTGGAAAATTCAAAAAACATACTTTTAGGTTTTTTATTTTTATCTTTTACAAATAAAATTATTTTTTAAAGAAATTTTGTGATAACTTAGCTTTTCATGTCCTGAATACACCGTAATTTATTTGATTTGAAATATCTATTTTTTCACCTCATTTTGACTGAATACCAAAAAAAAACCCTAATTTTCAATCGAAAATTCGTCCGTCAAAATATCAACGTTTTTCACAAAAATTGGGTGTTTTCTATTCGATGAAATCTCTACTTTCCGATGGTGTAAAAATATATATTTATGACCATAGTAAATCTTCTCAGAAAATGCCAAAAATGAAAAAACTCGAATTCGATTTTTTTAAATCGTTATTGAGATATTTATTTAAATTTACACTTTAATCACTCGAAAAACGTAAGATTGCATGTTACAAATATGATAAACAAAAATATTGCAAATCGAAATATACTACTATAATTGACAAAGAAATAAATAATAAAGTTAATATTAAATAAAACATCTACAATACTTTGAGAAAGTTGCAGAATCTTCTATAAAGTATATGCGTATATGCATATTTATTACTATTTTAAGACAATTTAATACCTGAGTGACCTATGAAATTTTTTTGGCATTTTTTGCATTTTCTGAGAAGATTTACTATGGTAATATATATATATATATTTACACCATCGGAAAGTAGAGATTTCATCGAATAGAAAACACCCTATTTTTTTAAAAAAAGTTGATATTTTGACGGACGAATTTTCGATTGAAAATTAAGGATTTTTTTCGGTATTCAGTCAAAATGAGGTGAAAAAATAGATATTGCAAATCAAGTAAATTACGGTGAATTCAGGATATGAAAAGCTAAGTTTTCAAAAAATTTCGTTAAAAAATAATTTCATTTGTAAAAGATAAAAATAAAAAACTATAAGAGCGCCGTGATGGTCCGTGGTTTACGTTTATAAAACTTCGGGTATTATGTACAGATGAGTTTATTAAAATGTATGTACAAGGAAATTATAGCGCACTTATTAATTACAATATATTATGTATAGAAGGTGCTAAGAAGAAAGATTAGATTATGTACAGGATTAATTTACAATAAATTATATGTATCTGAGACATATCCAGCAGCAAGAGAAGTCTCTCAATTTTTCCAAATCACACAAGTCACACATGACGTTTTATTTTTCTCCCAACTTTCATAAAGATGAAATGAGGTGAAGGAAGAAAAGAGTATGTATGTGGATGCGTGAATGATGTTGGATGATGTGTGGAAGAAGGAGCCTACACCACCCCCCTCCAGAGACCGTCAGGGTAATAAAAACCTCACCCGACGTCCGGATCTAGTAATGTACTCTTGCCTTGGCTCTGGACTCGAAGCCTCAGGGTGATCAGAGAGTACATAAGCCGGTTTGAGTCGGTCAATGGACACCGTGACTTCTCTACCACTAACGATAATCCTAAACACCTTGTCACTTCGACTGACAACTTTGTGAGGCCCAGTGTATGCTGACTGCAGATAACCACGTGATGCGTCAACACGCAGGAAGACGTGATCACTCGTGTGCAGGTCTTTGAATATGAAAACTTTGGGCTTACCGTGGTGCGAAGTGGGTACAGGCCGCAGTTTTTGTACTACGTTCCTGAGTCTTGCAGTAAAGTCCGTGTTGTCATCTGTGGTAACGAAGATTGGGTCAAAGAATTCTCCAGGTAATCTGAGCGTTTCTCCGTACACTAGTTCTGCGGAAGATGTCTGTAAGTCTTCTTTGAAAGAGCTTCTGATTCCGAGGAGAACTAGCGGAAGAGATTCAGTCCAATTATCTCCATGACACATAATGGCCGCTTTCATCTGCCGGTGGAATCTTTCGATTATTCCATTGCAGGCAGGGTGGTACGCCGTCGTTCTTTTGTGTTTGAAGCCTGCTATTTGAGATAGGTATCTAAAGAGAGCAGACTCAAATTGTCGACCACGGTCCGTAATTATGTCTTCGGGACACCCAAAGCGTGCTATCCATCCAGATAGAAGAGCTTTAGCCACAGTCTCAGCAGTTATGTCGACCATTGGAACTGCCTCAGGCCAGCGAGTAAATCTGTCAATCGCGGTGAGACAGTAGCGGTAACCATTGGATACCGGTAGTGGGCCCACAATATCAATATGGACTTGGCGAAATCTGGTTCTGGGTAATTTGAAGTTGCCCAACGGTGAGTGTACGTGCCTAGTGACCTTCGATCGTTGGCAATCGGTGCAAGCTTGCGTCCACTCACGACAGTCTTTTTTCATGTTTGGCCACACAAAGCGTTCGGATATCAATTTTGTCGTGGCTTTAACTCCAGGATGGCTAAGTGAATGCAGACATTTGAAGACTTGTCTTCGCAATTCCGTGGTCACGTAAGGTCTTGGTTTTTTTAGAACGTCGCAGAAAAGTTCAATGTCAGTTCCAGGCAATTTCATTTTGACAAGACGTAGAGAATGAGTTGTTTCTCCGTTCATTATCGCAATTAATTCCGAATCGAGTTGTTGTTGCTCAGCAAGCAGTTTAAAATCGACAGGCCTATCTAGCGCTTCAATTCTGGATAATGTATCAGCTACGACGTTATCTTTTCCTGATATGTGTCTTATATCCGTTGTAAATTGTGAAACGAAGTCTAGATGTCTGTGTTGTCTCGGCGAGCAGGTATTCTTCTTTGTGCTAAAAGCAAAGCAAAGAGGCTTGTGATCAGTGAATATGGTGAAAACACGTGCTTCTAACATATGCCTGAAATAGCGTATTGCTTCATATATCGCCAGTAATTCACGATCGTATGGTGAATATTTCTGCTGTGTTGAATTGAGCTTTCTAGAGAAAAACGCTAACGGTTGCCATTGTGTGCCTTTTTTCTGTTGGATAACTGCTCCCATCGCTGTATCTGAAGCGTCTGTTACCAAGGCGAGCGTTGCTGAGCAGTCAGGATGCGCTAGTAGGGTTGCGTTGCACAAGCTCTTTTTAGAAGCTTCAAATGCTGCTAAGGCCTCACCTGTCAAGTTGATCGGCTGATTTTTCTTGACCACGCCAGTCAATAAAGCATATAGTGGAGCTTGGATTTGTGCAGCTTGTGGAAGAAATCGCCTGTAAAAGTTGAGCATACCCAAGTAAGCCCTCAGCTGTTGCACGTTAGACGGGGTTGGGAAATCCCTGATGGCCTGAACCCTGGAGTCAAGTGGCTTAGTGCCTCTCTCGGAGATAGAATAACCCAGGAAGGTTATTTCGCTAGCCCCGAGAACGCACTTGGCAGTGTTCAGTTGCATGCCGTACTCCTTAAGCCGGGTAAAGATCTGCCGTAGATGCTGTTCATGTTCGCTTTCATCCCGAGAAAAGACCAAAAAATCGTCCAAGTAAGTATATACAAAGTCGAGCCCACGAGTCATTTCGTCGACAAACCTTTGGAAAGTCTGGCCCGCATTCCGAAGTCCGAAGGCCATAAACGGGAACTCGAACAATCCGAATGGTGTGGTGATCGCAGTTTTCGGTATGTCCTCAGGGTTGACAGGTATCTGGTTGTAAGCTTTCACGAGGTCTAGGGTGCTGAAGACCTTGCAGCCAACTAAACTATGTGAAAAGTCGTGAATGTGCTTAATCGTATACCTGTCAGGCACTGTCCGGGCATTCAGCATGCGATAGTCACCGCACGGACGCCAACCGTTGTTTTTCTTCGGAGCCAGGTGAAGAGGTGAGGACCAGGGACTTTCCGAAGGTCGAATGATTCCATCAGCGAGCATAGACTGGAACTCCTGTTTGGCAATTTTAAGTTTATCAGGTGCGAGGCGACGAGGTGATGCGGCAACTGGAGGTCCCGGAGTGGTGCGGATGTGATGGACGGTGTTATGAGGTATGATACGGTGAGTGCCAGCTGGTCGGGTTATTTCGGGAAACTCGTCTAGGATGCGATGATACCGACCCGTGCCAGGTAACACTCTAACCGAGAAAATGTTTGAATTTACTACAGGTTTTGCGATGGTTGATAAAGAAGTGACGTTATCGATTAGGCGTTTATTACGACAGTCAACGATGAGGTTATAAAAGTTGAGAAAATCTACGCCAATGATAGCTTTAGTAACATCAGCTACCACAAAACGCCATGTGAAACTTCTGCGCAAGCCAAAATTTAGGTTTAAATGTACAAAACCGTAGGTGACAATTTTGTTACCATTTGCAGCACTTAGCTTAAAGTCCGTAGAACTACGTCGTTCACGAAGTGCCGACCTTGGGAAGACGCACAGGTCGCTGCCGGTGTCGACCAGAAACTGCATCTTCGATTGTCGGTCGGTGACAAAGAGGCGACCACTCGTAGAGGACGGGCAATCATCGGTCGCCATTACTGATTGCCGGTTGCATTTCCCGCACGGTAGTCGCATGGCTTGATGCATTTGTTCGCCTTCTCGCCGAATTTGAAGTGGTACCAGCAAGTAGGTTTCCGCCGGTAACTCGACTGTGATCGGCTGGTAGATCGTTGATGGGCGCGATCAACGGAGCGCTGTCTAGGTCGTGAGTTTATATCTGTAGATAGACTATGAACTTGCCGGGTGAGCTCCGTAATCTGTTGCGCAAGACGTAAGAGCGCCATGTCGTCAATAGAGCTATCCATTCTCTTCTTTAAGTATATCCTTCGTCGGGGTTACCAATATAAGGGCGCCGTGATGGTCCGTGGTTTACGTTTGTAAAACTTCGGGTATTATGTACAGATGAGTTTATTAAAATGTATGTACAAGGAAATTATAGCGCACTTATTAATTACAATATATTATGTATAGAAGGTGCTAAGAAGAAAGATTAGATTATGTACAGGATTAATTTACAATAAATTATATGTATCTGAGACATATCCAGCAGCAAGAGAAGTCTCTCAATTTTTCCAAATCACACAAGTCACACATGACGTTTTATTTTTCTCCCAACTTTCATAAAGATGAAATGAGGTGAAGGAAGAAAAGAGTATGTATGTGGATGCGTGAATGATGTTGGATGATGTGTGGAAGAAGGAGCCTACAAAACCAAAAACTTGTTTTTTTTAATTTTTCACATAAAATTTGAGGTTATGTGAAAAAAGTGTAAATGCAAAAGATGTAGATCTTTTTATTACCTACAACTTTGCCATTTAACTTTTTTCCATAGGACTTGTAGTTTTGCAGGAAATCGAGGTAAGCCATTTTTTTCCCTTAAAACCCCCCCTCTCCCCCTTCCCGACCTCAGATCGCCCGTAATTTATTTTTCCTTTAATTTTTGTACTATTCTTCTCCTTTTACAATGGGTTTCATCCTACTATAATTTATTTTGTTTTCAAACATTAAAAGCACTGGTCTATTAACTCTGGCATTCACTATAAATAACAAACTTTATCAAAATTAAAATAAAACAAATCTTAAGGCATCATTAAATTATCTAAAACTATGCCAACAACGGTCAGCTTTATTTATGTTTTGTAATTGATCACAAATAAAAATTATCTTCGTACTCAAGCGGATGAATGGAATTCATGAACTCAATGAAACCAAGGAATTGATAATAAGAATGACTGGATAGGTTTCAGCGTTCCGTATAAACAGAAGGACGAAGTCATGTCAGTTCGTCCCCGACTTACCAGCCAAACGGCTAGTTCAAGAAAGGTGAAACTTATGCTAAAATAAAATTATGAAAAATATTTTTATTTGGAGCACCTCCCCTACGCGTAAAGTGGGAATGTTTTTTTCTCGCGTCTACCCCATCGCGTAGAGCATCATTAGATTGATCTTTTAAAAAATAAAGATATTGCTAAGACCACAATTGATTAGGGCTCCGTAGTTCATGACTCTGAACCCTTATAGATTCCTCAAGTCCGTCCGTCCGTCCGTTCTTCCTCGACTTACCGTCCAAACGGTTAGTGCTAGAAAGATCAAACTTTGCATGGTGTTTCTATCACGTCAATAAAGTGTTATAATAAAATCACGTTAAGAGTAAGGGATATTTTTTTATTTTCGCTTCTACCCCATTGTGTGGAATATCGTTCGATATGTCTTTTAAAACCACTGAGAGTTTGCTAGGACGATTTTTTTATTTAGGTATCCGTTTATGAGTTATTTACTTTAAAGGATTTTTTGTAAAAATATGACGGCCTCCCCTTTATAAGCTGTTTAGCTTTTAAATGAGGGTGAAAGAAATGAGGATTTAACAAAAAAATTGCGACCGGCTTGAACATCTTAAAAAAAATGTAATGAATAAAATGAAAAAAATATAATAATATTAAACGAAAATTATAACGGTTTCGATAGTTTTGCTAGTTCAGGAGTTATAAAGGCCTACCTTGTGAAATAGGCTTATTAGAAAACTTCGTACAAAAATAAGGAAATAATGAGTAAACATAACAATTAAGTAATTAACGATTTTAAATTTGAGTGCCATTATGGGTGACTAAAAACCCTATTTTATTTTTCATTGTATTCACTTTTTATTCAAATTTATAGATGAGGTTATGCATTTTATTAAAGTTTTTAACTGTGCATAGAAACAAATATATTTCATTTATCTCTAACGTGAAAATTTTAACGGTATAATTCTATTTTTATGACTTTACTAAAGGTATGAATCGAACAAAATACTTAATCCGATATGAATCAGTAATTTTAAAACCTAATAAACTCAATCTTTATGTTCCATCAATATCACAGACGTTGATTTAACGACCAATAATAATAACTGTTATCATATCGAACCGCATTTCTCGTCAAAGTTCATTACTGTCTGAATCGGAAGCTTGTTTCAAAAGGATTTAATTCAAATAAGCTTTTCATTTCAACATTTTATGAACCCCCGGGAGAGTGCCTCACCGCGGATTAAATTCGTGATATTTAACTTAACAAAATTTTAGTTTAAGTGGCTGTGCATAGAATTCGGACGAAATGAGATAGAATAGTCTATGGATAGTTTTTAACGAAATGATTGAGAGACTAGGTAATTTGCTTTTGTTACAATAATGTTAAGTCAGTTAACGGCTCCCTATTTGTATTTACGAGTATATAGAATCATATTTTCCTAACCTTTATTCAGAAGATAATTTGACAACTAACTAGTTCAACCAATTTTAACTGAATGTCAGCTTTTACACTGAGCGGCTGGCATCGGACCTCGAAACTCGTAGTGTAAACTGAATTTGAAGGTTTTGTGAACTAATTGTTATTATATTTAAGGGGAACTAACTTCTACATAACGATTGCCATAGATGTCAGTGACAACCGAAATTAAACGGCATAACGTGCTCACCGAGTTACAGGCGTAGAACATAACAAAACTTCCATACTTCCATACTGTCTTTAAGAATTTCTGGCAAGAAAAACTCAACAACATTTACATTCGAACCGGAATTTGAACCCAAGACGTCTTGATCGGCTTGGTATATGCGACTGCATATACCAACTGCTAGTACAACGTAGCAGTGTATTTATATGAATTTATGGCGGAATCTTCACTCTCTTCTACACTGTATATTTACTAACTGTAAAATGTCGTGTTTGAGTTAAGATAAATAACATATTTGAAAACTGTTTTACCAAATACTCTTTAGCTTCTCTATCAATTTATGTCTTGACATTTGAGATACGCATGCACTAGAAAGAAAGAAGAAAGTAGAGGTATAATAATTATTAGAATCATTAGCAGACTCAAAATTGGTGACTTTCAACAGGAGAAACAAACAGCGAGACTCCATAATGACAGAGTGAGGCGGTTGTCAAACTCGTTTGCCTAATTAAGTCTTTGTTTACGTCCACTCTCAAATACAACATTGAATGAAACGGAGTCCATTTTGTTTTACTGGCTAAAAAGTAAATTTAATTAAGTTCAAAGGGTTCTTGACTTTTTTCAATCTGTAAGGCTGGCCAATTAAAAGTTGAGACTTGTAGCAGCAGGATAGCTACTTAGCGACAACCGAAGTAGAACTGCTTAAAATTACTTAGTGTTGTACTGGTTCACCATCAATAACATAGACGAAATTTTGAATGCTAACTTTATTGAAAAAAAAATGCCATTTTATTTTAAAACACTAGTTGTAATGTAATTTACACTATTCAAACAGATGTAACAAATTAATTTTTGAGATTAACTTGTTTTATACCATTTAGACTAATCAGAATCAGAATGTCTTTGTAATTCAACCTACAAATGATTGTAACCTGAATACCTACGTAATGCAATACCTTCGTACTAAGTAAGAGGCAGAGCTCGCAGTCGGAAGACCTGGCAGAGTAGCTAAATCGTCTTACGGACCGTTCCAGAAAGGAATCATTTTTTTAATATTTATAGAACTATTTCACAAACGTTGAGCTGCTTGTCTATTAAGAAAAATCTCGAAATGCTCATGTTTAGTTAGACTTTGAACAACTTTAATACTTCACTCACCTTTCAGGGTAGATTTCAGAAGATTTTTCCTGTTTAATATTTAAAGTAGGGTGGCTAGAACTATTTTCTGGGAAGGTAAACAAAGTTATTAAGGTCAGGTATATTATCATGAATGTTCTTTGCAACGAGTTTGTAGATAGAGAAGAACGAAAATCAATATTTTAATAAAAGGTGATGGTTGATGGAATAAAGATAACTTTATTTTATTGCATATTTTGAAGGTTAGTTTAGAAAGTGTTTATGAATGTAATGACAGTAAAAACAGGCTCAGAATCATGTAGTAGATAACATAAACAGCTTGTAGCTTGAAAAAATTGTGCGGAGTATTATTGTTTTCACTATAGAAAATATTTTTTTAAAATTAATGACGAACTGACAAACATATACTTTCAGCCATGAGCGAGACAGAACCGAATAAAAGTATTTGTTTTAAGAATTAAAATATGTTCAGTTCAGTCTCCGAATTTCATATTAATCACCATAATATTATAATTTGTAGGTTTTAATAATCCGTTTTATAATCAGAATATGTGATACTATATAAATTCCTATTTTGCGCATAAATAAGTGATCACTCGAAACTGCATTCTATATAGTTTATGGCTAAATTATGTGTAAGTAGAAATCAAATCTTATTAGTCAAAGCTTTTATATGAACCAGCATTCTGTAAAAAGGAAAACAAACTGCAAAGAACGAGCCAATTGTTTTTGATTTATAGTGGACACTCACAAAGAGATGTCCTATTTAGATGCGAGAGCAAGGGTGACCGTTGTTACAATAAGACTATTGTGACCGACTTAGCAGTAACTAGAATATGTATCAATTGAGCTCTGGTTCACAAATAATGTCAAATCACTAATGGAAAAGTTTTTGTAATGAATTAAGAAAAAAAAATGTGTTCTTGTCGAACGCTGATCTAATGGATCGAGTTTCCATTAGTTAAGTAAATTATCATTATGTTCTAACTGTTATTTGTGAGTCGGTTCTAATAATGAGACTGTAATTAGTTTATTTTGTTTACCCACCCTAATGTATTTAGCAATCAGCTATCTCTGAAACTGACCGCTTCTAGTTAATATCATATATTTATTCTTCGTACAATCTTGAGTGGTCTTTATCAGAGATCCAACTTCAGCCCTGACCCAATATATGTATGTTGTGATTGGCTGATTAATATTATCGAATATATTACCAGTTCAAATAAATTTTTGTTAAGTGGAAATACAAGTTCATACCTCGGTTGTTTTATCTATAAAATAGATAACAGTCAAATGAGGTGCTATATGTTCTAATATATATTTGTCGCCACATCGATTATATTAGCTGGCAACACTGTTAAGTGTCTGAAGTTAAGACACATTGGTGCGGGCGACCGGTGACCATGGGTATGGAAATCATTGACACTTTAAATTAATAATTACGCAATTGAATGATTGATTTTAGTCGATTATATTACTTTTATATCATAGACAAGGATTACAGATGACAATAATTTTATCTTATCCCTAGATGATTATTGTTTGTTCATTCGTTCGTGAGTTTCTTTAAAATGGAACGTGGTCGTGGGGAGAGCATAATTATCGTGGACCATCTCGTGTGAGCACCACGTGTTCGGTGGAGTGTCTTATTTAAAATTATTAATCATGGGCTGCTATTCAATAAATCGATCGAGTGCTGCAATAAAGTGATTGTACGAGATGTATTGCCATATTCTCCTCGCCCGCCAACTAACGTCTATCCTCAATTGAAAATATGAAGCCTACTAACGTTCCCAGTGGATTTGAGTTTTTACATATTTATATTTTTGTTAGTATTTATCTGTCGAAAAAAATAACTAGCCAACTATTGCGCCTATTTGCTTCCTGCAAATAGGCGCAATAGTTGGCTTTAATGACATAGACAATATTCTTGTTTTTTTTGGGTATCTGTGGTAGAGCTATGTGTGGCTACTTGAAACCACTAAGATAAACGAATGACGGAATATGAATTATGGTTATCCCTATCCCATTGTGGAAGGATATATTTGTCAGCAAAAAAAGGGAAAAAAAATAATTGAGACAAGTATCCGAAAGGTGAGCAGGGTTATTATACTACCTAACTAGTCCCGCGGTATTACCCGTGGTTATTTTTGTAAATCGCAAGTCATGTCACGGAGCGGAGATAGTCTTAAAAAATATGTGTCATTAGCTTTCTGCCAGTCCCATCGAAATTGGTTTAACCGTTCTAGAGACAACAGACAGACGGATACAAAGCTTAAAAAAGGTTCTTTGATGAAAGTACCGTATATACTTTCATATGCACTTAGTTACAGGCTATTTATTTTATTTTACATACAGACTCTCCAATTTTTATATTTTTATGTATAAATAATATCAGTAAGTACACAAGTAGATAAGCTAAAGCACAAAATAAAGCTCGGTGTTATAAATTGTTTTCATGTCATTTTGCTAATCGTTTTTTATAAAATTAAGGAATAGAAATTTACTTACTAAACTATATTGCGTTGTAAGCCATTCAGTATTGCATCATCATTCTAGGCAACTTTTCCAAGGGTGCGAAGCGAAAAATAAGTGTCGTAATAGCAATTTATCACGATTCTCTCCTTGGTACTTTCTGTAAGTTCGATGTTTCTCATATACGAATATCTCGAGTTCATGTAATCGATATTCACTACATAGTAAAGGCTTTATAAAGTTTAGTATTTGCTCTTCAAACGAATATATATTTTATGATTTCGGGGCATATAAGAAGACGCATTACTTGATTAAGAGCGGCTACCGTCGTCCATCAATGAACATTTGCAAAGTCTAACATACGTCTCGAGTCACAAGAGCGTAAAAAAGATAATATTAGGCAGTCTATGTTACTAAGGTTCATTTTAGAGCAAATTTATTCATCATTTCTATCATTACATAAATCAAATTGTTAACATTTACTCACAGACAGGGCTTTAAATTTAATATACATATACACGTATAAACTAATTTCAAATAATAATGGCAACATCGAAAAGGGTCGAAACGAAGGCTTGTAGACTTAAATAAAAGTAATTTACTAGAGAGACACGTCAACAAGGAATTTTTATTGCGTAAGCATTCCTCCCTGGACTAACAGATGAAGATATATTATTCCCGGCCCGCTTGCTGGCATACCCTTAAAATTATACCAACGTTGGCCTTGATTTTAGACTAAAAACAATTATGGTAAGTACCTTACCATTTGTTTTTTAACTGAAAACTTAATAAATTAGAATTAGTTTTTGCTCCCTAAAATAATGTCTTCGTAGTGTTTTCTTACACTAATGTTTTAGGGTGAATCTTATTTTCAATTGCATTTGTTCCCGCTTATTGGCATACTGTACGAGAACAGCTGCTCACTAAACACTCCGGTGATAGCAACGATGGCATACAGGAGTAATAGAGAAGCTACTGCTGAGCTACCCTCATGAAGTTGTGTACAGCAAAAAAAATATGATGAAATGTAATGCCCATTCAAAACATCTTGTGATTTTTTTACATGATGATAGTTTCAAGGCTATCGTCTGATAACGCGGATAAACCCAACTACTAATACAGATAGCCTTACAACGTTGCCAATATCAATTGTACTAGAGCTATCGAATACCTATTTCATTTACAGAGTTTATACGTTGTCTATCCATCGTCGGTCTGTCGATAGTTTAGTTGAAAGCAGTGCGCACATTTCAATCGTCTTTCACATATTATGCTATGTCTAATAGTTATTTATGTGCTTAGGGTTCGAGAAATTATTTTCAATAGTACATACCTATCGGATGATTAGTGTTAATCTGACTATCATGTAATTCTTACAGATTCACATAATATAATTACAAACTGATGAGCATGGGAGAGGCATGCCGCTGGTACAGACGGAGTAGGCTCGACCGAAGTGATACTAAACCTCATAACAAACCTTCTGGCAAGCATAGTATAGTAGGTCAAATCCTTTCGAAGGAGAGTTTTATGTTGGATTATCAAAAGCTGTTGATGATATGAAAGTTTAAAATCTATGAAAAAGTAAAAACTCGCAAGAGACATCGAGAGATTTGTTTCTTCAATCCTAAAATTTGTAACACTTTGAATATTTTAATAAATATTTTTTTATGATTAGTGCCTAACATATGCGCATGGTAAAATTTCTTTATGGTTTTTATTTACCTAAAATATATATCTACATGTGGAAGAGCTTTTTTTTCAACGACATAAAAACCTTTATTCTGATAAGAATTCCGTATCTTGCTAGCACTCGTCTAGAAGCGTGTCCGTTACTGTCACGATACAATGCTATAATAACGATGAGTTGTTTTGCGATGTATTGAGCTTAGCTTTCATCCCTCTGACATTCTGATATAGAAAACTATAAATAAAGTGTTAAAGACCAAACATGCTAGACGTTGCACTTAATGCTTAGAAAAGCAAAAATATTTTTTTTGGGGAGGATAGATGTATTATATAGACTGCAACAATAACTTAAGTAAATTGAGTAAATATTTGGGGTTGAAGTATGAAATTGCCGATTCATACTGAAAAATTGAAATTGGTTTTTTGTTTCATTTCACATATTTATTTAATCAAAATATCTACCATTATTATCCATACATTGCTGCCATCTAATAGGAAGGTCATTTATGCCTTTGCGACAGAACTCTAATGATCTAGATTCTACAAACTGTGTGAAAGCATTTTATACTGCCTCCTGGGAAGAAATCTTTTTATCACGTATAAAATTGTCCAAATCACGAAAAAAATGGTAGTCCGTTGGAGCAAGGTCTGGCGAATATGGAGGGTGACGAATGGTTTCTAATTGCAGTTCCTGTAAAGCTTAAACGGTTTCTCGTGCTGCATGAGGTCTCGCGTTATGATGGAGCAATAATGTTGAAGATCAATTCATGAGTCGGGGCTGTTTCACTCCAAGTTTTGCTATGTTTGTTCGGAGGTCGGTACAGTAGACATCTGCCGTTATTGCTTGACCAGATTTTTATTGGTAATCTTTGCTTTAGGACATTGTTGCGGCGTTTGACCTGGATTCAGCAAATAAAGCTATACCAGCCCCCCCCCCCCTAGCCAAGTTGCGAATTTTATTGGCTTATATTTTGTTTTGATCACGTGATTCAGTGACATTAGCCAATGCAACAAGATAATAGAGAAATAGAATAGAAAACGAAAAAGTTTTGCAACTTGGCTACGAAGGCTGTAATTACTTTATTGTTTTAAAGATTTCCTTATTATTATAACTACGTTAAATTCATTCAATAATCTATTAAAATTGGCATAAAATAAAGCAGAAGTAATAAGATATCAAAGCTAAACATTATGAGATTGATGAGACGAGACAAAATTATAAACACAGAAGCAGAAACATACCGAGACTGCGGTTGACTTCTTACCCTCATTGAGGTAATCTTGTGGGAAATCAAGGCAACCACGACCGAGCAATCTGTTATTTCTCTGGCAAAACCGACGTAATGAGACCTCTACTATTATCACGATTGCTCTTAGAATTTGTCTTAGGCCAAAGCTCAACGAGCCGTGGTCGGAATATTGATGTATATTATATATTATGCTTTAGGTTCAGATGAAAATCCAACGTTAAATGGTTGAATAAGAATAAATATCTCAGTGTGTTCACAAAATGGTATTTTTGGTTGGAGGTGAATTGAAAAGATAATTCAATTTAGAAGTCATAAAAAGAAAAGTACGAGGTTTATAACTGTATTTTATTAAAAATATAAATACGTGGTACATGAAAAAAGATACAAGCCGTTCACTGTCACAAAGCTTATATGTATGTATGTTTGTCATGGACGTGTTGCAATCATGTCCTGACAATGTCCAAATATGAATATATTATTTGAACGGCCAATTGGCTACTCTGTCGTGCAAACATTTGATATTCACTGTGAATACGAAAGGTTTGCTTATTAATTGGATTGTCGTACCACGTACCGAGACCGACGACGGAAAATCGGCCGATGTGATTGCTCTTAATTCGTTGCCTGGCTTCCGATAAAATATTGAACCGCATCGAAAACGAACTATGAATATCAAACATAATATTATAACTGTAATATTTACTATGGTAAATACCTTGAGAATGGTTTATGGAAGAAATAACTGCCTACCGGTTGTTTTTATTTACTTATGTGTTGTGTATTATGTTTGTTCGGGAGGAATATTGCATCTCAATTTTGAAGCCATCTGCTCCCAAATTGAGCTGCCATTCTATAAACATGTTTACTCTCGTGATAATCCAATAATGTCATTACACAGTTTATGTAACATATATGCTTGTCGCAAGATTTACCTGTGTAGATAAAGAAGTAAATTAAATAATTAGATCTGATTTATTTTCATTTCAAAATTTTCGAACTAAGAAAATTTTTGTACCTGCCTAACTGCAATAAAACTTGCGATTAGCTATTATATTATAGTCACTGATCGGCGCACCTTCGTCTGGGTCAGTCATGTTTCAATCATATTCGATTCCTATTGCTCTAAGCGTGATGGTAACCACATTGACTTAGGCTCGCCAGCAAAAAACACATTCAACACCAAAAATTGTTAGACGATTTCGGAGTTCATATTGAACAACAACATGACTCGTGGATTTTATAATAATAATAAACCGTTTATTGTACACCATATCAATTGCAACAATATCTTAAAGTAAGGAGGTACTAGTGGTTTATTTGGTTTATATATTAGATATGAATTTTGAAACAACAAACAATCTGTTTTTAATAAATGAATGCACCTTTTTCACAACTTTGTTCAATGTTAACTGAAATTAGAATAACTACATACCTTTTATATTTAAATTTAATGTATATTGTTAATAATATATATTAGGTAATATTGTGTAAAATTTACACCAAAAAAAAAAACAACATTACGGGTCTTTCATTGTTTTACTCCATAACTACCACACACTGGATTTGGATTCTAAACTGATTTAACCCAAATGTAACCTTATTCATAATCTGTCCTATGTTAATTATGTAAACGAAACTACAATGTATTTGTTGGTTTAGTAACAGGGATTAAGGGGGTTTGGTCTGTCGAATAAAATTAATAATAACAACGAAGGTATAAAGCATGATAATCAATCAAAACAAAATATTATATGTCTTTGGCAAGTTAACCATAACACACACTATAATATTGACGGCCACGTGGAGAAAATTATATTACTAAGCTTCAGAATAATCTTGAGATAATTTCTTACGTACAACTAATTCTTACAAGTATACTTTTTTTTAAAAGACAACTCCCGCTTTGCAATATATTCCTGTGTCGCTGAGGTTTTTACAAACATACCTACAAGAAACAAACGCAAAACACACCCAAACTCAGAATAACAATTCGTAAATGACACAAAGTGTTAGTTCATTTAGGCTTTGAACCTACAACACTTGGAGCAATAGAAACCGGCGTGGCGATCGCTTAATCCACTAGGCCAGTCGTCTAACTAAACTTAACCAAAATAAAACTACTTCTTTTTAATCATTAGTTCCTAAAAACTAACTACGATCTCTTTCAATGCCATCACAAAGCAAATTACGTAGTAGATAGAATCTAGAGTATTTATATATAGTGCAGGTAGATAGTGTAGTAGCGTAGTTTTAGTAAAGGCATTAATCCTGTTTTGATTATATATTAAGTTAATTGAGTAATTTCCTCACCTTCTATAGTAGCATGGATTTAGAAATATTACGGTGAAGTTGACAATTTCCCTTTTTCAATGTTTGGATGGCATTAAATAAAGACAAAAGCAGGATAATATGGAGTTTTGGCAGTTCATGAACCTTTGTGTGTTTACTTCAGAGCCTAAGCTACTGAACCAATTTTTAATGAATACGACTTCAATAGATTTGTCATAATAGCCCGGACGACAGCTCTATAAATTTCATCAAATAATTTAATATTGTTGGTTATCGTTTTTAAACTTTTTCTTATTTTCTTATATTTATTAAGTAATGCATGCATGCAACTAAACTCATTTATATTCTCTATTGTCTATATAATTCATATTATGATGAATTTCTCTAAGGAACAATCTCACGGTGTTTCGTTGTGTCGCTTTTGATTTTATTTGCATAAATAAATTAACTTTTTTTTTCATTGACGATGTTTTCATATTGCCGCGGAACTCATTATCTTGGTAATATTATGCTCCCCTGACTTCATTAATAGAGCGGTTGTTTTTAAAAGGTATGAGGGGCTGATCCTTATGGATGTTGACTGTTACGTTTTCATCAAAACGCTGCATGATTATAATTGAATGAATATATACCGTATTTCTCCTATTGTTGCTTGGTCATTTATAACATTTTTCGGAAGGGCCTTACGATCTAGTAGTTAGTGATTCTGAGTACTAAGACATTAGTCGTTCTTTCGGTTCCCACCCAGCATAAATAATTTTGTTTCGTGTAGGATAATTTATTTTGTGTCTGGGTGTCAGTGATCTCAATAAATTTCACTTAATGAGAACTTTTAACATACAAAAATGATTAAAATAGTAGTGAGCAGAACGAACACTAATTTTCCATTTAGCATCACATGAGTCGAATTGTGGAATACGTAGTATTAGTAAAATAATTTAGTATGTACTTAAGAAATTATTTATTTGTAATTACACAGATAACATTTAAATCAATATTTGATGAATACAATATTTTCTTTAATAATAAACAGATTCTAATGAAGTTAAGATAGTCAATTTGACAGGTTCCTTTATTGGCTCGTTAGTTCCGAAGTTTAAAATAGTATGGTACCCGCTTGGACACTAATAATTACTATTATTGTGTCCGAAATGTTCTGGAATTGTTCTCTATTTTAATTCTTTATTTCTAATCCTTCATTAAAGTCATTTAATATGTGATAATCTATCGGATGAATTAAATTCATGACGTTTATGGCTTCGGAAATCGTAAAACGAAACGCTTTACGTAGGTACTCGTAGTTCAATTACACTCTCTTTGATCTCGGATCTGGATCCCTTCAAATGAAGACATTGTAAAGATAAATTGGATTTACTTGAATCGGGACTTACGAGTAGGTATTGACATTATACTGTCTGACTCTATGTGGTATCTGTTCCACTGATGTCTGCATCACTACGCCAAACATTGTATTTTACATATAAAAATTGATTGGTGATAATTTTTGTTTAACACGATTCATTCGAAATTCAAGGTGGTTTTCCCTATCGGTGAAGTCCCAGAATCCGAGAAAAATGAGTGATATAATCTACCATTTGATATTCTATGGGAACTTTTCAAAATCAACATCAAAGCATTTATTTCAAGTAGGCCAGTTACAGGCACTTTTGAATTGTCGAAACAAAAATGTAGCTACAGTCCCAGTCACAAGGCAAAAAAACTGTGAAAGTACTGTAGTTGCCCATTCCCTAGCGTAGATCTCTATGGAGAAGAACGGGCAAGAAACTCCATGGACACTCTTTTAAATCAAAATGTTTTTTACAAAATCTTGGTTACATCATTCATGTTGAGATGGTACATTATGTGAGAACGATGTAGCAAGACGTGCACGTTAAAAGTGTCCATAGTACAACAAAAATACAATTGAAAATTAAAATAAATAATTCAAATAAGCCGTGGCAACTAAGAGATGACCAGTCACAACTGACAGCGCCCGTTCACGAACATGACGCATGGATCCGCACCATTCAACTCGACCATTTTGAAGGGAATTAAATGATCCGACACACGCGCCACCATCAGCGTGACATTTGAGTGAGCATGACATACTCTCAACCGCCAGGGCAGATTCAAGTCAAGAAAAGACGTAGGTTTTCAGTGAATGATAGCTTGAATAGCTTCCTAGTACATAGTACTCACACAATATGGGCTATGCGATTATATAATACTAAAGAGATTGAATCTATACAATGCAAAGAAAGTTGTACAATCTTCAGCAGCTCCAACAATACCATTTAATGCTATCAATTTATGCGCCCCTGTCCTTGTGAAGCAGGACCAGCATTGAGCCAAGCATTTTTATCAGCGATATAATCGCTCAACTTGTAATATGCTTGCTTACATAGTGTGCGTTTAATGCATGTTTTAAATTTTGTCTCATTCAGTTCAAGAATACTTTGTGGAATTTTATTATAGCATCTCAAACAGTACCCCATAAAAGAAGAGTCTACTTTAGCGAGTCTGAAGCCTGGCTGAACTAGTTTGTCCCTATTTCTAGTACTGTAATTATGTTTGTCACCTCTTTTGCCAAAAAGATGAAGATTTTTCCTGACGTACATTATGTTTTCGTAGATGTATTGACTATGTACCGTCATGATGCCAATATTCTTAAACAGTTCCCTTAGAGAATCGCGCCTACGAAGATTATATATGGCTCTGATGGCTCTTTTTTGCAGAATAAATATAGACTCAATATCTGCAGCCCGTCCCCATAACAAGATGCCGTAAGACATTATACTATGAAAGTAACTGAAATAGACCAGTCTAGCGGTATCTGCATCAGTAAATTGACGGATTTTTCTAATAGCATATGCTGCTGAACTTAGCCGCCCCGCAAGAGATGTTAAATGAGAACCCCATTGTAGCCCTGCATCAAGCGTAATCCCCAAGAAAACAGTTTTATCTACGAATTCAAGTTTCTCTTTATTCAATATTATATCACAATCACTACTCTTAACTGGAAACCTTATTGTGTTATAGTAATATTGAGATAACAATTGACAGAGTCAGCCCCCCTCTACATTCAGGAATTATTCTTAGTGTAGGTACTTTGTTCTTGTGGAATAAAACGGTTAAGAGTTTTTTTTTATAAATATTAGCTTCTTATAATTTATAAAACTAGATATAATAATCTATAAAATATATACTTTAACCTAAACCGTAATTTTACCCGTTCATTACAGAACCGTTAAATAAATACATTGCACTTAGATTGTAAGGGATTTAATACGTCAAAAAATCTAATTTAGAAAAAGGTTAATATATTATGTAATAAAATTGTGTCGAAGACAAGACGCTCATCAAAATTTCTCTTCTAGCCGTCTGGAATTGCGTATTACTAGTTTCAAAGTGCCGAAGTGCAAAAGAAAGTTTTGCTAGTCAAACTTTAATTAAAATGTGAGGTTTTGTAATTTCTCATTTTCAGGGTATTTATAAGAGCAACAGAATATATGTTTTATCACTACATCTTATAAAATATGCTCTGCGCCTTTGTCTGTCTCTCTGTTTGCGATAAAGACGACGATTTAAATCAAATATTGTACCCAGATAGTCTAAAGCCTTAGAAAGGTAAAGTAATTATTGCCGCTATAACCAACATAGACACGGGCGCAGCCTGCCAGATCACCTCGCTTGGGCGGAGGATCTTCACTTTGCGATGGAGGAATACAAGAAACGTTCCTCCAAATAAATAGTATGTGGAAGTCACCAAGTATTAATTAAGCTCTAAGCTTTCCTACCATTGTTAAATGAAATGGAATAGCTTTTTCTCATGTATATAATTTGCAAAACGGTTATTATTCATTATGAGAAATGATTACAAATATATGGCTCTACAGTTTTTATTTTATCTGTGAATATTTAGTAATATTTCTAATGAGACATCTGATGATAAAGTTGTAGTCAATCAGTGGTGTGATAGCAATCATTTCAGCTTTTATATTTTTAATCCTAGAGAGATTGCAGATTAAACATCAATGAAACTCGTTCGTTGATAACGTTCATAAAATAAGTCATTAAAATTCGGACATCAATCTGTTCGAAATGCTAAAGAAACTTAACAGAACTCATAAAAGTTTTTAATGATAGCCCACGGCCTCTTAATCCTTCAATTTATAGTCTTACTCTTTCTAAATTATGGAAACAAGTGAATTCATAACTATAGAATGTATATTCAGGCATATTGAACTTTTTACTTAGTTCGCACTATTCGCTTGATTGATTTCATTTTAAAATATTTATGGTGCCCTACTGGATCACAGTAAAAAGGCAACATGTATTAGGTGTGCGAATGCAGGTAGTATTTGGTTTTAAAAACATCTTCATTTTTTAAACGAACGGTATCTCTAAAAATGTAAGTGCAGGTTATTATTGCATTACATTTCAGAAAAAGCTTATTTTATATTGGTAGATCCATACACTCACTTACTATGAATACATCTATAATTTCATACACATATAATATTTGCAGCCAAAAATATAAATATACCACCTCATGCTACTCTTACAGTTGATTTAATAACGACTTAATAGCGAAACATTAAGGTCTACAATTAGATGACCAACTGTCTTGAAAGCCACATATTTATCGCGTGAGAGACAAGCTAATTAATTTCTTAATATGGTGCGCTTCGGAAAATTGGCAATTGCTTGCCACCTCCTGTGAAGCCTATCATCTATAATTCGTTTGTAAAACCTCATATTGAGTATCAGATTGAGATTTGGGGATCAGGTCCAAAGATTACTCCTACACCTACTATGCCTACGTACCTACTATACATGTATTTTAGAAAAAAAGCTCTCTAATCAGCACTATACATCGTAGTTAGTAGAGCCACGCTAATTTCAGCACGAATGGGCCGGTTCGACCGGGGCAGTACTACCCTCATACAGAAGACCATCCTAATAATGACAGAATTCTTGCTGTCGCATTTCATTGGTGAGTGTGAGACCGAAGGCACAATCATTCTGTATCATTCTCCCGGTCTCTGGAGGCCGGGATAATGATGCAGAAACATCCGACCAGGCCACCATGGTATGGGTCACCATGCTGAATTGCCCACCTTCACAATGAGGATGGTGACCCCTACTTCTGGATTCTGCCCATGCTTTCCGTCAGGCAGAATAGAGTCACTTTGGTAGGCTTAAATATAAAAAAAAACAAATATTACCTTAACAAGAAAATCCGTGAAATGTTATCTCACAAATAAAGATAAAATAAACTAAAGTCCCCCCAGAACAGAAAACTATAGCGAAATAATATTTTATAAGAAGGAGTTCAGTTGTACAATACACTCCCAAATGAAATAAAAGAATCTAAAACCATCCATATTTTTAAATTTATTTTGTTATAATCATCATCAGCGTATTATAATTCACTGCTGGACATAGGCCTCACTATTAATGTTCATATTTACTGAGATTGTGTGATTTGAACATTACCTATAACTAAACTTAATAAACCCTACACTAATTGATTTGGCCAGCATGGTATAGTAGGACAAAACCTTATTTTAAAGGATAGGCCTATTTATGTCAGACAGTGGACTAATAAATAAAGGCTATTAGTGTGATGTAATAAGATAAAAGCTATGATTGAAAAACGTGAAGAATGACTGTATGGATATAATTCGCACAGTACTGTAGCAAAGGTCGAATGATTGTTAATCACCTCGCCGTTTGCTACTATGCTGTATTGTGTCTACTTGTTGTAGGTTTGATGTTGATAGCCACATGGGACAAAAATGTATTTGATTCACAAATTGTTATTCTGCTTTTGGATGTTCATTGCAGTCATTTCATGTTTACATAAAGTTTCCCGCTACAGCTTTCAGGTGTCTCGACTCTGGGAGTTGTCTTTTATAAGCAAATAAATGTATTTATCATGCGATACAAGAAGCATAGAACAGCGACTTAAATAATGAGGTTACTCGCCGTTAAAACTCATGCCCGTACGACTGCGATCATACTCGTACATTTGAGATTCAAGGGAACAAAGTTCCCAGAGGCCCTGTAATATATAATTTGTTATTATTACTCTAGTTTTGTGAACAACCCTAATAAATAAATATGTAGCCACATTATTTGAGCCCGTAGTTAGGTACACTTACTCACGCTGGCATGAATACAAAATCTTTTGTGTAAGAATAAACTACTTAAATGTTATTGTTATTGCACTTTTCCGAGCAAAATTCTGTTTAATACTAGCGCAACCCTCTCCGCAACGTAATATGCAACGATGTTAGTCATTTCATTGAATAACAATAGATTCTCCTTAGGATGTGTACTCCTGTAGACACATCTCCTATAGATAAACAAGCGAAGGATAGGCCTTGTAATTCTTTACCACTCAACTTGTACAAACATGTTGTAAAGTAAAAAATAAAACTGCGAGAGCTTTATCTACGGAAAGTATAGAGCATGCTTACTTACTTATCGGATTAGTTACAAAATAAAACAGAGGTACATTTCAGTATCCTTGAAATTAGCTTGCTTATACAACATAAAAGAAATCGTAGATTAGGAAACTTTTATAGTTTTTTTTGTCACAGATAGATCTTGAGTCAATGTAAATATTTACACTTTGGGAGAGGAAAACGTTACGAGGGTCACTTTTAGTGTTTTTTTACACAAACCACAATAAATGTATTCAAATTAGAGAGTTTGGTGTGACCACAATGAGAAAGGAATCGCGGTCGTTTTCAAGTGATCTCTGTAACGAGGGTCGGCAGATCCCTATGTAATTGTTATCCATAATAGTTGGGTCGCTGCCTCCGCCCACTTAGACTCTGCCACTGACGTAAACATTCACTAACAAACAGAGGAATTGAGGTGAGTTGTAAACCATTCAGGATAGACCATGAAAATTCACAGACTCTTGTAAATTGAACACTATATTGAGTTACGATCCAACTGAACGGGATACGACCTGTGTTATTGAAAATCGTAAATTCTAACCATGAAATCGTAGTTATTTGAAAACTTTATAGGCAGCTCACAAGAGAGCTATGGGAAGGTCAAATAACATCGAAGGGTTGTATAACGGTGGCTCCGAGTTTTAATTAAATAGTAACATCTGGGAGAATCGTTACTGACACGACAATTATTGTTACGAGAACACAAACACATTATACGCCAAACGATAGTACGTATTTCGTGTTTTCTAACATTGTTAATAATATCATATATCATATCATTATTAATAATATAATACAATTAATGTTAGACTAGCATTTGTTTAAATTTCATATGGTTTGAAAATTAAATCAATTATTTAAAGAACCTTGACTCAAAAAATAAAAAACAATACTTATCAATATTAATAGCGAAAGTAACTTTGTCTATTTGTTAGGCTTTGACGCCAAAACTACTGTACCGACTTAATTAAATTTAGTACATACATAGTCTAAAGCTGGAGAAAGGACATATCAGGCTTCTTTACCTGCTAACGAATTCTGTGTTTATATTATTTAAATGGCGGTCCCTTAAAGCGTCATCTAAATGTTATTCTTAAGCTGAGACAAATTTATACATTACCTTTTTTGGTATTCATGTAAATATAACTAAGTTTTTTAAATAACAGAAACAATTTTCAATTCGTTATAGGAACGGATTACAGAATGTTTCTAGTTAATAGAAGTTTTCCTGTGGAGGCGGACGGCTAGGTGCTCCTTAGTTTTGCTTTACATAGTGCCGAACAGAGAGTTCTCTGTGAGAATCGCAACAATTTTCCGGAACATTTCCGAGCGGGCTAACGAACGGAAACGCAGGGGACATGGCCAATTGGCGGATAAATGCACCTCAATTACTTTATTGCGGCAACATTTTTCCTCCTAATGTCCTTTTTGGCTTTAGCGACGAAACTTTTTATTTATTTATTTTGTACCTAAACGTTGACTATTTTGGTTAGGTATATATTCTACGTAGCTATTTGAGGCCATTTGAGCACCCGGGGCCATTTGAGCACATAAAGTAGGTAATATACTTAAAATATTGAGTGTTTTACTATGTCTACTAAAAAAATACCTATCTTTAAATTTTTGTAGGTTCCGATGACAAATAATTTTATTAATGATTTACAAATGTATTCTTCTACCGATTATTTCTATATACAAGTACATAATACAATATCACAAAACATTTATAAAATATTTATTATTGAATTCCATACAATTTACTTCTATTAGTATGAAGAAATTATATTGCATACATGTAAATAATTTTGTAGTCTTATTTTTTCTCACTAACATAAATTGAAGTACATAGAATAATAGTAGATTTAGATTTGAAGTTTTATTTTTATAAAGAAGTTAAATTTGTTTTGTTGTATTTACTTTTATTTTTTTAAATACTTTAAATGTGATGATGAAAAAATGTTGATGAGAGATTTGAACTTAGTAACTATTGATTGCCACTATCCCACCACCACTTATTAGTTAGTTAGTTTAGTTTCCTATTCATTGTCCGATTATTTTATCTCTTTCAGTTGAGTTCTAACGAGACAATACTCAACTATCCCAACGGACTTATCTGTTTATCTGGAATAGGGATCTTTGTCCTACAAGCCTTACATGGACAGCATTAAATGTTCTAGATAAAACAAGTTTCAGTTTTCTCTTGTTAAAGTAATAATACTTTATGTGTAGATGAGTTTAGGCGTTATGGACAGGTTTATTGATATTTGAAGTGCCTATATTATGTATTTCTGAAGTATATTATTTGTTAAAACTTAAAATCTGTTTCAAAAAAATATCACAAATAGCACAAGTTTGATAATATAACATTTAAATGATTATGTATATTTTACATACTATTTAAACGTCTTTTTTTAGGATTCCAAAGTTTATGACTCGGAACCCTTATAGATTCGTCATGTCCGTCTGTCCGTCCGTCCGTCCGTCCTCAACTTACCGTCCAACGGTAAGTGCTAGAAAGATAGAAAGATGAAACTTTGCATGAATATGTGTTGTAATTACGTCGACAAAGTGCTACAATAAAATTATGAAAATTATTTTTATTTGGGGTACCTCCCCTACCGCCTAGCCGCGAGAAAAAAAAAACATCCCCACTTTACGTAGTGGGGATGTTTTTTTTTTCTCGCTGCTACCCCATCCCGTGGGGTACCATTAGATAGGTCTTTTCAAAACAATAAAGGGTTTTTAAGACGATTTTTTGATTTAGGTATCCGTTTGCGAGAAATTCCACTTTAAAGGACACTTTTTTGTAAAAACAGGGCTTCCCCCCCCCTCTAAAAGTTAAACGGCTGCCTCGAAAAATCTGGAAAAAATTGTGATGGTGGTTCACATAATGAACTTTGAAGGAAAACTAGAACGGATTAGATGACTTAGTTAGTTCAGGAGTTATAGAGGCTTTACTGGTAAAATCCGCTCACTTGGAAAACTTCATACAAAATTAAAGCATTAATAAGTAAACATAATAATTATCTATTGGATACGATTTTAAATCCACGCACCATTATGGTGACCGAGGAACTCTTTCTTGTGCGTGGCCTGATATGCACTAGGCCGATTTATTAACTTCACTTGAAAGACCACGTGTTCAGAAATCTGTCACGACACTAAAATATACAATAATTTTAACAAAAAGGAACCGACTTCAATGAAAAACTATTCCGAGTACCCAAATCGCGACATTGTGCCTATGATATTTGAGGAATTCCCTCGATTTCCTTGGGATCCCATCATCAGATCCCGATGTGGTGACGATGGGACCACCTGTAAGCTACGCCTATTCCAATGCAAAAATAATTTTTGAAATAGGTTCATAAACGACGAAATTATCGCTGAACATACATAAAAAAAAAAAGATTCCGACGAATTGAGAATCTCCTCTTTTTTTTTGAAGTCGGTTAAAAAGGACACTCATTACGTTGCAAACTATCACATCGGCAAACTTTTAAAAATGTAGGTTAACTTTTAAAACAATTTTCTTTATATGTTTTAATGTAGATAATTTTTTTCAATGATTACAGGTACACTGCCATAGCGTGGCAGGTCACGGTGTGCGCGCTCTCTCTCGCTCTGAAAAAATAGATAATACCATCTACATCATCATCATCGTCAACAGCCTTTAACAGTCCACTGCTAGAGGCGGCAAAGGAAATACATTGCGCCAAAATTGAATTCAATCTATGCAATACGATTTTTCTTTGTATTTTTTAAAGTGTAAACAAAACAATTTTAATGTTTTAGTACATATTATCCTATATCAAAACTATTTTTCAAAATGAAATGTTTTAGGGAACAAATGTTCATCATTTCGTCCATTAATATCAAGTGAGCGCATTTACTATGAGTTTAGTTTCAACTAATACTTCACTAAGCAATGCGTGCGTTACTTAGAAAAAGTTACGCAGAGCTGAATAATCGCACCATTTCACCAGTCGAAAGCTAGTAGAAACGTCTTATTTCTCTCAGTAGCTTGCCATGAAAAATACGAGAGGAATGTGCTCACATTAGGTTTGGTCGTTACTTAGGTCCTAGTACGGGTTCGAGCCCTCGTCGAGCTGCTGTGAATAATGACTGTGGTACGGTAAAATATGTTTCACCTAAGTGTGCGACATGACCACTAACCAGCGATTCGTAAACTAAACGCGTCTTGACGAATTGTATGTATACTAAACGTTGTCTTTTTTGATATATGGCTTCTATAATGGGAACTAATCTTATGTCTACACTACAATATCGAGATAAATGTTATCCATAGCGATTAGTATGTTAAATTAAAACAATTTATTTATGAATGGTTCCACTTTTTAAAATATGTTTAATGAATGTTAAGAGGCCAATTAAAACAGAAAATTTGCCCAAAATTTTAAACACGTTCTTCAACTTTGTCTGGTGACTGCATATGATGCAATTCCCATTGGTGTCTTTTGACTTGATCTTTGTGTTATAAGTACCTGTGGCTTTTTACCTCTAGATGTGATGTAATATTTTTGTTCCAGGAAGGAAAATAAAAAAGTCGGAATTACGGCTAATGTCTCTTTACAATGTTCATTCGGAGACAAATAAGTTGAAATAATCTCCGCGAGGGTAGGTAACACAGTTCGCACTCACGGGCCGACTTCCATTATTCTTGCGCCCACCCCTGTCTGAGTGACTTCACAGTCGTTCTCACTTCCTTCCCTTAGCGGGAAATAATTTCAATTTAAGGCTTTCATTGAAAAAATATTCCTGTAACTTTTATTTAAGTCGTACGGCTCATTGCTAAACAGGATTTTATACAAAATGAGTCCGTGAAATGGTTGATGTTTGAAACTTCTCTATTGTGCTCTGCTATGATAATAAACGTATAAGTACAGTGAAAACGAAGAGAGGGTACATTGCAAGCAAACTTTGGTAGGAATCGGGGACGCGCGAGATATTTATGACTTCCTCCGAGCTCCCAGAGGCTCTCGGCGTTCAAAAGCTAATAAAACGGTGTCACATAATGCAAAGTTTTATTTTAATCTGAGACAAATTTTGACTTTGGTATTATCTTTAGAAATTTCAAGAAGGCTAATATGTTTACATAAAAATACAAATCTAAACTAAATCTAATGTTTAATAGAAAAATAAATAACTTAATTCCACAAAATTCTTTATGCTATTGATTCTGCGCAAGTGTGCGCACTATAGCTATAGAATACGGATGGATTTTTTTGTGTTCGTCTACGTCACTGCTTTGTGGCAGTGGTCCAGGTTCGGAACAAGTGACGTGACACTATTGAAATCTGTGTCGAAGACCCAGTAAAAACGTGCGTAAACATTTCTGTTAAAGAAAACAAAAAAATTATAAGTCAACTTGAAACACTCTCAGCTACTAAGCTTTTCTTATATTTCAAACTTCAGGAAATTGCATTTGCGTTGCATGAGGTAAGTTTGTAAATTTAAAAGTATTTGTTAGGGGGGTTAGGTCAGTGAAGTGAGCTGGTTCGCGCGAGTAGCGGCCGTTAATGCTTCCGTTTAGATTAACCGCTGAATTTCGCCAGCTCCACCGCATCGAAATTTTCACACAACTTCAAATGTAATTTAAAATGTTCCTAGTTACGGTAATGCTTTTGTGTAGAATGAGCTAACGTTGATTCGTTCTGTTTATTTTGTGAAGTGCCAGAGGATTTACTGCTTCTACTATTGTTGTTTGTTTACGAACTGCTTTATAAGTTTTTAATCAACATCGCACATTATTTGCGAATGCTTCCGTTTTGAATGTAATTCACTATTTACTAAGTTCTTTAGAGTTAATAATTGAACAGTTACTGATTTATTAATAAAACTAGTTATTAATCATATAATCCGACAAACTCAAAAAAAATTGGTAGTGAATAGAATCTGTATATATATAGATCCTCAAGGTTCATCTAATGTTGGCATAACAAGTTCTCTTTCGAGTATTACGTGGTTGAGTCAATAGTGAGATCTATAAGATCGCCGATTCCATACAGAATATCAACGTTTGAAGTCCAATATCGGTATCGTGAAGGCTCAATAACGTTTTACATTCAACTGTGGAGAGCAGTTAGAGCCCCAATACGTGGCGGGAGATAAGAAATGGTACCGACAATCGCACCGCCTCAGAGTTCATTTAACGTAATATTCGCGGTTAGTATGAAATTCATATCGAGAATATGACCCACAACGTAGCGGTGTCACCGAGCGCTAGAATTATTCAAAGGCAATAATAGTAATAATTCACATTTGCTTTAGGTAAATTTCACTTGTTATACATATATGCATATATATCTGGAACGGCAGTTAAGGTAGGAACCGTAAAACGATTTGGGTTTTCTATGGGTCCGGTGCGGCTCGAGTAAGAAAAGATTAATTTTGTTTGTCCATGAATATTTATTGCGGATAGCCGAAGCGGGGAGTTTACAGGGTTCCGGACATGACTATAGAACCAACATGTACGCTTGATTATCCTATTAGGTTCCAGATGCAATCGATTTTGACCTAAGACTAAGACCTAAGACCTTTGTTACAGTATATATTTAAAATATGTTAAATAAAATTTAAATGTTAAACTCGTTGGATTTTTTTCTTAATTAAGTTGTTTCTTTTGCAGTACTTCTGTATCTATTTTAAGGTAAAAAAGCAGTCATGAAGGAACTGGTGAATTATAATAAAGTGAAAAATTTAAGGATTGAAATATTGTTGCTAGTATAGTATGAACTTCAACAGCAATGAAATTAAGTAAATGAGTTACTTCTAAAGTTGATTCTTACATTAACGATTAATTATATTTATTTCTGTAAGTAAATCTTTCACAGATGACTGTAAACGCCAAACTTTACTGCTAGGAGTTGTCGGCATTTAACTCACTTTGGAAAAAAAATTCGAAACAAACCATCGGTATTGTTTAATTAATTTTGAATAAATAAAAACTAAATTCAAAAATAATTAAGTCCCAGCCATCGTGAAGCTTAACCGGTATTAGTCAAGATTAACGGCCCGAAGCGTGACACTACTGCAGGTCATTTGGGTAGGCTGTGGAAATAGTCAAAACCACCTGAAAGATACTAAATATAAACTAAACTTACAAGTCTAGACTATAATCACATTTTATTTAGAAAAAGTGCCTTCTTTCCATTGCCATCTTCAATTTCGAACATGATGAAAGTGTTTCAATGAAGTGATTAATTTTAATAACAGAAGTAAGATCTGATGTATCTCTAAATAAGCCTATGTGTTTTTGTGTCACAATAAATGAGATTCAAAGTCAAAAAATCTTTGGTTACGGTATGATGAGCTACTATAAACCTCAGTATATTATTTGGGTTGTGATTTGATATGTTAAATTATTTTTGACGTTTACCCGCTAAATTAATTGCCTTTTTTATCACAACTGAAGTAGATTCAATACATTTTTGATCGTAACAGTCCGTCACAGTCAATTTCTGGACACGGGTCTTTCCCGAGGGACGGCTTAGGCCATAATAGGCATGATGGTTTGGCCGGTTGTTGATTGCAGCAAAACGAAAGAATGCGTACATTAAATGTTTATTACACATTTCACTGAGAGGTTTATTGTACAGTTAGAAGAAGCTTAACTCGTAATAGACTAGCTTATAATGTAGCACAATTGGATAAACATAATTTTGATAACATTTTATAAAAATCTGGTACAAATATAACAAACACAAACGAATGTTGCTAATCTCTAACGGCCATTGAAAATAATATTCATGACAGAATGTTGACCTCGTGAATCGTAAACTAGAAAATATAAAACAATTCTATCAAATACCCTTACATATTTATTGGAAGCTAGACAATATAATACTTTGAATATCTTTAAGGTCAAACCTCAACTTTATTGTCAAACTTTCAGCTACACTAAATGATTCCGATTAACTTCAATATCTTTTTCAATCATATTCTTGGAAAGTCTTTGCTATATTTTTATTCTTAACAACGTGCCTTCATCTATGATAGGATAGCGGGTTTGAGAGTATAATTAAGTGCAATCATCGACTATTGTTTCTATTTATTTGTGCACAGGCATGTTTAGAGTATAGGAAAATGTATGATTACATCGCAAGGGTGGTAATTACATAATTCCGGGAAGCAACAAGTACGAGTATACGTATACGTATGTATTTCTGTTGCTTTCTATACGTATGTATTTAATACGCGTGTGTCGTTGCACCCTCAACAAAACATTTTGATCTATCCTAAGGTTGGCTGAAAGAGATTACTTTTGGCAATAAGGCATTTGTATATAATAATTATATCTAATATTTTGTGTACTTTTTTGTAATTGTGTAACAAATAAAGAGTTTTCTATTGATCAAATAAATGTAGTGTACGTAGAGTAGAACTATGAGATTAGTTATTAATGGACAGAGACCCTCATGGTATCATGCCACTAACGATCACCCATCTAATTACTGACCACGCCGTTGTTGCTTACCCTCGGTGTTTCTAATAACTAAGGGCAACTTGGCTATGATCACCTCTCGATGAGATCTTCCAATGGAAATGTCTCTATTTAGGTACTCTAAATAATTATTCTGTATCTAAATAGCAGGTAAGAAAATATTACATTGAGCTTTTATAGTGGTATTTTTAGTATTATGTAAAATAAGAATCCAGTGAAATAGGTTCGTGGTACAGGTCACTTCAACCTAACAATGTTCTCGTGTAGTACAAAGGTGTTGACGTTAGGAGTTTCAGCTTACATAATATTCAACTCCATTGATCAAATTGCTACTTTGACACACGAGCAGCTTAAATCCTTTTCTGATGATCTTCTTTGAATAAAATGTTTGATCTCTATTTGAAATTTAACTATGTAGTTTAATCATCATCCATTCATATTAATCCATACATGATATTAAATAATATAGATAGTAATTACCTTTTGGATTTAAATGAATTTTCGCTGTACGTATAGAGATAAATTGGACCTTGGAGAAGGATATAGACAACTTTTTGTCGTGATAACCAACTTAAAACGCTTACGGAGCCGCTTGTAAAAGAAGAACTTGCATATATATTTTTCGTTTGCTTACTAGGACTGCAATTGAAGTAGGTACCTAATTAATGACTATGTATGTAAGTAAACAAAAGTATTAAAGCCAATCTGCAGTATGATTACTGACACTATGGCAGCCTATTATGATGCTCTTGAATTATTAGGCCTCCGGTCTCGTACTTACCAACACACACAACACACACACACAACACAACACATCATCACGAATGCTGTGATTTCAAGTTGGAATTCTGTAAGAGGGTAGTATCGCCCCGGTCGAGCCGGTACGTTCGTGCTGAAATCAGCGTGGCTCTGACAATACTTTTACGGGTTGCCATGTTTTAAATAATATCATACGTAAATATACTTTTAATGTTTAACTAAATATTTTACTTTTGTCTTTATATTGTTAATCGCCAATACATGTTTAGAAATGCAGTACCAAAACATAACATTTTGAGTTTCGAAATGAATAAAACTATGGTGTTTAAAGTACAAAATGTCTTTGAGTGTAATAAATAAATAAATATTTCGTACTTCTTACACACAACGCCGTCTAGTTCCAAAAAATAGATAACTGATATGAATACATTAAAAACTTCTTTTTTGTAAAGACATACATATTATACACAGGAAACACCCAATATACTTCCAAACGACATATTATTTACGGATTAGAAACTGCTTTGATGTTCCTTAGATGAGCTATAACATATCCTAATATTAAGTGTGATTTGTAGTTACTTAGCAACCAGTATTATATACTCGTAAGATAATGAACAAAGCCACGACGATCTATACTTACGTTGTCAAAATAAATAAATGAATGCACAACATCTTTTTCTTCTGACATCATGTGCTCTGAGTTTGCGTTGCGCTTTCCATATAGCGTTTGTTTAAGGATTCAACAAACATAATTTTTCTCCTGTTCTTAATCTACTTTGTTGACTAATGAAAACTTTATTGTGTTTGAACCTAACTTTGTTTCTATACTAATGTATTAACTGGTTAAGTTTTCGGGTTGTATGAGGTAATCTCTGAATCTACTGAACCGATTTTAAGCATTATTTTACGCTATTTATAGTCTATGACAACTACTATACTCGACATACAGGTATGCAGAGCCTCGTGCAACTGCTAATTTCTTATGAAAAGAAAAATATGACTATTTCAAAGGTTCAAAAAAATGCTAGTGCTGTTTTACTTGAAATAACGTGGTCATAAATTTGAATTTGACAAATTGACACTTATAATATATGATTGACGTGGGGTGTTGACGTTCTATCATATTAGAGATTAATGGAAGGCTGAGTTAGATAGCTCAATATACTGGGTTATATTCTCCTTTAATGATTGACACAAGAGTTTGATTTAGTTGAGCTGTGACCTAGAATACATAGTATTTACAAGTACTGCAAGATCTGTAATTATATCAGATTTTTTTTAACAACAAAGTGAAAAAGACTGCGTTGAGATTTTATGACTTTATTTTAAAAGCTACAAATGTCGAGTTAATTCTTACTCATAAAGTAACATTCCTGTAACACAAACTTCTTACTGACAACTATGGGTATTACTTTCTACAACAAATAATTTTCAGCTGTTTTTACGAGGTAAAGTCTCAACTGATTAGTCGCTCAAATGCTAAAATTTGCCTTGAATAAATACTAAAATGAATACGTTTTAAAATTAGTTTTTGAAGCAAATTGTTTTACCAGATTACGCCCCAAACCATTTAATTTGGATCCAGTGCGTCTCTAATTGATGGATTAAGCTTAGCTTTGTTTCGCCTTTGTCTCCAAATGTAATAAAAATACGAGACAAAATACTAATTCAACTATGACGCAAATAAAGAACTTTAAAACATAAGCCGTCAACTTGATCACTAAATTATTATTACTATACAAAATTTAACAAGAATTATATATTCTATAGAAAGATGCAGTGATGAAGTTGAACACACATCGAAATAAAAAGTACGAGTTGTAAATAAATAGGAGTATATATGATATACACGCGATATGATATATGTACATATATAATATATATTGTGTGGGATAGTCAAACTGATAAGCGTTCTAAAGACATTAAACGATGCAAAGAATTAGGTACATTCTTATTAGGGTGTGAGTTTATAATACGAACTAATACGAGTATACCACCAACAAACAACGCATAAGGTTCCACTGTTGGACTCAGGTCTCCGCCCAGGAGAGGGTTAAAGCCATACGTCCTCACACTGGCCGAGTGCGGGTTAGCAAGACAACGTAGTGGTTACATAATCTTGCTATTAGATGTGTTTAAGCCACCCAAAGGCAACACGGACACCCTTATGGCATCATGCCACCAACGGTCACCCATCCGGGTAATGACCGCGCTACCGTTTCTTACCTAGGTGATTGTTTCTAATCGCCTAGGGCAACTGGACTATGAGTGCCTCAATTAATATATACTACTATTAACTGATATCTAAAATGCATTTATTCACAAACTTTATGACCCAAAAAGGAAAGGTTAACTGAATTAATGTTACCCAAAAACTTTGTAATTAATGATCCGCTAATCTTTACGAAGACTGACAAGAGGATAAAACTTTCCAGTTTCCAGGATTTTTGTTGGCAACTTACACTCTCCTAATACATATGCAGTGAAAATAGGTCGCTCAATCGATAATAATTTATAGCAATGAATTATCTTGGGATTGCGAAAACCTCCGTTGCTAATGACTCGGTCCTTACTCGCACTATCTAAATTAGAAATTTGATATTTTCACAAGATATGGGTGTTAATTTGGTAACTGTGTATATTGTACGGAAACGTGGTCGTAGTTGGCAATAACTATTGAAACTATGAGAAGGAACAAGTAGCCGGAGAGACATTTACTGCAGGCAGTTCGAAGTACGACAAGGTAGATAGACGGCCGACGTGATACTACAAGTAAAGCGCTCTAGCGAACGATTAACGAGCTTCATCTAATAGATTAAGCGGTTCGAAGGCCAGATTAGATGGTACATTCGACGAACAACATGGGTAAGTTTAGATATCTAAATTAATGCGATAGTCATGTAAGCTAACTACATTATTATATATAAAAGTTAAACAGACATTGACAATATACTTTTCTATATATTAAAACTTTTTGCACATTCATAAGGTTAATATTTATTTATTGATTCTCGGTGAAATTCTTTGGAATTAAATTTTATGTTACCTTGTTTTCAGCTTTCAGCGATTTTAAAAAATAGGAGTCATTTATTTTTAGCATTTGCACCAATTTTTCTGTTATCTGTGGACCATTTTTTTAGATGAAAGTGGAGATTCCGTACTATAGATGGCATATTACTAGTACGTTCTATACAGTACTAGGCAAAAAATAATGCACATTGATATCTAGAAAGAGACAATCGGCCAATTTTGGTTTTGTAGAGCGTCGTCCCTTTCGCACGAAATACTAACAGTCCACTATCAACTCGTATTATGAGCTGTTCAAACTATTACTTCGAGGTGCTTATTTTCGTTAATTTCTTATTTTTTTTTTATAAAATTGTTATTTTCCTATAAGTGTTGTTCTTAAATTATAGTAAAATTAAAAAAAGTGTATGTCTTGTTTTATTTATTTTGAAAAGTGATACATTCTGACAAAACAATTATAAATCTTTCGGGCTCTACTCTAGGCTATTTGCTATAAAGGCTCCAGGAACAAAGCCATTTACATTTCCCGCATGAACTATTATCAAACGTTGACCTATTTGAAGTTTTCTTTTTACACCTTTTGTCTAATCATCATTCCAAGATTTTCTTTTAGTATGTGATCCATTTAGATTATATTTTTTCCTGTTTCACGAAATTCGCGTATTTTATCTAGGTATTCCTTCTTTTGAGACTTACATCGTGAATTTAAATCAGAATTTTTCTATTATCTTCCATTTTAGTAAACCGAAATTCCATCCCATGACGTATTTTTTTCAACGTCTTTTCAGATCCATTGTAATTAATAGCCTCCGATAATTTAGCTTTTAATGATTTCACTGTAGGCAGTTCATTAAATCGTAAGTCAAAATCATACACCATTCTTTACACAACATCATAATCAAAATAGCCTATATCTTAATGAAAGTGCTTTTTTGGTCTATCTTTTTTCGGTAAACTTACTTGCAGTAGAATCTGTTTCAGTACTGACATCCTTAAATATATTGTTTAAAGTTCTTCTTTAAATTCCATTGCAACTCGCTTTTGTACCTTCTTAAAATAGTTTCATACGTCTTTATCTTTATGATTTTAAGTTTGTCGGCTTCAGTTAAAAACATTTATATACTTTGTAGACACTTTCGCGTGACTGAACATGTATAGGCTTCCCTCTTTTTCCTAAAGATGCCATAGTAAAATTTTAAATCATTTAAATTTGGGGGCAATGTTCTATGTTATAACATCATCATCAGCCTATCGGAGTCCACAATTGGACATAGGCTTCTTTCATAGCACACCACTATGATCGTTTTTGGGCTTCCAGCTCCTACCAGCCATCCTGCACAAGTCGGTAATGTTATATTGTATTGATTAAAAATGGTTAACTTCAGTTTTTTGCAAACTGATCAGTTAACCGTAAAATAGCTATCGAGGGTAATTGAAAAGTGAAAAATGAAATCGCTTATCGTTGATATTATAGTGTCTAGAATCGTTAGATTGGTCAAAATTTTTTTACTAGCTATCAAGGCTATTTTACGCTTCACTGGTCCGTTTGTAGAAACACGTACTCTACACACGTACAGTAACTAACCTTTGGATTGGACCGCATCTTCATTTAATCTTCATTTAGGAATGTGTGAAGCGATTTCTTCCTGATCCCGACACAACAGACATAGACTTTATTTACTACCGTTTTAAAGTATCCCCGTAAAACCCATTTTTCACCGTTGTCCGCTGTCTCTTAAGATTGTGTAGCTTTTGTCCCAAGCCACGCCTCGCTGTTCGCCGAGTGTTTGAGATAACAACTGCGCGGGTGACAAGAGTTCTCCCAACTTACTCGCGATGCTCACAACTTTCCCCGCAAATGTACCTTTACTAGTGAAGTATTAGGTGCAGCGATTTTACGATGTGACTTAATAAATCATTAATATTCATAAATTCAAATAACTTGCACTAATAGAAACAGTCTTTATTTAGTATGAATCACAATCACAATACTAGATGACACTCGCTGTGAATTAATACATACGAGTATCGACGGGAAATAAATAAATGTTTTATACTACGAATAAAATTGAAAACTATAATCTTGTATTAACTTCTTCATTGGATATTCGTCTCAAGAATGTGATGAAATTTTTATTTATAATATATTAATATAAATATGTAAATGAAGTGATTTCTCGTTTTTTTATAATTCATTTTTGGGAAATAATTTTTAATGATAACTTAAAAATATTGATTTATATAAAAAAATATTATGCAAGTTTACATGGTCAATTTATCAATCATCATCATCATCATCATCATCAGCCTATATCAGTCCACTGCTGGACATAGGCCTCTCCCATTGCACACCACTTTGATCGATTTCAGCCAGCCATGTTGCGCAAATCATCACTCCACCAGGCCTGTGGGCGTCCTACACTACGTTTGCCGAGACGCGGTCTCCACTCCAGAACTCTTCTACCCCAACGGTCATCAGTTCTGCGGCTAATATGGCCCTAATGGTAATCAATTTATGTAAATCAATTACCATTAGGTTATTCATTGGTGTCACATACAAATTTTATATCAATTCTAATATTTTCTTTTCTATTTGTACTGTTCAAAGTAACATTCACCTCTCAGACGGGAATAAGAAAAGGATTTTAAGAATGATTCTAGAATTCTGTAAGTTGTAGAACTCTGAGAAGAGAAGCACGTTTGTAGTAGCCGTACTCCGTAGTTTTGAAGTTGTGAGATAACATCCGTAGGGAAGGTGCAGTACTTGAGAACTCGCTGCCCCATGCTCGCTACTTGAGAAACGCTTACAGTTCCTAAGTTCTTACAGCATTGTGCCGGTCGTACCTGAATTATCTTCACTCACAAATTAGTGAGTATCTCTTTGTAGCATTACACAATACTTATTTGACTTTGCTACAATTTATTATTATACTTTTAATTGTCGTTAGTTTTTTTTGAAGTCAATTTCACGGTATATCACTGATTTCAGCACGAATAGAGAGGTTGACTAGGGCAATACTACCCTCACATAGTGTGGGTCACCATGCTACATTATCTGCTTTTAGAATGAGAATGGTGACCCCTAACTACTTATCTTACATTAGGCATAGTAGAGTCACTTTGGTAGGATGTATTTAAAAAAATGCGAAAAGTATAATTATTAATACGCAGTAGAAGACGGCAGATATTATTTACGACATGTGACAAGTATTAAAAAAAGGCCTATAAAAGTTGACGTGTGCTGCGAAAATTATAATATTAATGTTACATTAAATAAAAGTTTTAAAAAGGTACTCTTTGTATTTACATAAAGTCTGTATTTGTACCAATTCCTTGATCTCTACAAGTTTATTCGAACAATGTAGCAATTGGTATGACCATGACTTTGAAAATATATAGCTGATAGGCAAAAATCGGTATTTTTTGTAAAAGAAATTAAATTCAAATATTTCGAAAACGGTTGATTTAAATGGAGAGATTTAAAACTGTCAATAACGATGTTAGCTACACGTCTTTATCGGGAAAAGGTCTACTAAACCTGTAGAGAAGATATTTTGAAATATGGATATCTTTTTAGTATTATTACTTGATTATTACATGAAAAATAAGATGCTTTATGACCTTATTATCTATATTGTACGTAAAATTAATTAATAAGTCGTCGTAGACCACTAAAACTTATAAAAAAGAAGTTAAGTGTTTATTTGCCTGTGTTGCAGATGTGCTTTAAAATATTTAAAACCGAAAAATAGCTTATTTTCAAATCTGGTTGGACTGATCTAGAAATTACGACGTACAACGTTGAAAACTGAGAAACTTAAAAAAAAATCCATATAATATTGGTATTGGTATAGCCTTATCGTGCTTCATAGCACATTTATAATTTACAGGTTCTAAACTACAAGTCATCTATCAAAGTGATATAGGTTTCTACTAACTAAACACTACTTTGTTTTATCTTATTTGGCCAACCGTTGACGTAGAGCCGCAGTGAAGATTCGCCTCTAAAACATGATATAAAAGTCGGCCAAGTGCGTGTCAGGCCACGCACGGGAAAGGGTTCCTCAGTCACCCATAATGGTACGTGGATTTAAAATCGTATCCAATGGATACTTGTTATTTTACGTATTAATGTGTTAATTTTGTATGACGTTTCCAAGTAAGCGCATTGTACAAGATAAGTCTCTATAACTTCTGAACTAACAAAGTCATCTAATCCATTATGGTTTTACTTTAAAGTTCATTATATGAACCACCATCAAGAATTTTTCCAGGTTTTTTGAGCTAGCCGTTTAGCTTTTAGAAAGTACGCCCTGTTTTTACAAAAAAGTACCCTTTAAAGTGTAAATTCCCGAAAAACGATGGGGTAGCCGTAAGAAAAATAAATCACCCCCACTTTACGTGTAGGGGAGGTATCCCAAATAAAAATATTTTTCATAATTTTATTGTAGCACTTCGTCGATGTAATCACAACACTTATTCATGCAAAGTTTCATCTTTCTAGCACTTTCCTTTTGGACGGTAAGACGAGGACGGATAGACGGACGGACATAACGAATCTATAAGTTACGCGAGTCATAAACTTCGGAACCCTAAAAAACATTGACAACATATTAAAATTTATCCGTATTTCTGGCTACTATCTTTTACGGGTTGTATAAAGCCGACACGGGTTAGCTTAATCAATAAACTGTGAAGGGATTTTAATAATTCTCTCTTTTCCCATTAAAAAGCTACATTATTCCGTAGTTACAGACTATATTTTATCCCTATATCCCCACGGCCCGACTCTACGGGAGTTAATTAATTATATTCTCTAGTTCAAGCGATAAAAATCCGTATTATTCGCATAATAATGATGTAATTAGTGGTAGTGATAACTAAACATCTCTTCTTAACTCAAGCACTTTAGGTTGCAACATAAAATCACAAATTATGGGTGTAATTCTTGCACTTTGGTAAACAGTCATTAGAAAAGGGGATATGGTGCCCTGGTGCATGAACATTAGATTAAATAGGCAACTAATTGCTGTTGCCGATAGATTCAAATTTGGACATGCATGCAGTATGCATATGCAATAAATGTAGTTTTATGATAAAAAAAACTGCTTCCCCTAATTGTGACGAATGGGGTGTTGTGGAAGAGTAGAAATAGTTTAGTGGCTGACTTGGAGTTGGGAGCTATCGGAACATAATAGTGATAACGAAAAGGCTCTGTTCAAATTCATTTATATTAAGTTAAGTATGTAGTAACATGTTCAGGATACGATGGAACTGACATATACTTGTGAAAAAGTTCCTTAAAAAGATAAAAATAAATAAATATTAGTTTTGAGAAATTAGTCGTTACCTTTATTGGAAGAAATAAAAAAATATATTTACCCAAAGACACATTTCAATTACGATGATGGAAATACGAACGATGGAGCAGATCTATACTTTCTTTTTAAAGAAGATTCATTAATAATAAATCTTGTGTCGCGAGTGACTTTCAACATACATGAAATTGGCACAAAGATCCAGACTCAGAACAACAGTTTGTGAATCACACAAAGTATTATAACATTTGGATTTGAACTCACAATACTTTGCGCTGTAGAATACATCGTGACTACCGTTAAAACCACTAGGCCAACCGCGCAGTCTGGTAAAACTCGCGTGAATTTTCACAACAGCAAAGGTAGAATGAGTAATGATGAGTCCAAAAAAGAATAAAGGCGGATATACTACTTCTAATTTACCGATATCCTCTGTGATAGCTCCTTAATACAGATTTGAAGAACTAATCGTTAAGAAGTACATTTACAAAGTATCATCATTTCTTTTGTCTTTAGTAGGATTTGAATCACGACATTTGATTTGGCAGACAAGGTCGCTAACGAGCTAGAACAATAGTTTAGTCAAGTGCAAATGTAAATTAGACAGCAAAGTTTCGGATGTCCTTCAAGTTTTTAATTTAGTCCTTAGGAAACTAATTTTAGCATCCTTAATAATAGAACATGATTCTACAGAAAAAATATATGATTAAGGGTCTTAGTTACATACATCAAATAGTTAGTTATCTGTATTAGGTTGTCACCTCACTATTTACATAATCTAATTGGTATGTTTTAGAACGTCACTTGTAGCTGTCATTGTTTCGTCTGTGGTGCAGAAAATAGATTGTATGTAAATGTCGTTTAATTGATAAATCGAGTTCACCATATAATCATCACACAGTACACCTATAATAATGTATCTTTTTATCAAGTTTTCAAACACATCAGTCTGCATCAAAAGAAAATGCTCGAATTTGGTCGACCACTGAGCGAACACTAGTAATTATAAATAGATAAATGTCAAAAAATAAACCACAATCAAAATGATAAAAAAACAAGTTCACTTGGTTTACTTTCTATGCTTTGTTTTCGCTAATTAATAAGTCGTGTTGTCCTATGTGGAATAGTGTTCGCTTGCATGAATGGCAATGATAGTCTTGTGGGACTGCCCTTTGTACAGTCAGCACCCTCGTTAGTAGTGGAACTTCAAAGCCACGACGCACAAAGCGTTCAGATACAGGTACTGCCTTTTATTGTTCTTTATCTACATTCAGCGATAGTCACCGGTTGCTTTCACTACATTTATTCGTAATAAAAATCTATTTCATGTGAAGTTAGGTTTCAATACTTTCGGTATGGCAGCCCAGTCTAATTTTATTTTTCATTATGTTATGTAGACACTACTTTTTATTAGTTTATTTAAGTTACCTTAAAAGTAATTCCTTGAACATATATTACCTAATAAAGTTATTGAAGTGGCACAAATAACATACATATATGTACAGTTACAACTTATTAGTGTCACTAACTAATGCTGTAATTGTGTATGAAACTTACATTTTTGTTACCCAAAATTTTATTATTTAGTGAAGATACTTGAAAATAATTATTTGTCGAAAAGATCATTCTAAAACATATCTAGCCGTACAGAGTAAATAAAGGATATTTCTTTAATTATTTTAATATCTTGTGTCCATATAAATCTACACACATACTCATCCCTACTAATATTATAAATGCGAAAGTAACTCTGTCTGTCTGTTACTCTTACACGACTAAACCACTGAACCGATTTTGATAAAATTTGGTATGAAGATAGAACTGACCTTGGGAAAGGACATAGGTTACTTTTTACTGCAATAATCGAGATACAAAGGTTGTTATCTTTTTACCTAGGTGATTATAAAAATACATAAATCGTAGATGTCAAAATGTATTACTGTTTATCTCCTGTCAAAACTTTACAGGTTGCTAGGCATAACACACTTGCATGGCAACCATAATGATAGTTTGTAAAAATGACATATAGACCAGTAGACAAGGGTAGATAATTTTTGAAAACAAATAAAATTATAGTAGGATTAAACCTATTGGAAAAGGAGTAGAATATTATAAAAATGAAAGGAAAAATAATTTACGGGCTATCTGAGGTCGGGAAGGGGTAGGGGGGGAGGTTTTCGGGTCCTTTAAGCGGGGCGTGAAAAAGCATCTCACTAAGCCGCCATAGTGTGGGCCGCTATACATTATTGTCTGCATTTGCAGCAAGTGTGGTAGCCCCGACTCTTGGATTCTGCTCATGCTTTCCATCAGGCAGGGTAGAGTCACTTTCGATGGCTAAATATATAAAACAAAGGGTAAAAAACGGTTTATCTCGATTTCCGGCAAAACTACAAGTCCTATGGTCCTTTCGGAGGAGACTCTAAGGTTGATGAGGGAACGGCGTGAAAACCCACCCGTCACTTCGTCGGCAAAGAGGAGGCTGAACAGAGAAATTAGTAAGCTCGTACGACACGACCTCCGGTGCTTCAATACTCTCTCCATCAAAAGAGCAATTGAGCAGAATCGGGGGTCGAAAGTGTTCGTACAACCTCTGGGAAGAAGCCAACTGACGAAGTTGACCACAACAAGTGGAGAAGTTGTTGTCTCGAAACCGGTGGTCCTTTCGGAAGTGGAAAACTTCTATAGCCGGTTATACGCTTCGCATGCTTCGCGACCTGATCCCGAAAATGAGGACACCAGAGCTGCATTAAGGCGCCACTATACCGAAGACCTGCCGGAAGTCAGCACTGATGAAATCGAGATGGCTCTTAAACAGCTTAAAAATGGAAAAGCCCCTGGAGAGGATGGTATTACATCAGAGCTCTTAAAAGCTGGAGGTAAACCCGTACTGAGGGAGCTCCAAAAGCTCTTTAACACTGCCCTCTTTGAAGGGAGAACTCCGGAGATGTGGAGTAGAAGTTTGGTCGTGCTGTTCTTCAAAAAAGGTGATAAGACCTTGCTGAAGAACTATCGACCCATTTCCCTTCTAAGCCACATTTACAAGCTGTTTTCAAGAGTCATCACGAACCGTCTTGCGCGAAGACTCGACGAATTTCAACCACCGGAGCAGGCCGGATTTCGGAGCGGATATGGCACCATAGACCACATCCACACAGTGCGGCAGATTATACAGAAGACCGAAGAGTATAATCAGCCACTGTGTCTAGCATTCGTGGACTATGAGAAGGCCTTTGACTCGGTTGAGATCTGGTCTGTTCTGGAGTCCCTGCAGCGTTGCCAGGTAGATTGGCGATACATCCAAGTGATGAGATGTCTCTGCGATAACGCCACCATGTCCGTCCAAGTACAGAACCAGCAGACAAAGCCCATACCATTGCATCGAGGAGTGAGACAAGGGGACATTATTTCCCCGAAATTGTTCACTAATGCAATGGAGGATATGTTTAAGACGCTGAACTGGAAAGGACGTGGCATTAACATCAATGGCGAATACATCTCTCACTTGCGATTTGCGGACGACATCGTCATAATGGCAGAGACAGTGCAGGACCTGCAACAGATGGTGAACGACCTAGCTGATTCTTCTATGCGCATCGGCCTACGGATGAACTTGGATAAAACCAAGGTCATGTTCAATCAACATGTACAACCGGAACCGATTGCAATACACGGTACCGCTCTCGAGGTTGTTCAAAAATATGTCTACCTTGGGCAGACATTGCAGTTGGGTAGGAATAACCTCGAGGACGAGGTGAATAGAAGAATTCAGCTGGGTTGGGCGGCGTTTGGAAAGTTACGTCGAGTCTTCTCATCTTCGATCCCACAGTGCCTAAAAACGAAAGTTTTTAACCAGTGCGTCCTACCTGTTATGACATACGGAGCCGAAACGTGGACACTTACGGTGCGGTTGGTCCACAAGCTCAAAGTTGCTCAGCGTGCAATGGAAAGGGCTATGCTCGGCGTTTCTCTGAGGGATCGTATCAGGAATGAAGTTATCCGTCAGAGAACTAAAGTCATCGACATAGCCCACCGGATTAGCAAGCTGAAGTGGCAATGGGCTGGCCATATTAGCCGCAGAACTGATGACCGATGGGGTAGAAGAGTTCTGGAGTGGAGACCGCGTCTCGGCAAACGTAGTGTAGGACGCCCACAGGCCAGGTGGAGTGATGATTTGCGCAAGATGGCTGGCAGGAGCTGGATGCGAGAAGCCCAAAATCGATCAAAGTGGTGTGCAATGGGAGAGGCCTATGTCCAGCAGTGGACTGATATAGGCTGATGATGATGATATGGTAAAAAGTTAAATGGCAAATTTTATGACTTCGAACCCTTATAGATTCGTCATGTCCGTCTGTCCGTCCGTCCGTCTTCGACTTACCGTCCAAACGGTAAGTGCTAAAAAGATGAAACTTTGCATGAATATGTATTGGTAGTACGTCGACAAATTGCTACAATAAAATTATGAAAATATTTTTATTTAGGGTACCTCCCCTACACGTAAAGGGGGGACGTGTTTTTTTTCTCGCGGCTACCCCATCATAAGGGGTATTATTAAATATGTCTTTTCAAAACATTAAAGGGTTGTTAAGACGATTTTTTGATTTAGGTATCCGTTTGCGAGAAATTTCACTTTAAAGGCCACTTTTTTGTAAAACCAGGGCGTCCCCCCGCCCTCTAAAAGCTAAACGGCTGGCTCAAAAAATCTGCTTTGTTAGTTCAGGAGTAATAGAGGCCTAACTGGTAAAATGCACTCACTTGGAAAACGTCATACAAAATTAACGCATTAATACGTAAACAACAATTATCCATTGGATACAATTTCTAATCCACGTACCATTATGGGTGACTGAGGAACCCTTTCCTGTGCGTGGCCTGACACGCATTTGGCCGATTTTTTATTTACTCTTTTTTTCACATAACCTCAAATTTTAAGTGAAAAATTCAAAAAACCAAGTTTTTGGTTTTTTATTTTTATCTTTTACAAATAAAATTATTTTTAAACGAAGTTTAGTTAAAACTTACCTTTTTATATCCCGAATACACTGTAATTTATTTGATTTGAAATAGTTATTTTTTCACCCTATTTTGACTTATTATCGAAAATTCACCCGTCAAAGTATCTACTTTTTTCAAAAAATTGGGGTGTTTTCGGTATGATGAAATCTCTACTTTCCGATGATGTAATCCCTACTAATGTTATAAATACGAAAGTAACTCTGTCTGTCTGCTACGCTTTTACGCCTAAACCCTACCACTTAACCGATTTTGATGAAATTTGGTATGAAGATAGAACTGAACTTGGGAAAGGACATAGGATACTTTTTATCGCGAAAATAAAGGTAGAAGGGTTTGAAATAGGGGATGAAAGTTCCTTATTATCAAACATAAAATCGTGTCAGATTGTTTAATTTACCCTTACCGTGTCGCGCGATATAAACAAATTCCACGCGGGCGAAGCCGCGGGCGGAAAGCTAGTAATATATAAAAATAATAATAATAAATAATAAAATAAATAAATATTTTGGACATCATACACACAACATCATCTAGCCCCAAAGTAAGCAGAGCTTGTGTTATGGGTACTAAACAACTGATATAAATACATAAACATACTTTTTTTTTTTTGTAAATACATACATATTATACATAGAAAACACCCAGACTCCGAAACAAATATTTGTGGATCACACAAATATTTGGTCTGACCCGGGAATCGAACCCGAGACCTCTTGATCAGCAGCCGCATACGCTAACCACTAGACCAACAAGGCAAAAAAAATGAAGTGTCTGTTTGAATATCAAATAAAAAGATTTTTATTAAATCCAAATTAAAATATAATATATGGTCACGGGTACACTCTGCGGCGTAACAATGACAATATAATAAATTATTAAATTTATAGAAAGTACTAATATAATTGTTTTAGTTTTAAATTTACTCAAATCGTACTTGACCATTTAGTTAATCTTAATTGTCCTTAGGCCTTTATATTATATATAAGGCCTAAGGACAATTAATAGGTTTCCTATAGCCTCCATCGGTGAAATGCAACGAAATATTTAGGTCACACTAATTAACTCTGAAACAAAAGAATAGAATAGAAAACGGAATATGTATGCAACTTGACTAGGGAGGCTGGTTAGAACAACACACGCTTTAAAATTCAAAAGCGCAGCTGCGTTTGTAAAGTTTGCGGAACATTTCCTGCATCGCTGTCTAATTTTACTAGGGATGACAAGGAAAAGAGTATACGATGTCATATTTTTACTAAGCTCTACAGGTTTAACACTTATTTTACGCAAATGGCAAAAAACGGAACCTATAGATTCGTCATGTCTGTCTGTCTGACTGTCCGTCCGTATGTCACAGCCACTTTTTTCCGAAACTATAAGAACTATACTGTTGAAACTTGGTACGTAGATGAATTCAGTGAACCGCATTAAGATTTTCACACAAAAATAGAAAAAAAAACAATAAATTTTGGGGGTTCCCATACTTGGAACTAACACTAAAAAAAATTTACCTTTCCTTCAATCAATACCCTCTTATTAAAACATCGATCAAAGTTACAACGAACATAAATAACTTTTACTTGCTTCAACGTAACCCTTCACGAATGAGTCCTACTCGCACTTGGCCGCTTTTTATAATTGAGTATAAATGGATAACCTATAAACTTGTAATGCTAACTGGCGAAGTTAGGTACATGTGTATATACTAAGTAACTATAAATTTTATGAGGTAATCAGCTAAAATAATAATAACAACCGATTACCAACAAATTCATTTTCCACTAATGGCTATGTTCGTTTCAAAATATTTAAAAATGGCCTTGCTCAAACATAAGCTTGGGCAAGTCCATTTTCAAATCTTAAAGAGATACTAAATATGTATTTATGTATTACAACTCATAAATTATGTATTTATTTTCCAGTAAAAGGAACTTAATAGTAGGATTTTATAAGTAAACACGATTTATAACACAAAAAATCTGCAAAATGTGAACTTTGTTTACTGTAAGTTAAGAAAGTTCTATAGGGATACCATCTGCAACCGACTATTTGTACAAGAACAGAGTTAAACCTTCGAATTTCAGTTCGTTCCGTGAAAAAACTGATATTCAGGTAAAACCGGTCGAACTAGTAGCTAACCCCAAATAATCTTGGGAATAAAGTCTTGAAAAAAGAATATTTATTCTTTCTATTTTTAATATTATTTTTGAATGTGTTCAAATTTGAATTTGGAACCGCAAAGAGGTTTTAATAATAATCAAAACTAATAAATGTGTTTGTGTATTTACCAATTAGATATTTAAATTATTAGGAATTACGAATTGCCCACCTTCACAACTTAATTTACTTGTTAATTTTCAAACATAGTGAATTATATAAGACTGGGATCACCTTAGAAAACTTACATTCAAAATGCTGACCTTCTTTAAATCGTCTATCGAATTTGTATTTAACAAAACTAAGCTATATAGGTATCAATAATAAGGTTCATGTTAATTTGGTATACATTTATATTACAATATGGTACTATGAGAGTAAATGTACAAGTAACGCTGCAGTAATAATTTAAATAATAAAAATGGGACGATATAATTTTGTTCAGTTGCATTCTCGACTAACATTTTAGAGAACCGGAGACACTGTATGAACTACATTGAACAATGATAATATGAATTCAGCTGTAGGTATTTCGATATTTCTTGTTAAATATTAAACGTTTTCATAAGAACGTGCTCACTTAGCTAGAGGTAGCTATAGAATTTTGTACATGTTGAGTTCGGCATAAGAAGCTATTACTTCCAAGGCAATTATGTTCAGTAGGCTCGTTTTACTTACAGATAGGTTGATGACTATCGGCGTGTGTTGAATAGCTCAATTCAGATGGAATAATTCATCCATCCAAATTTATTTATTTCGCGGTGCAGATAGCAAAATATGAAATGAGGCATTCATTAAAATTTAATATAAGTGAGCATTTGTTCCGTTTTCTTTCTTAGTAGTAGTTTTGTTTTATAAATTAAAAATACTTTTTATGTTAATATGAACTTGATGTTGTACCATTTTCTTACATTTGCTTTCAAGTTTTTAGTAATCCAAGTGTGTATTAGTGGATTTGAAAATACTTTAACTTATAATGATTAAAAATTGAATAAAACCAGTTCAAGTTAGTTAAACATAATAATTTTTCTAATACTCTAATCATAAAATTTGTTCAGAAAAAAAGAAAACAAAATAATAAGATTTGCAGTGCATTTTACTGAATGAACTTGATAGAAAATGTATGCATGAACTTTGATAAATATAGTACATCTACTATTTACTCAGTATTTAATTATTATATATTTCAAAGTTATTAATATTATAGAGCAAGACAATGAGAAATTAAGGTCAGAACATCGTAGACTATCGATACATTTCTGAAGAGTCGTGTTGTTTAAGTGACAGTTAGATGCCTGAGAAAACTGATCGGGTGATCGATAAGTTCTTAGCTCTTGAAAGATAAATTATCCACAGTACTAAAATAGGTTTAATAATTCATTGTCTTGGTAATATAAACTCGACTCGCCAAAAGTTAAAAAAAAAGTTGTCTCTACTTGAGTTAATTTCAATACATTGTTTATTAATATTTAGAATTAATTCATTTTCCAGTTGATCCAGTGGTTAGCGTATGCGACTGTTAATCAAGAGGTCTCGGGTTCAAATCCCGGGTCGGGCAAAAAAGTGTTTTTGGGTTTTTCTCAGGAAATTCCTAATGGCAGGGCGGATTTTGGAAGCATGGCGGTGATTCACGCCCGTGCCGGGACCGACGGCTTTACGTTATACACGTAAAGCCGTCGGTCCCGGTTGGTTGAACTAGTAGCCGACCCCAAATAAACTTGGGAATAAAAGTTAGGAAGAAGAATAGATTCCGTATAGCGATGGTCTATAAAATAATTTATGGAGTAGAAGAATATGGAGAACATACAGATTGAAGTGTCACCACTTATATTTAGGTTGTGGGTTACATACCAAGCAGACCAAGGGAGTCGCTACGTAGATCAACATCACTGCAAATGGAAGGAAAGCTTGAAGGAACCTCATATCACCCCGTTGGGCCAAGCATGATATAGTAGACTTCCATAACTTCCATTTAAAGGAGAGGCCTTTGTCCAGCCGTGACCTATTAAAGGCTGTTGATGTGATGATTATAAATTAAGAAGTACGTAAAAATATATTTATTGACTACACGCTTAAAAATAAACTAGTTAACTATAACGTCTGTAATATTTTTTCACGTATCTTTGTGTCTAAATCCGTGCGAATCGTAAAATATAATAAAATATCAAAATCAAATCAACAAAAAAAGACAAGCCAGTAAGACACGACTCGCCGGACAAAACAAAATTACGACCGTATTCTGACGTGATGAAATTATAGTGTCTACAGCTTTAAGCGTGGAAGCGCCTAACATGCCGAGGGTCGTTTATTACAAGATTTTTGTAATAGTCGAGTTTATTTTCCTCGCAATCAAATATTACATTTACATAATAGGTTACTTTCTGTCAAAATTAATACGTTACATTTAAATAAATTCCTGAAAGTTTCCACATTTATGGCTTTTGAGGTTATTTTAAATCTGAATGGCAGTTACGCGGATTATGAACTAAACTATTATCGTATTGCTATTTACAAAGATATCGATCTATGTATACTTTTATTTCCCATAATTACTAAGAATTATAAGTGGTAACATTAGCAAGGTTCTATTGTCAAAGACTTCTACAATCATGGATTTCGCCAAGGCTACGTTACAATTTTATTTTGAGCATATGCGTGTGTGTCTCTAACACATAGTAGTGTATGTGACGTTGTATTTAGCGATTTAATATATTTTTTATGCATATTAAAAAAAACACCTTTCTAGACTCCTCCTCCACATGAATTATAAGTGTTCGAAATTTCAAACTCCTCCGTCTATGCAATTTTCATAAAAATGGGTACAAAGTTTTTGATTCACGTATAGTAATATGTATATTGATTATATAGAATCATTTTATGTTTATTTCGAGCCATTATTTTAAACGAATTTTGTATTCACAGTAGACATGTAGCACGGATATAAGAAACTTTACCTCTAGCAAAAACAAATATTATTCCTGAGGCATTGAAAAATGTCTTTGCGCAAGTATAGTAAAGCTAGTGTTATAATAACACTATTTGCTTCAATATTTAGCAATCTAAGTCCATCCGCTTGTGGAAATAGATACTAATGTTAGTTACGACTGGCTTCATGAATGAATAAGTGGAAAAAGGACAGATGTTTCTATTACGGTACGAAGGAAAGAGAAGAGGCACGGATAATCCTCACCGACACAGCTCTCCGCCAGATTTAGGAAATGAAAGCCAACCGAACCCAAATTCATTAGTGTTATCTTGTTTGCTATCCTAACACTTGCACGGAGGTATGAGAGTTGCAGATACAGATAGAACTAGTGCAAAACTAAAATCGTTTTCTGATCATATATTTAATTTAGTTTCTCCTAAATCCCTAATTGATTTTTTTTCTTTATAACATACAAGCTGCACCCCGCGGTGTTACCCTCGTATTTTCGTGATAAAGAGTAGCCTACTTATGTGAATATCCAGATCTCATTTTTAAATTAACCATTTACAAACTAACATTATGGTTGCTATGCAAGTTTGTTATGCCTAGCAATATGTGAAGTTTTGATAGGAGATAAACAGTGATACATTTTGACATCTACGATTTATGTATTTTTATGTAGCCTATGCTGTAGCTAAAAAGTAGCCTATGTGTTATTTTGATATATAAGCTATATTACTGTAAAGTTTCATCCAAATCCGTTCAGTAGCTTTTGCGTGAAAGAGCAACAAACGTACATACACACATACATACTCACAAACTTTCGTGTTTATAATATTAGTGGAACTAATCTTCTTCAAAGACAAAAAAACAGTTCGAAATTGAATTAGAAACATTATATTATTTTGAGTAAAATAGTTGCAGATGAATATTCGTAGAATTTGATTAAATGCCTAAAATGAGTCATCGCCCTTACACTCTGCTTAGTGCAATGATTCTATGAGCTTTGTAATCGGAGCTGCTTACTTTTATGTAATACATAGTACATTAAAATAAAAATAAAAGAAAGAAAACTTAGCAACTTACCAAAGTGACTCTTCTATGCGTGATGGAATTGGAAAACATGAGTAAAATTTAAGAAAAAGGGTCAGCATTCCTATTATGAGTGCAAATATTTTAGCATGGTGACGCACACTCGCGTTTTAGTGAGATGCGTCTGCATAATTTCAGTTCATCACTAATATTATTTTCATATATCTTTATTAGTTTTGCTATTTAAGATTACACACACGGCTTATTCAATCAATCTGAAAAAAATAACATTTATTTATGTATTTTAAGACTTTAAATAACATTTAATTATTATTTAAGGGATGGTATATGTGTAACAATTAACCAGCGAGTCACTAGGCTCTAAGAAGAATAGGAAATACCTACAATTATTGTTCTTTTAATATCTAGGTATATCTTAGACAAATCAAGCAAAGTAAGGAAAATCAGAGCAAAGTTCTTCTTAATAATTTGTGGTTAAGTATTAATTTTTGAAGTGGTTTAGTAAGTGATTAGTGAGTTTTTGAAACTATATAACTGTGAAAAAGAAGTGTTTAAACTAGCTTATGATATTCCGTAGCTATTAAAAATGGTTTTATTGAAACAAGTTTCGTTGAAATGTTATATAAGAATTTCCGTATTGCAAAAGTTAGAAGGAACAACAAATTGTTCAAGAAAACTAAGAGACGTTGTTAACATTGTTTAATTGATTCGGTTACGCGGAACATCTTGTTAGGTTTGTACGAAGTATGTTACTGTAAATTTTAATATATTACGCAGAAGCGCATTAAGCTTAGCTAAGCGCATTTGAGTAAAATTTTCTTCGTAATGAAGTATATTTTCAATTATTTATGTGTAATTTTCGTGCAGCATTGTTGCAATCAAACCAATCTTCACGTTTTTTAAGTTTTAATGAATTAGAGCTGAGCATGATTAAAAAGAGACACAGACAATATTTGCGAGGTTCAGTAGTTATTTTAAACATTATGACAATCTAAGAACTTTATATTCTTTTTTGTATTTTGTATATGAATGCGAATACAATGCATTATAATTAACGAGAGATTGTACCAAAGTGGTAGCTTCATCTCCATCATGCGCTCGTCTTCTGGAAGTACATTTGCAAATATATCAAGCCACATAATATGGTGGATTAACTGTGACATTTTGACATTATACTTTTCTAAGAATAAGTAATGATTTTATTATATCTTTAGCATGAAGATTAAAATATCCCGCTGCTTTATATGTTACATGATAAAAAGAGGTAGTAGAGCCGCGTTGATTTCAATACAATAATAGCAATACTACCCTCACAAAACCAAACTAAAAATGACCGCACTAGTGTTGTCGTATTTTGATGGCGAGTGTGACCGGAGGCCCAAAAATGCATAAGCATCTCACTAAGCCGCCATAGTGTGAGTTATCAAGCTGCATTGTATATGTATAGTTTTAGCCTGTGAAATTGTGATAAGATTTGAACTTTGCATCACTAAATGTTTTACTTACTTAGATTTATATGGTAAAAAAGCAAAGCACTGTTGGATAGAAATTTCAACATTTTCAATTTACTCCACGTGTATGCAGAACCCTCGACGGATATAAATTAACTTATCTAGATAATGTTAGATCACATCTACATTTTTCACACACGTTTTATGATTCCACCTAAATTGAAAGGATGGATGTGAACTAACATAGTTTGGGTAAGTTGCATTTGTATTACTGTGGTTATATAAGAGTTTGAAACCTCTTGCTGTAACTTAGCCCCGAAAATAATTAAAATGCATACCCACCGATTTTATTGTCTCCACAGAACTTGAGTACTGCAAGACAGTCCAAATATACCAAATACGTTTTTTAGCCATTTGTGTTATGTTTTTTTTTTTTTTTTCATATATGAAAAAGTGCCTGCCAAAGTGACTTTACTCTGCCTGATGGAAAGCATGAGTAGAATCCAGGAGTAGGGGTCACCATGCTTATTGTGAGGGTAGGCAATGTAGCATGGTGACCCTTACCATGGCAGCCTGGTTAGATTATTCTGCATCATTCTCCCGGCCTTCGAAGGGCGGGAGAATGATGCAGAATGATTGGGCCTCCGGTCTCACACTCACCAACGAAATACGACAGCAAGAATGCTGTCATTATTAGGATGGTCTTCTGTGTGAGGGTAGTACTGGCCGGGTCGAGCCGGCCCATTCGTGCTGAAATCAGCGTGGCTCTACTACCTGAGTGGCACGTGCACGTGGCACGTGCCTTAAATTTTTGTTATGATAAATTGTATGCGAAGAGTACTAGTTTTGGAATAGAATTGTTCATATCCAAGCGCGGTCCGTACCTAGATGAGTGACCGTTTGTGGCATGATATGTTATGAGCGTTTTCAAGATTCGGAAATCACGTTAAGTAGTCGGTCCCGGTTATCATAATAAAATAACAGTCCTGAATCTTAGTTGAAGGTTCTTCGGGTAATTTAAAAACATCCAACGGCAAGATTGCGTAGCCACAACGTGTTATGCCAGGCCCCTACCCGCACTGGGCCAGTGTGGGACGTGTGACGTTAATCCTCTCCCGAGAGGAGACCCGAGCCCATCAGTGTGACTCGTATTGATTCTTGAGCCAATTACAGAGCTTTATAAAAATAATTGTATTTAACTTTAGTGAGTAATCAATTTATAGAAAAGAAAAGATAAAGTTTTAAATAAAGTAGTACCACAAATTAAAATTATATAAAGTTATCTATAGATTCTTTTTTCCAAATTGCTAAAAGAGTTAAATTAATAAATTAATTACTGGTGAGTACCCTCCCGATCTCACCGCGAAAGAAGTTCTAAGACAAGTAAAATATTATGTCAATTATTTCGAACTTTTGTGTGTAGTTACGAAGCAGTCGAGTCATAACACCATATTTACCTTAATTGGTACGGTGAAAAGGCACCTTAAAATGAATGGATTGGATGAATGGATTATACTCATGCTTTCCATGAAGCAGAGTAGAGTCACTTTGGTAGACTTAAATAAAAATTAATAAATAAATATTTTAGACATCTTACACATAACGCCATCTAAGCAGAGTTTGTATATGTGTACTAGACAACTGATATAAATATTAGCCTTAGAGAACACACACACACTAAGAAACAAATTATTGCGAATCACACAAACATTTGGTCCGACCCGGGAATCGAACCCGAGACCTTAAGCATTTCAGTCGCAATGCAGTCAACGAAAAAATAGATATATAAGTTTAAAATAAATACGCTTTGGCACTTTTAACTTTATTTAATTAAAACCAAGAAAAAAGGCAAGTATTAAAATCTTTTTGTGCTTAGAGTCTTAATATAAAAATCTAAATGCCAGAAACGTTCGTTGCGCGGAACTGCACTTATTACACGGAATCAGTGAGGCGACACTTTCTTAGATCTAGTCGGTACTTCCTTCTTAATAATTAATTTGATTTAACTGGAAACTTTTTCAACTTTTATCTTGAGGTCAGAAGCAACGTCAGTGAGGGTGACAAAGCTCGAACACTTTCTTAAGTCTCTATTGTTTTTTTATAGAATCTCTCAAAGCTACTTACATAATATAGTTGGATGTAGTATTGAGGGTTTTGAAACTCGTTAACAAATTTATTGTATTGTTTGATTATGTTTGCCAACATCTATTACGTGAAATATTGTATTTTCCAAAAAAAATACTGTTAAAAATTTAGTACACTTCTAAAATATATAGTACTTTTGGTAAGATAAAACAAGTCAGAGATATATTTACTACTGATTTATTTATACAGAAAATGTGTTTTTTTGCACTTTTTATATTTTTAATAATTTTATGTCTAAAGTTGACTGCCTCGTTGGTCTAGTGTATGCGACTGCTAATCAAGAGGTCTCGGGTTCAAATCCCGGGTCGGGCCAAAAAGTGTCCTTGGGTTTTTTCTTAGGAAATTCCTAATAGCAGCCCGGAGTTTGGAAGTTTAGCGATGATTCACGCCCGTGCCTCGGAGAGCACGTAAAGCCGTCGGTCCCGGTTGTCATGAACATCTATGGCAATCGTTATTGGGAAGTCAGTGCCCTAAAATTTACTGACAACTAGTTCGACCTTCAAATTTAAGTTCTCCCTTAGGGTGGCGGTGGTCCGATGCCAATCGGAAAAACTGATATTCAGGTAAAACCGGTTGAACTAGTAGTCGACCCCAAACAATATTGGGAATAAGGCTAGGAAGAAGAAGAAGTAAGTGTTCTTTGATGTAAGGACCGCCTTTTGCGGTATAAGTCTCCTCTAAACATTGCCAAGTGGCTCTATCTGTTGTCAGTCTGGACCACAGATGGCCTGCCGTTTTCACAAAATCGTCTCTTCAATTTTTATATGATTTGCGCTTCCTTATTTTCTGGACTCATGGATACCAATCTGACATGAATGTAGAGATATAATAGTATAGTATTTCTTCCTTTCTATATTACTCGTATGTTTGTAAGGTCTTCGTCTACAACCCCCGCCGGTGACGAACCGTTCTGGCGGAGGTTTTTTTTTTTGTTATATTTGGGTTTAATTGTTTTTAGGAGTGCGGCATTGCATTGCGACAACATCAGAGCAAAGAGAAGGACAATTTGAAACCAACCCTATACTAACCCGTCTTGCCAGCGTGGTATAGTAGGCCAAAACCTTCTTTCTAAGGAGAGGCCTATGACCAGAAGTTGACTGTTGAAGGCTGTTGATGATGATGATGAAGTATATACGTTGTTTTCCCAGCAGCATGCAGTGTCTGTATGTAATATCAAATGAACAGGTTTCCAATTTTATTTATTTGTATTTGTAATTTGAAATTACAAACAGGCACTTCAATTTTATTTATTTGTATTTGTAATTTGAAATTACAAACAGACACTGCAATTTTATTTATTTGTATTTGTAATTTGAAATTACAAACAGACACTTCAATTTTATTTATTTGTATTTGTAATTTGAAATTACAAACAGACACTTCAATTTCATTTATTTGTATTTGTAATTTGAAATTACAAAGAGACACTTCAATTTTATTTATTTGTATTTGTAATTTGAAATTACAAAGAGACACTTCAATTTCATTTATTTGTATTTGTAATTTGAAATTACAAAGAGACACTTCAATTTTCTTTATTTGTATTTGTAATTTGAAATTACAAACAGACACTTCAATTTTATTTATTTGTATTTGTAATTTGAAATTACAAAGAGACACTTCAATTTCATTTATTTGTATTTGTAATTTGAAATTACAAAGAGACACTTCAATTTTATTTATTTTTATTTGTAATTTGAAATTACAAACAGACATTTCAATTTCATTTATTTGTACGGATACGACAAAACTCTAAATAATTCCTTTTTGATAACACAGGTTGTTCTTAAAAGTTTAAGTTAGAAATAAAACGAACACCTTAAAAACAGGGATCTCCTTTATTTTAAAATTCTTATTTTAAAGTAACAGTTACGTACATAAGGTTCGTCGAAGCGAAACACCACTATCATCTTAAGAGTTCTAAATACAAGTCTAAATATGTACAAGTATAAAATTCACTACGTCCAACTCACGTTGTTGATAAAATAACTTTACCTGCATCATTTTCATGTTATTTTTAAGTCACTAAAGTCTAACACTGATTTTAGATGAGAAAGAGACAAGTTCATATTTTCTTAGTCTTCTAATCATCGGAGAATCCTGAAAAGGAAAAAAAAAGGTTAAATTCAATTTGAAAATATATTACAATGTACATATGTACCTAGGTAGGGTACACGTACTATTACCACTGTCTTATAACCAAGATCATTTTTTATGTGTTGTTGTAATATTTATGTATTTTGAAGTACATTTATTTATAATTAATACAAATAGACATTAATACAAATAGACTTAATACCATGGGTATTTTCCTCCACTCGACCTTTGGGTGGTGCAGATCTATGTGTAGCAGGTGTATCATACATAGAAGCAAGTGAGAACGATTGTTTAATTTTAAAATAGATATTTTTATAACACAAATATCATACACATATATATATACAACAAATATATATGCAACTAGTTGGGCATATAGCCCTATCAGTTGCAATCAGGTATGCGCAGAAATTAACTGCTTTCAGGAGACAGGTAAAGGAACATTCCCTGGGAGACTCAAAGGATATGTAACCTATCACATCACAAAATTTCACTTGAGTATGTATAAGATGCTTACTAATTTTACTAGTAATGTGTTACTAGCTATTTTTATAAATGTCTTTATTTCTTTTCCCTGTATCTTCTACTTACACCAAGAACTGTCCTATACTTTCCGGGTCTTTCTTTCCATCACATAGTCGCAAGAGATTGTTTTCGAGCGATAGGGCCGGCACTTTGTAAGGACATAATCTGGTGTATAGTAAAAATAATAATTATTATATACACATACAAATATGAAAACATATATACTTATAAACATTCTCGTACAATGGTTAATTAAAAAAAATATACTGTGCTAAAATTTAAACGAAACTAATTAATAAGGTTTCAGAGAAAAAGACAGACATGTGTTTCTATTAATTTCATCACACATCATCAACACATCATCATCATTATCATCATCAGCCTATCGCCGTCCACTGCTGGACATAGGCCATTCCCATTGCACACCACTCTAATTGATTTTTGGCATCACATTTTAGCTTCATTTAACACAATAGATTTTTATTGTTAATATAGTCACTCTAAGATATTGTTATGCTAGCTACGTATATTATAATTACTTAAGACAGAAGTTTCCCTGAGTAGGATCTGAATAAATTAATCAACTTAGTATTTTATGGATTTTACAACTTTTTACGGTAGAAGAACTGAGTTGTACTCGACTTGAATTTTTTATGCGTTATTTTTAATATAGTTTTAAACATATAGCCCTATATAGTATAGAGTTTGAAAATCGATTGTGACGTACACCAATGTATTGGGGAGTATTTTAGGATTAACTTTCCTAAAAAGCTTAAAATCAATTTAATAACGAACCTAACATAAATCCATTATAATCAAATTATAATGTAACTTTTAATCCTGGTGTGTAATTTAAGAGTGTTGCTTTGTCTCAATGGATATGTCACATTATAGTTATAATTGATGAAAAATAAGAAAATTAATAGTAAATTAAGCACGCTAATATCTATCACGATATTAGTGCAAAAAGTTTAGCAAATACTCAGTTGTGAAACTTGGATTCTCAAAATAAGTAGCAAAGATTTTTTATCTCGGGATAAAATTATTTCAAATCGGGATAAAATATACAAATTTATTCAGCATATTTTTGTTGTAGATTCTAAAACCCAATTTCGAAATCCAACGAGCTTAATAATGTTTGAAATTATAACATGAATATTTTTTAGGCAATATCACGTCTGAAAGAATCTAATATAAATAAACATTATAATGCATTTTTTTAAAACATTGAATAACTTAAGAAGACCTATTATAGACCCGTGGTCGAGGGTCTTTGAGAACATAGTACAGGATTCTACGAAAAGTTTTATAAGGTTGACAAAGTGTTTAAATCTTCAAGAGACCACTAACAATTCTGAGTGTCGCAGGTATGAGGCTTAAATGAAATTGAAAAGTTTCAACATATGATACGCCAAAAATCCTTGAAAAAATATGTTCAATTTTATCCAGACATGACTACGGTCAAACCACGATCCCATACATTTTCATTCCATTTCCAATTACTCCCCGTATCGACAGCCGTGATTGGGTGAGATACATATAAAACAGATTATTGCAACTCACAATCAGAATTCTCAATAAAACCGAATAAGTTATGACCGTATAAAATTGTTGAAAAGATAATGCCTCGTAACGTATTTTATGCGCACACCAAACAAACCTCAGCTGTGTATACATTAAAAAAACATAGTACCGAAGTGTTTCATTGTAAATGCCCATCCTGCAGTTTCTATTTATTCAAGTGAATAGAATAATTAATATTGAAAACATAATTAAGTCAGCGGCGTGCAATCAAGCAGTATATTATGTCACTTTAATTACAAAGATAGTTGCTAAACTATTCTATAATTTCGTAAATTAGTGGAATGATTATATAATAATTCAATAGACATTACTAAGAAAAAATGCTTGTTGAAAATATGACGTAGCGTCTCATTTTAAAATAGGTAAGTGCCTCTCCGCTACTTTGTGTTTCCGGGCATTAGAGATAATTCCGGAACATTCAATATTTGTAAGGTTCCATAAAAGGTGTCGTGCCTTGTAAATATTAATAAGGTTCGATGAAGGTATCGCACTTTAGAAGCATTAGCACAACGCCGTTGGTATCGATCTGCTTCCAATTGGGTTCGATCATCTGTTGGGAGCAGATATTGTTTTAATATTTTTATTTCTTACAAATAATGTCTCATTTCCTCTTTACGCACTGACTCAGACATGGATACAGGACACAGAACATAAAAGAAGAACAGGAAAAGGTTGATACTTGATCAATATAAAAATATGTTCTATTATATATATTATCTATCTAAATTTATAACTCATTATAAACTATAGTATACAAACGGAGATCCTACTGTCTTCTACTTCATATTTTCACTCATACAAATGACAAAGGACAAGTCATTTACTATAGATATGTATAGTAAAATATAAATTACTTGAAAACACTTCAACACCTCTACGTAAAGAAACAAAATGTTTTCTTCTTACCAATGCCTGTATAACAAACAGTTGAGCACCGCCAACACGCCCACGTGTGAAGTATAACGAAGGCCTGAAACAATAAGAAAATGTTATTAGTTGTAGTTCGTAATTAAAGTAATTATCGTCTTATTAATGTTGGCCATAAAGTCTAGTATGCTGCGTTACTAACGAAATATCTTCACTTCTAACCTGTTATGGTCGAATAACGATCTATTCTTTTCATTTACGTCTTTGTAAATTTTATTACATTTAAATTAATAAATGTCTTTAAAAGATTGTCTTTATACATTGTATTTAAAGGGAAAAAAATATAAAAAACTACGGAGTGGCTCTAATCACTAAGTGTTTCAAGTAGCAATGGAGGTCTATAGACGAAAAACAGTAAGAAAATTGATAAAACTAAGGAAGAGGAGATAAGGTAGAATAGTATGGAATGGTGTGGGAAAAAACTTGCCTGATTGAATATTGCAATTTTGAGATCAATTGGAAAGATGACATTTTTTCTAGGTAATCCAACTTTAAACAACAAGTTTCAACTTTAAATTAAGGCGTTTATTACAAGTTATTTTGGGTCTCTTTGAACAATAAGCCATCATTATGGATTGATGACCTGAAGCTTAGCAAAGATTTTTTTCTTTTAAACGAATTTTCACGAACGTAATGTTTAAAAGACAAACTATTTCTGTAAAAGGTAAAGACTAATATTGTAATACACGGTGTTAGTAATTATCGATATTCTTCAAAGCGAAATAGAAGAACGTGAAAATAAGTAAAAAGCAAAGAGTATAAAACCATTTCAGCTAATAATATTTACTCGTATCTCCCAATAGAAATGTTTATTCAACTTTGCCATGTAGTTACGTTTTTCTATTCATCTGAAAATCGTTAGGAATTCTTCCCAAAAATGTACATCGAAAATTTCATCATTGGTAATCTTGAAAACGTGTCAAAATGTACTTGTGATGTTGTTCAATATATTTATATAAATACTAATAAATCATGTCTTTGTACGGTGATTAACCAACGAACGAACGTAGAAAGGATTTAAATTGTACAATGCTTTTCCAAGAATGGGTTTTATTATATTTGGAGACTGCGATGACAATGATTATATCAAAAAGACTTTTAAAGCGGTCATGGTCCAATATATGTATTTTTATTTATAATTTTATAGCATGTTGCAAAACGCAGCATATATATTGATATGAATAATTATGAGAGCTAAACTAAAAAAAAAATCATGCGATACTGAGCTGTATTGAAACAACGCTATTTGAAATGGTCAGCGATAATTTATGTTAAAGTTCTTTTATGTCTCTAGTATACAAAGGGGTATTTGTTACACAAATGATACAGAAGTAGGTATTATTCTTTTTAATAGCTGTTAATACATATGTCGCAAAACCGAAATTTCAGTTTCCACTGTTTTCACAGTGTCATTATTTTAATTTCATTATTTTGTAATAGTTAGTACTTTCAATTATTTTTGATATACATATAGGGTAAAAAGTATGCGGAGCGTGACCGAACGCTCTCGCGGTCCACCAGGCCTGGAAATGGGCTAGTAGTTAGAGTATGCGACTACTGATCAAAGAGTCCAAATCCCGAAGTTCGGAAGTTCGGACCTGCGCTTCATCTCTCCCCGGTCATATCGGACAACCTTTCAACTGGATTGTGAGAGTGAGGGAATACGCCTGTCTTTGCGTCGTTGTCTGATTTCTGTATTGGAAATCGACTAGGAGAACATCATCATTATCAGAGTAAGACACCGGTTAAGCTCTCTGAAGAAGGTGAACGTTCGAAAACTCCGCTGAGACACATAAATATTACTCATACTCGTATATATCTGTCCGTTCGTTCACAGACTAGTGGATCCATTCTTTAACCAAGATTGTTTCAATTACACGCAATCGTATAAAACTAAGACAAAATGGTGTTAAATGTATCCCAATATTAGTGATTACTATCATAATAATGTTCATCGATATTATTCATTCTTAATGCTCAGTAATCCGCCATACTTGATCCAGGTGAAAGAAACGTAGAACTTTGTTCTAATTTTCATGAGTAAATTTAAATTCACGGGCAAGTCAGTTATTCTTTCGCAAGCTACATGTCTATATTTCATTTTACACTATCCTTTTGACCAAATTATCCATTCATACAATCAATATTGCTACATTCGCCGTGTTACGATCACTGATACTAATTATGAACTGATATCAAGCGTGTAACATCAACAAAGGTGAAATGCATCATGACTGAGTCAGGTCGTACTATACAAAGGAAAAATAGAACAGAAAATACGAGGGACACAATAATGTGGATTAACAAGCAATTATTTTCTATAAGTTCTCTATGCTAGCGATATTTTAACATCAATTACATTTGAATGTTATAAAATACGTTCGGAATGCAGAACTCATTTTGTGGCAGCCTCTGTGTGAAAACGAATTGATTTATAGTTGTTTGCTGGTACATAATATACTCAATTGTGATAAAAACAATAACGACTTCAACATGCAGCGCGATGAAAAACATACTACAGCGCCAAAGAAACACTGAACCAGGAAGAAAAACACGAATTGAACTATACGGAGTAATTACTAATCCTGAATCGCGATAGAGAAATTCTCACGCCGATTAGCATATATACAACATCCTAACATCAACTGTTGGACCCTAGCCCGCCAGGCATGATCACCTCGCCTGGTTGGAGGATCATCCCTTTGTGATGGAGTGACACGATATCCGTTCCTCCACAAAACCAACAGAGCAGTAACTTTTGTTCTTGACCATCAATTTGTTTTTTCTAGTTTTTAAATTAATAGCTTTTGAGAGAGAGAAGGAGTTTAGTTTGTTCCAGACCTTATGTACTCAGTTGTGAGAATCTTACTATCGGAGGCAAGCGTAACTAATAATTTAAAATTTGAGTGTAGACTGCGGTCAAACTTCCAATTTCAAGTTCAAATATGTTGTGTGTAGTGAAAAGCAAAACCGCTTTAATGCATAAAAGCATATTTTTTGTTGCTCTACATATTTATAATAAGTTACCGAATTATGTAAAAAAGGCTGAAAACAATAATCTTCAAAAACTGCTAATTAGTAAGTGCTATTACAATCTTCAAGAATATTTGGACGATGATGGCATCTATAACTGGCACTAGAATTTTAAAAAAATCATTTACTTACTCATATTTATTAATTTTCTTATGACCTTATCATTATGTTATTATTATTATTTAATATTAAGAATGTTGTTTTATGACATTTTTATTGTTAAATCTCTTGACATTAATATCTGTTTATTTCAAATATTAACTTTTTGATTGTTATAAATTGATGAATTTTCTTATTGGTTAGAATACATACAAAAAATATATTTGCACACTATTATATGATGGTAGAATGTAAATGGATCATGTTCTATCGTTATTAAGATCCCTGTATACCCACATTTATGCAAATAAAATAAATAAATAAACACAATGTGTTCTTTACTTAGACGCTAAAATTATACGAATCGAAACTCTGCCAAGTTCCCTTCGTTTCTCTTGAATTTTCTATAGGATTAATATTAGACACTGATAAATTAAATATTTCTAATAAAGTTGGTTCTTAATACTTTAATTTTATTTGTAAACTTGTGGAAGTCTGATAGCAGGAGTTTCACGTAAAAAATTGAAGTTCAATCGAACCCTAGTAGACTTAAACAAGGCTCCAACGTAATTTGGCAAATAAAGTTCGAAGGAAAATGTTTTCTTAAATTACACAGTTAACCGTTTTTCTTTTATAAATTGTCATTATAAATGTAAATGTCACTAAAAACTCTTTTTTAAATAAAATCATATGTTCGGGATGGGGCCTGGAGATCTGTCACATAGGGTTAACCCTAGAATAGACTCTAGTATACTCCATCCACTCTAGATTCTAGTATAACCCTAGTACAGTCTGTCACAAGGAACCCTGTATTCTATTATATTGTATCTAATATATGTATATTGTGGCTACTTTTTGATCAGATTAATATAGAAATGTTATTATTCTTAATAAGTTCTAGTCCACTAATAGATTAAATATCTAGTAGTAAACTTGCAGCGCTGTTTAATATCTGTTTGTCTTTAGTTCTGTTCCTCTCATGTGGCCCAAAATACTAAACTTCACTTATTATTACTGGACTTTCATAAAGATATACAAGCACTTAGTCTCCTTAATCCGATCCTGTCGTAAAATCTATTCTTAGTTAACGTGTCCTATCTATAAACAACTTTCCTGTTAAATTCTGACCTCGAGTAAACAAAACCGAGGGCTTATAATGTAACCTTGCGTGAACCCTTAAAGCTCCATAATCCGGCTCTATCACAAGATGTGCTTCGACGCCGGACATGTTCTACCTCTAAACTACCTCCTTAGATACAGTCTCATTCTGCACTATCTCCCCTTAAATGCATTCAAAGGTTAACTATTCAAGGTACTTCTATAAGTTTGCCAGATTTTGCAATTAGTTGGTAAATAATATGTACCTACGTGGGTATTGATTGATTTTCGTGAGGTACATTAACTAGAATGCTCCTACAAAATGTGACAGTATTTGTAAAAGCAAAATATACGCCATCCAAAAATATATATAGTTTTAGAGTCGTATTAGAATTTGTATCGAAATAGATTTCCAACTCCAACAAGTCAATCACTTACAATACTCGCAGTTCTTACTTAACAATTTGATAATAACAATGTAACAATATAGCAGAGATCACAACACCGTTCCTTCAGAGTTGTTACCACGCCAAGCGTTGAACAAGAAATGTGTCTTGAGCTTATAAAATTTCAACTACTGCCGTTATGGCTTATACGTCAGTTTCGCACTGCATTGGTAAAGTGGGGGTACATCTAATAATAGATTAATAGGTAAGCTGGCAAATGCCAGGCTTACTATTATTGGCCTTGCCTGACCTGGATTTTCGTACCGCTACGGACGTGACAGAGAAGAATGATTCTCCAATCATCTCTCAATCAAATTATTAAAATAAAAACAACTTATAAAGTTAGTTTGAAATCAATAAATTTCAATAGCAAAAAAATTTTTACCCATTTTCATATCAAGATAGTATTTGTCCTAAACAGCCCGAAATTTATTACCTTATTTACAAGAAACATCATAACGGTACTGTGACAAATGTTCTTATGAATGCCTATGAAAATGTCAGAATAAGCAATAACCTTGCCTTTATTGCTTAGCTTTTGTAACCTTTAAGTCCCTAGCGCTAAAGAAACTGACAGTAAAAATAGCAAAGACCATTATGTCGAGTTGGTAGCTGCATTTAATGTAGTGGCTAGTGCTAAGTAGATGCACTTTGAGCGATGGTAGCTCTCTGCTACGTATGTATGATTGTTACTCTTTTACGCAAAAACTACTGCACGGATTTGGATGAAACTTTACAGTAATGTAGCTTATATATCAGAATAGAACATAGGCTACTTTTTACTGCAATAATCGAGGAATGGGTGGAGCCGTGGGCGAAAGCTAGTAGTTCATAGTTCAAAGTAATAGGTTTAGCTGTTCTTGTGGGGATTAGTTCTTAGAGCTTTATCATGTGTCTGAAATCTATAAATTAAATTAAAGTGTGATTTTGTAATAATAAAATAATACCAGCGGTTATTACCGCAAGGCTCGGCCAGTGCCTAATATTACCTAATCTCTATAAAATATTCTGAAGAAAAAACCAGGTGACTTTGATATTTTTTATTGTTGTTGAAATGGTGCAATCATTTGGAAATGCATTATTTACAGGAAAATGATTAGCAGTCTAGCTTTTAGCAAGACAACTCAACTAGCCCAACAATTTTATCCTATTGCGTTTGTCAGACTCAGGCTTGTTGAAAAATTAACAGGCCGAGATAATCCTTGTACCCCATTAGTTTAATTAACGAAAAATCGACATGAAAATGTTTCGCGAGCTTTCAACGGATATGTTATTTATAATAATCTAGAATAGAATATAAATATTTATTAATCTAGAATATTTTGTTAGCTTTCGGTGTACACACAAAAGTTTCATAAGTTCATTAGTTTCTCTTAATATGAATGGTATTAACGTATGCACGTCAACATTACTAGAAAATTTACTATTGCTTAGGTTCCTCGTGTTTACTTATGTATGAGTATTTAACAAGTTAATAATCTTGTGCAAAATATGTTTTACTACCCACTTTTGTTTTATATAATATAGGTAAAAACGCTCACTGATTTATTTTGATAACATTTGTGTATGTTATCTCAGTAAGTGAATTCTGTAATTCTTTATGAGAAATAAAGTTTCTTTAACAGTATAATGAATTCTAATAATTTTTGTATTGAACTTCAACATATTTTACCTGCCTAGAGAGGTTAAACTCTAAACATTATTGAAAAACGGTCACTAGAATTGGCTAAGTGCCAATTACAAGGGAGGTATTTATGTAATGCAGAAAAACATATTCGCTCTACTATTTTGACTATTTTGACTGGTTAAATGACCCAGGTGAATAATATGTTTGTATATATATATTAGGAATTAACAAAGTAGACATTTCAGTAGTATCGCCTATGAGAATAAATTGTAATAAACCTCTTCACTCTCTATCAGCAATACATTCTAAATGTTAATAAGTTTTATTTATATTTAAATACATTATTCGTGACCAGGCTATACAGGGTTGTTATTATTCGCTCTACGTTTTTGTACTGAGTGAAACGCTTTTGAATAGAGGGACCTTAATTAACAGCTTGACCTTTTTTAACGTGTTAAAATAATTAAGACTCGAGTGTCACCTCGTCGCTAATGTTTATTACAGTCAGGTACCTTTTCTAATAGATGAAGACATCATGTTTTAGAATCAGAACGGTTCCGTGACTTTTACTCTGTCACGTCTCTTTTTAGCCATAGGTTGAAAGTGCGACTTTGCACACAAAAATAATTCACTTTCAAAAACAGCCACTTCCAAAATATGCGCACGAGCGCTATTTATTTTTTGTTCTTACAGGTTTTACTTTCTCATTATGTATACTTTTGTGATTCTGTGTATTATTCAATGATCTCTCTACTTTTTTCAAGTTTTTCAGATTAGTAAGAATTATTGAAAAGCTTTCTAAGGTCACGTTTATATAACGGGATATCACGACGCTGTTTTATGCGTTTTATGGTCAAATACGAAATTTTCAGAGTTACTGAATCAGTAATATCATTTCAAGTATTGGTATTAGTCCCGTTGCCAAATGTGGACGGCTCGTATAATGGTTTTTATGTACATACTTTTATCTAAAAGCTTTAGAAATTAATTCCAAGCAACTACTAACTTACATTTACTTGGTACTAGTAAGGTTTATACCATTCTTACCACTACACAAATTCAAATGTAATTTCATAAACTGATAGTTCCACTACCTGCAATAGCTTAAAACGTTTTTAATTAAAATATCCACAAATAAAAATATATCTCGTGGATTCAGATTACTTACTGCGATATTCATGTACATATAACCCAATTCACCTATATTGATCTATTGCCAACGATGATAGCTTTCCTCGACAAAAAATATTTTTGAACTCTATTTTCTATCTCTTACGATAGAAAATAAAGAGTATTGAACATTTGTTATCAAATACACAATATTATTATTAAAGTGCCATAAAAATAAAAAATATATATTGGAGCGTAAGTTTAAGCTGATGCTTATAGTTTAGTAGTAGCTGGGTTTCGTGGCTTTAATTCAGGGCATCATGCTTTTCATACTTTGTCATAATTAATGTGGTGTTAATGTGATAAACAGAGATCAGTGATTTAGTAAACGTACGCGATACGCGCCTTTATAGTCCAGTCAAATAAGCAAATTAACCTTGGAATGAGAAATAATAACCTGAAAAAGCTTAAAATCTTACTCACCTTTATTTTGATGTTCGAAAGTTGTGTTAAAAGTTTCATAAAATCTCGTATTTGTGTAGTAAATTATTTATGATCTAATGTCTCAAAAATAAGTTCTTTACGATTATATTAGTTTCTGTAACTCCGATGAAGTTAATACGTATTACAAAATTGTAAAGCATAAAGACAAACCCTAATGTGACCCTGATTAATATGTATGTACCTTTTTTTTTTTTTCGCGGGGAATGCTTTTTGCACCATACCCTCCGTGGGGTAGACGAAGGGCGTGTGTGGGACTCCCGGCGAACGGTCTACCCACTAAACCCCACGGCGGCCTACCTCGGCAGTCGGGAGGAGCTCCAGGAACGCATCAGCGACATCTGAAGTCCCCCCTGCCTAAAATATGTATGTACCTATATATCGACTGCCTTGTTGGTGTAGTGGATGGCGTACGCGGCTGCTGATCAATCGGTCTCGGGTTTGACTCCCAGGTCAACTCTCAAATATTTGTTTCGGAGTCTGGGTGTTTTTCTATGTATAATATGTATGTATTTACAAAAAAAAAGTATAATTATGTATTTTAATCAGTTGTTTAGTGCCCATAACACAAGCTCTACTTAATTTGGGACTAGATGACGTTGTAAGATGTCCAAAATATTTAAATAATAATAATAATAATAGTAACACTAGAATAAGTCACTATAACTAACGCAATATGGATTTAGGTGAGTTCGAAATAAATAATTTAAATTTGAAAATTAATAAACATTACAATCTATTTCTATATTTTAAAAAGACCCGTAGTCATAGCTCAAGATTTTTTTAAGAAACAATAAAATAACACTGATTAGCCAAAACTTCTCAACTAGCATTTAATATCATACACGATTTTCTTGAAACAAGGTTCTATTTATCATTATAAACGAGTCCTCTTTTTCTTTTAAATTCTTTGTAGATTCCAAGACAATTTAACGTTGTCCGTAACATGCCAAGCATCCCTGCGCAACCTTGTCAATGGTAATTATATTTTGAGTTATTTTTTAGAGTGCCCCGTTTTTGTGTCGGTGTCCATTTTAATTTGAATACTTTAAAGTGGTCGGAATTGGAAATTCGGCACGTGATTCGCCCTCCGTGACTAACATTTTTATGCACCCGTTACGGGACGACACTTACTTTCCGCCTTTAATATGTACATAGTTCGATTTGAACCATTCTGATTTTATCCAAACGAAAATAAAAGGTAACCGTATTCTGTATTTCATTTACCTCGTCTTAGCTTTTGGTTTCCAACGATTCAATGCTTTTCTAAACAGCTTTCACACAAAAAAATGTATAAAATTGACAAAGAAACGCTTTCTTTCCAATTTTCAAACTTATATGAAGTTCTTTCCCAGATCCTCTTCTCCTCTTGCTTTAAACTGCGGTGGAGGCAAGTAAAATCTTTTAATTCTAAACATATCTTTAAAATGATTAACCTATTTTTTTACTGAATTTTATAGTCAGTGGAAAAATACACCACTCTTGTCTTTAACTACCGCCATAGATATCTGATTATTTCTGAATTATTTTTACGATCGATGAATTGGACATCACACTCTATCTGATATTTTTAAACTAATCAATGTGATCATTAAATTAAAAGATTTTGTTTTTATTGATGTGTAATATTTTAAGAAATTTCCACATATATATTTTTACTTATGTTGGGTTAAAAAAATATTTAAAAAAATGGATGTAAATAGATATTTCCCTTTTCTTTATAAAAAGAATGTATTATTAAAAAGAATCTTTTAACACATGAGTGTAGTTCCATGTTAAACTTTTATTCACAACTTTATACGCTTAAGCTTTATACGCTTAATTAATAGTCATTATACCGCGTTTTAAAACTTGGGTCTTGCTTGTTCTGCTTGTACTTACTACTTTTCTGGCTCTGATGTTCTATGATAATTTTTATATCAAATGGGTACGTATGTAAGAAACATTTTTTTACGCAGGAATGGTTTTCACACCATCACCTTCGTGGGGTAAACGAAGGGCGTGTGTGTGACTGCCGGAGCTTGAAACCAGTCTACTGGAGTATCCTGCCCTGGAGGTGAATCCACTGGTACTCCACAGTACTGATCTACACAGTAAGAGGCGTGACACTGACTCCCCTTGCCTCACCGAGTTACCTGTCTCGGGTCATTCGCAGCGGTCACACCTCCCCAAGATGTGACAGCAGCGACCCTTAACAGATGATTGCTAGCGACTTCAGATGCATTCCCTTTGCTGTCAGCTTCGAGCGCGATCGGTGCTTTTTCGATTCCACTCTGCGGACTCCTTCTGGAGCATTACGTCCTTACAGAAGATGAACACGGTTGTCCATCCTTCGCAACTCGCCAGCATTAGTGCGATCAATGCCACTAATCGACCGATATGTTTTTCGAAACATATAATATAATAGCTTACACCTAACATTCTAAGATTCATTCACATACGTCCCCTAAATTTAAGGATAGTTATGAAGCTTTTGGTGACATTTATATTTTCCCCAACTTTTATGAGACATGTAAGTGCTTAGATGTCGATTAAAATTTATGGGCTAACTACGATAGGGACAGTAGTCCTTACCCTTAACCTTACTTACCCAATACTAGGAAGTAAGGACACGGTTTGAAGGACAGTTGGTGAAAACGGGCATGAATCTGCTTAATTAAGTACTTTTGCAGAAACCGTTCTACAGACGTTCTGCTTACTTACTTAATGCTTAAGTATAGCCACCATTACATAATGTACGTAATTTAAAATACTTTTGAAAACAAAAATTGAATCATTGCTTTAGAATTAATTTTTTACCGTTCAGGGTTGGCACATTTACATGGTAATAGTATCTCTGATTCTGTCAGTATATACAGGCACCGATAACAGCTTACCATAATACGGGCTGCGTGCTTGATTAAGATAAATAAAATATTCTTATTTTTCATTTATATTCACTACTCAATGGTAAAATACATTGTGTCTCATTCACCTAATTGTAGCCCGAGGTACAATTTATCAATTTGAATATATTGCCTGAACAGTTCAATCTTGTACTACAAGCAATGTCATTAGTAATCAAATGTGCAAAACCATAATTTAGCATTTTCTACAAGTCGACCTTCAGTCGACAGACAGTCGAATATCAATTTTACTACTTTATAGTAGTAAAATTGATATTATACTAATTTCTGAAAAAACCTTGGTAAAGAAAGCACACCGATATAATATTTCTCACTCTTTATTTTTAACCACCTTCAAAAAAGAGAAGGTTAATGCGTGACTATGGAACCCTATTCTATGCGTGGCCTGATACGCACTTGGCCTATTGTTTTTAAAATAGTATAAACTTAAAATTAGATTAATTAGTCCCCTATTTAAAAACTCAAGGTACTAATTTAGGTTGGCGTGGAGTAGAAATCGATACTGCACCCATCATTTCTTGCTAATAATTTAGTCCTTAATAGAAAAAAATCGCTATTAAATGATACATTTCCCCGAAACAGCCGTACAAAATTGTAAGTACCTGAATTTGAGTCTCTGCTGCCCATCACCGGCGCAATCTGCGGCCGCTCCTCGTCCAGTATGAGCACGCCGCTGTTTGACCACACCGACAGCACGTGTGCGATGCAGGTCACGTTCAACCGCCCCTGTCACAACAAACATAAATCATCTACTAGGAAACATATCAAACATAAATAATCACAAAAACTATTCAGTTTAATCAATCAACAACCCATAATGTCCCACTGCTGGGCTCGGGTCTCCGTCTCCACGCTGGCCGAGTGCGGGTTGGGGACTATCAAGACACGTTGTGTGTATCTTATGATAACAACCGGGACCGACTGCTTAACGTGACCACGGAAATGCACATAGCATGTCATGCCATACACGGTCACTCATCTAGGTACTGACCGCGCCGTCGTTGATTACCCTCGATTGTATCCAATCACCTAAGGCCACATTGCTATGAGAGTTTTTTTCATTACAATCATAATTAAGTATTTATAATTAGGTTACAAGCTTCATAATTAAGTATTTATAAAAGGACATAACACGGGGAAACGATTGTATAACCCTTTTAAATATTAAAAGGCTACTAAATACTGAGAATTTGTACATAACAAAGTGTATTCAAATAAATATAACAAAATGTGACGCGTTTAATGCAATGTAGGTAATTAAAGCAACTTTATTTTTGATGTTTATTAAAAAGTTTAATATAATGAGCACTCACCTTTCGAAAGTGTACAGACTGCACTCGTATAACGAGTTGGCTAAACGAAGATGATTTATTGGATTTTTCTTCGTCCGAACTAGTGTTCGATTTATTTATTTGTTCTAGTCTTGGCACAGGGCGCGTGGTAGTCTCATGTTTCCGATTGCTATCTGCATAGGGAATGCCCACTACGCCCCCTATATTGCCAGGAATGTCAATTACATTCTCGGTGACAGGCTCCTCGTAACTTGAGATTGCGTCCCATGGACTAAATATTATTCGATTTGCATCTTCCAGCGACGCGTCGCTTATCACAGGTTTTCTTCGCATGTATGAGATGTCATGCAGCGGAATATCCAGCCCTTTCACCTACGAATGTAATATAAGATATTAGAATTCTTATCACGTTACGGCAACAAACAGATACCCTGTCATTGTCAAGACGCGCTGTAACACTGAAGGATTTACAATGCATGGAATATATCCATAGCGAGAATGATTTATTTAATTCTACATAATTCTAATAAATAAAATTGTATTATCAATCATGTAACATCGTAATAAATCGTTACTATTCAAATGACCAGAATTAAAAATCAATCATCTTTTATTGTCACGGCAAAAATTACATTGTGTAACTGTATCTCTTGACTTCCATTGAAAACAGTAAAACCTTGTAATAAAAAAGACAATTCCTTTTCGATGTTTCAGAATTATAGTAACTGTAAGAAAAATATTACCATATAAAATATAAACAATATAAAAATAAAAGTTTTAAAAAACTAAACAAACACCTTTTAAACTAAAAAGTAGAAAATATTTTTAATGTAACAAAGCGTGGGGCGATGTTATTGAAATATTTTCAGAGAGCACCCCACGCTTTGTTAGTTTTCTACTTTTTAGTTTAAAAGCGTATTTGTTTAGTTTTAGAAACTATAATTTTTTTTATAGACTAAAAAAAGACAAATTAGTATTTTTTTAGTCTAGAAACAATAAACATTTTTTTAGTTTTTTTTTTTAAATTAGTGTATTGTCATCGGTCCTCGATAAATCTACAAAGTTTGAACAAAATCTGGACGTTTAAAGTGGGTCAAAATCGCACCTAAAGGAGTCGAATGCAAACAAACATACAGGTGAAGCTAATATAAAGCGTGTAAAAAGAAACGCAATATTTATATTTTCAGGTTTGAGGTTGGTAGACCTGTTTGTGTTGAATGTAAGTGTTTGTGTGTTAGTAATTTAATTTCTTATTGAACTATATCTTCAAATTATATTTATTGAATTAAATTACAAAACATCTAAAGATATTACCAATAGCTATTAAAGAGCTTTTTAAATCCAAATCTTGTTTTACTAGTAATCTGAATTACCTCTTGGCCATTCAGTAGCCATGTGAGATTGGCTGGCGGGTCAGCGGGCGGTGACGAGCAGTTGGCACGAAGCATGTCACCAATCGAATACCAACTTTTCTGTGCTCGTACACTCGGTCCCATCTCAGGTAGCTCTGCAATAATTCAGACTTTCAAAAACCACAATACACACAATACTTTTCAATGGTATTTGCTTCTGTTTACTGAAATATAGTAATTTTTTGTTTAAAATATTGGTGCAGGAAATGAATTAAAATAAAATTAATGAAAATAATGTGGCACGTAAAAATTGATTTGATTATTACTTTTAATTTTATACATTGTATATTTCTATCTTCCTTGTCGTATAATTACATCTACTACATTAGGATTGTATCTGAAATGATAATTAGGTGGTATACCAGGCGTGCCCATGGAGGACGTATTTTATGAACACTCTATGGCCTCTGGTGCGTCTATTGTGGGGTGGTAGAGTACTTCTCCTCTCCCGTTTCCATTGTGTGGTTCACTTTTAAACCAGTCTGTATTTTTTTGCGGAAGGAAATCTATTCATACACTCTTTTAGTAACGAACTCACAGACATATAAAAATAAAACATTTACAATTTCTTACAATTGTTAGAACGCCATCGATCGAAATATGAATGACTAGCTTTCACCCGCGGCTCCGCCCGCGTGTATGTCGGTTATCATCGCGGTAAAAAGTAGCCTATGCCCTTTCCCAAGTTCAGTTCTATCTTCATACCAAATTTCATTATTAACCGGATCAGTGGTTTAGGCGTGAAAGCGTAACAGACAGACAGACAGAGTTACTTTTACATTTATAAATTAGTAGGGATTATCTTCGTGGTCACCAAACATTTTTAATGATTTTTGGTACTAAGAAAGTATTGCCGCAAGATATCACCGGAAGCGTGATGACATCGAAAAGTGCACACAAAGCACCCAATGTAATGGCTAGGAATGGCTTTAGGGCCGACGCCTGCGGAACACTGCACGACCGTTCATGACAACCGATACCAGTTCTACTTGTGTAGACGACGCAACGTTTCTCTCCGTCAAATATGACCCCACTATGCAGTGGAAGTAGAGAAGTACTCAGTGGTAATAGCGCTTTCTTTAAGACACTACACCAGGGCAAACTGTTGCACACTTTTACGATGTCCTGAGATAGAACTAGAGTCCTAGTAAAGATTTGTTTACTTTCAAGTTGCATATAGTCGCCATTTGAATTCAATTCAAAGACTTAGTCGGGTTTCGGAGGCCAAAATTTCATTTTAAAAGAGAGGTTCAGCAGTATAGGTGGTGTATGTATGATGTGGTTTAAAAGAAATTCAATGAGTTAAATTTTCCTTAAGCTCTTTGGTCAAGTTTTTAGACCATCTTGTCTACGATCGTAAACTTGACTATGATGGCAGAAAATGAACTCATTCATCATGAAGTCAATGTTTGAAGTGACTCTAAACATCCCTACTTAATATTATAAATGCGGAAGTAACTCTGTCTGTCTGTTAAGCTTTCACGCCTAAACCACTGAACCGATTTTGATGAAATTTGGTATGACGACAGAACTGAACTTGGGAAAGGACATAGGCTACTTTTTACCGCGATAACCAACATACACGCGGGCGGAGCCGCAGGTGAAAGCTAGTTTATAAATATATGAGGAATAATAAATAGGTGTATAATGAATAATATTTGTGTAAATAGTTTAGGTATAAGGCGACAGACAAGGAAAAATGTCACCTGTTGGGAAGTTACTAGTTACTACTACTACCTTGCATTACATTAAATACATTTTCGACGGAGCACTAACTTTTTAGAAAATATTCTATAGTTTATGTCAATAAGGCATAATCTAGGATTCTCACACACATACAAGATACACACGAAAAACATAACCCTCCTTGTCAGTCTGATAAAAATAACGTGCAAAAATTATTACAACAAGAAATGAGGAACAGACACAAGTTAAAAGTTTGATTGAAAAGACGAAATATAAACAACAAATAGTACCTGTGATCACTATTTTTCCTCTCGATAACATAAAAATAGCAAAGAAAAGTCGACTAAGCTATGCACCGAACACTTTTGCAAACTTTAGATTGCAGCGGGGAACATGAAAGAGAATATTGAAGCTAGATGGAGCGAGCGATCGAGCTAAAGTATTGGGGTGGTAAAATTAATAACAACTTCTACAATATATCTATCAATCATTTTTTTATCTTTTTAAACGCAATCTCACTAACAATGCTGTAAAATGTAGCTTTAAAGAAAAGCTTTTAGATTTTCGTACATTATTGATCTGAGATTATGGCAAAACCGGGGTAGAACCTATAGCTATGTGCCAAGATATATCCGGGGATAAATAACGATAAACTTCTTCGAGATCCAGAAATCTTATTTGATGTATTTCTCAATTCAGAAAAAAACACAAAAAAAAGTGGACATGACCAATCCCCGGTAGTGCGACAGAGAACGAGATTGAGTTCTTCTTCAGAAACTCACCGAAGCAAATACCCGGTGAGTATCTGCGTAAGCCGATTGGTGACCCAATCTCCCTATCTACCTATCCAAGCTTCGAGGTTAGGCAGAACGGCACCGACAGCGCGTTGGTGCGGCTGTTCCAGCCACGCACGCCACTGTGCCAGTGTCTGTCGGTGAGCGTTCCGTCGCATTTCGAGCTCGTCCTGGTCATCCCCGCCTTCACCCCGGCGGATGGCGCGAGTCTGGTTATAGACCCTCGCGTTCATATCTGCTAGGATATCAAAATGAGGGAAATGCTCCTCAAACCTCCAGCGGCTGTCCAGGGTAAGGCCGAACTAGGTACTTGATCTGATGACCAACTTCGACCTCCGTTCCTCATACTCTAATAAACGAGTGGATAGAAACGGCATCTCCGCGTTTCCTGAGAAACCACAGGGCTTCCGTTTTATGAGGTGCAACCCGTAAATCTAGTTCGCTGATCTTTTGGACGACCCAGGCCGCTCGCTCCGTTAGATTTTAAGTACAATAATTAATACCTACTTCCAACATGAAAATGTACCTATATCAGAGAATAAGAATAAGGCATTCCAATATAAATATATAAAGTAATAATATATTATATAACTGTTCTTGAGTGGCAAAAATAATCACATTATATTTGTTAGAGATACGACTTATATTAATATTATAGTTTGTTTTTCAATACAGTATAAGGAAAAGGACCGTTTTTGATTATGTCCTGTCAATAATGGTAGGTAAATACGATATGAAATAGTCATGTCACGACTAAATGTGGCCCAAATTTGTCTTATTGATATAATTGACGTTTTATGACAGTATGTTATGATTATGCCCATGAAAGACAGTGTTTTTCTTATGATGTACTTTATTTGTATTTATGTTAGACACAGTTTGGGACACTCTTGATTCCACAATAAAAAATTAGGTATAAAATAGAAATTTATTACGATAGTGTGATAGTATTACTTTCACAATATTTAAATGTATAATTATTTGTTGAATCCATTCCTATTCATAAAAAAGGTATATAAACAAGGTATTAGTAAGAAGAACGAAAGAAAGATTTTTTCTTGACTTAAAATACGACTATAAAGTTGGTAATAAAATAAAATTAAATTTACTAGGAAAAAAAGGCAAACCGAAATATTCCGTACAGTGCAAATAATTACATCAGCCTGTGCAAAAGATTTCATTTACAGCCTCTAGTAAATCGACGCCAATTAGCAGATTACTCATTTCTATAAAAAAATAATTTCTAAGGAGATTGATTGTACTGGTCTTTCGCAAAAATTGAAATTTAATGTTCCCCGTAGATCGGTTAGATTTAATCCACCCATTTTAGTTCCCTTTGCCTCCTCTAACTACAGAAGAAATACATGTTTCGGGCGAGCGGCGCCTTCAATGGGTTGTGCAGAGAGTAGAGAGTTTAATACGATGTTTTACGCGGCATGCTAAACAAACTGTTTATTTTATTTTTTGTAGCTGTTGATTTCCAAAAAAAATTAAAAAAAAAAACTATTTCAGTATATTTTATAATTACTCTTTGATGTAAAAGAACGCGTTATTTAATGAAAGAAGACATTACAATAAGAGGTGCTTTCCTACCATTTCATTAGAAATGCTAGTGATGTATTTACTTACGAGGTTTAGAGAAGAACCAGTTTACGAGCTCTATGCAGCTCTATTCTCTCTAGCTCTTGTAGCCTCTAGCTGTTGTATTAGGTCTATCCCTCTAATTGCCAAGGAGTAAATATGCTAAGAATACTTCAGACCACAACAGATTAATTATATTTGTACAATAACTTAAAAAATCGTCAAAGTTTGTTTTATCACTGAACCAAAGCCAATAATGAAGATGGTGTATAAGTAAAGGAATAGAAAAAAGAAGCGTATTAATTACTGAGGTCAAGGCTCCATGCGTTTCAATGCGCGTCGACATCAACGTTGCATATTCATCTGCCACACGCGCCAGTTCCATTTTGCTCACAAATTTCATAGAATGCGGTGAAAACGTCGAACAGACAAAATGGCGGCACAAACTAAAACTCGGCGTGCTTTTGTTTGCCAGCAGCGCCCTCTATTACACGAAAGCGGTGGAACTCCACGCTGAGCAAAGTTTTAAGTGTTTACATTCCTGTTCTGTCGCTTTTTGCCAATTATACTTAATGGGAACGCAGGGAGTTTTCCAGCACCTCGTTTAATTTGGCCGCCGTGGGTGTATTTTAGTGTTTATTTAATTCTTCAAGATTTTTTTAAAAGCAGACTTACTTTGAAGTAAAAACAGTTTGCTTTTAATTTTTCTTTCGTTTAGTGTTTGAAGATTTGTCAATCTATAGAGGTGGGATGTTATCTCATAGAAATGTAAGTTTTTCATATGGTGTTTTTCTGTTGCTTCACTTGAATTTATGTTATTATACAGGAAGGGCATAATAGCAGTAAATAATATTATTTGCGCAATAATGGACTAAGTTACTACGACGAATAACTATCGGAAATATATATAGAAGGACGGTACGGTTGACATTTTGTTGTGCATGTCACCGTCCTAGGGAATCTATCAGGCATATTATTTCTGATTGTTCTCGTCTTGATAACGGCTCTTAAATACTAACTTGTGAATTTGGAGGGGCCGTACTACAGGTATGTGCCCGACCCAGTTCTCGAGAATGATCGTGCTACATTATATTGGAATCGATCTATTATTATTACACACACAGGACTATTGTTGCCAGTAAGCCTGATATTGTGGTAATAGGTCGATTAGAGCGCCGCGTTATGATTATTTTCAATATCGCCGTTCCTCATGACGACAATCTCGTCAAAATTGAATAATAATTTTGACGAAAAGGAACCGACTTCAATGAAAAACTAATCCGAGTACCCAAATCGCGAGAATTGTGCCTATGATATTTGAGGAGTTCCCTCGATTTCCTTGGGATCCCATCATCAGATCCCGATATGGTGACGATGGGACCACCTGTAAGCTATGCCCATTCCAATGCAAAAATATTTTTTGAAATCGGTTCATAAAAAAAAAATCCGACGAATTGAGAACTTCCTTCTTTAATATAAATTATTATGGAACGCGAAAGTTTAAAAGTTAGTATAACCTCCTCCTTTTTTTTTGAAGTCGGTTAAAAAGAAAAACAAATGAAATATTTAGACGATAGTTTGATAGTGTCATATTCGTATCTGCTCACGGATTGATAACCAAGAGCTTCGACCAACATGTTAAGGCTCTTGTTAGACGACTCATGCAAAAGGCAGTAGTCCATGATACGGCACGTATAATGAGGAGGTTCCTGTCTTTGGAGCCCTAACCACCGGTTTCTTGGTCCCCGAAGTCGGTGGTCTACAATTTTTTATATTTCTAAATGTATTTTTTTATATTTATGTAATTAACACTAGTAACTAAAATACTAGGTACTGTATACTAAGTATACTAAAATACATTTCAATTAATTACTAAGTATGCCATAAATATAGTAAGAAATTTATTTTAAAAAACTACAGATTCTTAAAACAAGTAAGAATTACTATTCTTACACTGTTAATTAAGGATTACATTATCACACACACATTTTTGGTCTAAACTGCACGTTTTATAACCTATCGCAGTCTTAAACAAAGGCTTTCCCAAAAAATGACAAACATACTGGTCTTAAGCTGTTACAATTACACCAGCTAATATCCTCGAATCATCGGTTAATCCTAACGCAGATCTTAAATAGGACAGGACGTTAAAAAATAGCATTTATGGATTTGTAAACTAAATTAAATAGCAAGGTTGAAATGTTTTTGTATGTGCGTGTGGCTTACATCCAAATATATGTCCTAGCCACATTCAATTGACCAATAGCTTATAAATCAATGTACGTGCAATTTTAAAAACGAGAATTAAAGAATTTTATTTTAAAACCTAATGATTTAGCATTCTATCTAGTATTATGAAAATTGGCGCACAACGGTGGCATTCAAACGTTTACTTTTTATTAACTCTACCAATGATATTTTTATCTGTAAAACATGTCTGATCATAAAAGTTGGTCTTGCCAGAAAATAACATAGTAAAATAATAATGTAGTCTGACTGAACTGTTTCTGTACTCCATATTTTGTACCTACCTTTGTGATGACAGAAATAGATACATTATTATTATATATTTGACAATACTAGTTTTTATGTTCGGAGTTCACGGATGAATAGGGGTGGTCTGGACTTTGTATGTTTAACCCGTCAATTCTTTTTATTTAGGGACTTTATTTTTTCATTGTTATTTCAAAGAACGAATTAATTTGTTCTCTTACTCAATGAGTAAACTCCTTATTACTACGCGATACAGGTGACTGAATATTGAATCTAAAAACTTGGATAATACGAACATACTAAGACTGAGTCCAACCGATTTTAATCATACGGAGTATTGAGTAAATCTATCCGCTGATAGTAGCTTATTCAGATTTTCTTTCTCGTAACCGCACAGCCTAATTCTTGTCCAAGTAATTTTAACATGTCCTTCTTAGATACAAAGTCGATACTTTGGTATATATTTTATAGGAATAGCCACAAAAATTAAAAAAATATGTATAGCCACACTGATTTCATCACGAATTGGTGAGTTTGAAACCGGAGGCCCAATCAATATGCATCATTCTCCCGGCTGATATGCAGAAGCAATGATGCAGAAACATCTCACTGAGCTGCCATGGTTATTCTGCATTGTATGCACTTACAATGATAATGGTGGCCCCTTACTCTTCGATGCTATCCATTTACTTTTCATGCTTTCTATCAGACAGAGTAGAGGCACTTTGGTAGGTTTCAATAAGTATGTATGGACCTGCAAAATTGACTTTACTCTAGTGGAAAGTCTGAGTATTATCCATGAGTAGTTGTCACCACACCCATTGCAAATGGAGACAATGTAGCAAGGTGACCCACACTATGGTGACCTAGTGAGATGTTTCTGCATCATTAGACCTCCGACCTCGACGAAGGGCGTGTGTGGGACTCTCGGCGAACCGATCTACTGACTAAGCCCCGCGGCGACGTACCTTGGCAGTCGGGAGGAACTCCAAAAACGCATTAGCGGCTTCTGGAGTCCCCCCTGCCGTACTCGATGACTGGGGCACATCCCACGGTAATCAAGAATCACCTTCGGGACAGGGCGATGTCACGACTCTTACCGTTTTACACAGTAAAAGGCATGACACTGACCCGCCTTGGACGACATTCCCCGCTGGTGTCACCTGTTTAGGGTCTTTGCAAAATGAAAATAAATATAAATCACAAATAATAACATTTAAACTAGAAGCGAACTGCTTCTATTAAGCACACGAAAATTACTCACGTTGCCTTTAATTATCGTACGGTACAAGAATTAAAGGCAAAATAAATCATACTGTCTAATAATTTAAATAAAGGCAGCAGCTAGTATTGCTATCATACATTATCGTACGAATGAAAAACCATATTAAACTCTCAATAACAACTTTAATCCGTCAGTATTAAGGGTATATTCGGTAGGTACTCATGAATGCATTGGATATGCACCTTCAGTACTACGTGGATTGCGTATTCTCACTTGTCAGCAGTATTGTACCCCCGCATGGTTTATTTATGCAAGCTCGCACTACGTGGAAATGTATTCTGTACATTTGTTGCCCTGGGAATGGACCGTGGAGAATAGTTAGTTCAATTGTGTTTCAATTTACTCTTCATTGCTTATGAAATACGTATGTCAACTAAACAGATGTTCGAGTTCGAAATTACCAAAAACGATTACTAACCATTATGGTTTAAAACTATTATTAAAATATTTAGTAATATCTGCATTGAAAAATTAATGACAAAAATATGAAACACTAATATATATGGTATATATATATCTATGGTATATTCGGGTATTGTTTAATTTGGCTTAAGTAAAAAAAGAGCAATTGTAACGTTCACTTTTGTAGCGGGTTAAGGTAATAAATTATGTACTTTAATGGTCATTCTTTTCCTTTTTTGGAAGTAGATTTGTGAATTAATTTATGTTTTTTTTTATTTCAATAGTTACCTTTCTTTTCTTTGTTGGCACTCGCTGTGAAATTTAAAGTCTGATATGTTAAAATTAAGGTCAATATTTGAGAAGAAAATTAATTTCTAAAATATAAAACTAGAAATATTAGGTCCTTACAATTGAAATTGGCGTTTTTTACGGGAGGAATATAAAGTAATTTTTTTTTAAATATATTTAATTAATCAAAGTATGCACCGTTATTATCTATGCACTTATGCCATCTTATAGGTAGTTCATTGATCCCTTTACTAAAAAAACCATGGGGGTGAGAATCAATAAACTCTTTGAAGGTGGTTTGGACTGCCGCATCGGAGTAAAAAGTAAGAAGTTGTCAACAAGAACAAATGAATGACTGTTTTCAAAACTCAAATGTACCAGCTAAACGAATTTATAAATTTAAATTTGGATTTTTTAACCAAAGAGGATATATTTTGAATAAAAGTGGTCAGTACGACGTAACGCTAATTTTATATGTACCTAAGGACCTAATATTTAAATATTTAAATTTTATTTCTGAGCGATACATAATAAACTGAATTCAGACACATATTTAAAAAAATCATTTATTGTTTTGTTTTTCCGCTAAGTAGATAATATATTATTCATTGGTCTTGTTTTATTTTTGTGTACATCTTAGTTTAATTTTTCATAATGCAATTTTAAAACAATCAAAAGACCTATTCTGAAATGTATGTAATACGGATCTATTTAAACACAATACTAACTTAAAAACGTGTGTGTTTCATTACATCTATGTACAGCAGTGAATATTTTTCGGCTAAGATGATATGATGATGAAACAAACACTCGGTTCAAACAGTGATGTACATACGCCTCCCTAAACTGTATTTGTAACTAAATGGTAATATCAGGATCGGCGGCCTCAGTTCTGTCGTATAGAAAACCGGGATACGTAAACTGGTTCTTATTAACTTTACAGTATGTACTTATTATTTTGCGATCTAAATACATTTCAAAATCACAATGAAGAAACCTACTAAATAAGCCGTACAATATATACATATATGCTTATGTGCAGCTTACTGTGAACCTAAACTAATTGACCTTGAACTAGTGCGGTATACTGCACAATTTCAATATATTTCGTGAGTTGCAAAGTGCAATTGTTAAAAAGATAGGTTTCTGATAAACCCGGTCTACACTCGATTTTAAACTAAACATTATATGTATATTCCTTTAATATCTACACAATACGTTTATACTTACAGAGTAGTGTTGTTGGTTTTCTCCATGAAACGCCATATTGATAATGGTGTCAACTTTGTCAACATTACCGATAATGGTATTTGCCTGCTGGCTTGCAGCTAAGTGCTATATGACATAGTTTCTAGTTCTAAACTTCAGCTTAACGGGTTTGTTCAAGGAAAGTACAAATTATTTAAAGAAAACTAATACTACTTTTACTGCTGACATAGTTACTAGAAATATTATATATACATGGTAATAATAAGAAGTTAGAGTTAGTATTAGAACTAAGGCTTAGTAAGTAACTACATACTGAACGGTTGGCCTACTGCGCCAAGTGTCGTGGGTTCAAATCCCACGTAGGATAACACTTTGTGTTATTCAGAATTTGTTGTTCTGAGTCTGGGTGATATTTGTGTCCGTTTCATGTATGTTTGTAAAGTTGCCCGCGACACAGGAATTAATATTCCTAATGCGGGAGTTTTCTTTTAAAAAAAATTTCTTTTAAATAAAAAAAAACAAAAAAAAAAATTAGAACTAAGAAACAAAGGAATGCTTTTGATTTCCATGTATTAGACACAGAGTAACCACAGCTACCTTAAATCCTCGTTTACACGCACAACAAAGTTTTAAGATCGTCAGAGAACCTGAGATTGGGAATGCCAGGACATATAAAGATACTTTTTCATGCCATCTAAAACTCATTCTACAATTCAACCATCAACTACTTTTTTGAAACTCAAGTATTAGTTGCTAAATTTCTATAGACGTTTATATTTCGTGGTTTCTTTTCCTATATGATGGCATATATACTAGAATGATAGTAATGGATACCTACACTAGCACGCACAATGGTCCAATAATTAGGACTAAGTGCGGAAAACGCCCAGAAAAACTAAACTAAACTAAACTAAACTAAACCCACACTTTATTTAGCTCGTGTCTGTCTGTTTTACAGCACTCTGGTGACCATATCAAAGGTCTAATTTTGTTATAATTCTATTAACATTGTAATAATAATTTTGATCGTTTTCTAATTCTAGGTTGATTTCTTCTTCTTTCTATATGATGGCATATATACTAGAATGATAGTAATGGATACCTACACTAGCACGCACAATGGTCCAATAATTAGGACTAAGTGCGGAAACCGCCCAGAAAAACTAAACTAAACTAAACCTACACTTTATTTAGCTCGTGTCTGTCTGTTTTACAGCACTCTGGTGACCATATCAAAGGTCTAATTTTGTTATAATTCTATTAACATTGTAATAATAATTTTGATCGTTTTCTAATTCTAGGTTGATTTCTTCTTCTTTCTATATGATGGCATATATACTAGAATGATAGTAATGGATACCTATACTAGCACGCACAATGGTCCAATAATTAGGACTAAGTGCGGAAACCGCCCAGAAAAACTAAACTAACCTAAACCTACACTTTATTTAGCTCGTGTCTGTCTGTTTTACAGCACTCTGGTGACCATATCAAAGGTCTAATTTTGTTATAATTCTATTAACATTGTAATAATAAAATTTTGATCGTTTTCTAATTCTAGGTTGATTTCAGTAAGTCAAAAATTTTAATCAAATTCACTTAATATGAGCAATAAAAAGGCACTTTATTATAATGTATGTACAATGTTGGTTATAAACTAAAACAATGAACCTAATACTAAAAACCTTAATAAAATATAATATTATAACTAAAATATATCACTAAAAGGAGTCCCTTTAGGCATGGTTCCGAAGATACTGGCAGCGTTCCCCCTTTGAATAGCTAGACTAATTCTTTGACCGAGGTAACTGCCAGCTCTTCGGTCTCCTGTGATGTCGACTAATCTTTTTGCTATTTCCTTGAAAAGCTTAATAGCGCTAGGACCCCACGGCCCAAGGGTCTCGACACCGAATGGGACAAAATCATATTCGGAGCCTAGACCCCTATATTTGGTATAAAATAAATGGTCTTGTTGAAGTAGGAGGATAAATAAAAAAATATAATAATCAATAATGTCAAGGTAATTTTTAAAAATTCTAAACTTAGAAAGTTATAACATGTATATCCTTTCTAATATTATAAATGCGAAAGTAACTCTGTCTGTCTGTCTATCTGCTTGTCCTGCTTTCATGACAAAACTACTGAACCTATTTAAATGAAATTTAGTACACAATTAGTCTAAAGTCTGAGAAAGGAAGTAGGCTACTTTTTATCGCAATAACCGACATATACGCGGGTGAAGCCGCGAGCGAAATCTAGTAATCTATTCGTGTAAATACTTTGAATTTGGATTTAATACTTACGAGAAGCCCAAAATCTATCAAAGTGGTGTGCAATGGGAGAGGCCTATGTCCAGCAGTAGACTGAGATGGCCTGATGATGATGATGATAATGAAGATGGACTTTGAATAACTAATTAGTCTAGTGGTTAACGTATGGGACTACCGATCTAAAGTTCTCGGGTCTGGTTGACGTTGGGATTTTCTTGCAGGAAATTCTTAATTGCAGCCTACAGTACGGTAGTTGGCGACGTTGTCAAGCCCGTGCCTCGGAGAGTACGTTAAGCCATCGGTCCCGCTTATATTGAACACTTATAATGGCAGTTGTAATTGGGGAGTCGGTGCCCTCAAATATACTGATAACTAGTTTAACCTTCGAATTCAGTTGGCCTTCCGGGTTGCAGAAGTCTGATGCTAGTCGTTTCATGGAAAAACTTGCATTCAAATAAAACCCGTTGAGCTAGTAACCGACCCCAAATAATCCTAGGAATAATTAAGGCTAGGAAGATGGTTGATGGTTATTAAAGTATAGACGTAAGAGCTGTTAATAAAAGATTCGAACACATTCACATATTTTACTTTTCCAAGTCTAAATGTATGTAATCCAATGTATAAATATAATTATTAAATGCTTATACGAAATTATTGAATACCTATCTTTTGAATATTATATTGTGTCTTAGTTCATTTCACAGTCACATAAATAAGGTGTACAATCCAGGGGCGCCGCGGCTTCGTGTAATCCTAAATCGTAAATCAGAACTATTGTTAGGCAATAAATGCGAGGAATCGAACACAAGGGATGTTTGATTAAGGTTTATCTTGGTTAATTTACGGTTATTGGGGAGGTAGCTTCGCGAATGTGTATTTGTATATTTGTTCGTAGACTTCGGGCTCGAACTCTTCGCTTATTACCCTTTTATATGACTCGTGTGAAGTTCTACCTAGCATTGTAGTTTGATAAACTCAGGAAAATGTTAAAAGCTTTCGATTTCGTTGTTGTTTTAAAAACTTAAGTTTAGAAGCACTGATGTACTTCAGTTAAACTTAAAATTTTATTCAAACTGTACCGCTTACACTATTAAAATACATTCAATCACCTCTCTTCAAATCAAAAATAAAGGTTTCAAGATCTTTGAACAAACCATATAACACTTTTCCCTTACATTAACAACGTCTAATCCAGTACTGTGCTGACAGAATATCCGTAACTGACAGAAGTGATTCTTTCGTAATAGCTAAACATAAATCAGAGTCTTGAAAATCAAAGAACATAAATAACAGTGTCATTCCTTTTTGATCATCGGTTTCTATTGCTCCTCATCTACCCTTAAGTTAGACTCGGTTCACAAGACCGAAATCTAATTTTTAGGGTTCCGTAGTTCATGACTTGGAACCCTTATAGATTCATCATGTCCTAGTTAGTGCTGGGAAAATGAAACTTTGCATGTACAAGTGTTTTTATCTCATCGACAAAGTGCTACTTACTTAATGAGTCTTAGTTCTAATACATGGAAATAAAAAGGCGTTTGTTTCATTTAATTACCTTTTGCATTTTTAAACTTTATACATTTTAAGTATATTAGAGTTTTAAAAACAATGTAATTTAAATTATAGGCTATATTAAAAGCATTTCCTTAGGCTGGAAGTACATTTATAATATTTATAGGATTATTTATTCAAAAGCTATTGGTTAGATACACTCACTCACATGCTTTTGTAGAGTAAACACTATAATAGCGACTTAAATAGTAAAATATACTTAATTATAGTTAAGCCAAAATGAAATGAGGAACGTAGCAATGACTTATCTAATCTTTTGTCGCATAACAAAGTCTTAACAATGAAATATATAGATTCGGTACGAGTCTATACGTGCTTTGCCTGGTCGGAAAATCCTCTCGTGGTTTCATCATTGTTTCATAAGACTTGCTCCGGACTTTAGGGAAACAACATAACATTTAGGTAAAATAATCTCTACCATTACTTAAACAAAGTTTAACAAAGTAGTGTATTAAGTATTTTTCTTTCTTTTTTTATTATCTGCGTATATTTATAAGATAGGCTTCTAAAAAATTTTGAATTGGCTATATCATACCATATGTAATCCAACTTTCATATATTTGGAACGAGATTTATTTTTTATAACATTATACTAACAGAATTGTCAATGTAGTATTCGGAAGCTCGAATGTAAATCATATTCGATATCACTACGTCAGTATATGTTTTACTTTTATTTCGACAGCTAGTATGACACTATCGTATATAGCAGTTTTTGTAAATCAGCACAGCGCTGAATTGATAAAAATCTTCATATTGAATTTGATGTAAACTAAATATGATATTAATATATTATGACTCTAATATTTCATTGGAAGGCTTAGGATTTTATTTGTATAATATCAATATTATCTAGTGTTAGTGCCAAATATAATCACGGATGTAAAAGCTACCCGACTTCATTGGCTTGGTCACGTCGAAAGAATGGGTGAGGATCGGGCCATGAAAAGAGCATATTGCTTTCAGCTCATAGGTCGGGACGACCTAGATACCGCTGGAAAGATAAAGTTGTCAGAGATATGAAAGAGATCAAAGTGAACGGTTGCTCTGAACTGGCACAGAAAAGAAAAGAAACGAATATTGCATTTTGCTGGCCAATACACACTATGTGTCGCTCAACCAGCGAAGTAACTAAGTAATATCAGTATTCAACCAAGTCGTGTGTCATTAGGTTTCGTCACTCGTAAATCTGTAAATCTATAGACATCACTGAGCGACAACTATTGATCATTTTGATTTAAAACCCAACGAATGGGTAACCCTTGGTCAAAATCTAATATTAAACAATATACCCATTTTTGTCACATACTGGGTTTTCGGTTCACTGTAGTATATGTGGGTTAAAATAAATGAAATTCAATATAGCCTTTACCAACGATAAACTCAATTAAAAAGTCGGGCCAGAAGCCTTTAATAAAATATCAAATTACAACACTACGTATAAAACTGTTTGAACCTTGTGGGTTACCAAAAGTAGTTCACCATATACAGAAAATGTATAAAATAGATAGAAGCTAGCATTCAGGCTAGCAAGCGACAAGATGGGTTCAGATTAACAAAAAGTATGTCATTTAGTAGAATGTTAAAATATCATATTATATGAAGAATTAACTGTTAACGAATAAATAAATAATTTAGTAACTTGACTTTCTTACAGTATCTCGCGTTAAACAGTTAAGGCAACCAAAGAAATGAAAGAAACTAAACTAAATATTTTTGAACCTGATTGAAGTACTACGTATTACGTTGGTATACTTTGATAATACTAATCGATGACGTCGTAATAAGCTTGCAATGTTGTTTTGGGAATGAATCCTGTTAAAATATTGTAAGAGTTTTTAAATAAATAAAAAATAAAGTTTGCTGATTTTTTAAGTCTGCTCTGATGTATCGATCTTAGTAGAAACCATCCCTCTATCTACTAAAATCTGAGCTACCAGGACAGTGATTTTCATGGTGTCTACACAGGTGAACTACATCAAATACAGAAATAATCGCCATTCATACATTATATTATCTCCGCATTTTACAGAGATTATAAAATATGTGTAATTGTGTACATCAAAAGTGTTATATTATTATATATAATATGTCTCTCTTATGTATGAGACTTATACAGTCTGATTTTAAAATAAATAATATTAAAATTACATTTTGTACGAGTTATAAAATGACTTGACATGGAAAATGTGTGTGCTCGTAAATGTCAATAAAAATTTGCAATGAAATAAATGTTTCATTTACTTTTATTCCCAAATAAAGTACTTATTTGTAACTCTGTTTCATGTCGCTACACTGACTTCTTCGTTTCAGTAGACTTTCTTTGCGACAAAACTTGTGACAAGAGAAACGATTTTCGTAATATTTCAATACAGAATTAAACTTCTCAAGCATTTTTGTTTTTAAAGAATAAAAATGTATTTAACTGTTATCGTATAGAGCACCGCTACCAATAATTACTAAGTTAGAAAGAACGCTCAAAATCATTTTTCATGTCTCGGGAGAAGCTTTGATATTACAATATACGAATAATTGCAATTTAAGATAGTTACAGGTATAATTTACAAGTGAATGTGAAGGTCAACCTAAAGTCACATATAGTATCCGTGTCCATTACTATTTCAAGCTAAGTAGGATGTTTTTAGATTAACTATACAATAACTAGCTATGATGCCACCTGGCTCAAATGACAGTCGTTTAAAGTACCGAATGCAAAAAAAATCTATTCTATTCTAGTTTTTTGAAATTTAAACATTTATTTTGCACTAAGTAGTTTCACAATACATTTTTTTTTTCTTAAGTGGTACTTTACTACCTGAGTTTTATTCATTATTTACCTGAATGCATTCTTCGTGCCATGATTTAAATGATATTAGGTACCAAAATATGGTTATAAACCACCATTTTAAATCGTCACGATAAGCCTTTTAATTGTAGTCTCAAAATATCATATGTATATATTTTTTATTTTAAACTATTGCGTCTCAAAGTTGTCATGCTAGTTTTTTTTCGAATCACCTTTCTTAAAAAAATTGGGTTACCAGACTAATCTAGTGATATATTAATTAAATAAATTCGTGCAGTGATTTAAATAATAAAGTATTAGGTAATACTTAATGAACTAGAATTATTATGAAAAGATCGTGCAACGGTAATAGTGATGCTAACGCTACTCGCGAGACAGAGGGGTGTCACGCAGGAGAACGGCATCAGGTTTCGTTTTGAGCCAGGTGCCATCTTAGCTCACACGAGGTATCTATTGTCCTTAGGAAACGTTTTCCTCAGAAGACTACTTAATAATAAAATAATTAGACAAAAAAATGATTTTACACAAAGTTCAGGGTGTAATCAGACTTCCTGGACAATACCTACCTAATTTTTAATCTTAAGCTACACAACAACGCTAGACAACTAATATAACAGTTAAGTATTTAAAAAACAGTTAGTGTATGTAGCATGTTTTATTAATTATATAGAATTTATTAGATATTTCCAAATGCTTGTTACGTAAAGAAATTTTGTGTAAATATTTTAGAAAAAAAATTAAAAAGTCGGGAGCGACTGATTGGACCGATTTCCATCAAACTTAGTTAAGAAAATTTCTTTGGTAGTTTGCATAGCAATGTACAACATATTTTTTTTTTAGTTTTATCACTCTCCTATTTTAGTAGTTACAGGGATACACACACACATTTTTCCACTTTGGAAGTGTCTCTCGCGCAAACTATTCAGTTTAGAAAAAAATGATATTAGAAAGCTCAACATCATTTTTAAACACCTATCCATAGTACACGTATGGGTTTGATGAAAAAAAATATTTTTAGTTTCAGTTCCAAGTATGCGGACCCCCAAAATGTATTGTTTTTTTTCTATTTTTATGTTTAAATCTTAATGCGGTTCACAGATTACATCTACTTACCAAGTTTCAAAAGTATAGCTCTTATGGTTTCGGAAAAAAGTGGCTGTGACATACGGACGGACAGACAGACATGACGAATCTATAAGGGTTCCGTTTTTTGCCATTTGGCAACGGAACCCTAAATAGTAGAAAGGTGAAGAGAAATAATATTTTATTATGTTCTTTCTAAAATTAATAAGAAAAATCGACAATTTCATAAAATAATAATTTTTTAATGAACTCAGAAGTTCAAATATTTACGGTGTACTAGAAATTGAAGAAATAAAGTGATGGTAGAAGTTAAAATTACTAAGTCGTACTAACCTACAACTCTCATATAGGCGCTCTTGTAGACCGTATGGAAGAATGGTGCGTCCGCTGAAACCTCACAGCGGTAACGACCGCTGAGACCACGCGTCACGCCCCTCAGCACAACCTGCTGTGCACCGGATCTTGACACCTGAGGAGTCAAACCAACATTTAATTGTACATTATTTTATTTATTCTAAAGGTTTAGTGAGGACTAGCACTGACTCATGGATTTGATATTCGAAGTAACAGCAAATAAGTTCGATGATCATTATATTGTCATCTTGAAGATTTATCGCCCTCCCCAGCGAATATTAAGATAATGTGCTATTACGATAGTTTACGTTTTATTGCATATTCGGTATTTAGAAAACTAATTACACCTTATAAAAAAAAAAGTACTTTTAATATGGATATTTAGAAAAGTACACTAATTTCAATGACCCCGTGATGAACATAACAATATTACTCGTTTAAAATCTAACATACCCTTTTACACGAATAATACCAAAACAAGTTAATACTGATTACGTAATAGTTAATTTTTTCGATAAGTGGCTATTACCATTTTATTCGTGGAAGAAATACATAATTGTGTTTCATGTAAGGTGTAAAACAATTCTTTTAGGGTTTTATTTTTATTTACGCAATTTGGTAATGATTTCTTACAATACATGATAGATAATTGTGAAAATTTGTAGTGCTGTTAACGGTATCATATAGATAAACTTTATAAAGTTTTTAAATTATCACTTTGATTTCACGTAAATAATTTTGTAATATCATATTACAGTTAACATTTTTAACAGCACATTTTAACTAATATTACTGTAATGTACTAATACTGACTAAAATTGTTGGATTTACACGCGAACAATATGGCAATGATGCATTACACAATATACTTTTGAGCTGCAATTTCGGCAATATTATTTTCGCCAATAACTTTATTTTGAAAACTATTACAAAATAAAAACCGAAAGAAAATACAAAGTAATTAAATTAACTTTGTTTTGACACATAAATGGTTACCTTACGATGCTCCCTTGCTGAGATAATACTCAAAAACAGTATTTAATTTTTCCTGTAAAATTTAGAAATTGCCATTACGATATTGTTCGGTGGGGAGGGCGTTATGTAGTTGCATTTGGTTCTGAAGGAGATATTTAACTTTTTTATTTTTATTTTTTTATTTATTTATTTTAATCAACTGCTCACTACACTTACAGTTACCCAACACGTGTAGTGTGCCATTACATCAGTAGTGTTACAATTAACGTAATTAATGATTTACAGTGTTCTATAATATTCTAAACATTTTATTCATAGTCGTCTGATCCCAAGCCAGGCAGGACCCGCGCATTGGTGACCAGACCACTGGTAGATATACTTCCATACAAATGTACATACATCATCATATAACTAAATTAAACCTAGACACAGAACAAATGATCGTGTTCATCCACAAAGATTTGTCCTGGATGGGAATCGAACCCACGATCTTTGGCTCAGTAGTCAGATTCACCAACCACTGGACCATCAGGCTCGTGTGTACTATAAACTAAAATTTAAGAAGAGCATACAGAATCTAAAAAATGTACTCAAATTAGTGTGAAATAAATCGACGTCCGGGTATTGAGCGATCAGGGAGTTGTTAACGTACTTTTCGTGTCGCAAGCAGTTATATAAAACATTATATCGTGATATGAAGTAGCGAATGGGACTTCTGTGTTTTAGTTTGTAATCCTAATGGAGATGGGGCTGGAAATGCGAGAGGAAAATAGGGCTGCTATAAAGGCTCACAGCAATGCTATCACAGAGACAAGGCTCGGCCCTGAAAGGAGCTAATAGCAAGATTAGGGTGACCATTGAAATGGTAATGAGCATGCTCTGACAATGATTCTGTCTCTTGATGGAAACCCAGGAGTCTCCGACAGACATGCCTGTTAAACGAGTCAGGAAACTCTTCGGAGTTATCCCAGACCCTATCAGCGGGTACCTATCCTCAGAAGTCTCTTCTTCATCTTCCTAGCTTTTATTCCCAAATTTTATTTGGGGTCGGCTACTAGTACAACCGGTTTTACCTGAATTTCAGTTTTTCCACGCAGCGACTGGCATTGGACCTCCGCAACCCTAAGGGAGAACTGAAATTCGAAGATTGAACTAGTTGTCAGTATATTTGAGGGCACTGACTTCCTAATAACAATTGCCATAGATGTTCATGACAACGGGGACCGACGGATTTATGTGCTTTCCGAGGCACGGGCGTGAAGCACCAAACTTCTGAACTCTGGGCTGCTATTAGGAATTTCCTAAGAAAAACCCAAAAACACTTTTTGGCCCGACCCGGGATTTGAACCCGAGACCTCTTGATTAGTAGTCGCATACGCTAACTACTAGACCAACGAGGCAGTCACGTGTCCTCATAAGAGAATGATGCGAAAATTATTAAACGATTTACATTTTAGTTATTTACTGTAAAATAACGTATATTTATAACATGCATTTGATTTTGCCTCCAAAGAAAATAAATAATAATATAGCATACCCTCACCCAAGATTCCATGTCAAACAAAATAAAGTAAAGAGCAAACGAAGAAAGTGCTAAAATCAACACAATCAACGCAGTCTTAAACCAAATAGGTACTGCAATCAGTATATTTCATCTTGTGATACTACAATACGGTAAAAAAAGGTGAGTGCTCACTGATACGAATACGATGTTATGAAATAAGCTCGCGATAAGAGGTATCGTACCGAAGAAAATGTTTTATAAAGCTGTGATACTTTCCTAACAAAGTTTCGAGACTTCGATTTCCTCATTTCAGGAAGCTTTTAAACACACACAACACTCTTCGCTTGAACCTTATTAGTCCTTTCATATACATAAGTAAAACTCAACTTACTTATGAATTTATAATGTAAAAGATACGAGTAGGTGCTTCATCGCAGGTGTTCGATATCCATACATGTTTTAAGACTGAGACTATATTTTACACTAGCTAAGTCCTACGATGTAACCCGCAGTTCTCGCTTACGATAATAACCGCGCGATTAACGACGCGGCTATTAGTATCTAGTCTAAAAAAATGTCTAAGTTACTCCTTATGTTATCATCCCTGAGTTTGTTTCGTCCTTTCTTCTCAGGGCTAGTCCAGTTAGGAAAAGCCGAACTCATCTGCTCAAAAAAAAGTTTATCTTGCAAAAGTGTTCATGTAACCTAATTGCAGAATAAATGATTTGATTTGATTTGCTTTGATTAGCCATCTGCCAGTGAAAGTTTCATCAAAATCGGTCTAGCTGTTCCAGAGAATAACCGGAACAAACAGACTGACAAATTTTTTTAAAAATCATTTAGTAAAAACACGTTCATATCATAGTACATAAAGACACTACATTTTTATTTATTTGTATAGACTTCAATAGTGCTGATTATTATAATTGCTAATAATAGAAATATGCTCTTATCATCATCAATCATCAACAGCCTTTAACAGTCCACTGCTGGACATAGGCCTCTCCTTAGAAAGGAGGTATTGGCCTACTATACCACGCTGGCCAGACGGGTTGGTATAGGGTTGGTGTCAAGTTTTCCTTCTCTTTGCATTGATGTTGTCTTGCGTAGTTTATCCCTTAGTCGCCTTTTACGACACCCGCGGGATGAATAGGGGTGGTGACACTCTGTATTCTTAATCCGTCACCACATGGACACTTATTCTCTGTAGTCAATTTTTATTAGGAAATACCGATTCAGATACCATTATTTTTCGCCATAACCTTGAATCTCTTTTATTTTAGATAGCTGCCTCTGAAATGTGGTGATTGAATAAGACGAAATTGAATATTGAATAATTTAAATATGAATCATGACTAATCCCATAATAAAAGCGTCGTGCATTTTACGCACATAACTACCAGCACTTCAAATTGAACTAAAAGCCTCAATCCATCTTACTGAAACCTTTCTATAAAATAGGCAAACTATGTTCTATCCTACGTTCAAGAGGCATCTGACCCGATTTTAAAGATTACATCGTATTCAGTTGTGAACTGTGCCTAATATCGGGCGAAGTTTCAATGCAAAACTTTAATTGTACTTTTCACTATCAATAGGATTAAATATATTAAGTTTGTACTACGTTATAATTTAAATGTGGCTACGTGCCAAAAGTTAACGGCTTAACGTAGCTCTCGGCAAAATTCCTAAGTGTTTTTTCAACCCCCTCACGAAGTTAAATGAAGTATCAAGATGTCGCAGAGCAGTTGACCCATATATAATCACAGTTATGACATTGTTTATAGTCTTGCCGTAAGTAAGCCATTTCCTCAAGAAATATTGTTTCTTTTTATTTGTGAATTTACGCAGACCGTTTAATAAAAAAGCACCAACTCATTCCTTACAAGCGTTTCACTTAGTTTGTCGCGCCAAGTGGGCGTTTTAATTGTGGCTAATGTTTCTTCTGGGTCTTTATGAGAAAAAAAACTTTCATTTTCTTAAAATGAAGTCTGCGCAGTCATCGTCTGTCGTAACGAACCGTGACTCAATCTTTTTATCGTAATCTTTTCTTTGTCTGATTAGTATCGATTGAGTAATCCATTTGAACTGTTATTTGACTTGATTAGAACAATGTGACTGATCAATTTAATTCGATTTGCAATCTATTCAAGAGAATCGAGGGATATAAGGATTTACATAAGTAATGACTTTGGGTATATATGATTAGTTTGTTATAGACTTACGTCGACGCTGATTCCTGTTTGAGAAAATACTCGAGTGTTGGGTAGTTCCTTTGGTACAAAACGAAAGAACTCCTGTGCTCCGTGGTACCACTTGACGGTGTAGAGTGCCTCGCCCACGTCCAGCGCCCAGCGGCAGCCAAGTGTTGCACTTGATCCTACGCCTACGGCTTCAGGAACATTCAGCTGGATATCGCGTAGACCTAACACGCCTGAAAATTATATTTGAATTAGTTACACAGTCTTAAGGTTATGCCTACGATCTACGATTTGACGAATACTCTTTTAGAAACATTAATTTGTTTATTTCCTAAACATACAACTTTCGCATTAGCAATATATATTCCTGTGTCGTGGGGCCTTACAAACATACATACATAAACAAAGACGCAAAGAACACAAAGTGTTGACCTCTGTGGGATTTGAACTCGAATTACTTGGAGCAGTAGAAAGAGCGTGGTGACCGCTTCAACTACATATTAGACCAACCGTGCCAAACCGTGCAGTCATTATTTTTTCTTATCAAAATATATTTAAAACATTTTTATTGATATATACAACGTTATCTGTACCTTATTTTTACATTGAATGTTAAGATATAATATAGACGTTTATTATTTATGCTTTGCTATTACAAGGGGACTTTCTTAGGGAGAGTTCAAATTTTTTTTTGTTACTAAAATTATTTACAAAATTTAACTTTTAAACAATAATATTAACAGTACAAAAAGCGGCCAAGTGCGAGTCGGACTCGCCCATGAAGGGTTCCGTACCAGCAAGTAACATCATATAAAAGTTCTTGTAGTTCGTTGCAACTTTCATCGATGTTTTTATACTAGTGTATTGATGGGATGAAAGGTATATTGCGTGTTACGATTTATGACGTATTAAAAAAAAAATACTCACTAGATCTCTTCAAACCAATTTTCGTTGGTAGTTCACATGGTAATGTACAACATATATATTTTTTAGTTTTATCACTCTCTTATTTTAGAAGTTAGAGGGGGGGGGACACATTTTTCCACTTTGGAAGTGTCTCTCGCGCAAACTATTCAGTTTAGAAAAAAATGATATTAGAAACCTCAATATCATTTTTGAACACCTATCTATAGATACCCCACACGGATAGGTTTGATGAAAAAAAAAATTTTGAGTTTCAGTTCCAAGTATAGGGACCCCCAAAATGTATTGTTTTTTTTCTATTTTTATGTAAAAATCTTAATGCGGTTCACAGAATACATCGACTGACCAAATTTCAAAAGTATAGCTATTATAGTTTCGGAAATAATTGGCTGTGACATACGGACGGACAGACAGACTTGACGAATCTATAAGGGTTCCGTTTTTTGCCATTTGGCTACGGAACCCTAAAAAGGAAGGTTCTTATACCTATATTATTTTCTTTAATGTAAACGCAAGCGTTGGTGTGACATACACTTGTAATGTTTTTTTTAGTTATGGTACTACTCAACTTAATGAGAACATCTCTTAAATTTTGTTAAATAGATTTATAATTAATAAACAAAATACTTAAATATTATTCAAATATAATGTAGACTAATGATATCTCTTTCACTACAACGATGTTAAATTATACTGAAAATAGTTGCACAAAGAAAATTTTGATTTATAGGTTTATATTTTACTGTAACTAAATTAAATAAAAATATAAAGAAAAAATACCACTTAACATGACATTTCGACTGGCGTTTTCCTGTAGGCTTTACTCGTAGCAACACCCCTACTACATCTCTGTTCCGACATCAAAGTATAGCTCGCTCCGGAAACTGAGTACTAGTAAATTTCAGTAATAGATCTCAACTAAAATAATTTCTCAACATATAACCGTAAGATAACATAACCGGTAAAGCATGGCAAGAATATTTCTTCTAGGGCTAAGAATCCCGCTGGCAAGCTTAGAATCACTGATAATTTTTAGGAATCCGCTTTGCTACCGTATCAAAAATATTTATTTAATGTTATGCAGAAAGAAAAGAGGCTACACCATAATGGCCAGACGTGTTGGTATAGAGTTTATATCAAGATTTCATTCTCTTTGCAATGATTTTTTGGGTAGTTTTAGACAATTATTTTAGAATAATAACAAGTATACATCTATAAACTACATGAAACTTATTTGCCATAAGCACATATAACTGTCTAACCAACTATCTGCATTACGTACGATGTTGTATACACGTTTATATGTGCTTGTCACGTATGAAGTAATTGTGTTTTGAATTCAAACCAAAACTATTGCAGTAAACCAAATAATATTAAATATTTGTTTTGTTGGATTCGACATACTACAAATATACAACTGTTTGGTTTTAATACAGTCATTTTATATAACGAGTATTCGTGGTATTTCAATAGTATGTTATTTATAGTATATCATCAATGCAATAAATGTATATATTATGCATATGCGAGAAAGTTACTTACTTTGAAAGTGAAACAAGATAGTGTTTCGTCCATTTTCTCTGATAAAAATAAGTACATCTATTACAATTCACGGTTGAATTGAGTTTTAGGCTGCAGTATGACTGCAGTGAGGGCTCGACGCTGCATCGCCCATGCGGAGCCGACCGCCAGCGTGAGCTGGGCCGAGTCTTCACTGCAGTCGCAGTGGTGACAGGCGGAACTCAATACTCTGCCTGATAGAACCCCGGAGTAGGATTCACTACAAATATCGCGTGTCTGGCCACGCATAGAAAAGGGATCCGTAGTCACCTATAACGGTAGGTAGATTTAAAATCGTGGCCAATAGATTGTATATTATATTGTTATCTTTACTTATTATTTATTTATTTTTGTATGAAGTTTTCCAAGTGAGTGCATTTTACAAGTTAAGGCCCTATAAATCCTAAAATATTTCGTCTATATCGAATTTTTCAGATTTTTCGAGCTAGCTGTTTAGCTTTTAAAGGGGGGGGGACGTCCTGTTTTTAGAAAAATATGTGTTTTTTGGGTTTGCATTTTGCTTACTCAAAAACCGATACCTTAATCGAAAATAATTTTAGAAACCTCACAATGTTTTTAAAAGATCTATCTAATTATACCGAATAAGATGGGGTAGACGCGAGAAAAAATATCATCCCCACTTTACATATAGGAGAGGAACCCCAAATAAAAATATATTTCATAATTTTTTTGTAACACTTTGTTCACGTAATAACAAAACATATTCATGCAAAGTATCATCTTTCTAACACCAACCGTTTAAGCGGTAGGTTGACGGACGGACGGACGGACATGGCGAATATATAAGGGTTCCGAGTCAATAACTACGGAACCCTAAAAAGCAATACCATTTTAGGGCCACATTTGCGAACGTAAAAATATTTCGACTGGAAACAATGTTGAGATAAGATATTATTCAACAAGACAAGATATCATTTATCTGAGATCCAATTTAAGAGAAATAATAATCTGCCCATTCAGATATAAAAACGTTTTTACGTAAAACTGTCTGAGTGGCGGGAGTGGCCTGGTTTCTTATGAAACGCCTCAACTCCGTCTCACTTCGAAAGCATCACATTTAAGTACAGATAAATACTTATCTAAACGACCATGTCATGCATCGATACACTATTTTACCTCGAGAAAGCTTGAGGTCGCAGTTTAACGAGCAAAACCACCGCAGTTTGATGTAAGATAACGATCACATTGAAAAATTTTGACTCGATACACAAGCGATTTTCAAAGCAGCTATGTGAACCTTTATGGAATAATTAAATTCCTGCGCTTGAACTTCTAGAATTTTAGCTAACGTGAAGATTATAGTTTATTGACATTTCTATAAACTAGAAATATCGATTCCTTAATTTAATCTGTTTTCTTTTTTTTTGTCTTTAACTTAATTTCTTGTAAAAACATGCTTTACATTTTTATGTTGTCAAAGAAAAATGTAAGATATTAATGTATGATTTCATAACAACTTTATAAAATGCAACGAAGCAGTTGCGTGGTAAATAGTTAGAATTTTGGCCGAGAAAGTGTTTTAGTTGGGATGCTGTACTAATAAAACTGACGCAGAAGAACATTAGATAGAGAGTGTTTTGTAGGCCCGTCACGCACGTCCTGCAATATAGTACTTATCACGGACCACGTAATACCTTCCGTACATATAAATAATATATGACGCGGAACGACCACAAATATACACTATTTCATTTTGAAAAATCACTGATATACATTAGTTGCCTGCATAGCTTTTGTATTGTTGGAATGCGTGTCACATACAATTAACAAATTAATTAAATAGATTAGATGAATTTATTATCGTGTTTAAGAAAAGTTTGTATTTGGGTTCTACACTTACAAATTTATGCCTCAAATGTACAGGTCCCACTTCTGTCTCCCCAAATACATATATGTACCTAGATATTCACTCACATTCAAATTCTATCTTTACTTATGAGAATATCCTAACTAGCTTTAAAATTAGCTTTATGTTAGCATTACATTGTAATCAACGTCGGAACATTTTATATCGCGTTAAAGGATAAGCGTTTACTCCATAGTTCGGCGTACTGTAGGTAGTAGAGCCACGCTGATTTCAGCACGAATGGGCCGGCTCGACCCGGCCAGTACTACCCTCACACAGAAGACCATCCTAATAATGACAGCATTCTTGCTGTCGTATTTCGTTGGTGAGTGTGAGACCGGAGGCCCAATCATTCTGCATCATTCTCCCGCCCTTCGAAGGCCGGGAGAATGATGCAGAATAATCAAACCAGGCTGCCATGGTAGGGGTCACCCTGCTACATTGTCTACCCTCACAATAAGCATGGTGACCCCTACTCCTGGATTCTACTCATGCTTTCCATCAGGCAGAGTGGAGTCACTTTCGCAGGCTTAAATATAAAAAAAAAAAAAAAAAAATTATTAGATAACACTGTAGATTTTGTTTTCTTATCCGTGGAAGTCACTTACATAACTCACTTTACTTTGTGATTCTTACAATATTTAAAAAAAGTTTAATTCGTCACACATACTGCACAAACAAACCATTACAAACTTATGTAGTACAACATTGTCTGACAGTCTTGGCATAAAGGCGAGTGCTTTAAGCGTGCAATTTTACAGAGCCTGTGTTTCGTCCGTAAAAATAACATCCGTAGGTACAAATGTTTTAAACTCGGGCCGTCAAGGTGCGTACTATGCAAACAGTATCAAAATACTCGTATGAAAGTGACTTTGTTGTAACTGTATAATGTTGGTATGTTAGTTATATTGTGACGATACGTATGCAGAGCTTGAATTCGAGTTTTAACTATAGTAGCATTAATATAAGCATATATATAATAATAGTATAACAAAAAACTTAAGCATTGAGCTGTCGAACGTGGTGGATAAAAAATAATCTATATTTTTATTCATACATGGCTAAGGGTTTGTAATAAACTGTTTGCAAATTAAAGTTTGAAGGTAAGGATATTAAATTGTTATAAAAAAATGTACCCACTTTACGTGTAGGGGAGGTACCCAATATAAAAAAAAAAAAACACAATTTTACTGTAGCACTTTTTTCGTCGTAATTACAACATTTATCCATGCAAAGTTTTACCTTTCTAGCACTTACCGTTTGGACGGTAAGTCGAGGATGTCCGTCCGTCCGTCCGTTCTCGACTTACCGTCCAAACGGTAATGTTTTAGGGTGCCGAGTCATAAACTTCGGAACCCTAAAAACATTTGATATCCGACATAATTTCACATCATCTTCTTGCCCTGACCCAAGAACCGAACTCGAGACCTATTCCGCAGTCGTATACGCTAACTGTTAGAATAAAAGGCAGTCCATGTTTCTAGGTATTTATTTCGCTTCTTGGTCTTTGATAAATTGTTACTCTTTTTGTGCCTCTTAGTGTGTAATGTTTTATACCCACTTCCAGTTAGGTTAGATAATGTTCTTTTTTGACAATGTTCAAAAACATCTACTACCTACCTTTTTTTTCTGTAAGTATGTCTCTTTTTGTCTTTATTTTACCACTATGTCTGATATTCGTACTCAGTAGCAAAATATGACAAAGCAAGAATATGATATGAATGGCACATGGCTGTAACCTATTTAGAATTGACATGGTCTTTTTTCTTAGTTTTACTTTTCTTTAGTTCCTTTGAGAATCTCGTATTCTATACGAAGATACATGTTGACAAACCTATGAATATTCTTTGTAATTTTGTTATTTTTTTTAGAGGCCAATTGGTCACGAATTTAGGGATGGAGATCGAGATTCAAATTCTCACGCGATGTCCAATATATTTACGATAAGTATTGCATGGTTTTGGAGTATTTTCCTTCTTACATTAGAATACGATGTTTTCTGTGTAGAAATTAATTTTAATTGGAACTTCACAGTCTCGCTTACATAATTACTGGAATATATTGTTAGACAATATTGTAAAAATTAATAAAACAAAATTAATTTCTATTATAAACGTAAGTTTCCATTTCACTCAATTACATTTCAGAAATATTAGTTTTAAACAACATGCGTTATTTCTTTGAATCGTTAATTAGCCAAACTATATAGCGTAAATAGCGTACCAGTATATTAGTAAACGCTTATTTGGTTTCTAGTAATCATGAACATAATAATTATATTCTAGAACACAAATTGAAATATTACTTTGAATTGAACATTCGTAAATAGATTACTAAAATGAAAGCGATTTAGTTTGACTACTATATTATTATATTCCAAGCAGTACGTGTAGCCGTGTAGGTAGTAAAGAGAGAGCGAAAAAGGCTCGAAACTAGCCTTATTTCACCCCTCTCAGAGTCATTAATTGCAGTACGAAAGGAACCATTTATTTGTGAAACGTGCACCTTAAAGCAATTTTATTTTTACGGTCCCTATTTCTTATAAGTAGGTAACTTTGCGGTCGATCCGTTAGCGGTTCGCTGAGCAGAATTTCAGCTCGACGTAAGTAATCAAATCTTGGCCTTCAGCTATACTAAAGGTGGTTGGAATACATAAATCAAGTGAACGGTACGTGATCGAATTCAAGATCAAGCCAATACACAATTCTCGTCGACATGAACTCATTACAATCTAACCAAATTCAATTTACGGTTCGAGCCACATCATAATATTTCATTTCGGCGCGAGTTTAATATTTATATAAAACGAATTCATTTCACCGCTTCTCGTTGCTTAAACAAGTATAAATGTGTATTCAGGTGTTTGGATCTGATGGAGACAAATAAAAACTACTCAAGTTTGAAGTCTGACTGATGAATTGTAATATTCTTTCATGCAAAATATTGTGACCATCAGGTTAACAAAATATTGTGATCATCAGGTTAACAAAATATTGTGATCATCAGGTTCTACATACTTTTTTAGGGTTTTATAGTTCATGAACCATAGTTTCGTCGTCTTGTCCGTCCGTTAACCTGTCTTCGAATTACCGTCTAAAAGGTTAGTGCTAGAGAGATGAAACTTTGGAACTGTTATCAGGAAATAGTGCTAAATAAAAATATTTTCATTAGGAGTACGGTACGTGAGGGGTCACGTAGAGTGGGGTTGTTTTTTTTCTCGCGTCTACCAAACCGCGTGAGGTGTCATTAGAAAGGTTTTTTAAAACATTGAGAGGACACTAAGATGATTTGAAGGTTATTCAACTTCAAAGGCCACTTTTGTTTTTTTAAAGAAGGGCGTCCCCGTCCCCCCTCAAGAATCTGAAAAAAATATTGATGATAGTAATTGTGATGCACTTTAAGGGCAAACCTTAACGGCTTAGATAACATATTTAGTTCAGGAGTTATAGAAGCCTCAGCACACGTTGGCGGTCTGCCCCGCATGGGCGACGCAGCGCCGGGCCCTCACTGCAGTCATCGGAGAGGATCTCTCGCTATCGGCCGTCATAAGATCGATGGCTGGTAGCGACAGATGTTTTACCGCGGTCGCAACCTTCTGCGAGGATGTAATCTCGCAGAAGGAGGTGGCGGAGAAGGCCCGTGAGGATGATCTCCACTCGGACCCGATCCACCGCCGGCAAACCGGGCGGCGGAGGCGCGCCCATCTGCGCCTCATACTGCCTACTGAGTGTGGCCGCGGGTGGACGGGACGGGTTTCCCCGTCCATCCGCTGTAGTGGCCACCTGCGAGGGGGCGGCGTCCGCGTGTTACCGGACGTCGCCCAATTTGGAGAGGACGCAGAGACGGCGCCCGTAACAGTGCGGGCAGGCGCCGGGAGGGGTCCAGAAGGAGAACAGTTACCTGGATCCCTTCCAAACACAGGCGCAGAGAGGTCACACCGTGTGGTTTTAGTCGGTTCGAGTCCGACACACCGTTCCGCCGAGAGCCCCGGCGGGGTGACGGTCCAACGGGATTTCCACACGTTAAAAAGGCCTAACTTGTAAAATACGTTTACTTTGAAACTTTGTCTATTGGACACGATTTTAAAATTTTAAATCCACATGTCAGTTTAGGTCTACTACTACGGAACCCTATTCTATGCGTGTCACATACGAATAACCTGACCTTGGATCACATGACACTGGTCACGTTCATGTGTAGATGGACAGGTATACACCATGAAAAAAATCATACCAACTAGCTTTCCTGAACTTATAAGGTTGAAATTTGGTTCATGATAATATAATCACGAATCTTACTATCGTAACATGCACAAGCAGCTTTCGAACAATCTATTCCTGCTGCTTAAACAATGTATTTTTATACAACCTATACAATCTATTTCCACGTATAAAAAATGATTTTTATGCAATTCTCTTACAGGCTCTAAAACCACTTATATAAAATCCATACACTGCTCGCTATTTAAAGGTTTTCTGAAAGACATCAAGTCTTGTAATAAAGGCTGCTTATTTTGTAATTTATGGATTTATAACTGCTTTTTTCAGCTTCTGCTTTTGAAGACGGCTAATAAAACTTCTAAAATTAATAATTATTTTTATATGTAGATAGGTACATATCAATTGCATTAATTATGTATTCATTATATAAATACTATTCATATTATAACTAAACGAGGTTTCTATCAACTCACATTAAATAAAGCGAGTTCCCGTTAACTGTCAATGGTATTCTTTTTAAATACGAATTCTTTGAACTATAATCCAATTAATTAAAAAATGATTCTTATAAACTGTAAATATGTAAATTTATCAAATCAGTGTAAATAAGTAAGAGGCATCAGTGTGAGTTTACCATAATGTCAGATTTGGACGCAAAATTCTAAATAATAAGGATAGTGTAATAAAATAAACAACTAACTATATCCTACATTTCGCATATCCATTTTGCACAGTGTTCAGACAAAACCTTTAATTTTAGCTCCCTTCTATATTAAAATATCATAAATAATATGTATATTTAATAAATAAGTGAGATTTGTAAAAAATAAAGTTCAAGTTAAGAAGCTATATTTTGCTCTCAAGTATTGTATAAATAAAACCACTCAACCCACCATCAACACTGTCATTCCTATTTCTGTTCCTTGATTCTCCAAATAAATTTCACTTACCTTTCTATAAATGTCAAGTAAATGATTCCGTAAAAGTTTGGTGGACGTAGATAAGTTGTTACACGTGGCGTGGTGTTTACTAGTGTCTCGGACCGACTCGCACAACACTATCTATAATAAATGAAAGCCGCGTGTTCCGGACCAATAATTTTTCTCAATCCTCTATGCCCAGAGAGATTGGCACTTTGTTGAATTTTTCGAGAATTGGCCAGTCTTCGGAGGATTTCGATAATCAGTTTTACTTAAGGGATTGGATTCGAAACTCGATTGTATCCCAAGCGATTTTAATAATTCATCACTTCAGTAATCCATGTCAGGAGATGAAAGATACTGTTGAATTGTATGCCTCAAGTTCAGTGTATTTACTGAATATTTTATATACTTATACTGTGCGTTTTTGCATATTGAATTTGCATATTTTCATTCTTCATTCTTCACGAATACATAACAATTTAATTAGTTAAAAATATTATGACAGTGACAATTGTTGCATCTAATTGAGTCTGATTTAAAAGTGAAATTGTCGAGGTCAGACAGTCAGAAAGGTCAGATCGGAATGATGGAGAAAGGACCCAAAATAGTTCGCTTAAAGTCATATGCACTAATTTATGAATTAAAAAGTGGTTGAACTTATGAATATAAAATAAATTATCTGCATGGTTGGTTTAAGTGGTCGCCAAGCCGCTTCCTATTGCGCCAAGTATTGTGGGTGCAAATCCCACATAGAACAACATTTTGTGTGATTTATAAATTGTTGTTATGAGTCCGGGTGTTCTTTGTGTTCCTTGTATGTTTGTAAAGTCCCCCATGACATAGGATATATACTTCTTATAAGGGGGTGGTGTTTTTTGATGTGAAACATCTATAGGCGCACGTACATATGTGAAACGTCTATAGGCGCACGTAAAATAGATTTCTGGCCTGGCGATTGGCGACGCGTCGCCACGGCACGCTATACGATGGCATATAGACTACTATTTTAATAATTAGTAATATTTTATTTTATCATTATGACATATTTAGTTCCTATTACAATATGTTCTTTTCTGCATATTACTTTTACAAAATAATGACGATGTTTCACATCTGCCAGGCGTCCCGTGACGGCTCACATTTTTTATAAAAAAAAATATACATAAATTCTGCCAAAGCATTTGTGGCCACACGTGATCTAAAATCTAAACGACTATTTGCACAACTCTAAAAAGAACGATAATTCTCCTATTCCTTGGTCAACAAAGGCCGAAAAAGCTTTTGACAAATGCAAGGAAAGCATCATGAACGCAGTTTTGACAGTACATCCCTCTCGCACCGCCCCACTGGCACTTATGACAGATGCTAGTTCTACCTGTGTTGGCGCAGTGCTACAGCAAAAGTCCGGACTTAATTGGGAACCATTAGGATTTTTCTCAAAAAAATTAAGTGAAACTCAACAAAAATACTCAACCTTCGATAGAGAATTACTCGGAATATATATGGCAGTCAAACATTTTCAAAGGTTAATTGAAGGAAGAGAGTTTACAATATTCACAGATCATCGACCGCTGACTTACGCATTTTCCCAAAAAACGTCATCAAATGATACGCCACGGCGAGTACGTCAATTAGATTTTATTTCACAATACTGCACCAATATTCAACACATAAGCGGACGTGATAATATTGTTGCAGACGCATTATCACGTATAGAACAAATCGACATGCCATCACCGATTAATTATGCTGAATTAGCAAAATGCCAACTAAATGACCAAGAATTAATTAGACTCCGTAATAATAAGAATTTAATATTTAAAAACACCAGGCTTCCGGGTTCTGCTATAAACATTAGCTACGACACATCTACAGGAAATAATCGTCCTTACTTACCAGAAAAATTCCGAAGACAAGTTTTTGACGTCCTTCACGGGTTGAGTCACCCTGGAAAGAAGACTACGAGAAAAATGATAACCCAGAGATATTTATGGTCAGGTATGAACAAAGATATTAATAATTGGTGTAAATCATGCATAGCTTGTCAGAAAGCAAAAGTGCAACGCCACACAATATCACCGGTCGGCAATTTCATGCAATCGCAGCGTTTTGAACATTTACACATCGATATAGTCGGACCATTACCTGTTTCTCAAGGAAAGCGATATTTAATTACAATCATAGATCGTTGTACTTCATGGCCGGAAGTGTTCCCTGTCGAAGACATCACAGCCGAAACAGTAGCTCACACACTATATGTGGGCTGGATATCAAGATTCGGATGCCCATTACGCATTACTACGGACCAAGGCCGACAATTCGAATCAAGGATATTTGAATCACTTTCACAATTTTTGGGAATACACAAAATTAGAACGACGCCGTATCACCCACAATCAAATGGTATGATAGAAAGATTTCATAGAACCTTAAAAGCAGCACTTATGACAAGGGAATCTAACGTTAACTGGGTTACAGAAATTCCTTCAGTCCTACTTGGTTTACGAAGTTGTGTACGCGACGATACCGGATATAGTGCAGCGGAGATGATATATGGCACACCAATAAGACTCCCCGGAGAATTTTTCGCATCATCACATCAGCCCTCTACATACGAAGAATTTGTTGAAAATATAAAAAAAAACATTACGCACATGACATCAGTACCAAAACGCAAAAAACATAATCAAGCGATTTTCATTCATCCCGAGCTCAAGGAATGCTCACACGTATTTGTGCGATGCGATAGAATAAAAAAAAGTCTGACGCCACCCTATGAAGGGCCATTCCCAGTGATAAGAAGAACGGATAAAACATTCACCATAAAAATTAAGGATAAAGAAACAGTAATATCAATAGACAGATTAAAGCCAGCATTTGTTATCAACAGTGAAACTACGAAAGTGCCATTTTCAGAAAATAACCACAACAGCCCGAACACGTATGTCACGAAATCGGGACGGACAGTAAAACCGGTAGTAAGATTCAACATTCGCTGACTCAAGCAAGCTGTCTATTTAAATAGTCAAGTAATTTTTTAATAACTTACACATTGCAACGTTACAGACACCGCCCGTCACAACAGGCGTCAGCAAATTTTATTGAAACAACACAAAACACAGTACATTATAGTACGTACCTTACTATTAACTATAATAAGTAATCATTTTTTGAAAGTATGTATTTACTAAGATTTGTTATAATAATTATCCTTTCAAAAGGGGGGGACCTGTGTGGCCACAATACTTCCTACTTTATTACACGTCCTTAGATAAGCCACATATCATAAGATACAGTCAAAGATTAAATAAAGCAATGATAGGCACGCACCATCTTTGTATATAAGCGCCATTGATAATTAAATAAAATAGACTATCACACCATCTTGAGTCTCATTATACTCCTTGCCAAGTACTGGCAAACATTCTAATCAACTAAAGTACTCTGAAATCCAGTATTAACAGCTAATTCCAACTATACATCATGTTCCGAACTTGGTAAACGTGTCTGTTTCATAAGTTTGTAGTAGTATAATCTGCCTTTAATCCAACAAGTAAGTACATAGTTGGTTCTTTGATTATAAGTACCTGGTTTACTGGCTACAAGCTGCTCCTTATTCACGACATCAGCTATTATAAATCGGTTTAAATCAAACCCGTAAACAAGTTCATCAAAGCAACACGTGACAGTAGGTGATTGTAATAAAAAAAAACAACAAATTCTTTTGACTGTGTTAATAGGTACTATTTTCACGACTACGATTAAGCCAAAGGACGGTTATTATTTTTTAACTGTTTATTTTTTACTAGCTTTTATAATATTAGTTGGGATTACACCATCAGAAAGTAGAGATTTCATCAAACAGAATAGAAAAAAGTAGATATTTTGACGGGTGAATTTTCGATATTAAGTCAAAATAGGGTGAAAAATATATATTTCAAATCAAATAAATTACAGTGTATTCGGGACATAAAAAGGTAGGTTTTCACTAAACTTCGTTTAAAAATAATTTTATTTGTAAAAGATAAAAATAAAAACCAAAAACATAATTTGAGGTTAGGTATGTGAAAAAAAGTCTAAATAAAAAATCGGCCAAGTGCGTATCAGGCCACGCACAGGAAACGGTTCCTCAGTCACTCATAATGATACTTGGATTAGAAATTTTATCCAATGAATTTGTTATGTTTACGTATTAATGCGTTAATTTTGTATGACGTTTTCCAAGTAAGCACATTGTAGAAGTTAAGCCTCTATTACCTACTCCTGAACTAACAAAGTCATCTTATTTATTATAGTTTCCATTAAAAGTTCATTATATGGACCACTATCATGAATTTTCCAGATTTTTTGAGCTGGCCGTTTAGCTTTTAGAAGGGGGGGGACGCCCTGTTTTTACAAAGAAGTGGCTTTTAAAGTGGAATTCCTCGCAAACGGATACCTAAATCAAAAAATCGTCTTAACAACCCTTTAATGTTTTTAAAAGTCCTATATAATGATACCCCACATGATTGGGTACCCGCGAGAAAAAAAAAACATCCCCACTTTACGTGTAGGGGAGGTACCCTAAATTAAAATATTTTTCGTAATTTTATTGTAGCACTTTGTCGATGTAAATACAATACATATTCATGCAAAGTTATAGGTATCTTTCTAGCACTTACGGTTTGGACGGTAAGTCGAGGACGGACGGACAGACGGACATGACGAATCTATAAGGGTTCGAAGTCATAAACTTCGGGACCCTAAAAAGTTGTAGATCTTTTAATTAACTACAACTTTGCCATCTTACTTTTTTCCATAGGACTTATAGTTTTGGCGGAAATCGAGATAAGCCGTTTTTTACCCTTTGTTTTATATATTTAGCTATCCAAAGTGACTCTACCCTGCCTGATGAAAAGCATGACCAGAATCCAAGAGTCGGGGCTACCACACTTGCTGCGAATGCAGACAATAATTTATGGCGGCCCACACTATGGCGGCTTAGTGAGATGCTTTTTCACGCCCCGCTTAAAGGACCCGAAAACCTCACTCCCTACCCCTTCCCTAAATTATGTTTCCTTTCATTTTTATAATATTCTTCTCCTTTTCCAATAGGTTTCATCCTACTATAATTTTATTTATTTTCAAAAAGTATCTACCCTGGTCTACTGGTATATATGTCACTAGCTGAATCCCGCGGTGTTACCCGCGATTATTAAAATTGCGACTATAATTTGAGATTTAAACTATCCTATCTCTCAAGTTAGATCGAACTGCACATGGTGTGCGAATTTTATTATAATCGGTTAAGTGGTTTAGAAGTCCATTGAGGACAAACATTGTGACACGAGATTTATATATATTAAGATTTACAAACTAACATTAAGGTTGCCATGCAAGTGTGTTATGCCTAGCAACCTGTGAAGTTTTGACAGAAGATGAACAGTGATACATTTTGACATCTACGATTTATGTATTTTTATAATCACCTAGCTTTGGTCTTTGTATCTCGATTATTGCAGTAAAAAGTAGCCTATGTCCTTTCCTAAGTTCAGTTCTATCTTCATACCAAATTTCATCAAAATCGGTTCAGTGGTTTAGGCGTGAAAGCGTAACAGACAGACAGAGTTACTTTCGCATTTATAATATTATAGTAGGGATAGTAGGGATGACATCAATGCTGTTTAAAAAATCATAGAAAATATGGTTTAAAATGGATTTTGTAATTTTTCGTATATTAGTTTACCAAAGTGACTCTAAATTAACTGATGGAAAGCATTAGCAGAATCCAAAAGAATCCAATCATTTGTCTCAGTCATTGACAACGTGTTTACAAAAGTTGCCTTATATCATATCCAAACATTTTCTACAATATTTTTCTCCTAGAGCGGTAAGACAAAGTATATATTTTATGGACTATATTAGGACACTAGATACGTATTTACCTGGTATTAACATAACTCATCTTTATCTAATTTTGTAGTACATATTATACTATATTCGCAATAAACAAATAACCCGAATTATTTTGTATCTTAATTGATATAAAAAGACTAGACCCTTACGTATAGAAAGTGAGATTACTTTGTACTTAATACCTTTGTAATCGGATATAATATAATATTACGAGAAATATAACTCGTAAATTCATACGAATTCGAAATATTTTGGAATTACAAAGAGCAAAGGTAAGCCAAGACGTTTAATCATGTTAGACAAATCACATTACGTCGTCGGTTCGCACAAAGCACGTGAAGCCAATGCGGACGACGTATCTCAAAATTTCAGAGCAACACAAACGTTGAGGATCATTATTAAACGAACGCCTTCTACCATTATTTCCTCTTACGTAAAATGTTGTAACTAGCTTGAAGTTGTGAATATAAAATTTTCTCGTACTCCTTGCAACATAAAATCTTTCCCATAAGATCTGATTCCTTAAACATAGATGAAATCGTCGGTATTTTTGTTTTTTTATCTGCTTGATGGAAAGTATGAGCAGAAGTCAAGAGTAGTGGTCACGATACTCACTGTGAATGCACACAATGCAACCATATAGTATAATGCCTCAAACCACGGCAGCCTTTTAAACAGCTTCTGTATTATTGTACTTCCGCACCCACCAGTGAAACACAACAGCACGAATGTTGTCAATTTATGTTGGTCTGCTGTGAGAGGGTAGAAGCGTCTTATTCGAGCCGGTCCGTTCGCGCTGAAATCAGCGTGGCTTTACTACTTTTGTACGAAACTATATCCGCGTGCATGTTAAATATATACGCGATATATCTATCCTCAATAATCAAATTTTATTAATTTCGGTACAGCGTTTAGACGGACAGACAGAGTTATTTTCTAATTTTAGTATTAGTTTATATTTAGTATAATATTATTATTAGTAAAGATTTTAGTAATTAGCAAGAACTCAACTGGGGAGCAAGATGTGGTTAAAACATTTCACACATTTAATTCACATTGTGGTTACAATTAGCTTAAAGTTTTTTTTGTGTAACTTTAGTTGATTAAAGTAACGTGTAAGAAAAGATATATACGATTTCTCTACTTAATCATCATTATAATATACTATTTTTATTAAAATATTTTTAGGTAAAATAAAATAGCACTGGGTATCTACTATGGACTACGGTAGTTATATATATCTTTATATACTACCGGTCTGACCTATATATATATATGTAAATGTAAAGACAAAAACATTACCAAGTTTTCCTCCTTAATACAATAATGATATCATATTTGACAGAAGTCTGAATATTCAATCTACTATAAAAAAATAAACTTCATTTTTCGCTAGATAAGAAATTTGTCCTTTCAAAGGTGAAAATTGCAATATATTTTAGTAGCATTTATACAATGTTGTTATTAAAGTTTCTCAGAAAATAACAATTACAAAAAGAGGAACTTTGTAGCTTTTAGGTACTTAATATTAATTATAATTTTATTGATTAAGGGTTGCTTTGGTATTATTTTTGCAATCTTCGATTAATAAGTAAGTATGCCTGTCGTAATTCTAACATGCATGATGCAGATAAATCTCAGTGGGCTGCCATGGTGTGGGTCACCATGCTGCATTGTCAGCAGTAACAATGAGGACAGAGACTCTTGATGGATTCACTCCTGCTATCCATGAAGCAGAGTAGTCACTTTTGTAGGCTTATATAAAAATAAAGCAAACTTCAAAGATTTATGTTGCCATCGATGAAAATTATTTTAATTAATCGCTGTTTGATTGACATACGGAGCTAAGACGTGGACACTTCCGGTGCGGTAGGTCCACAAGCTCAAAGTTGCTCAGCGTGCTATGAAAAGGGCTATGCTCGGCGTTTCTCTGAGGAATCGTATCAAGAATGAGGTAATCTATTAGAGAACTAAAGTCATCGACAGCGCACCGGATTAGCAAGCTGAAGTTGCAGGGGGCTAATCATATTAGACGGAGAACTGATGACCGTTGGGGTACAAGAGTGGAGACCGCGTCTCGGCAAACGTAGTGTAGGACGCCCACAGGCCAGGTGGAGTGACGATTTGCGCAGGATGGCTCGCAGGAGCTGGATGCAATGGGAGAGATGCTCTAGCAGTGGACTGAGATGGGCTGATGATGTTGATTATGATGATGCTGTTTGATGGTGCATGATACTAATTTGGAAAATATTTAGGTATGCTAAAATAATCACGAAAATCGTCAATTTCATTATGTATGTAAATAAAACGTATGTAATAACAATGAAAAGTGAAAAAACTATATATACAGATTACATAAAAACTTTTGCCAAAATTTATATCACTTGTTCTATTACTTTGAATTCGTTGAGATACCATTCATTTGAATTGGTTCTGTAATTCAGTACAGTTGAACATAGATCCAAAAACATTACTTAAGGGTACCTTTTAGTTTTGCGCTAGTCTGATTAAAACTTATTCATTGAGTTAATTATGTCAACGTGTTAAGAATAGATATTAATTTTATCACTTTTTCCACTAATATCTTCTCATGTGGTTTTACTTAGTAGGCAGTTTATGTACTGGATTATGTGGTTAAAGAACTTTATTTTCTCAAAAGAAATTAACAATAAATTTCACTTCACGAGAACTTGTTTATGTAGAATGTTTTACGGTATAAAGGAGGTAAACAAAGTTGTGGACTCTAATTTCAGCATGAACAACCTGGTTCGACCGGGGCGGTACTACCACTTCACAGTAGACCAACCTAAAATGTCAGAGTAATAAAGGTAGAATAATAATTATAAAATATATAAATTAAACAATAGCCGGTCTTATCGTTCACGGTGATTTCTTCCCAACGGCTATAACAGGCACAAGTTGTACTTAGAGTAGAGTTGTATGTATAGTTCTGCATCCACATTCAAATTACATATTTACACAACCTTTCAAAAAAATAAAGACAGTGAACACTTACTTCCCCCAAGCCACAATATGATTGCGGCAATATGCGAAGCCATGTTGGAGATGATGTGGCCCCCACACGTCATGTCACGACCGCTTCGTGACGGCTCTCGCGCGTTTTCCTCGTACTCTCCTTCATTTTTAAACACTCTCTCAAAATATTGGATAATGTCTTATCATAGCTGAATTGAGTTAACTATAAAAAGTTATATATAGTATTGGAAATATACATTATCTCAGGTCCTTATTCAAATCTGGAACAAAAGAAATATTGTTTAGAAATAGAAACTATTATTATAACCTACTCTAAAGGTAATACAAAAAGTGATATAAAAAATGAAATATAATTAAGTTATAAAACTTAATTATATAATATATAATATCACTATATAATTTTTAAGCGTACTTGTCTCTTACACGGTTATCCGAACAAGAGACAAGTACGCTTAAAACTTATGATTAGCCACGGATACCGGCATCGCACGGGTAAATTATACGATTGCATGAATTTTAATCTAAATAAATATTTCGGACATGAAACACGCAGCGCCATCTAGCTTCAACCTAAGCACAGCTTGTACTAATATGAAAGCTAGATTCGACTTTTTTTTCAAAGAAACCTACATTATTATACATAGAAAACACCCAAACTCCGAAACAAATATTTGTAGATCATAGAAACATTTGGTCCGATTCAACATTTGAACCCAAGACTTCAAGCATAGCAGTCGCATACACTAGCACTGCGTGACCGAGGCAATTCTGTTCAACATATTTTAGTAGGACTATTGTTTCTCCACCCCTCAACGCTGCGCTTCGCCGTCTATTCTCACACAGCCAGCGGTAGAGACAACATAATAAGTTTATCCGCTTATTGTTTTCATAACGCCGTGGTCCGGAGAGCACATTGAGTCTTCAGTCCCTGTTTTTATTGATTGTTGGGAAGAAAGTTTTTTTTATAAAAATTTCACTATATTCAATTAATAAACAACTAGTTCAATCTTCGAATTCAGTTCGTTGTAGGTGGTACGATGTTAGTCGCTCGTGGTAAAACTGAAACCGGATAAACTAGTAACCGACACCGAATTATTTTATTGTTAGGAAACATATATGCCTATCAACATAACTCATGAAATGCTTTAATGAATTTTGTAGTACATAGTTTACAACAAACGTAATAAACCAATAACCCGCATTAAGTGAAAGTGAGATTATTTTTGAACGAAATATAAAGATTAGAAAGCTGATTGTAAAAACAATCAACAATTTGCTGTTTCTTCGGATCCACTACATTAATTAATATGCTAAAAGAAGTACATAAACGTTATCGATAATTCTAACGAATCTTTTTGTTTTCACTATTTGTTTTTTTTTTAATGTTCAAGAAGCGCCACCATGTTATATTGAGTCGGCTTAACTTACATTTAATCTGATATTCATAAACTTTGTCTCTTTATATCAATGGTATTGATTTTTTTAAAGTTGCGTTTGATAAAAAAGAAACAATAGTTTTACACTTTTTCTCAGACTATTTAAACAAAGAAGACAATTTTACCTCGTCATAAAATAATCTACTAACTAAATTTATGGCAATAATTTCTAGTGACCTTTTTCTATGAATGATTAAAACTGCTCTATGAGAAAAATCAAACATAATGAAAATAGCAATGTTTCTTTCTCAAAAAATAATTACAGTTAACAATTGTGTAATATATTATACATTAACAATATATTAATAATAGACTAAATACAAAATACATATAAGTTAAGCAGAAAAGTAGAAGCTTCGCAGTCGCCCTGCGAAATGGTTATTTGATAAAAGTACGTAGGTACGTTTAATGTATAATTCCATTCGATAGTAATAAAACGTGGCGATGGGAGAAAGATCTTTTCATTAAACGTATCGTAGACGTCTGTGATTTATCGCCTCTTGAGACACTCCATTCAGGGTATGCGTTTTGTTGTCTAGAGATCGATTGGCTTGGAATAAAATACATTTGCCAATTGAATAGCGGGCCTCGCAATGTTTCAGCCCGAAACGACACTTTTTCAGGCGAGTTGAGGACTAATGGTTTCACGCGCTGGCCTCCGACTTTCAATAAATGGTTGGGCCGCGTGCACCCGTCAGCTGTCGACGCCTGCCTCTCGGTTTCTAGTCAGAAAATTGGCACCCACTGCTAGGCTACCAACATATTTTGATCTTTTTTTACATTCAGATCTTTTCTTAATTTAATTCAATTGCCTTTAAAACTATCTATTAGGCATTTTCATTACTGAATAGTTGTAGATAAAAACTTATATTTAATCATAGAATCAAGCATAATTTAAGAATTTTAAGTATTCAATACGCCATGAAATCGTAATGTGGCGTTTTTCGACACTCATTTGAGATCAAATTTTATTTAAAGCATCTTTTCAGGTTTATTTGTATCTATTTGACTTAGACTGCCTTGTTGGTCTAGTGGTTAGCGTATGCGGCTGGCTCGGCTCGGGTTCGATTCCCGAGTCAGACCAAATATTTGTGTGATCCACAAATATTTGTTTTGGAGTCTGGGTGTTTTTCTATGTATAATATGTATGTATTTGCAAAAAAAAATATGTTTATGTATTTGTATCAGTTGTTTAGTACCCATAACACAAGCTCTGCTTACTTTGGGACTAGATGATGTTGTGTATAAGATGTCCAAAAATATTTATTTATTTTATTTAGACCCTTGTCATTCAATTAGCAATTCAATTACAATAAATATATGTAGTATGTTTTTTTTTCGATGTTTTAAATTATGTACGTGATCCAATAAATTTGTAATCAATGTAAAAATAAATAGAGTTTTTGTACTCAGTACCATTGAAAAACTAGGCAGACGTTAATACTTATCTATGCTTACCAACGTTATTCTTTATTAGTAAATAGAATGAAAGGCCTGTTTATTGAATAAGGTATTTATTAAATTTAGTGAAAAAAGGTGAGGCAAAAAAAGCAATTTTTCTTTCTTTACTCTCATAAATTGCCCAGAGTAATCATAAACTAGAAAGAACAAGCAACTCACTGGTCGGTCCGGCTAGAGACTCCACGTGCTGGCTTCGCCACCGTGGAGGCGCTTCAGCCGGTCATCCGCGAATGGGCAGTGCGGCAGCACGGGACCCTTACCTTCCTACTGACGCAGGTTCTTTCCGGGCATGGTTGCTTCGGAAAGTACCTGCACTCGGTCACCAGGAGGGAATTGAGTCCCGCCTGCCACCACTGTGACTGCAGTGAGAATTCGGCTCATAACACGCTGGCGGTCTGCCCCACATGGGCGACGCAGCGGGACCCTCACTGCAGTCATCGGAGAGGATCTCTCACTGCTGGCCGTCGTTCGTTCCATGGCCGACAGCGAGAGTTCATTTACCGCGGTCGCAACCTTCTGCGAGGACGTAATCACGCAGAAGGGGGTGGCGGAGAAGGCCCGGGAGGACGACATCCAATCGGACCTGATTCGCCGCCGGCGAACCGGGCGGCGGAGGCGCGAACATCTGCGCCTCATGCCGCCTTGAGTGTGGCCGCGGGTGGACGGGACGGGTTTTGACTCCACCCGCATTATGTAGCCAGCCGCGAGGGGGTGGCGTGTGTGTGTGCCGGACGCCGCCTAAGACAGGGTCGTCGTACAGAGACGGTGTCTGCATCAGGAGCGGGCAGGCGCTGGGAGGAGTCCAGAAGGAGATCTGACCCTGGACTTTTCCTCCTCCTAAACGGAAAAGCGCGGAGAGGGCACACTGTGTGGTTTTTAGTCGGTTCAAGTCCGACACACCACCCCGCCGTAACCCCCGGTAGGTTGACGGTCTATGATGATTTTCCACACATAAAAAAAAGCAATACAACGGGCAGGTCGTGGTCATATATCTGGTTATTGTAACCGATTGTTGGATGAATGCCAAAAGTTCCCATACATTAAAATGAATTTTAACCGAGATCATGTTTAAATTTGAACTAGAAGAACCCTGTAGAGCCCGAGAGCCTAATATAATAGAAAGTTGCTTACAATGTAAGCTCCGTAAACATTCCTATACCGATTCCCCAGAGTGTAGTGAACCCACATCCTTGCCACTAAAAGAGGTATTAATAGTCATATACTTCTCACGAAATTTCTAACACTAATGTTCTGTTCAAAATGTTCTGCATAATAAGGACGATAAAAGAATTACTTTTAAAACAATAATGGAAAGATTAACCTAAATGCAACTATCAATCGGTCTTTGAATATATTAAATAGAGGTGAAGATATAAATGGGTGTAATTCCCGTCACCTAGATTCATAGGTTGTGGGGAGTGTGTGAGATGCAGGCAAACATCCAAGCGGCAGGCTGGAAGCTTGGGGTTGTTTGGCAAGCTGTCTAACTAATTGCCACGTTACCGGCGCGCTCTATTCTGCTCCGTTGTTTATGGGATTCACGTCAGCAATATTTGAAAACTTGTGTTGAATAGTTAAATACATCTCTGATGAGAGCATTGTCGTTTATTTCAACTGTAGCATTCAATTCAGTTTTTATTTATTCTTGTACTATTATATATTCCATATTATGGGAGGAATTTATTCGTACATAACGCCCGTGTAACAAGGTACATAGGTTTATTTATAATGCAAAAATGTTTTTCACATCCATCAATAAAGAAATAAATGAGTCCATTGTGTTATTTTTCGTCACTTAGATATCGTGAAACAGAAAGCAACTGCGATTACCAGTTTCATTTAAAATTAAATCGAGTTAGTAATAAATTAATTTGTCCCACAGCTTTTGAAAACAGTTGGGTTTTAATTAAGTTTTTGCTGTAACTTTCTTTGTTTATTTTGTGCTGCGTTGTTAGTTTTGTGTTTAAGATTCATGGATTGCGGGAACGAGCAAAAGAACACTTCAAAGCATCGTTGATTCCAATCCTTGTTCTTAATTTAGTAATGGCGGCGAGACGAATGATTACATAGCCTTCAAGCCATGTAAATTGGTCAAACGTAATGACTTGTAGTTATTCCATAAAAATTGATATCATTAATTTTATTTTAGAATTTATCGACATTTGAGGAGCAGTTGCATTGAGGGGATAATCTTTAGCGTACAGTAATATAATTATAATAGAAACATAAAGTTTTCATCGCCTATATTTGATTTTTATAAAGTGCTTAGCAGATTGATACTCACTGTTTATTGTACAATTGTACACCATGATTGGGAAATATATATACTATGTATAATACAAAGAAAAACAGTAGTACAATAGGTGGTCTTATCGGAGTCTGCAATCTCTCTGCAAGCGAAAGTTTGAAAGAACTAGCTGCCGTACCGTATAATATATGTATATGTAGTAGTATATAGTACTAGTAGTTTGTGGAGCGCGTTTACATTGAAGGTTTGAATTTTATATACATAATTCCAATTACTTAAATATGTATATGTATCAATGTATGTATTTGTGGCAATTTTCTACAACATAAACTTGTATGTCATTCTCGAAACGACTAAATCCATACAATGTTGAGTGAAAAGGTATACAAGCCCTAAGGAAGAAGTCCCCCAGGATCAGCGGCAATCATTGATTGGCCATCGTAGTATTCAAAGGGTTTTCTGGTTTAAAGCCCAACTTGTGTTCTAATGATGGCCCTCTCTTGTGAAATATTTACCGCCCTTTGACATTTTGATTTCATTAAATGCAAGGCGATGGTATAGAAATTTTCCCTATCACAAGAAAAATTTACTTCAGGTGCATGTTCAACTTTTAATTAATCTCCGATCTGTTAGTATGTATATTTACAAAGAAATCTCTTACATAAATTATAGTTTTGCTTAAAAACTCTTTAGTAAATTGCCTAACCTCCTTTTGGTATAATATATCTTATTTACTTTCAAATGTCTGCAGTTATTTACGTGACAACTGCACAAAAATAGTCCTTGGTACCGATATAGTAGTACTAGTAGTCGGTTCCTTCACTTTTCTTTTTTTTGACTATTACCTAAATATTTCTCTCTCCTCCTCTCATATCGTCTTACACCTCATTGAAGAGAAAGCAACAAGGCCACATAATTACCTTTATATTTAAATCAATAACACACATACATCATATAAACCTTGGAATAAAGGTATTCCGACTTAAGTAATAAATCATAAAGTGTTCCTCGACAGTATGAGTGCCAATTATTAATGGTCTCCTTTGCCGTGGTATGTCGCAATACTTCGATTGTCAGTGTTAGAGAAATAGCCAGGGACGGCGACCCCACACTCGACGCCGATACGTCACCGTGTCAACTCCGCGCCGACATCACAAAGTGTTTCCTTTGACACTTCGTTTTATTGGTCTGTTCATGGTCCGTTGAATAGAAGATTGTCGGGAATATCGCAAAATGAATATGAGCATATTTCAAATTGCAGAATGTATAATTGTTAAATGTACTTTGTCACTTTCGTACACCCTATTAAATTTTATTAAATGAGAAAGTGTGCCCTTTTGCACAACGTTTACATCTAACTACTACACTAATTATTATATAATTTTACATGAACTTTTTTTGCGGTTACTAAAAGAATGCGCCTACCCCCGTACTCAGGTGGGTCTCATACTCTCCTCAAATACACAACAAACGCAAACAAATGCTATTAATAAGTACGAAACGAGAAACAAAAGCTAGTTTAGTTTGAATGTTATTATTATTTTTATTTCATTAATGAGTATTTAAATTGTTTGTTACAACTCTATAATATAAAGCGCTTAAAAAAAGTCATAGTCAAGTGGTAGTAGGTGATTATAAACAATAATTAAATATTTTGGACATCTGACACACAACATCATCTAGTCCCAAACTAAGCTGAGCTTGTATTACGGGTAGTAAACAACTGATAAAAACACATAAATATACTTTTTTTTGTAAATAGAATAGAATTTTTTAGAATAGAATAGAATTTTAATTTGCAAAAAAATGATACAGTATACCAATAAAAACTAATTAGCATAAAACATTTTTAACAAAATGTATCACATACTTAAAATTAAACAAAAGAAATATAACAAAACAATACCTGAACACATACACATGTTTGTGTACGTTTGTGCAATCCGTTATTCTCTGAGAATCACCATACACCAGTAAATATATAAAATATTTGTAAATATTTAAAATTAAATGTTTTAGATACTATTCGCTAGTTACAATTTGTTAAAAGTCCAAATAAAGTGTCAATTGGCGGTATACAAAGAAAAAAGTTTCTTTACCTTCCATGCTAGTCGAGACTGTGTTACGGCAAGGTAAGATTCTCGTTTCACAATTATCAACTGTATATATTTGCTTAGAGACACTTTTTACAATGCTAGATTTTTTTGGATTGAAGAAAGCGTTATACCTACAAAAGATTCCGAAGACAAGTTACAGTCTAATGTCAACAAGTAGTATATGCAAGGAACATAGATAATCAATGGGACAAATTTTATTTTATTTTTAAAAACATCAAATTACACAATAGTTCATTTAACGCTTTCAAACAATAATACCTACTTCCGTTTCACCATGTAGGTGTGTGCAATATAAATTATGACTTATATTACGTATACCACATACACATCCATATATACATATAAATACACACATACACATATATACACATAAATACATATACACCTACATACATACATATTCATCCATAATATTCACATTACTTTAGGACCACTACATTATATAAATCCGTCATGTACATACCATATTACAAATAATATCTACCTTATATAATATAAGTTTTTTTTTCATCAAAGTTTTTAACACGTTCGCCATAAAAATATAATAAATAAACTATTTTTCAATTCGTATAAAACATTCAGTTCGTTCATAATCCAAGTTACTCCGAAACTCATCCAGCGCCCCTTTACAGCCAAACCTTGACATATCTTTTAGAGGCTTTATTTTGCTTATTCGATTATACAGTAACGGAGCCAAGAAGTGAAAGAAACTCTGTGCGAAACTAGTATTACAAGCAGGTACGTCAAATATAGTATAGTTTGCTCTTCTATCGGATACATTCGTGCGTTGTTTTCGATTATGTTGTCTTAAGACAATATTTTTGATGAAAAGTTGACGGGCCTTTAAAACTTTAAACTCTTTATATAGTGTAGCTGTGCGATATCTGAATTGTTTGAAATTTATAATCTTAATGATACATCGCATTGCCCTTTCAATTTTTATTAGTGCGCTCTTCTTAGCACCGCCCCATACAGTAATCCCGTACATAATTATGGACTTTTTTTTTTTTTTTTTAACGTGTGGAAATCCCGCGGACCGTCACCCCGTCGGGGGTTACGGCGGAGTGGTGTGTCGGACTCGAACCGACTAAAACCACACGGTGTGACCCTCTCTGCGCCTTTGTATTGGAAGGAGTCCAGGGAGGGGATTTCCTTCTGGACTACATAATTATGGACTGACACAACGTCAAATACACTGTTATGTTGACTCTGTCGTCCTTTAAGTTTCTTAATCTTTTGTAAATAGGAATAAGTTTACGCACACGAGACTTGAGATTGGAAATGAAAAATACATACACATTATACATAGAAAACACCCAGACTGAAGCAAATATTTGTATCTACACAAATATATGGTCCAACCCGGAATCGAACCTGAGACCTTTTGATCAGCAGCCGCATACGCTAACCACTAGACCAACAAGGCAGTCAAAACAATCACCGTAAGTAAGCAACTACCGCGCCATCAGTACCTAGATGGGTGACCGTGTGTGGCATGATATGTTATGAGCGTAGCCGTGATTCGGAGGTCACGTTAAGCAGTTGGTTCCGGTTGGTATCATAAGATAACACTCATGAAGCTTAGTTGAAGGCCTTCGGGTGGCTTACAAAAATCAACGGCAAGATTACGTAGCCATAACGTGTCTTGCCAGTCCCCAACCCGCACTCGGTCAGCGTGAGGACGTATGGCCTTAACCCTCTTCTAAGAGTAGAACCGAGCCCAGCTGTGGGACGTTATGGGTTGATAATGAACATCTAGGATTTGACCCTATAACACTGATATTTTGTATTTCGCAAGCTTACTCAAATGTGTAAAGCTATACTCATTAAAACTTTGATATAGATAGATTACAAGAAAGACACAACAGAAAAACATACTATTTTTTAGTAGTTTGTTGTGTGTAAATAACATATTTTCTACAAAATATAAAACTTAAGGAACATTTTAGATATCGATCATAAAGCTAATTTGAGACAGTGAAAATCTATTAAAAAGAATAAACGAGGATTCTATCGATAAGAACTAGTCTAATATTACTGTTGACTACAAAAGTGAGAGTTAAAAGATGAATTCGAAAAGTTCTAAACACGCCTTATTTGATCTTGAAAGAACGATAGGGGGAACAAAGATAAAATAAATTATGAAGTTTAGTTAGAAAGAACTTTCAAAAGGATTACATTTGTGTAGTAAAACCAGTAATGTTAAAAATATATGCTTTAAGTAAGTCAACCCCACGTTGCTTCATATGCGGTTAATTTAATTTTATTTGGTGTTTTTAGGCAACTCAGTCAATACGGATTTTCCTGACACGTTGCCAGGACATGTTGCGAAAATGTCGAATATATTTCCGCAAATAGATTTGACACGACTGTCAATATGAGCATGACATTATTAAACACAGAATGTATCTTTTTGACGCGTAATGACAGTGCACAAAATAATGGCTATATCAAAATTTTATAAAATAATATACTTAATAAGTCTTTTTTTTTAATTCTTTTCTTCCTATAATAGCTGAAGATAAAAGAAATATAAGTACTGGTTACATTAAAAAGATATCAATAACGTACCGAAATAGACCAAGACTTGGAAACAGTGTAGCATAATTGCGTTGACAAAAAAAAGGTTAATTATCAGAAGTCTTAACTAATACTAATGTAGCTAAATGCGAAAGTAAGTTTTAATCAATTAGAACAAACTATTAGAAAGAAGTACAGAAACTGTATAAAGTTGCCAAACTTTGTTAATCACTAGTAATGTTTGCTGTAGAAGCGGCGTCTTCAAATGTTGATAAGCATGTTACTGAGAACTAAAAGTATTCTTGTATATGTGCTCATTCACATCGCTAAAGTTCCACATAATGATATTTGCCTAAAAATGAATATCTCTATCTCCCACTATGATCGTATATATACATCGTATGTATAAAGTCAACGGGCACTAATAGTCCCAAAACTAGGCAGAACTTGTACTATAGGTGCTAGACAACTGATGTAACTACATAAATACTTTTATTTGTAAATATATACTTTACATAGAAAACACCCAGACTCCAAAACAAATATTTGCAGATGATACGAACATTTGGTCCGACTGGGAATCGAACCCGAGACCCCTCGACCAGCTGCCGCCAACCACTAGACCAACAAGGCAGTCATTGATTAGGATGATCGTAGTAAATTAATGACTATTTGCTTAACAGTTCTACAATTCCCAATTTCAAAGTTTACATATCAACATTTTTATTCCACATGTAAAGCCAACTCGAGTTTTGCTAGAATTCTCTTTACAACTACAACTATATGTATGTAAATTATGTCTTGAAACCAATACATGGCAAGTTGAAGCAATACACATCTTATCTAGAAGTCTTTGCTATGCGTGTTGAATAACAAAAACTCTACAACATTTTCGCAAATACATAGCCTGTATAACAATTTCGTCAAAACTATTATATATAATCTAGATTGACATGACTTTAATTTGTTCGAAAAGGGTTTAGAATTATGTCTTATTTCTATTAAAATTTAAATTTATATGTATAAAAGTGAAAATAAATATGCAAACTCTGAAATTAGGAATTGTAGAACTGTGCAAATAATCATTTATTTACTACGGTCATCCTAATCAATGACTGCCTTGTAGGTCTAGTGGTTGGCGAGTGCGGCTGCTGATGGAGTGTTCTCGGGTTCGATTCCCATGTCTGTATGATCTACAAAAAATTGTTTTGGAGTTCGGGTGTTTTCTATGTATAGTATGTCTTTACAAATAAAAGTATAAATGTAGCTTTATCAATTGTCTAGTGCCCTTAGGCGATTCACACACTGCACCGCGCTACGGAGTGGCAGATTTTAATATTATATGCAAGTATATCGATTAGTATAGAAAACACGCTAGCTCCAACACACCGAACACGCGCCACGGCGCGTGAGCGCATGTCGCTAGCAGATTCTGCCGCCACGCTTAGGCGGGGCGGGCCGCAGCAGTAAACACATTTATATACGAAATTGAACAATGCCCAGCAATTTGGAATATAAAATGCAAAGAATACAGACGACGTCGACCAAATGGAAAGTAACCTTTAGTTTGGTGTGGGCCGCGTACAAAGCCGTCAGGCGCGGAGGCGCGGTAAAATCTGCTCGAAGAGGAAGATCTGCTCCTCCGTCGCCGCGCGCATGATCTGCTGTCATGCGCGTACGCGCGTGGGCGCGTGGCCAGTGTGTGAATTGCCTTAGTACAAGCTCTGCTTAGTTTGGGCCTAGATGATGTTGTGTGCCATTCGTCCGGAATATAAAAAAAAATAATCTGGTACATACATAATTACACATACCTATTTGTAATAATAATTTAATTCATGACTAATCGTTCGTTTTAAATATCTTGAGACAAGAAAAAAAAATTTGAAATTTCAAACCGCAATATAAATGTGTAATATTTAACATCAATTGAAATTGATTCATGGCCAAGGCCTAATAAACTCTCTTATCTCTAACATGTAAAACATAAAGTGATATTATCAAATATTGCTATGTCAGAGTTCTAAATTCTCTTGACTGAAGTTATTCGCAGTAAGCCAAATAAATAACTTATATAGACATTCTCTATTGCTCTTTCAGTAGTTTTCTTTGACCAACATCGGCAAGTTATATATTAATTGTAATAAGTGGATCATATTGCGACGATATTGTATATAAGAGCTAAGGGAATACATTAATACTATATGTTGAAGATATATTGTATTGCCTCGTCTATAGGATATTATTTCCCATGGGTATTATATGAGGACTTAGGGATTATCGATCTTCAGAGTTTCGTTGGTGTTAGCATATCTTTAGTTATTAAAAATATATAAAGGAACTCCCCAAGCTAAATATGAGGTTTACCTTAGAATCTAGCACTTTCAATTTCTGTAGTTAATAAATGTCACTAATAATCCAGCCTTTATCTTTGCAATCAAAATGCCTGTGTTTTGACAATCTTCTTCTATGTTATTATTATGATATTCTTTTGACTTTTGACATGCTTATTTATTTTATACTAGTGGTCGTCAAGTGTACGAAATTCGGCCATAACTAATTTGAAGCATAAGTAGCAACGTTATTAAAGTTCTATTGTCAAAGATTATAATTTCTATAAACACCGATTTCGCCAAGACCACACTACAATGTTAATTTGTCAAAATAGTATCTACACGTGTAGGTGTCAAATGCATGTTAATATTATAAAAAAATAAAATGTCACAGACACTATATTTTATTTTTTTATATTTTTTTCTTATCTTATAAAGTTTGCACGTAAAGAATTAAAATATAGGTACATACAGCGTTAGTTTCATTACCATCTGTAACAGAGATTAAGGAGATGATGGAAAAAAATTGGACACCTCAACGTCTCTTCTTACACTTCTAACTTACAAATAATTTAACTGGCAGAAAAATGACAAATTAGTCTCAACTTACTAATGCATGAAATCATCATCATCATCAACAGCCTTTAACAGTCCACTGCTGGACAAAGGCCTCTCCTTAGAAAGGAGGTTTTGGCCTACTATACCACGCTGGCCAGGGTGGCATAGGGTTGGTTCCAAGTTTCCGATTCGAGTTCTCCCGGTCCCAGGACGCCAGTAGCCAGGGTCACGCGGCGCGGCGCGCTTTCCGCGGTGGGCTGTCGCCAAGCTAGACAGGGAACTACTAGAGGAGGTCGACGTGGGGGCTGGTCGCTTCGCTGATGCGTTAACGCTTATCTGCGATTCGGCCATGCCCCGCGTTCGTGGCCGTCGGCCTCCTAGGAAGCAGGTCTAATGGTGGTCGGAGGTCCCTCACCCGGAGTCGGCGACGTCACGGCGGGGACGGTGAGGAGGTGGATAGGCTTCGGAGGTGGATAGGATAGATAGGTGGAAGTGCGGGAAGCTGGTACTGATCCAAAAGCATGGACGGCCTGCCGATTCGGTCGCGCCCTATAGGCCCATCGTGTTGCTGGACGATGCGGGTAAGTTGTTTGAGAGGGTTGTCTCTGCCCGCATCATCCGGCACCTCTGCAAGGTGGGCCCCGACCTGTCGGACGCCCAAATCGGTTTTCGAGAAGGGCGTTCGACGGTCGACGCGATCCTGCGCCTGAGGGCCGTGACCGAAGAGGCGGTGAGCTGCGGTGGAGTGGTGTTGGCGGTGTCCTTGGACATCGCCAACGCCTTCAATAGTCTGCCATTCAGCTGCATCAGGGCTGCACTCCAGTACCACGGAGTGCCAGGGTACCTGAAGCGGCTGCTGGCAGACTATTTAAAGGAGCGTACCGTCATGTACGAGGATCGAGATATCGCCTTGAGACGCAGGGCCATGTTGTGCGGTGTTCCACAGGGGTCTGTCCTAGGACCACTCCTGTGGAACATGGGATACGACTGGGCCCTACGAGGGCGTCTCCCGCCCGGGCTGGGTGTAATCTGCTACACAGATAACATCCTCGTCACAGCCCGGGGGGCAAACTTTGAGGAGGCGGCGCGCCTGGCCACCACAGGAGTCTCCCTGGTGGTCGGGCGCATCGAGGCGCTGGGTCTGCCGGTGGCCCTGGAGAAGACGGAGGCCCTATTATTCCATGGGCCCTGTCGTGGTCCGCCCGCCGGCACCTCCATCGATGTCAACTCGGTCCTCGTACCGGTCCGGGCTCAGATGAGGTACCTGGGCTGATCCTCGATGGTAGGTGGCTCTTCGACGAGAACTTCCGACAGCTAGGTCCTAAGCTGGTGGGCACTGCCTCCGCCCTAGGGCGACTTCTGCTCCATTTGGGCGGGGCCAGTGTTCCCACTAGGCGGCTGTACACGGGGGTGGCACTTTACGGTGCACCGTTGTGGGCGGCGGCTCTGACCGCCCAGAATAGGGCGCGCCTCTGGTGCCCCTAGAGGATATTGGCGGTCAGAGCCATACGTGGATACCGCACCGTATCAACCGAGGCGGCGTGAGCCTTGGCCGGAACACCATCGTGGGATTTGGAGGCGGAAGTGCTCGCCGAAGTTCTACGGCGAGTGGCTGACTTCTGGGCGGAGAGCAGATTTCACCCTCCGCCCGAGGACGTGCGCGAGGGGCGCGAAGCCACTGGCCGAGCCATCATGCTCAGATGGTTGTTGTCATCAGGGAGTGGACAGGGCGGAATCACGGGACCCTTTCCTTCCGCCTGACGCAGGTACTTTCCGGGCACGGTTGCTTCGTAAAGTATCTGCACTCGGTCGCTAGGAGGGAACCGAGTCCCGCCTGCCACCACTGTGACTGCAGTGAGAACACGGCCCTGCACACGTAGGCGGTATGCCCGCATGGGTGACGCAGCGCTGGGCCCTCACTGCAGTCATCGGAGGGGATGACTGCAGTGAGGTGAGGTGGCGGAGAAAGCCCGGGAGGACGACGTTCACTCTGACCCGATCCACTGCCGGCACCCCGGACGGCGGAGGCGCGCATATCTGCGTCTCATGCCGCCCTGAAAGTGGCCGCGGATGGACGGGACGGGTTTCCCGTCCATCCGCAGTAGTGGCCAACCGCGAGGGGGCGGCGTCCGCGTGTGACCGGACGTTGCCCAATTAGACAGTAAACATTTGAGGTGGTGTCCGCAACAGTGCGGGCAGGCGCTGGGAGAAGTCCAGAAGGAAATCCTCTCATTGGACTCCATCCAATACACAGGCGCAGAGATGGCCACACCGTGTGTTTTAGTCGGTTCGAGTCCGACACACCACCCCGCCGTAACCCCCGACGGGGTGACGGTCCGCGGGAATTTCCACACGTTAAAAAAAAGGCTTGTTCCAAGTTTTCCTTCTCTTTGCATTGATTTTGTCTTGCGTAGTTTATCCCTTAGTCGCCTTTTACGACACCCCCGGGATGAATTGGGGTGGTGACACCCTGTATTCTTAATCCATCACCACACGAACAATGCATGAAAAGTCAAAACTTATTTCAACTATCAACACAAATTTACATTTATAAGCGCAATATTATTGACAAAGTTCAATTTAACAAAGGAAACAATAATATTTTTGTTTGTGGAATTATGTGGAATTTGTAAGCTTTATTAACGATCGAACATTATTGCTGGCTATAAATAAATACTATTTGACTTTAGTAAACAAATATTAAACAGGAACTAAAACGTTAACAATGAAACTCGCGTAGTAGTCGCAATATTTGTTATTCCAATGATTATCCATGAAATCAGAAATTTTAACGAGTATATGTATTTATTATATAATAATTTCAAAACCGCATTCAAACTTATGTATTTAATTTTATTATATGTTACATTAAATATTTAATAGAATACCAAAGTTTGATTGACTGCTCTTTTAAACCTTTGATAAATTAAGCCTTATTATGAAAATGCAATTTGGTATACAGACTGCCTAAAGCCTGAGAAAGAAAATTGGCTACTTTTTATTGCTATAACCAATATATATGCGGGCGAAGCGCGGACAAAAGCTAGTAAATTTATAGACTAGCTAGCTCTCTCTTAATCATAAAACTATCCTTGAAAAGTGAAATGTATTGAAATAATTCAAAATTAATAGCTCAATTGATTTATTTAAACAAATCCAGATACAGACTAGATATTTGAAAAATGAACTAATCATTAATTTCTGAATAAGGTGTGAGGAAATACTTTTAAGAGAGAAAATAGTGTCAATGTTGGAACTGTCGATGGACTACTAAGTATTCTTTCTAGTATCTAGTGGTACATCGACAATGTGCAAAATATTCATTTTTGGTAATTATTTGTTAATGTTATGTAAGTACCTATAAAATGACGGATAAATGAAATAGTTTTGTTGCCATCACATCAACTGAGCCCCGTGGTGTTACCCGCGTTTGTTGTTGTAACCGCGGGCAACGCCGCGGGGGAGAAGCTAGTCTTAAAAAAGTACCCTAAGTTACTCCTTATATCATCAGCTATCTGTCAGTTAAAGTCTCGTCGAAACCGGTCCTGCCTTTCCAGAGATTACCCGCAACAAACAGACGGACAAAAATTGTAAAAAAATATATTTTGACATATATTATGTACCGTGTTTACATACCTATGCATTTAGTAAAAAGAGCTTATTTTAATATTAGGTACAAACAGACACTCCAATTTTATTTATTTGTATACATTATGCAGTTTTAGGTTAGGTTAGAACAGTGATGATGAACACTGCCACCGAGCGCCCAGATACACTCTGCTGTTAGCTAAATTGTTTTTGGTTTTTGAACTATCCTCGTACTTTACTCATTACCGGCTATGCATTCGGCATTGTATAGAATACCTGGACAAAGCATAATATTAATAACATCTCATACATTACCTACACGGTTAAATATTGTATACATTGCCTAGGTATTGTATAGAATGCTACACTAAAATCAATAATTTCAAAGCATCACTGTGCTTTCGTTTTGTAAAAACAAGTGGGTGTTTATATTTTACGAAAAACAAATTTCGTGAACTCACAATGATATACTTAAATTATAAAACGAAGGGGGGATAAAATATGTAAATTATATATGAAAATATAGCGTTTGTACGCCAATGTTAATCACGAGAACCAGTGAACCAATTTTAATAGTCTCACCCTTCTGAAAGTCATTTTATAAATAAGATGCGTGACTTTAAAACTTTGAAAACGTTCGGCGTATGTAAATGTCGAAATTGATTGAACGCATGTATGTATGTTGTATTGATCAAGCACTCCCTGACGCTCACTCGGTTACTCAATTTTCTCTCGTGTGGTTGACTGTGATATATTTTCGAACATGTTCATTTCTCATTTCTTTCCTATTTATATTATTACAACAACAAAAACCTATAACGTCTCACTACTGGGGTTGCATCTCCTCTCAGGAGAGGATTAAGTCTATAAGTTCCCACGGGGGCTGAGTGCGGGATGGGAACTGGCAAGACACGTTGTGGCTACGTAATCTTGCCGTTGCATGTTTTTAAGCCGTTTGAAGGCCTCCAACAAAGCTTCACAAAGCTTATTACAAAAACCAGTTATAAAAAAAGATAACTTGAAATGTGTTAACTATCCAAGTATTGTATTTAATGTTTTCATCTTATCTACACAAATAAATAAAACTGAAGTGTCTGTGAGACATGAAAATCGCGTCACATATGAAAAATAAATTATAATAATAAATATTTCAAACATTTGACCCCAGGTAATTTATTATATAAGTAAAGCCTTGTTGGTCTAGTGGTTAGCGTATGCGGCTGCTGATCAAGAGGTCTCGGGTTCGATTCCCGGGTCAGACCAAATATTTTCCCTATAAAAGTTTCCCTATAAAATAATAAATCAGCATTTTTTTGTTAAATGCATATGAAAGTATAATGTTAATTATACCAAAAAAAGTCATAATGAAGTCATAGTTCCCATCAAATCAACTATACTAATCAGATAGGTTCTTAAGTCAGGTAGTGATAAGGTTTTTACCAAGAAAGAGGGATCATTGAGGAATAAACATTTTCAATAAACGACTATAGATTTAAAAGTATTCCATTAGGGTCAACCGAAATAACAATTTTAAATCAATAAAAATATGTTGAACATTTGTTTTTAAATTCATGGACAATTCACTGTATTTTTCTAAGCAACGGATATTTTTTGTTATACCATCTAAAACAAGCTTCCAAAGAAAATCAGACTTCATAAAATAATTTTTAACTGTTGCCGGAACGTAAGCGTTTTTATCTAAAATAAAACATCTTTTTGGTTTAACATCGAAATAAACTGAACAAATAAACGTTGTGATTGAAAGTAATACAGCGTGTTCGGGATAGGAAAAATATATATATATCGCTGATAAAAATACACAATAGCAGATAAAAATAGAAACATAAAACGTTTTAAGTTTTAGATTTTAAAATAAATTCAATTTTTATGGTAGTGTTGCGCCATAAGGAGATGAATCTCGTTTGTACGGGAATAATCTAGAAGACAATAGAATCGAGGATAGCGCCATCTAGTGTCGAGTAGCGCACAACTGTGGTTAGAATAGTGTCTAGAATAATCTATTCAGTCTAGAAACATCGATCGAATATTATCGAACATTCTAGTTATCTCGACAGCCATATAAAAGCGAGACGTCTTAGCCATACAGGCAGTATTGTTTCAAGATACAGCGAATAAACATCGAAGCGATTTTCTAGTGCGACTAGCGAGTGATTTAGTGAATTGTAATTGTAAAAAGTGTTGTGAATAAATATTGTGTTATTTTTGGTAATCAATCGACGACTTTAATTTATTTAATACCCACCTCGTAACAGTAGGTTAGAATACGTGTACTTTCGCAAAAAACATATTTCACTCCTAAAAGTTAATTTCCATTTCAGTCTCGTAACTCGAATTGACTTCATTGTCTTTTCTTTTTCGGTTACGTTATATTTGTGTTCATTTCAGACAGGTTTTGTGCCGTTATTAATTTATTTTTCCAAATAATATTTGCACTAAATTGATAGAATTTGCTTGGCAATTTTAACAATAACAATAAGAACAAACAACGAATCTATGAGTTAATTTTACAAAAGTTCTATCAGTCGGAATAAAACAAGACTTAATCTGGGTTATATTTTATTGGATACGACCCTTTGTTTACACCACGTTGTGAATACCAAGTGCGGGTAGTTGCCGAAACTCGTAAGACTGGGCAACGAGTTGGCGTCGTTAAACTCATTATGACACCGGTGACCAAGTTTGGTACAATTCAATCAAAATGGCTGTCACTTACAGTAAAAATATTATTACTTTTAATGTGTATAGTTCAAGTCCAAATATTCATTGTTTGTACGTCTCAAACACAAAAATTTACGACTAGACATTCTAATTCTATGAACACGATATAATATTACAGCTTTGTGTTAGATTTTTTTAAATGTTATAATCTATTTGTATGAATAAAAGAAAAGAGTAATTTACGTCCTTCTTGAAGGGTCAAAGTATCTCCATGCCAAATGTCATTTAACCGGCACAGCGGTTAAATGACATTTGTGACACACTGTAAAAGCGTAAAGGTGCAGACACATTATCAGACGCGGCTGACGGACGCGGCTGACAGTCGCGACTGATAATGTGCACAGTCTTTTCGGACGTTGCTTGCGGACGCGCAGGGTTGCCAACCCCAGCATAGAGCAAAACTGTATATAGGCTTCAAAAACACTGTAGAAAACTGTAAATTTCAAATTTAAAAACAGTAAATCTACATTTTTGTCTTTATATTATATTTTGTATAATTTAATGATAGTAATCAATAGAATACATTGTAGGGAGGGCATTTAAAACAAGAAAAATCCTGTAATTATCAGTTTTAATCTAATTAAATTTAAAATCAAGAGTCTCAAAGTTGCGATTATTCCAGTGCCTGCATGTTAGATAACATTAGTAGCTATTATTTCATTTTTATGAATACGATTTAAATCGTACATTTGGCAACATTAGATTTCTTTCGGACGTCGGAACGCTTAAGGTCAGTCAAAGGTCACGTCCGCGACTTACGTCAGATAGTGTGCACAGCTCTGTGTCAGCCGCATCCGTCAGCCGCGTCCGATAATGTGTCTGCACCTTTACGGACAGACAGACAGATAATTAAACAGACGAATTTCGAATTCATAATATTCTTAAAAATACAAAGTATTGATATCGGTAAATTCTAAAACTTTGCTACAACTAACTACTTTATTAAAATTACGTAACTCGGGACTTAATCGTAATGAATATGGTATTTACAAAGTACAATAAAGTATTATGTGATAATCATACTTTAAATGAGGCTTATTTCGTTTCTGTTCTCTGTTTCTTAAATATCCAGCCTTAATTTCTTTTGTTAGCCAAGATGCGGGTGGTCCTAATAATTTAATTTAAGGAATTGGGGCAAGCTTGCTATATAAAATTAATGTAGAATTTTTTTATTAACACATTGTAAGTCTGATAGGTATTTAAGGAAATTGTAGCAAATTTCAAAACATGTATAATTATGTTATAATATACACATTTTTTTATAAGTGTAGTTATAATTTTTTTTAAAGTTTGATCGACAATGATACTTTTACTTGTCAACACAAGTAAAAGTGAATGTGTGGTAGATATTTTAATTTTCAACGATTAAAGAGACCATATTTTACTAAACATACTAGAAATTAAATTATTCAATGAAAGAGATCAAATTGAACTCAATTTCAGGCAGTACTCGACTATATTGAGACATACGTAGGTGCTCTGGATCTAAATGCAAGATAATATTGTTCACATGATATTGTTTGTATTTGTGATATCGGAGGGAAGAACGTTATCTCCCAGAACCATAGGCATCTCCCATTGCACACTACTTTGATAGATTTTGGGCTTCTCGCATCCAGCTCCTGCCAGCCATCCTGCGCAAGTCGTCACTCCGTCTACCCTATGGGTGTCCTACACTACGTTTGCCGAGTCGCGGTCTCCACTTCAGAACTCTTCTGCCCCAACGGTCATCAGTTCTGCGGTTAATATGGCCAGCCCACTGCCACTTCAGCTTGCTAATCCTGTGGGCTATTTCGATTACCCAAGTTTACTGACTGGAAACTAAAAGTTCACTGTTTTGTAAAATCTTAGTCTATATAATCTTTTTTGGTCGAATTTAGTAGTTCGATATTCACAAGTCGATCAGAATGATTAATTTACAACTATGAATTATCATAAGTAGTTAATATTTTATTATTCTGACGTTGTAACGAAGAACCTACTTGTACTGTATTACTATTCTCAATACAGATTAACAGCTCGACAAGCCTCACTGTTAATACTTAATGTAATTAACTCCAAGTGTAACATGATCATACATCTAAAGCCTACGTTGTGGCTTTTATATGACTTTGATCTCTTTTGCACAATTTCATACCTTTAAATATAATGTTAATATATTGTACGTGTGTGTATGTAAGAAACATTTAAAAAAATAAAACTATTTACCTAGGTATTTATTCAAGCGACTTCAATAATACCAGAATTCAACGCAGTGTAAAAATTGTTATGAATGAATAAATAAACAAAAAATAAAAAACGTAATAATGATAAATAAAATTACGTATCAGAAGGAACAGGCGTTTCTATACGTATTAAAGTGTTCATAATGAACAATATAAAACGTATAGAGTTGTCACCGTAAGGAGGCTTAAGTTCACACAAGATTTACCTTATTTACCATTAGCTTTTTTTTTTTGTTTTTTTTTTTAAAAGACAACTCCCGCATTAGGAATATGAATTCCTGTGTCGCGGGGGACTTTACAAACATACATGAAACGGTCACAAAGAACACCCAGTAGTAACTTAATTAGTAACTTAATACATGATATAACTTGCCTTACGATTCAAATATATATAATATTATTATGTCTATATAATATATCTGATATAAACTTTTGACTGTCTCAGTGGTGCAGTGGGAGCGTCTGCCACTGCTGTGCTTGAAGTGTCGGGTTCGGATTCTCGGGTCGGATCAAATGTATGCATGTGTAATTCGCAAATATTTGTTTCGGAGTTTTAGTGTTTTCTATGTATAATATGTATTTATTTACAAAAAAAGTATGTTTATATATTTATATCAGTTGTCCAGCACCCATAATACAAGCTTTGCTTAGTTTAGGACTAGATGGCGTTGTGTGCCGTTTTTAGGACTCCGACGTTTATGACTCGGAACCCTCATAGATTCGTCATGTCCGTCTGTCCGTCCGTCCTCGACTTACCGTTCAAACGGTAAGTACTAGAAAGATGAAACTTTGCATGAATACGTGTTGTATTTACGTCGACAAAGTGATACAATAAATAATACATGTAAAGTGGGGATGTTTTTTTTCTCGCGGCTACGCCATCGTGTGGGGTATCATTAGATAGGTCTTTTAAAAACATTAAAGGGTTTCCAAGACAATTTTTTTATTAATTAACTCTAATAGACTACTACATTTAAACAATTAGTCAAAAGGTAAATACCAATACTTCTAAATATATGTTGAGAGGTAAATAAAAGTATGATGAAATTAGATATAGCTTTAAACTAATGCTGCATTCAAAGAAACTGTCTCCGGTTCAAAAGGATTTTACTTTTAGCAACCCTGTAGCTATTAGCTTAAATAGGGCTTAAAACTTTAATACTTAATTAAGAAAACAATTATTGAAGGTGTCGGGGGCTTACTCAAAAATCATTTAGATGATAAATAAGCATTGTTCCTAGCCAGAGATATTATTCAGAGAGACCCGTGACCTAAATTTTATTGAAGTAATTAAAATTCTCTCAATGTTTCGTCTTTAGCGTTTATCTGGAACTGAAAGAAAAATTCTGGAAAATACCAGTTACTTGACGTCTTTCACGAATCGTGAAAGGTCTGACAGAATAGATTAGTGAGTTGTTATTTTTATGTTGAAAATAAGAGCACTCATTTATGAAAAAGGTGACCGTTTGCGTGACAGTACAGTGAAGTGAGAAAGAAAGGTAAAATTTGGAATACATAAAAAAATAATTAAACGAACGAACAAACAAATTTTAGTTTAAGTTAGGTAAGTAATGTTAACAATAGAGTCACAGCTAAAGGCCAAATATGCAATACCATATGTGTATCTATTATACTTAGTAATTTGAAAATAACTACTTTTTCATGTTAAAAATTCAATGTTTACGCCGCCGCGTCGGAACAAACGAAGGATAAGGATTAATTGGTATTACATCTTATACAAATAAATTACTTTACATTCAAGTTTATATCAGTACCTATAAATTATCTAATGAATAACATTCAGACATAAAATTAAAAAGATTTTAAAAGTTTATATTTTTCAAAATTGAAATTGACTAATACTTTTATCTACAACAGATAGGTAGGATAAATTAGATTAGGCTAATGGTTCCTGTATGTGTAAATGAGTGTAACATCATGTCTATATCCTTATAGGCTAGGCATCATACTTTGACAAATTTAAACCCCCATTGCATGTGCAATAACGACGAAGTTGTTTATTAAGGAGATCAAGACCATAACCATCTGTTGGTCAACTAGCTTATATGTAGTGGATACCGATACGATTTAAATGACTTTCTGATAAAACGACTTTCACGTATATACTATAGGTTCGTTGATTTATTGCGGTTCAGAACTTTTGAAAATCAATTTATTTATTATGCTGCATCAATATAAAACAAAAATATACTTTTCCAGAGAAACTTTGATCCAATAAATTTAATTACTTAGGCTTAATGAATACATAAGAATTAATTTTAAATTATAAAATTAATAGTAAAAATAAACAAAATATATACATAATAATTTCTGGTTCGTAAAAGAGTTGGTCTAGTGGATAGTGTATGCGACTGCTAATCAAGTGTTTTCGGGTTTTTCTTAGGAAATTACTAATAGCAGCCCGGAGTTTGAAAGTTTGGCGGTGATTCACGTCCGTGTCTCGGAGAGCACGTAAAGCCGTCGGTCCCGGTTGTCATGAAAATCCATGGCAATCGTTATTGGGAAGTCGGGCACTGAAAGTCAAATTTACTGAAATAAATAATAGTAGATATTATTTAATAAATAATTAATTTAATTTATAATCTATATCCTTAAAGGCTAGGGATTATACTTTTGACAAATTTAAAGTTGTTTATTAAGGAGTTCAAGACCAAAACCATCGGTTTGTCAACTAGCTTAAATGAAGTGGATACCGATCTGATTTAAATGACTTTCTAGTAAAACGACTTTCGCGTTAACTTGTTCTTGATAGTAGTAGTTAAATTCATCAGACGAAGGGATGTATGACATTTCCTTCTATGTATTTTTTCTATAAAAAATACAAACATGTATTACTTTCCGTCAGTCAAAGGGAATTCGCATATCTCTACTTTATCAACTTGTGATTTCAATGATAAATTATAAAACAACAGTTATTATTGTTATTCTAATAACATGTTATATTTTTTTCCTAGCTATTAGTTATTTATACTAAACCAATATCGGTAATAATTCGTTAACAGTTGCACTAACAAAGGGTTTATTAATTAAAATCATTAGAAAGGTATTATTGATGCTTATGTGTGTTACTGAATATTATCTTCACTCATGTTTGAATTCAGATAACTTTAGCTCTTCACTGTATTGTGTAGAAATAACGAGTGTCAATTAAGCACATTTGTGGATGTATTGATTGTATTAGACACAAATTAAATTAAGCAAGATAGGTCAAGCGATAGCCTCTTTGTAATTCAATTAATGATATGGGATCGCATGGGTTGTCAGTACTAACAGGCCATGCTTCACAATCTCGGTAAATGTTGTTACTATTAATTTGATATAATTTGTAAAGAAAGGCGTCTTTGTTGGAATCTTAATTTCTTAAATATTAAATTAAATAATCAAAAGTCTAAATTAGCAGATTTTATAAAACTTTTAGTCAGTCTTAAAGGAAACAGAAGGTTCATTGCTTTGTCGATTTCTATCAGACGTTTGCAATCTACTATGTTGAATGACCATTTCATATATTCCGTGGTATTTTGTTTATTAATGTTTTATACGTTATGTGTAACACAATGAAATTTATATATGATAAGTTTGAATGTTTCAGCTTATTTATTTATTACTCTTACTTTTACTCATATATACCTATCACCTAAAGTTACTGTCTCTTTGGTGTAGTAGTTAGCGTATCTGACTGACAATCAGGAGGTCTTGAGTTCTATTCCCGGGTCGGAAAAAAAGGAACTGTGACTTGTGTGTGACTTGTAAAGTACATTATGCAGTCGGTACCAGTTGTCATGAATATCTATAGGAACTATTATTGAGTAGCAATTACCCCCAATTTACTGATAACTACTTCAACCTTCGAACTCAGTTCACCCTCATAATTCGGAAGGTTTAATGGGAATATTTAGGTAAAACCGATTGAACTAGTAGCCAATCTCAAATAACTTTGGAAAAAATATAGACTTGGAAGAAAAAATACTTCAAACAATAAGGTCGCCTCTTGTAATTAATATTTGTTGTTAGTTTTATTACTCTTTAATGTTTATAAATCCTACTGTACAAAAAAAGTACTATCTCAATATCCGAATACTATTAGAGTACTGTACTAATATATATAATAATATATACTAATGTGGCGGTTCAATCACAGTGAAACCATGGTTGAGACCATTTGACTGTTTGGTCTAGTGGTTAGCATATGCGGCTTCTGATCAAGAGGTCTCGAGTTCAATTCCCGGGTCAGACCAAACATTTGTGTGATACACCAATATTTGTTTCGGAGTCTGGGTGTTTTTCTATGTATTATATGTATGTATTTACAAAAAAACATGTTTATGTATTGATATCAGTTGTTTAGTACCCATAATACAAGCTCTGCTTAGTTTGGGACTAGATGACGTTGTGTGTAAAGCAGGCACCACACTTCGTTATTCGCTATTCGTTATTTGTCTACGCCGTATTCGCCCGAATATTTGTTTACAACAAACACGCCACCACACTTCGTACTGGTATATTAAAATAAGGCAAATATGTGTGTTGTAGAGATGTGTCATTGTCATTTTTATGGTGAACAAAACGAAACCATACGAACGAACGAAACATATTCTTTTAATTTCCTTTTTATTTTATTAAATTCACAGAAACAATACTTAAATGAAGTCTAATTATTTTGATCATATAATAAACTAATTTAATCGTTTCATCGATTTATTCTATTTCAAAAACTGTTTTATAGTCTATGGTTGTTAGTTATGCACAGGGCATTGTCATTTTTAATGGTCAATGAACGAACGAAACATATTATTTTAATTTCCTTTTTATTTTATTAAATTGATAGAAACAATACCTACTTAAATGAAGTCAAATTATTTTGATCATAATGATCATATGATAGGTTATTTTAATCGTTTAATTGATTTATCTATTTCAAAAACTGTTTTATAGTCTATGGTTGTTAGTTATGCACAGGGCACTTCACTACCCGTCCGAAGTGTGGGCAGTCGATGCGTGTATTCGCCTTATTCGTGTCCTTTGAAGTGTGTCAAAAAACCGACAAGTCGACGTATATGCGATTCGCTATTCGATGCGTACGAATAAAGCGAATATTGGCGAATATACTCTCCACACTTCGCCGTATGCGCGCGAATAACCCACATAACGAATAGCGAATAGCGAAGTGTGGTGCCTGCTTAAGATGTCCGATGTCCGAAATATTTATTTTTTCAAAAAGCTGACGCAGTGAAAGAAAATTGAAGACCTCCACGATTCTAATGGAAGATGACACGTACAGGACGGCAAAGCATATACGAGTATGACTCTTAAAATGCGTGTCTAAATTAACTGGATCTAACTTAAACCAAATAGCCAAGGATTGAACTAAGTGGCGTGCAATTGGAGAGGCCTAAGTTCAACAGTGGACTGCGATAGGCTGATGATGATGATCATGAAATTCACAATCATCTCATTGAAAACCATCCATATCTTGAGTCATTGGTTTCTATCTTCTGGTAAATATACGAGTGCAAACATACAGCGCACTTGTATCTCTTGAGTTGGTGACACATTGAAAGTTCGTGCTTGGTGTCGCACGAACTCACTGGAGCGATGACAGTATGAGAAGTTAGATTACTTCTCATATTGTGTTTGCTTCGGTGACGTGATTTTATCAATACTATCTATACATGAAGTGTCAGTCAATAATTGTAGAGTTAACGTGAAGCAAATTAAAACTGCAAGGAAAGTTTAAGTTACTGAAAAGGGGAACATTATTTAACAAAATGAAGTCTTTTATTTTATTGTTTATTAAAAACAATATTGTTTACGATTAACAAGAAAAGTCATTACAGGTACAGGTACAAATTAAGACGTCTCCCGGGGTGGAATGTTATTTATGAAATTCTCGTGTGTTTATAATTAAACTCCTCCGTAAATGTTGGACCGTTTTTCATGCTATTTTGTGTGTATATAGGTTAGGTCTGAGAATCGGCCAACATCAAATTTTTAAACCCTTAAGACATGGGCGGAGCCGCGGGCATCAGCTAGTTTACGTATATATTATTACTTAAATATCCAAGGTAAATTTAATTATTACCAAAATAACTTGGCATTATTTATAAAATAATTAAATGTAGATAAATATATGATTTAAAATGTACGAATTAAAATCGCAAATATAGCCCATCTGATGCACAGTTTTCCAACCTAGTTCAGCAAAAGAGGCTAGTAATAAGACACAATTTGGTACATAGTAAACATGCAAATGTAATGATCTGATAAACTAATCAAATTGTTATCAATCTTTATTGGACAATAAACTATTATTATTATTATAGTGAAATTCGGAAATCATACTTAAATAAACCAAAAGATATTGTTGTTTACTGTTGACAAAGATGTTAGTTACTAAACAATAATTTTAATAAATTAAATAAATACCTATTAGAAACATCATTTAAAATGCATAGAAGTTAATTTTTTTTTTCATTACAAAATGTAATTTCACAATGGAAATAATCTTAAAAGCCCCAAAACTAATTTATCAAGAAAGATATATTTAAATAATAACCATTGCTTATTTTTCTTTATTATTTGGGAAAGATAATGTTCAATTGCATTCTAAAACATAAACGTAACAGCTTGTTCCAATATTACTGTTCAAATATAATAAAACAAAACATTCTTTACATATATTTTAGTTCGTACTGTATCCTGGCAGACATGAACTTACCTTTTATGTAAACAAGATCCAAGAAAAATATATTTACAAACACAATTTGTTCAGTACTTATTTTATTTGCACACTGAGTTTTATATTCCGCACGCAACAGTCGAGAAGCACTTATTTGATAAGTTGTAAGTTCATAATCATAAACACTCGTGCGACACGTAGACAAGCTACGACGTAGCGGTGGGGATACGTAGTGAGTCTACGGAGAGACCGGCGAACGCGAGGTCCCGTGAACAACTGAGCGCGGACACTGCACCGCTCGCTCTCCCGCTCGGATGCAAGCGTACCTCGATATCCTTTTGATTCTTAATAACTGCTGCCACGGTTTATGCAACCCCATTTTATTTGCAATTTCATTAACGACGTTTTTAAAAGATATGTTAATAGCCGCTAAAAGCTCTCCGGGGCCATACTATTTTAATAACGAAACTAAATGAGACTTAAAGGATCAAATTTACATACGTATACTATTTTAGTATACTGCAAGGCTTTTCAGTCTGAAAGTTACCAAATATATATTAAACAAACATCTTACACGGAATTCTAGAAATACTAATACTCCGGAGCCTTTAAGAGTAGAGTGAACAGGTTTCTTTTGGATGAGCGTGTACCACCTTCGTCTTCATCTACACTTTCCATCAGGTGAGATGGAAGACAAACGCCTATTCCATTTCAACTATAAAAATTCATCGGTGAAAAATAATTATATTGCTATCACATTAACGGTGATATACATCAATATGCATTTGACTGCACGGTTGACCTAGTGGTTTAAGTGAACGCCACGCCGCTTTCTACTTCGTCAAGTGTCGTGGATTCAAATCTCACGTGAAACAGCATTTGTGTGATTCACTAATTAATGTTCTAAGTCTGGGTGTTCTTTGTATCTGTTTTATATATGTTTGTAAAGTCCCCTGCGACACAGGATTTATATTACAGTAGTTATCTTTAATAATGTTTTTCTTACTTATATTACAGTAAATAGTGATGATGACGATGTACTCCTAGACGATTATATAAATGCCTTGTTGGTCTAGTGATTAGCGTATGCCACTGCCGATCAAAAAGTTTTGCACTGTCGGACCAAATGTTTGTATGATCTGCAAATATTTGTTTCGGAGTTTAGGTGTTATCTATGTATAGTATAATTATATGTATGTATTTACAAATAAAAAGTTTATATTAGTTCTTTAGTACCCAGAGTACAAGCTCTGCTTAGTTTGGGACTAGATGTCGATGTGTCAGATAACCGAAATAATGAAAATCAGACATTTACGCTAGATATTTTACAGTGCACAACCCGTTTGGCCACCATGGCATAGTAGGAAAAAAACCTTAACTCTGAGGTAAGATCTGTGCCCAGCGGTCTATGTGGACTGTTGAAGACTGTTTATGTCATTCGTGTGTGCGCAATCACATATGCACTTCTTCTTCCCTCACTCTAACAATCCGATGGGTTAGATATCGCATACGAGGCCAGGAATGGATCAGATGTATGGCCGACGGCTTTACGTACAAAACACTGGGGTTTAGAGACCAATTTCCAAACTCCAGGCTATTCTTGAGCATTTCTAGAATTAGAAAAACTTAATAACCTTTCTTGGCTTGAGCCGGGAATCAAATCTGCGACCAAAGACCAAAGAAATATAAATACGAGACATGTATTTAATATTTTAATAACCGAGTCAAATTCATTACCAGATAATTAATTATGCCAAAAGTATGTGATTCTGACTAAAACTTGATCGGCTATCAAAATGTTGAGACAAGAGTAATAGGCAATTATATGGGGATACCAGTACTAATATCGAACAGATGGAAACATGATGATGTTCATTCTCGTCGTGAGATTGAACCACAAGACAAACGAAATTCCATTACGATATTAAAGTAAATCCCCAAAGCCGTCGGTGGCTTTATAAAAGAATTTAATAATAAGGAGCAGAATATTATTCAATTTTTCCTGAAAACAAAGATGGAGCAGGAAGAAAGTCTGTTCCCACCTGGGACTCGGGGGCTAGTCGAATTTATTAGCATTCAAATGATTTATAACTAGCGAGCGGCAGCTGAATATTTTCTGATTCGTCTTAAATTAAATTCTTTCTTTCCTTTGGCTGGATTTCATTAAGGGTAACGAAATACCACAAAGATGGAAAAGATAATCTCGGGTGTGCGGGCGGGGCTTCAGCTACCATCAACGTCACGCCGTACCCGCATCCTTTCCAAACTAGACATATATAGCGAGTACATTCTGATAAAATATAAAAGTAATTTACAAGTTTTGTTTAGCGTCGGTTTTTTAAGGGTTGCATTTAGACATCTGACACAATGCCATTTAGTCCCAAACTAAGCAGAGCTTGTACTATAGGTACTTGACAACTAATACATACATTTTGGAGTAATATACTGTTTTGTAAATATATATTTAGATATAGAAAGAGATATATAATATTTTTAATAAACCCAAACTTCGAAATAAATATTTGCAGACCATACATTTGGCCATACATCCAGGAATCGAACCCGAAACCACAAGTGCATACCATTGCGCTAACGACTCATACATTAGCGTTTATTAAGATAACGTTTAGAAAGTTCCTGTCCTATTACAGTGGTAACAAAATGTTGGCTTCATTGGCTATATCTAGTATTAAGAGTACGCTGAGAAGTAGCCAATGATAATGTTTATTTTTATGTAAGTATTTATATTTATTTATTTAAGCAAAAGTTTACACAAATATGTATAATATAGATTAGATAAACAAGAAAGTTACGACCTAGAAATGTTCTAATGTATGTTTAAACACACACAACAAGCACGGTATCATGTACCATCGTTGACCAAAGTATATCGCCATATATAAGTTGTAAAAAACATCAATATCATTCATTTTTATATATTTTATACTTCCTCCTTCCTCTTTGTTATCACTGTTGCCGTACGTTGTGTTATACTATTTTTACTGTAAACTATGACATCTGTCACTATTATTTCTAACGTGGTTATTTGTCAACTGATATAAGACTACGCAATTTCATTGATAACACAACGAGTTAAAATTTCATACATTCCTTTTAGGTTTAAGCAATTAATAAAGTCATTTAACAATATGAGTGATAACATAAAACCAAAGAAAAAAAATAGCATACAATTAGTAGAAACATTATATATATCTTGCTTTCACTGTGGGTAGTCATTTAAACTTTAAATTAGGTACATATAAATGACATCTGCAATTATATTTAACAATATGGAAATGTCTAGTACAGAACCTAAACCAAGGCCAAATAGATTAAAATTTAAGTCGGGGGGTATACTGTTTTGGGTTTCCCACACAGGAGGGGGCTGTCTATAAATTGTAGGTGACCCAAGGAACGTCGGGGTCCCAGGGATTTCCTTTCGAGGGTACACCAAGTTTCTCGGCTTCTAGTAATTGTGACGGTGTGCGGCTTTGGTCGGTTCAAATCCGATATAGCCGCCAGCTGGTGGTAGCAAAAAAAGGGGGTATACTGCTTATCGGGGAGAAAGTACCGTTGAAGGAGGTTTATTCACGCGGTGCAGTTGTTCCATAGGTATATTGAGATTTTGTGTTTGGCTTCAATATAGTTTTAAGTCTTAAATATGGGTTATATGACTGTTAACAAAAGTATCTCGTCACCGAAATGTGTAAGCCTTCAATGAATTTGATTTGATTACGAGTATATACATTTTTAAACTTTTATGATTAGATTACAGAATCTTACAATTTAAAATACAAAGCAACTGTATTTATGACCTGTGTCATAAATATACGTTTTAATTACTGTAACATAAAAGAGTATTTAAAATTTCATTTGGATTGTTCAATCATCTGTATTATTTTGAGTGCGATAATACATAACATGGTCGCAATCAAAAGAAGAAAGCAAAAATATAATAGTGGAGTTAAAGTACAAAAACATGAAACTTTTTATGAAACCACAGTTTTTTCTACATTTTTTTATTTTTTCTCTTAAGTACCATGATGTACAAAAATACTTTGACAGACGTATGAACGAATGGATAAGGAAATAAATCTATACAGGTTTACTTTTGCTTTTCAACAAAACAATAAGACAATAATTAATTAAAAATGTTCGATTTTTCCGGGAATCTCTTAGAGTTTTTATTAAATTTAATATATGGTTTATTGTAAATATTTAAATTTATTAACTGGTTTATAACTATCTCTTTAATATTTAAAATATCTTGAAATAACTTCTTCTCGTCGTCGATTAAGTCGTCGTAACGAGAATACTTGGTTTATTCTCGTTACGACGACTCTACTAGGTTGACTGGTAGAGAATGCCTACGGCATTAAGTCCGCCGATGCACAAATGTGCTTAAAGCCTTAAAGTTATAAAATAAATATAATTATACTTAAATACACATTTTATACCGTTAGAGTTGGCTTAGCACTAACTACGTAGTAAAAGTCCTTCAAATCATAAAACTGTAAAATCAAGTATAGGTTAACTTTTTAATCTATACGAAACGTGTTGTTACGGAACACGTAAATATCTACATTTTATAATCTATTTATTGAACCATGTCAATGGGAACTAAACTGCCTTGTTGGTCTAATCCATAGTACAAGCTCTGCTTAATTTGGGACTAGATGGCGTTGTAAAAAAACGATACTTAAAATTTATAAAGAAGATTTTCATGTCTTTAAAAGTGGGAGTACGTAATGTGTTCAGAAATTCGAGTTCTAAATATCGAATCGTAAAAAAATATATAGCGAATCTGTCAGATCTCTATTCGAATGCGATCTGTTCCATAAAAGAAAAATAAACAAATAAAAAATGGAACTCTTTCTTCGTTATGATAATACATTAAGATACGCAAATAATATTTCAAGATGTCGGACTCTTAAAGTGGAGCATATTTATATACCTACCTGTAATTGTTATTTATTTTGGTGAACAGATCGTTGAAACCTTTAAATTTTGCCTTTAAACGCTCTAAAGGCTATACCTATGGATTCATTCTCCAAAAGACCGTGGCTTGTCATAACAAGAATTATGGAATCTTTCGAAAAGAGAATTGATAATCAAGTAATTAAAAGTGTGACTTACAATAGCCAGTAACAAAAACAAAATAGAAGTTGCAAGAAATTAACAAAAAGTTCCCAAGCATTCTAAGTAAAACAATATAATTATAAATCTGAAAATGATCGTTATACCTTTGTGTTTATAATACATGAATTATCAACCGTAGTTAATGAACAAAGTTCTTTTGTACGTGTGCTGTTTTGAAACTAAAATATTTAATGAGCACACCAAAGAACAAAGCCTGACCTGCGTTACGGCGCACATGTGCAATATGTATTCAAAAGTGTTCCGTCATTAAATTCAACACGCATTATTCATCTCTATTTTAAGGGTAAAAGGAATACGACAGAATAATGTGTTATAACGCTTGAGAAACTACGAACAAAATCAAGTGTTTAATAAAAAAAAACATGTACACAGGAATTTTATTGGAAAACACAAAAGTACTACCATAAGGCATGCAGCGAATGTTAAAGTAATGGCACTATGTTCTTAAAATAACGATGTGCAAGTTTATTATATTAATTATTCTAACATGTTACCATTATTATCATCAACAAAATCAACAATCTACTGCTGTACTTCCTTAGAAACATATAATTTGTTTATCAATATCTTTATAACAGTCCCGTTACTGACAGACTGACAGGCAACACATACCCCAAAATACTGAAAGCAGGAAGCTGAAATTTGGCATATATATATTCATTGAGCAACAATTTAAAAAGAAAAAAACAATTTTTAAAAGATTTTTAATAAAATTGCTTAAACATATTTTTTGACAGTTCGATAATTAACAAAATTAGTTCTGAATGAAGAAAGTTTCAGAACAACAGCTGCAGATATTTTTAGCCAAAACACAATAATTAACTTCATCAGTGTTAATACCAAAAGAAGATAATTTTTAAAGAAGTTCAGTAAAAACAGACTGCGGTTAAAATTTGAATACGTTTAAGCATAAATGTATCCTGTATACATCATCAAATGTACGTGTATAGAAGTGGTGGTGTTATTTACGGACTATCAAAGTGAAATCTTTGAAAAGAAAGTGAGCTCTAATTAAGTAGGCGTGACACGCAAGGTATTTGAGGAGTGCGACACATCAAGGGTTGATTGTGTGAGAGGCATGAGTAATAATATGAGGCCTTTCTAACCTCGTCCCTTTGACTTTTGGATGGTAGATGCTTAGTCATTTTTGTAATGGAAACCCGCAATAGAGTACTAAATAAGAAATTTCAGACTATTTTGCAGCTGTCGTTAATATGTACGCATACTTTCAGCTTCTTGATCTTTGAATGAAAAAGAAAACTTAAATGAATACATAGTAATTTCAATTTTATTTAAATTGAAAAGAAATCAATGTTTTTCATCTTTCTTACAGACAATTACATCGAAAGATTCGATGTCATTGTATTCATTGAAAAAATGGAGAATGGCTCAGTTTTATTTATATATACAAAAACTATATTTTTACTGATATTTACTGTAATCGATTATAATTAAATATCTACACAAGTTATGAAACTGTAATTTTACTTTTCAATTTATAAACATATGAAAATGAACTCTGCTTCACTGAACTAGGTTATTTATTATCTCGATTCTACAAATGTTACAAGTGTCTTGGTAACATAACTTTAAAATATTTCTATAAAATAAGCCTATTGATCATAAGAGAAAATTTATATCCATAAATAAGTGCACTGAAACGAAATGAACTCTTTCATTTCAACAGATTTGCGAATCCAAATAATTTTAATTAAAAAGTACTGAAATATCAACACTGGAAGTTTGACATCAAGGTTGAAACGCGGCTTTCTTATTCAATGGATTAACGTGAAATTTATGGAAATAATTTTTTTTACGTTAGTTCTTTGACTTATAGAAATCATTATGTAATTTAAACGGAAATTATTCAAAAAGGATAGATTTCCGTTCGTATCAAAAGGATAGCATATTTAAAACGAAAAAGTTAAATATAATATGTCTATAAATATTATTATAGTTGAAATTGAACTAACTAAGAACACAAGCTTATTGCGTGAATGACAAAAATCGTGCAGTCGTGTTTCGTTGGTGAGTGCGAGACCGGAGAAGTAATTCATAAGCATCTCAATTAGGTTTTGTTTTAAATATGTTTTGTGTGTCAGTATTTTGTGCCTACCAATATGACTCTATTCTGATGGAAAGCATGAGTCATCATCCTTATTTTGAGTACAGAGATACAGCATGGTGACAAACACTATGGCGACTTAGTGGGATGTTTCGGCATCATTAAGCCTCCGGTCTCATACTCTAGAACGAAATACGACCACACGAGTGTGATTCACCACACTACATTATCTACATTCATCATCATCATCATCAACAGCCTTTAACAGTCCACTGCTGGACATAGGCCTCTCCTTTGAAAGGAGGTTTTGGCCTACTATACCACGCTGGCCAGACAGGTTGGTAAAGGGTTTGTTTCAAGTTTTCCTTCTCATGGCAGTTATGTTAGCTGCTTATTTTGTTCCTTTAGTCGCCTCTTACGACACCCATGGAACGAATAGGGGTGGTGACACTTTGTATTCTTATTCCGTCATCACACGGACAATCTTCATTCGGAATGAGTATATTTACCAATACTAGGGGATGTCACTCAGCAGTTTATGTATAGTCGGCCGCGTGCCCACCCGGGCAGGCATGCCGGTCGGGCTGTCGCTTAGGCGATTCACACAATGGCGACGAGCCCAGGCACGTAGGTGCAGATGGGCATACGCGCCTAGGCGATCCCGCGCACGGCGATGGAGGAGCAGATCTGCCCCTTCTAACTTCTAAAATTTCGCCTGTATTCTTTGCATTTCATATCCCAAATTGCTGGGCATTGTTCAATTTCGTTAATAAATCTATCCGTGTCCAGATCCATCGTGAATAAGTCCTTTAAGCACGAAAACAGGCGCGATACCGCAGAGCGCAGTGTGTTTACTGCTGCGGTACGCCCCGCCTCCGCGCCCGGTGGCAGAATCTGCTAGCAGCACGCACTTACGCGCCGTGGCGCGTTTTTGGTTTGTTGTACCTGGCGTGTTTTCTATACTAATCGATGTACTTGCATACAATATTAACATCTGCTACTCCGCGCCACGCGACGGAGCGCGGAGCAGTGTGTGAACCGCCTTACGCACGATACGAGTCACGTTCGTCGCCGCGTCGCTCTCGCGCATTATTGAAATTTTTGTTATACTTTTCGATACCCACAATGGCTTCTAATTACAATTACAGACACTTATAAAGCAACTTGTATTTTAAATTTACTCTCTGTTCGCTATTTTAAAAATATAAATTACCCTTGTATTTTGATCGTATCCAACTACGTCGAATGACGGCAATTTACCGGGACCGCATAGTGAATTGATGTCATTTATTTTTATAAAATAGAAAGGTCGCAATTTTACGGATAGCTTGACTGTACAACGTTGAATGTTCTTGGCTCACGGTCCGCGGTGTGGCTAATGAGGCAAAAGCTGGAGCGTGGGACGAGTGTCGATCTGCGCCGCTAGTTGTACCACAAGACCGCGTAATGACCCCACCTCAAGCCCCTCTACAAAATATATGAGACGTCATGAGACGTACATAGCAGGTTGTTTTGTTTATGATCTTTATTTTCTACAAAACGACAAAACTAATTTTGAAATTCTAGCACTTTCCATCCATTCCATCTTTTCTCAAAAAATCTGGAGAAGTCGTGATGGTGGTCCATATAATGAACTTTAAAGGAAAACTATAATGGATTCGATGACTTTGTTAGTTCAGGAGTAATAGAGGCTTAACTCGTAAAATGCGCTTACTTGGAAAACGTCAAACCAAATTAACGCATTAATACGTAAACATTACAATTATCTATTGGATCTGATTTTAAATGATCAGAATTTTGCTTGCTATTTGTTTAATACAATATCTGATTTGGGCGATGTAACTTGAGGTTGTTGTTGTAAATAGCGAGCAACGTCACGGAGGTAAGTTAGTCTAATAAAATAACTAGTCTGAGTCACTCTTTGTGTCATAAGCAGAGCTCGGAATTGGGTGTGTGAAAATACCTAAAGTTTGCGGGACATAATATGGAGCTGTTACAACCACTTAAGTTAAACGGGGTTTGAATTTTACCGGTTTAGTTTTGTTTTTTTCTACATGTTCCTTACCTTTGAAACACCGAACTATAAACACAAACTATAAACAAAAATTAATTTAGAACTGTATTAGCAGCTTGTAAATGTTTATTGTTCGGTGTTTTAAGGTAAGGAACATCTAAAACGAAAAAAAAAACGAAACTAAACCGGTAAAATCCAAAACTGGTTTAACTTAAGTGGTTGTAACAGCTCCATATTATGTCCCGCTGCAAACTTTAGGTATTTTCACACACCCAATTCCGATATCTGGTCATCAGCCAGTAAAAGTCCCTTCATAATCGGTCCAACCGTTTCAGAGATCAGTAGAAACAAATAGACATACAATGATTTTCATAAAAGTATTTCTGATTTAAGTAGGTATCGTTATATTTACACATGCATTTCGTAAAAAATAACCTAGCTATTTGATGTTACAAAAAGAAACTTAAATTAAATTTAATTTAATTTGTATATAGATATAGAATATTATATCAAAAACATATCTTGTAGTTCATAATTTCTTTTGATATATGGATTCAGTTAAATCTGACAATGTGAATTAAGTCTACATAGAATGTACTCGTATAAACTACAAGAGATATATGTATATACTAGCTAGTGTAGGTACTAAAAAGTAAGAATATTTAAAATGTAATCATTTGTTAGATACGAAAAATATTTTGCACAAATGATGTAACATATATCTACAGCAATGTTACCTTTTTAATTAATTAGTAAAATTATGTTTCATATTTTAAATTTAATGAATAAGTTTACAGACCTTTAACAGGTTTGCATTCATAAATAGTAAATTAAAAGCCGTACGACAATGTGCAACAATTTTATTTGCAATAATTTATGCGAGGAACTGTCATCACGGTAACAATTAAGTGCTACATTTATTAAATAACTGGCGCTGTTGTATTAATTAACATTCCCTATTTCACTTTCCTTGCAAACCTTATTTTATTGCCAATTCACCCTACCAACATATTATTGAAAAAATCTTATTGACAATACAGTAGGAATAAATATGCTAGTGTTTTTATTTTCTTGTTTTTTTTTATAATAAATAAATAAATATTTTAAACATCTTACACAACGTCATGTTTTTACTGTAAACGGGACTTATTCGCGATAATATTAAAGGTTACGATACCTTCTATTTTCCGACGTTTCGAACGGGTTATACCGCTCGTGGTCACGGGTAGACTGATGTGAGCTTTAAACAGTTATCTTACACAACGTCATCTAGTCCCAAACTAAGCAGTGCTTGTATTATGGGTACTAGACCAACAAGGCAGTCTCCCGCAACAATACAACTCAACGAACACGAACATCCAGACTCAGAACAATTTGTAAATCACACAGTGTTATCCCACATGAGATTTGAACCGACGACACTTGGCACAATAGAAAGCGACGTGCCATTCAAGCAGTATTTTTTTAAATTATGATGCTTAGACTGGAGTTTAAAGCTTATATGGGTATATCAAGCAATAGCATCGCATTAGGCCTGCCCTCATAGTGTGGGTCATCAGACTAATCTTAGATTTTTCTTCTCAGATCTGCTTTCCATCGGGCAGAGTGGAGTCACTTTGACAGGCTCATTCATATATATATATATTATATCGTCGCTTACCACTACCTATTTGATGAAATATCTTATTGACATTTTAATCGTGTTTAATTAGCATTTCTTCGCAATAAGATATAACGATAAACAGTTAATAACTGACGCAATCATTAAACTGTCGCTCATTTAGTCCATATTCATTTTGCCTATTCAACTGTGAGAGCCTCTCTCAAAATGGAAAGCACGATGAGATTTAAAATCATAATATACGAAACAAAGTTTTAATGAGCATTGAATTCAATAAAGACAGTAACAATGGCGTATGTGAACGCGTATTGTGACTCTTTTGTTTGATGGCTAGGGACGTCATTAAACATTTTTCACCTCAGAAGTCTAATGAGTAAGGCTATATTGATGATAGATAAGGCTATGTAGATGCCATTTGCTAAATTTAAAGTTTTGAATTTCCTCATTACGTTTAGGTATTTTTTAAAGTGAATCTCGTATGTTATAAGTATTTTCTATATTTAAATAAGTCCTTAGACACTAACATTATAAATGCGAAAGTAACCCTGTTTGTCTGTTGCACTTATCGCCAGAAGTACAGAATCGATATCATTTAAATTTTATAAACAGATTGTTTATATGCTGAGAAAGGATGAAGGGTACTTTTTACCGCTATAACCCTAATATAAGATAAATTTTAAAATAAACAGTACTCGTACATTACAAAACGAAATGGATCTAGAATAAACTTATATATTTCTGATTCAATTCAACTGGGAAACAACGTAACTGTGTTATAATGAACCTGTTTATTAATGAATTGAGTCAAATTAAGACGGAATTATTAAATTTAAGACGGAATTATCATAACTATTATGTGTCAGAGTTTCTGATTATATATTTTTCTCTCTGATTGAAGTGAAAAATATCTTATGTTTTTCGTTCGAAAAATTATTTAAAATACAAATGTAAAAAATATTTCTAAATAGATGAGATAGTCTTAGGTTTCAAGTTGCAAAATATTACGAGATTAAAATTTTAACTTTAACTACAAAAACAAATAAATAAACTTCATTATTAAAGAATGGATAAATGCAGTTATGGGGTGGAAATGCTTAGAAGAGATTTCACTGTAAATTTTCAGAGCTGAGAGACTTCAAGTGCTGACTAGTTTTTTGTATTTACAAATTTTAAATAACTAAACGAGTGCATGTACGCCCATCCAATAACCCCTTATTCAATTATAGCACGAGAAATTGATAAAAGCTATTTCCGTTGGACCATACGAATTACAGAACATGCAATAGTAAGAACGTACCAAAACTACAATATTGTGTAGACCCCTGAAGTGTAGGGAATGACCGCAATTTTCCAAGTGCGAGTAGCCCCTCATGGTAGGTCATGATACGATGGTTATTTCGTAGTTGAATTTTGGCAGGTCAGCGAAGCAGTGGCGAGTGCCGGCGGAGGAGGCATCGCATAGCACCGGAAATAATGACTGCCGCTCTATAATTGGAACGGGCCGCTGCATTTTAGCTATTCGTCAGTAACTTCACTCTTCGGCGAAGAAAAATGCACTTTATATTATTCTGAATGTAGTGACTTGCATTCAAGAAAAGTTCACCAATACATGTTTTGGTGAACATGTTAAGATTTGTTTTAACAAAATCTGACAGAGTAACTAATTTTGGATAAATAAATAGAATATCTTAATTGTTTCTATTATTACTGTCGTTTATCTTTTTGTAAATAAAACAGAAACAACATTAAAATTCTACTCTGTATCAAATACAAAATACTAGCTGAGGTCTGCGGCTCCGCTTGCGTCCTAGGGGTATGAAAAGTAGATGTTGGCCGATTCTCAGACCTATTGAATATGTATATAAAATTTCATAAAAATCGGTCAAGCTGTTTAGGAGGTGTATGGTAAGTAACATGGTGAAACGAGAATTTTATATATAACATATGCCAAATTGTACCGTATAAGATAATATCTTAAACAATAAAAGGTATAACAAACTATGACCCAATTATGTAAAATCTTTTGAGAGGCATTATATACATTATACTGCTAAAACTAACTTTTAACTCGCCGTAACAGGGTAAAATATGGTTGCAACATTTTTTTAATTTTCCATTATAATATTTGGAATTCTCTGTTATGAGCTATAACTATTAGAAAAACTAAGGCAAATTATGTATTATATTATAACTGAAAGTTATTGCCTTTGAAGTATTATTTTATTGCAAACTAAAATAAAACAACTTATTTCACAGTGCTTGTGAAATAAATAATTAGTATAAAAATCGAGAATTTCTCATAGTTTTGTGTCCTGAAGCCTCAAGAATGTAAAAGCCTTATCTGAAGAACTCCATCGAAGTACGCGACACTATCTTGTGATTTGTAAACTAATAAAGTTCGAATATTTTACATGCAGTCATTAAAGTAACACAAATTTGCATTCTAACTAATAGGGTTATTTTATGAAACGTACACCGTTTTATAACAAAATTACTTCTCAAAGGACAAAAACAAAACTTTGTCAAAACTCGAATCTCCGGCGGTATGGCCGAGGGCAAAGTGGTTCTTCGTGAGTTTACACAAAACGCTATGATAAAAATGTTGAAATTTGAGAAATTCAAGATAATGAGTTGGTTGAAAACCAAAGATTACAATTTAATTCAGCCTAGTCTCTGCCTTTTATTGACCGTAACGTGATGTCATATACCGCGGTAACAAATTAGTTTAGCTTAAAAAAGGTTATAATGAGCCTACTTTAAAAGATAGACATATGCTGTCGTGGACTTTTTTGAAAACTTTTATAGGGAAACAATTCTGTCATATACGATTTTTGTGGAAGTTTAAACGTTTAAGCAAAGCACGACGACTTTCAAACATTCTTCAATGATGCTCCGCTCCTATTAGTCTTAGCGTGATGATTTATATCTTATAGCCTTCTTCGATAAATAGGCTATCTAACACTAAAAGAATTTTTTCACTAAAGGAAATCAGACTAGTAGTCCCTGAGATTAGGGCATTCAACAAAACAAACAAACTGTTCAGCTTTATACACTTATATTAAATCACACACACTTACATTTTTTCTAATATTATAAATGCGAAAGTAACTCTGTCTGTCTGTCCGTTTGCACGTCCGAAACTAGTTAATGGTTTAAATAAAATTTAGATAGTAAAGAGTCGGAGTAAGGACATATGCTACTTTTTACCTCGATAATCGACATGCACGTGGGCGAAAGTTGTGCTAAGCTATGTAATATATATCTCATATCACGTCGAGGTTTGGTTACTTTTAACCTTTTGCAACACTATTTAGTTACAAGTAAAAGTTTTTATCGCTTAATTTAAATAAACTTAAACTTATCGATTAACTTTAATAAACTATAAAGGATATATATTATAAAAGTAGCTGTTTCTGTGTTATGCCAGGTAAATTAAACTTAAAATATTCTGAATATCAAGACCAAAATTTTTTTTTACTTTTATGCAACTAGAGCCGCACGAAAACCATGATATTCATACATATAGATAATGTGCTTATGTCTGTTAGAGTGTAACACAAGGCTCGACATGGACAGGGAATTGTGACGTCCGGTGAACCGCCTCCGCAATTGAAACACCGCGGCCCTCCAAGCACAACTAAATTACTGAACGGAAAACGATTACATTCAACGGAAATTTAGTTAAACACTTAATTCTCAAATGATTTCGGACTACACCTGCAGAGGACGGTAACACAACATATATGAATATAACTATATTATTTATATTATGCTCCGAAACTTTGTTAGGTTATTTTCAGAGGAAAATTGTACTTTATACTCCAACGCAATTTGTCAGTTGGAAAATAAAGTGATTTTGTTGCAAACTGGAATTGAGAAAATGCTAGCGTACAGGCCCCAACTCAAGTTGAACAGAAATAGTGTAAGAGAAGTAAAATAGTTTTTTGAAACTCAACTGGGAATCCATAACTATTTTCGCATGATGCATTCAGTCTTTATGAGATATATTCATTCTTTGTTGCTAATTTAAAGTGCAGTACAAAGGCGGAATTGTTATAAAAGAGACTTGAAATTACTATGTATCAGAATTCATAAATGAATATGAGAACACAACACTCTGTAAATTGGAAAATATTCTTAATTGATATATAATATTTTACCTAATATGAAAAGAGATACTAAGAATCCAAAAGCTTTGATTACAAATATGCTTTTTCAGTCAATTTCGTAATGTTACATTACTGACTCTAGTTTTGCTATTCCCATAGAAAAATGAAAAATGCCATTCCCATTGAGAAAAACTGGTAATAAACCCCATAGACTTTGGTAGACAAAGTATTTCACAATCTCAATGATTTAAACAATTTAAAAGAGTGAATTAAAAATAGAAAAAAATATTAATTGAATTTCATGAAACAAAATGTAGACAAACCAAGGAGACTTCATTAGCTTAAATATCCAATTTGTTAACTTTGTTTACACCTTGCCACTATATAAAACGAATAAAAAGACTGGAAACTGTAGTGTTTTGTATGTCTACTCTCATGTATTGTATTATCTTATAAACCAATTTGCTCCCATCCACGGTTAATTGCACATATATATAATAAGCATTTTTTTATATTTAAGCCAAAGTAACTATATTTAAAAAACTCTATTTAAAGTAACTCTATTTCATTACTTTTGTAATATTATGTCACTTAGTTTAATTTTACCTAAGCAGGCACAGTCATCATCATCGTCATCAACAGCCTTTAACAGTCCACTGCTTGATATAGGCCTCTCCTTAGAAAGGAGGTTTTGGCCGACTATACCACGCTGGCCAGACGGGTTTGTATAGGGTTGGTTTAAAGTTTTCCTTCTCTTTTCATCGATGTTGTCTTGCGTAGTTTATCCCTTAGTCGCCTTTCACGCCACCCGCGGGATGAATAGGAGTGGTGACAATCTGTATTCTTAATCCGTCACCACATGGACACACGGCACAGTACAAAACACTAAATTTATCCATTAAAATTAACCACCGATGACCGAGTTATTACAATATTACAGTCAACAGCAGTGCATTTATGTAAATATTAATTTATGTCATAGGAATATAACTGGTATAACGGAATTTACCTCCACATATTTTTCTCAGGTAAATATGTAACCGCTTTTGTTAGAAGGGTCACTCACCGGACAGCCCGCGGTAGTTCGCACAAGAATCAGGGCGCCTTTGTCTGCAGAGGATTGATATGTGTGTGTGCCCTGCCGATGCCCCAGGAAATCAAGAAAACTCTTTCTCAGTTTCACAGATATATATTTTACACATAGGCCCTTATACAGAGTTGTACTAATCTTAGTTCTACAAGTAATAAATTAAGTGGGTTAACAAACAAAATATAAGTTCTAATTCTCCTAGTCACCGTCGTGTTTGGACTGGAACCAGGGGTAGATCCCTGGGTGCAGACTTCTCTCCCGGATGTGTTGGATTCACAAGGGCCGTCTTTCGGAGATGCTCACCAAAAAAAAAAAAAGTATCAAAAATGGTATTGTTATCAAATGACAATTCAGTAGCCCTCTTTGTGACACAGTAACTGCTTAAGGTATGTTCGGCGCTTTATGGCCACCACCACTGGCACTCGCCTGTATCTGGCAGTGGAGTTTCAAATGAGAAGAGGGGCTTTTCTTGCAATATCCAGGTACTCCTGGCGAGGGTAGTAAAAAACTATACCAAGCGAAGCGACCCTGTGAAAAAGATTATCTTCTAAGATACACGTCCAGAACACACGATAAGGCCGAGATACAGTTTACAGATATAATATATTAACTCACCACAAGTTGCGGGCACTATATAAAAATCAATCTTCACAAGTAACTAACAACAGCAAAACTTAGTTCAAGATATATCACAATAAGAGAAATGAAATTTCTATGAGTGAGACCGGCTTTATATATCCTATTTCAAGGTCTATAGGATATAACGAACCTACCCCCTTACAAAACGAGATAAACATCACGCCATTTTCAGAGACAACTAGAATAAAAAAAAACTATTTAATACATAGTCTTTGATTAAAATCGATTTGAACCCGACATGAGCGCCACCCAGTGCCTAGTTGGAGAACACAGGACTCTTTGCGGACGATAATAGGCGATGGAGTAGTCAATGTTGCCCAAAGATGGCGCTATTCTAACAAAGCGAAAAAAAGTGTGTTACAGTACCCCCTCCCCCGTGAAATTTCCTGAGCAGGGGGCGAAGGAAATTAAAATACCAAAACAACAAAGTAAACTACTAAGAGAGTGTTGATCGCATTGACTGCGAACAACATACTATCCATGCTGGATAAATCTAAAATTTGCTAAACAAATAAGCTAAGTTAACTAACATACCAAGTCGCTGCAAGCTATACACGTATGTGGATAACGTGTAGAAAGGTATGAGCTAAAAAGGAAACGCACGATGTGCAATGTCACACTTCATGGTCAGATATAAGATTTAAATATAGAACTGATACAACGTGGAGCAGGAACAGAGAGTGGCTCCTCTTCACTGTACTTCACAATGTCCTTGATATGATAAGCTCCCAGACTCTTACCATCCAGATCTGATAATTCATAGACCAAGGGCGAGCGTTTTGCCGATACTATGCATTTCAAAAATTTAGGGGCTAACTTAGATGTAAAATTCTTATCCTTATTGGACAAGAAGTGAGTTCTCTTATAGACCAACTGTCCCACCTTCAATTCCATTGGTCTTTTCCTGAGGTTGTAGTACTTTTCGTTACGCCGGTGAGCGACACCTAAGTGTTTGCTCACCTGGTCGTAAATACGATGAAGTTCCTTCAACCTCTCGCCAAACGACACAGGACTGTCAACAGAAACAGAGTCGGGATGAGCAGAGATCTCCTCCTGTCTATAAAGATCGCCATCTCCTATAAATTCCCTTCCATGGACCAGAAAATATGGACTGAAGCGAGTAGCTTCGCTGACTGCCGTGTTCAAGGCACACTGCAGTTCTGCAAGGTTCTCATCCCACTTCCTGTGATGAGTCTTTACGTAGCAGGAAATCCCCTGCACCACGTTACGAATGGCTCGCTCTGCCTGGTTAGTCTGCGGGTGATACCTGGGGTTATAGTAGACATTAGGCACGTTATATTTGACCAACAAGTCCTTGAAGGGTTTGCTAACAAACTGAGGGCCATTGTCCATATAGATTGTTTTGCAGACACCATGTACTAGGAAAACATTCTTCTCGATGAATCTCGCAACAGCTATGCCTGTAGCAGTCCGTATAGGATACAACATGACATATTTACTGAAGTAGTCTGAGACCACGATTAAATGTATGTTTCCCTTGCTAGAGGTAGGGAATGGGCCCAAAAGGTCACAAGAGATGGCTTCGAAAGGTTTCGACACCCGTTTTGGATTTCCCATGAGACCAGGACGGGCAGTGTTCACAGGTTTATACTGCTTACAAATTTCACACTTGCCCACGTATTCCTTAACGCTTTGATACATCTTAGGCCAGTAGTAGTTGAGAGCCAGTCGTTTGTGGGTCTTCCAAACGCCTCCATGGGCACTCATGACATGGTCATGGTACTTGGTGAGCAGGGATGCTCTATCCTCTTTAGGTACCACTAGTTTCCAACTGAAATCAGATGTCAAGGAAAATTTATTTCTTGACAACCTATATAGTGCACCATTACGAATGTCGAAGTTCGGTAATTTTCGTGGGTTTTTTAACACACTGTTAAAAGTATGGAGATACCAAGAATCTTTGGTGTCACTGGTATGCAATGCACCAATCTGTATTCGAGACAGAGCATCGGGAACAACATGATCTTTACCCTTCCTATGCTCTATGTCGAAGTCAAACTGACTCAACCTCATGCTCCAGCGGGCGAGACGACCAGTCGGATTCTTTAACTTGTGAAACCACAATAATGAAGCGTGGTCAGTGACTACGGTGCATTTCTGACCTTCCACGTATTGTCTGAACTGTTCTAATGCAAAGATCACAGCTAGCAGCTCACGTTCAGTGGTGCTGTAGTTGACCTCGCTCTTGTTAAGAGAACGACTGCAATACGCAACCGGGTGTTCGACACCCTCATGTGTCTGTGTGAGGACCGCCGCCACCGAGTAGGAGGATGCGTCACTAAGAATCCTGAACGGTAAAGAATAATTAGGCATTTTCAAAATAGGAGCAGAGACCAAAGCGGACTTCAAGAGGTTGAAAGACTCTTCCGCTTCGGGTGTCCACATGAAAGAAACATTTTTAGAAGTTAATTTGCATAAAGGTCTGCTAATCTTAGAGAAGTTGTTGATGAAACGTCGGTACCACCCAGCCATGCCCAGGAAACGCTTCACCTCCTTAGGATTGGAAGGAGTGGGATAGTTGAGAATAACATCAACTTTACCCGGGTCAGTCCGAAGGCCGTGTCTATCAACAAAGTACCCGAGGTATTTTAATTCGCTTCGGCAGAAACGGGATTTTTTCATGTTGATCGTGAGGCCGGCCTCTCCGAGGCGCTGATGGACTCTATGTAGGAGATCCACATGCTCCTCAAAGGTGCTGGACACAACGATGATGTCGTCTTGAAAGGCGAAGACTCTGTAGTCAAACTCTGGGCCAAATAGACGGTCCATGAGGCGCTGCATTGAAGCAGAAGCTCCGACGAGCCCGAAACACATAACATTGAACTGAAACAAACCCCGTCTAGGGACAGTAAAAGCAGTCTTCTCAGCAGATTGTGGTGAGTCAAAAGGGATCTGCCAATAAGCAGCACTTAGATCTATAGATGATAGATATTTGGCATTATTGAGATGGTCTAGGATTTGATTTATGTAGGGTAAGGGATATGCATCACTTTTTGACACGGAATTCAGCTTCCTAGAATCAAGACAGAGTCTTAGGTCACCATTCGCTTTCTCCACCATCACCACTGGCGAGTTCCACGCAGACTGAGAAGGGGATACTACTCCCATCTCCAACATCCGGTCCAGTTCTTCTTCCAGGGCTTTCTGTTTACAGGGAGAGAGCGGATAGTACCGTTGCTTGATTGGTTTGCTGTCACCCGTATCAATGACATGGTGCACAAGAGATGTACGGCCTAGACCTACTTTATCAGTATTGATCGTTTCGAATTTGTCAATAATGTTGTTTATAATCCGCTTTTGATCAGCCGACAAGTTGTCGTAATCCTCCAGACCATGGTTAAGCGCCAGTGATTCCACAGGACTACAATCACTAAAGTGGGATAGATTGACATCCCGAGTGGTCAATCTATTTCCCAAATGAAATTGTTGCCAGAAGTCAACGCCAAATATCATGGCGGTAGTAATATCTGGGACAACATAGAATTTAATAACTCTGACAACAGAATTATATTCAACAGGAAGTGAGATACAGCCCATACACGACAGACTAGAGCCGTCGGCTGTAGATAAACTAAAGGTGGGGCTGATGCCTTCTAGCTCAAACCCTAGTTCCAAAAAGATGCGGTGCGAACCCTTGCCTAACACAGAGCAGGCCGCACCTGAATCTAGTAAGCCCAGAACATTTAAGTTTAGGACCTTTACCACTAAATACGGTCTAATATCATTATCCCGTTTATTAAACAGGACCTTACCAGAGTAATTACCAGACAGAGAAGGAACGGACAGACCGACTGGTAGGCTCCTTGCAAGGCCCTGACTTACTCGTTTTTTGGCGAGACGTTACATCGGGGACAATCCGGGATTCTGACACCTCTTCGACCACACCGGAAGCACACCACCTCTCTCGACTGCGTGCAGCGTGCAGCAAGATGGCTGCAATCTCCGCAGCGAAAGCACTTGGGTTCGCTTGAGGTGGAGGGACCGGACACCGCAGACACCTGTCGAAAAGATTTATGAGAGGATTTATTCTTTGTGATATGTAAGTCTGAGGTGATCTTCATTTTGTCCAAAGCTGGTTCGACAAATGCCTCAGCCCTAGTACGAGCAAGTTCAAGGCGCCTCCCCAATCGCTTCAGATCGAGGATGGACCTAATGTCATGAAGAGCTAATTCTTTCATGTAATCTGGTCTAATGTTGTGCATAAGAATGTCCAGTTGTTCCTCACTAGGCATCTTGCACGAGAGTCTAGAGAACATGGCCTGCATCGTAGAGATGAAGTTTCCCAAAGTCTCAGATCGGGCCTGTGTACGCTGTCTTATTTCCCTGCGGAGGCGATAATCATAGTCAGGAAGATCGAAGTTCTCCCTCAACTCTTCCAACATGTGTTGATAAGAAGTGAACTCGCCCTTGTTGGTGCGGAACCAAGACAAAGCCGGACCCTCCAACAGGTCGGAGAAAGCCATGAGAATTTTTTCTTTTGTGACCTCCCGAGCGCACCTAAGCTCCTCCAGTCTCTCAATGAAAACCCGTACACATGAGGAGCCATCAAATTTTAAATTGAAAGAGTTCAGGTTAACTGGTTTATCCCTGACCACCAAGGTTGGGGCTGAGTGGGCAAACGTAGCCTCGGGTGACATCGAACAAACCCCCTCCAGCTCTGCTGGGGTGTGGTGCTCCCCGTCACCAGGGGCAAGAGCTGCCTCCTTCTCCGAACCATCGGAGTCAGATTCAGACTCCGCCTCAGACACAGACAGAATTTTAACTAGCCGGGCCCGTATACCAATCAATTCGGGGCAGTCGAAACCACTCCTTGCTAACCTAGCCAGAAGATAGTTAGCCCTCAATGTTACCTTGTGGCGACTAGACTTATTTGAAAGGAAATCACCTGAGGAAAGAGCTCCTTCAAGTTCTTGAACCTTGGGCTCGCAGTGTGACAGCTCCGAAGCAGCAGAGGCAGAGACAGAGGCGCTGGCTTCAATGCTGCCGCGCCGGAGAAGCCGCAAAGCAGTGCGCAGCTCACTCCTCAAGCTAGTTACTGTGTCATCCGGATTCGCTGAAATCCCCACGGCAGACAATTCGTTAATAAGTTCATCCTTTCTAAGGTAATTAATGCACTTGATTAAATGGGCCATTATGTTATTCAGAAAAAAAATCAAAGTTCAAAGTTAAGATTCAAAGTTAAGATTCAAAGTTACGATTCAAAGTTACGATTCAAAGTTACGATTCAAAGTTAAGATTCAAAGTTATGATACAAAGTTATGATACAAAGTTAAGATTTAGAGTCTAAGGTTAAATAGTGTTATAAACACAACCAAAGCCTACAAAAGAATAGCTAGGTTGGTTTCAACTATATACACTAAATCATACACAGATATTATAGTTTAAACAAATAACCAATATGTTGGAAGTAAAAATATTGAAATAAAAGTTTAAACTTATTTACAACACTCAATACATAACACTCAAAGTTGTTATAACTCAACATACATTCACTTATAACTGTAAGACAGTTATACTACAAGATTTTAAACAAACTAATGCTAAATTGGTTTCAAATTCACAAAGTTAAAAAATTAAAAGATTAGAAATGATCGAATGTACCTGTTACAGAGTAAGTTTCTAGAGATTTTCTATATATATTATAACCTATAAGGAGGTTATGTTCTGAAATGAATTTTATCAGATTTAAGGCACACAATACACTCAATATAGTCACGCACTATTATTTGTAACAGTTTCACTGTTAACTTCACAAAACATAGGTTACTAGAGTTTTTAAAATAACCAAGTATAATTTAAATTGTTTAACAAAATATTTAAAGAAAACAATAACCTTAATAAAAGTTAGGTATTGTGATAATAAGATGAGAACTTGATATGCAGTTCAAGCTCACAGCTTACTCACCCACTTTGTAAGTAGGTAGTCTAACAAAGTGTTGAAAAAAAGTTACCCACAATAAGTGACTTTTTACAACAAGGCTAAAAATAACGCTAAAAATACATAAATGTGAAACCGAATCAAAATAAAAAAGTAGGGGACAAAACACAGAATCATATAAACATATAAACACAAGAATTCCGAATAGGAAAAGGCCAAAACTTACCAAATAACAGCAGTATTACAATTTAAATATCAATTTAGAATTTAGTACTTTTGCATGCCGCAGAGATGGTGGTATACTGGGCTGAAAAATGCAAAAAAGAGATTATTACATGCGTACTGCTATCGCATAACCAATTAGCGTCCCGGGAAGTCTCGGACGGAAAGGTTCTCTTGAAATCCAAGATGAACACCCACAAAGCACACACACAAAGGTTCGGGTAGCTAGCCCCACGTTGGGCGCCAATTTGTAACCGCTTTTGTTAGAAGGGTCACTCACCGGACAGCCCGCGGTAGTTCGCACAAGAATCAGGGCGCCTTTGTCTGCAGAGGATTGATATGTGTGTGTGCCCTGCCGATGCCCCAGGAAATCAAGAAAACTCTTTCTCAGTTTCACAGATATATATTTTACACATAGGCCCTTATACAGAGTTGTACTAATCTTAGTTCTACAAGTAATAAATTAAGTGGGTTAACAAACAAAATATAAGTTCTAATTCTCCTAGTCACCGTCGTGTTTGGACTGGAACCAGGGGTAGATCCCTGGGTGCAGACTTCTCTCCCGGATGTGTTGGATTCACAAGGGCCGTCTTTCGGAGATGCTCACCAAAAAAAAAAAAGTATCAAAAATGGTATTGTTATCAAATGACAATTCAGTAGCCCTCTTTGTGACACAGTAACTGCTTAAGGTATGTTCGGCGCTTTATGGCCACCACCACTGGCACTCGCCTGTATCTGGCAGTGGAGTTTCAAATGAGAAGAGGGGCTTTTCTTGCAATATCCAGGTACTCCTGGCGAGGGTAGTAAAAAACTATACCAAGCGAAGCGACCCTGTGAAAAAGATTATCTTCTAAGATACACGTCCAGAACACACGATAAGGCCGAGATACAGTTTACAGATATAATATATTAACTCACCACAAGTTGCGGGCACTATATAAAAATCAATCTTCACAAGTAACTAACAACAGCAAAACTTAGTTCAAGATATATCACAATAAGAGAAATGAAATTTCTATGAGTGAGACCGGCTTTATATATCCTATTTCAAGGTCTATAGGATATAACGAACCTACCCCCTTACAAAACAAGATAAACATCACGCCATTTTCAGAGACAACTAGAATAAAAAAAAACTATTTAATACATAGTCTTTGATTAAAATCGATTTGAACCCGACATGAGCGCCACCCAGTGCCTAGTTGGAGAACACAGGACTCTTTGCGGACGATAATAGGCGATGGAGTAGTCAATGTTGCCCAAAGATGGCGCTATTCTAACAAAGCGAAAAAAAGTGTGTTACAAATATAAAAAAACGGCCAAGTGAGAGTCGGACTCGCCCATGAAGGGTTCCGTATCAGCAAGTAATATCATCTAAAAGTTCTTGTAGTTCGTTGTAACTTTCATAGATGTTTTTATACTAGTGTATTGATTGGATGAAAGGTAAATTGCGTGTTACGATTTATGACGTATTAAAAAAAAACTACTCACTAGATCTCGTTCAAACTAATTTTCGTTGGTAGTTTGCATGGTAATGTACAACATATATTTTTTTTAGTTTTATCACTCTCTTATTTCAGAAGTTAGAGGGGGGGGGGACACACATTTTTCCACTTTGGAAGTGTCTCTCGCGCAAACTATTCAGTTTAGAAAAAAATGATATTAGAAACCTCAACATCATTTTTGAACACCTATCCATACACGTATAGGTTTGATGAAAAAAATTTTTTGAGTTTCAGTTCCAAGTATAGGGACCCCCGAAATGTATAGCTTTTTTTCTATTTTTATGTAAAAATCTTAATGCGGTTCACAGAATACATCGACTGACCAAATTTCAACAGTATAGCTCATATAGTTTCGGAAATAATTGGCTGTGACATACGGACGGACAGACAGACAGACAGACTTGACGAATCTATAAGGGTTCCGTTTTTTGCCATTTGGCTACGGAACCCTAAAAAGGAGCAATATAACGTTTACACTAGTTATAAATCATTTGTTATTGGTTAACATTTTGCAATTACAATTGATTTGTTTATGGTTTTTGTTAGTGATTGCCTAATACACAATAAAAACCTCAACGAATTACACCCATAACTTATAACAACAACAATATACCTTTGGAAAAATGTTTAAAAACAGCTAAACAGGTAGCTACTTTAGGAAGATCTCAATCGGTTTTGTTTAATAAATAGTTTGGCTAGAAAGATCTCCACTTTTCCCCTGTAAAATAAATGCTTACTACAATAAAATTATTATCATGACTTCGACATTTGACATGTAGTATCCGAGGCAATATATCCTAAATCATTTATTCACATGTGCTTAGCATTCGCAAAGTGGTTGTTACTTATAAATGTACAAACACATAATTTCGGATTTAAGCTAACTATAGTACTTAGTGAATCTCTTTAGTACAATTGATTTGCTTGTCAAGTTAAATTGAAAAGGACTATAATAAAGTACCCCTATATTCGTTGAACTAATTCTGCTGGTGAATCAAGTTATAAAAATCACTTCATCACTGTGTAAAGAGGTTTAATATAAATAAATCAAAAATGAGATAACCATCATCTGCGATGTTGTATGATAAAGGGTATTAATTGCTTACTTATTCCTGTCGTTCAACTATCGATCTCTTTTTAATTTTTGAAATTATATCGGGAGCACCAGCAAAATCAGTTCAACAATAATACGGGTACTTGATTACAGTGCTTGTCAATTTAATTTGACACACATGGGTCATATTATTCACTTTTATAGCACTAATATTATCTAGCCATTGGTTTAAGTGTTGATCAATATCGAATCTGGTAATCGTGACGGAAACCGCCTTCAGGGGATCAAGCCAGGGCCTTAAGAAGCACCTGATCCTTGCGAAGCCTCGGGGCGGCACTACGTAAACTTCTACAAACGAATTAGACGGAGCGCCTAGAAAACGGGATTATCCACTAACTGTTTTATTCTGCGATAATAGGTTCGCGCCGTACTCCCCTGTTTGTAACATTTAACATTTAAGGTATAGGCTACACTACATTGTTAATGAACCATAATAATGTCAGGAGCTTTACCAAGCACGAAAATGTTACAGGAGATGAAAACTGAAACTTTGTTGAAATATACAGAGCGTAAAATTAATACATTTTAATAAATATCTTTTTGACTCACTTTTTTAAGTCATCTTTGAAGTATTACTTTGTTGTCAGCATATTTAGTAAATCTGTTTGTATCATGAGTCCGTCACAACAAACATTTGATTTTCTTTTGTAGCTGTATAAAAAATTTCCCCGTACCTCTGGATGAAAAGAAGTTGGACGTCTCTTTATAAGAATTAGATTTGTACGTTTTAAAGAACAATGGCGAAATAATGGATGATTTAAAAATGATAACATTTAATGTATTTTCATTTTAATTGAATACTTAATGATTTCGTGATTCTTTTTCAAATACATTTAACACCTGAGTAAGTTTCAAAAGAAAATTAATTGTAAAACAGTGTGTTTATCTAATTGATATTGTGTTCCGAATATTCAATTCAAACGGTTTTACAATGTAATCTAAAACTGGATTATATTTATTTATTTCGTAGTAATATTGACCTTCATAAATTGAAAGGTTAAAATAAGTTGTTTATATTTTTTTGAACGGTATGGTAACTAAACTGGTAACAATCAGTTAAAATAAAATCTAAATTTTGAAAATCTTCTGTTGACAATAATTAACAATAATTATGCCATTAACATACTATAACAATAGATATCTATTAACATTACATGACATTTCGGGGTTTTTATATATCAATGCATTTCGTTGTTCTTTCCATAGATGAATAATACTGTTTTTTCTTGTCTTTGGTTTGCTAGTCATTTATTTAATTCTAAAATCTATGGAATAATTATATGGGATTTTCATTCACATCATTGATTCAGTAAAATATAGATGATTTTAGTTTAGAATGATCTTAATTTTCATCATTTCATCATTATCATCTGTATTTCACCACAAGAATAAGTATTCATGTTTAAAAATCATTGGTAATTTTTTACAAATAACATCTTCAGCTATGGTCTGGAATTGCTTTAATTTTAAACTTAAAAATTGAAATGAATAGTATTTATTTAAGACAATATTATTTAGTAATTGTCTTTTTATTTTATATATTTTTCATCATTAGAAGCTCTAGTGTGCAAATGTTAACCATTATTTTTATTGGTCAAAAACAATAGCGAACATCATCGAACGTACAATGTTTAACTCTTTTTAGACTACGTAAAAAAGCTTTGAAAAGAATAGCCAGAAGCTTTTAGTGGTCTAGTATAAAGGAAACTGATGTTTGAAACATTAGGTTTCACAGGGCACTTTACATACTAAATTAGTATGACTGTAATATGTTACATGTTAAACTGCATGTGAAAATAACGGTTCTTTATGGATTTTGTTCAGTGTGTAAATTATGAATTAATTAATATAATATTTTTATTTATTCTATACAATAATAATCGAATAGATGTATTAGATTGTGTAAATGTGGATCGACAAAAGTTTCAATAGGTTTTTGAAGAAGGCAATGTAGTATAACAAAGTAAAGATAATAAATGAATATGTGTTTGTTCACTTTATCTGGTCATTTCCATTTTGTAAAAAAAACATTGAATAGACATCATACTCAAGTTGGCCGGAGCAAGGAGAATGTGTCTAGATGGGAATTCTCGGACAGTAACGACCTGAGCTGTAGCTGGACCCATTAAGGAATTATTGCGGTCCATATTTAAAATTAATAAGAATATAACTATCGAATACCTGTTCTACTAAGTAATACACTGGAATAAATTTGTACCCCGAATAATGAAGAAAAAACATTATGTCCTTATACATAGAATTCTTGATGTAAATCAATATAATGAAATTCGTACTACATAGTAAATTATTCAGATGCAATTATAAAAATGATAAGCCGAGCGTTAAGATCATTATTATCTTCCCCAATTTTAATTATAAATATGAACGGTAGTGTCTATTATATACATATCACGACGTATATATATTATGAACGTATAAACGAGAGTGTATTTAACTTATTCTTTGTTTGTTTTTCAAGTCTTCACGTCTAAACTACTGAACCTTCAACATCATCCTAAAACTTTGCACAGAGATCTGCTGATTCTTGAGTTTACTTTTTTTTTTTTTTGGTAGCCTTACAAGGTGACTCTACACTGTCTGATGGAAAGCATGAGTAGAATCCAGGAGCGAAGAACATCACACTCTCTGCGAATGCAAGCAGAGTCGCGATGCCGATCCACTGTATGCCAGCCAAGGAATGTTTTTTTACGCCCTTCTTAAAAGACCCGGGATCATAATGAAAAGCAAACACTTGATCTGGTAGTGAGTTCCAGTTTTTAACTGCTTGGCACAGGAAGTAAGAGCCGAACCGTTTAGTCTAGTACGTATTTTTACCAAGAAAGCGGTAACTTCCAAGACCAGCACGTGTTGTCCTATTGAAGAAGGGAGAAGGTGGGATCTGTTGGAATAGCTGTTCAGAACACTCCCCGTGATAAAGTCGATAGGGGACTGCCATAGAGGCGAGGAAGGCGGTACTATAATATACGATAAAATACCACAGTATTTTTGTATTAATTAATCATCACATATTATTATTGATGTATACATTATAGAATATGAATTGTTTAAACTGGTCCGAAATATCTGAACACCTTATTTAACGAATGTGTTTCAACCTTTACATCGTAAAATTAGATTTAATTAATTTAATTTAGGTATTTAAGTTTAAAACTTAATTGAATACACAACGGAGCCGTTCGGCACAACGTCTATTAAATTAATTAAAAGGTACCTTTAAATATCAGGGAAATCTCGTTTGTATCTGCAAACAGAGAGAGACGTCCCAATGCCTCTTTCAAACTTAAACGTGTAATGAAGATATGTAATAGAATTAATTATAATACAACGCTACTTTGCAACGATGTTTCACAATAAGTTTTGAACATTTGGTAATTATTGAATTTTATTATTGTATCTATAAGATACATATTCATAGACTAGATGATGTGTGTAAGATGTCCGAAATATTTATTATTATTATAAAGAGAATTAGTTATTGAATACATATCTATATGGTCATAGTATAGCAAGACGGAGCCTCAAGTCTAAAAAGGGGCATATGTTTAGTAGCGGATTATTGACAGATATTGATGTTAATGCAAGTTCAGTCCTGATAGAAAAGGTAGCGATAATACGAGTCAAATAAAATTACCTTTACATTCTCAAATAACTTCAAAGATGTTTTTAACTAAATATGTCTACATAAAATTTACTTTTAATACGCTAACAAAAGTTTTTCAAAAATTTTACTTTAGTAAATATGTTTAACATATCCTTTCGGTCTCATGAAAGGCGACCAACATTATTACAGTTGAATAGGCACTGACACCCGTTTAGTCGCTAAAGACTAATTGAGATTACCAATTTGCCTGACAAGCGGTAACGATTACACTATTAGCTAAATGACATAGTTATTACCGCTCCATTTTATACAGTTTGTGATTTATTAGGGAATTATTTAATTTAGGAGTATCATCTTAGTTACGAAAGAGCGTAAAACGTGAAAAAAGAAATGTTAAGTACATGATTTCATATGATTTATCGTATCGACTGTATAGAGTGGTAAAGATTAGGGAAAAGACATGACCGGGCGGTACTATTTAAAAATCTCCCACCAACACTGCCCATAACTTCGATTTTGTTTCCATACTCTTTTTTACATCCCAAGGTTGCCTGGAAGAAACACAGAACCACAAAGAAAAACACGTAACGATCTATACGGATAATTACTAATCCTGAATCGTGAAAGTGAAATTCTCGCGCCGATTAGCATATATACAACATCCCAACATCAACTGTTGGGCAGCAGGGCAAACTAACCAAAAATGACAGCATTTGTGCTGTAGTGTTTCGATGTTGAGTGCGAAGCCGGAGGTTTAATGAATGACGCAGAAGCGTCTCAATAGCCCGCTGTAGTGTGGATCATTGTCTGTTTCCACAGTGAGTATGGTGATGGTGACCAATGTTCTGATTTATTAATTGTTGTTTAAGTCTGGGTGCCTTTGTGTTCTTCACATCCATTTACCTGATATATATTTCCTAGTGCTCCATATTCTTGTAAAGATAAAACAGACATTTTCATTGATTACATTCCTGTATAATTGATTAATTAGATTCCTGTACCTTCCGTCAACATTATTCGCTTAGTGAAATAGTCACAAATTGAGGACAACAGATTATTGTCACATAATTATTTCAAGACAAGTTATAAAAAATGTGAATATTTCAGTTCCATGGTTTATTCATGCAATTATATTCTGCAAAATTGATTTTTCATTTCAACTAATTTTTCACTTGTTAGCACACCTTCTATAATTATAAATAGAAGAGACGAGTGACAGCAAGGAAATGAAACCGCGAACCAATCTTGATGTTATCCCTTGATCGTATTTTACGACGCGTCTATAACAACCAATATCAATAGTTAAGCCTTTTTAAAGCGACGTAAAAAAGAACATTCTCAATTCAGATATATTTGTATTTTATCTTTGTAAATTTAAAAATGTGTCATTTATGAACCGATTTCTTTCATCTCAGAAATTTTTTATTTGAAATTTAATTTAGAAATTTAAAATAAGTATCTTGTTTTCGCTAGCTGAAGATTTCAGATTAATAATCATTTCTAAGAACTTGGTCTCTAAGGTAATCACAGCGAAAATTGTATTCTATATTCAGTCCAAGATAAGTAGTAAAGAAAATTAACAAAAAGAGGGACAAAAAATGAAAACTACTCCCGATAGAAAAAATAAACCGCATGAAACGTGATCAATGAAGATTCACACTTATTCTACGTAGTAATAAAATCGAGTGAAAGAAATACACAGATCATTTTTAGGGTTCCGTAGCCAAATGGCAAAAAACGGAACCCTTATAGATTCGTCAAGTCTGTCTGTCTGTCTGTCTGTCTGTCTGTCTGTCTGTCTGTCCGTCCGTATGTCACAGCCAATTATTTCCGAAACTATAAGAGCTATACTGTTGAAATTTGGTCAGTCGATGTATTCTGTGAACCGCATTAAGATTTTTACATAAAAATAGAAAAAAAACAATACATTTTGGGGGTCCCCATACTTGGAACTGAAACTCAAAAATTTTTTTTTCATCAAACCTATACGTGTGGGGTATCTATGGATAGGTCTTCAAAAATGATATTGAGGTTTCTAATGTCATTTTTTTCTAAACTGAATAGTTTGCGCGAGAGACACTTCCAAAGTGGAAAAATGTCTGTCCCCCCCCCTCTAACTTCTAAAATAAGAGAGAGCTAAAACTAAAAAATATATATGTTGTACATGACCATGAAAACTACCAACGAAAATTGGTTTGAACGAGATCTAGTGAGTAGTTTTTTTTTAATACGTCATAAACCGTAACACGCAATTTACCTTTCATCCAATCAATACACTAGTATAAAAACATCGATGAAAGTTACAACCAACTACAAGAACTTTTATATGATGTTACTTGCTGGTACGGAACCCTTCATGGGCGAGTCCGACTCGCACTTGGCCGCTTTTTTATTGATAAGTAAACAAAATTAATGGAGGCATCAATTCGTTACTTCTTTTAGAAAAACTTTTGTTTTCTTGTTATTGGTTGATACAATGTTCTGTGTATCACAATAAATACAACATAACAATTTCTTTGAATGATTGAGAACCTATATTTTTTACACCTAAAGGGTACTATTGTGGTTTACTATTCAATGAATACGAACTCAGCTTAAGACTTTAACAAGTACCCAAAAGTTAGGAGTACATAATATCATCGATAAACACTATAATGAAGTTTGTAACATAAGCTCGTTAAAATTTATAATTTTATTTATATAACATTACATTTGTATTTTTATATTTGTAAATTTGAAAATGTGTCATTTATAAACCGATTTTTAACATGTTTCTTTTTCATTTGAAATTTAAACAGAAGAGTACCTTACAAATGAAAAATTAAGGAATAATACAATTATACTTATTTACATGAATAATGCCCGCTTTTCTTTTTTACCCAAGTGCTTCAAAAGGAGGGTAATGCTTTTCGAGCGTATGTATGCATGTACGTATGTCCATTTCTTTGGCACGTCCAAACGGCTAGACGGATTTTGACAAATGATGTGTCGTTGAATTCGTTAGGTTTGTGGTAGTGAAATGGGATATATAAATTTTCAAAATGACGGCTGGAAATGAAAAAAAAAACAAAAGTCGTGGTGCAGTCGAGGACTGCCGCGGTAAAGCTATTGCATAGCATTATTTATCAACATAAGCAATTATAATTATTAATTTATTTTTTATTTATGCATTTTTTTTCTTTGATATTAATTCAAGTTTACAAAACAATATACACTGTCTTTTTACCAACATACATTCTAACACTATTTTTTTCAGATAGAAACACTAAGATTCAATTATACGGTACTAGAGGACGCGGACGCTATCTATTGTGCCTACGATATCCCTTCTATTCGATTAATCTATGACGCATGCCAGGCGCCCGTTATTTGTCCTTGTCGCACTGCAGTTACAATCAAATTCTTTATCTTTTTTAAAAATATATTATTTATTGTAAATAAAATAATGAAGTAGCAATTTTATATCGCCATTGTAAACAGTTATTACTTCGATTTATTTGCCTAAAACGGGGAGGTTTACATGTTAAGACGTGACTCGAGGATACCTAATTTTGATTTTATTCGATTTTGATATAGTAGGTTTCTATCAGTAAAAGCGATATTGATGAGAAAGATTATGTTTAAATTAATTGTAGGCACTCCATTCAATAACATTAAAATATATTTTATACCGATTACAAGTTTTTCTGGTAATTGTAGTATACTCGAGAGAGTCGTATTAGACGACTGGATTTGTTGTTATTAATCGTCTTCTTTTTAAGACAAAAAGTTCTATCTATTGTAAGTGATTAGATTTTGTTAGGTACTATTTATCAGATAAGTAACACAATTTTTGCCAAAAAAAACATCAATGAAAATAAAACCGTTAGTAGTTCAGTTTTAAAAAATTTACTCTTATAATTTTATACTTAAACCTGACTCTACTCAGCCTGATGGAAAGCGTGAATAGAATCCAAGAGTATTAATTACCATCCTCATTGTGAATGAAGGTAATGACCCACACTATGGAGGGTAGGTGAGACGCTTTTGTATCATTTGGCCTCCGGTCTCACAACCACCAACGAAATACGAGAGCACGAATGCTGTCATTTTAGGTTGATCTTCTATGCGGGGGTAGTGCCACCCTGGTCGAGTCGTAAAGTTCATATTTAAGCTAGTATGGCTTTAATACATTGTAAACTTACTATTTTATTAATTCCAGTGTTAAGTTAGATATTATCAATTTGCTCTTATTTTTACACACATTTCTTCCTAACTATATTCCTCCTAACCTTATTCCCAAGTTTATTTGGGGTCGGCTGCTAGTTCAACCGGTTTTACCTGAATTTCAGTTTTTCCACGGAGCGACTGGCATCGGACCTCCGCAACCCTAAGGGAGAACTAAAAATTCGAAGTATATTTGAGGACACTGACTTCACAATAACGATTGCCATATATGTTCACGACAACCGGGACCGACGGCTTCACGTGCTCTCTGAGGCACGGGCATGAATCACAGCCAAACTTCCAAACTCCGGGCAGCTATTAGGAATTTCCTATCATCAACAACCTTTAACAGTCCACTGCTGGACATAGGCCTCTCCTTAGAAAGGAGGTTTTGGCCTACTATACCACGCTGGCCAGACGGGTTGGTATAGGGTTTCAAGTTTTCCTACTCTTTGCATTGATGTTGTCTTGCGTAGTTTATCTCTTAGTCGCCTTTTACGACACCCGCGGGATGAATAGGGGTGGTGACACTCTGTATTCTTAATCCGTCACCACACGGACAGGAATTTCCTAATAAAATACCAAAAACAGTTTTTGGCCCGACCCGGAATTTGCACCCGAGACCTCTTGATTAGCAGTCGCATACGCTAACCACTAGACCAATGAGGCAGTACATTTCTTACCAACTATATTTTATATTTAATATATTTGAAATAAACCATACGTCTAAGTATTTTCCTCATGACACTGCACTTGATGTAACAAACTTATTGAATACACCTATTTTCAATATATGTGATCGTATTGCATCTATTGTAGAACTTCACAAAACTCATACACGGTAATTTGATGCCAAACATGATCTAACCTAGATATTAAACTTATAAATCAATTGATATATTGTTTCTAAATACATACATATTATTTATATTACACCCAAATTGAAAAAGATGACTTGTTAAAATTGGATAAAAACTTATCTAAATTCAATAACCCTTTCTTGAATTTAGATACGTTTAGTACCTGTCAGTAGCTGTCAGTAAATTTAGGACACTGACTTCCCAATAACGGTTGCCACAGATACTACTACGTTATAACAAAAAAACAATAAGTTCAAATATTTCGCTTTCCATTTTCTGAAACATGCCGAATAAAGTATCATTAGGGAGCTCAATAGTTTGTATGTGACATCACTACGTTTTCACGACCCAAAGTGATATATAAAAATGTGCAAAAAAACGTGATGACTCGTTACAGCTGTGCCACGACGCGCTCTGTGAACATAAAAGCGAACCTCACATTTGTAAGCAAATATCTTTCAACTTGACATGTAAGTGGAGTGACTGTAAATATACAGTTGTGTTGCGCTAATTCTCCTTGTGTAAGAATGTGCAAAGTAATTAAAACTAATAGTGACTGCATGGACCTCAATTATGAATCCAAAATGAAACAAGTAATCTTCACCTTCCACGATAGAATAGTATTTAGTAGAATCATAGAGGGAATATTTTGCTTATCATATTATTTCCACAAATGTGTTTGTTTATTGTATGTTGTTGACTTATTTTTCTCTGTGTTCTATAAATTTATTATATTGTATTGCTTTTTTGTATACTTCCTAGTTTCTTTTTTCTACACTTTTTATGTACAGCTAGCTAGTTATTGTTCATGTCAACCAGAGCTTTAAAGTGTGACAGAGAGACACGTTCGTTTGTATTCTCAGTACCCTCAAATTTCAGAATTTCGGTTCTCCCTCAAGGTTGCGGAGGTTCGATGCCAGTCGTTCCGTGGAAAATCTGAAATTGTGGTAAAATCGGTTGAACTAGTAGCAGACCCCAAATAATCTTTGGAATAAAGGCAAGGATGAATAAGTTAGAGTGTAAACAGATGTTGGTTACACAAAAATATAAATAAATATATTTAGTGTTCCCTAATTCATAAATATAATTATGACGATTACACCAAGCTGATTGCATTACATGGCATCATGGTACAAGCAATCAACAATTATTCACGAATATAAACGTCATGTCTGCCTAGAATTAACTCTGTTAGCTCGTAAACATGTCCTGACATTGATTTATTGCATTAATTCCAGACTCCGGGCCATAATTATTTAGAAACAAGAATTTGCATAAATCACTTAAGTAAATAAAATTATTTACCACTGTTGTACATTGTGTAAACAAGGTACGAGTTGTGAGTCATGATGAGAAATACATCATTTTAAAAATGACATTTGTTTCCACTTTGTAGACTGTATATATTTAATCATCAGCGAATGTTTTCAAATTTGTTGAATATGTAAAAACTGTCGTTGTGATGTTTTTATTGTTTTCCATAATACAGTACATTTCACAATTTTTCCTGCCTAATATTATAAGCGCGAAAACCAACATAGTGGGCAGAGCCGTGGGCAAAAGCTGGCATTTATGTAGGTAAAAGTAGGTAAACATTTTTTTGGAGAAATTTAAGGATAACATTCTACACTCACTGTGCAAACGATATTTCTTCCATATATATTTTTTATTCAATTTGAATTAATTGTCATATGCTTTTTGAGTTTCAATTCAAGTTTATTACGAATAAAAATTGAAAAAATACTTACTAGATATGGGCTTATTATGTTTTATGCAAAGACATTCTCTTCAAATAAACCAATTAATATATATATGTGTATATCTACTGTGCTGTCAACAACATGTACTATTTACCAAACTAATAAATTATCCTAACAAACTAACAGAATAAGAAAGTTTTAGAATTTAATTTACTAATAATGGAAATGAATATAATTTATTCACTTGTTCGTATGTTCGTTCACGGTTCTATATACTGTCAAGTTTATTTCATTTTGTATTTTATTCGACTGCAGAACAAAGGATAAAATAAAAGTTTAATTATATCGCACTTTATAGCACTTTAATCCTTCAGTCCTTCCTGTACGATATAATTTTCAGTTTTACGTGGTGCACTTCTCATTTTAATAACTTACTATAAATATGAAATCTGTGATAATAAAAAAATGGAAGTGTCTATTTGCAATCCCAAATTAACATCTTTAAATTAATGCATATTGAAGTATATTTAAATGATACATTTAAACTTTATTTTTGGATTACGGTTAGTTTTTTTCGAAATTCTGTGATCGTTATCGGATACAAATACAAACGCAGTTGTATCAAAATGTTGCTCACATATAGCAAGTTTTTTTTCTAAATTTATTTTAAACTAAGTACGAGATAGGTACAGTTTCAAAAACAAGACAAAAATCTTTGAATTCAAAGTTTCAACCTAACGTAACGATAAAGTAAAAAAATAATCTTTTCAGTTAACAGCCAGATCTTTTGCCGACAAAGCTAAAACTTGTTTTACCATTTTTGAAAAGTAAACGTACTAATTCCTCGTCTTTTTATATCTTCATACAATATATTGGCATGGCTTTGCTGCAAATTATAAGCAGAAGTTATAATAAGTGAACCGATAACATTAACTTTGTAGGTCGAAATGGGCTATACATCAATGTCAGAGTTGTACTGAGGCTAAGAAGTGATTCCCAAATGAACCTCGACGTTCAAGAATGTTAAACGATTCGCAGGGAAGAGCATCGAAGAAGTATCTCAGGTAATTACAGTCGCGAAACGTGAAAATATTTCAACAATTTTTAAAGTGCCGGCTTTCTTGTATTTCAAAGTAGTATTTCGTACCAAATAAAATCTACAGAAATAGTACAACATTTTGAAAGTTTTAAGTCGCCATCATTTTCCGTTTACAAGTAACATTAATTTGATTTTCTTAAGTAGAAATAAGCAAAAATCAAAATCAATAAGTTTATTGTATAGGTTTACATAAATAATGGAAGAATAAAACAGGAACCATTTCCTTAAATATTTGACAAATATTTTTCATATAATAATTTACATAAGTACTAAAATAATGTGACGTAATAGTAACGCCATGCCATGTCTTGATGCGTATTGGCTCTGGAAAAAATCATGTAACACTATTCTATTGCTGTTTTAAAGCGCTGTTACCGGAGTTCCTTTCCCTCCCCATTTTCCCTCAAAAGATAGCCCCAATTACGTTAAACTAATTTAAGCGATTTAAAGTTATCTTTGTAATAAATGTACAAAACGTAATAAAACATTGCTTGATTTTAGGTGCTTTCACTACATTTTTAATATTCTGCCAAAAAACCAAGTACCATAGTTTTTCTTCTTTTTTTAAGAATATATTGTTAATGTACATTCTCTGAAATATTGTAAGATGATCTTTATAAAAGGAATCGTTATTTTTTATGAACTTTCGTATACATTCTAGACTATCTAATATAAAAAAGTTCAAAGGCTTTGCGTTTATTTTTTAGAACATCATCACAAAGAGAAAATTTCAAAGTGTACATTATGTCAAGTATTATATACAAAGTCTAATCCTAATTGTAAAGAACAAAACAATCAGTAAAACAGAAAAGATAAAAGCATTGTCGCCTTGAAACGTTCACGTTTTTGCCAAGGGTCTCTCGTAAAACTTTATTAGGCGCATTAAGGTCGCGGTTGAATCCTGTTTATGTAATCGCCGCTGGGGACCTTTACCAGGAAAAATATTAAGTGAAAAAAGAACACACAATGTCACCCTAAGTAAGATTATATTTATGACGACCTACATCTAAGAGGGTGGTCAGAGGCACTCAAAATGTCGACCTAAGCAAAATGACGAGACGAGAGCTCACATGAAGCATAGGAACGGCGCCCACTCATAAAACAAAGATAAGCATTTGATTGTGGCCGGGATAATATGTATTATGTTTCGGGAGGCTCTTGGATTGTGACCCCGATATTTGTATTTTTTCTCGTACATTGTTATACGCTTTTTATAAAGAAATGATATGATATGCATGTATATACACACCGAAGTAACAATACAATACGAATTTTCCCTTGGTAAAATGAACCGTCCCTGAGAACTTTGAGGCGTTTATACAAATCCTTATTTCAACAATAGCGTATGGCTATACCTTCTAGCCTACTTACCTATTATGTATGTATAATTAATTATTCTAAGTTATTGATTTTGCTAAGAAAGTTCTCGGTCTAATGGCACCAGCCGGTTTTTAAAGTAGCGCCGATAGATAGAACATTTATCCAATGCGTGTCCAATAATTATTTGAGACTGCGTTTTAAAATTTTACATAAAACCTTTTATATTATATAAAAGTACCTATAGACAGTACCAAATAGACGGTATCTATCTATTTTTTTTTTATGTTGTTACATGCCTGTTACGTTACTAAAGTTTTATTCAAGATTAGTAATGTAATTTTTTGTTTAGCGTAATTGTGGGCTAGTTATGTTCAGTAAGTGTAGTATTATTTAATTTTCAATAGAAGTAGTGGCGCATTAAGACTAAAATATTGAAGTTCCTAAGATATGATAGGTTTAGGACACATATATATCACACAGGCTTTTAATCCCGAGAGATTTTAGTTTATCAATAGTTATTATAGGCTTATATATATATGTCCTAGACTGGGTGTCCTAGAATAGTTATTATAGGCTTATATATATGTCCTAGACTGGGTGTCCTAGAATAGTTATTATAGGCTTATATATATGTCCTAGACTGGGTGATTGATGATATACCAGTCTAAACGTACAGCTGTTATGTCAAATAAATAAAGTTCATAAAGATAAAGATGTATTTTGTAAATCTGAGATCAAAGAGGTAAGAAGTATGAGTTGTAATAACTGAGTAAAGAGTAAAAGAACTCTCGAAATGGTGAGAAAGGCGAAAGAATAAGAGGCTACTTCAAGAAATGCTTACAAATCGAGATCAATATGACCGAAGCCATGAAAACTAAGACTTGGTAGAACTTCACAACCATTTATATTAATTAATATAGTCATATATATTTTAACCTTAAAGTAGATTGATTTGAAGAAGCACTAGTACAAATCATTTACTAATTACCTCAAAATTATTACAATACTTTTTTTGTGAATTATATTGTTGAATAATCATTATATCCTTTCCTTATCATTATTTAAAATAGTCAATAAGAGTGTTGAATACCCTATTAATCCTAAACCGGTACCTCTTGTCGTTATTGTGTTATAATACAAAATGGCCAGGGTTTACACTTAATAATTTATATTGTTAACCTCTTGTTGAACTGACCTTTATTCAACGCTGCAGCTTAATGAAAACCGCTGGATTGAGAAGTTGGTCAGGCACAAACAGAAAGTCCCGACTCGCAACATTAATCATGTACCTTTATTTGCGAGACTATAAATTCACATTGCTATTTTAAAATGCTTAAATGTTCTAATATAATATGATGAATGGATAAATGTAGACGTGACTTATGGGTTTTTTTAAGGTCACAACCATAAACGAATACGTTTTAGAGCGTCTTTAATATATTGTGACCTTCATTTTTGACTCTGTGACGTTATGTGTCTTTACTTTGAGTTCGTCCCATCAATGTAGAAGAACGTTAGAGAACATTTAAGATATTAACGCTTTTCGTAACCTAAAGGCCAGTATTTTCTTAGTACAGAGAATTAGTAATGTCATTCAATGCTGCCAGTTATTTGGGAACTCTACCAGAAAGCGATGATGCTGAGGATTTTTTTGAGGCTTGTATGTAAATGTAGTAAAATTGAATATTCTTTAAGTTAAAATTGTAAATAAAGATATTCAACTCATCAGTTATATACTAAATGAAATTGGTTTATAACAAATAAAAAAGAAAAAAGATTATTTCTATTCAATAATTTCTCTAAATCTTCAAAATATAGAAAACCCTTGGGCTCTTTATGAAATTAGCTTTGTGATGTACTGCCTCTACATAACATACGTCTTTAGATTACATACTAGGCTGAATATTTATCATATGAATCTGCTAAATACTATTTCTACAAAACAACAAATTAAATTATAAATGCTCCGGACATCTAGTCTAACACATAACGCTAACTAGTTTCAAACTAAGCAAAGCTTGTGCTATGAAAGCTACACTGACTGAAATACTAAAATAAAAATAACCTTTTTTTTAATATATTAGGTCTTTACCTATGAAATTGCTTTTCATAAGTACTGGTCATTTCAAATAAAAAAAGTTTGTAATGGCTCTGTATTCTGAATTCAAATAATTTTGTTTTAAAACCATGACATTCTATCTTAGAATAAGAATGACCAAGACCTGACATGCCAACAAGCGTTACGACGAGAGAGTGAGATAACGATACCATTTTCCAGTGTGTTAGAGAAAAATTGAGATACGTATTTTTGTCCTTATCGCGGTATAGGTTTGTCACAAAACTTATGTGTCAATGTTCAAAGCGGGAATTATATCAGGTGTGAAAATAAGGCTTTTTGACGGAATTACTGTGTGATTTCAAGTGTATATAATTATTTTTAACCCAGATACTTTAAAAACTATGGTACAGTGTTGTGTTGTCGGCTGCAAAAGCCGCAGTGAACGTAAATATGAAAACATAACCTTTCACACGTAAGTATAAAAAATAGCGTTTTATCGGCATATTATTGTTTTTAATATTAACTACGATTAATTACATAAATTTTTGTTTGTTAATGTGCAGAAATAATTGAAAATAAGTGATAAAAACTAGTTTCTAAAGTGTGAAAATTTTGTAATTATCCGACCAAATTGCGTAGGTAAAGTTTGCAAGTAAACAGCTAAAGTTTGAATGACCATTAATGTGTTAAGGTAATTTTGCAAGGTTACCAGCATTTTAGGGATAACGCATCAGCCTTTTGAAATTACCCCATATGGTGAGAAAATTTAATTTGATTTGATTTGTGTTTTATTGTCCTCCAGATTTCCAAAAGATGAAAATGTGCGTAAAATGTGGTTGAAGGCTACTGGACGACAAGGTTGGGCAATAGCAAAGCTATATGTAAAAATATTAGAACGTAAGGACACATTACAGTAGAAAAATATGCTGATAACTAAAGAGAAAAGAAAATAAACTAATTTCTTCAACATACTTATTTTATTTAAGGGCCAATAAATACTAAATACTATAACCTTCTAAAAAAATGTTTTTTTTTTAATGTAATTAATCTCGATCCCGGTTACATCCTCAGCTTTTGTTTTGAAGGCCTTCTATTCGTTTATTATATATTAACCATATTTGACAGATTTTTTAAATGTTTGGAACAGTAAACGGAATAACGATTCTCCCTTATTAAACGCGACAACGCGCGACCCCATACTGCGCAACAGACAGTCTCCAAGCTGCAAGAGCTGGGGTTGGAAGCTCTCCCTCATCCGCTATACTCACCAGACCTTGCACCTACCGACTATTACTTTTCCAAAATTTAGACAACTTTTAGTGGGTAAAAAAATCAATTCCAGAGAGGCAGAACAAAATGCTTTTTTAAGAGTTTGTTGCCTCCCGTCCAGCTGATTTTTACAAGACGGGCATCAATAAACTGCCAATGCGTTAGCAAAGATGTGTCGATTGCATGGGTGATTACTTCGAATAACAGAAATAAAAAAGTTTATAAAACTAAGTACTTTCACTTATTGCATACAAAACGGCAATTTCATAGGTAGCTTTCGCCCGCGACTTCCCCCGCGTGTATATAAGTTATAGCAGTAAAAAAAGCGGCCAAGTGCGAGTCGGACTCGCCCATGAAGGGTTCCGTACCAGCAAGTAACATCATATAAAAGTTCTTGTAGTTCGTTGTAACTTTCATCGATGTTTTTATACTAGTGTATTGATTGGATGAAAGGTAAATTGTGTGTTACAATTTATGACGTATTAAAAAAAAACTACTCACTAGATCTCGTTCAAACCAATTTTCGTTGGTAGTTTGCATGGTAATGTATAACATATATATTTTTTAGTTTTATTACTCTCGTATTTTAGAAGTTAGAGGGGGGGGGACACACGTTTTTCCACTTTGGAAGTGTCTCTCGCGCAAACTATTCAGTTTAGAAAAAAATGATATTAGAAACCTCAACATCATTTTTAAACACCTATCCATAGATACCCCACACGTATAGGTTTGATGAAAAAAAAATTTTTGAGTTTCAGTTCCAAGTATGGGGACCCCCAAAATGTATTGTTTTTTTTCTATTTTTATGTAAAAATCTTAATGCGGTTCACAGAATACATCGACTGACAAAATTTCAACAGTATAGCTCTTATAGTTTCGGAAATAATTGGCTGTCACATACGGACGGACAGACAGACAGACAGACAGACTTGACGAATCTATAAGGGTTCCGTTTTTTGCCATTTGGCTACGGAACCCTAAAAGGCTCTAAACTATCTGTGTACCAAATTTCATTCTAATCGGTTCAGTAGTTTTGACGTGAAAGCCAGACAGACAGACAGTTACTTTCGCATTTATAATATTAGTAAGGATTAAGATTAGGATAGGAAACAACCGTACCCCGTAATGTAAATAATAAGTAAGAATAAAATTCGTGTAATATAATTATATTATAAATAAATGTAAGTTAATATGTTTTATCGTATTGCGAATCCCCGTTGTTCATTCCGTACCGCGAGTGTGTTCTATTTAAGCTCACTCCGATACCACAAAACTTTGTAAACGTTTTGTAAGCTTGTGTATAATATAATTTTAAGCTTATTGTACTTAGAATATAATACATATTAGGGCTACTAAACAAATGGAAATTTTAATAACTATAAAACATGGACTTTGAGTTTAAACTCAATTGAAATAGAAAATCAACACAACATACGCGTTATAAAGTATTTTCTCAACCTTATTATCATCAACAACCCATAACGTCCCACTGCTGGGCTCAGGTCTCCTCTCAAGAGAGGGTTAAGGCCATACGTCCCCACGCTGGCCGAGTGCGGGTTGGGGACAGGCAAGACACGTTGTGGCTACGTAATCTTGCTGTTGGATGTTTTTAAGCCGCCCGAAGGCCTCCAACAAAGCTTCACGACTGTTATCTTATGATAACAACCGGGACCGACTTCTTAACGTGACCTCCGAATCACGGAAACGCTCATTACATATAATGCCACAAACGGTCACCCATCTAGGTCCGACCGCGCCGTCGTTGCTTACCCTTGGTGATTGTTTCCAAACACCTAAGGCCACTCGGCTATGAGCGCTTCGTACTATATATCTCTCTCTCTCTCTATCATACTATAAAAACTATACTGGTACAATTACGAGAGTATTGGATGCTTTTTTAGGGTTCCGTTATTAAATGGCAAAAACCGGAACCCTTAGGGATTCGTTATGTCTGTCTGTCCGTCCGTATATCAAAGCCACTTTTTTCCAACACTATAAGAACTATACTGTTGAAACTTGGTAAGTAGATGTATTCTGTGAACCCCATTAAGATTATCACACAAAAATAGAAAAAAAACAATAAATTTTGGGGGTTCCCCATACTTAGAACTGAAACTCATCAATTTTTTTTATGAAACCCATATGTGTAGGGTATCTATGGATATGTATTCAAAAATGATGTTGAGGTTTCTAATATATTTTTTCCAAACTGAATAGTTTAGAAAATTGGTTTGTACGAGATCTAGTAAGTAGTTTTTTTAATACGTCATAAATTGTAAACCGCAATTTACCTTTCACTCAATCAATACACTATTAATACAACATCGATCAAAGTTAAAACTACAAGAACTTTTACATGATATTACTTGCTGCTACGGAACCCTTCATGGGCGAGTCCGACTCGCACTTGCCCATATTTTTAAGTCGTACTTCAGTGACGCCACACTTTATGCACTTCGTAGTCTGCACTGCTCCGTGGCACGAGTAATTTCCTTAATATTGCTTTGCGAAATCTTATTCAAATAATCAGAAGTTCACGACTCCAATCCGCCTTGATGCAAATTGCATGCAGACTGCTTAATTAACAGCCTAGAGACTGCATGAACTCAACCGATAGCAGAATCCATCTTGCCTCAGTGACTATGTCTACAAATTATGTTATTAAGTAACAGTAATTACTATTGATTGCTAGTGCTATTTACGTACGACTGAATATCAAATGTTATAATTTAATACAACGATACAAAATGTGTTATTTTTCATTTTGATTAGTAAAAGTAACTATTTAGTATTTTTCTAGATGACTGGTAGGTATGTATTAACTTAATAATAACAAAAGCTTATCATTATTCACACTTAGGGTATCTTCTTTATTTGTGTTCTTTAAAATGTTTTCTTAGCTTAGCTATGAAGTTGTAATACGATAGATATAAATACTAAGTTTTATTCTAATAATTATTTAAGAATTAACATTTACAAGTTTAAAATAATAACATTTAAAATTTAACATTTAGTTCAGTCTACTCTTAAGAAACGTGTCCAAACCTGATATATACAAAAACAATATAATTTATGTATTTATTTATGCCAAATACTCATTCAGGTCTTTGAGTCATCACAAAATTCATACATCACGGTACCCAGAAAACGAGTTTTATGAATAAACCAACTTTTTATTTACCTAAATAAAACTTGTGATTTAAATTTTTAAGCTATTGTATAGCTTTTATCGCGGCGGCCAAATCAAGAAATTCCGTAACGAGAAAACCTAACTCCCTAAAAAAGGATAGAGAATATGATTGTAACTGCAGTGCGACAAGGATGTGGCGGCTCTGTGCTCTATAGGCATGCGTGCTGCCGCCACAGGCCGTTATCCGTTGCCTTGACAACACAGTTATTCTGGATTCTTCTTCTTTTTTTTTATTCCATAGATATGCTCATATACTATTATGTTCTCTGTTTAGTTGTCATTGTCTTTCGTTTAATGGGATGATTATATTGTTTGGCAATAATATTGTTAAAATGTATGTTGTTAAAATTACAGTGTATATTTTTTTGTAAACTAGAATTAATATAAAAAAATACTGCATTAACAAAAAAAAAAATACAAAATTATAATTGCATAAATTGATAAAAAATGACATGCAATTTACCGCGGCAGTCCCCGAGTGCCACACGCCTTTTTAGGGTTCCGTAGCCAAATGTCAAAAAACGGAACCCTGTAGATTCGTCATGTCTGTCTGTCTGTCTGTCTGTCTGTCCGTCCGTATGTCACAGCCATTTTTCTCCGAAACCATAAGAGCTATACTTTTGAAACTTGGTAAGTAGATGTAATATGTGAACCGCATTAAGATTTCCACATAAAAATAAAAAAAAAACAATACATTTTGGGGGTCCCCATACTTGGAACTGAAACTCAAAAAATTTTTTTTTCATCAAACCCATACGTGTATCTATGGATAGGTGTTTAAAAATGATATTGAGGTTTCTAATATCCGTTTTTTCTAAACTGAATAGTTTGCGCGAGAGACACTTCCAAAGTGGAAAAATGTGTCCCACCCCCCTGTAACTTCTAAAATAAGAGAGTGATAAAACTAAAAAAAATATATGTTGTACATTACCATGTAAACTACCAACGAAAATTGGTTTGAACGAGTTCTAGTAAGTAGTTTTTTTTTAATACGTCATAAATCGTAAACCGCAATTTACCTTTCATTCAATCAATACACTATTATAAAAACATCGATGAAAGTTACAACGAACTACAAGAACTTTTATGTGATGTTACTTGCTGATACTTGCTGGTACGGAACCCTTCATGGGCGAGTCCAACTCGCACTTGGCCGCTTTTTTATTGTATTATTATCATGTGCTGTTGATGTTACATACCAAAGGCTTATAAATTAAAAGGTATACGGTGGTTCTTTGGCAGGTGGCTCTACAAGCCCTTACTTTAAATAGGAAGGTCGCTATAGTGTATTCCACATTTTATCGAAATTCTGATAGCAGTTTAAACAAAACTACTTTCAACGTAAGCCAATACAGAAACAAAAAAAATAGCAACGAAACGGCTGCATAAAAGATGGGATTGTTATTGCAACCGCACAAGACACTGACAAGTGATCTGTCAGTGGGCGCCGCATCTTGCGACGTTGGGCTTACACGGATTTGAGGGGAAGCCCGTCTACTCGCTTGACTGATGTACAATCCTCGGACATATTTCTTTTCTACTTTAATTAAGTTAGTGACTGGGCGATTAACATGTATCACTTTCAAATAACAGATTAGACTTTATGTGGAAGATGCGATTTTATCTAAAATTAAAGTTTGGATTGGATTTTAGGCTTAGATACCAATACAAAATTATTAGGTAGATTTGCTTTTTTGAATCTGCTTTTTTAAATTAAGGAATAAGTACTGTAGATTTGTAAAAATAATTGATACAACACAAAATTCTAGAGACAAAATCAGGTGCCTAACTTTTATTTATATCAACGTTCATTCAACAGTGAGAGTTGATTTAAATAAATAACTTCTTAGTTTCAATTTGTACTAACAGTTTATTATACTTTGCTTTAGCTATACGAATGTATTCATTAATTTGATCTACAACTTATCATGTATTACAAAAACACATTGTTATTTCAATGCATATGTAATGAGACGAACAATATTGTAAGTTTCACAGGATCAAGCCAAATCTTCAAAGATTTATTATTTAGAACAGAATAGCAGGCGGAATTTTTACATAGAATTCCGTTTGTACAATCATATTTTGAATTTGTTGGCTGAGCTGTCACGCTTCCAACTGAACATCTGACTTATCCAGACAAATGCAAGATACCTCTCTATACCTAATCTTTAACAAAAGTTCTTTACAGTGTAATTGTTCTGCATAGTTTTTCCGTTTTCGCCTCTTACCACACCCACGGGATGAATAGGGGTGGTGACACTCCGTATTCTTAACTTGTCACCACAGGACAATATACTTATTTATACCTTATATATATATATATTATATTTGACCTTGCCAAAATGACTCTACTCAGCCTTATGGAAAGCAGGAGTAGAATCTAGATGTAGGGGTCACCATCCTCATTGTGAGGGTAGGTAATGCAGCACGGTGAACCATACCATGGCGGCCTGGTCAGTTGTTTCTGCATCATTCTCCCGGCATTCAGAGATCGAGAGAATGATGCAGTATGATTGGGCCTCCGGTCCAATACTCACCAACGAAATACGATAACAAGAATGTTGTCATTATTAGGATGGTCTTCTATGTGAGGGTAGTACTGCCCCGCTCGAGCCGGCCCATTCGTGCTGAAATCAGCGTGGCTTTACTTCCTACCGTTAGAATAGGGTAGAGTAGGGTAGAGTAGGGTAAAGTAGGGTAGAGTAGGGTAAAGTAGGGTAGAGTAGGGTAGAGTAGGGTAGAGTAGGGTAGAGTAGGGTAGAGTAGGATAGAGTAGGGTAGGGTAGGGTAGGGTAGAGTAGGGTAGAGTAGGGTAGAGTAGAGTAGAGTAGGGTAGAGTAGGGTAGAGTAGGGTAGAGTAGGGTAGAGTAGGGTAGCGTAGGAAGAGTAGGGTAGAGTAGGGTAGGTTATACATCAGATCTATATAAAATTACATAATAATTAACAAAGTCCATGTACAAACGGCGGCCTTATCGCTAAAAAGCAATTTCTTCCAGGCAACCTTGGGATGGAAAATTTACAAATAGTTTATTAGTTCTCAGTTATGCTTTGGCTTTATGTCTAAAATTTGATTATAATAACAGTAATGCCTAGATGAAAACTCATTTTCCATTACGCTCACGATTCGAGGCTATATTCAAATTTAGTTCTTAATTTCAATGATCGTGTACGCTGACATAAAACTCGATATGGTCTTGATTTACTTTAGATACCTGTAACAAAACAACAGTGAAAATTTGGAGTAAATAAAATAGGAAGAAAATGTACTATTTGCTTTACACATACGCTTTCACGTTGTACCATAATAGTCCAGTCATTATAGTAAGTTCACCTCGGAATTCGAGATACCCAGCTGTAATTCTGTAAATACTTGTATATTGCCCCCCTTAAAGTTGTCTCAAAACCTACGTCATGTAATAAGTTATTAATATTAATTAGGTTAAAATTCAAATATAATTCCTATATTTTCATTAACAATTCTGCAATTACATGCGCAGGTAAGTGTTGTTAAATAAATTAATACTGAATAAAAAGTGGAAAGGTTAGGAAAAAATGATAAAATATAACATAATAGTTAATAAAAATTGACAAATATTTATATTCATTTTTTTTACAATCAGTTTTCAACCGGAGGCACCGGTTGACCCGAAGTGATGCTGTGACCGCGCGCTCTCCGTCCTACATCTCGAAAACGGTTCATCGTATAAATTTTTTTTTAACAAAATTTGTAGAGAATTTTGTATTCTACAATATTGTAAATAATTACAAATAGCAAAAAACCATAGGAAATGAGATATTTACAAAAAAAGCGCAAAAAATCGTTTTTTGTGACTTTTGACCTTGAAATTTAATAGTTGCGGACACCCTACCATATGTAGGTTTTGAGACAACTTTTAGGGTGTCAATATACAAGTATTTACAGACTTACAGCTGGGTATCTCGAATTCCGAGATTCTTACCTAATTTAAGCTTAAATGACTGGACTATAATGTAAGTAGATTTATGTTAGTGTAAGGCATGTTTAGAAAGGTAACTGTAGTCACATTTACGCTACTTCAGACTTTCTCAGACAACTTGTCCTCTTGAAGATGTGACTGTAAAAGTTTGATCACTAAGAAAGTTTTAATTGCTACTGAACGGTATTTCCAGTGGGGCCTGGCGCAGTTCATTTTCAAAGTATTTTATTCATACAAAGGATATAATTTACTCAACACATTTTAAGTAAACAACTTGCGACAAATGCAAATTGTTAATTAAAATAAACAGATGTCTTTATATTTTGCGAGGCTTAACGACACTCGGTCTGGTATAATTTTGAAATTGTGTAAAAATGTTGCTAACATAAAATAAACCAATTCCGGAAATCGTAAACGCAAATATGTCCGTGACTCTTTCATAACCAAATTACTATACTAATGAATCATACGCGTTGGGAAGGCCGCACCAGAAAGCAGATAATAAATAAAATGAAAATAAAAGAAAGAAGAGGAAAGCAGATATTCACATCTAAAAAAACTGCCTCGGTGGTACACTAATATATTGAGATTGTAATTTTTAACTTTAAACCTACATTTTTTTAATGGCACCTAAATATTAGAACTAAAATTATACCTAAAATTAAAAAGGTTATCAATAAATGAATAAAAGTAATAAATATTTCTGTAGTAATATAAAATCTTTCCTTCTCTTATTTATTGTTATAGTGAACCCAACTAGTACATAATTAAAAAGTACTAAAATGGTTTTAAAGGTGAAACAACTTTATCAGCAAGTAACTTTGAGTCTTAGACAAAAGCTAAGGTTCAGTAAATAAAAATATATTCTGCATAATTTACTGAGATGGTTTTATGATTATAATAAAATGTGTTCAAACATAAGTTTGTATTCATTTTATTATCACCGTAAATCGAACAACGTTATCGAATATCCATAAACACTAGGAACAATGTATGAGACAGTCACGGTTCAACAAGACAGTTTGCGGAAGCCTTACGTGTACTCCCCCATATAAGTATATACATGTAGGTACTATACCCGTCACCTACATTCGATTTGTATTCAGAGTTCGTTAACTCCGCTCGCAATGATTACCCCGAGGCAAACGTGTATCTCAAGTGAAAATGTATGTCTATATTTATTACACGCCTGGTAATATGTTGTACACATTATTACTCAATTATACTTAATTATTAGTTGATGAGATTTAAGTTTAACTTTGTGCGTAATAGCAATATACGTAAACCCCTCTAATTGTAAGTTGGAATATATTTACACTATCATTATAAGCCTCAAATTTACAATTTTGATATTATGTTTTATCTATTTTCTTTCAGAGTATGGTGAAACTAATAAACATACTAAGAATGTATTGAGCCCAATCTTAAAATAAAATTAAAGTACATAGTTTCTTTAAAATCTTCGATTGTAAAATGTCTAAATGGTCGAACGATACATTAGTACATAATATTGTCTATTGATAAGTTATACATCTAACCAATTTGAATATTTTATTATTATTATTATAGCCTCTTTATTTCCTTAATATTTTGTAATTACAATATAAATCAATTATTACAGAAAAGTATAGATTATAAATTTATATAATACAATAATTATGTAAATTAATGTGTACAACGAATATTATATAATTTTCTATTATATAATTCATTAAAATATCTATTAATTATTACAAATATTATTATTAAATTTATTTTATTATATTAAGGACCTCTCAGCGAGTAAAGGCCTCCTCCATTTCTCTTTCATATTGTCAATTTCTTTTTTTTTTTTTTTATTATAACTAATTCATGCCTGGCGCCTTGTTTATTTCATCTATCGACCCTTCTTTTGGTGTTCCTCTTCTTCTCTTACCGGCTGGTCCAGTCTTACAGTTACTTTTTAGTCCATTTTTGTTTGTTTCATATGATTTATGTGACCAGCCCATTTAAACTTTGGATTTTTTAGACTCTTAAAAAGTCTAAACAATTTGTTGTTTTTCTCTGTGCATCTGTTCTTGTTTGATTTTGTTTGATTTCAACCAATTTGAATAGTTCGCCCATAAATCATAGTTTGTGGGACACTCTCTCTTGATCTGATATCATAAGGCCAAAACAAATAAGGTCACATAGTAGCAAGATGAGTTAATAATAGCAAGTCATTAACTTCTTTCGTCCGTGTGGTGACGGATTTAGAATACAGAGTGTCACCACCCCTATTCATCCCGCGAGTGTCGTAAAAAGCGATTAAGGGATAAACTACGCAAGACAACATCAATGCAAAGAGAAGGAAAACTTGAAACCAAGCCTATACCATCCCGTCTGGCCAGCGTGGTATACTAGGCCAAAACCTCCTTTCTAAGGAGAGGCCTATGTCCAGCAGTGGACTGTTGAAGGCTGTTGTTGATGATTGATGATAATTTCTTTTTACAGCACACATTTTTAATAATTAATATAATTTTAATATAAATTTTGCCATCACAAATATATATTAAGCAATTAATGGAGAAATATTGTATGTATGTAGGTATATGTGTTTAAAGTAGCTGACCCACACAGCCCCTGTCTGCGTCTTCTATTGCCCTAGCGTGATGTTAAACCGTAGCACATTTTTGTTTCCCATAAAAAAGTTTATAGTGAGCCAACCTTAAAAAATATACACTGTCGTAACTGTTTTTTTGGACTTTTAAAGTGGAATAATCATGTCATACATGATTTTTGCGAAACTTTAACTACTAGTCGGCAACTAGTCGCTTTTTAGAAGCTAAATACGGCGACCGAACGCTCTACATCGCACACTTAAAAACGCCAAACGCGGAGATTAAGTCGCTTTTTAGAAGCGCGACACAGCAGCTGAACGCTACTCTCCGCACACATTCGGATGCCGGTAGCATCGATTTGGCATCTGAGCAGTCGCTAAAACGCGCGTTTCCGATACCGCGATCGAACGCAGGAAGTCGCTAAAACGCGATGCAGCATCGAGGCAGTCGCCAAATCGCCGATCGCCGATGCTAAAAGTAGCTAGTCTGCGGTGGCCCTTAACCGTTAACGCTGCGGAAACGGAGGGAAAACCCCGACTTTGAAACATTCTTCATTATCGTGTAGATATACCACTTATACCCTTTCTTGATAAATAGTATATCTAACACTGAAATAATTTTTCAAATCGGTGCAGTAGTTCCTGAGATAAACACGTTCAATCAAACAAATCAGATAAAACCATTTTATTTCAAATAAACCATACAACGGCACTTTTGAAACGTCAAGTAGTCAGTCAGTAGTCAGTCGTGAAGCTAATTGTCTGTTCCAATTCGTAGATCCTATGGAGAAGAACAGACAAGAAACTCCATGGACACTCTTTTCCAATATTGTTTTTTTCAATTTTTGGTTACATTTAGTTACACAAACAAACTTTGAAGCTTTGTTATGTTAGTATAGATTTTTATGTCAAATTATAGAGTTTGGTTTGTCTTTTGGATATACTCGATAATCAACAATCTAAAATATTCGAGATAGACAAGGATCAACTATTTACGTATAAGCTATTTTTCACAGCTTATTTTTCTAGCATTTATAAGGTAGTTTTTTAAAATAAAAAGCGGCCAAGTGCGAGTCGGACTCGCCCATGAAGGGTTCTTAATCAGCAAGTAACATCATATAAAAGTTTTTGTAGTTCGTTGTAACTTTAATAGATGTTTTCATAATAGTGAATTGATTGAATGAAAGGTAAATTGCGGTTTACTATTTATGACGTATTAAAAAAAAAAACTACTTACTATATTTTGTTCAAACCAATTTTTGTTGGTAGTTTGCATAGTAATGTACAACATATATTTTTTTAGTTTTATCCCTCTCTTATTTTAGAAGTTACAGGGGACACACTTTTTTCCACTTTGGAAGTGTCTCTCGCGCAAACTATTCAGTTTAGAAAAAAATGGTATTAGAAACCTCAATATCATTTTTGAACACCTATCTTTAAATACCCCACGCAAGGGTGTGATGAAAAAAAAATTTTTGAGTTTCAGTTTCATGTATTGCATTGTTTTTTTTTCTATTTTTATGTGAAAATCTTAATGCGGTTCACAGATTACATCTACCTACCAAGTTTCAAAAGTATAGTTCTTATGGTTTCGGAAAAAAGTGGCTGTGACATACGGACGGACAGACAGACAGACAGACAGACATGACGAATCTATAAGGGTTCCGTTTTTTGCCATTCGGCTACGGAACCCTAAAAACACGTTTTTTTTTTTTGGTGAGTGCGAAATAGAAGGCCCAATGATGCAGAAACATCTCACTAGGCCACCGTAGTGTGGAGCACCTGTCTGCAATTCTATAATTAGGTTGGAGAACACTGGGAAGATGTTGGCTGCCCCTACATATTCGATACGTGGTCCGCAATGGCCAGGTCAATAAAACTTATCTGGTTTATTGACCTGGCCAGTGCCCCGCTATCAGGCCCTACTTAAGAGCTTATAGCTGTTGGTGGCCATATGAATCGTATGGAGCTATTATATAACATCCTATGAGTCGGCGACGATCCAGCTGAAGAAGGCGGCGAATCAGTGGTTGTTAGCTCCATAATCTCCGTCTTAGGGTCGTTGCGGTAACATCTTGTAGCGATGTGACTATTGCAAATGACGAAACGTTGTTGTCAGGTGACACGCTGGTCGATCAGGTATAGTAGTCATTTTGGTAGGCTTAAATGTAAAAAATGGCAAACGCCGGAAGCCATTTCGCGGATATATATTTACCGACTGTAACGCAATATTACTCACTATGTCACTTGATAAACCTTTACTACTTACCGTTACTTAATAAACCATTTACTTTTTAATTTTGACATGAAAATCGCACTTGTTCACTCTCACTAATCCTTGAAAATTGACAAGAAAGGTGGGAGAAAAACATTAAAAAAAAGTAATGTTTTAAAAATTATTATATTGTATTTGTACAGTGTAATTAGTTTTTAAGTGTGTTACGTAAATTAAAAATATTCATCAAGTTGAAACCTCTTGTTAACGAAACATTATCAATGTATAAAATTATGCACATTCAAAAAAGTATGATATTTAAAAACTAAATTTGAGTTACAAACTACGTCAGACACTCACATGACATCGACAAGAGCTATAATGGCTCACATGGTGTGCTCGTAAAATGTTATAGGCGACTTGGAAGCACAGGATGTATCCCAGAAGGCAAACCACGCCGACCTCGCGTTATGCTTCCTCTGGACACAGTTATCTCACCGTGATTAATTTGTTTCAACAACAATAAGGCACAAAAAATGTTTGAACCAGCTTAATCTAAATGTTTGATATAGTTATGACTAAATTGTTCTTAGTAACTCTGTTACTTTACTGCTTATTTTATAAAGACAAGTATATCAAAAGACCTGTTCCAAGAGTTGTGTAGACAGGTTACTTAGTCATGTTTCCTTATTATTTATTCTAATTCGTACACATTATGACACTGTCTATTCACATTCTCTTTACAAAATAAAAAGGTTTATTTTTATTGCATCGAAATATTTACCTACACCAAATATCTAAATCGTCTTAAAACTCCATGCAACTATATTTGTTAACAGTTCTATTTGCAGTTAACTTCTGCAAAATTTCTAAATCAGGAAAATACTCAACGACTAGGTATATGGAATAACAAATATTTTTTTTACTTTATGCCTAACTTGAATCTTCAATCAACATAAATCTGTGTTTATGAATAATATAAACGTAGAAAATAATAGAGTTGAGCGTGTTTATCTTAAATAAGATGTTAACATTTTTCGTCGAATTAACCTTTCCATTCCATCAAAAATATATTTGATTCCTACCTTTTAACCGAGTTGAAAATATGTTAGGGTATCTACTTGAACTACTCATTGAACTTACAAAAACAAATTAAAGACATAGTGTATGAGGTATACTGAATGTTTTTATAAAAGGAATCTATAACTATATATATAAGAAAATACACAAGTACCATGTACCTACGTAAGAAGAAGAAAGTCCTTTCCTTTTCTGATTCAAACACATTTTGATTCAGTAAATATGAACACTGGTCTATTAGGCAATACTGTATGTAGAATGATGGAGATTTGAAAAGTCACTCTTTAAGATCATTAAATTATATTTTTAAAGTTTGAAGTAAGCAAATCGTAATGAGATGTTTTCTATATAGTTTTATGAAATTATACCTGTCAAACTTTTTTTAAGAGAATCAGATCGACTGTGATCATTTGCAGTTTGTTACTATACACAATTCATGAACATATCATCCTTTCACATACATAAGTATTAGGGACCCATCACATAATAAATGATTACTATATTACATTTATTAACTTTACAAACATTTTACATAAATATAATATTATAAGCCACAACGGCGGTAGTTGTCATTTTTGTGGCGCCATCACTTCACTTCGCTTGGTTATAAATAGGAGTGATCTGTTGTATCGGTACGCATTTCTGACGAATGCGTCGCGGAGTGTGGATCATTGTCTTTGGACAATTAGTACTACTCTGTTAACAGATGTGGAAAGCTGTCTTTGACAAGTTAGTACTGTCTGAATTGCGGTGGGTGCGAGGAAAACTGTCTAACAGCTAGTACAGCCCTATGTGACCGCCCTTGCTGTATATCTAACTGTAATTTGTTTAGATTCGTTACTTAATTAACGGTTGTTTGTGTCTAATTGCATTTCTCAGATTATTTTGTAATTAATGAAATAAATTGTTTAGAATTAAAGTAAATAGTTTAGAATTATAATTATTTTCATTATTTTTCACTTCTGGACTCTAACATCAGAAGTGGGATCGATCTACGTTCACAAATTATTAATTTTCAATATTTGGGAAACGATCAACTACCGACATTTAGTTAGATATTTTCATTTAATTTGCCTATACTTCATTATCTAGGTGTGTCTTACGATAGAGAGCATTGACAAATGCACAATAGATCGCGCTGTCATATAGAACCAAAGTGAATATACGCAGTGATTCGCCGCAGAGGTCCCGGGAACGATAAACGCGATCGTTCGTTAAAAAAAAAGGCATTGCACACTATTAGTGCTCATTTGAACGCTATCGAAATTCAGTGTTCGTTGTGATTTTTAATAAGGGAATCCGACTTTTGTGATATTCTTATCCGCTCTAAATCAAAGTCAAAAATCAAAACTAAATCAGTCAAAAATCAAAACAAAGTCAAAACATAGCAAATATAAAAATCGTAAAGGAAGTGACGACTTCTATATTTGGTTTTTAGTGTCAATTACAAACGGTTTTAAAACGATTATTTTAATAAAATAATGAGGGTATTTGTACCACATGTGTGTTCGTGTGTATAACGCTTTCTTTCCAGTTAGTAAACATTGTGCTAAGCGATGGAAACTGCATCCGTGCCAATGTACAAGGTGTACAATGTGGTCCACCAGTGCCGACACGGTAATGAGAGAAGGTTAGAAGGTTCAGTTAAGAAAAACTTGTGAGTTGTGCTTGACGCTGTACTGGTAAGATCAAATCATATTACATGTTGAGTTGTGATTTATTTTCACATAATTTTGATATGTAGTGTACAAAAGTGAATTGTGTGCGCAATTTAAAATGATGAAAAAATGGACTGTTTGGCGCGTATACGAAAATGCCTTAGGGCTGATGCAAAGCTGTGGCTTAACACAAGGGCTTAAGTAGTTAGTTTAGTTTTAACAATGACCTCATTTCATACCTTTTGTTATTGCGAATATTTGGTACTAGCTATTGCCCGCGTGTATGTCGGTTATCGCGATAAAAAGTAGCTTTCCTAAGTTCAGTTCTATCTTTATACCAAATTTCATCAAAATCGGTTCAGTGGTTTTGGCGTGAAAGCGTAACAGACGGTTACTTTCGCATTTATTGCGAATATTTGGTATAACGTAAATAGTGAATAGCGCTCAAACGAATGTTTGTAACTACCCCACCTGTGCATAATCAAGTAGGCGTTCTTTGCTATGGTTACGAACTATTTTTAACGAAGGAATGATGAATAATAGCAGTTGTAGTGGCTGCCTAATGCAACCCGAACTTATTACTTAAAGGTCAAGTAACTTTTATCCATTTACTTAAAATGTTACACACTGACACAGCAAGTGTGACGGGACATAATACCCACACACGTTGTGATTAATCTGTTTAACTTTTATTTATGGAAACGAAAAATAGATACTTTGTCAGATTATAACAATTTACAGTGTGTACACCAAGTTATGTTACTCCGTAAATTTAAAAATTGAAATGACCATTATTAAACAACTAGCTTTAGCCAGCGGCTCCGCCCGCGTGTATGATGTCCTTTCTCAGGTTCTAAATAAACTATTTGAGTTCCAAAATTCATCAAAACCGGTTTAGCGGTTTAGGCGTAAAAAACGTAACAGACAGACAGACAGTTACTTTCGCACTTCAAGAAATAGTTGATGATCCATTACATTTCTAATTTTTATTTTGATAATTCGATGAATGGGCTATTCTTTTATATTGGTGGTTGGTGAGAGCAAATAAATCGGAAGTATATAAACGTGTGATGTAACTATTCACAATACGGCAAAAGGGTGCGTGGACAGCAGAGCTAGTCCTGACGGAGCCTATTTAAAACAGCTTGAGGAACTCTTATCATCCGCCGGTAGATGTACTATGTCACATTATTTACTGGTGATTGCATTAGTCAACTGTTATTTTAAAATCTATGAAGCGTTATAACAGTGGTAAATGTTTAAATTCTAAAGATATGATGTTAAATTTATTTAATAGTTCAGAGTAGGTAGTACGAAAGTGACTTCACTTGTTATTAATGGTTCAAAGAAAAAAAAAAAGTAAAGAAACTTCTATGAACCTTCTATAGTGGACTCCAAACTAAAACTTCATATTTTAAATGTAATCTAATAGGTTTTACACAACATCAACAACAAATTGTAAATGTTAAAGAAAGATCTCTTATGATAAAGCAAAACATATCGTTTGTTAGTTATGTTTTAATGTTTATCGAAATGCAAAGTATTGATACCGGTAAAGACTGCATGTCTATCGATCTTAATAGTACGTCTACTTAAGCATGCTATTCTTGATGTTATAGAAACATTATGAAAGGTTTTAAATACCCTCACTAGTGTCAGGTATTAAATGAACTATGTTATGTTGTTTGTGTAACAATAATGATTAATGGTCAGGTTAGACCGAGCTAAAATGAGGTTTAAGCACTAGTCATTGTGAGAGTACCAATTAGTGTTCCGGAAAGATAATCCTCATGCCTGACTGGCTATTTCAGGTGTTAAATTTTAAGATCATACACAAAATCATTGCAAACTTGATCGTAAAGGTCTGACATTCATATAGGATCAAGATTAATAACATGTTCATAAGCACGTTACGAGCCAGCTCAGGTTATTGTGATCTTTCTTCCTGACAGAGGTACTTATTGAAACGTCAGTACCAGTGATAGTTTCGACTGCTTTGTTGGGTCGACAGTTAGTGTATGAGACTACCGTTCAATATAGGTTCGATTTCTGGGTTGAACAAACAATAACTAATAATACTGTGTACTTCTAATTATAGATATGCTTGTTACGGCCCGAAGTTTAAAAGTTGTGGTCAACGCTCCGTGACTCGAATGAGTACAAAGAGTCGACGGTCCTACGCCTGATCTCTTTCGGGTCATGTTGGGTGGCCGTCTCATCGAACCAAAGGCGTACACCTGTGTTAGACAAGTACTTGCGTGCTGTAGTGTCTACTGTGTTTTTGGTTGCTCACCATTGGGACTGGCCGCCGTAGCAGAAAGGTAAAAAGGTTAAAATGGTAAGGTTTAACTACAGACTCGAGACGATCGACTATAAGCAGACGGTGGCTTATTACAGTAAGTGATTGAACGACACCTGTCGGACAAGCCCTGGTTCATAAAATGGCTTTGAGGGCAATTAGTCTGAACTCGAATTCACTGCGTGGGCATACTTGGACATGTTTCGGGTTTGCTTGACGACAATCGTCAAGCTGCAGACATAACCAAAACTGGTGACCCGGTATCATATCCTAAGAGCTTTGCGATTATTGGGAACATCCTTAACCGAGTACCGTGAGACTTCTGTAACATTTTCTGACATCCTCCGGGTCTTGCTTCCTGAGAGATATGCGAAAGTTAGTAACATTCTTGACGATATTACTGCGTACATACTGAGGGCACTGTTATTTTTAAATATCCTAAAATCTTTGCTTGCTAGTATCGCCTTCTAAAAGCTCTGATTATTCATGACGATAATGAAGCATATTGGTGACATTAAAATAATACCGTATTCAAAACTAATGCAATTTTTCATGCTTTCCTTAGATGATAACGATGCATTGAGAGCCTCGTCACTGAGCAAGGTGCAGTCTACGCGAGCCGAGCCCGGGCTGTGACCTGGTGTCTGCTGCTGCCTGGTGAGGCGCAGACTTGCGGCCTGCTCGCTGTATCGCGAGGTGCGGACTTGCGTCCTGCATGCCGCTCAGTGATAAGCGGACCTGCGGTCTGTTCTCCGTGTGCCCGAGATGCAACCTTCCGCCTGTTCACCGTGTGTACGAGACGCAATCGCGAGAGTTCACAATGTGGTGCAAGTAATGGCGGATGGTGGAGAGCATGAGGTGTGTATATTGGAATGGACCCATGGACAGGGTAACCAGCCCCAAACTCGTGGTCTTCCTGAGATAATTTTAAGACCCATGGACAGGGTAACCAGCCCCAAACTCGTGGTCTTGTTGAGAGAGGTAAGACCCATGGACAGGGTAACCAGCCCCAAACTCGTGGTCTTGTTGAGAGAGGTAAGACCCATGGACAGGGTAACCAGCCCCAAACTCGTGGTCTTGTTGAGAGAGGTAAGACCCATGGACAGGGTAACCAGCCCCAAACTCGTGGTCTTGATGAGAGAGGTTTAAGGCCCATGGACAGGGTAACCAGCCCCAAACTCGTGGTCTTGTTGAGAGAGGTTTAAGGCCCATGGACAGGGTAACCAGCCCCAAACTCGTGGTCTTGATGAGAGAGGTTTAAGGCCCATGGACAGGGTAACCAGCCCCAAACTCGTGGTCTTGATGAGAGAGGTTTAAGGCCCATGGACAGGGTAACCAGCCCCAAACTCGTGGTCTTGATGAGAGAGGTTTAAGACCCATGGACAGGGTAACCAGCCCCAAACTCGTGGTCTTGTTAATTTTAAGTTTAAATGTTTAAGACACACACTTATGATAACTGTTCTTATGATATTATGGTTCTTATGGTAACGGTAGACCTTCATGCTGAAGTCTACTCTTGTGTTAGTACTAAGTTTCTAGTTTTATTTTAAATGTATGTAACAGTGACTGTTTGTTTCTAATCTGGCGCGGATTATAAATAATCTTTCACTCTTTTCCTTGGAGGTTCGAACCTTTCTTATTCGTGTTAACTGTTATTATCTTGTAAAACTATTCGTTAACTCTAACTGTTTACGCTAAATTTGATAACTGTTTTTAGTAACTGACCAATTGGACGATGATGTACTTACAGAGGCGTCTAATAAACTTTTATTTTTGTACATGTTCCAGTAACCGCGAATGAGAACAATGAAGAAGTGTGGTCATCCAGACCTGCCGAGGACGTCAGGGTGTCAGGAGAGGCCGTATAAGCCACAACGGCGGTAGTTGTCATTTTTGTGGCGCCATCACTTCGCTTGGTTATAAATAGGAGTGATCTGTTGTATCGGTACGCATTTCTGACGAATGCGTCGCGAAGTGTGGATCATTGTCTTTGGACAATTAGTACTACTCTGTTAACAGATGTGGAAAGCTGTCTTTGACAAGTTAGTACTGTCTGAATTGCGGTGGGTGCGAGGAAAACTGTCTAACAGCTAGTACAGCCCTATGTGACCGCCCTTGCTGTATATCTAACTGTAATTTGTTTAGATTCGTTACTTAATTAACGGTTGTTTGTGTCTAATTGCATTTCTCAGATTATTTTGTAATTAATGAAATAAATTGTTTAGAATTAAAGTAAATAGTTTAGAATTATAATTATTTTCATTATTTTTCACTTCTGGACTCTAACAATATATTTACACTGAAAATATGAAATTATTGCTATTTTTATAACGATGAATGAAAAACAACTCGTAGAAGGTTAACAAGGAACAAGGCAAGTGTTCGCTATGTCATTCGATTTTCAATGAAACTCGTGGACCAAAATGTAAATATAAATTAATGACTTGCTTATTATAAATACACTAAAGTTAAATAAATATACATTTAAGCCGAACAAAGTGACTTTACTCTGCCTGATGGAAAGTATAAGTAGAATCCAGAAGTATGGGTCAACATCCGGGTAAGCAATGCAACATGGTGACCCATACAATGGCGGCCTAGTCAGATTTTTATGTTCTGAAGCCGGGGGAATGATGCAGATTGATTGGGCCTCCGGTCTAACACTCACCACCGAAATACAACAGCGAGAGTGTTGTCATTATTAGGATAATTTTCCGTGTGAAGGTAGTACTGTTCCGGTCGATCCGGCTCATTCTTGCTGAAATCAGTGTGTCTCTATTTCCTATACTAAATGAATAACTTTTAATTGTAAATATTTACAAAAAATAATAAATAATCATATCATTTGATGTGTCTTGGTGATCTTAGTTTTCAAGGTGACAGAATTAAAGTTGTATTTAGTACAAAACACGTACTATTAAATGCTCGTAAAGCGCCAATATTCCCATATTGTAACGATCAGAGATGATATCAGATCTATTTCGCATCAAAAATAGGGTCAAGGGCATTTAAAATGACCCATTTCCGGTAATAGTGGCTAATCCATACGGGGGTTGTTGGACAAATAGTGTGGTAGGTGTAAATCATTCCCAATAATGTTGACACGATATGGTTTACTCTTGATCGTGTCAAAAATACTGATATTTTTAGAAATAAATGCTAAAGTAGGGAACATTGAAGTTGAATGTTACTTTTTTATTATTAAGAGTACAGCAGCCACGATATTTCTCGAAAGAATAAATTTATAAAATATGAACGCTTAATTTATGTAAATTTTAACTTGTCAAGGCACAGTTGACCTAGTAGTTTAAGCGGTCGCCGGGTTTAAATTCCACATGGGACAACACTTTCCATGATACTCAAATTGTTGTTTGGAATCTGAGCGTTCTTTGTGTCCGTGTCATGTATTTGTAAAGTCACCCGTATATTCATAATTGGGGTCTTTTAAAAATATACACAGATATATTTATGCTAAGCTAGGGTGACTAGTTTAAAATAGTATGATATTTTTTGTTTGACAGCTCGAGCAGCAAGTCGCCTGCCCGTCGGGCTCGCCTCATTTATTTACACGCACTAATGACGCAAACAATAGATATTTACTGCACTGTTTACATCTACATTTAGATATCGAGTCATAAAATGTACCAACCACTCACATTAGAAGTCTCAATAGCTATCATGGCTTTACAATAACAATACTTTCATGGGTTGTAAAAAAAGACTATAAAGCTATTAAGTCAATTTTTGCTTACTTAAAGTAAAATCAAAGTGCCTACTATATATATCAGGGTCGTCAAATATGTGGCCACGATTGTCGAATCAATCTTAAAAATAGATACTTTGAATGACTTAGTTAAGTAGTACGTATTTAGTTACCCCTTGTCATTATCATGTCGAATAATAAAATTCATGTACGACATATTAAGTACCTTAATAAAAAATAAAAAAACAGATACAAACCATGTAGTTTTCAAACTTAGTTGTTCAGTGCTATGCGACTACTGTGCTTGAGGTCTCGTGCTGAAATCATGTGTTTATGTTTTTATGATCTACAGATATTTGTATCTCAGTTTGGGTGTTTTCTGTGCATAATATGTATTATGTATGTATTTAGAAAAGAAGCATGTAAGTACATATTCAATCAGCTATCTAGCTTTTATAGTACTAGTAATAATACATATTTATATATATTATTAATTATTATTATGTTCGAAAAATATTTGCTTATCTTCTCTATAGTTTATGAATAAGATATCATAACTTCAAATAATATATTAAGTGCCATAGGAAACTAAGATGAGAATATCAAACAAAGTAGCACGCTGTATTAAATATCTATGTATTCATAATAGTCCGCCAGAATGTATGCGAGAAATGTACGCGAATAGAACATAACATAACAAAGAATAAATAAATTAAAGCACTTTAAATAACGACAGTGATTTTGTCAATAAACTAGTTATATAAATCCGTTCGGACTTTAGCGAACTGGTTGAGCGTGGTCCTTAGTTGACTCTACATCTGCTAATTGCCTTCGAAGTTGTTTTTGAACATAATTTTAGCTAATTGCAGTAGTGCAGTCGGCGTTGTGCCAAGTCACTGGAAAAAGCACCTTAACTCACACGCTTTGGAAAATAAAACGCTCGTCGCTTATGTCGAATAAGCGACGCGCGTTTTACTTTGTAATGTTTGGATAAATATTTCGAATTCAACATTTGCTATTATCAATTCCTAGTTTCATCATTTTAACAGCTTCTAACAGTTCACTGCTATAACATAGCAGTTTGCGAAACTAAAACATTTCCTATCGTGTTTCTTCCCCACTATGATCCCGGGTCCTTTAAACGGGGCGTGAAAAAGCATCTCACTAAGCCGCCATAGTGTGGGCCGCAATACTTTATTGTCTGTAGTCACAGCAACTGTGGTGGCTCCCATTCGATTCTGCTCATGTTTTCCAGTTTTTCATAAGGCAGGGTAGAGTTACTTTGGTAAGCTAAACATAAAACAAAACAATATTCGACTACTTATATTGCACTGCTAAGACCCAACTCCTTGTATAGCGAATGAAAAAGCTATGAAGAACAAGTTTAGTTTTCCTAATCGTTTGTCATAGATTTTACCTTATGCAAATAATTATAAAGATTTAAAATCTGACCCATTTTATAATTCATATATATTAGAGTCCCAACACCAGTCCTATTACTAGCCTATTATTCTTAATTCTGAAAACAATTGAACAAATTTGGAAAATCTGACAACATAGCGGTCATTTTATTCGCTTTATGGATTCTTATTTTCTAATAAACATTTAAAACAACAGTAACTTCTATTGAAAAACCTTCATACCTTCTAAAACGTATACTTACCTACCATATTCATTAGGTAAATGATATTGGCAATGAACAAAAATACGCAGCCATTATTTTTCTCTTATTTCAATTTTAAATAATATTATTTAATTAAGATATGGACACTAGCAAACATTTATAATTAGATATATTTAATGAATTCCTCACAAGTACCTCGTAAATGTTAATCGTAACCTTCGTAACGTAGCCTTTCTGTAAATGCCTACACAATCAAAGGCCCTCGGGCAATTGCCATAATCAGCCAACTATATAGGTTATTTCAATGTCATTACGTGATAACTGTGTAAGGGGTCCTTTGAGTGCTGATTGAGAAGCGACCGCAAGATATAACGACTGGTTAAGCTTAGATTGATAGACGATTTTTAACATTCAATAACACAATATGACTTTCCATACCACCAGGTATGATTACGGTAAATCATACCACATACATAGTAGGTTTCATTAAGGGTAATAATTCCCTAAACTTTTTATCAAACTGACACCATGCTTGATGAGAAGTTTTAAGACACTGATATTGTAAATTAAACCTTTACAACGTATAGCGTAGTGCCTCCAACTCACTAGCAACCCGGTCCGGCTTCACATGGAAGCCTTTGAAATTCTCGTATCATCTCTACTATAGTATGCATGTATTATATAATAATAAGTAAACCTATCTCTTGAGTCTTTGTATCTACTGCTGAAAACTGCATTAAAGTCCGTTGAGTAGTTCAAAATACCTTAGCGAAAAAAGACAATGGAATCGATTTCATTTTACAACATGTAAATGTATTAAATAACATTTTATCATACTTTTTTTATATATTTCATCCTAACGAAAGATGACAGCAAGAATATTGCCTTTTAGTTGGTCTTCAGTGTGAGGATAATACTGCCCTGGTCAAGCCGGCCCATTAGTGCTGAATTAGGTTTTATTTATTTATTTTATTTTTTCTTGAATAAAATATTATCTTTACATAATAAAACTATATTTATAATTTAATTTATAATAATTAATTGTCCTTTATAAATAACCAAAATACCCGAGTCTATTCACTTTTCATAGGTTATTGAATTTTATACTATTGAAGGTAGAACTATTTTGAATTAATAATGTGCAATGTAGTTTAGACTCCTCGTCTAAAGATAAATTTTAGTGGAAAGCTATCAATATTAGAAGAAGTTACTGTTGCTCAACAGGGTGCTGAAATTCCAAAGCTTTTTGTGATGATACCTTGTCTAAACGAATCATTTGTGTAGAATCGCAAAAACAAAATAATGACAGATTTAGTCTATATATTTACGTACACATTCCTCTTAATCTTTTTTTCTTTAAATTATACTAGATGACTGACGCTTACTTCAATAAGCGTTAAGCATTTTCAAGCAAATGCAAATACTAAAAAATAAACATTTTACGGATTAATATATAGCCTACGACACTCACAAACAAGTGATTTTTTATCTCTATAAGATATATCGAAATCGGTTCAGTAGTTCCAGAGATTACAAACTAAAACCTCACAAATTTTACCTCACATTATGGTAAAATGCGACCGTCAGCGACCCATAGAAATTTATGACTACTAATTTTAACAAAAAATCCGACTTCAAAGGAAAACGATTCCGAGTACCCAAATCGCAACAGCTATGCCTATGATATTTGAGGAGTTCCCTCGATTTATCCAGGATCCTATCATTAGATCCTGGTTTCCTTATCATGGGACCACATTGGAGGCACCCGGTTTGAATAAAAAAAAGGATTATCAAAATCCGTAAACTCAATCGAAATTTCTGACTCAACAAACATAAAAAAATACAGTCAAATTTCTCCTCTTTCTTTGAGGTACTTTGAGTCCTTCTTGTAGAAACAAGGGGAGATAGGTTTTGGCTCCAGTAACCCCGCTTACTCGGCATAATTTGCTTTTCACCGGCTCTCATTGAGTCTGTGGTATCACCCAGATTGAGTCGGTATTCATGCCAAAGCGTCGTTATAATCGAATCGAATCGAACCTGAAACCTCAAGCACAGCATTAGCATAGGCTATCACTAAGCCACGGATTTAGTCGATTAGAACATATTTTAGTGCAGTCGGTATAGTCGGTTATAGTTTAGAATCACGGTAGGTTTAGATTACAACTCTGATGAATGAAGTATCAGTGGTTATAACCGTGAAATTGATGACCATGTCCATAGTAAATAAATAATTTTACCATCGTAACATTTTAAATTGTAAGAAGAATAAATAAAAGTACAAGTATCCGTCCGTTTGTTTCTTAACCACAAAGATTGATACTACGCAACCTTTTAAAATTTTCTTGAATTCAAGGATTAATGAACTCAAAGAAAATTACTAAACGTTGTCTAATATAGCACCAGCAAGCGGGTGGCGACCGGCGGGCGGTCGCATGCCTCTTTTCGTCTCCTCTTAGGAAATTACTCAGGAATATTGTTTTGTATTGCACTTGTTATAAGCTCCATCCAATACCGCAAGATCTGCGCTGTTAAACTTTGGAGGGATTTATGGCCTCGGATCATCTTATTACTCTACAGTATACACTGAATCACAACCAATGCTGCGATCTTATCTCTAAATAACTTCTAACATAGAAAATACCCTAATATCTGGGTTTTAATGCAGTAGGATTTTTAACCAACTTGTAAAATTGGAGAAGATTCTAAATTACTTCTGAATTTAGTCAGACTCATTTGTTATTAAATATCTTATACACATTTTATTCACATATTCGCAATATTTTCGTCTGATTCAAACAATTGGCTTTCGTTGTTAAGTCCATTAGGAAAAGTGTTTATTTCAAATGGACTCACTGACGGTAAGTAGGTACAAAGCGGGGGTAATAATAAATAAATGAAACGATTTATTTGTGAAGCGGGAACTTTTCCATTGTGTTAACTTTTTGCTGCGGGCCGGAATTCGCGTAGCAAAACATTGTGATCGCTTCACGGGTCATGTTTTGATAACGCCGTGACATTGTTATCTCGTTTGATGAATGGACTTTTTGTTACAAATGGACGTTGTTATTTCGCTAGTGAACTGGTGCGTCGTAAATGTTTTACAAAGAAGAAATCATGGCTCTATGAAATATATTAACTTGTTATAAATATTGCCAGTTAATTTTTTTGTTTCTTAGTAGTTTTCAAAATAAAACAATTTTTTATGCCTGACTCTCAACTGAACTTAAACTTATGTTTTTAAAATAAATTAAAACAAATATTATACGTTAAAGATTAGCAGAATAGTTCAGTTTTAAACATAAGTTTATCCATTACAGAATGCTATGAAATTGTATGATGTGAACTCATTTGAAACAGACTTAGAAACAGATTTGGAGTTAAAATTGGCATGCAACTTTATTCGAACAGAGGATTTGAACTAAGGAAATGAAAATTGTTGAGAAAGTCTGAGCCTCAAAGGGCTCGTTAAAGATAAAGTGTCATACAGCTATCTTTGATACTGCCTGCGTCTTTTATTTAGTTAGATAATCTCTTACCCGTTATTCAAGGCCTTCAGCGCTGTTCAATATTCCACTAATAGAATACAGTTTAAAGAACAAGATGAAGTTTAAATTGAATTTTCATTAGTAGGTTATGGAATAATATACAGTTTAGAAAGATATATATCTCTCTAAAGTGGATATATTACATGTCGATCAGCCCACTACGTGCGACATGCGAAAGGGGTAATAATCGTAAAGATATTAAATAGGAAGTAGTCGTCATCGAAGAGCTTAGACAACACTAAGAAATGTAATTAATAATACTGTACATGTGTATTTTTTTTAAGCACCACATAACTTCGATAACCCAATATGTCCCACTGATGGGCTAGAGTTTACTTTCAGGAGAGGGTTAAGGAAATGTGTTATGACTACGAAGGCCTCAAATTAAGCTTTACGACTGTTATCTTATGATAACAATCGGGACCGACTGCTTTGCGTGACCTCCGAATAACGGAATGCTCATAGCATATCATGCCACAAACGTTCTTCCATCTAGTAACTGACCGCGCCGTCGGTGACTGTTTGAGCCCTGTTTGACGGTTATGAGCGCTATTATTTAATAAATAAGGGGTATTCTTCTACTAACTACTTAATTGTTTCGCGTTGATGTGATCTGCCTAAATACAAGGGTAATCCTGATCTGAGTACTAGGGTATCTAACATCAGGCAACCTTTACTGACACCTTTTATATTACACAGCCGTATGCCATAGAGATATTATTTTATGTTGTCAAGAAACAAACTACTTTTTGAAAGTTGCATTTTATTTACTTTGTAATTTATAAACAAACCTAAAAGATTTTGGCAGTTTTTTGCTATACTATTTTGAAAACATATTTTAATATTGTTTTTCACATAAGAAAATATCTAAAAAACTATTGTGGATCTCACGGATCCTAAAGTAATTAGATCAGATTGGTGTTTTTAGTGTATATATAAATCTATAGGTATTTTTTATCGATCGTTAATAAACTAGTTAGAAACTATGAAGAAAAATGAAAAATCTATAAATATTAGTAAATTTTATCTGGGTAGCATTTAAAATGTTTCATTGTTTTTCTGTATGATGATGTCATGGTAACATACTAACGTAAAAATGACGTAGTGGCTTGAACAATCGCCAAGCTGTTTTCTACTACACTGCGCATTGTGGGTTCAAACCCATCCTGAATGTGATCCATAATTTTTTGTTTTCTATCTAGGTCTAAATCTCTAAATCTAGGTCTTCCTTGTGTGACTTTTATGTATATTTGTAAAATCCCCCGTAAAACAAACTATATGGACATCTGATTCGAATGTTTTCTTTATAAAAAAAACTTTTCTTGGACTAAAAAAATAATTACTCTCCATCATCTTCTCACTCCTTATTCGTATCTACTACACCTTTGGGATTCAATTCCACGTGACAGCTGACAAATCACACGGCTTTGGCCGCTCCAATTTCCGATGACAAGACCTACATTAACCTTAAGGGCCCTCTGTCACCAGTTCCCAACACATGGGAAGAATAAATCCGATTCAAGAATAAATTAAGGTCTTTGTGTCACAGAATTGTCCGGAGTTTTCAATAAAACCACCGGGTCCCGGTATTACCAGGTACCAACCGTCTTTCGTGTTCAAATAAACATATGATTTATGGACATATTTTTGGAGCGACAAGTTTCGAGTTTATATGGCGTTACTACGTATATGTTACTTTAGATATCAGTATCTCAATATGTATCTTATGAGGAACTAGATAGATAGACTGTTTGATTTAAAAGATTTCATAGGAACAGAAATAAAAGTTTAATAACTAGTGTAAAATTGGTCTTATAAGGTAAAGAGCTGAATAAAAGTACTAGTTATAAAAAATGTTTACAACAAACAGCTTAGAATAATATTATTTTATGCTAATACACTGTGTAAGTATGCTGTCATATCTATTTAAATCTTGAGAAGCAAAGTATAAAAGTGTTAAATTAAAGTCAATGTTCAATCAGCCGATAAAATCTGTAACGACGTATTTAGGTCATAATATTATTACAATAAGTTCTTTGGATGACAACAGAAAGAGATTAAGTATATTGGGCAGAAAAGTCAGTTTCAGATACAAGTAATTTTAATTCCGAACAATAGAGAAGACATATTAAATAATCCATCAATCAACTTATCTATTGATATCTACTACTAAAGAGAACCTCTCCTCATGCATTGCTATGCTATGCAGTGGGCATTGGTGAAATACAGATGACTAAAAACTTATTATTATCATTGACCTCCGATCTTGTTTCTAAGTTTTTGCTATATAGGACCTGGTTACGAGTAGACAAGCGGTATAATACGTTCCAATTAAAATAATTGTATTGGTGTATAATATTTTAAGTGATGTCAAATGTCAAAACTGCCACTTCATATTAATACATTCACGCACCATACTTTATTATCATCTAACCGAGACGGACTTCTTTTGTTTAATGTACCACATCACCATCAACAGAATTTTTACAGACCACTACTGAACATAGGCCGCTCCTTAGAAAGGTTAGTTTTAGTTATTTTGGTTTACTATACCACGCCATATGTTTGTCAGGTAGTAGGGCCTCGCTGATTTCAGCACGAAGGGACCGGCTCGACCGGGCAGTAATACTGAGGGTATTACTGCCACACACTGTAGGTGTGGGTCATCATGCAGCATTGTATGCACCCACAATGAGGATGGTGGCCCTTCTCCTGAATTCTACTCATACTTCAGACACAGAAGAGTCACTTTGGTTTTCTGAAATATAAAAAAACGCAAGCCAGACAAATTAGTATAGGGTTTGTTACCAGATTTTCTTTTTCTTTACAGAGATCACCATTGTGCTTTATAGTTTGTCCCTTTCTCCTACCCTACCCTATTCGGATAATAAATGTGACGAATTAAGAATAAGGATTCTTAATTCCTCACATTTATTATATAAATTAATCTTACTTATCTTTACAATTTTCGTCTTTAATTTCAAAGTCATTTCTTGTTATTTAGGATTCTAGTTTACAAACAATCTAAACTTTGCATATGTGTAAAGTAGAATGACACCGAACTTTTACTTTATCATACAGAGTTTTACTTGAAAGGATATAGATAAATCCTTATACTAAAATTACGTATGGCTCGTATCATGCCTTTGAAAATGACGGTTTATAATACCATTGATCTCAACACGCTTACAAACTGCTTACAAACAGTTATGTGTCGTTGCAGCTTTTTCAAGACGCGCTTTTTTCCATTTTTTATTTATCTCTCGTAACGAAATATTACATAAAAAATTAGATGCTTAGGTATTAATGAAAACCTATACGGTTTGTAGACAATGCTCCGTGTTGGTCTATGTCTATTACAGGCAGTTCGTTTACTATTTGTTTCTAAGGTTTTTTTTTTAAGTAGGATTTTTATTAATATTTTAGATTGTGAGGTTCGACATTACGCAAATGTGAGGGTAGTGCATTAATAATTTGAGGAACCAGGTAAGCAGTAGTTCGTTCGCCGTAGGTATTGTTGTATAGTGTTTATCACATTGCGAAGTTTTTGATTGAAGAAATTTTCTTAAAGTAGCAAATTGAATTGTTGAATTTAGTTTTTTCCGGCAAGACTTTACAGTACTCAAACAAACCACTATCATCAGGGGGGTGTCATTCCGCAGTTTAGGTATAGTCGGCCGGCTGCCTGCCGGGTCAGACACGCCGGTCGAACAGACGTCGTGAGAACAGTTAAGAGTTACACGATAGAAAGAGACGCAATGGTAAATATAATCGTAGTGATTCGGCGCCGTGCGATCTGAATTGAACTTAATCTTTTGACACCGAGGGTATCTATAACTTTAATTTACTTTTCGCAGTGAGTCTTCTGTACTGGTACTATTATGTATTCTGTGCTATCATCGTCGTTAAACTTCTGTTGACACAATATTTCAAAGAATTCTTCGTTGGAGATTCAATTTGCTTTGTAGATATGTGTCAAATCTACGGCCATAGCTACTCAAAGCATACAATTTAATTTTGAATGGTATGCGATTTTTTAATAATATTATTTTAGAGAGGAACTGTCTTAGTTCATTACACTCATAATCAATATGGAGGCTATCTATCGGTGCTAGTCCTCTGATACAGCCTATACAGAGGTATAGGCTTATATGTACAAGATTAGGTAGACTACTACATACGGAAATAGAAATCGTCAACAACCTTTATTAGTCCACTGCTGGCACTGATCTACTATTCCATGTTGACCAGACAAAAATTATTGAAATAGTGCAAAGTAATTCGCTCTGAGTACATACCTATAAAAAAGTTAAATATGTTATTTCCTTAATACATTCTCACTCTTCACTAAAGTTTTGCTTCATGCAAAGCAGAGAACTACTCGCCAATTTCTACCAGCATATTCAAGCTCTGACGACACCGTGATGTTTTCAAAACCTTGTTTGTCATTACGGTGAATAATAAGTCAGAGTTCCTGCTTAGCTTTTATTATGAAAAGAACATCTATTATTTCCATGTGAACTAGAAATATAAATCTTCCTGCGTAAAGAATTTTTGAAATCTATATAAATCGGTAAAATTAAGGTCCCTGTTTGTAAGTTCAAATTAACACCTCTGCACTAAATGCATTTGAAATTATAAATACATCCATCATATATGTATATCAAAAAAATCAATACATTAAAATTCTGTCCATTTATTTCGATTTATCTCTTAAACGCCTAAAACTATTTTGACAAGACTGAATTAGAGGTTACTTTTATTTTAGCCTTGGTGCTACACACGGTTTTTGTTGTAAGAGTACAAACAAAACTGCTCAAAAATATGTTGTTAAAGCAAACCTGTTAATATGACAAATAAAACAAATATAATTATACAATAAAATAATGTATGTCAACCTACATCCGAGGTAGGGTTCCGTAGTCAGCTACTACAATTATCTAATACGTTAATAAAATGCAAAGACAATGGGGTTTTGTTATTTCATATTATAAACGTATACCTACATTTATGGTTTCGGTGCAATATAGTATTTACGAAACCAATTCAATGAGCCATTAATATAAAAAATAACATCCCCCACTTTAAAAATACTGGCGGTGTCCAAAGGTTTAAAGAAAGCTAACTTCCGCATTAGGAATATACATCCTGTGTCGCGGGAGACTTTAGAAACATATACGAAACGGACACAAAGAACACCAATTTATCTAGCCAAGTCAAATAAAATCTATGTGTTTTGTATGAGATTTGAACCCACAACGCTTGGCGCAGTATAAAGCGGCCTGGTGACCGCTTATACCACTATGCCAACCGTGCAGTTACTATTGACTCAGAGGACGTGGTTTGGACGAAAGAAGGGGTTTTTAGTCAGAATACCATAACACCTTAGCCCTATCATATCTAACTGTGTTGTTTTCCTTTAATAAAAAAAAGTATACACACGCACACACACACACACACACACACACACACACACACACACACGCACACGCACACGCGCACAGAGGGGGAGAGATTTGATACGAGGGAAAACGGCCTTTTTGTATCAAGGGTTAAAAGTGGCTCATAAAATTAGTTCCATTCCCTCCAATCATTCCTCTAACACGTTTTATGTACAATATCAACACAATAGTTTTTGGTATAAAATGTTCGGCGCCGTGATTTTATGCCAGATTTTACGGCATTGTCTTCGTAAATGTTGTCGAAACTTTATTAGCCACTAAAAAGTGCCATTTATATGTACATCCGGTTAACAGAGCCGTTCGTAAAAATAATATTTTGTTGTTTACTCATATTGACAGGTGAATACAATTATGCAAATGCAATTAATTTGACAATATGAATTAAATTTGTGTTTCATCATAGATAAAGGCATCATTAAACTTTGTGATTATGATAAGCACTTGTATTTTGACGTCATTTCAAAATAATTACATATATTGTTGTTGACAGCCCGTGAAATAATTGAGATAACAAGATGAATTTAAATAGTATGACCCTGCCATGTATAAACTTTTCACCTGGGCCATTATTGTCATTATTTATGAGAATCAGTTCAGTAGTTTAGGTACTGTGTAAGAACATACAACGTTATATAAACTGAAAAAAATCATTACCCTTCCAATTGGCATCGAGATATTCGAGTAAAAAGTAATGGTACGGTTATGCCATTTCTTTTGCTTAACTTGGTTTGCAGTGCCTTTGTGGCTCTAGAACAATGTGAAGTTAAAAAACAGTTTAATGCGACAATAGCGAATCAACGCAATGTACGTTGCATTGGCCTAATATTTAAAACTACTAAATACATACTTGTTTGTTCATGGATCATAATTATATTACTCAAATATAATATTACAAGTAACTGAAAGGTCTAAGTCATCAACCATATTACGACAAGTATAAAAACAAGAATACTCGTTTTAGACACGTAAATATAAGCAAAGTATAGATACACTTTCCCTTTATTGAATACTTTTACAATTGGTTTGCAGAAAATATTTCAAAAAATAAAAGGTTGTTTTTTAAATATTAAAAGGTATCGGTAAGATACAGGAACGTGTTGAAGAATATTTTATATTCCATTAAGTTCTTCGAAAAATTCCGTCAACAAAGACTCGTGCTGTTAATCAAAACCGACTTGTTTTCACAGCACTTATTTGTTTTCAATCTCAACACGAACGGCTCCGTTCGTAAAAATATATTTTTTACATTTCAATTTGACACATTTACGAACATTTTAATGTCTATTTAAGCATATATTAATTTTTGTAATGAATAAATAAGTATTTCGTACGTCTCACATACAACATCATCTAATCCCAAATTAAGCGGGGCTTGTAAGTTGTATTATGAGTACCAAACAACTCATATAAAAACATAACAACATACTTTCTTTTGTAAATGTTTCGTCCTACCCAGGAATCGAACTCGAGATCTCTAGCAGAGCAGTAGCATACGCCACCACCACAACTATGAAAAAGTATAAGTATAATCATTCTGACATAAACAACCCACAATATCACACTGCTGGGCTCGGTTCTCCTCTCAGGAGAAGGTTAATTAAGGTCATACCTCCCCACGCTGGCCGACTGCGGGTTGGGAACTGACAAAACACGTCATGCCGTTCGATGTTTCTAATCCGCTCGAAAGCCTCCAACTAAGGTCCATGGCTGCAATCGTATGATAACACCCGGGACAGCTGCTTAACGTGACCCCTCTCATAACATATCATACCACAAACTGGTACTGACTACGAGGTCTTTGCTTACCCTCGGTGATCGTTTCCAATCACCTACGCTCACTTGGGTATGAGCGCTCCAGGCCATTTGAGAGTTAGATTCTACTCATACTAGCAGATAAACTACAAGAGACAATATTATTAAATGTGACTTTTAACCATCAATTTGAATCAATTTGTAATAGTCTACATTAAGAACTCTCGTACCTTCAAAAGTAGCTTTAAGTATTTAACTTTGTTCATATTTTGTGGTAGCCGCTGTAAATTACACGAACAAATTTATCATAATAAAAGGCTAGAAGCGATGTACATGGGCGAGATTGGCAAGGCGCCACTACCAGCACAATACCTCCTATGCGTCTCGTATAATGCATCATAATGCCACCAAGGCTTTAAAACCACATTATGTCGAACACTGCGTACCCTATGACGTCAGAATGTATATTGTTGGGAGATGGCGCCATTACTATTCAATTTTAGTAAATCTAATTTGAACCGCACACAATGTCAGGAAGATTTTAAAATTGAATCATGCTGAACACTGCATACGTGTTCGGTATTATACCCATAAAATACAATACCTTGCATTGAGTAAGTGCAATCGCATAGCAGACATTAGGATTATGCTAAATCCAGGCTCAATGCAACTACACCGAGAGGCACATTCCATTCGAGAATTTCACGCTTTTATTCCTTCCAATAGGTACGGTTATCCATGTATGCGGATTGTCGTGTGACAACACTACGTCGCGTCTTTGTCAAGTCGACTTGGCTTAATCCCAAACGACGGAGGAAAGGTAACATATCTCTTTATTTACGTTATATTTACTATGACAGTAACAAATGTCGCGTACATAATATACGCGGCTTGATGCTCGTTTCTTGTGCTACAATGAAAATCAGAAAAATAACAAAAATAATGGCCACGTTCTGGTAATAATAGAATCTTAATATAGATAAATCTGTGACCTCAACCTTTCGTGGTCTTAACTTCGCTATGTAAAACATTATAACATAGCAATACACTAGATTAAGCGTCTTAAGGAGAACGTGACGTCAGAGGTTGTAAAAACTGGTCAACGTTATTAAACTTAAAAAAAAAATTAAATTAAAAATAAAAGTATAAAAGAGTATTCTTCAAAATCTTTGTATATTGCTTTTTGTGATTTTTTTCTTTTTTAGCATGAAATAATTCTGTCAAGAATTTCTTACTTATAACTTTATCAATAAAATACGATTTTGAAATGCGACAAAATTGTCAAAAAAATTGTCGGAGATTTTCTTTTCAAAAATGCATTTTCTATAAGATAAATTATTACAGTTCCTTTCTTTGGCACATATCCCCTTAATTGATGTCTAGATGACAAATTAAGAGTAGAAACGCGGTGACGTAATTGACAGTCCAATCTGAGCGTCGGTTTTGGTGATGGATCTCAGGGTACTCATGACGATAGTACTACCCTTCATCGTTCATCTCCTAATACTAGAACAATTCTCAAATAAAGACACTTTAAAAAATACTCATAGCACACTTTCTAATTTTTAAATTTAGTTAAACTTTTTGGTTGCTTCAAAATGCGTGAATACTGTACGAATATTGCGTGAAAGTCAAACATATTTTATTTGTATAAAATATTAGCAGCATTGTAAAAAATATATGAAAGTGGTTAAAAAGGACAGCTTAAAACCCCTAAATTATTATAAAATTAATTTCTTTGTGAAATAAATTAAATTTTAGTTACTTACATAAAAATAAAGTTACATAAATAAAAGTAGATAAGTGTATCATTATGTTCTCCAGTTGACTGACAGATCTGTATCATAAACTTGTACGGTCTTTTTTTTCGACACTTCGTATATAAGTTATTTCACTACTAAAGCAGATTAAATACCAAAGTTAAGTATAATGTAACCAGACATTATAAATGTATGATATTTAAAGTAATAAAGCTGGGCGGGCCATAAAAACAAATAACACATCCCACTTATTACTTAAAATTATGTTTGTTGACTTATAGGTTTGTAACAATAAATTTCTAAAATTATGTAGGCACAAATGAGGTTTTTATTGTGTCTTTATAGTTTTTGACACACACATGTCATAGAATACAAAAATTATTATGGTGTGATTGGACTGTAATTAAAAATATTTTTTTCATTTACGTCTGCGTCTGCAGCTACATTTGAATTTTTGTAATATTTCATTTTTATATCTAAAGTGCTTCTTAAATATAATAACATTTATAAAATAAATAAATTAAACAAACGTAAACGTGAAACATATTAAATAAACGTTGTTCAAATTGAAATTACTTAATATTTAAATAAAATTGTTACAGGAAACCTTAACTGAAAATACTACAACGGAGGGGTACTAACAAGAGGGTTGAATTACTAGGTAGGTTTCGGCTTTCAAGCGTTTTGATATAACGAGCTCAATGAGGACACGGCTGAATGGACACTGCGCCCAACTTAAACAATAATCGCAAAGTTTAACTTTTTACGTCTTTAGGGACGACAGGGCAAAGGAGCCCCACCGTCATGTCATCGCACCGGCCCTCGTTAAATGTTCTGTTATGAAAGTTCATAAAAAGCCCCGTCAAAACTTTTTTCGTATCGTCCACAGGTCGATTCCCCCGATCTCGTCTTTTACTTTTCGCGTGAAAACTACTCGGGAGAGTTATTGCTTTATGTATGGCGGAGTAAAGTGCGCAGTAAGTCTCTATTATCTACGCCGTTAGAGTCGCGTGAATGAAGGCGAACGAACGTGGTGGGAATCTACAAGCTAACTCAATTCTCACAGTCCTGTTAATACACCTAATATACCAAACGGGGTTTTCTTTGTTCTATTCACACTTGACTTTAGCTTTCTTTTTATTGTTGCTAAATCTATTACAAACTTTCAAGAAACAGTAATAAAGAGTGGCTTAAAAAAGATTTAAAAGAAGTGTCTATAAAAAAGTAATACACTCTTTCAATAAACATGTAATACGCTATTCCCTTTCTAGCCCTACAATATCAATAAACATAATATATTTCTTTAAATCCAAAGTTCATACTGTCTATGTCATAAAGGGGTATAAATTTTATTATCTTTCTTTTATATTCAAATATATAATATGTTTATATATTTGCATGAACTCATTTAAACTGTTATATATGACAGATGTTCTATATGTTTTGTGTGTCAGATGTATTAATGGATTATACATTTGACACACAACACAAAACTAATTATAAACTAAGCAGAGCTAGCACTATTGAAACTACATTAACTAATATAATACGTAGGTATATACTTCTTGGAATTTCATTGATATTATACATAAAAAACATGTAGGTAGGTATACTCCTAAAGAAATTACCTACCTGGTATACATTTGGTCTGATTCGAAAATTGAATCTGAGACCTCAGTACAAGAGTCGGTATTACCTATACATAAGTTTCCCATATACCTAATTTGTGAACTTCTCGGCAGATAATGCTTTTAGTATTAAACCCGGCTCTATACACACATTGTGCACATAGTTAAAATAAAATAAAATAAATACATTACGCAAATCTGCCAAATCCGTTAGCGAGGCAACGACAGCTATTTATCGTTCTCTAACATCCTAATATTTAAGTAGTTCATACAACCTCCCGATCCTTATCCTTCTTTCGCATATATCTTCTAGAAAAGCTTTGCACCTACATAAAGCTTGTATAAAAGGGCAAATAATCGTGGCGAAGGGGCTGTCGGAAACAAAATTAAAATATTTTAGAATGTAGGTACTTGACGTACTAAAAATATACGAAATAACAATTTATCTTTAATTACTGATGATCACATTCCATTAAAAAATATTGCTAATAAATCGTTTTAGAAGTTAAACAAAATGTTAATCTATTAATTCCATGAATTATTTTATTGATGAAACTAACACTACGTATGTTGTTAACTCCCCAAATAGGATAACACACCCTGATATGGGTGGCTTTACAAACATACATGAAACGCACACAAAGAATACCTAGGCTCAGGACAAAAGTTATAGATCACACAAATTGTTGTCCTATGTGGGATTTGAACCCACAGCGCTTGGCGCAATAGAAAGCGGCGTGCCGCCCGCCTAAGCCACTCGGCCAATCGAGCAGTCAAAGTCAATCAAATGGAGTCAACCCTCAGTCATTATATACCTACAAACAAATTATGTACATGTCAATTCGTGTTTAGTATTTAATTTCAATATTCCTCCACCTAAAGTTATAAAATGCATAAGGCAGTTTTAAGAAAAAAAAATCACACTGATATTATAAATTCGAAAATAACTCCGTATGCCTGTTACACTTTCACGAGCTTAGAAGCTGCAAATATTTCAATTAAATTTGTCACTTTGATTATTTATGAAGGTACTGCACGAAATTGTGGGATTTGACGTATTTTCAAATGAGTAGTACTGTGCGCTGCATTAATTAAATACATCAAAAGTATTTGTATAGTTTAGGTCGATCCTTGCACAAGATCTATGTAATGTTAGAATTTGAAACAGATACATATGAAATTAAAAAACGATACATATATGTTGTGTGTCAGATGAAATCTTAAAAACATTTTTCTTCGAAAAGATAGTAGATTTTACGTCTAGAACAATAATTTTCATATAACAATATTTGTATTTACATCATGCAGGGTTTAGACGGTGTTAAATTTAATTTAAAAGTATAAATCTAAAAATATTAAGACTTTTCAATTTTTAACACAAACGCCTGATGCACATTGCACATTGCGCAGAAAAAAATATTGCTCTAATTAAATTACTAGGTCTGAAACTTCAAAGCAGAATGGATCTAATTACTAATAATAATGAGATCAATTTTGTTTTGAAGTTTTTTTTAGACTTATGTCAGTATTGTATTGTGTATCATGTCTATATGTCATTGGTTATACTTACTGGCAAATAAGAAAATTGGAAAAAAATCAAATTTCGAGTCGAATCTGTACAGAGTAATGCGAACGCAGAGCAACAAATGTACGAAACACAATACAAACGTACAAACGCAAATAGGTAAATATCTCAAACAGGTATGTTTAATGTTACTGTTATAATTTTAATGTAAATGCAATGTTCCGTTCACAATTATTCGTCAGTTGCTAATCAATCAATACAAGTAATCAAGTAATCAAGACGGTAGAGAACTTCAAAACGTAAATATTTACCTTTGATTATAAACATATATTTAATCAAAGGTACCTACTCTTATCAAACTCACTTTATTATTACAGGCCTATGTTTTTCAGGTTACATGTAATCTTATGGTCAAGAAAGAACTTATAGTAGAAAAGGAAAACACAAATGAAAGCAAAGCCATAATTCGGGTACTTGTTTAAACCAAGAACTTACTCACCACAACTCTCCATTTGGTTGCAACTTCAGTAATTTAAAAATCAATGGAGAATATAGAAATTGTTTTCAGTCCTCCTGTTTCATAGTATGCAATATGTGTAATGCAAAATTAAGATTGGAAAATTGTTGAAAACCTAGAAACAGCAAGGAACTTGCACTCAATCAAAATATCGTGAGTAATTAAGTGTATAGATATGGGATTCAGTGCCCTGGAGCAAGTCAAAACTTCTCTTGATATACCCTGCATGTCAGAACATTTTTATGCCAAATTTTATGCTAAAGTATGTGAACTCTGGGAACTGGCCAAAGTAAAAAGCATAGAGGAAGCAACAAAATAAAAATATTAACTGGCTGAAAAAAAAAATGACCTTAATGCAGATAGCGTACCGATGATAACATTTGTATCTGATGCGTATTGGAGTAAGAGGTCATACAGGAAAAACTATACGACCTTTTCAGGAGCTGCAAATATCATTGGCTACAGAACTAAAAAAGTTCTCTACATGACTGTTAAAAATAAAAACTCTATGGTTTGCTCAGAAGCGCAAACTTTACTTCAAGTTTGTATTTCTGAGCATGTATGATATAAAAATTACACTCGATCATCTAGCGGTATGTAGTCAACTGCCATAGTAGAAGGCTTCAAAAGCAACTCAAGGTTTTATTTATTCTAAACACATAGCTAATGGTGATTCCAGCACCTACAAAAATGTTCTGGATACCAAACCATATGCCGCACTTATTGTCGAAAAGATAGAGTGCTCTAACCACCTCCTCAGAAACTTTTGTACAAGATTAGATGAATTATCAAGAAATACATGTTACTAATTAAAATGCCAAAAAATACAGCTCCAAAACGTGCTACGCGTACGGCGATCGGTGAAAGGTGCCATAAATCACATTGATTCTCAAAATGAAAAATCTTTCGCTGAAAAAGTTATAGATTTAAAACAAGACCTTTTCAATGCACTTATTCACGTTTTCCGCGATCACAGCTCGTGCAAGTCTTATATTTGCAAGTACATCCTCATAAATAAAGGCCATCAAACTGATAAAAACGTATTTGGTGAAATAAAATCAGATGCGGTCTTTGCCACCATAATAAAAGTACTTTGTCGATTGATTAAAAATGCCAAAAATTTTATGGTGAATAAACTATTCTCTTAGACAATCATACTCAGGACGGTGTGCTGCATCTGTTGTTTCATTTAATCCCGCAATACAGACATTAGTGATAAAGACTACGGTGAAACTTGCCCAAGGCCTGATTTTAGTAAAACCGATTTCAACTTTGCTAAATCTACGCATATGGCAAAAATACTGTTACAGCTATCCAATGAGGATCGTCACGCACTTGAACTTCGCACTGTATTAAGCTGATTCGATTGAATGGCTTCAGGAGCAGAAGCTTCTTGAAGCTAATTTTGAAAAAAAAGAACATGTAAAAGGGGCTTTATAAGATGTGGACCGGTCGTCTTTGTCTTCTTCTGAATTTCGTCAAGCACAGTGTCTTGTATATTGATATTTGCTATTCTCCCAGTGCTCGTACCACCTATGCATTCTACCTTCCGAATAACATCTGTACACTCTTATGAATACGCGGTAATCTGGATGACGCGCTGTAGGGTATCTTTCCCTATAAAGGAATGCATCAGCACTTGCGCTACTTCTACATTCACCATAAATAAAGTGCATGTTTGCGTATTCTTGTGCCATATATTGAATACGCGGCATACTGATACACGAAACCAGTCCAGATACAAGCCAAGTCGTCGTAAAATCACCAAACTAAAGTCCAAATCAGTGAGCAAAACGAAGAGTCCAATGATTTGACTCTTACTTAAAACGATGACTTCTGGCTGTTTAGCCAGAAATCGTCGTTTTAACACTGATTGACAATCACAGAGAACTGCAAAAGGAATGGGAACATGCGATACCGAACAAGTCAAGCGACGCACCAAATACTTGCCATTGCTATGTGCCATGGCGCGAGAGAGATAAGGTACAATTGTACAAAGGTACAATAATAATATACTCGTCTCTCGCTCGCTTACACTGTACTTTAGTACTGAATTTATTCACCTATCTCTGTCTCATAATTAACAAAAAATTACTTCGGCCACACTCAGGTAGTAAATAGCGAAATAACATTATCACACGTCCTTTACTACACTAAAAAGGAAGCTTTAATTTTCTCTCTTTGGATAAAATTATGTATTATACCATTTTTTTTAATATAGTTGCTGCTTAGTTTTTCATACATATTTTTTTCACAAAAATCTCAAATTCTGTCATAATTTATTTTGATCAAATTTCATGTTAATTTTTTTCCAAAAAAGTATAATAGGCACTCATACTATTTACTGCATTTCTAATAAGATTGTTTGTGAGGAATAAGATAACTTCAAAATTTGGGCAACTATTGGATTTCTTTTGGGTTTTTTTTTTGTACGCTGGATAGCTATACTACTACGTGCTTTAGGATTACCCATTCTTTCTGGGACACCCTGTATAGATGATATACTTATATTGACAGGAGCTGGATGTGAGAAGCCCAAAATCGATCAGAGTGGTTTGCAATGGGAGAGGCCTATGTCCAGCAGTGGACTTCGATAGGCTGATTATGAAAATGAATAGATTCTAGAAATTATTACTTTTGAACAAAACTTCCATAAAAACGACTGAATATTTAGAAGATATGTATTACTCTGTGTGGAGCCTACTCTGTACAATTATTTTACATATCTTAGATAAAGTGTTTCACGTAGGAAGCGGCGACGGTGCTGCCTAGCGGCGCTGCCGCGCAACTCTGCTCGTAAATACCTAAACTCGGCGTTTTTTGTTCGCGCAGCACACTCATAACAAAGGACATCGCCTAATCTTTATCGCGATAATAGACAACATGCGGGCAGTGCCGCGGGCAAGTCAGTTAAATATATATTTAATATAAGTTTAGTTTACCTTATAAATTTTACTTACGTTTATGGTTATCTAACTATAAATAAGTTATTGGATTTTGTTGGGTTTGGGATGAGTTTAATAAAGATACAGAGATACATGCAGACTTTAATCTGAATTAAACATGGGCCGATGAATCCTCTAACAGATAAATTTTACCAATTTAATTTGTGCCGACCTTAAAAATGCAATAAAATGTTATTTTCGTGAAAGTTTCTAGTCTGTGAAGCATTGGTACGCATGTAATATATTACTTTCACTAAGTGAATTCTTGATATCTACTCGTTTAACGAGTATTATATTTCTCAATATATCTATACTATATACACAAATAAATCAAATATAAGTGTCTGTTTGTAACCTCAAAGGAACAGTTTTTCACTACATGCATATGAAACTTATGCATATATATCTACACCAAAAAAAATAGTTTTAAAAGTGTCTGTCTGTCTATTGGTTCCTAGTAATCTTTGGAATAGCTGTACCAATTTTGACGGGACTTTTATTGACAAATGACTGCCTTGTTGGTCTAGTGGTTAGCGTATGCGGCTGCTGATCAAGAGGTCTCGGGTTCGATTCCTGGGTTGAACCAAATATTATTTGTGTGATTCATAAATATTTGTTTCGGAGTCTGGGTGTTTTCTATGTATAATATGTGTGTATTTACAAAAAAAAAGTATGTTTATGTATTAATATCAGTTGTCTAGTACACATAACACAAGCTCTGCTTAGTTTGGGACTAGATGATGTTGTGTGTTAGATGTGCAAAAATATTTATTTATTTAATTAGCTTATTATATAAGTAGTAACTTAGAACTATTTCTTTTAGACTAACATCGCTACGAGAAGAATATCCAAAATATAATAAATTGAGGTCATGAAATAAGATATTATGAAAAATTTACGTTCATTCAATTACATTCACCATGTACGATTAATATACAGGTTATGTAGGTATAGCTAATACTACTCGAATCTATCTCAAACCACTATCATAAGAGCAACCGAGTGAATGGAGTTTAATTTGTTCACTATAAGGCTCCCGCTGACCGCTATTCAGCTGATACTACACTTTCGGAGAAACATTCCTTACATGTTCTTGGTTAATGTTGCTCAAAGTTTGTATCTACCAGAACTTATACTATACTTGTTATCGTTACTTACTTTGTTGTAACTGATCTAATTAATTAATGTAATCACCGAACATTGTTGTGGACTCTAATGTTTCTATTAGACAATTAGTAATAATAATATCATTAGAAATTCTCCAATAAACGTATGATATGACTATGAAAGAATAATTATAGAATTCTATACTAATATTACAAATCCTAAATTTTGTTCTGTCTGCTACGCTTTCAAGGCATAGCTTAGTAAAATCCAGGAGTAGGGACCACCATCCTCATTACGAGTGGAAACAATTCATCACGGAGACCCACACAAAGTCAGCTCTGAATAATTAGGCTTAGGTGATTGAAAACAATTTCTAAGGAGAGGCTTAGGTCCAGCAGTGGACTCTTGAAGGCTGTTGATGATGATGATTGAAAACAATCACCGAGGGTAAGCAACGACGGTGCGGTCAGTACCTAGATGGGTGACCTTTTGTGGCATGATATGTAATGAGCGTTTCTGTGATGCAGAGGACACGTTAAACAGTCGGTCCTGGTTGTTATCATAGGATTTAACAGATTTTAACAGTTGGAAAGCTTAATTGGAGGCTTAGAGCTCTTCGAGCGACATAAAAACATCCAATAAATGATAAATGATATTTATTCTGTAAGTAAATCTTTTCAGACATTTTTACAAGTCGGACTTTATAACTAGAAGGCGCCGGCATTTCCTACGACTCACTCTGGGAAGAAACGCCGAAAGAAACCACAGAGGTGTCTTTTTTTTTTAGGTCCGTGTACAATATTAAAAAGAACTATGTGAGTGCAGTATAGGGTCTGGGTTGGCCTTTTGAAGAAAGGACCATAGTTTTGAGTCGACCTGTCCATACAGACGGCATACGGGCCGAAGCCATCGTGTAGCCTAACCGATGTGGTCAGGATCCACAACCCGGAATACGACACTGCCGCCAGCAGGACACTTGTGCCGCCAGCAGGACACTTGAAAATTCTTCAATGACTAGATTACATAGCCACTACGTGTCTTGTCAATTCTCAACCCGCAGTCGGCCAGTGCAGGTACGAATGGCCTTAACCCTTTCCTAAGAGTAGAACCGCGCCCAGGAGTGAGACGTTATGGGTTGTTGATGACGACCGATTGAGCCTCCGGTCTAACACTCACACACGAAAGACGACAGCATGAATGCTGTGATCTTCTGTATGAGGGTACTACTGCCCAGGACGAACCGACTCATTTGTGCTGAAATCTACGTGGCACTACTATTTATTGTTTTATCGGTATATAAATAAAAATTTGAATGTGAAGCTGAGAATCGAGAAAGTATGCCATTGTAATTTCTTTTTAAACGAAAAAAAAATGCATTACTAAAACTATGATAAAAAATGTTTAAAAGATATTTATTCTTCAGCCTACAACCAAGTAATGTAAGCTGCTCAGTCGAGAAAACTGACCTAAAAAGGATATGATATTTTAATAAACGTAACCTATAACTATTAATGTATCAGTTGTTTAACATAACTAAGTTGACTAATGAGCATATACTACATCCAATTTATACGACCAGATGAGTGCGTTTCCTACCTATCCTACTATTTACAAAGGACTATGGATTATACGAAAAGTTTTTAGCAATTTCCGGACCTCTTCTAAATTTCAACTCATTCATCATTCCTAACTATTTTATAGCTTATATTTATAATAACTACCATTACAGTTAGATAGCATGTATCATATAATCAATCATCAACAACTTATGATATCATACTGCTGGGCTCGGCGGGTCTCCTCCCAGGAGAGGGCTAAGTAGTGTAGTAGGAGTGAAAAGTATAATGTTTATAGTAATCCGTTTATACTTCAGAAGTTTGGAATGGGCAAAATATAGTTATATTAATATCTATTTTACTTTGTTGCTGAAAGACATCATTGAATTTAAATGAAAATTCTTTATTTACTTAGCCCTTGTAATAAGTAAAAAAAAGCGGCCAAGTGCGAGTCGGACTCGCCCATGGAGGGTCCCGTAGCAGCAGTAACCTCATATAAAAGTTCTTGTAGTTCGTTGTAACTTTCATCGATGTTTATAAACTAGTGTATTGATTGGATGAAAGGTAAATTGCTTGTTGCGATTTATGACGTATTAAAAAAAAACTACTCACTAGATCTCGTTCAAACCAATTTTCGTTGGTAGTTTGCATGGTAATGTACAACATATATTATTTTTAGTTTTATCACTCTCTTATTTTAGAAGTTAGAGGGGGGGGGGGGCACACATTTTTCCACTTTGGAAGTGTCTCTCGCGCAAACTGTTCAGTTTAGAAAAAAATTTATTGCTTTTTTTCTATTTTTGTGGAAAAATATTAATGCGGTTCACAGAATACATCTATTGACCAAGTTTCAACAGTATGGCTCTTATAGTTTCGGAAAAAAGTGACTGTGACATACAGGCGGACAGACAGACATGACGAATCTATAAGGGTTCCGTTTTTTGCTATTTGGCAACGGAACCCTAAAAAAACGTACTATATATTACAACTTTATGTTAAATCTGATATAAATATTCTGTGCGAATAGAAGTCTACTAATGTCCTCATGATTACGATTTATATGTTTAATAAGTAGATACATTATTGTTCGACTCTATTTAAGTACATACGCATTATGAGCACACTTTACATGGCACAAATTGCAGATATAATGGTTTGTAATTGTACGTCCCATTCAGCTTATTTCAGATCTATTATGCTCATCGTAAAATTTTATGACGACTCTTCCATAGGCTTTGATTACACGATCATTGAGGTTGACATTACTAAAGATCAATATGAGATAATGTTAAAGCTCTTTTCATCTATATGTTGGCAAGTTGGTAAACAAACAGAAACGTACAGAAACAAAATAAAACATCATTATATAAAATGTTTTACAGAGCACATAAATAACATATTTTATATTATACTATATACTATAGAATCCTGCAAACTATTTAAAAAATATTGTAGTACTAAAATACAATTTAACGAAAACTGATGTAATTTTTCAACATCAAACAACTACATAATACTTTTGTTATTAATAAAGTGGTCCTAGAACCATGCAATCATAAAATAAATGGAAAACAAAATATAAAAGTTAGCGATCGTTTATTTTCCTACTTGTACAGTCTCAATAAATTCTTCACGTTGATCCAAGGCTGAACCCTTGTGACGTATGAAAATAGAGGGTTTGAGAACGTGGTGGCACAGTACGACCGACCGCAAGACCGGTTCTATGTACCCGATATAACTTGTAACACGTCGGCGCAAACATCGCCCGGGGCAGGCCAGTATCGCTCACTGTCAACTAATAAATCACTATACGTGAACTATATTAACTATTACTATTCTATACTATATAATTTAAAATGAAATGTTAGCTCTTCTGATACAATATAACATTTGTGGAATAATGTAATCAATCCATAACAGTCAGTAATCTCTATTCAGTCGATCTTTCTGTTTTCAAGGGTTTTGTTATCGATGTTTTTTGACTTTAAAGCTCATTATATTTATTTTGGTAATTTAACTGTACTTTAATGAAGAGCTCGTATCAAATTTCAGATCTGAAATGATATGAAATGTATTTGAATTTTATTCATACACATCACATCACATACCTGTTAAAACAAGAACATCTACATCCATATACGATACACAATGTCACATACATTGTAAGCAACCATGAACATATCTATACTATTATATTATATAACTAATTAAATTTGTGACTTTATGACGTTGTAAGAGGTAATTTCTGGATCTACTGAACCGATTTTGAAAATTCTTTTACCAATAGAATGCTATGTTATTTCTGAGTGACATATGCTATATTTTAACCCAAAAATTAATACTATATGTCTCCATGCGGAGCCGGGGCGGGCCGCTAGTTTATAATAATTTAGGAAAAACTAAGATTATACATCAAAAAATTCGACATTCAGAATTTATAAATCTTATGTGCCTAATTTAAAGGTGTTAAAAAGTATACAGGTTCTAGTTCTTTACTTTTTTATAGATCAAGTTATTACATGTCTAGAATGAGAAGTCTGCAGTAGATTTTATTATTCAACTTGGACAGAAAGGGGAAACAAAGACAGTTTTGGAGAAATTCATCAAAAGTTTTGATTGTATTACGTACACTCCGCTCCAAATGCTTGTTAATCTTTCGGCGGTACTGTGTACTCCCGTGTATTTTTTTTTAGAAACTTTAGATGTGGTACTTTTATAATAAAGTTCTAGAAAGTTATGTTTTTTTTTTGGAAAAACTAAAGAATAATACTGAAAGTTGCATACAATGGGAGAGACCTATGTCCAGAGCAGTAGACTGCAGTAGGTTGATGAAGATGCCTATGAAAAATACCTAAACTAAAAAGTTTTCGACAGATACTTTCGACTTAAAAATTTCGATGATTGCTTTTGATCATAATGACGTACAATTTAAATTTTGTTACTCGGTCGTTTAATTTATTCCCGAAGAAGAATACGGAGACCCCGTCAACGACTTCAAAAGGTTCAATGCTTTCTTCCATTTTACTATAAATTCGCAAAATAAAATCAAACTCTTATTACTGCCCTCAATTCATACTACAATTAGATGGTAAGTCATATTTTTAGTAATAAAGAAACTAAAGAAACTTATGCACATGAGTTAATTACACTAATATTGTATTAATAGATAAAAAGAGCGAAGTACAATCAGTTTACAATTTCTGTTCCACAAGCCTCAGAAGATTGTAGGTATCCAGCTTAAAAAGACTGCCTTTAGCTACAATTACAATGATCTAGAATTCTAGAAGATATTGTAACACAAAGTGACATATAAATAGTACGCTTGGAGTATAGGCTTCCTAAAGTATATGACTCATTTTCTATAACGAAACAGTTATTAAACAAAATTGATGTGTAAGATACACATCAATTTTGTTTGTAATGATAGATTTAATTTCATTACATATCCGTACATAATAAAACAACAACAGAAATTCGAAATATAAATTTAGGTAAATACGATACGTAACCGGTCGACTTCCTTCTATAAAAGAATAAAAGAATTGTGTGCTAATAGACCGTCAACACTTTATACAAAAATAAGTATACTGTAAGTCAAGTTAATAGTGATTTTTCTGACAGGTTGTTGTATTCGTAAGGGTCCACGCTCAAGCTTCAATCTTGCAATCAAGAGCAATCTCGCAAGTTGAACCGACTACCGGCGATTCGATGATTCGGCAGAAACTCTAATCAAATGTGCTCTAATCAAAAGTGCTCCCCTTCATACTTGTATAGGAGTCACATAAATATTCATTTATCTGTCATGAAACAAAATATAAACGAATTTCCGGCCTCAATTAATAAAAATAATTTCGTATATGTATTTTAGTTTTCTTTTGCAAATTCACACATATAACGCACTTAAATTAAATAAATACAAATATTACAGATCATACAAACATTTATTACGACCTGAGAATGGAATCCGAAACCTTATCTACATATTACCTACTACTTATTCTAAGAATTTTTTACAGCTTTAATAACGTAGAATCCTAAATAAACGAAGACCAACTATCTTGTTATCATAATATTCCTAAATTAATGAAAACAATACCTAAAACTTCCGTAAAGTATTTCTACCGACCTCAGCAAAATCGCCTCGAATCCATCTCGTATTTATCGATTTTATAAGTAACTAAGCTTAACGCAAATAGACAGAAACCTAAATAAATCGTGGATTCGAGCTCATTTAAATCGTTAAGTAGACCCGCGTATAAAGCATTGTCTTACCCTTAAAGGATTTGCTGTTTTGTTTTATTTCTTTTTGCTTTTCTACATTATATTATTAATAGTACATTAGTTGATATGATGGTATGTATTGTGAGAAGTTTAAGAGCTGGAGGTTAATTATATTGTGCGTTAACATGACACTACTCTAAGGAACTACGTAATTAGGAGTGTAAGAATGTTGTCGTCGTGTAAGTCTTGGTTTACACATGTGTTACAATATGCGTGAGTGGCTCGGCTGGGATCGCGGTCGGCTCCAGTTTAATTAATCTGGATTTGATGAGGGATTAAGTTTGTGCGACGCGTGACGGATCGAGAGCTCTACGCGTTCTGGGCCTCGTCTACTGTGGTTTAAAACGGATTTACCTCTCATTTCGCCTCCACACAATTTGTACACACGTTCAAGAACCGTAATTCGACTCACTCGTTTATTAAAGCGTATTGTTATATCTTTGCCAGTTTTTGGTTATAGTGGGATTTGTTAGATCGCTTATTTAATATTTAAACTAAGTATTTTGGCAATCAACTTTTACATTGCTGAGTTAATACGTGTATGATGAAGACCCATTTCACAGACCAATTTTAGTAGTTTCATTGAAAATATGTTCTATATTTAATACACAAAGTTTGACTTAATAAGGTAATTATGTAAATCTAAAAATAATGTAAAGTCTATAACTCAGATTTTAAGTAGATGTCGTGTAAAGTTTTTAATCGTAGACAAGACTTAGAAATGATGAAAAGGAGAAATGTAAAATTAAATACTAAGAAATTTTTAGGGCAGAGCAATGGTTTATAACTTTATGTAGTTGCAAAGTATTGAAAATGTAATGAGTATTGTTGTACTGTTACTACATGATACAAAATTAAATACTGTGAAATTCACAATTTCTTGTCACAGGTTAGGAAGTAATTTGAATCTCATTCCTAACTGATATTCAATATAATATTGTTCATAGAACTTATAAAAAACTTTCTATACAAATTATGAACTCATAGATTCAACAGTAGTTACTCATAGTTATATTAGAAATAAATAAAAAATCTTTTTGTAAACATTTCTTTTCGTAAGGCAGTATTTTAAATTGAATTTACAAGGTTTTTTGTATCTTTAAATTTAAATTGTATTTAAAAGTTATTTAAAACATCCCTAAAAGCCTTTGAATACATACAAAACCGGCAGGTATGTTTGTGAGATATTACCTAACTGTTATATTTAGATGTCAGCTCACAGAAACACTTTGTATAAAATTTCAAGTAGCGTATAACACAAAGCAAGAAGCATTCTAGCATCCACCTGTACAATGGAATTACTCTTGAAGCACCTGAGCTATTATGTTGAGATGTTCCAGGAAATATGTGAATTTAAAGTTTAATAGTAAATAAAGCGTTTGTGTTTATTCTGTAGAAGTCAACATACACGAGAAGTATCTTCTCCATTCTGAATGGTTTAAAGTTTTGCGAAAGCATTAACCTATACAAATAACTAAGACTAATATAAACAGTGAATACTAATACTTCTTTAGATTTAATCTCACTCAAATATTCATATCACATTACCTAAGCTAAATACATATGTATCAGTTCGTTGTTTATTTAAAGACTAATATAATACAATTACAAAAAAAAATGTTTCAGATTAGGCAAAAGTTGAGCAAGTAAGCAGACGGCTGACCTAGAAATGGACTGAAAGTGCCTACTACCGCCCACGAGTACCTCTAGGACTAGATTACTCTCTAGTCCTAGAGGTTGACCTTTTTCGGGGATCGGGGACCGCAGAGGATAATTCATACTAATTGTATAAATTTGTAAATAACTTTATCTATAACACTTTCACTGCTAAACCAATTGAATCTCAATAAATAAGTACACTTTCGTAAGTATGTAATTTTAATAAAATGCAAATTTTAATTAATATAAGGTAATCAACTAGTAGAAAAGAAAATCACTAGCACTTGTCCCTGCGTAAACTTCAAATATGTAATAAATTGTGAAGGCAACTGCTTCACGTAATTTCATTTGCGTTTTTTTCCAGTCATGCTCGGCTCCTATTGTTCTCATCATGATGCTATGATATCTTAGACATACCGAAAAAACACCATTTTTAAAAATCGGTTAGAAAGTTTCGGAGTTCATCGTGAGCGTCGACGCGATACGAAAACTCTATAAAATAGATTACGGTTTTAAATACAGTATCATCAATAAAGTGAAGAACAAAACAACAAAACATTTTAATAGATAAATTAAGTAGATCGTAAAATATACGATAACTTCCGCCACATGAAACAAAATCCATTACATTAATGTTAAAGAAGAGCAACAATACGTCACTGTCAGGAGTGGAGAGTGGGGCCGGGAAGTGATTTCAAAGGCAAAATGCCCGCAACGTGACGCGACTCCAGACTACATTCACGTGGACTACATTAATATTTCGAAGAATTAGCGGACGTGACCGCTTCATCAGCTCCAACTCGTCCGTCGCTTTTTAATTTGAACACTTCGATTCTATTTTGTCCAGGCCTTAATTTCTACATAATGACAACAGATATAACATAAATTGTAATACTAAACTACTGCTTTTCTTTTCGGCAATAGAGAGAGACTCTATCAGGTGTATTGTACCATCTTCACCGCAGTTTTACCATGTAGCATGTCAATTGGCGATTATTCATGAGACTATAATATTTGCCTAGTATTAAAAAGACTGTGGCCTCGTTTGAAACAAACCGGAAAATGCAAGGAGTCGTGGCGTAACTGGGGGTTAACAAGGCGCGGCCTCTCTGTAAAAAGCTTAAAAAAGCTATACTTAAGGAGAAATACGACAAACATCTTACAAAAATAAATTGTTTGTTGTATTCCTAGAAATGACACACTTTTAATTATTTCTAAGAAAGCACTTTTTGAATTTAATAACTAACGTTTCATAATTTTTAGGGTTCCATACCTAAAGAGTAAAAACAAAACCCTATTACTAGCACTCTACTGTGCATCTGTCTGTCTGTCACTAGGCTATAGGTATCTCTTCCCCGTGCTAGCTGGACTATTAAATGTTTTACAGACGGTTGCCAGTATGATAAAAAAATACTAAAGGAGAACAAAATAAATAGAGAAAATAAAATGAAACTTGAAAAAAAGGCACACGGTACCATGCTACGACATTTATTTTCAAACATTTTCTGAATTTAAAAAAAATGTTTTCTTTAGAAATGTAATTTTTAAGTAAACGTACTATGTATATTTTATTTGTTCTTTCTATTGTGTATTGTAGCACTGTATTGTGCTGTTATCCAGCATAATATACAAAACGCTATGAGCTAGGAAACGCCAAATAAATCCAAAAGGTTACTCTTTTACCCTACAATGTTTCTGTTCAGATGATATTTTTTTCTTCTTTCTTTAATATGTGTATAAATATATACTAAAGAATGATGAAAAAAAAACATCTCAACTTATTTATATAAACATATATATATTTTTACCTAAAATATTCCATGATAAATATTCCAAGACTTAATTAATATTAGCAACAGTAAGATAGTAGACAACTGATGTAAAAAATAACTATAATAAAGCAGAATATGTTTGAGTTTTACATACCTTACTAAAGACTTTCTAGGTTTGAAGTAGAAAAGGATAACAGTCTACTAATGCCGTGTCAAAGCCAGCTTAGCTTGCTTCGGTTCTTACTCACTTCTTAGGTACTCCACAATCTTTTTCTACTTGTATTGAGTCCTAAAAGTCTACAGGTTTTAGTTAAATCTAACTTATTTTTTAACTTAATACATTCCAGTTGGTTTCGAGGAGAGTATAAGGATTAAAATAATAAAGGTACTAACCGTACTAATAAGAGAGGAAATAATTACTCAGAATCCTGACATCACGAGAATATAAGCCTCTGCCAAATTGACCGAATCAATCAGATTAAAAGGACGAAAATATGGTTATTAACCGACTTCAAAAAAAAGAAATTCGCCGGAATCTTTTTTTTTATGTATGTTCAGCGATAATTTCGTCGTTTATGAACCGATTTCAAAAATTCTTTTTGCATTGGAATGGTAGCTTACAGGTGGTCTTATCGTCACCATATCGGGATCTGATGATGGGAACCCAAGGAAATAGAGGGAACTCCTCAAATATCATAGGCACAATTGTCGCGATTTGGCTACTCGGAATAGTTTTTCATTGAAGTCGGTTCCTTTTTGTTAAAATTATGCAAATTATTTTATTTTATTAATATATTTTTTTGCTTTACATTGAACATTTATAAATGGAATAATTATTTAATAAATATGTTTTTCGTCATTAGTTATAGCATTATGTGTTTCTTGGTATTTAGGTGTTTGTGTATGTAATTGTAATATTAGTATAATTTAAACTGTAAAAACTTGTAAGTAACTTAACGTGTTGTAACTTAATTATACACTTAGATTATTATAAAAGTACATCACCGACTACCATATAAAGAGGTTATATCAAAATATAAAAAAGTTCCGTTACTGACTGACACACAACACAGAGCCGTAACTACCAGTAGTTTGAATTTCAGGTTCCTGTACCCTGTACCTGAACCTGAAATTCAACATGTGTGTTAATAAATATACATGTCAAATTTCAGTTTAGTGCCTCTATTAGAGCTAGCTTACGCTTCTCAATAGAGAAGCGTTAGCGAGCACTAAGAGAGCATTTTGGCTAATTACAACCCTAAGCGGGTTAAGAAGGCAATCAAAGTTATACATCAGAATAACTAGTCTAAAAATCCGTATAAAGGTTGTCTGGAAGAGATCGCCGTTTGGTATTACCAAATATCGATCTCCTTAAATGTATGTCTATAAAAAGTGATGTGCAATAAATAAATATACTTCGCTAAAACTGCTTCCAGCTTCGCTAAAGGCCTTTTGCAACTTTAACCTTTAATATATATTGTGGCTGCTTCCACTTACAGCACGACGAAAATATAAAACAGCTCCATCTAGAGCGAAGAAACACTGAACCATGAAGAACCCGTAATGTACTATACGAAGTAACTACTAACCCTGAATCGCGATAGAGAAATTTTTGCGTCGATTAGCATATATACAACATCCCAACATCAACTGTTGGGCAGTAGACCGACACCCCTTCCTCCACAATATTCAGATATCTAACAAAGCCTTATAATCACTGATGCACGCTTTCACTAAGCTATGATTATGAGTGCAATATATGCAATTTAATATCCATGTTTTGCTGTTCACTGTTCAGGTATATGATAAAGCAATGTTTATGGTTACCGTAATATTCACGACATAAACGTCGTTATCGTACGTTATTATTTCTGATAGTCAATTTATCAGGTAGTAGAGCCACGCGGATTTCAGCACGAATGGGTCAGCTCAACCGGGACAGTACTACCCTCACACAGAAGACCAACCAAAAATAACATCATTCTAGCACGAGTTTCGTGCTAGAATGAATCGTATTTCGTTAGTGAGTGTGAGACCGGAAAGTTATATCATTCTGCATCGTATAATGATGTAGATATATATGACTAAGCAGCCATGCTGCATTCTCTGTACTCCCAATGAAGGTGGTGAGCCTCTTCTTCTGGATTCTACTCATAGATACTACTTTAGTAAAGTTACTGAGAGTCACTTTGGTTGGCTTAAATTTCTTAAATAAAAACAAAAAATACCTATATATTTAGTTTACATTTATTGGTTCACATTCTGAGCACGCAACCCGCGTTTCAACGTCCATAAATTAACTGGAAAGTAAAGTCTTAAAAGTAAAACCCTGCGTTTACCTAAGCTTAGTCAGGCTTTGTAATAATCGGACGAAATTAGAAGACACACGCGGTACATTTAAACTTTCCTCATAAAATGAAACATATTTGTCTTACATATGCAAATCATATTGTAGAACCTCCAAAAATGTTTACGTAATAGTATAATATTTGTATATAGGTATTGTATATAGGACTTTGTATTGTGCCTGCTACCCTGGGTACAATAACGCGTTATGTAATATAAATATTATGACCAAAATAAATTTTGGTTATAATAAATTCAATACTTACGTCAGTGCGTAATACGTTTGTTATACAAAGGCACATGCTGATGTAATGAGCTTTTAAATGTAAGCACAATTTCAGTTAACACAAAATTAAAACAATATTTACAGAACAGAAAATTAGAGAAAAGTGTCTCCACAAATCTTTAGTGTCATCTGGCTTCCAACTGCAACGAGAACAATGTGTAAATACGTGTCTACGCATATCTAGAGCTCCAATGAAATATTGGCCGCTGTCTCGCTTTTGCGCAGTTGAAGTAAGGAGAAATTGGTACGTTATATCTACAAGTTATTCATCATTACAAAGACAATTAATTTTGATAATTTTTATATAACATGTTTGTTAAAAAAAAGATGTAAAGATCACCATAAAGCGTCCTTTTTGATAAACATCCAGTGTCCTACGTCATCAGGTTTTTAGTGATTTGAAATTTGACTTTTTCCATTGTATATTCACAATCATTCCAACTTCCGCGAAATGAAACTGGAAGTTAAAAACATTAATGTACTAGTACGTGCTAATGCACTTATTACATATTCAATTTTCTATCAAGAGAACCAAACAATACTCATAAACTCAAACAAGAAAATTTATTAATAGAATGTGTGTCTATAAATTGTTGGAGAAAGCTAATTTAAAATGAGAAAATGAAATCGGCCATTCCATTGGAATCGGGACAGTTGGCAATACATTGTAGGCCAGTCGGAGAAAACTGTTGGCAACAGTCGATTGTTTCTGTCATAACTCATAAGTTTTGCAAAAGCAAAGTTGAAAGTTGTAATGATTTTGTGTTACGGCTGACTTTGCAGAGTACGCAGTGAGGACACGACCGCAACTGCGACTAGTCTCAAGCTACGTGATGTTGAATAACTCACAGCCAACACTAGCAACTTCGCTCGCTCACTGCTCTCAGCGGAGAATTTTATGCGCATTATTATAATGGTTTATGTACCTACGGGCCGCACTCCGCTCGCAGCCACAGTGGAACTCAATCCTAAATGTCTTTATGGCCCGGCTAAGACGATGTCATTTCCGCTAACACAACTAATTTATTATAGAGGTAGTTAAGTGTTAGTTGCTCAACTTAGTTGCTTTCTGAATACAAAGTGTTATACGAGTATATGTTCACCATTATAAACATGTATTTCACGGAAAATAAATAAACAATATTAATATTTCTCTTTTTAGAGTTCCGTAGCCAAATGTGATAAAACGGAACCCTTATAGATTCGTCATATCTGTCTCTCCGTCCGTATGTCAGAGCCACTTTTTTCCGGAACTATAAGAACTATACTATTGAAACTTGGTAAGTAGATGTATTCTGTGAACCTCATTAATATTTGCACACAAATATAGAACAAAAAATCGGGGGTCCGTTTTTTCGTCCGTTTTTTCGTCCGTTTTTTCGGGGGAACCTCAAATTTTTTTTCATCAAATCCATGCGTGATTCATGGATAGGTCTTCAAAAATAATATTGAGGTTTCTAATATCATTTTTTTCTAAAGTGAATAGTTTGCGCGAGAGACACTTCCAAATTGGTAAAATGTGTCCGTCCGTCCCCTATAACTTCTACTTAACAAAATATTTGAAGTTCAAACCAATTTTTGGTGGAAGTTTGCATGGTAATCATGCAAACTTCCACCAAAAATTAGTTTGAACGAGATCTAGTATGTAGTTTTTTTAATACGTCATAAATCCTTACGTCATAAATTTACCTTGCATTCAATCAATACATAGTGTATTGATACCTCGATCAAAGTTACAACGAACTACAAGAACTTCATATATGATTAGAGATTGCAAATCCCGGACGATTGGTCAATCCCGGGATTTCGGGATCGTATCGCCGCGATCCCGGGATCCCGGTACTGGTACTTGAACTATTTTACTATTTATTTATTTTTATATACTATTTATTATTTATTGTACCTTGAAATATTTTAATAAAAAACACAATTTTATAAAGAAAACTAACTTTTAATAGATAACAAAAGGAAAAACAAAGAAACAAATATTAATTATAACAAAATGTACAAAATAGTTAACAAAAGTAAATATATAAAAGTAAAGACTATCGAGTTATAAAGGTATATGTCTCTTTTGTTATGTTTACTACTATTGTCAAAAATTTCAATGCCTAATTAGTCAGCCAAAGAAAAAGCGTCGGATCTCGTTCGAGTTATAAAGCCGTATATGTCTCTTTTGTTATGTTTACTACTATTATCAAAAATTTCAGTGCCTAATTAGTCAGCCAAAGAAAAAGCGTCGGATCACGTTCCAGTTATAAAGCCGTATATGTATCTTTTGTTATGTTTATTACTATTGTCAAAAATTTCAATACCTAATTAAACGTGGATTTATTTTTAGAACAATGAAATTAACTTTGTCGAGTTAAAAAAAACTTTCGGTTAAGTTTTGAGTGGAACAAAAAAGGTTTTATTAGCCTAGATTTTACTTTTTCAATCCCGGGAAATTTCGGGATTGTGGATCATTCCCGGGATTGTAATCCCGAAGAAAAATCGCTCCGGGTTCCCGGTTTTCGGGATCCCGGGATCCCGGTATTCAATCTCTATATATGATGTTACTTGCTGCTTGCTACAGAACCTTTCATGGGCGAGTCCGACTCGCACTTAGCGCTTTTTTCATTCTTTTAAGTTAAAAAAATCTAAATATTTTATCGACAATGAAATTAAAAACTTAATTTTGTATAAAGTCGAGAGGTCTTTTTGTAAATATACCTCAACACGTTTGTTTTAGTTCATTTTTAACCGAGGAGGTTTTCGATTCGTCGGAATCTTTTTTATTAATGTACATTCAGCGATAATTTCGTCGTTAATGGACCGATATCAAAAATTATTTTTTAACGTTGATTTTGCTCATGGATTTTAGCGTTGCAAAAAAACTGATCTGTTCAGTTCTGGCTTGATTGAGTAACAAAATTCTATTCAAACTCTTATAGTTTAAAAAGCCATAATAATATGTGTATTATTGACAATTTGTATATAAATTTAAAATGTGAAAAGGAAAACAGCATAATAAAAGAGATCGCTAGTAGTGCTTTAGGTTGAGGAGTATGGTATTGTGTTAATTATCGAGTGGAAGGCCCTCGGGCCAAGGTCTGGTTAGGTACGGTATCGTTTGGCCGTCCAAACGGATTTGAAAGGACATGGTTATGTTGGTGTGGTAAGGGAATTTTTGGATGAAACTGAAGATATTTTTATTTGCGATTTTGTGGAAAAATCTAAGTCCAGCCATGCATGTAAAATATCAGAAACCAATTCTTTTCCTACATGAATTAAAGATAAAATTAGTCTTTTTTTAAATTAAATTTAGTAATAATTCACACTAACAGCAGTTCGTGACTTCAACAACAAAAAAACTAGTGTTGAAGAGAAACTCAACAGCCACCACATTTCTATCCCTGGTAAGCGGCAGCCGATATTTGTCACCGAACATCTTCCTGCTAGCTCAAAAAGGTTGTTTCACTTGGCACGAGAATTTGCTAAAGAGAAATCTTTTAAATTCTGCTGGTCTACAAATGGCAACATATTTATCCGAAAGGCTCAAGGTGAGAAGCAAATATTGATCTTATCTGAAGAATCCCTGGCGGAACTGAGGAGAAGTATATGACTGTTCATGTTGTGTACAGCTATGGTGTTAAGTTATGTTTGTTATGAACCCTATTTACTTTTAATTTTCTTTTGTCATTTTCTTACCATGTTGTTAAACTTTATTATAGATATTCTTCAGCAACAACAAAGAATCAATTATAATATGGTACACACCAATTATTCACACTATATATTAACAGAGATACAGTACACTATCACGAGATTCATTACATCCTTCTGTAATAACATACTATTACACCACAACAAAACACAGACAGTTACACTATACACTATAATCACACCAAACACTTCACCTTTATGTTTTAACACTCAGTTACAACAAAAGATAGCCAAGACAGTTACACAATGTACTATAATCACTCCACACATTTCACCTTTTTATGTCAAATCCCGATTACATACATACTTAAATCTTAATACATCTCTGACTGAACATAAGACTACTCCTACTGCGTTTATTTATAAAAATGATGAATATAAATGATATAAATACTGAGTTAGATTCTCATATACCTACGGACTGCTATATCTGCAAACCTGAATGCTGTCGGGATTTCATTTTTACTAAATATCCGTCTTTGACAGTACTACACACGAATATCCGTAGTATCAACAAAAATTTCGACCAATTCCGTATTTTGCTAAAACAAACCGCCACAAACTACGATATTTTAATACTAACAGAATGCTGGCTCAGCAAGGTTGGTAATCTGCCCGTCCTGGATGGGTATACCGCGCACTTTACAAGATCCACATCGAACCAAAATGACGGTATTGTTATTTACACAAATACAAACATAACATGTAAAATATGCGAGCCAACGTTTCTAGACTCGAATTGCCTAACTTGCAAAGTAAATGGCATCACTTTTGTGGCAATTTACCGCTCGCCATCACTAAAAACTAGAGACAATTTTAACAATTTTATAGATAGTTTAGACAGAGTCTTTGTTGAGGGTTGTGATGGGAAACTGGTACTTGTCGGCGATATAAATATCGACATAAGTCCCGACAGTAAGGACCCCTATGCTGAAGAATTTCTCACGTTTAATGCCTCCCACGGCCTCTATCCTACTCACAAATATCCCACTAGATTTAAAACATGTCTAGATCATATATTTACAAACCTCAGCCTTCCAACGACTACGCTTGTGCTGGAATCATATATAACAGATCACATGCCATTACTGTTGAATATTAATACCGCTGTACCTACTCGTCAATACTCTAGTACCAAAACAACCGTGGACCTTTTAAAAGTAATAGCCGAGTTAGAAGACACAGATTTCTCTTTTATATTAAGATTGAACGATGCAAATCTGGCTGCGAATAAATTAGTGTCTATGATATCATCCAGTGTAAATAAGCATAGTCACAAAACGACACAAAAAAAGAAAAATAAAATATTAAAACCGTGGATGACTGCAGGACTACTAAGATGTGTTAGAAATCGCGACAGGCTGCACTTAAAATCTAAGAAATCGCCAGATAATATCACACTTAGAACAACTTATGCAAGGTATAGGAATTTCTGTAATGGACTCTTACGTAAGCTGAAACAAGAATACGGTAAAACGCTTATCGAAAAAGCCGGTAATGATAACAAGGCTCTATGGAAGGCAATTAAAACAATAACAAACACAGATAAAGTTGAAACTAGTCCCCTGGAACTACTACAAATATCGACCAATCCTCAAACATCTATAAATGAAGTCTGTAATTTCTTTAGCAATGTAGGAACAAATTTGGCCAACAAGATACTCTCTTCGATTTCCCAGCTCCCGACATCACTGACCCCGATAACTTCATCTATGCATGGTCCCTGTAATTCTATAGTACTAGCAGAAGTTTCTGAGTCGGAAGTTGAAAGTATTATTCTGCAACTTCGTCTTGACTGTGCAGTAGGGTGGGATGGTATCTCATCTCGGATTCTGAGAGAAGCCCGGCAAGTATTAGTTCCCCCTATAACGCATATCTGCAATTTGTCACTCACTACTGGGGTATTTCCCGTGGCTTTTAAAAAGGCACTTATCCACCCTATTTATAAGAACGGGGACAGAGGCTGTGTCAGTGACTATAGACCAATTGCCATATTAACACCCCTATCTAAGGTACTTGAAAAGATACTGAATAACGCCCTAAAAAAATATCTAAATAAATTCAATATCCTCGCTACAAACCAATATGGTTTTCGATCAGGCATATCAACCGAAGACGCTGTACTGGATCTAACAAGTAAAATCAGCAAATTCCTTGACGCAAATACCAAGTGCTTATGCATGTTTTTAGATCTCTCTAAAGCTTTTGACACGGTCTCTGTCCCTATCCTTCTTACTAAGCTTGAAAAGATTGGCATACGGGGTGTGCCGCTTAAAGTGTTCGAAGACTACCTGACAGACCGAAGACAAGCTGTTAAGATAGGGGACTATGTAAGTGAGGAGATGGTGGTCACGTGTGGTGTTCCTCAGGGGAGCGTTCTAGGCCCAACGCTCTTCTTGATTTACATTAATGACCTGTGTACAATCTCTCTCCCTCATACTGACATCTTCACATATGCAGATGATACTGCAATTTTAGTCTCGGGTCATAGTTGGGAAATAGTAAAGGAAAGAGCTGAAGTTTCGCTTATGAAAGTGATGCGTTGGCTAAACCTAAACCTACTAACTCTTAACCTCACTAAATCACTGTACATTCCCTTCTGTATAACAAAAACAAATAACCCTCCCCAAAACTTCTCCATTAAAGCCCACGTCTGTACATCTCAAGATACGTGTACGTGCTTCGAACTTACTAGAGCCCAATCTACCAAATATCTTGGAGTCGAGATAGATTGTGGGCTAAGGTGGAATAAACACATAAGCCTGATGACTACACGTGTGAGACGACTTATACATTTATTTAAACCACTTAGAGACACAACACCTTTTGAGAAATTAAAATTAGTATACTTGGCGCTAGGACAATCTGTCATTCAATACTGCATTATTGTCTGGGGAGGGGCGGCCAAAACACATCTTATCCGTCTGGAGATAGCGCAAAGAGCCGTGCTCAAGGTTTTATCCAAGAAATCGTACAGGTATCCCACCGCTAAATTATATGCTGACACCAACATACTAACAGTGCGTCAGCTATTTGTGCACCGAATAATTTTAAGAAGGCATCTAACGGTACCCCGTCCAGATCCAAACAAGCGAAGTAAAAGATCTGTGGTTGGTGGTGCTTCTTGCAAAACATCATTTGCAAGACGGCAATACGACAGCTTAAGTTGCAAAATATATAATCTTATAAATAAAAAAATTAATATCGCCACTCTAAGTAGCTATGAAGTAAAACAAAAAGTAAGTACTTGGTTGCACCAACTAAACTACCAAATGACGGAAGACTTGCTTACCTACATCACATAGTGACTGCTTCCTGCATAAATAATATTATCCTACGTTCTCATAACTACACACTTACCATCCCACACTCACTCTCACTAAACATACATTCCTCTCTAGACACAACACTCACTCACAATACAATCTTATAGGATGTGTACTGTACAATAGTATATATATATATAAATAGTTGGCAACAATACTTTTAGGAGATAAATTAAAAAATGTATCTTGATTGCTCCGCACCAACATTCACGACTGTTTGAAAACCTGTGACTATTTAATCCACGACTGAACACTGTCAACCAAAATACAGGCTCTGCCTAGTTTGGTAAACAGTCTCAGTACCTAAAACGAAAAAAGAATGTGTAGCGTCTAAAATTTATGTAAGCACTGTGAATGTATTCTTGTTTTTGTGTCTAATAAACATTTTTATTTTTATTTTTTATTTTTTTTTTCAGTGTTTGGACTACTGTAATATTAATACTCGAAGCGTGATTAAATTAATTAATATTCAAAACATGGAGCGGCCGCCAGCTGTTTGATTATCTTCAGTGGAGCGCAAAGGAAAAATTTAAATTTCTTAGACGTGGCAGGAAAGCGTTGTATGGACCACCTTTTATTATCAACTAACGTTTAAATACTCCGATGACATCAGAGGAGATACAAGTTCTGGAGAACGGGAAACACGTTTTAGACATTACAGCATTTATGTATATAAGTATAATGTATAGACAGGTTGAGGTGATCCTTTGGTCCAAAAAGCATGCATAGTACTTGTACGATGAAACCGTAAATTATTGTCGAGGATCATTTTATCTTACTGTACAATTCATTAGTATTGCACATCTCTGCTAACAATGTTTTATGCTTAAAAAAATAAAACATAATATTCTTGATTTTTTACTGAGAATGTATAATGCAAAAATAACAAAAACGCAGACTTTTCAAGGTAGAAAATATTTACTGTATTTCTTGATCAACGCTTAAGGCCATATTAAATTTGGTGTTTGTTGGCTCAGCGTAGAAATTAGAAAAGAAACTAAAGGATTTTTGACTTTAACAATTATTCTATTTCAATACGTTTTTTTCCTAGAATAATCTCTACTCAAAATATTTTTATGAAACAAATGTCCATTTCTTTAAATGCCACGGTTGCTGTATTTTGAGCTCGAACTACCGAGAATGCATTTGTAAGTAAATAACTTAAAGGTTATATATTTTAAGAGACTCGTAAATTGCAAGTGTTCAATTAAATTGAACATTGCTCTAAAATTCTCTGCAACAGTTACGTATTATAAAGCGTGACGCGTTGTCATCGCGATCAGAGAAAGTAAAATTAATTGAAAATGATGTTTCAATATGGGGAGTAGTAAACAAAAATATTAATTATGACAATTTCCATATTTTTAACTTTCTATAAAAGATTGATTTATTTTCAGATTTTTTGCTCTTTTGTTTGCTCTTTGATCTTTTGCTCTTTTTTTAATCTTATTGTATTGTAACTTCGTACTACATTTTTAAGTTTACCATTACATGTATCTCAGCTGCATTTCGCTCTTTGTATTGTAAACTTAACAACTTTTAAAGAACTTATATCACTTGCAACAGTGCAAAGTGTAACAGCTGTTGGTGAACCAACAAATAAACATTTAAGATGTCTATGTTTGAAAACATGTTATTGTGTGTTACTACATGATGTGAACCTACGTGTTAATTTCAAAAATAATAAATTAATATTGCGGACAGCTTACGTACAACTCCATCTAGTCCCCTTTTTAGGGTTCCGTAGCCAAACTGAATAGTTTGCGCGAGAGACACTTCCAAAGTGGAAAAATGTGTGTGTCCCCCCCTCTAACTTCTAAAATAAGAGAGTGATAAAACTAAAAAAAATATATGTTGTACATTACCATGCAAACTAGCAACGAAAATTAGTTTGAACGAAATCTAGTGAGTAAGTTTTTTTTAATAGGTCATAAATCGTAACACGCAATTTACCTTTCATCCAATCAATACACAAGTATAAAAACATCAATGAAAGTTACAACGAACTACAAGAACTTTTATATGATGTTACTTGCTGATACGGAACCCTTCATGGGCGAGTCCGACTCGCACTTGGCCGCTTTTTTTTGTTATGTGGCAAAAATCATCAAAATCGTACTTGATCCGACTAAAAACCACACAGTGTGCCCTCTCCGCGCTTCTCCGTTTAAGAGGAGGAGAAGTCCAGGGTCAGATCTCCTTCAGGACTCCCCCAGCGCCTGCCCGCTCCTGATGCGGGCACCGTCTCTGTACGACGACCCTCTCTTAGGCGGCGTCCGGCACACACCGACGCCGCCCCCTCGCGGCGCCAAACTAAGCAGAGCTTGTATTGTAGAGACTCACTACAACTGATATAGATACATAAATAAACTTTTTTTTGTAAATACATATTATACATAAACTCATCCCAAGGGAACAATACCCAAATAATATACTAACCTAAAGAGAAACAAAATTTGACTGCACGACTTTCATCCCTAAAAAACGTGGCACAGTCACGCCAGATTAGCACAGAACATACTTCATCAGATCTCAAGTTCCTTGTGAAGCCATGTGTGCTGACTCTTAAATCTACTAAGGACCTTAGGCCAAGCGGATTCTTTTCATTATGCCCATGACGTTGGAATAGACGCTCAAAAAAGCTTTTCCATCTAATTTCTTTTAAGAAGAATGAAAAAAATTTAAACTAAGAATGAGTTGCTTTATTATTTGTTCTAGAAGTTGTATTTATGTTTCATAGTTTTAATTAAGATGTTTAGTTTTCTTCCTATTAAAACTTGTTTTATTCGTTTATATTCATAATGGGCTTATTACGGATATACCTAAACGAATGAAACGTACTATGTTTATATAAAAAAGTACTATTAAAGTAGAGATGCTCGCGCGCGCCTTCCCGTGTAACAAACTGAAGGGCGCCATCTCACGGTTTAACTTTATTTTCACACTTCAAAACTCAAGTATTGATTAGTTAAATTTAAAACAGCTTCAATTGGTAAAACGTTCGCAATTCTAAAAGAAAAAGAGTTAATTACTGTCTAACAATAATTGCCTGGAGAATTCCAATAAAATTGAAATAGCTAGCATTCATTTACTTGTTTTCTTTAATAAAACAAAACACTATTTTCTGGGATAGGTATTTTTGGGATAGTATGTATAATGTGCGAGGTATGTAGTAACTGGATCAAAGCTTTAGTTCACTTGTAGTAAACGTCAACTGTAGGTAGATATTCAGAATGTCGCTCACGTATACAGGTACAAAGCTCAACTTTTTGACACTATTTTATTATGTTTATACTCACTTAATTAAGTCCCTTGTCACCAGCAACGCAGCTCGCTGCTTAATACTTTAAGCTCTTAAAACGCAAACTACAACACTATACAGTATTATATCCTCTTAACGAGCTCTTTTAGAGAGCTTACTTCAAATTTAATTAATGGCGATTCAGTAAAAACCCGGCACCAGTTATTAACATTAATTAATTTTAGACACAATATATAGCTAAGGCACAACTTGTAAATGAAAGCCCATTATACATTTTGTATACAAACTTTAGGTTTTATTGAATGAATTTATAATAAGATACAGTTTTTTAAACCATGACTTGTATACGGGTTACATTACATTTAGGCTTTTGATAGGTTTATATTATTACTCTGTTTCTATTTACTTTAAAATGAGTTTTCTATGTTTTGCACTGTACTCTATTCAAATTACGAAGTCCCGTTTGACACTTATTAGAACGTAACTCTTTACGTTTCGCATAATTTGAAATAATAATCATCAATTTGTTCATGGTCGTAAATCATCATTTAAAAAATACACAATCAATCAAAATCATTTATACAATTAATACACACACAATCGACATAATATCTGTCAAATGGGACTTTGTAATAATTGTAATAGAATATAGTTAGCATTAGCAAAATATTAGCACACAGTATTAAACTGTCACAAATGTAACTCGATTACTAATTCCTAATAATAATCAAACTTTGCTTATAGGGGAAACAATATCTGATGCGTTGTCTAATGATTATGTCACTCTCTACTCACAGAAAGATGTTGCGTTTTATATTCGATAAAAAGTCTTTAAAACCGATGGTCTGGCTAATTTTTACTAACAGACAGACAGAAGTACACTGCTTGATTATTTTCTAGAACAACTGTTCAAAAAATTAAGGATATCAAGAAAGTTTCCGCGAACCTTAATATTAAATTGATACCATTATTTTATCAGAACAATTTTAACATAAGTATATGTATATGAGATTTAGGTCAATTTGTAAACGCTATATGTATTTAGTACATTAATAACGTAATACTCGTATATATTTAATACTTTACATGCATATTATATTAGAGCACTCTGTGTACGAAACGTCTTGTGGATGAGGCACTTAGATTCGTCTTTATCCACCACAAACCACCCTAGCCTCACCGCATCCACTCGGTACAATCCATCATCCTGCCTAGATCAATTAAACCCGAGCTTGGTCCGCCACGTAATGTTCCTTATACAAGGATAAGACATCTAACGCAATCTTCATCGCGATCTTCGTACTTATGTATGCGTCTGTAGGTAATTGGATGATACAATTGTGCCGTAAAAACATAAGATAAGAACACAGAGTTTATAAAAAAAAACAATGGATTTTTTTAGAAAGATCATTTTCGTTCATTCGCTTTTATTCCTATTAAAATTTTCCGCTCATTAGTTAAAAAGATAAACGGTTTGGAGCTTGGAACAGTTTTTACGTCACGTCGTTTAATAGATAATAGTTTTTCGTACGGATACTAGGTTTATTTTTTTCTGTATTTAATTCTGACTCAGCATAATTATGTTTTTAAAAAATTTGGTTATCGATTTTCTTCTATATTTACATTGACTAAAAAATGAACATGTCAAAATTATGTATCATTAAATTTTACTAGAGTACAAGTTTAGACCAAATGTTGCTACAGAAATCTTGTAGCTTTTTTTTACACAGATGATAAAGACGTATTTTTGAAACATATGTATAAAATTATATTCTTGTAATTATAATCGGTTATTATCTTTAAACTTATGTCTTTCCTGATCTTAATGCATTAGTCTCATAAACTCATTTACGGATTGGTCAATATTTAAAAAAAAATGGTTTCAAGCGTAATGCTCCAGCAAATCAGATACCAGTTTGCCAATTAGAACGAAACAGATTTGAGTCACTCGTATGTAATTTTAATAGTCCAATAACCTTTACTCTTAAAACAGTTCGTAAAAGCCGCAAAATTTAAATTCTTAAACACGAGTACTTGAAATTTAATATTCGTAAACAAAAATAATACATGTAAAATGCAAATATGAGAGTGCAGTAAACGAGATCTTGGTGGTAAATATGAGCATGAGGCTGTAGCTGGCATCGCCAAACATAAATATTCGCGGTAACTTATGTGCGCTGTGTCGCGCTCTTTGGACAAAAACACCTCTGTAACGGAGCTTTGATTTTAAATTCTAATTTTATGAATCGTCTTATTTGCATATCACAGCATATTTTGGTTAAAATGGCTCGAATATGTAACGCAACCTAGATAAATGGCAGTTAATTTATAATAAACAGTGACACAAATTGTTTCGACAACGTAGAATCTTATGTTTTTAGTAAATACGTCTTTTTAATATAATTAAAAATCTATTATAGGTAAAAGGTACAATATATTTTTTTATGTTTATGTTCGACTTTTATAAACACATAGATACGTAGTTATTTTTAATTTCCAACATTACACATTTGGGATGAACCTGCTGATTATATTTATATGAATCGGGTATGAATACTTGTTTGTTTATTAGTTTACTCGCACTAAATTCTCAATAGATCATCAAGACCAACCTAAATAACAGCATCGTCTTTCGTTGGCGAACGTGAGACGGACGGCTCATTCATTCTGGATCATTCTCCTGGCCTCCGGAGGACGAGAGAAGGATGCAGAATATCTCTCTAAGCCGCCACGGTGAGAGTCACCATGCTGCATTGAATGCGCTCACAATGATTATGATGACACTCCTGGATTCTACTCATGCTTTCCATTAGGCAGAGTAAAGTCACTTTGGTTAGGCTTAAATAAAAAAAAATATGTAAAAGAAAAACGTGTATCCAAATTTTTAAACATCGGCATAATTTTCGTGATTTGTGTCTTACAAAACCTAATTCGCTCGGATTACTTTCACAAACTTGCGTAACTAATGAAGTAACTTGTGACATGGGTCGGGCCCTGGGATCGACGTAATCAAATTAATGAGAAAACTTCACTTCAATTTAGGGTTTCCTACCTCAATCTTTAGTATATTTGATAGCGGTCAAGTCCTATACTTGACCACTGCTCGGTACGTTACTACAGAATCGATATGTTGATTGCACCTTAAACATGTTATCTCTTACTCCTTATCCTTTTTTTACATTTTTTATTTTTGCGATTTTATATAGACATACAGACTTCTTTCACTTTTTATTCAACTTCTTTCTGTTATATTTTTACGATTAACCGTTGCACCAATTGTAATAAAAATAAATTGATCCTTGAAGAAGAACATAGACAACTTTTTATTACGGTAACTGACATACATGACGGCGAAATCGCGGGCAAAATCTAGTTCTCTGTCTAGAGTAATATTATGAATTTCAAAGTAACTCTGTCTGTCTGTTACGTTGCTTCTTCTAGAAGGATATAGTCTACTCTTTATTACGATAGCTGACATTCACGCCTACGAATACGCAGGCATAATATGATACTATATAATCTATATATAATCTATAAATTTGATAATCGTGTTAAGACAAAGACAAAAATAAAAGAATATGGCCTCGCGCTGGTACTCGTATCTTTGGGGCTGGAGTCTGTGTTTCTCCAACGCTTTGATCTTACTAAATGTAATTAACGAACCGAACTGCGATAAAATAATTGAATATTCTCAAATGATTAGGGTATTACCTAAATTTATTAACCGAGTTTATAATATGGTGACTAGAGATTGTTCGATTCTCTAAATTGATTTTTTAAAATTATCTTCACTAGGTATTTTCCAGAATCCCTAGATACACAATTTACACTAGCAGCAAAAGGTTTACTCTTAATAAATTAAATAGGTAGTAGATTTCAGCATGAATGGGCCAGCTTGACCGGGGCAGTACTACCAACACACAAAAGATCAACCTAAAATAACAGAATGCCTGCTATCGTATTTCGTTGCTAATTGTTAAGTGTGTTACCGGAGGCTTAATCATGCAGAAACATCTCACATAGCCGCCATGGTGTGGGTCACCATGCTGCATTGTATATATATAGTGTCTGCATCATTTATTTTATTCAGATTTCTGTTACTAAATATGCATAATTGAAATGAATTAATTATTAAAAAAAATTTGACTGCTGACAGTACTCGTGAATACGAACAAATTTTTGTATGAGACCAACTTTCCTATTCGAAAATAAAATCAGTATATAATCGATATATTTTGATCGAGTAGGTATGTAGCTATGTACCTTTAATGAAACAGCATTTTTTTTCGAATAGGTAAGTTGATTTCAAACAAAAAGTTGTTCGTATTCACGAGTACTGGACCGCTTCCTTCGCTGCCGTTCGCGTTTTTATTGATTTATTTATTTTATTGATTATTGATTCAGCAGTAAAACCTCATTCACTTCTCAAATCCATTAAAAAGTAGATACTATTTGAAATTTTATCTATTTGATTTGTAAACAGTTACAAACGCAAAAATGACAACTCCCGAAATGTAACCCAATGAAGTTTGAAATTACATAACTTAAAGTCTAACTAATTTGCATATTGATTAAAAAACTCGACATAAATTTTTCGAACTCATAAAATAACTTTGTGTAACATCCCCTGCTATGTTCATTCCCGTAAAGAATAGCGAGGAACAAAGTTTTAGAGCAGAAAGATGTAGATAAAAAAAGAGTTTCCATATACATCGGTACCTAATTGAATTGTGAAGTTGAAACTGTTAGACGCCTGCTGCACTTTTTTTTTTTTTTTTTTTTTTTTTTTTTTTTTTTTTTTTTTTTTTTTACGTGTGGAAATCCCCGCGGACCGTCACCCCGTCGGGGGTTACGGCGGGGTGGTGTGTCGGACTCGAACCGACTAAAACCACACGGTGTGACCCTCTTTGCGCCTTTGTATTGGAAGGAGTCCAGGGAGGGGATTTCCTTCTGGACTCCGACCGGCGCCTGCCCGCACTGTTGCGGGCACCACCTCAGCTCTCGACTCTCTATTGGGCAACGTCCGGTCACACGCGGACGCCGCCCCCTCGCGGTTGGCCTCTACTGCGGACGGACGGCAAACCCGTCCCGCCCATCCGCGGCCACTCTCAGGGCGGCGTGAGACGCAGGTATGCGCGCCTCCGCCGCCCAGGGCGCCGGCGGCGGATCGGGTCCGAGTGGATATCATCCTCCCGGGCCTTCTCCGCCACCTCCTTCTGCAAGATTACGTCCTCGCAGAAGGTTGCGACCGCGGTGAAACAACTGTCGCTGCCGACCATCGATCTTATGACGGCCGGCAGCGAGAGATCCCCTCCGATGACTGCAGTGAGGGCCCGGCGCTGCGCCGCCCAAGCGGGGCAGACCGCCAGCGTGTGCTGGGCCGTGTCCTCACTGCAGTCGCAGTGGTGGCAGGCGGGACTCGGTTCCCTCCTAGCGACCGAGTGCAGGTACTTTCCGAAGCAACCGTGCCCGGAAAGTACCTGCGTCAGCCGGAAGGAAAGGGTCCCGTGCTGCCGCCCTGCCCACTCCGCGATGACCGGCTGAAGAGCCTCCACGGCGGCAAAGCCAGCGCGTGGGGTCTCCAGCCGGAACGACCATCTCTGCATGGTGGCTCGGCGAGTGGCTTCGCGCCACTCGCGCACGTCCTCGGGCGGAGGGCGAAAGCCATTCTCCGCCCGGAAGTCAGCCACTCGCCGATAAACTTCGGCGAGCACTTCCGCCTCCAAATCCCACGGGGGTGTTCCGGCCAAGGCACACGCCGCCTCTGTGGACACCGTGCGGTATCCACGTATGGCTCTGACCGCCAGTGTCCGCTGGGGGCGCCAGAGGCGCGCCCTGTTTTGGGCGGAGACGCCTGCTGCACTACTCCAACTTCTAATCATAAATTCCGCAGTTATAACATTTAAACTAAGTTTCCTGTCACTCACAGAAATTGGCTTTACTTCAACTTTCTGGTATTTTTTTCGCCGCGTTTAGTACCGGGTGCTAATTGTAACATAAATGTTATAACTAGTAAAGCTTTGTTAAATGTCCACTTTACTAGTTATGTTTATGAGCTCACTGTTATAAGACGCCATCTTAAATACAAAATTATAAGTTTTTTGGTGCGATGCCAAAGTGCACGAAGATTTGTTATAATGTGACGTAACGACGTAACGCTTAAGATGTTTAGAGATTGTCAACATTAAACAACCTCCCGCTAGACACTGAAGTTATTCTGGCGGTGGTTTACTCAAATAATTTCCTCTTTTAGGGTCCCGTCCTCGGATGAGTAGTATCGACAATTTTATTGGATCGAGTTAACCTTCATTTTTTTTTAATTTAAAAGCCTGTTAAGGAAACTCTATTCTGACTGATGGTAAACATGAGTATATGAGTATGCGACATGCAGGCAATATGGCGATTCACATTATGGCGTCCTAGTGAGATACGTTTTCATAATAGAAGGGAAACACATGCGTTAGTAGTGAGTTCCAGGTTTTGATTGTTCGAGAGCATATGTCTGTCGACTATTCTAAATTGAGACTTTCAAAGTCAGAAATTACTTAACCATCAAATGCAAATGTAACCAACCTTGATGTTGTAAAAACATTAACTGATAACGCGATCAACAGAATTAACAAATTTTAATGCTGCAGTTTACTTAAGTCTTGAATAAGTAGGTATTCAAAATGTATCAATTAATAGGTTTAATCTATTCTAAAGGAAATATTTGTTACCTTTACAAATTTGAAAAAAAAACTATTTTAATTATGTGTACCTACTTATAAACGAGTATTAGCACTTGTTTTAACTTTTATCAGTTTATTGTTGAGTAAGTTTTTAGTTATCCAAGCATTTAGAATATGTTCAAAATGTTTTAATAACTAAAATAACGGTAGTTTCAAAACGTTTGTAAGCTACTACAGCAGGAACATGATCAAAACATAACATTTCAAAGACATGTAACAATGTTTCTTCTATGTCATGCATTCGTAAAATGTTTGATCATCCCTACTCTCCCCTATTTCGTTCACCTAACATTTGAACGCATTTCTACCTGAATAAATAGCTGCTTCAATGTTTTGTTGCCTAATATATTTCCTACACATTTTTTATTGTGTATGATCACTCGAAAACGGGTAAACACAATCGGGTGCGCGTCGTCCCCACGTTAAAGCGAGTATTGAAGTGTGAAATTCAAAAAATCAACTAACATTTTCTAGCCCAGTGAATCACTCATCCCTCTGTAGTCTTTCGCTCAAGACATGTTTGCTTTTCGTTAAAGAGATTTCTCTTTAAATAAATTCATCGTGTTGATTCGACATTGTTTACTTACACTGGAATCCTTTTAGATGTGTTTGAACTTTGTTTTATATTTTCTAACCCAAGAAACTGGTGATAAAGTTTTCAAAACGTGCGATCGTAAAACATAAAGTAGATTCTTTAATGTATCTTTTTTAACCTAACTTGAGAGGGATTGCAATTGAATTTGACTCAAAAACGTTCCTACTTTGTAGTTGAGAGTCATGCAAATAAAAATTGAACCAGTGCGTGTCAGGCCACGCAAAGAAAAGGGTTCCGTAGTTATATACAATGTCAAGTGGAAATAAAATTATATCCTGTAGTATATCCTACTATATTGTCAGCTCACAGACGCACGAACGGACGGACACGACGAATCTAAAACGGTTACAATTTACATGTGATTTTCAAGAAAACCTATAGCATGCAATTTACCTTGAAGATGAACACTGCAAATGCATTTTTTGGGAATTGTTTCCATAGAATAGAAATTGTTAATTTCGTCCAAAATCATCATTTAAAATACAGGCCAAGTGTGATTAAACCGTGGGCATTGTACACCTCTGTAGTATATTTTGCCTATTTTAACAACTTCATCAAAGAATAAAATTTTAAACGTTTTTAATATAAATCTCAATAAGAAGAAGTGTTATTTCAACACAATATTAATATTAGTCATATATTTCCGCACATATTAAATTTAGGCATATATTGCAATGAATGATTAACTTTTATACAACTTTAAGTACTTTTTTTGTTCAGCCGATGATGATAATAATTAATTATTAAAACAAGCCTAACGTATTAAAATTTTAACATGTGACGTTGTTTCTTGTGAACATCAATAATTTTAGACGATAATCTCGATAAGGATCAGATTCAAAATACCTTCAAAGCGACTGTCGTATTATACACAAAAGAAAATGAAGTTATTAAAGTAATGGTTAATAGTTTTAATTAGAAGTAAGGAACTCTAAAAACTTACGTAACTTTTAGATAGCGTTTTCAGCATGCGACATTGGCCCCTCGACTTTTAGTCATCCCGATTCAGCGACTATAGTGTGGAAATATTCGACTTCGTCACGGGACACATCAAAAGTCAATCTTTTGCATGAGACGATAATCGCGGCATTCGCGGCTTTCATGTCCCTTGACGGTCGTTCGAAAGTTTTTGATTAATCGCGACGCGTTTTGAATTTTTGGTAAAATGGCAATAGTAAGCCCAATCCAGATTATTTTGGTCATGAATCAATTGTATCAGGATTTGCAACATTATGGGATATTTCACGTCAATGTTTTTCTTCTTAAAGGCTAGGCCTTTATTATTAAAAAGACCATTTAGGGTCAGCTACTAGTTCAACCGGCTTTACCTTAATTTCAGTTTGTAAAAGGGCGACAGGCATCGGACCTCCGCAACCCTGAGGGAAACTGGAAATCGAAGATTGAACTTATTGTCAGTATGTTTGAGGGCACTAACTCAACAATAACGATTGACATAAATTCTCATGACAACCAGGACCGACGCATTAACGTTTTCTCCGAGGCCCCATCTCTTTGGTTCTCCTTCACAGTTTTTAGAAAATAATCGTCTGAGTCTGCAGATTGTAGATTCTCATTGAAATTGGATATATATTTGATATCAATGTTATAAAAATAAATTTAAACGATAATGAATAAGAGTTATTACAACCCCGTTTTTAATAGGAAACATTGGGATTAAAACTACTCAAATAAAAAGGGGTTAACTCGTAAGCTGAAATCTCAATCCAAACTACGTAAAATGCAGAGGGCCTTTGTCAAGTAACAGTTTTTAAAGAAAATATATAGTTACTAGTTGACCCAGCGAACTTCGTACCGCCCAACTTTAAAATTCCAGAACTTGATCGCAGCGCCACCTACCGGGTCCAATTGCGAATCTAAACCATTCCCAGATCCCCTTGAACACACACAAAAAATTTCATCAAAATCGGTCCAGTCGTTTGAGAGAAGTTCAGTGACATACACACTCACACAAGAATTATATATATAAAGACTAGTTGACCCAGCGAACTTCGTACCGCCCAACTTTAAAATTCCAGAACTTGATCGCAGCGCCACCTACCGGTTCCAATTGCGAATCTAAACCGTTCCCAGATCCCCTTGAACACACACAAAAAATTTCATCAAAATCGGTCCAGTCGTTTGAGAGAAGTTCAGTGACATACACACTCACAGAAGAATTATATATATAAAGATAACACACTCATCTCAGTTTTTAAATATATTTATCAATACCTACCTTATTCTATAACCCAATTTAATAGTATAGTAATGTTAAAATATTGGCTTAAAATACAAATGTCAGCTGCTTGAATTTCGTAAAATTTCTCTATATTATCACTTAATACAGAATTAAATTACGATGTATGCATATGCGTATATACATAATAATATTATCATAGGGGAAAACCGATACCTCTTTTTTATGTCGGGTGAGTATCTGCGTAAGTCGGTAGGTGAGGCGAATTCCTTTCCTGCCTACTCAATAATGTATACATATACCTATTTAAATTTAATAAATATTTCGAAATAAAAATTTCGGATATCTTACACACAACATCATCTAGTCCCAAGTTAAGCAGAGCTTGTCTTATGGGTACTAGACAACTGATATTAATACATAAACATACTTTTTTTTTGTAAATACATACATATTTTACATAGAAAACACCCAGACTCCGAAACAATTATTTGTGAATCACACAAATAATATTTGGTCCGACCCGGGAATCGAACCCGAGACCTCAAAAGTTTGAAAATATATATATAATTTAATATGTCTGAAATACCACGATAACCATTTCTAATTATGTGATCATAAGCCCCTTGTAATGTTGCCATTTCACAGATTAAAAAATAAAACAGTCATAAAAACTCAATTTATATATGACATTAAGAAATAGAGTTTTTGTATTATAATTTACTTTTTTATAAACGTCTTTATAACTTGGGCCTTATAACGTTGTCAAATGTCTCCAAGTTTATTCAACCCCTTCAACCTACTTTCTCACTATCCGTTATAAACAAAACTCTCCTTTATGTCATCAATCGAGAATACAAAGTGCTCTATCGACAATTTATTCACTACGTTCTTCCACAGAAAATAAAAACAAATTGTTGGCTTCGATACAATTTTTCTTCATAGATCTCAGCTTTTTTCTTTTAATTTTGTTTTTTACTGAGCTACTCAGCAACAAAAGATAAACATCGACCAATTTATCTAAATACACAAAATATCGAAGAAAAGTAATCGAGTAACGTAAGTAGGTACTATTCATAGTTGTTTCAGTTTCTAATGTTTAAAGCTTGTGATATAATCTGCTGTTATAGTGTACACCAATCTAGGCATTTGCTATATCAAGAACCAAGAGTCTCTACCGTATGTGAAGTGCCTTGCAGTTCTAACAGTCAAAGAGAATTCCTCGAGTTATAAAATATATTACATATGTAAATATACTTTTGATTTTTACCACCAGCAACTACGAATTTAAAGTTTAAAGGACTAACATCTTTACCTACAAAGGGGTAAAATATTTACTTATATATATTGAACGGTACGAACGTATATTTATAGGTTATTACTTACTTTATTTACCTACATATTAAAAAAACATTGAAATAATAAATAAACGTTTCGGACATCTTACTCACAACGCCATCTAGTCCCAAAGTAAGCAGAGCTTGTATTATGGGTACTAGAAAACTGTTTTTTTGTAACTACATACATATTATTACATAGAAAACACCCAAACTCCGAAACAAATATTTGCAGATCATACAAACCAGACCTCAAACAGCATTCGCTGCTACAACTGTCAACTATAAATTTATTTGACTCACTCAACTGCCACTACAGGATCACGCGGTCTCGCCGAAGCTAAGTGTACTGCATAAGATAGGACGGTACTTCTCGTCGGAGCATCTTTGTCTTCTTTATGAGACTCAGGTTTGCTTCTGCGTGTATCCGCGCAGTATTTTCTTGACACTCTCGATTGGTTGCAGTGGCGAGCAGTCCATTCAGAACAGTGAGTATCGTGACCGACACTTATAGAATCCATTTATGCTTTCTATCAGACAGAGTAGACCTGAGTAGAGACACCTTTAAAGACTTATAATAAAATAAAAAAGTGACTAACAACTACATTTTCTTATTTATCATTGATTTGTCGGTTGTTTATAAATCAACAACACTATGTAATTGTACTATTTATTTTAATAGACTACCGATGAAAACTTCTCGTGTGCTTCTCATTTACATAACCTATAGTCGTCACAAAATAAGAAGCCCGGTTTGATATTTGTCAACGTGGCGTAACTAATACGATTAATTCGTGTTTTTGAGTGCAATTTTTCAATATCAAGTTAAACTTGATGCTTATTTATGATACGCGTTGTGATAGTGTATGGGTAACATAGTAATTAAATAGGATTATGAATTTGATTTTTCAATTTCTTACATGCGGCATGTCAAATGACAAATGTCAAAACGGGCTTCTTATTTTGTGACGACTATAGTATAGAGCAGTATCTTGAAATGTTCTTTTCACTTCACTACAGCTTTGAATTTCGAATTTATTATATTGGTAACTTGAAATCAAACCATCGGATCACAGAAAAACTACTTTTGAACATATTTCAAGTACGGTATACATATTTGCATATACTCATAAACATAAGTATAATGGGTTTTCATAAAAACACGTATCTACAAGAAACGAATAGTTTGTTTATGCAGAAATATTGCCCATTTAAGGTTATATTATGGCGATAGTTCGCGTATGACCATAATGTTCTTTGCCCGGTTGTTATTTCCATGAAACTTATCTTCAAGATTCATGGCAAGTGCCGTCAAAAATGATGGTCGTTAAAGAAATTGAATACCCTTTATTCATACTTAAACTTTCTCATACCCATTTCTTTATAACTTTTAGCGCTATCCAAACTCGGAGCCTGAATAGTGCTTTCAAATTTACTTAATGGTTTTCTGTTTGTTCTTTTTATGCACAGTGTTATTACTTATTAATAGAATTGGAACTCTAGTATACACGAATCAGGGTTAGTTTTATATAAGTACAACTAGCTTTGTGTGTATGTCGGTTATAGCGGTAAAAAGTAGCCTACCTACATATATCCTTCATTAAAATCAAATTATCAGCATACAAAAGAAGGGTGACCCACACTATGGCTGCTTATTAAGATGCCTCTGTTTCTTTGGGCCTTCGACCTCGCACTACCCAACGAAATACGACCGCAAGAGTACTGTAATTTTCGGTTGGTTTCTGTGCGAGGTTGGTACTTCCCCGGTCGAACCGTCTGATCGTACAGAAATCAGCGTGTTTCTACTATACCAAGTTTAGTATGTATACTTACATATTAGATAAGAGTACCTTTAATATAGGTATGCATATTAAATTCATTATTAACTTTATTTTATACTTAATACCTATGAAACATTAGCTAACTGCACCGTCTAAAGTTTCAAACTTGCATGAATATGCAATGCCTTCAAAGTATTAACTAAAGTTGACAGTTGAGTACACGTTCTCCGCAGTGTCGGTAACTATTATCTCTCTTACTTATATCTGCCTTCAAAAGGGGTTACACAATAATTTTAATTTAATAACTTAGTATTTTTTGTTGAAATTGATCTATCTAGCTAAGGTTGATTATCCATAGAAATAAATACTAAAGTCATATGAAAGTATATACAAAATTTACATCGAAAACGCGAGTACAGGGCTCAGATAGTAAAAATATATTTATTTTACAACTTCATTGTACACCAAGAAAGTATCAAATTTTGTATACAGACTTATATAGAATTTAACAATGTGGTATTACAATAGGCGGTCTTATCGCTCACGGCGATTCCTTCCAGACAACCTTTGGACGGATATTATATTATTAGATTTTGGGTAGACATAATCTATGTAATTAATAATAAATAATGTATCTACAGTAACAATAGGTACTAATACATATGAATACTTACACAAACATACATATATCTATATTTACACGTTATATACATTACACATTAATATATCGTCGCATAGATATTTCTAATTAGATCAATTACTTAGAATTTTATCAATGGCTAATATCTAGCTTGAGACCAATTTAATTGTGGATGTAAAGACAATCAAAGGGTTATAGAGAAAAATGTATCACAAACGCAATCATTCTAACTTAACGTATTTCCAGGTCAAACGAAGTTCAAAATACTATTACAACATACATCTTCTATTGGAACATATTACTTAGGCTTATTCCAATATATGGAAATGAATTTACAACCGTAAAACATGCGAAATTCCTGTACAAAGTAAATCTGAAATATTTTTTGGCATTTTATTTGCGAGTAACAACAAAGGTGATGATCACAAGTATAAACGGGGAATTGAGTACTTCCGCATATATTGAATACGTACATATAAGAAGAAATGTGGCGATAAAAGTGTCGTAAATATTTTATTCTCCCATGACGAAGGTTACTGAAAGAAATGACAACTAATAAACTGAAACTTGGATGCAAGGAATATCTACTTACATGAAACCAACCAATATCTACTTAAAAGTATTTTTTCTTCGTATAGGTTAAAACTAAAAAAACACGTTTTGCGCCGTTCGTTTAGGGTTGACGGTCTAACCGTGACCACGATCGGTATAACCCGTTCGAAACGTCGGAATATAGAAGGTACCGTAACATATAATCAATACCTTTTTGTTGTATTCATACAACAACTATAATCAATACAACAAAAAGTATGTGTGAAAGTCTAAAAACAGTTTAAAACACTTAATTCATTTATAAATCCGTTACCTAGAGGATCACTCATTATTAAATGATCGGCAATATGGCTTCAGACCGAACCGATCCACAGGTGATCTTCTAGCGTGCATGACACACCTTTGGGGTGAGGCTATGGATAGGCATGGGGAGTCTCTGGCCATCAGTCTCGATATGGCCAAGGCGTTCGATAGGGTCTGGCACCGTTCGCTTCTCTCCAAGCTTCCGGCATTCGGCCTGCCTCCTAAACTCTGCAGCTGGATTGCCGCTTTTCTGCACCAGCGCCGTATTAGAGTCCTTTGCGACGGCGCGGTCTCCAACTTTCAGCAGATAAATGCTGGTGTACCTCAGGGCTCCGTCTTGTCGCCTACACTGTTTCTTCTGCATATCAATGACATGTTAGCCCTCGGCAACATACATTGCTATGCAGACGACAGCACAGTCCATGGTCGATATTTTGGAAACCCTACTGCTAAGGCGGCGGATATCGAGGAAAAGCGAAGGGAGCTTGTCGCTGAGCTCGACCTAGTTCTGAGCCGTATTTCTCAATGGGGTGAAGAGAATCTGGTCGAGTTCAACGCCAAGAAAACACAGGTGTGCGCGCTCACTACGAAAAAGTCTCCATTCCTTCCTCTCCCCACTTTTCAGAACACTCAACTGCCACTACAGGACAAGCTCGGTATCCTGGGCATGGATGTTTGCCGGGATCTCAACCGACGGGAGTACATTGAGAGCGTCACCAAGGCGGCCTCGCGGAAGCTAGGTGTACTCAACAAGGTGAGACGGTTCTTCACGCCGGAGCATCTGTGTCTTCTCTACAAGACCCAAGTTCGTTCCTGCGTGGAGTATTGTTCTCACCTATGCGATGGATCTGCGCAGTACTTGCTTGACGCTCTCGACCGGTTGCAGCGGCGAGCAGTCCGCATTATAAATAGTCCCGAAACCACCGAGTTCCTTGAGCCTCTGCAGTTACGGAGAGACATCGCCTCTATGGCGGTCTTCTATCGCCTTTACCATGGAGAGTGTTCTGAAGAGCTCTTCCAACTGATCCCTCCCTCTCCCTTCCTTTACAGGACATCACGTGCTGGACTCAGAAGTCACCGCTTTAGAGTGGAAGAAATACGCACCAGAACAAAACGGTTCGGCTCTTCTTTCCTATGCCGAGCAGTCAAAGACTGGAACTCACTACCAGCTCACGTGTTTCCTTCCTATTATAATCCCGGGTCCTTTAAGCGGGGCGTGAAAAAGCATCTCACTAAGCCGCCATAGTGTGGGCCGCCATACTTACTGTCTGCATTCGCAGCAGGTGTGGTGGCCCCCACTCTTGGATTCTGCTCATGCTTTCCATCAGGCAGGGTAGAGTCACTTTGGATGGCTTATGTATTTAAAAAAAAAAAAAAAAAAAAAAAAAAAAAAAAAAAAAAAAAAAAAAAATGAAATAACTTTTATTAAAATTTACAATACGAACAAGTCCAGAAATAAAAACTAAGTATTTATGGATTTTACATTGCTGTGACACAAGTCACAAGTCAACTAAACATATGTAGCTCGGATAGCATCAATGGTTTTAATACTTTATTTACCACTTCCGTAAAATTCTGAAATGGAGACAAATCGGCTCATCGGATTGCCGGGAATCCGATTGTTTGATTGTTTCCCGGAACACCAGTATACTCATATACTTAAGTTTCTTTATAAAATTTAATCACTACATAGTTTAAAACAAAGTCGCTTTCTCTGTCCCTTTGTATGCTTAAATCTTTAAAGCTACGCAACGGATTTTGATGCCGTTTTCTTTAATAGATAGAGTGATTCAAGAGGAAGGTTTTTATGTATAATACATGCATAATATAGTAGATAATAATTTTAGAGGTTTCTAATGAGATTTTTTTTACGCTTACATTGCAAACGCTGGCTGTAACCTACGAGGTAGATCAAAATAATTTACTACATTATTGTACATCTTAAAAAGGTCTACAAAAAAGTCCGCGATGGTATATGTCTTAGGGATAACCCACAATAACCATTTTTTTCTTTTCACGAGAAATGATGGTTTATTTACGTATTACGTTTATTTACAGTATTAATCCTTACAGTGTGTAATTTAAATTAATACTTTTGAAGACATACATATTACAGATTTAAAATGCAGGAACAAAGCGATTATGGCGGTACAGGCCGGGCGCGTTAGTTGGCGCTGCTGTCGATTTGTCACTATCAGTTATTAACTAAATACAATACTTTATTATGATTTAATATTCTAAGGCGGTACGAAGTTCGCCGGGTCACCTAGTTTATTTTATAACCTGTCTCTCGTTTAGTTAAAGGACTTCGTTTACACATCATTAAAAACATCTGAAGTCTTCAGAAAACTGGAGATTGCAAACACAAAAATAATGCACCATTTATACGACATTTTATTAATTTTTAACGGCAGTTATGTCATTAAAGACTGCATTCTCATTTGCTCCAGTATAACAGCAAGAATAGGAATAGCTAATATCTACAGTGTACCTACCCAATAAATATACACATTTATCCGTGCAGGTAGTTTCATTTCTGATTAAAATAAAATCTTTAAAAATAGTTACGAAAACAACAGTTAAAATTTTAAAGGCAACTCCTTTGCCATCTATGTAGATAAATCTATGAGATTACGAATCCGGAGCGCATTATATGAAGATATTGTCTGGTGATGGCGAAAATAAACTCGTATGTTTCACTTGGAAACGTAATTTATTACTACTTAGATATCAATCGTCATTCCTGGGGAAATTGAGCCACCTATTACATAGTTAGGTGCTGAATAAAACATTCATGTTCTTAATGAATACCTTGCCGTTGTCAAGTCGTTTAATTACACAATTAACGTTTACGGGGCTTTGTGTATTATTAAGCTTTTGAATTAACAAAGATGTAGCTTTACAATTTAATAACAGAAACTTTTATGTTTAACATGGCGTCATAATGAGAAACATAATTGGTATTAAAAAGTAGATTGACTATTTTTGTCCATTAAAGGTCAAAGAGTAAGAGGAAATCTAAACAAGTTTTGTACATTTGTTTACTAGATAAATAAAATGAACCAAATATGTAGGTAGACTTTGTTGTGATTACTGTTTTACCCACATTAATGAAATAGGTTCAAAATAAGACTGCCTTTTTGGTCTAGTGATTAGCGTATGCGGCTGCTGATCTCTTGATCAGATGGTCAAGGGATTAGCGGGTTGGACCAAATGTTTTATTAATGTATTATTTAATGTACCAATTCTCTGCAAATGTTTGTTTCGAAGTTTGGGTGTTGTCTATGTAAAGTATGTATGTATTTACAAACAAAAAGTGTAAATGTATTTATATCGAACCAAGTGGCGTGCAGTTGGAGAGGCCTATGTTCAGCAGTGGGCTGCGATAGACTGATGATGATGATGACTGATATCAGTTGTCTAGTACCCATAATACAAGCTCTGCTTAGTTTGGGACTAGATGATGTTGTGTGTGAGATGTCCAATTTATTTATTTATAATATAGGTACCTATTTCATTAATGTGGGTAAAATATATATTATATAAATGGCATTGTTTTGCTCACGGTTACGTCTGCTTATATGTCGATTATTACGGTAAAACCTCTGTCCTTCTTCAAGAATCAAAGTATCACCATGTCAAATTTTATTGAAATCGGTACCTACATCAGTTTAGCTGTTATTAATATAATTAAGTATGCATTGTAGCATGTTATATCATAAATGACACTCGTAGAATGAGATTAGCAATTATGAACCAACAAACTTCTCAGCTTTTGATTAATAAAGTTTCTAAAACCGTCACGGTATATACTAGTATATATGCATAAATAAAATTGTAATACATACATACCTACTATATATTTTTGAGTCTAGCTGCCAATACCCGACCCGAGACTGCCAAAGTTTCGAGCACAATTACTATAGTTTTTGAAGCTATCAAACTTCTAAAGTTTAAAGTCTCTGATTATTGTTCTATTTTGCTTTCAAATTTTTATGTTAAATATAATAGATACTATTTGAGAATCCGTCATGAAATAAGTTTTTATTTGATACTAAGAATGAACCTCGCATTTCTAGTGAAATAAAGAGTTGTTCGACTTTAGGTTCCGCAGCAGTTCCCGTGACTTTATATATAAATGGTTTCAATATATGTACCTATTATCCACAACGAAGTTATTGTGGGGATCGAAAATGGCCTGAACTGTTCCGAGAAAAGGATTATACGGTCATGACACTTTTTTTCTTGCCTTAGCCTTTTTTTTTTTTTTACGTGTGGAAATCCCCGCGGACCGTCACCCCGTCGGGGGTTACGGCGGGGTGGTGTGTCGGACTCGAACCGACTAAACCACACGGTGTGACCCTCTCTGCGCCTTTGTATTGGAAGGAGTCCAGGAAGGGGAATTCCTTCTGGACTCCAACCGGCGCCTGCCCGCACTGTTGCGGGCACCACCTCTGTCCTGTACTCTCTAATTGGGCAACGTCCGGTCACACGCGGACGCCGCCCCCTCGCGGTTGGCCACTACTGCGGACGGACGGGAAACCCGTCCCGCCCATCCGCGGCCACTCTCAGGGCGGCATGAGACGCTGGTATGCGCGCCTCCGCCGCCCGGGGCGCCGGCGGCGGATCGGGTCCGATTGGATAGCATCCTCCCGGGCCTTCTCCGCCACCTCCTTCTGCAAGATTACGTCCTCGCAGAAGGTTGCGACCGCGGTAAAACAACTGTCGCTGCCGGCCATCGATCTTATGACGGCCGGCAGCGAGAGATCCCCTCCGATGACTGCAGTGAGGACCCGGCGCTGCGCCGCCCAAGCGGGGCAGACCGCCAGCGTGTGCTGGGCCGTGTCCTCACTGCAGTCGCAGTGGTGGCAGGCGGGACTCGGTTCCCTCCTAGCGACCGAGTGCAGGTACTTTCCGAAGCAACCGTGCCCGGAAAGTACCTGCGTCAGCCGGAAGGAAAGGGTCCCGTGCTGCCGCCCTGCCCACTCCTCGAGGACCGGCTGAAGAGCCTCCACGGCGGCGAAGCCAGCGCGTGGGGTCTCCAGCCGGAGCGACCATCTCAGCATGGTGGCTCGGCGAGCGGCTTCGCGCCACTCGCGCACGTCCTCGGGCGGAGGGCGAAATCCGCTCTCCGCCCGGAAGTCAGCCACTCGCCGATACACTTCGGCGAGCACTTCCGCCTCCAAATCCCACGGGGGTGTTCCGGCCAAGGCACAAGCCGCCTCTGTGGACACCGTGCGGTATCCACGTATGGCTCTGACCGCCAGTATCCGCTGGGGGCGCCAGAGGCGCGCCCTGTTCTGGGCGGACAGAGCCTTCTTGCCTTAGCCTTGCCGAACCACGCTACTTTGTCTGTGACTCTTTTCAATCATGCTATGATCTGATTGGTCTAACTGTGATGTTAATTAAGCGCTTTAAAAACAGATACAAACGTAAAAATTGGTTGGACAGTGTTAGAGTTCATCTACACATGAGAATTATATTTATACCTAATAGGTGAATGTATTTTAATCAGTTAAATATCATGATGTATTGTGGCGTAGCTAGAGGGGGGCGGTGGGGGCCACCCGCAGCGGGTGTCACCCTACTAGGGCTGATACCCGAATGTAAACATCAGTAGCAACACCTATAAAAAAATTAAGTGTGTAATAAAAATTTTAGAAAAAATAAATTATAAACGATTACTAATTACTAGTCACTTAGAAAATAGGATTATGTTATAAAAATATTTTTTATTCAGAGCTTTTTCGCAACCCTAAGGGAGAACTGAAATTCGAAGATGAAACTAGTTGTCAGTATATTTGAGGGCACTTTTTGGCCCGACCCGGGATTTGAACCCGAGAGCTCTTGATTAGCAGTCGCATACGCTCACCACTAGACCAACGAGGCAATGAGCTCGATAGTTATTGTTTAATCATGTCAAATGAGTTTCAGGAAGTTAAAAATAATCAAAAATTACTTGCGGTCTACAATGACTGAAACTAGATTAAACAATCTGGGCGAATTAAGGATAAAACTTGAAGCTATATATTGACTTGATGTATTTTTATAATTTGCAAGTGTTAAAGCTACACAGAAGTTTTTTTTTTATTAACTGGTTGTTGATTATAATTTATAAAATTTACTATTTGTAAAAAATCGCTAAGTGCATGACAGGCTACGCATACAATATGGTTTAGTAGTAACCCACAATAGCACATGCCTCTATAACTCCTCGCGTGACTAGAACCTTGAAGTTGGTCTAGTGGTTGGCGTATGCGACTGCTGATCAAGAGGTCTTGGGTTCGAATCCTGGGTCGGTACAAATATTTTTGTGATCTGCAAATATTTGCCTCGGAGTCTGGGTGTTTTCTATGTGTAACATGTATGTTTATTTATTGATATCAGTTGTCTAGTATCTAGTACCTAGCTCTGCTTAGTTTGGGATTAGTTGACGTTGTGTGTAAGATTTCCGAAATATTTATTTCGTAATATTAATTATATTTAAAATATTTAACTTACGCAGATACTCACTGGGCATGGTTGCTTCACTGAGTATCTGAATAAGATCAGCCAAATCGGATGAGACCTATACCGCCAGCAATCAGATGTACAAATGGGTGATTATTACTTACTTATTGACACAGGCTCACAACTTTTGTTATTCTTAAGGTATTATTAATACGAGACTAGACAGCTATTTGAAAGCTGCTCCCTTTGTCAAAATTTCTCACAACACATATGTGAACAAGTAAATTAAAAAGTGTAGTATGTGTAGAAATAGATATCCGTGATCATTCTGAATCAGACGAAACGTTTTTCCGATACATGTCTCGTATGCTCCGAAACTAATAAAACAAATAACGATTCACATTTACATGAAACGATATAAAGTTAAGTAGCATTTCAGTGTGAAACTAAGCACATCGCAAGTTGGCAGTCGTGCCGGCGCACATGTAGCCTAAATTTCAACCCTGTTGCCTAAGTGCAATGCATAGAAACTCAGCACTTAGAAGCACACCTACACCTTCCACTAAGTAATCTGACACATAGTTACTACACTGCATTTCTTGTTTAGAATTGCTAGGGGCGGTACAAATTCGTGTATTAATTCATTTCATTACGTTGCACGTTCAATAATCGAGTTACCGCCGGAGGCTGTAATATGTTCCAGTGATTGTATGTATAACTATAATATATGTACAGAGAACAATAATCGACACACAGCAATATAAGTACCCGTTCGTTTGTAGTTACCTATTAAATAATATATTGCACTCGAACAAAGTTAAAAAGATTAATTAAATTACCCTTCGAAAGTAGTTCTACATTTAATTAAATATGGTGCATGGATAGAAATAGCTGCTACATTCAGGGATGACGAACAATGTCGTGATAAGCGGTAAAATTTCAATATTACTAAGGTATTTCTATCAATTTTATATCTCGCTGTCAACGTCAAACATTTAAATATTGTCTGTATATATATATAATTGTGTGTATTTATGCATAAATATCGTATTTGTATATGACTGCTAGGTACGCGTGACTCTGCCCTTACGTTTACTGCTTCGTTCGTCCTATTCAAGTACATATAATATTAAACATTCAACTATATTCCTGCAAAGAAATGTAAGCTACTTAAACTGATTTTATACACAGGTAAGCAAACATACTAATCTACTAGTAAGTAATTAAAATTAACCAAGTGCGTGTCAGGCCACGCATAGAATAGGGTTCCGTAGTCACCCATAATGGTAGTTATATTTAAAATCGTGTCCAATAGACAATTGCTATGTTAACTTATTATTTCTTAATTTTTGTACGAAGTTTTCGAAGTGAGTGCATTTTATAAGTTAGGCCCCTTTAACTCCTAAAATAAAAAAGTTATCAAAACCGTTATAGTTTTCTTTGAATATATGGGCTACTATAGGTATCGCAAAAAAAATTTTTTTTCAAAATTTTATTATAGCACTTTGTCCACGTAATTACAACACATATTCATGAAACGTTTCATCTTTCTAGCACAGGGCCGGATTTACCATAGAAGCTGAAAAAGCTGAAGCTTGGGGCGGCAGAATTAGGGGGGCGGCAAAATGGCCCAAAAAATAAATTGGTACAGAAAAAAGTAAAGTTGCGGACACACAACTGTTTATATTATTAAAAAGACCATACTCACATTGGGAGTATAAATTCTGTATTGCGGGGGGCTTTACAAATATACTCAAAGTAACACAGAGAACACCCAGACTTAGTACAACAATTTGTGAATCGCACAAAGTATTTTCCCACGTAGGAACCCACGACACTTGGCGCGGTAGAATGGAGAGTGGCGACAACTTAAAACACTTTTTTTTTGACGCGTGAAAACCCTCTCGGGCCGTCACCCTACCGGAGTTTGCAATGGGGCTGTATGTCGGCATCGAACCGACTAAAACCACATGGTGTGCCACTTATCACCTGAAATAGCAGGGGTCCGAGGAACCTGTTATTACGCCCTCTGAACTCCTCCCAGTGCCTCCTCTCACTAAAGCATGCGCCATAAATTGCTTAAATCTCCTTGGCGACGTACGCCACACGCGGACGTCGCTTCCTCTAAAGCCTGAAGGCCACTGAAGTGGATGGAGGGAAAAATCCGTTCCGTACATTCGCGGCCGCCCAGACCGGTGCACCGTACAGAGCCATAGACCAGACAACTCCCGTGTACAGTGACAATGTCTTGTTGCGACATTGTCTCCACCCAAATTGGGCAAAAGTGCTCGTCAAAGAGCCACCTACCGTCAAGGCCAGGGCCGCGGCCTGATGCCCAGATAATAAATCTGGGCCCGGACCAATACAATTACCGAGTTGACCACGATAGAGTTGCCGGAGAGTAGCGTACGACGGGGCCCATGAAACAAAAGGGCCTCGTCTTATCCAGGGCCATCAGTAAGCCTAACGCCTCATGCGCCCAACCACCAGGTGGACTCCTGTTGTGGCCAGTGTGGCCAGCCTGAAAGTTCACCCCCTCCCCCCTGGTTGTAGCCAGAGTGTCATCATTGTAACAGTAATCGGGGAGAGACGCCCTCGAAGGGCCCAGTTCCACAGGAATGACGAGGCATGACGTCTCAAAACACCATCTTGGCCCTCGTACATTAAGGTACGCTCGTCTAAATAGTCTGCCACTACTCGCCTCAGGTACTCGGGCACTCCGTGATATAGGAGTGTTTCCCTGTTGTCGCTGAATGGCAGACTATCAAATGCGTTGGCGATGTTCATAAACACAGCACGCCACCACTGCTTACTGCCTCTTCGGTCACGGCTCTCAGGCGCAATATAGCATCGACCGTCGAACGTCCTTCCTAAAATCCGAATTGGGTGTCCGTAAGATCATGGCCCACCTCGCATAGGTGCCGGACGATGCGGGCAAAGAGCACCCTCTCAAACAGGTTAACTAACTCGTCCAGCTACACAATGGACCTATAGGCCGTGACTGAAGCGTCCGGATGGCATACCGACCTATGGACGACTAACAAATTCTGCTTAATTTGGGACTAGATGGCGTTGTATGTAAGATGTCCGAAATATTTATTTATTATTATTAACTTCAATTCAGTATTGTCTTTAAAATGTTTGTTAAATTGAGTTCAATTAAAATCAGTTAATAACGTTTATCGAATGTGCAATATTTTAATTTAGCAGGCTTAAGACTCTTACTCTTACTTATGTAACTATGCACCTGGAGCTGTTTAGGTCGTGTATTTTGGCAGAACTTGAGTTTTATTCACTCACTCGCTTCCAGCTACCAGCTCGCGCCTCCGAGTGGTTGATACTGAAGTCCGGGTGGGTCAGTACATGAAGTACCTAGCCTCAACCTGTATAGTCGGTGGAGCTTCGAAGAGCAATTCGGTCGATTAGTTCGCCGAGTTCGAGGGGTAGCAGGGGTTATCACTGCAGGGGCAGTTACAACGTCTGCTGCCCAATCTCGGGGGACCAAGGAAAGAAGTTCATGGTACTCTATGGGGCACCCATCTGGCGTAAGGACCTGGCGGGTTCCTCCTGCTGTAAGGCGCAACTTAGGAGTCTGCAGCGGCAAACCCCTCTGACATTCTAGCCGACATGGATACGATAGTCTACGACCAAATTCGTTCAGTCGGTCGGAATGGCGAAGGGACAGCGTCGGATCATGAGCCTGAAATGCTACGGCAGCAAGCACACACGCAAGCCCTACGGGCTTGGAGGAATCTGCTTGAAACATAGGGCTGTGCCAGCCAACGTGCTGTTGCAGCCGTTCTGCCAAGCTTCGAAGCTTGGATTGAGAGGATCGACTGTGTCACCTACTCAGGTATTCATCGGACATTGTTGTTTTGGTTAGTAGCGTGGGAGTTCGAGCGTCGAAACATTGTCGGGCAGATCGGAAGAACCCTGTTACCGTCAGCATTGATCGCGGCAATTCTAGCGAGTGAAGAAGGATGGGAGGCCGCAGTCTCCTTGTGTGAGAACGTAATGCTCCAGAAGGAGTTCGCAGAGTGAGATCGAGAAAGGGTCGATCCCGCTCGAAGGAGGCAGCGTAGGGGACGCGGTAGAGGCAGCTAGTCCCCAATCGTTACCTAAGGGTCGTTGCAGCCACATCTTGGGGAAATGTGACCACTGCAAGCGACCCGAGTGACACCCTGGGGCAGGGTCGGTGTCCCGCCGTTTAATGTGTAAAACGGCGAGAGCACGATATCGTCCTGTCCCAAGGGTAATTTATTGATTAACCTGAGAGGTACCCCAGTAATGAGACAAGGCAGGGGGGAATCCAGAAATCGCTGATGCGTCCCTGGAGCTCCTCCCGACTGCCGAGGTAGGCTGTCGCGGGGCTTAGTGGTTAGACCGGTTCGCCGTGCGAGAAGCATTCTTTGCGTGCGAAAAGAATTAACTTTATTGTGAACAGTGTATCTAATTTTAGAAGACAGTAGGGGCGGCAAAATTTTTAAAGCTTTGGGGCGGCAAATGTGTAAATCCAGCACTGTTCTAGCACCAACCGTTTGTCGAAGATAGGTCGTAGGTCTTAGGTCGAAGACGGACGGACGTACATGGCGAATCTACAGGGGTTCCAAGTCATGAACAACGGAACCCTAAAAACCAAAAGATACCTTTAAAAGCAACTGCAAACCTACCTACATAATTTCAAGACAACACAAGTATTATCACGCTCTTCCCGCATAGGTAGTCATCCAATAACGCACTTACAGAAATTGCAGATTGATATAATTTGCATTTGCCAGGAATGTTTCAGGCAGACATCGGAATGCCAATTGCACATTAACATTGCATTCCCAGGAATTGCATAATTTTAATCGATTATATAAACGTAACTGCGATATAAAGTACCTAATAATTTCTTTAACAATACCCAATTATTGGTTCAACAGTTTATAAAAAAAACCAGCTAATACTGGTTTATGGATAATTTCAAAAAGGTACGTAATGAAGAGATCCCTAACGACAACATTTTTGTTAGGATAAATAACAGGAAAATAAAGTTAAGCTATAAATAATGTACCCTATTCCACAGAACGATAGATAACATAAAAATATATAGCGGTCTTCAAGACCGATAGTCTATTGTTAATAAAACCAAACATCTTTCTTCCTGTAGAGTAAAAGACGAAACACGTTTTCGAATAGTAGGTAAGTGAGGTCGGCAATGTGGTTCATTTACATATACCTATCGTTGAAACTTTTGTTCGCCTGAAGTCCATCCATCCAAATGCGGTCTGTGTGAATTTTTAAAAGTACCACGATGTAATTGTGATTCGAGTGCTTAAAAGCTTTCTTGTAAAGAACTCAACACGTCCGGGAAAGTGGAACTTTGATTTTATATTTTGTGGTGACTTTATTTTTGTCATCAATTGTTTGTACCGACATGTATAAAATATACTATCACAATTATTTCTATGCTACTTTTGTTCAACAACCAAATTAATAGTGTTTTTAGGTAATGCAATAAGGATTGACAGTACACATAAACATAAGTGTTTTAAGTTTTTAGGGTTCCGTAGTTCATGACTCGCGGAACCCTTATAGATTCGTCATGTCCGTCCTTCCGTCTTCCACGTACCGCCCAAACGATTAGTGCTAGAAAGACAACATTTTTGTATGAATATGTGTTGTAATTACTTCGACAAAGTGCTACCTACATTAAAATTACGAAACATATTTCTATTTGGGGTACCTTGTGGGGAGGGATGTTTTTTTTTCTCTCAGGGTATCATTACATAGGCATTGTGGAGGAACGGGTGGATTGTTCCTCCAACACAAAGTAAGGATCCTCCGACCAGGCGAGATGATGATACCTGATGGGCAACTGCCCTGCAGCTGATGTTGGGATATCGTATATATGCTAATCGTCGCGAAAAATTCTCTATCGCGATTCAGTATTAATAGTTACACTGTATAGTTTATTTCGTGTTTTCTTCTAGGTTCAGTGTTCCTTAGCAAGATGGCGCCGTTGTATGTTTTTCGCTTGCGCTGTATGTGGAAGTCGCCACAGGCCTATTAAAAACATTGTGATTGCTAAAATTTTTAGATTATTGGTATCAGTTTTCGAATTTTTCAACTATAAAGCGCAATTTTTAGGGATTCAACAGTAGAAATAGGCAGGTAAATCATAATACAAAGTATTTACTTTTACTAGGTAATAATAATTACTTAAATGTATATGTAGAATTATACAATTTCTAAAATGCAATTTACAGAGTTGGAAATACAAGTGCGGAATTATGCGGTTTACATTGGAACTCTAAATTTCTCCTGGGATCTACACCACCTCTAGAAAAATGAGTTCTTAGACATAAACATGATCTGGAGAAATTAATTTGTAAAAAATTCAGTTTAATTCTACGACCACGTTCCTTTCCAGGGATAGCTCATTTTTCTTTAAATGTGTCTGCTGAACGTTATTGAATAATAAGGCAACATAAATTTTAGGTACCTATACATAATTTCGATTTCCAAATTGACTTATATTACAATGTATTGCAGAATGAGACGCCGTTCCAATCCATTGCAGATTGCAGCTCACTGTTATGAATCGAGATGGAATGTATTTTTTTTATACAAAATAAATGAACACACACTCGTTATCACTCACATCAGAAGAATTTCTATAATATTTCTACTGAGGGTATTAAATAATCTAAGCTACACATACCTTGGATGCTAAATTATTAATCAATCCGTCATTCTCCTAGTATTTATAGCACTTACCTATGTTTTTATATCTCTGCGTAAAATACTTCCAAAGTATTTCTGAATACTGTGATTGTTAGTTTAGGTATAGTACAAATCTACTCTATACTTTATTGTAATAAAAATTGACAAAAACGAAGTGATAAGGGGTCATCCATAAATTACGTCACACGAATTTCATGATTTTTTTGCCCCTCCCCCCTCCTTGTCACAGTTGGTCACATTTGTGAGACTCCCCTCCTCCCTAGTGTGACGTCACATAATTTGCAAATTTACATTTAGAAATCATTGAATGAAAACAGGTTCCGAAATCAGTTTTATTTTAATTTAAATTATTTTTTAATCATATTAACATCAAATCAAACAAATAATAAAACAAAAATTGTTTAATTATATAAATTAGAGAAAATAATAAATCAAAAATTTTTCAAAGTGCGTGTCAGGTTGCGTATAGAATTGGGTTTTGACTTCTGTGGTCACCAATAATGATAGGTATATTTAAAATCGTGTCCAATAGATAAGTCCAATAGATTAGTTTTTCTTTAAATTTTAATATATGGACAATTATCATGATTTTTTTCTGATTTTTCGAGCCGTTTAGCTTTTAGAGGGGGGGATTCCCTATTTTTACAAAAAAATGCGTTTGAAAGTTGAATAACTCGCAAACGGATAACTAAATCGAAAAATCGTTTTAACAACCTCGCAATGTTTTTAAAAGATCTATGCAATGATACCCCACACGATTGGTAGCCTCGAAAAAAAGAAAACATCACCACTTTACGAATAGGGGACTTTCTAAAATAAAAATAATTTTCATATGTTTATTGTAGCATTTTATCGACATAACTACAACACATACCTATTCAAGCAAAGTTTCATCTTTCTAGCACCAACCGTTTGGGCGGTAGGTCTAGGACGGACGAAAGGATTTGACGAATGTATAAGGGTTCCGAGTCAAGAACTACGGAACCCTGAAAACGATTATAATAATTAAAGAAATTAACAAAATAAAAAACGAATCCAAGTTTTATTGTTATTAATATCCAGTTCTCAACGTGACTCAGAGATTAGTCGGTATAGGTTGCCCGGGAGTCCCATACACACACTTCGTTGTCCCCAAGAAGGGTATGGTGCGAAAAGCATTCCCCGCGTAAAAAAAGTGTAACTATATATAATATACTATAGAAAAGTAAATGTATTGGCCCTATCTTCTTCAAATCAATTTCAATTTGTCACAAATATTTAATTATTTGTTCGACTATATTATATTAGAATATACTTTATTGTACACCAAATACAGTTTTTGCAATTGAAAGTTTCTGTAAGAAATGTACAATGGGCGGCAATTTTAGCAAACTTATTGCTAAAAGCAACCTCTTCCAGGCAACCTTTGGATGGACTATTCGACAGAAGAAAAAGGTGATTTAATCACAAAATAGTAGAACTAAGAACGACGTGGTTTCATCCGCGAAAAGAAAAGACAGTGGTCAAATGAAATAGAAACAAAGAAACAAATCACAGCTAGGTCCGCTAAGCGCAATCAAAGGGCGTCTAGGTGGTCGGCGCGTAATACTAGTAGAGCGAGTGGTCACCAAAACAATTGGTATCTTATAGGTATTTACACAGATATAGTTGTATGTGTTTTTGAGGTTTTCGTAAAGTAATAGTTTAAAGTTCATGTTTTAAGATTTAGACTACAATAGATTTTGAAATGTGACGTCACATCATTTAGGACCCCTCCCACCCCCTTGTCACACAATGTCACACTTCGTCGACCCCCTCCCTCCCCCTTAAGGTGTGACGTAATTTATGGATGGCCCCTAATGTCAAACACTTCAGGATCAAAATAGCTCAAACCAAAACTTTATAGCATCGTAAATGGTAAGACCTTACCACATGTTTATTATAAACCAAATCGAGACAAAAGATTCTCGGCAGTCCTCCTATTCCAGATGACATTAGGGGTCGCTGTGAAACCAAAGTGAAACGAGATTCCCCGAGCTGAAGGAGGACACTAATGCTAGATATATATACCTAATAATCAACAACACCTAAGCACCTCGAACACATTATCCAGAGAGCATATTTGGAAACACACCTACAAATGCGCGTAGGTAGGTTAAGTCTACGAATGTTCAAAGTTTTCTAAATAGATTTTTACTTGTGAAAATACGTTTGTAGCCATTAGAATATCAATCAATGATTACCTATAGGAACCAGTACAAGAAATAATATTAAGAAAAATGGCTTAAGTGGTTAAATAATTCTTAAAAATGATATAAATATAAATATATAAACTTAATATGTCGGATAATTTAAAAGATAAAAACTTAACAAAGCAAAAATGATAGGTTCTTCTCGTTTATTGTTAGGGTTCCGTAGTTCATGACTCTAAACTCTTACAGATTCGTCATGTCCGTCCGTCCGTCCGTCCTCGATCTACCGCCCACATGGTGCAAAAACAAGGCGAGATTGACCCTCCCAGAAATTGGCTCAAAAATCAGAAAACCCTTTTTCTATTCGTGGCCAGACACGCACTTACCCGATTTTTATTATTCAATACGTATTGTTGGTGAGACTTAAAGCCGTCTCTAAGTATACCAAGAAGTATTGTGAGCTTTTCTTGTTGATAGGTACTACACTTCGCACAGATACAGCTTTTGAACCGAATAGCCGTGTAGCAATTGTAGTAGACACGCTCCTCACAGACGAAACTGTTTCCTTGAATTACACGCGTGAACAATTTCAGCAATTCGACATTTTATGTATCTGTTTTAGTAGTGAGTGGTATTTTTGGCAACATGGTGATTTTATCACAACTCTCTATCAATCTTTGTCACTTTTTCATATACTCTTAAAATGTTTTAGTAAAGTATTTAGGTACATTGATTGTAAAAACGTTTATACATATATCTATGTTTACAAAAAATAATTATTTAGGTGTAATAATTGTTTCATACAATGTACTAATTTCATTGTACTGAAGTATATTGATCGAGTTAAGTACGTTCATTAACTGATTCCCGGTATGTACGCTCCGTACAAGCGTTCAGAACTTTCAGAGCGTGAATCAGACTGGCGTTTATCTGTTTTATTTTGAAATCAAAGATTTTTCATTAATGTATTAACAGCTGTTTTGTAAATACCTTCTTATATTTGAGTGAAGTTTTATTTTAATTTAACTTAAAGATAAGTAGAAATTAAATAAACACCCTAAATGCTATTTCTTTCAATTTTACAAAATTTAGCTACCAACTAGTTAATTATTAAATGAATGACGTAGTGACTTTAGATGGCTAATAAATAACGAAGGCATATTATCGTCTTAGTTATTCATACTTAACAATAGAATTGTACGAAACACTAAGAGACCGTACAACTTAACCACAAAACTTTGTTAAGACTTGTTTACAGTTACAGTTTCAGTTTATGTGATGGTGGTCCCTAACTTGCTGTGTAGATGGCTACTTACTTTACACATATATACGATTCAAACGATCTTAGTTCTGAACAAAACTAATTTAATTGAGATTACCTACCTACTCGCTGCAATAAATTGGGTATCGCCGTCCTAAAGTTGCGCTGTTCACTTCACTAAAGAAATACTTACAAATCTTGGAATAATTTTGATAGATAGGTACTGAGACATCTCCTAGCAATTCTTGCAGGTGACCCGCCGCTCGTGATTTCTCTTTTATACTTGGCCGAGTTCGTTATAAAATTGGCCAAGTGCGTGTCAGGCCTAGAATAGGGTTCCGTAGTCACCCATAATGGTAGGTGGATTTAAAATCGTGTCCAATAGATTATTGTTACGTTTACATAATATTTCTTTATTTTTGTACGAAGTTTTCCAAGTGACTGCATTTTAGAAGTCGCTACAGTTTTCCTTAAAAGTTCAATATATGGACTACTATAATGATTTTTTTCAAATTTTTTGAACCAGTCGTTTAGCTTTTGGAGGGGGGGGGGTGCGGCCTGTTATTGCAAAAAAATGCGCTTTAAAGTTGAATAACTCGCAAACGGATACCTAAATCGTTAAATGATGTTCGCAACCTCACAATTTTTTTAAAATATCTATCTAATGATACCCTACATGATGGGTAGACGCGAGAAATAAAAATCATACATAATAAAAATCAAAAAGTTCACAAAACGTGGTAAAATTCTTTGATGTACCTATTTTAAAATGAAGTAATAATTTCAAGTTCTCGACCGCCGAACTGGTGTGTTTAGGAGATTTTAATGCCTACGACAGTTCTGGTTGGAACCTTCCGGGTAAAACGGTAAAACCGTAAATGCATTTGCTGTTACGCATGATCTCACTCAGCTGGGGTATTTTAACCCACTAGGATACCAAACCAGACAGAGTTAAGCGTTGCTGGTGAACCTCCGGCCTTCGTCCTGTCACCCTTGGAGTGAACTATAACTTGGTTTACAGATGATAGCACTATTTATGGATGATATTTTGGTCACCCTATAGCCAAACCATCAGACATCAAAGAAAAACGACAGGAACTTGTTGCTGTTGTTCCTCTCGGGACGCTCAACTTCACTACAGAATAAGTCAGTCAGTTTTCTGGGTATCAGTATATTTGTATATTTACCGAGATCTAAATCCACTGAAACAGATATTGAGAACGTCACTGAAACAGAACCTCGGAAACTAGGTATAGTAAGGCGGTTCATCTTGCCCGAGTATCTGTATCTTCTAAGACCCAGACTCACTCCTGCGTGGAGCACTATTCCCACCTTAACTATCGATCCCCGCACAGACTTTATGATTGTAGAACGTGTTTTGAGTGTCAATTAAATAAATAAAAAAGTATTTGCTTAACGATCTCGATTGGTTGCAACGGTGAGCGGCGAGTGAACAACTGCAGAGCCTCTAGGGAGGCTCTGCAGTTGCGAAGGGATGTCGTCTCTGACAAGCTCTTCCAAATGGTCCACCTTTTCTTTTACAACCCTTTCTCTGCACAACAAAACGTGCTAGCTTTGGAAGTCACCGAATTAATATGGTAGACTTTAATGCGATACATTAAATAGTTCATTCCCACTCTTGAATTGTACTCGCTTTACATTAGATAAAGTAGAATTACTGTGGTAAACTCTATATTTAAAAAATCTAGGCGTAATTTAAGTACCTACTGTGTATTGTAAACTTTTATCGCTGACTACCTGAGCCACGCAACCTTGTTTGCAACTCCTATTAGCCGAGTGGCCTTAAGTGAGTGGAAAGTGTGGAAACAATCGCCGAGGGTAAACCACAATGGCGTGGTGGATCTAGGATAGGTGACCGTTTATGACATGTATAGCGAAGATATTATATCTTCATGTTTGTTTAGTCGTAGGGGTCCACAATTTGACTGCACGGTTGGCCTAGTGGCTTAAGCGGTCGCCACGCCGCTTCCTACTACGCCAAGTGTCGTGGGTTCAAATCCCACGTAGGACAACACTTTGTGTGATTCACAATTTCTTGTTCTGAGTCTGGGTGTTCTTTGTGTCCATTTCATGTATGTTTGTAAAGTCTAATGCGGGAGTTGTCTTTTTAAAACAAAAAAAAAAAAAAGATATGGGGAACTTACGGGTCGAAATTGAATAACAATTACAGTGTACTCTTTTGCAGCCATGTTTATGATTTAATTACTGGTTTATTATTCTAACCTTAATTACTAAGGTATGAACATGGTAGGTATGGATATATTTTGCTCTTACAGCTACATTATATTTTCTAAAACCTATCGCTACAATGCTTGTAGTCTTGACTTCATCACAACCAGATAGTGTCCGTGTGCTGAGACATGCTTCATCATCATCATCATCAAGAGCCTTTAACAGTCCACTGCTGGACATAGGACTCTCCTTTGAAAGGAGGTTTTGGCCTACTATACAGTAATCTTATCTATTGTATAAATTCTATTAATTACTCTAAACAATATGTAACCCATGAATAACATGATATGTTATGAGGGTTTTCGTGATTCCGAGGTCACGTTATGCAGACGGTCCCAGTTGTTATCATAAGATAGCAGTCGTGAAGCTTAGGAGCGTTTAGAGGCCTTCGGACGGCCTAAAAACATCTAACGGTAAGATTACGTAGCCACAACGTGTATTGCCAGGTCCCAACACGCACTTGGCCCACGCGGGGAATTACGGCCTTAATCCTCTTCTGAGAGGAGAATTTACCCGTTTACACAGCCCACACAAAGTAAGCTTTTAAAAGGAATAATTACCTATCCTCTGGAAATGTTCGTCGCTAGTTTTAGAGCTATCTAACGCTGATACAATTTTACAATTGTACCTAAGTACTTATTTTTGACTGCTTCGATGGAACAGTGGTATTGTATACAACTAGTGATGGGTCGAGGGCTAAAACTAATACGGACGAAAAGGTAAAAACTTGGTACATTGGGCATAAATAAGTTTACGCCCGAATAAAGCCTAAATAAAGCCCAAGCACTGGGTAAAAAAGCGTAGGTAATACTGTTTTGTAAAAATAAATTTGAATGGTATCCGAATGGCAATGGCAATCGTATTTCATTGTTAATATTTTTAAATTATTAATTTCTTTAAATAACTAATTATTTTTATATTATTATGATCACAGTCTCGTTGAATCAAAATACATATATGTATTGATTTCATTTTTGTGTTCGAAGTTTCGAAATGGTCAAATTCTCGGTTAATCTTTGCTACTCGCACAAATATAGCTAATTAATCGTCAACGGCCTTTAATAGGTCACTGCTAGACTAAGTTTCTCCTTAGCAACCATCTTTACTATGATCCCTACTAATATTATAAATGCGAAAGTAACTCTGTCTGTCTGTCTGTTACGCTTTCACGCCTAAACCACTGAACCGATTTTGATGAAATTTGGTATGAAGATAGAACTGAACTTGGGAAAGGACATAGGCTACTTTTTACCGAGATAACCGACATACACGCGGGCGGAGCCGCGGGCGAAAGCTAGTTACCTATAATAAATAGTCACTGATATTTAAAAGACTTTTATTGGGCGTATCATCATACATCTCTAATCTCTATATACCTACGATTGCAGTGCTTAAGGGTTCGGATTCGATTCTCGTGTCGGACCAAATTTTTATATGGTTTGCAAATATTTCCTCTTTGTCTATTTTTTAGAATAGATGGCGTTGTGTGTCACATGTTCGAAATATTTTGTTTATTTATTTATGGGTAGTAGTTGAGTGAGTTGTGGCGAACTATCTAAAAGGCTTAGGTATATCCAGCAGTTTACGTCTATAGGCTGAGATAATATGATAAAACTCAAACACTAACTTATAGTAGGAAGTACTTTTATACTGAAGTAATTATGTTACAAGAGACGAAGCACGCGCTTTAGTTTCTTGCACAAAACTAAATTTTTCATTTAATAAAGTCCACTGAGTCTTTTCCCTTTGATCTAACCCATCACCTTGCGAGTTCGTTGCCATTATGAACTATTCGCCATGATCTAAATGATGACGGTGTAGATCCTCCTAGTTAATATTGGTCACGGCGGCCAGTCTCAGCGCAAGGACCGATGCTCCCTCTGTTTCCTCATCTGTAATATTCGATTCATCTGTGATTCGGTTACGCGACACAACTCCGGACCCGACCCGGAAAGCATATCCCTTTAAAATTTTATCGTATGTAAACAATTTTTGAAATGAACATTCCGTTTATTTAAATACTAAATCGTCTGTAAATTCCAAAGTTTTCATTATGGTACCTTCTGTACGTGATAAAACTACACAAGATGGCCAAAAATTTAGATTCAATCAAATTATTTCACTTGGGTGAAATACTTCCAAGGTGAAGGTGAAGGAAACCAAAAGCTTAATTTGTTAATACAGGTGATATCACTTAAGTAAATTAGAAAATACTGAAATAAATGCACAATGAAAAGAAAGAAATAAATTCCAAAACTGTTTATTATTTAAATTACTGTAAAAACATACTTTAATACCATAAAATGGTAGATTTAATAATTGCATAATTATTAACTGTAGTAAAAAACTAATGTCATCTAATAATTATTCGCCTACTCATTGTGATTCAACTTTATTTTCAAATTAAGATCTATAACAACAGTTTTCTTAAATAAATCAATTAGGTCACTTCTAATGTGCGATTTGATTTGCTGTAATCTTCCACCGCCTGCCCCCGCTATTAACCTAGCTAACCTTTCTGATGGACACTCCACAACAACGGAACACAATATTTTGTTTTCTTCCTCAATTTCTTCAAAATACTCCAGCTTGACATTTAACTTATAAGGTATCTCCTGAGCTAAGAAGTCCAAAAATTTTGCTCTAACAGCTTCTTCAATCAATGACTCTGGCGCTTGATCTGACCATATTTCTGGTGAATATTGGTAGTTAGCAGTTTTTGCATTGGTGATAAGATAATTCTGAAAAAAACGCAAATTAACATATTTTTTCTAAAATGTAGGTATTTTGTTAACCAGTAAGAGGACCAGAGATGGGTTTATATATATACCCTGTTTATATCTACAATAAATGTCTGTTACCTGAGCAAAAACTATTATTCGCATTTTTTTAAAATATCAGTGACTGTTAATACTAGTAGCCTGTTAAAGAAAGCCGGTGACGATTAATTAGCTACATTTGTGTTAGTAGCAAAGATTATTCGAGTATCGACTTCTTCGAAATTAATTCGAATTCTTAATTAAAGAAATTAATAATTTAAAAATAATGACTGTCAATTAGGCCCTGCGCGCACGGGAAACTTTTGTCACTGTGACTGTTTTGTCACTTTCATTATGTCTGTAGAATTATATGGAGATGCGCGCACGTTGCGATGTGACAATCGGATGACAAAACTGTTTTGGGCCTGCGAACAAGCCTGTGACAAAACTGTCAGCGCGCCGCTAGAGTTTGATAGAAGGGCGCGCACGTGTGAAAAAACAGTTTCTGCCCGTGCCCTAAGCCAAAAGTGGAAAGCGGAAAGGATTAACTTTTTATATAAATTTTCAGACAACTTGAAATAGCATTGTAATCAAAACAAAAGTGTCTCCTAGCGTTCAATCACCACATTATCATAAAGGGCCTAAGCAGTATGCCTTGAAGTGTTCTAATAAAATATTCAAGGTTTTCTTCGAAATTACTAGAGCTTGAATTGTTTTAGAGAAAATGAAATATGATATAAGTAATTGTTTAAGTTAACACTGGTTGAAAGATTACCAGATGTTATTTAATTTTGAAAATAACACAATGATCGAAGATTCAATGTTTCGGCCCAAAAAATTGAATTTTGTACTGAATCGATTTTTACCCTTGAAAATCGACTGTCGATTTTTTGTGTTGGTATAAAAAAATATTTACAATAGTTACAATTAGCTGAATGTATTAATTTGATAGGTAATAAAAATAATTCTTATAATCGAATTCCTTGAACTAAAAAATCGATGATTTTACTGATAAGAGATCCCACAGATTGTTTAATGAATATTTTTGTTTTTCATAAAATTGATTTATATTTATATTGTAAATACAGAAAAGATATAGAATCGATCCTTTAGAGATCGTTTTTTTCAATAATCGATTCTTCATGTTCTGATTCGAATCGAATCAAAAATCCCTACAAAATAGTTTATCCTGACGCCATTTTCCGTGCCCCGCTCTCCGCTTACTTTTGATTGCCCGCTGGCGATAAGCAAATATATATAGTATATAGAAGAAGTGGAAAGAAGACCAGCACTTTACGAGAAAAGATTAAAAGAATATTCTGACATATGATAAATACGGCAATTTAACGGCAATTTTGAATTTGGAACAGTTCTATATTCGAATGTGTTTAAATTTTGAATCTCAAAACATTTTCAACACCCCAACTTTAAAGTGGAATAAATGTTATAATTAGTGGTTTGAGCGAAGGGAAAAGTGTACTAAACTATGTGGTGAATACTTTGAAAATATGCAGTAATTCATTAAAACTTTCTACACTCATTCGAAAACTTTTACGCCGTATTAATTCGCAAATAATGACTGTCTCCTCCAAATGCATATCGTTAAATGAACCATGGATTTACAAAAATGTTTCGTGACTGTCATTCGCCGTGACTCAGATTTTAAAACGCGACGCGACATGACAAAAACTTTTTTGTCACAGCGACAAAAGTCACCCGTGAGCGCACTGCTTTACGATTTGATTCAGATAACATTCAACTTTATTTTTACAAAACAGTGTTAACCTTTTTGTCCCAATACTATATAATACTATCTTTATATATATAATTCTTGTGTGAGTGTGTATGTCACTGAACTTCTCTCAAACGACTGGACCGATTTTGATGAAATTTTTTGTGTATGTTCAAGGGGATCTTCTTTATATATATAATTCTTGTGTGAGTGTGTATGTCACTGAACTTCTCTCAAACGACTGGACCGATTTTGATGAAATTTTTTGTGTATGTTCAAGGGGATCTGGGAATGGTTTAGATTCGCAATTGGACCCGGTAGGTGGCGCTGCGATCAAGTTCTGGAATTTTAAAGTTGGGCGGTACGAAGTTCGCTGGGTCAGCTAGTATACTATAATACTAATAATCTTTGATTCTTGAGGGAGGACGTAGGTCACTATTTACTGTGTACTGACATATACATAGGCGGAACATAGGGCACAGGCTAGTTTGTAAATACTGAATTTGAAATTAAATACCTTAATATCCTCAACTCCATCACCATTTAATGCAGATATGAGGAACACATCAGAAAATTTACTATATCCAGATTCTATTTTACTATCTGCTTTCTTTTTACTTCTATCATTAGGAATAGGGTTGCCTGCTATGTATCCATTGGTAAGCCTTTTTATCACATTTAGTAATTGATGTTTATTCTTCAGTTTATCAACCTGTAACAAAACCAAAATTTATATTAAATAGTGGTATAAAATAATTGAAATAAGACTATCTTGTCTGGACATACATATTATATACGATTTTTTTTTTATATTTTGGACATCTTACACACAACATCATCTAGTCGCAAAGTAAGCAGAGCTTGTGTTATGGGTACTAAACAACTGATATAAATACATAAACATACTTTTATTTTCTAATACAGACATATTATACATAGAAAAACACCCAGACTTCAAAACAAATATTTGTGGATCACACAAATATTTGTATAAGTGTTAAAATGTAATGTTTTGTCAAAATTATTTTAGGGGGTATTTCCTGTACCGAAAGTTAACTATTCCATACAAAAAATATGTTGAAATAATTTGTTCTTTTTTTAGGTTACTGGGCCGTAGTTTTAAGTATAACAGTTCGAAAAAATTAAATCTAGTAAATTATTGGTCATGAAATTACAAATTATACCAGAAATAAAAAAACAAGTTTGTGAAAAAAAAATTACTTCTTTTATTTTAAACCTTATTAGTAATTTTACATAAAAAATTCTATAAATCAGTCTCTTAATTAGGAAACAATTGTATCATTAGCATTCCACTTTTTAATCCCAATTAACAAAATAATGTCCTTACATCACTTATAATATTAATTATTAACCTTTTGAACGCCAGAGCAAAAACTCATCAACTTGCCCTCAACGCCAGACCAAAAATTTAGCGCAAATACCTACGAAAAAAATAAGCATTCCAAAACTTTATCGATAACATGAATTTTATTTTTATTTTCGTCTACAATTTCAAAATATATGTCCTTATAACACTGAATTTATTTCAACATTACACTTCTTCCTACTCTAGTAATAGTTATACACTATTTACAGAGTTGTTTAATACCGTAATAACAGAATTGAGACGACAATATAATTAAATATAATAACTACAGGTACAACATTATTCTTGATCTGTTGTCTTGATATTGTGACCCTGGCGTGGACGGTACGTCATTTTTATGAATATTGCGCTTCTCAAATAAGGATGTAGCAACGTACTATCTCGCTTATCGAGTATAATATTAACTAATAATAATTAAAACACGTATTTTAAATTAGATTTCTATAATTCCGTTGAAGGAGATATTTAAAAAAAATACACGATTCAAATAGGTTATGTATATAATCAACTATATAAAAATTTACAAAATGTAAAACAGTATGTACGTTTATAGCCTTTAAATACTAGCTTCTATAAACCTGGCATAAAAAGTAACAAGTAGAGTTTTGAAAAAAAAAGCGAAGCTACTTTTGATGGACATTTTAAAACTTTTATTTATTTCATTTAAACCTCAGTAGTGTACGAAGCATTTTTTAGGGCACTGCTTATATTTTGTATCAATAACTAAGAGTCCTCTTTCTTCTTTACAAAATAATTGTCTACTTTAATTATCATTTCACGAGCACGGCTGTTAATTACTTTCTTACTCATTTTAACAGAATAAGTAAAATAACAAAACTTAACAACAAAAATAAAACAGGCTAACGAAATTTTAATATAAACTTACGATATCATCTAACGTGCCCTACATCACTAGTGGTCACATATTTGTGACTCTGGCGTGTGGGGACATTCTTTTTTAAGAGTTTATTTCTTTCTTTTTAGAGTAAAATTTCTTAATATCATAAAGCAATTTAAATACTTTTATGGCAATAGATAACAGTTAGAGCTTCTTCTTAAGGTACTTATATAAATTTAAAGGCATAAAAGTAATGTTTAAAGGCTTTATTTCGTATTTCGGTGCACCGCTTTTTTGTCACATATTTGTGACGTTGGCGTACAGGGACAGTTTTCGCTTGTCACATATATGTGACCATGGCGGTCAAAAGGTTAAATACCTATAATACTTTAGGTACCTACATTAATCACAATTTATTAACATTTTAAAGCAATCACAATACTAACCAAAACAAAATTATCTAAATCAGTAAATCTCAGTGTGGAAGTTATAAAAACACCTTCTCTCTTTAGTGAGGTACAAGTGATATGATATCATCGTTGTCTTCGTCATCTTCAAATTCGGAGATGTCCAGAAATTCCAGAATAAGATTATTTTCTATAGCTTTATCGTCCATGGCTTAAACAAAGGAAAATAAAAGTAAACACCCAATGGTATCGCCAATAAAGCGGTTTTAATTTTTTTATGAATATAAAAAAAACTAGGTGTTTCGCCAGGGGTAGGGGCGGTTAGGATATGGTCGTGCACCTACCTTTATGTGTATGAAGATAGGTCGACGATGAAGATGGGTCTTCTCCAGGGGCCCCCGGTAACGTCAGCAATTCTATCCTGTAGATGGCGAGCTGCTTTGAGGGACGTTCCGTTTGTTCAGTATTTTTACCGACGATACTTCTTGTCGAGCGCGGCGTTAAGACTTTTATCCACGGGTTATATCGTCCGATTTAATAAGTTCAAAAGCTGATGCTTTACGAGCGAGGCAAAAATCATCAAGCTTCGGCGGTGAGTTGAATGTAACTGTTTTACCCAGACCATAGGTTTTCACACGCTCAAAATAAGCGTCATCTGTAGTTGTTATTGATGCACGATCAATGTCGCGGAAGTGGATGGGAGAAAGCTTAACACCTTGTAAATGAATTATAGATACATTACACAGATGGCGTCACCACCCCATTGGGTGGTGACGCCATCTGTGTATAGCTTGTATATCATATCTGTGTATAGCTTGTATATCATGTGCCTAGCTTGTATATCATAATTTTAGGACATTTCCTAAAATTATGATATACAAGCTAGGCAACATTTTACAATAAAAACCCACCTTTTTTTGGGACATAGATTTATTGTTCGTATATTACAATATTAAATTGCCTTGCAATGAAAAAAAAATGTATAGGGACAAAATACAACATTTCCACAACTGTTTGCAATACATTACAGACATCACCACGTAATGATTATAAGGATATGAGTAGATTTACTTACCTATATCCACGTGATGATTATAAGGATATGAGTAGATTTACTCACCTATATCCACGAGCCTTCCGTTCACATGAGATCAAACGTCAAAAAGACCAAATTTCTGTTAAAAAACGTCAAGTTGACTATGTCAAAATTAGGAATGCGTTCAAGTTCAATAATTTTTTGATGGCAGATTGACATTGGCGGGATTATTTAAACCAAAAAACACATTTAAATATAATGTCATAATTTTAGGTCACTGAGCCGTAATTTAATGATTTTAAAAACTGTCTTGGGCGGGAACGTCAACATATTTTTGTCATTAAATTAGGTTGTTGGGCCTTACGAGGTTATTGAATGTAGCCCCCACCCTAAGGCTTTCCAAATAATTGGATTACTAGTAACTAGAATCTATATTTAATAATTTAACATTAAGTATTTAAAACAAACTTACTTTATTTATAATTAGGAAACTAGGTGTTTCATCAAGTGAATTCAACATATTGATGATATCATTGTGGAGCTGATCATTGGTGTAAATGTTAGAAGCATCATGAACAACACCGACGACATCAGCACATCTCAATCCTTTGTGACAGGCACCTATCATTGAATCTGGTAGATTGTACCTGGAAATTATGTTCAACAAATGTTAATTATGAAAATAAACTAATTCTGGTTAACATTGTAAAACTAAAATTTTGCTAGATTCATCATCATCAGTCTATCTCAGTCCACTGCTCGACATAGGCCTCTCCAATTGCACACCACTTAGTTCGATCCTCAGCTACTCGCATCCAGCTCCTGCTACATTATTTCATAATTATTACCATCACATAAACTATGTCTACATACAAAAACTTGCATCAAAAAAATTATTAGTCTATATTAGAAGTAACTATGTTAACTGCCTCATTAGTCTAGTGGTTAGCGTATGCGACTGCTAATCAAGAGGTCTCGGGTTCAAATCCAGGGTCGGGTCAAAAAGTGTTTTTTTTCGGATTTGCCTCGGAGCGCACGTGTAGCCGTTGGTCCCGGTTGAACATGGTTGTCAATGACAATGGCAATCGTTATTTGGAAGTCAGTGCCCTCAAATTTACTTATAACTAGTTCAATCTTCGAATTTCAGTTCTCCCTCAGGGTTGCGGAGGTCCGATGTCAGTCGCTCCATGGAAAAATTGAAATTCAGGTAAAACCGGTTGAACTGGTAGCCGCCCCTAATAAATTTGGGAATAAGGCTAGGAGGATTTATTAAAAGTAACTATGTATATTATTAGTTTAGGCGTTAGTGGCCATAGATATCTTACAAACACCCACTAAGAATATGTGAACATCATAACCTATCTTATCATATAAGTGTTTTTCAAGCTAAACAGTAATCTATGTAAATAATAAAATTTGTGTCTGTATGTACTTAATATCAAATGTTTTTTTTTATTTAACATATTATTTTTATTATTATTAACTCTGTAACACAAACTACTGCACCTGTTTCATTTGGCATGGATATACTTATATTGTTAAGGTAACATTTATCTTATACCGTTATATTTAAGTAACCAAACTAGTTGGAGCCACAGGCGAAAGCTAGATGTAGGTTAACATAAAAAGTATTGAGTACTCACTTCCGTTTCTCTTTGTCAGTAATAACACCTGGAGTGTCTAAGAACACAATTTGTGTATTATTCTCGTAGCACATAGCCCTTACCAATTTTGTGGTTGTATGTACTTTGTTAGAAGCAGCACATATCTGAAAAGTTATGTTAAATTATTTGAAAAGTAACACTAAATATTGTACTTTAAATTAACATCTTAACTACTAAACAATACTCTAATGTCTTAGTAATAGGAATTTACTTATTCTTAAACGTACGTTATAAGAAACTAATAACAAAGTAGTAATTTTTTTGTTATATTTCTATTAATGGAATACAATTGCAATCAACTTTATTACAAACCTTTCTTTCGATGATCTTATTGATAAGAGTGCTTTTTCCAGAATTTGGAGCACCAATAATAGCTACATTTACAACTTTTCCTAGATTTTTCTCATTGATTCGCTCCGGTTGTGACGAAAAAAATACAGTTTTATAATAATGTGTTTTACTGTAAGTTAAACGCAGAGCCCGAAACACAAGTGTAGTCATATTGTATGGTTCAATTATGCTAAACTATAATAAAACTTTGAATAAAAATGTTATGTTAAAATGTGTTTTCACGAGTGTGTTCTCAACAATCTCAACCTATGTGATTTCTGTTTCTGTCATTCATTTCGTTACACACATGACAATTGACAATTGACACAGTGTTGTCAACTCTCAAAAATTTATCTCCCTAAAATCCAAATCAAAAACCCCAAAAATCCAGACAATTACTAGGGTTTCCCCCTAAAAAAAATATTATTTCTAAAATAAATAATTAAATATTTTTAAATAAATAATATATTAAAAATAATTAATGAATAGTAAAAGATCATTAAACAAATAATAAATTTCAAACAATCAATAAATAATTTCATTCGCAACATCATTTTTAGAATTTATGTATTAACGGAAATTCAAGTAACAAATCATTGTCTTCAGATTCTGACTTTTTAAAGTCCTACAGATTGACATTAAATTATTTCAACATTTTTGCGGATTGTTTCTCAGATCAACGTATTTGTGGTAAATTTAAATAAGCGCAGCTTAACCTTAACCACTAATTCTTATGAGTATGTTTATAATAATTGTGTTTGACAACATGCCGTCGCGTTTTATTCAACTCTGCTCTATATATATATATATATATATATATATATATTTATATATATATATATATATATATATATATATAAATAATAATAAATAAATAAATATTTTGGACATCTGACACACAACATCATCTAGTCCCAAGATAAGCAGAGCTTGTGCTACGGGTACTAGACAACTGATATAAATACATAAACATACTTTTTTTTTTGTAAATACATACATATGATACATAGAAAACACCCAGACTCCGAAACAAATATTTGTGAATCACATAAATAATATTTGGTCCGACCCGGGAATCGAACCCGAGACCTCTTGATCAGCAGCCGCATACGCTAACCACCAGACCAACGAACGAGGCAGTATGTATATGTATGTAGGTATGTATGTATCTATATATATACATATATAGATATATATATGTATGTATATTTATATGTATATATATATGTATGTATATATATATAAAGTGTTAAAAAAATATATATATATACATTTATACGGTTTCAAAATCATTATTCATAATTATTCATTCGTAAAACACGTACGAACGTGTTTCACTCATTTATGATAATGAATGAATAATCAGTGAATTACTACTTTCCAAGTCGATCAAGTAAAAATGTATAATAAAACTGAAACTTTTTTTTAGTAAACATTACAATTGCTTTATCAATTTTTATTGGTACTATAGAAGATTCCAAATTAGAATGTTTCATTTTCAAAACGCCTATAAAATCACCGTGTATATACACGACTAATTTTTAATGACCAGAGAAAAAAATATGTGGTATTCAGCTTTCGATACTGAACATATTTATGTAATTAAAACAAAAAAAAATACGTGTTAATATTTTCCCGAAAACTACCAAATTTTTGTTCATAACGCATGATATATTCACGACATGATATTACGTAACAAGAAAGTGTCAATGTCCTAGCCTGCGGACCGGGTGCGAGCGGGGTACCTAATACCTACGATGCGACGCGTGCGCCTAATGGCGGCATGCTTTGAACTGATTTGACTGTATTGGGCGATGCGTCACACACATTGAAACAGAAAATGTTATTCATTGATAATTAAAATACGCGTGTGTAAAATATTTGGGTGACAATAAATTATGGGCGTATTTTAACATTTTAAAAACCATAATAACTCAGTTATTTTTGTTTTTTGGGTATTTGTTCTATAGTGTTTTATGTTAGTATATAAGTTCTGTATCTGTCCCTAGTTTTTCTCTGGTAATTAAAAACTAACCGTGTATATATATATATACCTATTGTATAATATCATGATAATATCGCAAAATATCCAGATATTTTGAAATCCACGATACCAAGGGGGCGTGGCGTCAATATTGACAGTGTTGCCAACCCTACAGACCACAACAAAATTTAATTGTTTCGAGTTCAATGTGACCATCTCAAAAAATCTCAATACAAATATGTACAATTTCAACAAAAGTAAAGATGAAACGTAAAATCATGAAGACTTACAAATTGAAAATGAAATAGCAGCTAGTAATACTATCTAACATGCAGGCACTATAATAATTTCAACTTTGAGACTTTTGATTTTGACATTTCATTAGATTAATACTTTGGTAATTTTACAATTGTTCTCATTTTTAATGCCCTCCCTACAATGTATTCTATTTATTACTATCACTAAATTATGTTGTCTCATATGTGTATCTTGTTTAGTAACGTAAGGTGAAACTAAGTATAAACGCTTGAGAAGCTTTTATACTTGGTTTTAACAAGTCTTCACTCATTCTAAAATAATTTGCGTAATCATTCAAATCATCACCCAAGAGCATTTCTTGTGTGATGTTAAAATGACTATATTGGTTTCGTTTTAAAACCCAATCTTTCACCCAACGCTTTCTGCAATGTTTTCTTTTATTGAGATTTTTTGAGATGGTCTCGCGCATTATATAATTTTTTGTTTATACTTTCGATACCCACAATGGCAACTAATCACAAACCTCGATATTCTAATCCATTTAAAAGATATTGCTCTGTTTACGGATGTTTGAATAAAAGGCAAAACAAGGAATCAGAATTATCATTTTTTTAAATTTCTGACGATATTGAAAGGTAAGTCATATTGTTGTATTATAACCATAACAAGTGTAATGACGGTAGTTTGTATTTTATTATTTTATTTTGTACTGTGGAGAAAGACTACACTTTTGCTAACAACGTTAGTTTTATTTGAAAAGTAATTTGTTCACTAAAGTAATAGAAAAAATAAATTAATTATGTTTAAATTATTTTTAAAAGAAGACGACCCTATTATTAGAACAGATAAGAGTTACAAGATAGAAAGAGATAGCAATTGTAGGTAAATATAATCGTAGATGCTTCGGCGCTGTGCAATCTGAATTGAACATAATGTAATGACACCAAAGGTCCCTATTTCTTTAATTTACTTTTCGTAGTGAAGCTTCTGTACTGGTACTATTATGTATTCTGTGATATTATCACGATACTGTGATACCATCAATACTGCATCAGTATTATCGTGATAAAACCAGTATCGCGTGATAATATTGACTGTGTTATATATATATATATAGTCCCATCGCTCAGTTCATCACAAATCTTGCTGTAAGCGGACGCGTCCACGCACGTCAGAACAAGTCGCAAGAAAATTGTAGCGGAATCCGTGAGTTATTGGAAGAGGTAATCCAGAGCTATAGTCTGGCCACGCTAACTCTGCAGAACGAAAAAAATTATAGAATTTGAAAATCTATAGATGGTAACACCGTCTATACTACGAAAAACTAATTTGATACTAGTTGTTTTTTTTTATTTTAGCCAAATTATTTTGTTTATATTCTGATTTTTTCTTGGTTAAGAATAGTCATGACTTCAGCACGATGCATTGTCGATTTGATACAGTTTTTGAGGTCATAAGTAGGTACAATACAGGTTGTAATAATTCTGATTCCTAACTTTTAAAAATCTACTGAGGCTATGGTTTATCTACACATTAATAATAATAAAAGGCTAACTTTAAGATCTATGAAACAACTCAAGGACAATATAAAAATAACGATAGATTTTTGAATGATAAACATAATTTATTTTTAGGTTTCATCAAGATATACATTAGTTTTTTTTGTTTCTACAGGCTCGTTTCTTAACAACATTTTTATTATGTATATAGATTATGGAATCTGGCCATAAGGCTCCATGCCGCCACATCATGTTTTTCCATAAGGACTGTCCGTTCGTCAATAATATTTTGCGTAAGGTTTCTCTGCAGCCAGTAAAATCAATTGATTGCCTCAATTGAAGTAGTAATTTACGCAGAGTAGGAACTTTTTTTCGGGTCAAATAATACTGATATATTGTATTTCGTTTGGCGCATTGGTCAAAATGATCAATATTAACTTTCGTTGCCCGTGCTGCACGCTTTTTGCCAGGAACCCTCCAGATCGCTGAATCCTGTAGAAATAAATATAAATCATTTATAAACTTTAATTTGAACTTGTATTCAATCCAATATGTATTGGATGTACGTTGTATACCTACTTTAATAATCTAACGAAAATTTTAGAAAATAAATACGTAAGTAACAGATTCTTACCAGTCATTGAAGCGATATTTTTTATAAACTGGTTCTCACTATTGATGGTAAACTCTTCAAGAGCCTTCAGCATCCGTAGGGCAACTTGAATATGAGGTTTAAATTCATCACTTATACTACCTGGAATGTCTAAAAATAAATACTTGTTAAGAGTTGAGTATCTATAATTTATATAATAGTTGCTTAAGACCTAAATCCTATCTGTAGGAAGCAAATCTATAGGTAGATATGTTATTGAAATTGGACGTTAAAATTACACGAGCTTCTTGTTAGCATCATGAACAGGCTATGAGTATTTGAAAAAATGTTCTTAGATACATCTAATGGTAAATTAAAACGGCGAAGTATCAAAATCAGTAGATTTACTTACGTCAACTTTTCGTTATCTTGTAAACATTGTCGTTTTTGGCTAAGGACGACATCACACTGTGCCTTCACATTTTGGAATTTACTTATCATGTTATTTAATAACTTCCGCACTTCACTTTTAATAGGTTTAACTATTTTTCTTTAAAATATATGAAAAACAACAAACCGCATATGCAATGTGACAGCTCACGTACCACAAAAGTGACATCAGAAAAAGTATACCATATAAAAAACTTTTTGGGGTTGCCCATTTATGCCACTGCAGAGTTAGCGTGGCCAGACTCTATAAAAATGAAGTTTGCTTGTGGAAAAAGAAAAGTAAAGATTATCATGACCGCACCAAGAAAAATGCTGTCTATGATAAACTAATTAATAAGTACAAACCTATTGATCTTAATGCCAATAGGGATACGGTAGTAAAGAAATTATATATTTTTTGTCTCTCTGTTTGTTTCGGCTATTTGTTTGTAGCCGATGATATAAGAATTAATATGCTACTTTTATAAACTAGCTTCTCCCTGCGGCGTTACACACGCTAGGACAATGACTGCGGGTAACGTGGCAGGACTCAGCTAGTCTATACAAATAAATAAAATAGAGTGCCTGTTTGTAATATTGAAATGACCGCTTTTAATAAATACTTAAAATATATTTTTAAAATTTTTGTTTGTCTGTCTGTTCCAAGACCTCTGGAACGGTTGACCCGATTTTGACTGGCTTTTCACTGACAGAAGGCTTATGAACTAAGGGGTATCTTAGGATATATATGTTTTTCAGACTATCTTGCTCCGTGGTGATAGTTTCAATTTACAATAATTACCGCAAGTAACACCGCTGGACTCAGCTAGTTCATAATAAAATAAAAAAATTGAAAGTAACTCTGCCTGTCTATATTTCGCTTTCACGCCAAAACTATTGAACCGATTTTACATTGCCTACCCTGACAATGAGCATGGTGGCCCCTACTCCTGGACTCTACTTATGCTCTCCATCAGGCAGAGTAGAGTCACTAAAAAAATAATCGAATTTCAGTTAAAAACTGATATTATGGAAAAACTGGTTGAACTTATTAGTTCCACCGGTTTTAATCCCGATAGCCGATCCCAAATAATCTTGGGAATAAAGGCTTGGAAGATGAAGTTGTGTAAGTTCATAATGACATTTTAATGTGTACCTATTTGTTATGATTTTCCACCGCATTAAATGTCAGACTGTTTTGTATTCTGATAAAACACTATTACTACTCCGACCCGCAGGCTTGTGTTGCTCTATGACTTGAGAACCTAAAAGGCATTATAATTCGTGCGAGATAAGGAATCTGACTCAAATGAAAGTCGCTTAAAGTACCGAGTGCAAAAAAAATATATTTTATTCTATTTTATTTTAATTACAATATTTTTTTTGCACCAAGTGAAACTACTTGGTGCAAGATAAATATTGCTAATGAAAATATTTATATATAAAAAAAATTCACATGCAAATAAGAAGCAGGCCTCATTCATTATTTACCCGAATGCATTCTTCGTGCAGTGAGTTAGATGTTATTGGGTAATAACTAATATCAGTTTAAAAGATATTAGGTACCAAAATATGGTTATAAAATACCATTTTAAATCGTCGTGATAAGCCTTTTAACGAAAAGAAAAGAACGGGATAGGTATTCAATCATCATCATCATCATCATCATCAGCCCATCGCAATCCACAACTGGACGCTCATTACCTATGTACAACCCGGTCACATTATCTCGAGACCTCGCTGGAATGCGAACCTCCCGCCCCGTTCTCCTTTCACCTCCCCGCACTCGCCCCCGCACGTCAGTACGGTTAGCACTTTCGTTGCCGATACGCTTCGACTTGTTTTCATGGTATATTTTTAAACATTTCATTGTAACGTTTGGATTTTTATTGTTATTTTGTTATTGCTGTTACGTTTGTAGGGTCCTTCTTCCACGCATCATTCAATATCATCGTTTTTAAAGAAACATACATATCGACGCTTATCTAAACAGGTAGTTTTTTTAAAAGCTCTGTACCCAGAAAGAAGAAAGCAGATGCCGTTGGTGATAACTTCTTGTTGAGTTGAATTACTCTTTTTAAAATTTCAGCACATTGAACTAAATCTTGTTTTTCAAACATTTTGAAAACTGCTGTTTTACCCATCCTGTAAAATGCAGATGTCGTATCACAGCCAGTTATTGCGTTTATAAATAGTAGGTACATGATTTTGACACTGTACAAAAGTAGATAAACTTTTTGATGAATATGTGTCTGATTGATGTTGAGCTTTTCCTGGTTTTAAGCAAAAAATAGTTTTTCAGTTAGCGTTCGAGCAGTGAGTAATACGAGTAAGTCTACATCTTCACCAACAACAATAGTTGTATTTGTCAAATTGAATTGCTCTATTGCTATTTCAATAATCAATACATCATCATCATTAGTAGCTTGTTTTAAGAATATATTTTCAGCAGTAAACTTTTCTTTCAACATTGACATGAACCGATACTTGTTGCGAATATTTGCAAGAAATTTCTGGTGACTGGTTAAAACTGTCATATGTTCATCAAATAAAATATCAGAAGATGAATATGTTGCTAAAGTTCAACGACGTTGTACTGCAGCTTTGATATTTCTCTATATATATCTCTAATATAACTCTGGAACCAAAATGACGAAGTATATATTGAACGTATTTATCTAAGAAAACGGTGAACATATATATTATAATATATAACTTATAATATAATTATATATATTATAATATATAACAACTCTAGAGATGTATATACGTGACGCACTCATGCATATTATGACGATAACGACTTTTATAACTTTTTGAATCGTTATATCTCAGAAACGGTAGCTCGTGGGAAAAAAAGCATTGATACATTTTTTAATATATAATATTGTGATCTACTATGTTGTCCCAGGTGATTTTATAATAAAACTTACAGTTTTGCTGAAAATCGCGAAAAACTCATTTTGTTGAACTTTGACCTGTAATAATTTTTTTTCCAAACACGGGAATGAAGGGGAATTTATAAATACTATTTATAATTATGTTTTAAATTTTTTTACTGATTTTCAGCTTGTTGGGACTTTATGTACCTTCACTCTCATTTTTTGGTCTAGATTGCCCGGACTATTAACTAAGATTGTTTCATTTATTTTTCATCATTATAATAATAATACCTACATTAAATTAATAATATAATCTTTGTTTTGTTGGAAATGTTATTGTTTATAATAATATCCTACTAGAGGATACTTGTTTTGCGCACCATATCAGAGTGCCGACGTGACGTGACGTCATAGACGCCAGGTCTCGAGATATTGTGACCGGGTAGTATCGTCTGAATAAAGTTAAAGGCCTTCTACACGATGAGAACCGACCACCGACCATCCTGACCTTGGTCGGTTGGGTTATTAAAATGGATCTTGTAGAATTCGGTTGACCCACCAATAGTGGGCGGGGGCCGGCCACCTACCACCCGACCAAGGTCAGGATGGTCGGCGGTCGGTTCCGATCGTGTATTTACGGCTTAACGATCATGAGTACTGTCAGCAAATAAACAGTTACATCTACATTTCTTAACTCCTCTGAAACTGTTAACAAATTAATTATTTAAATTTTATGACAGCCAGTAAAATATAGGTACTCAGTCATACCAATTTTCCTGGCTTTCTATTGATCTGGTTTTTTGAGATACAAAACCTGAATTATAAACAAATATTTTCAAGAGTTGGTAACACTCGTCCAATTTTTGTGCCCACTGGAATTTAGTTTCCAAATTTCCAATCCACACACAGAACAACTACTCTCTGCTCTTGCTTGCTCTGTGTTCCAATCTGTGAATCTGTGTTTGTAATCTGCCATTTATCTTTACAAGCACAAGTCGTTAGAAGAAGTACATTTTACATTTTTACTATTTTATGTGCTTGCTACGGCAGTACATAAATTAACTACACTCTCCGACTATTATATAGTTATCATCTGTGAACTACACTGAACTTGGAACACACCAAACAACATTATTTCAACATTGTGCGCCTTTTGATTCAGTCTTGTATTTAATTATTGTTTATTTGTCAGTGATATATTTGATTGCATTATTATTAAACTTACCAGCAAACCTAGTAAAAATTTAATAATTGCTTCATCTTCAAAACCGGATGGTTAATCGCTGTTAGTTAAAATTTTAACTTGTCCATACATGTAATTTTTCCTGAGAGAAATCTAAAAATAAATCGGTGAAAGAAAAGAACTGGTTTAAAAATCGCCGGCATGATTCTACACAGGTGAGTAGACATATTTTAAGTATCTGTTCGTAGCGTGATGACTTAAAGTCTATAGGCATTTAGCGTTAGTCTATTTGACTATATAACAGTAAAATTATTTTTCGAATCGGACCAGTAATTCCCCGAGATTAGTGTTCAAACAGACAAACTCTTCAGCCTTGTAATGAGCACAGGTTCTATTTAACTATATTTTATTTTGCATGCTCTATTTTACTTCTCAAACTTACTGCAAGTTTTCTTATAACTCTTATATTCTTAAACTCACCTATATCTGTTTTATATGTTTTATTTTTTAATTTCCAGAAATGTCAGAGATAAAGTATAAAAATCAAATTTTGGCTGCTATTGATCATTTACGTTCCCGCAAATCACGTCCTGATATTAATAGGATTTGTAAATTTATGCTAAAGTGTTATAAAGTAGTTCCAAAAGATACTAAAGCTGATTTAAGACGTTGCTTAAAGGAAAAAAGTATTATTAAAGTTGACTATAAAGATAATGTAAGCTATAGAAACGCTTCTAAGTGGCGAAAAAAGTCGAAAACAAACAACACTGACAGTGAGTTATATTTACAAACAGTTTTTGTAATTGTAATAGTTATGTGAACATTGATGTTCTCTGTGAGTGATCGTCTCGGGTTCAATTCCTGGGTTCAATCAAATGTTTGTATGATCGCAAACATATATTATTTTGTATGATACATATGTATTTATATAAAAGTATGTATGTATTTTATATGCAGTTGTCTACTACCCATAGTACAAGCTCTGCTTAGCTTGTAACTAGATGTTGTATGTCAGATGTCCAAAATAATATTATTGTTAAATTATTAGGTATTTTGGTTTGTTTACCAAAATCAAATGTCTGTTTTAGCTATGGCTTCATCAGTTGCAACCGGTGAAAGAAGAATAATAACAACAGCAATTGCAACTCTTATTTATCAGGATCAAACTTACTTGGAAAATGGGATTGCATTTGATGATCTCATTTCTACAGCTGTTTCACAAGGATCCAAGTATTCCAAGAAACAACTTGAAACAATAGTCCATAAAGAATTATCTTCTGGAAGTTTAGTTAGACTTCCAAATGGTAATTTAGCACTAGGTCCAGCGGACCACGATGGTGATAGCTCAGATAGCTTTAAATTTGAATATCAAGGAGATTTTAACTCAAAGGTATGTTCACTAATCATAATCTATCTCGATCAGGATTTACCACTACACATAGACAACTCACAAAGACTGTCATATGGCATTCATTCTTATTTTCAATGTCATACTTTGGATATTTCTATTGTATTTAATCAGTATTGCTAGTGCTGATTTCCATGGTGTATCCTATGATGTTACCTGTGGTTGTTGTTTTAAAATGAAGAGGCGAAGTTAGTCTAAAATAATAGCATAAATTATTATCAGCTATCTGCTACTGAAAGTCCTTTCAAAATTAGACCAACCATTTCAGAGATTAGCCAGAACGAACAGAGAGGCACAGACAAAAATTAAAACGTATTTATTTATGGTAGGTAATATAATAATCTCACACTCACTAACGAAAGTTGTCACTTTAGGTGGGTCTTCTGTATGAAGGTAGCATGGCCCCGGTCGAGTTGATTGTTTATGCGAAACTAATCGTTTACCCAACACACAATAAAAGCTCTCAAAAAAACTGTTTTTCCCGTTTTTGCACTTTCTTTTGCACTTTCCGTTGATATTCCACTCCAATAAATGGACTATCTTCCTTCGATAAATGAACTATCTAACAGTGAAATAATTTTTCAAATCGCACTAGTAGTTCCTGATAGTAACGCGTTTAAACAAACAAACAAACTCTTTAGCTTTACATTATTAGTGTAGATTTAATTCGTTAAAGATTTATTGAGGCACAAAATTTATTTTTCTGGATGTTGTAAAATATCAGAACAAATCGGCTTAAAAATTTAGAAAACGTGAAAATCACAAAAATACTGTTCTATGTCATTTTCTGCCTATTTGTCTCGAACAGCTCATTAGTTTCAACTAATATAAGTACAACTACAATAGATTTGCGATTTTTTACATCGGAAGGCCATCGACGTACCGTACCGTAATCTATTCAGAATTCGACGTTATTGTTATTATACAGTTTTCCCTGTCGGACGGTTTTCGCTGCATTGACCTAAGATAAATTAATGGTTATTCGTTAATTTTATATTATTTGAGTAAAAGCAACAACTAGGAAATGTCTTATCTCCTGGAATCTATAAGATCATGCATTATGCCCGTTCCACACGTAGCCAAAGCATTAATCTGTACAGACCGATTTACACTGATTTATCAAATGTATATGAAAAATCGTTGCAGATTTTCATTTAGAGATATATGAGCAAATCGTCTCTGTATCGATTAATCACTACCAGTTTACGTTAGTTGTTTAGCGGACATTAAAGGTTTTAAATTAGCCTCATATATTATATAACAATATTCAATAAGCCATATATTGACCAAAGAGGCTAGTGCATTAAATGCACGCATATAAACTTTTTGCCTTTTATTTAAATATATTTTTAATTAGGTTGTCAAAAATCGTAATTCTTTATTTACGAACTTTGATAAACTTATTAGCTTTGCCATTGAATCAGTTGTATAAAAGCTGAAGAAGAATAGCATTCAAAAATAGCTCTCTGGTATAATATTCCTACTCCTTTGAAAATACATGTTTTATATCTGTGTAAAATCTATATCTTATATTCTAAAAAAATCCTGAAGTTCATTTATTTTGTGAATTAATTCCAGATGACATCATCTGCTAACTCTTCCTGCAGATCGTCTCCTCAAAGAATGAGGGGAAGGCCTAAGAAACGTGGTGGTATTTCAAGTAATGGAACAAGTAGTAGTGCATCACGCAATGCTGGTGTGAGAGTTGGCGAGCGCCGTAAAATGGCTAAAAAAGTTTTTGATCCTTCCGATAATAATGTACCTAGTAAGAGAAAGAGGGGCAGACCAGTAGGTTCACTTAATAAGAGTACTATCAAGAAAAGGTTAATGATAGCTGGCCACCACAAGTCAGATGCTGAAGGAACTCCACTATCTGAAAGTCAACTATCCTTGAATGGAAGTGGTGATGAATTAGAACAAGATGAACCAATCTCACAAGAGACATCAGGTCTTTGTTCCGTGTGCTTAGTGCAAAAACCTCGTGGATCTAATGACAGACTAGTGGTGTGCCGTGATTGTAGCAACAAAGCTCATTTGAGTTGCCTTCAAGCGAGTAGTTCAGGTTTATTAAAACCTAGACCAGATAATACCTGGCAATGTCCAGATTGTAAAACATGTGTCATTTGCTGTGAGACCAATGATGCTGTAAGTATTACTGTAGTTGACGACCGTTTATAACATGTTCTTTATTATATTATTCGACTGCCTCATTGGTCTAGTGGTTAGCGTATGCAACTGCTAAACAAAAGGTATCGGGTGCAAATCCCGGGTCGGGCCAAAAAGTGTTTTTGGGATTTTTCTTAGGAAATTCCTATTAGCTTAGCCGGAGTTTGGAAGTTTGGCGGGTGATTCACGCCCGTGCCTCGGAGAGCACGTAAAGCTGTCGGTCCCGGTTGTCATGAACATCTATGACAATCCTTATTGGGAAGTCAGTGCACTCAAATATACTGACGACTAGTTCAATCTTCGAATTTCAGTTCTCCCTTAGGGTTACGGAGGTCCAATGCCAAATGCTCCGTAGGAAAACTGAAATTCAGGTAAAACCGGTTGAACTAGTAGCCGACCCCAAATAAACTTGGGAATAATTACTAGGAGGATGAGTGTTTCTAGATTTCGTGTGATGGTATTTTTGCGGTCGGTTTTTTTTTTTGTAAAAGTGATTTTTTAATTGTTTAAGTATTATGATCATCGTCATAAACAACATTTATATAAATGTAGCATAATTTTGTTTCAGGGCATTTTGACTGTATGTAGTATTTGTTCTGATGCTTACCACGCACTTTGTCATGCACCACGCATACGAGAGCGATTGAAGGGTTGGGATCAGTGGGAATGCAATAACTGTTTGGAATCTCGGCCAGCAGTTGTGGGTTCACCTATAATTCGAAGAAGTGTAGACTATTCAGCACAAAATTCACCACCAGTCGATCCATTCTTGAAACCTCATGAACTTGATAGAGCACCATCAAAATATGGCGATGATATGCCTATAGATCCTAGCATTCCAGATATATCAAATTGGACAACTGATGATGTTTACGAATATTTCTCTAAGTATTTACCAGAAGCAGCTCCAATTCTCAGAGAACAGGTAAATAAGTATAATTATATACCCTGTAATGCTACTGCTCCACCTGCGTCCTAACGCGTTAATTAGCGTGCTAAAATAGGCGCTACGCAGATGTGGCAATCGTTTTAATGCGTTAAAAGCTAATGGCATTAGTAATGCCGTTAAACGTTAAGCGATAACTCGAGTGTCGGTTTTTTTGACACATCAAAGGGTTTTAGCGCGTAGCTTAGCGCGCTAATTTATGTTGGCTACATTAACGCCGTCTCATTCTGTCCGCTGCGAGCGCATAGCACGGACGAGTGCACTTTGTTTTAGGCGGGAACTGCATTTAGGTCACAACATATTTTATGTCAAAACATAGTCAAAACGATAACTTTGTATGAAAAATATACTAACTAAATAGAAACTAAAATATATAGAAACTTGTAACGTCACTGTTTTACACCACTCAATCGAGCAATATATTTGAATATTCATTTGATGTTATTTGATTCTCTACAATCTGTACAAACAAATAAAATTGTAGTATCCGTTTGTAACATTAAAATAACTGCTTTTTACTAAATGTGTAAGTATGTCTACACAGTACATAATACCAAAATACCATATTTTTTTTCATCTGTCTGTCTGTTTGTTCCGGCTAATCTCTGGAACTGCTTGACCGATTTTGATTTAAATTGCATAAATGCATAAAATAATTTATAGCGCTCATTGTCGCAACTAGTGTAGCTGCTTCAAGCTCCATCGTGAGTGTTGTGTGTTAACGCGTTAAGTCACGAGGAATTAGGTCCTAACGGCATTACAACCTTAATGTAGCCAACGCGCATTTTAATGCGTTAACTAACGCGTAGTTCGCCATTAACATTAACATTAACGCTAACGCAGGTGGAGCAGTAGCATAAGAGTGATTTCATAACTGTACTTAGTGGTCCTACTAATAGATGGATGAATGGGTAGTTGACTTGAATTGACTTGTAGCAACATGTAGATTTATTTATTTTTAATGGACATCCGACAAGGAATACACCTTACATCTAGTTATTAACAAACAGAAATAACAAATTATTTTATTGCTTGTGCTTCCTCAATAATTATGGGAGATCACACAAATTAAAATAATTACAAATGGTGTTCACAAGCAGCTTATGTATAATAAGGAAAATAATTAAAGATAACAATAAAGTTAGCGAAAAATTGTAATTTGGTGGTAGTTTACATATACCAAGGGTAATTTTCCCATGTGACTAAAGTGGAACTTTATTCATTTCTGACAAAATATAACTATTTTAGGTAGTTATTACGTTGATTGATAAATAGTTACAGTATTGGAATATTTAATTAATCCAGCATAAATTCACGAAATAATTGATATTTTTTGTGACAAGATAAGCCAACTCATTCCACATCGTCACTAAACAAAAAATAAAATCCGATGAAATTATGTAATTTACGAAATTTTCTTTATCTTATAATCATAAAGCAACTCATATAGAACAATAATGATAACAATATTTTCATTCCTTAAGGAATACTAACAATCAAAGATTTTATTTCCAAATCGTCACAAACGTTCGGCATACTGGTATCATTACTTCACTATAGAAAATATAAGCTAAACTTCAAGTTATGACCATACAATTGCAGACTTATAATTAATTTCGCCTTTTTTAGAAAATAATGTTATCAGTATTGGACCCACTACAAACACGCCCAGGCTAGTATTAACCATCATCCCATGTAGAAAATAATTATTAGTTACATGTGATAAAATTTAAATCTATACTATAGTCAGCTTAGCTAGGTAAACCACCTAGGGTAAACATCGATGGCGCGGTCAGGACCTAGATGGTTGACCATTTATGCCATGATACCATGAGCGTTTCCGTGATTGGAGGTCACGTTATGCAGTCGGTCCCGGTTGTTATCATAAGATAACAGTAGTGCAGCTTAGTTGCAGGCCTTCGGGTGGTTTAAAAACATCGAACGGAAGGTTATGTGGCCACAACGTAGTCTTGTAAGTCCCAAAACCGCGCTAGGCCACGTAGGAACATGTTGTGGCCTGAAGGCATGTTGCCTGAGGGCAGACCCGAGCTCAGCAGTGCGAAGAGATTTAAACCAAGAGTGTATCTTTTAAATTTCAGGAGTTCGACGGTGAAACGTTAGGTACGGCGCGACGTGCTGATATCGTCAGAGGCTTGGGACTTCCCCTGGGCCCTGCGCTGGCCTTGTATCGCATAATAGTCAAGTTACAAACTAGAAAGGATGATTGGACCATGTGCTGGGGTTAAGGTATTGGAAATTAATGTTAAGTTCATACTGTCTTTAATGAAATTCGTAAGAAATTGATTTGTAATAAATAATAATACATTTAATACTATTGATTTTATTTATTTAAGTATGTGTGATGCATGGTCATCACGCCACTTTCTGCTGGTATTGTGGGTTGAAAGAGATAACATTTTGCAATCCACGAATTATTGTTCTGAGTCTGGGTTTTCTTTGTGTTTTTTTCTTGTATGTTTGCAAAGTCCCTCACAACCTAGGATATTATATATTCCTAATGCGGAAGTTGTCTTTGAAAAAAGAAAAAAAAAACTTCACATGCCTTCTTCTGCAGAGTAATGCTGTATCACATTGAAATCATAGTTACAATTATGTAAAGTATGTAGAACTAACAGTAGTGTTTATTACCCGACTACGACAAAGCAAAAGAAGGGTTATAATTTTAGCATTCGATATGTTTTATCTGATCCTTCACATGTTCTAAACTACTTGTCATGTTTATGCATGCAAGCTTGTCATATTTATCCAAAAAATAATTTTATTTATAATTTATAGTGAAATGAGAACTATTTTCAAATTTTAAGGACAGTTGTTTTTTGGGTATGTTAATAGTTTGAGATTGTGATATTTGTTGGTCATGGACAAAATCTGAAGGGATGATGCTTTCTTCAGCAGAAGTGGATGGTTGCGGATCATCTCTTGATAAAGATGTTTCATTTTTTGAAAGCTGAATGGTTTCGTTATTTTGTTGGTAATTTTACTTTTATTTTGTATGCAATCTTCAATGTAACCTTCACCTTGCTGGATTTCCACCCACCGTGCTTTTTTATAGAGATTAAGTTAGCCCCAGCATCGGCTAACAGTGTAGCCGATGTTCTCCGGAAGCAATGACCTGTGTACGATTACGGGTTTGCTAACTTGAAATAACTTGCGATTTGCTTCGGCATACTTCTTTCTGATGGTATTTTTTTCCAATAACTTGTTTGTAGCACTTGCCTTGGTGGTACTTCAAAAAAAATCGGTTGGTATTTACATTTTCAGGACGAAGATTTCTGTATTTTTGTACGAATTCAGAGAATTCTTGAGGAACTACAAATGTTCGGTCAATTTTAGTTTTTGTGTTCGGTAGTTTAATTACTAACAACTGAACTAGTAGCCGACCCCAAATAAACTTGGGATTAAGGCTCGGAAGAAAAAAAAAAGTTTAATTACTAACAACTGACCCTGTTGTTCTATATTCTCTATTGTTATAGTTGTCAATTCAATACCTTGGCATGCGCCAGTTATACCGAAGTTATGAACCACCTAAAACAAGCTAAATATAAAAATAAATATGTTTTATAGGATTGTAAGAGTATAAAAAATTAATTATGAAGTATTACCATTATTTGATTAATATTTTTCCTACCTTTACAACTAAATATATGTCATCAGGGGCTTCATTTATGAATGTTTTCACGTCTTGCGCTGTAAAAACCTTTGATTTTTTTTACTTTTGTGCCCAGTGGATTGTCTTTTTAGAAAAGATGATAATTTTGAATAGTTCTTGATATTGATGTCGTATTTAGTACTCATAGTTGCTTTTAACATTGAATAACTGCACCACAAACTAGATGGCTGCAGCTTTTTTGATAGCTCACTAAAGTATGTTAAGAATACAGTCGGATAAAAACTACCTACAGTAAAGTGGGGCTAATTGGAACATATATTTCTTGAAACAGATGTTTACAAAAACGAAAGTTACTGTATCAACATTTAGAATATTAGTTTTGTTGTTTTCATATTTGTCTTTAAGTAGCTACTATAACTGTATGTTTTCTGTGAATAGATCTATAGTTATATGACTTTAAATGTATGGTTCCAAATATCACATTGATGGGGTTATTGGGTATCTGAAGGATTTCCTCAATTTTTATAACAGTTTCGAAAATAAATCTTAAGGCGATACTTGGAAAACCTAATTTGAAAGAAAGTCTTGAGTTTTTTTTAACATCACTTTTTCAATACCTAATAATAAAGTGAAATTATACCATTGCAAATTTATGGTAATGAAAGTCTATCGCGTTTTTGGGGTTATTTGGAATCTGATGTTAAATAATAAATGCGTTCCTACTTAAGATGAAGCGATATTTGGAATAATTTAAGGCGAAGTCAACAGTAAGTTGATTAGTAAAAAAAAATAGTGAAATGATGTGATGTTTTACTGTAAGTTAAACGTAGAGCCCGAAACACAAGTGTAGTCATATTGTATGGTTCAATTATGCTAAACTTTAAAATAGTGTATTGATTGAATTAAAGGTAAATTGCAGTTTACGATTTATGACGTATTAAAAAAAAACTACTTACTAGATCTCGTTCAAACCAATTTTCATTGGTAGTTTGCATGGTAATGTACATCATATATTTTTTTTAGTTTTAAAACTCTATTTTTATAGAAGTTATGGGGGGGGGGGCACATTTTTCCACTTTGAATGTATCTCTCCCGCAAACTATTCAGTTTAGAAAAAAATGATATAAGAAACATCAACATATTTTTGAATACCTATCCATAGATAACATAACACGTATGGGTTCGATGAAAAAAAATTTTTTGAGTTTCAGTTCCGAGTATGGGGACCCCCAAAATGTATTGTTTTTTTTTCTATTTTTATGTGAAAATCTATATGCGGTTCACAGATTACATCTACTTACCAAGTTTCAAAAGTATAGCTCTTATGGTTTTCGAAAAAAGTGGCTGTGACATACGGACGGACAGACATGACGAATCTATAAGGGTTCCTTTTTTTGCCATTTGGCTACGGAACCCTGAAAAGACTCTTTGCTGTCCAGTTATCGAATCGTGAATTCTCGGCATTAATGTGGAGCCGCCATAATGTGTGTGTAACACGCACACACGCCCTGCAAATCTGGCCTGTTGATTTTATTACGAATGCAGCGCAACACTCCATCTAGACATGTATATAATCAAAGAGCTTTTCCATTCGTATTTCATTCCAGTTGTATAAAAGCTGAAGAAGAACAGCATTCAGAAACAGCTCTCTGGTATAATAAAATACTACTATAGTCGTCACAAAATAAGAAGCCCGTTTGGACATTTGTCATCGTGGCGTAACTAGTGATGTATCATACGACTTGGTACACGATACTTACGATAAATCGTTTCAAACTTGTAGAGTATTTGATTGATTTGACTATATAGCACAAAGTGCATTGGATTTAAGTTATAATTAGAACATATAACTTAAACTTTAATGTTATAGTTATGAAACCAATTTGCTTCATAATTTTTATTAAAGATGTTGCTCTGCCACTAAACAGGCCAGCCTCTCTTAGTGATACCACCAACTTCACTTCTCGCGTAATAAGCATATACATGGTTTCGAATAGCATCTGCGTCAAATGTGTCAATGCCTCTTCTTAGGCATATGTAACTATTAAAGATGAAGAATAGGAAATAAATAGCAGGATTGTGTGACATAAAATAAAATAGCTTTGATAAAATATATATTGACTTTTCTTGTAGATTGATAGAATAGAATTAATAACGAAAATAACAAACATGGTTGCTAAGGTACCTAGACATAGACCACTCTCCAAGAATGTATCAATAAGGAGTATGTATATTCCTAACATCCACCTCTGTTTGCTATTCCAGCCATCTTCTTCAGTATTTCGATTCTGGGCCCATAAAGTGGTTTGGTTAGCATGTCAGAAATCTGCCTGGCTGCAGGCACATGGCAGATGGTAATGCTTCCATCCTGAATGCATTCTCGTATGAAGAACGAACGAATCCTTATATGTTTAGTTCTTTGATGGAACTCTGGTGGATTACTAGCCAACTTAATTGCCGATTCATTATCCACACATAGGGACGCAGGACATAAACATTTATTACCAGTGATTTCTTTCATGACCTTTTGAAGCCAAATAATTTCTCTGGCAGTTTCACTAGCTGCCACTATTTCAGCCTCGGTGGAGGAAATGGCAACCGTGCTCTGGCGTTTGCTATACCAAGCTATTGGTCCTCCGGCATACATGCAGAGGATGCCTGAGGTTGATCTTCCAGTTTCCATATCACCTCCATGGTCAGAATCACTGTAACATTCTAATCTATGGATATTTCCTGGCTTGTAAATGATGCCTTCATCTATTGTCCCTTTCAAGTAACGCATTATTCTCTTGACATTAATGATGTTCTCCTTTGTAGGTTTATCTAAATTGCGTGATGCAACACTGACTGCATAAGCTATGTCAGGCCTCGTGCTTGTCATCAAATAAGCTAAAGCACCAACAGCTTCACGGTACGGGAAGCGCAGCATAGCTTCTTCATCAATTTCAGTATTATTTGCTTTTAAAATTGGTGTTGGGACAGGCTTGCAATTCTCCATACCAAATCTTTCTAGTATGCGAGTGATGTACGCTTTCTGATGTAGCAAAATGGAACCATCGGAGTACCTTTTTATCTCCATTCCAAGAAAATAGTTTGCAGGCTTCACTGTTATTTTAAAACATATCCTCATTTCTTCTAGGAAGCAGTTAGCTTGTTTCTCACTAGTAAATGCAATCAAACCATCATCAACGTAAAGAGCAAGAATAAGTTTATCTTTTCCTTGTGTTCTCACAAACAAACAGGGATCAGAATAACTTTGCTTGAATCCTATTTTTACGACATAATCTGTGATGCATCTGTTCCAACAGAGTGAAGCTTGCTTAAGTCCATACAAGCTTTTCTTTAATTTGAAGACATACTTTTCCTCAGCATAACCTTCAGGCGGTTTCATGTAAATGTCCTCCTCTAATTTGCCATAAAGGAAGGCTGTGGACACATCAAACTGTAATAATTTCAGTTTCTCTCTAGCAGCAACGCTCAATACAGCTCTTATCGTGTTGCTTCTAGCAACTGGACTAAAAGTTTCATGAAAATCTATATCTTTCTTCTGAGAATATCCTTTAATGACTAGTCGAGCTTTATATTTGTCAACAGAACCGTCAGGATTTGTCTTAATTTTAAATATCCATTTACAAGGAATAGCTTTCCGACCTTTTGGTAGTTCAACTATATCCCATGTTTGATTTTCTCTAAGCGACCTTATTTCACTTTCAATAGCCTTTTGCCACTTTTCTTTATCTTTACATGACATTGCCTGTTTGTAGGTTTTAGGCTCGAACATATTGCTAGCTTCTAAAGCCATAATATTGTCATTGAACCGTTGAGGAGGCTTTAGGTTAGCTCTATCTCTGAGGATCATCCGACTTCCTTCTCTTTCAATGTCATCATCAGACAGATCAAGATCATCAGTTCCATTGCCTTGAGTGAGTTCATCTTCTTCTTCAGAGTGAATGGATTCAAACGTCGATTTATCTAGATCAATTCTTGAATCATCACCTATATCTTCATCGGCTTCAATTTGATGATGAGCGCTTGATGAAATAGGTTGTTCAATTTCTTTCGATCTATCCTCCGTAACATTCCTTTTTTCTATATTTCTATCATCATTGATTACTACTTCATTCTGGAGACTTGGGAAATCATGGAACAAGTTATTCTGGATATAACTTGTAGGCTTTTCTGGTTTAAGTGTATCCTCTTTAGGTTTTCCCAGTAACAGTACCTCTTCGAATATCACGTCTCTGGACCTAATCAATTTGAATGATTCCTTGTCCCAGATTCTGTAGCCTTCGTCTCCTTCGTATCCAACAAGAATACCTTTTTGAGCTTTTCGTTGCAGCTTCTTGCGATTAGCTTTAGGGACGTGGGCATAGCACGTACAACCTAAAATTCTAAGATGTTTGATCGCTGGCTTCTTACCATACCACAATTCATGAGGTGATTTGTATGGTACGCTAGATGGCCCTGTACGATTCAACACATAGACAGTCGCATTCACAATCTCTGCCCATAAGCCATCAGAAATCTTTTCATGTGCATTCATAATGGCGCGCGCGGCTTCTACGACAGTCCTGTTTTCTCTCTCTACGCAACCTGCTTGCTCCGGGGTGTGAGGCATCGTAAACCTTTGCTTAATGCCGTTTTCAGTTAGGATATCTTTAAATTCCTTGTCAACAAACTCTCCACCGTTGTCACTTAATATTTCTTTAATGACTTGTCCTGCAACTTTGGCTTCTTTTAAGAAAATTCTAAGCTTTGAGGCTGCTTCAGATTTTTGTCGAAGAAAATAGATGTGACGATAGCGTGTAAAGTCGTCTTTAAATAGGATGTAATATCGTAACTTTGAACCAATTGAATATGGAAATGGTCCGCATATATCGGTATGGATTAGTTCTCCTGGTTTAGTAGCTCTAACCCTTTTACCAAAAGATTGCTTGTGAGCCTTTCCATAAACACATCCTTCGCAAATATCCGATTCATTATCCACACATAGGGACGCAGGACATAAACATTTATTACCAGTGATTTCTTTCATGACCTTTTGAAGCCAAATAGTAACACATTTTCTTCAGTACCGGAAGACCCAAAGTCCAAGTGCTTCTGCTACGCGATCTTGACCTTGTGTTACGGGTATTAATCGTCCACCAGTAACTGATTCGCGTTCAAAGTATTCAAAGTATTTATTTATTATAATTTTGATTTTTATTATTATTTTAATATCATGATGAAATGATTTGGTTAAAAAACCCGGGGTCTACTCCGGGTTTTTTAACCAATTATTTTAATCATTTAGTATAATATCAAAATATTCATGTTAAATATCAAAATAAGCTAAAACTATATGTAATCAGATTTTGTTTTTATATGTTTAAATATTAAATAATACAGTAATTACACATTTATCTCTTTTTTCAATATAATTTTTGTAAACGATTTTCAGAAACTCTATTTTATTCGGCCAAAAAACGGCTTTTAACGGTTACAACACTACGGCAACCAACCTAAAGACATAACATTGTAGTAAAGTCCTGTCGGAATATTAATCAACGATTAATTCGTGTTTTTAAGTGCATTTTTTCAATATAAAGTTGATGCTTATTTATGATACGCGTTGTGATAGTGTATGAGTAACATAGTAATTAAATAGGATTATGAATTTGATTTTTCAATTTCTTACATAGACGTTCATACAAAGTTATCGCGGCATGTCCAATGACAAATGTCAAAACGGGCTTCTTATTTTGTGACGATTATAATATGAAAATACATGTTTTAGATCTGTGTAAAATCTATATCTTATACTCTAAAAATATCCTGAAGTTCATTTATTTTGTGAATTAATTCCAGATGACATCATCTGCTAACTCTTCGTGCAGATCGACTCCCAAAAGAATGAGGAGAAGGCCTAAAAAACGTGGTGGTATTTCAAGTAATGGAACAAGTAGTAGTGCATCACGCAATGCTGATGTGCGAGTTGGCGAGCGCCGTAAAATGGCTAAAAAAGTTTTTGATCTTTCCGAAAATAATGTACCTAGTAAGAGAAAGAGGGGCAGACCAGTAGGTTCACTTAATAAGAGAACTATCAAGAAAAGGTTAATGATAGCTGGCCGCCACAAGTCAGATGCTGAAGGAACTACACTATCTGAAAGTCAACTATCCTTGAATGGAAGTGGTGATAAATTAGAACAAGATGAACCAATCCCGCAAGAGACATCAGGCCTATGTTCCGTGTGCTTAGTGCAAAAACCTCGTGGATCTAATGACAGACTAGTGGTGTGCCGTGATTGTAGCAACAAAGCTCATTTGAGTTGCCTTCAAGCAAGTAGTTCTGGTTTATTAAAACCTAGACCAGAAAATACCTGGCAATGTCCAGATTGTAAAACGTGTGTCGTTTACTGTGAGACCAATGATGCTGTAAGTATTACTGTAGTTGACAACCATTAAAACATGTACTTTATTATATTTTGTATTAAGTAGGTTTAGTGTAGCTTTAAGAAGTCCTATTGACACCATATGGGAATCTGCTGATGGCATCGTAAGGAAATCGAGGGTTGCTCTCGATTTCCAAGGGATTTTAGGCACTGACTTTAGACAGATTTAAGGTTTAATTCAGCAACTGAAAGCCAGTTTATTTAACGCTTTTAGTGTTTCTAGATTTCGTTTAATGTTTTTTTGGGGTCGGTATTTTTTCTAAAAACCTTTCTTTAATTATATAAGTATTATGATCGTCGTCATAAACATCATTTATATAAATGTAACATAATTTTGTTTATGTTGATTTCAATTGCACAGTTTCAATACAATTCTTTATATTCTTTATGTTTTATTTCTTCCTTTTAAACAATTAACAACATAAAACGTTTTTGCTCTCTTCATTATCTTCCATCATTCCTTGTATCTTACTTGTGACAAATCAACTGACATCTTAGCTACAGACTATAGATTATATAATTCAACTTTTTAATTGGCATAGACTTCGGATTGAAGAGCGATTGCTACCTCAACACTCTCCCTCAATCGCTTTCCAATTCCGAACAAACACAATCTTCCAATCGCAAACTTCTATCTAGTTACCTACTAATCAAACACAATGTATCATAGATTACAAATTAGTGTCACACAGATTTACATTTATTTATACCATCAATCAATACATCTATTTATATACAACAAAATTTTTATTTAATATCTTAATTATTATCCAAATAATATATAGAGCTTCCTTGTTTGCAAAAAAAATGAACTTAAACATATATGTAGTTATTCTACATAATCTTACCTATTTATTCTTTAGGATTTATTTTTAATTTTATTTATGTAATTAAGTACTTTACTTTTAAATGTAACACTTTCACACTATGATCTAAGTATACACTTTATTATTTTAAGTATATTAAGTTTTAATAATGTCTTACCTACTAATCTCAAACACTATACAAGTTCAACATTTTTATCAATTTAGTAAATCTTTCTCCTGTTAATGGTTTGGTAAACACATCTGCTATTTGATCTATAGTTGGGATATACAAAACTTTAATCATACCTTCCTCTACTTTTTGCTTAATAAAATTACATTTTACATCTATATGTTTTAATCTCTTTTGATCTGGGTTCATAACTGTTTTAATAGTGCTCTGATTATCCTCATAAATTATAACATTACTTATTTTTATATGAAAGTCTGACAATAACTTGATAAGCCAACATGCTTCGACTGAAGCTTCACATAGGGAAATTAATTCTGCTTCAGTGGTACTCAAAGCAACTGTGCTTTGTTTTTTAGATCTCCAAGTAATTGTATTTCCAAAAAGTTGGAATAGATATCCACTTGTGGATTTTCTATCACTGTCTCTAGCAAAGTCAGAATCAGCGAAACCTATCAATGTTTTACAATTATTATTCTTAGTATAAATCATATTATAATTTACAGTGTGTTTTATGTATCTTAAAACTTTTTAAAGATTTCCATAGTTTTAAGCTTGGCTTTGATTGAAATCTACTGAGATATGAGATAGCAGCTGTTAAATCCGGTCTAGTACTTATTGTATACATTAACAAACCTATTCGAGACCTACATTGGTTCTCCAAGGTCATGTCTATATCAGAGTCAGTCAAGTTAAGCTGAAAATCCTTTTCCATAGGTGAGGTAATACCCTTGCATTCTTGCATATTAAATTTTCTTAAGACATTTATAAGGTATTTAGTTTGATTTACTTTGATATAGTTATGATCCTTTTTATTGAAATACCTAAATACATTAGATTATTACTTCGCATATCTTTCATTCTAAATTTGGTTTTCAAGAAATTCTTAACTAAATTAATTGAATTTTCTGCTGGTCCCACAATAAGCAAATCGTCTACATACAAAAGTAAATAAAGTTCTCCCTTGTTGTAGAGACAATAATCATTCTGCGAACGTTCAAATCCATAGCTTGTAATTACTTCTGTAAATTTTTCATACCAATACTATGGTGTTTTTTTTAAGTCCGTATAAAGATTTTGTTAGTTTGAGAGCATGTCCTTCTTTAATATTAAGACCCTGTGGTATTTTTAAATAAACTTCTTCTTGTATTTCTCCATATAAAAATGCACCCTTTACATCCATCTGATGAATATAATAGTTTTTATTTGCAACAATACATAATAAAACTCTTAATATCTGTATCTTCAATACTGGTGAATATATATTATCTTCTACTATTTCTTTCTGTTGGAAACCTTTTACTAATAATCTGTTATGCCATTTTTGGCAGCACAAATACTTTTAGGTTTACTTAACTCAATATAATCATAAAAAGCTTGTCTAGTATTTATTAGATGGTCAGAACAACCTGAGTCAATACACCATTGCAATATTTCATTTTGATCACAAATGTTATTAGAAGAGTATAAATCCTTACTTGTTACAAAGGCGTTGTTGTCCGAAGGCAGGTCAGCCGCATATGACTGATGTTGATTGCCTCCACTAGTGCCTCCTCTCCATTCCCGGGGTCCTCACCATGACGTTAGATCTCCTCTCTTCTCACTTTGGTATCCTCGGCTGGTTTCTCTGAACTGTCCATTTCCACGTACATGTGATATTGTCTGGTAGCCTCTTCCTAATCCTGTGTTAAATTGTCCTTGAGTCCATCTTTGGTAATTTGTCCTCGAGTGTCCTTGTCCTGGTATTCCAAATCCTCTGCCTCTGTTTTGCATGTGGCATTGAAACTTTTTGTGTCCTTCCACATATAAAGCATGAAAATGCATTTCTATACTCATCTACCTTGCTCTTAGTTTTATTTTTATTTTATTCTTCCTCTCCTAAAAGTCTATCCTTGATGATACCTAATGTAACGTCCGGTAAAGTTTCCAATGTTGTAACCACTATGTCGTATGATGGCGGCATGGATAATAAAATGAAATTATTTTTTTCTTCTTCAGTAACAGGGCTTCCTGAGTCTTTGAGTAGGTTGAAGATGTGAGTCATCGCCTGGAAATGTTCCAATAATGGTTGTTTCTCATTGTATTTCATGTCACTCAATTGTCTTCTCAAGAACAACTTACTCCTCAGTCCCTTTTTCATGAATTGTTGTTCTAATCGTTTCATCATGTTGTATGCCGAGCTTTCTTCTTGTATATAATCAAGGTGGCTTCTTCTTGTATATAATCAACCGCTGAAATAATGATACTCTGAGCACGTGCCTCAAGTTTTTTGCTCTCCGTACTATTCCCAAATGTCGCATTCTGAATTGCTTCATCACAACCATTTTCTTTTAAGATACTTAATAGTCTAAATTTCCATGTAGTGAAATCTGTTCTGTTGTAAAATCTATATCTTATACTCTAAAAATATCCTGCAGTTCATTTATTTTGTGAATTAATTCCAGATGACATCATCTGCTAACTCTTCGTGCAGATCGTCTCCCAAAAGAATGAGGAGAAGGCCTAAAAAACGTGGTGGTATTTCAAGTAATGGAACAAGTAGTAGTGCATCACGCAATGCTGGTGTGCGAGTTGGCGAGCGCCGTAAAATGGCTAAAAAAGTTTTTGATCTTTCCGATAATAATGTACCTAGTAAGAGAAAGAGGGGCAGACCAGTAGGTTCACTTAATAAGAGAACTATCAAGAAAAGGTTAATGATAGCTGGCCGCCACAAGTCAGATGCTGAAGGAACTACACTATCTGAAAGTCAACTATCCTTGAATGGAAGTGCTGATGAATTAGAACAAGATGAACCAATCCCGGCAGAGACATCAGGTCTATGTTCTGTGTGCTTAGTGCAAAAACCTCTTGGATCTAATGACAGACTAGTGGTGTGCCGTGATTGTAGCAACAAAGCTCATTTGAGTTGCCTTCAAGCAAGTAGTTCTGGTTTATTAAAACCTAGACCAGATAATACCTGGCAATGTCCAGATTGTAAAACGTGTGTCGTTTGCTGTGAGACCAATGATGCTGTAAGTATTAAATACTGTAGTTGACAACCATTAAAACATAAGTTAGAATTGAGGCGCGAAGTATCACTAGTGATTTACTTATTCAAGGTGTTACGTGGCAAAATACATAATCCACCGATTCTATCCCAGATAACTTTTGTGTTCCTAATGATTACGTGGGGCGACGACGGAGACCGAAGCTACTGGTTGTGCCACGGGCGCGCACCGGCCTGCTGCAGAGGGCGCCGCTCACGCGTGCCTTGCGTGCGCTCAATACGGTTGCTACTGTCGTTGACATATTTTTTTGTTCACTGAGCGAATTCACCAGGGTAACTTACTGTGAACTTGAGAACAGTTAAGTTAATTAAAAGACATTGCCTACGTATACCGCATTAGATTGTACATATCTGTAATGGTAGACGTAAGTGTGTTATAAAATAAATAAATAAATGTACTTTATTATATTTTGTATTGGGTTTAGTGTAGCTTTCAGAAGTCCTGTTGACACTATATGGGGATCTGCTGATGGCATCGTAAGGAAATCGAGGGTTGCTCTCGATTTCCAAAGGATTTTAGGCACTGAATTTAGACAGATTTAAGGTTTTTCTACTGCAGACACCAAAACAATAGTGTCTGATAAGAATATTTCCTACCAAATTACTAATACATATGAAAACGTAAAAACAAGTAAAAAGTCGTTAAAATTTCTGTATGCCAATGCGCGTAGTATAGTCAAGCCTGGTAAGTTCAATGAACTCAAATGTGTTGTACAGTCCTTTCAAGCTAAAATTCATATAATTATACTATGTGAGACATGGATTAAAATAGAAGATGAAGCACTGAGTCTACAAATCCCTTGTTATACACACTATTATGACTACAGAACTAAAAAGGGTGGTGGTATGTCAGTTTTTGTGCATAACGATGTGGAACACAACCTTGTTGAACACCAAAACAATGATGATAACCATTTCCTGTGGGTTCACATCTCAAAGTTCTCTTTGGACATTGGTGCAATCTACAAACCAGGACGCACGAACACTGATCTCTTTTTAGAAATTCTTTTGAACCAACTTCACTGCAAGAAGAGGGCAGTCATGTTCGGTGACTTTAACTTTAATCTTCTGAATACAGATAGCTGTACTGAAAGATATAAAAACGTACGAATTCTAAACAAGATTCACAAAAATTACTGTATTCGTGAGACCTCGACAACAAAAACCATCCTTGACCACGTCAGTTGGAATCTTAAGAATACAGATTTTCATTTTGCTATTGTTGAGTCAGCCATGTCGGATCACAATCAAATTTATTTCGAGGTCAAACAATACCTACCATCACCTACTAAAAAAGTAAGCTATAAAACGATAAATTACAATAGACTGTACAAGAATGTGGAAAACTTCATTGAAAATAAACATGTTAAAGACTACAAGGCTCTTGAACGCATGTTAATAACATGTATAGAGGAAAGTAGCAATATCAAGAACAAAATATTAAACAGACCAAGCCAGGAATGGGTAAATAAAGAGATAATAAGTAATATAAACAAACGTAACACATTGTGGAACCTTCATAAGAAATATTACGAAAATAAAACTTTTGAAAAAGATTTTAAGCAAGCTAGAAATTTAGTGTCACGTCAAATACTACAATGCAAAAAAGAATATTACTATAAATCATTTAAAAACTGTGAATCCAGTCCTGCAAAGATGTTGCGTCTGATAAACAACTTAGCCTATAATAAAATAGTCCATGCTATGACACTACAGAAACTTGAGATTGAGTCAGGTATAATTACAGACCAAAAAGCAATATGTGAGTGCTTTAATCACTTTTTCTCAACCATAGGGGATACTCTGGCTAACAAGATCCCTAAAAAGTTCCACGAGAGTCAACAATACTTCCAGGAAAATGAAGTGAAACCATCTACTCAAATTAGTCAATGGGAGCCAGTGACAACGAATGAGGTCGTGAAAATCACTACATCACTACATAGTATAAAACAAAGTCGCTTTCTCTGTCCCTTTGTATGCTTAAATCTTTAAAACTACGGAACGGATTTTGATGCCCTTTTCTTTAATAGATAGAGTGATTCAAAAGGAAGGTTTTTATGTATAATACATACATAATATAGTAGATAATAATTTTAGAGGTTTCTAATGTGATTTTTACGCTTACATTGCTAATGCTATCTGTACCCTATGAGATAGATCAAAATAATGTACTACAGTATTGTACATCTTAAAAAGGTCTACAAAAAAATCCGCGATGGTATATATCTATCTCTTAGGGATAACTCACAATAACCATTTTTTTATTTTTTCTTTTTACGAGAAATAATGGCTTATTTACGAAGCGATTTTAAGCAATACAGTATTAATCCTTATTTAATTAAGTACCTTAAATACATTGTGTATTAAATATAGATTAATATGGCCCTTTACAGTATGTAATTTAAATTAATACTTTTGAAGATATTACAGATTTAAAAGGCAGGAACAAAGCGATTTTGGCGGTACCTAACGGGGCCCGTTAGTTGCCGCTGCTGTCGATTTGTCACTATCAGTTATTAACTATAAGTAAACACAATACTTTATCATGAATTAATATTCTAAGGCGGTACAAAGTTCGCCGGGTCAGCTAGTAATTAATAATCTAAAATTGAACACCAGTTCTGGCATAGATGGAATCACTGCAAAAACTATAGTCTGCGTGAAAAATTTAATAGCTGAAAAACTTACTCAATGTATAAACACCTGTCTAACGATAGGAGTTTTTCCTGATAATTTAAAGATAGCTAAAGTGGTCCCAATTTTTAAAACTGAAAGTAGACTTAACCCTAGTAACTATCGTCCAATATCAGTATTACCCATAGTATCTAAAATATTTGAGAGAGTATTGTATGACAGGTTAAATAGATTTCTTATGTCCGTAAACTTCCTCTATCAAAATCAATACGGATTTAAAGGCAAATCGAATACACTATCAGCAACAATAGATCTAGTAACAGAAATCAAAATGCAAATAGATAAAAAACAAATTTCGTTAGGTGAATTTATTGATTTACAAAAGGCATTTGATACTGTCAGTCACAAAATTATGCTACGCAAGTTGAAAAATATAGGCATTGTAGGAAACGCCCATAAAATATTCGAATCGTATTTGAGTAACCGTATTCAAATAGTGAAAATTAAAGATGTCCAAAGTACTCCTAGATTTATTACATCTGGTGTACCTCAGAGATCAATCTTGGGACCGCTGTTGTTCTTAATATACATCAATGACATTCATAAAATTGGTCTTAAGGCAAACATAACTTTGTATGCTGACGATACGAGTCTTTTTTACTTTGGTCAATCAATAAATAATATGATTGATGATGTGCAGAGTGATTTGGACTTATTAAATAATTGGTTTCTTCATAATTTACTAACCATTAATGTTGATAAAACAAATTATGTAATATTTAGTGCAGAAAACGAAAAAATACCAGATTTTAAAGAGCTATCCATAAATAACATTACAATTAATAGAAAATCGCATGAAAAATATCTTGGGTTGATGTTGGACGATCGCCTTAGCTGGAAGCCGCATATCGACAAGGTGAGATCTAAACTTGTATCTCTCACTGGTGCAGTTCAGCGAATTGCAAGTTGTCTACCTCAAAAGGTGAAATATTTAATATATAAATCACATTAAACCACATATTGACTATTTAATCGAGGTCTGGGGCACAACTTGCAAAACAAATCGTAATTTGATACAGACTGCACAAAATAAATTAGTTGGTGTTATTTAATTATAATTATAGAACCTCAGCAAAAATATTATACAAACAGACTAAATTATTGAATATCTCACAAATTTTTACTTACAATACATGTCTTCTAATAAGAAAAATATTGAACAAGGATGTTCATTCTAATATAAGCTTTTCTAAAAGACACACGGTACATAAACGTCTACTTCGTAATGCTAATAACCTTGTTCTACGTCCACCCACCCATAGTACAAACTATGGCAAGAAAAGTGTATTGTATGAGGGTGCACAACTTTATAATAAATTACCAAATAACATCAAGGACTCAAAGTCAACAACTACTTTTAAAAAAAATATTGAAACATCATATCCTAAATAATACCTAGTAATATATAAATAAAAAAAAAAAAAACAAATAATAAAAAAAAAGTATACAATAGCTATAAACTTACTTTAAACTAAAGATTTATTTTTTAATGAAAATAGAAATGAATAAATGAAGGATTAATAAAAAAGTGAATCCATCTATGCCACATCTAGTGAAACATAATCCTTGGCCTACGCATACGCATCGGCCCGTCTTAAGCTACCGGCCGGTGCAACTAGATTAAATAATTATTTTCATACCCTCGTGTGTGTGTTTCTGATAGTTTGAAAAATTATTTTATATCATTGTGATTAATTAAGGTTTCTGTGCGTTCTTTTGGGTTTTGTTATAAGTTATGTAAGTGTTTTTCTCATGTATGTGAATTTATGTTAATTCTTAGTGAAAAATAAAGATCTTAAACCGTAAACCGTTTAAGTCAGCAACTGAAAGCCAGTTTATTTAACGCTTTTAGTGTTTCTAGATTTCGTATAATGTATTTTTTTGGGGTCGGTATTTTTTTCTAAAAATCTTTGTTTAATTATTTAAGTATTATGATCGTCGTCATAAACATCATTTATATAAATGTAACATAATTTTGTCTAAGTTGATTTCGTTTGCACAGTTTCAATAAAATTCTTCTTTATATTTTTTATTATTTATTTCTTCCTTTTAAACAATTAACAACATAACACGTTTTTGCTCTCTTCATTATCTTCCATCATTCCCAGTCTGGCGAAATTCCCATACAATAGACGTGATAAATGAAACGGGGTACCTTTCAAAATGGCGGCTATAACCCGTTAAAATTACGAAGAACACCGAGAACTCTGGAACTATATGGGGCTACGATTCTTCTTCACTTATATGACAGTCAAAATGGGTGGTCAAAATTTTGACTGTCATTAGTGTCACTAGCAAATAAAAGTACTCTGTGTAGTCTGTGCTATGCGTTTGATGGTTGGTCTGTTAAGATTTTCTAAAGCCATATTTTCGCCTGCATAAAAGTGTATATATAATCATGTAGTTTTAAGAAATTGGTTGTCTGATTGTCGTCGTTTGTTTTTAATGTAGGTACAAAATGAAAAAAATTACGTGTGAAATTTGTAATTTAAAAACATGCCGAAAGTCATAAAAAAATATAAACCATAACATGAAAAATACGGGAGAGAAAAACAAACAATGTTATTTCAGGATTTATTTTTTTACGGCTATATCTTGTCTTAGTTGGTTTCAAAACCTTGATAAATAACTAGCCTGCAATAGTACCAGTAATACAAAAAAAAACAAATCCTAATCATCCAGGACCTTTAAGTTACAAGCTTCTCGAGTTTTGTACTTTTTTCTTTGGTTTTAGGGTTGTTAATAGAGATATTACTCGTCTGTGGGCAAAGGCAAAGCAAACAGGAAGGGTATTGGCAGTATACATGTCAATAAATTTCACTCTAGTGTTTAAATTACTGAACATCAATAGATTTGCTCTATTGTTTTGGTTTGTTTGTTTGTTTGTTGTACTTTCTTGCACTTGTGTTAAAAATAAACGAATCGAATAATTGTGTGACAGACAGACAAAATTTTTTGCCTATTTATACAAATTTTTAAAAAGAATCAATTGTGAAAGTCGGATGTAAAAATTAAATCCTCACAATCTTCAAAGAGATCATTTACATAATCTGGTTCATTTAAATCTGATGTTGGTATTTGATATGGTTGGATCAGTTCTAAAGCCCTCACTGGTATTGGCTTACGGTCTAATTTTTGTAGCCTCTTCTTCACTCTTACATCAGAAATGTAGGGGTCAGACGACACAAGTGCCCTGTCAAATAGATCTGTCATGTGTTTTTCGCGGCTGACTTTCTGGCATGGTGTTCCCGGTCATATCTCTAAAATTTATTTCTGGATTCACCAGCCTATCTGGATAGCATGCATATTGGAAGCGCCGAATTTCTTATGATCTCTTCACCTCAAACCAATATTTTTATGTAGAGTTACTGTCATCGGATACCAAGGATATTCTGTTACGTATCTGATGACTGAGGCGCTATGCACAGCTTCATAATTTGGCACTCACATACTAACAAGAAGGTTGGCACCCTCTTGTCCTCCTTGCATTAAGTCAGCTGGTCGGAGCCCAGACTGACATCCCTCTACAGGTTGGGTTAATTCCTGTTGATGCAAAGTGGCAACGTAGGTCTTTGACGACTCCATGGTGCTTCACCCCCGTTCCTCCAAAAGAAATGTTTAGGTATGAGGTTTTAACCAAAGTCTTACGAGGGCGGGCCCCTTCCCCATACCACATTTTTTCTTTCATTGGAAAATTCCGGCCCAAAAGAGTTCATAAACAACAAAAAATACTTTTTTACTTATAATTATAAATTTGTTTATGAACAGAATTGTTTATGTTTTTAGAACAGAGGTTCTAAAAACATAAACAATTCTGTTCATATATTCTGGTAGATTGAGTTATAGCAGACGTTCTTCATAGGACATGTTTTTCAAAGAGAAGACCATTTTAGTTACCCTTTTTTGTACTCTTTCCAACAGTACAATATCTTCTTTTAAATATGGATTCCATATTTGAAAGGCGAATTCCAGCAAGGGTCTAATGTACGTTAAATAGATGCTGAGAAATAATTCTTTATTGATAACATAGAATGCCTTTCTAAATATATACAATAATGAGTTTGCCTTCTTTGTTATCATTGTACCTAATATGCTCATCCCACTTCAGGTTATGTGTTATGATAACTCCGAGGTCTCTTTGGAAGTCCACTGGTTGTAATGGCACAGAATTAATTGTGTACTTGTGTTTAGGATTGTTTTTTAATTTTATTAATTAATTTTAATTTTATTAATTTTTATTAATTTTATTCATTCAGGAGTTTTTTCAATCATTCACTTTGCCACAACACTATTTTTATTTCATCAAAAACTGACAACACAGTAAACGTCAGTGGATATCGTCTAATTAAAAATCCGACTATAGACATAACACTTTTGTTTTCAATGCAACTGTACTGTAATGGCGGGAAACCGGGCATAGACTAGAATCATGAAGCATTACAATTTTTCTTTTTGATAATACTGTGTTAGTAATGTTATTTGTACTACTACAGTAAATAATTGAAGTGTTCTATTACTAAGATACTGTCTGTATTAATATTTTTCTCAAGAACACCTTTAAATGATGAAAGAACACCAGGCTATATATTCAGTCTTCATTTAATTCAAAAGGTTATGAGGTTATGACACAGTTTATCTGCCCTATAGGATATTGTAATAGGTTTTGTTTAATACCATTTAAGGGGGAATCCTACTAAGTTTTGTTTTATAACTACGTTATTTTTCTGCTAAGGTACGCACTATTTCTGAAGTTTGGGTCGGATACCCAAATATGTTTTTTTGTCAAACCAAAAATTTTTTCTGATATATTGAAAATAAAAAAATATTGCACTGACACACAAAGTTTGGACTATTCCTTCCTATGCCATCCAACTATGATCCCGGGACGTGAAAAAGCACTAAGCCAGTATTATGTGGATCTCCATGTCTGCATTCGTATTGAATATAGTGGCCCCCAGACTTTGATTCTGCTCATGCTTATCATCAGGCTGAGAAGTCATTTAGGAAGCTTCTTCTTCTTCCTAGTCTTTATTCCCAAAATTATTTGGGGTCGGCTACTAGTTCAACCGGTTTGACCTGAGTATCAGTTTTAATACGGAGCGATTGGCATCGGACCTCCGCGACCCTGAGTACATTTTGGCAGCTGTACATAAATAAAAAAATCGGCCAAGTGCGTGTCAGGCCACGCACAGGAAAGGATTCCTCAGTCACCCTTAATGGTACGTGGATTAAAAATCGTATCCAACGGATAATTATTATGTTTACGTATTAGGCGATTCACACACTGCACCGCGCTCCGTCGCTTAGCGCGGAGTGGCAGATTTTAATATTGTATGCAAGTACATCGATTGGTATAGAAAACACGCCAGGTCCAACACACTGAACACGCGCTACGACACGTGAGCGCGTGCGGCTAGCAGATTCGGGATTGGCTGCAATGGCTGCCCCGCGTGTTCGCGTCGTCAGTGTGTGAATCGCCTTAAAGGTTCGAGCACATTATGCCGGGCCGCAGCGTGTCGGGGCGGGGCGCAGCGCAGCGCAAAATGCTAACTTAGCACATTAGTGACGGGCCGGGCCGCAGCGTGTCGGGGCGGGCCGCAGCGCAGCGCAAATCTCTTATTCAAATCAAATCTTTTATTATGTCTCCTATTTCCTTCCAAATATTATTTCTTCTTTGTTGATCAACAGCAACTTTTAGTGACAGCAACAGAAACACGCAAATTCCAAAAAACGCAAATTTCCTAAAATAAACACGTACGCGCATGCACACCAATCCGCTTGCTATAGCACACTGTGACGGGGCGCAGCGGGGCGGGGCGGGTCGCATCGCACGGACGCAAATCCGCGTCGCAATAATGCGAGCCGCTGCGGCCCGGCATAGTGTGCGATAGTTCTTACAATTTGTATTGAACCGATTTGAGCGGATTTTTGCGCTCCGCCCCGACACGCTGCGGCCCGGCATAATGTGCTCGAACCTTAACGCGTTAATTTTGTATGACGTTTTCCAAGTAAGCTCATTGTACAAGTTAAGCCTCTATAACTCCGGAACTAAAAAAGTCATCTAATCCGTTATAGTTTTCCTTTAAAGTTTATTATATGGACCACTATCACGAATTTTTCCAGATTTTTAGATGGGGGTGACGCCCTGTTTTTACACAAAAGTGGCCTTTAAAGTGGAATTTCTCGCAAACAGATACCTAAATCAAAAAATTGTCTTAGAAACCTCATATTGTTTTTAAAAGACCTATCTCATGATACGCCACATGATGGGGTAGCCGCGAGAAAAAAAAACATCCCCACTTTACGTGTAGAGGAGGTACCCCAAATAAAAATATTTTTCATAATTTTATTATAGCACTTTGTCGTCGTAATTACAATACATATTCATGCAAAGTTTCATCTTTCTAGCACTTACCGTTTAGGCGGTAGGTCGAGGACGGACGGACGGACGGACGGACGGACAGACGGACATGACGAATCTATAAGGGTTCGAAGTCATAAACTTCGGAACACTAAAAACTAGTCAGTTTGAATAAAGAACAATAAACGTACAATCGCCACTACTCATGTTCTTTACCATATACATATTAATCTATGTATTTCCCCGTGTTTCGTGTGTGTTGCCAGACGCGGAAACATAAAACCTACCAAAAGGGTAACATACAAGATATACTTTCAAACGCACGGTATCACTTTACACCACGTCGACTTTCCCACCGCACAACACGAAACAAGACACCACATTATACTACATTTCCCATAACATAATGGTGACCAAACTAAAGCATTGTATGTCTCACAATAACGCCATGTCCCAATCGTGTTATGTTACATAAAACAGTCCATTAAGATGTACTAACGTTTATATAATTTAACAAAGGTTTTTAAATAAAATACTTTACATGCAGTCACAATTGGCCTATTTGTTTAATTTTCCGCGAAGACAGCGAAATGTTACTTAATTTTTTTTTGTGGCAACAACTACCAAAGTGACTCCTCTCTGCCTGATGGAAAGCATGAGTAGAATAAAGGAGTAGGGGTCGCCATCCTCATTGTGAGGGTAGACAAATCTGTACTTATTCAAACTTTAATTTCTAACATTTGTTGTCATTTCTTATTATTTAATTAAAGTTTTTGTAATTTAATTTATGTAGTATTTATTCAATTTTTAAATTGGTTTGAAAAATATTTGTAACATGTGCATAAGACCCGTAACAACCTATCTTTCCTCTAATAAACGATTGATTGATTGACGATGAAGCATGGTAACCCGGTCCATGGTTATAGCATGGCGGCCTGGTCAGATGTTTCTGCATTATTCTCCCAGCCTCCGATTACGATCCGATTTTATTTATTTGTAGGTATTTAGGTAGATAGTGAAAGTAATTTTCACTAAGTATTTAGGGTAAGTCCGGGGTAGTTGGCCATAGTTTTTTCTAAGGTCTAACAGAAATCAAATACTTATGTTTTTATAAATATATTTATTTTTTATTAAACTTTGAAAAATCAACTAAGATATAATAAACATAAAAGCAACAATTTCTGTTGAGATCACCTTCATAATTTAAGTTTTTTTAAATCACAATTGGCCATCTCTCCCAAGGTGTCCGGGCGTGATGGCCATGGCATTAGAGGTAAGATGGCCATAACTTAATTCTAGGCTTATAATTACTTTTTGGTCTTAATTTTACTTTTAAATCTTCTTTTCTCCTCTTCGCCACATTTGGAGCACATCGTGTCAAACGCAGTGCAGTGTTCGTGAACCCAAAACTGGCACACTGTACATTGAAGCCAGTCTTCGATGAGAAGTGTTTCGTAGTAGTTTTCATCACACCCACGACAGTTGTCCTTTTCGTCTTTCTTTTCTTTTTCGTATCTGACAACATTTTTAATAGAATATCGTCATCATTATCAGATACTTTTTACACCTTTTGTTGTCTCTGTCTGTCAAATGAAAAAGAATTTCATTTTTTATTTTGACACATTTTCTTAGGTTTTCCTTATTTAGCCTCTTTTCTTCAGCATTTTTTCTCGTTTTGATGTGTTCTTCAGAAGTCTATAGTGTACCAACTGTGGACTTCAACTGGGCCGGGCCAACGCAACGCCAGGAGTTTCTTTAGCTAGAGCTAAAGAAACTCCTTCTGACTTCCTTAGTGCAATATCACTATTTAAGAACATCTGCAACCAGTCATATGCTTTCTGATGTTCTTTGTTGAATCTATGCTTTAATTTCAATTGTTCGGCTATTTCATAAGCTATTTTTGTCACGTCATACATTGTTAAAGGAAACCCTTTAGCTTTCATTGTTTTAATATGTGTAACCAATTTCTTCTCGTTTTCTTCTCTAAATAAAGTAGGTGGTCCCATAGGTCCTTTCTTGTCATTATTTTTCTTTATTCTTCTTTCTAATGTTTTTCTAGGAATTTGGTACTGAAGACCTGCCGCGCGTACGGATAATCCATCATTTTTCACAGCATTAAAAGCTGCTTTTTTCAGACTTTTTTGTGATTGTTCAGACCAATTTCATCTCACAGCCACTGCCTTTCTCTTGTATTTATTAGGCATCTTAAACAAATAAAAACGATTACTAAAATAAACATAAATAAACCATATAAAAAAATTATTTGCAATAAACATCATTTTTGTACCATGGCCATCTTACACCGACTGCAATGGGCCATCTGTCCTTTTTTTCCGGGAGAGATGGCCACATCAAAAAAATATCCACAGTAGTCGAAACAAATAACAAATTTACTTACTTTTTCCTTTTCTTATCGATATATTCTTATCGCCAAATGTTTTGCCGTACCGTTGCTCTCACGCACCAGGCGCAGCGAACTGAACGCTAACCGGTGACATTTAGTGAACGAGTCCTTGAAATATTTCAATAGGCCATCTCTCTCGTATGGCCTTACCCCTATCTACCCCGGACCTACCCTATTTTAACAAGTTTTTGAACATCAGGTTATAAGTTTTAATTTCGTTTAGTACCCCAACATCCGATATGGTCTAGTGGCTAGGATACCTGGCTCTCACCCAGGAGGCTCGGGTTCGATTCCCGGTATCGGAAAGTTCCTTTTTTGTTATTTTATAAAACCTTTCTTTTTATTCACTAGCTAATTTTTTTTTAATAATGTACAAATTACGTTATTACATTATTTTATTGTTCTTGTGACATATTATGTGTTAAGAGCAATCTTGCCAAACATTAACAACCGTAAAGAATAATTTCTTTACAAAACTGAATTAACAACAGTTATCTTGCAGCTGTAGTGTAACTGTGATAATAAAATAAATAGTTTATAGTTATTACGTTGGCTTGCCCGCGAGTAACTGGAGAAGGCGACACCGCCCCCTTGCGGTCAATAGCTAACAATTTATCATCCGGATATTATGCAAACGGAAGTGATGTTCTTATTTTTATTATTCCTAGTTACAGATTTAAATTATTGTTTGACTACCACAATGTAACAATTTTTAAAAGCTACATAATAACACGAGTCATAAATTTATCATAATGAGTACATCTTATGCAACGCCATATTGTAACAAGTAGCAACAATTAAAACTTTATCAGCAAATGCTATCGAAGTCCTTATCTAAGTGGAATCTCTTTGTGAGAAAATTGTGTGCAAGCATTTTCGTTTGGACGTAATATGTTCTATGTTATGTGGGTGGTTTCCGCACTTAGTCCTTTAAGTGGACCATTGTACGTGAGGGCGGCCATCACTCCAGCCAGCCCACCTCCCTCCAGAAGCGGATAAGGTCTCCAAGCCTGTTCAGACATTCTGCAACAGATTTGGGAGATCCAAGGGTGTTTTTGCGTGTTTCGGTGACACCTGTGCACTCAATGAGTACATGTCACACCGTTTCCTCTGCCCCTAAGCATGCCCTGCATAGGGGACTGTCAGTTATGCCTATGGAGTGAAAGTGTTTGTTTAGTGAGCAGTGTCCGGTGATAGTTCCTGCCACCAGCCGCAGACTGTCCCTGTCCAAACGCAGTAAGCGTTTGGTTAGTTTATCATTAGGAAGTGGCATGGCTTCCTTTGATTGTCTGCAGCCTGGGACAGATAGCCAGTGGTGTTGTACTTGTGTGCGGGTAAATTCTTGCAGCCAGCCACGGAGCTGGCCGAATGGGACGGGCACGATGGGTTCGGGTCCGAAAACCGCCGCGCCCGATCCCCTCCTAGCCAGCTCATCAGCCGCATCGTTACCTAGGGATCCGCTGTGTCCTTTTATCCATTGTATTGTCACTGAATTCCTGCCGGAGGTCGCAACGCGTTCTAACGCGTTGTGACAATCCATTATGAGTTTCGAAGTGACATGGGTTTTATTGAGGGATTTAAGTACCGAGGCACTATCAGAGACTATACGGATGTGTGAGTCCGTAATTTTCCTTGTCTCTATAGCGTGGGCCGCCAGGATAATACCCACGCATTCCGCTTGGAATACAGTGTTGAATCTGCCTAGCGGCCTCGATACCTTGATGTTGAGTTCGTCTGAGAATACACCTGCTCCGGTTCCTGAGTTGGTTTTGGAGCCATCGGTGTATATTCTGAGTTCATTTGTATCTGATTTGTCGTGTGGTTCTTCATCTAGATGTATATTATAGTGCTTCTGAAAATTAAATTTCTTCAGCATCCTATCGTTGGGTGATGTCAACATTGGTTGATGTGTGATCGCTCGTTCTCTTATGCGTGTGTGTTTGATTCTGGAGTCATTTCCCAGTGTGCCGGCATTATGAAGTCTAAACGCTGCTAGTGCTGCCTCCTCTTTAACAACTAAGTGTAAGGGTGGCAGCCCCAGCATAGTTTGCAGTGTGGCTGTTGGTGTGGTTCTCATGCTACTAGTGATAGCCACGCAGGCGTATCGCTGTAGTTTTTCTAGGGTTTTTTGGCAAGTAACCAAGTCTGTCCTGGGCCACCAGACTAGGGAGCCATATGTTATAGTTGGTCGAATAACTGTGGTGTATAGCCAGTAAGTGGCCTTGGGACTGATGCCCCAATTTCTGCCAAGCAGTTGTTTGCATTGCCACAGTGATATACTGGCTTTTGTGGTAATATATTCAGTATGTTTCGCCCAATTCAGTTGTTTGTCCAAATAGACGCCCAAGTATTTGGTCTCTGATGTCAGGTTTAGGGTAGATCCGTAAAATCGTGGCAGTTGCAATTTTGCCAGCTTCCTTTTTTTGGTAAAGAGGACTAATTCTGTTTTTGTGGGGTTGACTGTGAGTTTATGCTCTTTGCACCAGTCCTCTACAATTTTCAAGGATTGACGCATGAGGTTACACAGTGTGTTTTCGTGAGTGCCATTTATTATTATTGTTATGTCATCGGCATATCCTACGGTGAAGTAGCCTTTGTCGTTTAAACCACTTAGGAGGCTGTTCACGACGAGGTTCCACAATAAGGGCGAGAGGACACCTCCTTGTGGGCATCCCTTCGCTACAATGGCTCTCGTGGTGTCATTCACCGTGACTTGTATGGCCCTTTGCCTGAGCATGTTGGTTATCCAACTGCACAAGGTAGGGGCCACACTATGCCTTTTAAGGGCTATGTCGATGCTGTGGAACATTGTTTTATCAAAGGATTACACTATGCAAAGCGGATTCTGTTGATTTCCCTATTGAGTATGCATGCTGTTGTTTGTGTAGCGGTACCATGCGTAGAGGTCCATCTCTGATGTATCTGTCGCATAGTCTTTCTAGGGTCTTCAATAAGAATGATGTTAGGCTTATAGGTCTATAAGCTTTTGGTTGTGTGTAGTCGGTTTTTCCCGGTTTTGGGATGAAGATAACCTTCACCTCCCGCCAAGCGAGAGGGATGTATCCATGTGCAATGCAGGCTCTGTAGACCTCCACTAGCCATGGTTTTAGGGATTCGATACCCCATTGCAAAAGGGCCGGTAGAATGCCATCCAGGCCTGCGGATTTATATGGTTGAAAGGACTTAATAGCCCACGAAATCCTGTCCTCTGTCACTATTTCGCGGGCTACAGTCCAGTCGCTGTCAGTTGGTTCCGTTCCGGTTTCTTCCTTCCAGATCTTTTCCTCTGAGAGGCTACAGTCTGGGAAGTGTGTTTCAAGAAGGACCTTACAGATTTCGTGGTTTGTTTGTGTAAATGTGTTGTCAGGCTTTTTTAGCGCACCGAGGTTGCGATCTTGGTCGCTGGATAGGATTTTCCTCACTCGGGCAGCTTCGTTGTTTGATTCGATGGATTCGCAGAACTTCCTCCAGGCTAGTCTCCTGGCGTGTCTGATTTGTTTTTTGAAGGTATATTGGGTTTCCTTGTAGAGTTCCCAATCATCCGGATGTCTCGAGTTTTTGGCTCGATTGAATTGTTTACGTAGTGTATTTCTGAGTTTTTCGAGTTCAGCGTTCCACCATCGGTTGGTTTTACACTTGGTGTACGGAACTCTTAGTTTGCAGCATTCGTGATATGCCTCTTTGATGTAAAGTGTCAGCTTAGTCACTGTATGCTCTATCTGTGTGGTGTCTGTGATTGATGTGCGTTGTAGATTACTAGCTATTAATGAAGCGAGAAGACGCTTGTAGCCAGGTATATCTGTCCGACGCGGATTTCTTTTCGGGGTTGGCTCTATTGTGTTTACTGTTATTGTAAAACGAATTCTCCTGTGATCTGAGCAGGAGAGTTCGTTGGATACACGCCAGTTTGATATACGATTTGTAGCGTTATCTGTTCCTAGCGTTAGGTCAATGATGGATTGTCCCCGGGCTGTGACCCAGGTGGGCTCTGAGCCCCGGTTTACTATATTAAGATTAGTTGAAAATAAGTAAGTGGACAATACCTCTCCTCTGGTGTTTGAAGTGTCGCATCCCCAGAGCTGGTGATGGGCGTTTGAATCAGTGCAGATAATGAGATCCAGCTTGGCGCCCTCGCAGTAATCCACAAGGTCGACCATCTCTTTCGGTGGGCAGTTTTCGTTGTCGCCTGGCATGTACACTGATGCCAGTACCATGTCAGGGTTTTTCTCAGCATTCAGAAGCCTGACAGCCGTCAGGTCCCTGGAGCAGAATTGCGTGAGTGTTGTGGTCGGGATGTCATTTGGTATGTATGCACAGGTTCTTGGTTTATCTGTACTGTGTGTGTTTAGAATTAGCTTACCTCCGATGTTACTGAGGCCGCATACTCTGTTGTTCCTGATCCATGGCTCTTGGATCAGTGCGATGGTTCGGGGATGTGTCTCCATCGCCCTGCGCAAGTTGGCCGTGGCAGTCTGGCTGTGCTGGAGATTCGCTTGTATGACTTCGAGGGGGCTGGGTTTGGGCGATGGCGGCACGGGAGAGGAGTCAGTCCTGGTCCGATCCATCGGATCCGTCCTCCACTCCAATCTCGCGCCTGCCATCGCTCGGCGAGGACGAGAGAAGCCGGTCCGTCCACCCCGGCGACATGGGTGTCAGGGTGTCCGTCTCGGCATCCTCCATCGCCGCTTTCGCCATTTCCTCCTCCAGTCGGGTCATGTCGTCGTTGTTGTCAGTCTGTGTCGTTGTCGGTGTCGTCGTCTGTGTCGTCGTCTGTGTCGTGGTCTGGGCTACAGAGGGAAGGCTCTTGGGGTAGAAACGGACGTATATCGAACCAAGTAGGTACGATACTCGACGCTCCCGCGCCAAGACCCTCTCTGCATCCTCCGGTGGGATCCCCAGGGTCAGGTATGTCCCCGGGTTTTCACCACCGATGGATGTCGCTCTGTAAAGCGACCACCGACCGATGTCGTACCAAGTGTTCTGACGGGTCAGAACACTCTGGAGCCGCGCTATATCCCCCTGATACCTCGGTACGAAAAGCGCCGCTCTAACACGGGTCGGTATGTCAGCTTGCCGCATGACTGTCAGTGTTAAGTCAGTGTTAGGAAGCCGAATCCTCAGGACGTTCTCAGTCAACCAGGCCAAGGCACCGTCATCCTCGCACCATATCTGCACCGTGCCATCCGCTACCCGTGGGTAGCCACGGAAGGCCGGGAGGGGCGCACCGGGATCAGTGTCCATGACTAGGTCTTCGAGCGCTGTCCTGATGTATTCAGCCTCGTCGGTTGTCATGTCTCGGGTTGGGGGGGAGAGGCAGATAGCTACGGCAAGCCGCGCAGGAATGTCCTTTGTGGCCAGCGCATAGGTTCTTTGCCCCCCTTGAGGCGGTTGGGTCCTCACACGTTTGGCGTCGCCCTGGAGAGTGCTCGGAGAAGCCGTCTCATCCGGGCGCACCCTCTTTACCGCTCCCATGCCGCTAGGGCCCGGTTGCGGATCAGAGGTGTCTGGCCTTGATGTTGTGGCCAGAGACGCCTTGTACGCGGCCCCAGACCGCTTTCCCCTTTTCCGTCTGGGTGGGTTGCCACCACTGGGTAGTTCCTGCTTTTGCAAGGGTTTTTCGCGCTGGGTTTCCCCTTCGCGTACTTCCCCTCGCGCGAGCGATTCTGCGTCCGGTCGCTTTTCGCGCTGGGTTGCCCCTTCGCGGACTTGCGACTGGTCGCATACTCCTGTTTCAGCGGCCCTTCGAGCATCGCGCTGGCTTACGCCTTCGCGGATATTGCTCGTCGGGTCGCCTACTTTGCTGCGTTTGGTGGCTTTTCCACGCTTGCGTACTTTGCCACCAGGTGCAGGGTTGGAACCACCTGGGCCGGCTTCCTTACCCTTAGTCACGTTAGTGTCTTTGGCACTCTTCCGTACGAGGCTCTGTTGCCAGACACTCGCGGAAGACGTACCTGGTTTTTGTCCGGGTTCTTGTGGCGCGTGTGTCGCAGCCGGGTCGGTGTTTTTTGGCGCATGTGTTGCAGCCGGTTGTATGTCGATAGGCGCATGTGTTGCAGCCGGTTTTGTGTCTGTGGGCGCGTTTGTCGCAGCCGGTGTCGTGGGCGCTAGTATGTCAGCTGCCGGTCGCGCTCTGAGCGCGGATGACGTCGATGACGTTGGGAGCAAAAAGGTGTCCCCCCCCAGATTACGATGGGGACTGACCTTATAGGTGTGGGATTCCCCGGCCTGGCCGGGACCCACCTGGGGATTTGTTTCTGCTTTGTGCTTCATGATTTTTTGGGGGGTTTTGTGGGCTTTTGGGATTTGAGGTTACCCCTCCTCTTGGATCGAAAGGAATTTTGCTTTGTTCGGTCTCACTCCACTACAATGCGCAGTGGAATAAAACCGAACAAAGCAAAATATAGGGATGATAAGGAAGGAGGGAGTTTATTGGAATTTGGATCATGGAAATAAAGGTAGGGGTCACCCTTGGTCTGGGATTTGACTTCAGGGAGCTTCTCTTGTCCGGGTCCGGCTGCGGGGCCGACCGCCAGGGAAAAAGACTGTCGGTCCCGCAGACGGAAACTGGCTATCCGCAACCCGCCAACCCGCTCGGTCGCATGAGAAGAAGTGCGTACACGCTCGGTTTGATTCGTCGCAGAAGCACGAATGCCGCTGTGCATCCTCAAACCCAGCTGCCCGAGTTGGACGTAATAATAGCTAGATATAAACATGATTGAATTAATTACCAAAGTAGTTTGAGAGAAAGTATTGGAAAAATTGACGACTGACGATTGCCGTAAGTAGTATTGCAAAATAGACTGAATTTTAATATTACTAATGTGCTTTTTAGTTAAACAGTTAAAATACACTATGTGGAATTAGTTCTCCAAGGTAATAGAGCCACGCTGATTTCACAAAAATGGACCAACCAGACTGGGACAGTACTACCCTCACATAGAAGACCAACCTAAAAATGATAGCATTCGTGCTGCTGTATAGCATCTCAGTAGTCTGCCATAGTGTGGGTCACCATGTTGCATTGTGTGCTGTGTGCAATGACGCTGGTTACCAACAGTCTAGGACTTATGCTTTCCATCTCTGAAATTTGATCAGACCCGGGAATCGAACTCCAGACCTATTGATCAGCAGCCGCATAAGCTAATCTCTAGAAGTCTAGACTAACAAGGCAGTCACACATAAAACACTAATACTTACACAATCACTGTACTCAAATCGTCTCCTAACAATGAGCTTTTTAACGTAGATAGCCCCTAAATTTTAATAGAAATCTAAGCACTTACAACTTAGGTGTCCCCAAAAGGTCTATGACAACGGAAACATCGTTAAAGGTGTCCTAACTCTCTAATAGGCCCCTTAAACGTTGGTGAAAACGTCATCTACTTACCTAAAATTGAACGTATAGTTGATAAATTTCGCAAGCGAAATTAAGTACTATCTAGATTTAATATTAGATATAATTTGTTTCCTTAATACCGATAATATTCATCAACCAGTGTGCTTAGTGCAAGTTTTTTTAACTACTCGAACGCGTTAAAGTAAACTCCAATTTGTACTGAATTGGATCAGCGCCGCCTAGCGGAACGTTTGTAAGACATATTTTGTGAGTGCGAGATTGTTTGTTTATATTACGATCGTGACTGTCGAGTAACTTTATCGAAGTGAGTATTTAAACGAGCTCGAATGACGCTTTTGTGAGTGTGAGTTGCAACCTTAGACTAAGAATGACCTAGACCGGTCATATGCGTACACCCGTAAGGGATAGCAACAAAGTACATTAAATATTAATGTTGCCAGGTTAAAACAATTCCCCTTTAATAAGGGAGAATCGTTATTCCGTTTACTGTTTACTGTTTACTGTCAAACGTTTTAAAAATCTATCAAATATGGTTAGATTAGAATAGAAGGCCTTCAAAACGAAAGCTGAGGATGTAACCGGGATCAAGATTGATTACATTAAAAAAAAAACATTTTTTAGAAGGTTATATTATTTATTGGCCCTTAAATAAAATAAGTATGTTGAAGAAATTAGTTTATTTTCTTGTCTCTAGTTATCAGCATATTTTTGTACTGTAATATATCCTTACGTTCAAATATTTTTGCATGTATCTTTGCTATTGCCCAACCTTGTCGTCCAGTAGCCTTCAACCACATTTTACGCACATTTTCATCTTTTGGAAATCTGGAGGACAATAAAACACAAATCAAATCAAATTAAAATTCCTCACCATATGGGGTAATTTCAAAAGGCTGATGCACTATCCCTAAAATGCTGGTAACCTTGCAAAATTACCTTAACACATTAATGGTCATTCAAACTTTAGCTGTGACAACCTACGCAATTTGGTCGGATAATTACAAAATTTTCACACTTTAAAAACTAGTTTTTATCACTTATTTTCAATTATTTCTGCACATTAACAAACAAAAATTTATGTAATTAATCGTAGTTAATATTAAAAACAATATTAAGCCGATAAAACGGTTTTTTTTATACTTACGTGTGAAAGGTTATATTTTCATATTTTCGTTCACTGCGGCTTTTGCAGCCGACAACACAACACTGTACCATAGTTTTTAAAGTATCTGGGTTAAAAATAATTAGATACACTTGAAATCACACAGTAATTCCGTCAAAAAGTCTTATTTTCACACCTGATATAATTCCCGCTTTGAACATTGTTTGACACATAAGTTTTGTGACAAACCTATACGGCGATAAGGACAAAAAATACGTATCTCTATTTTTCTCTTACACACTGGAAAATGGTATCGTTACCTCACTCTCTCGTGATAACGCTTATTGGCATGTCAGGTCTTGGTCATTCTTAGTCTAAGGTTGCAACGTTAGTCAATTTTGACAGTTGTATTGTCTCCTTCACTTTCGAGCAAGTTAACTTTGTCACTTAGCTTTTGGTAGTGAGAGTGAAAACTAACAAAGTTTTTAACATAATTTTTGTGTTGATGATGTATTGATATATATGATATTAAGATCTTATTAGATTAGCCCGATTATATGTTCATCCACCTTGTTAAAAGATATATTGATAATGCGATAAAAAGAGTTCCGTTATACATATTATGGGAAGGATCACTTATCACCATGAAAACCTTTTTTCCACTCTTCTGTGGTTTTTGTATCACCACTGCCATCACTGTTAAGCAGTGATGTAAGCTCCTGCCAATGCTGAATGGCCACGATCCAACCTCTTGCATTTCTTATCGGCTTACTAAGGTCTCCATGTCTAGCAAAAAGAAAACAATAACACAAAATATATCACAAGTTCACTTCAACAACTCGCATACACTATTATAAATATCTTGATTAGGTACTTACTCTTCCATAAAAGTTACTAATACTTCAAATTGATATTGACTTGTTTACATTTTATTTTATCGTTGAGTTAAACAATAACAATTAATACTCGCATAGATTGTTTACACAAAAATGAACCAAATCAAACAAGTGACGCCGAGCGTAACCCGACTATTTTTGATTATACAACGCCTCTATTCAAATAGCGTTCGAAAAACATTGTATTTAATTTAGTTGGGTTATCGCATGGACGCTATAGTGCTGCCAACATTGACAAAAAAGTTTACGTTCTCACGGTGAGTTAACGCCGATCGACGCGAAAGACTTGGTAAGCACTCACACTCGCGAGTACTCGCTTGTCGATCCGTTTGCCGTAAACTCGATTTACGTCGTGGTTAAGTCATTCGATTTGTTTATTGAAACTCACACTAAGCACACAGAAATAGTGAAAATAGTGTAAATCTTAATATATATAAATCTCGTGTCACAATGTTTGGCCTCAATGGACTTCTAAACCACTTAACCGATTATAATAAAATTCGCACACCATGTGCAGTTCGATCTAACTTGAGAGATAGGATAGTTTAAATCTCAAATTATAGTACCCGGTAGGTGGCGCTGCGAACAAGCTATGGGATTTCAAATTCGGGCGGTACGAAGTTCGCCGGATCAGCTAGTTTATCAATAAGAAGCTTGAAATTATCGTGACAAAGTGATTTGTCCCTCAATCCCAGTTTTATAGCAATTTCAACCACAACCTTACCATTGCCCTTACAATAACTTTTATGCTCTTAGAAATAAAGTCTAAATTTGACTGAATTCTAAACAATAGTTTTTACAAAACTAACATTAGGCATCTTAACTCCTATGCAATAAAGATGAGTTTCCCTTGCCCTATCTGTCACCTTACAAATAGGAAGTACACCAGTTCCGTCTTGCCTTTCAGTGTCTCTGTAAGGAACGAATAGATTGTATCATTTGTATGATTAACAACCTTCTTTGATTAATGTGCGGAAGGTTAATTGAACAGATAAAGATAGAGGCTTACATTTTGTACAGAAACTGCTAAGACATCGATAAAATGTCTATTTCCGGATTTAGAGTGTTAGCACCCCTATTCATCACGTGGGTGTCGATAAAAATCGACTAAAGGGAGCAAACTACGCGTGCAGGACAACAACATTGGAAAACTTGATAGAAACCGTTTTTTTGTAACGTGTGGAATCTCCACCAGGGTTTGCGGCGGGGTGGTGTTTCGGAATAGGACCTATTAAAACCACACGGTGTGCCACTCTGCGCCTGGTGGGAGGTCCAGGAACAGCCGTTATTACGACATCCGGACCCGTCCCAGCACCTGACCGCACTGACACGCGCACTACCATCAGGTGAACTCTCTTTTTAGGCGACGTACAGCACACTAGGACGTTGACTGCCTTGGTCTCGGACTCGATTCACGGGTAGAACACAATAAAATATTTGTTTCAGAGTTTTCTATGTTTAATGTGTATGTATTTACATAAAAAAAGGATGAAGGATTTTTTTCCACTTTTAAAATAATAACTCAAACAAAGAGCGTAGAAAAACTAATTTATTATGTTAATAGTCTTTTATTTATTTAATTCCTGAAAGCCCAAAATTTTACAATCGATATCGATAATTTTTCGCTAGCCACCATACCACATCACTAGTAATGACATTATGGACATTGTGTTGGCAGCATTGTATCACGCCTTAGTTCCGTAAAGTTGGTATTGTAAATAGTAGCACGTTTCATACATCGTTTATTTCTATAGCGCTCCCGCCTCTTAAACGTAGTGTTACATACTCTTTGATAATTCCTTGTATCTTACTTTGACAAATCAACTGACATTTTAGCTACAGACCATAGATTATATAATTCAACTTTTTAATTGGCATAGACTTCGGATTGAAGAGCGATTGCTACCTCAATAGTTTCAGGGCATTTTGACTAGTAGTATTTGTTCTGATGCTTACCGCGCACTATGTCATGCACCACGCATACGAGAGCGATTGAAGGGTTGGGATCAGTGGGAATGCAATAACTGTTTGGAATCTCGGCCAACAGTTGTGGGTTCACCTATAATTCGAAGAAGTGTACACTATTCAGCACAAAATTCACCGCCAGTCGATCCATTCTTGAAACCACATGAACTTGATAGAGCACCCTCAAAATATGGCGATGATATGCCTATAGATCCTAGCATTCCAGATATATCGAATTGGACAACTGATGATGTTTACGAATATTTCTCTAAGTATTTACCAGAAGCAGCTCCAATTATCAGAGAACAGGTAAATAAGTATAATTATATACCCTGTAGGAGTAAATTCATAAATGTACTTAGTGGTCCTACTAATAGATGGATGAATGGGTAGTTGACTTGAATTGACTTGTAGCAACATGTAGATTTATTTATTTTTAATGGACATCCGACAAGGAATACACCTTACGTACTACTTTTGAACAAATAGAAATAACAAATTATTTTTTTGCTTGTGCTTCCTCAATTATGGGAGAACACAACATGTCAAAAACTTCCAATCTTCCAATCTCGAATTCCCGTACACCAAACATTATTCCTTTGTGAAGCAAATAACCAGCAGGGTTGACAATAGGCAGCGTCTAGTATTTTGGGATAACACAACCAAAAACGATTAACTAGCCCATATTTAGAACACGAAACTTTTGTTCTGGTTGATGTCTGTTGGAAAAGGTCCTGAAGGCTGTAAAGGCCCCTTATAAAGAATTTGACGTTTTTCGTTATCATTTAATATTTTGTTCGTGAAGTTTCCCAAGTCATAAGAAGATTTGTCATACACATTTCCGAAAAATGTAAGAGATCTGTGGTTCCTCCAAACCTTCCGTTCTTATGTGTGTCATCATCATCCACATTCACATGATCGGCGCGGAGGCGGAGGTATCTCCAACTGCAATAATTTTCGAATCTTCTTCAGTAGGCTTCTCAACCAACAGTGCACTTAGCATATTATTTGAGTCACTATCAATATATTTGGCCAGATGTACTTGCAGAAGGCTGACTAAAAAACTTGTAAATTTTGGCCAATTTTTGTTTACTACTTATTTTCTCTTCCTTGGCGTTGTTTGCCTTTAAATGCACCACTGGATTTCTTCTTTTTATTCATAACTAGCTGACCCGGCGAACTTCGTACCGCCTTAGAATAGTAATTCATAATAAAGTATTGTGTTTAGTTATTAACTGATAGTGACAAATCGACAGCAGCGCAGCGTTAACTAACGGGTACCGGTCGGCGGTAACGCCACAATCGCTTTATTCCTGCATTTTAAATTGTAATATCTTCAAAAGTATTAATTTAAATTACATACTGTAAAGGGGCATATTAATCTATATTAGATAGACATATGTCATATACCATCGCGGACTTTTTTGTAGACCTTTTTAAGATGTACAATACTGTAGTAAAGGGTATCTCAGAATGATTTTCGTTTTTGAATTGACCAACACGCGCCAACCGCAGGTAGCAGGGGGAGGGGAGTGGTCTCAAACGCTTGGCCGGCTTGATAAGTTTAGTAGCCATGAATCGTTTCACGGGACCGCAGCGCGCGTTTTGCGTGCGGGTGTTTTATAAAAACAACGATTCCTACACTATTGTTCGTCGTCTCTACAGGACACATTTTAATTTAACAAGCTTAAATCATGTGCCAAGTGCCAATTTAATTAAGCATTGGGTGTGCAAGTTTGAAGAGACTGGGAATATAATACCGAACAAATCGTCTGGGCTCAAAAGGACATCAAGAACGAGCATAAATGTCGACCGCGTTCGCCACTCTGTTATGGACGACCCACGACAGTCGTTGAGATTGCGCGCTACGGTTCATCGCATTATTTCGAAAGACTTACATTTTCACCCCTATAAAATTGTTATTGTTCAAGAAATGAAGCCTGATGATCCTGATAAACGAGTCGAATTCTGCAGGACAATGAAAAACCGTTTTAGGAGTTTCAATAACATCTGGTTCTCCGACGAATCGAATTTTCAAATAAACCGTCACGTAATTAAACAAAATTGCAGATACTGTGCTTCCGAGAATCCCCTAGAACTGCACCAGAAGCCCTTGCACTCGTTGTTTGGGCTGCACTATCAAGTCAAGGAATTATCAGTCCTTCTTTTTTTGAGGATGACCGAGGTCAAACTCTGACCGTTAATTCTGATCGATATTGCCATATGATCCGGACTTTTTTGGCTACAGAAATGCAAAACCAGTATGGCTACAACCGCAACACCTTTTTCCAGCAAGATGGAGCCACTTCTCATGTTACAAATGACTCATTAGCGGCTCTTCACGATTTATTCCCTGGAAGAGTGAAAAGTCAGCGAGGAGACAACAACTAGCCACCGAGGAGCCCTGATTTAACGCCTGCTGATTTCCCTATGGGGCTACCTAAAAAGTAAAGATTACAATCCATTGCCGCCCAATCTGAATGTTTTGAAGCAAAGAATCACTGAAGAAATCAACTCTATTCCAAGAGCGATGCTCCAGCGAGTGATTGAAAATTTTAGCTCCAGGTTAAATGAGTGTGAACAAGTGAACGGTGCGCATTTGCAAACGGTTGTTTTTCACAAATAAACTTCAAGAACTGCTCTTTAATTTAAATAAAACGAGTTTTAATTGATATTGTTGTTTTTTATTTATATCTAAAAACGAAAAACATTCTGAGACACCCTTCACATTAGTTTGATCTATCTCGTAGGGTACAGCCAGCGTTTGCAACGTAAGCGTAAAAAAATGGGTTTATTTACGACATTAAAATTATTATCTACTATATTAAGCATGTATTATACATAAAAACCTTCCTCTTGAATCACTCTATCTATTAAATAAAATGGCATCAAAATCCGTTGCGTAGTTTTAAAGATTTAAGCATACAAAGGGACAGAGAAAGCGACTTTGTTTTATACTATGTAGTGATTTTAGTTTTCTAGGTTTATTTATACAATACAATATTCGATTGTGCTCGAGTAGGTAGGTACTCACTGTTCACTAACAACGTTAAAAGAAAAATAAAAGGAAAGAGAAACACGATGATACGCTACAAGTGTCGTTGGGGAATCCCCGGAATTTTTGTTATCACCGTCAGTGTTACCACATTTAACAGTGGAGACCATGAACGATCTCCTGCCCTCGGACCTGAATCTATCTAACCTAAAATAAACTCCTTGTAAACCCTCGTGTCTTACATCGTGTGGTTAGTCGCCACACCGACTATAATATGATGATTTTGATGAAAAAAAATTTTTTGAGTTTCTGTTCTAAGTATGGAGACCCCCAAAATTTATTGCGTTTCTCTTATTTTTACCATTTCCTTTCTAATATCTATGGATAGGTCTTTAAAAATGATATTGAGGTTTCTAATATCATTTTTTTCTAAACTGAATAGTTTGCGCGAGAGATACTTCCAAAGTGGTAAAATGTGTGTCCGCCCCCCTGTAACTTCTAAAATAAGAGAATGATAAAAAAAAAAAAAATAAGTGAAGTGAAGTGTACATTGCCATGCAAACTTCCAACGAAAATTGGTTTGTACGAGATCTAGTAAGTAGTTTTTTTAATACGTCATAAATCATAAACCGCTATTTACTTACATTTCTTTCAATCAAAACACTATTATTAACACATTGATGAAAGTTACAACGAACTACAAAAACTTTTATATGATGTTATTTGCTGCTACGGAACCCTTAAGGGCGAGTCCGACTCGCACTTGGCCGCTTTTTTCCTTGTAGGGAGGTAGGGAGGGGGAATGGCGTTCACTTAAGGCAAACATGGTGTATTTTTTAAATTATTTAATATAAAACAAAATTAAGAAAAGTAACAAAGTCTTTAATTATCGAGTAATCAACGATTTATCAACATGCATATATCTGTTTTTAGACTTTCGCGACTTTTACAAATACTCATGTTTTTACTGTAAACAGGACTGCATGTGGTTTCACTAGCGCAGCTTAGGGTAGACCGAGTACCAGCCTTTCTACCGTTTATAAAAGGAGTGACGGACAAAGTTGGCACGATACTGAAAAAGTACGCCATAAAAACTGTGTACAGTCCGCACTCCAAGGTAGTAAAGTGCTTAAGGACACCCAAAGATGTCATACCGCTACAGACACCTGGAGTGTACAAGGTGAGCTGCAGTTAAGGTAGTTCCTACATCGGTCAGACGAAGCGCACAATAGCGGAACGAACGAAGGAACATATCGCAGCTGTAAAAAACCGCCAAACAAACAAGTCTGCCATCGCAGAGCACCTGCTGGAATCAGGACCGAACCACTGGATAGAACTACACGACCCGCAGGTCCTCTCGACAGATCGGAACTACTATCGCCGAATAGTTCGTGAAGCGGTTGTAATCAAAAAACACAAAAATTTCAACCGGGAAGACGAATACCGACTATCAACATCGTGGAATCCAGTCATCAGCGGGTGTAGACACCATCGGAAAGATGAAATAAGGCGTGCAGATGTTATAAGTGTGGTGTGTAGGGGTACCGACATTACAAGAAATCAACGCGATCAAGTGCGGGTAGACACAACCTGCACATCACGAAGACGACGCTAAGCTCACATCAGTCTACCCGTGACCACGAGCGGTATAACCCGTTCGAAACGTCGGAAAATAGAAGGTATCGTAACCTTAATAATATTATCGCGAATAAGTCCCGTTTACAATAAAAACATAGGCATATATCTTTCAGTTACTAGTAGTAGGAAAACATTATAAAAAAACATGTTTGAGCGGCATTGCCCCTGAAATCGGGTAATGCCGCTCAGGGTCCGGGTAATGACGCTCTAACATGTTTTTTTCGAATATAACAAGTAAGATACATTCAAATAAGAAATATTAATGAGATCAACCTTATACAATAAAAGTAGAGTCTACAATTACAAATTAGCATCTATATTTTGTGTTACGTTTAGCCTTTTTCAATTTAATAATAATAATAATATCTTTATTGTACACCAGGCAATTACAAAATATCTTAAGATTAGGTGTAGGTACAATTGGCGGCCTTATCGCTCGGAAGCAATCTCTTACAGGCAACCATAGGATGGAGAGAACAAGATTAGAAGAAAGTATGGGGTAGTGTCTGGTATATCAACTGTAGATAAGGAGGGAATAATAAAAGTATTTAGTAGTATGTCTCACCTAAGATGATAGTTATACATAGTATGGATTATTAAAATAAGTACACGCATATTATGAGATAAATATTAATTACATGCATAAATGGAAAGATGTGACCTAATCGACTATAAAGGGGAAGAGAGTGTAGGTTAAGGTTCATAGAGGTCTTCCAAGTAGTGCTCCCTGACTAGTCTCTTAAATGCAGTTAGAGTTTGTGCACATCTTATTGCGACTGGCAGAGCATTCCACAACCTAACTGCTTGGACAGAGAACGAGTTGTCGAGGAATTTGGTGGAATGGCCAGGCATTTTAAGCTTCAGATTCTCTGACGACCTGAGTGGCTTGGGATGGGTATCGCGTAGGAAAGAGAACCGTGATTTAAGGTAACATGGGGTACTGGGATTAAATAGAGTGTTGTATAGAAGAGAAAGAATATGTGCATTCCGGCGAAGGCGGATGGGTAACCATTTAAGCTTTTTACGATAGGCAGAAACATGATCATATTTTCGTAATCCAAATATGAATCTGATACAGAGGTTTTGGAGTCTCTCAAGCTTATTTAATTGGTTTTCAGTGAGATCTAAATAACTGGCGTCCGCATAATCAAGAATGGGGAAGAGAAGGGATTGTGTTAGAGCAATCTTAGTAGGGATAGGCAGAAAGTTGCGCAGTCTACGCATAGATCCTGCAGCGGCGAACATTTTGCGACTCAGCTCCTGGAGCTGAGGATCCCAGGTAAAGGTACTGTCGATGTAGATTCCCAGGTTCTTAACCTTATTACTAAATGGAATAAGTGTACCGTCGCAAGAGACTTGAGGTAGTAAATTCATATCAATTTTGGAAATCAGTCTTGAACTTCCAACGATAATCACCTGCGTCTTTGATGGGTTAATCTTCAGACCATGAGAAATACTCCACTTACAGATTTTATCTAAGTCAGCGTTGATAGTATTAACAACATTAACCAGATCAATCGGTGGTGCCCTAGAATAGATCTGGAGATCATCTGCGTAAAGGTAGGACGTAGTCAAATCAGTAGTGATGGCGTTAATAAAGACGGAGAAAAGTAAGGGAGATAGCACGCCGCCCTGAGGTACACCAGCGTTAGTACTACACCAAGAAGAGACCGTGCTATCAATGTTAATACGTTGCCGGCGACCATGCAGGTAGTTGTGAAACCAGTCAATTGCAGTTGGAGATATGTTAAGAGAACGCAGTATACAAAGCAGTACGTCAAAGTCAACAGTATTGAAGGCATTACTGAAGTCCAGTAGTGCCAGAACTGTAAGCTCGCCGTTCTCCATGGCAGATCTAATGTCCTCCGTAATATGAACTAAGGTGGTAGTGGTGCTGTGGCCAGGTCGGAAACCGGACTGGAAAGGGTTAAGGAGCAGGTTTGTGGATAGGTATTTTGAGAATTGCGAATGGATTAGTCGTTCAAGGACCTTAGAGAGGAAGGGGAGAATAGAAATGGGGCGGTAATCGGAGAAGGATCCTGGGTTCTTCTTTTTGGGGATAGGTATAATATCGACATCCTTCCAGGCCTTTGGAAAAACGCCATGAGTGATTGAGTGATTTAGGATATGGGAAATAACAGGAAGAATTTCATCAAGGATTGGAAGGATCATATTGCGACTTAGACAGTCTGAGCCCACTGCATTAGAAGTTATAGAAACTATGCTCTTCTTAACATCACAATCCGCAAATTGACTAAAGAAAAAGGGAGAACAGTCAGTAGTCGAGGCGGAAGTAAGACGTTTCAGAGTAGTATCCTTTGTCATAATATCAAAGTTTGACGAAGCAGAGAAATGTTGGTTAAGTAAACTAATGTCTAAATTCATAGAAGAAGAGTCATGGACAGATTTGCCTACTCCCAGTGACCTTAAAAATTTCCAGACTTTAGCTGGATCTCCATTTTCAACGGAGCTGTGGATGTATCGGCGTTGTGCGTTCCTACACACCTTGTTGCAGTGATTCCTGATAGACACATATTTATCTCGATTAATATCGCTAGGGTTCTTTTTGAATCTTGATTTGGCTGCCGCTTTCTTGTGGATTAACGCTTTGATGTCTGAAGTTAACCATGGTGATGGAAGATGTTTAACTTTCATTTTTCGAATTGGCGCGTGTTTATCGTAGAGAGACAGTATTTTGGCGTTAAAGAACTCTACTTTGTCATCGATACTGGCTGCACCAAAGAGGGAGGTCCAGTCAATAGCACTGGCATCCTCCGTTAAAGCCTCGATGTCAATGCTCTTAAAGTTCCGCTGCAGGATAATTTTGGATTTGGATTTAAGTGGTCGGAGACGAAAAGATAGGTATAGTAGGTCGTGGTAGGAGAACTCGTCAGCAGAGCACTGACCATGCTTAACTGCGAGGTTATGGGAGGAAACGAGCATAAGGTCAAGTAAGGAAGGAGTGGAGTGCGGGAAATAGTGTGTAGCGTTGGTGGGAAGAATAGATAGATTGCAAGATTGGATGATGGATTGGAGAGTAGTGGAGCGTGAGTCATTTTTAAGAAGGCAGGTATTGAAATCACCCATGATTATGGCATGACCGTACGAGGGAGTGAATTGTTCAAGGAGAAGTTCGAAAGATGCGAAGAAGTCGACACGTAAGGAGGGGCAATAATAGACACCCAGAAGAATTTTAAAGTGTTGAAGTTCCACTTCCAGGAAGATATGCTCACCCGCATTAGATAGAGGGGGCTGTGGCGACAAACTGATAACGGTATAAGGGATGTGGGTGCGTAAATAGATTGCAACACCACCACCGCTTCCCACGGCGCGGTCATTTCTTATGAGGTTGAATCCCGGAAGTGTGTATGCGGAAGAGGGTAAGCAGGGCTTAAGCCATGATTCGGAAATAAGGATAGCGTGTAAGTTCGTACAGTCAAAAGAAGCCAGCATTTCGGGGAAATGAGCCGGAATGCTTTGAGCATTATTGTGCACAACATTAAAATTTCTAGGAACGTCAGAAAATTGTGAAAAGAGAGTTTCAGCGATTGATGGATCACCTTGTGAGCTGAAACTACTGCAAGCTGTCAAAAAGCTATCGGTGTCATCACTGTGATAAGGCGATGACATTTCAATGTTCAGGTCAAAGGTTTGAAAACTAATACTAGATGTACTTACAATAAAAATAAAGAGATAAAAATAAATATAGAATGTGTATAGGATAAATATGTAATCAAAATAGAGAAAAAATTATTTAAATGATAAAATAATAAATATATAAAGTATGTATAGGATGGCATTGCCTCCATCTGCCGGTTGCTATATTGTTACAGAATAACCAGTATTTCAAAGTATAAATTAAAAGAAGTAATATAAAAAAAAATATAAAGTGTAAAACACAGATAAATTACAAAAAGGAAAAAATAAATAAATGATTATTAAATTAATCATACGTTCACTTTTAGCCAAGGCTCCTGAGTCAAAAGCCTCAGTTCCAAACATAATTTTAACCAATAGTGTGACTCTGTAGGCACTGTGGAACGAAGTGCAATCAACAATGACATATGTCACATGTCATATTTTGAAATATTTTGAATTTGAATACGATACCAATTGTAGACAATATTATAGGTTTACCTTACCTAACAGTTTTTAAACTTATTGTTGAAATTGTGGGTTATTAATGATAAATTATCTAATACTAACCACAATAATGTTTAGGCATGAAGAGTATGTAAACAAACGAAAAAATACAGTGGCATGTGGACCAGAACCTTGACATTGCATGTATATGTGTTAACTAGGTAGATTACCTACTTTTTTGCTGCAGCACCACGCTTAGTCTTCGTCCCAGGGGCTTTAGGGACCGCGACGGACGGTTTCGGTGTTAAAGAGAGGACCTTATCAAGCTCAGCTAAGGACGACACCCGATGACGTGTATCGTCGGGGCCCACGATGTAAACATTACCCTCTTTGGTCCAACACTTTGTTATCCCTGCCCTCTCGCGGGCCGACATGAATAGCTCATGCCTAGGCCGGGTCAAAAACTCTGACACAGTGATACCAGAACCCTTCAGCTTAGTTTTACTGTACCAGATTCTGTCACGAACAGTCACATCGGTAAACTTGATCAGTATAGGTCTGGCTTTTTTGTTAGGAGTGGCTCGGCCCAGCCTTTGACAGCCCTTGATGTCACTTGCCGTGAAGTCCCGTCCACCCACACACTGCGTGAGGGATTCTACTGTGGTGTTAGCAACATTCTCACCTTCATTCTCCTCAACACCATGCAGAAGCAGAATTTTCCTTCGTCCCTGCATTTCCAATCTATACACAGTGCGTGACAGAGCCCCCACCTGCTGCTGTATCAGTTGTAGGGCCTGAGTGACAAAGTCTCTGAAGGCAGCAAATTCGATTGACAAGCTTGACACACTAACCGAGGAGCTGGATGTTTTGGTGAGCTGGGCTTCGAAGTCCTCCATCCTTTTATTGAAGATGCCGGTTAGGCTGTCAAGGGTAGCTTGCACACCGGTCATAGTGAAGGAAAAGTGAACTGATAGAAAATTATGATTTTGTTGGTATATTGTTAGGAAATCTAAATTCTCCGGCAGCCGGTCAGCTTAGCACAAAATTAGTGACATGTAAGTCCACAAATATATATCAAATTAATTAAAAACAATTTTTTTAAGCAGATCAGAAATTTTACTCTTGTATTGGTTGACTACCCACGTATTTTAGTAAACATAATAAAGTCTTAGATGTCAAAAAACTTCAACTATTATACCAAAATATAAGACAATAATTATTAAGAGGACCATAACTTTCAGCGGTCCATAAAAAGACTCATCCAACGACTGAGTTCTATGAGAACTGTGTGGTGGAATGGAAAGCATTGTGATGTGGTTTTCTTTGTAAAAAATAAAAGCTTTTATTTTTTGCAAAGAAAACCACAGATGAGAAATGTGCCTGCTGTGATTATCCAGAATTAATAACACAGGTGATTCTTGCGTAGGTTTGGTAAATGCTACGAAATGTTTGAGCCAAGTGACAAATAAATCTTCATTTATCCAGCCATTTTTAGAGTTGGTATATAATGCATCTTGTTATAATAAAGGTCATTCTCTGTCTAGCAAAAATAAACATAGGTGGTATGAAGTTTCCGGCTGCACTCATCGCACACATAATTGTTATGTTGCTTCCTCGTTCGCCGCTTGTAACAGATCCGACTCCTCTTTGTCCTTTTTCGGCAAGCACTTTTCCTGGGTCTGTTACCGTGGTTATACCAGTTTTGTCAGCATTATACATGTTGCTGGGAATAAACTTATGTTTTTCCATTAAGTCACCAAGTTTGATGTGTTATTTCTTCTTTTGTTAAAAGCAGAAATTCTATTTAAGCTTGTTGCTTCAGCTTTGCGTATAGAAACTGAAAGATTGCGTCTCATAAAAGCGTGAACCCAATCTAATCCAGCTCTTTTGCTGCTTTGATCAAAATTGTTTCTGATATTGTTGAGCACAGCATATTTATAAACATGTTTACGCAAATCGCGACACTAAGTCCATGGTATAGCGAACCCAGCAACTTAACTTGTTCAGCAATTTCAGTTTCTTGCTGTTGGGTGAAAACGGGCTTGCGACCAAGTATTGGGTTGTTCATGTTTTCATTTTTTAGTCGATCTCTCAAGGTAGTAAATGGAATGCGGGTTTCCTTTTGGACATACCTCCTTCATTCGCAGTTTTAGCAGACAGAAGGTCTTCTTCGTATTTGACGATTTCTTGGCATATCTACAACAATGAAAAAAATTGTCACTACGGGGTAACGGCGTTCAGCTGATCGGTATAACCCCAAACGGTCGTTTGGTAATTAATTCGAAATAAAAAAAATATCATGCACATCTACTAATAATTGATTGCATTACCTATCACAAAACTTAATAGTTTTATTGTCAAAAAGTAAAACTGAAAGCTAAATAACCATTAAAGTTTTGGACTTACCGCAAGAAACACGTAACCAAAAATTAGATCAGCGCGGCCACAAACGAAGAAACGCACTTCACGGTCGCATGACGCGAGCAGACTGCTAGTTGACCCCTCCCCGCGCGCTTTACGTGCCATGGCGTGTTATGGCGTGTTGCTACGTCGCATTTTGACAGAGTTATAGAGGTGAGCGCCAGTACCCAGTGAGCGTGATTCCCCCTCCCTACCCTATTACAATTGTTTCATGTTGTATTTTTAGAACATTAAAAAAAATACCTAATAATTTGGTATGGCTAAGTAAGCTCAGAATTCTCTTGGATAAAATAAGAACCGTTTAATTACCTTAGTCGTACAATTACTTCGCGTCCAAACAATGACCTATATCTATGCATTGGACATTCTTACAATTACGCATAATAAAAATTTGTAAGTCATCTATCGCCAGGTCCTGTGGTTGAGACTTCCTCTTAATAACTGCACGGTTGGCCTAGTAGTTTAAGCGGTCGCCACGCCGCTTCCTACTGCGCCAAGTGTCGTGGGTTCAAACCCCACGTGGGATAACACTATGTGTGATTCACAATTTGTTGTTCTGAGTCTGGGTGTTCTTTGTGTCCGTTTCATGTATGTTTGTAAAGTCCCCCGCGACACAGGAATTTATATTCTTAATGCGGGAGTTCGTAGAAGAGATTTGTGCTCTTCTCCGAACTTACACGCTAATCTTCCCTGATGTCATGTCCGGTGGGCGTGTAGAGTGTGGCGCCCGCAATAACAGACGTGGTTGATCTAGACGAAACAAACATGTATCTATTGCTATTTATACTCTGTTGTCTCTCCATTCCTTTAGTATCTTTTTGAAAATTCAACAAATTTCGAACTCCTCACACCTCAGCGATTCGATTTGAAATCAAAATCAATCGATTTAGTATTCTTTAAGTCAGTATTAAAAAAAAAAATGTGCACTATTATGATATATAATTGGCCCAGAACAGTTATTGTTCTTTATTCTAAGTTTGAACTTAAATTCCAAAATTTCAACTTCATTCCTTGCAAATAATCAATCTTGTAGTCATAATATTTTAATTTACTTTTTATTTTAGTAAATTTACAAAAACAATACTTACATGAAGTCAAATTATTTTGATCATAATAATATGATAGATTATTTTAATAGTTTAATCGATTTATCGTATTTTAAGAACTGCTTCATAGTTTGTTGTTTTTAGCTATGCACAGGCTACTTCCCTACCCGTCTGTAAAGTACGACATTACTGTAGTACATTATTACGAAAAAAAAATACCGGTAATTTAAAGGCGTGACTTGTCAAAAAGACAATAAACGAATGGACAAACTATAAACGAATTTGCCTCTCTCTCTCTGATTCCCTTCCTCTCTCTCTCCCACTCAGTATTGGTTGGTTTTTAGTTGTCTATGATTGGAGTTCACTCCCCATTGGTTATAATGATATCAAGCCACACCCTAAACCAATCAGTTTGAATATCATTCTAAACGGTAATTGCCTGAAACGTGATTGGTCAGGGGGCGGAGCATGATCGATGCGTCACAGTTACATGGGCGGAACAAATGCAAGGAGGAGGAGCCTAAGTCGTGTATACGGTGCGTTGAGTGAAGTGGTGCTAATTATAACTACTTTTAATAATGACTATACGTTTGAATAAATGAATACTTTTAAGCAGAGGCGGCTCACAAAAAAAATCCATTCGCTTATCTTTTTAGCGAAATACAACATTTAGTGGGAAAATCTGATATGTAAACTAAGCGTTTTATGCGTTCATGAAACGCTCTTGAATTTCGTATCGTATTTTTTAATTAGAATTTCGAGTCTTTCCACGATGTTTTACCTATGTAAGACAGGTACACAATTTTTTATTGCCCTATTATTTTATATAACAAAGTGAAATTATAGTAAAGGAGGTCACCGACGCTCTATCAATCGTTTATTAGAAAGATCTACAACGTAGCGAAAGGTACTTGAACTTTGGAAGGGACTTGTATAATATTTCATCCGTCTCGTCTATTTTAATTGATTTCTCATACAAGAGCTTCTGTTTTACGACTACCTTTTATTTTTTATCTAAAAAATTAACATTGTTTACATAATGACATTTCACATCAATAGTACACATATCTTGTCTCTGTACTATTTTTATGTCTTCTTCCAACATCGTATCAATCTTTCTCTTTTGCAAGCATTCATTCCTTAGTAGGTGTTTCTATAAGTAACATCTACTACGCCAATTTTGCAATGCTTACGGCAATAAAAAAAAAATCCTCTTGCATGTTTCTGTACTGATTTTTCTTGTTTAAATACTGTTTTACCAAGCCTCTAAGAATAATTTTCTCTCAGTTACACTATGTTTGGTTCTCTCGTAATTGTATTTATTTAATAAAATTGAATTTTCTGCTGCGACCCACTCCTATTGACGTTGAGCAGAGGAGGTTTTGTCATTTGTGGAAACACTGAAGTTTTCGTTATTAACGTTTCCGTGTAGGTATAAGAAGCAGGGGTTTGGGAGTAGGTAGTGCATGTCAAACATAATAACGGTGTTACAGGTCCCTAGAACTCAAAGTGCTATAAAGCTCGTTTTGTGTGGGCTTGAGTTAGGTATAACGCCCGGCTACTAACTTACTATTAGTACCTAATCTGTGGTAAATTGACCACGTGATCGAGCAGTTTTTTATGGGATGGTCGAATATTTTTTCACTTTTCGGCCTGTTTCTTTGGAAAAATTGTTTAGTTTCATGGTATGAACTACCTATTTAAAATTGACCGGAGGTCCTAAAATAACCATGTGTAAAAATTAAGGTTGAAAAATAAAATACATAGTTTTATCTTTAAAACTGTTTTTATTAAGGAAGAGGAGCACAGCCAAGATCTTCATCTCCAGAGTCGTCGGAGCTTGTGTCATCATGTCGAACTTCAGTTATTATTTCGTGTTCAATAAAATTGTCGAAGTGGACATCGCGCATCTAGTCAGATAATATTGCTTCTTTGACGTGTCGTACTACATTCGCCCATAGAGCAAGAGCCCAGAGCCGCCAGACCTACGTCATTAGTGCAAAGCTGAAATTTTCAGGATTATTAGTACAATGTCTTGTTAAGATGTATGTGTACCCATTAGCTTGAAAGCGGGGCCGTTTCTGAGGTAGCGCGAAGTACAGATGGATAAAAACCTTACTTACCTACGTTAAAGGTGCAAAGCTAGTATTTACATATTTTATCAAGAATATTATTTAAAATTAAAATTCATTACTGCCAGACACTTTCCGTGGGCCATTACTTCTGCCAGACGTCTGGAAAGTTGTGAAAAAATTAGTTAAACTACGTTATAGTAGCAAACCTAAATTTTATACACATTATCTAAGGTAGGTACTATTTTAAGACCCTTTGTATGCGGCCAGACCAATTCGAAGGGCCATTCATCCCGCCAGACACCTTTAAATATTTGTAGTAATTAGGAAGCTGAGGTATATCAAATTTGGTATTATTTTAAGAATAGAATTTTAAAATATTAAATGGTTTTTACACGCTTTTTAGTAGCTTCACCTGTATGTTTGTTTGTTTGTAACCAATTCCTTTGGGTGCGATTTTGACCCACTTGGACCCACACATACAAAACGTGGGGTGCTTTCTGACAATATTTCAATAACGTCGCCCTACGCTTTTTAAATCGAAATTATTTTCTATTTTTAGGTTAAAAGCCTATTTGTTTAGTTTTTTTAAACTAGTCTTTTAGAAAAATACTAAGCAATTTGTTCAAAGATTTTTTAGTTTTTTTTTCATATTAGTGTATTTTTATCGGTCCCCGGGTCCGGGTCAAAATCGCACCCAAAGGATTTGGTTACAAACCAACAAACATACAGGTGAAGCTAATAAAAAGCGTGTAAAAATCATTTAATATTTTACAATTCTATTCTTGAAATAATACCAAAGATGATATACCTCAGCTTCCTAATTACTACAAGAATTTAAAGGTGCCTGGAGGGATGATTGGCCCTTCGGATTAGCCTTGCCGCATACAAAAGTTCATAAAATAGTACCTACCTTAGATAATATGTATAAAATTTAGGTTTGCTACTATAACGTAGTTTACCTAATTTTTTCACAACTTTAAAGACGTCTGGCAGAAGTAATGGCCCACGGAAAGTGTCTGGCAGTAATGAATTTTAAATTTAAATAATATTCTTGATAAAATATGTAAATACTAGCTTTGCACCTTTAACGTAGGTAAGTAAGGTATTTATCCATCTGTACTTCGCGCTACCTCAGAAACGGCCCCGCTTTCAAGCTAATGGGTACACATACATTATAACAAGACATTGTACTAATAACCCTGAAAATTTCAGCTTTGCACTAATGACGTAGGTCTGGCGGCTCTGGGCTCTTGGTCCACCAGTTTGCAGCGGTCACTTGACCACAAGCTTCTTCCAATAAACGGAACATTTTGTTTGCGGTGAAGGAAGGAGATGTATTGGTACGTGCTGCGTTTCCTTTGAATGAAATAAGTGATTGTTAAAATAATACTTATAATGAAATAGATGTTAAAGAATTCATCAAGAAACATATTTTTTTACTGACCTTTGATTTGTGGATAGGGTGGCAATCTGATCACTGTGTGACTGCATTCCTTTGCTGCTTCGTCCAGTAAATACAAGTGGTTAGGCAATACAATACATGCGGCTGCTGATTGAGAGGTCTCGGGTTCGATTCCCGGGTCGGACTAAATATTTGTGTAATCCACAAATGTTTGTTTCGGAGTCTGGGTGTTTTCTATGTATGAATGTATATTATGTATGTATTTACAAAAAAAGTATGTTTATGTATTTATATCAGTTGTCTAGTACCCATAATACAAGCTCTGCTTAGTTTGAGACCAGATGATGTTGTGTGTAAGATGTCCGAAATATTTATTTATTTATACTGGCTCCCTCGGTTTGTGTGTGGCCATCAGGCCAAGGAGTTCGCACTTAAGCATTGTCATGTCGGCATTTACGCCCTTGTTTATGAGCTACTCTATTGTATCGGCTTTTTCGTTCGTCGGAGTCTTGTCAAGTTGCGTGAAATGATAGGATGCATTATCCATTATTATTATATGAGGACCCATCCAGGTAATTTAAATTATAAAACCATTCCAAAAAAGTTTCGAAGTTCGTCTCTTCGTGATATTTATTAGTTTTGTTTGGATTTTTTGCGTGAAAGATCAACAAACATACATGGGACCATACATGCATTCGTAATTTCGCGTTTATAATATTACAAGTACTTATTCTAAAATGTGCATTGTTAAAAAATATCAAATTTAATTGTATTTATAGTTCACTATTTTGGTCATAGTGACTTCCACATAAAATATTTAAGATAAATAATTCTACAGTAATTATCTTTGTGTGACTCCAACGGTTTGGCCAGCGCACGCCAAGATTACCTCTCAGAGGGCTGATTTTTTTCTAACTAACTTGACAGTTACCGTTATATTATGACTGAATTATGAAATAGGTATCTCTATAATTTTTTTACTTATAATAAGTTAAAATTAATAGACATTTTTTGTTATTCAGATGTCTAAACTATATTAATGTAAAGTGTCACGAAAATCCGTCCAGTAGTTTTTGCTGTATGTGTTTGTTACTCCAAACACACACACACACATCCTTACAAACTTTCGCATTTATAATATTGGTATAAGTAGGATAGTGGGTATCCCAACTATTGCTCTCGATGTAATAATTTCTGTGGTAAAGTTAGCAAAATTTTAGGCTTGTATCAGTAAGTTATTTTTTTATTTCTTAATCGTACATCAGACTTACATTGTTCGAGGACTTCAATAAGAAAACAATTAGTACTTATGTTTTTATTTGAAGATTCAAAACATAGATACATACAGAAAACTATCAAAATACATCTAAATAAACTTTACATAACTTTAGCCCTAGCGCAAAATCTCGGATGAAAGACACGATTTCCTTCAAGAGTTGAAGCTGCTTTTGGTGAGTACTTTGTCAAATACATCATCGCTTGTCCAAGTAGTTTCATCAGGAATACTAAGGTCCACGGTCATTTCATGTGCATGTAATTTGAAAGATGAATCTTCTGGCGGTGAACTTTGTGCTGTCTTATCAACACACCCACTTCCATCCAAGGATACTTGGCTATCGCGCGAAGTACCATAAACATCATTTGAGATACCATACATAGATTCCGTACACTTGCTGCATTGCCACTGATCACAGGGTACTAATTGCTTTGGAATACATGGTGAATGACATAACGCATGGTAGGCATCGAAGCAAATACTGCATACAGACAAAATGCCCTGAAAGCAATATCAAAAGTGTAAGTTATCATACAGTTTGTTAAAATAAAATTTACATAAAATAGTACAATGAATTACAATAATACTTACAGAATCATTGGTCTCGCAGCAAACCACACAGGTGTTATCAGCTGAAGCTGCTTTAGCATTTGGTTTAAGGTAGCCAGCTTTAATTACTCTATTCTTAATAGCAAATATATAAAGAGAAACTTTTCTTTTTTTCTTGATGCGTACAGTATCATTAGAGGGATCAAATAGTCCATCTGTCACTTTAAGTCACTCACTGTCGCGTGCACCAGTATTGCACAATGCACTATTGCTAGCTCCGTCACTTGAGATACAGTTGGGTTTCCTAGGACTTCCCAGCATTTTCCTAGGAGAAGATATGCCTGTAGCGTTAGCTGGTTCCATCATCTAGAAAGATGACAAAATGTTAAATATCAAGTTTTTATCAATAAACTTCCATCTTTTAAAGTGCCAAATATGTAATAAATTCACAAATTTAGTAAAATATGCCTTATAGTCCAGTCAATTAAAGCTTAACTTTGCCATTTTGGTTGAACACCTGCAACTAACGCCAAAATTTCCGTGAGTCTTCGTAGATTAATATACTAAAATTGCAGGGTGCTGCAATACCGGCAAAGGGTGCAAATACATTGCAAAAGGGTGCAAAAACAACTTTTTCGTCTATATCTCGCGATTGGCTGGAAAAATAAAAAAAGATTCTACTACAAAATTGTAGGAAATTAAATCCCCTACAAAAAATTGCCAACGTATTTTCGCGTATCTCTCATAGTTTTTGCACAAAATGCATTTAAATGTGCAAAATTGTAAAAATATTGTTATTAATCTTTTTTTTTCATTTTGAAAGCGATCCTACATGTTTCCTTGGGATTTAATTAATATTTTTCGGACATTTTTGTTGTACTTATTTATACTTTTTTTCATATACCTAATAATCTTGACAAAAAATTCATTTCAATTTTAGTCAATGATATTTTTATTTTATATATTTTTTATTCCATCGGATTCAGCGCAAATTTTCAAATTTGGGAGGATGGTCATCTAATGAACGGGAGGCATGTAATATGCCTGATAGAAATGTTATATACGATGGTGATACAAGAGGTAAAATGCCTAAACATAGTTTACTAGGATCTGCATAGGTGATGTTTTTTAATCCAGAAGGCAATCTCTCATCTTACATCTCATCGGTGAATCTGTTGTAGATGCTAATTGCGCTGCAGATTTTTTTACATTTGATTGGAGTTCTTTTATATCAAATACTACTTGCTGGTGTGTACACTGCTATGCCTCCTAAACAATGAAAAGTCTCCTGACCACCTGAGGTTCTTATACACGGTGGGCCAAAAGAAGTCATCCGATGTTGTTTGGCTCTCAATTTTTTTCTAAATAAAAAACTTCGAATTTGTTTTTTGATTTTGTTTATTTGAACCTTTAGAATTTTAATAGTGAAGTCGAGAAGATGATATCGGCCAAATGGGCGCAGCCACAATCGATTGCTATACGTACTCGTTTTATGGCATTTTTCTTCTTCGAGAACTTTGGGCGACAGATTCTCGCACTCATGTCGAATGTTGTCCTTGAGGGCTTTCAGGGTCTCGGGCTTGTTCACGTAAACACGGGACTTCAAAAAACCCCACAAAAAAGTCTGGAACGGTTAAATCAGGCAATCTTGCGGGCCAGTGCAAATTGCCAAAACTAGAGATGAGGCGACTCGGGAATGCCGCCTACAGAATATCGGTTGTGTCTCGCGCAGTGTGTGCCGTCGCTCCGTCTTGTTGGAACCACATGTTCTACAGTCTTAATTCGTTCAATTGTGGCAGAAAAAACTCGGTTACCATGGCCATACAGGGCGCACCGTTCACTGTTAGCGTGCGTCCATACTGAATGCGCGGTGACTGGAGCCTAGGCGGGCGCGGCGAGCGGGGGCTTGTAGTGGCCACAGTGACGCGCGAGTTATTGTAGCGTTTCGACTTATATCAGGTGTCGCAAACTATGGATGAGGATTTGTTATTTGAAATTGTTCTTGTTGAAATAACAATAACTTTCTTGTTATGATCCTTGATGTTTTGGTTTGCCATATAGGAGGTCTAGATTGAATCGCACTTATAAATAATTCAGTATTTTACGATAAACAATTAACAGACGCGCAAACGCCGAGCGATAAGACCAAACTGGTTTGTTACTCCCGCCAACCGTTCGTTGGGTCGCTCGCTGACTAGGCCTGTAGTGTGGCCAGAACGCGCGGATAGGAGTGTTTAAAAACTACGCGCGCTGTGTCGCTCAAGACCGCCGCACTAGGCTCCCGCCTTAGTCACTTCAGTGTGGACGCAAAGGCGCTTTTCATATGTTTGATATTTCGCGCCCGTCGCCGCAACCGCGCTAGGCTCGCACTATGGACGCACACTTATCATTTGACCAGCGGCGTCCTCGAAAAAAAAAGGACCGATGACTGTTCCAGCTTGAACAGCGCACAATGCAGGCACTTTTCGCGGGTGTAATGGCTCCTCGTGCTACACTCGTAGAATTTCGGTGCCCCAGAAGCGATAGTTTTGCTTGTTCACGTACCCGCTGAGGTGGAAATGAGCCTCATCGCTCATTATTATTTTGGTCGAAAAATCGTCTACTTCGTCCTCGAGATTGAGAATCGCATGGGCGTAGGCTACATGCGTTTGGTGGTCGACAAGCAGCAGCTGATGCACGGAAATGCGCAGGTCCTTGACCAAAAGTCACCTTAGAGACGACCGGCTGATGGCTAATTGCGAGGTACGGCGTCTGGTTGATATTTTAGGCTACTACAGCTCGACATCCTCAGCAACAGCTGCGATATTCTCGGCAGAATAGGTACTCCGGGGCCGGCCACTCTTGGCAGCGTCTCTTGTAGTCCCTGGCCAAACGGCCCAGTGTTTGCGAAGTTAGTGCCGGACGACCGGGGAATCGGCGATGGAATTCGCGCTGCGCCAACACCACAGACGAATTGTTACGCAAAAGAATAGACACGATTATTCCGCATTCCGCGGGGAGTGTATCGCTCCATGGCTTGTTCACTTGTATTCTACATCTGTCTAGTTTACAAATGCCAAAACAGATTTGACATTGGCCGCCATTTGCAAAAATAAGAGCATCTTTCAATAGGGTGATTTCTTTTAGCCCACCTTGTATTACGGTCAGTATTATCAAAGACATATTGAAGGAAAGCATCAGTAATTATAGTCTTCTGAGGATAAATTATTGATGAAGCTTCATGAAGCTGAATATTATGGTATGATGTGCAAATACCCAGTTTGCTTAGTAGATTGATAACTAACATCGATCCTGTTTTTAGATAAACGTATGTCTCAACAGCTAGGTTGTTGAAACAACGAATGAAGGATTTAGGACGAAGTGCTGAAATAATACTATAGCCTATACTATCTATTTTTGGGATAACAGGACATTCATCTGACACGATATTTTCATCATTTAATAATAATTTATGTAGGAAGCAAGTTAATAGTGGAGGTATTTCTGATACAACGTTATCAGGGAATTTGTCCGGTTGTAGATAACTTTTTTTCGTAAAGAGTTTCCTTTATTTTGTCCTGTAAAATTTCTGCGCATACAGTGATAATTGTTTTCTTAGCCATTTCACTGAGTTCCTCACTTTTATCATACCAATCACTACAATCAGTATGCAATCCTGAGAGGATTGCATACTTTTCACAACAATTGTTGCATCTTACGTTTTCTTCATACAAATAGAACATAAAAATGAAGGATTCATTGTTTCGTTTACATTGAAAACAGTGAATCAAGTTTATTCTGAAAAAAATCACTTTCGGACAGTTATACGCACAAAAACGAAATATCTCTGAAACGACAGTTTGGAGTATAGTGACAGTAAGTGACAAACAGTTAGTTGAGCATTTTCTGCTGCAGTCTTACTCATTCCACTCAGCGAGATAGAAAAACAAGCGCATGTGTGTGTGTTCTCAATGGTACTACTTTCGTCGAGCGCAAGGTTCTCATTTTTGTCTAAATTTTTATCTCTTTCGCTCTCATTAGGAAACGTATGGTCTTATTCGAGCACATGGGTCCTATTTTTCGATCCTATCCTATAGATCTTGAATGGGACTATTTACGTCGAGTTCAAGGATCTCATATTTGTCTTATTCTCACTATTCACTCTTATATTGAAGATTCTTATATAGAAAATTGGAATCAATGGGAGCAAAAGAGTAGAATAGTAGTAGAAAGAATAATATAAAATATACCACGCTCTTTCTCCGCCAGTGATATATTATTATAAACGTCCCCCTGAAATGAAATTTATAATAGCTCAGGTAAATGGAGAGGTAATATATACTGCAAATATACGTTTCAAATGCTATTTTGCTCTGAATCCAATAGAATAAAGAAAAACTAAAATTAAATTATCACTACATAGTATAAGCCAAAGTCGCTTCCACTCTCTGTCTGTCCGTATAAATGCTTCGATCTTTAAAACTACGCAACGGACTTCGACGCCTTTTCTTTACTAGATAGAATAATTCAAGATCAAGGTTTATATGTATAATACATGCATAAAAATACAGTAACATTGATAATTTTAGAGGTTTTTAATGTGATGTCGTAAATAAACCCATTTTTTTACGCTTACATTGCAAATGCTGGCTGTATCCTACGAGATAGATCAAAATAATGTACTACAGTATTATACACTTTAAAAAGTTCTACAACACTTTTTTTCTTTTTACTAGAAGTAATGGATTATTTACGAAATGATTATAAGCAATACAGTATTAATCCTTATCCAATTAAGTACCTTAAATACTTTGTGCATCTAATATAGATTAATATGACCCTTTACAGTATGTAATTTAAATTAATATTTTTGAAGATATTACAGATTTAAAATGCAGGAACAAAGCGACTGTGGCGGCCGGGCCCGTTAGGTGGCACTGCTGTCAATTTATCAGTATCAGTTAATAACTAAGCATAATATTTTAATGATTATTCTGAGGCGGTACGAAGTTTGCCGGGTCAGCTAGTCATATAGTTAAATTTAAATGTTTTTTTTTACCACGGTTATTAGGTAATTGAAAAAAGGTGTAAATAAATAAAAAAAATGCCCTAAACATATCATTTGAATCCCAATGAAACATGTAGTATCACTTCAATATGAAAAAAAAGATTAATAGTAACATTTTTTTCATTTTGCACCATAAAATGCATTTCGTACAAAAACTATGAGTGATACGCGAAAATACGTTTCCAAGTTTTTGTAGGGGATTTAATTTCCTACAATTTTGTAGTAGGATCTTTTTTTATTTTTCCAGCCAATCGCGAGATATAGACGAAAAAGTTGTTTTTGCACCCTTTTGCAATGTATTTGCACCCTTTGCCGGTATTGCAGAACCCTGCAATTTTAGTATATTAATCTACGAAGACTTACGGAAATTTTGGCGTTGGTTGCAGGTGTTCAACCAAAATGGCAAAGTTAAGCTTTTATTGACTGGACTATTATAAATATTTAAGAACAAATTAGTAGTAAAAGTTTCGAAAGATAATTTTTCTAACTTTTATTTACTATAATCTATGAAAAGGGTATTTAAGACAGGTTTTACGTTTAAATCATTACAAAACTAGAGAAAACTAAAATAGCTAATACATTTCAAATAAACTTGTACGTACCTGAGTATAATATTTTGGACAAATTCCTGATTCTCCAACCAAACCAGAATTTGAAAATAATCACCACGAAAATTGGTCACTAGAATACTTGAGTTAAGTCGTTTAGTCTCTGCCAGTTAACAATTGATACTAGAAAGTCTTGGAGAAACCAACAAACGACGTCCTACCCTGAGCACAGTTCACAAGGAATTAACAACTGAACACTACTTGCCAAGTAGTTTATTTTCTTGTAAAAAATAATGGTGATATACCTGCGATAAGAGTGTGCATTGTTCTTGCCAACGGTTAATGAGTCACCTGAGGTAGGTACTCCGTTCTGATTGGTTGGAAACCAACCGCTCAATGAGTAGACGATAGCAACAAAAGAATGCATTATCAGCTCCTATCTCTAAGCTTTAGATGTTTTGTTGTAAACAATACATTTATGGTGTTGTTTATTACCAGTTGTTGGGGTTAAATTCGCTGGTATTATATTTCCTAACATGCCAGTAATATTATAGTGATGAAATCTCGAAGATTCTAGATATTACAAATTTGGTTTCATGGCTTGAAATACCAGAGCGGCTCTTCTCCGCACTGCATTTACAAAATCTCTCAAATATTATAATCCTAACCATCGGCCATCATCATCACCAAAAAAACCATCAGGTGCTCCAAAGACGGCAGTGATATTTGTTTTAAACGAGAGGTTTAAAACAAGGTGCCGTAAGAAAGAATTCCAATTGAAATTAATTCACCACCAGTGAGCTGCACGGTGGAGGCTGAACTAATTAGAGAGTCACCGCCCAATGAAGATGGTGATGAAGGAATTCTTATTGAAACTTTAATAATATCATGAAAGTTTCCTGTACTTCGGTTTAAAGATCTTTATTTCTCATTAAGACAATCGTCACTTACATGAGAACAATATATAACAAAATAACATTATCTAACTCGATGCGGGTATATCAATATTAAAATTACTTAAGGTGCGAGCTCTCTGCATTCCTGTGATATGCGGTGGTCCAAGTTAAAAGATTTTGCTCAAAGTGTTTCATTATTATATATGTGACTAAATAATTTATTTTTAAATATTTTCAGAGAACTCGCATCCTTTACATCAGCTGGAAGTTTGTTGTAAATCTGTGCTCCCCTAAACGTTATGTTGCGTTTACCGTAGTTAGTTCTTATGTTAGGCAATACTAAGTGATTAGCGCGACGTGTAGCATATTTGTAGGCTTTACCTTTCATTGTGAAACTGATTTGTGAGTGTATGAGTTTATGATTTATTTTATAGATTAGGATACATGTGTTGTACATATAAAGTTGTTTTATGTTTAGTAGTTTAGTCTCTCTGTAAATAGTTTTAGTATGTGTTCGGAAGTCATAATTATGTAGTATTTTGATTATTTTATTCTGTATGGTTTGAATTGGCCTTAAGTTTGTTTCAGATGCATTCCCCCATAATTCTATGAGGTATAACAAATGAGGTTTAACAAGGGCATTGTATATTAGAGGCCGAACTTTTTTCGGTATACATCCAACTATTTTGTGTAATGAGCCTACTAGTGAGGAAAGTTTGTTTGTAATGTGTTGTATATGGGCGTTCCATGCTAAGTTGCTGTCCAGAATGAGTCCAAGGTATTTTTCTTGGTTATTAAGTCGCAATACCTCGCCATTCATTCTAAGTTGAGGACAATCGGACAGTTTTTTATTTTTTGCTTTAAATACTATGTATGATGTTTTAGAAGTATTAACAGTGAGGAGGTTATACTGAAACCATTTTTGAAGTATGTCGAGGTCAGTTTGAGCAAGTTCAATGATTTCAGTAAAATTGCTCCCAAAATAAAATAAGCATGTATCATCTGCATATAGGGTTAAATGTCCGTGTAGGCCTGCTTGGTGTATATTGTTAATGTACACTAGGAACAATAAAGGTCCCAGGACAGAGCCCTGAGGTACTCCGCAAGCTAACGATTTGCGACTACTTTGGTGTTCTCCCACTTTAACTACCTGATATCGATCACTTAAGTAAGACTTAAGCATATTGTAGGCGGCTCCGGTAACACCAATACTCAACAGTTTCTTAAGTAGCAGGGAATGGCTAATGGTATCAAAAGCTTTTTTTAAATCAATGAACACCCCCTGTGCCAACTGTTTCCCATCAATTTTTGTTTTAATATTGGTAATTAAATCAATTGCAGCACTGAGCGTATTCGATTGAGGTCGAAACCCGTATTGTTGATTATATATAAATTTGATTTTGTTTAAATACTCGTCTAGCCTTTTAAATATAATTTTCTCTAGTACCTTGGAGAGTACTGGCAACACCGAAACCGGTCTGTAATTTCCCGGGTCAGACCTAACACCAGACTTATAGATAGGAGTGACTCTAGCGACCTTTAAGTTGTCTGGAAATATCCCGTTGCTCAAAAGTTGGTTTAAACAGACTGTTAGATGTTGAATGACAAGATCTTTTAGTTTCGTCTGTAGGATTAGTAGCCATTGTGTCATTATCAAGTTTCAAGTTTGGGGGAGCACAATTAGCAAATTTTTTATTATATGTAAGATCATTTATTAATTTCCACATATTTTTCGGCTTTCCATCAGATTTCTTGAATTGCCCGTAGAAGTATTTCTCTTTGGTTTCCTTGATTGTGTGCACTAGGAGATCTCTTTTGGCTTTGAATTGCACCTGCAGAGCACAGTTGTTAGGGTCTTGTTTTAATTTAGTCCACAGTGCATTCCTTTCGCTAATCCCTAAAATGATTTGTTGGTTTATCCATTCCTTTTGGGGTTCGTTCAATACTTTGTATTTTTTTGTTTTAGCTTCAGTTATGGCCTTCTTTATGAACTCGTATAATGCATTGTACTCGTAAGTATTCGTATCAACACCAAACTGTGCTGATTCCAGGATTTTATACAGCTTTAAATAATCGGTAGCCTCATACTGTACTTTTTGCTTCTGTGGCGGAGTCACTCGTTTGAGTTCTAGATAGATATTCTTGTGATCTGATAGCGATGACTCAAATATAGCCATGTGGAAGCTATTTTGTTTTATGTTGGTTGTAACATGGTCTATTATCGTTTTTGTTGACCCAGTTTCACGGGTGCAGTATTCTGGATCTCTCTTGTTAATAAGTTTATAGCCGGACTCCGTCAACATTGCATTGTATCGCCTAGTTACACTGTCATTACCAAGTAAGTCTATATTTGTGTCTCCAAAAATTAACGTTTTTGTTTTACTTAAAAGTTTTTCCTCATATGTAGTTAGAAATTCATTCAATTTTGAGTGTCCAGGCTTATAAAGAACTGCAACATTTAGTGCATACTTGTGCAAATGCACACATAAAAAGTTGATTCCACCGGAAAAGATAGATGTTATCAAGTCTTGTTTTAAATTATTGTGGACATATATGGATACGCCACCACCGACGACACCAGATCTAAGGTTATAATAGTGAACGTAGTCTTTTATTTGAAACAGTTGAGCTTGTTCGTCTGATTTTATCCATGTTTCCGCTAAGAGTATCACATGTATACATTTTCTGAAGGAGTGCAGTATACACAAAAGTTCATCAAGCATCAAGCAGTACTTAGGAACTACTATCGTAAATGAATATTGTTATCCCAACTATTTATGTAAATCGCACTTAATACATAAATGTTAGTGAGCACTGTCAGTAGGTAAAGAAGTCATTATACGAAATTTCTTCTGCTTCGCGTCCGGACTTATTACTATCGGTAAATGTTATATTATATTAAATGATAATGATAGGTTAAGGGTTACGCAAAACCTTTTAGTTGGTGAATGCACCCGGCCACGTCGATAGCCTCAAGTACAATAAACAATTCTTCTTAAATTATAATTGAGTCGCATCGCCACCGGGCTCACGTCATATTATGTTTGGTGTCAACATTAAACCGATGAAACAAAACAAAACCGGGACAAACCACTATTAGGTATAAATAATATAAATAATTAATATGTAGGTACCTGTTTACATCATAACGGCAAAACATTGAAATGCCTTCAAACCTTCGTCGGAAAGTAGTGGTGTTTCCGTTATTGATTTATTAATTAAGTAGGTAGTAGGAGACATGTCGAATATATAGGGGTGCTGAGTCATGAACTACAGTGGGTACCCTAAAGACAAGGATGGTGTTAATTTTCATGGTAAAAAAACAAACTGAATCCCTTTTATTACTAAGACATTTGTAAATTAAATAACCACATCTTGACCAAGGAAACCTTGGTAATCATTGTTTACTATTATTGGAATGCGTCTCTGTTAGCATTTTATTCTACTTTATCAATTGTGTTTTCTCTTAGAACTTAACAATATGCTATAAACAACTGACTTAACACATTAGGCACTGATAAGAACTTGCACACATCGCAATACAAATACCTAATATAAAGATTGAAGATTCTATTATTATGCGGGTAAAAGAATTGACGGTCATATTGCACTGTGGTAGAGACAAAAGTCCGTCGGCTTCGTTATTGTCTCTTTTTAGAACTGCCGACCTATCGCCGTTCGGCAGCGTTCGATAATAGCCACCTGTGAGTCAAATGTGTTGAAAGTTAATTCATTACTTGTGCACTTAAATATGGCCGTTAAAAAGGGCCCGTAAGAGATAGAACAACGTCACATGGGCAGCCGCGTACCATGCTTCACTTTTTTGATTCAAACTATCATTAGGTAATAACAGGGGGCTGTCACTCCGCTGTTTAGGTATAGTCGGCCAGCTGCCTGCCGGGTCAGACACGCCGGTCGAACAGACATCATCAGAACAGTTCAGAGTTACACGATAGAAAGAGACGCAATTGTAGGTAAATATAATCGTAGTGATTCGGCGCTGTGCGATCTGAATTGAACTTAATCTTTTGACACCGAGGGTATCTATAACTTTAATTTACTTTGCGGAGTGAGTCTTCTGTGCTGGTACTATTATGTATTCTGTGGTAATAATATCTATTTCATACAATCTATTAAACTTGAAAAATCATTAGGACATAAGGCAATAAAAAAGCAGATACTATCAAAAAACATCTATAAAATACCGATTGGTGTGCTCTTTTTCAGGGAACTACTGATCCCAACATTATGCTAAACACATTCTACAATAATCTTAACCAACTAATAAAACAACATGTCCCAACTATTCAAACAAAAAAAAACTCTGGGCCGCCTTGGTTTAATCAAAGGTTACTTAGGTTACAACGGGAAAGAGATTAGTTATGTCCATCAGAAAAATATATAAATTATATAAGAATCCATAATTTAAGTATTGACTGTGAGGCAATAGTCAAGCTTTTTAAAACTCTTGATGCATCAAAAGGCCTGGGACCTGATAACATTCCTCTATACTTTATAAGAGAGTGTGCTTATGAGTTAACGGTGCCATTGAGCATAATTTTTAATCAGTCCCTTAGATCAGGCATCTTTCCTGACCAATGGAAACTTGCGAAATTCATTCCTATACTTAAACCTAATGCTAAAGCTGGTTTAGTTGGCAGCTATAGGCCCATATCAATTCTATCAACGTTGGCCAAAACCTTTGAAGCATTGACATGTCCCTTTCTTCAAAATTATTTTATAAAATATTTGTCTAGTCAACAAAATGGATTTACTCTCGCCAGATCAACATGCAGTAATGTGGTTGATTTTATCGAGGGTACTATGGAGTCAATGGATGCTAATAAGCAAGTGGACGCGGTGTATACTGATTTCAGCAAAGCCTTTGATAAGGTGTCACACCGCATCCTAGTGCAAAAGCTGTCGTCATATGGTTTTGGTGGATCATTGCTCCAGTGGCTTAATTCGTACGTGGTAAATCGAACTTTCTTTGTTGTGGCTGATGGTTATGAGTCTAATATATTCAAAATTACTTCTGGCGTCCCACAAGGGTCGCATTTGGGACCTATTCTGACCGACGACCTAAAAATAATTCGCGTAATAGAATCAAATACTGATGCGTTATTATAATAATAATAATAAAACTTTTATTTCGGCAGTCCATAGTGTGTTAGTAGACAATAAAATAGAAAAGCTATGTTAGTACATGTAAATTATTAGTTATTTATGTTAATCGATAATTTAAATACTTTTTACTTCATAACTTTTGAACTGTTTCACGGCTTTATTCCCTTAGAATTTGTAAGATTCGTCTTGAGAGTCTAAGTGCTCTTAGATAGGTGAGGCGAAGAAAAAAATAACACGGCTATTGAAAGAAACGCCATTGTTTAAATTGAAAACAAAAATTCTAGGCTGCAATACGAAGTGTCAAATGAAAGGGCATCATGATGGTATAGTCCATTCGTTTAGATAGTGTTCATATACTTGCACACAATTATTGTGGTCATGGATTCGTTAAATTTAATTTTATAAAACAGTTGTATTATTAAGTTTGTTCCACAATTAAACTATAAATCGGACATATCGTTCGCAATTAAACTAGGCAGTCGGCTTCTTTTATATTGTATTGGGTTTCCTTTGCCAAAAAGCGATACGTGGGACGACGCGGCGATGGTGGTGCGTTCAATGACGACTGTAGGTATCTAAGTGAATGTACTTTATATCGTGATCATATTTAAATAAAATAAAATGTACCAAAATAGTTTTTAGTGTCTTTTAAGGCTGGTTCGCTATAACCGTCTGCTATGGTAAAGCTAATATTTTAAGCTGAAGAGTTTGTTGGTATGATTGATCGCGCTAATCTCAAACGCAAATATCTTAGTTTAACGTCACTTTTAATTATGCATCACTTACAAACATATGGTTCTGCGATTTCAAGATCACAAGTAATGAGTTAATTTTAATTATTTTTGATTCACATGTGACTACATTGGAACACTGCCCGGAAGGCGCTAGATCGTCATTTCCAAAAGGGTCAATAGCAAAATGAAGGAACTTTTGTACCTACCACAGTGCAATATGGCCGTCAATTGTTTTACCCACACAATATCCTTATCTAGATCGACATAAAATAGAATCGATAGAATAGAATCGTTATTAGAATACAAAGGTGTTATTAATGGCATTTTGAACAAACAAAACATTATGCACAAATAATAATGGTGCTCTATCTTATCTGTATATTGTCTTATTTGTATTAAATTGGTTGATTGTAGAATATCTATGGTATAGTTCTAAGAAGAAACACAAACGAAAATTGTTTGATAAAGTCGATTGTTACGACAAAAGCCGCATTCCGGGAATAGTAATATCATTTTTACTATTTATGTACAGGTACCTAACAGGGCCGTAGCTAGAGTCGAATTTGAGGTAGGGCAGCATTGGTTAATGGTAGGGCGGAAGTAAAAAAATTATCATAATTGACGTAGTCAAGTGTTGAGGATATGTTGACCAAGTCCAATGTTCATTTTCTCAATGGCATATGACATATCATATGCCAAAACAAATGCTAAGTAGGTCGGATATGGCAGCCATTCCTCCAGTTGTCTACAACAACCAGAAGATAGCTCTGAGTGCAGTAGTAAATAACTTGCGGCTATATATGGACTCTACACTTGATAGGCGGGCACAAGTGACACATGTCAGCCAGACAGTTACTTCGTGTCTTCGCGCTTTAAACCGTCTTAAAACTCCCTTCCCGCTAAAACCAAGGCTACGCTTATGCAGTCCCTAATAAATCCCCTGATCGATTATGGTCATGTGTTATTTTGACCTGCCTACCTCCTTAATAAACCCCTTCTCAATAACTGCATTCAATTCGTTTCAATTCTCAAATATGTGTCTGCTTTACGTTCCCAGCTGCAATGGCTCCCAATTCGACAGCGCCGCAGTTTGCGTGCACTCACTTCTCTTTTTTCTTTCCTCTACTCCCCATCGTTACCTGAGTACGTCGTACCTCACTTTTGTCTCTTATTCTCAAACCATGACCGAAACCTTCGGTCAAGGAACAATATGCTTCTTCTTTACCCCCCATCGCACCTCTAATTTCATCAATTCTTTCTTCTTCGTGCAGTTAGAATGCGCTACCTACTGAAATCAGGATGTCTACAAACCGCCTCACATTCAAAATGAAAGTACGTGATTTACTACAGAATGAATTGGCAGAACGATCACAACGATAATACCCGACTGAGTATTTATAAACGCAATATATATAATTACATTTATTTATATATGTATGTCTATGTATGCCTGTTTATATGTGGATTTATGTGTGTATGTATATATAGGTATGTTTATATACATGTCTGGTATCTTCATCTACTGTTATAAACCCTAATGTAATAATAACAGTAAATTTGTGTATATTACTTACAACTATAAAATTTGAATAAATTAAAATGGTTTACAATAAAGGTGATACCTACATACATTTACAACTACCTTGTCAGGTTTTATATCCTAAGCCTGCACCTACCACATCATATTCCTACATCACCTGAAGGTTGACTGGCAGAGAATGCCACATGGCATTAAGTCCGCCTTTGTGCTACATGTGCATTAAGTTTAAAATAAAATAAAATAAATGTGCTCCGAAGCTCAGGCTCCTAAATCAAGCACCACGTATATCACTGACCTCTAGGTCAGTGATATACATTCAATAGCTCCTCGTAGACAAATAATTTGTCTAGTAGAACATGAGCATTGATCAATAGATCTGTTAGTGCCACGGATAGGGCGCCGCCGGAAAACGGCGCGCAGGAGCTTCGCCCGACTCCTGTGTCAAGTGGAAGAGGGCTACCGGGTCCAGGGCGGGTTAAAGAAGTTACGCCCAACATTTGTAACACGTAAGCTCCGCTTTGCCACCTGGAACATTGGCACCTTAACCACACCGTCGTGAGAGGGAGTTAACCGATGTACTCTCCAGGCGGAGGGTAGCCGTAGCGTTCCTGCAGGAGATTCGGTGGAAGGGCAGTAGATCCCGGTTCATTGGGAATGGCTACCAACTGATATACACAGAGGCACCTGGTGGAGAGAACGGAGTGGCCGTGGTGCTTGCCGGGTGGCTTCAGACTGGCATTTTAGAGTTGATGTAGCGACCGTCTTATGGTCGTAAGGGTGCTTATCGATGGAATTATTACCCATGTAGCGAAACCGTAAAGATGTCGTTCTGGAGCCAACTCAGGGAGGTTCTTCGCGGCATTCCTTTGTAGCAGGGAATCGTTCCGGGTGGTGATCTAAATGGGCATGTGGGTGAGGGTTGTGTGGAGTTTGAGCGTGTTTATGGTGGTTTCGGTTATTGCATTCGCAACAAAGAGGGTGAAGACATTTTACAAACATATGCGGCTACCGATCTTGCCTTGGGGACACGTTCTTTAAAAAGAAACCGGAACACCTTATCACCTACAAAAGTGGGAGGCAAGCTACTCAAATCGATTTCCTGCTCACGAGAAGACACACTATTAGCAAAGTGGCCAACTGCAAAGTCTTACCCGGAGAGAGTCTCACTGCACAACACCGTTTCCTTGTCATGGACCTCTGTGTGAAGCCCAAAGACAAACATCTAGAAAGCTGCCAACGCCGGATCAGGTGGTGGCGGCTTGATGAAGTCACGTCTCAAAAGTTCGCCTCGACCTTCATTGACAAGTGCGCTGGAGCTGAGAGCAAATTGGTTCAAGACAGTTGGGACAAGATTCAGGCAGCTATTCTTGATTCGGCGACAGTGGTACTGGTCGTGTCTAAGGACGGACGCAAATGTAACAGGGATACTTTTCTTTCGTAACGTCGGTCCTAAGTGAAAAAATGTATGCAAACGACACAAAAATATTCATTGAAATAAATATATGAAAAATGACACGCGTGCACTTGCACGCAAAACATGTACGCTAGTTTTATTTTAAAAAAGGATTCCCCTTCCCATAGACTGTAATGTAGCCCATATTGTAATCTATGGGACGGGGAGTACCGTCTGCTACACAGATATTGTAATTAAATAGACCTATTGCTTCATGTGATGCCGCTTCAAATGCCATACACAGAGCAAAGAATTATTATAATATGAAATGAATATACAAACTGTGGTATGTTCAGAAAAGTTTTGAGTCCTATCCCTACATTTTTTTTATCTCAAACTACAAATAATTCAATTAAAAAAAAAATTCTTAGTTTTTGGTATTTTTAAGGTAGGGCATTCTGATTTCAAGGTGGGGCATTGCCCTACAATGCCCTCCCCTAGCTACGGCCCTGGTACCTAATTGTACCTAATATAATGGGTTTACTTGCAAAAGAAGTTTTTTAATCTACCTCTTTGTTTTGATTTGTTAGGCCATTCAATATCTCACTTAAAATTGAAAACAATACCAAGTTTATTTTGACCTGTTCTTTTTTCTAACATTCAGACTTCTCAGACATCAGCTATATCCCCGCCACCATCTTCAATGACGTCATCTACACCATTACCAGTACATACAAACCCTCTAAATCAAGTAGGTAACTATAGGCTATTACCCTCGCTTGCTTCATCTACACCATTAGTAAAGATACAAATGCATCCTCAAAATCAACAAGATAGCTATAAACTACATATTCCATCACCATCTCATGATACGTCTCAATCAACAATTGTTGGAGTATAATGTAGGACCACTGTATGCTAAGTTTAAGCCGGATTTGTAATGCTTTTCCTTTTGAATAAAAAATATTTTTTAAGTTTCTACATACCTTTATATAAGATAGAAGAACATGAATAAGTGTTCTGCATGATGGCTTCTTCAATAGCAGCTGGGGACATTATGACTGAAAATTTTAGGCATTCAATAGTTCTGGCAGTCGCGAGGTGACGCAACGCAACAGACAATTTTTCTTTACGGGTAATGCTCTCTCGCATGTAGGTATTTTTTTTTAACAATTGCGGTGTGACCATTTCCAACAGATGATCAAAGCATGCCTCCTTCATCCTGTAGTACGTTGCGTCTTTTTTTTAGAAAGATGTGCTACAACGCAGTGGGAGGTATTTGAACTTAACCCTGACAATAAAATTAATACACAGGTGAAGAAAAAGAAATATAAAAAGACAAGCAAATTGACGTGCTTCCGGTGATGTATGCCCAGCTAAACGAAAAATTTGTAAAAAATCCAAGAAAATGAAATAAGTATACGTATTTATTTTTAGTGCAAAGGAACAATCCTAAAGAGAATCAAGGACGATGAAGCGAAAAGAAGCGAAGACGCTAAAAGATATAAGAACTGAAATCAAATACCTAATGGAAATATAAAGCAGGCGAACGCCATAGAAGACAGAATTAATTTTCTTTTTATTGTCCTCCATAACGCTATTCTTACTTTGTTAGTCGGTTAAAATCATTATATTATGTATATTTTATTATGTTTTTTATAGAAATACTTATTTGTATATCCTCTTATAAGATTGTTTTGTATCCTCGCTTTGGGAAGGCACGTCACGTGCCACGTACTTTACTGTACCATCCAAAGGTTGGCTGGTAGAAAATGTCATATGGCATTAAGTCCGCCTCATGCAAATGTAACGCAGGAAGTGTTAATAAATAAAATAAAAACATGTTGTGATTTTAGTATGAATATTATCGTAAAGAGAAATATTTCATGTTGCCGATAATTACACAACGAGTCTATCTATATAGATATCTACAAATACGACATCCTGAGATTTATTATTATATGGTAGACAATATAACCTTTAGAATTTCAGTTCTCCCTTAGAACTTTATATTTACCCTTCTACTACATATAACTAGCATATCTACCTATTTAAGTTGAAGATCGATGAAGATATATTAATCTGAGACATATACATAGGTATGTGAGTCCACAGCAGCAAGAATTCAAACCCCCACTCATACAAACTTCAATTGATGATATCAACGTAAACGTATATACATAGTAACACTTTCACAAACATATAGAGATCTTTATAAATTTTCTGACGTTCAGCATTCTGCTTGAACATTATTTTGATATATACTATAAAATAAAAATAAAAGATTATCTCTTATACATAAATATGTTATCCATTACACTAGAGTTTCTACAGAAAATTAGCATAAAGTTGGTTAACGGAATAGAGTAATTTTGTGAAGTTTACAAAATTTGAAACTCTAAGTTCTAAGTTACACACCAGCGTCCAGAGCAGTGCAGTAATTTTTAAAAGATAGATACTTAAGTATATACATATAATTAAAAAAAACTAATCGATAATAACATACAGATATCTTATAAATTTTGCTTTAATAATTTCTGATATTTTGTTTTATTACGATACAGAGATAGCACATTTCCAAGGGTAAATTAAAAATGATAATTATTTTTGAAAGTAAATTATTTATACAGATATTTCTACACGTCGGGCTTTACAGCTAGAAGACGTCGGAATTTCCCAAGACTTACTCATTTAATTTAATTGTTGTTTAATCCCGTGTGCTAGGGTTTATTTTGCTGGTATTGTGTCACCTAAACTGTAGCTCCAAGTAATTACAAATTTCAAATGGTTGATCATTTTAGAATGTTAAATATGTTGAAGTGATTTTTCTTGTAAAATCATAAAATCTCAGCTGATATTGTCACCAGTAGCAGAAAGCAGTAAGAGCTTGGCACAGGCTGGTCTGCCTCGCTTGGGCGGTTTATTGTCGGATCACGGCCTAACTGTGGTCAAGAGAGAATCTTACAATTGGCCATCATACGCTCTGTGATAAAATTATAATTGTAATGAAATATGAAGCTTAAATACGAGCTAATGCTAATGTAAAGGTGTGTAAGTATAAATTATATTTATATTAAATCTAGTACAGAGCAGGTATCTAATAAATAAATTTGGTCTTAATTTCAATATAACGTCCACGTTTAGGTACCTGGTCATAACCTTGATAGGTACTAACTTAAGAATCATTTATTTTCATAATTGATACCGAAATCATAAAGGAAAAAAGCTTGTAGGTATCTTTGTAGAGCATATGTTCTTCTAAATTACAAGCGAGTGACATAAGCTATATTTATTACTTGAGAATGTTAGTTGTGAGACAAATAAATGTTACAATTTCGTACAGAGTGGCTTCGTTTTCAATCAATCTGATGATTACTGTGCGCGGGCGTGACAATGCGCATGTAAACGCATCATGCATTGTGATTTTGTGATTGGCGGATCGGTGTCGCGCGACGTCCGATCAGCCGTAGGTACGGTTCATAGCTCCACGTCATTTTATTTTATAGTGTTGAATATATACTTATTACTGTAATAATTTACACACACACACACATTTTTTATTGTCTTGCCGGTTCTCCTCCATAGGAATGATAGTTTAATAAATAGAGTCAACAATGTAGTTTCGATAGTGCCTAAAAATACCCACTAGAAATAAAATCTTTTTGATTTTTATTTTGGCAATTCAGAAAAAAATATGTAATTATTTACAAAATAAAGAGTTGGAAAAAAGTCAAACAGGGGGTCATTGTTGGTATAATCATCACAAACAATCAAATTACTCGAAGAGCTAGTGGCAGTATTTGAATTTGATATAAGAAAGTTCATCTGCTTATTGGTGCTTACTAATATAATCATAAAATGTTAAATATACCTACCGTAATAAAATCAATTTTTGCTTTGTCTTTTAAGTAGGTCAGGATAGATATTTGCATTTAAAAATAACGTGCTGTACCGTCTACACCTGTTTTCAAATAGTTACCTACTTATTTATCGTTTACCCTCTACTACATATATGAATATGCATAACTAGCCTATCTATCTATTTGATAGATGTTGAAGATGGAATAAGATATTTTAATATAAAGCATAGATATGAATCCATACAATAAGCGAGAATACCGCCCATCATATAAACTTCAAAAATTCGTATCAACCTTGGATTTTTTTAAGTATCTGTATCTCATAGAGATCACCCACGTAATAATTTTACAAACAGACAGATATTTATTGTTTTTCAGAGGTTCAGAGTTCTGCCTGAACACTATTTTATTACCTACCATGTATTTAAGAATGTCAGCTGTAAAAGTAGGAGGTATAAATTTATGTAGGTACATGAATGATTCATCAAATGTCTATTCACATTCTTTTGACAATTCCACGTTTGGAACAAATGGGTTCTAAAAGTTACATTTAGAAATCTTAAACCTCAACACAAAATTGGTTTAGTGGTAGGAACGTGTGTATAGGTATAAGAGTTTCTATTTTTATTTAGACAATAGAGAATGAATACAAGCAAAACCATTTTATAACTTTTATTCAAAAAGTGTCTAAGTTAACCATTAGGTACATGCAAGTTTTCACAGAAAATTGTTAATTGGGTTAATTGAGTATATAATAATTAAAGCTAACTCGTAGAGTTTATAAAATTTAAAAGTATACAAAAATAAACACTATTCAGTATTTTACAAGATAAATTCATGCAGAGGACTGTTTATACAATCATCTTCCATGATATCGTCAGATCGCGCCGTACTCGATGGTTGGTCATCGAACTCCTGAAAGTTAAACAAATGAATGATTAATATTAGAATGGATATCGAAGGTAGGAAGTACGTTCTGATGGGTAGAATCCAGGAGTAGGAGATCATCATCTTAATTGTGAGTGCAGGCAATGCAGCATAGTGATCTACACGATAGCGATATATTTTAAATCATACCGCATTTGATCGCTTTTAGGATTTAAGCATCAAATTCCTGCCGGTCATCTTATTAAATCATCATCATTGTATCGTCTTGCTATTTTAACCATTGATATAAATTCAGGAAGAGAACTCTATACCTACTCTATAACATATTCATTACCATTACATTAAATATTTACCATTTCTTCAAACACCAAAGCTTCTTCTTTTAAAGACTTTGTTAAACACCTTGCCCAATTCATTATTTCTAAAACACTTGGATTTGTAGGCTTCACATGAGTTAGTTTAGAGGTTGCCTTATCAAATTCAGGTGGTTTCAAGGGATCTATCGGTGTCTTATTTTGTGTTGTATCATCCACATTGTCGCTGCCATCCAGGAACATTTCGCTTTCAGATAATGGGGTCACTTCAGCATCTGACTCAATCCTAAATCCAGCTTTTAGTGCTTTACTATTCTTGATGGCATATTTGTAGATTGATTTGGCAGATTTAAATAAGAAAACATCAGTTTTATTTCTCTTCTCCGTACTAGGAATATAATATATAGCGGAACCAAATACTTTTTTTGCCACTTTATGTAGCTTGCTCCCACGTTTACTTGCGTTGCGCGATTTTTTTCCTGCTAGATCTTTTGCTTGAGATATCTTTAAATTTCTTGTCTCTTCTCTTGTTCTTCGGAGGAGAAGAATAGCACGAAGAGTCAGGAAGTGACGTCATCTGAGATAATTAGAAAAAAAATAAACATTAGACAATTCAAAATTAAAATTAGTCAAGCAAGCAAATTAGTTTATAATATTATGTATAGGTATTTACCTCACTAAAATATTTCTGACCAATGCTTCAGTTCTTTCAACAGTAAATAACGCGACTTCTTCCAAATAAAACTACGACAATTATGTTTATGTTTATTCTTTCACTGGCTTCTAGAACCAAGTGTTAGCATAAACTTACTGAATCTCGACCACTTAATAATTGACAAAACCAAGTCTTGGAGTAACTAACAAACAGACGTCTTGCTCTGGACAGAGTTTACTAGAAAATAACGAAACAGTACCAGCCCAGTAGTATATATATTTCTTGAAAAAATGGAAGGGTAAAAATTAAATGATATATGAGGGTGTATTGTCCTTACAAACTGGTTAATGCCTCATCGGAAATACTTTCTTCTGATTGGTTGTAAGCTATCAGCCCACATAGATAATGAAAGGGAGACAAAATACACCATTATCTACCTGTTCTTATCTCTAAGCTTTTGATGTCTACAAACAATGTAAGTATGGTTTTATTAGGGTTAATTTGTTGGTATTTTTTCTCATGAAACGTATGTCTCGAATTAGTTTTTTTTTAAATTTTAAAGTGGAAGGTAAATTCAAAATAGAAAAAATCTTGAAGGTAAAATGAATGCTTTTTACTATGAAATCGTAAGGAACTACGTTATCTTGAAATAATGAAGCGGATCTGAAATTTAGCACATCAGACGCTCGTTGATCACCATGAAAGCCCTCGAGCTACCAACGAAACGCCGCAAATAACTACAACTGCAGTAAGGGCTCGTCTCAGCCCAGCTCGTCTCTGATGGTATACCGTAGCCAGATTTTCATTGTAGTCACGAGAGAATTTCGCATACGGCCTCCATACGCTCCGTGGCCAAAAATTATAAATATAGAAGACGGTAGCGTAGAGAGAACTGTAAGGAAGGTCTCCACTCAAACTTAATTCGAACCGGATGGCGCGATGGAGGCGAACATTCGAGAGTCACATAATTGAAGTTGCGGCTAAACACTAATGGATAAGTATTACATTATGGTTTCAGAAATAAAACATAAATCATTTCATCAATGACATTAAAACAGCTGACCGAAATATCTGCGTTATCTAAATTATCTCAAATATAACTTTATTTATGTGTTTTATTGTGTATGTATATTATGTTTATTTTATTATGTATTTTAAACTGCCTCGTTGGTCTAGTGGTTAGCGTACGCGACTGCTAATCAAGAGGTTTCGGGTTCAAATATCGGGTCGGGCCAAAAAGTGTTTTTGGGTTTTTCTTAGGAAATTCCTAATAGCAACCCGGAGTTTCTGAACATTTAGCATTAGCTTGTCATGAACATCTTTGGCAATCGTTACTGGGAAGTCAGTGCCCTCAAATATACTGACAACTAGTTCAATCTTCGAATTTCAGTTCTCCCTTAGGGTTGCGGAGGTCCGATGCCAGTCGCTCCGTGGAAAAATTGAAATTCAGGTAAAACTGGTTTAACTAGTAGCCGACCCCAAATAAACTTGGGAATAAGGCTCGGAAGAAAAAAAAATATAAAGATATTCATTTGTATATCCTATTATAAGATTGTTTTGTATCCTCTCTTTGAGAAGGCACGTCACGTTCCACCTACTTTACCGTACCATCCAAAGGTTGGCTGGTAGAAAATGTCACATGGCATTAAGTCCGCCTCATGCAAATGTAACGCAGGAAGTGGTAATAAATAAAATAAAAACATGTGACATTGTAATGAGAAATATTTCATATTGCCGATAATTACACAACGCGTCTATCTATATAGATATCTATAATAAGAATAGATAGATATAGATATCTATGATAAGAACATACAGATATCTTATAAATTTTACGTTAATAATTTCTGACATTTGTTTTATTACGATACAGAGATAGCACATTTCCAAGGGTAAATAAGAAATGATAATTATTTTTATAAAGTAAATTATTTTACAGATATTTCTACACGACGGACTTACTCCCTGAAGAAATGCCAAAACAAACAACAGAGTTTTATCTCTTTTTTAAAATCCGTGAACAATTATTGATTATTTAACTATGCGAGTGCAGTATAGGGTCTGGGTTGGCCTGTTTAAAGAAAGTGAGTCTTAATATTTGGGTAGGTTACAAATCATGTCTTTGTCCGAGATTTTGCGCTAGGGCTAAAGTTATGTAAAGTTTTTTAGATGTATTTTAATAGTTTTTTGTTGATATGTACCTATCTATGTTTTGTATCTTCAAATAAAAACATCAGTGCTAATTGTTTTTTAATTAAAGTCCTCGTATTATATATGTTAGTCTGATTTACAATTAATGAATAAAAAAATTAAATTACTGATACGAACTTAAAATTTTGCTAACTAAAGTTAGCAAAATTTTAACAGACATGATTACTTAGATCGAGAGCAATGGTTGGGGTCACATCCCACTATCTTACTTCCTACTAATATTATAAATGCGGAACATTGTAAGGATGTGTGTGTGTGTGTGTGTGAGTTTGTTACTCTTTCACGTGAAAACTACTGCACGGATTTTGCAGTAATATCGCTTAGACATCTGAATAACATAATAAGTGAAAGTTTATAGCGATTTTTTATAATTTAGACATAATATAACGGTAACTGTCAAGTAAGTCGGAAAAAATCAGCCCTCTGAGAGCTATCTTGGCGTGCGCTGGCCAAACCATTTTAGTTACACAAAGATAACTACTGTAGAATTATTCGTCTTAAAAAATTCTAAATAAAGGTCAGCTGCAACATATATCTACCTTTTATGTGGAAGTCACTATGACCTAAATAGTGAATCATAAATACAATTAAATTGGATATTTTTTAACAATGCGCATTTTAGTATATGTACTTGTAATATTATAAACGCTAAAGTTTGTGAGTAGATATGTATGCACGTATGTTTGTTGCTCTTTCACACAAAACTACTGAACGAACTGGATGAGACTTTATAGTAAAATAGTTCATATACCTAGTATCATTTTTACTATTTATGTACAGGTACCTAATTATTCTACCTCTTTGTATTGTATTGTATCTTCTTCTCGTTGGCTATGTGAGTCAACGAAAGGAAGATACAATACACCACTAGGTCTACCTGTCCTTATCTCTAAACTTTTGATGTTTAGCTGTAAACAATAACAATGCATTTGTGGTTTCGCTGGGGTTAACTTGGTTACAGTAACTTATTAATTTCAAAAGTTTAAGATGTTTTTTTAAATAGTACCTAAAGCATATCAGACGCTCGTTTCGATGGTGATCACCATGGAAGCGTTCGATGTACCACCGAAACGAGCGGTGAGCTGTTAACTCACAACCAATCAGAAGAAAGTATTTTTGATGACACATAAATCACTTTGTAAGGACAATACACCCTCATATATCAGGTAGTTTTTACCATACATTTTTTTACAAGAAATATATACTAGACTAGTTGACCCAGCGAACTTCGTACCGCCCAACTTTAAAATTCCAGAACTTGATCGCAGCGCCACCTACCGGGTCCAATTGCGAATCTAAACCATTCCCAGATCCCCTTGAACACACACAAAAAATTTCATCAAAATCGGTCCAGTCGTTTGAGAGAAGTTCAGTGACATACACACTCACAGAAGAATTATATTATATAAAGATATATAATGTTCATACACAGCATTGTCATAGTTTTCTTTGGGAGAAGTCGCATTATCAACAGTTGTAAGAACTGAAGCATTGCTCTAAGTAAGTAGTCATCATGTAATCATGTCAGTCATGTTCTGTTGAACATGACTGTTTCACCATTCTTATTCACAATATTGCGTGTCATCAACTGTCTGAATAGCTCACTGCATCACATTGCATCTTGCATCTATTATTAGACAACCTCTGTTTTAATAGTTTCACCATAGACATAGAAGAAAAAAAACAATGAAAATAAGTTACCTATCAATATTTAACATTCAAACCTTTTGTAGATGCTTGTAATTTTTATTAAAGGATATGCTTTGATTATATTATTTGATAATATGAGATATTGTAGATTATTTATGCATATTTAACCCTTTTTTTCCGTGCGGAAATCCCCCTCGATGCCACATAATTGGCCGTCTCCGTCTCTGTGCCATTCTTCTTCTCGAAAGAACAAGAGAAGACCCAAGAAACCTAAAGACATCTCAAGCAAAGGATCTAGCAGTATAAAATCACAACGCAATATTAATAATCAAGCGACATAAAGTGGCGAACAATCTATTTGGTCCCTTTAAGTAGTCTAAAGGCGTCTCAAGGCACCATCCTGGTCGTCGTACTTGACGGTACGCTGGACAGTACAGGAGTCGTGCTTACGCCCTCAGGAAACCTCCAACCAGTACTTTCGTCAGCAACTTTTTTGGCCGCCGCAATAGGGCAACTGATAACCGCTGCCCCCTGTCCACTAGGACCGAAGCGTATTGCCCCGGCCTTCAAATTGTCCTGAAGGTAGCCTTCGGCCTTCATCACGGCGAGTCTGAGCTCATCTGCCGTGACAGAGTCATCCAGGCTAGTAATGCGTATATCAGCGCATTTTATGGGTCTGGACATTCTGACGACAACCGCGTCCAAAGAGTCCCTTACTTTAGCCGCTAGGACATCAGCATTGATACTAAAACAAATATTGATTTTATTATAATAAAAATGCTAATTATACTAAAACCCACTTACTGCGTTACCATTTTGAAACTTGTGCTCTATAGAAATCTGTTCCAGAACATTAAGCCAATTTTATTTTCATTAGTTCTTATGATTGGCTACTCATAAATATTTATTTTGTAACAATGGGAACTCGTTATCGTAGAGCTGCAGTCCCATCCGGAGCGCAAACATACAGATGAGTTATGAGCGATTCCTGAACCACTCATCACTGACTGATAATGCTGCTTGACCACATCCAACAACCGTAACTGCGCGTGCGCAAGCGATGCGACGCGGACGAGGAGCAGCTTCTGCAGTAACTACTACACATTGGACCACAACATACAAAGACAGAGCTATCTACGTTGGAGCAATATATATATCTATTTGTTATTGGTAAACGTGTGCGGGTTCTCCGGCCGACACTGACGATTATTACCTTCAACACTAACGAGCATCTTAATCATAACTAAGTTTTTGGAAAGATTCATGCTGAGTAGATGTGGAAATAAGCTTAACAGATCACCTTGGTCATTTGACGAATAATTATTGTAACGACAAGCTATTTATAATTTGAGTAATTAAAACTTTAGTATGAATCATTACTTAAATAATGAGAATAATGTGTGTAATGGAGAATCAATCACCTAACAACTAATAAACTAAACAGCACATAGACGTAGAAGACGTAATACTATTATATTTCAAAAGGGTTTTTATTTAAAGAGTTGATTGTTTTTAGAATTAAATATGATTTTTAATGGTACAGTTAAGAACTATAAACAACAATTCATAATACATTAAACTGTTATCAAAATCAAATTGTCTCAAACCGTCTGTTTCACTTTGTAGTACGTAATCTACGACGGAAATGTAAAACGGCACGTGAGAGGTAAAAAATACACCATATGAACAGCCACATACGATGCTTTAATCGTTTGATTCAAACTATCATTAGGTAATGAAACTTTTCTAATACAGATTGTATAGATAATTAAAATAAAAAACCATGTATGTAGGTACATCATTGCTTGTTAGGGTCATTAATAGTAGATTAGTAGCCAAGGGCTGTAAGGCATCAATTGCAGCCCGAGATATTAAGGTGCACGAGCGCAGCGAGGGCGCCTATGGTTCGAGGGTGCAATTGGTGCTTACACCCGAGCTAACTATTCTGCTTTACATCTCGATTGTGAGGTAAGTGGAAAGAAACCGGCATTATAAGATTAAAACATTTTATTTGTTGAAATTTATAGTGAAATGAAAACAATTTTAAAATTTTAAGGACAGGTATTTTTTGGGTATGTTAATAGTTTGAGATTGTTATATTTGTTGATCATGTAATTAGCACGTAATTATAAAAAAATCCCAAAAACAAACAATATTTAAAGTAAAAGTTTTCTATTCCCACCTTTTTTTATTAAAAAGAATCAAGTAAAAAAGTTTTTCATTTTTTTTTTCAAGAACAAAATTGAGCTTCGCCGTTCGATATTTAAAATTGATGAATACTCACACGAAGACAAGACTGAATAGCAAAGCGAGCTCTTTGATCATTGGGCTGAATGCATGATGTCTATTGCCAGTATAATGTTTAGATGTACGCGAACTATTTGAAAGAAAGGATTGTTTTTTTTTTTAATTACTTACCGCCCTAGGGCTTTTCTGTCTACATTATTACCCTAGAGCGCTAATTAGTCACCTACAAGTCCCATTTGGAGGTAATAAGAACCTACTTACCGAACATGAGAGATGTAAATAAAATTAATTCTTCTTTTCAATTGACATGTGCTATTTAGTAAAGTACTTATGTCTGTATAGGAAACTTTTGAAACACAAAATTTCGATTTAGTCTCTATCAATATCCCTTTTACTATCCATACTTCCGTACTCATATTATAAACTCGAAAGTTACTGTCTATCTGTTTGTTTAGTTATTAATTTCTAGATATATCTACACTGATTCTTGAGGAAGGACATATCCGACATGTATGGAACAAAAAGGTTGGACACTCAGCGTTATTTGCAATGGGAATGAACCATTACAATACTGATTTTCAGTGCCCACCGTAACAGTCGACCCGAAGCCGATAGCTGCAGTTGCATCTTATAACTATAATACCTATACTTAAAAAATGCTTCGATATTATACTTTAATTTCAAGAAATTGCGGTAATATACTTGGGTTTTGGTAAGTATTAATATTTGCAATTTACTCAGTAATTTGCAAATTCCTACTTACAATAAAGCCATGGTGCGGTTAATTTAATGGGAATATCATTATTTTAAATATATGGGTATATATGTTAATCCTGTCTTTCAACATTATACATGTGTTCTCTCGAATAATATGTATAAACGTCCATCTAACTCGTAAACGTAAATATAACATACAACGGTTGCTCCGTAGGAATATAGAAAGAATTAAAACATTTGTTTAAAGATAACGTTTATTGCAAAAATTACATTTCAAAGGTACATAACTAACTTCTACACAACTCGCGCATCCCGTCAACCTGTCAAGTTTGTCATTCTCAGTTCAACATGCTTGTCTATGGACTATGTATAACAATCGTCTTAAAACGTATTTATTACAATAATACTGTGCGTGAGGGTATAACGCGCAAGTGTCAATCGACAGGTCAATGTAACAATATAAGTGCTCGTAGGTCGTTTTCTAACCCATGACCCACTAGGATCGTGTCTGTGCCCACCAATCCAAGAATATCATTTTGTACGTCTCCCAGCGTCTTGGTTGCACGTGCCAAGTCACACGGCCTGATGCCTCAGAAATGGGTATTATAGTCGACTACAGGAGAACTCGGATGTGTTTGATATATCTCTCAGCTATCAATGGCAATGACCGCAACACTCGTTAATTCCATTCCTGCCGTGGTATAGGACGTTTCAGTGTCCAGAACGAGTGGTCCAATTCCAATGTCCCCAATGATAAAGACATGTATCCTTATTGTCCATTTTAAAATCCGGAATCATTTAAAACTGTACATCACAACGCGCACAGTCAGTAAGTGGGCGACGGGTTTTCATTTATATCCACTTTTAGCCAGGCTTCAGAATACGGTTTTGTCGGTCTTCGTCAACTTTTCTTAAAACTAGCATCATTGCTGCACGAGCATCTTCAGCAGGTGAATGTCCACTTTCCCCACGCTGTATAACGCAACCGAGGAATTCCTCCGAGAGGGCTCGTAGCGATCGGCGCATAGGAAAGCCTCGTGCGTGAGGGTATAACGCGCAAGTGTCAATTACAGCACCGTGTAACAATTTTATTGCACGTAGATCATTTTCTAACCCATGACCCACTAGGATCGTGTCTGTGCCCACAAATTCCAGAATATCATTTTGTACGTCTCTCAGCGTCTTGGTTGCACGTGCCAAGTCACGCGGCCTGATGCCCGAGAAACGGGTATTATAGTCGACCACAGGAGAACTCGTCTTGACATGAGTTTGATATATCACTCGGCCATCAATGGCAATGACCGCAACACTCGTTAATTCCAAGCCTCCCGTGGTATAGGACATTTCAGTGTCCAGCGCATAGACTCCTCCGCGAAGAGAGCGAGCACTTAAGTAGCCATCGAATGGTCCATTCATACCTGGACGAGTGCCACTCCATACGTGACAAAAAGCCATAGTGCATCCTTTGGAACCCCAAAGTAACTCACAGCACTGGTATCGATAGTACTTGTTCAAACGACCCCAATGGTAGAGACACTGTTCCTTATTGTCCATTTTACCATCCGGAGTCATTCGAAACTTTACATCACAACGCGCACAGAGATACGTGTCAAAACGCGAAGTCGAACCCCACGACTCACGACCGATGTCGTATTGAGAGCCAGGCATAAATTCAGGAGCGTTCACATCCCACGCAGTAACCGGTAACGGCTTAGGTCTCGGTGGTTGGTTGATATATACTACTGCTTTCCATGACGTTGGTTCCATTTGGATAGGATACCCTAACTTTGTCATGTCATGTGGTGACAAAGTATAGGCTTTTAATGCTTCCGTTAGTTCCTCAGCGGAGTACTTCAGAGCCTTCGCTGGCTGTGACGGCGCTCGATCGCGAGACTGGCACCGATATGTTGCAGCACCAACAGAGTTCTCCGTTGAGAATCTTTCTTGATAAAACGAACTGAGCGATGGAGTGTAATGAAGCATTGTTGTAAAGTGGTTTCTGGTAGAGCAGAGCTAGCACCAAGAAGTACGTTTACGAAGGCTATCGTTAAACTAATGACTGAGTAGGCGATTGACTTTGTATTTATATCCACCTTTACCCAGGTAAAGCTCTTTCATTATGGGATCATTATTAAATGCCCCTATTGTAATGACTGTCGTTAGTTATACAGAAATTGAATAGAATTATAATAAAAAAATTGTTATTGTAAATGATATTACTATTCCCGGAATGCGGCTTTTATCGTAACAAACGAGTTTATTCAATTTATAATAAAAACTATACTATAGATATTCTACAATCAACTAATTTAATACAAATGAGACTATATACAGATAAGACAGAGCACCATGATTATTATTCGTGCATAATGTTTTGTTTGTACAAAATAAAAATAATACCTTTGTATTCTATTTATTATCGATTCTTTTTGTTGTCGATTTTGATAAGGATATTGTGGACTGTGGTAGGTACAAAAGTTCCCTGATTTTGCTATTGTCCCCTTTATAAATAACGATCTACCGCATTCCGGGCAGTTTCCGAATGTAGCCACCTGTGATTACAAAGTGATGAAAATTAATTCATTATTTGTGCTCTTGAAATCGCAAAACTATATGTTTGTAAGTGATGCATTCTTAGAAGTGACGTTAAAACTGAGATATTTGCGTATAAGATTTTGAAAATTAATATTCGATATAAATTAATCCTATTTAAGAATTTGATCTCACATCCATAATAATTACAATAATAATTATATGTAATTATTGTACAACAGATCAACCGCAACAATATCTTAAAGCAAGGAATTACAAGTTACCGTACACACTAGTTGCTGTACAACTGCCTTATCGCTCAAAGGCAATCTCTTACAGGCAACCATGGGATGAACATAGTATATGTATACAATAAATACACATACATATTTAAATACATATATATAAATATAAACACATATATACACTTACATATACTTACACGTATTGAAATAGGAAAGTGAAATTAATTGCTATTCTGTACTTATGGTATTTAGTTAAGTACCTATGTTTGTATAGATAACTCCTAAGTAAGTATAATGAGTAATCGGATATTATAGTAATTTTACACGTCATTCCATAAATGCTGATATTTTGATATCGATAATGTTAGATTGGCAAGACTAGGAAAGTAGCAAACTTCAAATTCAGATCGTCCTCAGGGCCACGGAAGGCCGATGACAATTGATCTATGGCGAAACTGACCTTCGCGAAATATAAATTGTATTAGTAGCCGACGCCAAATAATCTTGGGATAAATTAAAGTTGGATAGAGGAAGATGAAACCAGATACTATCGCGGTAATTACTAAACCTTTTAATTCAATATAATTATGATAATTATGACGCTTTAAAGAGAGTAATTTTAACATCTAGAGAACAACGAGCAAATCTGTGCACCAACGTATAGTCTCTGACCGCCAGAGACCTTTGTTCACGTTCGATATCTATATCGTCTCTGAGGTCTCTAGTTACTATATGATCACAGGTATTTAAATTGAGAGACTCTTTCGAGTCTCACTCCGTTCGGTCTTATAGCTAGGTCATGGGGCACATTGCCACCGGAGGTGTCTAAGACCATACAGACACTCTTCTATAAGTCACGTGCCACGTACTTTACTGTACCATCCAAAGGTTGGCTGGTAGAAAATGTCACATGGCATTAAGTCCGCCTCATGCAAATGTAACGCAGGAAGTGTTAATAAATAAAATAAAAACATGTTGTGATTTTAGTATGTATATTATCGTAAAGAGAAATATTTCATGTTGCCGATAATTACACAACGAGTCTATCTATATAGATATCTACAAATACGACATCCTGAGATTTATTATTAAATTGTAGACAATATAACCTTTAGAATTTCAGTTCTCCCTTAGAACTTTATATTTACCCTTCTACTACATATAACTACCTAGCCTATCTACCTATTTAAGTTGAAGATCGATGAAGATATATTAATCTGAGACATATACATAGGTATATGAGTCCATAGCAGCAAGAATACAAACCGCCACTCATACAAACTTCAATTGATGATATCAACGTAAACGTACATACCCACATAGTAACGCTTTCACAAACATACTCGTATAGAGATCTTTATTAATTTTCTGACGTTCAGCATTATGATTGAAAATTATTTTGATGTATAATATAAAATTGAAATGTAAGATTATCCATTATACATAAATATGTTATTCATTACACTAGAGTTTCTACAGAGAATTAGCATAAAATTGGGTTAATTGAATAGAGTAATTAACATTAACTTGTGAAGTTTACAAAATTTGAAGCTCTAAGTTCAATTACACACCAGCGTCCAGAGCAGTGCAGTAATTTATAAAAGATAGTTACCTAAGTATATACCTGCATATAATAAAAGTAGTAGTATAATAAGTAAATATTACGTTAATAATTTCAGATAATTTGTTTCATTACGATACAGAGATAGTACATTTCCAAGGGTAAATTAAAAATGATAATTATTTTTGAAAGTAAATTATTTTTACAGATATTTCTACACGTCGGACTTACTCCTTGAAGAAATGCCAAAACAAACAACAGAGTTCTCTCTTTTTTTAAATCCGTGAACAGTCGTTGATTATTTAACTATGCGAGTACAGTATAGGGTCTGGGTTGGCCTGTTTAAAGAAAGTATGTAAACTAAGCTAGAGATATACAAAATAAATCAATGGGTACCAGCTCTTATCTCTAAAGCTTGATGTTTTTCTGTAAACAATTCATTTAATTTCATTGTTGTTAAATCCCGTGTGCTAGGGATTATTTTGCTGGTATTGTGTCACCTAAACTGTAGCTCCAAGTAATTACAAATTTCAAATGGTTGCTAATTTTAGGATGGTAAATATGTTGAAGTGATATTTCTTGTAAAATCATAAAATCTCTGCTGATATTGTCACCAGTAGCAGACAGCAGTAAGAGCTCGGCACAGTCTGGCGGTTTATTGTCGGATCACGACCTAACTGTAGTAAGAGTTTCACCTACTCACGACAAAAACAATATTTAAAATAATTACAAGTATATTTGTCTGTTTGTTCCAGCTAATGTCCGGGAATGGCTGAACCAATTTTTGTCGGCACTTTCACTGACACAAATCTGACAACATAAAGTGTTAAGTTACACGTTGTCTTCAGCTTTCTACCACAAACTTTAGTAGAGTATGTTCGCGGCGTTACTCGCACTTACAACAATATCCGCGCCTCTCAGCAAATAAGTAACTAATCAAAAGCAGTGTAGGTACATTAGATACCTACAATAAATAAAATTAAATACAATAAAGCAAGTATTTTTAGGTATTATTGGGCAGAATTACGTACCTTGGTTTTGCCCTAGGTACCGTATTCAGAAATAAAATAGCAAAAGCGTTTTATATATAAAACGGTACTTTAATAACATATCAGGTTTTCACAACTAATGTCGTAACTCGCTAAAAGACCATCGAATGAATTTTTCATATCTACAAAAAATAATTGGCAACACCTTCCCGAAAACATCGTTACGAGTCGCCTCTGCTTAAAAGCATTCATTTATTCAAATTATTTAAAAGTGATAATAATTTGCGCCACTTAGAACCACAATGCACACTGCTAAGACTCCTCCTCCTTGTTTGCTCCGCCCCCTTGACTGTGACGAACCAATCACATTGCACCAATCAAGCTCCGCCCGCTGACCAATCACGCTCCTGGCAATTATCATTTACAAAGACATTTAAATTGAGTCGTCGGGTATGAGATTGATGTCATTGTTACCAATAGTAAGTCAACTCGTATCAAACCTACCAATACTGAATGAATGAGAGGGGAGAGAGAAGGGGGGAAAGGAGGAGGTAGTTAGGTACTTACATATAAAACTATCAAAAAATAATTAATTACTACCTTGTACAAATTTGTTTGTTTAGCTCAGGTGATCTCTTAAAATGTACTGTCGGTAGGTAAAAGATACAAATTGTGAAAGCCGTGACATGTAGGCATTATTAAGATATGTTCTATATCTGTTTAGGAATCCCTAATCAGGCAAACGTAACAATAGGCAGTGGACTGTAATACTAGTCGCTTACTCGTTGAGGTGTAATAATAAATTTATTGTTTCACATTTTGTACGATTTACAAAGATACAGGGTTTGATTACTAGATCCCAAACTGGGATTCCTTGTGTTATGGAATCCAGTCCCTTTCTGTCCAATTGGCGATAATATCTGACTAATTTTATAAGTAAAACAATAAAGAAAACAAAACAATCATTAAAAGTTAATTAAATAAAATCAGGTAGATCTTGTTCTTACAGCAGTACCTATTTGGTTAGGTTTATGATATCTAGTTTAGCATTAAATTTTCTGTTCCTATAAGTCCCTACTTATAAACCTGTTACCTTTCCTGCCAACTAACCTACGACAACAACCTACTAAAACAATATAAGTGTGGGTAGTCCTACAAACTAAGAATTTTTTGGCTGCTCACCCAAAATATGACAAAAAAATTAGTATTTACAACTTTTTGGGATGGAAAATTATTAGAAAGCTATTAGATTTACCTATTAGACGATCCTAGTGGGTCATAGCTTAGATAACGATCTACGAGCACTCAAATTGTTACATGTTGTTGTGAGTGACGCTTGCGCATTATACCCTCACGCACGAGGCTTTCCTATGCGCCGATCTCCCAGCCCTCTCGGAGGAGGTAGTCGTCGGTGTCAGCGACCAGCGGCTGAAGCACCCACCCTCCTGAATATTTACAAATAACAGATAAATATATATATCCAACGTAGATAGCTCAGTCTTTGTACGATTTTGACCAATACGTAGTAGTTAACACATAAGCTCCTCCCCGTGCGCGTCGCATCGGCTGCGCACGCGCAGTTACGGTTGTTAGTTGTGGTTAGTGGTTCAGTAATCGCTCTCAACTCCACTGTATTTTTGCGCTCCTTATGGGACTGGCGAAACTTACACGTGAAAAGTAATTAAGCATGATTTATTTTGGATTCAATAATAAATGAAGAAGTAAAATTCTTATTATCGTATTATTTCACTACGTATTTATTCACTACTAGGTTTTTTATTAAATGTTGTTGTCACCTGTTACTACGTTAACCTCGGTTGGCGCCATATTCAACAGTTAACTGACGTTTCTTTCGATCAAGAGAAATCTTTTGATTGCTGTGTGTACGTTCTTGGTCTGTAAATAACTGCTTCCTTAGTGTTCTATATATCAACTATTATCGAGATACCTCTAAAGCTAAAGGTATAGAAGTGATTCAAGAAAGTGTTAGTTTTTCATTTTACTTATCGAATACCTACATCCCAAAAATTTATTCAGTCAATAAAAGTCTCATTTCTCAATAAAAAAAGTTATATTTATTTGAAAAGTATGTACAAAAATTATCCGGAAGACAAAACTTTTGCTTAAAACTAAGAACTTTAATTTGTGCGACCAACCACGTCATATTGTCATGTTGAAGTAACTATCTGATGTTAACTTGTGGAGGTCACACAATTTAAAGCTTAACAAAAATAGTCAGTCAAATTTATTGTATTAGATGTATTCATGCAGAGCTCCATCGATACAATCATCTCCGATGATGTCGTCGGGTCGCACCGTATTCGATGGTTGGTCCACGAATTCCTGAAAGTTCAAAATTACAAATGAATGATATATAGGGCAATATTTTAATGGATATCATAATTAATTTAATACGCCTTCTGAAATATCTTTAAATGATTAAAATGAGGATATCAACTTCTAGTAATTGGAAGTAGACTAAGAATGTACTACAATACCTGTTTTTAGGCATACATCGGGATCAATAGACGAGCGATATCTAATATATATCTACCTACATATATCTAATAAAACGCGTAGGAATCTCTTTTTTTTGTTTTTAATTCAAGCCTGCCGAAGTGAGTTGATAAGTAGGTAGTTGAGAAACGCTCATTTCACCATAAATCGACTAGACCGGGGCAGTACTACCCTCACTCAGAAAACCAACCTAGAGTGTCAGCATTCACGCTGACGTCTTTCGATGGTGAGTGTGAGACCGCCGGCACAATAATTCTTCATCGTTGTCATAGAATGATGCTTAAAAATTTGTTGGTTCAAATTCAAAAGAGAACTCTAAACTATATAATAATAAATTATTATCTAATCATATCATTCAATATTTACCTCTTCTTCCAAAATCAAAGCTTCTTCTCTTAAGGACATCGTCAAACACCTTGCCCAATCCATTATTTCGGAAACACTTGGATTGGTAGGCATTTCATCAGCTGGTTTTGAGGTTCCCGTATCAAGTTCAGGTAGCTTCGAGGGGTCTGTTGGTGTTTTATTTTGTTCTTTATTGTTCACAGTTTCGCTGTTCAATGAAGCTTCTTCAACATCTGGTTCAAGACTAAATCCACCTTTCAGAGCTTTATTCCTAATCGCGTATCTATAGATTAATCTAGCAGTATTAAAAAAGAAAACATCAGGTTCACCTCTTGTCTCTGTATTAGGCACAAAACATTTAGAGGGACCAAATACATTTTTCGCCACTTTGTTGCGCTTGCTCACACGTTTTCTAATATTGCGTTGTGATTTTATACTGTTAGATCGTTTGCTTGCGATGTCTTTAGGTTTCTTGGGTCTTCTCTTGTTCTTCCGAAGAGAAGATTGACACGGAAAGTCAGGAGGTGACGTCATCTGAGATAATTAGAACATCAGGGTTAAATATACAGTTTTTAAGTGATCATCATTTAAATTAATGTACTTATGACACTTTAATGGATATTTATTCATTAAAGTGTCATATACATACTAACATACTACTTTATATACCTACATAAATAAACTACAGTCTTTCATAATATTGTATAATATATTCAAACCATATAGGTACTTTAATAAAAATTAAAAGCGTCTATAGAAGGTTTGAATGTTAAATTTTCTTGTGCGTCCTATGGCGAAACTATTGAAACAGAGTTTGTCTAATAATAAATGCGCAAGGTAATTATTTACGTTAACTAGATAGTAAAAAGTTAAACTTAATTAATCAAAAAAAGTTTACTTTCAAATTTTAGACTAGACTGTAGAGTTGTAATAAATAAAAGTAAAAATATGATGCAGTGAGCTATTCAAGACAGTTGATGAATTATGACACACAATATTGTAAATAAGATGTTGAATATGACTGTTTGTGACAAAAAAGAAATGACGAAAAAATACAATTAGACTTAAATAAAACAAGGCGTTTAAAAACGTTTAAACAATGAAATCTTGAAACTTAATTGTTTCAACTAATTTAACTTTATTACTCTTCAACTTAAGATTCTCAGCCAGCCCACTCAATCGGTCGCACTATCGCCGCGTATCGATGTTATATAATAAACTAGCTGATCCGGCGAACTTCGTACCGCCCGAATTTGAAATCCCATAGCTTGTTCGCAGCGCCACCTACCGGGTACTATAATTTGAGATTTAAACTATCCTATCTCTCAAGTTAGATCGAACTGCACATGGTGTGCGAATTTTATTATAATCGGTTAAGTGGTTTAGAAGTCCATTGAGGACAAACATTGTGACACGAGATTTATATATATAACTAGCTGATCCGGCGAACTTCGTACCGCACGAATTTGAAATCCCATAGCTTGTTCGCAGCGCCACCTACCGGGTACTATAATTTGAGATTTAAACTATCCTATCTCTCAAGTTAGATCGAACTGCACATGGTGTGCGAATTTTATTATAATCGGTTAAGTGGTTTTGAAGTCCATTGAGGACAAACATTGTGACACGAGATTTATATATATTAAGATAAATATGGCACTATGTTATACATATAATGAATTAAATAAAATTTAAAATGTATTTAATTACCTCAGTAAAATGTTTCTGTTGAGTAGAGGAACGCTTCAGTTAATTCAGTAGTTAATAATGCGACTTCTCTCAAAGAACACTATGACTATTATGTTTGTGTAGATTATTTCAATGGCTACAATGAACACTTGCATAAAGTCACTAACTCTGTACCACTTAATAATCTTGGAGTAACTAACAAATAGACGTCTTGCTCTGAGCACAGTTTACTAGAAAATGACGACAGAGTTCCAGCCCAGTAGTATTTATTTCTCGTAAAAGTACCTGAGAAAAAGGTAGTAGGGTGTCATTACAAACTGATTTATGTGTCATCAGAAACACTTTCTTCTGATTGGTTGTGAGCTAACAGCTCACTTTTACAACGAAGGAATGACAATACACCATTATCTAACTGTTCTTATCTCTAAAGTTTTGATGTTTATTTGTAAAGAATAACAATGCATTTGTGGTATCGCTGTGGTTAATTTAGTAGTATTGTTTGTTTCTCATGAACTGTAGCATAAAGTGATCTTTAAATTTTAATGTTTGACGTAAATTTTAAAATAGTGAACCATATGAGACGTTCGTTTCGATGATGATCATTCGAGCTACCACCGAAACGACCCAAAAAACTGTGACTGCGTTAAGGGCTCGTCTCAGCATAATCTGGTGGTTCATCCTTGTACTGTTCATAAACTAACTGAGAGGAGCCAATTTGCAATCTTTAAAACATTGTCAAATACTTATATTTAAGAATATAGGTATATGGTGATTGATTTCGTGTTGACTAAACAAACTTAAATGAAAAAAGAACAGTTCAAAATAAACTTGGTATATTTTTCAGTTTTAAGTGAGATATTTTCTTAATGGTCTAACAAATCAAAACAAAGACGTAGATTAAATAACAATGACTTCTTGTGCAAGAAAACCTATTTATATTAGTTTGAATAATGATAATACTATTCCGGGAATGCGCCTTTGTTACGACTTTATTCAATTTTTTTCGTTTGTGTTTCCTCTTAGAACTATACCATGCATATATATAGATATGCCACAATCAACCGATTTAATACAATGATAACCGATGAGATTGCAAACAATATGCAGATAATACAGAGCACTGTCTAGCATTGTTATTCGTGAGTAATGTTTTGTATGTACAAAATACAAACAATTTGTATTCTATTTAATATCGATTCTAATCTATCGATTCTATTTAATGCCGATCAAGATAAGTATATTGTGTGGGTAAAACAATTGACGGCCATATTGCACTGTGGTAGGTACAAAAGTTCCTTCATTTTTTTCCGCAGAAAAAAACGACTACTCTGGCACTGGGGAAGTCAGGATCTACACCGACGGCTCCAAAACCAACACTGGTACTGGAGCTGGTGTCTTCTGAGACGACTTAAACATCAAGATAACAACAACACTAGACAAGCTAAATACAATCTTTCAGGCGGAATGTATTGGCATTACCAGAATGGCAGAGGCGGTCGCTGCCGGAGACATCAGTGACCTCAACATCAAAATCGTCACTGATAGTGCCTCCGTGCTCCAGGCCCTCCGTTACAACACAATAAACTCAGTCCTGATAATGGAATGCCATGGTCCGGAACCTCTGCTACCCATACCTCAGGCCCAAATTAAAGCATGGCTGCGCGAAAGAACCCAGATAACTCACTTGACAGAGTGGCTAAATAAGGAGGGATGTCGGCAAAACAAGAACGCTGTATCAGCTCCCGATAAAAGGCTTGACCGCACCCTCATCAGATTGAACAGAGACAAACTCCGCAAGATCATAGGAACCCTAACCGGACATTGTCTCCTAAACAAACACCTACACACCATAGGAGTAACAGATAGCCCTCTATGCAGAGGATGCATGGAAGCAGAAGAAACGTCACAACATGTCATTATGGAATGCAGCAGTGTGGCCGAACAACGGGCACAAATTCTACAGTCACCGGCAACATTTCGGGAGGCCTGCAGTAATCTTCGGAGGCTGTATTACTTCTGGACCAACCTAGGCTGGCTGGAGTGAATGGGAAATAACTCTTCACGCACAATGGTCCAATAACTAGGACTAAGTGCGGAAACCGCCCAGAAAAACTAACTAACTAACTATATTTATAAATATAAAAATATGTTTTTAATATAAAAAATAGTATACCAGCGACTTCGAGTACAGGGCTTTGAAGCTTGGATTTCACTGTGCTCAGTTGTGTCCTGGGCCACCACACAATTGAACCGTAGGTTATTGAGGGCCTGATTACTGCTGTGTATAACCAAAGGGTGATCTTTGGGTTAAGACCCCATCTCTTACCAACTATTCTTCTACACTGATTGAAAGCAATGCAGGTCTTCTTTGTTTTGGATTCGATATGACTCGCCCAATTTAATTTATCGTCAAGGATTACGCCCAGGTATTCCACTTGGCAAGATAGGGAGAGTTTTGTTTTAAATAATTTTGGTAGTTGTAGTTCTGGTAACTTCCTCCTGTTGGTGAAAAGGATAAGTTCTGTTTTCTTCGGGTTTACTGATAATGTTCGTCACACCATTTTTCCACAATCTGAAAGGCTGAGGTCATGACTTTGCATAGGACGTTCTCAGCGTTTCCACTTATCAGAATTGCTAGGTCATCAACAACTAATAGTAGTATATCCTCTATCATTTAGTCTCCTTAATAGACTGTCGACTACTATGTTCCAGAGAAGTGGCGAAAGGACCCCCCATCCTCTAACTACCTTCGCACGTGTGGTAGTTTTTTTTTTTTTATTGCATGCCTAATTTGACATTATATTTTAATATGTCACTTGAAACTTGTGTAGATATTTGTGATTCAATGATTATCTTTGTCAATTTTTTTTTTCGATTCAAATGACTTACAATCTATATCGTATATTTATTCAGCATGCTTTCCCTATTTGCATTACAATATTTTCTTTTCATTTTCCTTAGTTTTAGTTATTTTGGGTTTAGTTACTCAAACCCAACCAACCAACCATTTGCTTATATGTTACATTAATTCATAAAACTATTTCAGCTTAATCTAGGCTTAAGCGTGTCAAGCCCAATTAAGTACATTGCAGCTAAATGACATTGTTATAAATAATTTCCATACAAAAAATCAATACAATTCAATAAGCTCAGTACAGTTCAATAATACAATTGGGTGGTTTCCAAATAAATTTAACAAAATTCTATGAAATGATAAAGTCAGTAAAATCATCCACAATAAGATTAGAAATATTCAGTACAAAATCAATAAATTCAATGCATTTCAATAGGATTAAATACAATTAATTTAGAACTAGTACGAGCCATAAATTCAGCAAAATGATAAATTCAATACATTCAATGAAATCCATAAAAGTATTTACAATAGGATTGAATAATTACATTAACTACAATACACTTAAATAGGCTTATATACAATTCAATAGAGCTAGTATAATTCATAAATTCAACGAATAATAAAATTCAATGACCTCAATAAAATTAACAAAACCATTGGCAATAAGATTAGTGGAATTCAATATAAAATCAATAAATTCAATACATTTCAATAGGCTTAAATGCAATTCAATAGAGCTAGTATATTTAATAAATTCAACAAATAATAAAATTCAATGAAATCAGTAGGAATAATAACTTTATTTACAATAGGATTAATAAATTCAATATAAATATTTAAAATTCAATAAAATAAGTAATTCTATACAAATTAATAAAATTCAGTAAAACTAATACAATTTAATATAAATGCAAAGATAATAAGTTCAAAAATTTCAATAAGACAATGCCATTCCATAGAACCAGCAACAATCAATATAATCAAAAATTCAACTTTCGAAAATCCATCAATCCCTACCCCATGGCAAGGCAGCACAAAAGGCCTACACCCTGGAGCCGTTAGCTCTGTCGGCAATCTTCATGATTGTGGAACCGTATTTTATTACGCTGAGACTCGCTGAGACGCGAATCTGGGACATTGCATGTTTAGGTGCTCCACCGTCTCTGCCGTGATCCCATCGCATATACAGTTGGGGGAGTCGGCAAGTTTAAGTTTGTGGAGATATGCCCTGATTCCCCCGTGACCCGTCAGGAACTGTGTTAGTACGTTTCGATGATTATATGTCCCGAAGAATTTATATGCCTCGAGTACGCTCCGGAGAAACATCCGCGTTGTCCCCCCGGTCGGAGAGCTCTCATATCTCTTCTGCCACTCCTCTAGTGTTGCCGATCTTATTAGGCGCTTGGCCGTGGAAAGTGGGAAGTCAGCATATACAGGGGCCCTCTTATCCTTGAGGGCCCCCTCCTTAGCCAGTTCATCGGCCCTCTCGTTGCCGGGAAGTCCCACGTGTGACTTCACCCAACACCATTGTACCTCTCCAACCCTTCTTTCCAGTTCGGTGACTCTGGTTTTGATGAGGTTTATCAATTGATGGAGACGGGATCGGCCAGAGTCTCCAGGGCCGACCGCGAGTCGCTAAGTATGCAGACTCGCCTCTCCCCAGCCATTTTTTGGACCTTAGCAAGGGCTCTGTCAATGGCCACAAGTTCCGCCTGGAAGACACTGCAGTGGTCGGAGAGTCTAAAGCGGGAGTGGCTGATCTCCCTGCCCCTCAAACACAATACAACTCCCCCCCCCCCCCGACACGACCCTGTATCTTGTTGCCATCCGTATAAATGTGGATGAGGTCTGCATCAAGTCCCTCGAGATCCTCCTCAGTCGAGATTCTACGATGGGTAAGGCCTGTCCTGAGAGCGGGGTGGGGCAGGTCAAACGGGCTAAGGCGTCTCTCCAGTTCATATTCCGGTAGCTCGAGCAGAGGCTGACCACTCCGGACCTCGTAGAGCCTGAGCTGTTCCCGGGCTCTGAGGTCTAGGGGGAGTATCCCCGACAAAACAACCGCTGACATAAAGGAGATGGTTCTGTGCGCCTTTGCAATCAGGATTGCAAATTGCCGCGAGATTCCGTTTAGCAGGACCTGGTTATATTTCTTTTTAACCACCTCTGCCCAAACACAAGCGGCGTACAACACGGTGGTTTACACCACGATCTGATATATAACTCGGATGACATTTGAGTTTAGTCCCCATCCCGCTGATGCCGTTCTTGCAACCCTCTTATAGAGGGCAACTGCTTTTCGCCGCGCGCCAGCCAGGTGCTCCCTAAATAGGAGCTGACGATCAATAATAAGACCCAGTACTTAGGGACTCCCCAAGCCGGCCTGTTTTCAGAAGGAAGGATGTTAGACTGATTGGTCTGAAGGATTTGGCTTGTGTGTAGTCGTCTTTTCCCGGTTTTGGTAAGAAGACCACTTTTGCCTCTCTCCATTGTTTCGGAATGTATTTGAAAGCCAGGCAGGCTCTATAGATCGGTGTCAGATGTCTAACTGTCAGGTTTAGTTGCCATTGAAGTAGCGCCGGGAAGATACCGTCTAGCCCTGCTGACTTGAACGGTTGAAAGCTTTTCAGGGCCCATTCTGTTTTTTCCGCCGTTACTATTGTTTTTGCCATGTGCCATTCTTGGTTTGTTGGTATGTCGTAGTGCTCGTTTAGCCACCCAGGGTCGGGCGCTGGTTTGCTACCTGGGAAGTGGGTTTCTAGTAGCACTGCGTTTGCTTCTTCTTCTGTTGTTGTATAAGTGCCGTCGTCCTTTTTCAGGGACCCCAGAAGGTTCGAGTTGTCTTTTGACAGAACTTTCTTTAGTCTGGCAGCTTTATTTGTTGAGTTTACACTGCTACATAAGCTGCGGAAGCCTTCTCTACTCCAATACCTGATTCGCTTCTTGTAGTGTTTTTGTGCTGTTTTGTAGTTTTCCTAGTCCTCCTCGGTTCTGGTGTTTTTCGCTCGGTTGAAAAGTGTCCTGAGTTCTTTGCGTAGTCTTTCGAGTTCCGACCCCACCAGGAACTCTAACTCAGGCCTTTAGGGGCGATGGTAGGGCACTTCAGTTCATAACTTTTGAGAAGTGTTGAGGTAAAGAACTGCACGCTTGTCTCTATGTTGTTTGTGTCGGACATTTTGTCCTCGATTTGTGTCGACAGTTCAATATACCTTGCTATATCTGTTTTACGGGGGTTTCGATATGGAACAGGGTCTGTATGTCTGTATTTTAGGTTAATACAAACTCTACGGTGGTCAGCGAAGGAAGGTTTGTTAGACACGTGCCATCCCTCAATGAGATTGGCCGCCGCATGTATTGCCAGTGTGAATGATCGTTTGGTACCTGGAGCTAACGAATGTGGGCTCTATGCCAACGTTCATGATGTTGAGGTTAGTTTGGAGTAAGAATTCAGTAAGTAACTCACCCCTTCTGTTTGTGTCCTTACTTCCCCACAGTGAGTGATGTGCGTTGCAGTCAACCGCTCCCATTTCGGGTCGTCGCAGTATTGCACCAGCTCGGTCAGTTCCTTCGGAGGTATTTCACCATCGTTCGGCATGTAGACCGAGGCTAGTACGAGGACTGTTTGGTTTTCTGTAGAGATCGTCATGGCTGTGAGGTCTCTAGAACAGAACTGGTTAAGCATAGTAGTTTTTATAGACTTCGGCATAAAGATGCATGCCCTTGGTTTTTCGACGGATGTGTCTAAAAGTAACTTACCGCCGATGTTGTTCAGACCGCATACCTTGTTATTTCTGATCCATGGTTCTTGGATCAGAGCGACGGTGTTGTTGTTTGCCTCCAGCACCCTAAGTAAGGTGGCCGCCGCTATTTGTTTGTGCTGGAGGTTGGTCTGGATGACTGCGGTGTTAGGGACTACGTAGGACGCCATCTTTGTAACTGACGCAGTCCGCCGAGTTCTGGTTGTCATCCAATTCCATCTCGCTCGTACCCGGTTGGGGAGCTGAGGCGGTTGGTTTAGCTCTTGGTGCTAGCTCTGCTCTACCAGAAACCACTTTACAACAATGCTTCATTACACTCCATCGCTCAGTTCGTTTTATCAAGAAAGATTCGCAACGGAGAACTGTGTTGGTGCTGCAACATATCGGTGCCAGTCTCGCGATCGACCGCCGTTACAGCTAGCCAAGGCTCTGAAGTACTCCGCTGAGGAACTAACGGAAGCATTAAAAGCCTATACTTTGTCACCACATGACATGACAAAGTTAGGGTATCCTATCCAAATGGAACCAACGTCATGGAAAGCAGTAGTATATATCAACCAACCACCGAGACCTAAGCCGTTACCGGTTACTGCGTGGGATGTGAACGCTCCTGAATTTATGCCTGGCTCTCAATACCACAGCGGTCGTGAGTCGTGGGGTTCGACTCCGCGTTTTGACACGTATCTCTGTGCGCGTTGTGATGTAAAGTTTCGAATGACTCCGGATGGTAAAATGGACAATAAGGAACCGTGTCTCTATCATTGGGGTCGTTTGAACAAGTACTATCGATACCAGTGCTGTGAGTTACTTTGGGGTTCCAAAGGATGCACTATGGCTTTTTGTCACGTATGGAGTGGCACTCGTCCAGGTATGAATGGACCATTCGATGGCTATGTAAGTGCTCGCTCTCTTCGCGGAGGAGTTTATGCGCTGGACACTGAAATGTCCTATACCACGGGAGGCTTGGAATTAACGAGTGTTGCGGTCATTGCCATTGATGGCCGAGTGATATATCAAACTCATGTCAAGACGAGTTCTCCTGTGGTCGACTATAATACCCGTTTCTCGGGCATCAGGCCGCGTGACTTGGCACGTGCAACCAAGACGCTGAGAGACGTACAAAATGATATTCTGGAATTTGTGGGCACAGACACGATCCTAGTGGGTCATGGGTTAGAAAATGATCTACGTGCAATAAAATTGTTACACGGTGCTGTAATTGACACTTGCGCGTTATACCCTCACGCACGAGGCTTTCCTATGCGCCGATCGCTACGAGCCCTCTCGGAGGAATTCCTCGGTTGCGTTATACAGCGTGGGGAAAGTGGACATTCACCTGCTGAAGATGCTCGTGCAGCAATGATGCTAGTTTTAAGAAAAGTTGACGAAGACCGAGAAAACCGTATTCTTAAGCCTGGCTAAAAGATTATATAAATGAAAACCCGTCGCCCACTTACTTACTGTGCGCGTTGTGATGTACAGTTTTAAGTGATTCCGGGTTTTAAAATGGACAATAAAGATACATGTCTTTATCATTGGGGACGTTTGAATTGGACCACTCGCTCTGGACACTGAACCGTCCTATACCACGGCAGGAATGGAATTAACGAGTGTTGCGGTCATTGCCATTGATAGCCGAGTAATTTATCAAACACATCCGAGTTCTCCTGTAGTCGACTATAATAACCGTTTCTGAGGCATCAGGCCGCGTGACTTGGCACGTGCAACCAAGACGCTGGGAGACTTACAAAATGATATTCTTTTGGTGGGCACAGACACGATCCTAGTGGGTCATGGGTTAGAAAACGACCTACGAGCACTTATATTGTTACATTGACCTGTTGATTGACACTTGCGCGTTATATCCTCACGCACAGTATTATTGTAATAAATACGTTTTAAGACATAGTCCATAGACAAGCATGTTGAACTGAGAATGACAAGCTTGTCAGGTTGACGGGATGCGCGAGTTGTGTAGAAATTAGTTAAGTACCTTTGAAATGTAATTATTGCAATAAACGTGATCTTTAAAAGAATGTTTAAATTTTTTCTATATTCCTACAGAGCAACCGTTGTATGTAAGTACGATGCACGCTTATACATATTATTCGAGAGAACACATGTATAATGTTGAAATTATAGCATTAAGCTAGCGTGCTGTGTAATATGTGCCTTTGAAATACGACAATTGCAATAAACGTGATATTTTTAATAAATATGTGCTGAAATTATTATTAGTGTCGGATATGTCCTTATTCAAGAATCAGAGTAGATATCTCTATAAATTAATAACTAAACAAACAGATAGACAGAGTAACTTTCGAGTTTATAATATGAGTACGGAAGTATGGATAGTAAAAGGGATATTGATAGAGACTAAATCGAAATTTTGTGTTTCAAAAGTTTCCTATACACACATAAGTACTTTACTAAATACCACATGTCAATTGAAAAGAAGAATTAATTTTATATACATCTCTCATGTTCGTAAGTAGGTTTTTATTACCTCCAAATGGGACTTGTAGGTGACTAATTAGCGCTCTAGGGTAATAATTTAGACAGAAAAGCCCTAGGGCGGTAAGTAATTAAAAATAACACTTCTTTCTTTCAAAAAGTTCGCGTACATCTAAACATCATACTGGCAATAGACATCATGCATTCAGCCCAATGATCAAAGAGCTCGCTTTGCTATTCAGCCTTGTCTTCGTGTGAGTATTCATCAATTTTAAATATCGAACGGCTATAAGACGGCGCGTTGGGAGACAAGCGAAACAAACGAGATCTTCGATAATACTCCGTTTATTAATATAATATTCTTATTAAATAAGGTTACAATACATGGCTAAGATGTATGTACATGAAGACTACACACACTACACGCCCATTTCAAATGAAAAAAAAAAGAATACAAATATTATAGTTTTTTTTTTATATAAACTTTTTCTATAATAATAAAACAAGTATACACCGTAAAATAAAAATGACTATATAAAGATTTAATAAAAAAAATGTTAACAATAACATAGCATATAGATTTAAACTTATAACTATTTAGTGTAAATATGTTGGTATAATAGTTAACACATTAAAAAAACATAATTAACTCGGCACATATAACTTTGTGCGATTTTTGTGGATAACATCTAGTTTACCATTTTTCATAATTTGCACATTTGGAGATATGTCTTTAACAACAGTATAAGGACCAGAATAAATACTGTCTAATTTACTTACATTTTCATTTTTTATCAAAATTAAGTCATTCTTTTTATAAACAACTGGCTTTACATATTTGTCATATACAGTTTCTCTACATAACTTGCTGCTATTAAGTTTTCTCTAGCTTCTTTTTGAGAAAGTTGTATGCGATATTTTAATTCAGATGGATAGTTTTCGTGATGATATAAAGGTTCTACTAAATTATTCTTAAAATTACTGGGAAGGTTACAAATTTTGCCGAAAACTAGCTCGTATGGAGTAAATTTTGTTTCAGAATGTACTGACGTATTATATGCAAATGACCAAAATGGTAGCCATTGGCTCCAGGCCTCTGGATGATTATCCGTTTGGATACGTAGATACGAACCTAAGTGTTTGTGCGAGTTCTCCAGTGCGCCGATACTTTGATGATGATAAGCAGTAGAAGATAGTTGTTTAATTTTTAATAAGTTACATACCTCTTTGAATACAGAAGACTTAAACTCGGCACCTCTGTCTGTAGCGATTTCCTGTGGGATACCATATCGGAGTATAAAACTGTTTACGAAAGCATTACCTACTTCTTCTGCCTTTTTCGAAGTTAAGGGATGGGCTACTACATCTTTTTCTTTTTTTTTTCTTTTAAAAGACAACTCCCGCATTAGGAATATAAATTCCTGTGTCGCGGGGGACTTTACAAACATACATGAAACGGACACAAAGAACACCTAGACTTAGAACAACAAATTGTGAATCACACAAAGTGTTGTCCTACGTGGGATTTGAACCCACGACACTTGGCGTAGTAGGAAGCGGCGTGGCGACCGCTTAAGCCACTAGGCCAACCGTGCAGTCAAGTACATATTTACTTAACTCGCACTGCAAGGTTAAAATATAGCAGTTATCATAGCAGTCTTTTTCCAGGGGTCCGACTAAATCTAAGAATACTTTTTCAAATGCTGAGGTTGTAGTTGACGTAATAGTCATCGGTTCTTTTGTAATATGAGTATGTTTTTGTTTCTGACACTTGCTACATTTACGAACAAATTCCCTGACATCTTTATCTAACCCTGGCCAGCAAAAATATTTTTTGATATTATTTAACATCCTTCTCATACCCGCGTGGCCACTTGTGGGTAAGAGATGGAAGTCATTTAGAACCACTTTTCTGTCATCCCTATTATCTACTCTTTGAACATCATTTAAAATATATAATCGTATTCCTTGTAACAATTGTATTTCACTTAATAGTTTCTCAATAAAGTCTTTATTATTCTTATTTTTTATAAAATAAATCTCGTCGATGTTTATTCCGTTACAAAATTCCTTTAACTGCCTCACAAATGCGGCTCGCGTCAATTGTGATTGGAAGTCTGGATTAATAAAAATAGTTGATTGGCAACTTACATAGCAAAACGCGTTTTTTTCTTTACTTATTTTATTATTTTTCCTCATCATTTCTAAATACTTTTTGTCTATAAATCTTAGTTCTACTTTCGGTTTCATATGCGTCCCCAAGACGTCTGGTTGATCAGGCCATACGTCTGAAAGATTCATAGCAACCAAAGAGCTTTGTAGTCTCCGTGTCTGAGCTCTAGTCATAACATTAATTTGAGATTCACTCATGTTTTTTAATTCATCCGATGTAAAAGAAATACGAGATAATGCATCTGCAGCTGCGTTGTCTGTGCCCTTAACGTACTCTATAATATAATCATATTCCTCTAATGTAAGACGAAATTTCATCAATCTGCTAGATGGATCACGCATGTTAAAAAGATAAACTAAGGGTCTATGGTCCGTCAAAATTTTAAATTTGCGACCATATAAATATGGCCGAAAGTATTTGACTGCCAAAATTATTGCGAGCAATTCTTTTTCTATTGTCGGATAGCGTCGCTCGGCACTATTTAAAGTCCTACTTGCATATGCTATGGGTTTTTTGTTACCGTTCGATAAAATAGCCCCTATTGCATTACCGGAAGCGTCTGTTTGTACTATAAATTCATTACTAGGTGAAAAATCTGGGTACTGTAAAATCGGAGGCGAAATAATACAATTTTTTAACTGTTCAAAAGATGTTTGACAAGACTGATCCCAAACAAAGGGTACATTCTTTTTACATAATGTATATAAGGGGAAAGCTTTTGCCGCAAAATTAGGAATGAATTTTCGATAATAGTTAACGAATGCCGTAACCCGTTTAAGTTCATCGAGTGACCTTGGGCATGGATAATTTTGAACTACTTTAATCTTATCGGGATCAGGTAAAATACCGCCTGCTGTGATTACGTGCCCTAAATACAGTAATTGTTTTTTCATAAAATCGCATTTTATTGGACTAAGCTTTAAATTAACTTTTCTAATTCTCTCAAAAACATTCTGTAAATTTTGAAGTTTTTCCCCTAAATTTCTTCCGAACACGACAAGGTCATCTTGGTATACTAAACATTTTTCGTAGTTTAAGCCTGCCATAGCCATTGTCATCATTCGTGAAAAAGGTGATGGACTTGTTTTTAGTCCCATGGGCATCCGTGTCATTTGATACTGTCCGGAACCAAATGCAGTACATTTTCTACTGTCTGTCTCCAAGGCCACATTGTGAAATCCTTGGTACAAATCTAAATGACTAAAATAAATACATCCTGACAAAGAATCTAAAATTTCCGTTATGTTTGGGAGAGGAAATCGATCATCCTCTATACAATTATTTAATTTACGGTAATCTATTACTAATCTCCATTTTTTTGAACCGCTTGAATCTATCTTTTTTGGAACTAATAATACTGGACTGCTCCATTCACTTCAATTATACCTTCTCTTAACATATTATCGATTTGATTTTGTATTTCTTTTTTCTGTGAATGAGGTAATCTAAATGGCTTAGAAAATATGGGACACGAATTAGGTTTCAATACTATTTTATGCTTGTAAATATCTGTCGTAGTTAATTTATCGCCTTCTAAATAAAATATATCTGAATATTTTGCACACATACTTTCTAGAGAAGTTCTTTCTTCGTTATTCAAATGATTTAATTGTAATTGAGAAAATAATTTCTTTACCCGGTTTGCATTTATTATACTTTTTTCAAAACTACATAATATATTATAGTCATTTAGTTCATGATTAATAGGGTTTAATTCTGTTAACTGAAACGATTTTTCTGTGGTATATAATATTTTTATTATATATTCCTTCAGAAATCTCCTAGGTGCAAACTACTCCTTCATTGTTTAAATTAGTGTCAATATAATGTATTGATTCACAGCGAGGTGGAATTTCTAAACAAGTTTTTAAGCAACTTTGTATAGGAAGATTATTTTTTTGTTGTTTTAACGAAAGCGTTAAAATATTTTTATTGTAATCTAAAACTGATTTATATTTTGTTAAAAAGTCACTACCAATTATACCATTCGCCGTAATTGGTAAGAAGTCTAACAGATAGAATTTATGACGTAAGCAATGACCACCCACTAATAAATTCAAGTAACAGTATCCAATTGCTTTTATTTTACCGCCAATGCCATTTATGTACATACTCTCTTTAATATATGGAAGTCGATGTTCAACAACATGTTTATACTTAAGCGCTGAAACTGACGCGCCGGTGTCAAGTAACCAAGTGTAGTTATGATTGTTTAGAGATAAATTATTATAACAACTACTACTACAAGATAAAATTTTGTCTTTAGTCACGAAAAAACGTATTTTCAGATTCCTGTTTTGAAGTCGGTTCAGTTTCAGTACTTTCAGTAACTAAGTTAACCTGATGCGTATTATGAGTAGATTTGTAAAATGACCTACCTCTATTAGACCGTCTAGGTGCGCACGCAAACTGCTGAGTCTGCTGACCTCGCCTGTTGCTGCCGCCGCGATAGTGGTTAGGGTTACCTCTAGGCATGCTGTAATTGCTACCCCTACGCCATGTAAAATTATGGTTATTAAATCAACCATAGCCTTGAGAAAAGTGTCTCCCTCTGCCTCTAGGGTGATTATAATTAAAACCTCTAGCGGAGGACATACCCAAAATATCTCCTGCAGTAGTGAATGACTCTGCTTCCTCGTCCTGGGCAGCCTGAAGTGCTCAATCGACGATTTCTCAAACCATCGGCAATTTTTTTTACAGCAAACTGTTCATTTATAGGTTTTAAAACATTATAGCTAGCCGAGTTTCCGTTGGCCTGTGAAAGTGTTAAATGAGTAAATAATTCAGAAATTTGGTTACCGTAATCCTTTATAGTCAAATTATTTTGCTTCATACGAGTTAATTTTGTCTGTATAGCACTTGCGGATCTTTTTGGTAACAATGTATTTTTCATATCATGGATTAACCCTAAGGCAGAAGGATTCAGAGTAATAAAATAACCTGCGCTTATATTTTTGGCATGTTTTTATTGATATAACAAAAATAAACTTAAAAGAAAAACACTTATTATTTCGGAAGTTTTGGAAAAATAGGTGGTAAAAATATTCCCACTGCCCGTCAACAGAGCCACATGCAAGCGGAGTTTGAGACATTATTTTCTATGAAATTGTGCAAAACAAGGCGTGATGCAAAGAGTAAACTTGGTTTGTGTGCTGTGTTTGTACAAATAAAGTTTTTATTATTATTATTAAATTATAGCATTAAGTTAGCGTGCTGTGTAATATGTGCCTTTGAAATACGACAATTGCAATAAACGTGATATTTTTAAATAAATATGTGCTGAAATTATCATTACTGTCGGATATGTCCTTCCTCAAGAATCAGAGTAGATATCTCTATAAATTAATAACTAAACAAACAGATAGACAGAGTAACTTTCGAGTTTATAATATGAGTACGGAAGTATGGATAGTAAAAGGGATATTGATAGAGACTAAATCGAAATTTTGTGTTTTAAAAGTTTCCTATACACACATAAGTACTATAATAAATAGCACATGTCAACTGAAAAGAAGAATTAATTTTATTTACATCTCTCATGTTCGGTAAGTAGGTTCTTATTACCTCCAAATGGGACTTGTAGGTGACTAATTAGCGCTCTAGGGTAATGATGTAGACAGAAAAGCCGTAGGGCGGTAAGTAATTAAAAAAAAACACTTCTTTCTTTCAAAAAGTTCGCGTAAATCTAAACATTATACTGACAATAGACATCATGCATTCAGCCCAATGATCAAAGAGCTCGCTTTGCTATTCAGCCTTGTCTTCGTGTGAGTATTCATCAATTTTAAATATCGAACGGCGAAGCTCAATTTCGTTCTTGAAAACAAAATGAAAAACTTTTTTACTTGATTCTTTTTGATAAAAAAAGGCGGGAATAGAAAACTTTTACCTTAAATATTGTTTGTTTTTGGTTTTTTTTTATAACTACGTGCTAATTACATGACCAACAAATATAACAATCTCAAACTATTAACATACACAAAAAACACCGGTCCTTAAAATTTTAAAATTGTTCTCATTTCACTATAAATTTCAACAAATAAAATGTTTTATTCTTATATTGCTGGTTTTTTTCTACTTACCTCACAATCGAGATGTAAAGCAGAATAGTTATCTCGGGTGTAAGCACGAATTGCACCCTCGAACCTCGGAAATAAATATCTCGGGGCTGCAATTGATGCCTTACAGCCCTTGGCTACTAATCTACTATTAATGACCCTAACAAGCAATGATGTACCTTCATGGTTTTTAATTTTAATTATCTATACAATCTGTATTAGAAAAGTTTCATTACCTAATGATAGTTTGAATCAAATGATTAAAGCAGTTAGGGGCCATCCATAAATTACGTCACACCTTAAGGGGGAGGGAGGGGGTCGACGAAGTGTGACATTGTGTGACAAGGGGGTGGGAGGGGTCCTAAATTATGTGACGTCACATTTCAAAATAAAGTCATATCCTTCCGTCCGTCCTAGACCTACCGCCCAAACGGTCCGAAAAATATGAAAATTATTTTTATTTGGGGTACCTCCCCTATTCGTAAAGTGGTGATGTTTTCTTTTTCTCAAGGCTACCCATAGTGTGGGATATCATTAGATAGGTCTTTTAAAAACATTGCGAGGTTGTTAAAACGATTTATCAATTTAGGTATCCGTTTGCGAGTTATTCAACTATAAAACGCATTTTTTTGTAAAAACAGGGCATCCCCCCCTCTATAAGCTATAATTGATGGCTCAAAAATCTGAAAAATTCATGATAGTAGTCCATATTATATTAAAACTTATAGGAAAACTATTGCGGTTTTGATAACTTTTTTATTTCAGGAGTTGTACAGGTCTAACTTGTGAAATGCACTCACTTGGAAAACTTCGTACAAAAATTAAGATTTAATAACTTAATAAGTAAACGTAACAATTATCTATTGGACACGATTTTAAATCTATGGGCAACCTGCACGCACTTCCAAAATTTTTTGTTTTATTATTTTCTATAATTTATGTAACTAATCAATTTTTGTTTTGTTAATTGTTTGATTTGATGTTAATTTCATTAAAAAATAATTTAAATGAAAATAAAACAGATTTCGGAACCTGTTTACTCAATGATTTCTAAATGTAAATTTGCAAATTATGTGACGTCACACTAGGGAGGGGGGGAGTCTCACAAATGTGACCAGCTGTGACAAGGAGGGGGGGAGGGGCAAAAAAATCATGAAATTCGTGTGACGTAATTTATGGATGACCCCTTATGTGGCTGTTCATATGGTGTATTTTTTACCTCTCACGTGCCGTTTTACATTTTCGTCATAGATTACGTACTTTAAAGTGAAACAGACGGTTTTAGACAATTTGATTTTGATAACAGTTTAATATATTATGAATTGTTGTTTGTAGTTCTTAACTGTACCATTAAAATTACAAATCATATTTAATTCTAAAAACAATCAACTCTTTAAATAAAAACCCTTTTCAAATATAATAGTATTACGGCATCTAAGTCTATGTGCTGTTTAGTTTATTACTTGTTAGGTGATTGATTCTCCATTACACACATTATTCTCATTATTTAAGTAATGATTCATACTAAAGGTTTAATTACTCAAATTATAAATAGCTAGTCGTTACAATAATTATTCGTCAAATCACCAAGGTGATCTGTTAAGCTTATTTCCACATCTACTCAGCATGAATCTTTCCAAAAACTTAGTTATGATTAAGATGCTCGTTAGTGTTGAAGGTAATAATCGTCAGTGTCTTCCGGAGAACATTTAACTGGTAACATTTGTAAGAAACGTCAATTAATGTCAAATAAGTAATGACGGAATGTATGACGTGTCATTACATTAATATTTATACAAACTAAGTAACACTAACAATACAATTAATAAACTAAGCCTGTAAGACGTCCCACTAAACTGTCCAATATCAGTTGGGGTTGTACGCTGTGTCTGGAACAAAATGGTTGGACACTCAGCGTTATTTGCAATGGGAATGAACCATTACAATACTGATTTTCAGTGCCCACCGTAACAGTCGACCCGAAGCCGATAGCTGCAGTTGCATCTTATAACTATAATACCTATACTTAAAACATGCTTAAATATTATACTTTAATTTCAAGAAATTGCAGTAATATACTTGGGTTTTGGTAAGTATTAATATTTGCAATTTACTCAGTAATTTGCAAATACCTACTTATAATAAAGCCATGGTGCAGTTAATTTAATGGGAATATCATTATTTTAAATATATGGGTATATATGATAATCCTGTCTTTCAACATTATACATGTGTTTTCTCGAATAATATGTATAAACGTCCATCTAACTCGTAAACGTAAATATAACATACAACGGTTGCTCCGTAGGAATATAGAAAGAATTAAAACATTTGTTTAAAGATAACGTTTATTGTAAAAATTACATTTCAAAGGTACATAACTAACTTCTACACAACTCGCGCATCCCGTCAACCTGACAAGTTTGTCATTCTCAGTTCAACATGCTTGTCTATGGACTATGTATAACAATCGTCTTAAAACATATTTATTACAATAATACTGTGCGTGAGGGTATAACGCGCAATGTAACAATATAAGTGCTCGTAGGTCGTTTTCTAACCCATGACCCACTAGGATCGTGTCTGTGCCCACAAATTCTAGAATATCATTTTGTACGTCTCTCAGCGTCTTGGTTGCACGTGCCAAGTCACGCGGCCTGATGCCCGAGAAACGGGTATTATAGTCGACCACAGGAGAACTCGGATGTGTTTGATATATTTCTCGGCTATCAATGGCAATGACCGCAACACTCGTTAATTCCATTCCTGCCGTGGTATAGGACGTTTCAGTGTCCAGAGCGACTGGTCCAATTCAAACGTCCCCAATGATAAAGACATGTATCCTTATTGTCCATTTTAAAATCCGGAATCACTTAAAACTGTACATCACAACGCGCACAGTAAGTAAGTGGGCGACGGGTTTTCATTTATATCCTCTTTTAGCCAGGCTTAAGAATACGGTTTTCTCGGTCTTCGTCAACTTTTCTTAAAACTAGCATCATTGCTGCACGAGCATCTTCAGCAGGTGAATGTCCACTTTCCCCACGCTGTATAACGCAACCGAGGAATTCCTCCGAGAGGGCTCGTAGCGATCGGCGCATAGGAAAGCCTCGTGCGTGAGGGTATAACGCGCAAGTGTCAATTACAGCACCATGTAACAATTTAATTGCTCGGAGATCATTTTCTAACCCATGACCCACTAGGATCGTGTCTGTGCCCACAAATTCTAGAATATCATTTTGTACGTCTCTCAGCGTCTTGGTTGCACGTGCCAAGTCACGCGGCCTGATGCCCGAGAAACGGGTATTATAGTCGACCACAGGAGAACTCGTCTTGACATGAGTTTGATATATCACTCGGCCATCAATGGCAATGACCGCAACACTCGTTAATTCCAAGCCTCCCGTGGTATAGGACATTTCAGTGTCCAGCGCATAAACTCCTCCGCGAAGAGAGCGAGCACTGACGTAGCCATCGAATGGTCCATTCATACCTGGACGAGTGCCACTCCATACGTGACAAAAAGCCATAGTGCATCCTTTGGAACCCCAAAGTAACTCACAGCACTGGTATCGATAGTACCTGTTCAAACGACCCCAATGATAGAGGCACGGTTCCTTATTGTCCATTTTACCATCCGGAGTCATTTGAAACTTTGCATCACAACGCGCACAGAGATACGTGTCAAAACGCGGAGTCGAACCCCACGATTCACGACCGCTATCGTACTGAGAGCCAGGCATAAATTCAGGAGCGTTCACATCCCACGCAGTAACCGGTAACGGCTTAGGTCTCGGTGGTTGGTTGATATATACTACTGCTTTCCATGACGTTGGTTCCATTTGGATAGGATACCCTAACTTTGTCATGTCATGTGGTGACAAAGTATAGGCTTTTAATGCTTCCGTTAGTTCCTCAGCGGAGTACTTAAGAGCCTTCGCTGGCTGTGACGACGGTCGATCGCGAGACTGGCACCGATATGTTGCAGCACCAACAGAGTTCTCCGTTGCGAATCTTTCTTGATAAAACGAACTGAGCGATGGAGTGTAATGAAGCATTGTTGTAAAGTGGTTTCTGGTAGAGCAGAGCTAGCACCAAGAAGTACGTTTATGAAGGCTATCGTTAAACTAATGACTGAGTAGGCGATGGACTTTGTATTTATATCCACCTTTACCCAGGTAAAGCTCTTTCATTAAGGGATCATTATTAAATGCCCCTATTGTAATGACTGTCGTTAGTTATACAGAAATTGAATAGAATTATAATAAAAAAAATGTTATTGTAAATGATATTACTATTCCCGGAATGCGGCTTTTGACGTAACTTTATTTACGACTTTATTCAATTTATAACTATAACTATACGATAGATCTTCTACAATCAACTAATTTAATACAAATGAGACTATATACAGATAAGACAGAACGCCATGATTATTATTCGTGCATAATGGTTTGTTTTGTACAAAATACAAAAAATACCTTTGTATTCTATTTATCGATTCTATTAAATCGATTCTTTTTGATGTCGATCATGTTAAGGATATTGTGTGTGTAAAACAATTGACGGCCATTTTGCACTGTGGTAGGTACAAAAGTTCTCTGACTTTGCTATTGTCCCCTTTATAAATAACGATCTACCGCATTCCGGGCAGTTTTCGAATGTAGCCACCTGTGATTCAAAAGTCATGAAAATTAATTCATTATTTGTGCTCTTGAAATCGCAATACTATATGTTTGTAAGTGATACATTCTTAGAAGTGACGTTAAAACTGAAACATTTGCGTTTAAGATTTTGAAAATTAATATTCGATATAAATTAATCCTATTTAAGAATTTGATCTCACATCCATAATAATTACAATAATAATAATATTTAATTATTGTACACCAGATCAACCGCAACAATATCTTAAAGCAAGGAATTACAAGTTACCGTACACACTAGTTGCTGTACAACTGCCTTATCGCTCAAAGGCAATCTCTTACAGGCAACCACGGGATGAACATAGTACCTATATGTATACAATAAATACACATACATATTTAAATACATGAATATAAATATATATACACACACATATACTTACACGCATTGAAATAGGAAAGTGAAATTAATTGCTATTCTGTACTTATGGTATTTAGTTAAGTACCTATGTTTGTATAGATAACTCCTAAGTAAGTATAATGAGTAATCGGATATTATAGTAATTTTACACGTCATTCCATAAATGCTGATATTTTGATATCGATAATGTTAGATTGGCAAGACTAGGAAAGTAGCAAACTTCAAATTCAGATCGTCCTCAGGGCCACGGAAGGCCGATGACAATTGATCTATGGCGAAACTGACCTTCGCGAAATATAAATTATATTAGTAGCCGACGCCAAATAATCTTGGGATAAATTAAAGTTGGGTAGAGGAAGATGAAACCTTTTTTATTAAACCTTTTAATTTAATGTTGTCATAGTAAATAATTATTTATTATGACAGCGAGTCCCAATATGTTAGTAAGAATGAACTTAAGACTAATGTTAGTAGCATAATTTAAGTGTATGTGACAATTAACATGATCTGACTGAAATACTGATTGCGTGACGCAACCAGGGTGTGTCAACTCTGTTGCTTAGCATGACTGGGATACCTGGAAATTGTTTGTTCCCGCTGTAGCGAACATACCGGATGTGCTACCAAAACGCGGCAGACCAAACAGCATCCTAAAGCGATTAATATATGGTACCTTTAGTTTCTCTATCGTTCGCTTCGTATACCTAGTTCACAGATTGCTCGTATATAGGTTCTGACAGTACGCTTTAAAGAGAGTAATTTTAACATCTAGGGAACAACGAGCACATCTGTGCATCAACGTGTAGCCTCTGACCGCCAGATACCTTCGTTCACGTTCGATATCTATATCGTCTCTGAGGTCTCTAGTAACTACATGATCACAGGTATTTAAATTGAGAGACTTTAAATTGAGAGAAAATTATTAAGCATGTATCTCAAAACATAGACCGTTTATCTTCTATAATAGCCTATTTTTGTATTCATAATTAACAATGTTTTTGAATAAATATCGTTTTAATTCATCTCCAAAAAAAGTTATAGTTGCCTACTATGGCGGATAGTAGCCTAGCGTGGAAAATGCTTCGGGGGATACGTGCCTCGTGCGGGGATATACCTAAAATATACCTTGAGTTAGTAGTTGCTGGTTACTTTTTTCGTAACGTCTTCTAAAGGTTCGAGAGGATATTCCGTAGGTTCGAGATATTTCATTAATACCTTTTTTTTTTCTCTCAATTCTTCCATGGCAAGTATTAAGCTATCTTCTGTCCAGTTGATGTTGCGCGGCACCACGCCTGGTTTTCACTTATATTTACTGCTGGATGCTAGGATATTTTGATTATTTACTTATATTGACGCAATACATTTTGCTTATCTAGAATAAATATATGATACAGTTAAATAGATATTTATTTTAATTACAACAAGTTAGAGTCACAAAACATTCGAAAAAACAACAAAAAAATTAAATTCGTCTTTACTTCTTTGAAAATGTTAAGTCTCTCTAGGTGGCAACTATCCGCGCAAGTAAGTAAGGCGACTATCCTTTTTGATGTGGATACTTGCCCTTTTTATTTATTAAATAAATAATATTTTTTTTTTTTTAAAAACATAATAAACAATGTTATTTAAGCTCTAATGCATGCAAAAAAACAAGAAGTTAACTGAAACGACGATCGACAAGAAAAATATTCAATAAAAATTACTTACCAATATAAATATAACGCTCGTCAAAGTTCCGCCGCGGAAGATATTTGCTCTCACGGACAAAACACATGCGCCTATTCCGATGGATTATGCGTCACTAAGGTCTGCTGGGGGTCACTACTCATTGTAGTACAGAGCTAACACTAACTTATATTCTTAACATACTGTATTCAAAATCAGGGCATGTATCCGTCCGAGGCAACTATCTGGCTTTTACCCGTAAAAGCCGGATAGTTGCCCCACTTTTCGGAAAAGCTTAATTTTTCAAAAATATAAACTTGCTGAAAATTATTGAGCATGTATCTCAAAACATAGGCCTTTTATCTTCTATAATAGCCTATTAGTAGTAGCCTACTATTAGTAGTAGTATTTATAATTAACAATGGTTTTGAATAAAAAAAATTTATTTCACCTCCTAGAAATGGGATAGTTGCCTACTATGGCGGATAGTAGCCTAGCATGGAAAATGCTTCGGGGGATACTTGCCTCGTGCGGGGATAGTAACCTCGGTAGGATTTTATTTTAGATATAAGGAAAATTTAATTAATCTTTATTATTTATTCAACAGTCTTTATAATTTACTTTATAATTTACTGAGATTTTTCATTAAGTACATGTTTAATATTGTTGTAACAGTAATTGTTTCTCCTTTTTCACCGGAAGTGACTGATTTAACTGCTTTAGCGCCTTTCTTCGCTAATACTTTATCAACTTTATTATTTTGCTGGACACCGGTTTCATCTATATTAAATATTCTATCTGGATTATCCAGTAAATTATTCTCAGATAAAGTATCTATTAAGAGTGTGAAAAAATTTGCAACTTCTGTTCTGTTGATTGCTTACTGTCCTACATACACAATAAAATACCTATATAAAGTTATATTTGAGATAATTTAGATTACGCAGATATTTCGGACAGCTGTTTTAATGTCATTGATGAAATCATTTATGTTTCATTTCTGAAACCATCATGTAATACCTATCCATTAGTATTTAGCCGCAACTTCAATTATGTGAGTCTCAAATGTTCGCCTCCATCGCGCCATCCGGTTCGAATTAAGTTTGAGGAGAGACCTTCCTTACAGTTCCCTCTACGCTACCGTCTTCTACATTTGTAATTTTTGGCCACGGAGCGTATGGAGGCCGTATGCGAAATTCTCTCGTGACTTCAAAGAGAATCTGGCTACGGTATACCATCAGAGACGAGCTGGGCTGAGACGAGCCCTTACTGCAGTCGTAGTAATTTGCGGCGTTTCGTTGGTAGCTCGAGCGCTTTCATGGTGATCAACGATCGTCTGATGTGCTAAATTTCAGATCCGCTTCATTATTTCAAGAAAACGTAGTTCCTTACGATTTCATAGTAAAAAGCGTTCATTACCTTCGAGATTTTACTATTTTGAATTTATATATTTACACTTTAAATTTTTTTTTAAAATACTTAGAGCTATACGTTTCATGAGACAAAATACCAACAAATTAACCCTAATAAAACCATACTTACATTGTTTGTAGCTAAACATCAAAAGCTTAGAGATAAGAACAGGTAGATAATGGTGTATTTTGTCTCCCTTACATTATCTATGTGGGCTGATAGCTTACAACCAATCAGAAGAAAGTATTTCCGATGACGCATTAACCAGTTTGTAAGGACAATACACCCTCATATAGCAGATAATTTCTACCCTTCCATGATTTTTGAAGAAATATATATATATACTACTGGGCTGGTACTGTTTCGTTATTTTCTAGTAAACTCTGTTCAGAGCAAGACGTCTGTTTGTTAGTTACTCCAAGACTTGGTTTTGTCAATTATTAAGTGGTCAAGATTCAGTAAGTTTATGCTAACACTTGGTTCTAGAAGCCAGTGAAAGAATAAACATAAACATAATTTTCGTAGTTTTATTTGGAAGAAGTCGCGTTATTTACTGTTGAAAGAACTGAAGCGTTGGTCAGAAATATTTTAGTGAGGTAAATATCTATACATAATATTATAAACTAATTTGCTAGCTTCACTAATTTTAATTTGTTAATGTTTATTTGTTTTTTTCTTATTATCTCAGATGACGTCACTTCCTAACTCTTCGTGCTATTCTTCTCCTCGGAAGAACAAGAGAAGAGACAAGAAATTTAAAGATATCTCAAGCAAAAGATCTAGCAGGAAAAAATCGCGCAATGCAAGTAAACGTGGGAGCAAGCTACATAAAGTGGCAAAAAAAGTATTTGGTCCCGCTAAATATTATATTCCTAGTACGGAGAAGAGAAATGAAACTGATGTTTTCTTATTTAAATCTGCCAAATCAATCTACAAATATGCCATCAAGAATAAAGCACTAAAAGCTGGATTTAGGTTTGAGTCAGATGCTGAAGTGACCCCATTATCTGAAAGCTAAATGTTCCTGGATGGCAGCGACAGTGTGGATGATACAACACAAAATAAGACACCGATAGATCCCTTGAAACCACCTGAATTTGATAAGGCAACCTCTAAACTAACTGATGTGAAGCCTACAAATCCAAGTGTTTCAGAAATAATGAATTGGGCAAGGTGTTTAACAAAGTCTTTAAAAGAAGAAGCTTTGGTGTTTGAAGAAATGGTAAATATTTAAAGTAATAGTAATGAATATGTTATAGAGTAGGTATAGAGTTCTCTTCCTGAATTTATATCAATAGTTAAAATAGCAAGACGATACCATAATGATGATTTAATAAGATGACCGGCAGGAATTTGATGCTAAATCCTAAAAGCGATCAAATGCGGTAATGATTTAAAATATATCGCTATCGTTTAGATCACTATGCTGCATTGCCTGCACTCACAATGAAGATGATGATCTCCTACTTCTGGATTCTACCTATCAGAACCTACTTCCTACCTTCGATATCCATTCTAATATTAATCATTCATTTGTTTAACTTTCAGGAGTTCGATGACCAACCATCGAGTACGGCGCGATCTGTCGATATCATGGAAGATGATTGTATAAATAGTCCTCTGCATGAATTTATCTTGTAAAATACTGAATAGTGTTTTTTTTTGTATAATTACTTTTAAATTTTGTAAACTCTACGAGTTAGCTTTAATTATTATACATTCAATTAACCCGTTTTATTGTCAATTTTCTGAGGAAACTTACATGTACCTAATGGTTAACTTAGACACTTTTTGAATAAAAGTTATAAAATGGTTTTGCTTGTATTCATTCTCTATTGTCTAAATAAAAATAGAAACTCTTATACCTATACACACGTTCAATCCCAATGCATGATGCGTTTACATGCACATTGCTTGCGCCCGCACACAGTTATCATCAGATTGATTGAAAACGAAGCCACTCTGTACGAAATTGTAACATTTATTTGTCTCACAACTAACATCCTCAAGTAATAAATATAGCTTATGTCACTCGCTTGTAATTTAGAAGAACATATTATGCTCTACAAAGATACCTACAAGCTTTTTTCCTTTATGATTTCGGTATCAATTATGAAAATAAATGATTCTTAAGTTAGTACCTATCAAGGTTATGACCAGGTACCTTAACGTGGACGTTATATTTAAATTAAGACCAAATTTATTTATTAGATACCTGCTCTGTACTAGATTTAATATAAATATAATTTATACTTACACACCTTTACATTAGCATTAGCTCGTATTTAAGGTTCATATTTCATTACATTCATAATTTTATCACAGAGCGTATGATGGCCAATTGTGAGATTCTCTCTTCACTACAGTTATTAGGCCGTGATCCGACAATAAAAACCGCCCAAGCGAAGCAAACCACCAGATTGTGCCAGCTCTTACTGCTGGCTGCTACTGGTGACAATATCAGCTGAGATTTTATGATTTTACTAGAAATATCACTTCAACATATTTACCATTCTAAAATTACCAACCATTTGTAATTCATAATTACTTGGAGCTACAGTTTAGGTGACACAATACCAGCAAGATAAACCCTAGCACACGGGATTAAGCAACAATGAAATTAAATGAATTATTTACAGAAAAACATCAAACTTTAGAGATAAGAGCTGGTACCCATTGATTTATTTTGTATATCTCTAGCTTAATTTACATACTTTCTTTAAACAGGCCAACCCAGACCCTATACTGTACTCGCATAGTTAAATAATCAATGACTGTTCACGGATTTAAAAAAAGAGACAACTCTGTTGTTTGTTTTGGCATTTCTTCAAGGAGTAACTCTTGGGAAATTCCGACGTCTTCTAGCTGTAAAGTCCGACGTGTAGAAATATCTGTAAAAATAATTTACTTTCAAAAATAATTATCATTTTTAATTTACCTTTGGAAATGTGCTATCTCTGTATCGTAATAAAACAAATTATCAGAAATTATTAAAACAAAATTTATAAGATATCTGTATGTTATTATCGATTAGTTTTTTTTAATTATATGTATATACTTAAATATCTATCTTTTAAAAATAACTGCACTGCTCTGGACGCTGGTGTGTAACTTAGAACTTAGAGCTTCAAATTTTGTAAACTTCACAAGTTAACGTTAATTACTCTATTCAATTAACCCAATTTATGCTAATTTTCTGTAGAAACTCTAGTGTAATGAATAACATATTTATGTATAATGGATAATCTTATATTTTTATTTCATATTATATATCAAAATAATGTTTAAGCAGAATGCTGAACGTCAGAAAATTAATAAAGATCTCTATGTTTGTGAAAGCGTTACCATGTATGTACGTTTACGTTGATATCATCAATTGAAGTTTGTATGAGTGGCGATTTGAATTCTTGCTGCTATGGACTCATATACCTATGTATATCTCTCAGATTAATATATCTTCATCGATCTTCAACTTAAATAGGTAGATAGGCTAGGTAGTTATATGTAGTAGAAGGGCAAATAAAAAGTTCTAAGGGAGAACTGAAATTCTAAAGGTTATATTGTCTACAATTTAATAATAAATCTAAGAATGTCGTATTTGTAGATATCTATATAGATAGACTCGTTGTGTAATTATCGGCAACATGAAATATTTCTCTTTACGATAATATACATACTAAAATCACAACATGTTTTTATTTTATTTATTAACACTTCCCGCGTTACATTTGCATGAGGCGGATTTAATGCCATATGAAATTTTCTACCAGCCGACCTTTGGATGGTACAGTAAAGTACGTGGCGCGTGACGTACCTTATCAAAGCGAGGATACAAAACAATCTTATAAGAGGATATACAAATAAGTATTTCTATAAAAAACATAATCAAATATACATAATATAATGATTTTAACCAACTAACAAAGTAAGAATAGCGTTATGGAGGACAATAAAAAGAAAATTAATTCTGTCTTCTATGGCGTTCGCCTGCTTTATATTTCCATTAGGTATTTGATTTCAGTTCTTATATCTTTTCACGTCTTCGCTTCTTTTCGCTTCATCGTCCTTGATTCTCTTTAGGATTATTCCTTTGCACTAAAAATAAATACCTATACTTATTTCATTTTCTTGGATTTTTTACAAATTTTTCGTTTAGCTGGGCATACATCACCGGAAGCACGTCAATTTGCTTGTCTTTATAAATTTCTTTTTCTTCACCTGTGTATCAATTTTATTGACAGGGTTAAGTTCAAATACCTCCCACTGCGTTGTAGCACATCTTTCTAAAAAAAAGACTCAACGTACTACAGGATGAAGGAGGCATGCTTTGATCATCTGTTGGAAATGGTCACACCGCAATTGTTAAAAAAAATACCTACATGCGAGAGAGCATTACCCGTAAAGAAAAACTGTCTGTTGCGTTGCGTCACCTCGCGACTGCCAGAACTATTGAATGCCTAAAATTTTCAGTCATAATGTCCCCAGCTGCTATTGGAGAAGCCATCATTGATACATGCAGAACACTTATTCATGTTCTTCTATCTTATATAAAGGTATGTAGAAACTTAAAAAAATATTTTTTATTCAAAAGGAAAAGCATTACAAATCCGGCTTAAACTTAGCATACAGTGGTCCTACATTATACTCCAACAATGTTGATTGAGACGTATCATGAGATGGCGATGGAATATGTAGTTTATAGCTATCTTGTTGATTTTGAGGATGCATTTTTATCTTTACTAATGGTGTAGATGAAGCAAGCGAGGGTAATGGCCTATAGTTACCTACTTGATTTAGAGGGTTTGTATGTACTAGTAATGGTGTAGATGACGTCATTGAAGATGGTGGCGGGGATATAGCTGATGTCTGAGAAGTCTGAATGTTAGAAAAAAGAACAGGTCAAATAAACTTGGTATTGTTTTCAATTTTAAGTGAGATATTGAATGGCCTAACAAATCAAAACAAAGAGGTAGATTAAAAAACTTATTTTGCAAGTAAACCCATTATATTAGGTACAATTAGGTACCTGTACATAAATAGTAAAAATGATATTACTATTCCCGGAATGCGGCTTTTGTCGTAACAATCAACTTTATCAAACAATTTTCGTTTGTGCTTCTTCTTAGAACTATTCCATAGATATTCTACAATCAACCAATTTAATACAAATAAGACAATATACAGATAAGATAGAGCACCATTATTATTTGTGCATAATGTTTTGTTTGTTCAAAATGTCATTAATAACACCTTTGTTTCTATTAACGATTCTATTCTATCGATTCTATTTTATGTCGATCTAGATAAGGATATTGTGTGGGTAAAACAATTGACGGCCATATTGCACTGTGGTAGGTACAAAAGTTCCTTCATTTTGCTATTGACCCTTTTGGAAATGACGATCTACCGCCTTCCGGGCAGTGTTCCAATGTAGTCACATGTGAATAAAAAATGATGAAAATTAACTCATTACTTGTGATCTTGAAATCGCAGAATCATATGTTTGTAAGTGATGCATAATTAAAAGTGACGTTAAACTAAGATATTTGCGTTTGAGATTAGCGCGATCAATCATACCAACAAACTCTTCAGCTTAAAATATTAGCTTTACCATAGCAGACGGTTATAGCGAACCAGCCTTAAAAGACACTAAACACTATTTTGGTACATTTTATTTTATTTAAATATGATCACGATATAAAGTACATTCACTTAGATACCTACAGTCGTCATTGATCGCACCACCATCGCCACGTCGTACCACGTATCGCTTTTTGGCAAAGGAAACCCAATACAATATAAAAGAAGCCGACTGCCTAGTTTAATTGCGAACGATATGTCCGATTTATAGTTTAATTGTGGAACAAACTTAATATTACAACTGTTTTATAAAATTAAATTTAACGAATCCATGACCACAATAATTGTGTGCAAGTATATGAACACTATCAAAACGAATGGACTATACCATCATGATGCCCTTTCATTTGACACTTCGTATTGCAGTCTAGAATTTTTGTTTTCAGTTTAAATAATGGCGTTTCTCTCAGTAGCCGTGTTATTTTTTTCTTCGCCTCACCTATCTAAGAGCACTTAGACTCTCAAGACGAATCTTACAAATTCTAAGGGAATAAAGCCGTGAAACAGTTCAAAAGTTATGAAGTAAAAAGTATTTAAATTATCGATTAACATAAATAACTAATAATTTACATGTACTAACATAGCTTTATGTCTATTGTCTACTAACACACTATGGACTGCCGAAATAAAAGTTTTATTATTATTATTATAATAACGCATCAGTATTTGATTCTATTACGCGAATTATTTTTAGGTCGTCGGCGAATAAGTAAGGAGTAGAATAAAAGAAGCAATTCGGGAGATCATTAATGAAGATATTAAATAGAATAGGTCCCAAATGCGACCCTTGTGGGACGCCAGAAGTAATTTTGAATATATTAGACTCATAACCATCAGCCACAACAAAGAAAGTTCGATTTACCAGGTACGAATTAAGCCATTGGAGCAATGATCCACCAAAACCATATCACGACAGCTTTTGCACTAGGATGCGGTGTGACACCTTATCAAAGGCTTTGCTGAAATCAGTATACACCGCGTCCACTTGCTTATTAGCATCCATTGACTCCAAAGTACCCTCGATAAAATCAACCACATTACTGCATGTTGATCTGGCGAGAGTAAATCCATGTTGTTGACTAGACAAATATTTTATAAAATAATTTTGAAGAAAGGGACATGTCAATGCTTCAAAGGTTTTGGCCAACGTTGATAGAATTGATATGGGCCTATAGCTGCCAACTAAACCAGCTTTAGCATTTGGTTTAAGTATAGGAATGACTTTCGCAAGTTTCCATCGGTCAGGAAAGATGCCTGATCTAAGGGACTGATTAAAAATTATGCTCAATGGCACCGCTAACTCATAAGCACACTCTCTTATAAAGTATAGAGGAATGTTATCAGGTCCCAGGCCTTTTGATACATCAAGAGTTTTAAAAAGCTTGACTATTGCCTCACAGTCAATACTTAAATAATGGATTCTTATATAATTTATATATTTTTCTAATAGACATAACTAATCTCTTTCCCGTTGTAACCTTAGTAACCTTTGATTAAACCAAGGCGGCCATGAGTTTTTTTTGTTTGAATAGTTGGTACATGTTGTTTTATTAGTTGGTTAAGATTATTGTAGAATGTGTTTAGCATAATGTTGGGATCAGTAGTTCCCTGAAAAAGAGCACACCAATCGGTATTTTTTAGATGTTTTTTGATAGTAGGGAAATCTGCCTTTTTATTGCCTTATGTCCTAATGATTTTTCAAGTTTAATAGATTGTATGAAATAGGTATTATTACTAATGATAGTTTGAATCAAATAAGAGAAGCATGGTATCTCTTACGGGCCCTTTTTAACGGCCATATTTAAGTAATGATTTAACTTTCAACACATTTGACTCACAGGTGGCTATTATCGAACGCTGCCGAACGGCGGTAGGTCGGCAGTTCTAAAAAGAGACAATAACGAAGCCGACGGACTTTTGTCTCTACCACAGTGCAATATGACCGTCAATTCTTTTACCCGCATAATAATAGAATCTTCAATCTTTATATTAGGTATTTGTATTGCGATGTGTGCAAGTTCTTATCAGTGCCTAATGTGTTAAGTCAGTTGTTTATAGCATATTGTTAAGTTCTAAGAGAAAACACAATTGATAAAGTAGAATAGAATGCTAACAGAGACGCATTTCAAGAATAGTAAACAATGATTACCAAGGTTTCCTTGGTCAGGATGTGGTTATTTAATTTACAAATATCTGAGTAATAACAGGGATTCAGTTTGTTTTTTTATCATAAAAATTAACACCATCCTCGTCTTTAGGGTACCCACTGTAGTTCATGACTCGGCACCCCTATTTATTCGACATGTCTCCTACTACCTACATAATTAATAAATCAATAACGGAAACACCACGACTTTCCATATGAAGCTTTGAAGGCATTTCAATGTTTTGCCGTTATGATGTAAACAGGTACCTACATATTAATTATTTATATTATTTATACCTAATAGTGGCTTGTCCCAGTTTTGTTTTGTTTGATCGGTCTAATGCTGACACCGAACATAATATGACGTGAGCCCGGTGGCGATGCGACTCAATTATAATTTAAGAAGAATTGTTTATTGTACTTGAGGCTATCGACGTGGCCGGGTGCATTCACCAACTAAAAGGTTTTGCGTAACCCTTAACCTATCATTATCATTTAATATAATATAACATTTACCGATACTAATAAGTCCGGACGCGAAGCAGAAGGAATTTCGTATAATGACTTCTTTACCTACTGACAGTGGTCACAAACATTTATGTATTAAGTGCAAATCGCACACATAAATAGTTGGGATGACAATATTCATTTACGATAGTAGTTCCTAAGTACAGGAAACTTTCAAGATATTATTTAAGTTTTAATAAGAATTCCTTCATCACCATCTTCATTGGGCGGCGTTGGAATCAAACCGACTAAAACTACACGGTGTGTCATTCTATGCCTAATACAAGAGAAACGCATGAACAACTGTTTTAAGTCCGTAAGCTTTAAAAACACTATTTTATATATTGCTGTATAAAAAACATTCGTTGTCTACGTTAAGGATACCGTATATCTGCAATAATACTGAGAAAAGCATGAGACTCTCTAATTAGTTCAGCCTCCACCGTGCAGCTCACTGATGGTGAATTAATTTCAATTGGAATTCTTTCTTACGGTACCTTGTTTTAAACCTCTCGTTTAAAACAAATATCACTGCCGTCCTTGGAGCACCTGATGGTTTTTTTGGTGATGATGATGGCCGATGGTTAGGATTATAATATTTGAGAGATTTTGTAAATGCAGTGCGGAGAAGAGCCGCTCTGGTATTTCAAGCCATGAAACCAAATTTGTAATATCTAGAATCTTCGAGATTTCATCACTATAAAATTACTGGCATGTTAGGAAATATAATACCAGCGAATTTAACCCCAACAACTGGTAATAAACAACACCATAAATGTATTGTTTACAACAAAACATCTAAAGCTTAGAGATAGGAGCTGATAATGCATTATTTTGTTGCTATCGTCTACTCATTGAGCGGTTGGTTTCCAACCAATCAGAACGGAGTACCTCAGGTGAGTCATTAACCGTTGGCAAGAACAATGCACACTCTTATCGCAGGTATATCACCATTATTTTTTTACAAGAAAATATACTACTTGGCAAGTAGTGTTCAGTTGTTAATTCCTTGTGAACTGTGCTCAGGGTAGGACGTCGTTTGTTGCTTGCTCCAAGACTTTCTAGTATCGATTGTTAACTGGCAGAGACTAAACGACTTAGCTCAAGTATTCTAGTGACCAATTTTCGTGGTGATTATTTTCAAATTCTGGTTTGGTTGGAGAATCAGCAATTTGTCCAAAATATTATACTCAGGTACGTACAAGTTTATTTGAAATTTATTAGCTATTTTATTTTTCTCTTGTTTTGTAATGATTTAAACATAAACCTGTCTTAATACCCTTTTCATAGATTATAGTAAATAAAAGTTAGAAAAATTATCTTTCGAACCTTTTACTACTAATTTGTTCTTAAATATTTATAAGGCATATTTTAATAAATTAGTGAATTTATTACATATTTGGCACTTTAAAAGATGGAAGTTTATTGATAAAAACTTGATATTTAACATTTTGTCATCTTTCTAGATGATGGAACCAGCTAACGCTACAGGCATATCTTCTCCTAAGAAAATGCTGGGAAGTCCTAGGAAACCAAACTGTATCTCAAGTGACAGAGCTAGCAGTAGTGCATTGTGCAATACTGGTGCACGTGACAGTGAGCGCCATAAAGTGACAGATGGACTATTTGATCCCTCTAATGATACTGTACGCATCAAGAAAAAAAGAGAAGTTTCACTTTTTATATTTGCTATTAAGAATAGAGTAATTAAAGCTGGCTACCTTAAACCAAATGCTAAAGCAGCTTCAGCTGATAACACCTGTGTGGTTTGCTGCGAGACCAATGATTCTGTAAGTATTGTTGTAATTAATTGTACTATTTTATGTAAATTTTATTTTAATTAACTGTATGATAACTTACACTGTTGATATTGTTTTCAGGGCATTTTGTCTGTATGCAGTATTTGCTTCGATGCCTACCATGCGTTATGTCATTCACCATGTATTCCAAAGCAATTAGTACCCTGTGATCAGTGGCAATGCAGCAAGTGTACGGAATCTATGTATGGTATCTCAAATGATGTTTATGGTATTTCGCGCGATAGTCAAGTATCCTTGGATGGAAGTGGGTGTGTTGATAAGACAGCACAAAGTTCACCGCCAGAAGATTCATCTTTCAAATTACATGCACATGAGATGACCGTGGACCTTAGTATTCCTGATGAAACTACCTGGACAAGCGATGATATATTCGACGAAGTACTTACCAGAAGCAGCTTCAACTCTTGAAGGAAATCGTGTCTTCCGAGATTTTGCGCTAGGGCTAAAGTTATGTTAAGTTTATTAAGATGTATTTTGATAGTTTTATACTGATATGTATCTTTGTTTTGAATCTTCAAATAAAAACATAAGTGCTAATTGTTTTTCTATTAAAGTCCTCGAACAATTTAAGTCTGATGTACGATTAAGAAATAAAAAATTGAATTACTGATACGAGCCTAAAATTTTGCTAACTTTACCACAGGAATTATTACTTAGACCGAGAGCAATAGTTGGGGTCACATTCCACTATCCTACTTCCTACCAGTATTATAAATGCGAAAGTATGTAAGGATGTGTGTGTGTGTGTGTTTGGAGTAACAAACACACACAGCAAAAACTACTGGGCGGATTTTCATGACACTTTACATTAATATAGTTTAGACATCTGAATAACAAAAAATGTCTATTAATTTTAACTTATTATAAGTAAAAATTTATAGAGATACCTATTTCGTAATACAGTCATAATATAACGGTAAATGTCAAGTAAGTTAGAAAAAAATCAGCCCTCTGAGAGGTAATCTTGGCGTGCGCTGGCCAAACCGTTGGAGTCACACAAATATAATTACTGTAGAATTATTTATCTTAAATATTTTATGTGGAATTCACTATGACCAAAATAGTGAACCATAAATACAATTAAATTTGATATTTTTTAACAATGCACATTTTAGAATAAGTACTTGTAATATTATAAACGTGAATGCTTGTATGTTCCCATGTATGTTTGTTGATCTTTCACGCAAAAAATCCAAACAAAACTAATAAGTATCACGAAGAGACGAACTTCGAACCTTTTTTGGAATGGTTTTATAAAATGATGGACAACCTGGATGGTCCTCATATAATAATAATGGATAATGCATCCTATCATTTCACGCAACTTGACAAGACTCCGACGAACGAAAAAGCCGATACAATAGAGTAGGCTCATAAACACTTGTTTGTATGATAAATGCGTAAATGCCGACATGACAATGCTTAAGTGCGAACTCCTTGGCCTGATGGCCACACACAAACCGAGGGAGCCAGTATAAATAAATAAATATTTCGGACATCTTACACACAACATCATCTGGCCTCAAACTAAGCAGAGCTTGTATTATGGGTACTAGACAACTGATATAAATACATAAACATACTATTTTTGTAAATACATACATAATATATATACATACGTAGAAAACACCCAGACTCCGAAACAAACATTTGTGGAACACACAAATATTTAGTCCGACCCGGGAATCGAACCCGAGACCTGTCAATCAGCAGCCGCATACGCTAACCACTTGTATTTACTGAACGAAGCAGCAAAGCAACGCAGTCACACAGTGATCAGATTGCCACCCTATACACAAATCAAAGGTCAGTAAAAAAATATTTTTCTTGATGAATTCTATAACATCTATTTCATTATAAGTATTATTTTAACAATCACTTATTTCATTCAAAGGAAACGCAGCACGTACATCTCATCCCCTCACCGCAAACAAAATGTTCCGTTTATTGGAAGAAGCTTGTGGTCAAGTGACCGCTGCAAACTGGGCGAATGTAGTACGACACGTCAATGAAGCAATATTATCTGACTAGATGCGCGACGTCGACGTCGCATTATTAACTACTGAATTAACTGAAGCGTTGCTCTACTCATCAGAAACATTTTACTGAGGTAATTAAATACATTTTAAGTTTTATTTAATTCATTATATGTATAACATAGTGCCATATTTATTATATAACATAGATACGCGGCGATAGTGCGACAGATTGAGTGGGCTGGCTGAGAATCTTAAGTTGAAGAGTAATAAAGTTAAATTAGTTCAAACAATTAAGTTTCAAGATTGATATCGTTTAAACGCCTTCTTTTATTTTAGTCTAATTGTATTATTTTAGTCATTTCTTTTTTGTCACAAACAGTCATATTCAACATCTTATTTACAATATTGTGTGTCATAATTCATCAACTGTCTTGAATAGCTCACTGCATCATATTTTTACTTTTAATTAATACAACTCTCCAGTCTAGTCTAAAATTTGACAGTAAACTTATTTTGATTAATTAAGTTTATCTTTTTAATATTTAGTTACCGTAAATAATTACCTTGTTCATTTATTATTAGACAAACTCTGTTTCAATAGTTTTCGTCATAGGACACACAAGAAAATTTAACATTCAAACCTTCTATAGACGCTATTAATTTTTATTAAAGTACCTATATGGTTTGAATATATTATACAATATTATGAAAGACTGTAGTTTATTTATGTAGGTATATCAAGTAGTATGTTAGTATGTATATGACACTTTAATGAATAAATATCCATTAAAGTCTCATAAGTACATTAATTTAAATGATGATCACTTAAAAACTGTATATTTAACCCTGATGTTCTAAGTATCTCAGATGACGTCACCTCCTGACATTCCGTGTCAATCTTCTCTTCGGAAGAACAAGAGAAGACCCAAGAAACCTAAAGACATCGCAAGCAAACGATCTAACAGTATAAAATCACAACGCAATATTAGAAAACGTGTCAGCAAGCGCAACAAAGTGGCAAAAAATGTATTTGGTCCCTCTAAATGTTTTGTGCCTAATACAGAGACAAGAGGTGAACCTGATGTTTTCTTTTTTAATACTGCTAGATCAATCTATAGATACGCGATTAGGAATAAAGCTCTGAAAGGTGGATTTAGTTTTGAGCCAGATGTTGAAGTGAATAATAAAGAACCAAATACAACACCGACAGACCCCTCGAAACTACCTGAACTTGATACGGCAACCTCAAAACCAGCTGATGAAAGACCTACCAATCCAAGTGTTTCCGAAATAATGGAATGGGCAAGGTGTTTAACGATGTCGTTAAAAGAAGAAGCTTTGATTTTGGAAGAAGAGGTAAATATTTAATGATATGGTTATGAATTTATAATTATAAACCTAGTTTAGAAATCTCTTTCTTAGTTTGAACCAATATGTTTTTAAGTATAATTCTAGGATGAAGGAATTATTGAATGATGAATAATTATTGGGCCGCCGGTCTCACACTCACCATAGAAAGATGGCAGCAAGAATGCTGTAATTTTTGGTTGGCTTTCTTAGTGAGGGTAGTACTGCCCCGCTCTAGTCGATTTATGGTGAAATCAGCGTTTTTCAGCTACTTATCAACTCACTTTAATAGGCTTGAATGAAAAACAAAATGAAATGAGATTCCTACGCGTTCTATTATATGTGTGGGTATATAGGTATTAGATATCGCTCGTCTATTGATCCCGTTATATGCTTAAAAGCAATACAAAGGTCTTGTAGTACATTCAAAACCTACTTTCAATTACTTGATACCCTCATTTTAATCATTATAATAAATTAATAATTAATTTTAGTGCGTATTAAATTAATTACGATATCCATTAAAATAATGCCCTATATATCATTCATTTGTAACTTTTATCTTTCAGGAATTTGTGGACCAACCATCGAATACGGTGCGACCCGACGATATCATCGGAGATGATTGTATCGATGATGCTCTGCATGAATTCATCTAATACAATAATGATGACTGTTTCTATTTGTTAAGCTTTAAATTTTGTGACCTCCACAAGTTAACGTCAGATTGATACCTAGTTACTTAAACATGACAATATGATGTGGTAGGTCGCACAATTTAAAGCTCTGAATTTTTATCTTAGTTTTAAGCAAAAGTTTTGTCTTCCGGATAATTTTAGTACATTCTTTTCAAATAAATATAACTTTTTTATTAAGAAATGAGACTTTTATTTACTAAATCAACTTTTGGTATGTAGGTATTCGTTATGTCAAATGAAAAACTAACACATTTTTTGAATCATTTCTATACCTTTAGCTTTAGAGGTATCTCGATAATAGTTGATATATAGAACACTAAGGAAGCAGTTATTTACAGACCAAGAACGTACACACAGCAATCAAAGGATTTCTCTTGATGGAAAGAAATGTCAGTTTACTCATAGATCTACGATCTATGAGTTTACTGATGAAAATGGCGCCAACCGAGGTTAATGTAGTAAAAGGTGACAACAACATTTAATAAAATATTTGTAGTAAAATAATACGTTTATGAGAATTTTACTCCTTTATTTATCTTCTTCATCTATCTACTTTATATTATTTAACAATATATATTATGCATAATTAATTTCCACTTGTTAGTTTCGTGTATTGATACAAAAACGAATATTAATTTTATTAAATTAAAATAAATGAAACTATTCCATCACCTACTTACTCCGTTACCATTTTGAAACTCGTGCTGTATGGCAATCTGTTCCAGAACATGAGGCCACTGTGTAGGCTGACTAGACTTCAAGTCAGCCCACACAGTGGCTTAATGTTCTGGTATTATTGATCCGTTTCAATATTTTATATTAAGTGAGCTATCGTAGACGTATTTATATATAGATATTATATATTTATACAGTCATATCTAAGTTAACTTCCACAAAGAAACTGATGTATGGAATGAGCATTAGCACCTATAGATTTTCTACCTATACCTAGGTAAAATTATTTATCTCCGCACGTCTAAGACAATTCTATTTTAAGTAGTTCTTATGATTATTTACTCATAGTTAATAAATGTTATTCTTACGGAACTCTTTACCGTAGAGCTCCAATCCCATCAGGAGCGCAAAAATACAGTGGAGTTGTGAGCGATTACTGAACCACAAACCACACCTAACAACCGTAACTGCGCATGCGCAAGCGATGCGACGCAGATAGGGAGGAGCTTCTGCGTTAAGTACTGTAGGTACTGTAATTGTAAGTAGGTACACATAGGACTAGAACGTACAAAGACAGAGCTAGCTATCTACGTTAGAGCAATATATATGGATATTTATCTGTTGATTGTAAACTGACACGACTGTGGGTGCCCGGCCGCTCGTCACTGACACCGACGATTACCTTCAACACTAACGAGCATCTTAATTATAACTAAGTTTTTGAAAAGATTCATGCTGAAGAGATGTGGGAATAAACTTATCAGATGACCTTGGACAATCGCCGAATAATTAATCAAACCTATAGTATGAATCGTTGGTTAAATAACGAGAATAATGTATGTAATGGAGAATCAATCAACCAATAAGTAATAAACTGGAAAGCAGATAGACATAGATGCCTGATACTATTACATTTTGGAAGGGTTTTTCTTTATAGAGTTGATTGTTTTTAAAGTTACTATTATTTTTTTGTATTTACAGTTAAGAACTAGGAACAATAACTCATAATACCTATCTTATTCTGTGATCAAGACTGACTTTTATGTCTAAAGCAGTCTGTTCACTTTATAGTACGTAATCTAGAGTAGTAGTAATTGGCTGTAAGAGATTGCCTTTAAGCGATAAGACAGTCGTACGGCAACTAGCAATTCCTAGCTTTAAGATATTATTGCAATTGGTCTGGTGAACAATAAAGTGATATTATTATTATTATGTATATTAAATTCCTAAACATATAAATTACATTTTTAAATATATCACCACTGTCCCGCCTAGAGACCTCTCCAGCGAGCAGGCGGAACAACTGAGGGAGACCATCGACGATGCGATCCTGCAGTGTGTTCTGACGCCGCAGTCTTCGGGGGCGCTAGCTCCATCTTTCCGCGGTCGACCCTTCCTATTTCAAGGAGTACTAGCGATGTTGTGTGAGGACGAAAACGCGCTCAAATGGCTTGACAACATCACAAAACCCTTGGTACAAAGTTGACACCTGGCAGTGCTATGACATGACTGTTGACGACAAGGAGGGTAATTCTAAGGACAAGGTAGTTCACCTAATCCTTGGGATCCCTGAAGACCAAAAACAGACGATACTGGACAGAGACCGCCGTGTTACGCACATGACTGGGAGTGGATATATCCGCTTCTTTTCATCGGACGAGCCGACATGACAACCGCAGAAGCCAGTGCAACGGAGCACCAAGGTACTGCGATTACTACACCAACCACCTGAGCTCCCCAACCGGGTACGAGCGAGATGGAATTGGATGACAACCAGAACTCGGAGGACTGCGTCAGTTACGAAGATGGCGTCCTACGTAGTCCCTAACACCGCAGTCATCCAGACCAACCTCCAGCACAAACAAATAGCGGCGGCCACCCTACGCAGGGTGCTGGAAGCAAACAACAACACCGTCGCTCTGATCCAAGAACCATGGATCAGAAATAACAAGATATGCGGTCTGAACAACATCGACGGTAAGTTACTTTTAGACACATCCGTCGAAAAACCAAGGGCATGCATCTTTATGCCGAAGTCTATAAAAACAACTATGCTTAACTAGTTCTGTTCTAGAGACCTCACAGCCATGACGATCTCTACAGAAAACCAAACAGTCCTCGTACTAGCCTCGGTCTACATGCCGAACGATGGTGAAATACCTCCTAAGGAACTGACCGAGCTGGTGCAATACTGCGACGACCACAAATGGGAGCGGTTGACTGCAACGCACATCACTCACTGTGGGGAAGTAAGGACACAAACAGAAGGGGTGAGTTACTTACTGAATTCTTACTCCAAACTAACCTCAACATCATGAACGTTGGCACAGAGCCCACATTCGTTGGCTCCAGGTACCAAACGATCATTGACATCACACTGGCAATACATGCGGCGGCCAATCTCATTGAGGGATGGCACGTGTCTAACGAGCCCTTCTTCGCTGACCACCGTAGAGTTTGTATTAACCTAAAATACAGACATACAGACCCTATTCCATATCGAAACCCTCGTAAAAAAGATATAGCAAGGTATATTGAACTGTCGTCCAAAGCTTAGAGTACGACACAAGTCGAGGACAAAATGTCCGACACAAACAACATAGAGACGAGCGTGCAGTTCTTTACCTCAACACTTCTCAAAAGTTATGAACTGAAGTGCCCTACCATCGCCCCTAAAGGCCTGAGTTAGAGTTCCTGGTGGGGTCGGAACTCGAAAGACTACGCAAAGAACTCAGGACACTTTTCAACCGAGCGAAAAACACCAGAACCGAGGAGGACTAGGAAAACTACACAACAGCACAAAAACACTACAAGAAGCGAATCAGGTATTGGAGTAGAGAAGGCTTCCGCAGCTTATGTAGCAGTGTAAACTCAACAAACAAAGCTGCCAGACTAAAGAAAGTTCTGTCAAAAGACAACTCGAACCTTCTGGGGTCCCTGAAAAAGGACGACGGCACTTATACAACAACAGAAGAAGAAGCAAACGCAGTGCTACTAGAAACCCACTTCCCAGGTAGCAAACCAGCGCCCGACCCTGGGTGGCTAAACGAGCACTACGACATACCAACAAACCAAGAATGGCACATGGCAAAAACAATAGTAACGGCGGAAAAAACAGAATGGGCCCTGAAAAGCTTTCAACCGTTCAAGTCAGCAGGGCTAGACGGTATCTTCCCGGCGCTACTTCAATGGCAACTAAACCTGGCAGTTAGACATCTGACACCGATCTATAGAGCCTGCCTGGCTTTCAAATACATTCCGAAACAATGGAGAGAGGCAAAAGTGGTCTTCTTACCAAAACCGGGAAAAGACGACTGCACACAAGCCAAATCCTTCAGACCAATCAGTCTAACATCCTTCCTTCTGAAAACAGGCCGACTTGGGGAGTCCCTAAGTACTGAGTCTTATTATTGATCGTCAGCTCCTATTTAGGGAGCACCTGGCTGGCGCGCGGCGAAAAGCGGCGGCATCAGCGGGATGGGGACTAAACTCAAATGTCATCCGAGTTATATATCAGATCGTGGTGTAACCCACCGTGTTGTACGCCGCTTGTGTTTGGGCAGAGGTGGTTAAAAAGAAATATAACCAGGTCCTGCTAAACGGAATCTCGCGGCAATTTGCAATCCTGATCGCAAAGGCGCACAGAACCATCTCCTTTATGTCAGCGGTTGTTTTGTCGGGGATACTCCCCCTAGACCTCAGAGCCCGGGCTCAGCTCAGGCTCGGAACAGCTCAGGCTCTACGAGGTCCGGAGTGGTCAGCCTCTGCTCGAGCTACTGGAATATGAACTGGAGAGACGCCTTAGCCTGTTTGACCTGCCCCACCCCACTCTCAGGACAGGCCTTACCCATCGTAGAATCTCGACTGAGGAGGATCTCGAGGGACTTGATGCAGACCTCATCCACATTTATACGGATGGCAACAAGATACAGGGTCGTGTCGGGGGGGGAGGGGAGTTGTAGTGTGTTTGAGGGGCAGGGAGATCAGCCACTCCCGCTTTAGACTCTCCGACCACTGCAGTGTCTTCCAGGCGGAACTTGTGGCCATTGACAGAGCACTTGCTAAGGTCCAAAAAATGGCTGGGGAGAGGCGAGTCTGCATACTTAGCGACTCGCGGTCGGCCCTGGAGACTCTGGCCGATCCCGCCTCCATCCATTGACAAACCTCATCAAAAACAGAGTCACCGAACTGGAAAGAAGGGTTGGAGAGGTACAATGGTGTTGGGTGAAGTCACACGTGGGACTTCCCGGCAACGAGAGCGCCGATGAACTGGCCAAGGAGGGGGCCCTCAAGGATAAGAGGGCCCCTGTAAATGCTGACTTCCCACTTTCCACGGCCAAGCGCCTAATAAGATCGGCAACACTAGAGGAGTGGCAGAAGAGATATGAGAGCTCTCCGACCGGGGGGACAACGCGGATGTTTCTCCGGAGCGTACTCGAGGCATATAAATTCTTCGGGACATATAATCATCGAAACGTACTAACACAGTTCCTGACGGGTCACGGGGGAATCAGGGCATATCTCCACAAACTTAAACTTGCCGACTCCCCCAACTGTATATGCGATGGGATCACGGCAGAGACGGTGGAGCACCAATCATGCAATGTCCCAGATTCGCGTCTCAGCGCTATGACTGCGAGCTGAGGCTGGGCATAAAACTTGAAACGAGTGCCCTGGTGGAGCTGATGCGCCAAAGTGAAAGCAGAGAGCAATTAATAAAATACGGTTCCACAATCATGAAGATTGCCGGCAGAGCTAACGGCTCCAGGGTGTAGGCCTTCTGTGCTGCCTTGCCATGGGGTAGGGATTGATGGATTTTCGAAAGTTGAATTTTCGATTATATTGATTGTTGCTGGTTCTATGGAATGGCATTGTCTTATAGAAATTTTTGAACTTATTATCTTTGTATTTATATTAAATTGTATTAGTTTTACTGAATTTTAATAATTTGTATAGAATTATTTATTTTATTGAATTTTAACTATTTATATTGAATTTATTAATCCTATTGTAAATAAAGTTATTATTCCTAATGATTTCATTGAATTTTATTCTTTGTTGAATTTTTTAAATATACTAGCTCTATTGAATTGCATTTAAGCCTATTAAAATGTATTGAATTCATTGATTATATATTGAAATCCATTAATGTTATTGCTAATGGTTTTGTTAATTTTATTGAGTTCATTGAATTTTATTATTCGTTGAATTTATGAATTATACTAGCTCTATTGAATTGTATATAAGCCTATTTAAGTGTATTGTAGTTAATGTAATTATTCAATCCTATTGTAAATACTTTTATGGATTTCATTGAATGTATTGAATTTATCATTTTGCTGAATTTATGGCTCGTACTAGTTCTAAATTAATTGTATTTAATCCTATTGAAATGCATTGAATTTATTGATTTTGTACTGAATATTTCTAATCTTATTGTGGATGATTTTACTGACTTTATTATTTCATAGAATTTTGTTAAATTTATTTGGAAACCACCCAATTGTATTATTGAACTGTACTGAGCTTATTGAATTGTATTGATTTTTTGTATGGAAATTATTTATAACAAAGTCATTTAGCTGCAATGTACTTAACTGGGCTTGACACGCTTAAGCCTAGATTAAGCTGAAATAGTTTTATGAATTAATGTAACATATAAGCAAATGGTTGGTTGGTTGGGTTTGAGTAACTAAACCCAAAATAACTAAAATTAAGGAAAATGAAAAGAAAATATTGTAATGCAAATAGGGAAAGCATGCTTAATAAATATACGATATAGATTGTAAGTCATTTGAATCGAAAAAAAAAAATATTGACAAAGATAATCATTGAATCACAAATATCTACACAAGTTTCAAGTGACATATTAAAATATAATGTCAAATTAGGCATGCAATAAAAAAAAAAAAAACTACCACACGTGCGAAGGTAGTTAGAGGATGGGGGGTCCTTTCGCCACTTCTCTGGAACATAGTAGTCGACAGTCTATTAAGGAGACTAAATGATAGAGGATATACTACTATTGGTTATGTTGATGACCTAGCAATTCTGATAAGTGGAAACGCTGAGAACGTCCTATGCAAAGTCATGACCTCAGCCTTTCAGATTGTGGAAAAATGGTGTGACGAACATTGTCAGTAAACCCGAAGAAAACAGAACTTATCCTTTTCACCAACAAGAGGAAGTTACCAGAACTACAACTACCAAAATTATTTAAAACAAAACTCTCCCTATCTAGACAAGTGGAATACCTGGGCGTAATCCTTGACGATAAATTAAATTGGGCGAGTCATATCGAATCCAAAACAAAGAAGGCCTGCATTGCTTTCAATCAGTGTAGAAGAATAGTTGGTAAGAGATGGGGTCTTAACCCAAAGATCACCCTTTGGTTATACACAGCAGTAATCAGGCCCTCAATAACCTACGGTTCAATTGTGTGGTGGCCCAGGACACAACTGAGCACAGTGAAATCCAAGCTTCAAAGCTTACAACGCCTGGCAAGCTTGGCAACAACAGGATGCATGAGGACAACTCCATCAGCCGCATTAGAGTATCTCCTGAACCTAAGACCACTAGACCTGGGTGATACAGGAAGAGGCAAAGGCGGCAGCCCTGAGGCTGAGATCTCTGGGCATATGGAAATCAAACGTAACAACAACACACTCCAACATTCTCCAAATATGCATCAAGGAGATTCCGTTCCTTGAGTCGCCTATGGACAAGATGTTGGGGAAATACATCTTTGATCGAAGATACGACATCCAGCTTTCATAGTTATTATACATATAGTTATTATACAATATATTTGCACAGACTTAACCAAGTAGCCAGAATTATACATCCTAGACACGGCACGTATAGTGAGGAGGTTTCTGTCTTTAGAGCCCTAATCACCGGTTTCTTGGTCCCTGTACTCGAAGTCGCTGGTATACTATTTTTTATATTTAAAAACATATTTCTATATTTATAAATATAGTTAGTTAGTTAGTTTTTCTGGGCGGTTTCCGCACTTAGTCCTAGTTATTGGACCATTGTGCGTGAAGAGTTATTTCCCATTCACTCCAGCCAGCCTAGGTTGGTCCAGAAGTAATACAGCCTCCGAAGATTACTGCAGGCCTCCCGAAATGTTCCCGGTGACTGTAGAATTTGTGCCCGTTGTTTGGCCACACTGCTGCATTCCATAATGACATGTTGTGACGTTTCTTCTGCTTCCATGCATCCTCTGCATAGAGGGCTATCTGTTACTCCTATGGTGTGTAGGTGTTTGTTTAGGAGACAATGTCAGGTTAGGGTTCCTATGATCTTGCGGAGTTTGTCTCTGTTCAATCTGATGAGGGTGCGGTCAAGCCTTTTATCGGGAGCTGATACAGCGTTCTTGTTTTGCCGACATCCCTCCTTATTTAGCCACTCTGTCAAGTGAGTTTTCTGGGTTCTTTCGCGCAGCCATGCTTTAATTTGGGCCTGAGGTATGGGTAGCAGAGGTTCCGGACCATGCACTTTTGTGTATGCTCCCTTCTTTGCCAGCTCGTCTGCGGCGTCATTTCCCAGAGAGTTACTGTGTCCCTTTATCCTTTGCAGAGTCACTCTGTTGGTTGCCAATGGTTTTGAGTGCATTATGGCAATCCATTATCAGGACTGAGTTTATTGTGTTGTAACGGAGGGCCTGGAGCACGGAGGCACTATCAGTGACGATTTTGATGTTGAGGTCACTGATGTCTCCGGCAGCGACCGCCTCTGCCATTCTGGTAATGCCAATACATTCTGCCTGAAAGATTGTATTTAGCTTGTCTAGTGTTGTTGTTATCTTGATGTTTAAGTCGTCTCAGAAGACACCAGCTCCAGTACCAGTGTTGGTTTTGGAGCTGTCGGTGTAGATCCTGACTTCCCCAGTGCCAGAGTAGTCGTTTTTTTCTGCGGAAAAAAATGAAGGAACTTTTGTACCTACCACAGTGCAATATGGCCGTCAATTGTTTTACCCACACAATATACTTATCTTGATCGGCATTAAATAGAATCGATAGATTAGAATCGATATTAAATAGAATACAAATTGTTTGTATTTTGTACAAACAAAACATTACTCACGAATAACAATGTTAGACAGTGCTCTGTATTATCTGCATATTGTTTGCAATCTCATCGGTTATCATTGTATCAAATCGGTTGATTGTGGCATATCTATATATATGCATGGTATAGTTCTAAGAGGAAACACAAACGAAAAAATTGAATAAAGTCGTAACAAAGGCGCATTCCCGGTATAGTATAATCATTATTCAAACTAATATAAATAGGTTTTCTTGCACAAGAAGTCATTGTTATTTAATCTACGTCTTTGTTTTGATTTGTTAGACCATTAAGAAAATATCTCACTTAAAACTGAAAAATATACCAAGTTTATTTTGAACTGTTCTTTTTTCATTTAAGTTTGTTTAGTCAACACGAAATCAATCACCATATATATTCTTAAATATAAGTATTTGACAATGTTTTAAAGATTGCAAATTGGCTCCTCTCAGTTAGTTTATGAACAGTACAAAGATGAACCACCAGATTATGCTGAGACGAGCCCTTACCGCAGTCACAGTTTTTTGGGTCGTTTCGGTGGTAACTCGACTCGAATGCTTCTGTGGCGACTTCTGTTCCACATACAGCGCGACGACATACGACAGCGTGCGCGAAGATTGCCGATGGCAGAGCGAGCGGCGCGCGCAGATCTGGTCGTCGTAGCAACCAAGGATTGTTGATTTTTACGTTTTACATTTTTCGCAAGATCAATATTTTATCATTTATATTTTGTGCATTTATTATTATTACAACAAATAAAAATAGTAAAATCACACTTCACTGGTGACCCCGACGTGATACGGAACGGGTAAACCTTCTAAAATCGTAAGTGTTGAACAATACTCATTCTGTCCAAAGATATGGATGTACAGAAAAACTCCAATACTCAGAACAATGTCTCAGCCAGCAAGCAACCTCGGCCTCAACAGGGACACCACACGCAGGACGCGACCGCTCCAGCCTGGTAGCCCCTACGGCCTCAAAAGAGTCTAGGCACAGCACACTGCACCTACGGTCCACGTAAGAAGAGCATCTCTCTCCCGTCTACGCAGCAGCCAGCCACTACGCAGCAACAGCCCCGACTCACTGGGGACTTCACCGCAGCACCGCGCACCGCACGCCCGACTCACTGGGATTAGCGGACTTCAGCCCCGACTCACTGGGACTAGCGGCATACAGTTCCGACTGCCTGGAACTAGCGGCACCCAGTTCCGACTCACAGGAACTGCTCACTCCTGGCACTGGCTCTTCATATCGACCTCTGGTCTTGGAGGGGAGTGATGTGGCGACTCTGTTCCACATACAGCGCGACGACATACGACAGCGTCCGCGAAGATTGCCGATGGCAGAGCGAGCGGCGCGCGCAGATCTGGTCGTCGTAGCAACCAAGGATTGTTGATTTTTACGTTTTACATTTTTCGCAAGATCAATATTTTATCATTTATATTTTGTGCATTTATTATTATTACAACAAATAAAAATAGTAAAATCACACTTCACTTCCATGGTGATCATCATCGAAACGAGTGTCTCATATGGTTCACTATTTTAAAATTTACGTTAAACATTAAAATTTTAAGATCACTTTAAGCTACAGTTCATGAGAAACAAACAATACTACTAAATTAACCACAGCGATACCACAAATGCATTGTTATTCTTTACAAATAAACATCAAAACTTTAGAGATAAGAACAGTTAGATAATGGTGTATTGTCATTCCTTCGTTGTAAAAGTGAGCTGTTAGCTCACAACCAATCAGAAGAAAGTGTTTCTGATGACACATAAATCAGTTTGTAATGACAATTCACTTTCGTTTATCAGGTAGTTCCCTACTACCTTTTTCTCAGGTACTTTTCCAAGAAATAAAAGAAATAAATACTACTCGACTGGTACTCTGTCGTCATTTTCTAGTAAACTGTGCTCAGAGCAAGACGTCTATTTGTTAGTTACTCCAAGATTATTAAGCGGTACAGAGTTAGTGACTTTATGCAAGTGTTCATTGTAGCCATTGCAAGGATCTACACAAACATAATTGTAATAGTGTTCTTTGAGAGATGTCGCATTATTAACTACTGAATTAACTGAAGCGTTGCTCTACTCATCAGAAACATTTTACTGAGGTAATTAAATACATTTTAAATTTTATTTCATTCATTATATGTATAACATAGTGCCATATTTATTATATAACATCGATACGCGGCGATAGTGCGACAGATTGAGTGGGCTGGCTGGGAAGCTTAAGTTGAAGAGTAATAAAGTTAAATTAGTTGAAACAATTTAGTTTCAAGATTGATATCGTTTAAACGCCTTCTTTTATTTTAGTCTAATTGTATTATTTTCGTCATTTCTTTTTTGTCACAAACAGTCATATTCAATTCAACATCTTATTTACAATATTGTGTGTCATAATTCATCAACTGTCTTGAATAGCTCACTGCATCATATTTTAACTTTTAATTAATACAACTCTACAGTCTAGTCTAAAATTTGAAAGTAAACTTATTTTGATTAATTAAGTTTAACTTTTTAATATTTAGTTACCGTAAAAATTATCTTACGCATTTATTATTAGACAAACTCTGTTTCAATAGTTACGCCATAGGACACACAAGAAAATTTAACATTCAAACCTTCTATAGACGCATTTAATTTTTATTAAAGTACGTATATACTTTGAATATATTATACAATATTATGAGTTTATTTATGTAGTTTATTTATGTAGGTATAATAAGTATGTATATGACACTTTCATGAATAAATATCCATTAAAGTGTCACAAGTATATTAATTTAAATGATGATCACTTAAAAACTGTATATTTAACCCTGATGTTCTAATTATCTCAGATGACGTCACCTTCTGCCTTTCCGTGCCATTCTTCTCTTCGGAAGAACAAGAGAAGACCCAAGAAACCTAAAGACATCGCAAGCAAACGATCTAGCAGTATAAAATCACAACGCAATATTAGAAAACGTGTGAGCAAGCGCAATAAAGTGGCAAAAAATGTATTTGGTCCCTCTAAATATTTTGTGCCTAATACAGAGACAAGAGGTGAACCTGATGTTTTCTTTTTTAATACTGCTAGATCAATCTATAGATACGCGATTAAGAATAAAGCTCTGAAAGGTGGATTTAGTTTTGAGCCAGATGTTGAAGAAGCTTCATTGAACAGCGAAACTGTTAATAATAAAGAACCAAATAAAACACCGACAGACTTGACAGAACTTGATACGGAAACCTCAAAACCAGCTGATGAAATCCCTACCAATCCAAGTGTTTCCGAAATAATGGATTGGGCAAGGTGTTTGATGATGTCTTTAAAAGAAGAAGCTTTGATCTTGGAAGAAGAGGTAAATATTTAATGATATGATTAATAATTTATTATTATATAGTTTAGAGTTCTCTTTCTGAATTTGAACCAACAAATTTTTAAGCATCATTCTATGACAACGATGAACAATTATTGTGCCGCCGGTCTCACACTCACCATCGAAAGACGACAGCATGAATGCTGACACTCTAGGTTGGTTTTCTGAGTGAGGGTAGTACTGCCCCGGTCTAGTCGATTTATGGTGAAATGAGCGTTTCTCAACTACCTACTTATCAACTCACTTCGGTAGGCTTGAATTAAAAACAAAAAAAAGAGATTCCTACGCGTTCTATTAGATATATGTAGGTAGATATATATTAGATATCGCTCGTCTATTGATCCCGCTGTATGCCTAAAAACAGGTATTGTAGTACATTCTTAGTCTACTTCCAATTACTAGAAGTTGATATCCTCATTTTAATCATTTAAAGATATTAATAATTTTAGTGCTCCTAAAAGAGAATTTTTCAGAAGGCGTATTAAATTAATTATGATATCCATTAAAATAATGCCCTATATATCATTCATTTGTAATTTTGAACTTTCAGGAATTCGTGGACCAACCATCGAATACGGTGCGACCCGACGACATCATCGGAGATGATTGTATCGATGGTGCTCTGCATGAATACATCTAATACAATAAATGTGACTGACTATTTTTGTTAAGCTTTAAATTGTGTGACCTCCACAAGTTAACATCAGATAGTTAGTTCAACTTGACAATATGACGTGGTTGGTCGCACAAATTAAAGTCCTTAGTTTTAAGCAAAAGTTTTGTCTTCCGGATAATTTTTGTACATACTTTTTAAATAAATATAACTTTTTTATTGAGAAATGAGACTTTTATTTACTGAATCAATTTTTGGGATGTAGGTATTCGTTAAGTAAAATGAAAAACTAACACTTTCTTGAATCATTTCTATACCTTTAGCTTTAGAGCTATCTCGATAATAGTTGATATATAGAACACTAAGGAAGCAGTTATTTACAGACCAAGAACGTACACACAGCAATCAAAGGATTTCTCTTGATCGAAAGAAACGTCAGTTAACTGTTGAATATGGCGCCAACCGAGATTAACGTAGTAACAGGTGACAACAACATTTAATAAAAACTTTTATCTACCTAGCAGTGAATAAATACGTAGTGAAATAATACGATAATAAGAATTTTACTTCTTCATTTATTATTGAACCCAAAATAAATCATGCTTAATTACTTTTCACATGTAAGTTTCGCCAGTCCCATAAGGAGCGCGAAAATACAGTGGAGTTGTGAGCGATTACTGAACCACTAACCACACCTAACAACCGTAACTGCGCGTGCGCAGGCGATGCGACGCGGACGGGGAGAGGCTTATGCGTTAACTACTACGTATTGGTCAAAATCTTACAAAGACTGAGCTATCTACGTTGGATATATATATTTATCTGTTATTTGTAAACAGTCAGGAGGGTGGGTGCTTCAGCCGCTAGTCGCTGACACCGACGATTACCTCCTCCGAGAGGGCTGGGAGATCGGCGCATAGGAAAGCCTCGTGCGTGAGGGTATAATGCGCAAGCGTCACTCACAACAACATGTAACAATTTGAGTGCTCGTAGATCGTTATCTAAGCTATGACCCACTAGGATCGTCTAATAGGTAAATCTAATAGCTTTCTAATAATTTTCCATCCCAAAAAGTTGTAAATACTATTTTTTTTGTCATATTTTGGGTGAGCCGCCAAAAAATCGTTAGTTTTTAGGACTACCCACACCTATATTGTTTTAGTAGGTTGTTGTCGTAGGTTAGTTGGCAGGAAAGGTAACAGGTTTATAAGTAGGGACTTATAGGAACAGAAAATTTAATGCTAAACTAGATATCATAAACCTAACCAAATAGGTACTGCTGTAAGAACAAGATCTACCTGATTTTATTTAATTAACTTTTATTAATAATAAAATAATAATAATTAAAATCTTTATTGTCATAAATAACCTGTTACAAAATCTTAAGAACTATAAAATTACAAGGTAAAGGTTTAACAATTATAGTTACCCTAACTCCCAAACTAGGTGTTCCTGTGACTTGGGAGCTAGTGTTCTGCTGTTACATAAACAGATTTCTCTGAATGTAGGTTTGAAACGTAGAAATAAAATAAAATAAAAAGCGGTGTGTGTGCGTGCATACGTATGTGTGTGGGTTGTGTAGGTATGTGTTGTGTGTATGTGGGTTGTGTATGTATGCGTTGTCTGTATTTGGGTTGTGTATGTGTGTGTGTTTTGTGATGTGTCCACAAATGGGTGTATGTGTAGATATGCGTATATAAGCTTACTGTTGGAGCCGAAATAACTCTCCAGTTTGTTCTTAATCTAAGGATTGCAAAACAGCTATTGTTTTAGATTTTACTTTGTTTAGAGTAAGTTTACATAGAGGAATTGTTTTACATATATTTTTGTAAATCAATGTACGATTTATGTAAAATTGACTTTTAATGATTGTTTTTTTTTCTTTATTGTTTTACTTATAAAATTAGTCAGATATTATCGCCAATTGGACAGAAAGGGACTGGATTCCATAACACAAGGAATCCCAGTTTGGGATCTAGTAATCAAACCCTGTATCTTTGTAAATCGTACAAAATGTGAAACAATACATTTATTATTACACCTCAACGAGTAAGCGACTAGTATTACAGTCCACTGCCTATTGTTAGCTACGTTTGCCTGATTAGGGATTCCTAAACAGATATAGTAGATACATATCTTAATATTGCCTACATGTCAAGGCTTTCGCAATTTGTATCTTTTACCTACCGACAGTACATTTTAAGAGATCACCTTAGCTAAATAAACAAATTTGTAGAAGGTAGTAATTAATTATTTTATTGATAGTTTTATATGTAAGTAACTACCTCCTCCTTTCCCCCCCTCTCTCACCCCTCTCATTCATTCAGTATTGGTAGGTTTGATACGAGTTGACATCAATCTCATACCCGACGACTCAATTTAAATGTCTTTGTAAATGATAATTGCCAGGAACGTGATTGGTCAGCGGGCGGAGCTTGATTGATGCAATGTGATTGGTTCGTCACAGTCAAGGGGGCGGAGCAAACAAGGAGGAGGAGTCTAAGCAGTGTGCATTGTGGTTGTAAGTGGCGCAAATTAATATCACTTTTAAATAATTTGAATAAATGAATGCTTTCAAGCAGAGGCGACTCGTAACGATGTTTTCGGGAAGGTGTTGCCAATTATTATTTGTAGATATGATAAATTCATTCGATGGTCTTTTAGCGAGTTACGACATTAGTTGTGAAAACCTGATATGGAATAAAGTACCGTTTTATACATTAAACGCTTTTGCTATGTTATTTCTGAATACGGTACCTAGGGCAAAACCAAGGTACGTCATTCTGCTCAATAATACCTAAAAATACTTGCTTTAATTTATTGTAGGTATCTAATGTACCTACACTGTTTTTGATTAGGTACTTATTTGCTGAGAGGCGCGGATATTGTTGTAAGTGCGAGTAACGCCGCGAACACATTCTACAAATGTTTGTGGTAGAAGCTGACGACACAACGTGTAACTTAATACTTCGTGTCGTCAGATTTGTGTCAGTGAAAGTGCCGACAAAAATTGGTTCAGCCATTCCAGAGCATTAGCTGGAACAAACAGACAAATGTACTTGTAATTATTTTAAATATTGTTTTTGTCGTGAGTAGGTAGGTACCTGAAACTCTTAGGTACTACAGTGAGGCCGTGATCCGACAATAAACCGCCAGACTGTGCCGAGCTCTTACTGCTGTCTGCTACTGGTGACAATATCAGCAGAGATTTTACGATTTTACAAGAAAAATCACTTCAACATATTTACCATTCTAAAATTAGCAACTATTTGAAATTTATAATTACTTGGAGCTATAGTTTAGGTGTTACAATACCAGCAAAATAAACCTTAGCGCACGGGATTAAACAACAATGAAATTAAATGAATTGTTTACAGAAAAATATCAAACTTTAGAGATAAGAGCTGGTACCCATTGATTTATTAATTTTGGTTGATTTATTAAACCTCAAACACAAAATTGGTTTAGAGGTAGGTACGTGTGTATAGGTACTTAAATGAATTTCTATTTTTATTTAGACAATAGAGAATGTAAGTATACAATCAAAACCATTTTATAACTTTTATTCAAAAAGTGTTTTGGCATTTCTTCAAGGAGTAAGTCTTGGGAAATTCCGACGTCTTCTAGCTGTAAAGTCCAACGTGTAGAAATATCTGTAAAATTAATTTACTTTCAAAAATAATTATCATTTTTAATTTAGGGTAAAAGCCGGATAGTTTTTGAATACAGTATGTTAAGAATATAAGTTAGTGTTAGCTCTTTACTACAATGAGTAGTGACCCCCAGCAGACCTTAGTGACGCATAATCCATCGGAATAGGTGCATGTGTTTTGTCCGTGAGAGCAAATATCTTCCGCGGCGGAACTTTGACGAGCGTTATATTTATATTGGTAAGTAATTTTTATTGAATATTTTTCTTGTCGATCGTCGTTTCAGTTAACTTCTTGTTTTTGTGCATGCATTAAAGCTTAAGTAACATTGTTTATTGTGTTTTTTTTTTAAATAATTATTATTTATCTAATAAATAAAAAGGGCAAATATCCACATCAAAAAGGATAGTCGCCTTACTTGCTTGCGCGGATAGTTGCCCCTAGAGAGACTTAACATTTTCAAAGAAGTAAAGACGAATTTAATTATTTTTTTTTGTTTTTTCGAATGTTTTGTGACTCTAACTTGTTGTAATTAAAATATCTATTTAACTGTATCATATATTTATTTTAGATAGGCAAAATGTATTGTGTCAATATAAGTAAATAATCAAAATATCCTAGCATCCAGCAGTAAATATAAGTGCAAACCAGGCGTGGTGCCGCGCAACATCAACTGGACAGAAGATAGCTTAATACTTGCCATGCCTTGCCAATAAAAAAGCGGCCAAGTGCGAGTCGGACTCGCCCATGAAGGGTTCCGTATCAGCAAGTAACATCATATAAAAGTTCTTGTAGTTCGTTGTAACTTTCATCGATGTTTTTATACTAGTGTATTGATTGGATGAAAGGTAAATTGCGTGTTAAGATTTATGACGTATTAAAAAAAAACTACTCACTAGATCTCGTTCAAACCAATTTTCGTTGGTAGTTTGCATGGTAATGTACGACATATATTTTTTTTAGTTTTATCACTCTCTTATTTTAGAAGTTAGAGGGGGGAAACACATTTTTTGAATTAGAAAAAAAAGGTATAAGAAACCTCAACATCATTTTTGAACACCTATCCATAGATGCCCCACACGTATAGGTTTGATGAAAAAAAAAAATTTGAGTTTCAGTTCCAAGTATACCCCCAAAATGTATTTTTTTTTCTATTTTTATGTAAAAATCTTAATGCGGTTCATAGAATACATCGACTGACTAAATTTCAACAGTATAGCTCTTATAGTTTCGGAAATAATTGGCTGTGACATACGGACGGATAGGCAGACAGACTTGACGAATCTATAAGGGTTCCGTTTTTTGCAATTTGGCTACGGAACCCTTAAAAGGAATTAATGAAATATCACGAACCTACGGAATATCCTCTCGAACCTTAAGAAGACGTTACGAAACAAGTAACCAGTAACTACTAACTCAAGGTATATTTTAGGTATATCCCCGCACGAGGCACGTATCCCCCGAAGCATTTTCCACGCTAGGCTACTATCCGCCATAGTAGGCAACTATCCCTTTTTTAGGAGGTGAATTAAAACGATATTTATTCAAAACCATTGTTAATTATGAATACAAAAATAGGCTATTATAAATAAATAAATATTTTGGACATCTGACACACAACATCATCTAGTCCCAAGCTAAGCAGAGCTTGTGCTTGCTTTATAGAAGATAAAAGGCCTATGTTTTGAGATACATGCTTATTAATTTTAAGAAAGTTCATATTTTTGAAAAATTAAGCTTTTTCGAAAAGTGGGGCAACTATCCGGCTTTTACCCTACCCTTGCAAATGTGCTATCTCTGTATCGTAATAAAACAAATTATCTGAAATTATTAACGTAAAATTTACTTATTATACTACTACTTTTATTATAAGCAGGTATATACTTAGGTATCTATCTTTTATAAATTACTGCACTGCTCTGGACACTGGTGTGTAATTTAGAACTTTAAGCTTCAAATTTTGTAAACTTCACAAGTTAACGTTAATTACTCTATTCAATTAACCCAATTTATGCTAATTTTCTGTAGAAACTCTAGTGTAATGGATAACATATTTATGTATAATGGATAATCTTACATTTCTATTTTATATTATATATCAAAATAATTTTCAATCAGAATGCTGAACGTCAGAAAGTTAATAAAGATCACTTTAGGTTTGTGAAAGCGTTACTATGTGGGTATGTACGTTTACGTTGATATCATCAATTGAAGTTTGTATGAGTGGCGGTTTGTATTCTTGCTTCTGTGGACTCATATACCTATGTATATCTCTCAGATTAATATATCTTCATCGATCTTCAACTTAAATAGGTAGATATGCTAGTTATATGTAGTAGAAGGGTAAATATAAAGTTCTAAGGGAGAACTGAAATTCTAAAGGTTATATTGTCTACCATATAATAATAAATCTCAGGATGTCGTATTTGTAGATATCTATATAGATAGACGCGTTGTGTAACTATCGGCAACATGAAATATTTATCTCTACCATTTTCACTAAAATCACAACATGTTTTTATTTTATTTATTAACACTTCCCGCGTTACATTTGCATGAGGCGGACTTAATGCCATATGACATTTTCTACCAGCCAACCTTTGAATGGTACAGTAAAGTACGTGGCACGTGACGTGCCTTCTCAAAGAGAGGGTACAAAACATTCTTATAAGAGGATATACAAATAAATATTTCTATAAAATACATAATATAATAAACATAATATACATACACAATAAAGTACCTATATAAAGTTATATTTGAGGTAATTTTGATTACGCAGATATTTCGGTCAGCTGTTTTAATGTCATTGATGAAATGATTTATGTTTCATTTCTGAAACAATAGGAAGACTTAAACGTAATACCTATCCATTAGTGTTTATCCGCAACTTCAATTATGTGACTCTCAAATGTTCGCCTCCATCTCACGCATGGAGACCGTATGCGAAATTTTCTCGTGACTACAATGAGAATCTGGCTACGGTATACCATCAGAGACGAGCTGGGCTGAGACGAGCCCTTTCTGCAGTCGTAGTTATTTGCGGCGTTTCGTTGGTAGCTCGAGCGCTTTCATGGTGATCAACGATCGTCTGATGTGCTAAATTTCAGATCCGCTTCATTATTTCAAGAAAACGTAGTTCCTTACGATTTCATAGTAAAAAGCGTTCATTACCTTCAAGATTTTTTCTATTTCGAATTTACCTTCCACTTTAAAATTTAAAAAAAATACTTCCAGCTATACGTTTCATGAGAAAAAATACCAACAAAATAACCCTAATAATACCATACTTACATTGTTTGTAGCTAAACATCAAAAGCTAAGAGATAAGAACAGGTAGATAATGGTGTATTTTGTCTCCCTTACATTACCTATGTGGCCTGATAGCTTACAACCAATCAGAAGAAAGTATTTCCGATGACGCATTAACCAGTTTATAAGGACAATACACCCTCATAAAGCAGGTAATTTTTACCCTTCCATTTCTTTTCAAGAAATATATATACTACTGGGCTGGTACTGTTTTGTTATTTTCTAGTAAACTGTGTTCAGAGCAAGACGTCTGTTTGTTAGTTACTCCAAGAATTGGTTTTATCAATTATTAAGTGGTCGAGATTGAGTGAGTTTAGGCTAACACTTGGATATAAGCCAGTGAAAGAATAAACATAAACATAATTGTCGTAGTTTTATTTGGCAGAAGTCGCGTTATTTACTGTTGAAAGAACTGAAGCATTGGTCAGAAATATTTTAGTGAGGTAAATACCTATACATAATATTATAAACTAACTTGCTTGCTTGACTAATTTTAATTTTGAATTGTCTAATGTTTATTTTTTTTCTAATTATCTCAGATGACTTCACTTCCTGACTCTTCGTGCTATTCTTCTCCTCGGAAGAACAAGAGAAGAGACAAGAAATTTAAAGATATCTCAAGCAAAAGATCTAGCAGGAAAAAATCGCGCAACGCAAGTGAACGTGGGAGAAAGCTACATAAAGTGGCAAAAAAAGTATTTGTTCCCGCTATATATTATATTCCTAGTACGGAGAAGAGAAATAAAACTGATGTTTTCTTATTTAAATCTGCCAAATCAATCTAAAAATATGCCATCAAGAATAAAGCACTAAAAGCTGGATTTAGGTTTGAGTCAGATGCTGAAGTGACCCCATTATCTGAAAGCGAAATGTTCGTGGATAGCAGCGACAGTGTGGATGATACAACACAAAATGAGACACCGATATATCCCTTGAAACCACCTGAATTTGATAAGGCAACCTCTAAACTAACTGATGTGAAGCCTACAAATCCAAGTGTTTCAGAAATAATGAAATGGGCAAGGTGTTTAACAAAGTCTTTAAAAGAAGAAGCTTTGGTGTTTGAAGAAATGGTAAATATTTAATGTAATGGTAATGAATATGTTATAGAGTAGGTATAGAGTTCTCTTTCTGAATTTATATCAATAGTTAAAATAGCAAGACGATAGAATGATGATGATTTAATAAGATGACCGGCAGGAATTTGATGCTTAAATCCTAAAAGCGATCAAGTGCGGTAATGATTTAAAATATATCGCTATCGTGTAGATCACTATGCTGCATTGCCTGCACTCACAATGAAGATGATGATCTCCTACTCCTGGATTCTACCCATCAGAACCTACTTCCTACCTTCGATATCCATTCTAATATTAATCATTCATTTGTTTAACTTTCAGGAGCTGGATGACCAACCATCGAGTACAGCGCGATCTGACGATATCATGGAAGATGATTGTATAAATAGTCCTCTGCATGAATTTATCTTGTAAAATACTGAATAGTGTTTATTTTTGTATACTTTTAAATTTAGTTAATTCTACGAGTTAGCTTTATTTATTATACATTCAATTAACCCGTTTTATTGTCAATTTTCTGTGGAAACTTACATGTACCTAATGGATAACTTAGGCACTTTTTGAATAAAACTTATAAAATGGTTTTGCTTGTATACATTCTCTATTGTCTAAATAAAAATAGAGACTCTTATACCTATACACACGTACCTACCACTAAACCAATTTTGTGTTTGAGGTTTAAGTATTTCTAAATGTAACTTTTAGAACCCATTTGTTCCAAACGTGGAATTGTCAAAAGAATGTCAATAGATATTTAATGTATCATTCATCCTATATATATATGAGCAATCTGTGGACTAGGTGTACGAAGCGAACGATAGAGAAACTAAAGGTACAATATATTAATTGCTTTAGGATGCTGTTTGGACTGCCGCGTTTTGGTAGCACATCCGGTATGTTCGCTACAGCGCGAACAAACAACTTCCAGGTATCCCAGTCATGCTAAGCAACAAAGTTGACGCACCCTGGCTGCGTCACGCAATCAGTATTTCAGTGAGACCATGTTAATTATCACATACATTTAAATTGTGCTACTAACATTAGTCTTAAGTTCATTGTTACTAACATATTGGGACGCGCTATCATAATTATCATTATTACACTAAATTAAAAGGTTTAGTAATTACCGCAATAGTATCTGGTTTCATCTTCGTCTACCACTCTTTAATTTATCCCAAGATTATTTGGCGTCGGCTACTAATGCAAATAATATTTCGCGAAGGTCAGTTTCGCCATAGACTAATTGTTATCGGACTTCCGCGGCCCTGAGGACGATCTGGATTTGAAGCTTGCTACTTTCCTAGTCTTGCCAATCTCACATTTCATAAGGCTGATCTAATAGATATCAAAATATCAGCATTTATGGATTTACGTGTAAAATTACTATAATGTCCGATTACTCATTATATTTACTTAGGAGTTATCGATACAAACATATATAGGTAATTAACTAATTACCATAAGTACAGAATAGCAATTAATTTCACTTTCTTATTTCAATGCGTGTAAGTATATGTGTGTGTGTGTGTGTGTGGAATAGCAATATCATTTATACTATTTATTCAAGCCTTCTTTTTCCCGGAATGCGGCTTTTGTCGTAGCAAACGACTTTATTCAATTTCTTTCGTTTTTGCTATTTTTTAGAACTATGCGATATATATTTATTTTCTACAATCAACTAATTTAAAACAAATAAGACAATATATAGATCAGACAGAGCACCATGATTATTATTCGTGCATAATGTTTTGTATGTACAAAATAAAAATAATACCTTTGTATTCTATTTAGTATCGATTCTTTTTGTTGTCGATTATGATAAGGATATTTTGCACTGTGGTAGGTACAAAAGTTCCCTGATTTTGCTATTGTTCCCTTTATAAATAACGATCTACCGCATTCCGGGCAGTTTCCGAATGTAGCCACCAGTGATTAAAAAGTGATGAAAATTAATTCATTATTTGTGCTCTTGAAATCGCAAAACTATATGTTTGTAAGTAATGCATTCTTAGAAGTGACGTTAAAACTTTGATAGTTGCTCGAGTACGTAGGATTTACCATCTCTTCTTAGATCCACCCTACACGTCTCCCTTGGGTGGTGCTAAACGAGCAACAACGACGAACAACGGGCGAAGGTTAACCAACCTGTCTTATGACCGCCACGAGCCAGGAGGAACTAAATACCCTCCAAAAAGAGTAAACATAGTATGTACCTTGGGAAAGTGCTATGAAACTATTTCTCAAACCCCCTTTATAATGAAAATGTACAATAAAGAATGCGAGTGTTTGTCATACGATCCGGCTAACACCCGCTCCTCCCCACCTCCGGTTTTAGGGCCGTTGGGTGAGAAATTGGTTATCGAAGACTCCATGGAAGTAGGCGACCAGGCTTTCACGCTAGTGAATGCTACTGGCAGCGAAAACTTTGTCCAGCAAGCTTTCCATCCCAGCTTGTTTGTGCCTAGACCTAGATGCATCTCCCTAGGAAACATACCTAACAAAGAAACAGTTGAGGTCATCAAGACAGCATCTGCACCCAGAAACCAAATTCAACCTCCACCTAATGTCGCCAACACATCCTGTCCTCCAGAATGGCAGAGAGTGTCCACTACTAGAAATAACAATCGCAAAAAAAATGTCGCAACCACCATTACCCGAGGCAATCAAAACTTTCAATACATACAGTGGGCTACAAACAAAAACCTCCAAATAAACCTCCACCTATAATTTTATATGGCGTTGAGGAAGTTAACAAATTAACAGAGCTCCTTAATACTGCTGTCAATAAAGGAGATTACATCTTCAAAATTGTCAACCAAAATCAATTGAGAATAAAGCGTAGAAAAACTAGTTGTAGACTTCCTTCTCAAACAACATTTAAAGACCAACCTAAAATCCCATCCAAATCAAATCAAATCATTTATTCTGCAATTAGGTTACATGAACACTTTTGCAAGTTACACTTTTTTTTTGAGCAGATGAGTTCGGCCTTTGCTAAATTTCTTTGAACATAAATTAAATTTTCGTATATATATTGTGAAGATACAGTCAGAATATTTATCTCTTTAAATTTGGAGCGGAGAGAAACTCGAGGGCCTAATTTATAAATGGCTCGTACGGCACGTTTTTGTAAAACAAATATGGCATTAATATCTGCACAGTTACCCCAGAGTAGGATACCGTAAGTCATTATGCTATGAAAGTAACTGAAGTAAACTATTCTAGCTGTATCAACATCAGTTAAATGTCGAATCTTTTTTACAGCAAAAGCCGCTGTGCTTAGCCTACCGGATAGTTTTTTTATTTGGGGACCCCATTGTAACTTAGCGTCAATAGTTATCAGGACCGAACTCCAGTCCATTCAATCGAATATTGGTTGCGAAATGTCGAACAAAAAAGAAGACAGACCACCACCCCCCCAGAACGGACCCTCAAAATGATTATCCAAAAAATAAGGATAAACCGACGTATGCTGAAATCACAAAAAATGAACCCAACTTTAAATTATTGCTCACACAATAGACTGTAAAGTTAAATAAATTAATAGACCAGATGTCAGCAAAACCTCCTTTCTAAGGAGAGGCCTATGTCCAGCAGTGGACTGTTAAAGGCTGTTGATGATGATGATGTCAGCAATGATGAATCTACTCATAACCACCATCAGTAAGATTGTACGATAAAATGGCCTCACTTAGAGTTGCAACCTGGTACATTAATGGTCTGATCAAACACAAGCACGACGTAGATATACTCTTGGCACAATATGACGTTGATGTACTTTAGTATAGCCACTGTAAGCACTACTCTAATAGAAAGGCAGCAGATCATCGTAAGGAGGTATGGAAGGGCAAAGAGCTTCATGGTCGGTTTTATCGGGCTTTGAACGGGCCCGTTATAGACTTTAAATCATTGACTTTTTGGCTACGGTATGGTGACCTCTTCGGAAAAACCGAAGGTTTAGTATGTGCAATTATGGACGAAGTAATCATGACAAATAACTATCGGAAATATATCCTGAAAAATCGTACGGTTGACATATGTCGGGCATGTCACCGACCCGGGGAATCTATCAGGCATATTATATCTGATTGATCTCGTCTTGCTAACGGTGAATATTTGCACAGACACAACCAAGTAGCCAGGATTGTACATCAGCAACTTGCCCTTAACTACCAACTTGTAAATTTGTAGGTGCCATACTACAGGTATGAGCTCGACCCAGTTCTCGAGTATGGTCGTTTTACATTATATTGGGATCGATCAATTATCTATTATATATCCGCGTAATGATTGTCGATATCGCTGTTATTCATGACGAGAATCTCATGATGGTTGAAAAAGGAAAACAAATAAAATATTTGGATTTATCTCACGAGATTGTCAGTATGTGGAATGTGGATTCGGCGATCATTGTTACGATAGTCGTTTCTGTTCATGGTTTGAAAGCCAAGCGCCTTGACCAACACCTTACGAGGCTCACGTTAGATAGCTAGATCAAGGGTCTGAAACAGAAGGCAGTCCTCCTTGACACGGCACGTATAGTAAGGAGGTTCCTGTCTTTGGAGCCCTAACCACCGGTTTCTTGGTCCCTGTACTCGAAGTCGGTAGTCCAATAATATGTATATTTTTAAATATATTTCTTATATTTATAAATATAATTATTATGTTTATTGCATTTAATAAACAGAATAATAATAATATCACTTTATTGTACACCAGAACAATTTCCATAATACCTTAAAGTTGGGAATTACATGTTGCCTTTAACACTAGTTGCCGTACAACCGCCTTATCGCTCAAAGGCAATCTCTTAGAGGTAACCATGGGATGGAAAGAAAACCATGGAATTGAAACCGTGGGGTAGTACCTGGTACATTATAAATAGATAAGAACTTAATATATGTATACAATAAATACACATACATACATGCATACACAAAGACATATTTAAAAATAAATATAATATACTTATACACACATACTTATACACATTGAAATAGATAAGTGAAATTAATTGCTAATCCGTCTTTATTGAGTTTAGTTAAAATACCTATCTATGTTTGTATCGATAACTCCCGAGTATAATGAGGATATTGTAGTAAGTTTACACGTAATTCCATAGATGCTGATATTTTGATATCGAAGGCATACCTTAAGAAATGTGAGATTAACAGGTCTAGTAAAGTAGTAACAGTCACTCTATGGCGAAAATGACCTTCGTGAAATAAAAGTTGTATTAGTAGCCGACCCCAAACAATCGACGGTACGGTAAGGTACGGCAGACGAAGATGAAACGAGATATTATTGCGGTAATTACTACACCTTTTAAATATTTTTTTAAGCTAAAATTTAAACTTGCTTGAAATTTAGTATACAGTTATTTTTGTATAAATTGAGAAAAGCTAAAATATTTTACTATGTGTTCACAAAACGTGGTATTTTTTACGTTAGGTCACAATAAAGGCAAGTAATGCATACTGTAGGTAGTTAAAACGTTACCTGTCTGTATTGTTTGAACTACTTCTGTAATGAGCGCTTTGTCATTTTTTAAGCCAGTTTTTAATGTGATTATCTCTACATTTACATTAACTTTTATTTGTATTGATTATTATTCTATTCAATTTTATAAAACTAACCATAGTCGTTACAATAGTGGAGGGCACTTAATAACGATCCCTTAATGAAAGAGCTTTACCTGGGTAAAAGTGGATATAAAATACAAAGCCCGTCGCCCACCCAGTCTTTAGTTTTGCGATAGCCTACGGAAATGTACATTTTGGTGCTAGCTCTGCTCAACCAGAAACCAATTAACAATAATTATTCATTATATTCTATCGCTCAGTTCGTGTTATCAAAAAAGATTCGCAACAATGAACTCTGTTGGTGCTGCAACATACTGGTGCTAGTCTCGTGATCGACCGCCGTCACAGCTAGTGAAGGCTCTTAATATTTATGTACTCTGCTCAGGAACTATCGGAAGCAATAAAAGCCTATACTTTATCACCACATGACATGACAAAGTTAGGGTATCCTATCAGATTGGAACCAACGTCATGGAAGTAGTATTATACATCAACCAAAGCCGTTGCCGGTTACTGCGTGAGATGTGAACGCTCCTGAATTTAGACCTGGCTCTCAAAACGACAGCGGTCGCGTGTCGTGGGGTTTGACTCAGCATTTTGACAGTTATCTCTGTGCGCGTTGTGATGTAAAGTTTCGAATGACTCCGGATGCTAAAATGGACAATAAGTAACCGTGTCTCTATCATTGGGGACGTTTGAATAAGGACTACCAACACCAGTGCTGTGAGTTACTTTGGGGTTCTAAAGGATGAATTATGACATTTTGTTACGTATGGAGTGGCATTCGTCCAGGTATGAATGGACCACTCGACTGCTACGTGCGAGCTCGCTCTCTTCGCAGTGGAGTCTATGCGGTGGACATGGACACTGAAATGTCCTATACTACGGCAGGAATAAAACTAACGAGTGTTGCGGTCATTGCCATTGATGGTCGAGTGATATATAAAACACATGTCATGTCCAGGCGAGTTTTCCAATAGTCGACTACAATACCCGTTCCTCAGGCATCAGGCCGCGTGTCTTGACACGTGCAACCAAGACGCTGGGAGACGTCCAAAACGATATTCTTGAATTGGTGGACACAGACGTGAACCTAGTGGGTCATGGATTAGAAAACGATCTACGAGCACTTAAATTGTTACATGGTGCTGTGATTAACACTAGCGCGTTGTACTCTCACGCACGAGGCATTCTTATGGCGTCGATCGTTACCAGCCCTCTCGACGGAATTCCTCAGTTGCATTATACAGTGTGGGGAAAGTCAACATTCACCTGCTGACCTAAGCCATAGCCGGTTACTACGTAGAATGTGATCGCTCCTGAATTTATGGCCTGGCTCTCAATACGACAGCGGTCGTGAGTCACAGGGTTCTCCGTGTTTTGACAGTTATCATAGTGCAGTGCGCGTTGTTATATAAAGTTTCGAATGACTCCGGATAGTAAAATGGACAACAAGGAACCGTGTCTCTATCATTGGGGACGTTTGAATAAGGACTATCGATACCAGTGCTGTGAGTTACTTTGGGGTTCCAAAGGATGTACTATGACATTTTGTCACGTATGGAGTGGCACTCGTTCAGGTATGAATGGACCAGTCGATGGCTACGTACGAGCTCGCTCTCTTCGCAGTGGAGTCTTTGCGGTGGACACTGAAATGTCCTATACCACGGCAGGATTAAATTTAACGAGCGTTGCGGTCATTTCCATTGATGACCGAGTGATATATCAAACACATGTTCTCCAATTCTCCTGGAGTCCACTATAATACCCGTTCCTCAGGCATCAGGCCGCGTGTCTTGACACGTGCAACCAAGACGCTGGGAGACGTCCAAAACGATATTCTTGGATTGGTGGGCACAGACACGAACCTAGTGGGTCATGGCTTAGAAAACGATCTACGAGCAATTAAATTGTTACATGGTGCTGAAATTGACACTTGCGCGTTGTACCCTCACGCACGAGTCATTCCTATGGCGCCGATCGTTACCAGCCCTCTCGACGGAATTCCTCGGTTGCATTATACAGTGTGGAGAAAGTGTACATCCACCTGCTTATGATGCTCGTGCAGTGATAAGGCTGGTTTTAAAAAAAATTGCCTAAGACCGAGCAAAGCTTATTTTTAAACCAGTCTAAAAGAGGATATAAATAAAAACCTGTCGCCTACCCATGCATTAGTTTTGCGATAGCCTACGTATACGTACATCTTGGTGCTAGCTCTGCTCAATCAGAAACCACTTAACAACAATGCTTCATTATATTCCATCACTCTGTTCATTTTATCAAGAAAGATCCGCAACGATGAACTCTGTTGGTGCTGCAACATATTGGTGCCAGTCTCGTGATCGACCGCCGTCACAGCTAGTGAAGGCTCTAAATATGTACTCTGCTGAGGAACTATCAGAAGCATTAAACTTCTATATTCTGTCACCACACGACAAAGTTAGGGTATCCCATCCAAATGGAACCAACGTCATGGAAGCCGTAGTATACATCAACAAACCACCGAGACCTAAGCCGTTGCCGGTTACTGAATGAAATGTCAACGCTCCTGAATTTAGACCTGGCTCTCAAAACGACACCGGCGCGTGTCGTGGGGTTTGACTCAACATTTTGACAGTTATCTCTGTGCGCGTTATGATGTAAAGTTTCGAATGACTACAGATGCTAAAATGAACAATAAGTAACCGTGTCTCTATCATTGGGGACGTTTGAATAAGGACTACCAACACCAGTGCTGTGAGTTACTTTGGGGTTCCAAAGGATGTACTGTGACATTTTGTCACGCATGGAGTGCTCTTCGCAGTGGAGTCTATGCGGTGGACACTGAAATGTCCTATACCACGGCAGGAATGGAACTAACGAGTGTTGCGGTCATTGCCATTGATGGCCGAGTGATATATCAAACGCATGTCAAGACGAGTTCTCCAGTAGTCTCGACTATAATACCCGTTCCTCAGGCATCAGCCCGCGTGTCTTGACACGTGCAACCAAGACGCTGGGAGACGTACAGAATGATATTTTTGGATTTGTGGGCACAAACACGATCCTAGTTGGTCATAGGTTAGAAAACGATCTACGAGCACTTAAATGGTTATATGGTGCTGTGATTGACACTTGCGCGTTATGCCCTTACGCACAAAGCTTTCCAATGGCGCCAATCGTTACGAGTCCTCTCGGAGGTATTCCTCGGTTGCATTAAACAGTGTGGGGAAAGTTGACATTCACCTGCTGATATTGCTCGTGCAGCGATGATGCTGGCTTTTAACAAAGTTGCCAGAGTAAACCGTATTCTAAAACCTGGCTAAAAGTAAATATAAATGAAAGCCTGTCGCCTAGCCATGCATTAGTTTTGCGATAGCCTTTGTAAGTGCACATCTTGGTTCTAGCTCCGCTCTACTAGAAACCACTTAACAACAAAGCTTCATTATACTCTGTCGCTCAGTTCGTTTTATCAAGAAAGATTCGCAAGGATGAACTCTGTAGGTGCTGCAACATATTGGTGCCAGTCTTGTGAACCACTGCCGTCACAGCTAGCGAAGGCTCTGAATATTTACTCTACTGAGAAACTATCGAAACCATTTAAAGCATATACTTTGTCGCCAGATGACATGACAAAGTTAGGGTATCCTATCCAAATGGAACTAACGTCATGGAAAGTAGTATTATACATCAAACAACCACCGAGACCTAAGCCGTTGCCGGTTACTGCGTAGCATGTGATCGCTCCTGACTTTATGCCTGGCTCTCAATACGACAGCGGTCGTGAGTCGTGGGGTTCGATTCAAAGTTTTGACAGTTATGTCTGTGGGCTTTGTGATGTAAAGTTTCGAATAACTCCGGATGGTACAATGGACAATGAGGAACCGTGTCTCTAGTAATGGAGACGTTTAAATAAGGACTATCAACACTGTTATATAAGTTACTTAAGGTTTCAACACATATGGAGTGGCACTCGTCCAGGTTCGCTCTCTTTGCGGTGGTAACTATGCGTTGGAAACACATGACAAAACGAGTTCTCCTGTAGTCGACTATAATACCCGTTTCTCAGGCAATAGGCCGTGTATCTTCTTAGCACGTGCAACCAAGACGCTGGGAGACGTACAAAACGATATTCTTGGATTGGTGGGCACAGACACGATCCTTTTGCGTGATGGGTTAGAAAACGATCTACGAGCACTCACATTGTTACATGGTGCTGTGATTGACACTTGCGCGTTGTACCCTTACGCACGAGGCATTCCTATGGCGCCGATCGTTACCAGCCCTCTCGACGGAATTCCTCGTTTGCATTATACAGTGTGGGGAAAGTGAACATTCACCTGCTGATGATGCTCGTGCAGCGATGAGGCTGGTTTTAAAAGAAAATTGCCTAAGACCGAGCAAAGATTATTCTTAAACCAGTCTGAAAGAGGATATAAATAAAAACCTGTCGGCTACCTATGCATTAGTTTTGCAATAGCCTACGTATACGTACATCTTGGTGCTAGTTCTGCTCAACCAGAAACCACTTAACAACAATGCTTCATTATATTCCATCGCTCTGTTCGTTGTATCAAGAAAGATCCGCAACGATGAACTCTGTTGGTGCTGCAACATATTGGTGCCAGTCTCGTGATCGACCGCCGTCACAGCTAGTGACGGCCTAAATATGTACTCTGCTGAGGAAATATCAGATGCATTAAAATTCGATACTTTATCACCACATGACATTACAAAGATAGGGTATCTCATCCAAATGGAACCAACGTCATGGAAGCAGTAGTATACATCAACGAACGTCCGAGACCTAAGCCGTTGCCGGTTACTGAATGAGATGTGACGGACGTTTGAATAAGGATAACACCAGTGCTGTGAGTTACTTTGGGGTTCCAAAAGATGTACTATGACATTTTGTCACGTATGGAGTAGCACTCGTCCAGGTATGAATGGACCAGTCTATAGCTAAGTACGAGCTCGCTCTATTCGCAGTGGAGTCTATGCGGTGGACACTGAAATGTCTTATACCACGGCAGGAATGGAACTAACGAGTGTTGCGATCATTGCCATTGATGGCCGAGTGATATATCAAACACATGTCATGTCCAGGCGAGTTCTCCGGTAGACGACTATAATACCCGTTCCTCAAGCATCAGGCCGCGTGTCTTGACACGTGCAACCAAGACGCTGGGAGACGTCCAAAACGATATTCTTGGATTGGTGGGCACAGACACGAACCTAGTGGATCATGGATGAGAAAACGATCTACGAGCACTTAAATTGTTATATGGTGCTGTGAATGACACTAGCGCGTTGTACCGCAAGTGTACAACCGTGTGTTTCAGATTTGGTTTAAATTTAATTTTAGCGTCAAAAATATTTAAATGTTCATTAATTCATTATCGACAGGTATAATTTTACGTTTATCTTCGTCTTCCCAACCTTTATTAATAACAATATTATTTGAGATCAGCTAGTAATACAGTCTCATGTGAGTGTCAGTTTTGCTACGAAGTGACTTGCATCGAACCTGAGGGCCAACTGAGCTCAAAGGTTTAACTTTTCCAGGCCTTGATTAATTTTTAATTTCATAAGGCGTGCCGGTAACCTAATCGGTATTCAAATAATAGTATCTATAGAATATTACTTGAAAAATTATTATAATGTTCGTTTATGCTTATTACAGGTCCTTAAGGGGTATTTAACTAAACACCACGTGTCATTTAAAATATTGTTCATTTTATTTTACGAATTTACCAAACAATTATGTACTACTGATTTATCTATTTTAATGGATTGTGTAACTGAGGTATCATCACCTAATGATGTCATTATAGGTCGGTCATTAGGCTGTCATAGTGTCGATCACCATGCTGCGTTTTGTTCACTCATAATAAGAATGATGACCTCCAATCTCGGATTCTGCTTATGCTTTCATTCCGGTAGAGTAAAATTACTTTGGCAGGCTCATACATAAAAAGCGGCCAAGTGCGAGTCGGACTCGCCCATGAAGGGTTCCGTATCAGCAAGTAAAATCATATAAAAGTTCTTGTAGTTCGTTGTAACTTTCATCGATGTTTTTATACTAGTGTATTGATTGGATGAAAGGTAAATTGCGTGTTACGATTTATGACGTATTAAAAAAAACTACTCTCTAGATCTCGTTCAAACCAATTTTCGTTGGTAGTTTACATGGTCATGTACAACATATATTTTTTTTAGTTTTATCACTCTCTTATTTTAGAAGTTAGAGGGGGGGGACACACATTTTTCCACTTTGGAAGTGTCTCTCGCGCAAACTATTCAGTTTAGAAAAAAATTATATTAGAAACCTCAACATCATTTTTAAACACCTATCCATAGATAGTATAGGTATATAGTACACGTATAGGTTTGATGAAAATTTTTTTTTTAAGTTTCAGTTCCAAGTATGGGGACCCCCAAAATGTATTGTTTTTTTTCTATTTTTATGTAAAAATCTTAATGTGGTTCACAGAATACATCGACTGGCCAAATTTCAAGAGTATAGCACTTATAGTTTCAAAATCAAAATCAAAATCAAAGCATTTATTTCAAGTAGGCCAGTTCCAGGCACTTTTGAATTGTCGAAACAAAAATGTAGCTACAGTCCCAGTCACAAGACATAAAAACTGTGAAAGTACTGTAGTTGCCCATTCCCTAGCGTAGATCTCTATGGAGAATAACGGGCAAGAAACTCCATGGACACTCTTTTAAATCAAAATGTTTTTTACAAAATCTTGGTTACATCATTCATGTTGAGATGGTACATTATGTGAGAACGATGTAGCAAGACGTGCACGTTAAAAGTGTCCATAGTACAACAAAAATACAATTGAAAATTAAAATAATTAATTCAAATAAGCCGTGGCAACTAAGAGATGACCAGTCACAACTGACAGCGCCCGTTCACGAACATGACGCATGGATCCGCACCATTCAACTCAACCATTTTGAAGGGAATTAAATGATCCGACACACGCGCCACCATCAGCGTGACATTTGAGTGAGCATGACATACTCTCAACCGCCAGGGCAGATTCAAGTCAAATTCGGAAATAATTGGCTGTGACATACGGACGGACAGACAGACAGACAGACTTGACGAATCTATAAGGGTTCCGTTTTTTGCCATTTGGCTACGGAACCCTAGAAAGGAGGAATTCCTTACTTTTACAAAAATGACGTACAAACACGGAGATCATGTATCATTCCAAAGGTGGAAGTTGTTTGTTTGAAAATTGAAATATCAATGAAATTGATATTTCAATTTTTTATATTATATATATACAATTATTTATATATATATATATATATATATATATATACATATATATATATATATATATATATATGTGTACCTATTTATGATATGTATATAGATATGAAACATATCGCGCCTTTTCTTCAATAACTCAAGAAGAAGACTCACTTTTTTATGGCATTCTTTAAATCGCCGATTTCATATTCTCACCAAGCGTAATTTTTTTTATGTATTGTTTACAACAAAAAAGCAACAGTTTATAGCCTGATAAGAACTTATACGTCTTCTATTCTTTTATTTTCCTTCTCTTTTACTCTGTGAGCCGTTGGTTCACAACCAATCAGAACGAAGTATTTCAGATGACTCATTATCTATTTCAATACTACACACTTTTCACAAGACTGGCTAAGTATTTATCTGTTGTCAGTTCCATCTAAACTGTGCTTAGAGCAGGACGTCTGTTTATTATTCACTATAAGACTTGGTTGTTTCAATTACTAATTGGTAGAGAATCATTGACTTTGTGCAAGTGTTTAGTGGCCAGTTGTCGAAATAGAAATACCTAGTTACGGTTTCATTAGATATACAACGTAAACATAATTAAGCTAATACAAGTCATGTTATTACTTGGTGCAAGAACTGAAACTTGGTGTACAAATGTTCAGAAAAAAATCACTGAGGTGAGTAAATATAATTTAAAATATTAATTCTTTTCTATTTCTGACCATTTCAGAACAATTAGAAAATTGTGATTTGGTTGACTTGCTCATTTCATTAACATTAGCTATGGATTAATTATATTAATTGGAGTACATATTAAACATCTGTGTATAAACAGACACATCATATAAACAGCTTTTAACAGACCACTGTTGAACACAGGCCTCTCCTAAGCAAGAAATTTTTTTCTACGAATAAGTTAGATGCTAAGAGATTAACTATTTATTTATATTCATCTCAGATGACGTCACCAGCTTCTAGTCGAAGAAGAAAAGGAACCCCTAAGAAAAGGGATATCTCAAGCCATGGAGACAAGTGCTACGTTCACAGTCGTGCAAAGTTCAATACTCGGATGTACCAACGTGCGAAAGAACTCCATAAAGTTGAGAAGAAAGTATTTGGTCCCTCCAAATATTTTGTACCTAGTAAGGAAAAACGACGTGTACAGGCTGATCCGTTCTTATTTGGTTCGTGCAAACATATGTTTAAACGTGCTATTAAGAATAGGATGCTGAAAGCTGACCTTGAACTTGATTCAGATGACGAAGAAGTTACACTATCTGAAAACCAAAACCCTTCGATGGCAATAGGAGTTTGAATTACACAGCACAAATTATACCACCAATCGACCAATTGAATACACGTGATCTTAATAGAGAACCCTCAAAACACGTTGATGAGATGTCTACGAATCTCAGCCATGAATTCAAAATAAGTGAAGAGTTCAACGAAATATATACCGGGAGTAGCTGAGATGGGATTGAGATGAGTCAAAAGGTAAATATTTATAGTTGCGAGCTATTACTTATGAATACATTCTTATAGAGTTTCGTTTTCGATTCGATTCGATTAATATTAAATTTGCGAGATGATAGAATGATGATAGTTTAATAAGAAGGTTGGCAGGAGTTTGATGTGAAAAATCCAAAACGGATCAAAAAAGTGTTTTGATGATGTTTCGGACTATGTATTGTTCATTCCGTAATGTGTAAAACCTAAGAGCAATACAGAGATCTCCAACTAAGGAGTAACCTCATTTTATTCACTTTAAGAACTTCACAATTATATAAAATTTTAGTACTGCATTCAATTTCAGTGCATACAAAATCAATTTGTGTTTCTATTTAACAATTATATTACTTGTTTAAAATTCCGCAGTTTGGTGGCTAAGCATGGCGCGATTCGACAATATCATCAAAGATGACTGCATCGATAGTTGTCTGCATCCAGTCTAATGCCGTTCACTGCTGTTCTCTTCATGTATCTTTTAATTTTATCTTTTAAAACACAAATATAAATATAAATTACCAAATGTTTTGTTCTTTATTCATGTCCTCTGGTAATATAGGTCAGATTTGTGATATAGACATGCAAAAATACGATAATTCGGAACTTTAAATTTTGTAAAATTACAATTTACACAACGTTAATTACCAAATTTATCAGTCGACCGCAAACATGCGGTTGGATTCAATTGAAAAACATGAATTAGCTTTAAGAAAAAATATTGTTTAATTGTTTTCCATAACTATATGTTCTTAAGTTAATTAGTTTCACATATGAAAATGTATAATACTAAATATTTGCATACCATATATACTGCTACTAGTAGGTATATATCCTACGATGCAAAATAAGTAATGGGACATATTTTAATTTAACTTCGACTCTGCATATCGAAAGTAACACTCAGAAGCATTGAAAACTGATACAGTATTTAAAAGTCATATCTATCACATTAGAGTCACGCAATTTTTTTTTATTATTTAATAGCATTTATTTTAATATTTATGTAAATGCTTTTTAAGTATAATAAAAAATCATTGTATGACTCTAATGTCGTATGATAAATATGACTTTTATTACCTTGACTAATTTTTAATTTCATAAGGGTAACCTAATCGGTATTCAAATAATAGATCTATAGAATCTATAGATCTATAGAATCTATAGATCTATAGAATATTACCTGAAAAATTATTATAATGTTCGTTTATGCTCATTACAGGTTCTTAGGAGGTATTATCTAACTAAACACCGCGTGTCATTTAAAAATATAGTCCATTTTATTTATCGACTTTACCAAACAATTATGTACTACTGATTTATCAATTTTAATGTTTTTGGGATTTTCTTAGGAAATTCCTAATAGCTGCCCGGAGTTTGGAAGTTTGGCGGTGATTCACGCCCGTGCCTCGGAGAGCACGTAAAGCCGTCGGTCCCGGTTGTCATGAACATCCTATGGCAATCGTTATTGGGAAGTCAGTGCCCTCAAATATACTGACAACTAGTTCAATCTTCGAATTTCACTTCTCCCTTAGGGTTGCGGAGGTCCGATACCAGTCGCTCCGTGGAAAAACTGAAATTCAGGTAAAACCGGTTGAACTAGTAGCCGACCCCAAATAAACTTGGGAATAAGGCTAGGAAGATGATTTATCAATTTTAATGGATTGTGTAACTGAGGTGTCATCAGCTAATGATGTCATTATAGGTCGGTCATTAGGCTGTCACAGTGTAGATCACCATGCTGCGTTTGTTCACTCATAATGAGGATGATGACCACCAATCTTGGATTCTGCTTATGCTTTCATTCCGGTAGAGTAAAATCACTTTGGCAGGCTCAAAAAAAGGAAGAATTCATTACTTTTCCAAAAGTGACGTACGAACACGGAGATCATGTATCATTCCAAAGGTGGAAATTGTTTGTTTGAAAATTGAAATTTCAACAAAATGGATATTTCAAGATGCATGTGGTACTAAAATGTTAAAAAACAGTAAAGCAATGAATAAGTATCATACACGGACACGTGAAAAGTAACAGACTTCGAGGCACTATTAAAAATTTAAACAGCAATACAGAGAATACAGTGTTCATCATTTGAAAACTACTAATATGTTAGGAGATACAATAGCAGGAACGCAGCCGCAGCACCTGGGACTAAGCAATACATATTATACCATAAACCATTGTTTACAACAAAACAGGCAACAGCTTAGAAAGCTCCTTTGTAAAACTAGAACTTTGGTCCACCGAATAAATAAGTGATAATCCTATTCCCACAGCATTCTAATTTAAACCACTTAATGTTTCTACAGATAGTCATGATGATGAATAGCAAGTCATTACTCACAAGAACTATTACGGGAACATTATAAGCTATTATTCTCAAAATAATATGAGCTAATAGCTATAACTAAGTTATGATTAATATTAAATTATTACATTTTTATACTTTTGATATTACCGCTCGGCGTTTCGCTCTTAGCTACCGCTCACAGCGGTAAGGTCGTAAACGGGCCGTTAGGCTGTACTCTATAAGCCGACAATTTCGGTAGTCTGACACTCCCGTGCAAAACGTTTGTCGGACTACCGCGGGTTCACTGTATACTGCTACCAGTAAATATATCCTACGATGCAAAATAAGTAATGGGACATATTTTAATTTAATATTAACTCTGAATATCCGAAGAAACACTCAGAAGCATTGCAAATTGATACAGTATTTAAAAGTAATATTTATCATACGACATTAGAGTGGCGCAATATAATTTTTTTATTATTTGAAAGCTTTTACTTCAATATTAAAGAAAATGCTTTATAAGTACCTATACCTAAATGATAAAAAAACATAATGTGACTCTAATGTCGTATAATAAACGTGACTTTCAAATACTGTACCATGGTAAGTTTAAAGACAACCACTAAATCCTATTTCGTTAACTAATGGATCGCAATTCAACACTTTTAAAAAAAACCATGTCCGTGGTATTTTTAAAAGTGTTGAATTGCGATCCATTATTTGAATTTCTATTGCGTTATTGAAATCGCCTATTTCATTTTATCACTAAGCGTGTTTTTTTTCTGTATTGTTTACAACAAAAAAGCAACAGTTTGGAGACTGATAAGAAATAATAAGTCTTCGTTTCCTTTATCTTCCTTCTCTTTTACTCTGTGAGCCGTTGGTACACAACCAATCAGAACGAAGTGTCTCAGATGACTCATTATCTGTTTCAATACCACTTTTTCACGAGAAATACACAAGACTGGCCAATATTTATCAGTTGTCAGTTCCTTCTAAACTGTGCTTAGAGCAGGTCGTCTGTTTATTAGTCACTCCAAGACTTGGTTGTTTCAATTACTAATTGGTAGAGAATCATTGACTTTGTGCAAGTGTTTAGTGGACAGTTGTCGCAATAAAAATACCTAGTTACGGTTTCATTAGAGATTCAGCGTAAACATAATTGAGCTAATACAAGTCATTTTATTATCTGGTGGAAGAACTGAAACTTGGTGTACAAATCTTCAGAAAAAAATCACTGAGGTGAGTAAATATAATTTAAAATATTAATTCTTTTCTATTTCTGACCATTTCAGGATAATTAGAAAATTGTGATTTGGTTGACTTGCTCATTTCATTACCATTAGCTATGGATTAATTATATTAATTGGGGTACATATTAAACACGTGTCATACACAGACACATCACATAAACAGCTTTTAACAGACCACTGATGAACACAGGTCTCTCCTAAGCAAGAAAATTTTCTCTACGAATAAGTTAGATGCTTTCACTAAGTAAATATTCAATACTCTAAGAGATTAACTATTTATTTATATTCATCTCAGATGACGTCACCAGCTTCTAGTCGAAGAAGGAAGGGAACCCCTAAGAAAAGGGATATCTCAAGCCATGGAGACAAGTGCTACGTTTACAGTCGTGCAATGCGCAATACTCGGATGTACCAACGTGCGGAAAAACTCCATAAAATTGAGAAGAAAGTATTTGGTCCCTCCAAATATTTTGTACCTAGTAAGGAAAAACGACGTGTACAGACTGATCCGTTCTTATTTGGTTCGTGCAAACATATGTTTAAACGTGCCATTAAGAATAGGATGCTGAAATCTGACCTTGAACTTGAGTCAGATGACGAAGAAGTTCCAGTATCTGAAAACCAAATTTCCTTAGATGGCAATCGGAGTTTAAATTATACAGCACAATTTATACCACCAATAGACCAATCGAATCCAGATGATTTTAATAGAGAACCCTCAAAACCCGGTTATGAGATGTCTCCGAATCTCAGCCATGGATATCAAAATAAGTGAAGAGTTCAACGAAATATATACCGGGAGTAGCTGAGATGGGATTGAGATTGAGACAAAAGGTAAATATTTATAGTTGCGAGCTATTACTTATGAATACATTATTATAGAGTTTAGTTCTGTAACTGCATTGGTATTTATTTATTCAGTCAATGATTGTACCGATGAAAGTCCTGATTGTTCTCAAAATCAAAATGGTAAATGTTTGTATTGTAATGGGCAGACGCGCCAACTCCCACGTTTTATTTTCTACACACACTTTCCTCTGTTTCTCACCTAATTTGAGGTTATTATTATATTAAATTTGGGATATATGATAGAATGATGATAATTTAATAAGAAGGCCGGCAGGAGCTTGATGTTAAAAGTCCAAAATTGATCAAAGAAGTGTTTTGATGATGTTTTAGACTAAGTATTGTTCATTCCGTAATGTGTAAAACCTAAGAGCAATACAGAGATCTCCAACTAAGGAGTAACCGCATTTTATTCATTTAAAAAAATTCACAATTTTACAAAATTTTAGTGCTACATTCAATTTGAGCGCGTACAAAATAAATTTCGATTTCTAATTAAAAATTGTGTTTTCATTAATCAACTATATTATTTGTTTGAAATTCAGCAGTTTGGTGGCGAAGCATGGCGCGATTCGTCAATATCATCGTAGATGACTGCATTGATAATTATCTGCATCCAGTCTAATGCCGTCCACTGCTGCTCTACATGTATCTTTAAATTTATCTTTTAAAACACAATTAAAAATAAAAATTACCAATTCTTTTGTTCTTTATTCATGTCCTCTGGTAATAAAATAAGATGATTTGGAACTTTAAATTTTTTTAAATTTACAATTTACATAACGTCAATTACCTAATTTATGACCGCAAAGATGTGGTTGGACTAAATTGAAAAACATAAATTAGTTTTAAGCAAAATTATTGTTTATTGGTTATCCATAATCATATGTTCTTTATATAATTAGTTTCACATATAAAATGTCTAATACTAAATATTTGCATACAATATAAATAATGCTACTAGGATTTATCCTACGATGGAAAATAAGTAATGATACATATTTTAAATTTACATCAACTCTGCATATCGAAAGTAACACTCACTCAGAAGCATTGAAAGCTGATATTTAAAAGTCACATTTATCATACGACATTAGAGTTATGCAATATTTTTTTATTATTATTTAAAACCATTTGTTTTAATATTAAAGTAAATGCTTTTTAAGTATGAATAATAGTAAAACATTGTGTGACTCTAATGTCGTATGATAAATTCGACTTTTCGATACCGTACCGTGGTAAGTTCTAATTCAGATGAATTGATATGAATACCTACATCGGCGAATTGACAACCACCAAATCCTATTTCGTTAAGTAATGGATCGCAATTCAACACTTTTAAAAAAACGGCCAAGTGCGATTCGGACTCGCCCATGAAGGGTTCCGTAGCATTATGTAAAAGTTTTCGTAGTTCGTTGTAACTTTCATCAATGTTTTAATAATAATGTTTTGATTGAACGAAATGTAAATTGCCGTTTATGATTTATGACGTATTAAAAAAAACTACTTACTAGATCTTGTTCAAACCAATTTTCGTTGGAAGTTTGCATAGTACCGTACATCATATATTTTTTTTAGTTTTATCACTCTCTTATTTTAGATGTTACAGGGGGGGGGACAAACTATTCAGTTTAGAAAAAATGATATTAGAAACCTCAATATCATTTTTGAAGACCTATCCATAGACATGTATGGTTTTGACGAAAAAAATTTTTTTGAGTTTTAGTTCTATGTACAATGGGCATTGTCCCAAAAGGACAATGCCCATACCCCGTACCATATTGCGCCATAGATATATTAACACCAAAATTAATGTTTTATTTATGTGTATTATGTACTGACTTATAACGCTATTTTTTTAACGGCATTTAAAAAATTCATTTAATGATGCTAAATAATTAGCAATTACCTACTTCCGCAAAACAATACATATCCATATGTCAAAAGTTCATTTCCGAAATCTTGCACGTTCCGTTGTCTGTTATTTCCGAGGTTTAACAATGAACATAAAAATCTTTGTTCGCCTTATTAGCTTTAACCGTTGTATAAGTAAATAAGATTTTAATATAGAAAGTAAAATATGTAATTCTTTTACATCATTATATTTTATTTCACCATTTCATAAAGTAAAAATTGTGTATTTTCGAAACTCAAAACATACGTTCATGACGATTCGGAACGCTTATTACAGAACTGTCAGTGTTAATTTCGTTTTTGTTGTGATGATGTTTAATCGATGTTATTCTTGCTGTGTTTGAGTTGTTTTTCACTAAACATTCATAAAAGCATTCATGATATATTATATTTGGTAGTTTATATTGAGCCACTAGCATTCTTGTATGTTTCCAGTATGACAAAAACACTCGGTAAAATCTTTTAGATGGCCTTGCACATCTTATAAATGTAATAGCTGTAGAGGTCCTGTAGAGGTTCAACTAACTGTGAAATATTTTTAGTGAGAGCTTGAAGTATGAAAAAGTAACTTAATAAAGTGCATAAATTGGTTAAGTGCATATATTTGCACATACATTTATGTACTATAATTATTTACTGTATGTATTAACTATAAGGCTTTTTCGTCAACAAACACACATAACTTGGATATGTCAGTGTATTGAATAATGAAACACAGTATAACAAGTTTTTATTTTTCAGATTACTCCGGATAATGTTATATGCCACAATTGCTACTTGTTGATCCAAGAAGGAACAATTGGCAGCCCAGAAGTTACATGAACTGTACTGGACCCGAACATCTAGTAATAATATCTGTGTATCGTGCTTACATGCTAATAAACTTAGTGTACGGTGAAGTTTAGACTTTAATTTATTCCTTCGAATTTACCACTACACTACAGCAGCTTATGGAAAACATACACGCACTTTCAACTCTACACCTCTCTCAATACAAAGTACTTAAAAATCACCGATTTTATATACCAGCGTCGTTTCGAATTTGCCAACACCATTTATACCATGGACCTTGGTGTAAATTAACATCAACACTAACTGATTTTACTGCACAACAGTTTGATGAAATGATGGGTATAATGGAATGGTTGTCTGTTAGAAATACTCTTGATTTCAGTAGTCTGCTTAATATGTCGCCTGACATGTGTCATTATTGGTTAGGAATATCTCCAGATCAATTTAATGACTTAATGTTTACTATACCAAGATTAGATGAAAAGGTACCGAATGCTGATTTAGCATTTTCAATTTTTTAAATAAAACTCAGAACTGGAGAAAGCAATGAGAGATTAGCAACTCTGTTTAAAATACCTCATCTACTTTAGAACGGTACATGGATAAAGCCAAGGAATGCCTAATTAATCAATTTGTACCTCAATATTTGGGTCTTAATCATATGGGTGTACAAGAAATAGCGGCAAAATTATTCCTGAGGGGTTATTTGGAAACCCAGAATTATCCCCGGATACAAAACCTGCAATCATTATGTGTGATGCTACTTACATTATTGTTTAAAATAGTAGTAACTATAATTTTTAAAAGAATACAAATAACTTACAAAAGCTTGATAACTGATGATTTATATGTAATTAGTATATTTGATTATGTACCTAAAAGTAAATGATTTATCTGGCTATGTAAGAAAATAAATGTATAATCAGACATTTCAAATTATTTATTTGTGTTACCTTGTTAGTATGTAAGTGATTTAGTTTAATTTTAGCAATCGAACTAAAACATGCAGCAACTTATTATAAGCCTAAATAAGTAAAGGACTCAATTATAACCACTTTTAACAGTCTTAAGATCATATTCTCCAGGGTAAGCCGAGGCATAACTTAAAATACTACCCATGCCTGTGTTAGTCACAATTACAACTCACAATGTAAAGGGGGCGAAGGAGTCCGGGCCCAATTTATCGTGCTCGTGTAGTATCTATAATATACAATTCGCTACTCAGCAATGCGGCCTAAAACGCATACGCGCTTTATCTATGTCGCAGGTATATTGTCAAAACCATTAGATTATAATCTACCGTAGTGAAATTATAATAAAACTGCTAACCTAATTATAATTTTACTATTATAGTGATACTCTAATATCACGGCTCTTACAATGTACCTGCGACATCTATAATAGGTAATCCATAATCACGCTGATTCAAAATTACTAAAATGTTTTCATCAGGCGTTTTAGAACTTAAATAAGTCAATTTCTCTAAAATGCGGTTAAACATTGACAAAATATTTTTGATGGTAAAAGGTTAGATAAAAACTAAACTCTTGACGGCAAATTTGGTTTGACGCAAGTTGGTACGGATCTCCATAGAAAAATGGGCATTGTCCTTTATTGCTTTTTTTCGATTTTTGTATAAAAATATTAAAGCGGTTCACAGAATACATCTACTGACCAAGTTTCAACAGTATAACTCTTATAGTTTCGGAAAAAAGACAGACAGACAGACATGACGAATCTATAAGGGTTCCGTTTTTTGCCATTTGGCAACGGAATCCTAAAAATACCACGGACAGGATTCTTGACTTATTTATTCCTTACATGAACTGTGAAGCTGTAGTTTGTAATGCACCATTAAATTCTGATAATCATCATCCCACATTCTCCCCGATTACTACTTTACTACTATACACTCGATTTAGACCTACCAATGAAGCTTCTTGCAGCCCGTTAAGATAACTATGCAATATAAAGCCAATAATGACCATATTAATTATGAACTTGATAAAGTAGACTAACATAATACACTTTCTGACATAAACGCTGACCGAGCTGTATTTTACATGTTCCAAAGACATGTTCAAAATGCTCGAGATTCCCCATAATTATGATTTTCGCCTTCGCTAATTCATATTTTTATTCAAACAAAGCTTGTTTTAAACGTTATACAGACCTGCCGTCGTCAGGCAGTGTTCGAAAGTACCCACCTGTGAATCAAATGAGGTAAAAGTTAATTCATTACTTGTGTGTTTAAACTTGCAAAACCATAATAATCTGAAGTACGTGTGTGTGTTTTGTTGTGTTGTGTTGTGTTAAGTACCTACACATACCTATGTAATTAGCTACACATTCCTGCAAGTGATGTCGGAGTTGAGACATTTGCGTTTGAGATTTGGTGTAAATTTAATTTTAGCATCAAAATTATTAAAATGTTCATTAATTCATTATCGATAGGACATGCAAAAATACGATAATTCGGAACTTTAAATTTTGTAAAATTACAATTTACACAACGTTAATTACCAAATTTATCAGTCGACCGCAAACATGTGGTTGGATTAAATTGAAAAACATGAATGAGCTTTAAGAAAAAATATTGTTTAATGGTTTTCCATAACTATATGTTCTTAAGTTAATTAGTTTCACATATGAAAATGTATAATACTAAATATTTGCATACCATATATACTGCTACCAGTAGGTATATATCCTACGATGCAAAATAAGTAATGGGACATATTTTAATTTAACATCAACTCTGCATATCGAAAGTAACACTCGGAAGCATTGAAAACCGATACAGTATTTAAAAGTCATATTTATCATACGAATGTCGTATGATAAATATGACAGTCACGCATTTTTTTTTAATTTTTTAAAGCATTTATTTTACTATTTAAGCAAATGCTTTTTAAGTAATTATAAATAATAAAAAATCATTGTGTGACTCTAATGTCGTATGATAAATATGACTTTTGTTACCATTACAAATTTTTTATTTCATAAGGGTAACCTAATCGGTATTCAAATAATAGTATCTCTAGAATATTACCTGAAAACTTATTATAATGTTCGTTTATGCTCATTAGAGGTTCTTAAGAGGTATTATCTAACTAAACACCACGTGTCATTTAAAAATATAGTCCATTTTATTTAACGACTTTACCAAACAATTATGTACTACTGATTTATCAATTTTAATGGATTGTGTAACTGAGGTATCATCAGCTAATGATGTCATTATAGGAAGGTCATTAGGCTGTCATAGTGTAGCGTTTTGTTCACTCATAATGAGGGTGATGACCACCAATCTCGGATTATGCTTATGCTTTCATTCCGGTAGAGTAAAATCACTTTGGCAGGCTCAAAAAAAGGAAGAATTCCTTACTTTTCCAAAACTGACGTACGAACACGGAGATCATGTATCATTCCAAAGGTGGAAATTGTTTGTTTGAAAATTGAAATTTCAACGAAATGGATATTTCAAGGAACATGTGGTACTAAAATTTTAAAAAACAGTAAAGCAATGAATAAGTATGATACACGGACACGTGAAAAGTAAACTGACTTCGAGGCACTATTAAAAATTTAAACAGCAATGGAGCGAATACAGTGTTCATCATTTAAAAACTACTAATATGTTAGGAGATACAATAGCAGGAACGCAGCCGCAGCACCTGGGACTAAGCAATACCATAAACCATAGTTTACAACAAAAAAGGCAAAAGCTTAGAAAGCTCCTTTGTAAAACTAGAACTTTGGTCCACCGAATAAATAAGTGATAATCCTATTCCCACAGCATTCTAATTTAAGCCACTTAATGTTTCTACAGATAGTCATGATGATGAATAGCAAGTCATTACTCACAAGAACTATTAAGGGAACATTATAAGCTATTATTCTCAAAATAATATGAGCTAATAGCTATAACTAAGTTATGATTAAGATGCTCGTTGATGTTAACTTAACCAGCGACCAGCGGCCGGAGTACCCACACTCGAGTCTGTTTATAAACAACACCTCAGCATACACATATATATGATACCTATGTATACAGATATGGAAAATATCGCGCCTTTTCTTCAATAAAATGACACGGTCGAAAACTCGCTTTTTTATTGCGTTATTGAAATCGCCGATTTCATTTTCTCACCAAGCGTCATTTTTTTTATGTACTCTTTGCAACAAAAAAGCAACAGTTTATAGCCTGATAAGAACTAATAAGTCTTCCATTCTTTTATTTTCCTTCTCTTTTACTCTGTGAGCCGTTGGTTGACAACCAACAGATGACTCATTATCTATTTCAATACTACACACTTTTCACAAGACGGGCTATTGGTATTAATATGATTATGTTAATACCAAAATAATCAGATATTTGTAGCTGGTAGCAGTATACAGTGAACCCGCGGTAGTCCACGCCACGAGTCGCCGCTCATAGCTATGAGCTTAGTTATGAGCGGCGACTCGTGGCGTGCCTCGTACATTTTTATACTTTTGATATTACCGCTCGGCGTTTCGCTCTTAGCTACCGCTCACAGCGGTAAGGTCGTAAACGAGCCGTTAGGCTGTACTCTATAAGCCGAAAATTTCGGTAGTCTGACACTCCCGTGCAAAACGTTTGTCGGACTACCGCGGGTTCACTGTATACTACCAGTAAATATATCCTACGATGCAAAATAAGTAATAGGACATATTTTAATTATATATTAACTCTGCATATCCGAAGAAACACTCAGAAGCATTGCAAATTGATACAGTATTTAAAAGTAATATTTATCATACGACATTAGAGTAGCGCAATATAATTTTTTTATTATTTGAAAGCTTTTACTTCAATATTAAAGAAAATGCTTTATAAGTATACCTAAATGATAAAAAAATATAATGTGACTCTAATGTCGTATAATAAACGTGACTTTCAAATACTGTACCGTGGTAAGTTCAAAGACAACCACTAAATCCTATTTCGTTAACTAATGGATCGCAATTCAACACTTTTAAAAATACCATGTCCGTGGTATTTTTAAAAGTGTTGAATTGCGATCCATTATTTGAATTTCTATTGCGTTATTGAAATCGCCTATTTTATTTTCTCACGAAGCGTGTTTTTTTTCTGTATTGTTTACAACAAAAAAGCAACAGTTTGGAGACTGATAAGAAATAATAAGTCTTCGTTTCCTTTATCTTCCTTCTCTTTTACTCTGTGAGCCGCTGGTACACAACCAATCAGAACGAAGTATCTCAGATGACTCATTATCTGTTTCAATAGCACTTTTTCACGAGAAATACACAAGACTGGCCAAGTATTTATCTGTTGTCAGTTCCTTCTAAACTGTGCTTAGAGCAGGACGTCTGTTTATTAGTCACTCCAAGACTTGGTTGTTTCAATTACTAATTGGTAGAGTCATTGACTTTGTGCGAGTGTTTAGTGGCCAGTTGTCGAAATAAAAATACCTAGTTACGGTTTCATTAGAGATTCAGCGTAAACATAATTGAGCTAATACAAGTCATTTTATTATTTGGTGGAAGAACTGAAACTTGGTGTACAAATCTTCAGAAAAAAATCACTGAGGTGAGTTAATATGTTTTAAAATATTAATTCTTTTCTTTCAGGATAATTAGACAATTTATTGTGATTTGGTTAACTTGCTCATTTAATTAACATTAGGTATGGATTAATTTTATTTAATGGAGTACATATTAAACACGTGTCATACACAGACACATCACATAAACAGCTTTTAACAGGCCACCGTTGAACTTAGACCTCTCCTAAGCAAGAAAATTTTCTATACGAATAAGTTAGATGCTTTCACTGAGTAAATATTCAATACTCTAAGAGATTAACTATTTATTTATATTCATCTCAGATGACGTCGCCAGCTTCTAGTCGAAGAAGGAAGGGAACCCCTAAGAAAAGGGATATCTCAAGCCATGGAGACAAGTGCTACGTTTACAGTCGTGCAATGCGCAATACTCGGATGTACCAACGTGCGAAAGAACTCCATAAAATTAAGAAGAAAGTATTTGGTCCCTCCAAATATTTTGTACCTAGTAAGGAAAAACGACGTGTACAGGCTGATCCGTTCTTATTTGGTTCGTGCAAGCATATGTTTAAACGTGCCATTAAGAATAGGATGCTGAAAGCTGACCTTGAACTTGAGTCAGATGACGAAGAAGTTCCAGTATCTGAAAACCAAATTTCGTTCGATGGCAATAGGAGTTTAAATTATACAGCACAATTTATACCACCAATAGACCAATCGAATCCAGATGATTTTAATAGAGAACCCTCAAAACCCGGTTATGAGATGTCTCCGAATCTCAGCCATGGATATCAAAATAAGTGAAGAGTTCAACGAAATATATACCGGGTGTAGCTGAGATGGGATTGAGATTGAGACAAAAGGTAAATATTTATAGTTGCGAGCTATTACTTATGAATACATTCTTATAGAGTTTAGTTCTGTAACTGCATTGGTATTTATTTATTCAGTCAATGATTGTACCGATGAAAGTCCTGATTGTTCTCAAAATCAAAATGGTAAATGTTTGTATTGTAAAGGGCAGACGCGCCAACGCCCACGTTTTATTTTCTACACACACTTTCCTCTGTTTCTCACCTAATTTGAGGTTATTATTATATTAAATTTGGGATATATGATAGAATGATGATAATTTAATAAGAAGGCCGGCAGGAGCTTGATGTTAAAAGTCCAAAATTGATCAAAGAAGTGTTTTGATGATGTTTTAGACTAAGTATTGTTCATTCCGTAATGTGTAAAACCTAAGAGCAATACAGAGATCTTCAACTAAGGAGTAACCGCATTTTATTCATTTAAAAAATTTCACAATTTTACAAAATTTTAGTGCTACATTCAATTTGAGCGCGTACAAAATAAATTTCGATTTCTAATTAAAAATTGTGTTTTCATTAATCAACTATATTATTTGTTTGAAATTCAGCAGTTTGGTGGCGAAGCATGGCGCGATTCGTCAACATCATCGAAGATGACTGCATTGATAGTTTTCTGCATCCAGTCTAATGCCGTCCACTGCTGCTCTACATGTATCTTTTAATTTATCTTTTAAAACACAAATATAAATAAAAATTACCAATTCTTTTGTTCTTTATTCATGTCCTCTGGTAATAAAATAAGATGATTTGGAACTTTAAATTTTTCAAAATTTACAATTTACATAACGTCAATTACCTAATTTATAACCGCAAAGATGTGGTTGGACTAAATTGAAAAACATAAATTAGTTTTAAGCAAAATTATTGTTTAATGGTTATCCATAATCATATGTTCTTTATATAATTAGTTTCACATATAAAATGTCTAATACTAAATATTTGCATACAATATAAATACTGCTACCAGGATTTATCCTACGATGGAAAATAAGTAATGAGACATATTTTAAATTAACATCAACTCTGCATATCGAAAGTAACACTCACTCAGAAGCATTGATATGTATTTAAAAGTCACATTTATCATACGACATTAGAATCATGCAATATTTTTTTATTATTATTTAAAAGCATTTGTTTTAATATTAAAGTAAATGCTTTTTAAGTATGAATAATAGTAAAACATTGTGTGACTCTAATGTCGTATAATAAACGTGACTTTCAAATACTGTACCGTGGTAAGTTCAAAGACAACCACTAAATCCTATTTCGTTAACTAATGGAGCGCAATTCAACACTTTTAAAAATACCACGGACAGGATTTGAATTTCTATTGCGTTATTGAAATCGCCGATTTCATTTTCTCACTAAGCGTGTTGTTTTTCTGTATTGTTTACAACAAAAAAGCAACAGTTTGGAGACTGATAAGAAATAATAAGTCTTCGTTTCCTTTATCATCCTTTTCTTTTACTCTGTGAGCCCCAACGGCTCACAACCAATCAGAACGAAGTATCTCAGATGACTCATTATCTGTTTCAATCTATTCAATACCACTTTTTCACGAGAAATACACAAGACTGGCCAAGTATTTATCTGTTGTCAGTTCCTTCTAAACTGTGCTTAGAGCAGGACGTCTGTTTATTAGGCACTCCAAGACTTGGTTGTTTCAATTACTAATTGGTAGAGTCATTGACTTTGTGCAAGTGTTTAGTGGCCAGTTGTCGAAATAAAAATACCTAGTTACGGTTTCATTAGAGATTCAGCGTAAACTTAATTGAGCTAATACAAGTCATTTTATTATTTGGTGGAAGAACTGAAACTTGGTGTACAAATCTTCAGAAAAAAATCACTAAAGTGAGTAAATATGTTTTAAAATATTAATTCTTTTCTTTCAGGATAATTAGACAAATTATTGTGATATGGTTAACTTGCTCATTTAAATAACATTAGCTATGGATTTATTTTATTAAATGGAGTACATATTAAACACGTGTCATACACAGACACATCACATAATCAGCTTTTAACAGGCCACTGTTGAACATAGGCCTCTCCTAAGCAAGAAAATTTTCTCTACGAATAAGCTAGATGCTTTCACTAAGTAAATATTTAATACTCTAAGATATTAACTATTTATTTATATTCATCTCAGATGACGTCACCCGCTTCCAATCGGAAAAGGAAGGGAACCCAGAAAAGGGATATCTCAAGCCATGGAGACAAGTGCTACGGTTACAGTCGTACAATGCGCAATACTCGGATGTACCAACGTGCGAAAGAACTCCATAAAGTTGAGAAGAAAGTATTTGGTCCCTCCAAATATTTTGTACCTAGTAAGGAAAAACGACATGTATTTGGTTCGTGTGAACTTATGTTTAAACGTGCTATTAAGAATAGGATGCTGAAAGCTGACCTTGAACTTGAGTCAGATGACGAAGAACTTACACTATCTGAAAACCAAATTTCCTTCAATGGCAATAGGAGTTTGAATTATACAGCACAATTTATACCACCAATAGACCAATCGAATCCAGATGATTTTAATAGAGAACCCTCAAAACCTGTTGATGAGATGTCTACGGATCTTAGCCATGGATTCAAAATAAGTGAAGAGTTCAACGAAATATATACCGGGAGTAGCCGAGATGGGATTGAGATTGAGACAAAAGGTAAATATTTATAGTTGCGAGCTATTACTTATGAATACATTCTTATAGAGTTTCGTTTTCTAACTGCATTGGTATTAATATTTAATTTGCGAGATGATAGAATGGTGATAATTTCATAAGAAGGTTGGCAGGGGTTTGATGTGAAAAGAACATGTTGTTGTTTCGGACAAAGTAATGTATGAGTAAAACCTAAGAGCAATACAAAGATCTAGACCAAGGAGTAACCTTATTTTATTCATTTTAAGAACTTCACAATTATATAAAATTTTAGTACTGCATTCAATTTCAGTGCATACAACATCTATTTCTGTTTCTATTTATCAATTATATTACTTGTTTAAAATTCCGCAGTTTGGTGGCGAAGCATGGCGCGATTCGTCAATATCATCGAAAATGACTGCATCGATAGTTGTCTGCATCCAGTCTAATGCCGTTCACTGCTGTTCTCTACATGTATCTTCTAATTTTATCTTTTAAAACACAAATATAAATATAAATTACCAAATGTTTTGTTCTTTATTCATGTCCTCTGGTAATATAGGTCAGATGTGTGATATAGACATGCAAAAATACGATAATTCGGAACTTTAAATTTTGTAAAATTACAATTTACACAACGTTAATTACCAAATTTATCAGTCGACCACAAACATGTGGTTGGATTAAATTGAAAAACATGAATGAGCTTTAAGAAAAAATATTGTTTAATGGTTTTCCATAACTATATGTTCGTATGTTAATTAGTTTCACATATGAAAATGTATAATACTAAATATTTGCATACCATATATACTGCTATAGGTATATTGGTATATATCGTACGATGCAAAATAAGTAATGGGACATATTTTAATTTAACATCAACTCTGCATATCGAAAGTAACACTCGGAAGCATTGAAAACTGATACAATATTTAAAAGTCATATTTATCATACGATAACTTATTTATTTATTATTATTGTAATTATTTTATTTCAGTTTTAATTTATATTATATTGTACCTTATTTATGGCCGATTATTGCGATGAGAGTTTCGCATCTTGCTTATCCTCTGAGTCTTCTGACGGGGATTACGCCAGTGCATGTAGTGATAGTGAGGGTGATCCTATCAACTTGAACAAACAACTTTTCAACACTTTCGCCTCCTTTCATAATTTTTTCAATGTTGTGCATATCAATGCACAGAGTATTCATGCTCATTATCCTGACATTCTATCCTCCTTCAATCCAAATCTTATTCATGCAGTCCTTATCTCTGAAACCTTCCTTAAACCCACACTCCCTTCTTCCCAATATGCATTGTCAGGCTACCGGCTCATACGGAATGACAGAATAGGCAAGGGCTATGGTGGGGTTGCCATTTATTTACGCTCTGATATCACCTTTAGGATAATTGACCAATCCCCCAGTAACTACTCAGGCTTCGCAGAACACCTTTTCCTGGAACTCATATTCCACCACACTAAACTTCTTGTGGGTGTGTATTATAGCCCGTCTTGTCATATCGATTACTTTTCCTCCTTCGAAGCTAAACTAGAGAATCTATCGCCCTTATACAACGATTCCATCATCCTTGGGGATTTCAACACGTGTCTACTAAAGACTGATGCACGTAGCCGAAAACTCCTATCCATTGTCTCCTCACTCAATATGCATATTCTCCCTTTAAACGCAACACATCATGCTCCTCATTCTACTCCCTCTCTCTTAGATCTAATCATTGTTTCTAACTTAAATAAAGTTGCTGCACACGGACAGCTTGCCGCGCCTTTCTCATACCATGACCTAATTTTCCTCTCATACAAAGTCATCTCTCCTAAACCTAAGTCTAAATTCAGTATTTTACGCAGTTTTAGAAATATTATAGAACAGAATTTGAGGGATGATGCAAAAAATTTAGATTGGTCTCCAGTTTTCAATAGTGGCGATATTGACACTAAAGTTGAAAAAATTCAACAAAACACTTATAGATCTATATGATAAGCATGCGCCGCAAAAAAGAGTAAGAATTAAAAATCTTCCTGCACCTTGGCTCTCCGAAGAGATCAAACAACTTATGTCCAAGCGGGACAGAGCCATGAGAAGATATAAAAAATATTCATCTGATGAAAATTGGTCAATTTATAAGGTTCTCAGAAATCGCTGCAGTCGTCTGTGTAGAGATGCTAAAAGACGCCACATTTATGAATCCATAAAGAATTTCAACTCACCACAGGTATGGCGATTTCTTAGATCTCTCGGTATTGGTAAAGCTACCAATGACGCTACTACTGATATTGACCTTGATGTTTTGAATTCACATTTCTCCACTCCACCGGCTTGTGTAGATAGTTTGGAAAAATCATCTACACTTAGCTATCTGTTTAGTCTTCCTGTGCCGCAATGTACCTCGTTTTCTTTTAACCTAGTTGCAGATTGTGATGTTAAGAGACATATCCTATCTATCTCCACTAAGGCTATGGGTGACGATGGTATTCAAACTCAAATGTTATGGCCTATTCTAAATGAACTCCTTCCGGCTATCACCCATATTGTAAACTACTCTTTAATGAACAGTGTGTTTCCATCGTCCTGGAAGAAGGCCCAGGTTATCCCTATACCCAAAATATCCAACCCATCCTTAGTTTCTCTTTTTCGTCCTATATCGATACTCCCGATCCTTTCCAAAGTGCTTGAGGGTATCGTCCGAAATCAATTGAGCTGTTATCTCTCCTCTAATTGCCTGTTGAGTCCATTTCAATCCGGTTTTCGCTCTGGACATAGCACGGTCACCGCGTTAGTCAAAATAACAGATGACATACGATTAGCGATCGAAAATAAACAATTAACAATATTGGTACTATTGGACTTCAGCAGCGCCTTTAACTCGGTTGATTTCGACATACTTTTAGGCATCCTGGCGTCTCTAAATGTTTCTAAATCTGCAATCGCTTGGTTTAGCTCCTATCTTCGGGGTCGCTCGCAAATGGTCCGCTCGGAGGAGACGTTCTCCAACTGGTGTGATCTTACTGCAGGCGTGCCTCAGGGTGGCGTATTATCTCCTCTACTCTTCTCCATTTTCATTAATGCTATTACTAATGTTATTTCTTCTCGTTATCATCTTTATGCGGACGATCTGCAGCTATACCGCCACTTTAAAATTGAGGAAGTTTCAGAAGCTGTCACTGCCATCAATACTGACCTACTGAACATCTGTTCTTGGGCAAAATCCTTTGGGCTGCTTGTCAACCCTGCTAAATCTCAGGCCATCATTATTGGTGGCAGGTACATCTGTAACAGTCTTGACCACACTGCGGTACCTCAAGTATTATATAATAATACTGTTATACCGTTTTCAACAGATGTTAAAAATCTCGGAATCTTTATGGATTGTAACTTGTCGTGGACCACGCATGTAACAGAGGTAAGCAAAAAACTGTTTGGGTCTTACCACTCCCTCAAACGTCTTCAAAGCTTTCTTCCTTTACAGACCAAGATACTGCTTTCTCAATCCCTACTCCTTCCCCTTCTTGACTATGCTGATATTTCCTTTCTCGACGCCACCGAAGAACTTTGGGATAAGCTTGAACGGTTGCAAAACCTGTGTATCCGTTTCATATTTGGATTGAAAAAGTACGACCATGTTTCAGATTTTCGGAAAAAACTAAATTGGCTTCCCATTCGGCGGCGTCGTGATGCTCACATTCTCTCTTTACTATATTCCACGCTATACAACCCTAACTTTCCTATATACCTCCGTGAGCGCTTCGAGTACTTTGTTCCTAGGAATAACCTCTGTCGCTCCTCATCTTCTCTCCTCCTTCGAACTCCTTCCCATAAGACAAGTCGCTATGATAAGTCATTCACTGTTGCGGCTGTGCGGCTATGGAATGCCTTGCCGCTTGCAATACGTAAAAGCCCTTCATTAACTGTGTTCAAAAAGAATACCAGGGATTATTATCTCTCCCTCCAATAATTAGGCCCTTAGAATGTAGTATGTAGTCTTTATTTGTTATTTTTCTGCATATTTTATTATATGTATATGTAGTTATATGTATGTATGTGTGGATGTATATATATATATATATATGTATGTATAAGTATGTATGTAAGTAGGTATATTTTGAAAATTAAATAGATATTGCAACAAAAATGAATGACCATAACTTTCGGTATTTACATAATCTTCTTTTCTGATTTTTGAAGTTTATCCAATGTTAGTACACATGATTTTACCGTCATCTAATCTATCCTCTATTCACTCAAGGTTCGCTGGAAGAAAACTCAGGTTTGGGTTAAGCTCGCCTTTGTAAATGTAATCTCCTTGTAAATAAAGTAAGAAAATTTGTGTACAATAAAGAATTAAATAAATAAATAAATAGAATTAAATTAAATAAATTACCTGAAAAATTATTGTAATGTTCGTTTATGCTCATTACAGGTTCTTAGGAGGTATTATCTAACTAAACACCACGTGTCATTTAAAAATATAGTCCATTTTATTTAACGACTTTACCAAACAATTATGTACTACTGATTTATCAATTTTAATGGATTGTGAAACTGAGGTATCATCAGCTAATGATATCATTATAGGTCGGTCATTAGGCTGTCATAGTGTAGATCACCTTGCTGCGTTTTGTTCACTCATAATGAGGATGATGACCACCACTCTACCGGAATGAAAGCATAAGCAGAATCCAAGATTCTGCTTATGCTTTCATTCCGGTAGAGTATAATCACTTTGGCAGGCTCAAAAAAAGGAAGAATTCCTTACTTTTCCAAAACTGACGTAAGAACACGGAGATCATGTATCATTCCAAAGGTGGAAATTGTTTGTTTGAAAATTGAAATTTCAACGAAATGGATATTTCAAGAAGCATGTGGTACTAAAATGTTAAAAAACAGTAAAGCAATGAATAAGTATGATACACGGACACGTGAAAAGTAAACTGACTTCGAGGCACTATTACAAATTTAAACAGCAATAGAGAGAATGCAGTGTTCATCATTTAAAAACTACTAATATGTTAGGAGATACAATAGCAGGAACGCAGCCGCAGCACCTGGGACTAAGGAATACCATAAACCATTGTTTACAACAAAAAAGGCAAAAGCTTAGAAAGCTCTTTTGTAAAACTAGAACTTTGGTCCACCGAATAAATAAGTGATAATCCTATTCCCACAGCATTCTTATTTAAGCCACTTAATGTTTCTACAGAGAGTTATGATGATGAATAGCAAGTCATTACTCACAAGAACTATTAAGGGAACATTATAAGCTGTTATTCTCAAAATAATATGAGCTAATAGCTATAACTAAGTTATGATTAAGATGCTCGTTGATGTTAACTTGACCAGCGACCAGCGGCCGGAGTACCCACACTCGAGTGTGTTTATAAACAACACCTCAGCATACACATATATATGTATATATGATTCCTATGTATACAGATATGGAAAATATCGCGCCTTTTCTTCAATAAAATGACACGGTCGAAAACTCGCTTTTTTATTGCATTATTGAAATCGCCGATTTCATTTTCTCACCAAGCGTCATTTTTTTTATGTATTGTTTACAACAAAAAAGCAACAGTCTATAGCCTGATAAGAACTAATAAGTCTTCTATTCTTTTATTTTTCTTCGCTTTTACTCTGTGAGCCGTTGGTTCACAACCAATCAGAACGAAGTATTTCAGATGACTCATTATCTATTTCAATACTGTACACTTTTCACAAGACTGGCTATTGGTATTAATATGAAATTTGCGAGATGATAGAATGATGAAAATTTAATAAGAAGGCTGGCAGAAGCTTGATGTGAACAGTCCAAAATGGGTCAAAAAAGTGTTTTGATGATGTTTTGGACAAAGTATTGTTCATTCCGTAATGTGTAGAACCTAAGAGCAATACAGAGAACTCCAGCTAAGGAGTAACCTCATTTTATAAATTTTAAGAATTTTACAAAATTTTAGTGCTGCATTCAATTTCAGTGCGTACAAAATCGATCTTAATTTCCATTTAGAAATAGTATTTCTAATAACGAATTATTTGCTTAAAATTCAGCTGTTTGGTGGATAAGAATGGCGCGACTCGTCAATATCATCGAAGATGACTGCATCCAGTCTAATGCCGTCCACTGCTGTTCATTACATCCTCCTAGCCATTATTCCCAGGTTTATTTGGGGTTGGCTACTAGTTCAACCGGTTTTACCTGAATTTCAGTTTTTCCACGGAGCAACTGGCATCGGACCTCCGCAACCCTAAGGGAGAACTGAAATTTGAGGGTTGAACTAGTTGTCAGTATATTTGAGGGCACTGACTTCCCAATAACGATTGCCATAGATGTTCATGACAACCGGGAAAGACGGCTTTACGTGCTCTCCGAGGCACGGGCGTGAATCACCGCCAAACTTCCAAACTTCGGACAGCTGCTATTAGGAATTTCCCAAGAAAATCCCGAAAACACTTTTGGCCCGACCCGGGATTTGAACCCCTAGACTAAGCTCATAGATATGAGCGGCGACTCGTGGCGTGCCTCGTACATTTTTATACTTTTGATATTACCGCTCGGCGTTTCGCTCTTAGCTACCGCTCACAGCGGTAAGGTCGTAAACGGGCCGTTAGGCTGTACTCTATAAGCCGACAATTTCGGTAGTCTGACACTCCCGTGCAAAACGTTTGTCGGACTACCGCGGGTTCACTGTATACTACCAGTAAATATATCCTACGATGCAAAATAAGTAATAGGACATATTTTAATTTCATATTAACTCTGCATATCCGAAGAAACACTCAGAAGCATTGCAAATTGATACAGTATTTAAAAGTAATATTTATCATACGACATTAGAGTAGCGCAATATAATTTTTTTATTATTTGAAAGCTTTTACTTCAATATTAAAGAAAATGCTTTATAAGTATACCTAAATGATAAAAAAATATAATGTGACTCTAATGTCGTATAATAAACGTGACTTTCAAATACTGTACCGTGGTAAGTTCAAAGACAACCACTAAATCCTATTTCGTTAACTAATGGATCGCAATTCAACACTTTTAAAAATACCATGTCCGTGGTATTTTTAAAAGTGTTGAATTGCGATCCATTATTTAAATTTCTATTGCGTTATTGAAATCGCCTATTTCATTTTCTCACGAAGCGTGTTTTTTTTCTGTATTGTTTACGACAAAAAAGCAACAGTTTGGAGACTGATAAGAAATAATAAGTCTTCGTTTCCTTTATCTTCCTTCTCTTTTACTCTGTGAGCCGCTGGTACACAACCAATCAGAACGAAGTATCTCAGATGACTCATTATCTGTTTCAATAGCACTTTTTCACGAGAAATACACAAGACTGGCCAAGTATTTATCTGTTGTCAGTTCCTTCTAAACTGTGCTTAGAGCAGGACGTCTGTTTATTAGTCACTCCAAGACTTGGTTGTTTCAATTACTAATTGGTAGAGTCATTGACTTTGTGCGAGTGTTTAGTGGCCAGTTGTCGAAATAAAAATACCTAGTTACGGTTTCATTAGAGATTCAGCGTAAACATAATTGAGCTAATACAAGTCATTTTATTATCTGGTGGAAGAACTGAAACTTGGTGTACAAATCTTTAGAAAAAAATCACTGAGGTGAGTAAATATGTTTTAAAATATTAATTCCTTTCTTTTTCTGACCATTTCAGGATAATTAGACAATTGTGATTTGGTTAACTTGCTCATTTATTTAACATTAGCTATGGATTAATTTTATTAAATGGAGTACATATTAAACACGTGTCATACACAGACACATCACATAAACAGCTTTTAACAGGCCACTGTTGAACACAGGCCTCTCCTAAGCAAGAAAATTTTCTCTACGAATAAGTTAGATGCTTTCACTAAGTAAATATTCAATACTCTAAGAGATTAACTATTTATTTATATTCATCTCAGATGACGTCACCAGCTTCTAGTCGAAGAAGGAAGGGAACCCCTAAGAAAAGGGATAATTCAAGCTATGGAGACAAGTGCTACGGTTACAGTCGTACAATACGCAATACTCGAATGTACCAACGTGCGAAAGAACTCCATAAAGTTGAGAAGAAAGTATTTGGTCCCTCCAAATATTTTGTACCTAGTAAGGAAAAACGACGTATACAGGCTGATCCGTTCTTATTTGGTTCGTGCAAACATATGTTTAAACGTGCCATTAAGAATAGGATGCTGAAAGCTGACCTTGAACTTGAGTCAGATGACGAAGAAGGTACACTATATGAAAACCAAATTTCATTCGATGGCAATAGGAGTTTGAATTATACATCACAATTTATACCACCAATAGACCAAACGATTCCAGGGGATTTTAATAGAGAACCCTCAAAGTTCGTTAATGAGATGTTACATACGCATCTTAGCCATGGATTCAAAATAATTGAAGAGTTCAACGAAGTATATACCGGGAGTAGCCGAGATGGGATTGAGATTGAGACAAAAGGTGAATATTTATAGTTGCGAGCTATTACTTATGAATACATTCTTATAGAGTTTAGTTCTGTATCTGAATTGGTATTAATATTAAATTTGCGAGATGATAATTTAATAAGAAGGCTGTCTGTTAAAAGTCCAAAATTGATCAAAGAAGTGTGTTGTGATGTTTTAAACTAAGTATTGTACATTCCGTATTGTGTAAAACCTAAGCGCAATACAGAGATCTCCAACTAAGGAGTGACTTATTTTATTCATTTTAAGAATTTCACAACTTTAAATTTTTTTTTTTGCTACATTCAATTTCAGTGCATAAGTACAACATCGATTTCGATTTCCATTTCAAAATAGTGTTTCCTTTAATCAACTATATTATTTGTTTAAAATTCAGCAGTTTGGTGGCGAAGCATGGCGCGATTCGTCAATATCATCGAAGATGACTGCATTGATAGTTATCTGCATCCAGTCTAATGCCGTCCACTACTGTTCTCTACATGTACTTAGCTTTTAATTTATCTTTAAATATAACACAAATAAAAAATAACCAATTCTGTTGTTCTTTATTCACTACAGAAGAGAGAAGTCTCTTTAATTAAGACCTCATAAGACTATACATTCATTTTAATTATAACAAAGTCTATCTAAGTCTTCTAAAATGTCATACAAAATTTTCAAAAAAGTACAACTCGAGCATTAGGAATATAAATTCAATGTCGCGGGGACTTTACAAACATACATGAAACAGACACAAATAATAGATACTAGTTGGGATTTGAAGCCACGATTACTATGCCTTTGAATACATAAAATTGTTCTGTACACAGTAATTATTTAAAAGCGTTCATTTATTCAAAGGCACAGTAAGTATATAAAGTAGTAATAATTTACACCAAGTTATCGCCGTACACACACGACTTAGGATCTTCCTCCTTGTATTTGCTCCGACCCGTGGCTGTGACGCATCGATCATTCTCCGCACACTGACCAATCGCGTTCCAAGCAATTGCCGTTTAGAACGATATTCAAACTGATTGGTTTAGGGTGTGGCTTGAAGTCATCGTAACCAATAGGGAATGAACTCCAATCATAGACAACTAAAAACCAACGAATACTGAGTGATAGGGAGGGGTATGAGAGGGGGGGGGGATATGAAGTGGGAAGCAGAGCGTGAAAAGGGGAGGTTTGGTGGGCGAAGGAGACAGAGAGTGGGATAAGAGAGACATTTGAATTAATAATACACATTTAAAATAGCAAATGTTTGTTTTATCAAGAGAACTCTCTCTCTAAAATCTCTTTTACCAAATCAATGCAAGATACAACAATTTTCTTTTTAATGAGGTACTACGATAGTTTTTATTATTTTATGAAAGCAATTCATTTATTATATAGTGTGACTGCGGCTGTCGGCGTCTGCACTGAAAATCAGTAGGTAAGGACTGCAATCGTATATAGCCATAGCAAAGTTCGCTGAGAGTCCAACTATTTTGATTTACGTCACATTTCGTTTTGACCATTCATGACTCGTTTTGTAAACTTGTGTTTCTCACCAATTTTACTTTCAATTTTAATTTTTCAATTGTTTATTGAATATTTTCTATCTAGATTTAAATAATAGGTAACCAAATTTTATATTCTATTATGTTTAATGGCCTAAGATAACAAATCAACACAAAGAGGTAGATAAAATGATGGCTAACCATTTCCGGAATGCGCTTTTGTTACGATTTCATTCTACTTTTTACAATTGTGTCTCTTAGAACTATACAATAGATGTGCTCTAATCAATTGATTTGACACAATGTCAACCGATTAGAAGTTGCAAACAATATACAGATAATACAGAGCACTGACCAATATTATTATTTGTGCATGTATTGTTTGAACAAAAGAGCTGACCTCAACAGAATTATCCAAATCGGTGACGTCAGTTGTTGTTCAAGATCTCACCACAAATTTTGGGTGATGAGTATGATCATTTGTTCTGTACCTGGGTATATTTTATCTTTATTTAGGTATGTCTTTAGATATGGAACATATCGCACCATTTTTCATTAACTTGACAAGTTCGAAAAATTACTGTTTTTAGCATTATTTAAATCACCGATTTTATTTTCTCACCAAGCGTGGTATTTTACGTATTGTTTACAACAAAAAAGCAACAGTTTAGAGATAAGAAATGGTAAGTTTTCGTTTCTATTATCTTCCTTGTCTTTTACTCTGTGAGACGCAAGTTTACAACCAATCAGAACGAAGTATCTCAGATGACTCATTAACTGTTCCAATACTACTTTTTCATAAGACTAGCTAAGTAGTTATCTGTTGTCAGTTCCTTCTAAACTGTGCTCAGAGCAAGACGGCTATTTGTTGCATCAATTGTTAAGTGCTAGCGAATCAAAGACTTTGTACAAGTGTACTAGTTGCCAGTTGTTGTAGTAATAGGAAAATCTGAAAGTAGTGAAACTAGCAGTGAAACTTTACTTAGTAAAGGCTTACGTGTCAGTGAGTGCCATAAAATGTCAAAAAAAGTGTTTGATCGCTCTGATTCCAATGAACTTAGCAACATTAAAATATGTAGACCCCGCAAATCCAAATCTCTATATAAATTTCTATAAAGAAGAGAGTGAAGAAAGCTGGCCTTCGCATGCCAGATGATGAAGTTACTCCACGATCGGAAAGTCATATTTCCATGGACGGATATGGAACTGCACAAAGTATGCCGCGAATTGATCCATTTTTAAAACCACATGAACTCGATAAAGCGCCTTCAAAATACAGTAATGGCATGCCCGTGAATCCAAATATTCCAGATATAGAAAATTGGACAACCGATGATGTGTTTTGCTATTTTATAAAGTACTTGCCAGAAGCAGCTTCGATTCTTCAAGAAAAGGTAATTGATAATTGATAGTTTTACAAGTCATTACTTATTGCTACGAATACCTTCTTACAGAGTTCAGATTTATATTTTACAGTCCTTGAAATCTACTATTCTACTATTAGCGATTATATTGTTAATGTCACCTAAAACATTAATTTCCCTAAATTTCAGGAGTTTAATGGCCAAGCCTTGATTACGGCTCGACGTGCCGATATCGTTAGAGGCTTGGGACTTCCCCTGGGACCTGCGCTGGCCTTGTATCGTATTATAGTAAAGTTGCAGACTAGAAAGGATGACTGGACTGTGTGCTGGGGATAACTTTTGAAAATATTTGAAATTATGTTTGTCATGTATGTATGTATATCTCTTTTCGAAATAAAAATTAAATCCTTCAGTACTAATTTCTTTTATATAAGTCCTCTAATAATATGGATCAGAAGAGTGATTTAATTAACATAACCTACTTAATTTATATGTACAATCAACAGCAAAGATAGCAGATGATATTTGGAAAATTTAACGCAACTGTTAGTAAAAAGCAAATGGAAAAACGTGTAACAAAACCTGAACATTGGAGATATTTTTTTTTTTTTTAATGTGTGGAAATCCCCGCGGACCGTCACCCCGTCGGGGGTTACGGCGGGGTGGTGTATCGGACTCGAACCGACTAAAACCACACGGTGTAACCCTCTCTGCGCCTTTGTATTGGAAGGAGTCCAGGGAGGGGATTTCCTTCTGGACTCCAACCGGCGCCTGCCCGCACTGTTGCGGGCACCATCTCTACTCTCGACTCTCTATTTGGGCAACGTCCGGTCACACGCGGACGCCGCCCCCTCGCGGTTAGCCACTACTGCGGACGGACGGGAAACCCGTCCCGCCCATCCGCGGCCACTCTCAGGGCGGCATGAGACGCAGGTATGCGCGCCTCCGCCGCCCGGGGCGCCGGCGGCGGATCGGGTCCGATTGGATGGCATTCTCCCGGGCCTTCTCCGCCACCTCCTGCAAGATTACGTCCTCGCAGAAGGTTGCGACCGCGGTAAAACAACTGTCGCTTCCGGCCATCGATCTTATGACGGCCGGCAGCTAGAGATCCCCTCCGATGACTGCAGTGAGGACCCGGCGCTGCGCCGCCCAAGCGGGGCAGACCGCCAGCGTGTGCTGGGCCGTGTCCTCACTGCAGTCGCAGTGGAACATTGGAGATTTAACCTAATCTCACTTCTCTACTGCTACGACATTCGACAAGCTAAGACAAAACTATTGCATAATCGGGGAGAATAAAGCTGTAAGGCAAGAAGTACGAAACTGTGTTACCTGTAGGAAGCACCAACCTAAAATACAGCATCAATTGATGGGAGATTTACCCGAAGTGCGAAGCAATCCCTCCCCACCATTCTATTAAGTAGGTTATACAAGCTACGTTGAAATCAAAATTAATATGGGACGGAGTATTATTACGACCAAAGAATATTTAACGTTGTCTATCTGCATGTCAACTTAAACTATACACCTAGAGCTTGTATCAGAATTAAGCAGTTCTGGATTTTCAGCAGCGCTCTGTCGAATGGCAGCAAGAAGAGGTGCACCTCGACATTTGTACGGTGATAACGGCACAAACCTGTTGGGGCAAATAGGATGTTACAGGAGAGTTATCATGACTTCAAAAACCTATATGAAACCAACTTTTTTGCAGACCTACCCGATTCAATTATAGAATGGCATTTTAACGCTCTTTCATGGCCTAATGCTAACGGTTTATAGAAACGAGCTGTGAAAAACTTAAAGCACCACTTGAAGCGAGTCCTTGGAGAACAGAAATTAACCTTCGAGAAGTTTACCACCGTCCTAGCACAAATAGAAACTTGTCTAAACTCTAGACCAGTCTTTCCAAAAGTGGGCGATAACGCCCCCTTGTCTGCGCTGTAGGCCTAAAGGGGAGCGATGAGAGACCCAGAAAAAATGGGGGCATTGAGGCTTGGGAGGTAATTTGTAATTTCATCTAGCTAGACTACAGCTTGTGAATATCAATTAATATGAATTAAGAGATTGCTACAACTAGGTTCGTTATTCATAAACAGCACTTGGTTGCTAGAAATTTAAGTGAACGACTATTTCAGTCACGGTAATATGTCATGAAAGCAGTCAGACAGCTCTTTGAATAAAAGATTATTTCATCAGCTTTGTGTTACTAATAACGAAGATTTAAACCGTTTGTTGCTTCATACTCAAGTTCATTGGCTATCAAGAGATACCAACTCGATTTTACAACCAGTTTGATTCTGTGATAGAGTTCTTGGAAACTAAAGACACAGAATTATGCAACAAACTCATTACAGAGGTGCACCGACAGCTTATGTAGTGCTAAAGCAAATTATAATATTATACTCATTCTTTGAGATTGCAATGGGTGCCTACTTATGTTGGTCCCCTGGGAAACGAGCAAGCTGATTCATTGGCTAAACTACAAATGGAATATTTATTTATTTTATTTTATTTATTTATAACACACTTACTTCTACCATTACAGATATGTAGAATCTAATGCGGTGTACGTAGACAATATGTTTTAATTAACTTAACTATTCCCAAGTTCACAGTAACTTACCCTGGTGGATTCGCTCAGTGAATAAATAAATATGTCAATGACATTAGCTACCGCATTGGTTACAAGAAATGGATTCATCAAGGGGCCTGTGATTAAACTCTCAAAAGTGCTGGTATTATCTACTTTTGATAATCTGGAAAGTCAGCATTAAAATGTGACTAACGTAAAAAAGAGTTTGAGCCAGAGTAGACGTAATAATTTGAGGTGTAACTTTGCATCTTTAGCAATTTCTTTCATTTTCAATATTTTTAATAACAATATTTACGTCATCTAATGCAGCATTTAACTTAATCAGTATTACCTACCTAACAACAACTCACTTTATTTTAAGTCAATAGACCATATACAAGTCATTCGAGACAATTGGAGTCTCATAGTATATTGTGTCGAACAGTAATTTCAGATTAAAGCAACCTCTTTTTATGTGCAACTGGTCGGTATGATTTATGAAGAAATTTTGAATTGTTTTTTGAAGAATGACAGTTTTGTTTTGGATTGAAATCTAATATATAAAATTATCGTGTCATAGTTTTCGTTGCCATACTCCTCCGAAACGGCTTGACTGATCTTTATGAAACTTTATATGCATATTCAGTAGGTCTGAGAATTGGGCCAACATCTATTTTTTATACTCCTAGGGCGCGAGCGGAGCCGCGGGCATCAGCTAGTTGGTTCCAAAAATTATTATTCCGTAGATTGTTCGAGAAGGATAAACATGTCATAATAATTTGATATAATCATTGTTGTTTTTATAATTCTCTGTATGGACAATAAACTCTAAAAAATTTGCAAGTCATTAAAATAGTTTCCTATTTTTCCTCAAGTGACCTTATGGCTTAAAAAAATATTCTTTTAGCCACATCCACCGTTCAAGATATTGTAACATGGTCCTCTCTTGGGAATTGAATACCGCCGCCACTAAATTTTTGGAATATTTAGAAAAACTCTGCTTAACACTGAACGATAAAACTCACTGCAATTTGATAACGCTACACTTAAGTCATGACTATAAGGAATCACAGCACTATCGCCAACTTATGCTAATCACTTTTTAATATATACATACATAGCAAACAGTGTCGTGGTTGAATACAATGTATTTAAAATAACCGAGCAAACTATCAAATTACAGCATAAAACTATAAACAAACACTCGAATCAATTGGACAATAATGTAATTGCGCTGATGATAGAGGTTGAAGCTAAACATTACTACCATTTAGCAAAAACATAGGATTATATATTATCAGCAATCACAGCTATCAATTTAATTCAATACCTCGGAAGGATTCAAGATACACTGCTGGATACCGTCACAGTTTACCTTATATTCTCATGCCAAATCAGCAAATAGTTTTCAATTCAGAGGTTCATACCCCTTAGATAGCTGAACTAAATCATATATAGCCGGTTCCAAAAATAACGGGTCAGTCACATAAACCAATAACGGGTCAGTCACATAAACCCGAATATCTCCCGAACTACGTATGCCATCCTAATGAAACGAAGACTGTTCAATTGAGAATTTAATTATACAGATAAAAAATAAAATAAAACTTAGTTACACCCACAATATTAATCTTAAATTAAAAAAAAACTAAAGTAGTCATATTTTTCTTAAGATTACATTTTTTTTATGATTGTTTTTTTGCTGTTTTTCATCACTTTCTTCATTTAATACTTTGTATTGCCTCCACGTGATGAAGCCTCCAGTGATGAAAAACAGCAAAAAAACAATCATAAAAAAAATGTAATCTTAAGAAAAATATGACTACTTTAGTTTTTTTTTAATTTAAGATTAATATTGTGGGTGTAACTAAGTTTTATTTAATTTTTTATCTGTATAATTAAATTCTCAATTGAACAGTCTTCGTTTCATTAGGATGGCATACGTAGTTCGGGAGATATTCGGGTTTATGTGACTGACCCGTTATTTTTGGAACCGAGTGTAGTTAATATTTTCCTATCCTACTACACAGAATCCATAGATCCATTGAGTTTCATATTAGTCGATCTGCATCAAAGGATAGAACAGCTAAAATAAACAAATTCTAGCTCGCCTGATTACTTCTGTCTACACATGACAGATGTGTAGACAGAATGTGTGTAAGTTAAAGTTGAAATTCAATATTGTTGGCCGGTGTGGTGAACGGAGAGTGAAAAGGACTGAGCGCAGTGTGTTACATCTTCCACACGTGGTAAGTCCATACCGCAACTGTATCCAGGCATAGTATATGCAAAAGAAGGAGATGCCACTTCGACGCTCCCCATCTACAGGGAGTTGTACATCTCAACCTAATCTAAACAGGAATAATGATGGGGAGGCAATTATAATAATAAATACCAAACAAGAAAGAAATACTAATAAAGAAAAAAAAAGAAGAATTTTGCTCGGACATAAGTTAATTCTTCAAGAATTTCAATCTAAACAGGAAGTAAAATATAATAACCTGGTTAAGGCTGTTGAAGCATTAGCTACACAAAATTCAAAATTGATTGAAAGCAATGGGGAGATAAAACGAATCTTGCATCAAAGTAAAACAAAATGAGTTGAAGAAAAGATTATTTCGTCTGGAGGTGGAAGGCGCAAATGTTCACAACAAGATTGACCTACTCGTTGTGAGCATTTGCGATTGATCAGTTGGATGAATTACATAGAAATCAACTGAAAACTGTGTTGGAATTAAGAAATTTATCTAGAAAAGAAAAGTAAAACCTAAATCTGATCGTTACGAAACTGATCGAGACTGTGAATATTGACGTGAAAATGGATCGTATCAAGCAAATATATCGTGGAAGAAAAGTAAATGCTCCTATCGTCATTGAATTTAATAACTTTAACCATAAAATACAGCTATTGCAGTCGGTAACAATTTATAACAAAACTAATAAAGACAAGAAGTTGAATAGTAAGAACTTGGGCATCGAAATTCCTATAGCTCCTGTTTATGTATCTAACAAGCTGACTCCTAAAATGAAAACGTTTTTGCTACAGCAAAAAAATATTTAAGTACTGTTGGATTTCAAAGGGTATAGTGCTGTTGAAAAAGAATGAAGATGAAACTCCGATACGTTTTGAAAAGTCTAAAGACTTAGAAAAGGTTATCCTACAAAAATGGCAAATATGAACAAAATGGTAAATGGCATACAAAAAGTAAACAGTGACATTGATACCAATATTAGTGTCGGTAAAGCGCTCTTGATAGACAAAGCTGACGATTGCTGGGCTCTGCTGGGTCGATTTCATAGTAACTTAAATATAATTGTACAGAATTTTCGAAGCATAGATTGTAAGTATCATTATTTCACAATACATCTTGCAAGACTAAAAACTGAGTTTGATATCATAATTCTGACGGGATGCCAGCTCCCCCACCTGAACAACATACCTCTAGCTTACTTAACTATAATTGTCATTCATCTAAACAATACACTAACCAAAATAGTGGCGTCGTAATTTACACTAAGGATATTTTAGATGTTAAGGTTTATAAACCTAATATAGCAGATGCTGATTGTTTGGTTGCTGAAATTAGCAATCAATATACCATTGTAGCAATATTTACGTCACCCTCGGTATACACTGTCGACCGCTTCAAGGAATCCCTGGATCGTATTTTATATCAACTCAGAAATTTTAAAAATCTTATAGTTACAGGAGATAAAAACCTTGATATCAAAGATACAAGGTCTCCTGATTACCTAAACCAGCTATGTCTATGAATAAGCAGTCTATGAATGGACTCTTGCCAAATCACACTTTCCCTACCAGACAATCGAAGTGTTATGACCATTCGTTTATTAAAATGGGCTGTACAGCAACTTCAATTATTTGCAACTCAACCATTACCGACCATTCATTTGTTATTATCGCTGTATATCAATCTGTATAGAATCAACAGTTGAAAAAAACACATAAAACCATTACTAAATTCGATTATGATAAAGCTGTTAATAAACAAAAATGTATTGATTGGGCAGACCTTTATAACTATACGTGTCCTGAGCATGCAATTAATAAACTTCTTAGCATATTATCAACTGTGTAAGGATAGCCCAAAAAATGTAATTGTAATGTTACCTACAAATGTGTATGAGATCAAAATTATTATAAAATCTCTGAAAATTACAAACAAAACCTCAGCATACACCCTTACACAGTAATTTTATGTTACACATCGTATATCCTATGCTTTATCAATTAACAAAGTACAAGAACCCCATCGTCAGTCTTAATAGACTGTGCTTGAAATTTGTTGTTCAAGATCTCACCACAAATTTTGTGTAATGAATATGATCATTTGTTCTGTACCTGGGTGTAATTTATCTTTCTGTATATATATATTTAAGATATGGAACGTATCGCGCCTTTTCTTTAATACTGTGACAAGTTCGGAAACTCACTTTTTTTATTGCATTATTTAAATCGCCGATTTTATTTTCAAACTTAACGTGGTATTTTATGTTTTGTTTACAACCAAAAAGCAACAGTTTAGAGATAAGAAATGATAAGTTTACGTTTCTATTGTCTTCCTTGTCTTTTACACCGTGAGCCGTTGGTTCACAACCAATCAGAACGAAGTATCTGAGATGACTTATTAACCGTTTTAATACTTAGTAGTTTTCCACGAGTAATAAACAAGGTTGGCTAATGGCTAATCTGATGTCAGTTTCTTCGAAACTGTGCTCAGAGCAAGATATCTGTTTATTAATTACTCCAAGACTTAGTTGTATCAAAGTAGTAGATAATCATTGACTTTGCACAAGTGTTCTAGTTGCCAGTAGTTGTAGTAATAATACCCAGTTACGGTTTTATTGAAGATTCGGCATAGACATAATTGTGTTAAGAGAAGTCCTGTAATTTATCTGTGGAAGAACTAAAACCTAAGTATACGATTTGTCGCAAATATTTTGCAGAGCTATGTAAGTAAAGAACGACTTCGCTTAGTAGTAATTTTTCTCTTAGAGAAAAATAAAGGTGTAGTAACTGTAGCTTAAATGTATCCATGATGCAAAGTAATTCTGTGTCAAAGGAATCCGAGGAGATCCTCACTTTACTTCAGCAATGGGTATGGGTATGCTACAGGTATGAAAACATTCGTAACATTAACTCTTTTCTTACAACTGTGCGTTGTAATCTGAAACACAATTGTCATTCCTTATATAGAAAACAACTAAAAACTACGTATTATTTATTGTTCTTAGCCATCATTCCCTTACTATAACTTGACTATGACTATCCATTCTTTTTTACTCAAAACAACGCTGTACTATGACTAAAATACATCAATAAAAGGATAACCGAGTTGATTTTTTGAGGTTATAAAAGTAATTTTTTAAAAAAGTATGAATGTGGCAGACCTCTAATCAATCTCAGATTTCTAGCTAAATGCTCATTTGTCTAATGCAGAAACAGGTAGTACGATTTTTTACTGTCTTCTTTCAGGCCGAAGGCAGTATGGAGAGTGGGCATTGTTCTTCACCTTGGAACGTTTGCAAAGCAAGAAATTGGTTTTATGTTAAAAAAAAATAGTATTGTAGAAAATTCAATAATATTGCCACTGAAAATAATAAAACTGTTAATACTGTTGATACACACATGACAGAGTAAGACAGGCCCGAGGATACCTACATCTGCTGAGGATTTCTCTGAGCAATTGCTGACTATCGATAATGGTGGAGTAACTATCGACGAATCGAGCACATTATCTCTTCGAAAGACGAACTCATCAACAAAGTATTCTGAAACGTCATTACAAACCACGAAAATAATGAATGGTTGAGAGAGCGAGCAATATTCGAGATCTTATTCAAATGGTCATGGTGTATCACAAGCTACTTCACTGAAGGGTGCAACCCATGCATGAAAATACATGACCAATAAAGAATCATTAAAATACTTGCTTTTAAATTATAAGTATCTTAATAATACTTTATTTACATTTGTATTTTTTTCATACTTCGTTAGTTTTATTTTATGTGTTAATATTGCATATACTATACTTGCTAGAACACTTGAAATCGCGGGCTTTGAGCGACCGACCCATACTAGAATATAACTCAGCGGAACCCACATTACGAGGTATACACCAAACGAATAGAAAGTGTTCAAAAACGTTTCCTCTATCACTTGAGCAACGGTGATCATTTAGCAAAGCAACTAGCGAGTTACATTAAGAGGCTGAAACACTACAACATGGACACTTTAGACAGTCGTAGGAGGAGGCTGTATCTCATTATCCTTCACAAGATACTGAACGGAGCAATAGATTGCAGTGGGGTTCTGACCTCATGAGATTCCAACTTGGATTCCCAGGCACAATAATTTTAGACTGTTTTACATACCAGATTATAAAACAAATCTGGGTCATTTCGCCGCTGCACAGAGTGGTATTTGGCCCTATAAGCTGGCCAAAATCATTTTTTTAAATATTACTTCTACTGCCTCTAACCCACTGTTTCCAAAAACTAGTATAATCTCTCCAAATAATAGCAGAAAACACAAAGCGCCTGGGGCTATTGCGCGCCATTGGGCTCAGTCGGAAGTTACCGTTCGCCTACTATGGTCGTGTGATTGTTCGATGCGCTCAGATTTCATTGTTTTCAAATATTTGATATTTCGTGACTGAACGATTTTGTGTTGGTTTCACTATGGATTGTGTACAGCCAGGTATGTACTTTAATTGACATTTAATTTTAACAACTAATCTATAGCATTTCTTTACTTATATTTATGAGAAATAAGCACTAATCAACTGCTAAAACAAAACACATTTTTGAAAATAAAAGGGAATTTTAATATGTTTCTTATCATTTCTAAGCCAAGATAGTAATTACTCGTTATAGAGTAGACTGTAAAGAATGTAAATAAGTGAAAAACTGCCACCCCAATGCACCCCTCGATTTTTAGCGATTTTTTTTCCGTAGACACATACAAGATCAGTAAACAAAGTTTCGCTTATGTTTTGTGTATTTTTGTTATAGGCTCTTCTGGAATAAGAGCTATGACTCGAAATGATTTGTTGAATATAATGGAATGCTCAAATACTTCCAACGTTTAATGAAAAGTTGCAATTTATGGAACGGGAACTACTCAGTCAATATGCAGAAACTGACCAAAATATTGCGGACGTAAAGCAAAAACTGTCTATCATCAGGCACCAATTTAAACAAAACTGGTCAGCTGCTTGCAACACGTAGGCCAGATTCCTAAAAAACAATGCCGAATGGCTTAATGGAGCCATATCGCTACCAAAAGGAGGTTGGTTGTTATGGTTTGAAACCTTTTGTTTAACCGCACAGTATGGTAGTAATGGCTAATGTAATGGCTGTCTATGACACACAAATTACCACAGCAAACTACCACATCGCTAGTACGCCTTCGCCAGCCTATGGGAAGGTCCCACGCGGACCAATGGGGACAACGCGTCGCCGGCGCCATGTTTGCCGGCAACTTTGCATCGTACGAGGCATCCACCACGGCTCCAGGGAACGCGGCACGCTACACACGCGATCTCGTTTACCACCATAATTGTGACCATCTCTTATTTAATGGCCTTAACAATGGCTATGTAAAGTAATTGTTTGAGTACAACTCTTGTTTTTTGTTATAGGAAGTAGTGCCGGTCGACCTCAAAAGTCGTTCTTAGCATCAAGTGAAAGAAGTAAAAGACGAAAATCGCAAAAACTCAGACCATCTGGCACAGACGAATTAACATACGCGACAGAGATTAAATTACGGGAGACAGGCAAGGTAGATGCTTCAAAAATTGTAAAGGATTTAACAAGAAGTCCTAGAAGAACGTGGAGGAGTTTGAACGATATTGCCAAGAAACGGCTTAAAAAGTTATATGTGTCCTTATATAACTTTTACCCTATGTCTCCGACATTACATAAAGTGTTACGTCATGGAGCTGAAGTGGTAATAGAAGCCATTGTTCCCATTGGACAACTATATGAAGAAGCAGCAGAAGCCCGCAACAAACATATCCGAATATTCCGGCTCAACTACACTCGAATGTTTTCCCGGGTAGCCTGCAACGCAGGCGAAGAAGCAGAATAAGAAAAAAATACCACTTTCGGTTGATACTCTAAATTTGTTACTCGAAAGTGACATTTTAAATGTAAATTTTGATGATGACGACGAAAATGACGAATAAATGTTTGTATATAGTATGTACCTATATAACTTTTTTTTACCCTTTTCCAGTTAAAACTGAAATAAAACATAGTTTGGCAGTCATTAGGGGAACCAAATAATTTTGGCCAACTTTTAGGGCCAAATACTACTCTGTGCGCTGTGCCAAGACTCTGCAGGCAATATAATATGTTAACAAAGAAAACTGATTTGGATATTTATACTGATTTACATTGCGGCTCCATGTTCGTTCACTTTTTTTTTAAATTCTGTTAATTGTGTAAATCTTGCAATGTTAACTTGTTGGGTTATTTTTTTAAAATTAGTTTATTGTTTGTATTTGGATGTGTATTATTCGCTTGGTCGATATATTTTCCTTTTGCTTGCTGTGATCTCTTGTAAGTGTAGAAGTACACCCTTTTATTAATTACTGTAGTATTATTTTGTACATCTTTTGTGTGAGATCCTTACATAATAAATAAATGAATAAATATGCAGGCAACTAACGATGAACTGTATGGTAGGCACTTGTTCGTCTCATAGCTTTTTAAATTAGTCACATAAGTCGATGATAACTCACTGCCACATTACAGTGTTTGCTAGTGCCGCAGCTATTTGCTGTTACCGCGCTAATTAAGATTATGTTGTTCTGCATTCATTAGTTAACACTGACATATTTAGAACTCATTATAATACGGGTTAAAGTATGAAATTACCGTTTTATTGTAATAGCTACTTCGAATTGAAGTACCAAGAATAGAGGGAAGTGATGTGCCTTAGAGGAGACTTTAACCCGAACGGGGTCCAGCCCAGTTACAGCCATTCTCAATGTGATTCACTAATGTGTTAAAATAATCCATATTAATTGTAGTAAATGTTATATTATTTATAAACAGTCAATTAAATCATATTTGCATGTATTGTATGAGATATGGGATATATTGTGAATTGTTAGTTTTGAATGAAATGAATAAAAAGTTTATTATTATGATTATTATTATTTATTATTATGATTATTATTACTTCGATTGACATAGAACCTTCATGGTTTCAGATTTTTGAGTGATACTTTTTTCAAATCGTACCTATGAGGTTCTTCTTTTTAAAAATGTGCAACATTCGATTATCGACTTTCAGTTGTTTTTTTTATTCACCTTAGACAAGAAAGATGGATACTTCTAAATTCGAGTGATTTTTGAATACGAGTTCCGACGCGGAATTAACAATGTTGCGTTTGGAGATGGCCCTGCTAATGAACGCACCGTGCGATTTTAGTTTAAATGCTTTCGTGGTGGAAATTTTGATTTGAAGAACGAACCACGTGCAAGACCGCCCACACATGTAAATAACAATGAATTGAAAGAGATGGTGGAAGCCGATTCGAACCAAAGTACCCAGGAATTAGAGGCATAGTTTAACGTCACCTTACCAACAATATTGACTTATTTGCGTCAAATCAATAAAATAAAAAATATGAAAAAGCGGCCAAGTGCAAGTCGGACTCGCCCATGAAGGGTTCCGTATCAGCAAGTAACATCATATAAAAATTCTTCTAGTACGTTGTAACTTTGATCGATGTTTTTATACTACTGTATTGATTGAAAGAAAGGTAAATTGCGTTTTACGACTTATGACGTATTAAAAAAAAACTACTTACTAGATCTCGTTCAAACCAATTTTCGTTGTAATGTACAACATATATATTTTTTAATTTTATCACTCTCCTATTTTAGAAGTTACAGAGGGGGTACAGGGGACACACATTTTTCCATTTTGGAAGTGTCTCTCGCGCAAACTATTCAGTTTAGAAAAAAATGATATTAGAAACCTCAACATCATTTTTGAACACCTATCCATAGATACACGTATGGGTTTGATGTAAAAAAAATTTTTGGGTTTCAGTTCCAAGTATGGGGACCTCCAAAATGTATTGTTTTTTTTCTATTTTTATGTAAAATCTTAATGCGGATCACAGAATACATCGACTGACCAAATTTCAACAGTATAGCTCTTATAGTTTCGGAAAAAATTGGCTGTTACATAGGGACGGACAGACAGACTTGACGAATCTCTAAGGGGTCCGTTTTTTGCCATTTGGCTACGGAACCCTAAAAATGGGTGCCTCATGATTTTACTGATCTGCAGAAAGAAACTCGAGTTGTAACTTGTGTTGCCTTGTTGAAGCGATACATAAATGAAGAAGTATTAGATCGAATTGTGACATGTAATGAAAAGTAGATTCTTCACGATAACCGTAATCGAAAAATGCAATGGCTGACCCCAGGTCAAACGTCGCAACAGTGTCCAAAAGCAAAGCTTACCAATGAAAAGGTAATGGTAACTGTTTGGTGGTCAAAGCATCGTGTTATTCACCACAACTCACACAACAATAACAGCAGATCTGCTGTGCCGAACTCCAAACAATGATAGCAACTCATGAATCGATCTTCGCCATTATTGCTCCATGATAACGCGAGACCTCATACAGCACGAGAAACCGTTTTAACTCTACAGGAACTGCAATTAGAAACTATTCGTCGCCCTCTGTATTTACTAGACCTTGCTCCGACGGACTACAATTTTTTTCGTGATTTGGACAATTGTCTACGTGATAAAAAGTTTTTTTCACAGGAGGCAGTAGCATTCTAAAAACTGTGTGAAAGCACAAAATGTGCTTTCACACAGTTTTTAGAATCTAGATCACTAGAGTTCTATCGCAAAGGCACAAATGACCTAGCCATTAGAAGGCAGCATTTAAAATATACACAAGAAAGTAGTACTATTAAACTGTTACATACAATTAGGTTAAGAGTTTTTAAAGATTTGTATTGAAAATAAAATATTGAAAAAATAAGTCACTCAATTCTCAACTACAGCTACAATATTGGGTATATGATATTTAATTATTGTTCTTTTTTCATTTGACACGAGCCTATTCGTAGGTAGGTACTGAAACCTCAAGCTTTCAAATGATGCATATGTGGTTGGTGCCGATTTTAACTGTATTATTTGTTTATATTTATTTATGATAAGATTTGTTTAAGTACTACTGTAACAGTTAAATTTTGGTTGAAACAATAAATTATTTTTACTAATTTATTTATTTACAATACAATATTAAAAAATATTTGAGATGCCGGCCTGATGCCCGAGAAACGAGTATTATAGTTGACTACAAGAAAACTCGTCTTGACATGTGCTTGATATTTCAATCGACTATTAACAGTAATGACCGTAACACTCGTTAATTCCAGTCCTGCCGTTACATAGGACATTTCTCACGAGCACGTACGTAGCCATCGAATGGTCCATTCATACCTGGACGAGCGCCACTCCATACGTGACAAAAAGCCATAGTGCATCCTTTGGAACCCCAAAGTAACTCACAGCACTGGTATTGATAGTACTTGTTCAAACGACCCCAATGATAGAGACACGGTTCCTTATTGTCCATTTTACCATCCGGAGTCATTCGAAACTTTACATGACAACGCGCACAACGATAACTGTCAAAACGCGGAGTCGAACCCTACGACTCGCGACCGCTGTCCTATTGAGAGCGAGGAGTCCATTTGGATAGGATTCCCTAACTTTGTTATAATTATCATGTCAGGATAAAGTATAGGCTCTTAATGCTTGCAATAGTTCCGCAGTAAAGTACTTATTCAGGGTCTTCGCTAGATGTGACGGTCGATCACGAGGCTGGCACCACCACCATATGTTGCAGCACCAACAGAGTTCACAATCGCGAATCTCAGATTCACAATCATAAGACGAGCGAAGCGATGGAGTATAATGATGCATTATTGTGAAGTGGTTTCTGGTTAAGTGGTAGAACCAAGAAATGTGTGCGAACTGAGGTCGTCACCTCGTCTCGTAGGAATGGTTCGGGGTAGTTGCCAACTGTCAGCGGTGTCTTTACCGCTGCTCATAAAGAGGGACTGGCCATGTGATTAGAAATTTCTCCTGGGGTTTCGTGTTTTATTGTAGGGTATACTCGCTCTTCACGCTACCCGGCGGTCAAGCCCGAGCCAGGTGAGACCCCAGGCGATACCTGGGGAGGCCCAGCTCCGAGCGACCAGCGACAGAGGCGATGGTTTACTCGCTATTCTTCCCTGATGTAGAGTCCGATGTTGTCGCGGGGCGCTTTCCTGCAGGCGTCGTGAAAAGTGCTGTGTTGATCCTCGCGGGGGCCCGCGCACGATGTCCCTACTTGGGTTAAGTAGGTGCAGGTGCATGCGAGCAGGCCGCGGTGTCAACAGCATCATCATCTGTGAAAAAATAAAAAAATGTAAGTGCTGGAATCGAACCCGGTACTAAATATTAGTAGTAGGATCGATTCCCACTCCTAGTATTTATAAAGTTGCGTAGGGTTGTGGAGGGGTTAGGGTGGAGGACTTGTCACTCGTTCGTGAGAAGGTCGCCCGGTAATCTTCGGACAGGCAGCTGCCCTGCGGGACGCCCAACGATATGTTGTATTATAGAGACCGTCGTGCCAGACCCGGTCGAAGGCCTTCTCCATGTCGAGAAATACTGTGTTCGCGTTTGTTACGCGCCGCCGTAATCACGTGTAGTATTCTCGACAGTTGAAGGGTTGTGCGATGTGCGGGATGAGGTGTCGCAGCAGGAGTTGCTCTTACACCTTCAAGATGGTAGACAGCAGGTTGATAGGCCAATTGCTCTCGGGTTTTGGTACTATAGGTTTCGTGCGCCTAAGTAGGGAATTTGCTACTCACGGTTAGTGACGGTATCCAAAAATAAATAAGTACAGACATAAAAAGTTCAAAATTAAAGTTAGGATATATAAATGTACGGCTCAGAAGTTACTCGTGTCACAGAAGAAACACAAACACAAAATCATACATATAAAATTGGCCAAGTGCGTGTCAGGCCACACAGAATAGGGTTCTATAGTCATCCATAATGGTAGGTAGATTTAAAATCGTGTCTAATAGACAATTGTTATGTTAACTTATTATTTCTTTATTTTTGTATGAAGTTTTCCAAGTGAGTGCATTTTACAATTTAACTCCTTAAATAAAAAAGTTTTCAAAACCGCTATAAATTGTCTTGAAATTTCAATATATGGGCTACTTTCATGATTTTTTTCAAATTTTCTGCGCCAGCCGTTTAGCTTTTAGAGGGGCGGGGGCGCCCTGTTTATAGAATAAAATGTGCTTTCAAGTTGTATAACTCATAAACGGATACCTAAATCGAAAAATGGTTTTAGAAACTTCACAATGTTTTCAAGACCTATCAAATGATACCCCACGAGCTGGGGTAGACGCGAGAAAAAAATCACCCACGCTTTACATGTAGGGGAAGTACCCCAAATAAAAATATTTTACATAATTTTATTGTAGCACTTTGTCCACGGAATTACAACACATATTCATGTAGTTTCATCTTTCTAGTACCAACGGTTTGAGCGGTAGGTCGAAGACGGACGGACGGATCGGACGGACCGGACGGCGAACGAGACGGACATGGCGAATCTATAAGGGTTCCGAGTCACTACGGAGCCCTAAAAAGTACAGAAGGCGAAAATATAAAGTAAACAATAACAAAAATTTAGTATTAATAATAAAGGCGGTAGGGCGCGATTCACTGCCTTGTTGGTCTAGTGGTTAGCGTATGCGGCTACTGATCTGGCTATAGCCTATAGGTCCTTTATCTCTCGATTGTTTTTTTGTTACCGCTCTCCTACCGATGTTGGTCCCAGAAACTTTTGTAAAATCGTACGTTCAGCGACTAAGACTTCTCGGTGATTGCCACGGTTGCGCAGTGGTAGCGTATGCCACTGCTGTGAGGTCTCGGGTTCGATTCCCGGATCGGACTAAATGTTTGTGTGATCCGCAAATATTTGTTTCGGAGTTTGGGTGTATAATAAGTATGTATTAACAAAAAAAAGAAGTATCTTTATGTATTTATATCAGTTGTCTAGTACCCATAATACAAACTCTGCTTAGTTTGGGACTAGATGGCGTTGTGTGTAAGATGTCCAAAATAGTTATTTATTTATTTATATTACTAACAGACAGCGGTGACGCCCGAGCAGCCCGTCGCAGCGACGTAGCACTCGACATCATCATCATCATCATCATCATCTTCCTATCCTCTTCCCAAATTTATTTGGGAGTAGCACTCGACATAACACCTATAAAACATAAATCGACTATTGTCGGTTTGTTCGATATATTATATAATTTACATTGTAAAATATTTTTTACAGTAATGATATATAAGGTAACTCACGAAGAATGTCATGGTAGACGGATTCACCGGAAACTGTCTGGATTGAGGCTATATCTTCTAGACCGTGACGGACAATGAAGTCTTCTGGTCGATGAGTCTCTGATTTCTGCAATCCAAAAGTAAATTATAAAAGGTTAAGAAAAATCCATGCCTATTATATCTTTAGACACATCAGCTATGATAAACTGCCAGGTAAAGTGGAGTCTCAGCCCGAAGTCTAAATGTAAAGTAAGTTGTATTAGTAGCATAGATACATACTTATGTATTAATGCTTAGTAGTAAGTATTAGTTGATGTTATATTATTATTAAGTTTTTGTGCGAAGCGCGTACGTTTACAGATATTTACAGTTACCTACAATTTTTTATATTATGTACTATTCATATATTTTGTTTACGTGCAATATGTCACGTCAAACCACGTTAAAATCAGACAATTTGCGATATTTGAAATGTTTCCCAAAAACCAGTCGTCAATCGACTGCCTTGTTGATCTAGTGGTTAGCGTATGCGGCTGCTAATCAAGAGGTCTCGGGTTCGATTCCCGCGGCGGGCTGGACCAAATATTTGTGAGATCCACAAATATTTGTTTCGGAGTCTGTGTTTTCTATGTACAATATATGTATTTACAAAACAAAGTACCTATGTTTATGTATTTATATCAATTGTTTAGTACCCATAATACAAGCTCTGCTGAGTTTGGGACTAGATGACGTTGTGCGTAAGGTCAGATACCTATGTTTTCTGATGAAAATATTAATAAAAAAAAAACAATTAAATAACTTGAAAAACAAAACTTTGCTTTGATCACAGTTTTTACTGACGAGGTCTTATTCATAATCTTTTTTTTTCTCGAACGTTCACGTTTTCAACTTCAATATGTAGATACCTACTGACATTTGCACTGAGGAAACTTTTTACAAAAAGCAAATCCACGCACAAAGTTAAGACCATTCCTCATAATTTGAAAGGTTATTGCTGACTACCTGAGTCTCGCGGTTATTGTTCTAAATCGTAAGTAACGCGTTCTGACGAAGTATATGTACCTACGTAACGTACATAAATAATAAGTATAACAGCATATAAATGCTACTACCATTAGCTGGAGTTAAATTAAATTTATTTTTGTGCGGGGTACGTTAATAGCCAATCGTGAAAAAACACAAAGATCTGAGCCAGTATCTATTCTAAATTGAATTTTTAGGGTTCCGTAGTCCATGACTTCAAACCCCAATAGATTCGTCATGTCTGTCCGTCCGTCCTCGACCTACCGCCCAAACAGTTAATGCTAGAAAGATGAAACTGCATGAATATGTGTTAATAATTAATAATTACGTGGACAAAGTGCTACAATAAAATTATGAAATATATTTTTATTTGGGGTACCTCCCCTACATGTAAAGTGAAGGTGATTTTTTTTCACGTCTACCCCATCGTGTGGGGTATCATTAGAAAGGTCTCTCTGTAATCCAAACGGCTGACTCGTAAAATCCGAAAACATTCATGATAGTAGTCCATATATTGAACTTTCAAGGAAAACTATAGCGGTTTTGATATCTTTTTTATATCAGAAGTTATACTGGCCTAACTTGTAAAATGCACTCACTTGGAAAACTTCGTACAAAAATAAAGAAATAGTAAGTTAAACTTAACAATTATCTATAGGACACGATTTTAAACCTTCCTACCATTATGGGTGACTACAGAACCCTATTCTATGCGTTGCCTGACACGCACTTGGCCAATTTTTTATTTACGATTCGTTATAAACAAGCGACCCAGTGAAGTAGGACAGTCGTTGACCGCTACGTCTGGCTGTCCCCGGCATTTTCCGACTTTAATTGACAAGGTTCTCGACACTTACTAGCTTTAGCTCCAAAATGATAGTGACACCAGCCGTAAGGGTGGTCCGGAGGCGGCTGGCGATTTCTCGATGTACTGCGGGGGCGCCTGTTGTCCTGTCGAAACCTGGATCGTGAACCGGAGCGTGGACGCTCCTGTCTGTGTATACAAGAAGTGAGTTTAGCAACTTGTTGAGTTATGGCTCTTATTTCCCGGATAAACTTGTCATGACTTGATGATGATGGCTGAGGAACGGCTGCTTGCCTAAGCCACCTGGTGTAAAGGCGTCGACGGCGCTATATCATGCACCCGGTCTGCTAACTGGGCAAGATCATCTAGTGTTAGCTTAGGCTGCGAAGCTACTACGGTTTGTATGCTATGCGGTAAGCGACCAGTCCACAAGGACTGAAGCACATTATCCGGGACAGTGGACCGGCTAGACTTCTAAGGTGACGTAAAAACTGCGATGGTTTACGGTCACCAATGTCCTCGTGTAGGAATAACTGTTTTAACTTTTTCTCTTTCGAAGCACTCAAACGTGTGATTAATTCTACTTTCAATTCTTCAAACTTAATTTTAACCGGGGGTGAACATAAAATATCTTTACTTTGTGCGGCCTAAGTAGGTATGATCCTGCTGTAAGACTGCGTAGTAAAATATTGTGGAATCGCTAGTCACGTTTGATAATATAAATTGACCTTCCAGTTGGGCAAACTTCCATTCGGGATCATCCGGGTAAAATGGTGGTACTTATACGTACGGTCACTCTAAATACGTCTCCGTCTCCTTCCATTGCTTCTTTCGGCATCGTCACACCACTGCTTCTAGATTCTTCTTAGTCGAGATTGTACGTTTTCTCGGGTCACCACTTGTGGGGTAGAACGAAACACTGAATACACACGGAAGGAATTTACAATATTATAGAAGACGCTTAGAGTAGAATAGAATTAAAAGAATATTATTTACAGTAGCACTAGCAAAAAGAACATAAAATATAAATCATACATTTTTCGAACGTGCGTTCACCGCCGGAATTGGCGAGCGAGTGTCGCCTGCGACTGCGACCAAGCGGTAGCGGATCGAAGAGCTCGCAATAATTCACAACGCAACCGAGAGAAGCATTACACGGGCGTACTCGGAAAATATTCGTCCTGAAGAGTCAAACGGAAAAAATATTTACTATACTATATTTATTATATATTTACTATACTATATCTTCTAATATATAAAATTCTCGTGTCACAGTTTTCGTTGCCATACTCCTCCGAAACGGCTAGACCGATCTTTATGAAACTTTATATGCATATTCAGTAGGTCTGAGAATCGGCCAACATCTATTTTTCACACCTCTAAAACGCGAGCGGAGCCGCGGGCATCAGCTAGTTTATTATATATTTACTATACTATATGATTATACTGTTTAATTTATTTAGTTGGATTTTCTATTAATTACTGGATCAAAGTAGTGTTTTAAACTTCTGGCCAGAGTTTATGGTCATCTTTAGAAGTTGGTATTAGTGACGATGACGACGATAGTCTAGGAGGTAACAGCGGTGTATCAGTGGAAAGGCACGGACGTAACTTCGGCGGCATTATCTTAAATCAAAGACAGACAAATAATGAACAACGACATGATCTTACTCACAAGAATACCTCCTATCTACATAAGATAATAAGAAGATAAATCAGTTTATCATGTATAATAAATATAAACGACAGTCGGTCTCCGGCGTCTAATACCTACCAAACTAAGCAGGCTTATATGGGTACTAGAAAACTACCTATTAGGATTTTGGAACTACTTAACTTTACACTTACTACACTTTGTAATAGGTCGGCCACGTTGATGTCAAATGGTATCTTAAGTTCACGTGTCAAAATAAATGAAAGACCCGAAGGCAACACAAATGAAAATACCGCTCCGCGGTAGTGAAGATATAGCAATGGAGTTAATTTAAAAAAATAAGCTTAATTACTCTGCACTGCTATTGCACGGTTGGCCTAGTGGCTTAAGCGGTCGCCACGCCCCTTCCTACTGCGCCAAGTGTCGTGGGTTCAAATCCCACGTAGGATAACACTTTGTGTTATTCACAATTAGTTGTTCTGAGTCTGGGTTTTATTTGTGTCCGTTTCATGTATGTTTGTAAAGTTCCCCGCGACACAGGAATTTATATTCCTAATGCGGGAGTTGTCTTTTTAAAAAAAGAAAGAAATAAACCATCAACTATCTGCCAGCGAAAGTCCCATCAAAATCAGACATTATAATTCACTCTATGCTTTGTATAGAAAAAGGAAAGCTTTAGTTTTACTATTTTAATCGAAATTCATCTCCTTAAAAATCTCTCTACCCCCTCTTTACTATTAAAAAATAAATAATTGTTCCAGCGGTTAACACATGTTTAATATTTAAATAAAAAGCGGCCAAGTGCGAGTCGGACTCGCCCATGAAGGGTTCCGTACCAGCAAGTAACATCATATAAAAGTTCTTGTAGTTCGTTGTAACTTTCATCTTCCTAGCCTTATTCCCAAGTTTATTTGGGGTCGGCTACTAGTTCAACCGGTTTTACCTGAATTTCAGTTTTTTCACGGAGCGACTGGCATCGGACCTCCGCAACCCTAAGGGAGAACTGAAATTCGAAGATTGAACTAGTTGTCAGTATATTTGAGGGCACTGACTTCCCAATAACGATTGCCATAGGATGTTCATGACAACCGGGACCGACGGCTTTACGTGCTCTCCGAGGCACGGGCGTGAATCACCGCCAAACTTCCAAACTCCGGGCAGCTATTAGGAATTTCCTAAGAAAATCCCAAAAACACTTTTTGGCCCGACCCGGGATTTGAACCCGAGACCTCTTGATTAGCAGTCGCATACGCTAACCACTAGACCAACGAGGCAGTTGTAACTTTCATCGATGTTTTTATACTAGTGTATTGATTGGATGAAAGGTATATTGCGTGTTACGATTTATAACGTATTAAAAAAAAACTACTCACTAGATCTCGTTCAAACCAATTTTCGTTGGTAGTTTACATGGTAATGTACAACATATATTTTTTTTAGTTTTATCACTCTCTTATTTTAGAAGTTAGAGGGGGGGGGACACACATTTTTCCACTTTGGAAGTGTCTCTCGCGCAAACTATTCAGTTTAGAAAAAAATTACATTAGAAACCTCAACATCATTTTTGAAGACCTATCCGTAGATACCCCACACGTATAGGTTTGATGAAAAAAAAAATTTTGAGTTTCAGTTCCTAGTATGGGGACCCCCAAAATGTATTGTTTATTTTCTATTTTTATGTAAAAATCTTAATGCGGTTCACAGAATACATCGACTGACCAAATTTCAACAGTATAGCTCTTATAGTTTCGGAAATAATTGACTGTGACATACGGACGGACAGACAGACAGACAGACAGACAGACAGACAGACTTGACGAATCTATAAGGGTTCCGTTTTTTGCCATTTGGCTACGGAACCCTAAAAATAATTAGCAATCTTTACAGTCGCAATCGCAGCCTGACGAGGGGGTGACTAAAAATGCAATATTTCAAATAAATTTGATTTTATTTTACAATAGATACATATTTACACAATTTTATTGTAAATGTCGGAGATAATACTTAAGATGTCTAGATTTATCTCAGGATGAATATTTAGTAGAAAAAAAATTGTCGGCCCATAGATGACGCCACACGGAAGGGTTGATCCGTTTTTAAACTAGGTCTATCTGGGTACAGATCATCGTTGTAAACTTTCATTGTAGAAACCAAATACGTATAATAATATTTCATTTGTTCAACTTCAGAGAATAGACCTACCTATACAACCAACCTCTATTTTTAACCACCTTCAAAAAAGGAGGTTGTTCTATGTTTCACTAAATGTATTTTTTCTTATGTATTATGTACATATTCATCGATTACTCCGTCAATTGTGGACCGGTTTAGAATATTCTTTTTATATCCAAAAGGATTTCCAACTCTCGTGATGGTTCGCTTATCACCACGTCAGGATCTGATGATGGAATCCCAAGGGAATCGAAGGAAACTCAAATTTTATAAGTACGTCAACGTGCCTATACAAGTCATATGAACTCAGTCCTTTTTTACACGCTTTATATTAGCTTCAACTGTATGTTTGTATGTTTGTAACCGACTCTTTTAGGCGCGATTTTGACCCACTTCAAACGGCCAGATTTCGTTCAAACTTTGTAGATTTATCGAGGACCGATGACAATACACTAATTCGAAAAAAAAATTGTTTAAAAAAATTTGTCTTTTAGTCTAGAAAAAAAAAAGTTTTAAAAAACTAAGCAAACACACTTAGTAAAAAGTAAAAAATAATTTTATTTTAACAAAGCGTGGGGTGCTTTCTGAAAATATTTCAATAACGTCACCCCACGATTTGTTACATTAAAATTATTTTCTACTTATTAGTTTGAAATGTTTGTTTACTTTTTTAAAACATTTTTTTTAAAGTTACACACATGCTGTTTTACTGTACAATGCGTTACTTCCACGTGTTTATCGATAGCAGACCAAGTGTTCTGTAAGCAGCACTATATTATTTTCTCCTAGAACCAAGTAAACTAAGATCATAGCTGTACTTACTACTTAATTATAACAAAATTAAATATTAACAACCTCATTCTCGAGATAAAAGTAGGCAAAACTATTGTTTGTTAGTTTGTCGTTTTCTTTTCCTTATTTATACTTTTCCATAATATAAAGTCGCTTATTTTTGATCATAATGTTTCATGTATGATAAGAATACATTAAATAACATTGTTGCGGCATTGGTGTATATAACTCTGTAATGAGTTGGTAGATAATAAAAGTTGACAAACTGTATTGGTGGCCAAAAGATGCAGTCACCCTGAAACAAAGATTAATTAAACTCAATGAGGAGACTAGACAGTAAAATTATCTAACATTTCTCATAAACTGTTTGGAATATGGGAATAAGTATCCAAGAAGTGCATAATGTCTATGCAGCCTGTATTGTGTGTGTGGCAATCCTACACCCCCAGCCATGGGTATCACCACAAAATCAGGATCAGAACCGATCTCATGAGAAGTACTGATAGATGTAGAATTCCCTAGAGATTATATTGAGGTCATATCGCAATTTCCACTGTGCTGAGTGTTATAACTTCAATTCCCACATAAGACAACATTTCGTGTGATCTACAAATTGTTGTTCTGACTCCTGGTGTTCTTAGTATACCTATTTGCTTCTTGTAAGTCTGCTGCCACATAGGATGTATAGGGTCACTACGACAGTTTATCGATCACCTTTATAATCGTAATAATATACAGGGTGAATTTTTGAGACGGGACAGTAAGGGTAGGCACCTTAACCGTTATAGTTCAGAAAAACGCTTTTAGGAGACTATCCATAATTTTTTAAGATATTCTGAACTGCATTTACAGATTTTGGAAAAAATGTACAGCCAGCAAGAAAATGGTCATTTTAAACAAAAACTTTTTTTGATGCCAATCGATCCTGTTTTTTATAAGGATCAAATGTCTTCTTTACAGCCGACATTTTGAGCAATTTATTTCGTAGATCATCTAAATGTAAGTTATGTTTGTCTGTGCCTAAAATACATATTAAAATGATTTATTTCCGTACAAATGTATGGGAAAAGTTTTTTTGCGATTTCTGACATTTCTAGTACTCAAACCTCAGTCGGTCCGATAGAGACTTTTGATCCTTAAAGAAACAGGATCGATTGGTTTTTGTTTTTGTTTATCAGTTTTTGTTTAAAATGACAATTTTCTTGCTAGCTGTACATTTTTTCCAAAATCTGTAAATGCAGGTCAGAATATCTTAAAAAATTATGGATAGTCTTCTTAAAGCGTTTTCCTGTAACTATAACGGTTAAGGTACCTGTCCTTACTGTCCTGTCTCAAAAATTCACCCTGTATATATGTATATATACATATATATCGTACACCAGATAAAAGTTTCACTTAACACTAAAGAAGTACAAGTGGCCGGCCTTATCACTCAGAAGCAATCTCTTACAGGCAACAATGGAAAAGCATTTTATAAAAAATATAGGGTAGTGTCTGGTGTAATATAAAATGGATAGAAAATAAATAAAGAAGTATAAAGTGTAATGGCTACACGTAGTGTGGATAATTAAGTGAATACATTAAAAAAAGAAGTAAAATTTATAGATATTCTATTTCCCCAAGGTGAATTATATGATTACCTAAGCCTAACTGAGCACAGAAAGTTATACTAATGGACATCCACCCAGGTAATATTCCTTTACCAGACTCTTAAAGGCAGTCAGTGTTTGCACACTTTTTTTTGCCTTTGTTAGGGCAAACTGCTTGAACAGAGACTGACAGAACTGACTTTTTCAGATTTAAATTCTCTGACAATATCAACAATTTTGCATGTGTCCAGTAGGAATTTAAACTGATATTTTTAATAAAAATAAATAAATTAGTTTATTTCACATTAAAATAGTGGCCTTTAATAGGCGTACCCATTTGAAGTGAGCAACTTGGATAAGTGGCCGCTAACAAGTGTAATGACCCTACAAATTGTGGGAATCTAGTCTTATTTGAAAACTACTAGCTGACCCCGCGAACTTCGTACCGCCTAACAGTCGATTCAACGTCACTCAATTGTTTTGCCTTCTCTGAACCCTTTCAATAAAATTTAAACTTTATGATTTGGTATTAAAGTTCAAATTTACTTTTACGTGTTATTACGAACCTTTTGAATGGGAATTTAGAAAAATGTTGTTTTTAGACTTTTCAGACAATTTTTAATTTTTTTCTCTCCTTATGAACCATCCTCATTCTTCAAGGAATATTATAAAAAAAGAATTAGCGAAATCGGTCCAGCGTTTCACGCGTGAAAGCGTGACCAAGGGAAATAGGGATTCATTTTTATATATATATATATATATATATATATATATATATATATATATATATATATATATATAGATAGATTACTAAAAACAGTTATTGAATAAGCTCAAACAGCTATGTACTACTATGCTACCAACACCAATAGTGCATATAAACAAATATTTGAAATACATATATTATATAAAACTTACTGCAAAGGTGGTTAGAAACTTTTTTTTAACTTCAGTTGTACACACTTCTAATGGTTTGCTCTCCAATAGTCCCATTCCATAGTAGAAACACACAATAGAAAGAGGTGAACAAATTGTTTGGTCACATAATATTTTTACTAAAACTGTTTTAACAGTTACTTTTGGTATCAATTTATCTATCCCTATATAGTAATAATGATGCAATGGGCCCATAAGCATCCCCACAGTGAACATGTGACCTTAAACAAAATAAGATACATAATGCTGACACATATTTATGTACAACTTCATGCACTAACTACTAAACCTTTGAGGGGTGTAGAGATCTAGTAAGTTAATCATTGAAGTTACAGTTGTAATCAACACATGAAGCACACAATTAATATAATTAGCAAATATCCATAAATATATATGCTTAAATGTAAATATAAAATAAACACACACAACCTCTAATCACCCAATGAAGATAATAGATATCACACACACAAGGGACGACTTGTAATTGGCTCCCTGTTTTCTATTTTATATTCAAATCTTCAATCAAGTACTACTGTACTCCTGTAAACTGTAGCTCCTCTCCTCTATGATACAAAACAATTAATACATTGTAAGGTGTACTAAAATTAGGGTTTCACTTTGGAATGAGAGACATATAATAAGCTGTAAACTCATTTAAACCTTCATTTTAATGTTCTAAGAGTTGTCTGTAAAGTCTCATAAAATCTTGTGTCTGCTTCATAGCTATTCAGAGTCAAAGGTCACAAAAATTGATTTACCTTATAATTTTGGTTTCTGTGACTCTTATGTTTATTTTATCTTTAAACCTATCAAAGTGATTCAACTCTGCCTGATGGAAGGCATGAGTAGAATCCAGGAGTAGGGGTCACCATCCTCATTGTGAGGGTAGACAATGCAGTATGGTTACCCATACTATGGCATCCTGGTCAGATTTTCTGCATCATTCTCCTGATCTCCGGAGGCCAGGAGAATGATGCAGAATGATTAGGCGTCCCGTCTCACGAAAGAAATACATTTGCAAGAATGCTGTCATTATTCGGATGGTTTCCTGTGTGAAGGTAGTACTGCCCCAGTCCAGCCGGCCCATTGGTGCTGAAATCAGCATGGCTCTAGTAGCTCCAATTAACTTTAATTACAAAATTGGTTGACTTCTTTATTTTGCTTTTTGACTGGACTATTTAGATAATTTTGTCATCTTAAGAAAGTAATCAACCACATTTTATTAAATGTGTAATAAACAGGAATAGGAAGTTCTGATTTCAAGTAGGTAGGTAATCCAAATTCTACAGCAGCACTGCTGGCATAAAGAGTGAGGTCCGAGTTGTAGGAAGAGCACAAGGAAAGCAGATTATTCATTGAGTGAAGATTTCAGTGGTGATTTTGTAATAAGTTGGTGAGAATGGGGGACTGAGAAATGAAAAGAGACAGGTTAGCACTTTGTTATCAAGGTGCAGACAAATTGTTAACCATTTTAACTGTGAATGTCACGAAGACATCCAGAAGAGTCTAGTTTATTAAAGAGGTATGCATTAAGGTCGAAGCAGTAGTCGAAGAAGTAGTTATTGCATGAGTAATGGTTTATATATTAAGATTATATATCATATATTTAGATTATTTAAATAGCAGAGTTCACTCTATTCATTTATTGTTGGTTATTCTAAGTACCTATTATTTTGATTTGATTGATTGATAACTAAAGAGGTGGTACAGCCACACAAATTTCAAAATGAATGGGCAAGCTCGACCAGAGTCATACAATCCTGAAACATTTTCACAGCCTCTAGTGGCCAAATTAAAGATGCACTAACATCTCACTAGCCTGCCATGGTGTAGGTCACCACGTTGCATTGTCTCGATTCACAATAAGGATGGTGACCCCTACTCGTGGACTCTACTCATGGCTCCCATTAGGCAGAGTAGTCACTTTGGTACGCTAAAATTATTTATATAAAATTAAAAAAAAAGCAAATTAATTGTACCTATGCGTGTCCAATCACACCCTGATATAACTCCTCGGCGGACTTCAACCTCCTGTTCAACATAATCGCCCAAAGCCATAAAAGCCCCTGATGTAATACTGTTTGTGAGCAGTAAGTTTTTCTTCACAAAAGTTTGTACACCTCGAGAGACACCGGAATAATTTCTCTTGAGTTTATGAAGTTGTAGATAGGTCCGTTTCAATCCTTGAAAAGTATACATAGCGAACAAAATTTTGTTTCTGTTAATACTTTTTAGGTTATTGATTATTTTACTTTATTTTCAATATACTTTCGTGATATTATCGTTTGTACTAAACTAGTAAACACTAACTATAATCGTAATTTGCACTATTTTACCATATTAATTAACCTTAAAACATATAACAAACATCTGATTGATACTACTTTATAGTTCTGTCAATTCTGTCATTCTGTCATGTCAATCAAATACACATGATTCTAGGACTTGGCAAAATATCGATTTAAAATTGAGGATACAAAAAACCCCACTGATTAAAAATATGATATCCCGTATGGTAATTACGGTATTCTACAAATACCATGCGAAATATTTAAGAATTATAGGTTAAGATAATGTCTGATTTTAAGTTACTAATACTACAATGAAAACTGCAGTCTATCTCATAAAAACTTGATTATTATTTAGATGTTTGTTTTATCTTTCTAGAAGTTTTATTTGTTTGTAAGTTAAAATGTTCCTTTCAGCTTTCAGGAGTTACTTTTCATTTTCGTGAAAAAAATATGGGGTGTCAAAGTACTCAGGGTACAACATTGATTACGCACATTTAATTTTTTTCTCAGCTGGTCCGTCACTTATTAAAAAAAAATCAAATTATTCGTATCGATTCTAGAGTAAAAACCGATGTTCCATTTTTTTTTCATTCACATTACTCTCATATTTTAGAAAATACAGATATTTGAATTTTAAAATTGATCAATGTCACCCCATTCTATTGTACAAAATACTGCTCTTAAAATTATGTGCGATAGCTCATTGGATCCGGAATGACGCCTAGAAAAATGTGCCAAAAGCGTGTATTAGCACCAGAGATCGGAATTGGGTGTGTGAAAATACCTAAAGCTTGCAGTAAGTTTGCAATAATAATATGGAGCTGTTACAACCACTGTTCTTGCAATTGAAATAAATGTTTTTAATTTATTTTTTTATGCAGTGCAGGTTTAATAATTTAAAAAAAAATCCGACTTCAAAACTATGTAAAGACGCGAAAATGTTCGTTTTCCTTGCATCAACCTGTAGCAAAACTTTTTAACTTAAGGGGCCCCCGGAGGCTGAATTGTCCATACAAACGGTATACCAAGATCATTTGCAGTATAAACATATTTCCACGATGATATGTTGATATTCGGACTTAGGCTGTATTTATTTAGGTTATAACGTCTTTATTTTTAAAAATAAACTAATCTAGAATAAAATATAATCAAATTAAATTTTACATATTTTACATTGTAAATGTCATGTTTCCATATTGTTTTTTTCTGTCTTAAAAACAAAAATATTTCTAATATTGTTTCATCAATAACATATCTCATATTATTATGTTACTACTTACACAATAGGGTTCCGTAGTTGCCCGAAACGGCACGTGGCTTTCGTCGTGCCGAATTGATAATTGTTGCTATATGTAATTATTTCGATAATTTTGTACGAAGATTTCTAAGTAATCGTATTTTACAAAGTTATGTAAGCCTTTAGAGTTTTCCTATAACCTTTTGAAAGCCAGACCACAAATTAAGCGCAAATACCTACGAAAAAAATTAACATTCCAAATCTTCATCGATAACATGAATTGTATTTTTATTTTTGCCTACAATTTCAAAATATATGTCCTTAAAACATTGAATTTATTTCAACATTACATTTCTGCCTACTCTAGTAATAGTTATACACTATTTACAGAGTTGTTTAATGCCGTAATAACAGATATGAGACGACAATATAATTAAATATAATAACTATAGGTACAACACTATTCTTGATCCGTTGTCTTGATGTGACCATGGCGTGAACGGTACCGGGTATGTCCCGGCCTGCAAAAATAAAAATTTCGATATAAAAAAAATATATATTGATAGATCATAATTAGCCCTTTCGAACTACGTTCATTAATTTATGAGCCCCTCTTTCGTTTTCCCAGGAAAAAACAAAATATCATTTGATTTTTTTTCAAATTTTCAAATACTCGTATCTCTTTCAAATATGGTTATTTTTTAGTCTACCAAGCGTAGAAAAATTGCCCCTGAGCTGATTTAAATTGCCCTCGCGTCAATTATTATAAATGTTTAATATTAATCCTTTTTATAACAAAAAAACTGTAATGGGATTTATAAATTTGCGCATTGAGCATGCGCGTAAGAAAAACGGCAACACTGCTCTAGTTTAAGGGTAGCTTAACAACATACTTCGAATTTCGTACTTTTTGCAATGTGGACAAATTACACCCTACTCGAAACTAATTGCACTATCATTAGAATTTCATAAAATGCAATAGTTATTGTAACAACCAATTAATACGTACTTAAACTACTTAATCAGTCAATTGCCGAAGGCGCGTGGTAAGTTTGCGCATGCGCAGGCCATATTCCTCCATCTAAGTTAAGGGCTCCCGGCCCCATACATACAATTTTATTGTAAGTTGGCCGACTATCGAAGAACTAAATTGCGTACTTATACAACTTATTACTATATATTTATTTAGCTGCTAATATCAGAGATTTTTAGAAGCTTGCGTTAGAAAGTTATTTTAGTTTTTGGCAATCTGAGACAGCACATTCTAGTTTTCAAAAAATGTAGGTACTTATTTTATTAATACTTGTTTTTTTGGTCATAGCGTGCTGAACTTTATATACATACATAATAATATTTTTTTTTATTTTTTTTTTATTGTTGTAATGGAACAGGCGTTTGTCTTCCATCTCACCTGATGGAAAGTGTAGATGAAGACGAAGATGGTACACGCCCAACCAAAAGAAACCTGTTCACTCTACTCTTAAAGGCTCCAGAGTTCAACTCATCAGGAAAAATAAAATCATCAGGAAATATATAATATATCCCAATTTATATTAGGCCAAACAGCATCTTCATTTTGGAATCGAAGTAATTTGCAAGGGTCATCTCCATTTGTAAATTATTAGGATGCGTTTCAGATATTATTATCAGTACAATCGACGCAGTTTTATAAACATACGTCACATAATCTCAACATATTAAATGTTAGCAAACAGCAAAATTTGTATATGCTGTGGTTCTTAAGTTATTGACAAATTTACTGGGGCAATATTTTAGGCTTGTCTAGAACTTTAAAATGGCTGAACGCAGAAGTTTGAAAAAAATACCATCGATAGACCTTTATTTGCTTAAATTTGTTTAATCAAACAGTTTTGCAAGGAAACCAGTATACTTACAATTAAATAAAAAGCTGTAACATATAGCCATGGTTTACATTTATAATGACTATAAATTTGGATTAAGTAACTTTAAGCAATATGAAGGTTTAAGTAAATATTATTAATTTTAAATGGTATATTTAAGTAATCGAATATGCAGTTCCTATAATACTAGGAAACGTGGCAAACTCTCACAAATTTAAGTATATCATCAACAAACAAGCCTGTAAATTTCAGCTATCAAATACTATAAAAGTTATATGTAAAACAAGAATGTAACAACATTCTCCTATAACCCGACCAAATTAAAAGGTTACGTAAAAGCGACCTCGCCATACATTCAGCTGACATCTGTAATGAATGGTTTAATTGAATACTTTGTTGGTACAGTTACGAACAAAAAAAGTTAGGTCAGGGTGACAAAAATATTGAACTGATTATGATTAAATTTCTTTTATTTAGTCTGTCTTATACACTCACATAAGTTCTTAAATGTTTAAAAATATCACAGATAGTTGAGTAATTTCAACATGTTTAGATACTAACTTAGATATATTTTTGTGTCTTTTTACAATGAATTAAAAAAATATTTACAATGTTTAGTAACATTTTCTTGCAAAATTTCCCTTGTCCTTTCCTTGTAAAATGTCTTCAGTATTTTACACGCATTATTATTTTTAAAATTACATTTGTTGCCTTCCTGTTGCTTCCATGGTGTCGCGGTGAATGTATCTTATATTTTTTCTCATAACAAGAACAAAAAAAGGAAAAAACATAGCATACCATATGAAATTTTGTAATTTTATATTGTTTTATAAAACACCATTCCCAACTGAGTTAATGATATTTTGATTTGCATTAATTTGAATTCGAATGAAGCATTAAATTGTATGAAACAAAAAAAAAATAAGTTTTTAAAATAAGTTTAAATAATTAAATTACAATCTGATAAAAATATTCTGTTGACTGTACAAAGTACCAGATACTAAGCTATTAATTTACGAAGATATGTAAATGTATGGCACGGTCGCTTTTACGTAACCTTTTAATTTGGTCGGGTTATAGGAGAATGTTGTTACATTCTTTTTTTACATATAACTTTTATAATATTCGTAATTGATAGCTGAAATTTACAGGCTTCTTTGTTAATGATATACTTAAATTTGTTAGAGTTTGCCACGTTTCCTTTTTTATTTGGAACTGTGTATTCGATGACTTAAATGTAGCATTTAAAATTAATAATATTTACTTTTAACTTCATATTGCTTAAAATTACTTAATCCAAATTTACAGTCATTATAAATGTAAGCCAAGGCTACATGTTACAGCTTTTTAATTGATTGTAAATATACTGGTTTACTATCAAAACTGTTTTTTTCTGATTTTAAAACCATTTAATTACATCAGTGTTCTATAAAAAAATTAAAAACTAATGACTAAACAAATTTAAGCAAATGAAGGTCTATCGATGGTATTTATTTCAAACTTTTGCGTTCAGCCATTTTCGAGTTCTAGACAAGTCCAAAATATTGCACCAGCAAAATTGTGAATAACTTAAGAACCACAGCTCTCACAAATTTTGCTGTTTGCTAACATTTAATAGGTAACAAAAGCTATCTTTTCATGTATTTCGTTTGGGTCTGAAACGATTTATAAAAAAATTTTTTGCTGGGGTATAACGTTTGAAAAGTGTTTTTGCCGAATAACTTTTAAACTACTACATGCACAAATTTTGCTGTTTGTAACAAATTACTCCTTAGAACACACAAATTTTCTGTTATACTCTCATCTCTCTAAAGCCCAATTTTTTTTGCTTTTTTGCTGGGGTAACGCACGCAGTAACGTAAGCTATATTTTTTAGACTAACTTCGCTCCGTGGCGTTAATCGCGACTTACAACAATGTCCGCGGGTAACACGGAAACCAGCTAGTTCATATAAATTTCGTGATATTTATCGTGTTTTTAGTAGTTTCCACAGACTCCTGGATCCTCAGTTCTTAAGGAGTCGGAGGGATTTTTCCACCTCTTCAACAAAAAAAAGTACCAATGGCTTAAGTTCTGCTTAGTTTGAGACTAGATGGCGGTGTGCGTGTGTGATATCATACATATCACACACACACCGCTAAGTAGTCACAATATTTTTAGAAATCAAAACTCTCAATCGCTTTTTAAATATTTATTAACTACCTATGGTCTCTACTTAAATTGAAAAAATAGGTACAATAAGTACTCAGGTACATGATATAAATATCTAAGAGAAAATATTTTACTTTTCAAAAAAAATAGAGGCACATTTTACTTACATGAGAATAAGTTTTGAACGTGATTCACTACACATATTATACACTACAGCACCAAAACACTACTCAAACAATGCAACACGTTTTTTTTATCAATTTTGACTGTTAGATATGGACAAAATACCTAAGTGACGAAAATGTTAATGTACCCTCACAGAGATACGAAATATGTAGGCTTGTCTCAGTATAGCTAAAGAACCATAGATATAGAAAAATATCTATGTACAGAACATAGTATACCCCATAGATATATATCTATGGTATACACCGTCTCAAAAAGAAACTAATTCTTCAGACGGAATGTTGCTAGCCTTTGCTAGAGGATTTCCTAAAAACCCCTAGTAGCGGATGGGTAGGTTAAGTACCTAGGTTCTTTCTCGTTTGCTGGATTTAGACATTTTTGGAGATAATTTGCCTAACTTCAAAAAAAAATACAAAAAAAAATTATAGAACATCTTGTCTGGACTTCGGTGGATCTGATCTCGCCAAAGTTTAGGTTCTGATTGAATTGCTGTTTTAGGTTGTTAGTGGCTCTTTTAACTATAAAGTGGCTATATTCTTCGTTATTATTATTTTAATTTTATTTTAATTTAGATGGTACTAATTATCCTTTGTTAGCTGTGATAACTGAATGAGCACAGGGCACGTGGTCTGAAGATATGACTTAAGATGTGTATATAATTTGTTGGTGATCATATTTAAGTAAAATATGTGTTTATGTAAAAGACCAAACAAATTTTCTAGGTAAAAAGATCAAAAACAACATAATTTTAAAATATTTAGTTTTTAGCTTCTTTGACTTATAATTTTCTACATGTTTGCACTGAACTAACCAATCTTGTGAAGTCACGTTTGAAAACCCTTTGAACGTTGTCTTTAAAATAGTTCAGGGTCATAATTTTGTTTTATTCATTCAAGCAATATCTATAGTATGGGTTTTGTGCAAGTAGCTATAAATAAATACATTTTTCATGCCACCACCGTTGCATTTCAGTTTTCACAGTAGGTACTTAAAAAATTTCAAAAGTATCGAATACTGTTGTTAAATATGTGAGTATAAAAGGTCCAAACAAAGAGATTCACATTATAACATTACTGATAATCCCTAATATGTAACTGTTTTGCCGGCTCGATGTGGCAGTAGTAGCACTACCCTCATTCAGAAGACTATCCTATTAATGACAGCACTCTTTCTGCCGTGTTTCATTGGTGAGTGTGAGACCAGTGTCAGAAACATCCGACCAGGCCGCCATGGTATGGGTCACCATGCTGCATTGCTTACCCTAACAATGTGAATGACCCCTACTCTCAGATACTGGTAGGCTTAAATATAAAAAATTTTTTACAAAATGCCGCAGTTTTCATTTTTTCAGTGTTTATTATTTATTTGCGTCATTATGTTTCATATATGATAAAAATATATTATATATCATTGTTGACACGTTTACATACAACACTCTATAAGAAATTGGTAAGAAATAAAAGTTAATAAATTGTATTGGTGGCCAGTACATGCAGTCTACCTGAAACAATGTCAAATGATTTCTTTATTGTTATAAGATCATAATAATCAATCAATTTCCAAAAATAATATTAATACCTAACTTCTTATTTCTAAGAACATACTTAAGTAGGATAAGTTAACCTAGATATTTCTAAATAAAGAGCATGAAATTTATTAAATTAACACACAACACACAAACACAGATCAAAATTTTAAGCTCATAATCGCTTCTAAACACAGTGACGGTTTATTAATCTGTGGTGACGGCGGCAGTGCCGCCGGCTTTACAAGCCGCCGGCACAAGGCGCGCAAAGCCGCCATGCATAATTACGGTTGTGACAGTCGTGTAGAACGAACTGCCGCCGGCATCCCATGCAACCCGCCGGCACACTCCGGCGGCCTAGCCGGCGGGTCCCGTTGTTTGTGCGGCAAGTCCAGCGGCATGAATACCCGCCGGCACTGCCGTCGGCACTGTGTGTAGGAGCCATAACACACTCATCTGTTTTGAGTGGTAATCGAACTTACGACCTCTAGTTTAGTTGTTAGTATTTTTATTCCCCGCAAATTGCATGCATCTGACCGCCATTTTAGTGACTTAATTTTGTAATGTTTACATTATGAAACTCTGTAGCATTGCCGCATTGCAATACCAGCCGTACGAATTTTGGTCAAGCGGTATGTAATATGTTTAGGCAGGCGCGCGCCATAGATAAGATAAGACATGAGAAATGAAAATTCATACAACTTTCTCTCCCGCTAAAACACGTTAGAAATCTATTTTCATAAATTTTTTCCTCCCGCTTATTTAGGTCAAGGAAAAGACTAACGTTCTCTTTTCATTTTCAGGGAATATTGACTACTGTTCCGATCAGGTGTAGTAAGTATGTAGTATAAAATCCTTTGCTTTCTCATAAGAATATTTCGAATTCTTTCCCTTACTGCTTTCACCGCCTCTTTTGACAAACACTGTGTGGACGGCCAGATTTTTTTCCGTCACAAACAGAGTGGTTTCATTGTACCTATCAATAGCCCGGTACTCAAATATTGGACTAATACCAAGCGTATGGAGAGTTTCAAGAATTGTATTTGGACCTATTTTGTGTAATGCAATCACAGCGATATGGTTCCATTTATCACCCCACTCCATTTAATATCACATAAAATATGTTCGTACGTACCTGTATGTCCCCTATAGATCGAAACTGGCAAAAATTAGACATTTAATATGCTTCTGGCTATCTCTGCAGGGAAATAAGATGTTTTAAGATGTTCAGCAACGCGGAACGAATACAAGTGGTGGAACCCGTTAAGATTCAATAGTGTCCCTTACAAGTGTTTCAGAGTTAGTACTGTCGAATTCATTAAAAAAAACTTACTGTAAAGGTCTTCAAAAATTTTTTTTTCAGTTCTGCCTCACATGCTTCAAAAGGTTTACCTTCCAAATAATCCATGCCACAGTAGAAGCTGATTATGGTAATTGGTGAAACAAGTATCTGATCAAGTAATATTTTGATTGCTGTTGTTTTTAAGGTTACTTTTGGTAGAAATCTTTCTAAGTTCGTGTAGTAAAAATGATAATAAGTACCTAGTACTGTCCCGACTATGAACATGCGACCTAAAACAAATATTACACACTCTTTAAAAGTTATCATTTATAGCCTTCACAGAGTCTACCTGATGGAAAGCATGAATAGAATCCAGGAGTAGGGTTCACCATCTTCATTGTAAGGATAGACAATATAGCATGGTGACCCATAGCATGGCGGCCTGGTCAGTTGTTTCTGCATCATTCTAACGGTTTCAAACTAATCAACGAAGTACGACAGCAAGAGTGCTGTCATTGTTACGATGGTCTTCTGAGTGAAGTCAGTCAAGCCGGCCCATTCGTACTGAAATAAGCGTGGCTCGACTACCTTCCTTTTAAGCCATAAGCTTTTGACATAAATTGTGGAGGAACGGGTGCCGAGTTAATCCAACACAAAGGGAGGATCCTCCGACCAGGTATGTTGTATATATGCTAATCGGCGCGAGAATGTTTCTTTCGCGATTCAGGATTTGTAGTTACTCTGTATAGATCGTTGCGTGTTTTTCTTCGTAGTTCAATGTTTCTTCGGTAGATGGCGCTAGTGTATGTTATTCGCTTGCGCTGTATTTGGTAGTCGCCACATCACCCCCCTTTAAGACTGGAGATCGATATGATGAGTTAACTCTGTTGTGGAGCTTGCCAGTGCCAGGAGTGAGCAGTTCCAGTGAGTCGGAACTGAGTGCCGCGAGTCCCAGTGGGTCGGAACTGTGTGCCCGCTAGTCCCAGTGAGTCGGAACTGTGTGCCGCTGATTCCAGTGAGTCGGAATCGCATGCACTTTGCGGTGCTGCGTTGAGGTCTCCAGTGAGTCGGGGCGGTTGCTGTGTAGTGGCTGGCTGCTGCGTATACGGGAGAGAGGTGCTCTGCTTACTAAGACCGTGTGTGCAGTGTGTTGTGCCGAGAAGCTGTCGAGGCCTTAGGGGCTACCAGGCTGGAGCGGTCGCGTCCTACGTGTGGTGTCCCTGTCGAGGCCGAGGTTGCTGGTTAGCTGTCTAGAGAGTTGATTGACGGTCATCGCTGTGGGAGTGAACGATATGGTGCTGATGCTGATCTGCTTCCTTGAAGGCTGCTTCCAATCACGTCGGGGTCACTACTGTGGAGGAACGGGTGTCGTGTTCCTCCATCACAAAGGGAGGATCCTTCAACCAGGTGAGGTGATCATACCCAGGTATGATCACCTCACCTCTGCTCTTTTTTCTCGTAACGTGATGCTACATAGCCTTTCACGATAATTTGGCTTTCCAACACCTTTGTTCCGCTTTTTTATATCGGACCAGAACTTCCTGAAATTAGCATGTTCAACTGAACAAACAAACAAATCAACTCTTTAGCTTTATAGTTAGGTAAATAGTAGTAGAGATAGTATAAATATTAATTATATATAAGATGAGTTACCTGCTCGTTTCCAGTCATATCTTTGTGATATCATATTTGAACGGAACTCAAACTCCTGTTCTACTAAGTCTCCTAGCAGCATACATCCTCCTGAAGACAAACTATTTGTGAGTAATAAGAATTTGTTTAAGAATTTTCGTAAACGTCCATATTTTCTTGAACAATTTTTGGTGTAGTTGAATTTCCGTGGCAGCGTTGATTTCATACATTGAAGAGTGAACATCGAAATAAAGATTTTGTATTACTTAATTCCTTGATATAAAATACAATAATTTATATATCACTTTTATTTCCAATATGTAATACTGTGTAATATAGTCATGTTTAAATTATTGCTGTTGTACTTAATCGTTTTATATCAATTGAGCTTTTTGTTTTCTTTAATAAATATGTTTAAGTACTTCAATAATTATAAAATATCGTTTCATATTTCAACTAGGTGTATTACACAAAATAATAGCCCTCGTCTTCTTTTACGCACAGAATCCTAATAATTCTTTCTTTTTTCCTAATAAATGCCAAAATGAGTCGAAGTCGTCACATACAATTCTGCCAATGTCAGATTCATAGAATATCATAAATACCTAATATATTAATATCAAATCTATGGTTCCATGGAAACTTCTAACGTGGTGCTTGAAAAACGAAACTGCATAAATATGTGTTGTAATTACGTTGACAAAGTGCTACAATAGAATTATAAAAAAGTCATATATTTGGGGTACCACCCCTAAATATAAAGTTGGTTTTTTTTTTTCTCGCATAGAATATTTTTTTAAAGGCCATTTTCCTGAAACTTATTATTATTTTTGTTGTTAATCTTTACAAAATCTGAGTATCGAGCACTTTTCTAAGGACTTTAAAAATACCTCTTGGAGTATAGGTTTAGGGTGTTTTTAAAGTTCCGAAGTTCGTGACGTGGAGTGACTCGGAATCCTTATAGTTTCGTCAAATCCGTCCGTCCGTCTATCCTCAACTTACCGTCCGCGTCGATGCGGCTAGTGCTAGAAAGGTGAAACTTTATAATTATGGATATGTGTTTTTATCACGTCGACAATGTGCTAGAATAAAATCACGAAAAATATTTTTATTTGGGGTCCCATAAGTACATGTGAAGTGGGATGGTTTTGCGAGTTAATCCACTTTAAAGGGTATTTTTTTGTAAAAACAGGGCGTCCTCTCCCCTCTAAAAGCTAAACGACTGGTTTAAAAAATCTTGAAAAATTCATGATGGTAGTTCATATGATGAACTTTAAAGGAAAACTATAACGGCTTAGATGACTTAGTTCAAGAGTCATAGAGGTCTAACTTGTAGAATGCGCTTACTTGGAAATCTTCATTGTTGATTTTTTACATTGGAAATCATCAATCATTGGATTCTCTTCATTCGATTTTTATTTAGATACTAGCTGATAACCGCGGCTCCGCTCGCGTCCTAGGGGTATGAAAAATAGATGTTGGCCGATTCTCAGAGCTACCCGATATGCTCACAAAATTTCATTCAAATCGGTCCAGCCGTTTCGAAGGAATATGGGAACGAAAATTGTGGCACGAGAATTTTATATATAAGATTTCTTCGTGTGGAACGTGTTTGTGTTTCTGATTATTATTTTCATGAAATGAAATGAAGAATGTTTATTTCTTGACCTAAATTTCATGAAACAGAAAAAATAATAATATTTACAGTACTGGATAATAATAATATTTAGTATTTACTGTACATGAAAGGGTTAACATCACAGCATAATGCTACACTGTGTCCGTGCAGTTCTTGAATTATAATTAAATGGATATTAACGCTCCAACTCCTCTTCCTTCTTTTCAAAATACTCAGCTGCCACTGCAGGATAAGCTTGGTATCCAAGGTATGAATATTTGCCGGGATCTCAATCGACGAGAGTATATTCTGTGTCTTCTTTATAAGACCCAGGTCCACTCCTGCGTGGAGTATTGTTCTCATCTTTGCGATGTATCCGCGAAGTACTTGCTTGACCTGAAGCCACCGAGTTCCTAGAGCCTTTGCAAGTGCGAAGAGATGTCGCCTCCATGGCAGTCCAGGAGTGTTCTGAAGAGCTCATCCAACTGATCCCACTTTATCCTTTCCTGGTCTGCCTTCCTGTTCGCCTTGGGAGTGAGCGCTTAAGATTGGAAGAAATACGCTTCCTTCGTGAGCTGAGCTGTCAGAAACTGCAACTCCCTGCCAGGTCAAGTGTTTTCTTCCTACTATGATCCCGAGTCTTTCAAGCGGGGCTTGAAGATGTACCTATCTGACTAGGCCGCCATAGTGTGGGTGGATACCACATTACAGTGAATTGGTTTTCCAGATCTGAGTGAAAATTTTCAGATCTTATAATGGATTTGAACACTGTTCGTCGGTACTTGAATTTCATTAAACGGACTCGTTAAGCCTTAGAATCGATATTCAAAGAACCTTGAACAACTCGGTGATTACTACCGGTGTTAAATCTATTAATCTCTAAGACATCTCTGAATGTTTGTGTGTTTCCTATCCGTCATTATGAAATCAATGTCATTTTTGGTCATAGCATCAGAGCTTTGTCATATCAATTTTTTTTTTATTCAATTTCATAACTGTGTATTGTTTTGTGTTCAAAACTCAATAATAAGAATTTTAATGAGATTGGCATAAATGGCGGGCAATTACAAATATTTATTCGATACGATACCTACTTGTCCGTGTGGTGACGGATTTATGAATACAGAGTGTCACCACCCCTATTCATCCCGCGCGGGTGTCGTAAAAGGCGACTAAGGGATAAACTACGCAAGACAACATCAATGCAAAGAAAAGGAAAACTTGAAACCAACCCGTCTGGCCAGCGTGGTATAGTAGGTCAATACCTCCTTTTCAAGGAGAAGCCTATGTCCAGCAGTGGACTGATAAAGGCTGTTGATGATGATGATGATGATACTTGTCGGAAATACTCATTAAGAAGGTACTGCACGAAATTGTGGGATTTGAGGTATTTTCAAATGAGTAGTACTGTGCGCTGCATTAATTAAATACATCAAAAGTATTTGTATAGTTTAGGTCGATCCTTGAACAAGATCTATGTAGGGTTGGAATTTGAAACAGATACATATGAAATTAAAAAACGATACATATGTGTTGTGTGTCAGATGAAATCTTAAAAACATTTTTCTTCGAAAAGATAGTAGATTTTACGTATAGAACAATAATTTTCATATGACAATATTTGTATTTACATCGTGCAGGGTATAGCCAGTGTTTAATTTAATTTAAAAGTATAAATCTAAAAATATTAAGACTTTTCAATTTTTAACACAAACGCCTGATGCACATTGCACATTGCGCAGAAAAAAACATTGCTCTAATTAAATTACTAGGTCTGAAACTTCAAAGCAGAATGGATCTAATTACTAATATTAATGAGATCGATTTTGTTTTGAAGTTTTTTTTAGACTTATGTCAGTATTGTATTGTGTATCATGTCTATATGTCATTGGTTATACTTACTGGCAAATAAGAAAATTGGAAAAAAATCAAATTTCGAGTCGAATCCTGTACAGAGTAGTGCGAACGCAGAGCAACAAATGTACGAAACAGAATACAAACGTACAAACGCAAATAGGTAAATATCTCAAACAGGTATGTTTAATGTTACTGTTATAATTTTATTGTAAATTCAATGTTCCGTTCACAATTATTCGTCAGTTGCTAATCAATCAATACAAGTAATCAAGTAATCAAGACGGTAAAACTTCAAAACGTAAATATTTACCTTTGATTATAAACATGTAATTAATCAAAGGTACCTAACCTACTCTTATCAAACTCACTTTATTATTATAGGCCTATGTTTTTCAGGTTACATGTAATCTTATGGTCAAGAAAGAACTTATAGTAGAAAAGGAAAACACGAATAAAAGCAAAGCCACAATTCGGGTAACCAAGAACTTACTCACCACAACTCTCCATTTGGTTGCAACTTCAGTAATTTAAAAATTAATGGAGAATATAGAAATTGTTTTCATTCCTCCTTTTTCATAGTATGCAATATGTGTAATGCAAAATTAAGATTGGAAAATTGTAGAAAACCTAGAAACAGCAAGGAACTTGCACTCAATCAAAATATCGTGAGTAATTAAGTGTGTAGGTATGGGATTCAGTGCCCTGGAGCAAGTCACAACTTCTCTTGATATACCCTGCATGTCAGAACATTTTTATGCCAAATGTCATGCTAAAGTATGGGAACTCTGGGAACTGGCCAAAGAAAAAAGCATAGAGGAAGCAACAAAAGAAAAACTTGAACTGGCTGAAAAAAATGGCGACGTTAATGCAGATAGCGTACCGATGATAACAGTTGTATCTGATGCGTTTTGGAGTAAGAGGTTATACAGGAAAAACTATACGACCTTTTCAGGAGCTGCAGATATCATTGGCTACAAACTAAAACAGTTCTCTACATGTCTGTTAAAAATAAAAACTCTATGGTCTGCGGGCGAGCTCAGAAGCGCAAACTTGAAGTACCTGAGCATGTATGATATACAAACTCATAGCTGATGGTGATTCCAGCACCTACAAAAATATTCTGGATACCAAACCATATGCCGCACTTATTGTGGAAAAGATAGAGTGTTCTAACCACTTCCTCAGAAACTTTTGTACAAGACTAGATGAATTATTAAGAAAAATGGAAATTAAGGAGCCTCATTATATATTGAAAGCTCTAAAAAAAAACAGGTCAAAAATAAACGAAAAATAACAAATAACGATAGTATAACTATACCCAAACATCGTAAATCTAACTATTAAACCTATTATTATTGTTATTGATGTTTTTCATTTCTGATTTGCTTACTCTTTTCCAGATACCAATCGTTGTGAATGAGGTTATCTTTATATATATAATTCTTCTGTGAGTGTGTATGTCACTGAACTTCTCTCAAACGACTGGACCGATTTTGATGAATTTTTTTGTGTGTGTTCAAGGGGATCTGGGAATGGTTTAGATTCGCAATTGGACCCGGTAGGTGGCGCTGCGATCAAGTTCTGGAATTTTAAAGTTGGGCGGTACGAAGTTCGCTGGGTCAACTAGTATATGTATATACATGGTGTCCCAGACAGAAATAATGGATAATCCTGGAGCACTTAGTAGTACAGCTATCTAGCGTACAAAAAAAATACCCAAAAAAAATTAATGCAAATTATTGAAAATTAATGAAATTTGTTGCGTTTGTGACGTTATCTTATTCCTTACAGACACTTTAATTAGAATTGCAGTAACTAGTATGAGTACCTATTGTACTTTTTTGAAAGACAAATATGAACTAAGATTTTTAACATGAATTTTGATAAAAAAAAAATATGACAAAGTTTGAGAATAATTTGAGAGTTTGTATAATTTCATAATTTCATTTAACGCAAATATGCAGTGATTGTTATTTAGATGAAAAAAGAGCAAATTCGACTGAATAAATCTTGTTTTAAATTATAATAACAAAAAGCTTTAAGATGTAGAAAAAATCATCTTTATTTTATAAGAGGTGTTCGAATTGTCTGCCACCAACTGAGATACAAGTTCGACATCTTCTGATAAATGCTCTTTCAAGAAGTCGTGCGTAGCGCCGTTCAGTTATTTTTGAAGCAGCCTCCTGAACACGACTGCGTAATTCCTCCAAACTTGAAGTGGGCCTAAAGTGCATCCGTTCTTTTAGCAGCCCCAGTAAAAAAATCTAGTGGATTTAAGTTCGGGGATCGTGGAGGCCACAAAATAGGAGTCAAACTACCCATCTATACATTTAGATATGAGGCATTTAAATAGGCACGGACATTTGCAGCACGTAGCCAGTAGGATTGCCTCACCTCCTCAGGTACCTCTTCTATTAAATTTGGCAGATCATTTTGTAAAAAATGTAAATAACTTTGGCCAGATAACTTTCCGGACAGTTCAAATGGACCAACGATTTTTTCGTTGAAAATACCAGTTCAATAATTTATTTTGAACTGGTATTGCGATTTTTCTTCTCGCATTAGATGCGGGTTCGAGAGTTGCCAGCTGCGCAGTTTATGCACGTTGTTATATCCATCTCTTTTATGAGTGGGTTCATCTCTCCACAGAATGTTGTCAAAGAATTGTGGATCTTGTTCTATTTTTGCAAGCTTTTGTCGACAAAAAAAAAATCTTGCGTTGTAATCTCTCGGCTGAAGAGCTTGAACCCGTGGTAGGGATGAATTATTTTTTTTCAGTACATGATGCAGGGTCATCTTTGTCTTCTTCTGAATTTCGTCAAGCACAGTGTCTTGTGTATTGATATTTGCTATTCTCCCAGTGCTTGTACCACCTATGCATTCTACCTTCCGAATAACATCTGTGCACTCTTATGAATACGCGGTAATCTGGATGACGCGCTATAGGGTATCTTTCCCTATAAAGGAATGCATCAGTCTTGCGCTACTTCTACATTCACCATAAATAAAGTGCATGTTTGCGTATTCTTGTGCCGTATATTGAATACGAGGCATATTGATACACGAAACCAGTTCAGATCCAAGTCGTCGTAAAATCACCAAACTATCAAGTCCAAATCAGTGAGCAAAACTGAGAGTCCAATGATTTCATTGGACTCTTAGTTAAAACGATGACTTCTGGCTGTTTAGCCAGAAATCGTCGTTGTAACACTGATTGAAAATCACAGAGAACTGCAAAAGGAATGGGCACATGCGATACCGAACAAGTCAAGCGACGCACCAAATATTTGCCATTGTTATGAGAGATAAGGTACAATGTAATAATAATATACTCTTCTCTCGCTCGCTTACACTGTACTTAAGTACTAAATATATTCACCTATCTCTGTCTCGTAATTAACAAAAAATTACTTCGGCCGCACTCAGGTAGTAAATAGCGAAATAACATTATAATTATCACACGACCTGCTACACTAAAAAGGAAGCTTTAATTTTCTCTCTTTGGATAAAATTATGTATTATACCATTTTTTTTTAAATATAGCTGCTTAGTTTTTCATACATTTTTTTTCACAAATATTTCAAATTTTGTAATAATTTATTTTTGATCAAATTTCATGATTTGGCAGATCATTTTGTAAAAAATGTAAATAACTTTGGCCAGATAACTTTCCGGACAGTTCAAATGGACCAACGATTTTTTCGTTGAAAATACCAGTTCAATAATTTATTTTGAACTGGTATTGCGATTTTTCTTCTCGCATTAGATGCGGGTTCGAGAGTTGCCAGCTGCGCAGTTTATGCACGTTGTTATATCCATCTCTTTTATGAGTGTGTTCATCTCTCCACAGAATGTTGTCAAAGAATTGTGGATCTTGTTCTATTTTTGCAAGCATTTGTCGACAAAAAAAAAATCTTGCGTTGTAATCTCTCGGCTGAAGAGCTTGAACCCATACATTTTTTTTCACAAAAATTTCAAATTTTGTAATAATTTATTTTTGATCAAATTTCATGTTATTATTTTTTTCCAAAAAAGTATAATAGGCACTCATACTATGTACTGCATTTCTAATAAGATTGTTTGTGAGGAATAAGATAACTTCAAAACTTGGGCAACAATTGGATTTTTTTTTGGGTTTTTTTTTGTACGCCGGATAGCTATACTACTAAGTGCTTTAGGATTACCCATTCTTTCTGGGACACCCTGTATAGATGATATATTTATAGTGACGGGAGCTGGATGTGAGAAGCGCAAAATCGATCAGAGTGGTGTGCAATTGGAGAGGCCTATGTCCAGCAGTGGACTTCGATAGGCTGATTATGAAAATGATGATTTATAGATTCTAGAAATTATTACTTTTGAACAAAACTTTCAGAAATAGCGACTGAATATTTAGAAGATATGTATTACTCTGTGTGGAGCCTACTCTGTACAATTATTTTACATATTTTAGATAAAATGTTTTTACGTAGGAAGGGGCAACGGTGCTGCCTAGCGGCGCTGCCACGCAACTCTGCTCGTAAATATCTAAACTCGACGTTTTTTGTTCGCGCAGCACACTCTTAATAATATAAATTTCGAACACATAGATCGAACACAGAAGTATTGATAACAAAATGAAAATTACTCGATATCATAAAGTATCGATCCTTTTTCCTGTCCCTAACCATGTTATGGGTAAAAATAGCACCTAGAAGTTAGCACCCGAAAAAAAAATTTAATATTTTGGGTTCCAAAAATAGATTGCGCATAAAAAATGCATTAAAAATTTGCAAGTTAGACGTTTGCGCGAATTTTGGTTTTCGAGATAAGTCAAAATCTCTTCCGGGTGCTAGGGTATTTTAAATTTTTCTCATCTACCGTTTTGATTAATTAATTATAACACTATAAAAATATTAATCTATAGATTTTTGCATGCGCAATCAGCACCCGTGAACGGTTTATGCATATAATCATTATTTATTGCAAAAAAAATAAAAATAATTGGGACGCGTCGGGGCCAGGCCGCCGGCCGAAAGATGAAGATCGCAGCAGATATTTAAAAAAATTCATGTAAAGCTTCGAGTCAACTCATGCTGTAATAGCACTTAATTTTAATCTTGGTTCGTTGTTCGAGCACATAAATTATCAAACCAGTTCATCGTGGTTCAGTGGACTTGTATGGATACGTATAAACTAATATCAAACCAATTCATCATGGTTGAGTGGACTTTGTGACTGTGACTGAGTGGACAAAAAATTTAACGAAGACAAAAGACCCGAGCGCGGGATCTGATGAAATTAAGATCTTCCGAGAACTGATAAGCTTCTTCAGAAAACACTTTAAATTTGTTACCCTAACCGTTACAAACTACACGCATGCACTTGTGATCGATGAATAAAAGATACCAATTCGATCATTTATTGTTTAAACCACTTGTTTTTGAAAAATTCTCTCTTTACTTGCACATATACTTTTTCATTGAATCGAAGATGTACACAGAAGAGAGTAGTTTGAAATCCCGACTGTGTTCAGATGTCTACTTTATCGATACAGAATGTAAACACCGCGATCGTCGATAAAACAGACTTGACATTTAAATTTAAGGGTATTTTACACAACACCTGATTTTAAGTTTTTTGCAACAAATGTTCGACTGCTGGTCTCGGCAATAAATAAATTTTTATTCGTCAACAAAAGTTTGTTTTCTTAATCAAATTTTAAAATTATAAAAAAAAATAAAGTATGATCAATGTATTTTAAAGTTATAGTTTTTTTAAAAAAATATATCTTTTTGCTTGCTATTTTTAATATTTCTGAATGAACAAAGCTTATACTTACTTGCATTATTAATAAGTTTCCGTAGAAGTCCACTCAACCATGATGAATTGGTTTGATATTAGTTTATACGTATCCATACAAGTCCACTGAACCACGATGAACTGGTTTGATAATTTATGTGCTCGAACAACGAACCAAGATTAAAATTAAGTGCTATTACAGCATGAGTTGACTCGAAGCTTTACATGAATTTTTTTAAATATCTGCTGCGATCTTCATCTTTCGGCCGGCGGCCTGGCCCCGACGCGTCCCAATTATTTTTATTTTTTTTGCAATAAATAATGATTATATGCATAAACCGTTCACGGGTGCTGATTGCGCATGCAAAAATCTATAGATTAATATTTTTATAGTGTTATAATTAATTAATCAAAACGGTAGATGAGAAAAATTTAAAATACCCTAGCACCCGGAAGAGATTTTGACTTATCTCGAAAACCAAAATTCGCGCAAACGTCTAACTTGCAAATTTTTAATGCATTTTTTATGCGCAATCTATTTTTGGAACCCAAAATATTAAATTTTTTTTTCGGGTGCTAACTTCTAGGTGCTGTAAAAATCTAATTCAAAATTTCAAACTTCAAAGCACGGAGACCATAATTCAAAGTAACATTCCTACACACGCAATAACTAGTAATCTTAACTAGTTCAGATGTTTGCATTTAGTCGTAAAATGATCATTATTAAAAATCACAATGCAAGAGAATACTTACATAGAGAAATGTATAAATAGTGTAATTGATATCTCTATTTTTTGTTCTTAATCTTTAATATTTAGAGGATTACTAAAATTAATTTCAGAAAAATCAATAATAAATACAATTACGTGAAACTATATTCCATAAATGTCTAAATGTCAATCAATTGTTTTGTGTTGAACAGTAGTAGGATTATTAAAATTACATTTTAGTAGGTGGGTACGTACACGCCAGTGTTTAATACACAGGGTACGTTCCTAGCTTGTTTATACACTTCAGTGCAGTGGAACTGTGGAAAATATACTATATTACCATGAAAAAACTATAAAATAAATAATAGCACGAAATGGCTCAACAAAGTGATATTTTAGATTTCTCACCCTTATTTAAACTAGATGTTTTCCTAAATCTTGATATTAAGGCATATAGCTTTTATGAAGTCGGACCAAAGAAATTTTTCGCTTTTGCAAGTGATGAACAATTTATTTTCATGCATATTAGTGCTCAATTGAATCGTAGGGTGATAAATTGTGATTGGGATTTTCTAGATAATCCTATAAACTGTATGTGTTTTGTACCTAGTGGAACGTGGTTGATTATTATTAGCGATCAGAAACTTTTGCTTGTCCCATTTTTGCCTAAGTTCAGACCTGATGATACTTATGACCAAGAGTGGTCACTTTCAAGAGTTACAGTTTTGCCTTTACGAAATGTAGCAAATCCGACGTGTGTGACATGTTGGTTGACTAAGGAGTCTGAAAAAATTGTGATTATAGGGTGCAAGGTAAGCTTTAACAACTATTGAATCTAGACATACTATAACTTAGGCTCTTTTTAGCTTTGCTCCACAGTGTTACTCTCTATTTACTGTGAGACAGCTAGTTCTAAATAAATATTATAATCAATTGCCACAATTTGATATGAATCTTATTAATTTTGCTTTTGCAGACAGGAAGAGTAATATTTTATTCACTGGAGTCATCTCGTATTGTTGGGGATTGTAAAGTGCAAGGAGAAATCACAAATTTGCAAATATGTTTTGATGATTCCCTAGATCTGTTAACTTTATTGGTGAGTAAATATTACAATAGGCATGGTCCTTAAATGAAAATACTGTTTTATTTAAAGTCATTGCTTTAGAGTGATAGATATACTCTAGAACCTGGAACTCACTAATGGTGTATGTGTTTTCTGACTGCTATTGTCCATCATCACAATTGGATTCTACTCGTTTTCCATTAAGCTCAGTAGTCATTTTGCCAGCTATTATGTAAAAAAAATGTAGTGTAAGTTGTAATGTCAGCAACCAGTAATGTAAATAAATAGAATGGTTGCACCAGTGCCACACCAGGAACCAGTACTACACCATTTCTAACTTCACATAAAAATATTAAGCTTGTAAATCAATGATGTTATATCTTTTTACATCAGAAAATGCAATTTTAATACTACTGATTGAGTAGTTGTCATTCGTGAACAAATGGAACAAGAATTTAAAGATTTTCCAGTAATATTCCATTTAGTAAACAACTGGTGATTTAGCTTTGTGACAATTTCTTTACTTTTTCTTTTACATTTATATTGAGTTAATAATAAGTATTATAAAAAAACTTAAAGTAATCCAGTTGTAAGCCAGTGGTTTATTACCAGTAAAATCTATACAATGAGTTTGTACCTCCAATATTTCTTCATTTCACAATTCTTCATTAAAAGCAATTGTTTTATTTACTGGTTCACTATTGGTACTATGCCAGGTCTATTGCTAGTAGGACCTTAGGCACATTGCGACTTTCCACATTAATTTTTAAATAAAAATAAACTTAGCAGATATTAACGACATCTGAATAAGCTACATGTAAATATATATATGATATTCAAGGAACACATTATTCTTATTTTGCAATGATTGTTGTAATAATTGAGTCACAACATCAAAATGATTTTCAGAATGTTGCTTAATCAGTGTGTTACTGGTACACTCACCCTAAATAAAATTGAAGTATTAGTTGGTAATTTCATATTAACAATTTATATTAAATGCCTTCTCTAAAAACAATATAAATAAGAACTGGTTTGTCCTGTTGATTGGACCAAAATAGTTACATATGTTTGATGATAGGTAATATTATATTTTCTGTGAGAATTGTTTCAGTTGTAAATGTAATTGTTTGTGTGAATGGTTGTTATTTGACAATTAATATCTAGTAGAAAATACTTTAATCATGTACTTCATAAAGTAAATGTGTAGACTTTACCTCATTTAACATTTTTAGGAATTAATAGTTTCTATTTTGTACTTTATTAATGATTTAACATATGAGAAAACTATCAGAGCTAGTATTAATTTTGCTTGATGCTATTTTTTAACCAAAATTCCATTTTTCCAGATATCTGTCAGTAAATCCCAACATAGTAAGTTGGTCCTGGAACATAGGTCTTTTGGATACAACTGGCTGCAACAGACAAGAGCGCAAAATGATAAAGACAAGAAAGAAGGGTTTATGTCATACATAAAACAATTGTCAAAAGATAAAATCACTTTTTTTATACAGGGTGGATCTAAAGGTAAGAGATGTGGAGAATGATAACTAGTTGACTGGAAGACTGTTGTGAGACCTTGTGGTTGTTTGTTTGTTGGTTAGTGTCCCCTTTGCGAGTGTTTGTGGCGTGATTGTGATTTAGATTCTAGCTTAGAACAAATCATTGAGTGATGAGCACATTAATTTGATTTGTATTTTGGTGTACCTAATTAATTGAGATAAATTATGTATACAAATAAATAAAATTAATTGTCTGTATGTATAATCAAATAACAGTTTGTTAATAAAGGCATATGAAAGTATAAACGTTACATACAACAAAAAGCAATTGTTCAATTTTTGTCTGCCTGTCTGTCTGCTTGTTCCGGGTAATCTCTGGAACTGCTAAACCCATTTTGACGGTACTTTCCCTGACAGAAAACTGATGACCTAAGGAGTAACTTAGACTATTTTTATACCCATTTCGCTCCGCGTCGTTACTCGCGATTTATTAAAATAACCGCGGGTAACGCCGCGGGACTCGGCTAGTATCTTATTAAAATGTATTTAGAAACATACATAACTTTGGTAGGTTATAAGACAGGTGTTGTAGGTTGAAATTGCATTTTCTTTATGAGCTTGTCAAAGCGATTCTACTCTGCCTGATGGAAATCATGAGCAGAATCCCAGAGTAATGGTCACAATACTCATTCCGAAAGAAAACAATGCAGCATGCATGATGGCGACATTGCATTCGTACTGTAGTGTCTCGTTGATGAGCCTACGAAACACTGACGAATGCTGACATTTTAAGTTGGTTTTCTGTGAGAGGCCTTAGTCCTAAGCTTAGGCCTGGTCAAGAAGGCCTATTCATACTGAAATCGTAGTGTAGCTTTTCATCGTCAACATCAACAGTCTTTAACAATTCTCTGCTGGACATCATCATCATCATCATGATGATGATGATGATGATGATGATGTCCAGCATAGGCCTCTCATAATCAAGGAGGTTTTGGCATAACATTCTACGCTGATCTTTCTGATCCTTTTCTTCTTTTGCCAGGTTGTTTTCTTGTACATTTGCGCAACTATTAACAATCTCGATCATTACCCAAATAGACTGTGTTCTTACAAGTTTAAAAATTGGCTAAGTGCGTGTCAGGCCACGCATAGAATAGGGTTCCGTAGATTACAATCGTGTCCAATAGCCAATTGTTATGTTAACTTATTATTTCTTTATTTTTGTACGAAGTTTTTCAGTGCATTTTACAAGTTAGGCCCCATATAACTCCTTAATTAAAACGTTATCAAAGCCGCTATAGTTTTCCTTGAAAGTTCAATTTATGGGATACTATCATGTATTTTTTCAATTTTTTTGGGCAAGTCGTTTAGCTTTTAGAGGAGGGGGACGCCCTGTTTTTAAAAAAAAAATGCGCTTTCAAGTTGTGTAACTCATAAACGTATACCTAAATCGGAAAATGGTTTTGAAACCTCTCAATGTTTTTCAAAGACCTAGCAAATGATACTCCACAGTCTCCACACGACGGGGTAGCCGTAATAAAAATAAAACATCCCCACTTTACATGTAAGGGAGGTACCCCAATTTTTATTTATCATTTTATTGTGGCACTTTGTTCACGTAATTACAACACATATTCTTGCAAAGTTTCATCTTTCTAGCACCTACCGTTTGGGCGGTAGGTCGAGGACGGACGGACGGACGGACGTACATGGCATTTATGATACTCACGGTTAACAAGGGTGATGATACAGAGATCCATATGTATATGAACTGCCACTATACAGCTTTATCATCATTCAATTAATTTTTATGATTACAGATGACAATAAATCCCAAACTGTAGAATATGTTTTGAAGCCGACTGAGTACCTTCCGTTATTCCGTAAAGATTCGAACAACTGGGCACTGACAGCACAATATGTAAACGGTAGACATTTCCTTACAGCATTTGAATTAAATGAAGGCACTCTCATTGTAAGTAATCCTATTGACTATATTATTTTCAACTTTCATCTTAGAGACTAAAGGCCGCTGCATACGTGACGGGATTCAACACGCACGGGACGTGGACGTGGTTGCGTCGTTATAAACGTATTAAATGCATACGCATCGTGACTGAGACGGATCTAACGTGTTAGTGTTGTGAACAAGGAAAGATGTTTTTTTCATTTCAAGAATTGGCTTTAATTGCTATTGACGTTAAAATCGTCGGCGACGATATTTAGCACGTCCCGTGCGTGCCACGTTACGTCCCGTCCGTGTCTACGTGAAGTATGCATTTCCCTCTAATGTTTTTAATAACATAGAATTGTTTGTTTATGAATAAGAATAATAGACCAAAAACGTACAGCCAGAGGTCTGTACGTTTTTGGTCTATTAAACGTACAGACCTCTGTACAAGTGTGGGTAGTACAAGATTTTGAAGTAAATACCCTTAAAAATGATGTCTAAGAAACTTGTGTTTTTGATCATCTTGCTAACATCTTCGTAAGTAACAGATTTTGTGTGAGAGGCCTTAATGACGGAAGAGATTGTTGTTCCAGTGAGGATACTATCTCTTAAATTAGGGATTGATGATTCATCAGGTGATTGATGATTTATCATTCATCTGTTCACATAACACCGTTGGTAGGTTTATAGAATGAGTTTCTGGGTGGTTCCTGTATGTTGTTATTCTGTGTTCCATGGCTTATTAAATTTTTTTTACTTGCAGTTGGAAAGCCCTGAGGCAGAAACACCTACAAAAACATTCAAGCCACAGGTAAAGAATGATGGCTTGTATTTTCAGGCTTTATGGACGGACCGGCTTATCTACCTTATAAGGAAGAATGAAGTTGAAGTACACTCTACAATTTTTTCTGGTACTCAGGTAAAGTGTGTTGCGAAAACCCAGTCTAAATTACGATTTACTGTTTTATGATAGTAATTTAAACTTTTGTTCTCAAATAAAATGTCATTTTATTTCTTTTAATAATTTTAGGTTGATTATCTAATATCTTTAAACGAGTAATTCTTATTATATTTGCTATATTTGTGATCTCGGAAACGGCTGTTTGGAAATTTGATATTTGGAGATGTTCGGGGATGAAAAATCCATCTGCCTCGGGCTGATGACTAATGTCTTAGGGGCTGTCTATTAATCACGTGAAGCTTGAAGGGGTAGAAGGGGGGGGGGGGTCCACAAAAATCACGAAACATCACAAGGAAGAGGGCGGGGGGGTGTAGGAATATATCACGTGTATTAATTTTTTTGGTAAACGCGCGAAAATGATGACGCCGAGTGGCTTCATGAAACCGATGTTAATCTTCAACAAAGCACTGTGCCAACAACTGACGTGCAAGATGCCATACAGTTAATGGTGTTGAAGAAAGTCTTGCTTAATCCCTGGTCCGAGGATACTGATAATAAATTATGTTCATGTATTAGTATAAAAAAGTTTTTCGCATTTCTTTCATTATTTATATGTCAGTCAAAAACAACCTGCAGCCTTTCTCCTTTCTATCTACCTCTGAACGTTATTATTGTAGTCTTTAATTTTCTATAATAAAATTAGATGATACTTATACCTGTATTTTATAAATATTAAAAAAAAAAGATTTTTTGTAGGTACCAAAAATACACGTGATATAGAGGGGGAGGGTTGTCTTAAAGCTCGCCATGTATCACCAAAAGGGGGGTTAAAAAATGGCAAAAAATGTTTTCCGAGGATAACAGTCACAGTCTGTTTAAAGACCTTCAGATGGCTTACAAACTCCTTGAATATGCTTGTCAGTCCGTAAACTCCAATCGGCCAGCGTGGTGACGTATGGGTATGTATGGGGACATAACCCTCTGCTTAGAGGAGACCCGAGCCCAGCAGTTGGATGTTATGGATTGTTGATAATTTGTAAAAACATATGGATCAACCCAATTTAAACTTTGTAGAGTGAAGATCGCGAAAATTCAGAATTATGGAAGGCCGAGATAATCGGGAACGTATATGGTGCACACCTTGTAACGGTGAAAGAATCTTTACCCCTGGGAGAATGGAGGGTACCTACCTGCATGCAAGACCTGCGCGTGCCGCGCTTTAACCTTGAGCCATGTCTAGTTGTTACCGACCAGGGGGCCTACCTATTAACTACCATGTAAGTTTATTTCATTACCGACATTAAACTTGAATACAATTTCACTTATACGTCTAGGTATAATTCCGGAGGTCTGGGTTTGCTTTCTTTGAATTCTCTAATAGCACGTGTCTATAGAGACCGAATGTTTGCACCGTATTATTACCCGGACATAATACTGCCGAATATTGATGGTACAAAAAGGTTTGAATTGGTCAGTAAGCATAGATAATCATAGTCGTTGGTTTCTTTGCAGGAGTGTGTAACGTTCTTTTCAGATTTGAATCAATTACTGAAGAAAGTTTTTAAGTTTGGAACAGTATTCCCTCAGGGACAGAGCAGTATTAAATTCGATTATTCGAATATTGTACTGATTATTATTGGTATATAAATATTTTTGTCATGTCACAATACTATGATAATAATTAATATAGCTTCATAATAACATAGTTTTGCGGAAAAGGTTATTTAGATTTTAATGGCTGAACTTAAACGAAGTTGTTTCGTGATGAATAGTGTGAAACATCATACGAATAGGTACACCTTTTTGATTAAATGGACTAGAACAACAAATAGGTGTAAACCATATACATCACGTAACCAAACTTATTACTTTTTACACTCTTTATATTAGCTTCACCTGTATGTTTGTGCGTAACCGGCTCCTGTATGTGCGATTTTGACTCACTTGAAAGGACACTAATTTAAAAAAAAAACGAAAAAAATAGGCAATTTTTTTTTTTTAATAAATTGTTCTTTTTTAGTCTAGAAAAAATTTATAACAAAAAAACGACGCCCGACTCTTTGTTACATTAAAATTATTTTCTACTTTTTAGTTTAAAAGCGTGTCTGTTTAGTTTGTTAAAATACTTCTCTACTCTGCCTGATGGAAAGCATGAGTAGAATCCAAGAGGGTCACCATAGTCATCGTTAGTACAGGCAATGATGCTGCATTGGTGAGCGACAGTATTGCGGCCTAGTGAGATGTGGGTGTGTGTCTGTAGCACGGAGGGTGGGGAGTGGTTGGTGCGGCTGCTGGCTCGCGGCGCGGCGAGCTCGGAGCGGACGAGCCTGGCGCTGGGCGCGGACCTGCCCAAACTGCTGCTCGCCACGGCCGAGATGCAGCTGTCGCGAGGCAAGCCAGAACACGCCTACTACCTCTACGACCTGGCTCAGGTACTACACCATACCCCGACTGTTTGCCCTTCGACTATTGCTCTAGTGGTTATTGATTCTGGTCCCTAATCTGAGATTCCCACCTAATGCACATGTTTGAGTGACGAGTGTGATGATTTCCAAACAACGTAAACATCCCCGATAAACTAAGGAGTACATAGGTACTCCTTAGTTTATTTATTCCTTAGTTATCCATATTATTATGTATATAGATACATAATAATATGGATATTCTCGCGCAGATTAGCACATAATAATATACAACATTCCGACATCAAAAATTCAACCGCAACCCGCTAGTCATAATCACCTTGCCTAGTAAGAGGATCCTTCTTTCGTGTTCAAGGAATATGGAAACCAGGAACCATTCAAATAATTTTATCGGCAATAGGTCCCGCTGTACAACAACATGGACCGCCAGACCTCCCAGCATATGCGACTGCTGTGCTGTGGTGTCGGGTTCGATTCCTAGTAATTTGGGATTAAATGACGTGTGGCAGGAGCCCTATCGATAATTACTATCATTTATATACTTTTAGATTTTTTTTCATTGTAAATTATATTTGTAGAATGGACTAGACGGTTGGGTGGCGCGTCTCGGTGCCTTCGGTCTCGTCAAGGAGCTCGCAGAGTACAAAAACACTAACAAAAATGAAAGTCTCGGGGACGTAGCTGTTACGGTCAAACTCCTTGCTTTGCTGCTCCACATGGAACCGTCTACTGAGTTTCAGGGCTTCGAGCAGTAAGTTTTTACATTTTATAGACAGTAGAAACTCGATTACACACCTCAGTTAAACGGATTCGCTATTATCCGGACTATCAACCGCGACTAGCTATATTGTATCTACAAGTAGAATTTATGCCAACACTAGCTGTCCCGGCAGACGTCGTCCTGCCCTTAAAATATTCCCATAAAAAAGTCATCCCCTATTTTCTAAAAAAAGATTTTCCCGCTTTTCTGTTGAAATTTTCCTGAATTTTCTTTGCTATAAACCTCACGGAGCCCGAGACCTTTCCAACGAATGCAAAACCGTGGAAATCAGTTCGTGCGTTCTGGAGTTATAGCGTCAGGAAGGAAAATCCGACTTATTTTTATATAGTAGATGAACGTGTCGGAACTGGCATCTCATGATGAAGCTCTCCCGGCGCTGGAAACGGCTCTCATGTGGTTTGAAAAACAAACGGACTGTGAGTTTACTGTAGTTGAAATGAATTCGTGATGTAGCAGCAATGAAAAGATAAGAAAAAAGTGGCTTACGTCAAATAACAAATATTGTAAACCAAATTACCAAATACATTTTGTAAACTAGTTATACGTACTTACATACATTTATTTTATACGTACAAAACTCTTCAGTTATCAAAGATTTTTCGAAGATTGAGCCTATCAATCTCCAAAAATAGAGAGTAGAGTAGAAGTAAAAAGAGCTTTCACAACACTACTATTGAGCGTTTGCTTAGCAAGTTTCACTTTCATAATTTGATTTCTGAACGAAATGTCTTTATAATTTTGTTTGTCAAGAGATCTTTGTTCTCTTGTTTTTTATTAAGTTTTACTAGGAAGCTCCAGACTAGAATTTCTTCATTTTTGTTAATCAATACCTGTTTTGGTGTTAATTGGTTTTGAATTAGTTTAATGACCAACCCAGAAACTCTATGGCAGTAAAATTTGTAGCATGATCATCAACAGTCATGATATTTCATAAGACAAAGTTTAATTAAGTTACATTTCTTTTCCCCGGTTAAATGGATCAAGTACCTTAAAGGTATCTTTAACCCACTCTTCTTAGTCTCAAGAGTAATTCTGGTAGGCATGAATATTTAAAAAAATAGTAAAATTTGAAATTACAGATTCAGACTTGGCCTTTATATTTGACACACCAACAAAAATTCCATGTAGGAAGGAATAGCAGTCTTTACGAGTCCCTACTTTGCAGCAAATGGTTGCAAAGTTCCAAATGGAACTGGCTACATGGAACTAGTGGTAATATAAATGAAAATATGTTTTCAGGGATCTCAAACTCACAATATTGAATCAAGTGGAGTTGCTTGAATTATGTTCATTTGCTGCCTCAATTGGCTTATGGGACTTGGTACCAGTATTTAGCATCCAACGTGGTTATCCGCACATCCTTCTTTCTGCTCTGCAATCAAGGAATGAAATGTGTCGCGGAGCTATTGCTTGTCTTTTAAAGCAGAGATGTCTTGTGCCTCTGTTGCTGGAACAGAATGGTCAATGGCTATTTGACTATATCGTTGAAAAGCGCAATGTTTTGGATAGTTATATTTTAAAGGTGAGGACAGATTTCTTGTCATATGTTGTTTCAAATGTGCATGGATTGTATAAATTTGTTAAATTATAAAATTTTAAATTTGCAGTGCTTGTGCTTATGGCTAAATCCATTACAAGAGCAGTTGCGTCCGTTGATGCGAGATTTGGATCAAACAATAACTTCAATATATGTGAGTAAACTTTTTGGATTAAATAAATTTCAAGAAATATTACAGCAAAACCAAAATCCAATTTTTTTAATATTATATTACATTGAGTAGTTTTACCCCGGGGTGTTACCCGCAGTTATTGTTACCTGTAGAACAGTAATGACGGCAAACACCACGGGGCGAAGCTAGTCTAAAATTAATGTAAAATTGGTCAAAATCCAATTGAAATCAGTGCAGCTGTTCCATAGATTAGCGGGTAATATTTAAAAAATATAGTTGTGATATACATTGTATGTGTACTTTTATACGCATTTAATAAAAGCTGTTATTTGACATTTCAATTTTATTTATTCGTCTAAATGTATAAATAAAGAATATATGTTAGGTTTAATATAATAAATTAATTTATAACAGACGACGAGACTACAGCAGTTGATAACAACATTCGTACAAATCGCCAGCGTTATCGAATCTCGCCACCCGTGTCCAGACATACACCTTGAAATAACACAAAGCGCTGAAACTTGGAGGAATCAATTCACTCCTAAGAGAGTGCTGAACTGTGGCGTGGAACATTGGGCGGTTGTGGAAGACGGCTACGCCAAGGTTATGGTGAACAATACTCCAGTGAAAACGGAGCTGATCGGCAGAGTCATTGATGTGGCTTGCGGAAGACATCACACTTTGTTTCTGACTGAAAATGGGGTAAATATTCATATCTTTCTATTGTATAATTATCTTTTGGGGTTTTTAAAATACATAAAAAAACACCACCTAGTTCAAAACTAAGCAGAGCTTCGTTTTTTGTGCCAGAACTTTTTATGCTAGAAGTTGCTCTGCGGGTGCTTCTCCTTAACCCTGCAGGTAGTGTATTCAGTTCGATGCCACTTTATTTTTGTTCTTTAAGTTACGTCAGTGATCTCGATTCTGTGTCTAATCGTATCAATATCGAGATAGGTTGAAGGTTATAGCTCGACTCGGAGTTTGGTAACCCACTTCACCGTGAGCGTCTATGTCTCTGCTCCATAGTAGTTAAGGGGTTAGACGGTAACTTTAACAAGCTAATATAAAATAAAATCTCACTAGACAACCAGTATATTAAGTAGTCGCATGGATATTTAAGAAACCAGTAAACGTTAGAAGGTTGTGTTTTTGTTATGATCTGTCATTGTTGACTTCTATGAACTCCCTTCGTGGTGCTGCGCCGTGAGCTCAATCGGTCATTTAACCAACCACAATCATGACTCAACTCACTGGCTAATGTATGGACGCAAGTGATTTCTTACTACCTTACCTTCTGAAGTTATAGTTCCGAGTTCTGAAATGTAATAAGCGCCGTATTTAAGGAGTAGAGTCCGGCGGCGGGTAGTGTAAGGTGTGTGCGTGTGCAGCTATACGGCGCGGGCGACAACAGCTACGGGCAGCTGGGCGTGGGCGCGCGCTGGGCGAGCGGCGCGGTAGACGTGTCGCCGGGGGCGGGCGCGGCGCTGTTCGCGGGCAGCCTCGCCGCGCCCGGCGCCAGCGTGGCGGCCGGACACTTTCACTCGGCCGCCATCGACGTCGGCGGCCGCCTCTACATGTGGGGGTGAGATACAATTCTACCCATAAAAAATACTGTTACATTATTTTACAATTTACGAAGGATATTGTAGTAGGTATATAAATTATCGACTCACAGACGCTCGCGCCCACTCGCTATCGTCGTTAACAGTTAACTAAACTGTGTTACGTTACGACCGCACGACAGACTCGACGACTCGACGACGATGACATAATGTTTCCTTCTCATTCATTCAGAGCTAGTACAGTGAGCGAGTGAATGAATGACCGAGTGACACATACACTATAGATATCCAATTTCAGATTCTTTATTTTGCAAAAGTTATAGACTGTCTAGTAATAAACTATTAATAGGCCCATTCACTTTAGGAAAATATAAATTTACACGCCCAGACCAAAAATGAAGAAAGCTTTACGGTTTTTTGAATGAACTTTATTATTACTATAATTTAACGAAAGTTCTTATTGAAACTATATTTCGCGATTACTTTAATGTGTAAATTACCATTGTACAAAATATCAGACACACTAATAAAACACTGCAAGGTAACTATTTACTGTGTCATGGTTTATTTACGATTACAGTTTGTTTTAGACTTATGAACAGACAAGAGTTAGTAAGTTAAAATAAAACCTTATAATAGTTATCAATCATTCTGTATACTGTATCATAACATTATAATGTTGTCATCGAACGTAAACAGCCGCACCGGTCGTAAGCTAGAAAAACCTGTACACCTACCTACCATGTACTTTTTGTAGTAATACCCGCATAATTTTGAAATTTATATATGTACCTGATTTTTTGTTTATATCGTGCATGTGGATTGTTCTACAAAACAATACTGTTTTGTTGAGCAATCTATTTTCTATTGTTACGGACTGAGGAATGTCTATTTCGCACCCAAGATAAACCAATGTGAGTTTGATGGGTGTTTTGTGCTTTATAATTGTATGTTGTTTTCTTACGTAAATAAATTAAAAAAAAAAAAAAAAAAAAAAAAAAAGATATGTTAATTAAATGTCTTTTTTTAATTAAATGTAATCCTCACACATTCCTTTAATATGAAAGTTTGTGTTCATTGTCAACTTGTCTTAATGTTTTTATGCATTGATTTGGTGGTTTTTTTTTTAACGCGAGTAAACTAATGAGTTAATCCTCCATAGGAATGACATTTCTGAACCTCGCAACTACTTGTACTCGAGTCAGTGATGTAAGTTTTGAATGTGCATGAAAAGGCTATTTATTACTTTTTTTTATTATTTTAAAGGCTAGTTCCGTAGTCTAAATGCGAGACAAATCTATCGATACCTTCATTAGATTCGTTCTAATTATGAATGAAACTAGATAGATGATCAAAATTTAAATGGCCGTCTCTTTTATTTGTTATAAAAACTGGTGATTAATAAATTGGTTGTATCAAAAACTAAAATTACCTCTCTTAAAATCTATTCACTCGATCATTAATTTGTTTTAGTTGGGGTGTCCACGGCCAACTGTGTCACGGCACCATAGATGATGAATGGTCACCAAAGTTAGTTACCAGATTCCAAGGGAGAAAGGTACGTACTGCTCTCATTATTTTTACATTTTTATACTTTATATTAGCTTCACCTGTATGTTTGTATGTTTGTAACCGACTCCTTTAGGCGCGATTGACGCGATTGATGACCTACTTTAAACGGCCAGATTTCGTTCAAACTTTATAGATTTATCGAGGACCGATGACATTACACTAATTAAAAAAAAAAGTTTAAAAAAATGTCTTTTTTAGTCTAGAAAAAAATATAGTTTTAAAAAACTAAACAAACACGCCTAAACTAAAAAGTAGAAAATAATTTTAATGTAACAAAGCGTGGGGTGATTTCTGAAAATATTTCAATAACGTCGCCCCACGCTTTGTTACATTAAAATTATTTTCTACTTTTTAGTTTATGCGTGTTTGTTCGGTTTTTTAAAACTATATTTTTTTAATTTGCGAATTCATCTTCCAACTGTATTGCATAGCGCAATACGAGTTTTCCAACGAACATATATATAACTCGTGCGAGCTAAGATGGCACCTGGCTCAAAACGAAACATGATACCGTTCCCCCGCGTGATACCCCTCTGTCGCCCTGCGAGTAGCGTTAGCATCACTATTACCGTTGCAAGAATCTTTCCATAATAATTTTGGTTTATTAGGTATTACCTAATGTCATATAAATCACTCTACGAATTTATTTTATAAATATATCATTAGATTCGTCTGGATAACCCTATTGTTTTAAGAAAGGTCACACGATAAAAAACTAGCGTGACGACTATGAGACGCAATAGTTTATAATAAAGAATATCCATACACATATGATTTTCAGAGACTACGATTAAAAGGCTTATCAGGACGATTTTAAATTGTATTTTATAACCATATTTCAGTTCCTAATTTCATTTAAAATGATATTAGGTATTACCTAATATTATTTAAATCACTGCACGAAGAATGCATACGGGTAAATAATGAACGAGTCCTGCTTCCTATTGGTATGCATATGTATTTTCGGAACTGGGGTAGTAAAGTACCACTTAAGATAAAGTAATATGTTATGAGAAACTATTTGAAACAAAATAAATGTTGAAATTTAAAAAAACTAAAATAAATTATATTTTTCTTGCACTCAGTACTATAAACGACTGACATTTGAGTCAGGTGCCATCTTAGGTCGCACGAGTTATAATGGGTTTTTCAACAAGAACTTTTGTTTTCTAAAAACAAAGAATTTAAATGAAAATGATTCAAATTTTTATCGTAATACGAAGAGAAAAGTTTGGATTATTAATGAAAAATGATATCTGACAAATTTCCACCACTAAAATGGAATCCATTCCCTATAGAATCTGTCCTTAACATAGCCCCACTAAAAATAATCCAGTGGTGTTAAATCACACGATCTGGCTGGCCACTGAACCACTGAATTTCGTGAAATTATGCGATCAGGATATTTGGCACCGTCTGGTTGAAACCACATGGATATCCACGTCATCAATAATAGGCCAAAATTGAGTCGTTAATATCTCGCGATAGCGTGATCCATTGACTGTTACCGTATTTTCAGCCTCATCTTCGAATAAAACGGTCTAATCACGCCTCCAGACCACAAACCGTTTTTACCGTTTGGGTACGGAAAACTAAAAACAGCTTACAATTACAGATAGATAACACAGCGAAATTCGTATTATTTCTATCACGTTATATGATCGCAACACAATATAGTCGCAACTCGCAATCACGAATAGCCATTACCTAGCTCATGACGCGGTTATATGTACATATATATTATACATCAGAACATGAATTGATGTAGATATATTGAATTAATAATAAAATAAACATTTACAATTGACAAACAACGCCATTTAGTGTCAAACAGAGTTGATGTGAGTTAGTTTGACCAATAGTAAAGATTTTTTTTTAAATTTTGTATGTCTATCTGTTTGTTCTGTGTAATATCTAGAACTGTAATATCTGTAATAACTAATGCAATTTTTTTTTACTTCGTGGTTACTTGCGGCTTACAATAATAACTATGGCTAACACCGCGGGACATAGCTAGATCTAAATAAAACTTAAAAGGCACTATTGTAAATGTGTTGCAGGTACTGAGTGTCGGTTGCGGTTCTTGCCATACAGTGGTACTGATGAAGAACGGTGAAGTATGGGCGTGCGGTGCTGGAATGCACGGACAGATCGGTCAAGGCAACAGGAACAAATCTTCGGTGCCAGTCCGAGTGCTCATACCGGACCCGGTCGTTGCTATTGCTGTTGGAAACTTTCACAATGTAAGTTACAGTTTATGTAATAAATAGATCTTAATTTAAGCTCTCGATGAAGATTTAAATTTTTTGAAAAGTAGGTTCTAGCTTCTGTCGGCTCTGATCTACCTAATCCGATGGTAGGTAGTAGAGCCACGCCTATTTCAGCACTAATGGGCCGCCTCAGTTTTACCCTCACACAAAAGACCATCCTAATAATGACAGCATTCTTGCTGTCGTATATCGTTGGTGGGTGTGAGACCAGATTCTTAATTATTCTGCATCATTCTCCCTGTCTTTGGAGGCCGGGGAATGATGCAGAAACATCTAATCAGGTCTTCATGGTATGGGTCACCATGTTTCATTGTCTGCCCTCAAAATGAGGACGGTGACACCCCTACTCGTGGATTCTACAACTTTTTTTTTTATTTTTATTTATCGCCTGCCAAGGTTACTTTACTATGCCTGATGGAAAGCATGAGTACTCATACTCACTGCAAATGCATGCAGTATGGCGAACCATGCTTTCCATCAGGCAGAGTAGAGTTACTTTGGTAGGCTTAAGTATAAAAAACCATGTATATCTTGATGAATGGCGGAATAACAAGAAAGCATTATTTTCTGTGTAATATATGCAACAGTTTCTTCAAGTCTTGTGTTTTTCTAAAATACATTAATGGATGGCGACTCCTACTCTTGGATTGATTTTGTCAAACTTACAACATTTTCGTTTTCTACCGTCGAAATATTAAAAAGAGTTGCGTAGATTGTATGTTGTTGGTGCAGGTGGCCCTGACGGGTGTGGGTGCTGTGTGGTCGTGGGGCGCGTCCCCGCAGCAGGTGCGCGCGGGGGGCCCCCGCCTCACCGACTCGCCCCCCGACCCCGCCCCCGCCTCGCCCACGCCCGAGCTGCACCTCGCGCCGCGCCTCGTCGACACTACCAACGTACGGGGCGACATCGTACAGGTCTACACATCTTCTTAAACTACTTTTAAATACCGTTTTGAATTAAGATTTTTTAGATTAACACGACTGTCTTGGTTTAGCGGTTCGTGTATGCGATTGCCGTTACGGGTTCGATTCCTGGATGAGACCAAAAGTGTTGTTGGGATTTTCTTACAAGAAATTGTTATTAAACACACGGATTATGGAAGTGTTTCACGACCTCTGAATCACGGAAACGCTTATAACACATATCATTCGAGTCCCGTACGAGCCAAGTACAAGGCAAGCCTCTGTCTTATCAAGGTGTCCCGAACAAACCGAAAGGTAATGTTTAATGTTGCTATATCAACTTAAAAACTAGCTACTATGTAGTGTTGCCACTTATTAAAAATAAATATGGTAGTGTTAAGATGCCGATGCCAGACAAACATCCGAAACATAACATGTTAAATACGAGATTGTTACAATCGAATACGTTTCCAGATTTCGGCCGGAATGCACCACTCCTGCGTGCTTGACAATGCTGGAACTATGTACATATGGGGTCTTAACTTCGATGGCCAGCTTGGTAAGTTATTTGTTTTAATTATAAAATTTTGTACTCGACTAATAACTTTGGTATTATAATTATTACAAAATAAATACAAATTAATATAAGTTAAGAACAACAGTAACCTTAAAACATTTATTTTTTGTTGAGTAACTATTTTTAATTTTTAAAAGGCACCTTAATATGTTCCTCATCATATTTGCATTTCTGTATCAAAGTCCTCAATGTATCTTCAAATTTGATTGATGTTCTCGATTTTCATTCATAAAAATGTCCATTTGCAGGAAGAGGTGATAGAAAACATATTACAATTCCAACAGAAGTTAAAATCCCTACAGATTCACAACCAAATACGGTGAAAAATAGTGGCAATAGGACCCCAGATGTGGAATACAAGAGTTTGAAAACAAAAGCTTTAATGGCTTGTGGAGGTGACTTCACTATCTACATCGATGACGAGGGCAGAATTTATATTACGGGCTGCACACATGTATGTATTAAAAATGTTATTATTTATCGTTACACAGTACCCCCAAATATACCGACAACTAGTTCAAGTTCAACCATTAAATTCAGTTTGCCCTCAGGGTTACGGCAGTCTGATGCAGTTGTTCCATGGAAAATTTGATATTCAAGTAAAACCGATTGAACTATGTAGTAGTCGGCCCTCTACAAAATTGAGAATAATAAGGGCTGGGAAGATGATATTTAATTCATTTATTCAGTCTTGAGTAGTACATTTGTAAGGATAGCTGTTTACAGCTTTGTTTGTAATGGAAAATACTTAAAATCAAGATATTTATCTAATATATAAAATTCTCGTGTCACAGTTTTCGTTGCCATACTCCTCCGAAACGGCTTGACCGATCTTTATGAAACTTTATATGCATATTCAGTAGGTCTGAGAATCGGCCAACATCTATTTTTCATACCCCTAGGACGCGAGCGGAGCCGCGGGCATCAGCTAGTATACAAATAAGATTAAAATGCCACTAATAATTAGTGTTATGAAAATATTAAAAATATAATAAATGTATGGCGAGTTGTGTATAATATGTTAGGTATTGTAAAAGCTCGTAAACTTCGAGAAAACTATCAGTTTTTATTATTTTTACATATATCAAAATTAACCAATATAGGGGATTTTACAGTAACATATTACATATACATAGCTAGTTGTTACTACGTATTTCAAATTAATTCTAGCATTTATGATAAATTAATATTCCTATAATTTAATGTTTTCAGCTCCACAATAAAAGTGTTTTTATGATGAAAAAAACAAAACGGGTTTTAAAGGTGCCGAGCCAAGGCACCAACAAGTTTGTATTTCAACTTATCGACAGAATCGATAAAATATTCAATTTCGTGAACACGCAAAGGAAACCAATTGAAACCAGATTTAACCCTCTGACATGTATGAAAGATTTTAGAAAGAAATCCTGGGCTGATGAAATTATTATGGTATTAAAACCGTGGATCAATGAAGAAAACTTTACAGGGAATCTAAACATGGCAGCTAAGTTTGCATATCATAACAAACTCTATGCCCAATGTTTAAGGTTATTATTAGAAAATGTTAAAACCGAGCCGCAACCCGATCACATGTTTGTAAATCACACTCTAATTGAAACCAATGAAGACGGCAGTGATGACACTGATGAAAATAGTGATGAAAACAAGGAAGGACAAAAAAGTGTAATTAATGATGTCATGAGGAAACGCATTGAAGAGTTGTCTATGGCAATGCTTAACCAAAAGCCATATCCTTCAATCGACACACTTGCTTATAAAGAGTTACCTTGCCGCTGCCAGGAACTAAATTACTGCAAAAGGAAGACAAACTCACAAACCACTGTTGATATTCCTGATTGCGACATATCTAATAAAGCAGCACAGATTTTAGATAAATGTATCAGTATATTCCCCATTGATAAAGCGTTGTGGGAGGAATGCTTTCGCATAACCAAAGATTTCTTTCTCGATCAGAATTTGTCTGTATCAGACTTCGAGGTGGTACTTCGTAAGTACATGGAACAAGACCCAAAAACTATGGCCTCAGCTATAATGTATTCCAATGATTGTGATCAATACAGTCAGATATTGTCTCCGAAATTCTACTTAAACATGAGCAGTCAAGTGTTGGATACCTGGGATTAACTCACTACACTATATTGTGAATGTTTTTTATCGTTAGACGATCTATGAAGATAATCATAAATGTGTAGCAGTTTTCAACATCAAATATGAAGTAGAATAGTGATATCGATGTTTAGAAGAATAGCTCTCGTAACTACACCTATTTCTAATATATGGTCTTTTTTTTCCTAATTGAAACTGTTAGATTTAAGTCTTGTAACTTCAACATTTATCAATCTGAATGTTACAGTTTTGCCTACATGCATGTCTTATCAGTATTGTATATCCATTACTTGCTTTTTGACGATCTTTTAACTTTTGCCATTCTTTTAAACCCATAACTTAGTGGAGGCTTGAATCTCCAAGATCATGAAGTACTTCTCGATGTCTATTTTAGCCGATCCAGGCATTTTGATTAAAATCCATAGCATAAGAAGTTTTACTCTATGCGATAGCACAGGTAGCGATGATAAACAATTTAATGTTTTTAGGATATTTGATGTTTCAGTGTCTACTAGTTAATCGTATATGTTTAATCGTAACTATGTTATCAATGGAAATATGCTTAATGATTTAGTGGGACGAGTGTACTTTGTTTGCTATTCAAAAACTATATTGGATGTATTTAGAAAGACACCTGTTGCATACGTTTCTAGGTTTTCTATTTAGCAACAATCAACGATTGTACTGCAGTGCACAGTTTCTATTATCTTTAATTATTTTAGTTGTGACGCTAATTGTTAGTTGTTTTTTAAAGCCTGGTAGACAATAATAACAACCATATGAAGTTTTGCACCTATTGCAACATAATGTTAAAATTTTAGTGTTAATTCTCATACCGTGTTCTAGTATATTTTTATGCCATCGTTGTTGTAAACAATATGAATTTTTTGTCTCGAATAAATTGCAAGCAGCTATTAACTAACAGTATCTGTTAACATTATGACATGTTGTTTGGATCTAGTCATTATTATTTTCATGGATTACATTATTCTAAACATTGTAACATTTGAATGGAATATTGATAATAAAGTGTACTAGAATCATCTTGAGTTTTATTTGTTGTTGCGCTGTTGTAAACCGTAGGCAACACCACCGACAAATCCGTCCAGACGTTCCAAAGATTAGTCGGAGCAAACAACTGAAAAGCTGATTAATCTAAGTACCATATAGTACTTTTATATGGATTTAGTGAAAAGCTGTTGATTTGAAATTACAAACGGACACATCAATTTAATTTATTTGTATAGAATAGGAAATACAAATATAAGGATACGATTAATGGATTTCAATGCTAACATCTATAAAGTGTAAATGCAGACTTGTGTATATAGATATTTTACCATAGGATTTGATTAGTTATTTAGTAGCACATTATATATATATAAGTCGGATGACTAGTACATAAAAGACCTTATAAGGTCTTGATGTCCATACATATTAAAGTCTATATGTATTGTATATTTAACAAATCTATTTACAAAATTCAAATAAATAACAATGACAGGTCAAGGAGTCAAATAAAAAGAAATAAAACGGAATGAAGTTGTTTTTAAAAACAAAATATTTTACGAAATAAAATAGACATACAAATATCACTTACGCAGTAATTACAATAAATAAGTGTCGACGTCAATAGCATAGACCTGCTAAAACTACTGCTCAAATATCCACTGTTGCTGTTCTATTAACCAGGCGTATGGCACCCAACAGATAAATAAAGCGACATACATTAAAATCGTTCAAAATAGATTCATACAAGATTCCTTAAATCCGATTGACTCTGTACGGGTTGCCAAAGATACTCCATAGTAGGTATATGACTTCTTGAGCTTATCTACCACATGTATTGTAAACAAAAACTGTTTGATAAATTCAAAACTTTCAAGAAAATGCACCAAAATATTTCAATATGTGAACACAACAAATGCCATTAGTTATAATATTGGTGAGCTCGCAACAGGGCCGGTCAAATAAAACTAACGCTGATATAAGTGAAATTGAACTGTTACTAAATGTTCTGGTATACATTGGAAGCTAACCTCAGACCTATAAGGTGTTGTGACATATATTTTAGTTTGGTACTAAGTCAGTTAAAATGTTACGTACATTTGTACATATATCTGTGACTAATGTAGCATAATGTGTAGTACAATAGGCTAGGCGCGCACTATGCTTATTTTGCCGCATAAGAAAAAGTTATTTAATTTGTTTTGTGATAAAGAAACGACAAAATAAATTGGTTGTCTTAGTGTTACAATTAATAAAGCTTTGACTGCGCGCATTAAACATGGCAATTTTCTGTTACGTATACTCTGAAATCGACATCAAAAGTTCGTAAATAACATTCCAAAATGTTACAAGAACAGTCTGTTATTTAAATGATTTTCAAGGGTACCCTAAAAAGGCTTTTTATACGAACAGTTATAAGATCGAAACCCAAGTTACTTCTACTAAATCTCTTTTGAAACCTATAACTTGGATAGGAAACTATACCATAGTAAATGTTTTTAATTTTTAAGGTGCGACAAAAAAAATGCGGCCTTTATCACTTCGCGGTGATAAATTCGTTGTGCTCGCCTAGCCTTAAGCTAACATTTAAATCATACTTTCTAAACCCAAAAGTACATGACCCTGGTAACTCAGTGGGTTATCATAATCGCATGATTCGTCAAGTAAATTTAGAAGTTTATCGGTTTGCCGCAGTATGCAGCCATATTTGCTTCGCGTATTGCCTCAGCGCACGTCTGGAAGAGAAATGTACAATTAGGGTCATAATCAGAACACACTCAGTACAGTCAAGAAACGTTCACTTAAAAATACGTACGGGATGTGCGTGGCACACTCTTGCGATATCTTCAGCTGCTGCTCCGTATTCTTGGGCCAGGACACATTCGTTGATCAGCTCGCCACCACCCTGTACAATAAATTGAATATTTAATTGATGGAAAAATAAAGTGATGTTAAAGTCAAGACGGTTCTTATATTCACGTCAATGCTTACGTTATCATAACATAGTATAACACGAAGTAACCTCCCTTACTTGTACGCTTAAATCTTTCAAACTAGGTACTCGACACATTTTAATGCAGTTTTTATCAATGGAAGAAGTGTGATACAAGAGGAAAGTTTATATGTTTATTAAGGGGCTGAAAACCAAAATAGAGGTAAAAAAAGATCGTTTTGTATAAAAACCTATCGCTCATATCATTACCAAAATCAATGTCTTTATAATTGAACATATTCCTCACATAGTGGTTATTTCCAAAACACGATTTGAAAAACTTCACTCGATAAAAAAAATAATCAAAGTAGCCTCTGAAAATAGTTAAATTTTGACTTTACACAGTTGTCTTTAAGTAATGTAAATGAAATTAAGTAAAATTGTGTATCATATGTAACTGAAGGAAATGGTTAACTTTAATTTTTTTAAAAATTGCAACATTTACAAAAAATAACGAATTTTGTGGTTTGGCACTTACGCCCTTCTATTTCAAGCGCTTTTTCTCTGTCACTCCTATGGAGAACGACAGTGAGCGCTGAGGCGCGCTGCTAAACGGACCTATGTCGCTCGACTCGCGCGCTATATTTAGCTGATAAATCTAAAAAACTTTATTAAAAAACAAAACAAAATCATATTATGATGGAGGCTATAAGGTAAGAATAATTTATTTTATTAATAAACTTATAATTTGATTGACATGTAAGATTATATAACTAGATATCCTTACAAAGACGTAATGTAGTTTCATAACCCTAAAAACTGTCAACTGTGTAGTGGAACAAGCTTAAGCTAGAGACACATTATCGGAAGCGGCTAATGGACGCGGCTGATAGCCGTGATCTAGAGTATGAACATACACTCAGCTGTGCAAACTATCGGACGTAAGTCGTGGACAGACTGACCTTGAGCGTCCGAATCTCCGACTGTGCACACTTATTTTTCCACTAAAATCAATTAACTATCAGAAATATGTATATTTCTGAGTCAATATTTTAATACATTGAATAAAAATATATTACCAAGGCACTCTACTAGTGTTTTAATAAAATAATGTACAATTTACAGTTACGGCTGTTAGCCGCGTCCGTCAGCCGCGTCCGATAATGTGTTTCCAGCTTTAGTCTTGAAGAACGTAACGTACATAGACTTACAAAAGTCGTAGACTCTGCCATTTTAGTTACACAATGTATCATAATATGATGGCCTTATTTTATGCATAGTCATTTTTGATAGTGTATCTAACCGCATAATATTATCATCATAATAATTAAGTAATAAAGATATTAAATTAAATAAATACTATTATTTAATCACAGGTTGCAAAATGTGGAATTCTCACAAAACGTTCAATGTTCTGAAGTTCCAAGGTAAGAACAGTGTAAAATACTACACGTCTTGAAATGTCACTCAAATCTAACTAACAATTCATAGACTATTTATTTACAGCAAAAGAAGACTATTGGAAAATAGCTCTGAAGGAGATGGACCGCAGAATGTAGTTTTGCATCATACACGAATCACATTCTCGCTGAGCTCTGACGGTATCGTCGCGTTCAGAATAGTTTCATATTATATACTATGACTGTATTGTTTGGCAATAATATTGTTAGAATGTATGTTGGTAAAAAGACAGTGTATATTGTTTTGTAAACTTGGATTAATATTAAATAAAAAAATACTATATATATAAAAAATAAATAAATAATTAAATTGCATAAGTTGATAAAAAATGCTATGCAATAGCTTTACCGCGGCAGTCTCCGAGTGCCACATGACTTTTTTTATCATACCATTACGATAGCATTTTTATTTTGCCCTATCTAAAATATTCTAAGGCCTTGTGTTAAAAGCAGAGTGCAAATTCAAAGACGAATATTAGTTCTCGGAGACTGTGGTAGTACCGATAACGAACCGCGTCTCAAACGCGGCGCTGCTTTATCGAACAAGAAGGGGTGTCTCCATTGCTCAAGGTCATTGGCTGCACTCAGCGTCTTAATTATATATTATAATAGACAAAACCCGAAAATTACAAAGATTACCGTTCATATCAAATCAAACCATTTTTATTTCAAATAAACCAATATAACGGCACTTTTTAAACGTCAAGTAGTCAGTCGTGCAGCTAATTGTCTGTTCCAATGCGTAGATCCTATTGAGAAGAACAGACAAGAAACACCATGGACACTCTTTTCCAACATTGTTTTTATATAAATTTTAATATGGATAGAATAGTCTTAGTCTAGTTGGGACATAACATAACGTTATAGCAATCGGTCCTTTATTGAAATTGAAGGCACTGTTTTTACGAAAACCTAACGTGTCTAATAATTTACAGATATTGACGTGTTTTTTTTTCACATCTTGGACTTGGTAACTGCATTCGGTGTGATTGATTTGCACATTGTTTTTTTATCAAGTGTCACATCGTACGCAGTCGCTGTCGACAGCGAGTTGATGTGATATAAACTCACACTAGGCCCATCATTTACAGACTTATTACACTTATTAAAACTCCCATTTTGTCTTTTGTCCATTTGACTTTTGTGTTTTGTTTGAACTCTCTTGGCCCCACCACTTCGACGACCGGTCTCAGGCGCCCTGAGGAGGATCTGGATCATATTATTTCAGATCCCCCTAAGATCGACGCCATGCCTATGCATACACTATTATGGAAGCCCCAGCTTTCCCTGCCTATTCGCTTACAGTACGCTTATCGTGTCGTCTGGTGGTGATTTTGTGACAAATCCTTTCTAACTCATCAGAGAAACTCACCGGTCCGATGATGTGCGTGCCCAAAATGACATCCGTAGCTTTATCCGCCAACACTTTGACGAAACCGTCAGGTTCACCATTTGTTTTCGCTCTCGAGTTGGCCAAGAATGGGAATTTACCCACTTTGTACGCCTTGCCCTGTAAACACAAGTTAATTTTCTAAGGTCAGAAACAGCACCCATCATTTAAATTTTATCTATCTCCCCTCCATTTCATAATAATATTTCGGAGATCGTTAATAACACAACGCCATAAAGTCACATACTAAGCAGAGCTTTTTCTATGGATTATAGACAACAATGATGTTAGTAGCGGTAATCTATATTTATAGTCAAGATCTCTCACAGATCGCGTTGTTTGGACTTGATAGTAATGCCAGCTGGTTGTTACAAGAACTACAGGTAGGTCTATTAACCGCAACCTCTTATAGATATTTATATCTACAGGCTCACTTTGAGTGATAGTCAAAGCATTTCCTCACCTAACTTGTAGAATAGTTGATATTATTAATATCATGAGAAGTATTACTAACCTCTTTCTTGAGATCTTCCTCCGTCTTGCCTACCCATCCAACTTCAGGTGAGGTATAAATTACAGATGGAATTGCGTCATAGTTGAAATGTACTGGCATGCCCTGTAACGAAATTTTATTATTTAAAAATTACGCAATATGAAAAACCAATACAGTTTGTGGCACACCTCAATAGGATTTTAGCCAATGATGGATATGCATTCATAAACTACTTGATTTGTACTCATTCGTTTCTCACTAGTTTCAAACTTATGGTGGTAAATACCCATTTTAATCTAAATGCAAAAGAATCTAAAACTTAATTATTATGTGTTAATAATTATTCTGTCTTAGCCAAAAAGAATTTGACAAATGTTTATTCACTTCATAACTAGCTGAGCCCTGCGGTCTGTGTGGTGACGGATTAAGAATACAGAGTGTCACCACCCCTATTCATCCCGCGGGTGTCGTAAAAGGCGACTAAGGGATAAACTACGCAAGACAAGATCGATGCAAAGAGAAGGAAAACTTGAAACCAACCCTATACCAACCCGTCTGGCCAGCGTGGTATAGTAGGCCAAAACCTCCTTTCTAAGGAGAGGTCTATGTCCAGAAGTGGACTGTTGAAGGCTGTTGATGATGATGAGCCCCGCGGTGTTACCCCCGATTGTCTTTATACCTTTAGAACAACCGCAGGTAACGTCAAGAGGCGAAAAGGTGATTTAAAAATGTAACCTTAGTTACTTCTTACATCATCAGCTTTTTGCCAGTGAAAGTTTCGTCAAAATCGGTCTATCGATTGATCGGAACAGACAACATAAATATTAAACATTGATTTATTTATGTTGAAAAGCTGTTGGTTTGCAATTACGAACAGACTTCACTTCATTTATCAAAATAATTTTGTTTTGTTTTTAGTCCTATAACCCCTTTTCATTACATCATGAGCCACTTCCATAGCGTTCTGTGTTTTAATTAAAATGTTAGATGTACATTTATGGTAATGTTTTTGATAGTCTATTGGCCTTATGGAATCTATTAGACATACAAAATAGATAACCTATTGTATAAAGAGAATGGTTTATAATATTTATGCAAATTGCCTGCCATGATTTTCTATGATTTACAACTTGACATACTTTAAATGTCTAGATGATCATTCACATGTACCCAATGTGTAAAATTATAACATATTACCTTAATTCCTTCCACGCAGACAATTCCTTCATCTTCAGCCTTGTGAGCCAACATAGGTCCATGGATACAATCACCAATGGCGTAGATTCTAAAAGCAATACATTTACCAAATCATATCACATATAATAGGGATAAGTATGATTGTTTGTACTATCCAGTCTCGAACTACCCTTAGTTTAGCTTGTTCTATGGGATACTAGGTAACTGAAGTAAATTCATTTTTTTTGATATACATACATATTATACAAAGAAAAAATTATAACAAATAATTGCATATCATACACACTTTCGCTCCGATCCGGGAATAGAACCCGTGACCTCAAGCAAGCAGTCACATCTGTAGGAAATCGGCCATGTGCGAGACGGACTCGCACCGGAACTGTTCCGTACAATCCTACTTATATTATAAACGCGAAAGTTTGTGAGTATGTGTGTATGTGTGCATGTTTGTTGCTTTTGCACGCAAAAACTACTGAACGAATTTGGACGAAACTTTACAGTAATATAGCTAATACATCAGAATAACACATAGGCTACTTTTTACTGCAAAAATCGAGATACACGGGCGAAAGCTAGGTGATTATAAAAATACATAAATCGTAGATGTCAAAGTGTATCACTCTTTATCTCCTGTCAAAACTTCACAGGTATTGCATAACACACTTGCATAGCAATCATAATGATTGTTTGTAAATGGCTAAAATACGCGGGTGACACCGCGGGGCGCAGCTAGTTATCTATACATTTCAAGCGTCTACTGCCAGTTGCTACTAAGGTCGAGCTAAAAAATTGGACAAAAGTTCCCCTTTAATAAATTGTATTCACTTTATTCTGTTTTTTACTAAAAATCATAGTAACAACAGAAACACATCATCTTTGAAAATTTCATCTATCTAACTATCGCTGTTCATAATATACATCCTGCTGATAGACAGACGGGCGGATGTACGGATGGACAGTGGGCTTCGTGCTTAGGTTACGAAACCCAAAAAGAAATGATTACTTACCCGGGAACTTTGGTCGCAAATTTGTTGTTAACTGGGACACGACCACGGTCGTCGAGTTCAATACCAACGTTCTTTAGACCCAGGTCTCTCGTGAAAGGGCGCCGACCAATTGAAATGAGGACAACATCACAGTTCAACTGAAATGTACAAAATATAATTAATATACGTACACACATAAACTGCATCCTTTTTTTTCGTCCTTTTTTTTCCTCTCACGGACCATCACCCCGCCGGGGTTTTCGATTCAGCGGGGCGGTGTTGCGGACTCGAACCGACTAAAAACCACACGGTGTGCCCTCTCTGCGCTTCTCTTTTAGGAGGAGGAGAGTCCAGGGTGAGATCTCCTTGTGGACTCCTCCCAGCGCCTGCCCGCTCCTGATGCGGGCACCATCTCTGTATGACGACCCTCTCTTAGGACATAAACTGCATCCTTGGTTTACGTATGCTACTGCCGATCGGATTCGTCGAGTCAAGCCAAAAAGTGTTATTGAGTTTTTTCATAATAGAAATACTTAATAACAGTCTGGAGTTTGGGGTCTTAACCCCCGTGCTTCGGAGAGCACGTTAAGTCGTCGGGTCTTATGCCTGATCTCTTCCTCCTGTCGTTTTATCAGAATTATCGAATAGTCTTATCAGAAGTAGTAAGACAATTAAGTACATAAAAATCGCCAACATTTGTATGTGCTTCCTCGATAATCAAAGTATTTGCATGTCAAATTTTATTGAAATCACTACCGTGTTTCAGCTGTGACAACTTTCAGACAGAGGCACTTTCTACTTTGTAATATAGGCTAAATTCAGTTGGCGCTTTTATTATCTCGTTCAGTAATTTTTATTTTCGGTTTTTGCTCGCAGATATAGAAATTTGATCACAATTTAGCATTATTCGGAACTATGTTACAGTTTTTTGTATTGATAAACATGATGTATCATTTGTATGACACAATAAGATATTTGGATAACATATATTCGGATCGAGTTGCCATGTTATCTAAGTAATAAATCAAAACTTATTGCAGGGGCTTATTTTTATTAATATTCGGATATGTTAGAGTATAAAATTTCTACTACTATCAGGTATTTTGATAATGGTGATTTAAATTTAAATCAACGTATTTCAAAACGAAAACCGTGTCACAGTGAACATCTAAGGCAATCGCTATTGGGAAGTCAGTGCTCTCAATTAAGCTGATAACTATTACAAACTACGAATTCAGTTCACTCTGAGCTGTGGAGGTCTGATGTCCGTCGCCCCATGGACTAATTGATATTCAGGTAAAATGGCTTGAACTGTAGCAGACCTCAAATAATTTCGGGAATAACAAAGGCTAGTACATATACATAATACAGCCTTAGTGTATACGGGCACACATGGGTCGACTCGACCAGATTAAAACTAATTCTTTTGTGGTTTTTATTGTACGGTTAATGGAGGACCACTAGATTGTTAGGAATAACTTTGAGGTGTAAGCATAAAGCAATAACCAGTCTGGTCATCAACCGCCTTTAATAATTCACAACTGGACAAAGATTTCTTCATAAAAAGATTTTGGGCCTATTATACCACCCTGGTAAGGCAGGTTCGTACAAGCTTAAGGGGGGTGAATAAGGCAATCAAAGTTATACATCAGAATAGTAGGCGAAGTCGCAAGCAAAATTTAGTTATATCAAGTAATATCTGTCATGCGATCTATACCAACCCTGGCAAGTATCGTTATAACTTGTTTATTTACAATGTGTACATATTTATACTTAACAATTTATTGAACAGACACGAAGAACAGCCAGTCTTAAGACAACATATTGTGGATCACATAGTATGGTCCCATGTACGGCTCGAATTCTCAACCCTCAAGAAGTTAAGATAATAATAAGCGGCGAGGTGATTTCTTAAACCGTTTATGGGTTTTTTTAAATAAAGAAGTGAGTTGCTTACTGTCTCCTTGGCGCCACCTTTAGCTGGCTCCACTTCAATTTTCACTCCTGATCCCTCTTTCTTAACTGATGTTACTTTGGTGCCGAGTTTGAACTTCATTCCTTGCTTTGTCATAATCTTTTGCAGCGTCTTAGAAACTTCACCGTCAATGCCGACACCTGTAAATGATATAATCCATCAAAGTGGCGTGTAATGGGAGAGGCCTATGTCCAGCAGTGGACTGATGTAGGATAATGATGATAAACTTCTAAGTTCTAACTTAGAGGTACATTATATCCAGATACTTAATATTGACTGTCCTGTTACATTTTGATTTATTAATTGGTTAATTTTGCATTTACTTATTGACTTTTGACTGCCTCGTTGGTCTAGTGGTTAGCGTATGCGCCTGCTGATCGAGGGTTCGATTCCCGGGTCGGACCAAAATGTTTATGTGATCCGCAAATATTTGTTTCGAAGTTTGGGTGTTTTCTATATATAATATGTATGCATTTACAAAAAAATGTATTTATATTAGTTATCTAGTTACCCATAATACAAGCTCTGCTTATTTTTTTTCTACTTTTTTTGTAAATATATGCACACATAGGAAATACCTAAGCTAACATTTATTTAGATAGTTATTACAAATATTTGGTCCCGCGAGGAATCGAACACGAGACCTACCAGTGGTACTGCGCCACCGAGACAGTCTATTTTTAAATGATTAACATTAACCTGTCTTTATGTGAAATTAAAAATATATATTCAAAATATATTTCGTATCGCACGATTTATTCAACAAGAGAGAACTGATTGATTTAACGACTTAGATAACAGCAGAATAGTTATTAATCAGATATACAGTTTTGTTTCTATTATAAACATGAACCGTAATACATTGATAAGGTCAATATGTATCAACAGATAAGTCTACTATCAACAACAATCTATCAAAATCTGCTGCATATGTTCCTGACAACGTCACTCTTGAATTATTAATGTATGTCTTCTATACATTTTGGCTGTGTCGTAATTCGAAATAATATGTAATTATTTATTGATACAATCTTGAATACTGAATGAAGTAAAATCTTTTTAAAGAGAGGCTTATATATCAAGCCACTGCTTCAACAACCTATAATATAATAGTCCGTTGTTGAAAATAGTAATTTAACTAATAATAATAATTTCAGACAAACAATCTACAACGATTCTTTCCCACCGTTGGTCCTAGAATCTTTCTAAAAATCTTTACGGGAGAGAATGGAGAGCTGAGACAGAGATACAGGAAAGAGAAAGAGAGCCTTGTGTCAGTGCACAAACAATATCGGGGAAATAAAATCTGCCAGAGTTCGCTGGCTTGGCCACATCGAAAGAATGGCTGAAGATCGAACCGCTGAAAGAGCATATCTCGGGAGGCCTTTAGGGCGGCAGTCAGTGGGACGACCCAGATGCCTCTAGAAAGATGAGATTGCTAGAGATATGAAAGAGATCAACTGAACTGGCACAGAATTGAAAAGAATGGCGCTTTCTACTGTCGGAGGCAAAGACGCACTTGGGGTCGCTGAGCCATCGAAGTAAGTAGATAATCTACAACGATCAACTCTCAATCTCACAGGTGTCATAAAAGGTATTTTCGTAGTAAACTATTTAACACTAGTTTTTCCTGTAGCTTCGCCCACGTGTATGTCGGTTATCGGTCGGTAATGTATTAGTCTTTAACATTATTTTATATTTTAAAACAAAAATACATTTAACTTTTATTGCACATCGAGAGTTGTACGTAACAGGATTTTGATCGAACTTTTATTTCCAAAATTGAACTCCAGATACCAAAGTTAGCAGAACCTGTGCTATGGTAACCAAACTGCTATTAAAATTACATAAATAATAATAAAGACATTCATTTTTAGGGACAATTTACTCCTAGACACACATCAATGATCGTGTTTATGACGTAACTATTTTGTGGGATTGAACTCACGAACTCCGGTGTAGCGGTTAGGGTTACTAATCACTAGACCAAGGGGCCAGTCAAATAAACTTATGTAATGTACAACATATATTTTTTTATATTTTTTTTAGTTTTATCACTCTCTTATTTTAGAAGTTAGGGGGGGGGGGGGGCACACACATTTTTCCACTTTGGAAGTGTCTCTCGCGCAAACTATTTAGTTTAGAAAAAAATGATATTGGAAACCTTAACATCATTTTTGAACAAGTATGGGGACCCCCAAAATATATTGTTATTTTATATTTTTATGTAAAAATCTTAATGCGGTTCACAGAATACATCGACTGATCAAATTTCAACAGTATAGCTTTTATAGTTTCGGAAATAATTGGCTGTGACATACGGACGGACAGACAGACAGACAGACTTGACGAATCTATAAGGGTTCCGTTTTTGGCTATATGGCTACGGAACCCTAAAAATGGTAGTAATTATACTTTTACGATACTTACCTCCGATAGATTCTAAGAACTCGATAGCTGTAACATCAGCGCCCAGTCTTTGGTAGACAGAGCCGAGTTCTAAACCAATTACACCTGCCCCAATAACTAACATCGTTTTGGGCACTTGAGTTAGCGAAAGAGCTCCGGTCGATGTAATGATTTGTTTTTCATCAAACTAAAAATTATTTTAATTACGTTAGTTATGGGAAATATTAGAAGTAGGTATTTTAAACTAATACCTACTCTTTGTATTTCAACTGCAATCTGCAATAACTTTATTTGCGAACAACAATATTTATATAAACTTATTTAATCAAAAATTTATTGAAATCAAATATAGAACATTGTGTCTCAATAATGGATAGAAAGGTTGTCTATACTTTTCAATCGTTATATGTAATATATTTTGTAAGTAATAGATCTATGATAGATAATATTAATCTTCGATTTTGAAAATATGTAGCAAGGATTTCTTTAGGGTCTTAAATAACTATAAAAATAGTTGATAGGGGTTATCAATCTTTGTAATTCTTACCGTAACTCCTGGGAATGGAGTAACCTCAGATCCAGTAGCAATTAAGATGTTCTTGGTATTGACAGTTTCTAAGCCCTTCTCACCTTTGACCTCTACCTTCGTGGGGGTAACTATAGTGCCTACACCACGACATAATTTGACCTGAAAGTATTGCCATTGTAAATAAACCTGTAGCTGGATTCATTCTACCAACCTCTATTGTACTTAGAAATACAATCGACTAATTGTATATTAGTATAATACGGTTCCTATTATTGTATTACTCTATTTAGGTATATCAATTTGGGGGAGAAGTAATTGTCAAACAAATTCAATAAAATCGATCGTTGATAATACTTTTAATTACAAGTACAATGGAACTAAACTCTAATAGTATTGATGCTAACATTACCAGACGTACAATGACCGTCATGACCACACATTTGTGCACGTACGCTGGCTTTTAATTGTTCAGTTTCATATAAAATGTCGCCTGTTCCATAATAAAGCTAAAACATCTCTACTAGTAGTTTTGCTAGATTTTTTTTTCCAATAACCTATGAAGGCTTTTCTGTTTCGCCACTAATCGAATCGATATATGAAGTTTTTTTTTTGTGTCAGTGAAATAAAAAGGTTCAGATATTTCTTATTATGATTATGTTATTAAAATCATACAAATCGGTCTGGCCGTTTCGGAGGAGTTTGGTAACTAACATTGGTAACGAGAATTTTATATATAAGATTATGTATTTATTTATGTAAATGACAAGTAACTGCTTTTAGACTTTCACGACTTTTACACATATTTATTTTCAATTCAATTAGTAGCGATATATGAATATAATGAAAAAACTAATCATCGAGATATTATTTCTTATATCAATACTTCATTATTTACTTAATACTTTATTTTCATTCGTCCTATTGAAAGTTATCTAGAAATTATGCTACGTAATGCCTGCAGTTTAATATACCTGAATGATATCTACTTAGATATGGAACTTGTTAAACAAAACCTAACCAGAATTAAAAAAAATTGAAAACATGACGGCCTCGTCGAGACACTCACCTTATTTTTGTTAAACAGCATGGCTATGCCGCCAGTGAGGGCTTTTACAGCATTCCGTTTGTATTCCATTAGTTTGTCGAAATTATAAGTAACATTCCCAGTTTCAATACCCCGGTTTTTGAAGTCATGTTTGGCCATGTGGTATAAGTGGGTATTATGGAGTAATGCTTTAGAGGGAATACACCCGACATTCAAACATGTTCCACCAAGTGATGGGTCCTTTTCCACGCACACAGTCTACAATTAAAAAATATAAATATGTAATAGTTGATTATGAAACTGCCCTTTTCATTTCCTAAAACCTGAATAGGCTCTACACCTCAAAATATCACACATACGAAATCCAAAACATTAACCGATAAATTAACCGACATGTAACAAATAAATAACATCAATATAAAATCTATTTACTAGATAAGCGTTACTTTGACGAGTCTCAAGCGCCATGTGATACAGTATCAATCCCTTAGATTATTGAATGTTGAAAGACCCTTACCTGACTGTGCTAAATATAGAGCATGAAAGGGTCATAAAACACCTTTATGAGTTTGATTTGGACGTTGATTAAAACTTGGAATTAATCGAGTGATCTAAGCCTAGAGGGAGTACTTATTTCAATGGCTGTTTATACTGCTAGCGACTTGTTCGTCCCTACACATATTGATTTTAATACAATTTAATTCAACTTATAGCCAACCTCGTTTTTAATTAAAACAAATAATTTTCGTGGCATTTGAATAAACTTCGTCATTATATATGATTAAATACTTCTTCTTTGTGTTTCCCTCGGAACGTGGATAACACAAAGTGTTAATCCATCTGTGTAACTTAGCTTTTTTATACTTCAATTTCAATTTTATACTCAAACTCAATTTTATACTTCAGAGAACAAGTCCACCTTCATAAAATACGAATATCCAGTTTAGGCACGGGATATTCATCGAAGACAGAGATCTACGTTACACGTCCAATCGTAGCGTTATTATGTTCTACGTATTCAAAGGTGCTTAAAAATTAAAACATTCTGGTTTACTTACATTCGATCCTATTTTCGGTTTATCAAATTGAGCGAAAATTATTGCCATCATTAAAGTTGATAAAAGATCATCCTCAGTTATTGCTGAACTTATATTTACCAGTTACGATAACCAAGATAACATAATCTACTTAGAGTACTTAGTTAATTTAAGATTTCTAGAAATAGCAACACTAGCTACTCATAAAAACATTGAAGTAACTGTCTGCGCGCTGCCTCTTCCTGTTTTCATCATGGCCGTGATCACGCAACGCTTTTAGTACAGTGTATTTCACGGATGTGTTTCACAATAATAAATATATTTACAGAGCAAAGAGGATGCCTATTTATCTAACCTAACCTCAATAAAAATAAGTAGGTATACTCCGTCACATGCCTCACTACTACACTCAATATATATTCGATTCTTAACTTTTACTTAACATGAGATCATTCCAAACTCTTTTGACAATAGGAACAATCAGCTACTTCTTCCATACATACATATCTTTCAACATCCCATATTCAACAAAGAAACATACTTATAAATACTGTATCATATTCTCCTCGTATTTACAACCTGCTACCATAATTTCTTCTTAAACACATATTTGGGACTACCAAAGTGACTCTTCTCTAACTGATGAAAAGCATGAGTAGAATCCAGGAGGAGGGGTTTCGCTGTGGTCTACCAGAAATAAAATAGAAGTAATTATATAAAACTCTTTACCTTCAAGCCAAGTTGAGCAGCTTTAATGGCAGCCACATAGCCACCAGGGCCTGAACCAATGACCACAAGATCAGCATCATGAGTAGTAGAGTATTGTCTTGTCGCTATTCTCAAGCCTCCATACTAAAACAAAATATAATTATTTAATTAATTTTGTAAGAATATTGTGTTGATAAAAACAAGTACATCAAGTAAATCACAGAATATACATCTGTAACCTGAAGACTTAAATTTTTAAGCTATTGCATAGCTTATATAGCGGGCATTGAGCGCGCCGACAGTATCAAGAAATTCCGTAACGAAAATAACCTAACACCTCGTGTCAAAAAAGGATAGAGAATATGATTGTAACTGCAGTGCGACAAGGACAAATAACGGGCGCCTGGCATGCGTTATAGATTAATCAAATAGAAGGAATATCGTAGGCACAATACATAGTACCGTGTAATTGAATCTTAGTGTTTTTTATTCCATACGAGCTGACCCCGCAAACTTCGTACCGCCTAACAGTCGATTCAACGTCACTCAATTGTTTTGAATTCTCGAAACCCCTCCAATAAAACTTAAACCTTATGGTATGGTTTTAAAGTTCAATTTGACTTTTGAGTATTTTTGCGAATATTTTGTATGGAAATATAGAAAAGAAATGTTTTTAGACTTTTTCAGACATTTTTTTTAATTTTTCTCTCCGTAAGAACCATCTTTGTACTTCAAGGAATATTATAAAAAAGAATTATTGAAATCGGTCCAGCCATTCACGCGTGATGCCGTGACCAAGGAAAACGGGTTTCATTTTTATTTATATAGATATAGATATATGCTCATACTACTATTATGTTCCCTGTTTAGTAGTCATTGTCTTTCGGTTAATAAGATGATTATATTGTTTGGCAGTAATAGTGTTAGAATGTATGTTGGTAAAAAAACAGTGTACATTGTTACAAAGTTACAAAAAAAAAAACTGCATAAATAAAAAATAAACATAATTGCATAAGTTGATAAAAATGCTATGCAATAGCTTTAACGCGGCAGTCCCCGAGTGCCTCACGACTTTTTTTTTATAGCCATGTCACCAGAGCCATTTTTATGATTTTTAGGTTTGGTGCTATGATGGAACATAGAAACATATATTGACTGCCATAACCATTATCAATCACTTTTGGCTTCACCATAATCAGGTGAAAAAAGGATTTCCTGACCTACGCATTTTTATCCAAACAGCAGGCCTCCGATATCCTGACATCCACATGTGAATGGAGGAATTAAATGAATCTTAGATCTGTATTTTTTTTTATTAAGTTTTAATTATATTCTTATGTTCTACATCAGTTATGTATTAGTATATTTTCAAACAAGCAAGTAAGAGTCAATCATTATTTTCTATTTTATATCACTCCCATGGTGGACTGACAATTTGAAGTAAGTGGTTGGTAGCAGATGGATGCAGACTATCCAATTACGGGGAGTTGGCGCTCCTTGGAGGGAGGGAGACCTTCGTTCAGCAGTGGACAGAATAAAAGTAATTGCTATTCCATAAGGTGTAGTAAAAAAAATCTATTATTTTCTCATGAAGCCCGACTAATCACAAAACATATCAGATAAGTTTTAAAGCATATAATCTCCCCATTGTTACACCATTCAGTGGAACCCTATCAAACTTATACCTTGCAGGATTACAGATAACTAAAGCCATCTATTGGAACAATTAAGGATTTCTTTTTTCTATATTCATTATTAATACCTAGATTAAAGTTGAAGAGTTTGTCTGTTTGAATGTGCTAATCTTAGTAACTGGTCCGATTTGAAAAATTCTTTTACTATTATCAATCCATTTATTGGGGAAGACAACTAGAGTGACAGTGAAAACTGTTCTAATAAGGGGGTTTTTTTTTCTTTTGAGAAATATCATTATATTTCTATATAGTGCTTGCACGGCATAAATGTTAAAGATTTGTGAAAATAATGTATTAAATATTTTCAGTGAACAGCCATAAGTTGATTCAATTTGTTATCATCAAAGGTTAAAGGCTGAATAGTTGTAATATTGGATATAGGCCTCCCCGTCGCAAGGTGGTTAAGTCAACTATGTAAAAAATTATGAAGAAACATTATTTCATAGGTACACTAAATACATTCTCGTGAAAACTAGCATAATTTTCATATCAATATTTTCCTATTTAATAAAATAGTAAAATTTTGATAAAACTGTATGATGTTTCTCTTTGTAATAACATGATATTTACAGTTTATACAGTTTACAGTGTAAACTAAACATAAAATTGTAAAAAATATATTTTGTCTAGGAATTTTTATTGTGAACAAAGTTAGGATTTCATATTTAAATCGATGTATATAATAACCACCACTATGTATATAATAACACCAACACAAAAATAAATTCAGTTAAATTACATGTCTACCTTTTAAAACTTAGATACATAAGGTAAGGACTTGGATATGTAAAATATGAAGTAATTGCATGTTACAAAAAAACAATAACATTATGTATGGGCCAATAAAATAGGTGCCATTTTCTTTTTAAGCTTTTTTTGACATATCTAAAGAAATAGCTAATCTTTATTCTCCATTGGAATCACAGAACTGTATTGGTCACATGTTTGAAGGTCACAGCAGGTTATAATATGTAACTCAATCATACAATGTAGATTTTTTGTTGATTATGGTATAGCTAGCAATTTTTTTTGCTTCAAATTTTTTTAAATATTCATAAAACATTAATGACCATAACATCATATCACAGTAAATCATTGCATAACTTTGACATTGCCCGAAATTTGAATTGGTTCTAATTCTTGTATATTAAATAAAAATTAACATTTCCTTACCCTGACAGAAGTCGAGGCTACCTTCAAAAATGTATATCCCATACTTGACGAAAGTTATTTATCAATTATTTTATAGAACTTTTAGTTAGAACAGAAATTCAGATCCCTGGTAGTGGCCAATTTTTGATGTCAAATGGAATGACAAAATCTGTCAATTTTCTCCAAACGTCAAACGAAAAATTTGTGTTTTGCGAATTTTGAGCATGTCATAGTTTTATTAAGTCAGTCTTTCAAATTTCTTTTATGAGAAAGTGAGAAGAGAAGAGATTTTTTTGCTTAATTACACACATATTGGATTTTATACTATTTAATGTTTTAAACAATACTTCAAAAACAAAAGTTGAGTTTGGAATACTTGAGTTGGAAAAAATGTATAAAAGTTATTTTGAATTTTATCAACAGAATTTTAAAAAAACACTTGAATAGTTTGAAAACAAATTGTGTTGGTGTAAAAATCTTATATGGCAATGATTTATTTTTCAAGGTAGCAATATATTGTTGCGCGCGCTGCGAGAATCTGAAATTTTGTTTATCAATCACATCAAGCAAGCAGAGGACTGTGTTTGGCAGTGTCATTGAGCGCACGAACGTTTTTACGTCAATCGATCCCTAAACATACATTTACAATATTATTTTTGTGATTAAAAGTATTCTGTGAAGGTCTTATTATAAGAAACTTGTTTAGTGTAGTGGTTGATTTTATATTTTAGGTAAGTTTTGTTTATCATAATTTTATTGTTTATAAGAGTAGCTGTTTCCAGCAGTTCCACATGCGTTTTTGATCACTTCTCTACTCCAAAAGGTCTAAGCGTGATATTTTAAGTAATATAAATATTACTTTACTTACTGATCAACCGTATTCATTATAAAAAATAAATATTCGCGCGTTTTCGTAAATAAACAAAAATTCTTTCGCTCTACTGAATCATTCAATTTACATAAAAGTAATCATTAAAATTACAACTAACTCTAAATTTGTTCTCATGATACGACGTTTGCATTTACATAGCATAATTAATATTCCACAAATAATTAAAAGAAACTGTTATGTACAATGACTGTTTATTTTAATAATTTTCTAGTAATTTTTAATTTAAGAAGTTGTAACTGAAATTCATGTTCACGTTTTTAGGGTTCCGTAGCTAAATGGCAAAAAACGGAACCCTTATAGATTCGTCAAGTCTGTCTGTCTGTCTGTCCGTCCGTATGTCACAGCCAATTATTTCCGAAACTATAAGAGCTATACTGTTGAAATTTGCTCAATCGATGTATTCTGTGAACCGCATTAAGATTTTTACATAAAAATAGAAAAAAAAAAAAAACAATACATTTATACTTGGAACTGATGATGTTGAGGTTTCTAATATCATTTTTTTCTAAACTGAATAGTTTGCGCGAGAGACACTTCCAAAGTGGAAAAACGTGTCCCCCCCCCCCCCCTCTAACTTCTAAAATAAGAGAGTGATAAAACTAAAAAAATATAGGTTGTACATTACCATGCAAACTACCAACGAAAATTGGTTTGAACGAGATCTAGTGAGTAGTTTTTTTTTAATACGTCATAAATCGTAACACGCAATTTACCTTTCATCCAATCAATACACTAGTATAAAAACATCGATGAAAGTTACAACGAACTACAAGAACTTTTATATGATGTTACTTGCCGATACGGAACCCTTCATGGGCGAGTCCGACTCGCACTTGGCCGCTTTTTTTTGAAAACTGTGTTATAGGTAGGACCGTTATCAACACGCTTAGACCAATCGACCAATGATTAAAGGAGACGTAGATGTAGTTGCGTGGGTCAGCTAGTAGACTGTCTGTATTTTTTTGCATATAGAATCCTATTTTAAATTTTAGCAGAACATATAGGTATATATTGATATATGTACGAGTATAATAGTCAGAATGTACTTTAAGTACAATAGTTGCTCTCTGCGATTGGTCAAAATATCATAATTCGTTAAAAAATACGAATTCAATGCGCCTTCACCTTATAATTGTCACGTACTTAACATAACCTAAAAAATACACACGACTACCATTTCTAATTTAAGGATCAAATCAAATATTAAGGATCAAATAAAAAAAAAGAGATAGCCTACACAGAAGACTAACTTAATAATGACAGCATTCGTGCTGTCGTATTTCGTTGGTGAGGTTGAGACCGGAGACCCAATCAATATGCATCATTCCTCCTCCTTCCTCCGGAAGGGTTAAGAATGATGCATCTGATCTGTGGGTCACCATGCTGCATTGCCTACACTCACAATGAAGATCGTGGCCCCTACCCTTGGATTCTACTTTTTCTATGCCTAGTAGCCATACATCTTTGTCAATCGTTACGAGTACTTGGAGACCTAATAAGTCCGACTACAGTTTTTCTTTAAAAAATCTAAATCGCCTAATAGCAAGGAAACGAAAATGGTATACTGACGAGTAATAGAGAAGAATGGAAGAATAGTTGCACCGACCCTAAATAATTTTGGGAAGGGAGATGATGATGATGAAATCGCCTATTTTAATAGGCTTGTTAAGATCTAGTAGCAGACGCACCACGTAAAAAATCGAAGTTCAGCCGTACCGCAGTAGACTTAAAACCGACACGAATTTGGAAACAATGAATGAATCGTGTTTTAGTTTTAATAGTCCCCGTTTCAACTAACCTTCACCTAATATCCACTTATAGTATTACTCAACAGCTACTAGTAGTGTCAACTTAGGTCACATGTTATATTGCCAAGTAGCTTAGTTAATCTCCAACTAAACTAAATGCTTGTTTTTATAAACTCGTGCGACCTAACATGGCACCTGACTCAAATGTCAGTCGTTTAAAGTACTGAGTGCAAGAAAAATATACTTTATTCTAGTTTTATTAAATTTCAACATTTATTTTGCTTCAAGTAGTTTCTCATAACATACTACTTTATCTTAAGTGGTAATTTACTACCTGAGTTAAGAAAATAAATATGCATACCAATAGGAAGCAGGCCTCATTCATTATTTACCCGAATGCATTCTTCGTACAGTGATTTAAATAATATTAGGTAATACCTAATATCATTTTAAATGAAATTAGGAACTGAAAAATGGTTATTAAATATATATTTAAATCGTCATGATAAGCCTTTTAATCGTAGTCTCTAAATATCATATGTATATGGATTTTCTTTATTTTAAGCTATTGCGTCTCATAGTCGTCATGCTATTTTTTTTTGTGTGACCTTTCTTAAAACAATTTGGTAATCCAGATGAATCTAATGATATATTAATAATATAAATTCGTGGAGTGATTTATATGACATTAGGTAATACCTAATAAACTAAAATTATTATGTTAAGATTCGTGCAACGGTAATAGTGATGCTAACGCTACTCGCAAGACGACAGAGGGGTATCACGCGGGGGAACGGTATCATGTTTCGTTTTGAGCCAGGTGCCATCTTAGCTCGCACGAGTTATACGTGGTTTCACTTGCCAAAATGTACATTCTTTAAGTTTAATTTTATCCCTTTATCTTATAACAATGGGTAACTAGACTATAACAACTACGCCTACGGTAAAACGGAAAAATATATTTTCAATCGAGCCATTAATCTTCAAGTAATCGTGCACATAAAACAAACATATCCAGAAATTGAGAAAATAATTTCTAGCGGCACGCGCGGCGGTCGAAAAGAGGCAGGCGTACAAATACAGGTGGAATTTGTATGCGTTTTGTATGTGTTTTGTATGTTATCCAATATTTATAGATAGTTTATACAACCACGGTGGCAAAAAAAATTGGTACATGACGCATTTATTAGCTAAACGTCTGTCTACAGTCTGAGCTCTAATAATTATGTTTTTTTTGTCTTTGAAATGCATATTGCTAATTGACGCTCGGCTTCTGTTTGCCTTAGCATGGTGTTATGTAGCCTACCATAATAAATGGGCTATGCTAAACTTAAAAATTAAATTCTTAATAAATTCTTACTTTTTAAATCGAACCAAAAGAGTCAGAAATTACCGCACGTAGAACCCACTGAAACTCTTCTTCATGATATTAATGTATTTAGATGCCGGTTTTTTATCAATTATCAAACCTGAATTGGATCTGTACAGGTAACGGCATTTATAAATTAAATTATCAGACGTGACACATCCACGCTCATTCTCCTTGTCCCTATTCCGACTTCCAACACCTATCAGCATGAAAACACAACATCACATATCTAGTTATTACTAGAAGCTAAGTAATTTCAAAATCTAAAATCTCCAGAATCCCGGCAATTTTTTTATCAGTTCTCCTCCTAGTCTACCTTCTTTCCAATATAGTTAGGTTAATTCTAATTAAACCTTAATATTTTTTAATTTCATCGAACATCCATACCACCATTGACCATTCGACGTACAGTGAGTCTACGACAAATATTAGGTAATTTTCTAACACTTCAGTACTATCTCAAGTTTCTTGAACATGGTATGAGGCACTCTTGGATTACTTAAGTACTACCATTGAAAACCAGCGCATCGCAAGTAGAACATAACGATAAACCTTAGATCCGTAAACTTTGCAGGTCACGTATCGGCTTTGTATAGCTAAATAGACCTTCTGTTGTGAGATGGGTAAACTAAAAGAGAGTAATTAAACTCAGATGATTCTTACGTGTTTCTATCAATCATAATAAAGGTCATATCCGTGTGGTGTAGGACTATAGATACGGAATGTCACTACCCTTATTCATACCGTGGGTATCGAAACAGTCGCCCGAGGTACCAAACCATGCAGGACAAAAGCACTACATAAAGAAATGGAACTTAAAACCTCAGACTACCCCTTAGGGTTCAGCGTGGAGTAATAGGCTTAAACCTCCTTTCCAAGGTACTTATAATAATATGTCCAACAGTGGTCATTAAAGGCTAGTAAAGGTTGATGATGGAAAATTATTCTGAAAGTTGAAAGCGTCGAGCAATGTGTGCAAATAATCAAATTTTATTGCAAATAAAAGTCTCCGTACTTCTCTATACAAGTTTGACGTCAATACATGTCATCATAGAAACTCAGTTCTCAGTTCAGAAACACTGGTTGTAATGTCTTCAAGTAAACACACGGAACACAATCGACCAGATTTAGGCTGATTTAGCGACAAATTGATCGATAATTGAATCTTCAGTTTATGAGCCAAGGAAATCAATTATATAAGCGGTGGTATTTCCATAATCAATGACAAAATATTGTTTTAGGAATGAATAAGGTTAAATATCTCATACCCTGAGAAACCACTGAGAGGCCACCTTATTGAAAAACTATTTACATATTCTTTTCAGACATTAAATTATTAGAATATATTCATCAATCCTAAGATTATGCTCATAGTTCGTAAAGGTAATTGACCGATTTTAATTTACATTATACAGTTACGCCACTTCATTCGATAATTTCATTTCCTGTTACTAGGTAATCTTGTTTACATTTCGACGGGAACGGTCAGCTTTGCCCAAAATCAAACGAATACTTATAAGCCGGTTAGGTTATAAGATGTTGTGGTTTGTACGAGTATAGTTTACCTGCGTAGTAGGACAGGTAAGTTAATCCTGTTAGGTGGCCGTGACACGTTGCCCGGCTTCTGTATCGAGGCATTTAGTCGTCGGCGCTCGGTGCGCATCCGTCCTCACAATGTGCGAAGCCAGAGCACGTAAAACTGCACCTGCCATACAAGAGAAACTCGCCATTTATGAAAACGGTATTCATATCATATCCATTGACCATCGTAGGATCCTGATTAGGCTCGATTCACGGTTTACGATCGAAAGTCTCATAACCTTGTTCTATCATAATGTCGTTGCATTTACATTTAGACAAGGTAGTGTTTCACCACAGCTAGTTGTCATTTGTGCCACGTACTTTATATTGCGTCGTTTATATAAAAACACTTGTCCAACGCTTTCACGCTCCTTGATTACATATATGATATTTGATCACAATGACATACTGTGCCAGTTCTCGTTAACATGATATCCTTGGTTATCTTTGTCTTCTCAAATATTAAATACCTACCAAATCTTATTTCAATGCTCAAATTCAACATTCTTCATCCATAAAAATAGCTTCACAAAGTGCGTGTGCGTTTTCTATTCTTATCTAAATTATTACATCAATTCTACAAAAGAGCTGAATGTTCTGTGTGCTGATATCATTGCGGGAAGCGGTGTTCCTCTATCGCCCTTATCGCCTCTAATTTTGTTATTTAATTCTGATGTTGCAGCTGCGTCATGAAACGTAGCTTATATTCTGAAAATACTGTATTTCGTTTGTCTTTCAAGTACAATAACACTTTGTTGTCACGTATTAAATGAATATAAACCAGAGATTAGCTTCGCTTTGATAAGTAGCGTCAGAAGGTGACCGACTACTTTATCTTATAAACGTTTATCATTCAAAGACGCGCGTGTGTCAAGAGACTAAGCTATTATGATGTCCCATAACATTTCCATAAGTAAAATAGTCTTGTTGTTAAAGAAACATTTTGTTGTTTTGTGTGGAATGATGTCATTCTTCGAACAAAAAATATAAGAACTGATACTTATAAACTTTGTTGTCGAAGAGATAAACACGTGTAAAAAATGTTCGGTCTTCAATCATTGACGAAAAAATAATATATACTTATATGGCAAGATATGAACGGAGTGTCAATGAACGATTCCATGCAAAAAATTAAATTTTCCTTGTTGAAAGAAAAGAGATACTTATTAAACAAAAGCATATTTTATGGTCACTACTACACCATCATATTCGCGAAGTTTTTCTCTAGTACCAAATTTTTTAATCTCCTCGAACATAGCATTTCCTTGGTGTCGCATTTACTTTGACCAGTTTTAGTTCATCTATGATTGTTTAAAAATATTAGATTAAAATATTGCAGAACTATGACCCAAAAATATTATAATATTTAAATACTAATATTTAGAAACTAACTTTCGCCCGCAGCTCCGTCCGTGTTTATCTCGATTATTGCAGTAAAAAGAAGCCTATGTGTTATTCTGATATATGAGCTATATTAATGTAAGGTTTCATCCAAATCCGTTCAGTAGTTTTTGCGTGAAAGAGCAACATACATACATACTCACAAACTTTCTCGTTTATAATATTAGTAGGATAAAGTGAATTGAAAGCGAATTTTGACAGTCAGCCTCAGCTCTGTGTATTTCTTTCTTGTTTCTCTCGCAGCAATATAAATATTGCCAGTTTAGTTTTCAATGTCAGTTATAATTCCCGAAACTTTTGTTGCCTAATAGTACTTAGACTTTTTAATAAACAATTTGTTGCTCCGTCCTTTACATTTTCTCAGCAACAGTTATAGCTTCAATAATCGTTTTAAATTCGCCACTCTACGTAGATGTCTACTGAGGTCATTTAGTTCATACGTGAATCAAGTAGCTGCTAGGTTTGACCATATGCGTTAATGATATCGCAATGTGCCTGGTAACAAGCGCTTATTAATAAATTACGAGTTTATTTGATGTTCACATTTCTGTCCAATAAAAATACTTTACACCTGAAGTCTAGTACTAAAACCTAATATTTTTACCCGACTATGGCGATGTCTAATCTATGTCGAGTCTATGTATGTATATTCCACCGTAAACTACTGAACCGATTTTAATAAATGAGGTGTTATTAGATTCGTAAAAAATGTTAAAGGCTTATATACATTCATTTGTCAAAGTTTACATTCTTTAAACTTTTTCTTATATAACATGTATGTTTAAAGAGCTACGGATACATTCCATGATCACAAATATGATATTAGTACAAAGATAGGTTGATAGGAGCTATTCAATGTTTTTTAGACTTTCAAATATATCTTCTCTTGTACATAAACTTGAGTAGGTTTGGGGTGTGGGAGAATCAAAATGGACATAATAATATGATTAAAAAGTTATGTTTTTAAGTATGTACCTATGTTAATTGAATCCTATTTATTAGTAAATTTTAGCATAAGTTTATTGTACCAACGTATACTTTTCAATTTTACGTAAATATTAGGGTTTAATTAAAACCTTCCCAGTATTACATTATGTTTTCCAGTTATACATAATGATGGACGCATAGTTCATACGGACAGTTAGATATTTGTGCATTGCATTTTAAAGTACGTACATGTGTGGGAGGTTGCACAGGAGTTTTATATGCAAGGAGCGTACACGATTTGGCACGGGTGTTAGACAAAAGGGGATTGGTATATTAGAAGCCATGGGTGGCGAAGGCGACAAATCCTATTCATCCACATGACCTATATTTACGTTGTTTTTTTTAATTGTTGGTACCCACTTTTGTGTGTTACAATATTTTTTTTATAATACAACAATTTTAAATTACAATATACTTAAAAATGAAAATAAGAACTATAAAATACAAGGTTATTTCGACTGCGATGATCCGTGTTCCCAAGTTTATTTTATGTATGGCTAAGGAACGATATTGTAGTTTTTGCAATATCAATCCCAAATATATTAGGAGTACAAGTAAAATTTACTTGTAGGTTGTTAGATTTGATTAAATTTCAAGATTCTAGGTCGACTGAAAGTAACCTTTATGTAAAAGGTATAATAGACTTGAGTATTTGATATGAATTTCAATTTAATACCTCTACGCGTTTATGAGGGTAGTAAGTTTAAAATTATTAAAAATATTTATTTATATTATTTAATGTACCTTTTTTTTTTTTTTTTTTTTTTTTTTTTTAACGCGGGGAATGCTTTTCGCACCATACCCTTCTTGGGGAAAATGAAGGGTGTGTGTGGGACTCCCGGTTATCCCGGTCTACCCACTAAACCTCCCGACTGCCGAGGTAGGCCGCCGCGGCGGCCTACCTCGGCAGTCGGGAGGAACACCACGAACGCGTCAGCGGCTTCTGGTGTCCCCCTTGCCGTACCTCAACGTATAAGGTACATCCCGGGGTGACTGAAATCACCCCCGGGGCTGGACGCTGTTGCGCCTCTCACCGCTCTACACAGTAAGAGGCGAAACTTCGGCCCGCCTTAGACGACACCCCCGGCCGCACCGCATTATTTAATGTTCCTAACTAAAAATTAATGCATTTCGCAACTTTTCCCTTATCAGTGCTATAAGTTAATAATACGTTGCTTCGTGCTAAATTTCAAGATTTTGAGTTCACGGGAAGTACCCTGTAGAATTTGAATCCCTTTAGAGTGTCGAAAATTTGCAGCATAAACGGCTGTACCTTTTGATTGCGTTAGCTTAGAAGTTAGATTTTTTACAGCTACAAGAGTCAGTAGACCTTAGTATTTGATATGAATTTCAGCTTGATACCTCCTCGCGTTCCTGAGACAGAGGGTCTTGACAGACAGACAGATGGACAACGAAGTGATCCTATAAGGGTACCGTTTTTTCCATTTGAGGTACGGAACCCTAAAATAGTGAATGTACATTATGTATTGAATTGAATACTTGAATACCCGTTTCTGGTGTTATTGCTTCACAGTAATGGAATTCTCTCAATTAAAATCAAATTATAATAAAATACATAAAGCTGCAGAAACACTTGCATTTAAAACATAATAAAAACTACACTTAGTTCTCTTTTAATTGTAGTTAGGTATACATTTTTTCCGTGCTTATTAATTTATACTTTGTATTGAAGCACTAGGTAGAGTTACTGAGTAAATGATTGGTAATTTAAACTCTTCGATATATTTTAATACTATTTTTTATTAGGGTTCCGTAGCCAAATGGCAAAAAACGGAACCCTTATAGATTCGTCAAGTCTGTCTGTCTGTCTGTCTGTCTGTCTGTCTGTCTGTCTGTCTGTCTGTCCGTCCGTATGTCACAGCCAATTATTTCCGAAACTATAAGAGCTATACTGTTGAAATTTGATCAGTCGATGTATTCTGTGAACCGCATTAAGATTTTTACATAAAAAAACAAAAAAAACAATACATTTTGGGGGTCTCCATACTTGGAACTGAAACTCAAAAAAAATTTTTTCATCAAACCTATACGTGTGAGGTATCTATGGATAGGTGTTCAAAAATGATGTTGAGGTTTCTAATATCATTTTTTTCTAAACTGAATAGTTTGCGCGAGAGACACTTCCAAAGTGGAAAAATGTGTGTCCCCCCCCCTCTAACTTCTAAAATAAGAGAGTGATAAAACTAAAAAAAATATATGTTGTACATTAACATGCAAACTACCAACGAAAATTGGTTTGAACGAGATCTAGTGAGTAGTTTTTTTTTAATCCCTACTTAATATTATAAATGCGAAAGTACCTCTGCCTGTCTGTCTGTTACGCTTTCACGCCTAAACCACTGTATCGATTTTGATGAAATTCGGTATGATGATAGAACTGAACTTGGGAAAGGACATAGGCTACTTTTTACTGCAATAATCGAGATACAAAGACCAAAGCTAGGTGATTATAAAAATACATAAATCGAAGATGTCAAAATGTATCACTGTTTACCTCCTGTCAAAACTTCACAGGTTGCTAGGAATAACACACTTGCATGGCAACCATAATGATAGTTTGTAAATGACATATAGACCAGTAGACCAGAGTAGATAATTTTTGAAAACAAATAAAATTATAGTAGGATGAAACCTATTGGAAAAGGAGGAGAATATTATAAAAATGAAAGGAAACATAATTTACGGGCGATCTGAGGTCGGGAAGAGGTAGGGAGGGAGGTTTTCGGGTCCTTTAACCGGGGCGTGAAAAAGCATCTCACTAAGCCGCCATAGTGTGGGCCGCCATACATTATTGTCCGCATTCGCAGCAAGTGTGGTAGCCCCGACCCTTGGATTCTGCTCATGCTTTCCATCAGGCAGGGTAGAGTCAGATTGGATGGCTAAATATATACAACAAAGGGTAAAAAACGGTTTATCTCGATTTCCAGCAAAACTACAAGGAAAATAGTTAGATGGCAAAGTTGTAGGTAATTAAAAGATCTACAACTTTTTAGGGTTCCGAAGTTTATGACTTCGAACCCTTATAGATATGTCATGTCCGTCTGTCCATCCGTCCGTCCGTCCGTCCTCGACTTGTCGTCCAAACAGTAAGTGCTAGAAAGATGAAACTTTGCATGAATATGTATTGTAATTACGTCGACAAAGTGCTACAATAAAATTATGAAATATATTTTCTATTTAGGGTACCTCCCCTACACGTAAAGTGGGGATGTTTTTTTTTCTCACGGCTACCCCATCATGTAGGGTATCATTATATAGGTCTTTTAAAAACATTACAGGTTTGTTAAGACGATTTTTTGATTTAGGTATCCGTTTGCGAGAAATTCCACTTTAAAGGCAAACTTTTTGTAAAAACAGGCCGTCACGCCCGCCGAAAAATTTGTGATAGTGGTCCATATAATGAACTTTAAATGAAAACTATAACGAATTAGATGACTTTGTTAGTTCAGGAGTTATAGAGGCTTAACTTTTACAATGCGCTTACTTGGAAAAGTCATACAAAATCAACGCATTAATACGTAAACATAACAATTATCACACACTTGGCCGATTTTTTATAATATCATTGATCAAAACACTATTATTAAAACATCGATCAAAGTTACAACTAACTACAAGAAATTTTATATGATGTTACCTGCTGTTACGGAACCCTTCATGGGCGAGTCCGACTCGCACTTGGCCGCTTTTTTATGCATACAAATACATATTATTGTCTATAATAGTAGCATATTGTAAATTTCATAACTAATATCATCTTCTCAGCCTTTATTATTCCCAAGCCTAAGGTCTGCTTCTAATTCAACCGGTCTTACCTGAATTTTAATCTATGTGAATAAGTACGTTTATAAATTTTTGATTGTGTGTCAGTGATTAAAACTGTGTCAGCTAGCCTGGTGATAGAAGGAGCCTAAACTTTATATCATTCTGGTTCAATGATGCAGAAGAATCTCAACAAGCTGCCATAGTGTGGGTCATCATGTGCTATAAGTATTGTTGCATTGTCTGCATTCGCAATGAAAATGGTGACCAACTACTTTTGGATTACGTTCATACGTTCCATCAAGCAGAGTAGAACTACTTTGATAGGTTCGTATGTATAGAAAAATAAACAGGTTATGCATATAACATGACTGATACTTTACGAGCAATGACAGCACAGTCGCTACTGTGCAATTTTAATAAGTGTGAAATTGTGCGCAAATGTACACAAACAAAGTACTGTTTGATTTATATTGTTTGTGCTAAACAACATTGCCGCACATGACGAAATGAATAGGAATAGCATATCTATGAAAAGTAATTAATTCATTACGTGCGGAAATGTGTATACAAGCATGCTGTTTGAAATAGAAAATTCTAAATAGCCATTCGTAGAATTCAATTAGAGAAAAAAATATAGACTGTTGCAATACTTGTTAACAAAGTAATATCCTCTTACGTACTAATTTACTGCTACTTATTTAGAAATACCAGTTCTATTCACCATTTTATTAAGCACAGTTTTTTATTTACGTCATATAATATACATATAATTAAGGTATTTTATTTAGTAACATTATTCATCAGCTTGTTTTATAAATGTTTCACTATTCCTTGAACGCATTTCGAAGAAAACATCTGGATCGACTCCTATAGAAGGTTATCTATTAATAGTTTGTTTCTAGGATTGACCACATTTTCAGATTGTTAATTCAATGCTTGTTCAATAGTCAGTTTCTCATAATATAAATATGTTTCTAGTTAAAGTAATTGTCTTGTTTTAAGACCAAGAACATTATTAGTATCTTATAGAACATATCCGCAAATACGGTGTCTTCATAAGAAAGCGACGGAACTGTCGACTTACGACACGGCGATTACGCATTTGTCGTAATTTCTTATGAGTGGAGCGAACTAACAACTCCACTTGTAACAAACGTATTTTTCACTTCAATTCTATTGGCTTCTGAGTCATGAGTTGTTATGCAAATAATTATCATGTAACATTTAAAAGACAATTAATGTGTCATCTGTATAAATCGTTTTGGAGAAGTTCTTTGGTCTTATCGTGTTAATTCAATTGATGATAGGATTTTAGGTACATAATTACTTTGACTTGCGAAAGAAAATTTGCCGTCCCAATTATTCCTTGATCCTACCTACGTAGCAAAATACTTCTACTCCTAAATACAGAGGCGTATTCAACTCTTCTGGCAAATATAATTTAGTCCAACACACGTAACAGGGCGCAAGACCATAGCTGTCATCCAGGCACTATGAAAATTATTTATAGCTAAGAAAGTTTAGTAGTACTCTAACTGAAAGGGATAAATAAGATATAAAGATGATGGAAGGACTTGAGTGCATAAGCAATGGCTCACTACCAACAAAAATCATCATGCTTTTATTTCATGTCATACACCTTAATCACTTTTTTGGCTGAACGGAGGCATTCTCAGTCAGGAGGGCAGGAGGCAAATCTGTCTTGAATAAGGAGATTTTTTATTCTCTGATTTTTAAGCCTTTGTGTACCTACGTAAAAATATCAATGGACTATTGTTAAATAATATCCCACCAATGTCTTTGTATCGACGACACAAAATAAGACTAATTTGTAGTATAACCTAATAATATGACCGTCAATTCATTGATAATGCTATAAAATAACAAGTTTTGTTTTACATTGCATTTAAATTTTGTTTACGTGTGTTTTTTAAGAATTTACAAACGTAAATGTAGGAGTCGTAATTAGTCACCAAGCTTGACAAGCAACATCCGTTCGCTTTCAAACATCAGGTAACAAATGTACCAGGTAGTTTACAAACGTCGGCAGTGTACACTTTGTCGCTCACTGGTCGATGTATTGAAAGCGAAAGTGCAATCAAGTGTGGCTCTGCGTGCAGACCGGGCCGCGCCGCCAACTAGCGCATCACACCGGCTACGCTTAAAAGGACAAAGGAAGTCCGCTTCTGTTTTATTGTACCTCATAATTAAAACGCAACCTTATTGCTATGCTTTACTGTGTCGAAAATTAAATAGGTTTTCTTACCGGGTCACACTGTACACTTCCTCTTGGTTTTCCTATTTTTTAGGGTTCCGTTGCCAAATGGCAAAAAACGGAACCCTTATAAATTCGTCATGTCTGTCTGTCTGCCCCTTCGTATGTCACAGTCACTTTTTTCCGAAACTATAAGATCTATACTGTATAAACTTGGTCAGTAGATGTATTCTGTGAACCGCATTAATATTTTTAGACAAAAATAGAAAAAAGCAATAAAATTTGGGGGACATACATAGAACTAAAACTAAAAAAAAAAAACATCAAAACCATACGTGTGGGTATCTATGGATCGGTCAGGTCTTCAAAAATGATATTGAGGTTTATTATGTCATTCTTTTCTAAACTGAATAGTTATAGTCGGATTTTTAATTAGACGATATCCACTGACGTTTACTGTGTTGTCATTTTTTGATGAAATTAAAATAGTGTTGTGACAAAGTGAATGATTGAAAAAACTCCTGAATGAATAAAATTAATAAAAATTAATAAAATTAAAATTAATTAATAAAATTAAAAAACAATCCTAAACACAAGTACACAATTAATTCTGTGCCATTGCAACCAGTGGACTCCCAAAGAGACCTCGGAGTTATCATAAATTCATAACACATAAACTGAAGTGGGATGAGCATATTACAATGATAACAAAGAAGGCAAACTCATTATTGTATATAATTAGAAAGGCATTCTATGTTATCAATAAAGAATTATTTCTCAGCATCTATTTAACGTACATTAGACCCTTGCTGGAATTCGCCTTTCAAATATGGAATCCATATTTAAAAAAAGATATTGTAATGTTAGAAAGAGTACAACAAAGGGTAACTAAAATGGTCTTCTCTTTGAAAAACATGTCCTATGAAGAAAGTCTGCTATGACTCAGTCTACCAACACTAGAACCTCTATTCTAAAAACATAAACATTTCCGATCATAAACAACAAAACATACTTTTTTATATATAATTATTTATTATAAAATAGTATTTTTTGTTGTTTATGAACTCTTTTGTATTTTCTATCAATACAAACTTATATGTCATGTTTTCATTGACATACATCAAAGCCGGAAGTTTCCAATTAAAGAAAAAATGTGGTATGGGGAAGGGGCGCGCCCTCGTAAGACTTTGTTTAAAACCGCATACCTAAACATTTCTTTTGGAGGAACGGGGGTGAAGCACCATGGAGCCGTCAAAGACCCATGTTGCCACTTTGCCTCAACAGGAATTAACCCAACCTGTTGAGGGATGTCAGTCTGGGCTCCGACCAGCTGACCTAATGCAAGGAGGACAAGAGGGTGCCAACCTCCTTGTTGGTATGTGAGTGGCAAATTATGAAGCTGTGCATAGCGCCTCAGCCATCAGATACGTAACAGAATATCATTGGTATCCGATGACAGTAACTCTACATAAAATATTGGTTTGAGGTAAAGAGATCATAAGAAATTCGGCGCTTCCAATAGGCATGCTATCCGGACAGACTGGTGAATCTAGAAATAAATTTCAGAGATATGACCGTGAACACCATGTTAGAAAGTCAGGCCGCGAATAACACATGACAGATCTATTTAACAGGGCAATTGTGTCGTCTGACCCCTACATTTCTGATGTAAGAGTGAAGAAGAGGCTACAAAAATTAGACCGTCAGCCACTACCAGTAAGGGCTTTAGAACTGATCCAACCATATCAAATACCAACATCAGATTTAAATGAACCAGATGATGTAAATGATCTCTTTGAAGATTGTGAGGATTTAATTTTTACATCCAACTTTCAAAATTGATTCTTTTTAAAAATTTGTATAAATAGGCAAAATTTTCTGTCTGTCTGTCACTCAATTCGATTCGTTTATTTTTAACACAAGTGCAAGAAAGTACAACAAACAAACAAACAAACCAAAACAATAGAGCAAATCTGTTGATGTTCAGTAATTTAAACACTAGAGTGAAATTTATTGACATGTATACTGCCACATAACAGGAAGGGTATTATACTACATGTATAATACCCTTCCTGTTTGCTTTGCCTTTGCCCACAGACGAGTAATATCTCTGTTATCAACCCTAAAACCAAAGAAAAAAGTAATAAAATCGAGAAGCTTGTAACTTAAAGATCCTGGATGAATAGGATTTGTTTTTTTTGTATTACTGGTACTATTGCAGGCTAGTTATTTATCAAGGTTTTGAATCCAACTAAGACAAGATTTAGCTGTAAAAAATTATATCCTGAAATAACATTGTTTGTATTTCTCTCCGGTATTTTTCATGTTATGGTTTATATTTTTGTGTTATTTGTGTATGTTAAAGCGGCAACATCAACATTAGTAGATTTACAGAAACTCATATGGGATCTAAGATTTTAATAAAAAAAAAATTTTTAAATATTACAAAAAAAAATCTTTTGATCAAAGCACATTTGAACATCAGGAATTCTCGTCTTTCTTTTTAAATTAATTTATCTATTTAATAAAAATATAATAAGAGGATGGTTGTTTTTTGGGTCAAAAAACATAATGCGCGGCGTTGAGCCGTCAAAAAACTTTTGTTACATACTACTAGTATCTTATATCAGAGCACTTTTATACAATTTCATTCTTTTATAGTTTGAAATGATTAACTATTTACACTCATTGTTCTTTCATCTGATTGAATGAGAACTGAACGCATCACTATTACTTTAAATATGGCAGCATTATTTTACTAAGTGACATTAGCTACTGTCAGGTAGCTTCGTCTAATTAAAAATCCGACTATAGAGACACTTCGAAAGTGGTAAAATGTGTGTAAAATGTGTGTGTGTGTAAAAAGAAGTTACAGGGGGGCCCTGTAACTTCTAAAATAAGAGAATGATAAAACTAAAAAAATATATGATGTACATTACCATGCAAACTTCCAACGAAAATTGGTTTGAATGAGATCTAGTAAGTAGTTTTTATTAATACATCATAAATCATAAACCGCAATTTACATTTCTTTCAATCAAAACATGAAGGGTTCCGTATCAGCAAGTAACATCATATAAAAGTTCTTGTAGTTCGTTGTAACTTTCATCGATGTTTTTATACTAGTGTATTGATTTGATGAAAGGTAAATTGCGTGTTACGATTTGTGACGTATTAAAAAAAAACTACTCACTAGATCTCGTTCAAACCAATTTTCATTGGTAGTTTGCATGGTAATGTACAACATATTTTATTTTAGAAGTTAGAGGGGGGGGGGGGACACATTTTTCCACTTTTGATGTGTCTCTCGCGCAAACTATTCAGTTTAGAAAAAAATGATAATAGAAACCTCAACATCATTTTTGAATTTTGAACACCTATGCATAGATACAGGTTTGATGAGGACCCACACGTATAGGTTTGATGAAAAAAAAATATTTGAGTTTCAGTTCCAAGTATGGGGACCCCCAAAATGTATTGTTTTTTTTCTATTTTTATGTAAAAATCTTAATGCGGTTCACAGAATCACATCGACTGACCAAATTTCAACAGTATAGCTCTTATAGTTTCGGAAATAATTGGCTGTGACATACGGACGGACAGACAGACGGACAGACTTGACGAATCTATAAGGGTTCCGTTTTTTGCCATTTGGCTAAGGAACCCTAAAAACATTAATGAAAGTTACAACTAACAACAAAAACTTTTATATGATGTTACTTGCTGCTACGGAACCCTTCATGGGCGAGTCCGAATATCGCGCTTGGCTGCTTTTTTTATAAATACATACAACAAAATTGACTTAAGCATCCCTCTCAATAACTACCTACTTATGCCTCAAAAAGTTTTAATTATATTGGATGAAAAATGCCGTGTCTTGGCTTCATCGACAACCCTATTGTTAATAATTTTATCATGTCTTCAGAATTCTGATCAGCATTTTTTTTTTATGAAAAGACATCTACCTAGCTAATAGCACTTCAATTGAAGTGGGTATGCCGCGGTTGAACCACTTGAGCACGATTTTTGGCAGTTTTTTGACCTTTTGAATTCGGAGACTCAGCTCTAGTATTTTAAGGTAATGAATGATTTAAGCTTTTACAAGTTTACAAAGCAAATGTGATATGCAAAAAAGACATAATTTGTTAAAGAATTTGTATTGCATTTATATTTACAAATGTGTGTTGGGCGGGCGGCAAGTAGGGCGAGACGCGAAAAGCTCCGTCTGCTATTAGAGGTCATCGCCCTGCGAGCCCTGCCCATGAAAGCAATTGTGAGGGATGCTCCACACTATTATTATCGATAAAGTTTGTCAAAAAATATCATATGTTGTAATAAAAAATATTTATGAGTTCACAGTTCATTGCCTCTATTTTAGTTGTACGGCAACCTCAATCTCGTGAAATATTGGAAATAACAAATAATTTTTGATACACAAACATATTAGTTTATGTTTTAATTTTAAGTTACTTTTCCAACTTAATTTTAGTTAGACAAATTAGAATAAAACAAAACATAAAAACTTTACATTGTTATTTTTTGTAGTAAAGAATAGTAGACATAGGGTTCCGTAGTTCATGACTCGGAACCCTTATAGATTCGTCATATCCGTCCTTGAACTACCGCCCAAACGGTTGGAGGTTGAAAAACTAAATTTTGCATGAATATGTGTCGTAATTACACCGTCAAAGTGCTACAATGAAATTATAAAAAATATTTTTAATTGGGGTACCTCCCTACACGTAAAGTTTGAATGTTTTTTTTTCTCGCTACTACCCAATCGTGTAGTATCATTTGATAGGACTTTTAAAAATATTATGAGGTTTCTAAAACTATTTTTCCATTTAGGTATCCGTTTGAGAGTTATTGAACTTGAAAGCGCATTCTTTTCTAAAAGCTAAACGGCTGACTCAAAAATCTGAAAAAATATGATAGTAGTCCATACAATTGAACTTTAAAGGGAAAACTATTGCGGTTTTGATAACTTTTTTATTTTAGGAGTTATAGAGGCCTAACTTGTAAAATGATCTGACTTGGAATACTTCGTACAAAAATAAAGAAATAATTAGTTAACATAACAATTGTCTATTGGACACGATTTTAAATCTACCTAACATTATGGGTGACTATGAAACCCTATTCTATGCGTGGCCTGACACGCACTAGGACGTTTTTTTTATTCTTCTTAAAACTTGTTATTCGTAGAACTTTTCCTCAGTTTGATCTTGCATCGTTTTGAACATACCAACCGGATGAATACACAATCCGCTCTTGTGGAAGTTATGTTCGAGTGACCTAATAATCCTTTTTAGACCCATTAACGATATCCATAATAAGCGATGGATCTCGCGTTCTCGTTCGCCAGTATTCCTTATAATTGAGAACCACGAAATAGATAAAAATATCACTATCACTTCGTTTTGTTTGTGATGATAGTCTCATATATTAGATCCTTACATATGAACGTAATGGTAATGTCGTTTTGTAGGGGAGGAATATAAAATCAATTTGTTTTTGTAAAATACCTTATAATAATCAAAGTATGCACCGTTGTTATCTATGCACTTTTGCCATATCATAGGTAGTTCATTGATCCCTTTACTCAAAAAACAATTGGGTGATAATCAATAAACTCTTTGAAGGCGGTTTGGACTGCCGCATCGGAGTTGAATTTTTTTCCTTGTAAGAAGTTGTCCAAATTCCGGAAAAAGTAGTAATCTGTTGGAGCAAGGTAGAGGAGAGACTGCACGGTTGGCCTAGTGGTTTAAGCGGTCGCCACGCCGCTCTCTACTGCGCCAAGTGTCGCGGGTTCGAATCCCACGTGGGATAACACTTTGTGTGATTCACAAATTGTTGTTCTGAGTCTGGGTGTTCTTTGTGTCCGTTTCATGTGTGTTTGTAAAGTCCCCCGCGACACAGGAATTCATATTCCTAATGCGGGAGTTGTCTTTTAAAAAAAAAAAAAAAAAAAAAAAAAAAGTACGATAGATATCGCAGACATTCCAATATAGCTCATCTAACTTAGTGGTAGTTTGTTGTGCAGTGTGTGGTCTTGCGTTGTCTTGAAGCAGCAGTGGCTTAGAGCGATTGGCCAATCTCGGTTGGCCAATCTCGGTTGTTTAGCAGCTAGTTTCTTCAGAAATCTGCAGTAATAATTTGACCAGATTTTAGAAAGCTGTAGTCAACAACACCGGCGCTAGTCCACTAAACACTCTTAACTTTTTCTGAGCCAATTTTTGTTTAGGTCAGGATTTGGCTGGGTCTCCAGGGTTCAACCATTGCAACGAGTGCTGTCGATTATGTACACATGTACAGTATTCACTTTTCATCACAAGTAATGATTCGATTTAAAACCCCTTCTTTATTGTGTCGGTTGAACAAAGTAACATAGCAGTCGCCGCGTGTTTGTAAGTTCGATTCACTCAATTCATGAGATACCCATCGTTCAAGTATTTTAACTTTCCCGATTTGCTTCAAGTGGATTAATAAAGTTTTATCACTTACCCCGAAGCCCGAAGCAGCTATCTCTGAAGTGCTTTGTGATGGATCCGCATCCACAATAGCCTATAATTCTTCATTCTCCACTTTGGTCTCCGACCGTCCACGGGGTTGGTTCTGAAGGTCGAAATGTCCAGAACGAAAACGTTGAAATCAAAAACGTACCTTTCTTTTGCGACACCAGCACCGTACCCATCGTTAATCATTCGAGCCGTTTCTGCAGCATTGGTAGAACGGCATACGGTAGAACTCGTACTCTTAAATATACCGATATTTCATGTTTTCCATTGTGCGATAATAAGCGACGCCAAAGAAAAAAATCGGCCAAGTGTGTGTCAGGCCACGCACAGGAAAGGGTTCCTCAGTCACCTATAATGGTATGTGGATTTAAAATCGTATCCAATAGATAATTGTTATGTTTACGTATTATTACGTTAATTTTGTATGACGTTTTCCAAGTGAGCGCATTTTACCATATAAGCCTTTATAACTCCTGAACTAAGAAAGTCATCTAATCGGTTATAGTTTTCCTTCAAAGTTCATTAGATGGACCACCATCACGATTTTTTTCAGATTTTTTGAGCCAGCCGTTTAGCTTTTAGAGGGGGGGGGACGCCCTGTTTTTACAAAAAAGTGCCCTTTAAAGTGAAATATCTCGCAAACGGATACCTAAATCAAAAAATCGTCTAGGAAACCCTTTATTGTTTTTAAAAGACCTATCTAATGATACCCCACACGATGGGGTAGCCTCGAGAAAAAAAAATCATCCCCACTTTACGTGTAGGGGAGGTACCCCAAATAAAATTATTTTTCATAATTTTATTGTAGCACTTTGTCGACGTAATTACAACACGTATTCATGCAAACTTTCATCTTTCTAGCACTTACCGTTTGGACGGTAAGTCGAGGACGGACGGACGGACGGACGGACAGACGGACATGACGAATCTATAAGGGTTCCGAGTTATGAACTTCGGAACCCTAAAAATACTAAGGAAAAAACAAATGAATTTTCAAAACTCTAATGTAACAGCTAAATGAATTTATAAATTTTGTATTTGGGATTTTTAACCAAAGAAGATATTTCAAATCAAAGTGGTCAGTACGACAATACGCTAATTTAATAATATGTAAGGACCTAATATAATGTAAATCAACCTATGTAACTTCTACTACTACTGACCAAGTTTCAACAGTATAGCTCTTATAGTTTCGGAGAAAAGTGGCTGTGACATACGGGCGAACAGACAGACAGACATGACATGACGAATCTATATGGGTTCCGTTTTTTGCCATTTGGCAACGGAACCCTAAAAAGTATTGTACTAAGTATTTTATTTTACTAATTGATACAAAACCTTTTTATTAGTTTACCTTTTTTTTAATTTCGAACTATGTGATGTACCATTATAGTACGAATTGTCTGCATAACAACTAAAACTCTCCAACGTATGATGGTTCTAGTAATTAGCGGAGTTACAGCCTAGTGAACTTTGAAATGATTTCCCTTCAGGAGGATTTAAACGATCTGATGAAACAGAAAAATAAATCAAATTCAACAATGCTTGTGTGCACTCCACAAATAATAGTGTAAAGTGTACATAGTGATAAACTTACTATCATACTCCAAGTTTAGTTCTGTTATAGATAACTGTAATATTCCAATTTCAAGGTGCGCCTTACCTTTGACGATAGACCCTGAAGTCGTTAACAAATGTTTCTTTTTATTCTACTTTAGGGCTTTTCCATTAGATAAATTGCCAGTTAGCAATAAATTTCACGGACAGTCACTCAGACACTCTCTGGGACTATAAAAGTATCTAAAACTGCAAATGTAACGTCGGGGAAAAGTTTAATATGTATGAAAACTGATAACTCATTTGTCTACAGAAATGTAGCTTAGTTTGTCTAGTTTTTATTTAACTTCTTGTAGACATATTGAAAATAATCTAGTGATATCTTTGCAAAAGGTTTACCGAAGCCATTATTGGTTTGAAACTATCCCTCACGATTTCAATCGAATCTTTTATGTATTAGACAGAAAATTTATAGATTGGTACTAAACATCAGACTACTTCCATTAGATGCAAAGCATTGATGTTTAACAAAAGTTGGAAATAATTCAGACTAGTCAGATTTACGTGAAACTCGTTTAATATATTATTTAAAAACTAAAATGATTAAATTCGAAGTATGTATCATCACATCATCACAACAGTCTTCTGTTGGACATAGGCTTATCCTTAGCAAGCTTACTTTTTATTACTTGATTACTTTTTACTAGAACAGTGTACCAAATGCTATAACCGTTTTCAATGAGATCAATAATAATAATAACATTTTATTGTACACCAGGTAATTACAAATTACTTAAATCTAGGTATAATTGGCGGCCTTATCGTCCGGAGGCAATCTCTTACAGTCAACCATAGGATGGAGAGGACACGATTGGGAGAACTTGTTAGGTAGCATATGGTGTATTAAAAGTAGAGAAGAAGGGAAAATTAAAGTACCTAGTAAAATGTAACACAGTGTGATAGTAATACGTAATGGAAACGATTAATTAAGAGTTAAATATACAACTATTGATTACATACATAAACGGAACGATGTGACCTATTAGAATAAGAAAGATAAATAGAAGGTTGGTTGGTTGGTTAAGGGACATTATTGTCTGAGGAGTCCAGAAGGAGAGCTCACCCTGGACTCCTCCTCCTACTAAAAGAGAAGCGCAAAGAGGGAACACCGCGTGGTTTTAGTAGGTTCGAGTCCAACACACCGCGCCCCGCCGCATAGAAAACCCCGGCGGAGTGACGCTGACGGTCTGAAGGATACGTAAAAAAAAGGAATTAATGTCTCCCAGGTAGTGCTGTTTGACTATTCGCTTGAATGTAGTTTGATTTTGTGCACGTTTTATTCCCACTGGTAGAGCGTTCCACAAATAACTGCTTATATAGAGAAAGAGTTGTCGAGAAATTTGGTGGAATGGCTAGGCATTTTCAGCATCAAGTTCTCTGATGATCTCAGCAATTTAGGATGCGTGTCACCACTTAAGCTTCTTACGGTAATCGGAGACGTGATCATATTTCCGTAATCCAAATATGAATCTGATACAGAGGTTCTGGAGTCTCTCAAGCTTATTTAGTTGATCTTCGGTTAGATCTAAATAGCTGGCGTAAGTGTAATCTTTGTAGAGGTAAGTAGGAAATTGCGTAATCTACGCAAAGATCCTACAAACATTTTGCGACACAGCTCCTGGAGCTGAGGACCCTAGGAAAAGGTACTATCGATGAAGATTCCCAAGTTCTTTAGTACGTGATAAAAAATAAACACCACTTTCCACAGTACTATACTATTTTCAATTACTAATTACATGATGCGATTAGATTGCTTTTTTAATACGAATATCATCAGCAACTGTTGAGCTTCGTCATTCCAGAAAACGTTTGTTATAGCTTCAAACACTTTTTTTAAACTTTGTGGTATTACAATATGGAATATCATTATTATTCGGTAATGGTTAAATAGTGTCCTTGCGTTCATACGTGGGGTCGTCCCCTTCATCGAATTGAACCCTTTCCTATTCACACCCTAGTTATTTAAAGTGAACGTTAATATGTAACGACAGAATATTATTTGTGTGTACCAAAAGGACAGTCATTTGCATTTTGTAAAAATATTATCATTATCACTTTTAATCTGGACAACTGTTCTATTTCTTTGTTGAAATTGTGAATGGAAATCATCTGGTCCCGCTCTACATTGTTCCTGTAATGGCAGTTAAAAGAAAGTGGCCTAAAATAGTTTATAACAAGCGTCTATTAAAACAATAACGTGCTACTAGTTTTATTGGTCCTATTAAGAGCATGACTATGGGCGAGCTGTTCATCTTCTTTGGTCGAATCAGTTAACCCCTCCACTGAGCACACGGGAAAACTGTATGTTGTATTTATAACTGTCATCAACTGTGATGACTGATTCGTGTGCGCCCGCATGAGGAAGTGGCTTATTGATTGTGTCACGGAGGGATCACTCGATAAATGTTGAAATGTTTAATGGTATTCGTCGCTACGTTAAAAGATTTAAATGCTTACCTTGAGTGAAGCAGTGCGTTGGTCCCTTTATTTATGTTAGGTCAGGTCAATGTATATCGACGCTGTGAATTGTTTATTTTTACTCGCCTTTAATACTTTAAGCTGACATTGAAACAGATTAATGCTTCTTGAATGTTGGTAATAGGTGTTATGTATGACATTTACTTTTTGACCATTATGAAATATGTAGGAAGCGTCTAGATATGGGATAGAAGTAACTATTCTTCTGTTACGTTCTTTAGTTTGCTATCATTGAGTCATTGTCAATTATATGTTTATACATTGGTTGCCATGTAAATACCAGGCTATGGAAAAGCTTTAAAGATATTGGACTTGTCATTATTTACTAAAAATATATTGCTAGGATTTATTCTTGACCAACTACTGCAGGCGACTTCGTCCGCTTGGTGGTCGATCACAAACACAGTAGAGGATAGATACATAGATAAGTTACAGAAAACAGTTCTCTAGCTCACACTCCATAAGTGAGTGTGTAGTTTTGACGAATTAGTTACAATAATTTTATATTTATTATTGTAAATTTGGTAGTAAGTCTACTACCAAATTGGATACTATTTCGTTACTATTAGTCAACAGTAACGAAATTTCATAAAAAATCTAACCCCTGAATATTATGAAACACCTACATCATATGCACCACAGATGCGATGATTGATCAGTCAATGAGACATTCTGTGAGTTTTTTTCTTAATAAGCATAGATGATTCTTTCCTAGAGGTTTCTTTTTGTGCCATAATTACAATAGAAACATATTTTGAATGTACATTCATTGGTCACATACTCACATCACATATCCACTTATGATTCCAGTATTTTTATGGGTACTCAATTAAAACTAGAACATAATATTTTTAAAGCTACGTAAAACGATCTGCCACTTGCCATTAAATATTTATGAGCTATAAACATCTAACCCTACTACAATAAGCGTGCACGTGCTATGGGTATCGTATAAGCAAAGCAATAATATCTTCCGTATCATTATGGCTGGCGAAAATAACCCTTCTGTTATATTGTTTAATGGTCACGCCTGTTTCATAATTATTGCCCAAATCGTAAAACAGATACATGAAATCCTTTTCGGAATGACGCTATGAAACTGATATTGCGATTGAAGTTTTAGCTTATTTTTAATTGGAATCAGAAAAGTACTCTAAATTTATGTACCCATTATGGTATACTAACTTTTGCCTGCGGCTCCGCCCGCGTGTATTTCGGTTATCGTGGTAATTCTAAGCCTCTGCAATGTCTTAAGAATCAAAGTATCTTCATGGCAAATTTCATAAAAATCGGTGCAGCCGTTTAGACGTAGAAGTGTAACAAACAGACCTTATTAGTTTCGCATCTATATTAACATTTAACATTGGCAATGCATTGACTAACCCTCCGCCCCCGCGCCCCCGCACCTATCTCTCTGATAGTCGGCGCTGATTTTGTTCCAACTTACTTGACAGTTACCGTTATATTGTGACCAAATTATAAAAAAACTCTAAAAATTTTAACTTATCATGTTATTCGTCATGAAAATCCGTTCAGTAGCTTTTGCGTGAAAGAGTAACAAACAAACACACACACACACACATCCTTACAATCTTTCGCATTTATAATACACATTAGTAGGATAAGGCGATTAACACACGGCACCGCGCACCGCCGCGGTAGGCGGTGAAGCGGATCTCATGTGATATTGGGATCTACTGAATCCATTGATGCTTATCACACGTACACCGACCGACCGCGCGGTCGAGCGGTGTTCTCACCGACTCTCGCCGACCTTACCGCGGCGGTGCGCGGTGCCGTGTGTTAATCGCCTAAGTAGGACTAGTAGGATATATAATACTAACAATTAAGTTTACCTATTCTAAATAAGAAACATTAATTTGTTTTTAAGATTAGCTTATTGAGTATACAGTCAGTCAGAAAACAAAGATATTTCTTGTTAGAAATATCTTGGTTTTCTGACTGACTGTACTTAAACCAAAACCAGTATTAAAGTTCTAACTACTAAACTTTAACATCAATAACTATACTAAAACATAAAAGGTAAAGGCTGGAAAAGACTAACAGAATTCCAGACTTGTTCTCCTGTGTTGTACTCAAATCACGTCTTGTGCCAACTTACCAATACTTTATTTAAAAACATAGAGAAACAAAGCTTTCAATGACTAATAGAGGTCCAAAAAATTAAAAGTTCGTAAAATGCTAATTTTGTCCTGAACTTACACAACAGTTAGTAATTCGTTAAAAGTTGATCAATCAGATCAATTGAACTTTTAACTTAAGGATCAATAGTTAGACATGCCTAACATAAGATCACTTGCATAACTAACTTCACATTATTGTAGCTGTGCAATTTATAACTGCGCTGTACACCGATCCTATTGACACAGTTTGAATCTATGCTATACTTATACAACATTCTTCAACTTGGATCGACATTAGTACGTCATGTTTAATATTGGAACTCTATAACCATGTTTGTATATATTTCTAGTATAAAACATTTAGCAGTTGGTCTTAAGAATTTGCGTTATTGAGTGGACGCAGGATGCTTTAAACCAGTTTTTATGGAAGTTATTAGAGAGAAACACATGTCTAGTAGTAGATTTAACATAGATGAAATGATGATTTTGTCAACGGGAAGCGGGCAGTTGGAGAAATGAAAGAAATTCTTTATATGTATCTTAGTATGCCTTGGTATGCTGTTCTCAATTAAAAGCGCCTGCTAGCCATATAACCTGCGATGTCGCAATTTTATCATGCAATTTAGATAAAAGCAGACAACCACATCATCGTTGAGAAATACTGTATAAGACTGCAATGTTAAACCTCATTTAAAGTTGAAAGCTACGTTCTATAAACTTGTATTAAAAAAAGCGGCCAAGTGCGAGTCGGACTCGGCCATGAAGGGTTCCGTAGCAGCAAGTAACATCATACAAAAGTTCTTGTAGTTCGTTGTAACTTTGATCGATGTTTTAATAATAGTGTATTGATTGAATGAATAGGAAATTGTGGTTTACGACTTATGACGTATTAAAAAAAACTACTTACTAGACTTCGTTCAAACCAATTTTCGGTGGTAGTTTGCATGCAATTTTTTTTTAGTTTTATCATTCTATTATTTTAGTAGTTACAGGAGAGGGACACATTTTACCACTTTGGAACTGTCTCTCGCAGAAACTATTCAGTTTAGGAAAAAATGAAATAAGAAACCTCAATATCATATTTGAAGACCTATCCATAGACATCTAACACGTATGGTTTTGATGAAAAATTTTTTTTTGAGTTTCAGTTCTAAGTATGAGGACCCCCAAAACTTATTGTTTTTTTTATCTATTTTTGTGTAAAAATATTAATGCGGTTTACAGAATACATCTACTGACCAAGTTTCAACAGTATAGCTCTTATAGTTTCGGAAAAAAGTGGCTGTGACATACGGACGGACAGACAGACAGACAGACAGACATGACGAATCCTTTAGGGGTCCCTTTTTTGCCATTTGGCTACGGAACCCTAAAAAGAGGCTTTGTGATCGTACCCCGCTATTGTAATTTCATTTGCTTTTAGCATTTGGTTTTACGACACTTTAAAACATTTAAAAACAATAATGAATTCAATTTTTCAAAGGCTTATATAATACGCATTTATTAAGGAGCATTATATAATTTATTATAATCGTGTGCTACTTCCTTATTAATTTGTATACTGTTTTGTAAACCGTTGTTACATGGTTTTTCTGACATTTAAGTTATCCTTGACAATTGACCTCGTAAAATAGCTCAACACGCATGAAGCAGAATTAATCTAATTAGACGAGTCTTAGAAGTTACGCAAGATACTATCAACCATTTTCATGGCATAAATAGTTACCTTATGACCCTTTATTAGGAATATATCTACATATAAAGTCATAATATTCCGATGTCTTAGATAGTAACTTACATCTGAAAGGCTTTATTACATTTATTGTAATGATGATGTTCTTTCTCCTAGCCGATTTCAGTCACAGTGCGACTAGTTTTAGCGAAGGCTGGCCAACTATGCAGTAGATATTATAGCGCACAAGTGTGTGCGTAAACACAGGTGCACTCTCTGTTCCCTCACTCTCACAATCCCACTTGACGGCTGTCCGACACGACCGGGGAGAGATTAGTACCGCGGGCTTCATATGCTCTGCAAGACACGGAAGTTAAGACTGTTATTATGTATGTCTAAAATCAGAGTACCTCAATAACATATTTTTGACCCGATCCGGGATTCGAGACCTCTTGATCGGTAGTCGCATACGCTATAACCGCTAGACTAACGAGGCAGTTTTATTTTAATGAACTAGGACTACCTAATTAAAGCTTTACGAGCAGGCATGCACTAAAACATAAGGTGTTACTATATAAAACATTTTAATTAGCATTCCATAAGAGTAGTTTAACTTCAGTCGACTTAGCAATGTACCTGGTGTGCAATTTCGTTAATTAGCTTTGAAATATGGTTTTAAACTTGACTTTAACTTGGCAAATTTACTATTTGTGTTTGTTTTTTAGTAATATAAGATTATAGCTCGATTATGTTTACTTTTTTGAAGGAAAGATAACAATGACGTAGATCAAACATGGCACTTGCGCATGCCTAAATGATAAAATTTATACGTCGATGTAAAAGTGAAGTACTCTTGAATTTCTTATATCTAGTTTCAGAATCGATACATATTGTTGAGACTTCAAAATAATTTTATTGATGAATGTATCGATGTTTGTTACTTCTTCACGTAAAAACTACATTACGGAGTTAAATGAAACTTAACAGTAATATAGCTAACATCAGATTAACACATAGACTACTTTTTACCGCGAATTCCGACTTACGGCTCTTTTATGTATAGCAGGAGCTGATTGAAAATAATTTTGTAAGTTTCCCTGGAGTTCGTTTCTCTTTTAAACAAAGTTAATTTTTTTCAGTACCATTAAGCAATTAGAAGTAATAGTTATTATTATTTACTTGTTCATATCAACCAAAGGTGGGCGTTAATGACTGCGCCACAGTGTTTCACTAATGCAGTCATTTTCGAACGTATTTATAAATTGTTATTTTGTTATTAGTTCCAAATAAAGAATTTTATTTATTATTATTTATTTATCAACCAATCCAAGTGATAATTTGCAAGCCGGAGCCATCGAGTAAGGCGTAATGTACCTTTTATCCAGAAAAAAACACTGTTTCTGAGGAGTATAAAATGAATGGAAAATCACTTTTACGAGCGGCGACGGCGTCGCGTCTTTATGTAGGCGTCTCATTTATTTTCGATATCTAAGAATATTCTTAGGTAAAATGTGAAATTTTGTATTTTTGGGCCAGTTTGAACGGTGTCTGATAAGGTTCCAGGTAGCTATCAGCCTTATAATAGAATGTGGTCATACTGACAACTAGTTCAACCAATACTATTTGTTAACAGACAAAAGTTTCTGGCAAACCTATCCATACCAATAATATAAAGAAACTTCTGATCCTATTTGAAAAATTATTTCAGTCTAAAGTAGCACATTTGTCAATGTAGGCTTTAGGTTATATATAATCACGCTACGACCAAAAGGAGCGGAGTGTCATTGAATAATATTGCAAAAAAATCGGCCAAGTGCGTGTCAGGCCACGCACAGGAAAGGGTTCCTCAGTCACCCATAATGGTACCTGGATTAGAAATCGTATTCAATGGATAATTGTTAAGTTAACGTATTAATGCGTTGATTTTGTATGACATTTTCCAAGTAAGCGCATTGTAAAAGTTAAGCCTCTATAACTCCTTATCCTAACAAAGTCATCCAATCCGTTATAGTTTTCCTTCAAAGTTCATTAGATGGACCACCATCAAGAATTTTCCCAGATTTTTTCAGCCAGCCGTTTAGCTTTTAGAGGGGGGGGACGCCCTGTTTTTTCAAAAAAGTGCCCTTTAAAGTGAAATATCTAGCAAACGGATACCTAAATCAAAAAATCGTCTTGGAAACCCTTTATTTTTTTTAAAATACCTTTCTAATGATACCCCACATGATGGGGTAGCCTCGAGAAAAAAAATCATCCCCTCTTTACGTGTAGGGGATGTACCCCAAATTTTTTTTTTTTCATAATATTACTGTAGCACTTTGTCGACGTAATTACAACACGTATTCATGCAAAGTTTCATCTTTCTAGCACTTACCGTTTGGACGGTAAGTCGAGGACGCACGGACGGACGGACAGACGGACATGACGAATCTATAAGGGTTCCGTGTCATGAACTAAAACCCTATAAACGGGGCAAAATTATTCCTTTTGAGAATTTCTCTCTGCGCTGCTGCGTAAATGGTCAAAGTTTCGCAAAAAGAATGTATGCAAGAATGGTTTCTATTTAAAAGTTCTACAAAAGTGCGCGACAGCATTATGTCTATCTTTTAAGTTTGGCTCACTATAACCTTTTTATGGTAAACAAATATGTTTCTACTGTATAATTTCACTGTGGGCAATAGAACACGCAGAGAGAGATGGAAATATATGTACTTGTGAAACCGAAATCAGTTGTTATTTGACAGATGAGTTGACATTAGTCTGTCAAAGACTGTCAGTAATTGGTGAAATCTGGCCCTTCTATTTAAATTGAGATGGATATCCATTAAAGGCCAAATTTCAGAAACTATGTGTCATGTAAATTTCAAAAGAAATTAACATGATATTGATAATATATTGGCCTACTATACCACGCTGGCCAGACAGTGGTATAGTAGGCCAATACCTCCTTTTCAAGAAGAGGCCTATATCCAGCAGTGGACTGTAAAGGATGATGATAATATATATTATATACTCTCGTGAGAAAGGAAATGGACTACTCATTACCTCGATAACTGACAATGACGGGGGCGGAAATGTGAACAAGGGCTGATTTCTAAACCTCAGTTCTAATGAAAATTGTATCATACATCTAAATTTATTATCAGTAAGAGAGGTGATCACAATAAACCGCACTAGGCTACATTATCATCAGTATGTATCATTCTGCCTCTATAAATGGGTTTACGTATTTGTGTTGATAATAAATACAATTTATAATATATAGAACAAAGGCTCTATGCAACTTTGTCACGACGGTTTATACTTTTAATTTTCAACTTATTATTTTTAACATTATGTATAACAACAATGTTGGCTTAGTGGCTTAGTGAGTGTGTTGTGGGTTCAGATCCTACAGTCTGTACAAAATCTAAGTAAGATTATAAAGGAATAGGAATCGTCTAAATTTCGACTTAAAACAAAAATAAACAAATAAATTTACATTTTCGTAGATATGTAAAAAAGTTGCGAGTGTTTTTACAATATGTCGTATGTTTTGAATAGACGGTAGACACTTTGTATGAGTTCACTGAGCTCAGAGCGTCGAAGAGAACTAGGAACTAGCGCGCAAAGTATTCAAAGGCGTTTCATCTCTTGAAATCAAGCTCTGTGTGTTTTATACATAGAAAAAATATTTTAAGTGTTACGAAGATTCTCCTAAAAAATTATCGTATTTTAAATTTCTGTGTTACAGACAGACAACGGAACATACCTACCTCTTACACTAATCAGACAGTTTAATTTGGGGATCGAATTTGATCTTAAAGATATTTTTGTTCGCCATGCGCCCGACTTATCTATATACAAAGGATTTTTTTTCATGGATTTAATGTTGTTAGTAAGTCTTTAGTGCAGGCGTGGATTAATTATGTATTTAAATTATGCTCTTGTAGTCTTTACACTTAGTTCATAAAGATCGTTCGTAAAATAATATTGTCTAAAATATAATTTAACAAATACTCTACCTAACATATTACTTTTAAATCTTTATTAAAATTAGATTTACAAACTTCATTTTCGTGATCTAAATTTGGCTAACCTCACCTTTTAGCTTAATTAATTATTCTTAGGCAGGGTAAGTTTCCTTGACTTATATAACCAGACTGACGAAGTGGAATAACGGAGTGGCAGCCTTCAAGTAGAATGACGTCAATGGTTTCAGCAAATATGTCCCTAAAACGGCCTTGTAACACCGATTTAGATGGAACTAAAAATACCTATAGGTCAAGGGTCAAATTATGGTGTTTGACTGGCCTTTAGCGTGAACGATATTGCTAGCAAATATTGATTGATGGTGTTTTCTATTTTGTTTTACTGATCGGTGGTGTACATTTATAAAAATCATCGATTTCAGAAATAGGAACTTCATTATCGGTTGTTTTTGAAATGTCAATGTGAGGAGGGATAAAGAATATTGAGTGTAGTATCACTATTTATCCTATGGATGTATTAAGAGACCACTAAGGGAACAAACTACCACAACATCTCTGCGAAGATAATGAGAACTAGAAACAAAATCCTTCTAGCCAGATATCGTCTGGTATGGCGTATGGCCGAAACCTACTTTCTAAGAATCATTTCAACCCAGCTGTGTATTAAAGGCATAAGTGAGACTATAGAAATAGGTATTTATGGCTAAAAATAAGGTATTAAATAGTCTTCTTATCTTTAAGGTATTTGACATTATAATCTTCTTTAAGACTCTTAAGAGACTTATCATTAAAATAGTTTAGTTATCTAACAAGGTCATTCCAAATAGCACGCGTAGAATACGTTAGAAAAGCTCTAAGATTATTTTTCAATTTCTCAAATAACCTTGAAAGAAATGTTACCTCGTGTAGCTCTGACCTTTAAGGCGGCTGGTTCGAAATATTATACAATTCGTCTATATACTATGTTTACACAGTAGGTATCCTTTTCAAGGACACTCCCCATGGGCGCCTGTACAAAATACAAAAGTTTCTCGTTATAGAAAGGTTCTTAAATTTTAGTACTCACTTTTATTTTATAGTAGTAATTATTACCTCCTTCTATTTACAATTAACCAATAATGTTCCAAAGAGAGTTTATTTACGTTTAGATACACTCCTGCAGTGTGTGGTTAAGCGTCTATAAAGTGAAAATAATTTTATTGCTGTAAATATTTATTTTTCATAAATACACACACGATGAAAAGGGTATGCCCCTATCGATTTGATGTTTTCCCGTTTCTGACATTACGTATTTACATATCTTGTAAACAGTGACTAGGAGACGGACAAAGGCGTAACATTTTATGTTACAAAATAAACGTAAGTAGAGGAAATAACTCAGATATGTGATTATGTATTTGTAATTGATAATACAATTATTTAGTTTATTACATTGCACAAATTTTTAGTCATCATAATTTTTCACGACACAAAAATTACATAATGGATATTTGACACTTAGATATATTTACAAATTTCGTGACTCCTTGAAATTGAGTCGTTATATTAGTAAATTATTATATAGTAGTAGTATATATATTCTGTGAGTGTCGACATTGAAATTTATTGTTTTGCAACATCTAAAACCAGTTTGTCTCTGAATACCATGTCATGATAGCACACTTCAATTGAACTAACAGGTTTATAACTATGGAATCGCATGTAACAAAAAGTGGTAGGTAACACACACTTAATCTTTAAAAATAAAGGTTATATAACAACTTCAAATGTTAAAATACATTTAAAAGATATTTTATTGTGTGATGTAAAAAAAATTTTTACAAAGCTTAATTTTCTTGGCTAACTAAGGCAAAGGCAATTAGGGGAAGAAAATGTAGTGTTTGATTTAGTAATATCATTTAAATATATCGAATTTAAAGTAACTATTATAACTTAGATAACCGGACCCACATCTTACAAACCTTTATTATTCTCAAGATTATTTTAGGGTCGGCTACTCAATTCTAAATATAATTGATTGACTGTTACTTAGAGAAGTTAGAGATTGATTTATTGTTTTAAGGTGTTCTCTAGTACCCACTTGAATCAATGTGCCTACTTATAACATATTATATTGGCTTCCGTTTTCTCACATTTTTTTAATATACTTATCGATTTTAATCGATCAATCAAAATTATCAATAATCGAATAGTTTTGATCGATAATATATATCAATAAAAATATGCGTTTTTGTAGTACAATCTGATTTAGATACTAATATTTAAAAGAACTTGTAACCGCGTCTAGAACTAAGCATAATTTACTAGCTAACCCACGCAGCCCCGTCTGCATCTTCATTTGCCGGTTGCGTGATGTCATAACAACGGTAACAAAGTTTACAATAAAACAGATTTCCTGGCTCTCGCGGACTTTTTTGGGAAATTGAATGGAAAATGGAATCCCATTTTAAATTGATACTCCGCTCCTTTTGGTCGTACCGTGATAAAACAATAGCATTCCTCGATTACTGCGCTATCTAACACTGAAAGAAATGTTCAAATCGTATTAGTATTTCCTGAGATTAGCGCGTTCAAACAAACAAACTCTTCAGCTTTATAATATTGTTATAGTATACCACAGAATACATAATAGTAATAGTATACTGTGTATAGTATAGGTAAAAAATATTCTTAGTACAGACATACTTATTTAGATATTATTATGCTAGTTTAGGAAATTTTAAAGTACCAAAATAGTTTACTATATTTATGTAGGTAGCTAAATAGTGATCTAAACAAGATATTGCCTAAATACTTTTAAAGCCCGTAACTGAACTAGAGGTATAAAAAAAAGAGATTTAGTCAAAATACTACAGGAACTGTTTTGTAACGCTAGTGACATTGAACGAATGAAACTCGTTTTCAATAATTAATATTTCTTTGAAAATATACTGTGCAGACCTAGTTAAAACGACATACAACTTACGTATATAGTATAGATCAGCAGTGAATTTGCCTTTTGTAGTTAGGGTAAGAAGTTATACGAAGGTAGGTACCTTTAATTAACCATGTCATTATTGATAACTGTAATAGTCGTACATGCGCTGAAACGGTCTCGATAACTTGAAAACTCATTTTCTCAAATATCGATCTGCGCAAAGAAAGTATTTAACGTAATGTATTCTCTATTTATGGCACTGACACGGCAGACAACGTATCGACGTATATTATAATGTTTTGAAAACAGTCACTTCACAGCTATTGGGTTGTGGATTCAAACCAGCACCTCTGGCCAAATTGCAAACGTTATTCGTTTTCTATTGTCTATTTTATTTCTCTTGTTTTATTGTCAGATTTTTCTTATCACTTGACTGATTGAAATAAGGCAATGAAACAATAGAATAGAAATAATTTAACAAAAAGAAACAGACTTCAAAGACAAACTATTCCGAGTACCCAAATCGCGACAATTGTGCCTGATATTTGAGGAGTTCTCTGGATTTATTAAAAAAAAAGAAAAAAAAAAAGATTCCGAAGAATTGAGAACCTCCTCCTTTTTTTTGAAGTCGGTTAATAAAAAAGTTTCATAAGTCCACAAATCGTTTGCGTCCGTTTCATCTCTATCTGGGATGGTCTTTTTAAATCTATTGAAAAAATAAAAATATAGCCGTTGGTAAAGAATTCACGTTATTTAAATCATAATGTCTGCGGTGTGACCCGGCCGCTACAACTTTCTGTAGCTAGTTGAAGTACGCTAGGCTCGCTGGATTATAGACGCAATTTGTCTGACAAGAAAAAGGTCTAACTGGTTTCTATCTGTGTCTGAGCTGTTCCGACGCAATGAGGAAACGGATTAAAATCGTACTTGTTATTATATCGACATAAAGTTGCATAATTGAACTTATGCAATAATTGCTCTAGCTGCTAATGTTGAATGTCCTAAGATGCTATTAACATAAATCCTTACTCTATTATATTGGTAATATTATAAACGCGAAAGTAACTCTGTCTATCGCGATATTAAAAAAATCACGCCAAAACTACTGAAACGATTTATGAATTAATTGTATTTTATCATTTACTGATTGTACAAGACATACAGGCGGGCGGAGCCGCTGGCGAAAGCAATACACTTTTTATTAAATTCATATATGGGTATAAACGTTACTTACCCCAAAAACAATTTTAAATTTTTTTGTCTCATTTTGACGGAACTTGCACTGGTAGGAAGCTAATGTCCTAAGGACTAAGGGTAACTTAGGCTATTTTTATTTGACTATCATCGCTCCGGGGCATTACTTGCGATTCACAACCATCAACCGCGGGTAACACCGAGGGATTCAGCTAGTCTTCTATCATAAAATCGGTAAATAAGAAGAATTAAAATATGCTCATTTAATTTATTAATGATCAATTAATTATTTATGACTAAGTAAGAAGGATAAACTATAAATATTTATAATGATCAGTGATGGTAGGCATAGAAGTAGCAAGCACTGCGCGTTATAGCTATATATTGGTGATGTAATAAAGAAGTGCTGCCTATTCGCTTTGCAAAATGCTAATGTTAAACTGAGTATCATTATATCTTTATCAAATAGGCGAAAGAAATGGAACACTTAAGTATTTAATGTTAGCAAGAGTAAAATTTTATTGTAACGCTTGTAGAGATAAAATTATAAAGAGTCAAATATTAAAGTAACACTGGTATTCTGTTGTATTTTATCATTTTTAACCTACTTCAAAAAAAGGAGGAGGTTCTCAATTCGTCGGAATCTTTTTTTGTTTATGTACCTATGTTCAGCGGTAATTTCGTCGTATAAGAACCGATTTCAAAAATTATTTTTGCATTGGAATGGGCGTAGCTTACAGGTGGTCCCATCGTCACCATATCGGGATATGATGATGGGATCCCAAGGAAATCGAGGGAACTTCTCAAATATCAGGCACAATTGTCGCGATTTGGGTACTCAGAATAGTTTTTCATTGAAGTCGGTTCCTTTATGTTAAAATTATGGTATTCAGTGTGTCGTTTCTTAAAAATTAATTATTTGGATTTTGCGCACCGTCGCCGCTGGCTACCAGTCTGTATGTCGGTTATAGCGATGGAGTAGCTTATTTTGTCCTTACTCAAGAATCAGATTATGCGAAATTTGAAATCAGTGCAACGGATTATCAGGCAGACACAGCATAAGTATGGATATTATACTAAAAAATCCTATGAAGTATTTGCATAAAATAACGATGTTTCTCATTTATTACGAAATAATACTAGTAATGCTATAAAAACACAAAGCTCATTGATTCTACCTAATCAGGTGTAAAACTCGAAAAAAAACCTGATAACAGTTATCTATAAGTGGCTAGCGTTGTGCGTTATTGCTTCACCAGTTTCCTTCTACCGTTTCGACACCATCGTAAAAATCGCAATTATGTAATTTGGCATGAATTTTAAGTGATACTGCTTGTTAACATGATGGTGTGAGAACGGTCTTATAATGTTGTGTCTATCTTATGTTTTACTATTCACTAGCTGAGTCCCGCGTGAAGCAAAGCAAGTTTAAAAAAAATAGCCCAAGTTACTCCTTATGTCATCAGCTATCTGCCAGTGACAGTCCCGTCAAAATTAGTGCATTATGTTTACATAAACAAATGAGGCTAACTCCTAACTCCTGAAATAAAAAAGTTATCAATACCGCTATAGTTTTCTTTGAAAGTTCAATATAAGGACTACTATCATGAATATTTTCACATTTTTTGCCAACCATTTTGCGTTTAGGAAAGCCCCCCCTCTCCCCTTTCCTAAACGCAAAACGGCTGGCTAAAACAAAAAAAAATGCACATTGAAGTTGAAGAACTAGCAAATTAAATTTTTCCTACTTAGTTGGTTTCGAGCAATAGTGACTGTATTCTGAGTCGTATAACACAAATAAGTAAACATTTAACTATAAGTATATTATGATTATCTACTATTTGCACATATAAATTAATTCCGTCCGAATAAACTAAAATGAGGTCGACGCTTGAGATACCGAGAACGTTTTAAAAAGTTAAATATCGGAAAGCGCTCCCTTAGAAACATTCATCATTTGGATATTACTCTGCTTTTTCCCCAAGAAAGAACCTCTCGACATTCTTATTAACCTGAACTCAGAGGGCTCACAATCACAATACTGACGTATTCCGCTCGTAAATGGGGTCACAGTCATAAAACAATGCGTCTCGTCTTTATCTAAAATATTTACAATACATTCTTTACAATAACGAATACGTTTACACGGTGTCGGTATGAGGTATGACTAAAGTGACCATTTTTTTTTCGTGTCAAAGCGGGACGCCTACAGAATTTTCTATATTTAATCAATAAATACATTTATAAGGTACATCGGTGTAATTATATAAATATATATAATATAAAAATTATGGTTTAAAAATGACTTAAAATAATTTATTGTTGTATCTTATCCTCACTGGCATCTAAATTCTTACACCAACTTACCCTAAAAATAATATTTATAAATAATTTCGCAACAAAAAACTACTTTGCTACAGCAAAATCAGTTCCACGGTTTAGGCATGAAACATAAGAACCCGATTAGAGTTACTTTAGTATGTATTTTAAACCGACTTAAAAAAAGGAGGAGGTTCTCAATTCGTCGGATTCTTTTTTTTTATGTACCTATGTTCAGCGATAATTTCTTCGTTTATGAACCGATTTCAAAAATTATTTTTGCATTGAAATGGGCGTAACTTACAGGTGGTCTCATCGTCATCATATCGGGATCTGATGATGGGATCCCTAGGAAATCGAGGGAACTCCTCAAATATCAGAGGCACAATTGTCGCGATTTGGGTACTCGGAATAGTTTTTCTTTGAAGTCGGTTCCTATTTGTTAAAATTATGTAATATAATAAGGAATTGGGATAAGCAAGTATTCAGTAAGTCTCTAAATAAACATATGATGCACAATTGATAAATGAACTATTAATATATTTATTTATTCAAATATAAAGACAATCTTAACTTTTTCTTAAATTAGACTGAGATATTAATTTGCAGTTACATGTGTTTTGTATAACGCTGCACTGCGCTGCCGTCTTTCGCGATATAATAATGTAGGCAAGTAATAAGTAAGTAGGTATAGAGGTTTATTCGTAAAAGCGGGACAATTTTGTTCTCGTTGGGGACAGCGGGACGGACAGCTTGAAAGCGGGACAATCCCGCCGAAAGCGGGACGTATGGTCACGTTAGGTATGACTGTTTTTAACGGAGCCAATACTCAAAGTCAAACCAATTGACTCATAAAAAGCATTGACAAATTAATCATTTGTTGTTTACAAAGTTCTTTGTGTGTGTGTGGGTGTGTGTGTGTGTGTGTGTGTGTGTTATTTTAGTCTCTCTACCTATGTAGGAGACATAGGTAGAGAGACTATAATAGGTACTCGTAACCTTGAAGTGAAAACCTCATATTATGTTAAGTTATTTATTAGTGTGCTGTACCAACTGTATTCAGCGTGTTATACTCTACTTGTTCATTCTTGTTTTTGTTATTGACAAAACATGATTAATGCCAGTAGGTACTTAATAAGCAAAATCGTATTCAATAAGAAGTCCACCACTAAGAAATGACCAAGAAATTGTTAATTGAATTAACCCTTCGGGTGCCTGGTACCTAAAAATCACTTCGCATGCCTGGTGGGTCTGTGAGACCCGTAAACAAAATGCTTGGTTTTTATCTACTTAACGAGTCAGAAAGCTAAATACAGGGTTTTTATTAATTTTCACTGACATTTAAATTATATGATTGGAAAAATTAAAACTAAAGTTGTTTTACAAAACATTTATTACCTACTTTAAAATTATGTAACAAAAATTCACAATTTTCCAATTATCTAACCTTGCCGCCATGGTAGTATGGGTTTCCATGTTACTTTGCCTACCCTCACAATGAGCATGGTGGCCCTTTTTCCTGGATTCTACTCATGCTTTCCATCAGTCAGAGTAGAGTCACTTTGGTAGGCTAAATTATAAAAAGAAAAAAAAATCGATGCTTGAGACAAATTATTCAATGGCTGAGACATCTCAACATCACTGTCATCACTTTCACTATTATTGGGTTCAGCATGGACTTCTGCTACGTCCTCAGCACTATGTTACCCATGTGGTACATCCAAGTAGACTGATTCATCTCCATTATCATCAAAAACCACATCTTCGTATTCATATTCTTCTAAATCTCTCTCCAAAGCTTGACAGATTTCAAAATTCTTTACTAACCATTTTTATCTGATAAAATATTATTTTCGTAAACAATTTACCACACAAAACATAATAAACAAGAAAAAAAAAAGTAAGTACTTACGGAATAAAAGTTACGCCGCGTGCCTGGTTGGGTCCCTGAGACCCGAGCGCACATAAAACACCTCTTATTTGAATGCGTGTGCGTCGCGGATTACGGGATAGGAGACAAAATGGCTGCTAGTTCATATCGCGAAGCTACTGAGAAGTGCAGCGCGTTAGGTTAAAAAAATAAAAAAATATCGTCGAAGTTTTGAAGTGATGGGTCTGTCAGACCCACCAGGCACCCGAAGGGTTAAGTCGCCATATATTTGAATCTAGAAACAAAACCACCTTTGGTATCATTCTATCCTACTTCATACTTAATATTCTACATAATGGTAACTGTGAGTATTTAAGGATGTTTATTATAACTTTCATGTAAGTACTGAACGGATTTTGATGAAACTTTACAGTAATGTAGCTCATAGATAGGCTATTGAATACCTTAACGCGGGCGGAACCGCAAAAGCTACTGATGAATATTATCCAATGAATAAAATCATACACGCCACTAGTACTCATGATGGAAGTCAGGGATAAAAATTTTACGTTTCGAGTAAAATTTCAACATAAAATAGTAGCTGTATCCCGCCACACTTTGCTCTGGCACTTTGTGGATGCAATTGATCAGAAATGAGGAACAAAGCGGACGCAAAAATAGATAAAACCAATCTGTGAACCGATATGTATCTCATTACAATTTCAGCTTAAGCGGTGCAAAACTTTTGAGTTTTTGAGGTATACATACACAAACTCATTTAACATTTTTATACCTATGTGTATCAAGTTTCGGAATTTTGAATATTGAGCAATCTTCAACTCAAAATGTGGGCAAAATATTACATTACAAATATGTGATGAAACATCTGGAACGACCTTCGGACTTAATTTATTGAATTTGAATATAATGAATGTATAGAACAACGTCCGGCCTTAAAAGGTGTCCAATAATAAACCATATGCTACCTAATACATTTTTTACCAAATCTTCTGCTTGCGTACGGTCTTGTATTAATATGCTTTAGCATCAGCCATAACTGTGATGATATCATGCATGATTCATTAGGTACACCTTTGTAGTGTGCAGATACTACGTTGTTAGCTAATTATGGAAAATATTAACGTTTTCAGGGCTATTTCTCCCACAGTTAGCGCATTTGCTGTATGTTAATTGTATGGTATAAGCACAGAATACATAATCGAGAACTCGAAATTTCAGATAAAGTAACTCTCACATCAAACCTGATTAGATATTCTCTGAAATCCATCTGTAAAAAATCTATGTTGTCATTTCCATTCCTTCGTGATTCATACCTACCTTTTAATATTCTGGCGGTTTTCCATCTTTCGTAATTGATTTCGGTCTGGCTTGTTCCCTAATACCAGGACTGGGACCAAATTAATTAATTTACCCATAATTATTTATTTTGGGTGTGATTTGAACCCGAAATGACACTATAGTCGGATGTAAGAATATTATTGCAGTATCAATCATGTTGTTATATTTTGTAAAATTTATACAGGTTAATATAGTAGTACATACTCATAAAGTAACTACATATATACTTTTTGTTTGCAGTATTATCAGCTAGCGCGTTGAGTGGAGGAAGCGGCGTGGGCCTGGTCCCCACGCTGGTGTCAGAGGTCGCCGTGAGTGCGGACGTGGAGATGGTTCAAGAGGGGGATGCGGGTAGCGATAGGCTCATCGCCCCGCGCCGCTTGCCGAACCCCTGTTTGGAGAGTCCTCAACGTATGGATCTGCACAAGGAGCTGCTTTTCAATCAAAGGATGTTAGTACGAACTTTTTTTTTATCGAGATATTCTGGGGCCTTTATTATTAAGGTAGATCAACTTTTTATAAGAATCTAGAAAATTATCTAGCCGACAAAATTTCGAACATAGTTAATAGGATTTTGGAAGTTTTGTGTTTCATTTACTTAAATTGTTTACTAATATTGAACTACATAGGTTATAGGTAGGTTCTTCCTGGCTGTAGCTTTTGTAGTTATTATATTAAATTTATAATATGCGCATACTTATAGAGTTATTTTAAATTACTTCACTTTTACATATAGACATCAAGGATCCTCTAACGGCACATTCCTTTGGATCGAAATTTCTTTAAATTTACGATTTTCACAAAATGCTATTTATTTTTACAAGTAAGTACAGCTTATTATAATTTTAGTGAGTTCATACAGGATTATCAAGGGTACAAGGTTTACTGCACGGTTAGCCTAGTGGTTTAAGGCCCGCGACACCAAGCGTGAGAATTTGTGATTGAACACCCACATACATATTTTACATGCACACAGACGCATCGCGCACTGTCGCATACATACCGTAGCAAGCAATCACCGACTTTCGGTTTTTTGCTTATGTTAAATATCCATCAACTGTTCGCCTTTGTAGAACGTATTTTAATGTCTTACAACGCACGCAATGTATCTTGCCATAACGTAAAGCCCGTAGGATTCATTCAGTACAGAAAGTCATAATACTTTCTGTATACCAATCGAATGGTCAAAGATTATAAAATAATTTTACACAGTATAAAATAAATTTGCTCGCGTGCATTGTCTGTCAACTCAGATCGTTTTAAATACGCAAGGTATTTAAATACGGTTTTCATCATAATTAAGGTTACCTTTTAAAGAAGATTTATAATGTTATTTTATTATTTTAAAGGAACACATAAATAAAGCCAATATTGACAAAAGTTCACGAGTTACATAAATTAGGAATAACCTACAGTAATACTTTTTTAATTATACTTTTTTAATATTTCTTTATTATTTTATTTGTGAATAATAATTTCAAAGTAATTTGGAACAATGTAATATTAATCCTTATCATAATAAATACTGTAGACATTTAAAACAATTTTATTCTACATGAAATATGTAGAATAAAATTGTTTATTACACAATATTATTTAAATAAATATTTTATAATACGTCAGAGCGTTCATCCAGGTCGCACCCGTAATTGGCCGTAATCTTACACTAGTGACTCTCAGTGTAAGATTTTATTATGTCAATAATGTGTGATTAACGATACATGGTCTTATAGGCATTTAAAAAACATTTAAAATTTGACAAATTATACCCTCCTTTAAAACCAATCTATCCATTGCTGCAAACATCATGAAAATTGGTGCAGTAGTTTTTAAGTTACGTTATGTTTTGAGTTTAATAGACAGGTTGAAGAGGCAGAGGACTGTGTTTTTTTTTAAATATATTTAATGCAAACGGCTTATTTACGCAATAATGTTACTAAAATAAATGTGAAAGTAACTCTGTCTGTCTGTTTGTCTGTTACCTTTTCACGCGTAAAACGCTGAACTGATTTTGATCAATTTCAGTATAGAGATATATGGGACCCCGAGAAAGGACATGGCTACTTTTTACCACGAAAATCGACACACTCGCGGGCGGAGCCATGGGCTAAAGCTAGTAAAACATAAATACGACTAGCGGTTTATACGTACGTATAAAAGTGAAATACTAATCATCCAAGACCAAACCATTGAGTAGTATTACTTTCCATCATCAGCTGAACATCTTGAAAGATACGACTAAAGGTAACACACATATACGAAAGTAACTCTGTCTGTCTGTCTGTTACGCTTTCACGCCTAAACCACTGAACTGATTTTGATGAAATTTGGTACGAAGATAGAACTGAACTTGGGAAAGGACATAGGGTACTTTTTATCGCGAAAATAAAGGTAGAAGGGTTTGAAATAGGGGACGAAAGTTTGTGTCGAAGTTCCTTATTATCAAACATAAAATCAGGTAAGATTGTTTAATCTACCCTTACCATGTCGTGTGATATCAACGAATTCCACGCGGGCGAAGCCGCGGGCAGAAAGCTAGTTTATAATAAATAACAATAAATAAATATTTCAGACGAATGACACAGAATATCATCTACCAAATATTCGTGTGATCCGCAAATATTTATTTCGCAGTTTATAATACATAAACATACTTTTTTGTTATAAATACATACATATTATACATAGAAAACACCCAAACTCCGAAACAAATATTTGCAGATCATACAAAAATTTGGTCCGACCCGGGAATCGAACCCTAGACCTCTTGGTTAGCAGTTGCATACGCTGACCACAAGACCAACAAGGCAGTATGATATATTACAATAATAAATAAACAACTATTTCGAACATCTTACACACGACATCATCCAGTCCCAAACTAAGCAGAGCTTATATTATTGATTCGACAACTGATATAAATACATAAACATACTTTTTTTGTTGCTTACCTATAGAATACACCCAGACCCCGAAATAAATATTTGCGGATCACACAAATATTTGGTCCTACACGGGAATCGAACCTGAATCCTTACTCAAGCAAAGTAGTCGCATGCGCTACTACTGCCCTCATCATTACGAAATGATGGCTACCAGCTCAGATATTGCGTCTGGAATAGCATTACAAAATAAAAAAATATATAATAACTATTTATAACGTGCTTATAAAATTTTAGGGTTTCCCTATGAACTAACACTGAAAACAGCCAACACCTAAAAAAAAAAATTTTGTGGATCTCATAAACATTTGGTCCGACCCGTGAATCGAACCCGAGGCCTCAATCGCATATGCTACCACAGCGCCACCGAGGCAGTCATATAAAATGAATTTTAATAATCGGTCCACAATTGACAGAGTAATCAATGAATGTACAATAAAAAAAACACAAATAATACTCCTTTTTTGAAGTTGGTTAATAATAATTTAAAATATAAAGATTGGTGTGTCTATTCTCAGACCTACCAAATATTATCAAAAGTTACACACAGTCACGTCGTCGTATGTAAACAATCAAATCTCTGTGTGCGTGACAGTGCGTGTGGAGCTAAAAACGAGCGTGCGCTCGCCTTGAATATTCGGAGAACACTGAATTTATGGATCGCGTGAACTCTGTTTTATTGCAAATTATTTCTCCATACTAAAATGTATGGAACTTTTGCCGCTAAAAATTAATGATGTTTAAGATTAAATTATGACTTTCTGGTGAGAATTAATAGAAACCTTAAATGCTTAATCTCTTTTTTGTACTTTTTTCTTGCAACTAATAAAATATTTATTTCAAATAAAGCAACATAATACTAGATTGATTCCAAACAGTAAAGGTCGATTTCGGTGATTTTAGTCACTGTTGATGATTTTTTTCTCGAAAATAAATAATCGTATTAGTAACTTTACTCGGTTTCTCTATAGATTGATTTATTAAGAAACTGAGATATTTTTTTTACTGTCAAATAATGAATTAATTTGTTTCTCTTGTCATAACCGTAAGTGCTTTTTCGAGCAATTATGGAAACGATACCCTTAAGCGGTCGCCACGACGCTTTCTACTGCGCCAAGTTTCGTGGGTTCTAATTTTACTTGGAATAACAATTTGTGTGACTAACAAATTATTGTTTTGAGTCTGGGTGTTCTTTGTGTCCGACATAAATAAATTTACAACTTATACTTGTACTTGTATTACAAATTTCTTGCTGGTTCTTGTCTATAGGAATTACATTTTCAACTGCACAAGTAGAGAGAGTAATATAACATACACTTGAAATAAAAGCTTCTTGATCTTGAAAACACACAGTTAGGGTTTTCGTCAACGGAGTTTACTCCGTTGTTTTAAGTTCTATTATTTTAGTAAAGATCCTCTTTATTAGTTTTTTTTTTCAATATCTGCAGACATTGACCGACAGACATCGAAAAGAGCTAAGTGCTCATTGTATTATAGTTTTACTAACACTTAATTTCAACTCACTTAAAGCATGTATGTCACAAAGCAATCAAGTAGTTAGCTGCTACGCAACACGGAGATTATGTTATCTAGAGTAGGTATTAACGTACGTAGTTTGTAGTACAAACTATTTCCTTATAAACACGTATCTATGTACATGTGTTAGATAATAAATTAAATTTAATTTTCATATAAAGGTACAAATTTTTTCGTACATTTTTCCAGTCGCATGGCAAATGACATTATGCATTTTAAATTCACCTGATGGTTATAGCAGTTAGAGCACTTAGTCACAAAAATCGAATTCTGAGCCAATGATTTATTACATGATTGATAGTACTGTCTATAGGTAGTTTCTTATGCAACACTAGTAAACCATCATACCATTATGATATTTTACTGGTTTCTTATAATTTATAGATTTCTTATAAAAAGTGACTTCACTTACCTACTGAGATAGCTTCTGCGTCATTAGGGGTCATCCATAAATTACGTCACACGAATTTCATGATTTTTTTGCCCCTCCCCCCCCCCCCTTGTCACAGCTGGTCACATTTTTGAGACTCCCCCCCTCCCTAGTGTAACGTCACATAATTTGCAAATTTACATTTAGAAATCATTGAGTAAAAACAGGTTCCGAAATCAGTTTTATTTCCATTTAAATTATTTTTAATGAATTTAACATCAAATCAAACAAATAACAAAACAAAAATTGATTAATTACTTAAATTATAGAAAATAATAAAACAAAAAATTTTGAAAGTGCGTGCCAGGTTGCCCATAGAATTGGGTTCTGTGGTCACCTATTATGATAGGTAGATTTAAAATCGTGTCCAATAGATAATTGTTACGTTTACTTATAATTTTTTAATTTTTGTACGAAGTTTTCCAAGTGAGTGCATTTTAAAAGTTAGACCTGTACAACTCCTGAAATAAAAAAGTTATCAAAACCGCAACCGCGTTTTCCTATAAGTTTTAATATATGGACTACTATCATGAATTTTTCAGATTTTTTGAGCCATCAATTATAGCTTATAGAGGGGGGGGGGGATGCCCTGTTTTAACAAAAAAATGCGTTTTAAAGATGAATAACTCGCAAACGGATACCTAAATTGATAAATCGTTTTAACAACCTCGCAATGTTTTTAAAAGACCTATCTAATGATATCCCACACTATGGGTAGCCTCGAGAAAAAGAAAACATCACCACTTTACGCTATTCGTAAAGTGGTGATGTTTTCTTTTTCTCCCCAAATAAAAATAATTTTCATATTTTTACTGTAGCACTTTTTCGTAATCGTAATCACAACACATATTCAAGCAAAGTTTCATCTTTCTAGCACCAACCGTTTGGGCGGTAGGTCTAGGACGGACGGAAGGATATGAAGAATATATAAGGATCCGAGTCAAGAACTACGGAACCCTAAAAACGATTGACTATGTTAATTAAAGAAATTAACAAAATAAAAAAACGAAGCCAAGATTTATTGTTATTTGCTATCCTGTTCTCAACGTGACTCAGAGATTAGTGGGTATAGGTTGCCCGGGAGTCCCACACACACCCTTCATTGTCTCCAAGAAGGGTATGGTGCGAAAAGCATTCCCCGCGTGAAAAAAAAGTATAAATATTTATATAATATACTCTAGAAAAGTAAATGTATTGGCCCTATCTTCTTCAAATCAATTTCAAATTTGTCACAAATATTTAATTATTTGTTCGACTATATTAGATTAGAATTTACTTTAATGTACACCAAATACAGTTTTTGCAGTTGAAAGTTTCTGTAAGATATGTACAATGGGCGGCCTTATGCTAAAAGCAATCTCTTCCAGGCATCCTTTGGATGGACTATTCGACGGAAGAAAAAGGTGATTAATCACAAAATAGTAGAATTAAGAACGACGTTGTTTCATCCGCGAAAGACAGTGGTCAAATTAAATAGAAACAAAGAAAACAAATCACCGCTAGGCGCAATCAAAGGGCGCCTAGGGCCTAGGCGGTCGGCGCGTAATACTAGTAGAGCGAGTGGTCACCAAAACAATTGGTGTCTTATATTTTTTTGGTTAGTTAGTTTTATTGGTTTTCATAAAGTAATAGTTTAAAGTTCGTGTTTTAAGACTTAGATTACAATAGATTTTGAAATGTGACGTCACATAATTTAGGACCCCTCCCACCCCCTTGTCATACAATGTCACACTTCGTCGACCCCCTCCCTCCCCCTTAAGGTGTGACGTAATTTATGGATGGCCCCTTAGACCTCCATCGTCATTGAAATATCTTAAATTAACACAAAAGTAGTGACGAGATAAGAAATATAATAATTATTCATTCATACTTTATTGCACCTTAAAATATTTTTAATATAATTAAGCACAACACAAAATTATGAAAAATACAGCTGTATTTGAAATTTATATAATGACTGCCTTGTTGGTCTAGTGATTAGCGTATGCGGCTGCTGATTAAGAGGTCTCGGGTTCGATTCCCGGGTCAGATCAAATATTTGTGTGATCTACAAATATTTGTTTCGGAGTCTGGGTGTTTTTCTATGTATAATATGTATGTATGAATTCAATATTTAAGTGAATTTAAATCTAGAATATTATTATGATAGGTAAACTATGTACATACTCGTTTTTATCTAAGCAGGTTTAATGGAGCCTTATAAGTGAGCATTTATTTTCTCACAATAACTCAGTCACTTTACATCTTAGGTAATATTTTACTATTTTTTACTATAAATTATTACGTAGATAATAATATTTTTTTTTTTTAATAAAATCATAGCTGCATAGACTAAATAAAGTGAATGCCGAAAAGTGGCTAGTTATCAATGCCGTATCTAACGATAAGTAATTATTAGTATCAGAACATCTTTAACTTAGTTATATTTCTATCAAGTAACGATGTATTGTAAATATTGTAATGTACGGTAGGTATGTATGTAGGTACAAAGTATTTGACGTAACATACATCCCGACGGTGACCAAATGCTTAAAAAGAATTAATTTAGCTTTAAACCTTGTATATAATCAAAGCTTTAAACATAGAATCGACCGACTGCAAATACGCTCTTAACAGTCGCTAGAGTATTTAGTTTTTGCTAAGTCTAAGTTTGGTTCGGCATCTTCGCGCACAGGTGCACCGCATCCGGTCTTAAGACTTGCACCCGCTTTAATATTATTGAACATCTGTCGTCCGAATCGCGCCGATCTTATTTTACTGGCATTCATCACCCGAGCATATGTTTTCGTGGAGCAATTCAACTCGATTGAGGAATGCTGATGAATACATTTTACAGATGTTTTGACCTGTTGATTCAGACGATTCAGTCCATTTCCCCGACAATCGCATTGACGTTTCGTCCTGTTATTTCCGTGCACGGCTGCGAGCGCCGCTTAGAGGAAGGAAGCAATTTCCAGCTTCACTAACGGGAATTCTATATCTACCCGGTACAACACTTTTATTCGTAGATTTGTTTTGAGGTAATATAGTTATGAAATAAACAGGTTTCTCTAAACTGATAACGAGAATGAAAATCTGAATTATCAACAGCTGTTTTTAGTTGGCAATTGATATATGTATAGATAGATGTACTGAGTTTAAAGATAACAGCAAGGTTATGATAAGAAGTGAATTCTAAAACTGAAAAACAGCACTATCTAATAGTCGAGCCAGAGCACTATTAGGAAGTGCCATTTTTCTTGTTAGGTATTTTATATTTTGTTTGTTGACTTCAAAGCAAATACATATGAGGTACTTATTTCGATAGGTATTACTGAATCTTAACCCAGACAGAACAAAACAGCAGGCGTTATATATAAAAAAAAAATGATCGTGCTTATCACACACTATTTGTCCTGGGCGGGAACCAAACCCACGAACGCCGGCTTAGTAGTGTCACTAACCGCTAGACCAACATGCCCATCAAATACAACTGTTTTTTCTCTCCAGTCTGGCTTACGCTTTGAACAGTTTTTAAAGGAGTAGGAGTAACCGACAGCAGATAGTTAAAGCGAAAATATTGTGTATCAAGCCCTGAATTTCTCGTGTAAATAACTACATTACATATTAAATTCCGGCAGTCGACTGCCGTCTATCTCGAGATAGAGTCGAGATTGCTCTTGATTGGAGTGATACGGGTATTGCGACCTTATCCCATGAAGATGGTAGCAATTAGTTAGGATTAAATCATTCTGATGATCTCACGGTAACAAGATACTCGACGGTAACTCGATGCTTGATTCTCGCCTAAGCTGTTAAAGCTTAGATGAGAATCGAGAATGTCAAAGCTTAGATGTTATCGAATTTAAAAGTTTTAATAAATTGAGTAATTCATCGTTTCATAAGATCACATTTGTTTATATAATACTTACTTAGATTTAAGGAAGAAATACACATTTCAATTAACATTGATGTTTATTACAATTTATCCAGCACTGATAAACAAAGTAGTGAACGTAATATTATAACTAAGGCGAACATACATGCAACGTTATGAGATATGCATGGTATACTTATTAAACTCTAATGTGACACATGTGCAGCAAAACAAAGAAAACAATACAGTAAGTTAACTGACGTCATACGTACAAAATAGTCCACACATGCAGGTACGGTGCGTGGGAAATGCTGCTAGGGAAGTATCTCAATAAAGAACGTAAAAAACACCTACCTACCTAACATACTTGGTATTGTTATAAAACTCCGTAATAGAGTGGATGCTGTTCAAAAAACATGCATTCAAGGATATTCGCTTGAATTTTATCAAAAAACGTAAGTTATTCAACAACTATTCTAAAGAATTGAATAAATCCGCATTGTAAAATATTTGGCGAGTAAATATTATAATAAAGCAAGTGTTTGGTGTAAAGATAACGACACACACGCTTTTGCAAGACTTTGGTAGACACGAAAACTGATAATAGACCAGTGCTTTTAATTTTTGAAAACAAAATAAATTATAGTAGGATGAAACCCATTGTAAAAGGAGAAGAATAGTACAAAAATTATAGGAAAAATAAATTACGGGCGATCTGAGGTCGGGAAGGGGGGGAGGGGGGGTTTTAAGGGAAAAAAATGGCTTATCTCGATTTCCTGCAAAACTACAAGTCCTATGGAAAAAAGTTAAATGGCAAAGTTGTAGGTAATAAAAAGATCTACATCTTTTGCATTTACTTGTTTTTCACATAACCTCATATTTTATGTGAAAAATTCAAAAAACCAAGTTTTTGGTTTTTTATTTTTATCTTTTACAAATAAAATTATTTTGTAACGAAATTTTGTGAAAACTTAGCTTTTCATGTCCTGAATACACCGTAATTTATTTGATTTGAAATATCTATTTTTTCACCTCATTTTGACTGAATACCGAAAAAAATCCCTAATTTTCAATCGAAAATTCGTCTGTCAAAATAACAACTTTTTTTAAAAAAAATAGGGAGTTTTATATTCGATGAAATCTCTACTTTCCGATGGTGTAAAAATATATATATATATTATCATAGTAAATCTTCTCAGAAAATGCCAAAAATGAAAAAACTCGAATTCGATTTTTTTTAATCGTTATTGAGATATTTATTAAAATTTATACTTTAATCACGCGAAAAACGTAAGATTGCATGTTACAATGATAAACAAAAATATTTCAAATCGAAATTAACTACTTTAATTAACAAACAAATAAATAATAAAGTTAATATTAAATAAAACATCTACCATATTTTGAAAAAGTTGCAGAATCTTCTTTAAAGTATAATAATATGCCTATTTATTACTGTTTTCAGATAATTTAATACCTGAGTGACATTATGAAAAATGATGACATATGAAAAATTTTTGGCTATTAAAAGGTTTTTCATAGAGAAGTGGGCTCGGCAGGTCTGGGCCTTACTACATACTTGCTATTTCGTAGCAGCTGTAAAACAGAGCAGTGTACGACATTGTTTATAAAACTACATGTGCAGGCTGAGTTATTTTCTATGAAATACCTTTGAATGGCCTAAAATTTTTCATATGTCATATATATATCTTTATTAAGTACTAGATACTCGTTATAGAAGTTCTTAAAATATTGTATTTACTGTTGTAAATAATATTTCCGATAAGTCAATCCACTGTCATTATAAGCAAATTGCAAGACTTATCTTTATTACATATTACGTAATACATATAAAAAAACTGTCTACCAAACTGTGACCATATATGGTAACGTTTTTGAACGAATATTATCAGTCGCGATAAGATTGCGGCACCAATACTATGTAAGTTTTTACAAACACAAAAACTTATTATGTATTAATGATTTGCTCTCATTTTATTTCAGAGGAAAGAATGTTCTTAATCAGAAAAGTGAACTGGAGAAGGCCCTGTCGAAACATAAAGAGAAGCAGATTCTAAATCAAGTAAAGGAACACAGAGAGGCTCCAGGTAATTATAATATTATCCCTACTAATATTATAAATGCGAAAGTAACTCTGTCTGTCTGTCTGTCTGTTACGCTTTCACGCCTAAACCACTGAACCGATTTTGATGAAATTTGGTATGAAAATAGAACTGAACTTAGGAAAGGACATAGGCTACTTTTTACCGCGATAACCGAACTAGTACTGTATATCGTGCTTAAATAAGATGTTCGAACGAATAAAATTATAATTTATGGAAATTCTTTTTTATGTGCTATTCCGATTAAAGAATCCACAAAACTATTGGAGTACATGCATGCATGTAAGCATCACTTACGAAATATATATTATAGTACATATTCGATATAACAATATTACGTCATGAATCGTAAAACTGATTGAGTGGCCAGCACGCTCCACATATTTCATCCTTTTATGAAATCACTATTTCAAACTACTACCCTACTTACAGACATTCAATACGTAGAAATGTAATGTAAAAAATTATGAATCGAGTATGCTGGCCTATTTACTTTTTCTCTCGCATGTTAGGTTTTATTTTGTGTCGAAGTTTGAATACAAATTCCACAAAACTCGTATGGGTCGGTTTTTTGCTCGCGTATTTGGACGCTGCGCCTGGTTCTTTATCCGGTGCAGTTCGATATGAGTACCGCAGGTGCATTCTGCGGGCGTTCACCCCACAAGTCAATTATTGAACAATCCCTTTCCAGACATAGAAGTAAATGAATTTTAACTTAGTCTGCAGTCGAATCAAAATAGTTGTTTAACACAATTTTCTCTAATTAACTGTACGCGGATGTCGATGACGAAGGTTGGATGAAAGTGAAACTGCATCTGGTTATTTCCCGTCTATCCGATTCGTTAGACGTGGGAGAAATCACTATCTGCAATCAATAAGAGCTCCGCGCTTTAGTGGTTTCAAGAATTCATTCATTGGTTATGACTAGAACTAATACTTGAGTATTCGGTTAATAAATAGATAGTTTTATCGTGTTTGTTGCTTATAAAACTTCATATGCTTTCATTCTATTCCTAATCCTCGGCAAGGACACGTAAAACGCAAAATCTGTCAAAATAACTAATGGTAATAAAAGTATATTTGTAAAATACCTTTTCAACAAAAAATATATTCAAACCTATCTTTTCCTGCGGGTTGCCTCCCTTTGCTTTAGATTTTGTTAATAAATCTATGTGCAAACACTGTCTGATTGCGGATAGTCTGTTATAGACCTATGTACCTATGTAAAACTTATAACATGTAAGCAATATTTCTTGATGATTGCGAAGAATAATTGACGTTTGGGAAGTTAAGCATGATTAACATTGTTATAAACAAATTCTCATAATCACATTCCTAATGTATATTATTATTTTGTGTAAATACATATATTTAGAATTAGAATTTATATTGCTCATAGCTTAAATATATGCCAATATAGGAAAAACATAATCAAATACCTGCATAAACTCATTGTTGTAATTCGTTTAAAAATTGACTATTATTGATACTTTTAATTTAAAACTGCCTAGGCGTACCGTGACTTCCATTAAACCTTAATGATATCATATATCTAGCATTGAATCATTAAAACAATTTTATTCATTTAGGTCATAAAGTATCAGTTACAAGTATGAACGCTAAAAGTCCTTGGCACAGCCGGCACAACATTTATTTGTTATTATTACACTGACATTATTTGCATAGGAATTATAATTCGGTACCAGTCTTTTCCGATTGCAAGCGTAATGTGTACTCATAATGGAAATCCCTCACTGACCCAAAATGTGTCTTATTAGCCTCCGATTGTTTTCTGTACTTTGGCAGTTCAAACACTATTATTATTACGTATTTCATATTTTTGGCAACCTCATCTTTCTTGCACTGCGGTGTCTAAATACTCATCGTCGCCATCGGGCGATCCTCACTCATTCTTTTCGTGTGGCCAAGCTAGCGACGTTTGGACAGCTATTCTTATGAAGGACTATAGGTCCTTTATCTCTCGATTGTTTTTGTGTCACCGCTCTCCTACCGATGTTGGTCCCAGAAACTTTTGTAAAAATCGTACGTTCAGCGACTAAGACTTCTCGGTGACTGCCTCGGTTGCGCAGTGGTAGCGTATGCCACTGCTGTGAGGTCTCGGGTTCGATTCCCGGGACGGACTAAATGTTTGTGTGATTTTGAAATATTTGTTTCGGAGTTTGGGTGTTATATAATTGTAATTGTTAAGATGATGTCCGAAATATTTATTTATTTACTTCTAAAGACTTTGATCGTTAATGTATATGTTTCGCATCCGTACATCAAAATCGACATATCAATGGTTTGTAAACGCGGATTTTGGTAGTTTTGCTTATTATGTTTGAGACCAGTACCTTGTGAATGACTGCGGTACATCTGAGTAACAATGCGGATACATGTATGTGGCGACTTCCACATACAGCGCAAGTGAAAACATATGAGAGCGCCATCTAGCGAAGAAACACGGAACCACAAAGAAAAAACACGTAGCGATCTATACGGAGTGATTACTAATCCTGACTCGCGAAAGTGACATTCTCGCGCCGATTAGCATATAAACAACATCCCAACATCAACTGTTGGGCAGTGGCCCACCAGGCATGATCACCTCGCCTGGTCGGAGGATCCTCCCTTTGTGTTGGAGGAACACGATTCCCGTTCCTCCACATGTATTTTATTTTCCCTTTGATTGTGCCATTTATTAGGGTTCTGTTGCCAAATGGCAAAAAACGGAACCCTTATAGATTCATCAAGTCTGCCTGTCTGTCTGTCTGTCCGTCCGTATGTCACAGCCAATTATATCCGAAACTATAAAAGCTATACTGTTGAAATTTGGTCAATCGATGTATTCTGTAAACCGCATGAAGATTTTTATATAAAAACAGAAAAAAAACGATACGTTTTGGGGGTCCCCATACTTGGAACTGAAAATCAAAAATAATTTTTTCATCAAACCTATACGTGTGGGGATAGGGATACCTATCTATGTATAGGTGTTCAAAAATGATGTTGAGGTTTCTAATGTCATTTTTTTCTAAACTATTCAGTTTGCGCGAGTGACACTTCCAAAGTGGAAAAATGTGTCCCCCCCCCCCTCTAACTTCTAAAATAAGAGAGTGATAAAACTAAAAAAAATATATGTTGTTCATTACCATGCAAACTACCAACGAAAATTGGTTTGAACGAGATCTAGTGAGTAGTTTTTTTTTTAATACGTCATAAATCGTAACACGCAATTTGCATTTCATCCAATCCATACACTAGTATAAAAACATCGATAAAAGTTACAACGAACTACAATAACTTTTATATGATGTTACTTGCTGATACGGAACCCTTCATGGGCGAGTCCGACTCGCACTTGGCCGCTTTTTGTTAAATGTGTTTTCTCTCGTCTCTACAGTACTTGTTTCTCTTCATATCGAAGTATTTTGTCTTTTCACGACTGATTCTGAGACCCATGGACCTCCTTCTTCCACCAATACCTGTGACATGCTTATAACTACCGACTCTGAGTGCTCTAGTATTACCAGATCGGTCACGTAACCTGTTATTTTATGACTTCCAATCAAAAACTCTTCTCCATCTAGCATTAAGCTGAAGGTATCTTTCAAGCAATTTAACACTGGCAACATGAGGCTCTTGATACAATTAATAAGAATTGGTAAAAAATTATTTTTAACCTCGCCGTAAAATCATCTTTAAATCAAGAAATATTTAAAGATGCTATAGCATTAGTTTTATGTGTTTATATTTCATATTTTATTGCCTTCGTGTTTATATAACGTTATCACAACGTGGGTGTGCATCAAACAGTCGGTTCTTTAGTATAAGTACCAAGTAGTATAATATTACAGATAGAGGAAACTGATATTCATTAGGAGTATTAGGTAAATATAATAATAAAAATGTTTAGATTTAAGCTTTTCCAGGTTTATGTAACTATTATTACATGTATTCTGCAATATAACATTAATTTATATTACAACCAATAGTATTAGATATACCAACTAAGGAATTAGAATGCATTCTTATTTCTCATTTAGTTTACCTCTTCTTGTGAATTTGGTTTAATGGATTTAAAAACTAGAATAGGGTAAACCGAATGACAATAAATGTTTGAATATAATTTTAACAAAAAGGAACCGACTTCAATGAAAAACTATTCCGTGTACCCAAATCGCGACAATTGTGCCTATGATATTTGAGGAGTTCTCTCGATTTCCTTGGGATCCCATTATCAGATCTCGATATGGTGACGATGGAACCACCTGTAAGCTACACCCATTCCAATGCAAAAAGAATTTTTGAAATCGGTTCATAAACGACGAAATTATCGCTGAACATACATAAAAAAAAAAAAAGATTCCGACGAATTGAGAACCGGTTAAAAATACTAGGTGCTGGAGGGTATTCGGACAAAAGCATTATTTTAACTGTTGAATATAGTTTTTATGGCTCTACATTACTATTTTATTTATTTATACTTCCTGCATTACAATTGTACGAGGCGGACTTAATGCCACATGACATTATATTATATAGTCAACAATTCGCCCTCCCCAGCGAATATTAAGATAATGTGCTATTACGATAGTTTACGTTTTATTGCATATTCGGTATTTAGAACACTAATTACACCTTATAAAAAAAAATTGTACTTTTAATTTGGATATTTAGAAAAGTACACTAATTTCAATGACCCCGTGATGAACATAACAATATTACTCGTTTAAAATCTAACATACCCTTTTACACGAATAATACCAAAACAAGTTAATACTGATTACGTAATAGTTAATTTTTTCGATAAGTGGCTATTACCATTTTATTCGTGGAAGAAATACATAATTGTGTTTCATGTAAGGTGTAAAACAATTCTTTTAGGGTTTTATTTTTATTTACGCAATTTGGTAATGATTTCTTACAATACATGATAGATAATTGTGAAAATTTGTAGTGCTGTTAACGGTATCATATAGATAAACTTTATAAAGTTTTTAAATTATCACTTTGATTTCACGTAAATAATTTTGTAATATCATATTACAGTTAACATTTTTAACAGCACATTTTAACTAATATTACTGTAATGTACTAATACTGACTAAAATTGTTGGATTTACACGCGAACAATATGGCAATGATGCATTACACAATATACTTTTGAGCTGCAATTTCGGTAATATTATTTTTGCCAATAATTTTATTTTGAAAACTATTACAAAATAAAAACCGAAAGAAAATACAAAGTAATTAAATTAACTTTGTTTTGACACATAAATGGTTACCTTACGATTCTCCCTTGCTGAGATAATACTCAAAAACAGTATTTAATTTTTCCTGTAAAATTTAGAAATTGCCATTACGATATTGTTCGGTGGGGAGGGCGAATTATCTTGATAGTGAAGTCGCAGATCAACCTTGCTTTTAAGACAACCCTTCATTGACTATCATGTCAGAGCACCTATAAAAATTAAAGATTAGGAATGAGCTGTATGCGTCTCATATATATGAACAGGTGTGCGTTTTACACCCGGTTCGACTTGAACCAAATTACCTATCATCTACAAACTTCTGAGTTCGATTTGTTTTAAAAGAGGATTTTAAATCTAGATTACCTATATCGTATGAACGTAATTTATAAGAAAGCACTATGTTTTCGTCAAGAGCATAAAGAACCCTCGCTGAATTTTTTTTAATGTAATAAACGTTTTATGAATTTGTAACGTTAATTTATAATTTATAATTAATTAATTTATAATTCGATACGATAATCTCTGAATTACAATTTTAAGTCACGTCAGTTTTTATTTCAAAAGTTGTTTTAACTAACATTTGATGTTTATGTTTCTTATTTACAGAATTAGAACGAGCGATAGCCGAGCGGGCCCGCCGTTTAGAACAAGCACAGGAACAAAACGCAGAAGAAATTGAATCGGGAACTAACCCCACTCTGCAAGAAGTGCGCGCGCGGCTCAGACATGCCGCACCCCCCGCACCCTCCCCCGCAGCCTCCGCTCATTAAAAAGACACAACCCTTTAACCCCACAACTGTAACCCATCGATACAAACTGCAAAACTAGGATAAAATCCGCTCGCCGACTTAAAATGCATTATAAGAATTATAGGCGCACATTAGGTATGCGATTTTATACTAGTCTTGAAATTCCTTAATTAATTAAGGCTAATAGCAACCCTTTAGATTTCAAATAATTAATTCGAATAAGAGTAATATAAATTCATGGTAGTATTGCAGGTGAATTTGAACTTTCCCACATTACCTTATGGTCTATTAGACTAACAAGTAAACACGATTTTTCACTCCCATTATGTGATCTTATAGCTTGTTAAATAATGTCATGTAACTAGTTCAAGTACGTTTTCTAAACTTCGACTTTTATGTAGTAAACCTTAAGGAAAGTAGAAATTAATATCTTCTAGTCTGCAAGATGGTTGAATGTCATTGTATTGTATTATGCAGATCTGGCGTAAACATTTCAATAAAAAATTTAAAATCTCGATATCAATATTGTATGATCAAACATTGTAATTTTGCTGTTTGTGATTAACGCCATCTATGTGTTTATACACACACTAACGTGTAACTCTTGCTCTTATAGATCGCATTTGATTTTTGAAAGTACTACACAGACACTAAACTCAGGAACATTGAATTGAAACATGAAGGGTAAATAATAAGTATCGGGTTATAGGAATTGTCAATGCACTGTAAATTATAATAATCCAAGCGACTGTGCGTTGCGAATATGTGAGTGATACGCTTTGACAGCCAAAGCTTAATTGATTATATTAATCGGTTATTTTTATTATAAGTCGAACAGCCATGCTTTAAATCTTTTTTTCAACGAAAAGGTCACTAAAAGTGTCACAAAAATTAAATTTACTAGCAATTTGTTAGTTATTATTTATTAGGACGATTATGTTACACGATTAAAAATGGCGGGTGTTTAAACATGTTTTTTTTATTATGCGTTTCGTTTCACGAAATACGTTGGTACCGAACAAAAATATGACTGAGGAATCGACTGCGTGTGTTCTAATAATAATTATGATAAGGGTAACGTCGACTTCAAACCAGAGATTATAAATATTTTTCTAAACTTTTTGACGTCACAAATCATAACATTGGTAGATTTCATTCGTGAACATATACTATTCTTGTTGTATTCTCGTCTTTCCCTATATTATTAAGAGGTATCTGTTCGAAGTTCTTGTAATGAATATTTTATGATGTAACTTATAGAGTAGATAGATGTTTGCAATTTACATATGTATGTATGGTTTACAAATTTTAATATTAAAAAATATATTTTATTGTCAGAGTAGAAACCTTTAGAAATAGGATGTATCATAATAGATGATATCCACCCAATAGTAAAAGAAGTATTAATATAAGAGTTTCATGTACCTTGTCTATGGGCCTACACAATGATTCACGTGAATTTAATAAGCTTTATAGCCACGTAAATAGATATCTAATTTTCTACAGACTCTTGCACCTTATAGAAAAGGCCTTTCACTAATAAATTCAATAAATAGATGACCATATTAGAATTTGAAGTGTTCATAAAAGTGATAGATAGATATTTTTGTATATTGGGACACCTGTGGGCTTACTACGGGTTTTCAAAGTTTAATAGATATTACTTAGTAGACCCCGGAAAAATATATTAAATAGATGTTGAACATGTTTTATTAATGTAAAAGGAAAGGGAAAATATTTAAATGTTCAGTGGCCATATGCAGGATGACTTTGGATGTCCTTCTTCAAGCTTTTCGACGAATCTCTGTTTTTGTCTACTGGATACTTTTCGTCTTTTGGAAACGCTATTGCCATAAATATACCTATTTATACTGTAACTTACTGGTACCCTGTCACGTGTGTCTTGCTAAACCAGAGATCGTGGCGACAAATATTATGTGTTAAACACTATCATTTATAAATATTGAGAAACTTATAAGTACATACTAAGTTTTTACCGGTTAACGCAACAAAAAGTATCATATATTCTTCTCTAAGGTCTAGTTTATCTTGATCCTGAAATTCATCTAATTCAGTTCCGCGGCTTAACTGTAAATGCGTAACAGACAGACAGAATTACTTTCCAATTCAAAATATAGTATGAATGTTCGTCAACGTGAACATATTAGAGGGCCATGTATAAGATATGTTAAGTAAAATGAATGAAACAAAAAAAACACAGTCTTGTCTGTATTTTGTTCAAAAAGAACTGGTTTTAATTGTATTTCAATGCTATTTATTACCTAATGGTATGTAAATATATGTATGTCTATATTTATAAAGTATTTCAAACCATAAATATAAAAAGTATAATCAAAAATGACAATGGCTTTCAAAAGTTGAATGATTTATTAAAAGCATTTTGTTATATTCGCCCATTAGATAGATGTCGTTAATTGAATACGTGTTATGTTCTTGAGTGTGCCTATTTATAATCTTGTTATTTACTTTCAGAGTATTCATTATTTATCGTTATAAGTTAGAATATTGTAGGATGACGATTCTCAAAAAGATACCAAAATTACAAAAAAAATAATATATCATTCCACTTGTTACTCCTTTCACTTCTCTATTTTTTTTGTCTATGGTTTATTTTTGCTATTTTGATTAGTGATGAAATAAAATCACAACTGTGATTAAATATATGATTTTTTAGTATGTTGCGCAAGACTGCTATTTATTTATGCTTTGTTGCCAATAAACTGAATTCAGAATTATTAGGACCATGTTTTGCCTATCTTATTTCCTACCAAATACAAAATTGAAACACAAATGCAAAATTTTGTGGTAGAGTATATTATAGCGTAAGAGTATTTTTTGAGAAACCAGCAATTACTCTTTTAGGCAAAAACTATTGAACGGATTTATATATTATTTAAAACTACTGTAATAACACAGAATTTACTTTTTACCGCGATATCTGCAATATACGTTGGCGGAGCCGCGGGTAAATGCTATGTTAACTAAAAATATATTTTTTTAAATTATATATCGTGTATGTAATGTGGACTTATTGGCAACAAGGTGTGAGTAAATAGTAAACCTAATTTATGCCAAATAATCATATGAATGATCACACGGTAGACTATGATTTTGTCCCTTCTCTATTTCTGGTGTAGCTTTATTGTTAAGTTATCGTTAGTACAAACGGCGCCTTCAAGCTATGAAGGCTCTAGTAATAAGCTTCCGAAGCATAGTGGCCATCTTGAGTGCGACGTTGTATGAAGAAATTAGTAAGTAATTAGTAAGTATGAAAATTTAATGATTTGTATAGTCAAATAAAAATGTTTTAGGCTATTTAATTGTTTTTATGACCGTATTTGACGGCGTAAATTATATGCTCTTAACCTAATCCCTCGCTAAATTCCTTTTCCTGAACAGGGATATTTTGGGTAGAGTTAACTTTACAGAAATAATCTGTCATTAACTGTCTGAAAAGCTTTTTTCAAACATATATTTCAGCCTACTGTGGAGGAACGGGTGATGTGTTTCTCCAACACAAAGGGACGATCCTCCGACCAGGCAAGTTGATCATGCCTGGCGGACCACTGCCCAACAGTTGATGTTGGGATGTTGTATATACTTTGGAGGTGGAAGTGCTCGCCGACGTTTATCGGCGAGTGGCTAACTACCGGGCGGAGAGTGGTGGAGTTGGACCTCCGCCCGAGGACGTGCGCGAGTGGCGCGAAGCCGCTCACCGAGCCACGATGGATCGCTGGTCGGTCCGGCTGGAGACTCCACGTGCTGGCTTCGCCACCGTAGAGGCGCTTCAGCCGGTCATCGGCGAATGGGCAGTGCGGCAGCACGGGACCCTTACCTTCCGACTGACGCAGGTTCTTTCCGGGCATGGTTGCTTCGGAAAGTACCTGCACTCGGTCGCCAGGAGGGAATTGAGTCCCGCCTGCCACCACTGCGACTGCAGTGAGGATTCGGCTCATCACACGCTGGCGGTCTGCCCCGCATGGGAGACGCTGCGCCGGGTCCTCACTGCAGTCATCGGAGGGGATCTCTCACTGCCGGCCGTCGTTCGTTCCATGGTCGGCAGCGAGAGCTCATTTACCGCGGTCGCAACCTTCTGCGAGGACGTAATCACGCAGAAGGAGGCGGCGGAGAAGGCCCGGGAGGACGACATCCAATCGGACCAGATTCGCCGCCGGCGACTCGGGCGGCGGAGGCGCGAACATCTGCGCCTCATGCCGCCTTGAGTGTGGCCGCGGGTGGACGGGACGGGTTTTCCCTCCACCCGCACTATGTGGCCAGCCGCGAGGGGGCGGCGTCGGTGTGTGCCGGACGCCGCCTAAGAGAGAGTTGCATCCGAGACGGTGCCCGCATCAGGAGCGGGCAGGCGCTGGAGAAGTTCACACTGTGTGTTTTTTAGTCGGTTCAAGTCCGACACACCACCCCGCCGTAACCCCCGGTGGGGTGACGGTCCATGATGATTTTTCACACATTAAAAAAAAAAATGGGATGTTGTATATATGCTAATTAGCGCGAGAATGTCAATTTCTCGATTCAGGATTAGTCATTACTCCGTATATAGATCGTTACGTGGTTTTCTTTGTCGTTCCGTGTTTCTTCGCTAACCATTTATTATATAGCGCCATCGCTGTCGTATGTTTTTGTCACGCTGTATGTGGATGTCGCCAAATTACCAAAGTGACTCCATGCCGCCTGATGGAAAGCATTAGTAGAATCCAGAAGTCGGGGTCACCATCCTCATTGTGAGTGTAGGCAATGCAACATGGTGACCAATATAACAGCAAACAGCTATCATTGCCGTGTACCTATAGATCTCCATCATACAAAAAGATCGATAACTTTCTGCAATCTTTGAACATTATTCTACAAGATCTATCTCCTTTTAAAAATATTATTATCACAGGTGACATTAACATAAATATCAGACCCGATCAGAGTTCTGTGTCGCAAACCGAGTATCTAAATGTGTGTTCCTTCCACGGTCTTCTTCCAGCTCACACACTCCCTACAAGACATAGCACGACATGCCTAGATCATGTGATATTGAAAACAAGAAACCCGGCTGTTACTATGGTACTTCAAACTTCTGTCACAGATCATCGGGCGGTCCTGCTGTGTCTCATATATAAACAAAACAGAAACTTCGCTTACAGTACTTATAATAAAATCAACAAAGAAAAACTACAATTAGAATTAGCAAACAGTAACTGGGACCCTATTTATAATAATAAATCGGCCAATGATTCAATGGAATATGTTGTTAAAACTGTTCAACGTGCTATTGCTAGTAACTCTGTGACTGTAAAACTAACGAGGAAAAAGAGAATTATAAAAACATGGGTAACTCCCGGTTTGTTACGTTGTATGAAGCATCGGGATAACCTCCATAAGAAAGTAAGACAGTTTCCTGACGATGAAACACTGAAGCTAACATACATAAGGTATAGGAACCACTGTAATAAGGTACTTAAAAACTCAAATTTGGATACGAAACCAAGCTTATAAAAGCTGCTGGTAATAACAATAAAAAACTTTGGGATGCCATAAAAAATATTACTAACACTTCGAAAACTAAAACCACCGCTACAGACTTAGTAAATACGCATTCTCCAAAAAAGTCTGTTGATAGTGTTAACGAGTTCTTTGTTTCGGTTGGCAGTACTCTGGCTGCGAATACTACAGCCTGTGAAGATTCATTACACCTTAAGGATTTTACACTGCAGTCAAAAAGATCTTTACAATCTCTTGTTCTATTGGAAACTGATGAGGCTGAGGTGGAGCGGTTGATATTGAATCTTAAAAGTGTTTGTTCAGTGGGATGGGATTCTATCCCCAACTACCTCTTAAAGGAAAATATACAAGTCTTTGTTCCGATATTAACTCATATCTTCAATCAATGTCTACAAGAGGGCACCTTTCCAACGGTTCTTAAGAAATCAGTGATTGTACCTATCTACAAAAGTGGCGATAAAAGCAATGTGACAAACTACAGACCGATCTCGATCTTGCCTGCACTCTCCAAGATCTTGGAACGTATTATCAACAGTAGAATTGTGAGATATCTAGAAGCCAATGGCCTACTCTCAAAAAATCAATTTGGTTTTAGAACGGGCAAATCAACAAGTGATGCGGTCCATGAGCTTGTTGATCATTTGGTAATGAACATTTGGTAATGAATCGTGCATCGCGTAGTATATGTGTACAACTTCCCAGCATCAACCGTTGAATCGTGGCATGCCAGTCACGATCACCTCGCCTGTTCGGAGAATCATCCATTTGTGCATGTCCTCCAGCATGACACCCGCCACAAGAAGTTCCGAGGAGATTTATCCCGTACAAGTGGCCCACCATGAAAACACCAGTAATTATATTTTTTCTCTGAAACACATTACGGCAACCCTGAATAAGAATAATTTCTAAAAGACAGTAAAATTTTAACAACTATCATTTTAAAAGTATGCATGTATAGGGTTTTTCAACAAGAACTTTATTTTCTAAAATAAAGAATTTATATGAAGATGATTAAAATTTTTATTGTATTACGAAGAGAAAAATTTCGCATTTATGAATGAAAAATGATATCTGACAAATGTCCACCACGAGCACTTTATTGACCTTTATCGCATTTCCAGCCTCACCTTCGAAAAAAAGGCCCAATCAAGCCTCCAGGCCATGTGGTCTTAAGGCTTGATTGGGCCGTCAATGAATCACTGGGTTGCTGTTGAAAACTTTTGCTTTTAAGGTATCCCCAAAGTCCGAGCTACGAGGTGGCCAGTTAATGGCACCTCTTTTGGGTATCACTTTTTGTCCAAAAATTTGCAAATTGGAGCCTGTGGACGCGATCTTGAAACTTCAATTCCTATAATAATAATAATAATAATAAATCTTTATTTGCAAATGAATGCCATTTGAATTTTGTACCGTTAAAAATGAAGAAGAATTACGAATAACTACACACATATTCACGGCAATACGACACAAGTGATCGTTTTGCTATGTTAATTTTTACGTATAAATCCTATAGCAAACACTTGCACGGTTTCTTTGATGATATTTATCTTTATATATATAATTCTTCTGTGAGTGTGTATGTCACTGAACTTCTCTCAAACGACTGGACCGATTTTGATGAAATTTTTTGTGTGTGTTCAAAGGGATCTGGGAATGGTTTAGATTCGCAATTGGACTCGGTAGGTGGCGCTGCGATCAAGTTCTGGAATTTTAAAGTTGGGCGGTACGAAGTTCGCTAGGTCAACTAGTATGTGTATATATTTATTTGATTATAATTACAACAATTACACTACACTATGGGTTAGAAATTATGATGGGATACTGTGAATTGGATAAAAGACTCACTAATAAACACAATAATAAAGCCATTTATAAATCAATTAAACATCGATTCAATTGATTAGAAAATGGGAACAGATGTTCGAGAAAACAGATTCGACAAACGAATCAACTACTATCCGGCTGACCTAGAACATCAAGAGATCCCGAATACGTCGAGCGTGTAAGAGCGTCCATTCGTAAAAATCCTGGACTCTCTACTTGAAAGCGGTCTAACGGTTAGGCGTGCCCAGAACATCTTTGATTCGTATTCTTCATTTATATCGGTACAAAATTCAAATGGTACAGGTATTAAAGCCTCAAGATCGCGCACACAGGCTCCAATTTGCACATTTTTGGACAAAAAGTTATATCCAAAAGAGGTGCCATTAACTGGCCACATCGTAGCCCGGACTTATCGTCAATAGACTTCTTTCTTTGGCGATACCTACCTTATAAGCAAAGTTTTCAACAGCAAACCAGAGTCCCTAGAGGAATTAAAGTTAAATATTCGAGAGGAAATGCAAAACATTTCACGAAACTCTTATGAGGCCGTCATTGAAAATTCTCGCTCCAGGTTGCAGCCATTCATAAAATAGGGTGTCGTTGTCACTCATAATGGTCGGTAGATTTAAAATCGTGTCCAATAGAAAATTGTTATGTTTACTTATTATTTCGTTATTTTTGAACGAAGTTTTCTAACTTATATCACAAGTTAGGCCTCTATAACGACTGAACTAACAAAGCTATCTTAGCCGTTAAGTTCAAGTTCAATATTATGAACTACTATCACGATTTTTTTCAGATTTTTTAAGCATTCCGTTTAGCATTTAGAGGGGTGGGGGGGCACCCTGCCCTGTTTTAACAAAAAATGCTCTTTAAAGTTTAATAACTCGCAAACGGATACCTAAATCAAAAAATAGTTTTAGTACCCTCCCAATGTTTTAAAAGACCTTTCTAATGATACCCCACACGATCGAACGATACACACGAGAATCATCCTTACTTTAAGTGTAGGGGAGGTACCCCAAATAAAAATATTTTTCATAATTTTACAGTAGCACTTTGTCGACGCAACTACAACACATATTCATGCTAAGGCCGTGTTCAGACCAAACGTATGGTCAGCCGCCGAATGTGAGCAGGCTCACTGTGAGCCCCAGTGTAAACGTGAAAATAAACGGTATTTTTCGTTCACAGTATGCTTACAATACGCTATAACTTACAATACGCTAATGGTGTGAACAAAACAGTCGGCTTTGTATACGTTCACACCGTATGCGCATGCTGAGCGGCCGCCTATTTTGACTGAATTGAATAGAGTCCGCCGGCAGAGCTGTATCCGATACGCTTACGTAGCTACGTAGCCAATCAGCGTCCGCGGCGCGTAGTGACGCGCTATATTAATCGGTGCCGCCGAATGTCAGCGTCTACGCATAGCATTATAACGTATTGTCGGTTAGATGTGAACGAAAGAGTGAATATGTATGGAAATATAATAAACTGCGTAACGCTCGCTCACATTCGGCGGCTGACTATACGTTTGGTCTGAACACAGCCTAAGTTTCATCTTTCTAGCAACAACCGTTTGGGCAGTAGGTCGAGGACGGACGGACGGAAATGAGGAATATATCGTCGGCTTATTGCAAGAAGTTATTAACTGCAAAAAATCACTAAATACGTTTTTATCTATAATTGTGAGACCATTAAAGATAAAAAAATATTTAGTGATTTTTTGTAGTTAATGACTTCTTGCAATAAGCCGACGATATAAGGGTTCCGAGTCATGAACTACGAAACCCTAATATTACGGGTAAAAAACAAATTAATAAAACGGACACATTCATTTAAATTTTGATATTTAATTATATAAACTTAACATGGTCAAACTCCGACGTCTACTTCCCATATAGTTTGGGATCAGCTCCCCTAGCCAAGTTTTCTATTCTATTATCTATTATATTTCTCTATTCTCTTGTTTCATTGGATAGCTCAGTCACGTGATCAAAACAAAATATAAGCCTATAGAGAAATAGAATAGAGAATAGAAAACGAAAAACGTTTGCAAATTGGCTAGACGGACTGAACGGCCATTTGTGACCTACTTACCTACTTATTAGGATATTATAGTAAAAAAACTCGAACTTGTAAGGAGTTCTCGTTTGGTGGATTTTTAAAGACTTTTATGAAGTTCAGTATAAGTTTTTGAAAAAAGCTTTCTTTTAAAGATAAATTGTACCTACGTATAAAAATCAGAAAAATAGAGAAATTCTTTCACTACAATATATCATGAAGAAAATAAACGTGGTGAAGCAAGTTTCATATGCTACAAATAATAAACATTAACAAAAAAAACCTAATCGTCTGTAATAGTAATTATGTTAAAAAAATTACCTTCTATGACGGAAAGCAAATTTCCACATTATGGCAACGAGGAACTAATTAACTACAAGCAGTACAATAATATTATCAGTTGTTATTAAATTCATTGTATGCGATATTAACGAATAATTACTCGGGGAAAATTTGTCGAGTTCGTCAAGCATGAAACGCTTTCGTTTTCTTAGGACACGGGACACCCGTCTAATAGCGTACGGTGCGCTGAGACTCCTCCCCAGAGCACAGTAGTATCATTAATGTTTAGTAACGCTCCCTCGATCAGTCGATTATCGGACTCCTTTCGCACCTTACGTTCTAGTATCATGTAAATGTAGTGCTTGATTACTTGAAGTGACTATTTCAATATGAATAACAAAACAATTAGTTTTGCTTTAATAGCTTTATTTATCGTATGTAACGATGTTTACGGAAAGAAAGTTAAGAAATATAAACGGCCTAAAGATCAAGATGAGTTTACGACTCTAAGGCCAAACATGGTCACATATTCGACTTTTGGATTTAATGATGTACGTTCATATGATGGTTATATACCCACTTCGCCAGAATATTCCAACATCCCCAGCGGCAATAATCAGGAGACTTCGACAAGATTATACGCTCCAGCATTTCCGAGCGCCGAAGATACTACAGGATACAGTGGAGATTATGGTTCACAGAGTTTTGATGGACAGACTTATGGTGTGGGGGATGATGGCAACAATCAATCCGGTATGTCACAATATACATCTAATTCAATGAATTTTCTGAAAGGGTCTAACATTGCCTCCAATGGTAATCAGAACGAGAAAACAGAGTCTGAGCATTCCGATACACCTGTTTATGGTACTAAATTAGGTAATAAACAAAAAAATAGACCTAACTATAACATTAATAACATTGAGTCGGAAATTTCTAACAGTGAATTCTCGAATCCTTCTGATGACAAATATTTTAATTTACCCGAGACAGAGCAGACACAAGAAAAACCGACATTAAGTGAGTCAAATTATAACTATCAAAATACTGACACTTACCAGCCAAATTATACACAAGAACAACAAATAAATTATGGTGGTTTAAATTTTCCCAGAGTTGTTGACTTTACTAAATTTAGTAACAAATACCCTACAGAGTTAGATACAAGTAAACTTATGTCGGACAGTATGCAACGTTCTAAAGCTCAAATAGCCATGGCACATTCACAAATTGGCAATAGTTATGGAAGTATGTTTAAAAATAACCAACTCGTTGATAATACACCTACAAACATATTGCATTACAATTTAAAAAACACAGAAGAACCGAATGACAAAAACTTGTTGAAACCAAATACAATTTTTGAATCAGATTTTACAAATAAGCACATCGCCGCACATCACAAATATAGTGAACCCAGTACCAAATATGCGGACCAAAAATATAATAAGCCTTGGGCTCCTGGTAACTATAGTAACGCTTTCAAAGATTGGAAAGATTCTTCATCATTATCATCATCGAATGTGAAAGGTTATACATATTCAACAAATTATAGCAACATGAATTTTAAGTACGGAGGCAGTGAACCAAAGAAACCATTAAATCATGATGAATTATTACCAGCGAGCAGTAACGTTGTAGATTTTACTAGTGATCAATTTTCTGAAAAGGATTATAATAGTTTTAAAAATATACCTGAATTCGATTCGTTGTTTAAAGATAAATATAAATCCAGTGAGTTTTCTAACCAATTAAAAAATCCTTTAAATACCGTCCCTACAACTACGAGTTCACATTGGGGCAATATATTCAAATCTACTGATTATTCTTCTTCTTTTGGAGATCACCCTAAGAAATCATTTTACCACGCCAATGAAGACGACGTGGTAACTATAACTAAAAGGCCGCATAAATTGTTTACAAAATTTTCACAAAATCAACCGTCTGATTCGGCGCCAAGTCACTTCAGATCACAAAAGCTAAATAAACCTGCACCGAATTGGACTAAAGACTTTCTTGACAGTAAATATAAATCAGAAGAGGATTTATTAGGTCTTAGAACACGCGATACATCGCGTCCTTCATATATACCAACATACAAACACAGTAGCAATATTATTGAGAATAATGAATATGATGATTTCAAAGAATTGGTTCAGAAGTGGAAGGAGTCCTACATTAAGACCAAATATAAAGACGCACGTGATAACGCTGAACATTGGCCTGAAAAATCTGTCCACGTGCCCATCCCAAAACCACACCCGGTAAGTGAGATCTCTAATTACATTACTTGATTAGTTTTAATGTTGCTTAGCACGACTTAATATTAAGAATTATACGTTAAAAAACATGATATGCTGGAATGCGGATAGGAAAAGCAGCCAACTCACGTCGCGCACTAATTTTCTCGGCCTCAGCAAGTAAAATGATGCATGCGTGCGCCCGGGAGAAATCAAGTAATACAATACTTCAATGGGTTTACTAAGTAAACTATACGTTGTTTATACATAAAATATGTCCTTGACAACGCACCCAATGATTCTTGGAGAGAAGTTGCCAACCAAACTATTAAAACTACAAATTAAAGGTAAGTTAGCAAAAAAAAAATTTAAAAATTTAAAGAATTTAAAATTCAAGAAGAGATCTGAGAAAAGATTCAGTGAACGGTGAGGATTCTCGATTGTATCATTTTACTTTCGTTTATTACTTGAAACTTATTAAATTCTGTTACATCTTACTTAATTGCACTTAGGTGCAATTAACTTCTTAACTAACAATAGCAACAACTACCTAACTAAAGACGAGTACTGATTACTATACTGATTTCGAAAACATAAGCAAAATTTACAATTAACGTAGTCACATATTATTTATTTATTTTTATTATTTTTTTATTAAAACCCAAGAAAGACTTAACTATATGATTATATAGTTACATGCGTACATAGTTATAAAAATTAATTTGTTATACTTATATGTTATTGATTGATAAAAAATTAAACACTAAAAAGTCTGAATTTAACAGGCTTTAATTTTACTGGCTTAAATTAGTATGTGACAATCCTCGTCTATGCCTAATTATCTATTAATTTAAAGTAGTATTATAATCCGTTTGAAGTCTGTGAAAAAATTACATAAGTGTGAGCGACTGGAAAAACCTGTCATCATGTTAAAAATGCAACATAACTGTTCCGCACTTACAGTAACCATAATCTCTTTTAATTCTAAGATCTTGGTTCACACTGTTAAACCCTTTGAGCGTAGATTAATGCATTCAGAATAGTATGTTGCTGAATTAATTGAATCGTTAGTCTGACGCCTTAGCTAATAAACTAAGTTATAAATAAAAGCACTTTTTTTTGTTTCCTACGATTATAATACGTAACTGTTTAAGTGTAGCATTTAGTTGATCGTAGACTGAAGGCAATCGGATACATACAGGTATTTTATATCTTGAATAGGAGAGGTCTAAAGAATTTAAAGATTTTATTACAAAATAGTTAAAGTTTACTGTAGCGTAAGTCCGTCGTCTGGATCCAATCCTAAACTTTGCAGTCAGTCCCGTGAACTTACAACAGCATTTTTAAAAACTAGTGGTCGAAATACGACCTTAACATTTTTTTTCTGCACTTCTACGCATAAACTTTAACTATGCCTAATTTCATACTCCGACGTTTGAATAATTCTCGTAAAAAGGGGTATATTATTTTGGCTTCCCGCACCAATATACATAGATTCAATGCCTGTAGTTATATAGGAAAGTGAACAAGTTATTATTAAAGTTCAGAATTTGCTTTAGAAAATTCTATTACGCAATGGAAATGAAAATGTATTATGTTATGCGATTTAACAAGCAGTTGGGCGACAATAATGGGCTCGTCGACCTCCCTGATGTTACGCTACATTAGGTACTTGTAAGTAGTGAAAGTAATAACTGATAAATTCATTTATTGAAAGAAAATGTTGGTGATAGATTTATGTTCAATAAATAAGTCGTATTTCTTAGCTAAAATGTAAACTTAAAGAGTAATACTAATTAAAAAAGAAACTGTGTCAGTTAGTTTAAACATTAATAACACCATAATAAACAAAGAACAGACAACCATTAGGAAGAAAATTTTCTAAAAAAAAAGAGTGGAGACCAAGTCTCGGGAAACTTAGTGTAGTGACGACTATCGTGAGATGGCTAGCAGCCAAAATCGATCAGAGAGAATAGCGTGCATTGGGATAAGTTTATGTTCAGCAGTGACCTGCAATAAACTGATGATGAATAATTCTTGTCGTAGAAGGCGATTAAGGGATAAACTACGCAAGACAACATCAATGCAATGAGAAGGAAAACTTGAAGCCAACCCTATACCAACCCGTCTAGCCAGCGTGGTATAGTAGGCCAAAACGTCCTTTCTAAGGAGAGGCCTATGTCCAGCAGTGGACTGTTAAAGGCTGTTGATAATGATGTTGATGAATAATTCTTTAACTAATTGACACTGATCAATGAAAAATTTAGGGATGTAACAATAAAACAAATGACTGGGCAACCCAAATAAGAAAATTTTGGTTACAAAAATAGGCAGTGATTATCACCGCTTGTGTCGTTGTGTATGCATGTGTGCATTAAATCTTACTTCTTAATGTGTGACCATTTCTATGTAATTTTTGATTTATGAAACTTTTTTTTTTATAAAATTGCCAATATTAGACCTTTACTTTTACAAAACATATAATTGTTGATGGAGTAACGCAATTTATAACCCTAAGAGATTACAAAACCGCGCCATGCGTTCGTTCACCATAACATTGAATTCTTAGTATGTGCATGGCATGCATTGTGTATGTGTGTATTTACAAAGCGAAAGTTTGTTTTATCACCCTTCATGTTTTATGCATGTAGATATATTTCTATATAAAAGTATCCTATATACTTCTCTGGTTTTCGCACACTAACTTTGAAGTAAATGTATTTTTCGTGTCAGGTAAAACTATTTGTTCTGAATTTTCATCGACTTGATTTATCAAGTACCAGTGTCGATGAACATCTAACTGAATATTCAACATCTATACTTTGTGCAATTTCAGCATCTATGCTTTGTACTTTTAACTCAATAAATTCATTATCTTATAAAGAACGTAGAACTTTGTGACCCGTATTGTATTGTATAGTAAATCATTTGGGATCTGTAGAGGGAAATGCACTTGCAGATAGAGGTACCGCACCCGGTAATAGTGCCTGTACCGCGTCCGTTCCCGGTGCGAGTGCCTATCTCTAAACCCGTCGCGGTTCCCGTGCTGCAGGAACTCACCGTGCATATTGAGAAACCAGTGCCCTACCCTGTCTACAAAACTGTTCCTTACCCCGTTGAGAAGCTTGTCCCAGTACCGGTTGAAAAAGAGGTTAGTGTCTGTCAGTGGAAATTGATATAGCCTCGGTAAGACTCAGTACATCCATATGGTACGGGCGAAGATTGATCACGTGCCAATACGTGACAATGAGAGAACGTGGCGGTACTCACATTACGCAACGGTACCGCAATCATTTCGCGGTCAACAAGTAGCATTAACATCAGATACCAGCAATGTTGTTTGATGCTTGTTATATATGCTTTTTTGCTATTTAATGCGAGGGATAATGTAGCAACTTTGCATGTGGGAAATCTTTGTGACCTGACATTGAATTTTTTAAATAATGTTCAGCCTTTTGCATGCAGATCCAGATAATATTGTTACTGTTTATTAGTCCTAGTAAAATATAGCTTGATCTTTGTAATTGTTGTTATTAGTGTTATTTTAGAGTTTACGACTTACATTTTAGGTAAGAATTTTCAAATCTAAAGTATTATACTTTATTTGTGATAAAACTGGCAAAATAAAATGTCAGAGTTAAGCTATATTTAAAGGACTGCAGTTGTAGTAGTACACAAGATGTAAGGGAGAATTGTAAATAAGAATCACACACTTAGAGCACTCGCTTGTTAAATTAAGAAATATTGACGTAATATGATATTAATTAGTGTGGGAAGCATCGCTGAACAAATCTCATTCCTATTAAATCAAAGAAATTAGATGAACAGGCCATTTAATGATAGGGTGGATCTAAGCTGTGTTGTTTGCAGGCACTTATTACTTATACTCTCCTAGTCATAAAGTTGATTAACAGTTATGTTCCTAGTTGCAATGAGTTATAATGCGGCTGCTGATTATGGGGTCTCGGGTTCGATTCCCGAAATATATTTGTGTGGTTCAAAAATTTTTGATTCGGAGTCTGGGTGTTTTCTTTGTATAATATGTATGTATTTACAAAAAAAGTATGTTTATGTTATTATATCAGTTGTCTAATAGCAATAATACAAGCTTTGCTTAGCTTGGGACTAGATAATGTTGTGTGTCAGATGTCCGAAATATTCATTATTGTTATTATTCTTTATAATACGACAAATAATTCAGGTTACAGTACATGTGGAGAAGCCATATCCAGTTCATATCCCGTATGTAAGGCCCGTTTTCCATCATACGAAGCCAGTACACGAAGATCCAGAATATATAGAAGAAGACTACCCGCGACGACCTGAATTTAGGAAACCTTCCCAATATAAAAAGCGGCAAGTTTATGGGTAAATATTTTTTCTGTTGTTTAACACCTCACAATATTCAGTGTCTGAAATTAGTCTTAAGATTTATAAATATTAAAATATTGTAATATAGCACAAAAAAAGTTTATTTTTAAAGAGTTTCTTTAGGATTTTTATTACATGAAACGTGTGATCACCGGGCAACCGTTATGTTAATTCGAAATAAGTCAAGGTCTTAAAACATTTTAAGGGTTCTGTAGCCAAAAGCGGAACCCTTATAGATTCGTCATGTCTGTATGTCTGTCTGTCCGTCCGTATGTCACAGCCATTTTTTTCCGAAACTATTAGAACTATACTGTTGAAACTTATTCAGTAGATGTATTAAGTGAACCGCATTAATATTTTTACACAAAAATAGAAAAAAAAACAATAAATTTGGGGGTCCCGGGTCCCCATACTTAGAACTGAAACTCAAAAACTTTTTTCATCAAAACCATACGTCCCACACGTATATGGATATGGATAGTTATCCAAAAATTATATTGAAATTTCTATTAAAATTATATTAGAAACCTCAATATAATCTCAATATTATTTTTGGATACGAAGTTTTCCTAGTGAGTGCATTTTACAAGTTAGGTCCCTATAACTCCTAAAATAAAAAAGTTATCAAAACCGCTATCATGAATTTTTCAGATTATTTGAGCCAGCTGTTTAGATTTTAAAGGGGTGGGGGGGGGGGCTGTTTTCAGGAAAAATAGCTCTTTCTAGTTGAATAACTCATAACCGGATACCTAAATCAAAAATTGGTTTTAGAAATCTACCTATCTAATGTCACCCCACGCGAGAAAAATAATCATAATTTTATTGTAGCACTTTGTCCACGTAATTACAACACATTCATGCAAAGTTTCATCTTTCTAGCACCAACCGTTTGGGTGTTAGGTCGAGGAGGGACGGACGGACGGACATGGCGAATCTATAAGGGTTCCTGTCATGAACTACGGAACCCTAAAAAAGCAATAGTAAACTTAGATACAAACCTTTTTGTTTACATTATGGGTCTTTAAAAAATACTCGTTTGTTTATGTTTAAGATAACATAAATAACATATTTTCTTAACCTGACTGACTAACTGGTCCATCAAAGCAAAACCTAAGCCGCTGGTGCTAAAATGTAAACGCAATTTAGCACTATTCTGATTCAGTTGTCATCTATAAAAAAAAACCTGAAAGTGAAGCGATTGATTGGGCCTACGGTCTCACAGTTAGTAACGAAGGAAAACACCACGAATATTGTCATTTTTATGTTGGTCTTCTGTGTGAGCTTAGTACTGCTCCGGTCAAGTTGGCCCATTCGTGCTGAAATCTGCGTGGCTCTAGTCCCTTTCAAATTAGTATGCATTATTTAGGTTGGTAACGCGTGACTGTACTGCACGTAATGTTTACATTCACAGTTCACGCAACAGAACTCGTCGCCCAGGCCGAGCCACATACCAAGAAAGAAATAGAAGAAGGTGGCCGGAACGTCGGCGTCCTTCCAGTTATACACCTGAAAAGCAATATAATAGGCCTTATAGATACCAGCACTCGGCACCATACAAACATCATGACTTTGATGAAGATGAATACAGGAGACGCGGCAAGTACTGAATAAATTGCTGATGACGGGGTGAGGTGAATCTTGCTGTTTGATTAAAACAGAGTATACAGAGTAACATCTCAAGAGGTTGTACTGGTGGAACCACGCTGTCCCACAGTGATCAAAGACTCTTGAATTATTGATAATTTAGCATTAATACTTAATTTATTTTGTAAATCCTAATTATTGCATTTGTAGATTTCAATTCAGATTTCATCAAAATTTTGTAGAATAAGTACGTATTTCTTTATTTGTATTTTTAAATTCCTTGTCGAATTGTCCAGAATTATTAAAATCATTTTATTAGTCGTTGACATTTAAGATTGCAAGAATAGTTGCAGTTACCACACCACTTTCTACTGTGGTAAGTGTCGTGGGTTCGAAGCCCATATGTGACGATTCTTTTATTATCCACTAATTGTTGTTCTACCTCAGGGTGTTCTTTGTATCCATTTTATGTATGTTTGTAAATTCCCCCACGAAATAGGAATATTAGAAGTGCGCGAGTTGTATTTTCTGAAGTAAAGAAACAAGTTTATTGGTGTTAATTTATTAAGCCAAATACTCGTATGTAATGATGACATTACTGGACAAAAGTAGTAAGACTATAAGAAAAGATGAGATTTTTTGTTTTCTTTATTAAAAGACAAGTTTCCGTGTTTGTAATTTATGTTATGTAACAACCGAAATCATATAACCCCTACTTTACTGACCAGTTATTAAGTCAATTGTAGTTTAATACTGTAAGTAATAGTAAAAACTAAGTATAATATTTCAAAAAATAATTATTAAATAGTCAAAACATTACCTTCGTTTTATTGACACACAGACACTTAATACAAAGATTTTTGACACACAAACTACCTATCATATTCTCATAGAAATCGCAAATTTATGAAATCATCAAATTTCAAGAGGCACTTATTAGCAATTGTTTTATACATTTATACTATTTATATGTTGCTGATATATCTAAGTAGATGAGGCAGTCTCGCATGGACGACTACTCTTATTAACGCTTCGATAAACACAATTTTACACCAAAGAAAAGCAAAATCGATGCCCGTTTTAGCAGTGGATACACCGTCAGATAATGTATGAACAATTCAGTTATAACACTAGAGTTAGACAATTAGAGTAAGTGTTAATCAATAAATAGGGGGCGAATTAAGAATCACTACCCTTATATTATTCCTTATTAGTATTTATTCCCTGGATGTAAGCAACTTACGCAGTCAAAAGCACCGCAAAGAGAAGGGAAACTTGACACAAATCCTATTTCAACCTGTAAGGTCAGTGTGATAGCTCCTTTCTTTCCGAAATCCCCTTTCTAAGGAGAGGTCTGAGTTCAGCAGTAGGGGAATTCTAATTTTAAAGTTTAACACCACATATCACATCAACAACCTTTCGCTTTTCACTATTGGACATAGGCCTCCCTAATCATACGCAACTCGAATCCATCCTCAGCTTCTAGCATTCAACTACATCCAGGTTTTGTCAAGTGTTCCGTAAATTAATTACAAATGGATAATATGCATTTTAATGAACACCTTCAAATCTTAAAACACTCGATATTTCTGGATATAGAATTTATTATAATGTATTTAATATAAATCTGACACACGCTACAAGAATACTCCTGAAATTGGTTGAAAAAAACCTGGAATGGTTTTTTTCAAGCATGTTTGAGAAGAAACTAAAAATTTGAGTTTATACAAAGTGGTTTATAGTTAACAATGAAACACTAACAATTGCAATTATTTTATGCTAAATTTAGCATATCTACAGTTTCTATGCTAGAATGATTTTATATTGCGTTTGCTTCAAGATTTCAGACACTGATCTACTAAAAATAAGGTTCTCATGAGATTATGACAAAATTAAAATTAACATATTAAGCAAAAACAAATAAAAACTTTGGAGTATCTGTGTGATTAGGATAAACTGCCTACGAAATATTAATTATACATCACAGTGGTGTTATATTTGTCTAGTATAATGCCTTACTTGCTATTTTTTTAATGCACCATTCCACGTCTGAGGCATTAACTATCATAGTTACTCACCATATTCAAGAGTTACATTGCATAAGAAGCCAATGTAAAAAAATAATATTTTTATGCATTTCTCCAAACATGTAAAATTTACCTATATGTGAAAGTATACAACAAAAGCGGATTGCCGTAACAGATTTTCATATAAAAAATATTGAAATAAAAGAAAGAACACGTTTATTAGGCACACTCACAAAGGAAACGAGAAAAACAATGTACATTTTAATAACACTAAACAACTAACAAACATACTTAATACAGAACAAACAAAAAAATAAATAAAATATAAGAAAAACGTATAGTAAAATAATCTGTGTGAGTATGTGGCTAAAAGGCCTCAGCTCAGCTTGTGCTGCGGTCCTGAGAGTGACCACAGCGCTGATTTTCAGCTGAAGCACAACATGATACCTCACGGACGAATGCACAGGTTTTATAATCAGAAGATTTACACAAGAATTAAAAATATACATTAAACACATAAGATTATGAGACTAGCTTTTGCACGCTGCTTCGCTCAGCGCTCAGGGGTTGAATATCGATTCAGCGGTTTGGGCTGTGCGTTGCTCTCCGGATATGTTAGTCAGTCAGTCAGTCAGTAAGACTACTCTTTTATATGTATAGACAATAAATTTGCATTTGCAGAATAACCTATTGCAAGAGGAATACATCTGTTCTATCATTACAAACACTACAAGGAACCGGTTCTTTGCAATGACAAAAACATCATTCTCACTTTTAACTTAAAAGTATTATGAACAACTAGGTTACGAAGTGGCTCTTAGTTGTCTGCAAATGAACTATTTGTATAAAATAATACGGTTCTAATAAATATATGTTATAAAACGTAATATATTATCAGACTGACTTGACTGCCTTGTTGGTCTAGTGGTTAGCGTATGCGGCTGCCGATCAAGAGGTCTCGGGTTCGATTCCCGGGTCGGACCAAATATTTGTGTGACCCATAAATATTTGTTTCGAAGTCTGGGTGTTTTTCTATGTATAATATGTATGTATTTACAAAAAAAAAAGTATGTTTATGTATTTATATCAGTTGTTTAGTACCCATAACACAAGCTCTGCTTACTTTGGGACTAGATGATGTTGTGTGTAATGTCCAAAATATTTATTTATTTATTTATTATCAACCTCCTTAGTCGTTCCCTCATTGCTAACGATCATCACTCCGATGTATCTGGTCTACTGTGTCCATATGTCAGTAACCTTTTTTTTTTTTTTTTTTTTTTTTTTAGTGTGTGAAAAATCATCATGGACCGTCACCCCACCGGGGGTTACGGCGGGGTGGTGTGTCGGACTTGAACCGACTAAAAAACACACAGTGTGCCCTCTCCGCGCTTCTCCGTTTAGGAGTAGGAGAAATCCAGGGTGGGATCTCCTTCTGAACTTCTCCAGCGCCTGCCCGCTCCTGATGCGGGCACCGTCTCTGTACGACGACCCTCTCTTAGGCGGCGTCCGGCACACACCGACGCCGCCCCCTCGCGGCTGGCCACATAGTGCGGGTGGAGGGAAAACCCGTCCCGTCCACCCGCGGCCACACTCAAGGCGGCATGAGGCGCAGATGTTCGCGCCTCCGCCGCCCGAGTCGCCGGCGGCGAATCTGGTCCGATTGGATGTCGTCCTCACGGGCCTTCTCCGCCGCCTCCTTCTGCGTGATTACGTCCTCGCAGAAGGTTGCGACCGCGGTGAATGCGCTCTCGCTGCCGACCATGGAACGAACGACGGCCGGCAGTGAGAGATCCCCTCCGATGACTGCAGTGAGGACCCGGCGCTGCGTCTCCCATGCGGGGCAGACCGCCAGCGTGTGATGAGCCGAATCCTCACTGCAGTCGCAGTGGTGGCAGGCGGGACTCAATTCCCTCCTGGCGACCGAGTGCAGGTACTTTCCGAAGCAACCATGCCCGGAAAGAACCTGCGTCAGTCGGAAGGTAAGGGTCCCGTGCTGCCGCACTGCCCATTCGCCGATGACCGGCTGAAGCGCCTCTACGGTGGCGAAGCCAGCACGTGGAGTCTCCAGCCGGATATGTCAGTAACCTGCGCCAACACCACATTTCGAATGCATAAATTTCTGGAGATTGGATTCGCCAGAATTTCAGGGAACTTTTAAATATTACAATCATTTAATAATATATAATGATATTATCTAATATATAAAATTCTCGTGTCACAGTTTTCGTTGCCATACTCCTCCGAAACGGCTTGACCGATCTTTATGAAACTTTATATGCATATTCAGTAGGTCTGAGAATCGGCCAACATCTATTTTTGATACCTCTAAAACGCGAGCGGAGCCGCGGGCATCAGCTAGTATCATATAATTTAATGTCAATACTTAAGTGTTGGTAAATAATGAATTCTGAAATGGAGCTGAAACAAATCCTACTAATATCATAACCGCGAAAGTTTGTGAGTATTATGTATTTATATTTGTTGTTCATTCACGCAAAAACTACTGAAGGGATTTGAATGAAACTTTACAGTAATATAGCTTATATATCAGAATAACACATAACCGCGGGTGGAGCTGCGGGCGAAGGCTAGTCAACATTAAAAACAAGACCTTTTGTTATCACTTTCAAGTGACTTTTTTCTTAATTTTGATCTCTAGTTCTTATATGATATGATATACTTAGTTGCCTTATTTTCTTATTTTGCAAACGCCTAAATCTAAGTAGTGTACACCAGGATTCTGTATAACTTTTCTTTACATTCTGTACAAATTAGACCTACAAATAATAGTCCATTGTGTCTCGATTGTCTGAGTTTCGAACTTGCAATAAATTGTCGCGAGTCTTTTTAATGAAGTAGTTACATACAATATACATTGTTTTACCTGTGACATTACTGCAGATGTCATGGACACATCAATGATAATTAGATAAAAGTAGCAATGTGTGAAATATTTAACATATCTAGATTTATCTCCTACATATAAAATCAGAATCATCAATTCATCATCATTAAAAGCCTGTAACACTCCATTGCTGGGCATAGGCCTCTGCAAAGGAGAGCCTAACGGCCCATTCACGACCTTTCCGCTGTGAGCGGCAGCGAAAAGCGAAACGCCGAGCGGTCATATCAAAAGTATAGAAATGTACGAGGCACGCCACGAGTCGCCGCTCATAGCGAAAAAGCTAGCGGTTTTTGCCGAGCGAATTGCTACCGTGGCGGGCGGTATGGAGAGCGGCGGGAACAAAGGCACAAGTTCGTATGTGCGACGCCACGAAACAGAGCGGCGTGGACAGCGGTGCAGGAGTGACGGACTCAGCGGCGTTAAATAAAAACAAAAAATTTTAGACGATTTTATGGCGGTAATGGATACCGAGGCTTAGACCGCCTATATGGATGTCAAAATATCCCCAACATAAATATAAAAAGGTTGTGGGAAGAAATTAAACAATGTTTTCCGGAATATAATGGTACTTACGTTTAATTTAAATTGTTATCACAAAAACATAGAACCTAGGTACCTACCAAACGAAGCCACTGATATGTTGACAAAACTACTGGTATGTTTACGTAGTGTAGGTGGATAGTTGACAAGTTTTAAAAGTTAATTTTTTTCTCTGTCAGTAGGTACCTAATTAGCAAAACAGTTTACATATCAGTAGTTTTGTCTGTAGATATAACTACACACGAAACTACTAGTATGTCTTATACGCAATGTAAGTAGTTGACAAGTTTTTAAAGTTTTTTCTCTCTGTAAGTACCTACTTAGCAAAACACTTGGAAACATCAGTTACTTCTTATAGGTAGGACCTTCGTATAGGTCACTAAATCCACCATCTAAATACCGATCTTTATTTAGTTCGTGCACTCATTCTATCATATTTAAAAAAAAAAAATTGTTTCTAAACAGACAGGGGATAATTTTTATAACGCCATGATTTTTAACACGTTTCGACTACCTAAATACGTCCACCGTCGCCGCTGCAACTATTCGCTACTAGGGTTCGTGGCGTGCAAAACGCACCGCTCACCGGCGCCGCTCCGCTTTTCGCTAAGACCAAAACTCGTGGCCAGGCCGTAAGAAAGGTGTTTTTCGTCAGCGCACTGGTCAGACTTTCATTCAGTTGGTCATCATTAGTGTTCATTTCATTCTTTAACTCTCACCACCAATTAATTTAAATGGAAACAATTAATTAATATACTTCGACACTATGAATACATTGTAACCTTTAAAAAATAAAAAAATATGATAAATATGATAATATTCTCAAGTAAAAGGATAAAGTCGACTGTCATATTTTTTATTACAATCAATACAGAGTAGAGTCTGGCCACGCTAACTCTGCAGTGGCATAAATGGGCAACCCCAAAAAGTTTTTTATATGGTATACTTTTTCTGATGTCACTTTTGTGGTACGTGAGCTGTCACATTGCATATGCGGTTTGTTGTTTTTCATATATTTTAAAGAAAAATCGTTAAACCTATTAAAAGTGGAGTGCGGAAGTTATTAAATAACATGATAAGTAAATTCCAAAATGTGAAGGCACAGTGTGATGTCGTCCTTAGCCAAAAACGACAATGTTTACAAGATAACGAAAAGTTGACGTGTAAGTAAATCTACTGATTTTGATACTTCGCCGTTTTAATTTACCATTAGATGTATCTAAGAACATTTTTTCAAATACTCATAGCCTGTTCATGATGCTAACAAGAAGCTCGTGTAATTTTAACGTCCAATTTCAATAACATATCTACCTAAATTTGCTTCCTACAGATAGGATTTAGGTCATAAGCAACTAGTATATAAATTATAGATACTCAACTCTTAACAAGTATTTATTTTTAGACATTCCAGGTAGTATAAGTGATGAATTTAAACCTCATATTCAAGTTGCCCTACGGATGCTGAAGGCTCTTGAAGAGTTTACCATCAATAGTGAGAACCAGTTTATAAAAAATATCGCTTCAATGACTGGTAAGAATCTGTTACTTACGTATTTATTTTCTAAAATTTTCGTTAGATTATTAAAGTAGGTATACAACGTACATCCAATACATATTGGATTGAATACAAGTTCAAATTAAAGTTTATAAATGATTTATATTTATTTCTACAGGATTCAGCGATCTGGAGGGTTCCTGGCAAAAAGCGTGCAGCACGGGCAACGAAAGTTAATATCGATCATTTTGACCAATGCGCCAAACGAAATACAATATATCAGTATTATTTGACCCGAAAAAAAGTTCCTACTCTGCGTAAATTACTACTTCAATTGAGGCAATCAATTGATTTTACTGGCTGCAGAGAAACCTTACGCAAAATATTATTGACGAACGGACAGTCCTTATGGAAAAACATGATGTGGCGGCATGGAGCCTTATGGCCAGATTCCATAATCTATATACATAATAAAATTTTTGTTAAGAAACGAGCCTGTAGAAACAAAAAAAACTAATGTATATCTTGATGAAACCTAAAAATAAATTATGTTTATCATTCAAAAATCTATCGTTATTTTTATATTGTCCTTGAGTTGTTTCATAGATCTTAAAGTAAAGTTAGCCTTTTATTATTATTAATGTGTAGATAAACCATAGCCTCAGTAGATTTTTAAAAGTTAGGAATCAGAATTATTACAACCTGTATTGTACCTACCTATGACCTCAAAAACTGTATCAAATCAACAATGCATCGTGCTGAAGTCATGACTATTCTTAACCAAGAAAAAATCAGAATATAAACAAAATAATTTGGCTAAAATAAAAAAAAACAACTAGTATCAAATTAGTTTTTCGTAGTATAGACGGTGTTACCATCTATAGATTTTCAAATTCTATAATTTTTTTCGTTCTGCAGAGTTAGCGTGGCCAGACTATATTACAATGTGACCCACAATATTTTTCGCCAATTTAACATACATTTTCGCTCTTATTGTTTGCGAATTGGAACAATTTTATAAAGCGCCCAGGATTCGGCATTGCATTGCATTGTGCATTTATTAGTTCCGTAACTGAACATAATAGGTTACTCTTATCGGTTTGTATAAATAAGTGTTTATTAGGGCTATTGGCGAAATTATGAAACTCCGAAGAAGTATCGTTAAGATGAAGTGAAGTGGTACCTACTTCAATTCATCTTAAGAGTGTATCTACACACTCTTGGTTAAAGGTCAATATTTGTTATTTAATTTACAGCTAAAACAAAAGAGTAGCTAAATATGTATGTGATTGTGCAAAAAGCTCTTGAATATCAGAATTTTGAGTTGTGAGAAAATATGCACAGGCTGCGTTACCTGACAATGAGTTGGCTGCACAAACGCAATTGCTCACATAATTATGGCAGGCGGTTACGTAGTGTGCTAATTCTGCTTAAAGAAAATAACAATCACTGTTTTGTTCAGGGACAGCGGTTCGTGGTCACGATTAGACATAATTTAAAGTCTTACAATGGTTAGACTATTAATTAGTGTTTGTAAATTGTAATTATATATAAACTGGGTGTCTAAATTTTAGATTTTAAATGAAATAATGAAATCAGTTACGTATCTTTGGTTCTCTATTGTTCTTGATCTGCTCATAGATCTTCTGTCCGAATGCGAACCAAGTATTCAAAAACTTGCTTTTTGTGTAATTTAGACCGATGAAGACCAACCTACTCTATTAAATATTTGCTATGTTTTTCAAAAGTGTTGTTAAAGTTTTTGAAAATTTATGTAATGCTATTTTTAACCGACTTCAAAAAAAAATGGAGGAGGTTCACAATTCGTCGGATTTTTTTTTCATTTTTTTTTATATATGTTCAGCGATAATTTCGTCGTTTATGAACAGATTTCAAAAATTATTTTTGCATTGGAATGGGCATAGCTTACAGTTGGTCCCATCGTCACCATATCGGGATCTGATGATGGGATCCCAAGGAAATCGAGGGAACTCCTCAAATATCATAGGCACAATTATCGCGATTTGGGTACTAATAGTTTTCCATTGAAGTCGGTTCCTTTTTGTTAAAATTATATCTGCTAGATTTCTCTGAGAAAGAGCCATCTTTCTGTTTTTCACAGGGAAGGAATGGAGACTTTCTACAAAAAGTAGGTTTGTAGGAGAAGAAGATGCAGCAGTTGAATCTTGTCTTTTGAACTTTGTCTTGTTTTGACGTAAAAGTAATGACAGTTATATTGGCAATGTAAGATCGAGGCTCGGAATGCTATTTTAATCATGTAATGGTGAAGCAAGACGGTTACCGAACCGTCAGGCGGAATGGTACCCTTCCAGAAGTGGTCACCTGGCCCCACCAACCGACATGACGAGCCACTCCATAGATTTTGAGCTACTTGACGGGGCAGCCTCCAGAAACCAGTGTCATCAGCGTGATACATGCTTATATTATGGTTTAAAAGTAGTAGGCCTTTATACCATAATATAACATGTATCTTATAAATCTTTGCATGTTTAGGAATGTACATCACATTGCGGGGGACTTTTTGCGTAAAGCATGAGTGATTCCATGAGTAGGGGTCGTCATCCTCATTGTGACGCACACCATAGCGGCCTGGTCAGATGTTTCTGCATCATTTTCCCGGCCTCCGGAGACCGGGAGAATGAGCAGAATGATTTGTGCTTCCGGTCTCACACTCACTAACGAAATACAACAGCAAGAATGTCTTCATTATTAAAATGATCTTCTGTGTGAGGGTAGTATTCGAGCCGGTCGAGCTGGCCCATTCGTGCTTAAATCAGCGTGGCTCTACTACCTCTAAATGGGATGGGAAGAGTCCAGGTACTACTGTTATTAGGACATCTGGACCCTTCCACGCGCCTGCCCACACTGATGCGGGCGCCATCATCAGACCACTTAAACCCATAGGCCAACGGTGAAGTCAAAGTAGCGCATTGTTACATATGACTGGTACGAGAATAATACGAGAAATTTTGGGTTACTGGTTGACTGCAATAATAAGTCTATTGGGTAATGGCTTTGTGGTAGATTGCAATCACAACTTTGCCAATGTCATATATCTGAAAGACAATCTGATTTTATGTAGAGCTGTAGTAGAGGCAAAAATACTGTTTTGAAAAATGAGAGTAAAAAAGTTAAGGTAAGTAAAAAGGAGAGTAATTTGTTAACTTTTTAACTTTACAGATTTATCATAACATAAATACACTAGCAATGTTAATACATATAGAAATAGCACACGATATTAATAAATATAATATACGTTATTGAAATTATAATTTCAATACATACAAAATGAGCATATAATACATACACAAAGAGTGAAAATACGCGTTAGAAGTAATTTTAGGGACGTGTGGGGTGAGGAATAATAATAGGAATAAATTTATAAATAGGAAATCGAGTCCTGGAGCAATTAAAACATAATAATATTTATGTGGTTCGCGGTTCCTTCATCGAGTCCACATTTGCAGGTAGAACTATCACTACTTCGGATTTTGCCAAAAAAAAAGCGGCCAAGTGCGAGTCGGACTCGCCCATGAAGGGTTCCGTACCAGCAAGTAACATCATATAAAAGTTCTTGTAGTTCGTTGTAACTTTCATCGATGTTTTTATACTAGTGTATTGATTGGATGAAAGGTATATTGCGTGTTACGATTTATGACGTATTAAAAAAAAACTACTCACTAGATCTCGTTCAAACCAATTTTCGTTGGTAGTTTACATGGTAATGTACAACATATATTTTTTTTAGTTTTATCACTCTCTTATTTTAGAAGTTAGAGGGGGGGGGACACACATTTTTCCACTTTGGAAGAGTCTCTCGCGCAAACTATTCAGTTTAGAAAAAAATGATATTAGAAACCTCAACATCATTTTTGAAGACCTATCCATAGATACCCCACACGTATATGTTTGATGAAAAAAAAAAATTTGAGTTTCAGTTCCAAGTATGGGGACCCCCAAAATGTATTGTTTTATTTCTATTTTTATGTAAAAATCTTAATGCGGTTCACAGAAGACATCGACTGACCAAATTTCAACAGTATAGCTCTTATAGTTTCGGAAATAATTGGCTGTGACATACGGACGGACAGACAGACAGACAGACAGACAGACAGACAGACAGACAGACAGACAGACAGACAGACAGACAGACAGACTTGACGAATCTATAAGGGTTCCGTTTTTTGCCATTTGGCTACGGAACCCTAAAAAACCGGGGTACGTGAGTGAATAGTAATACTCAAAGTAATTTAAACTTTTGACAAAAATGAAAGCAAGTCTTGTCAAGGCAAAAGAGTGTCAGTTTTATATTCATAAATCATAAATAAACTTCATGGTCATCAAAATATCCTTAAAACTAAATCAATGCGTCTGTGGTAATTCTATTATACTACACCTGATCGGAACACTAGTCAATATTCCCTGAAAATGAAAAGAGAAAGTTAGTCTTTTCCTTGACCTAAATAAGCGGGAGGAAAAAATGTATGAAAATCCATTTCTAACGTGTTTTAGCGGGAGAGAAAGTTGTATGAATTTTCATTTCTCATGTGTTGTGTGTCAAGGAGTTTTCATATAATTTAAATATGGAATCGCCGTGCCACTGACATCCTTTTGTGAAGAATAAAAAAAACAAAATGAATGAAATATTTGTCAAATTCTAAGCTAAATTGTGTCTTACATGGTGTCTTACGTTTTGATTTTATTTTAAAATTAATTTAAATGTTCCTCACAGGTGTAGTATAAAGCACTGTGTAGCACTCGGGTGAAAGTCCCATTCCTACCTCGGGAGTATTGTGGCCCTAGGCTGTGCCTTCGGGCTACAAACTGCTCCCTCGCTAGTAATCGGTCCCTTTCCTCCCTCGGTGAACAATGTACTATTAATTTGTCGGTATACTATTTCAATTTCACATTCTTCAAACTAGCAGAATAAAAAAAAAACTGTTGTAGCAATAAGCCTTTTTATTACTTTTGGTGATTTTAAATTTTTACACGTTTATTACGTGTAAAATGACCTCTCTTTTGTTTTTTATTGGTTTAAACAGTGTTTTGCATAACGGTTTTAATTTAAATTGAATTTGAATTTAATTTTGTAATTGGTACCATATTCATGCAAATAAATGCATTGTATTAAACCTATTGTATTGCGAATTGCGATGCGCTGCGCTGCGCTGCAGTGCGTTGCGTTGTGTTTTGTTGTGATTTGCTGGTCTCTCTTTAGAAATAAGGTTTCAGTTTACTGTTCTACGATTTTCAGACGGACTTTTAAAGGGTTTTGTGTGAGGTTTGATTGACCAAACGCGTATACGCTATACAGTGACGAGCTTTCCTCACGCAAACTCGGGCAGAATCTTTACAAACATGACATTATAGTTTTTATGTGTATGACAGTGTATGTATGTTTATAGATATTTGTAGATATCCCATTAATGTGATGGTTTCATTATCGCTCTTGACCAAAGTGTAGTGCACCGCCACATTCATTTCCACACCACCTTCCCGTAGACTAGTAGAGAATGCCATTGTACTTTTGTGTATAAAGTTACTAAATAAATTAATAAATAATAACTCGAACTGGTAAGCGTCGTATAACCTATACTCAACTGTTTAGTAAGATTACAAAATAATTCGTTATTCAGTGGGATTTAACACAGATATTTCCTAGATAACTGTAGTCCATTAGATAGATTAGTTTTTCGCTTTTCAGTGCAGTCGGGTTTTTAGTGAACAAGGTTTTTAAAATTGAATTACTCATGTTCGAGTATTTCTTTGCATATCTGTTATTCAGAGGAAAACCAGAAATATAAACTCAGTTTAAATTTTGACGATATTTGTATTTTGTGTATTACACATTAAAACTGACAAAATTACTCACAGCCTAATGGAAAACATGAGTAGAATCCAAGACTGTAGGCCACTATACTTATTGCTAATATAGACAATGCAGAAGGGCTCACACTATTGCGCCCTAATCATGCCCCGCTTGTAGAACCCAGAATCATGGTGCTGGGGAAACACATGCGTTGGTAGTGATGTTAAATTTTTTACTGTTCGGCACATAATGGAAGAGCTGAAAACTTCGAGAGAATATTTCTACAACTCTAAAAAAGCGGCCAAGTGCGAGTCAGACTCGCCCATGAAGGGTTCCGTACCAGCAAGTACCATCATATAAAAGTTCTTGTAGTTCGTTGTAACTTTCATCGATGTTTTTATACTAGTGTATTGATTGGATGAAAGGTATATTGCGTGTTACGATTTATGACGTATTAAAAAAAAACTACTCACTAGATCTCGTTCAAACCAATTTTCGTTGGTAGTTTATATGATAATGTACAACATATATTTTTTTTAGTTTTATCATTCTCTTATTTTAGAAGTTAGAGGGGGGGGGGACACACATTTTTCCACTTTGGAAGTGTCTCTCGCGCAAACTACTCAGTTTGTAAAAAAATGATGTTAGAAACCTCAACATCATTTTTGAAGACCTATCCATAGATACCCCACACGTATAGGTTAGATGAAAAAAAAATTTTTGAGTTTCAGTTCCAAGTATGGGGACCCCCAAAATGTATTGTTTTTTTTCTATCTTTATGTAAAAATCTTAATGCGGTTCACAGAATACATCGACTGACCAAATTTCAAAAGTATAGCTCTTATAGTTTCGGAAATAATTGGTTGTGACATACGGACGGACAGACAGACAGACAGACAGACAGACAGACAGACAGACAGACAGACAGACAGACAGACTTGACAAATCTATAAGGGTTCCGTTTTTTGCCATTTGGTTACGGAACCCTAAAAAGTGACATGCAAGGTCAGCATGTGTTGTCCTGTTGGGGAAAAGTTGAAATAACTCTTCAGAACACTCAATGATAAATCCTATGGACGATTGCCATAGAGGCAATATTTCTTGGATTCTAGATTTGTCATGTCTGTCCGTCCTCGACTTATCGCCCAAACAGTTAGTGCTAGAATTGAAAGAAGAAACTGTGTATGAATATGTGTTTTTATCATGTCGACAAAGTGCTAGAATAGAATAAGCAAAAAAAAAAATTTTGGGGTAGCTCCCCTACATGTAAAGTGGGAATGATTTTTTCTCGTTTCTACCCCATTGTTTGGGATATCATTAGGTAGGTATTTTAAAAACATTGCAATGTTGATAAAACCATTTCTACTTTTAGGTATCCCGTTGTGAGTTATTCAACTTTAAAGTGCATTTTTTGTAAAAATCTAAATTCCCCCCTCTAAAAACTTATAGTAGTTCATATACTTTAAAGTAAAATTATAGCGTCTTAGATAATTTATTTATTTCAGGAGTTATTGGGGCCTGACTTGTAAAATGCATTCACTTGGAAATCTTTGTACAAAAATAAAGAAATAACAAGTAAACTTAACAATTATCTATTGGACACGATTTTAAATCCACCTACCATTATGGGTGACTACGGAACAATATTCTATGCGTCGCCTGACACGCACTTGGGAATTGTTTCAATATTTTTAAACAAAAAACATCAAATAAAGTATAAATTTTTTTTATGTAGCCTTTTCACCTAAGGCAATTCACACACCGGCCACCGGCCGCAGCAGATCACGCGCGCGGCGTCGTTTGGAGGAGCAGATCTGCCTCTTCGAGCAGATTTCACCGCACCTCCGCGCCTGACGGCTTTGTACATGGCCCGCACCAAACTAAAAGTTACTTTCCATTTCGTCGGCTTATTGCAAGAAGTCATTAAGTGCAAAAAATCAGTAAATACTTTTTTATCTATAATGGTCTCACAATTATAGATTAAAACGTATTTAGTGATTTTTTGCAGTTAATGACTTCTTGCAATAAGCCAACGATATAATAATTACTGCAAAAAATCACTAAATACCTTTTTATCTATAATTGTGAGACCATTATATATAAAAAAATATTAAGTGATTTTTTGCAGTTAATGACTTCTTGCAATAAGCCGACGATTTGGTCGTCGTCTGTATTATTTCCATTTCATATTCCAAATTGCTACGCATTGTTCAATTTCGTATATAAATGTGTTTACTGCTGCAGCCCGCCCCGCCTAAGCGCGCGGCGGCAGAATCTGATAGCGGCACGCGCTCTCGGTATGTTGGACCTGGCGTGTTTTCTATACTAATCGATGTACTTGCATACAATATTAAAATCTGCCAGTGCCACTCCGCGCTACGCGTCGCAGCGCGGTGCAGTGTCTAAATCGCCTAAATGTAATTATTTATTTCGGACATTATCTAGTCCCAAATTAGGCAGAGCTTGTGATAAGGGTACTAAACAAGTGATATAAATACATAAACATACTTTTTTTTGTTGTAAATATATACACACATTATAAATAGGGGAAACTGTTGTACCTAGGACAGTTTTTTAGATATATATTTTTCATTGTGATTTGACGTACACACAAATATTAATTGCATATTTCGAAAGGTCAATTATTTGGGTGCTCACCACCAAAATATCAGAAATGCACATTTCATACTTAGTACAAAGATTTTAAAGTATTGTTAGAGTCCAGAAGTGAAAAATAATAAAAATAATTTTAATTCTAAACAATTTACTTTAATTCTAAACAATTTATTTCATTAATTACAAAATAATCTTAGAAATGCAATTAGACAAACAACCGTTAATTAAGTAACGAATCTAAACAAATTACAGTTAGTTATACAGCAAGGTCGGTCACATAGGGCTGTACTAGCTGTTAGACAGCTTTCCTCGCACCCACCGCAATTCAGACAGTACTAACTTGTCAAAGACAGCTTTCCACGTCTGTTAACAGAGTAGTACTAATCGTCCGAAGACAATGATCCACACTCCGCGACGCATTCGTTAGAAATGCGTCCCGATACAACAGATCACTCCTATTTATAACCAAGCGCAGTGAAGTGATGGCGCCACAAAAATGACAACTACCGCCGTTGTGGCTTATACGGCCTCTCCTGACACCCTGACGTCCTCGGCAGGTCCGGATGACCACCCTTCTTCATTGTTCTCATTCGCGGTTACTGGAACATGTACAAAAATAAAAGTTTATTGGACGCCTCTGTAAGTACATCATCGTCCAATTGGTCAGTTACTAAAAACAGTTATCAAATTTAGCGTAAACAGAGTTAACGAATAGTTTTACAAGATAATAACAGTTAACACGAATAAGAAAGGTTCGAACGTCCAAGGAAAAGAGTGAAAGATTATTTATAATCCGCGCCAGATTAGAAACAAACAGTCACTGTTAGATACATTTAAAATAAAACTAGAAACTTAGTACTAACACAAGAGTAGACTTCAGCATGAAGGTCTACCGTTACCATAAGAACCATAATATCATAAGAACAGTTATCATAAGTGTGTGTCTTAAACATTTAAACTTAAAATTAACAAGACCACGAGTTTGGGGCTGGTTACCCTGTCCATGGGTCTTAAACCTCTCTCAACAAGACCACGAGTTTGGGGCTGGTTACCCTGTCCATGGGCCTTAAACCTCTCTCATCAAGACCACGAGTTTGGGGCTGGTTACCCTGTCCATGGGCCTTAAACCTCTCTCATCAAGACCACGAGTTTGGGGCTGGTTACCCTGTCCATGGGCCTTAAACCTCTCTCATCAAGACCACGATTCTGGGGCTGGTTACCCTGTCCATGGGTCTTAAACCTCTCTCAACAAGACCACGAGTTTGGGGCTGGTTACCCTGTCCATGGGCCTTAAACCTCTCATCAAGACCACGAGTTTGGGGCTGGTTACCCTGTCCATGGGCCTTAAACCTCTCATCAAGACCACGAGTTTGGGGCTGGTTACCCTGTCCATGGGCCTTAAACCTCTCTCATCAAGACCACGAGTTTGGGGCTGGTTACCCTGTCCATGGGCCTTAAACCTCTCTCATCAAGACCACGAGTTTGGGGCTGGTTACCCTGTCCATGGGTCTTAAACCTCTCATCAAGACCACGAGTTTGGGGCTGGTTACCCTGTCCATGGGTCTTACCTCTCTCAACAAGACCACGAGTTTGGAGCTGGTTACCCTGTCCATGGGTCTTAAACCTCTCTCATTAAGACCACGAGTTTGGGGCTGGTTACCCTGTCCATGGGCCTTAAACCTCTCTCATCAAGACCACGAGTTTGGGGCTGGTTACCCTGTCCATGGGTCTTACCTCTCTCAACAAGACCACGAGTTTGGGGCTGGTTACCCTGTCCATGGGTCTTACCTCTCTCAACAAGACCACGAGTTTGGGGCTGGTTACCCTGTCCATGGGTCTTAAAATTATCTCAGGAAGACCACGAGTTTGGGGCTGGTTACCCTGTCCATGGGTCCATTCCAATATTACATACCTCATGCTCTCCACCATCCGCCATACATTGCACCACACCTCACGCACACGGGGATCAGGCCGAAGATTGCGTCTTGTACACACGGTGAACAGGCGGAAGGTTGCATCTCGAGCACACGGAGAACAGACCGCAGGTCCGCTTATCACTGAGCCTCATGCAGGACGCAAGTCGGCACCTCACGATACAGCGAGTAGGCCGCAAGTCTGCGCCTCACCAGGCAGCAGCAGACACCAGGTCACAGGCCGGGCTCGGCTCGCGTAGACTGCACCTTGCACAGTGACGAGGCTCTCTCAACGCATCGTTCTCATCTAAGGAAAGCATGAAACATTGCATTAGTTTTGAATACGATATTACTTCAACGTCACCAATATGCTTTATTATCGTCATGAATAATCACAGAGCTTTTAGAAGGCGATACTAGCAAGCAAAGCTTTTAGGATATTTTAAAAATAACAGTGCCCTCAGTATGTACGTCGGTTAAGGATGTTCCCAATAATCGCAAAGCTCTTAGGATATGATACCGGGTCACCAATTTTGGTTTTGTCTACAGCTTGACGATTGGCGTCAAGCAAACCCGAAACATGTCCAAGTATGCCCACGCAGTGAATTCGAGTTCAGACTAATTGCCCTCAAAGTCATTTTATGGACCAGGGCTTGTCCGACAGGTGTCGTTCAATCTCTTACTGTAATAGGCCACCGTCTGCTTATAGTCGATCGTCTCGAGTCTGTAGTTAAACCTTACCATTTTAACCTTTTTACCTTTCTGCTACGGCGGTCAGTCCCAATGGTGACCAACCAAAAACACAGTAGACACTACAGCACGCAAGTACTTGTCTAACACAGGTGTACGCCTTTGGTTCGATGAGACGGCCACCCAACATGACCCGAAAGAGATCAGGCGTAGGACCGTCGACTCTTTGTACTCATTCGAGTCACGGAGCGTTGACCACAACTTTTAAACTTCGGGCCGTGACAAGCATATCTATAACTAGAAGTACACAGTATTATTAGTTATTGTTTGTTCAACCCAGAAATCGAACCTATATTGAACAGTAGTCGCATACACTAACTGTCGGCCCAACAAAGCAGTCGAAACCATCACTACTCAGTACACACTAGTACTGACGTTTCAATAAGTACCTCTGTCAGGAAGAAAAAGATCACAACCTGTGCTGGCTTGTAATGTCCTCATGAACATGAACTCGTGATCACATATGAATGTCACACCTTTACTATCAGTGTGCTAGAATGTTTTTGTTTAAGATCTTAAAACTTAAAACCCGAAATAGCTAGTCTTATCTTTATGTAACACTACTTGGTACTCTCGCATTGGCTAGTGATTAAACCTTGTTTTAGCTCGGTCTAACCTGACCATTTAGTACTAATAGTTTCACAAACAACATAATGTCTCGCAAACTAACACTTAACGTTAATTTAATACCTGACACTAGTGAGGGTATTTAAAACCTTTCATAATGCTTCTATAACTTTAACCCATTATTAAAGTTATGCCTAAGTAGACGTACTAATAAGATCGATAGACATGTAGTCGTTACCGGCATCAATATTTGGCATTTTCATAAACATATCAAAACATAATTAACAAACATACGATGTGTTACACGTTATCATAATCTTTCTATAAATTTGTTGTTGACGTTGTGTAAACCCAATAAGATTACATTTGCAATATGAAGTTCCAGTTTGGAGTCCAAACTACGTATTTAAATATATACGCCGTCTAAAGACGAATTTAAAGAAGTTTCTTTGAACCATAAATTACAATTGTAGTCATTTTGGTATTACCTACTCGTAACTATAAAATAAATTTAACATAATAACTTTAGAACCTAAACGTTTGGCACTCGATGTCATAACACTCTACAGATTTTACAATAACAGTTGACTGTTACAATTACCAGTAAATAATGTGACATAGTACCTCGTACTGTCTACCGGCGGAAGATTCTCAAGCTGTTTTATACAGACTCCGGTAAGGACTAGCACTGCTGTCCACGCCCCCTTTCGCCGTATTGTGAATAGTTACAACACACGTTTTTAAACTCTCGATGTATTTGCTCTCACCACCCACCAATATAAAAGAATAGCGCATTCATCGAATTATCAAAATAAAAATTATAAATGTATATCAACTAACTATCAACTATTTCTTGTTATTTTTTTTTTGATCATCCCTACTATTATAAATGCGAAAGTAACTGTCTGTCTGTCACGTTTTCACGCCTAAACGGCTTAACCGATTTTGACGAATTTTGAAACTCAAATAGTTTAGAACCTGAGAAAGGACATAGGCTACTTTTTACCGCGATAACCGACATACACGCGAGCGGAGCCGCTGGCTAAAGCTAGTTGTATAATAATGGTCATTTAAATTTTTACATTTACGGAGAAACATATCTAGTAACTTGGTTTGCACACTGTACCTTGTTATAATCTGACAAGTATCTATTTTTCCATAAAGAAAGATAAATAAATTAATCACAACGTGCGTGGGTATTATTCTCAGCGTACTTACGTTAGTGCAACTTCGTTTCATTTTACGTAAATCGATTAAAATGTGGTTAGCTTTGCATTAGGCAGCCACTTTAAAACTGCAACTACTATTAATTCATCAGCCATAGTAAAGACGCCCAGTTGTTTATGCACAGGTGGTATGGATACAAAAATTCGAAAAGTTTTAATCTCGTTAAACAAAATATTTGCAATAACAAACGGTAGAAGTTCATTGTTAAAATTCAACCAACTAAGATCATTACTTAAGCTCTTTCGTTAAACCACAGCTTTGCATCAGCTATAAGGCATTTTCCGATGATACACCCCGAGCAGTCGCGATATTTTTATCACTTTAAATTGCGCATACGATTTACATTCGTACACTACATATCAAAATTATGTGAAAATAAATCACAACTCCACATGTAAATATGATTTGATCTTACCAGTACAGCGTCAAATACAACTCACAAGTTTTTCATAACTGAAGCTTCCAACCTTCTCTCATAACCGTGTCGGCACTGGTTGACCACATTGTACACCTTGTACATTGGCACGGATGCAGTTTCCATCGCTTAGCACAATGTTTACTATCTGAAAAGAAAGCATTATAAACACGAACAAACCGAAACATAGCGTGAAGTACAAATACCCTCATTATTTTATTAAAATAATCGTTTTAAAACCGTTTGTAATTGTCACTAGAAACCAAATATATTAGTCGTCACTTCCTTTACGATTTTTATATTTGCTATGTTTTGACTTTGTTTTGATTTTTGACTTTGATTTAGAGCGGATAAGAATATCACAAAAGTCGGATTCCCTTAATAAAAATCACAACGAACACTGAATTTCGATAGCGTTCAAATGAGCACTAATAGTGTGCAATGCCTTTTTTTCTAACGAACGATCGCGTTTATCGTTCCCGGGACCTCTGCGGCGAATCACTGCGTATATTCACTTTGGTTCTATATGACAGCGCGATCTATTGTGCATTTGTCGATGCTCTCTATCGTAAGACACCTAGATAATGAAGTATAGGCAAATTAAATGAAAATATCTAACTAAATGTCGGTAGTTGATCGTTTCCCAAATCTTGAAAATTAATAATTTGTGAACGTAGATCGATCCCACTTCTGATGTTAGAGTCCAGAAGTGAAAAATAATAAAAATAATTATAATTCTAAACAATTTACTTTAATTCTAAACAATTTATTTCATTAATTACAAAATAATCTTAGAAATACAATTAGACAAACAACCGTTAATTAAGTAACGAATCTAAACAAATTACAGTTAGTTATACAGCAAGGTCGGTCACATAGGGCTGTACTAGCTGTTAGACAGCTTTCCTCGCACCCACCGCAATTCAGACAGTACTAACTTGTCAAAGACAGCTTTCCACGTCTGTTAACAGAGTAGTACTAATCGTCCGAAGACAATGATCCACACTCCGCGACGCATTCGTTAGAAATGCGTCCCGATACAACAGATCACTCCTATTTATAACCAAGCGCAGTGAAGTGATGGCGCCACAAAAATGACAACTACCGCCGTTGTGGCTTATAGTATTTTAAAAGTAAAAGTATAGTAAAAGTATTTTAAAGTACAGTAAAAAAAAAGGGCAATAAAGGCCAAGGTACAACATACTCTATGTACCTGGGCCAGTACTACGGTGTACCTAGGACACATTGAGAATTTGGAGGTAATTATGCGTTTTATGCGGTCTATCGCATTACATACACAAAACACCTTAGAAATTCTCAAAAAAATTGAAATTCTACACTTTCCATCAGGTGAGATGGAAGACAAACGCCTATTCCATTACAACAATAAAATATATATATATATATTCAATTTGTTTTCTTGCTATTTAAACCAAATTTTTAAACATAAACAACAAACTTTCAAGTACTATTGTGTCACATCACATACTTCACAATTTTAACAAAAAGGAACCGACTTCAACGAAAAACTATTCCGAGTACCCAAATCGCGACACTGGTGCCTATGATATTTGAAGAGTTCCCTCGATTTCCTTGGGATCCCATCATCAGATCCCGATATGGTGACGATGGGACCACCTGTAGATTCTGACGAATTTAGAACCTCCTCCTTTTTTTGAAGTCGATTAAAAATATGTAAGTATAAAATAGTTCATAGACCTAGATTTGAACAAATCACATTAAATCTATTTATTTATATATATTTAAATATCTACGAAAAAATTCTATCTTGTGCTTTATCAAGCTCTGCTTAGTTTGGGACTAGATGGCGTTGTGTGTAAGATGTCCGAAATATTTATTTATTTAGTATTATTAATTTATATAGAGAGCTCTTTTAAAAAACATTGAGAGGTTGCTAAGACATTTTTTTAATTCAGGTATCGGTTTTTCAACTTTAAAGGCATCAGGTCAACTCCACCCTTTAAATAGTAAGAATAACATACCTAAAAATCTGAAAATATTCATATTGGTAGAATAAAATTTGCAGGAAAACTTTATCGGTTTAGATAAATTTGTTAGTTCAGGAGTTAGAGGTCAAACTTGTACAATACGCTTACTTGGAAATCTTACAAAAATAACGAAATTATAAGTAAACATAACAATTATCTATTGGACACGATTTTGTATCTACATGGCATTATGGTTGACTACGGAACCCTATTCTATGCGTGGCCTATCACGCAGTGGTTCAATGTTTTAGTTAAGTTACTTCGCTTGTTCTTGTTATTGAATTTTGCGTTCTCATGACAAATAAGTTTAAGACGTCACTGTGCAAGAAAGGTAGGTATAGGTTTTGTTGTGATTTTAAGCAGGTTTTACCACAGAGTACCAAATCTTAAAAAGCTTATAATAGTTTCGGGTTTTCCCGACAAGCATCCTGTCTCGTTAAACGTTGCATTTGGATATAAAGTGCACAAATGTTGCATAATTCTGATATAATTTCTTATAAAAAATATGTTTTTAACGAAATGAATGCTTTATAAAAGAACAGAGTAGTGAAATAGTGTAAAATATTACCGTTGTTTTCAACGATTATTACGCTCATTAACGCACAATTTTCAGGATCACTACACTACTAACAACCGAATGGTTTTTACGTCGTATACGACTTGAGTGTACTCTAGATTTTTGAGAAAGGAATGTTTAAAATTTAAACGGTTTTATTGAAAACTAGCTTTCGCCCGCGGCTTCGCCCGCTTGTATGTCGGTTATCGCAGTAAAAAGTAGCCTATGTCCTTTCCCAAGTTCAGTTCTATCTTCATAATAAATTTTATCAAAATTGGTTCAGTGGTTTAGGTGTGAAAGCGTAACAGACAGACAGACTGAGTTACTTTCGCATTTATAATATTTGTAGGGATAATGTATAAATACTAAAAGCTAAAAATAATTGGATTTGTCCCAAGTTCCAATCATCACACCCATCTCCCTCAATCTAAGGCGCTGATCAGACAAGAAAAGAAAATCTTTGGGCCCGGGTTTCCATCCCGTCAACTTAGTTTATGCTTCGCCCATAGTTTATTTCATAAAGAGTAAAAATATTAAAAATTCCACAACCAACCGTTCATATTCACAAAATTACTTTCTGATTTCAGTAAACGAATTTTTTAAACTGAAATACCCATGTCGAAATGTATATTTGCATATCTGTTATTCCGAGGAAAACCAAACGTTAAACTCTATTTTCCTCTGTAATTACTTACACAGGAAAACAGAGTTTGAATAATAGTTGATTTTTTTTCGATTATTTCTTGTGTATTGTATTACACTTACACGTATATTGCATGTGTTATTTTAAATACCTACGCCTTAAAACACTTTAAAGTTTTCAAATAAATACAAAACTTAATTATTTTTAAGTGTTAGATATAAATACGTAGTTAATTTTGTACCATTTATCTATGTAATGAAGCCTATTTGTAATTACTTCTAGGTAATCCCACATTTATGATGATGATCCTTCCGTCTTTATACTTATTGCTTAAGTTTAATAAAAGCAATTTATTCATTAAACAAAATCATTATCATTCACTATAGTTTCTCATCATCATCATCAGCCTTTCGCAGTCCACTTCTGGACATAGGCCTCTCCCATTGCACACCACTCTGATCGACTTTGGGCTTCTCGCATCTAGCTCCAGGTCGTCACTCCACCTCCCTGTTTACTACTGTCGCCACTACGTTTACCGAGACGCGGTCTCCTCTCCAGAACTCTTCTACCCCAACGGTCATCAGTTCTGCGGCTAATATGGCCAGCCCACTGCCACTTCAGCTTGCTAATCCGGTGGGCTATGTCGATGACCTTAGTTCTCTGACGGAGCACCTCAGTTTATAGTTTCTCATTTAACAAAAATAATTTGCCCATATCCAGCAGTAGACTGTGATAAGCTGATGGTGAATTTGAAAACCCTAAAATGGCGAATGCGATTGATACAAATGCTATTCACAATCGTATCTTAGATAGGATAGTCATTATTATGACGTACAATTATTCTGTTCGGTAGCTGACACCTAACATCACACATATCACATATGCTAAATTGCAGAATCGTTTGGTTAGACAATTTTTTTTACAAATTAACACAATCACTTCATGCGTGAGTAAGAATGTAATTGGGCTAGCTGAATGTTCCACGGATGTGCCGGTCACGGGGATGGACCTTGAATTACCTATCCGAGTCGAATTCACAACAATGAATTCTCGCAATCGTTGACTTTACATACATGACACAGTAATCGTTGTACAAGAAGCTATCAGCTATTGGCGACCCGATCTATTTGATTATATCTTAACATCGATCTATTGATGTTTTTTTATTCATAGACCTATTTTATTTATAAAAAAATGATTTATTTTGGTAGTTAAGCTATTGTAATTTACATCTAGAACGGTTTACAAAAAAGTGTTTAATATAGAAGTTGTATAGAGTGTATAAAAGCTTTCGAGGTCTCGTGCCGTGTTTAGTCTCTCTGCGCGGTTTCGTTGAACCGGTCGTGGGCTGTTTGACCCTACTACCTTCGGTCGGCTACTTTGCTTATACACTTCGCACCTCGCATGTAAGTTTATCAACATTAATATCTATATTTACGACAGGATCGCTCTATATTTGTATCGCTATGTAGGTACTGTTATTTTAGTATCGTTACATTATGTAGAATCTTCTGTGACTAAAATATAGAGATTAAGTTAAAACAGTGGATTGCTTTAGACAAAACATATTTTGTAGGTTAAAATAGGAGGAAATAGACTTGTTTAATCAATACTTTTTTATATTTAGTCAAAAAAAAGTATTTTTTAAAGTAGCTTCATAACGTGTTTGTGTTTTATGTTTATAATTACAACTTTGTGCTCATCGACGTATAAAACTTATTTTAACTGTCTCAAGGAGTGCTACAATCTACAATTTACAAATGTCTAGTGATTGTTGAGCCTGGATAATGCTTACCTATTTATGACATAAAGTTTCTAGGCTAAAAGCTCTTTGTCAGAAGAAGAAATAGTGAGATCTACAGGGCTAATCAAAAACATGAAAAGAATTGTGAATTTGGTTAAATTTGCGATAAAGGTTTTTTATGCGTTATCGAGTTTTGAACAGTTATAAACTAATCTACTGGTACAAAAATAAATAAAAGTACGAGTTATATACATACATGCATACGCTATAAAATTCCTGCACATACTCATCTACCTACGTAGGTGCCCAGACTATGGGGTTCACGTACGGTTCGTGTGCATGAACATGAAGGCTTAGGTCTTTTTGTTTTGTGAGTTGAGACAGGTACACGCTTCCAGCTTCTCCACCCCTAAAGAAACTCTTAGACTGTATAACAGAAGGTACTGTAGACTGTATATAATAGATATCCTATGGTAGTTCGTGGTGCCCATTTTGTGCAATGGAAGTGCAAAAAATGTTTACATTTTTTTATACCGCTTTATATCGCTTTAAGATTAATACAACGTCACAAAATCTGGTGAATAATAAGCTCCGTTTCTGATTCGTATAGGCCTCGTCACAAAACGTCCGATTCGTGTGTCTCATCCTCAAATACGGTATTCGAAGTAGACGGTTACAGGAATAATTTGATTTGCCAACATATGGAGGAAGTGATGATCAGAGTCTGAGCGTTATTGACGAACATAGTTCATCGGCAAACGACTTTTAGTTATAGAGTGACAAAGATCATTAAGAACTGTACTAACTACTTACTTAGTTATAAATACCTTATTTATAAGATAACACTCTGGTCGGAACAATACGTCTAGTGGTTGGCAATACTGACTCCTTCGATAGATATTTGTGATAAAGCTACCCAGTGTTCTGTTTCACATAAAATATACAATATGATACTAGCAATCGATTTTTTATCACTTTCAATTCCTAACCATTTTATATTTCATGTTTTTTTTTCTTTGAATAAGCAACAACAAGAACCACATACACAGCAACAGCAACAACCTTTAGTTATCCACTTCTGGGCATAGACCTCTCCTTAGAAAGGCAATTCAGCCCTATTATAAACGCTCGCCAGACGTGTTGCTATTTCTAGTTTTCATTCCCTTTGCTATTGTCCTTGGTAGATTGCTATCTTAGTCGTATATTGTACATGTATATGTGAATTTAAATATATTTTATGCTGAGAAAACCATAAAAATCCATTTACTTTTATTTATAAAACAAAATCCTTGATCTTTTAGTTTTAAATAATTTTAACTTAGATATTTCAGATATCAAAATTTCGCAATTTTCAAATGATTAGCAATTGATCAAAAATCATATAAATTTGCACAGCACGATCGTTTCTTTATTTGATTTCAATTTAAATAAGATTCAGGCTTTTAGATTTTTAGGCATTAGTAGAACCTAACAGGCAGTGATGCAGAGGAATTGCATGATTCTTGAACGTCAATAGTTCGTATCTTTGTTTCATGACTTGATCCAAATAAAACTTCGCATTGCATAGAATAATAAAGACACTTATGAGTACCTAGTCTTTAGTATTCTATATAATGCGAAGTTTGAACTGAGTTCTCTTTATTTATTCTATGAAAAATGCATTTAACTTTGTGAATCAGCTAAGAATATATACTTAAGGAAAAGTTTTGTTACTTAGCGGATACGTAATACAAACAATAGAGAACTTTTTGATTTAATAAGTATCCAGCATTAGTCATCCTAGCAACATGAGTAAATAAACATTTTGTTTATATAATTTAATAAATTGTTGTTGCTTAACATAGAGCGTTGACACGAAGAAGTAAAGTATCTAAAGGATACTATGATTGGCTTCTTTTTCGTTCCAAAGAGCGTCTAAACTTGACTCTTGACGTTTCTATCCTTGCAGAATATACACCTTTTCCATGGAAAGGTACTATATACCATGTCATTTTCCCCTAACATTTATTTGGTAGGCAAAAGTGAATGATTAGAATATATCATCAACAGCCTTTAACAGTCCACTGCTGGACATAGGCATCTCCTTAGAAAGGAGGTTTTGGCCTACTATATATATACAAATAAATAAGATTGGAGTGTCTGTATGTAATATCAAATGAACACTTTTTGGGGTTCATGACTCGGAACCCTTATAGATTAGCCATGTCCGTGAGTCCGTCCGTTCGTCTTCGACCCACCGCTCAAACTGTTATTGCTAGAAAGATGAAACTTTGCATGAATATGTGTTTCGACAAAGCGCTACAATAAAATTATGAAAATAATTCTTATTTGGGGTATCTCCCCTGCACGTATAGTGGGGATGATTTTTTTTCTCGCGTCTATCCCATCGTGTGATTGTATGGTATGGTAGTATGGTATTGTTAGATAGGTCTTTTAAAAAAAATATGGGGTTGCTAAAACCATTTTTCAATTTAGGTATTCGTTTGCGAGTTCTTCAACTTTAAAGCACATTTTTTTTTTAAAACACGGCGTCCTCGCTATGACAAAAAAAAATTAAAAATTCAGTAGTCAGTAGTAGCCTCTATATCGAACTTTCAAGAAAAATTATAGCGGTTTTGATGCATTTTTTTCAGGAGTTATAGGGGCCTAACTTGTAAAATACACTCATTTCGAAAACTTCGTACAAAAATAAAGAAATAATAAGTAAACCTTACAATTATCTATTGGACACGATTAAATGTACCTACTATTATGGGTGACTACGGAAACTTGTTCTATGCGTGGCCTGACACGCACTTGCCCAATTTTTTTACTAAATGCACATAAAAGTAACCTATATATGGTATTGAAACAAACCCTTACCAACCCGTCTGGCCAGCTTAGTATAGTAGGCTAAAACCTCCTTTCAAAGGAGAGGCCTATGTCCAGCAGTGGACTGTTAAAGGCTGTTGATGATGATGATGATGATGATGATGATGATGATGATGATATATGGTATAGTATAGTACCATTTTTGTTTGTCTATCTGTCTGTTTGTCCCAGCTAACCTCTGGAACGACTGGACCGATTTTAACGGGACTTTCTTCGGCAAAAAGCTGATGACCTAAGTAGTAAGTTAGGCTATTTTATAAGCTAGCTTTGCTCTGCCGCGTTACTCGCGATTTTAAACAAAAACCGTGGGTAACACCGCAGTATTCAGTTATTCATCGATAAACAAACAAAATCCCAAAAAAATATAAGAAAATCACACTGACTAGATTAAGTTATATGTGCAGTAACAAATTCTCTTTAATGATAGTACTATTCTATTCACGGAAATAATACGGGTCAAGTAAACACATAAATACGGCACAAGTACACGTTCTCAGAACATAACCAGGATGATCTTTCATAAATATATTCAAGTATCATTATTCACTGTATTCGTTAAAAACTTACCGAACAGAAGTTTTCATGGAAGGAAGGCGAAGAATTAATACATTAGAAGAAGTCTAAAAATAGGGTATATAGTCGCTTTTTCAGCGTTTTACTCCGAACCGGTTATTTTACAAAAAAATACAAGTTGCATTTTTCTACAATAATTAATAATAAGTCGCGCAATATTTGCAAAAAACTGGTTTTGTGTTCTTTCTAACTTTTGTAGCCGGAATGATATCAATGTCTAATTTTCACATCTTTATTTAAAGATGTATACAAAGATTCAGATCACTAGGATTTTTTCCGCAAAATTGAAGTTTAAATGCCTTTAATGATAGGACTAATAAGAATGGACAATAGGTATAATGCATAAGTATATTATTATATTAAGGTATAAACGTGAAGGTGCTGTAAGATAAGGGTTTTGTGTATGAGGAAAATAATTTACGGAGACACTTTGAAACAAGCTCCACAGGCTTCGTATGGAAATTTCCGTATTTTTTGTAACCAAGTACCGTAAATCACTCCGCCGGGTCTGTCAATCTGTCTGTTCACAATAAACTCAATAACCACACTCTTGATCTGCGGTAGTATACGCTAACCTTTAGACCAACAAGGCAATCATTATCTATATAAATGTCATTTATCTATATAAATGTAAAAATCTCGTGTCATAATGTTAGTTGCCTCCTCCGAAATCGATTCTTATAAAATTTTATGTGTTTATTCATTAAGTCTGAGAATAGCATGCAATCTATTTAATTTACTTAATGTATCATTTGTCACGAGCTCCAAAACCATGTTTTAGGAGCTTCTTAATCGACCTTGTTGCAACAGCTTACTGAATGTTTTAGGGTTAAAAGCTAAAAGCTAAACGGCTGCCTCAAAAACCCAGGAAAAAATATGATATACATAGCCATTTAGATATCTTTTTTAGAATTCCGTAGTTCATGACTCTGAACCCTTATAGATTCGTCATGTGCGTCCGTCCTCGACCTACCGCCCAAACGGTTGATGCTAGAAAGATAAAACTTTGCATGAGTATGTGTTGTTAATACGTCAAAAAAGTGCTTCAATAAAATTATGAAAAATATTTTTATTTGGGGTACCTCTCCTACACGTAAAGTGGGGATGATATTATTTTCTCGCGATTTAGGTATCCGTTTGCAAGCTATTTCACTTTAAAGTGCATTTTTTGCAAAAACAGGGCGTCCCCCCCCTCTAAAGCTAAACAGCTGGCTCAAAAAGTTTGAAAAACATCATGATAGTAGTCTATTGAACTTTAAATAAAAACTATAGCGGGCTAGATTACTTATATATTTCAGGAGTTATAAGGGCCTAACTTGTAAAATGCAGTCACTTGGGAAATCTCGTACAAAAAGAAATAAAAAGTAAACATAACAAGTATCTATTGGACACGATTTAAATTACTCCTACCATTATGGGTGACTATAATAATATTCAGATCTCTAAAAACTGATTACAATGAATTGAAACTTAGAACTAATGTTTTAAACTAAATAACCTTTTAAACTAATATCTGCTCCTTGGTTATAATCCCTAGATCTGTTTGCCAGTCAGCAAAGGCCTCCTCCAACTTTTTCCATTCGCTCCTTTCTTGACTTCTTGTTCTTGTTATAATGACGTCATCCCACCTTTTCTGCGGTCTACCTCTATTCCTTTTGCCTTCTCTGGAATACCATCGTGTCACTCTTTTGCTCCATTTGTCGTGTCCGCTTATCACGTGGCCGGCCCACCTACATTTAAGTCTTTTGACTTTGATTGTTACATCTTTAGTGTTTGTTTTATTTCTGATGACGCAGTTTTTCAATCTGTCAGACTTTTTGACATTTAGCATACTCCTTTCCATTGCAAAATGGCAAGTTGCTACTTTGTTCAATATTTCTTGATTTAAAGTACATGATTGACATCCGTATGTGAGAACAGGTAGTAAGCAGGTGTTGAATAATTTGCTTTTTATGTTTATATGAAGCGTTTTGTCTTTCATAGCCTCTCTCAAGCTCCAGTATCTCTTCCATCTGTTTGTGATTCTTCTCTCCACTTCTTTTAGCATGGGTTATTTTTGTGTTATAACCTGTCCCAGATAAATGTACTCATCAGTGTAGTCAATTTCAGTGTTCCCTAATTCTATGATATGTTTGATTCCGTTTGTCAGATTATGGGTGACTACGGAACCCTATTCTATGCTTGGCCTGCCATGCACTTGGCCATTTTTTTATTATTCTTTCTAAAAAGCGTTTTAATTGAAAATTCAAACGGTTAAATTATTTTATAATGCAAATACCAAATAACTAACACCAATTTCTTCTACAACTTATGTATGTATTATATATATATATATATATATGTTTTGTATGTATATATATATATATTTATTGTATGTATGTATATATTATATATAACGTATATACTGTGTTTATGTATATATTAGTATGTATGAGTATAAATATGAATCCTTTATTTATTTTGATCAAATCATATTATAAGTTGTGTGCATCTACCTAGTTGTTGGCTCTGCATCACCCTAAGGTCGACTGGCAGAAAATGCCTACGGCATTAAGTCCACCTTTGTCACTGTTATGTGCATAATGAATAAAAAAAAAAAAAAAAAAAAAAAAAAAAACAATTTTGCTGCTGAACAATAAGCATGTGAACTGGTTTTATTGCATTTATGTGTACTCAAATTCAACCAAAATTTATTCAAATCAGACGTTATTCAACCATTATATTCTTTATGAACCTATTACAAAATGAAGAGGTAATTAACCTTGAAATAATGGTACATTAAACTACACATTCTTTTGTAGTCGTCTTGGTATAATCGGATGTAAACATTAAAATAACATATATAGGTACTGATAAAACTGATGAATACTGTAGAGATGAAACTGAATTTCTTTTTATATGGTTTTACGTAAGTTGCCACAGTTCCCATGATATCCGAATGCATAACAAGCTCGATCGACTCGATAAGGAAGAGTTGTGTAGACAACTATGTTGTTTCTCAATAAAGACATCGAGCCATCTACAAAAACGTGAGTCAATTGTTATTATGGAGTTTGAGAGATGCTCTGCTTCACAATACTGTCATTAGTCATTACCAAGTTACAACATCTCGCTGCAGAGGACAATTATCTCTATTCAAAAATACTTGCCGCGAAATTCAATTAAGAAAATTCCTGTGTTTCGTATTATTTTGATAATGTCGAGAGATATTTTTGTGTACTTATATAAAATTGTCTAAATATACGTCTTGAAACAAACATTCAAGAATTATTTTAGACTATGTACCGACCCAATGTGCGCATGAAAATTATTGAAGATCGTGGGTTTTATCCCAGAGTAATTGCGTGGACATTTATAAGATGTGGAATTCGGAAATTCTAATTAGACTAGAAATAGAGTATGTACAGATTACGAAATTAATTTTATTTGTATAAAACTTTGACCAATACCTAGTGAAGTATTTGCTTATTTATAAAAGAACAATATTTTTAATGAATAGGTAGCTATTCGTTAAAAATATTGTTCTTTGTGTCTAATCGTTTTAAATCCGAGTTACAAGCTATTCTTACATTGAGTTATGATAAAGATATTTATTACGTCTGACAATGATGTTTTAAGATTTGAATACAAAATAGGTACAAAAATAAAACAAGGTTACCATTAGTTATAAAGTGATAGATAGCTCCATTTGGCTCATAATAATCTTTTGGTCTAACTCATTTTGACAACTGAATAGGTGTTTAGCACACATTTAACTTTAATTGCAAAAAAGCAATAAAAAACACCTTGTTCTTGACGTATTGTTCTTCAGTTTTATGTTCCATGCCCAACACGGAACGTAAAACTATTTTATGTTTATGTTCCGTCTCAAAAATTTGCATTGTTCTATACTTGATTTAAAAGTAGTATTATTGTATTACTAGGTTTTTTGCACCATGCCCTTCGTGGGGTAAACGAAGGGCATGTGTGGGACTCCCGGAGGAACCGGTCTACCCACTAAACCCCGCGGCAAGCTCCGCACACCCATGAGAAGGTTATATGTATGTCCTTGTATTAGATTGTATGTATGTATGTATTGTCCAAAATATAGTATATTTTCTTCTTCAAGGTTCAATCTATCTTTAAGCCTTTAAAGCGTAACAAACATGGAGGTAAACAGATGGGCTTTAAAATGACAGTATTCGGGCTGTCATGTTTCGTTGGTGTGTGCGAGACCGGGGGCTGAATGATTATGAAGCATCTCAACAAGACGACATAGTTTGGGTTAGTGTGTTGTATTGCATTCGCATTGTGTAAGGTGACCACTACTTACGGATTCTGCTCATGATTTCCATCAGGCAGAGCAGAGTCACTTTGGCAAGCTCATAAAAAAAATGTATATAGGACAATATGTGACGTGGTATTTACACTACTTTAGTGTGTCAAAAAATTGAATTCATAGTAAAACTAAAGTAAATAAAAAAATCGTTTCAATCTGATCTGACAACCAAAATATTTCTGTAAAATAAGGTTTCAAAAGATTGATTAAATTATTCATGTAAACATTTTATAAAATAAATAAAATTTAAGTATCTTTTTGTCAATATCAAATTAACAGGTTTTCACTAAATAATAATATAGAAAAACAAATAAACTATTTGGATTTGTGGATTCGGCGATCATTGTTCCGATAGTCTTAGTTTCTGCTCATGGTTTGGTAGCCAAGAGCGACCAACACCTTAAGAGGCTCAAAATTCAAGGGTTTCATGCAGAAAGCAGGCCTCCTTGACACGGCACGTATAGTAAAGAGGTTTCTGTCTTTGGAGCTCTAACCACCGGTTTTACCTAAGTCCCTGAACCGGAAATCGGTGGTATACCGTTTTTATATTATTAAATGTTTTTTTATTTATATTTAAAAATGTAATCAATATATTTATTTATTTAATAGAGAGAATAATTACATAATTTATTAAGTAGATTTTAAGTATAAAATCGATTTTTAAATTTTGTCTGTCTATTTGCTCCTGTTAATTGCTGGGACGACTGGACTTATTATGATGGGACTTTTTCTGGTAGATAGCTGTTAATATACGAAGTAGCTTAGGCTACATTTTTAGACTAGCTCCGCCTCGTGGTGGGTGGTACTACGGGGCACAACTAGTTATAATTAATATTAGTCTATTTATGGACCAATTAAGATGTTTATCAGACTTGATAAGGTGGGTAAATGTCTTTATGCATGTCATTTATTGCTTAGCGGTCCCTATTAATTATATGTAATTAAAACTTGAATTAGATAATTTCCATGACATTGAATCTATACAAATGAATAAAATTGAAGTGTTTGTTTGTAATTTCAAATGAACAGTTTTTTACTAAATGCATTTGAAAGTATGTATGTATTTTTTTAAATTACTTTTTTGATGTACGTACTGTATATTCTTTCATTATATGCATTTAGTAAAAAACTGGTCAATTTTTGTGTCAACTTTTTAAAACTAATTAAGACAGACATTCCCACAGTATGTTCTTATCTTTCTACCGCCGAAGTCTAATTTTATGCAGTTTTTAGGTAATGTTCAGGCAGCGCATGTAGTTAACAGACGGCAGGTATTTTGCCAACTTACTTGATACTAAGTATTACCAAATTACACAAAATTTTAATGAAGTGTATCCTATATGTTATTTTAATATTACTTCATAGTTTCGTTTAAATCCAATAGATATTTTTTGCATGAATGAATAACAAAACATCAATAATTTTCTCAATTATCATTTTTGGTAGGATCATTAAAATAACAGTTAAAATAAAACAGCCATAGGAGAGCTTTAGTTCAGCATATGTGGCTCAGGTTAACTAGAGTAATGATAAGGCTTCACAGAAACCTGACGCTAAGAAATACTTTTGCTGCTTTTCACCGGGCTAGGTAGGTGTCAACCGCCTCTAGTTAAAGGAGGGAAGAGGCAACACACTTATCTTATGTTGCAGTTGGCTATGGGCAGCCATATTCGTTTAGTATCAGGAGACCTGTCTCGACATTTGTTTCCTATCCTATAAAAAGTCTATTATTACAAGTATATTTTTCAGCAATTTTCAATTCGTAACTGGTTATAATTGGCATGGTTATAATACACGACTTCAATACTCTGGCTACGGAAGCTAAATATAGTTAATCAGTCACTATAAGAAGTCTATATTGTCTTCTCAGACATCACGATTAGTTATTATGATAATGAATGCAAAAAATATTTGCAAGCGGAAAACAATTGTAACTACATATATAATTGAGACTAAGGTCTCAGTTCTTTGATTATTATCGTCGGCTAATAAATCTATAGAAATTAAACAAGAGAGACTTTAATTCAAGTTATTATTTTCCAGAACAACAATGAGGGCCCTCAGTTTGCTCGTAGCCCTCGCGCTAACATCTGTCTGTCAAGCAGCAACACCACAACTTAGATTTGCATGGAAACAGATAGATTATACATGGGACTCACCAGAAAGTAGAGCCAATGCTATCAAAGAAAAGATGTTTATACCCGAGAACAATCTACCTTTAGGTGTAGTAAGATGGAGAAACAAATTGTTTGTTAGCATACCAAGATGGAAGTCCGGCGTTGCGTCCACGCTGAACTACATCGATTTAGACGGCCCTCAAGACCAACTGTTGAAGCCGTACCCATCCTTCAAGGACAATTTTATTCCCGATTCTGCAACAGAACTACCATCCAACACTTCCTTAGTTTCTGTGTTTAGATTGTTTGTAGACCCGTGTGACAGACTTTGGATGGTTGATACTGGACTCGCTGACATTCTAGGTGAGCATAAGTTTCATGAAGTAGTAGTTTTAATCTAAAGACATCTTTAGACAAACTTCAATGTTAAACATTGTTATTAAAACCTAGTAATTTAACAAGTGTACATAATTTTATCATTTCAATTATGAGGATATTATTTTAATGAACTGAATGAATTCGAATGTGAATATCTTTGCGTGCGATCTTGACTATGAAATATAAAAGAAAGAGTAACAAAATAATCAAAGAACGAATTGTTTTGTAAAGGTCAGCCTTTATAAAACAATTTGTACTAACAACAAATATTACACGTGCTACAGTTACTGGGCATTTAAAATGAGCCTAAGTAATTTTATAATAAACCAACAGTAATAATTATATTGTATTCCGTGTTCAATGTGCCGGATGTTATATTTTGTACCTTTGTGCTTCCGTGAATTAAATTATCTTTAGTAGCAGAGGAAGTGAAAGAACTGGTTTCTGAATTTCAAATTCATTTACTCGTTCATATGGAACTGCATTTAATAATTCGTATGTCCGTAACCTACGTCATTTCTTATTAGAATCTAATACTTATTAAATATTGAGAAACAATGATAAAGTTGCTCAATGTTATACTTTATATTTGCATCCAATTATTCAGGTGGGATTAAATCACACTATTAGCAGTTGGCAAAACGTATGTCTCTGTTTACTTTTTAGGAATAAAAGGGACATTGTATGCTACATGCAATTTACGGTTTATCGACTTCAATGTATCCAAATTATAATGAATTTTACCTAATAAATAGACAATTTAACTAAAAATTGGATAAAAAAATTATAATATTATTTATCCTTGAGTAAAAATAAGTAATTAACAAAAACCGAAACGGTAAAACGTAAAATGTAAAAATCAGTCGAGTTCAGAACAAAAACTATGCAGGCTCTTATGATGTTCACCCGCTATAGAACTCATAAGAGTCTAAAGTAATTAAACATAATGAGGTGTCTATAAAATCTATTATTTCGTTTAAGGAAATGCAAATCAAGTTACTGGACCATCTATTGTAATCTTCGACTTGAAGACTGATCAGCTGATACATCGGTACAGCTGCAAAACTACTGATCTGAAAGAGGACTCTTTCTTAGCTAACATTGTAAGTTTTCAAATTGAATATTAACTAAGGTTGCACATTTTTTACATCCCATGGGTGTCGTAAGAGGCGACTAAAGGGATAACAGCAAAGAAAAGGAAAAATTGAAACAAATCCGATACCAACACGTGTGGTCAGTATGGTGTTGTAGGCCAAAAACTACTTTATTTTACGAGCAGCAGTGGACTGGTATAGGCTCTAGATGATAATGTACCTCGCTCACTGATAAGCAACGAAGGTATTGCTTAAGACCCGGTTTTCCCGTATGACTCTATTCCAGCTGGCTACTGTACTATACTAAACAGAGAGACAAAGACAGTCATAACAATATGCGTTTGTTTTTGATTTTCTGTTCTCAAAAATATATTTGTTATTTCTTTTTTATACTTCTAGTACAGTAACTTATAGATGCTGAAGAACTGATAACTATGTTTTACAGGTTGTGGACGTGACAAAAGACACCTGCGATGACGCGTATGCCTATATTCCTGACCTCGGCGGTTACGGTCTCATAGTATACAGCTTGAAAAAGGACGAATCTTGGCGGATCTCTCATCACTACTTCCACTTTGAACCTCTAGCAGGAACTTATAATGTCAGTGGTATTGAGTTCCAGTGGACTGATGGTGTTTTCGCCTTAGCTTTATCGGAGCCCAGAGAAGACGGGTGTGTATTCTCTTTTTTCTACATCTCCTAGACTAGAAATGTATCCTGTACAAAGGGAATTTAATTGTTCATATTTTTATAAAAAATGTATTATTAGTTTGTTAATTGACTCCAAAAAAAGAAGGTACCCCATTCCTTGGAATCGTTTTTGTTTCATGTTTTTATGAATATTCAGCAATATTTTCGACGTTAATGAACCGATTTTAAGTTCTCTTTTTTTAATTTCTTCTTAATCTTTTCAAATTTCGTTGATAATGAAATTTGCATAAAAAAGTGCAAATAATGCTTTTGACTTATTTAAAAGTAAATATTGAAGATGAATTGCTTTTGAGTTCTAAGAAATTTAGGAAAGATCATAGTATTGATTATGCATTATTATATAAGGTTATCTAAATTTACCATGATCAAGAAATTTATAAGACTGTTTGTAAAATGTTGTTGGAAACAATGGCTTGATCAATTATAGTCTTATATCAAAATTAAATTTCAATTGCAAATGTTCAACTGATTTATATAAAATAATTATGAATTATAGTGACATCGTGACAAATAAAATTATAGCAGCAATGTCTTTATTCAAGAACATCTGACATTGACCCCATAACGCATAAAGGCTTGTTCGACATAGAGGTCATTCGATTCATTTAATAATATAATGCATAATTATGAAATGTTGTCATTGTTTCGTAAGAACCTTCTCACAATGGAGAATCGTTGTACTTATCACAGGTATAGAACTATGTTCTTCCATGCATTCTCCAGTACCAAAGAGTTCTGCGTGTCCACAGAGTTACTACGCAATTACAAGAGCATTGACAAGAACGAGGCTTTCCATGACTTTAAGGTATGAATACTAAATGTTGAGCTTAGTTGAATTATTTATTAGTGAGATATCAAGATCACAATCACGTATGATCGCTAATATATTATGCACATAGAAAGTTCGTTCACATCTTGTATTTTAAACAATACCTCTTTGGTATTATTTTTGTAGCAATACATACATATATATTTTGTGAATTGTGTTTTATTTTTTATATTTATAATTAACGGATGTGTAGAATTGCAATTTATCACATATCACACAGACACACACACATTTCACATACGGGAAACATCTCATGGTCACCCACTTTATCAATTAGGTACTTTCAAATTGTTATAAATAACGACTTTTATAAAGTGGTTATTTTGACATTTTATTTTGGGGAAATCAAATGAATAATTTTGAAAGAAAATGATGTTGTAAGTAAGTCATTGTATATTGTATAGTTATACATGTTTTTTATTTTACAGCTCTTAGGTGATAGGGGTCAAAGTACGCAGTCCGCTGCCAGCTTCTACGATCCCAAGACACATGTGCTGTTTTATACACAGGTGATATAACTATTATTTAATCATTGTTCTTTTAGTTCTATAGCTAAGTTGGATTTATTAACCTTTTTTTTATACCTCAGACTGTCAGAAAACTTTTAAACCACCGTTTAAGTATTCTATCGCTATAATACATTACAATATTTATTCTTGTTTATATAATAATATGTTCAGAAACGATTTAAAGTTAGTGATAAATATCATCAAAATTAGCTTACAAATTAAAGTTGTTACAACTCAAAATCGTATTTAACACTAATTATATTTTCGATTTAGGGTTAAATAGTTCATGACTCGGAACCCTTATAAATGCGTCATGTCCTACCGTCCGTCCTTGACTTGCTTCCCAATCGGTTGGTGCTAGAAAGGAGGCTTAACTTGTGTAAAACGCTTACTTGGAAAACTAACTACAAAAATAACGAAATAATAAGCAAACATAACAAATATAACTATCTATTGGACATCGCTTGGCATTGTATATTACTACTACTACGAAACCCTATTGTATGCGTGGCCTAACACCCACTTGCCCGATTTTTAAAGTTAAATATCAACTTCCTGCAACGCATGAACCGTAACTTAAATATTAGACATTTTCTGTCCTTTTTTTTTTGTTTGTTTAAACTTGATATGATACTACCGTGCATAAATAATCATTAAATACGTATTAGATAGTACAATCAGTGTACTGTATTTTTTAATTTGTTTTTATGCACCTTTTTATACACATAGCCACCGATGCGAAGGTCACAATCTTGAATATTTAGTCACTACGAATATTTACATATACGATGATTTTATGCATTATCTGTTTTAAAAGGTAAAAACGTTTAATAATAATGAATGAATGAAAATGTAGATTTCTATTTAGATTTCTAGTTCGTCGTTCGTATTCGTTTCTTTAAAAAGTATAAAATTAAGCTCATGGGAGGCAGGCTATAGAACTTTTTCATAACTGTTTTCGGAGAACAGTGACTTTTGCAACGCCAAAAGTATCATTGTGTCAATCAAACATTGCTGACTCTATGAAATACTTTACTAGCCCTTTAGGTAGGCCTACTTAATGTTATTACAAATTATCCCTTCTTCATATTCACTACCATTATAAAATATTAGTCCGTCTCTGGACATATTCTTTCCCACAGAAAGAAGGTTTTGGCCTACTATTAATTCGCTGGTCAGACGATGTCACATGAGCTTTGTTTTTGATGATTTAAGTTCTTATTCAATTTGCAGTGCTGATGTTCTGAAAAGTTGGTTTACCTTCTTTTTACGTGTGGAAACCCCTTCAGGCCGTCATCGCGTCACCCCGCCTGGGTTTTCTATGCAGTGGTTGTGTCAGAATCGAATTGACTAAAACCACACGGTGTGCCCTCTGAGCGCCTGAATTTTAGGAGGGGACCAGGGAACTGTTTTATTCTTCTGGACCCCTCCCAGCGCCTGTCCGCTACTGGTGCGGGCTCCGTCTCTGATGGACCTCTCTATTTAAGCGACGTCCGGCACGCGCGAATGCCGCCCCCTCGCGGCTGGCCACTAATACGTATGAGGGGAAAACCCGTCCCGTCCACCCGCGAAAAGTTAATTTCCCTAGTCTGACCTCACGATACTCACAGGATGAATATAAGTGTTGACAATCGGTAGTATTAAACGGTACCTGTTAAGAAATAATCATAAATAAAAAATAATCGTATTTCTAAGTAAAGTAACGTAAGGTTTTATATTTCAAACAAAGGAAAATGCACAAGTGACCGTAAGAATTTACGTATAATTACTTAACGTTTGAAAGTGAATGTATTAAATCCAGCCTTCGTATTTGTAGAATAATATTGAATACCGTTCATTCTGTATTCAATTATATTTCGTGACCATACGACCAAGATTACTAACCTTCAAGTCTGTTTATTCTGTTAGGTAAAAAACTGCACAAAAACCGTTCCAAGAAATATAGCGGCACTATTCCAATTACTATTCCAATGACTATTACGGGTGTATTATTTATTTTTAAACTACGAAGAGGAAAAGTTTAGTTTAGGAATAAAACACAAAGTTTTTACAACACGTAAACTAAAATATCGTTGGACATTCAATGTGCAATGTTGCATCACGTTGCAAATTGCATCAAATTGTATTAAGTAATCCCTCACAAGATCATTTCAACAGTCTTTAATAGTGTACTGTATGCCTCTTATTAGTAGTAAGTACATGACTACCCTAAGAGGTTACATAATACCTTATTAGCTGACCCAGTCCAGTCAGTGTCTTCTATTACCCGCGGCGTAATGTTATACAGCATCAAATTTTTGTTTTCCATACCATGAAACAGTGGTTTTGACGATTTTTTTAGAACTTTCAAAGCGTGAGAATTCGTTCATATGTTGCCGGCAATCTGTATAATCCAGCATTCTATAGAATACCTACTTAGGGCCCTAGGCATTGTACAGAATACCTGAGGCGTCGTGGCATTGTGTGAAATATTATGAAAATTAATGTTCATTACCTACTTGAACTCGGGATTGTATAGAGTACCCGTTGGTCCACCGGCAATGTGTGAAATATACATTTTGGTCTGTATTTATCAATGTTAGTATACTCAAATCAGACCTGTACTTCCTGAGATTAGCGCGTTCAAACAAACAGACAGTCTTCAGCTTTATTATATTGGTATATTTATAATTCGTAAATTATAAAACAAACTTTTACTGTTGCTGTTTGTCTTATTATATTTTGTTAATGTTGAGTTGTTCCTGATTGTGTTGTTGTTGTTATCTTTTCAGGTAAACCGTAACGGAGTAGGATGCTGGAACTCCAACAAACCTTATACGGTTGAAAACAACCCGCTAATCTTCAGTGACCCTAAACTTTACGAGTTTCCCAACGACTTAAAGGTAAGACACGTTATTATTATAAGTACATTAATTTTAAATTTTCTTTCATCTTACATACAACGTCATCTAGCCCCAAGTTAAGCAGAGCTTGTATTATGGGTACTAAATAACTGATATAAATACATACAGATACATTTTTTGGACATACATACATATGATACATAGAAAACACCCATATTACGAAATAAATAATTGTGGATCCCACAAATATTTAGTACGACTGAATCCAAGCCCTCTTAATAAGTAGCCGCATACGGTCGCCACTAGACCAACAAGGCAGTCAATAGTTAGAGCCCTTAAAATTTGATCGATTAATCGTTTGTTGTTTAGCATACTTAGTTATAAATAAAAAAAACATTCTAGCTCCTAATTTAAGAACCAAGCCCTTATCGGTGAATCAATCGACAGTCCTCTATCTTCTTATGGTAGGCCATACTGGATGGAAAGATAAAAGGTAAAAGAACACGAGGAGGAAGGCCTAGATAAACGTTTATATAGTAAGCAAAATATACATACATGAATAAAAATTCCTATTATAATGTGCGTTGAGCTACAGAGAATATCTTATGTGTCATTTCGTTAATACGAGAACTACGTGATTGCTTAACACATGGTTCTAAAACAACATTTGAAATGCATGTTATTGGCCTCGACCTCTAGCAGTGATGCAAACGGTCATATCCCCTATGTTGGCCATGAACCATAACATTCATGGTGGTTATTATTAAGTATAATTTTTATACTAAATACGACAGCTGTATAATAATATACTGAATATACTCGCACAAATTAGCATTGGGTTCCACTGACCATGATTCTATGGTGAATGCAAGAGTTATTAAGCTCGCTACTACAACATATAAAACAAGTTTCGCAGAGAGGTTTCCTAAGTATATGTTTTCCTATTTATATAACAAAGTAGCGAAGAAGTGGGACCTGCGACACTCCACAAAGTACCAACCAAGCTAAAATTGACAATTTTTAGCTTGAGGTTGACTCTTTTTAAATCGATAAAATCCCTGTTTTTTATTTAATATACGGTAGCTACTACTATGACCATAACAAATTTTGAACTTCTACAACGGTTACTTGGTAATTTTTTAGATTTGCCTCAAGACACTGTGAATGTCACAATTGAAACGAGAACATCGATAAAATGATGCATGTGTATGTGAGGGAATAAGATAAAAACCCCGAACTCTCGATGGTCTATCTTCGTTTACCAAGTTTCTATAACAACCCATACAACTGTCCCTAGCCAAGTTGCAATTGTTTTTCGTTTTCTATTCTATTCTATATTTTATTTGATTACGTGATTGAGTGACATTAGCCAATAAACCAAGAGAATAGAGAAATAAAATAGAGAATAGAATAGAAAACGAAAATTGTTTGCAACTTAGGACCGGTGATTACATAAATAATTTATTTTAAACTCTATTTGATGGTTTCATTTCAGATTGATGATGAAGGAATCATGTGGGTGCTCGTTGACAAACTGCCACGCTTCATATACAAGACCCTAGACCCTAACGTGATAAACTACAGTATATACAGCATGAATACCACCCAGGCTATCCAGGGAACAACCTGCCAATAAAAATAACACAACAGTTATTGAGAATCTCAGTTGGAATATTCTTTTTAGGATTAAGAACTTCAGTACTAACTCGTCTCATATTGACTTTTGTTTATATTTAAGGTTTAAACTAGTAGTTGAGTCGTTGTAATAAATATTGTTTAATAATAACAATCTTACTTAACTAACAAATGACAGTCTAATCCAAACTAGGCAAAGCCTGTGTTTTGATAACCAAAATACTGATAAAGACACTATATGTATCTATAGGTATTTCTACATACATGCCGTCCTTCAGCCGAATGTTCATCAATGTAAAAATTCTCATCAAATGTCCTGTAATAGTTCCCGACAATGTCGAATGTAACGCCTGAATTTTTAAACAAATTACTAATTGTGTGAATGTAAAATGTTCATACAAGTTCAAACAATTACACTCATCGATTTTGGGCTTTGGGCTTGGTGATGTGCAATGTTAGAGGCCTATTTCCATTAGTGAACTGTGATAGGCTGATGATGATGATAGTTAAGGGCCATACTTTTAGTAGTCTATGTACTTATGTATTTATGTATGTAAACCACTGAACCAATTTTGATGAAGGGGTTATCAATAGATTCGTCATGATTGGCCGAGGAACATAGGGTATATAAATGATAAATACTAAATAGTTTTTTGCTTCTTAAGTTAACCTAAAAAATGAGTATTCTTCCCTTGAAGCAACTAATGCCTGTGTTGAGTGGGAAGCTCCGCTCTTCCCAGTGGCGTAACAATAGGGTGGCAGGGCTGGCAAAATGCCACGGGCCCCCGACCTAAGAGGGCCCCGGCCCAAGAGGCTGCGATCTCAAAAAAAATTTTTTACTCTCTAACCTGAGTATTTTATTTCATTTAAAAAAGTATATTTGTATAAGTTTGCTCTTTTATTGAATACGAAAATGATGGCAAAAATAGTAAAAGTGATTGTGAAAGTTAGATATTAAAATGTCTAGTTCCAGAAATTATTTAAGTGGGAGCGAAAAACGAACGAGAAAGAGGGAAACTGAAAAAAAAGCCACCTAAAATTAGTAGTAGTCATAAGTATTCAAGTACTGACGTACTTGAATACTTATGACTTAAAGAATTGGAACTTGGAACTGGATGTAAAGAATTGGACCTTACTAAAAGTATACATCCAGTTCCAGAACAACCATAACAAGGTACTAGCAAAACTCAAAGAGAATTATATTTTAGCATGAACAATATTGTATATTCGCCTTATGTTACTTATAAGGGTAATTTTAAAGAGCTAACTGAAAGCTAAGGGCTAAAGTGAAAAGCTAAGGGCCTTTTCTTAAATGATAGTGACAATAGATCTTTTCTAGAAAAACATTACTATATTGTTTTCAAGTCTGGCGTGAAACTTGAACGTACATGACTATCCTATTCTATAATACTTCAGAAGGCGTATTGTGAACCGTTCGCAAATCGGGCATCTAAGAAAATACAAAATGTTTGGATTGAGGGTTATGACTATGAGAACTTTAGCTGTGCTTACGGACAAAAACACTGTCATATGTAAATCATATTTATTAATAACGAGCGAACGTACATGCATCACAATTCACAGGCAGGAAAAGGGAAGTGTTGCCAAAATACACGGACCACATTCTATACACATAGATTATATATATCTTAATATCTTAACAATGACGACTGGAAACATATTGCAGATGCCATATAAAGACACGAGACATCATGAAATTCATCTGGATTCCTGTCTTACGTATCAACAGTGGCGGCTACATGGAACACTCGATGAAGAGGAGTCTATGATCAAAAAAGAAAAATCTATTTGGCGCAAAGTACCTTCTAGGTTCCTTGATGTTACTTTGTCACTTTCAACGTGTGCTTTAGCCTTACGTGCCCACAGAGACAACGCATATATCAGTGATCCAAGCTGCAAAGGAAACTTTTTGAGTATTGTTAAGTTATTCGGAAAATAAGACCCGATTTTACAAGAATTGTTAAGTAAATCAAAGGGCCAGATAAAATACATAAGTCCAAAAATACAAAATGAGCAAATTTTTGTGCTGGTAAAAGTAGAAAATTCACTGATAAATGAAAACACCGCACAATTCTACTTTATCATATTCGATACAACTTAAGATATTTCATAAAATGATCAAATTTGTGAACTTTACGGTTAACGTATGATCGAAAAAGATGTTAATGGGATCCCAAAGGCACTTGTCATTAAAGAAACATTTTAGGATTTCATGAAGTTAAGGATCAAACTGCCTTAGTAATGTCCAAGCAAATTATTAAATCCATAAATGACAAAACTATTTCCTAAACAAGTGTCGAGGACAAGGATATGATGGTGCTAACGCAATGAAAGGGACTTATGGTGGAGGTCAAAAACTCAAAAAAAATGTCGAGCCGAATGCCGTATATGTTCACTGTGCTGCTCATAATTTAAATCTAATACTCAATGAGAGAGAGGTGAGAGAGGTTATTGATATGCAATTTGTTTTTAAACAGTTCAACAAATTTACAATTTTTTTTGGGCATAGTATCAAAATATATTCCATATATTTTATCAAATACAGTTTAAGTCTTATATCTAAAAAAGAAAGGGAATCTTCAACTTCAATAACATTAAAATCATTAAACCCTACTAGATGGGCAGGACGTTATTATGCCGTTTCTGCTTTAAAAGTTCGGTTCGTTGAAGTCCAAAAAGCGCTAAGTCTTCTATGGATGAATGTGAAGTCTCCAATATGCATTGGGCTAGCGTGGGGACTACAGACCATTCCCTCTCGCCTAAGTGAGGAGGCCTATAGCCATTAGTGGGACATGTGCAACGTGTAATTGAGTACGCTGAAAATATCGAAATTTATTAAAATTAAATTGAGTACAATGAGACAATTTTCACTGATAGGGCCCCATCATAAGAATTCGCCACGGGCCCCAGGTGGTATTGTTACGCCACTGGCTCTTCCTTAACAAATTTTATCAAGTTTTTACGTAGTCAGGTTTTATTTATCTTGTTTTGATATGTATTACTATGCTACATTTGTTATGAGTTCTATTTAAAAGATGTATGTAGTCCTATGTTCAAGCTTATAATAAATATTATCTAAATTATTAGTTTTAATGTTAAACACATGTAATGCTAAATTTAGTAAAAAATATATTTCCTGTTCCTATAAATTAATAAAAAAAAAATTGTACCTATGTGTAGAACCATATACTACTTTCGCTAATAAGTACATCGCACATGGTACATAAGACGATTGGTTATGTATTGAAAGCTTTTTATTAGGTACTATTGTATAAGCGTATTGTTCCATCGTTGTGTCTGTAAACATAAACATACAATTTCATTTGTTTTATAATATTATAAGTTAATACATATTTTTTTAATAAAATTATAAAAAGTTCAAACTTTAAACTTATTGCTTTTATTTCTCACTCACGCACTCAACATCACCACTCATCCACACACACACACAAACGCAAGCCGGTAGATACATACACATACATACACATGCACAACACATAGATTTTAAACGTCAGATACATTTTTTTATATATAACGAGTTCCAGTGTTTAATTGCACGGCACAAAAAAAAAAATAGTAGTCCAAAAAACTATTCACTATGGTTGTTTAACTGTTCGTAGGCAACTTGTGAATAAATGTTTCGAAGAACGTCATACCTCATACATCTTCAATTGATTTATGTATAAGTCGTTTAAACTACTTAGTGCAATTTTTGTTTTTATTCTAGTTTTTCTTTTAATTTCAACATTTGTTTTACACTAACTAGTTTTCCAAAACATACTACTTTATCTAAAGTGGTATTTTACTACCTGAGTAAAGAAAATACACATGCATAGGTACCAATAGGAAATATGAATTTTATCTCGTCATGATAAGCCTTTTATTTGTAGTCTCAAAATATCATCGTCTCATAGTCGTCATGCTGGTTTTTTTCGGGTCACCTTTCTTTAAACAATTGGGTTACCCAGACGAATCTAATGATATATTATTTATATAAATTCGTGCAGTGAATTAATTCATATTAGGTACTACTACTATTAGGTAATACATAATAAACTATAATTATTATGGAAAGATTCGTGCAGTAATAAGGAAAGATTCGCTACTCGCGAGACCACAAGGGGGGGGGGGGTCTGTTACGCTTTCAAGACTAAAGTGCTGCACCGATTTCAATGAAATTTGACATGTACATATTTTGGAATGACCTTGTCTTTGTCACCCTGACTTGTCCTAGACATGAGAATAGTAACAATAGCTCCATTGTTTCAATTCTCGTGTCAGAGACTCTTTTTTTGTTAGGGTACCTAGTATGGGTTTGATTCCTTTCACATGGTTACGAATGATAGTCCAGTTATTAACAAATGCAGATTTGATGGAAGTATCTGAAGGTAAATGCATGAAATGATATTTAGATAGATGGCACAATTGTACGTCTTCACTTGCACTCTATCTGTATGTGGAAGTCGCAATTGAGGCATTCCACTGGAGATGGGAAAATGAGTTATTTTCTAAATCAATCTTATTAAAGTCCAATCAAACGATTTAGTAGACGAAACGTGATTATATTTCATAAAAATAATAAACATAGATATTGATTTATCATAAAAAAATTAAATAGTTTTAGAAAATACATAAAACACATAGTGAATATGTGCCCATACAAGCATACAATTCAAATTAAATAAAGGGCAATCCTAAATGATTGCCCTCGATTTATTTTTCATCTCATGATCAGGATCTGATGACAATGTGACAGTGGAAACACCTGGGAATTACACAGTACCCAATGCAAACAGATCATAAAATATGAATATGTGGCTGCACATGCATATTAACAGTTACCTTTTTTGAAGTCGGCAAGTCGGATATAAAGTATGTACATTAGAAAGAAGTTTGTAGTGTAGTCTAGAACCCTAATAATCAGCAAAACTACCTATATGTATGTCATGATTCTATATTATACTATATATTACACTATAGCAGTAGCATAAATATTATTCTATAAGTGAGATGAACTGTGATTGTAGTGATGATGCACTGTGATTGTAGATGCTGATTTTACTGGTTGTATTCAATTCGAAACGTAAAAGTAACCTTGTATTATGTAACAGCGATAACTAGTTCGGTGTTTTTAAGTATCGGTCGCTGCGTGCCGGTTTCATTCGCCACTCAGTCGTCAGTCGTGTACCGCATTGCAAGGACATAACACCGCTCACTATGGCATCCACAAAAACTGATAAAGTCGGCATCGTTGGAAGGTGAGTGTTTACAAATTACTAATTTAAAATAACTAACTAAATATTTGTATAATTGTTTGCAGATATATTTAGATTTCGTAAAGTTATCTCGAGCTAAAATAGTGCACTAAAATACTGTTATTACTAAACAGTAAACATTGCGTATTAGTTTGAATAATACGTTTTTAGGGTTCCGTAGCCAAATGGCAAAAAAACGGAACCCTTATAGATTCGTCAAGTCTGTCTGTCTGTCTGTCCGTCCGTATGTCACAGCCAATTATTTCCGAAACTATAAGAGCTATACTGTTGTAAATTGGTCAGTCGATGTATTCTGTGAACCGCATTAAGATTTTTACATAAAAATAGAAAAAAAACAATACATTTTGGGGGTCCCCATACTTGGAACTGAAACTCAAATTTTTTTTTTTCATCAAACCTATACGTGTACCTATCCATATTCTATGGATAGGTGTTCAAAAATGATGTTGACGTTTCTAATATCATTTTTTTTCTAAACTGAATAGTTTGCGCGAGAGACACTTCCAAAGTGGAAAAATGTGTGTCCCCCCCCCCTCTAACTTCTAAAATAAGAGAGTGATAAAACTAAAAAAAATATATGTTGTACATTACCATGCAAACTACCAACGAAAATTAGTTTGAACGAGATCTAGTTAGTAGTTTTTTTTAATACGTCATAAATCGTAACACGCAATTTACCTTTCATCCAATCAATACACTAGTATAAAAACATCGATGAAGGTTACAATTAACTATAAGAACTTTTATATGATGTTACTTGCTGATACGGAACCCTTCATGGGCGGGTCCGACTCGCACTTGGCTGCTTTTTAGGGTTCCGTAGCCAAATGGCAAAAAACGGAACCCTTATAGATTCGTCAAGTCTGTCTGTCTGTCTGTCCGTCCGTATGTCACAGCCAATTATTTCCGAAACTATAAGAGCTATACTGTTGAAATTTGGTCAGTTGATGTATTCTGTGAACCGCATTAAGATTTTTACATAAAAATAGAAAAAAAACATTACAGTTTGGGGGTCCCCATACTTGGAACTGAAACTCAAAATTTTTTTTTTCATCAAACCTATACGTGTGGGGTATCTATGGATAGGTGTTCAAAAATGATGTAGAGGTTTCTAATATCATTTTTTTCTAAACTGAATAGTTTGCGCGAGAGACACTTCCAAAGTGGAAAAATGTGTGTCCCCCCCCCTCTAACTTCTAAAATAAGAGAGTGGTAAAAATAAAAAAAATATATGTTGTACATTACATGCAAACTAACAACGAAAATTGGGTTGAACGAGATCTAGTGAGTAGTTTTTTTTTAATACGTCATAAATCGTAACACGCAATTTACCTTTCATCCAATTTTTTTTTTTTTTTTTTTTGTATTTACTTCTGCGTCATGGCAATCTGTTCGAGAACAATAAGCCACTGTGTAGGCTGACTACAAGTCTGTCATTATGTATATGTAGAGAGCTACCGGAGACGTGAGGAGGTTGCTCTAATTTCTTTCTATGAACCTGTCGCTGAGACTGGGGATGTCACATCTCTTCAACCTTGTATGCTGTTGACCACCCGTTCCACTCAAGGCCAGTGCCAGCTCATTTGTGTGCTGTGCCAGTCTATTCTGGTATCTTAGGCTATGTTTGCTGATTTCTTGCCTAACTGTTGGTATTTTTAAGTCTAGGTACATATATCTATTGCTTATACTTTGTGGTATGCTAAACATGTTTCTTAACGTCTTGCACTGAAATCTTTCCAAGACGTCGATGTTGCTATTGCTGGCTGTTCCCCATAGTTGTATGCCGTATGTCCAAATTGGCTTAATGATGGCCTTGTATACCATCATTTTGCTTTCGTTATTTAGGTGTGAGTGTCGACCTACCAGCCAGTTTATGCTGCGAAGCTTACTGTCGAGTTGTTTACGCTTGGACCAGATATGCGTTTGCCATGTCAATCTCCGATCCAGGTGTAGCCCCAAGTATTTAGCATGTTGTTCTTGGGGTATAGCTTCATTGTATAATTTTACTGGTGGGCATGTTCCTTTTCGGAGTGTAAAGGTTACATGAGTAGATTTGGTTTGGTTCACTTTTATTATTTCATCCAATTAATACACTAGTATAAAAACATCGATGAAAGTTACAACGAACTAGAAGAACTTTTGTATGATGTTACTTGCTGATACGGAACCCTTCATGGGCGAGTCCGACTCGCACTTGGCCGCTTTTTTTAGAATGTAATGTTACGAGTACATTCGAAGAGGTCATAGACATAAACATCAGTCAGAAATGTGTTTTTAATAAAAACCCATTAGATTTGATTAGATTAACTATTAAGTTGATATAAGCAAATCTAATGTGTTCTCAGTTTCATACACGGTTCTCACATTACGATATGCTTAATTAGTTTGAAAAAAATGTGTTCTGTTCTGTTTGACTGGATATTCGTGTAATATCTGTATTATACTTGCTTTATACATTTATTAAAATTTTGAATCTCCCTGAACTCCTGAACCTAGAAGCTTATTAGGTTTGAGATGAAACTAGTAATGTAATTTTACATATGAAGCAATACATTGAGAAAGTTCTCTTTCTTTCTAATTCAAAGAAGTTAAAAGTTTACCAACGGTGTATCCATTTATATTTTAGTTTATAATTTACTTGGTCCAAGTTATCTGAGACTTGGACTTGGTTCTAACTAAGATTGGGTTTTTGTAAAACATTGTGAGTAAATATTATATTTTCAACTCTAATATAAATATAAAAGTACTTGGTTAAAAATAGTTCAATTTTACCGATTCAAACTAGACCGATCCAATCTTTTTACATCTAAGAGATACAGAAAGTATGATTAAAAAGTGTGATAGTTTTTGCTATGAATATATCTAAGGACTGTTAGGTAAGGACTGTATGGTAAGGTTACTACCTTACCCATAGGCGTACCCAGGGGGGGGCAGGGAGGGGCAGCTGCCCCCCCCTGGAAATCTCCCAGAACATGTATGAACTCGCCTAATTAATAATCAAAGTGTAAACGGGGCCTTATGCTCTAACTTTTAAATAAACCGCGCAGTAGACACAAGAATACCGAACTTAGCTGAGCGTTAGAACGCTCGGCTGTATTCGGTAATCTTCGGTAGGGAGTTGCGAGTTGAGGTTGCAATTTATTTGACACTAGCTGAGTCCCGCTGTGTTACCCGCCGTTATTGTTGTCAATCTCGAGTAACGCCGCGGAGTGAAGCTAGTCACATCAAAAACGATGTGACGGTGGTCCGATAAGGTAACCACCTCCTCCGCCACCCTCCATCCAGACACATAGTCGAAAGCCGATAGAGTCGCCCGTGTTAAATCGACAATCGACTCCCCCTGCCACCGTACACAGGTGCTGTTTTTTTTTGTGTGTGGAAAATCATCATGGATCGTCACCCCACCGAGGGTGACGGCGGGGTGGTGTGTCGGACTTGAACCGACTAAAAACCACACAATGTGCCCTCTCCGCGCTTCTCGGTTTAGGAGGAGGAGAAGTCCAGGGTCAGATCTCCTTCTGGACTTCTGGATCTGCGTCTCCCATGCGGGGCAGACCGCCAGCGTGTGATGCCCGGAAAGAACCTGCGTCAGTCGGAAGGTAAGGGTCCCGTGCTGCCGCACTGCCCATTCGCCGATGACCGGCTGAAGCGCCTCTACGATGGCGAAGCCAGCACGTGGAGTCTCCAGCCGGATCGACCAGCGATCCATCGTACCTCGGTGAGCGGCTTCGCGCCGCTCGCGCACATCCTCGAGTGGAGGTCCAACACCACCACTCTCCGCCCGGTAGTTAGCCGCTCGCCCGATAAACGTCGGCGAGCACCTCCGCCTCCAAATCCCACGGGGGTGTTCCGGCCAGGGCGCACACCGCCTCCGTCGACACGGTCCGGTAGCCCCGTATGGCTCTGTCCGCCAGAGTTCTTTGCGGCCGCCTGAGGCGCGCCCTATTCAGCTCAGTCAGAGCCGCCGCCCACACCGGTGCACCGTAGAGTGCCATAGACCGGACAACCCCCGTGTACAGCTGCCTCGTGGCGACACTGGCTCCTCCCAGATTGGGCAAAAGGCGCCCAAGAAAGGAGGCAGTTCCGATCAGCTTCGGAGCAAGCGCCGGAAGTGCTCGTCGAAGAGCCACCTGCCGTCGAGGACCAGACCCAGGTACCTCATCTGGGCCCGGACCGGTACGAGGACCGAGTTGACCTCGATGGAGGCACCGGCGGGCGAACCACGACGGGGCCCATGGAAAAGTAGGGCCTCCGTCTTTACCGAACACAGGTGCTGACTGAACCCCGGTTCACAATGCCGAGGTTCAGTCCCGCCACCTACTCGACTAGTGTCTCTCCTCTTGAGTTGTCTAGGCGATCTCCCCACTCTGTGGAGCGGGCGTTGAAATCGCCAAAGACAAGTATCGGACGAGACAGGAAAGTGCAAATGCAACTCCTAAGTCAATCCAAGTACGCCTCGAAAACGGAGAGACCGCGATTCGGAGATATGTAGCAGCCCACAATGACCACGGGGTCCCATTCTACTGCCACAAACCTCAGCTCTCGTTGAAGGAGGGCGCAATGGAGGCTATTGTCCATCTCTGCCCAATATATGGCGACAGTTCCATCATCCGAACCAAACCACCGGGGATGATTCGGTACGTAATATGGCTCAGCCACCTCCGCTAAGGCAACCGACTGCTCAGCGATCGTCTGCATAAGCAGGTCTTGTGCTGCGCGGCAGTGGTTTATGTTGCCCTGTAAGACTTTATAGATGGACGCGAATTTGCAAGCTTCCATTGCTTCCTGTACCTGACTGATTTCCGGCTGTGTCCCTGTAGCCGATGATTCGCCGGCCCCTTTTCTTTTTCTCGGCGGGGAGCACTTCTTGCTCCCTAGCCGATGATTCGCGGGACGGCTAAGGTCCGAACAGACCGGGCATTTCGGCGTTTTCACAGTGCATGTTCGTGTCACGTGACCTGTGTAACCGCACAAGTAACATCTCGCACCCCGCTCCGTCTCGTTGGGACACTTAGCTCTCACGTGTCCCATTTCAAGGCACCGGCAGCACTGTAACGGGCGTGCTAGCAGTGTCTCTGCCCTGGCCAAAAACCAAGCCAACCTGTAACCGTTTAGCGTTCACTATTTTGCGAACAGCGGCAAGTGGACAGCGAACCCAGGCCGTGCCCAGTCGTGACGGGGAGGCACGTATGTCGGAGACATACGTGCCTCCCTGCTTTGACATCGGAGATTGCACATTCCCCCGCCGCTCCTACCGCCCTGGCGACTTCAGCTTGGGTGATTGACTCCTCCAGGTGAATCACCCGTATGTCTCCTGCCCTACACGGACGCGCAATAATAGCATCCGTGTCAGACAGAACATTTCGCAGGCGTGCTGCCAGTTTGTCTGCTGAAGCGGCGCTTTCCTTCCCGGGGATCAGGGCGCCGGTCATAGCTCGCTTGGTGCGGAGACCACCTGTGATGCCAAGATCACCCAATCTGATGTTGGCCCTCGCTTTCTCTATCAGCTTGGCTATTGTTGTCTCCGAGCCAGGAGGTACGGAGACTGTGACAGACGCTGTTGTTAGAAGTCGCGGCATAACCCTTTTAATAGTCGGTGGCGGTGGGGCAGCCGCCCGTCGTCCTGACTGGGCCATCTCTGCCATTTTCCTGGCCTTGGCCTTTCGACCAAGGGACCCACGTCTCGCTCGATAGTGGGGCCGCTGTCGGCTGTTGACTCTACTTCATAGTGGAAAGCGATACTGGCGCTTGCGACATCTGTGTAGCCCACTGACCGTTCTTCTTCCTACTCTTCTTTTTGGCTTTAGGCGACTGCACGCCAGTGGCCAGAAACAGAGCAGAGAGCCAAACATCGTTCTCTTCTGAATCTCCTTCCTGCAACCCTGGACCTTGATTAAGGGATTCCATAGGCTGACGCTCGATCGTCGCCTCCTAAGCGCTCCCTTGATTGGGCGCGAGAAGACGCCGGGCTCGGCGTCCTGGGATGCACAAAACTAGGCTTGTGCGCCCTGGTTGATGTGCCCAGACTCGGACACCCTTGTGTACGTAACTGTGCCCCTCAAAATACGGTGGGCAGAACACTCCAGTGTCAGCCACTGAGGCTGTCCCGATTGCAGTCCCGTCGCCCCTCTTGTAGCCCTTAGGCTGCACTCCTTTTGCCAGGGACTACATCGGCCGCCAGTAACATAATGTCGCGTGTACCACCTTCCGCGAGCAACTATTGGTCGTCTCATTAGACGCCGTGGTACAGTCTTTTGGAAGGCACACTACATATACCTAATGATTCATGTAAGTGTGTTTGAGTAGTGTGAATGACAAAACAGACGCGAAGGATCCGACCTAAAAAATTTGACTTGCCCCCCCCTAGGCCAGATGCTGGGTACGCCCATGACCTTACCATACAATCGTCACGCTGATATCAGCACATATTTGTCGACTTGACCAGGGCAGTACTACCCTCACACAGAAGACCAATCTAATAATGACAGCATTCGTGCTGTTGATTTCGTTGGTGAGTCTAAGACCGAAGGCGGAGACCAATCATTCTGCATCGTTTCCCTGGCCTCCGGAGGCCGGGAGAATGATGCGGAAACATCTCATTAGGCCGCCATTATGTGGGTCACCATGCTGTATTGTATACACTGTTAATGAGGATGGTGACCCCTGGATTCTACTCATGCTTTCCATCAGGCAGAGTTGAGACACTTTGTTAAGCTAAAATATAAAAAATATCAGCATAAAAACTTTATGAAGTTATTATGTAAGGTAACATTTACGTAATAACGTATGATCCCAATAGATTGTTTAAAAAGTCATGATTTTTTAATTACATAAAGATAAAGTAAGGTTCAAGGAAAGGTTAGTCACAAACATACAGTAAATAAAAGTTATCATAAGTTGAAATACCTATTATCGTGGTCTCAATTATATAAATTTAAAAGTTTTATAATAATATTCTAAATTCATCCTACCAATAACTTCGTCAGAAATTTATAAAGTCTGCTTCTTTTGATGAAATGACAACCCGCCGAATATCAGCTATTTCGGCCAATGTCAAGTAGTTAAAGTCTTCTAGTCTTCAAGTCTTCGTCGTAATGAATTTAATGATAAAAAAATGTGGATGAGATGAAGTGGGGTCCGTCTTCCGAAAAACAAAAAACGACTCTATAGAAAGTCATATTGTACTTAAGGTATGTATTGACATAACATTTAAAAAAAAGAGATGATTTATGGTCTAAGTAGTAAAACTAAAACATGTCGTAGTTTTAAACTAGAAAAGAGTTTCACTTTCCCAGGCTTTGTAAAAATAGCATTCGTTACCAAGTCCCTTTATGTCTCCGCAAAACCAATCGTACGCGGCCAAACTTGAATAATATTATTTTCACTTACGAGGTAGTATCACAGAATACTTAATAGTACCTGTACAGAAGACTCACTCCGAAAAGTAAATTAAAGTTATAGATACCCTCGGTGTCAAAAGATTAAGTTCAATTCAGATCGCACAGCGCCGAATCACTACGATTATATTTACCTACAGTTGCGTCTCTTTCTATCGTATAACTCTTAACTGTTCTAACGATGTCTGTTCGACCGGCGTGTCTGACCCGGCAGGCAGCCGGCCGACTATACCTAAACTGCGGAGTGACACCCCCCTGGTAGTATATACTAATTATATACCTAAAAGGTTGTCGTTACAGAATATCATATTCCAATCCTAGACACTCCTAACTGCTAGCTTTATACTTAGATATATGGCATACTGCCAAATTATAGTATATCTACAAAAACAAATTGAATAACTTTAAATCCCTATATTTGCTTACATAATTTTCTAATTAATTTGGTAATTAAATACTTACTTAACAATTAAATATTTCGGTCGTCATACACACATCGTCATCTAGTCCCAATCTAAGCAGAGTTTGTGTTATGGGTACTAAACAACTGATATAAATAAATAAATAAATTTTTTGTAACTACGTACAACACCCAGACTCCGAAATAAATACTTGTGAATCACACAAACATTTGGCACGACCCGGGAACCGAATCCGAGATCTCAAGCACAGTAGTCGTATACGCTACCACTACGCCACCGTTGCAGTCAGTCAGAGGCAACAATAAATTACATAATTTTAAATAAAAATCTGCCAAGTGCATGTCAGGCCACGCACAGTAAAGGGTTCCTCAGTCACGTGGATTTAAAATCGTATCCAATAGATAATTATTATAGTCCAAGATCTCAGAGCCGCCAGACCTACGTCATTTGTGCAAAGCTGAAATTTTCAGGATTATTAGTACAATGTCTTGTTAAGATGTATGCGTACCCATTAGCTTGAAAGCGGGGCCGTTTCTGAGGTAGCTCGAAGTACAGATGGTAAAAAACCTTACTTACCTACGTTAAAGGTGCAAAGCTAGTATTTACATATTTTTTAAAAAAATATTATTTAAAATTAAAATTCATTACTGCCAGACACTTTCGGTGGGCCATTACTTCTGCCACACGTCTTGTGTCATTTCGTTAATACGAGAACTACGTGATTGCTTAACACATGGTTCTAAAACAACATTTGAAATGCATGTTATTGGCCTCGACCTCTAGCAGTGATGCAAACGGTCATATCCCCTATGTTGGCCATGAACCATAACATTCATGGTGGTTATTATTAAGTATAATTTTTATACTAAATACGACAGCTGTATAATAATATACTGAATATACTCGCACAAATTAGCATTGGGTTCCACTGACCATGATTCTATGGTGAATGCAAGAGTTATTAAGCTCGCTACTACAACATATAAAACAAGTTTCGCAGAGAGGTTTCCTAAGTATATGTTTTCCTATTTATATAACAAAGTAGCGAAGAAGTGGGACCTGCGACACTCCACAAAGTACCAACCAAGCTAAAATTGACAATTTTTAGCTTGAGGTTGACTCTTTTTAAATCGATAAAATCCCTGTTTTTTATTTAATATACGGTAGCTACTACTATGACCATAACAAATTTTGAACTTCTACAACGGTTACTTGGTAATTTTTTAGATTTGCCTCAAGACACTGTGAATGTCACAATTGAAACGAGAACATCGATAAAATGATGCATGTGTATGTGAGGGAATAAGATAAAAACCCCGAACTCTCGATGGTCTATCTTCGTTTACCAAGTTTCTATAACAACCCATACAACTGTCCCTAGCCAAGTTGCAATTGTTTTTCGTTTTCTATTCTATTCTATATTTTATTTGATTACGTGATTGAGTGACATTAGCCAATAAACCAAGAGAATAGAGAAATAAAATAGAGAATAGAATAGAAAACGAAAATTGTTTGCAACTTAGGACCGGTGATTACATAAATAATTTATTTTAAACTCTATTTGATGGTTTCATTTCAGATTGATGATGAAGGAATCATGTGGGTGCTCGTTGACAAACTGCCACGCTTCATATACAAGACCCTAGACCCTAACGTGATAAACTACAGTATATACAGCATGAATACCACCCAGGCTATCCAGGGAACAACCTGCCAATAAAAATAACACAACAGTTATTGAGAATCTCAGTTGGAATATTCTTTTTAGGATTAAGAACTTCAGTACTAACTCGTCTCATATTGACTTTTGTTTATATTTAAGGTTTAAACTAGTAGTTGAGTCGTTGTAATAAATATTGTTTAATAATAACAATCTTACTTAACTAACAAATGACAGTCTAATCCAAACTAGGCAAAGCCTGTGTTTTGATAACCAAAATACTGATAAAGACACTATATGTATCTATAGGTATTTCTACATACATGCCGTCCTTCAGCCGAATGTTCATCAATGTAAAAATTCTCATCAAATGTCCTGTAATAGTTCCCGACAATGTCGAATGTAACGCCTGAATTTTTAAACAAATTACTAATTGTGTGAATGTAAAATGTTCATACAAGTTCAAACAATTACACTCATCGATTTTGGGCTTTGGGCTTGGTGATGTGCAATGTTAGAGGCCTATTTCCATTAGTGAACTGTGATAGGCTGATGATGATGATAGTTAAGGGCCATACTTTTAGTAGTCTATGTACTTATGTATTTATGTATGTAAACCACTGAACCAATTTTGATGAAGGGGTTATCAATAGATTCGTCATGATTGGCCGAGGAACATAGGGTATATAAATGATAAATACTAAATAGTTTTTTGCTTCTTAAGTTAACCTAAAAAATGAGTATTCTTCCCTTGAAGCAACTAATGCCTGTGTTGAGTGGGAAGCTCCGCTCTTCCCAGTGGCGTAACAATAGGGTGGCAGGGCTGGCAAAATGCCACGGGCCCCCGACCTAAGAGGGCCCCGGCCCAAGAGGCTGCGATCTCAAAAAAAATTTTTTACTCTCTAACCTGAGTATTTTATTTCATTTAAAAAAGTATATTTGTATAAGTTTGCTCTTTTATTGAATACGAAAATGATGGCAAAAATAGTAAAAGTGATTGTGAAAGTTAGATATTAAAATGTCTAGTTCCAGAAATTATTTAAGTGGGAGCGAAAAACGAACGAGAAAGAGGGAAACTGAAAAAAAAGCCACCTAAAATTAGTAGTAGTCATAAGTATTCAAGTACTGACGTACTTGAATACTTATGACTTAAAGAATTGGAACTTGGAACTGGATGTAAAGAATTGGACCTTACTAAAAGTATACATCCAGTTCCAGAACAACCATAACAAGGTACTAGCAAAACTCAAAGAGAATTATATTTTAGCATGAACAATATTGTATATTCGCCTTATGTTACTTATAAGGGTAATTTTAAAGAGCTAACTGAAAGCTAAGGGCTAAAGTGAAAAGCTAAGGGCCTTTTCTTAAATGATAGTGACAATAGATCTTTTCTAGAAAAACATTACTATATTGTTTTCAAGTCTGGCGTGAAACTTGAACGTACATGACTATCCTATTCTATAATACTTCAGAAGGCGTATTGTGAACCGTTCGCAAATCGGGCATCTAAGAAAATACAAAATGTTTGGATTGAGGGTTATGACTATGAGAACTTTAGCTGTGCTTACGGACAAAAACACTGTCATATGTAAATCATATTTATTAATAACGAGCGAACGTACATGCATCACAATTCACAGGCAGGAAAAGGGAAGTGTTGCCAAAATACACGGACCACATTCTATACACATAGATTATATATATCTTAATATCTTAACAATGACGACTGGAAACATATTGCAGATGCCATATAAAGACACGAGACATCATGAAATTCATCTGGATTCCTGTCTTACGTATCAACAGTGGCGGCTACATGGAACACTCGATGAAGAGGAGTCTATGATCAAAAAAGAAAAATCTATTTGGCGCAAAGTACCTTCTAGGTTCCTTGATGTTACTTTGTCACTTTCAACGTGTGCTTTAGCCTTACGTGCCCACAGAGACAACGCATATATCAGTGATCCAAGCTGCAAAGGAAACTTTTTGAGTATTGTTAAGTTATTCGGAAAATAAGACCCGATTTTACAAGAATTGTTAAGTAAATCAAAGGGCCAGATAAAATACATAAGTCCAAAAATACAAAATGAGCAAATTTTTGTGCTGGTAAAAGTAGAAAATTCACTGATAAATGAAAACACCGCACAATTCTACTTTATCATATTCGATACAACTTAAGATATTTCATAAAATGATCAAATTTGTGAACTTTACGGTTAACGTATGATCGAAAAAGATGTTAATGGGATCCCAAAGGCACTTGTCATTAAAGAAACATTTTAGGATTTCATGAAGTTAAGGATCAAACTGCCTTAGTAATGTCCAAGCAAATTATTAAATCCATAAATGACAAAACTATTTCCTAAACAAGTGTCGAGGACAAGGATATGATGGTGCTAACGCAATGAAAGGGACTTATGGTGGAGGTCAAAAACTCAAAAAAAATGTCGAGCCGAATGCCGTATATGTTCACTGTGCTGCTCATAATTTAAATCTAATACTCAATGAGAGAGAGGTGAGAGAGGTTATTGATATGCAATTTGTTTTTAAACAGTTCAACAAATTTACAATTTTTTTTGGGCATAGTATCAAAATATATTCCATATATTTTATCAAATACAGTTTAAGTCTTATATCTAAAAAAGAAAGGGAATCTTCAACTTCAATAACATTAAAATCATTAAACCCTACTAGATGGGCAGGACGTTATTATGCCGTTTCTGCTTTAAAAGTTCGGTTCGTTGAAGTCCAAAAAGCGCTAAGTCTTCTATGGATGAATGTGAAGTCTCCAATATGCATTGGGCTAGCGTGGGGACTACAGACCATTCCCTCTCGCCTAAGTGAGGAGGCCTATAGCCATTAGTGGGACATGTGCAACGTGTAATTGAGTACGCTGAAAATATCGAAATTTATTAAAATTAAATTGAGTACAATGAGACAATTTTCACTGATAGGGCCCCATCATAAGAATTCGCCACGGGCCCCAGGTGGTATTGTTACGCCACTGGCTCTTCCTTAACAAATTTTATCAAGTTTTTACGTAGTCAGGTTTTATTTATCTTGTTTTGATATGTATTACTATGCTACATTTGTTATGAGTTCTATTTAAAAGATGTATGTAGTCCTATGTTCAAGCTTATAATAAATATTATCTAAATTATTAGTTTTAATGTTAAACACATGTAATGCTAAATTTAGTAAAAAATATATTTCCTGTTCCTATAAATTAATAAAAAAAAAATTGTACCTATGTGTAGAACCATATACTACTTTCGCTAATAAGTACATCGCACATGGTACATAAGACGATTGGTTATGTATTGAAAGCTTTTTATTAGGTACTATTGTATAAGCGTATTGTTCCATCGTTGTGTCTGTAAACATAAACATACAATTTCATTTGTTTTATAATATTATAAGTTAATACATATTTTTTTAATAAAATTATAAAAAGTTCAAACTTTAAACTTATTGCTTTTATTTCTCACTCACGCACTCAACATCACCACTCATCCACACACACACACAAACGCAAGCCGGTAGATACATACACATACATACACATGCACAACACATAGATTTTAAACGTCAGATACATTTTTTTATATATAACGAGTTCCAGTGTTTAATTGCACGGCACAAAAAAAAAAATAGTAGTCCAAAAAACTATTCACTATGGTTGTTTAACTGTTCGTAGGCAACTTGTGAATAAATGTTTCGAAGAACGTCATACCTCATACATCTTCAATTGATTTATGTATAAGTCGTTTAAACTACTTAGTGCAATTTTTGTTTTTATTCTAGTTTTTCTTTTAATTTCAACATTTGTTTTACACTAACTAGTTTTCCAAAACATACTACTTTATCTAAAGTGGTATTTTACTACCTGAGTAAAGAAAATACACATGCATAGGTACCATAGGCATAGGAAATATGAATTTTATCTCGTCATGATAAGCCTTTTATTTGTAGTCTCAAAATATCATCGTCTCATAGTCGTCATGCTGGTTTTTTTCGGGTCACCTTTCTTTAAACAATTGGGTTACCCAGACGAATCTAATGATATATTATTTATATAAATTCGTGCAGTGAATTAATTCATATTAGGTACTACTACTATTAGGTAATACATAATAAACTATAATTATTATGGAAAGATTCGTGCAGTAATAAGGAAAGATTCGCTACTCGCGAGACCACAAGGGGGGGGGGGGGGGTCTGTTACGCTTTCAAGACTAAAGTGCTGCACCGATTTCAATGAAATTTGACATGTACATATTTTGGAATGACCTTGTCTTTGTCACCCTGACTTGTCCTAGACATGAGAATAGTAACAATAGCTCCATTGTTTTAATTCTCGTGTCAGAGACTCTTTTTTTGTTAGGGTACCTAGTATGGATTTGATTCCTTTCACATGGTTACGAATGATAGTCCAGTTATTAACAAATGCAGATTTGATGGAAGTATCTGAAGGTAAATGCATGAAATGATATTTAGATAGATGGCACAATTGTACGTCTTCACTTGCACTCTATCTGTATGTGGAAGTCGCAATTGAGGCATTCCACTGGAGATGGGAAAATGAGTTATTTTCTAAATCAATCTTATTAAAGTCCAATCAAACGATTTAGTTGACAAAACGTGATTATATTTCATAAAAAAATTAAACATAGATATTGATTTATCATAAAAAATTAAAATACACTCGGTTCCAAAAATTACGGGTCAGTCACAAAAATTGAAATACCTCCAGAACTGTAAAAGCTAGATCAATGAAATAAAAAACAGAATAAAGACTTTTTAGTTGCGCTTCTAATAGCATATTATTTAAACTGGTTGATGAAAAAAACTTCATTAGAAAAACAAAATTTAAAAAAATGACTATTTTTAAAAACAAAATTTTTGTTTCATGTCATTATGGATGCTTTCCATTTCTATTCTGTCACAAAAAAAATTATCGTGAACGTCTTCCACGTGCATAATTATTATTCTGTGAGGTGAAGCATGGCAGTCACGCTAGAGGAATGTACCAGAATCCTAACTTTTTTGGAACTTGGGCGGAGCCAGCGTGAAACAGCCAGAAACATTGGTGTATCTTTGTCGACTGTTCAGCGGGTAGTCCAGCGGTACCAAGAGACCGGATCACACCTTAGAAGACCAGGAAATGGCAGACCAAGATGCACAACGGCCAGGGAAGACAGACAACTGGTGGCTACAATGCTCCGAAATCGTTTTCAAACTGCTGTTGGTCTAAAAACTCACTTTATTCGCTTTGGAGGTGGCAATTTAAGCGCTCAAACAGTAAGAAGACGTCTTGCTGAAGCAAATTTGAAACCATTGAGGCCCGCAAATGGCCCCAAACTGGAACGGGGACATCGAATTGCAAGACAGAGATACGTGCGCGAACACCTAAACTGGACACTAGACGATTGGTCTAGGGTAATGTTCACGGACGAGTCTAAATTCATGCTTTATAAGCATGATGGTAGGCAGTTGGTGTACAGAAGACCAGGGGAGCGCTTCCATCAAGCGTGTGTGGAGGAAAAAGTGGCGTACGGTGGAGGCTCCGTACAAGTTTGGGCTGGGATTTCTGCTGAGGCCCGCACCGAGCTGGTGCTCATTCAAAATGGAACTCTAAATGCAGAGAGGTACGTGGAAGAGATCCTCAATGAACATGTAGGTCCTTTCATGGCCAGGATGGACCGGCATGGCATATTAATGCATGATAATGCGCGTCCCCATACCGCCAGAATTGTACATGACTACCTTGAAGAGGTCGGTATCGAACTCATGCAGTGGCCAGCGCGAAGCCCGGACTCAAACCCCATCGAGCACGCCTGGGACGAGCTTCAGAGATGCGTGAAAGGTCGAAACCCCCCACCAATCACGCTTCCCGAGCTCATACAAGCACTGGTGGAGGAATGGGAAGGTATTCCTCAGCACCGGCTCCGAAATTTGGTGTACAGCATGCCTAATCGCCTGGAAGCTGTCAGAAGAGCTCGTGGAGGCAATACAAAGTATTAAATGAAGAAAGTGATGAAAAACAGCAAAAAAACAATCATAAAAAAAATGTAATCTTAAGAAAAATATGACTACTTTAGTTTTTTTTTAATTTAAGATTAATATTGTGGGTGTAACTAAGTTTTATTTTATTTTTTATCTGTATAATTAAATTCTCAATTGAACAGTCTTCGTTTCATTAGGATGGCATACGTAGCTCGGGAGATATTCGGGTTTATGTGACTGACCCGTTATTTTTGGAACCGGCTTTAGTTTTAGAAAATACATAAAACACATAGTGAATATGTGCCCATACAAGCATACAATTCAAATTAAATAAAGGGCAATCCTAAATGATTGCCCTCGATTTATTTTTTATCTCATGATCAGGATCTGATGACAATGTGACAGTGGAAACACCTGGGAATTACACAGAACCCAATGCAAACAGATCATAAAAGATGAATATGTGGCTGCACATGCATATAAACAGTTACTTTTTTGAAGTCGGCAAGTCGGATATAAAGTATGTACATTAGAAAGAAGTTTGGAGTGTAGTCTAGAACCCTAATAATCAGCAAACCTACCTATATGTATGTCATGATTCTATATTATACTATATATTACACTACAGCAGTAGCTTAAATATTATTCTATAAGTGAGATGAACTGTGATTGTAGTGATGATGCACTGTGATTGTAGATGCTGATTTTACTGGTTGTGTTCAATTCGAAACGTAAAAGTAACCTTGTATTATGTAACAGCGATAACTAGTTCGGTGTTTTTAAGTATCGGTCGCTGCGTGCCGGTTTCATTCGCCACTCAGTCGTCAGTCGTGTACCGCATTGCAAGGACATAACACCGCTCACTATGGCATCCACAAAAACTGATAAAGTCGGCATCGTTGGAAGGTGAGTGTTTACAAATTACTAATTTAAAATAACTAACTAAATATTTGTATAATTGTTTGCAGATATATTTAGATTTCGTAAAGTTATCTCGAGCTAAAATAGTGCACTAAAATACTGTTATTACTAAACAGTAAACATTGCGTATTAGTTTGAATAATACGTTTTTAGGGTTCCGTAGCCAAATGGCAAAAAAACGGAACCCTTATAGATTCGTCAAGTCTGTCTGTCTGTCCGTCCGTATGTCACAGCCAATTATTTCCGAAACTATAAGAGCTATACTGTTGTAAATTGGTCAGTCGATGTATTCTGTGAACCGCATTAAGATTTTTACATAAAAATAGAAAAAAAACAATACATTTTGGGGGTCCCCATACTTGGAACTGAAACTCAAATTTTTTTTTTTCATCAAACCTATACGTGTACCTATCCATATTCTATGGATAGGTGTTCAAAAATGATGTTGACGTTTCTAATATCATTTTTTTTCTAAACTGAATAGTTTGCGCGAGAGACACTTCCAAAGTGGAAAAATGTGTGTCCCCCCCCCTCTAACTTCTAAAATAAGAGAGTGATAAAACTAAAAAAAATATATGTTGTACATTACCATGCAAACTACCAACGAAAATTAGTTTGAACGAGATCTAGTTAGTAGTTTTTTTTAATCCCTACTAATATTATAAATGCGAAAGTAACTCTGTCTGTCTGTCTGTTACGCTTTCACGCCTAAACCACTAAACCGATTTTGATGAAATTTGGTATGAAGATAGAACTGAACTTGGGAAAGGACATAGGCTACTTTTTACCGCGATAACCGACATACACGCGGGCGGAGCCGCGGGCGAGAGCTAGTACGTCATAAATCGTAACACGCAATTTACCTTTCATCCAATCAATACACTAGTATAAAAACATCGATGAAGGTTACAATTAACTATAAGAACTTTTATATGATGTTACTTGCTGATACGGAACCCTTCATGGGCGGGTCCGACTCGCACTTGGCTGCTTTTTAGGGTTCCGTAGCCAAATGGCAAAAAACGGAACCCTTATAGATTCGTCAAGTCTGTCTGTCTGTCTGTCCGTCCGTATGTCACAGCCAATTATTTCCGAAACTATAAGAGCTATACTGTTGAAATTTGGTCAGTTGATGTATTCTGTGAACCGCATTAAGATTTTTACATAAAAATAGAAAAAAAACAATACAGTTTGGGGGTCCCCATACTTGGAACTGAAACTCAAAATTTTTTTTTTCATCAAACCTATACGTGTGGGGTATCTATGGATAGGTGTTCAAAAATGATGTAGAGGTTTCTAATATCATTTTTTTCTAAACTGAATAGTTTGCGCGAGAGACACTTCCAAAGTGGAAAAATGTGTGTCCCCCCCCCTCTAACTTCTAAAATAAGAGAGTGGTAAAACTAAAAAAAATATATGTTGTACATTACATGCAAACTACCAACGAAAATTGGGTTGAACGAGATCTAGTGAGTAGTTTTTTTTTAATACGTCATAAATCGTAACACGCAATTTACCTTTCATCCAATTTTTTTTTTTTTGTATTTACTTCTGCGTCATGGCAATCTGTTCGAGAACAATAAGCCACTGTGTAGGCTGACTACAAGTCTGTCATTATGTATATGTAGAGAGCTACCGGAGACGTGAGGAGGTTGCTCTAATTTCTTTCTATGAACCTGTCGCTGAGACTGGGGATGTCACATCTCTTCAACCTTGTATGCTGTTGACCACCCGTTCCACTCAAGGCCAGTGCCAGCTCATTTGTGTGCTGTGCCAGTCTATTCTGGTATCTTAGGCTATGTTTGCTGATTTCTTGCCTAACTGTTGGTATTTTTAAGTCTAGGTACATATATCTATTGCTTATACTTTGTGGTATGCTAAACATGTTTCTTAACGTCTTGCACTGAAATCTTTCCAAGACGTCGATGTTGCTATTGCTGGCTGTTCCCCATAGTTGTATGCCGTATGTCCAAATTGGCTTAATGATGGCCTTGTATACCATCATTTTGCTTTCGTTATTTAGGTGTGAGTGTCGACCTACCAGCCAGTTTATGCTGCGAAGCTTACTGTCGAGTTGTTTACGCTTGGACCAGATATGCGTTTGCCATGTCAATCTCCGATCCAGGTGTAGCCCCAAGTATTTAGCATGTTGTTCTTGGGGTATAGCTTCATTGTATAATTTTACTGGTGGGCATGTTCCTTTTCGGAGTGTAAAGGTTACATGAGTAGATTTGGTTTGGTTCACTTTTATTATTTCATCCAATTAATACACTAGTATAAAAACATCGATGAAAGTTACAACGAACTAGAAGAACTTTTGTATGATGTTACTTGCTGATACGGAACCCTTCATGGGCGAGTCCGACTCGCACTTGGCCGCTTTTTTTAGAATGTAATGTTACGAGTACATTCGAAGAGGTCATAGACATAAACATCAGTCAGAAATGTGTTTTTAATAAAAACCCATTAGATTTGATTAGATTAACTATTAAGTTGATATAAGCAAATCTAATGTGTTCTCAGTTTCATACACGGTTCTCACATTACGATATGCTTAATTAGTTTGAAAAAAATGTGTTCTGTTCTGTTTGACTGGATATTCGTGTAATATCTGTATTATACTTGCTTTATACATTTATTAAAATTTTGAATCTCCCTGAACTCCTGAACCTAGAAGCTTATTAGGTTTGAGATGAAACTAGTAATGTAATTTTACATATTATTATGAAGCAATACATTGAGAAAGTTCTCTTTCTTTCTAATTCAAAGAAGTTAAAAGTTTACCCACGGTGTATCCATTTATATTTTAGTTTATAATTTACTTGGTCCAAGTTATCTGAGACTTGGACTTGGTTCTAACTAAGATTGGGTTTTTGTAAAACATTGTGAGTAAATATTATATTTTCAACTCTAATATAAATATAAAAGTACTTGGTTAAAAATAGTTCAATTTTACCGATTCAAACTAGACCGATCCAATCTTTTTACATCTAAGAGATACAGAAAGTATGATTAAAAAGTGTGATAGTTTTTGCTATGAATATATCTAAGGACTGTAAGGTAAGGACTGTATGGTAAGGTTACCATACAGTCGTCACGCTGATATCAGCACATATTTGTCGACTTGACCAGGGCAGTACTACCCTCACACAGAAGACCAATCTAATAATGACAGCATTCGTGCTGTTGATTTCGTTGGTGAGTCTAAGACCGAAGGCGGAGACCAATCATTCTGCATCGTTTCCCTGGCCTCCGGAGGCCGGGAGAATGATGCGGAAACATCTCATTAGGCCGCCATTATGTGGGTCACCATGCTGTATTGTATACACTGTTAATGAGGATGGTGACCCCTGGATTCTACTCATGCTTTCCATCAGGCAGAGTTGAGACACTTTGTTAAGCTAAAATATAAAAAATATCAGCATAAAAACTTTATGAAGTTATTATGTAAGGTAACATTTACGTAATAACGTATGATCCCAATAGATTGTTTAAAAAGTCATGATTTTTTAATTACTTATAGATAAAGTAAGGTTCAAGGAAAGGTTAGTCACAAACATACAGTAAATAAAAGTTATCATAAGTTGAAATACCTATTATCGTGGTCTCAATTATATAAATTTAAAAGTTTTATAATAATATTCTAAATTCATCCTACCAATAACTTCGTCAGAAATTTATAAAGTCTGCTTCTTTTGATGAAATGACAACCCGCCGAATATCAGCTATTTCGGCCAATGTCAAGTAGTTAAAGTCTTCTAGTCTTCAAGTCTTCGTCGTAATGAATTTAATGATAAAAAAATGTGGATGAGATGAAGTGGGGTCCGTCTTCCGAAAAACAAAAAACGACTCTATAGAAAGTCATATTGTACTTGGTATGTATTGACATAACATTTAAAAAAAAGAGATGATTTATGGTCTAAGTAGTAAAACTAAAACATGTCGTAGTTTTAAACTAGAAAAGAGTTTCACTTTCCCAGGCTTTGTAAAAATAGCATTCGTTACCAAGTCCCTTTATGTCTCCGCAAAACCAATCGTACGCGGCCAAACTTGAATAATATTATTTTCACTTACGAGGTAGTATCACAGAATACATAATAGTACCTGTACAGAAGACTCACTCCGAAAAGTAAATTAAAGTTATAGATACCCTCGGTGTCAAAAGATTAAGTTCAATTCAGATCGCACAGCGCCGAATCACTACGATTATATTTACCTACAGTTGCGTCTCTTTCTATCGTATAACTCTTAACTGTTCTAACGATGTCTGTTCGACCGGCGTGTCTGACCCGGCAGGCAGCCGGCCGACTATACCTAAACTGCGGAGTGACACCCCCCTGGTAGTATATACTAATTATATACCTAAAAGGTTGTCGTTACAGAATATCATATTCCAATCCTAGACACTCCTAACTGCTAGCTTTATACTTAGATATATGGCATACTGCCAAATTATAGTATATCTACAAAAACAAATTGAATAACTTTAAATCCCTATATTTGCTTACATAATTTTCTAATTAATTTGGTAATTAAATACTTACTTAACAATTAAATATTTCGGTCGTCATACACACATCGTCATCTAGTCCCAATCTAAGCAGAGTTTGTGTTATGGGTACTAAACAACTGATATAAATAAATAAATAAATTTTTTGTAACTACGTACAACACCCAGACTCCGAAATAAATACTTGTGAATCACACAAACATTTGGCACGACCCGGGAACCGAATCCGAGATCTCAAGCACAGTAGTCGTATACGCTACCACTACGCCACCGTTGCAGTCAGTCAGAGGCAACAATAAATTACATAATTTTAAATAAAAATCTGCCAAGTGCATGTCAGGCCACGCACAGTAAAGGGTTCCTCAGTCACGTGGATTTAAAATCGTATCCAATAGATAATTATTATACTCCAAGATCCCAGAGCCGCTGGACCTACGTCATTTGTGCAAAGCTGAAATTTTCAGGATTATTAGTACAATGTCTTGTTAAGATGTATGCGTACCCATTAGCTTGAAAGCGGGGCCGTTTCTGAGGTAGCTCGAAGTACAGATGGTAAAAAACCTTACTTACCTACGTTAAAGGTGCAAAGCTAGTATTTACATATTTTAAAAAAAAATATTATTTAAAATTAAAATTCATTACTGCCAGACACTTTCGGTGGGCCATTACTTCTGCCACACGTCTTGAAAGTTGTGAAAGAATTAGGTAAACTACGTTATAGTAGCAAACCTAAATTTTATATATATTATCTAAGGTAGGTACTATTTTAAGACCCTTTGTATGCGGCCAGACCAGTCCGAAGGGCCAATCATCCCCCCAGATACCTTTAAATATTTGTAGTAATTAGGAAGCTGAGGTATATCATCTTTGGTATTATTTCAAGAATAGAATTGTAAAATATTAAATGGTTTTTACACGCTCATTTATTAGCTTCACCTGTATGTTTGTTTGTTTGTAACCAACTCCTTTAGTTGCGATTTTGACCCCACTTTAAACGGCCAGATTTCGTTGATGTTGTGAATAGCTACAAGTATCATATACAAGTATACGAAATCTGGCCGTTTAAAGTGGATCAAAATCGCAATATTTTACAATTCTATTCTTGAAATAATACCAAAGATGATATACCTCAGCTTCCTAATTACTACAAATATTTAAAGGTATCTGGGGGGATGATTGGCCCTTCGGACTGGTCTGGCCGCATACAAAGGGTCTTAAAATAGTACCTACCTTAGATAATATATATAAAATTTAGGTTTGCTACTATAACGTAGTTTACCTAATTCTTTCACAACTTTCAAGACGTGTGGCAGAAGTAATGGCCCACCGAAAGTGTCTGGCAGTAATGAATTTTAATTTTAAATAATATTTTTTTTAAAAATATGTAAATACTAGCTTTGCACCTTTAACGTAGGTAAGTAAGGTTTTTTACCATCTGTACTTCGAGCTACCTCAGAAACGGCCCCGCTTTCAAGCTAATGGGTACTCATACATCTTAACAAGACATTGTACTAATAATCCTGAAAATTTCAGCTTTGCACAAATGACGTAGGTCCAGCGGCTCTGGGATCTTGCTCTATTATGTTCACGTATTAATGTGTTAATTTTGTATGACGTTTTCCAAGTGAGCGCATTTTACAAGTTAAGTCTCCATAACTCCTGAATTAATAAAGTCATCTAATCCGTTATAGTTTTCCTTGAAAGTTCATTATGTGGACCACCATCACGAATTTTTTCAGATTTTTTGATCCAGCCGTTTAGCTTTTAGAGGGGGGGAGACGCCCTGTTTTTACAAAAAAGTGCCCTTTAAAGTGGAATTTCTCGCAAACGGATACCTAAATCAAAAAATCGTCTAAGAAACCCTGTATTGTTTTTAAAATACCTATCTAATGATACCCCACACGATGGGGTAGCCGCGAGAAAAAATTTACATCCCCACTTTACGTGTAGGGGAGGTACCCCAAATAAAAATATTTTTAAAAATTTTATTATAGCACTTTGTCGGCGTAATAACAATACATATTCATGCAAAGTTTCATCTTTCTACCACTTACCGTTTGGACGGTAAGTCGAGGACGGACGGACGGACGGACGGACGGACATGACGAATCTATAAGGGTTCCGAGTGATATACTTCGGAACCCTAAAAAAACGTACTGAAAACTCAATAGTAATCTAAAATATCTATTTTTTTAAATACTAACCATACCGAATATTTAAAAATAATGTTTATTTATGTATATGTTTTACTAACACATTTTAACTTACACATTACTTAAAGGGGTAAGTACTTAATTCTTTTAATAACATACTCTAACTTTATCCTATTAAAACTTCTGATAAAGCTTTGCTTTGCGGTGTTGACTCGGGTTTTAAAGTACCTTAAATTAGAAGTTGATCCGGGACAAAAGTATACAACAGGCAAATAAATTTATCTGCTTTAGTTCTCCAATTTACTTACATTGTGTGATGAAGTCTGAAAAACCATAAAAAATCATCATCATCAGCGTTATTCGCGGTTGCGTCTGGGGACGCCCAGGGTCCGATTTCCGACGGTTCTTCCTTCACTTCGCACGGTCTTCGGTATCCTGCGTTGTAAGACCATTGGCACGCAAATCATCCTTTACGACGTCAAGCCAGCACTTCTTGGGTCTACCCCTTTTACCGGGGCCCGGTGGAGGTGGCATGGCCAAACATTTATTCCCCACGTAGCTGGGTGGTTGCCGCAACACGGTCGCCTTCGCTGGTATGGACACGTCCATACCAGCGAAGGCGACACTCTTGCGACTTGTCCGCAATGTCACGGACACGAAGACTACCGCGGATGCGAGAGTTCCTCACACGGTCAATCCGCGTGACTCCACACATCCACCGCAACATTTTCATTTCCGTGACATGCAGCTCCTGCTTGTGTCGCTCTAGTAAAGGCCACGCTTCACAGCCATGTAAAAAACAGGCCTAATGATGGTTTTATATACCCGTCCCTTCAACTTGACTGGTATTTTAGGGTTATATATACCAGTCATCTCACAAGTCAAATACATTACGCATCAGGCTAATATTGCCGACAATACATTCGAGAAGAGTAAAATAAAAGATTAAGACTTTTTTTACCTGTTTATTACCTGTTCCCAAACACTGAAGTACAAAAACACGCCACTGAACTGCAAACATTGATATTTTTTATTCGGTCTATTGTAAAATGTTAGGCATAAGGTCAACCATCTAATGTAAGTTCGTGGAGGTCAATTAAATCATTCAATCTGTCTTGATTTTCTAGTGGACTGATTGGCAGATCATGGGCAATGTTGTTCGCATCTGTTGGCTACCAGGTGACGGTGTACGATATCATACCACAGCAGGTTAGCGACGCCTTGGCCGACATTGAAACCCAACTGAAGACCTTGGAAAAAGACGGTTTGTTGCGCGGCAAATTGAGTGCGGTGCAACAGTATAAATGCATCAAAGGTAATTTAGATACTTTAGATATATACCAATAATTGGACTTTTTAATTTCAAGTGAATTGAATGTCAAAGTCAGAGGAGACTAATTTAATTTACTGCATTTTAACTACCCTTTCACGCCTAGAAAACTTGACAGATTTTAATTATTCTTTGATCGAATAAAAGCCGTTTAATCAGTGATGAATATTTTTCATCGCATTAAACGACATGCAAATACCAGAAGGTTTTAAGAAAGAACTTGTTAAAATTCTACTAGACGATGATCAAAGTAGGTACTTAACTTTGTTTCTAATCAAAGGTACTTATGTGCGATTCTCGATTACAAAATCTCTCGGCGTTTTCCTCATTAACGCGAATCAAGTAAGGTCAATGTACTCTGTGCATTATACATATTACAGCTTAGTAGAGGTTATTAAATTTAATGGTATATAACTTTTTTAACACATTATACAATTAATTCAATATTTATAATTGTTTACGGTTCTGAACCAAATCTATTGTTAAATTATGTCGCAGTCATGTTCATTTTCTTGTTTTATTCTTTTATTGTTTGTTGTTTTTTGGTATTAAACAGAAATTCTTGTCTTTGAAGGCATATATAAAGCGAAAACTTTTGATTACATAATAATTAAACTGTTACTAGTATAACTCATCGGAAGTGTGTCAACGCGATAACAATTTTGAATAATAAAAATAAATTTCGTTCGTACATTGGTCTCTTGTAAGATATTTTATTCCATACTAGCTTTACCAATCTTCGTTAATAAATAATAATAATAATAACTTTATTGTTTCAAAGGTAGATAGATACAGGGTTTGATCCCTAGATCCCACACTAGGATTCCCTGTGTCGTTTGATCTAGTCTCCTTCAGTCCGATTGGCGATACATCAAATAATGTCAATTTCTCTATGTAAACAATAAAGTAAAGCAGAAAAATACAATAAATTCATGCAAACAAAAACGTAAAAATAAAACTCAAAATGACAGAAAAAAAAAACAGAAAAAAGCAGAAAAAAATCAGATAAAAAATATTACAGAAATAAAATTATATATAACAACTGGCTTTTGTACGCGGCTTCATTGCCGTTTATATCGGTCCTTTCTCAGGAATCAAAGTTTATGCCAAACAATAAAATGGGTTATTTTTTAACCGACTTCAAAAAAAGGAGGAGGTTCTCAATTCGTTCGTCAAAAGAATCTTTTTTTTTATGTATGTTACGCGATAATTTCGTCGTTTATGAACCGATTTCAAAAAAATATTTTTGCATTGGAATGGGCGTAGCTTACAGGTATTCCCATCGTCACCATATCGGGATCTGATGATGGGATCCTAAGGAAATCGAGGGAACTCCTCAAATATCATAGGCACAATGTCGCGATTTGGGTACTCGGAATAGTTTTTCATTGAAGTCGGTTCCTTTTTATTAAAATTGTTAACCTAAGGTTTACATTAGTTTTAACTTAGACTTGCTTAATCAACAGTGGAACAAATTACCAGATTAAACCTTTCAAATTAAGAAGGTAATCACCCTTTTTTTTCTGTGTGGAAATCCTTTTGGATACTACCCATCTGGAGTAATTTTGTTGGTCTCGATTCTCGAACTGAGTAAAAACTGACAACCAAAACCATCACGGGTATTAAAAAACCACTGGGGATCCAGGTATACCGACTGTCGAAGTCGTCGTAGTTTCGGTCGGACACTATTTCAAAATGATTTCAAACTTATTCCGTGAAGCTAGTGCATTGAATTTAAAATGCACTAGATATCAGAGAATCATTACATAGAAATCATTAGAAACAAAGTAAACAAACTACATGGGGTTAAAGCATGTCATTATGACCTATGAAATTATAACGTATCTAACATTAACGTTTTGTTATACGGGTTCTTTGACCTTGCTTTTAAAAAAAAAAAATTAATTTGGCCATAATAAAATATATTAAAATGGAATTAAATCTAGGATTGAGCCAACCGATCTGTAACGAATCTGGGAAGAGACTGACTTGAATAGGGATGTACTAATTAAAGTAGGCTGTCAGTGTGATGATGAAGGGCTGAGTAAGCATAATCAGAAGTAGTGATGGGGTATATTTTTTTAAATACCAAATTAAAATTATATACCAAACTCACTAGTTTGGTATTTATCATAATGCGGCTGGTCTATGATTTTATTTAAATTACCTATGTATTTCGGAGCTAACTTTAGTAACGTAATTTCGATTTATATTTTCAAGACAACAACAAGAGTTATTTATAATATTGAAGTCGGAAAATGTAATTACTCGTGAACTTATAGTAAAATTTAAGTTATTTGAGAAAAGTTTAGAATTTTCACAATTTGCAATACAATTGGAAGGAAGAGTTAAAATGCCAATACCGGATACAATGATTTCTTGTACATCTGAATTTTTACAGTCTATTGTCAATTTATTTTTATTGCTTTGTACATAAACCCAACGATTGTTGGTTATCGATTTCCAAATATTAAATTTACCAAATAATGTTTCCGTTTTACATTGATTGGGTATTTGTGTAACTATTTGGCTTAATAATGTGTTTTCAAAATTGGGTACATTGGAAGGATATTATATTAATAATGTTGCAAATATAGTTACGAGGAATAATTTCTTTACATTTATCTAAGGTGTTAAAAGAGCAATACTGAGTTTTATCTTTAGTTAAAGCTATATATTTTGAGCTTGGTAGAATGAGACTGAAAGAATCTAACTTGTGTGAATTATGTGGTACAGGTAAAGCAATGTTTTTTTAAAGGTTAAATGTAGTACAAGTGGAATCATATGAACTAAAACTATTTTCTTATTGATATAGTAACTTACTAAACTAGATGCATGAAGTATTTCATGAATAGAACTTGGATTCAGTGGGTAAGTGTCTAATATTATCGTTAAGTTCCTGTAATAGTTGTTTTGGCGATAATATCGCCGGATGTAGTATATTTACATTACTGAAAAGAATAGTATTTATGACATCTTCTAATTGGAAAGATAAGGTAAGAATTAAAATCTCTAATTTATTAAGTACAAAATTTATGTTTGTTCTTACAATTAAAATATTGACGTGTTGGTCAATTATTTAGAAAGCTTTGAAATAGCGTCGTTAAAACTATCTTCATTAAATTTGAATTTATAAATTGTCGTATTATATTCAGAGGTAGCAGACTTAGTAACTAAAATGTTTTCTTTCATTAAAGAAGCTACATTTACTTGGTTAGTTTGTACGGCGGATATAGCGTATATCATATCATAACGTATAGCATCGTCTTCATCTAAAGAGCCAAGTATTGTTTTTATTAAGGTGCCTACACCTCTAAACCATGCACCACGTTTGGATCGGTTGTCGATAAGATGAGAAATTAAAGAATATAGTTGGGTTAAGTCCCTATAACGGGCTGATAAAGGATCTAGAATATTATTACATTGTTCGTGATCTAAGGCTTCGGAATCTTATCGGATATAAATAAAACGGATTGTGCCTATCGCGGAATTAATGGTTTCTAATAATGGGTCAATATGGTAAATGTCAATAGGTATTATAACGTCAAGATACAGATACAGATAACAAAAGCCATTTATTAGAAAAATAAATGGCTTTTGTTATCTGTATTTTCTGTATCTGTCCTTGTATAAGTCCGATCGGGTTCTACTGAATGGCGTTAGAAAGATGAGATTTCGTAAGTACTAAAAAACTTTTCTGACAGTTTTGTGATTAGTTGACTCAGTTTAAATTTCATGAAAAAATAATAGATTTCTAACTACACCTATTATTATCACGTTTATTTGACGTTAACGAACCCGAACCAGTCGTGCCTGTCCCCTTCGGCCAGCTCCGCGGTTGGCTGCAGGAATTTACCCGCACACAAGCACAACACCACTGGCTAACTGTCCCAGGCTGCAGACAATCAAAGGTAGCCATGCCACTTCCAAATGACAAATTAACCGACCGCTTATTGCGTTTGGACAGGAACAATCTGCGGCTGGTGGTAGGAACTATCACCGGACATTGCTCATAAAATAAACACTTCCACACCATAGGCATATCTGACAGTCCCTTATGTAGAGCATGCTTAGAGGAAACGGTGTCGCATGTACTCATTGAAACAAGGAAAACCACCCTTGGATCTCCCAAAACTGTTTCAGAATGTCTGGACAGACTCGGAGACCTTATCCGCTTCTGGAAGGAGGTGGGCTGGCTGGAGTGATGGCCGCCCTCACGTACAATGGTCCACCTAAAGGTCTAAGTGCGGAAACCGACCTACATTGTTAAATAGGTCGGTTTTTTCGTTAATGTTATATTCTATGTTTAGAATATAACATTAACGAAAAAATCGCCACCAGGCTTGACCCCAACAATTTAGATTGTTGGACTTAACTAAAAAGTTTTGTTCTTTGAGAAGTAGAGTTTCCATGTGGTCCCCACCGGAATCTAACCCGCTACCACCGCCCCTGTAAATGCTTTACTTCCTAAAACACTGCTACATACTCGTATCAATGGAATATTATGTTTCCTGTGATAATATGAACTGATAAGTTAATGACAATAGTTGTTTCATAGAACAAGGGATTCTTTATTTATTTATCTAGGAAATAATAAGCACACACTTGTAATGTTCTCTGTCCACTTATTTCTATGGTTTTAAGACGACCTAAGGCACTCAACTTTTACGCAAATCTAGATTTACCTGGTTTATTAAATATTAATTCTTGAAGCAAATTATTTCCTTATTTATTACTATTCATAACCTAATACATCACCAACAAATACATGTCGTACGCACTTATACCTAATAATCTAATAATAAAAATATTTTTTTATTCATCAACAACCCAAAACGTCCCACTGCTGGGCTCGGGTCTCCTCTCAGGAGAGGGTTAAGGCCATACGTTCCCACGCTGGCCGAGTGCGGGTTGGGGACTGGCAAGACACGTTGTTACTGCATACTCTTGACGTTAGATGTTTTTAAGCCGCCCGAAGGCCTGCAACTAAGCTTCACGACTGCTATCTTATGACAACAACCGGGACCGACTGCTTCACGTGACCTGCGGATCACGGAAACGCTCATAATATATCATGCCACATACGGTCACCCATCTAGGTCTGACCGCACCGTCGTTGATTACCCTCGGTGATGGTTTTTAATCACCCAAGGCCGCTTGGCTATGAGCTCATCTATCTAAATTCTTTACTTGGTAGGTTAAAATATTCTTACATCTCATTACAGGGTCATCCGACCTAGCTGAGGCAGTGAAGGGGGCTGTATTCGTTCAGGAATGTGTACCGGAGAACCTTGATTTGAAAAAGAAAGTTTTCCAAAATCTTGATCAAGTTGTTGATGATAATACCATTCTCTCGAGCTCGACTAGCACCACACTCCCGTCGTTGTTCTCTGAGAACTTGAAACACAGAGCACAGGCAAGTTTTCTTTTTAATTTTGTCTGGCTTATATTCTTAGTTATATATTGCTTAATAGATATTTACCTTCTAACACATCTTTCTTATGACAACTAGAGATTCTTGATTTTAATCAATGTTAAAAGAAGTCTCCATGTAGTTGTCTGCTTTTTTTTAACTTCAACTTATATTTTATTTTTAAGCAATAAATTCGGCTTTCAGATATTACTTACTTAGTATATTTGTGGATAAGTTTAAGTTTGCTTAATTCTGTGAACTTTTTTGTAGTAGGCAGCCGAACAACAAGTTTCGAGTTGAAGTCTCGGGTCTCGCCAGATTTTAAAATTCTCAATAACAGTATGGAGTTTAACAGTTGAGAGTCTTAACCCCCGTATCTCGGAGAGCAAGCCTGCATTCTGAACTCTCCTAGGTCGTAGCGGATAGTCGTCCCATTGGATTGTGAGAGTGAGGGAAGAGACGGGTGCACCTGTGCTTGCACACACGCATGTGCACTAGTGATATCTCCAGCGTAGTAGGCTGGTGGCTGTAGCTGTAATCGAACATAATTCACATGAACATCATATAGTGAGAAATTAAAATGGAACAATATTTTGTCATAAGCTTCTTTACGTTACAGGTAATCGTGTCCCACCCCGTGAATCCACCGTACTATGTACCTCTTGTGGAGGTTGTACCTGCGCCCTGGACTAGAAAGGATGTCTGTGAGAAGACCAGAGCCATCATGTTGGAAATAGGTCAAGCTCCAGTTTCTCTCAGCAAAGAAATTGACGGATTTGTCCTCAACCGTATACAGTAAGTTTACAAGTATTAATAAGTTTTAGGTTGAAAAGGTAGTTTTCATAAGGTGTGTTTATGGTGAAGCGACCTACACTACGATGACAGGTTCATACAGATTTATTTTACATAGAAAACACCGAAATAAATATGTGCAGATCATAAAAACATTTGGTCCGACCCGGGAATTGAACCTGAAACCTCAAGCACAGCAGTCGCATATGTGACTACTGCGCCACTGTGTCATTAAAAAAGAATAATAAAGCGACTGATGGTGGCACACTGATCGTCACTGATGGTGTAGTGGTCATCTCGTAGATTCCTATCGTACTGTCTGTTGTGGGTTTTTAGTCAGCACATTATATGATACACAAATTGTCCTGAGCCTGCGTGTTGCGTTTCCTAATTGTTTATATACATATATATCTCTCACCATACAAGGTACATACCTAGTGCGCGTGCCTAGTCCACTGTACATATGGCGTAGTGGCTTAATCGGCGGCTTTCTACTGCGTTGTGTGTTGTGGGCTCAAACACAAACTATTGCTCTGAGTTTAGACGTTCTATGTATCCGTTTCATATATGTTTGTAAACGTGACGTCAGAGGAATATTCCTAATGCGGTAGTTTTCCTTTAAAAGAAAAAGAAAAGATGTCTTTAAAAATCTGCCAAGTGCATGTCAGGCCACGCACAGTAAAGGGTTCCTCAGTCACGTGGATTTAAAATCGTATCCAATAGACAATTATTATAGTCCAAGATCCCAGAGCCGCCAGACCTACGTCATTTGTGCAAAGCTGAAATTTTCAGGATTATTAGTACAATGTCTTGTTAAGATGTATGCGTACCCATTAGCTTGAAAACGGGGCCGGTTCTGAGGTAGCGCGAAGTACAGATGGATAAAAACCTTACTTACCTACGTTAAAGGTGCAAACCTAGTATTTACAATTTTTTTAAGAATATTATTTAAAATTAAAATTCATTACTGCCAGACACTTTCCGTGGGCCATTACTTCTGCCAGACGTCTTGAAAGTTGTGAAAAATTAGGTAAACTACGTTATAGTAGCAAACCTATATTTGATACATATTATCTAAGGTAGGTACTATTTTAAGACCCTTTGTATGCGGCCAGACCAGTCCGAAGGGCCAATCATCCCCCCAGACACCTTTAAATATTTGTAGTAATTAGGAAGCTGAGGTATATCATCTTTGGTATTATTTCAAGAATAGAATTGTAAATTATTTAATAGTTTTTACACGCTTTTTATTAGCTTCACCTGTATGTTTGTTTGTTTGTAACCAACTCCTATGGGTGCGATTTTGACCCACTTTAAACGGCCAGATTTCGAAGACTTGTATATACTTGTAGCTATTCACAACATCAACGAAATCTGGCCGTTTAAAGTGGGGTCAAAATCGCAACCAAAGGAGTTGGTTACAAACAAACAAACATACAGGTGAAGCTAATAAATAAGCGTGTAAAAACCATTTAATATTTTACAATTCTATTCTTGAAATAATACCAAAGATGATATACCTCAGCTTCCTAATTACTACAAATATTTAAAGGTATCTGGGGGGATGATTAGCCCTTCGGACTATTCTGGCCGCATACAAAGGGTCTTAAAATAGTACCTACCTTAGATAATATGTAACAAATTTAGGTTTGCTACTTTAACGTAGTTTACCTAATTTTTTCACAACTTTCAAGACGTCTGGCAGAAGTAATGGCCCACCGAAGGTGTCTGGCAGTAATGAATTTTAATTTTAAATAATATTCTTAAAAAAATATGTAAATACTAGCTTTGCACCTTTAACGTAGGTAAGTAAGGTTTTTTACCATCTGTACTTCGCGCTACCTCACAAACGGCCCCGCTTTCAAGCTAATGGTATACATCTTAACAAGACATTGTACTAATAATCCTGAAAATTTCAGCTTTGCACAAATGACGTAGGTCTGGCGGCTCTGGGATCTTGCTCTATTACGTTCACGTATTAATGTGTTAATTTTTGTATGACGTTTTCCAAGTGAGCGCATTTTACAAGTTAAGTCTCCATAACTCCTGAATTAATAAAATCATCTAATCCGTTATAGTTTTCCTTCAAAGTTCATTATGTGGACCACCATTACGAATTTTTCCAGATTTTTTGATCCAGCCGTTTAGCTTTTAAAGGGGGGGGGACGCCCTGTTTTTACAAAAAAGTGCCCTTTAAAGTGAAATTTCTCGCAAACGGATACCTGAATCAAAAAATCGTCTTAGAAACCCTTTATTGTTTTTAAAATACCTATCTAATGATACCCCACACGATGGGGTAGCCGCGAGAAAAAATTTACATCCCCACTTTACGTGTAGGGGAGGTACCCCAAATAAAAATATTTTTCAAAATTTTATTATAGCACTTTGTCGGCGTAATAACAATGCATATTCATGCAAAGTTTCATCTTTCTACCACTTACTGTTTGGACGGTAAGTCGAGGACGGACGGACGGACAGACGGACGGACGGACGGACATGACGAATCTATAAGGGTTCCGAGTGATAAACTTCGGAACCCTAAAAAGAAAATGACTGCCGTGTTGGTCTACTGGTTAGCGTATGCGGCTGCTGATCAAAAGGTCTCGGGTTCGATTCCCGGGTCGGACTGAATATTTGTGTGATCCACAAATATTTTTTTCCCAGTCTGTGTGTTTTCTATGTTATTATGTATTTAAATCAATTTTCAATAGTAATTATTATGTCAACAGATATATTTCAGGCACTATTTCATGTTACTCAATATTTTAACAGATACGCAATCCTGAATGAAGTATGGCGCCTAGTGGATGCCAAAATCGTAAACGTTGAAGACATCGATAAGGTGATCTCAGAAGGTCTTGGCATGAGATACGCCTTCCTTGGATCGCTAGAGACCGCACACTTGAACGCTGAAGGCATGAAGAGTTATATCGAAAGGTCTGATAAGTAATTTTATTTTTTCAATTTATACTTATCACACAAAACGTAAAATATTTTTATTTAAGTATAAAATGTAAATTGTCGCAATGGCTCAAGTTACTCAAATAGATTTGCTTGTTTGACTGTTGCACTGCGATGATTTTGTTCTTACGATTGAATTCTTAGAAAACAATACTATTCTGACTGCAAGGATAAGTGGTTTAAGAAAGTTCTCTCACTGTTTGCTACTGTGCTGTGGGTCCAATCCCCAAATTGCACAACACTTTGTGTGGTCTACAAATTGTTGTTCTGAGGTGTTTGTTTTATGCACCTATGTTAGTAAAGTCATCAGTATGATTCATTCTTGGTTAGGCAGTTGACGATGATTTTTAGGAATAAAAAAAAACTATTAATACATAATAGTTTCAAAAGACAGACCAGACATGACTAGTTTTAAGAAATATTATTTTAAAAAGATTTTGGAAATTGCAGATACGGTGACACCATTCACAGCGTAAGCAAAACTATGGGTGAAATTCCGCGTATGACCACAAGCAAAAGTGCTGACACCATTTGCGAACAGTTGAACCAATTGGTTCCAATAGAAAGATTGCCTGAACGACGCGCTTGGCGGGATGCCTGCCTAACTCGCTTAGCACTGCTCAAGAAAGAGATGGAAGGAAAATACAAGAAATAAACCAAAGAATTCCTTATACCCTCTATGTAAACCAAAATTCACTATTTTACGATATATATGTAAATGTAAATATATGTATTATTTGACACAAACGTTAAGAATTTTTGTAAAATAATTTGAAAAATATTTTATTGGTGCGTTTATAACGAAATATATTCTTTGTTATTGTTTTCATCATAGATTTTTCTTATACCTACCCTATGTAAAATTCTAGCTATAGACTCAAAAATCCTTTTTTTTTTTTTTTTGATTTATAATTTCAAATTAAGCTTACCTATATAGGAATTTTAAACAAAAAATTGATCCGCCGAAATAACTGTACAGCAGAAAATATTAAACTATTGTTACTGCACCGTAATTACTGATTCCTTAAACTAGTGTAAGCATACCTAAATAATTTTGCAATCGTTGAACAAAAATAACTAAATAACCTAACTTTAAAAAAAAAATATAGATCAAATTAACAAACAAGGGCTGTCACGATTTACGTAATTAATCAATTTATTGTTTGGTACCGAATCACCCTTACCCGTAAGGGTACCTACAGACACTTGTGAATAAAAAAAAATATCGAAATCGAACTAGTCTGTAAGAAGTTCTGAGGTCATATAATGCAATCAGTGCGTACACAATTAATTATTCCCGTTTTCCTCCCCTTAGGGTCATAATTCTTTTCCCAAATTCATTTGGTACCAATGTCGGAGTATACTTTTCAAACAAAAAGTGTTATCAAAATCGGACTACTCAGTATGAAATTATGCGTGGTATACATAAAAAATAAAAAAGTATACCTCCCGATAGTACAATGAAGATACCGTACGTCATTACATAATAGGTACTTTATGAGTATCTAAGTTAAAAACAATTGGTCGCAATGAGTTTCCTGAGAAATAATTAGAGTTAAGATTGTTGTCATAAAAATAATGAGACGGAAGACTGTTATCCTAGTGAAAAAAAGGAAAGAGAGGAAATATTTTCCTTAACCTACAGTAATAGAATGTCCCAGTAGAAAGTATTAAGTGTGTTACGAATTTCAAGCTTTCGGATTGCAAAAAACGGACACTCTCGAACGACTTTTCGAGAGTGACTCTTCACGTCACTCTCGAAAACCTTGGCCTTAAATTTATTATCCTTCCAATATAACCACTCGTCAGTGTAAGAAGAGCTCACCAGAACACTCTCCACAATAAGGGCAATAGAAAACTATCACAGAGGTGACATCTCTTCGCAACTGCTCGCGCTTCATCGACTCAGTGACTTCAGTGCTCGAGACTGCAACCGATCGAGAGTGTCTAACAGGTACTGTACTGCAACGAATCTGTGTTTCATATAGAAGACACATGCTCGAGCGAGAAGAACCGCCTCGCTTTGTTTAGTACATCTAGGTGTCGCGACCTTAATGATACTTTCAATGTATTCATGAAGATGAAAATCCTGCTAAATATCAAAACCTAGGATACCGAGCTTAACCTCTATAGTAGCGGTTATAAAAAGTGGGAGGGGAAGAAACTCAGACTTTGTAGTAGAGAAAGTACTCGTCTTTTTTATGTGATGAACTAGAATAAATTCTCATACTACTGAAATTTCCGGCTTAGATGACGACCAGATTGAGCTCAGCTTTGCTGTAGGGTGCCAATTTCGCTCATAAACTTCTTCTATCATCAAAATAGCAATATGTCGCAAAGAACCCTAATAGGAAACCCCAGTTGCTGAGTTTGGGGATCCAAAACGAATCTTGGAAGTTTGGAGAGAAAAAAAGGTGGTGAAAGACCCTATCCAGCCTCGGCTATGTCGAAGCTGATTTTCAAGGATTCCTCATGTCTATCAATAGCCTAACACCAAAGGTATGTGACGTACGGTTTAAGTGCCCTCGAAGATTGGCGCGGTCTAAAGCCATACTGCCGATCATTTGAGGAGAGGTGAAGTATTCCTTTCCTCTACTGATTGCACACGTACTGCATAGACTAGAAACGCCTCTGATTCTATAGAAAACACATTACCATTACCATTGCCAGTGCAGGGACAAAATAAGTACCAACTTACAATCTTCAGTAATAATTTATAGGGATGTGAAAGTCAGGGGGCAAGTGCTGCACCGTGCCTGCATTAGTAGGACAAGATATTGTTTTGTTTCCTTACATTATTATTTCATTCAAGGTTGCACATGTCTAGTACAACAAAATATAATTTGCCCCGGAATTGTATACTGTTTAGATAATCGACTAAACTATAACCGTTAGGTTGGCTACAACACATGTACAAACTTTTTATTTTCGAATTCCACAAACAAATAATCTTTAATCTGTGGTTCTTGTCTAAATGGAGCATTTGCGCGATCGTTCACTCACAGTTTTATTTACAATCACATTTTAGAACAATAAAAAGAGTACAATTTTTATATTACTATATTTTATATAAATCGATGGTGTGAATTTAGTGAGATGTGTCATTTATATAAGTAAAATTATTTTGATATAGCCTTCATGATCTCATGACAAAAGGCCTTGCAGTACGCACAGAATTACAAATGTGTTGTTTTGATAGATAATGGATCCAAGAATGTGTAGGAAAATCAGTAGTAGTGAAAGTCTTCCAGACGCCGATGATGTGGAATTTGAGGTATCAAACATCATTGCACCGCAAGAGAGCGATGAGAATTTAATGTTTGTAGGTAGCGATGAGCCTCACTCTGTCACTTGGCTCGACAATGATCAAATAGACGATTTAGATCTTAATTTAGACCAAACCAACCTCTGTTTTCATAGAGTCGATAGCGCAGATATAATATATAGAAGCAAGAAGAAAAAATGCAAAATGGTTGGCAAATATGTTATGGGAGATGTATTAGGGGAAGGTTCGTATGGCAAAGTTAAAGAAATGTTAGATTCAGAGACGCTGTGTAGAAGAGCTGTTAAAATATTAAAAAAGAGAAAATTAAGGAGAATACCAAATGGAGAACAGAATGTACAGAGAGAAATACAATTATTGCGTATACTTAGACACAAAAATGTGATAGAACTAGTCGATGTTATGTATAATGATGAGAAACAAAAAATGTACCTTGTCATGGAGTTCTGTGTTGGAGTACTACAGGTATGAGATATTTATTAACTACTGTTATATCTTGCTTATAATTTGAAAGACAATTTAATTTGATACAATTCATTTCTTATAAAAATTGTTAGTTGTCCCTAGTTCCATGGGTCATCTGGCCAGTCCCATCCCATAGTTATTTCCTGATCCATTTATTCAAGAATTACCTGAAATAACATGAAAACAAAAAGATTATAAACATTGCAATGAAGATATAATAGTCGTTGCATCTAACTTAACATTCTTTAAATATATATTCTTAACAAGTTTAGGCACTAATAACACTACTCTTTATAAACAAGTTATGTTGGTAATTCTAGACTAATAACTTATTCTTCTATGTTGTATTTCTCCCCTTGATCAAAATGCTAATGTTATTTCTGGTTGTAATAGGATATGCTGGAAGCAAGCCCTGGCAAAAAATTTCCTCAACGGCAAGCACATGACTACTTCACACAATTACTAGATGGTTTAGAGTACTTGCATGGTCAAGGAGTAGTCCACAAAGATATTAAGCCAGGAAATTTATTGTTAACATTGGACCACACACTGAAAATCACAGATTTTGGTGTTGCTGAGGTATGTATGAGTAATATATAGAAGAGTTTGTAGATGTATCTAAAACTAGTTTTACTATCCATACTAATGTTATGAATTTGAAAGTAACTCTCTGTGTTTGTTACACTTTCACAGCTAAACTGATACTACAATTTTAATTAAATTAGGCATGGAGAAAAGCATAGGCTACTCTTTACTGAGATAATTGACATACACACAGCGGAACCCTGTGCAAAAATTTGTGTGTTATAAATATTACTTTGTGGTATCTCAGGATAACATATTGCTGCCAGTGTATAAAATATATTGGGAAACAATAGTATACAGTCATGCTTCCCAAGATTATTTGGGGTCTGCTACTGTAGTTCAACTGGTTTTACCTGAATATCAGTTTTTCCCACGGAGCCACTGGCATCGCAACTCTGAAGGTAAACTGAAATTTGAAGGTTGAACTAGTTCTCAGCATATAAGAAGGCTCAATAATGGTTGCCATAGATGTTCATGACAACTGGGACCGACGGCTTAACATGCTCTGCGAGGCACGGGAATGAATCACCGACAAACTATCTCCGAGCTGTTATTAAGAAATTCCTGTAAGAAAAGCCCAAAAACACTTGGTCTGTTATGCAATATGAACCCGAGAGCTATTGTACAGCAGTTGCATATGCTTACTACTTGCTTATCTAAGACCAACGAGGCTGTTCTATGCTCCTAGTTCTAATTCGAAATTGAATATTATAAATGCAAAAGTAACTCCGTCCCTCTGGCAAAACCACTGAACCAATTTAAATGAAATTCAGGGCACACATAGTTTAAAAGTTTCAAATCTGATCAGTACTTCTTGAGATTAGCGTATTTAAGCAAGCAAACAAACTCTTTAGTTTTATAATCTCTACTATTATTATAAATGCGTAAGTAACTCTGTCTGCTTTCACGCCTAAACCACTGAACCGATTTTGATGAAATTTGGTATGAAGATAGAACTGAACTTGGGAAAGGACATTTAGTAAATGTTTTCCTTAGAGGCGATTACTAAAAGAGGATTTTGTAAAATTCCACCCCTGAGGGGCTGAAAGATGTAATCAAATTTTTACATTAGAATAATACAAAGGCGAAGCCGCGGGCAAAAGTATTTATAATTATAGATTACCATGATAAATAATTGCCTTACATCATGCAAAGTACTGATGTAGTTAGTTAATTGGATTTGTGCTATTTTTAGCTCCCACATATAAATATGTTGTGATTTATAAGTTAATTACTACTATATAACTTACTGATATACACATGCCTGCCTATATAAATCATAAATATAATAGCTGTAGTCATCAACAACTCATAATATCCCACCACTGGAGGTTAAGGCCGTATGTCCCCACTCTTGCCAAGTGCAGGTTGGGGACTAGCAAGACAATATTTTGGCTACATTATCTTGCCCTTGGATATCTTCAAGCCTTCCAAAGGCCTCCTGGGTAGTTGGGCCATCCTGTAGGTTCTCTACATAATATTAATATAAATTACACAGCAAATTCTGCTGTTAATTGCATTTGTTATTTTCAGGCGTTAGATATGTTTTCGCCTGAAGACACCTGTTACACTGGACAGGGTTCTCCAGCATTTCAACCTCCGGAAATAGCTAATGGTGCTGAGCAGTTCTCTGGCGTCAAAGTAGATATCTGGAGTAGTGGGGTTACATTGTAAGTTCACAAAAATAATGCTACGTATTAGTACTATTCTTAGATATATAAGTTTTTATACAGCTGATTAAATTATTTTACGATGTTTACAATTTGCATGGCTCAGAAAATATTTTAATATGTTTTTTTAACTTTTAAATTTGAATAAATTTCCATTAGATGCGACTATAGGGTTGCGTAGGTCCCATGCCAGTCCTTTGTGAAAGATGTGATGTTTAGGTAAATCCGGTTGAACTAGTGTAGCTTACTCCAAATAATCTTGGGAGTAATAAAGGCTAAGAAGACGATACTTTGATATCATCAACAGCCTTTAACAGTCCACTGCTGAACATAGGCCTCTCCTTAAAAAGGAGGTTTTGGCCTACTATACCACGCTGGCCAGACGGGTTGGTATAGGGTTGGTTTGGTCCGGCTGGAGACCCCACGTGCTGGCTTCGCCACCGTGGAGGCGCTTCGGCCGGACATCGGCGAATTATGTGGCCAGCCGCGAGGGGGCGGCGTCGGTGTGTGCCGGACGCCGCCTAAGAGAGGGTCGTCGAACAGAGACGGTGCCCGCATCAGGAGCGGGCAGGCGCTGGAGAAGTTCAGAAGGAGATCCCACCCTGGACTTCTCCTCCTCCTACACGGAGAAGCGCAGAGAGGGCACACTGTGTGGTTTTTAGTCGGTTCAAGTCCGACACACCACCCCGCCGTAACGCCCGGTGGGGTGACGGTCCATGATGATTTTCCACACATATCAAGTTTGCCTTCTCTTTGCATTGATCTTGTCTTGCGTAGTTTATCCCTTAGTCGTTTTACGACACCCGCGGAATTAATAGGGGTGGTGACACTCTGTATTCTTAATCCGTCACCACACGGTTACTTTGATAACATTAAGTGAATACATTTCCTCATTCCAGTCCCCGATCCCTTGGGAAATTATTTAAGGGTTGTTACGGTTTATAAGTTATCATTCTTGAATTTCAATAAACAAATGCTTAATATTTAATATTTCGCATTCAATTTCTCTGCTGTTGTGCTTGTGTTCCAAAATGCGCAATCGACTTCAACATTGCATTTAGTTATTTCAAATATGTAAAAATTGACGATAGATTCCGTGGGTATGTGTATCAGGTACAAACTGGGTAATAAAGGCAATGCTTCGGCAAATCCGTAACAAAACTTAGCTCAGTTTTTAGGGATCCGTAGTTTATTACAGGGAACCCTTAGATTCGTCACGTCCGTCCGTCTTCGACCTTCTGCCCAAACGGTTGGTGCTAGAAAGATGAAACTTTTCATGAATGTATTTTAATTACGTCGACAAAGTGCTACAATAAAATTATGAAATATATTTTTAATTGGGGTAGCTCCCCTACACGTAAAGTGGCTATGTTTTTTTCCTCGCATCTACACGCGTGTATAATATATTAGTGGCAGCACCTTACCCCCATATCAGGTTTATAAAAATTAAAACTATGTAACATTGGCGATTTGAAAGGAGTGGCCGCGAGTTTTTATTGCCATGTTCTTTTCTCCGGCTTTACCTATTATTTGCGAACATGGCATAAATGTACATGTAGAATCTTGACCTGTCACAAGAGATGTATTGCATCCTAAGTGAATAAAGAATTTTGAATTTGAATTTGAAGATGCGATGTAATTCTCTCATATTATTTTTATTCCAAAATTTGCTCACGAATTCATAAAGTGGGTGTGAATTCATTCCGGATATAATTACTTTGAAAGCATTGTGATTGTTGAAGAATTCAGTGCAAAGCTATCGCAACGCTGAACGCGGTTATCATGACTTGGCCTAGTGGTTTTGACGTCGTCACAAATTGTTGTTGTTCTTTATGCCCGTATGTATGTTTGTATTTATTATTCGTAACGCAGGAGTTGTCTTTTTAAAATAATAATTCTTAATAGGCCCTCTGGTGGACATTCTACCCATTTCATAGGTACATACGAGTATATTATGAACCTGTTAATTCCTGCCTTTTTTTCGCAGATTAACTTGTTTATATTTTATGCAAATTTACCACTTTTATTTGTTAACAGATACAATATGACTACAGGCAAGTATCCGTTCGAGGGAGACAATGTTTATAGACTTCTAGAAGCTATCGGTCGAGGGGAGCCTACTCCTCCGCCCACTATCCTGGGTCCAACTCTTGGAGCTCTACTTACACACATGCTGAAAAGAGACCCGGATCTAAGGCCAACTGTACATGAGATCAGAAGGCACTCGTATGTATATTTATAAAGTATTTTTACAGTTTTAGATTTTTGTTTTAGATTGATTACTAATACTAAAGTCGAGGGAACGGATGTCATGTCCCTCCAACACAAAGTGGGGATCCTCCACCAGACGAGACGATCGTGCATAACTAATCTTGGCCCAACGGTTGAAATAATGTTCTATATTACCTATATATGCTAATCGGCGCGAGAACTTCTATACCGCGATGCAGGATTAGTTGTAACGTAGATAGATAGATAGATAGATACTCTTTATTGCACACCATAATACAAAAGATACATCATAGGATTCAATCCAATAAAAACAGTGGTACAATGGGCGGCCTTATCGCAGACTGCGATTTCTTCCAGGCAACCTTAAAATGGACTATACTTAAAGATAATTGTAGTTAGCGGTGCACATTTACAATTTTCTAATACTCATATATATACATAAGTACATTCATGCGCCTACATACATACATATTATACATATGATACATACATAAACATACATATTCAGACAGCTCATAGTTGTTACAGAGATAGGTAGTGATCCTTGACGAGTCTTTTAAAAGTATTCACCGACTGTGCCTGCCTTACAGCCTCCGGTAAGGCATTCCACAGGCGTGCAGCTTGCACTGTAAAAGATTTATCAGTGAAAGTTGTGGAGTGTGTTGGAATTTCCAAAGTTCGATTTTCCGATGACCTTAAGCATCGTGTGTGTGTGTCATGAACAAAGGTAAATCTTTTCTTCAAATAGGTAGGAGTTGTAGGGTTAACTAAGTTGTATACTTACATTGCATAGTAGGGAGAGGATATGAGTATTCCGGCGAAATCGAATTGGGAGCCACTTGAGTTTAGTGCGAAATTCGGATATATGATCATATTTGCGTAAACCAAAAATGAATCTGATACAAAAATTCTGAAGTCTCTCAAGTTTATCAAGTTGGTCCTCATTTAGGTCAAGATAGCTGACATCGGCATAGTCGAGAATCGGTAGCAGAATCGATTGTGCAAGCTCAATTTTAGTGGGAGTTGGAAGGAAATTGCGTAGTCTTTTTAAACAGGCTGCAGAGGCGAATAGTTTTCGGCTAACATTTTGTAGTTGAGTGTTCCAAGAGAGGGTTTTGTCGATGAATATGCCTAAGTTTTTAACAGTGTCACTGATAGGGATTATGACTCCTTCGAAAGATACTTGTGGTAGTACAGCCCAGTCAATCTTTGCCATAGTTAGACACTGCATAGTTCGGTATACCCTCGATAGGTGGCGCTGTAGTATGCTTATTGTAGAGCTGTATGTGGAAGTCGCCACACTAAGAGCCTAAATGGAACATTGCTGTGTTCAATTTACTACTAAATATTATTATTTTGAGCCCACTTCTTTCTTAAATAAATAAATATTTCGGACATACACACACACAACGCCATCTAGTCCCAAAGTCAGCAGAGTTTGTATTAAGTGTACTAGACAACAGATATAAATACATAAACATACTTTTATTTTGTAAATACATACATACTATACATAAAACACCCAAACTCCGAAACAAATATTTAATGATCACAAACATTTGATCCGACCTGGGATCCAACCTGAGACCTCAAGACAGCAGTCGCATACTCTGCCACTGCGCCACCGAGGCAGTCAAAAAGAAATGTGATAAAAGACTTTTAATAACAAAAGATTTACATGAGCATAAAAATAGCCTAGTCATTCCTCAGTAATCAAATTATCTCGGTTTGTGCTTTGTCCTTTAAAGTCTAACATACAAACTGAGTTACATTTGCATTTATAATATTAGTAGGGATATACAGTCTTTCAAGTGTGCTCAACTTATTCAAAGCTGTACGATGTGACCATGAAGTGTCAAGTAAAGTAGTGCTAACTTTTGATATGAGCGTAAAACAGATAGAATATAAAATATGTTTGAGTAATAAATTGCTATAAAACTAAGAAAAAAAAACTGACTTCTGAAAAAGTAAGTTTGAGTGTGAAATATTTTAAAAGAAAATAAAGGAGATGGGGACTTTTGGGCCCAAATGTAATAAGTTGAGGTATGGCTCAAAAAAAGGTTATATTTTTTTTATATCAAAATGTGATAAATCTCCTAAATTGACAATCTGGAAAATGAGAAATCCAATAATTAAATTAAGGTTACGAATTAATTGAATAGCGATTCAATTATAATCGATTAACGTTACAGAGATTACGAAAGTGCTTTAGTATTTACATAAATGCTTTCACCAGATGATTAATTCATTTAAAATAGTTAAATCTATTAGGATTAAAGTATTGAGAGTTTAAACTAATTAAATATCTACGTAATTAAAATAAATCTATTCACGTTTACTAATCGATTATTGATTTTTAATCTGTGCTAACTCTGACTTGACTGCGTCATGAGTGACATGTGACATCGACACTCGTTTCGTATCGAATTGTCGATCGACACAGAGAATGAGAGAACCCCGCCTAAACATTGAACTTGACTGACTTGTTATTTTGTATTCTACGAACGGCGTACCGATTGGATATTGATTAAAATCATGGATCGTTGTGTAAATTGTGACATAGTGACTAGTCGCTGTAATACACTGGGTCGTCGAGTTTTGGATGATGAAACCTACTAGCAGTGTAATTCGACAATGGCTTGCACCACAATCTGTAAGTACTAACTCAATTCCTGTTTATTAGCTCAGCAGCGTCTACCACACTGGCTTATAGTTTTATATATGTATGTTTTCCTTCACCTAGTTTCTATGTGTAATTATTCTAAGATAATAAGTATAGATAGGTCAGCATTCAAAAGCCACTTAGATATACATTACATTGAACTAAGTAACTATCAGGCAGAGTAAATTGAATCAAATCATTTATTCACATAGAATGTAGGTATTGTAAAATAAAGTTGTTATAAAAATATAGTGAGCCGGGTACATTCTGCCTAAGTAAAAGAATATAAAAAGTAATCATGTTATCCGTTATTAAAAATATTTTGGATCTTATAACAATAAACATACATATGTATGGATAGGTATGTTTATTGTTATAAGTAGATATATATAAATAGGTCAACATCGGGCAGAGTAAATTAAATCAAATCATTTATTCACTAAGAACATAGGTATTGTAAAATAAAGTTGTTATAAAAATATAGTGAGCCGGGTACATTCTGCCTAAGTAAAAGAATATAGAAAATAATCATGTTACCCATTATTAAAAATCTTTTGGATCTTATAACAATAAACATACATATGTATGGATAGGTATGTTTATTGTTTTATGTAGATATATATAAATAGGTCAACATCGGGCAGAGTAAATTAAATCAAATCATTTATTCACATAGAACATAGGTATTGTACAATAAAGTTGTTATAAAAATATAGTGAGCCGGGTTAATTCTGCCCAAGTTACAGAATATAAAAAGTAATCATGTTATCTGTTATTAAAAACCTTTTGGATCTTTCAGCTAAACAGCGGTGACCATGTTTACCAAGCTTGCTGGGATTTGGCTCAAAGTTCACCTCATAATAAACATAGACATCCTAGCCACCGTAGTGTTTGTCTCCGATGTGGACGTTCTCTTACATCTAAAGTCAGCCATTTACTTCACACAGGCTCACCTCGTGAATTGAGAATTTATAATGATATTCAAGAGTGGATTATGCCTAAAGCTGTAAGTTGAATTACACACCGAGTTTACATTGTGTTTTATAAATGCTTTTGTTCTAATTCAAATTATTTTTTTAAATACAAAATGATCATGTATTGTTTGTTGCAGATAGAAGTAACCAGTCGCATATGCCATACTTGTTGGGTGGCTGCGGACAGAGCTGTTGTCAAGGCAAGGCTGTAGGTAAATGGACTAATATGGTATCTTAGTAGGGCTAGGTGGCAAGAAACTATAGTACCTCAACTTCAATTCCTAGATGACGTTCTTGTTATAATTGAAGATGAATAATAAATATTAATAAAAACGATTTTCATTTTTAAACATCATCTCCTTCCCACTCTACAAAATATATAGATAATATTTCATACTATCTAAATTATATTAAAAGAAAATCCCGATAGCTAAGCGTATTAAAACAACCTATTTCTTTTGTTTACGTTAGTAAACAAGAACAATTAGGTACATGCTGTGCAGTCGAAGGATACATATGGTTTATAATTGTTTTTATTTTTGAAATCAATTCTTAAAACCCTATATATTGATACCCCACACGATCAGTTTGGAGGAAAAAGATATAGGTTGCCCATAACTTTAAGGCGCCCAAAAGCCGCCATTTTTTCAATTTTAATGTAGCCAGTGACACTCGCAAAGTTAAGACGAATGGATTGACATAAGAATTATTAAAATCGGCTTACGCGTTTGGTCTACACAACGCCAAGAAATACATACAAATATACATACGTATACTGATAAACCCATTATCTTTCGGCAGTCGGGTAAAAAATGACAATCGCACTTCAAAAATAGGCTGTTACGTACCTAACCTCACTTTTCCTAAACACCTTTTACCTCTGCTCTCAGATTGCCAAAATCTGAAAAATTGTTAGTGATTGTTTGTTAATATAGTAGCTATCGATCGACACCAATTTTATCTTTTTACATCTAGGCCCAAAATTGTATGAAAGCGTATCCATCTCCTTTATGTTTCATCTCCCCGATTATGTCGGATAGCCGTCCCATCGGATTGTGAAGGGAACAAAGAGTGCACCTTGCACGCACACAAACACTGTAATATCTTCTGCGTAGTTGAGACTGACCGCAGTGGTCGAAATCTGTGAGGAGTACATATGTATAGTACTAAAATTGTTGCAACATGACAACATTCTGAAATAAAACCATGACACATGGTACTTAAGGTAAAAAATGAAATTGAAACTATATTCACAAGTTGAATCAACCACAGCCTAATGATTCACGGATTATTCACGGCCCTGGAACGTGGAAGATACCTACGTTATCCTCTTACAATTTACAAATATTGTATACAACTAGTTCAGTATCACTTTTGTTTTAATTCACGAATAACGCCACTGAGCGAAGCTAGTCTTAAATAAAAATTAGCCCAAGTTACTCCTTGTGTTATCAGCTTTCAGAAAGTGAAAGTCCCGTCAATATCAGTCCAGCCGTTCCAGAGATTACCCGGAACAAACAGACTGACAAAAAAAATGCATTTGTGGTAGAAGTACCTTATATACTTTTATATGCATTTAGTCAAACACTGTTATACTGATATTACACACACACACACACACTTTAATTTAATTTATTTGTATTTATTCCGGATATGTAGTATGAATCACAATTGAGTCATAACCATTTTTAGCCCGAGTATCTCTTATGTTTGAATTTTTATTCAATATTAGCTAAACTGTTCAAAAGGTTAGCATAAAATTGAATAGCAATACTTTAAAGTTGTTAAGATTATCTTGTTTACCCATTAATATGTATTCGTTACCGTATGTGTTGTAGGTAAACACAATCTAAGTTCAAGGATGCTGGGCTGTAAATACGGTTTATGTGAATATGTAATTTGAACAACATGTTTGTCGTTTTAATGGGTCCTTGAAGACCGCACGTATTTTTACTATTATATTCTGTTTAACATGCATTACGTGTCACTTATCAATATTACGTGATATTTAATATAAAATATAACCAGAAGTTTGATTAGGAAGTACCTAGGTAGTGGTACGAATATTTGATTAAATCGGAAGGCAGATTATGAGATGGCAGATATGGAATGGAACGTGGTTACGAGAGTGGTCAGTCTATTTAATGGGTTGTTCACTACCCCATGTCTTAGACAAAGAAACAATGAAAACCTCGCACATCCCTCAGACGACCTTCTGATATATAAATAAATAACATTTAATATCTGTCATTTCAAATAAACAGCTTTTTACTAAATGCATATGACAGTACATACTTTGATCAAACAAACAATTTTTTAAATTTTATCTTTGTGTATGCCTGTCCTGTATTTGCCTGTCTGTCTGTTCGGCTAATCTCTGGGACAGTCGAATCGTCCTTTTTATGTTATCGTCTTCTCAACGTTTAGTTTGTCTACCTTTGCTTCTTTTTCCATCTCGTGGGTACCATTCGGTCACTACTCCCATCCATTTTTAGGGTTTCTTTTTCTTCCCTTAGCATGTCTCCATTACATTATTGTGTAGTAAATTAAACTAATATTTTTATAAATGACTTTGTAATGGGTCATATGACGATTGTAAATTCCTTAACGACCCTTGCGGTCATTTTATTGAGGTCGAGATAATTGACACATTTTTGTGACACTTGAAAATATATAATTACATTGTATCTGGTTGAGCAAAAATACTTCAGAGATTGCATGTTTACTTACCAACATATGTTAGTACGTACTTACATTTTTATGTAAACAGGCATACTTACTAGATATTATGTACTTTATGATATAGTAAGTACGTAGTCGTTTTTGCAATTGATGTAATGTAGATGTGCCAATTACGGCGGATAGAAGATTGTTATTCGTTATACTTAGTCTAGTTAAAATGTTGTGGGGTGCGATCCACACAGAGGTCAATACTTTGTGTTATCCACAAAATTATTTAATAAAACTGGCACGTAAAAAATGAAATTAAGATGATACAAAACAAAATTAATGTATTTTAATAGTAAAACAACCTTCTAAACATAAAAAATAATTTGTCTATCTGCAAGAAAGCAATACCCAAAAAGCTGATTCTTGAAAAAATTATGTCTGGATGAAATGGCCTGTGTATTATAAAAAAGAACAAGAATAAGTGTTCATGAAACCAATGGCAACATAAATGTCAGTCAATGATCCGTGTTTATCTTGATTGAATGATATGAGGATATTAAACTTATCTTAGTTAATTGAACTATTAACATTTACGTAAGCGTTATTTCTTTTAATGTAGAACCACAGGGAGGGGTAAGATTTTTAGAAGTCTATATGGCTAATAGCTAATGAATAAATGAGTCATCAATAAAGTCGTAATAATGGTCTGAGTGACATAGGACTTCATAGTTTTAATCAAATTTTTAACTACATAACTAATACTTTTTAATTAAAAACGTAGAATTTTTTATGTAGTCACACGATGATTATCATTATTTGAATACCATATTCCATAGTACGATTGGTATTTTTATGACCATTTTATTTTGCCAAACGAATAACTTTTTGGAGCTAACACCAAAACAAGTTAATCTCAAATCATTTTTGTTTGTATTCTTGGCTCTTCATTGTGATTCTACATATATACTTCTAATAAATTACTTATTAGAACCTGCATTTACTTAGTAATAATTTAAGGGCTAGATTCACCAGTTAATAAAGTTATTTGCCATTAAACACTATTTCATAGACAAAAGTTTACCCCTACTATACATGGGTATCTCTTTAACAAGGAGGAGTTTGAGTTTTCATCAAGATTGTTAATATGTACTACATATATTAGCTGATCTCTTTTCAATCATGCTCGGCTTTTTTGGTCTAAGTGTGATGTTAGCTATTAGAATAGTTATGTGTTTTACTGCCGTGCTTACGAGAAAATTTAGGCACGGCAACTAGACACAATTCAAAATGATGAAATCGGTTACATAGGTTTAATAGGTAGTAGAGCCTCGCTGTTTTCAGCACGAATGGACCGACTCGAGACCTTAAATGACAGTATTCTTGCTGTTTGTTGTGTCTTTGTGTCATTGTGTCTTTCGTTGGTGCATGTGTGACCGAAGGCCCAATCTGCATCATTCTCCCGGCCGCAAAATGATGGCCAGAATGATGCAAACGAAATGATGAATGAACGGAATAATGCTGATCATCGGATCGGACATCTCACTAGGACGCCATGGTGTGGGTCACTATGCTGCATTGTATACATTCATAAAGGATTCAATTTTGTTTATTACAGCTGGGTGCAATCTCGGCCGCCATTAGACTCTGGTGAGCGACTGGTTAGTCCTCGCTCGAGACGCTCGGACGAGCTGCACAACTCCACAGTGATACCCTACCTCGTGGAGCGGCATTACCCGTCGGCACAGGAGTACTTCACCGAAAGAGACTTAAGACACGGTTAGTGAGGCACATTTGTAAACAATAAGACAACAGTTAACTCGATCCTAACTAAAGATTTGTATGCAATAAAATACATATTTTATTCCAGTCATCGAAATACGTATTGTTTTTTTTAAAGCGTGCCAGGAGAGAGGACTAATATTATTGAACAGGTTCGGTTCACATAGTTTAGATCACGCACTTGGTTTTTTGTGGAATAGAGGCAGAAAAGCAAATAGGTTAAAACGGTTTCTATAAGGGCGTGCTATCACTCAGGTTAAGGCAGCTGTCTATGACACACAATTCACCACAGCAACTACCACATCACTAGCTCGCCTCGCCAGCCAATCACACGGTTCCACGCGGACCAATCAGGAGAACGAGACGCCGGCGCCACGTTTGCCGGTCGCTTCGCATCGAACGAGGCGGCCCTCGACACTGTTCCACGAAGCGCGGCCCGCTGCACACGCGCCTCTCATCTACCACTATAGTTTAAGTTGTAATTGTAATTAGCACCAGTAATTTCGAACCAGTTTAAATATACAGTCCACTACTAGTTACCATCTTTCATTTAATGGCCTTTACAGCAGCCCAAAGCCCAGCAAAAAACCTACCTAAACATGGCTCTACCACGGTGTTTCTCACAAATGATAATGAAAACTAAACCTGTATATATTTGTTTGATATCATCATGTCATTAATGTACAGCACATAGCACATGTATCATCAATAGCAGCACATGTAATTGCTTTCAAACTGTCAAAAATCTCTTGCGATCATAAAGCACAGTTCTTTTGAAAAAACATAAAAATTGCAAATGTATTGAAATTTTCCAGAGTCTGAAGAAGTTCGCATTCCCGGTCACGTGCGCGCGCGCATTTGTTCCTTGAGTTAGGTTCGTTGCATGCGAGTGACAGACTCCCGCATATACATTACATATTTTGCTTTGGCTCCCTTCCAATCGATTTATCTACACGGAAACTGACCAACCGAATATCTGCCATGACTGCACCAGGCTTATGATTATAACAAATTTTATTTAAATACATAAATAAAAAGCTTTATAAACAAACTAATTTATAGTCCAATAAATGTCCGCTGTAAGATATTAGCGTATTCGTATTATATTTTTGTGTGATTCATATTAATATAACTAATCCCATAGTTTATACACTGCGTCATAAATAACCAGTTTGCTTCGCCGAAAGAATTTAAACTCTCCTGGAGATTGGCAATTATTATAATATTATTTAAGTGAAGATGTCTTGAAGTTTGAAATTTATATCAGATTTAGAAAATATCTATTTACGACTCACAATCATCAAATGCCTAACATTTGTTTTTCTAAAATTAGTTATACATATACATATACAGGGTGAATTTTTGAGACGGGACAGTAAGGGCAGGTACCTTAACCGTTATAGTTACAGGAAAACGCTCTTAGGAGACTATCCATATTTTTTCATGATATTCTGATCTGCATTTACAGGTTTTGGAAAAAATGTACCGCCAGCAAGAAAATGGTCATTTAATACAAAAACTTTTTTTGATGCCAATCGATCCTGTTTCTTATAAGGATCAAAAGTCTCTATTGGACCGACTGAGGTTTGAGTACTAGAAATGTCAGAAATCGCAAAAAACTTTTCCCATACATTTGTACGGAAATAAATCATTTTAATATGTATTTTATACACAGACAAACATAACTTACATCTACGAAATAAATTGCTCAAAATGACCGATGTTTCCACGAATACATAAGTTCACTCGTTCTTATACTGAGCTAGTAGCAGCCGATAGGTTTCTTGGATAGATGTCATTTAAAATCCTTGTTAATGCATGTTTCAGCTCCTGAATACTATTGTATTTTTTATAGACTTCGTTTTTTAGGTAGCCCCACAGAAAAATACCGAGAGGCGTTAGATCGGGGCTGCGAGGTGGCCACTTGGTTTGTGGCGGAGTGCCATCTTGCTGAAAATAAAATTTTCGCAATTCGTACAGGAGCCATTCAACCAACTGGTTTTAGAGATTCTCTAAAATGACTTCGTTATACACGGCAGAATTAAGAGTACCTTCATAAAATTCCACCATTACCACTCGGTACTTGTCGCAGTGGATACTTAATTGCGTACCACATCAATGCAGATTTCCTGGGTTGGGTTCCTATTATTTACAAAATACGCTTCAATTAAGTTCAAACAGAAAAGAAATACAACAGTATTCCGGAGCTGAAAGATGCATTAACAAGGATTTGAAATGATATCCATCCAAGAAAATTATCGGCTGCTACTAGCTCAGTACAAAAACAAGTGAACTTATGTATTTGTGAAAACATCGGTCATTTTGAGCAATTTATTTCGTAGATGTAAGTTATGTTTGTCTGTGTCTAAAATCCATATTCATCATCATCATCAGCCTATCTCAGTCCACTGCTGGACATAGGCCTCTCCCATTGCACACCACTTTGATCGAATTTGGGCTTCTCGCATCCAGCTCCTTCCATCCATCTTGCGCAAATCGTCACTCAACCTGGCATGTGAAAATCCATATTAAAATGATTTATTTCCGTATAAATGTATGGGAAAAGTTTTTTGTGATTTCTGACATTTCTAGTACTCAAACCTCAGTCGGTTCAATAGAGACTTTTGATCCTTATAAGAAACAGGATCGATTGGCATCAAAAAAAGTTTTTGTATAAAATGACCATTTTCTTGCTGGCGGTACATTTTTTCCAAAATCTGTAAATGCAGATCAGAATATCTTGAAAAAATATGGATAGTCTCCTAAGAGCGTTTTCCTGTAACTATAACGGTTAAGGTACCTGCCCTTACTGTCCCGTCTCAAAAATTCACCCTGTATACACATGTCTCAGCGATCTGCTATAAATCCTGTTGTATACGTGTATGGTAGTTATATACAAGTAGGATTCAATAAATATGTTATGCATTTTCAGAACTGGGTGACGGCGGTTCTAGAACATTATCGACGGCTGAGCTGTCGGACGCAGACTCTAGACGCAAGCGCCGCTGGCATTCTTCGTGCGGGCGTCTTCCCTCCTGCCGACTTACATGATCTCTCGTTCACACCTCCTCACACACACACACTCCTCCTCACACACACACACCTCAACACATACACACACACCACAATACACACACTCAAGTGAACCAATTTCATACTGTTCACAACTACATCGAATTTGTTTTTCGCTTTGTTTTTATAGATGTTTTTGTACTAGGGACGTCTTTAGGAGCAAATAAACTAATTTCATAATTGATTTTCGTACTAAATTTATTTACCACATACAATTTGTCGATATAGGATCATAAAGTTATAATATTATACAGCGTTTGTATAAATTATATTACAAAAGTGTCACCTAGTAATAATCGATCAAAGATTAATTGCAATTGTCGCTAACGACAACCATTATGCAATGAGAATATAGATGCACGGTTTTAGTTAGTACATGTTTTATAAGAACCCCTCGAGGTATATTAAGCACTAGTTTTGGTAAAGCACGTTTTTGTCGAACTTGAAGAAAAACATCTCCTTTTTCAGATCAAATCAATATTATTGTTCTATTTAATAGTTTTATCAGGACATTGCCATTACACTTTGCCAACTAGTTCACAAGCCTCTCTCTACAATCATGTGTATTTTTGTTAAGAGTGGCATAATACAACTGCATACATTAGAATACTTATGAATACCACTTAATTCGACAATAATCTCACATGGGACATTGTATGTAGTTGTATCGTACACAGTATTGTTTAAACAGCACGGCCAATTTCAGCCAGCTATTTTCTTGTTAACATCACTAAACTTAAGTTGACTAACATTTGTTGTTGGAATATATACTTTAATTTCGTTGACTTACAGTCCGTTTTTCAATATAGCAAGCAATTGATGTTAATTTCAGAACCAACTAAATGTTCATCAGAGACACACCCTTGCTAATTAGTTAAAAACCTTTAACACACATCTATCGAAGATTGCACCTTATTAAGAATACAATTGTCGCTATAAGTATACCACAAAATACATGATAATTTACACAATTGTGATTTCGATTGATAAATCCACAAAAACAAAAAAAAAACTACATAAAGAGTTTGTTGCCATGTATTTCAATGACGTCTAATTTTAGTACGATACATCTAGTTTCAAGTAATACGCTACACTTAGACAAGAATAGCTTAGATTTGGGATATCGAAAAATGGACTATAAACCCATGCCATTAAAGTATATAATCCAAAAACAAATATGTATTCAGTTTAGTGATGTTACCAACAAGTATCACGGCTACTTACTCGGAACAAAGTTTGGTTAAGATATACTTAATGTTGTTATTTATTTGATTTGCGTATGTTTGTTACTCGTAGTTTCTCTATATATATAAACAATAGTGTAATTGTGAGATCAGTAGAAATATATGGGTGAATGTACACTGTAAAATTTAGATATTTTTTTCTAAGTAATTTACAGTATATTTGTGTGCGTTTAACCATATGTTTGTACTGAAATCATTTCATAGCCACCTTAAAATATTTAATCAGTTGCTTAAAAGTATTGTGAGAATGGAATTTGTTTACTATTCTCGATTTCATTGCTAGAAAGTCTGCAGTGAATTGTTCTATTCAGTTTTTTAAGAAGATATTTTATCTCAAAGGTTTAAGGTCGTTTTTAGACCAGCATAATGCCCATGCGTTTATTTAGTCTTATTGTAAGACAGAAATACTTCGGCAAGAATGAGATTTTAAATTGTTCAAAATGATTATAAAAACATTTTCGTTTTAAAATTATTGTTCTTTTTATATTTATTAGGCACTGGTATAAAATTTATAAGTTGTATTATTGTCATTTTATGACTAACAATTATGTTAGTTTTTGTAACTTTTTTTATTTCTTAAATATTGGCGTTGGAATCTGTTATAATGTAATATAATAAACAGTATGAAATCGTGTCTACTTAAAACACTGGCGGAGTGAAAAAATAGTCAAACTGAAGAGTCAAATGTATTAGAAATTGATAACTAAATGATAGGTAACCAATATATGAATATCATTAATGCAATATAGTACCGGTCTGTTATTTCAATTTCGATGTATGTTCAGTGAATTGGTATTTAGTGTAATAAGTAGATCTCAAATTAAGAAGTGGCAAAAGAATATTATATTTTTATAAAGAAAAATCGCTTTAAAAACCAAAATATTATACTTCTTGCCAAAAGGGACAACACCACCACATAATTTTCAGTTTAAGTATTTTTAATTTCGGTCTATTACAACTTTATAACTTCCAATAGTGATTGTAATAGCCTCCTGCACTAGTTTTCACACCACTGTTCTAAATAATGGCGGACTGAACCGTGACAATATGAAGATAGCGGCCACACTATAAAGCAATTACAGTGCTGCTGGGATTGTACTGATACCGCGTGTTTACTTACACCTGCATGTCATAGAACGAATTATTACTTAGATTGAAAAGAAATTGATATAATTGAATTAAAATGAAATAATTAAATTATCACCCCTCAACTGCTTTTGAAACTATTTCTAAATAACTTTTAGATAAACAATTTACATCAATTTTTTTAAACTATTTTATTCCAAAAAAAAGCGTGGTGTATCACTATGTGGTGACACACAAAGACCACAAATACTTTTCATTATTTCTCTATGGTAAGATTTTATTCGTGGGATTTGAAATAACGTGAGTCTTTAGTAGTTGTTCTATTCACAGGCGGTATACTGTGATACAAAGTTGTCTTTGCTTTATAAAATAAAAAAATGCTTTTAAAAAAAAAACTTTACTGGTGTGGTCGCGGCTCTGCCGTCGTATTTATGCTTCAGTATGGTATAATGAATGATTGATTTTCTTCCTTTTAGTTTTAGATAAAAAGTACAAGATGTTGCAATACAAGAAATTATCTATGTAATATCAATAACAACGATTGTAATTTTTTAAAGGATGATTAACGAATGCGAACAAATTATAGTATGACTTGGATGAAAAACTAAAAATGGTATTTTAAACTGGACTTGTACCTACTTTCTAACAATCTCTTATCCATCTCAATATCGACGGACCTCACTTTACGGGCTTGTATGTATGAATATGTAAATTTATGTTAGTATATAGGTAAATTTAGATAAAATCACCTTTTCATGAAATGTTTTGCCGCTAAATGGATTGTTGTTGCTAGTTGATATATATATGTATCTATGCTGCCTGTGCATTGACCGGCTACTTTGCGGTCATAGTAAGCGAGAGGTGTAGATAATAATGTATATTATGTAATAATGTTTTCGGCTTCTTTCTGCGCTATATAATTGTTCACATATATTTTTAGTAGTGCAATACCTGTTTATAACTCAATTCTGTTCTAGTTGGTAGTTTAGGTTAAAAGATTAATTAAGCCATATTGTATTGAGATTATTGCGCAGATGATCTCCTCTCGCCAAAGGCGTACTTTTGCTAAAGTATTTAATTAATAATAATAGGTTTTGGCCACTTATGTTGCACTTAATTTTTGAAAGTGAGGTTCTTACATTACTGTTAAAACTGTGTGTTTACGCTTAAAGAAAAAAAAATGGATATATGTTTAGTGCCTGAACTGAAAAATAACGAAAAAAGTGAAAAAAATAACTAAAGAGAATATTAATATATTGTAAATAAAAAGTCAAAAGTAATGTGAATAGTTCGTTTTATTACAGCCCTTATTAACTAATATGATTTTTTAGTATCGATTTATCATCGTAATAAAATATATTTAACGTTAGCGGACACTACGACGACTTTATCGATATACGTAATTTTTCAGAAATTATCTTGTATTAGTCACATCGATTACAAGGTTGTAATCGTACTGACTAATTGTCAAAAAGCTCCTGAAACCTGTTCAGGTTTAAAAGGTTTTTGATTAGACCAGCATCATCACTCGTTGTCGACACTTGTTCCAGAGGTAGAACAAACAAATGAAGAGGATGGGGAATGTGTCCCGAAATGAACTTGGAAGTTACTTATAAAAATTGACTGCGAAATTCAAATTGCCTTAATTAAGTTGAAGAGTCAGCCAATCACATAGTTAAATTTTTTTGTTAACTTTCAACTAAGTTCCTAGTCTTATTCCCAATATTATTTGGGGTCGGCTTCTAGTTCAACCGGTTATACCTGAATATCAGTTTTTCCACGGAGCGACTGGCATCGGACCTCCGCAACCCTAAGGGAGAACTGAAATTCGAAGGTTGAACTAGTTGTCAGTAAATTTGAGGACTTGGATTGCCATAGATCTTCATGACAAGCGGGACCGACGGCTCTACGTGCTCTCCGAGGCACGGATGTGAATCACCGCCAAACTTCCAAACTCCGGGCTGCTATTAGAAATTTCTAAGAAAAATCCAAAATTACTTTTCGGCCCATCCCGGGATTTGAACCGAGACCTCTTGATTAGCAGTCGCATACGCTATCCAATAATAATAATAATAACATTTATTTTATGTATATAGAAACAATACAGGTTCAGTTCCTACCGTTCCTTTGTGAGAGGCTGGTGTCTGTAGTAGGAAAACCCTGTGTCACAGATCACCAATACACCAATGAGGCAGTTAAATACTTAAATCTATTTATTTGTGTGTGTATAAAATACAGTGAAACTTAAAACAATTTTGATGCAACACTATCCGTTTACATGCACATATTTCTATTCTAACCTACCTAACCAGTGTCTAAACACGGGAAGACATTTTAGATACTATGCACTCAACCAACTGGTAATTGAGTGAGTGTAGTGAAGATCTGCAAGGACTATTCAGTTTCCATAGAAGGCTTTAGTTATGAACACTTACGGGGAAGGAATTGGAAGGAACATAAATGTAAACGTTCCAAAAACTTTACAAATAAAAATCAAAATCAACCTAATATATACCAGTATAATCATTAGGGTTTCGTACATCATGACTCGGAACCTTTATAGATTCGCCATGTCCCTCCGTCCGTCCTCGACCTACAGCCCAAACGGTTGTTGCCAGAAAGATGAAACTTTGCATGAATAAGTGTTGTAATTACGTGGACAAAGTGCTACAGTAAAATTATGAAAAATATTTTTATTTGTGGTACCTCCCCTACACGTAAAGTGGCGATGATTTTTTTTCTCGCGTCTACCCCATCGTGTGGAGTGTCATTAGATAGGTCTTTTAAAAACATTGTGAGGTTTCTAAAACCATTTTACGATTTCGGTGTCCGTTTATGAGTTATTCAACATGAAAGTGTATTTTTTCTAAAAACGGCTTCCCCCTCTCTGAAATCAAAAAAAAAACATGATAGTAGCCCATACCTATATTGAATTTTCAAGGAAAAAAAAGGTTGAGCGAAGTATTTTCAAAAGCAGGTGCTTAACATATCAATATATTGCACAGGAGTTGCACCTGTATTCTTTGTGTGTTTACGTAAAATAATAATATTATGCATGTAGGACGTATACCTACTAGAAAATATATATTTACATGTTAGAAGCAATCTGTAAGTAGGTACCTAGTTGGGAGTAATCGTTGCGTGTCTGGGATGGTGTCATCAACACTTCATTAAAGCGAAGTGAAGGGTTGCCGAAGATGATCATTACCGTTTTTTCTCATTGTCAGTGCACAAAGTTCAAGGTGCACTTATTGTAGGCTAATCGAACTAAAAAACTTAGTAATGTTGCTCCAAGTTAAAGGACCACTATATTAAATTGGAGTTTGAAGTGTGCTGTTGAAATTAATCTCTATTTTTGTTCAGCATCATGATAATGTGATGTCCGAGGCACGGGCGCGCGTGACACCTCCAAAACCCATATCTACTCCGGGCTGTTATTCATAATTTCTTACAAGATAAACCCAACAACAGCACATCCCGGAATTCGAACTGGAGACCTCTTAATCAGCAGTCGCATACGCTAACCACTAGGACTAACCAGCCAGTCCATGAAGAAATACTCCGATTAGGGTTTATTCCCGGGAATTCTCGAGCCGAGAATTCCCGGGAAATCGTTGGCCTTTGTTCCCGGGAAATCAAGCTCGAGAAAAGTCGAGAACTCGAGAAATCATGTACCTATGTAGAAATTAAATTACCGTTTCTTATGTTGCTTGGCGCCCGGGCCAAGGTGCAGCGGCACCCTTATACATCGATCTCATACACTGCAAGCGCTCTGCGGTTTTTACACGATAGTTTACGTAGTGTTCCTCAGATTACGTGATAAATTGAAATCAAACAGGTAAGTATTTTCACTTTGATTGACACATCATGGCTTTATTATTTATTTTATTTTCATCAATAATATAATCTAAATATGATCTTAAATTTTACTAGTTACGATTACTTAATGTGTTCTTTTCTATTATTTTTAGTCAAAGTTTAATACATAAAATAACTAACGATACATTAATTATACTACATATTGTAGTCTACTTACGTTTCCTATTTTTGTAAAACAACAAGACACAAGCTTAGTTGTTAATTATTCTTATATGTTTTTCTTATTTTTATTGCTAAAATAAAAAAATATTGCCAGTTGTGTTGTGTGTGTATATCACATACGATTCAATAGGCTTATTATTAATTTGAATTGCGTTTGTTATAGATTTTACCGAAACGTCACTATAACAGTAAAGATGAAAGCATCAAAAATATGAAAATATTAAAAAAAAAGGAATCTGCAAATGCGCAATGCCTAAAGTGCCAAAAAAACATTGTTTTTTTTTTAAATTGAATTAAATTATTTAGATTAATGTTTTTGAATATAATCAATAAAAGTTTTGTAATTAATTTGATACTTTTATTTGAGATGGAAACCATTGAATTTGTTGAGGTTATTGCAACCAAATAATATGAGAAAACGTACGTAAATGTAAATTTCTCGACAACCCGAGAAGACCCGAGAAATTAGCTTCGAGAATTCTCGAGACCCGAGAAATTGAAAAGCTCGAGAAATCATGAACCCTAACTCCGATCGAACAAAATTTTGGTTCAATGTTTTTAGCTAGATGGCGCTGTGTGATATGTTTTAAAACATTAGAATACGGTTTTAATCCTCACAATATTAATTGAAAAAATTTTGATGCAGTAGTTTTAGTGAAATGTTAGCATAAATTAAAACTTTATTAGAAAATCATTAATCAAACCATTCATGTCTATCCAGTATAGTGCGGCTTTCATTATTCCATAAGTTCTTGTAAACACGCTTGAAAATGTACCTAAAGCAATTGTAAAGGTCAGTTGAGGACCAGTAAAGGTCTTTAGCAAATGCCAACCGGATATAACTAAAAGAAGAATACAGGTTTCTAAGTAATTTCACAATTTTAATATCTTTATTGAGTCAAAAAGTACTTCGTTATTAAGGTTTCTATGACCTCTATTATTGTACAATTTTGTATAATACCTAGTTGTTGTTTTAACCGCCCATTCATAAATGCATCATGTAGGTTGTGAAAGGATGTGCGAGTTTGTCTACTAGTCGCTTTAGTCCTTGGGGCAGTCGGTAAACATTAAACCTAATGTTACTTCTGTCACTACTAACTTTACTAAATTGAATCAAAAAGTAGATACTCTAGTAATGAAAATAACTTGCCATGGAATTGTCTATTTCTTATTGGTTTTAATGTTATAATGTTAAATATGAATAAAAAAAAGTAATGTTAAAAAATACCGAACTGTTTAAAACCAAATTGAAACTCTAACGTGTTTATAAACATTAAAATTAGGTGGGGAATATTTTACTAAGTTCACGCGAAGTCTGAACAACAGGGGTGAAAATATTTGGATAATTATATACTACTATTTACTGAATATACAAACCTTTACATAGATATAAAACTTTATTATGTAAAATATAAATAGGTACATGAAAATAATATCAACAAAAGATGTTTCTGGGATAAATTTAACATTGACATTATTTTTACATCATATTTTAAAACAGCTATAATCGTTTGCATTGTTGACCTTCTGTGCAATAAACACGGGAAAATTTAAGTACATTCAGAAACAATTTGAAAGAATAACAGAGCAGTCTCATAGTCTCAATTCGAACCTTGTCCTTAATATGGTAATTGTTTTTATTTACACCGGCGCTTTTTTGTAACAACTAAATTATTCACGTCTATATAAAATGGCCGACCAGTTAAAAGCATAAAATTGATATAAATTCAGTATCAACAGCGATCTAAAACGGCATTTAATTAATTTATGGAGCCTTACCTATCTGCCACAGAATTTTAACATCTCAAGTTTCTACTTACGCCGTCAGACACATCGTGATAGATTTCATCACTCTTCGAAAAGCCGTTTCATATATCCTATAACCTATTTCCTTCCGAGTTACCAAATTGTTATTTCTATGTACCTATAGTATGGTCAGTTTCTATCTTGACTTGACACATCATCCTTCTGAAATGGAATAGAATAGAAAAATCAAGATAGAAACTACACTCCACTAACCAACCTGAAATGTTAATAAGTTTTAATTAGACAGATTGAAAGATATAAATTATTACCGCATTAAAAAGAGTACCTAGGTACCTCGTAATATCAGATGTAATGTAGACAGGACTGCCTTACGGCTAAGGGCAATTTCTACCAATACAATCTATTAATTACTTTCACCTCTGATCGGTTAAGTATATAAGTGTGACGTTACCTACAAGATCACAAATTACTTTAAAATGTACGAAGTATTCGACAGATCAGTGTGTAAAGTATTTGGTTAAATTGTGTGTGATCCCAAAAGAAGTTTATTCCCTGCCATCTAATCAGAGGTCAAGTCAAAGCAAACTGCAAGATGTGCGGAATCACACTATTTCGAGATACTTTATTTAGATTTAGGATTTTAATAAAACTTAAATACACGAGATACCTAATTACTATTGAGCAGAAAATACCAGGAAGATCTTAGAAAAAAGTACCTAACAATATTTTGCGCCATTGAGTACATATATATTATTATTCTAGAATAAACTAAATCTACACTAAATAAACTATTTTATTTCTTTTATATGAAGATCCCCTCAGACGGTGTTCCAATCAGGTTTTGCGATGAGGCCTGCTCTGTGTCACTCTGCGTTTGAAGTAAGAGGGATTCGGGTTCGGGAACAACTCTTATTACGACATACAGACCCAAACCAACGTACATAAGTGTAACCTATAAAAGCATTGTCGTGATGTCACTCTATGGTGCTAGAACATTAATTCATGGAGACTTCATAATATCAATAATTTGACAGTTCAAAAGGTTGTGAAAAAATCAGCTCACCCGTAAAGTTCCAATATAATAGTTTCGTTAAAAATGTTTCGCACTATAGTTCATCACAATACTAGTCACAATTAAACTGATGGGGTCAAATCACAGACAAATCGCACTCAATAGGTGAGGCGCGGGCGCAGTGAAAGCGTTCTCGCAATTCTATTGTGACGCTGATTGATTTCCTAGATAGAAGATAAGTCGCTGTATCACAGATACGCTATTGTTCTTCCGACTTCAGCAATTAAATTTTATAACATAACAATTTATTAATGAGATAATTCTAAACCTTGCAGGGACTGCAAACTCAAATGGTTATGTAGCTTGGTTGATGTTTCATAATAGAACTGAAATATTGTGAGGTAAAAGGCCTGCCTGCTAACTAACTTCTAAATAAAATTAGTAAAACAAAAAGCAGAATTCAATTTCATAAATCATTAGACATAATTTATTTACTCAAATTAATTAATACTGTACAATAGATTAGGAAGCGGATATTTCAACGCAGTTTTGCCGCATTTATTGTCCTGTTCTTAATATTTTGGCTAAGTCATTTACAGTCACAATATATATAACGAAAACAGTACATGCTTACATACGTACACTCTCATGTAAACAATTAACACATTCGATCAGTTGCGATAGTATTGAAAATCAAGATTTATGTATGGAATTTCAAATTCCGGATCGTAACGGAACAATAAAAGCTGCATAGAATCGTCACGGGGCCGTGGGAGCTAATTTTTTGTCTTGTCATAACTGATATACACTAAATTATTACTGTTGCATATACTTATTCATCCTGACCGTATATTAAGCAACCTGCCTTGGAGAATCTCTGGCAAAATTCCAACAGTCAATTATAGGTTGAAGCAGTTCATGCAAATATGGATGTAACGGAAATCAACTTATGATCGGACCGCAGTTATGTACATAATTGGAATCAACCTATCGAAGTTACTCAATTTGGAGATATTACTTAACAGTGAGTACGTACATTTTAAATTGAACATCGTAGCCATAGAGATTAAGTTTATTAAAATGCGGTTATTGATATGCTGCTGCGTCGAAGAAAACCGATCACCATCGGCTTTACTTAACTTTCATTCTCTTAGTTAAATTTGATTATGGCTTATATAAGATAAATAATATTATTAATAAGATTACGGAAGACCCAATGGGTTCTTATAGCCATAATTATCAGTGACCATATCTCGACCTTTCTATTTGTCACCTGATGCATACTAATTATATTTTCTCGTGGGAACATGAAGAAGAAGAAGTAATCCCGCCCACTTGTATTTTGATTTTAATCTATACTCATTATAATAATTAGATACCTTTGATTATTTACGTTAAACCTATAGATAAGTAATAGGTCTCCTCTCAGGAGAGGGTTAAAGACCCACCCTGGCCGAGTGCGGGTTCGAGACTGGCAAGACACGTTGTGGCAACGTAATCTTGCCGTTGCATGTTATAAGCCGCCTGAAGGCCTCAAAATAATCTTCACGGATGCTATCTTAAGACAACAACATTTATACCGAAATTCACCGAAATACATGAAATAAACTTCAGTAGGTATATATTTATTTCATAATATATTTACTGATGTAATTAAATAACATGGTACAGGGAATATGATTATTTCTCCAAGAACTTATGCTTAAAATTATAAAAGTTAAATACACTTGATTTTTTTTAAATTCCAACGCATCGGGAAGAAACTCGGCGTCGTTCAACAGAATCGCCAACATGAACGCTGGAACATAAAGCATTGTAACTTTTCATATGCCTGCTTAAGCAAATCGAATTACCTAGATAATTGACGTCATAGTCTCAATTACAAATGCCTATCATTAATGAACGATTCTCACGCCTCACACTACTTTCACAGTCTCCATAACATTGTCTTACACTGATAAAAATGTCGGCTCCAATCCTTGGTATACAAACAAGCAATAAATGTTGCGACATCTTAAACTGAACGCATTACAAACATGACGCAGTGAACTTCATTTGACATTTGACTTTGTTTGATAAAATGAGATTTTCATCTTTAACCCGTTGACCTCTATCAAACATGACATCCAGAATGTCAAATTTACTTGAAATATTTTCTATTGAAATATTTGCGAAAAAATTATAATTAGATTTTCTAAACATACAATCACCTTGACTTGACTTTTGGTTAATGGCTTTGTGGAAGAGTGTAGCCACAACTTTGCCAATGTCACGTATTTGAAAGACAATCTGTCAAAGGATTTATTGAATGTAGAGCTGTGTATAGCCAGAAAAAAACACTGTTTAGGAGAGTGAGAGTAAGTAATAATTTGTTATCTTTTATAAAAGTAATACAACATAAGGTAAACTAGTAATGTAAATACAATCACCATAATAGAGAATAATTAATAGTGATGTTTCACTGTCAGTTTGACTGTCTGTAAGACAGTTGTGTTTACAATATTAAAGGTTCAAGACAACTCGGCTATAAACCTAACAATCAGGCCGAGCATTTATTTTCCACATTCGGTTTCTAGTAAAACTAGGTGCATACAATTCTCATTATATTTTCTTCAATCGACTTTTTTCCATTATATAAATGTATTTTCATTTTATCCATTTTCAATTCTGAATTTTATATCTTTAATTAATATGATATACCTACTTCACATGAATAAGAAACATTTCGTCAAATAATAGTCGTTAAAGATTGTTTACATTTACATTTGTAGGTACACACATGTAAAATAAAAATATTACAAACAAACAGTATTTTTTTAACAATACCTTATGATTAACTGTTATATTTGATGACCTATCAATAACACAAAATGCTATGAAAAACACAAGCATTTAAGAGACAGATAAACAATGTTATTAATTTTTTTATTTATTTTTTATATATTTTCCACATTCGGTTTCTAGTAAAACTAGGTGCATACAATTCTCATTATATTTTCTTCAATCGACTTTTTTCCATTATATAAATGTATTTTCATTTTATCCATTTTCAATTCTGAATTTTATATCTTTAACTAATATGATATACCTACTTCACATGAATAAGAAACATTTCGTCAAATAATAGTCGTTAAAGATTGTTTACATTTACATTTGTAGGTACACACATGTAAAATAAAAATATTACAAACAAACAGTATTTTTTTAACAATACCTTATGATTAACTGTTATATTTGATGACCTATCAATAACACAAAATGCTATGAAAAACACAAGCATTTAAGAGACAGATAAACAATGTTATTAATTTTTTTATTTATTTTTTATATATTTTCCACATTCGGTTTCTAGTAAAACTAGGTGCATACAATTCTCATTATATTTTCTTCAATCGACTTTTTTCCATTATATAAATGTATTTTCATTTTATCCATTTTCAATTCTGAATTTTATATCTTTAACTAATATGATATACCTACTTCACATGAATAAGAAACATTTCGTCAAATAATAGTCGTTAAAGATTGTTTACATTTACATTTGTAGGTACACACATGTAAAATAAAAATATTACAAACAAACAGTATTTTTTTAACAATACCTTATGATTAACTGTTATATTTGATGACCTATCAATAACACAAAATGCTACGAAAAACACAAGCATTTAAGAGACAGATAAACAATGTTATTAATTTTTTTATTTATTTATATATTTCAATAGCAAGAAAGTTTGTCTCTTTTATCGATCTCAGATAAGTTATCTTCTTATTACTGCATTTTCCACATAATGTTATGTTGAAATATTAATTTCGCAGCGATACTATCAAGCTATAATTTTGTTTATTACTATTTATTGACTAAGACAAAGGTTAATTGATTTTTATGATTTATTACTTTTACATTGAGAATGTATGTGTCAATACCTACACGCCTCTGAACAAATCATAATTATAATAAATATACCTATCCCAGACATACCCAAATATCTTGTTATAAAAAACCTAAATTCTTGAACAGTAAATCATTTGTTGGAACCTCTAAGCGTGAGATAAATAAATAATTAAATGCACTGTTTATCAAATCAATTTGTTGGGCTGAGGGTTCTAGCCTTATTAAGTGCTTATCATAGATTGTATCAAAGAAATAAGGGACGTACCTATATATTTTAATAGAGTGTCTTCAGAAGTTTTAATATTCGATCGACCTTTTTGATAATAAAGAAACTAATAAATCTATACATATTTCAATATACTTGTAATCTATGATCATCCGAAATATTCTTATTCATGTGTTAAGGTTGCTAATTCAGTTGTTGCCTCGTGAATTTTTGCTGTGATTTTGGAAAAAGGAAACGCGTTAGGCATGCACGGCATGCACCTTTACTCTACTAATGAGATCGTTACGGAAATACTTTTCTTGTTTAAGTAAACCACTCGGTAACTAGCGCTTCGTAAGAGTAGATAGAATTCTGTAGTATAATAGATGGATACGCAGTAGCAGTTGTCATTTGCGTGGATATATGCCTAATGATCTGTAGATTTTAATGATGTAAGTTGTCTCTTACATTGTTGAAATTATATTTGATAAAGTTTATCCCCATTCTCATTTTTTTTAAACTCAGTTAACTAATTCATTCAAATCGTTTATTGTACTATATAGTCGTATTGTACACAAAGTATTATAAATATGTTGGTGGAAGCAATTACTTGCATGGAAATTTTATGAACTTTGATGTTGAATCCGTCCAAGTGTTAAATTACCATACCACTAGATACATTCTCGACTGCAATTTAAGCAGCCGAAACAAAAATCTACAAAAAGAATAAAATTTGAAAATCTAGCACAAACCACTACTTTACCAATAACATGCAAATTAAGTGTATAATGCTAGGACGTGTACCGTTATTAAGTCAATTATTGCTTGTTCTGAAGAAACATTTTACAAAGAAACTTTTAAACATTGTGACATGGGAACATTAAGGTATTTTATTCATTGAAATCGATTTGTAATACGCTTTCTTCATGTGCGGTCATTTGGTATTAATTTTTATCTGGCTATTGCAACATAAACTCTGGCCTTGAGGTAATTTAATTACAAATGATGTACGCACTTGATTGAAGGTAACGTTAGGTGTTTATGAGATGTGAATGTGTCATTAATCGAATTTGTATGAAATATGCATTTGAAAGGTTAATAAAATCAATTATGAAGTTTCCCATGGCACTTGTGATCAATAGGGTTGCCCAATAACCTTACACAGAGAGGCTTCAGAGGTATCTATTTATTTTGCCTATGCATCCACAATTTACAATGTTACGAAATATTAGCGTTATTAATTTGTATTTAAGGAAAGAGAACTGAAAAAACTGATTTTAAAGCTAAGAATATTGGATTTAGAAAAACTTGATCGTTTTGCATGTGTGTTCTTGTAAATGGTATTACAGACTGTGGTTTCATCATCATCATCAGCCAGTTGCAGTCGTCTGCTAAACTTAGGCCCTTTTGTAACTGTATGTCACAACAATACTTAAAAAACTAAAAACGCATGAGTGCTTATTTTTTGCGCAAATTATTTTCTATTTTCATAAAAACTTTAACGAGCTCTATATTAATCACTATTAAATAGATTAGAACTTTGGCACATGCTTTTAGCGTATATTTTTGTGACTCATTCAAAGATCTCTTGTGACTCCCAATTTATTTTCTTCCCTCATAATTTAAATTTCATCATTCAGGCTATGTTTTCCGTATACGCATGTGACCCAGCGAGGAGTCGGTTATTATAGTAATTTGAATTAGACGGTTAGTCCTCGGCGTAAGTTCAAACGTGGGTTACGATGCGCCTTGACAACCGACAACCAGCCGTGCTTGACGTTCGCGGAAGAAGGTACCAGAGACATTACGATTGTGAGGGCCCGGAGAGGGGTCGGACCTCGTGATATACCGAAGGTGAAAGCGTCGGTTATCTAAGGGCTTTGTAGGAATGCCGTATTTGTAAGACATGTGAATTGACCTTTATTTTCTTAAAGGTAAATGTAGTAGGGTTGTGTTCCTGACCCGGAATATTTTGTTAGTTTCTTGGAAACATGAATTACAGTCTCAAAAGTAATTCTTTAGTGAAGAAGTATACATGTTATAATGTTGTAACATAGTTTGGGCTGTCCTATTGCGTAAGTTAAATATTGACCATGAGGTGTTGACTTTGATCTATTACTTAACTAATTACCTACTGACTAAATAGCTTTCAAAAGTGAAAGTATACAAAGTGATGTAAGTATTATCTTTAATGCAATTTTCTGAATTAGTAGTTTCAAGAAAATGTCGAGGCCCATGAGAAAATCTAAGCGTATCGGTGAAATTGGTGCCCACAAAAAGCTATGTAGATCCAAATAGAAAACTTATAATCCAACGTTATTAGCGTTATACCTGTTTTATGGGAGAGTTGTATTCAAACAAATATAGTTTTATTCTAAGTTTGCAATAAACATGATGTCTTTTAAATTTAAAAATTCAAATGGATGCGGATTTCTCAAGTATGAGATAGTTGGAGTTCTTTTGTGGATGTGGACGCTTAAGATTCATTCAGCACTTGACGACGATAAGCCGGTGAGGAACTAACTTTTCTGTATTTACTTTCTTAGGTTCTTGTACAAACAAACACTCTTGACTGCCTTGTTGGTCTAGTGGTTTTAACACTTTGAACACTTATTTTTAACTCTTAGAACTAGCTGAGCCCCGCGGTGTTTCCCACCGTTATTGTTGTAAATAGCAAGTAACTCCTTATACATACTTCTACCTTTAGCCATCTGCCAGTGAAAGTCCCGTACCGTTGCTTTTTTTATGTAAGCAGTAATGTACTTTCATATGCATTCAATAAAAACTATTCATTAAATATTACAAACAAACACTTAAATTTTATTTATGTGTATAGATTGATAACAGTTAAGTAAATTTATATACATGCTACACATAGCTCTGCATCACCCAAAGGTTGACCTGAAAAAAATGACCATAGCATTAAATCTGCCGTATGCAATGTATTTGCAGGAAGTATATAATAAATAATAAAATAAGATATGACAATTATATATGATACTGGACGTTACTTATATCTTCTTCTTCTTCCTGGCCTTTATTCTTAAGATTAATTGGATTTTTATTTGGTCTACTTAGTAGTCGTAGTACTATTGTTTATTCGTTTTTACCGGAATATCAGTTTTTCCACGGATCGAATGGCATCGGAAGGCTGCAACCTAACCCTGAGCAAGAACCAAATTCCAAGGAGGTTAGTTGTATCAAAAAGCAATAATTCTATTACCACAACAAAAGTTTGGACATACTATGATTAATGTATGTGCAATACACAATAAATCTATCAATAACATTCTAATTACCATTTTGAAGTGATCACAACATTGGCATCTGTGTACACCTAACTGAGCGAATCAGCAAATGAAAAATGTAATCAATACTAATCACTAATAGTAACTGTTCATAGCTGTTGGAGTAACCCTCACTGCAAATAATTGGGCTTTGTATAACACAAGAAAACATAGGTGGTAGCCGCGCTGATAACAGAATAAGCGAGCTGGCTCGATGCCGGCCTCGATAGCATTTTACTAGGCCTCCGTAGTGCATTGTGTACAGTCACGATGATGATGATGACCACTACTCTACTCATGCTTTCCATCAAGCAGAGTAGAGTCATTTTGGCAGACTTAATTAAAAAATATATTGTGTTTACTAACTAATATATCACGGTTAGGAATACATTGAACGTACCTTTTACAAAGTAAGAAGTGTGTGATACAGATGACCTACAATTAGTATGTTCATTTCTGTCTTAGATGTGGCATTTTATAATACCACCTATCGTGGAGGAATATTTCAATGTAACTTATGATAGCTTAGCCATAGATGTTTTGAGTCTTAGATACCATTAGTCGCTTAGGAAATACTTGTAAATTTAAGTGTGACGTAGTTTTTGGAAACTGCTTATCTTCTAAGATAGGCAGCGTGATGCTACATCATCATCATCAGCCTTTAACAGTCCACTGCTGGACATAGACCTCTCCTTAGTAAGGAGGTTTTAGCCTTACCCGTCTGTCCAGCGTGGTAACGCTGGACAGACGAGTTGGTAAAGGGTTTGTTTCAAGTTTTCCTTCTCGTGGCAGTTATGTTAGCTGCTTATTTTGTTCCTTTAGTCGCCTCTTACGACACCCATGGAATGAATAAGGGTGGAACACTTTGTATTCTTAATCCGTCACCACACGAACGTGATGCTACACATTCTTTAAATTATATTAATCAAAACTCTATGCCTTACAAAAGTTTTTAATTTAAGTAATAGTTTAGAGACCGCCACGTAGTTATAAATTAAGAAATATTAAGACTTCAGATTTTTAAGACATCTTTATTGAAAATCTGTAAGTTCAAAAATAAGGTCCTGGTTTTCTGTAATCCACATATTCTTGTTTTGAGTCTGAGTACAAATACGGAACGGACACAAAGAACTTGTGTCCGGACACAAGTTCTTTGTGTCCGTTATGTCCGTTCCGTATTTGTAAAGTTCCTCGTGACACAGAATGTATATTCTGATTGCGGGAGTTGTCTTCTAAATAAAACAAAAAGTATTTGAAGTATTAACAGTTTAAAAATTCAAATGGATGCGGATTTCTCAAGTATAAGTATAAGATACCGTTCTTTTGCGGACGCTTAAGATTCATTCAGCACGTGACGACGATAAGCGGGTGAGGAACTAATCTTGCTGTATTTAAATTCTTAGGTTCTTGGACAAACAAACACTCTTTATCTATTTAAAAATAAATCTATGCAATTGCCACCACTAGAGCGAGACGTGCGTGCCTCATTTCATCGCATTTACGCCCGCAATATGCTTCTCTACCAAATTACCTACACGTTACACACTCATTTTTCAAACACAAATACTTGCACTACACATACGATATTTGTACACAATTGCTAGGTACATGTTTGTGTTTTTTGAATTGCCAAAGTGACTGTATTCTGGTTGATGGAAAGCATGTGCAAAATCCAAGAGTAGTGATCATCGTATTTATTATATGCAGTCAATGCCACTTTGCAACCGTTTGACCTATACTATGGCGGACTTTTGAGATGCTTATGCATCATTGGGTCTCTGGACTACACTACATTAGAGTACTGGTATCAGCGTGGCTCTACTATATTGGAATCGACAGTTCTGGTCAGGTCATTTTAGGCCAAGAATACACTCGTGTGACAAACCCACATACCCACTATTATTTTTATAAATTTATTATAATCTTTTAAGTTAATATGGAGTTTTATTACTATTATAATCATTACGTTTTAATATAAAACGTAACATTGGCCAAACCGTAACATACTACCTTGAAAATTATACAATCGAAAAGCTTTACTATAAATATAACTTAAAATATATACACGCTGTTAAAAAAAATAGGTCAAAAAGTACGAATTTTTTCAAAAAGTGGCTACTTGTGAGTTGCAGGTTTTCACGGGCTGTAGTAGTCACTATCAGCAGGTGATCAGTCTACTTATAACTGCCACGTTGGTCTACTGGATAACGTATACAGCCATTAAGCCGACTGCCGATCAAGAGGTCTCTGGGTCGAATCTCGGATTGGGACAAAAAGTGTTATTGAGTTTTTATGATCATAGAAATAGTTAATAGGTAAGGTTTGGATGTTTGGGGTTTTAACCCCCCTACCTTGGAGGCCGTTGTCGGTCATATCAGATACCCGTTTCAACAGATTGTCAGACTGAGGGAACAGAGATTGCACTTATGTTGTGCACACACCTATAAACGATATTGATAAATCACGTCTACTAATCCACTATTTCACAATCGAATGTAATAAAAATTAAAACTGATCGATTTACGATTCGCAGCGTTGTCTAACAGGAAGACATAAATTAGTGAAGAAATCTAAGAGGAAATTCTTATAAAAGTCGACATGCCACAGAGTATGAATGTGGAAAGAATGTAAGCTCTCTTGAGAGCTTGCACAAGTCGGACCAATCAATTGGCTATGTCCATATAGTATGTAATTGTAGCGAATTGTATATGTAAATGTTTACAATCGTTTAGGGGCAGTGTACTGGAGCGCCAAAATTATGAAATCAAATTATTTAAAGCATGTTGTAAGAACAGAGTTATCCACGACCTTCGGCAGGCGTGAGAAGCATCGCTTGGACCGCGTGCGACTCCGCATTGTTTCTAGTTAAATAATCGACAACAACTGAGCGCATGTTGCAACTTACTTGAACAATTGCAGCTTATGATAGTCGCGTGCGTCAATACCTCGTAAATTATACTAAACTGTCCACGACGCTTGTCGAACGGTGACTTGCGAAGCTGAAGAGATTAAGGACTCATACATACTAATGAGAAACATCAGTGGTAATCATCAAGTCGCTATTATTGATGATTCGAATAGATACGGTTATATTAACATGAGTTGTTAATACCAAACTTAGTGAGGTGAGGTGAAACAGATTAATGAAAGTTTAACTTTTTATTTATCAAAAAAAAAATACGGGAAAAAAGAAACCTGGATGACAAAAGTTATTGGATTTTCGATAATTGATTTTTTCGTGACGACGAGAGAAAAGACGAAAGACGTGATTTGATTTTTTCATACTTTAATGGCAAAAACTTCATTAAACCTGTCTTTTTAAAAAAAAATCTCTAAGAAAATCTCTGAAATTCGACTTGTATTTTTTTTCCTCAGATTCACAACACGATAAACCGTACCAGAGTAACTGTTATTCTATAAATTCTAATATGCAACTGAGAAACTAATATGTACAACATCAATACCTCTATAAAAATAAAAGAACACTTATCGCGTCCGATCGTAATTGTGAGAATATACCTACATACTGTGAATACGGAAATAAAGTACCTACCTACAGAAGATCACTATCGTTTAGTTGAACCTCCGGGATGCAATCAGATGACGAGACACGTTACATTATGAGACGTATAGTTGACATTTGATAATTTGCAATTTATTTTGCGTCGCGATATATTAAGATTACGGTCCGTTTCACCGGGTTAACCCCTATTCATTCCGTGGGTGTCGTAAGAGTCGAAGTAGGCTGGAAAAACTTACGAGGACACCGCAAAGCATTTTCTTTGTTTTATCAAACTATATTTATTATTTTTAAATGAACTGCTCACAATGGTACACATATCGCTAGCTAGCTAGTTAGCTGGTTTCTGAGAGAGGCGTAAGATGTCTGTGTTACAAATCACAAAGTAGGCCAAAAACTTATTTTTAATGGAACGACTACCTCTAAACTCTATTGAGGACACAGATCGTAGAGACTCATCATTCTCTTAAATTTGAGAAATAGCTAGAATACTCATAAGCAACTTAATACCTCACCTTATCCTTAATCATTAGTTTATAAAATTAAATAGACATAATGTTTAAAATTAAGTAGGTACATGCATGTTTTAAGACTTGTGTAGTTAAAAGAACCTAACTCAATAACAATTTTAAAGAAAAACGACAGTTTTCCCACACAGTTTTAATTATTGTTACCTAATTACTAATTAGACAGCTAATATTATCCTTAAGTGAGTACTTTATACGTACTTGTTATTTTAATATTATTACAATTATTTTTCTAATTAAGAATAACAAAAAATATGGCAACATTTGTTTCACATTTTTTTTATTCATACATTTTGAATAACCAACAAATGATATTCATGTCATAAATAAGATGAAAATACAAAATACATGTCTGGTGCTCATTCAATTAGGCAACCACAAATAACAATGGAAAATTTACATCATTTTAACTCTCAACCCATAATAGTCCATAAACCGCACTCGGTCAGCGTGGGCACATAATATGACTTTAACCCTCTCCTGAGAAAAGACTCGAGCCCACCAATGAGACGTTAAGGGTTGTTTGTTGATGTTAAATTAAGAAAATATTATATTTTGTAAAATTGATTAGTGCTCTGTTTAATTATTGATGTGAAACATCTATAGGCGCACGTATGTGAAACATGGTATAGACGCACGTAAAATAGATTTCTGGCCTGGCGATTGGCGACGCGTCGCCACGGCACGCTATACGATGGTATGTGTAGACGTATATGATGTGTACACACTACTGCATATAGACTGTATATATATATTTTCGTCGTTTTACTTTTACAATATGTTCTTTTCTGCATATTACTTTTACAAAATAATGGCGATGTTTCACATCTGCCAGGCGTCCCGTGACGGCTCACATTTTTTTTATCTTTAAGTTCATATTTACGTTTCCATCTCCATTTATATTATCTATGCGTACGTGCCTTAGCATAGACATCTATGTATACTAATATTTATGATCAAGAAACCGATGAACTTTTTAAAATAATTTATAAATAAATACGAACATTAAAAAAGTATGATTCGGGAAGTATGTTGGCTGACAGAATACTCTAAAGTTACAGGAGAGCCCTGAGTATAGAATAAATACATTACTTAGAAAAGTCTTTGGGGATAAAGTAGATTGCAGAAGATAACCCGAAAGAACGTCTTACCTCGGGTCGAATAAAATCTAATTTAAACTTTGAATCTTATCTGATATCCAGCAGGCAGAGACTATGATGAGGGAACCTTATATTATTATAAGATATAAAGATATAAGACATAAACTTCAATATAAGAAGACTGAAAAGAAAAAAAATAGGTTAGATTGCGATCTAAATTTAATAATTATCATTTCCCCGGTGATTGCAATAACTCAATATTTGAAATCTTCCAACTATTTCCGTTAAGAATCAAGTAATTTATAAGTTTCCGTTGATTTTATTGCAACAATTAGTGCGTGATTTTAATTATGTGTAAACGGATCAAATTTTCCTTAATACGGAACTTAAGTTAATATATTAAGAATGGATAAAACTGAAGTGTCTGTTTGTAATATTGACTGCCTCGTTGGTCTAGTGGTAAGCTATGCGGGTGCTGATCAAGAGGTCTCGGGTTCGATTCCTGGGTCCGGACCAAATATTATTTGTGTGAATCACAAATATTTGTCTCGGAGTCTGTGTGTGAGTCGGAGTGTTTTCTATGTATAATATGTATGTATTTGCATAAAAAAATATGTTTATGTATTTATATTAGTTGTCTAGTACCCATAATACAAGCTCTGCTTAGTTTGGGACTAGATGATGTTGTGTGTCAGATGTCCAAAATATTTATTTTATTTACTTAATTTATAGTTTCTTTAAGTATTTACTTTATAGTTTCTCTAGGTTTTTAGGGTATTTACATCAAAAAACTATTTTAAAAACCTTTTGCCTTTCTATCTATCTGTTTGTTCTAGTTAATCTTTGGAACGACTAGAGATATTAACTCGACTTCCACTGGCAGATTGCTGATGATATTACGACTAGCTGAGGCTACTTATATTTACGGTGTTTACTTACGCTACGCTGTTATAAGCGCTGTTGATGTACTGCTAATAATGCTAGTGTTTCATTATCAACAACGTATAACTTCCCACTGTTGGGCCCATACGTCCCCACGCTGGCCGAGTGCGGGTTGGGGACTAGCAAGATGGGTTGTGGCTATGTAATCTTGCCGTTGGATGTTTTAAGCCGCCTGAAGACCTCGACTGTTATGTTATGTTAACAATCGGGACCGACTGTTTAACGTGACTCTGGGTACTGACCCTCCCGTAGTTGCTTACCCTCCGTGATTGTTTCCAGTCACCGAAGGCCATTTGGCTATATGAGCTTCAAGTGTTTAAAAGGTAATAATCATAAAACTAAGATCCTGTGCGATTAAGATCAAGCGGTATTTGGTTCCGTGTTAAGGTCAAATTTACAATAAGGATGCGGCTTCAATGATACCTTCCTATTAATTGTTATCGTTCAATTGTTCGGTCATGAACGATTCGTGTCACTCGCCCGGTGATACGCGTACAGAACGCGCGCGTTGTTATCTTGTGCTGAGTATTACAATATTATTCATTAGTTTTTTGTTTTAACTTTTGTGGTGTATAATGGGAGATCAGAGTAAGGAAGGTGAGGATTCCAGTGACACGGAATTTATAAATAAGTGTCAACAAGAACTTGAGCGGTCATTAAATAATAATGCTATTTTGGAAAAAAACTTAGAATCTGGAAAAGTGAGCGCAGAAAAAAGGAAGGAAAGAGAAGATGATTGTAGCACAGAGGATGACTTTATTACTGTTGTGAGAAGGAGACCAAAGCGGCTTATTCGAAGAGATTCTACAGAAATTATGAATATTGAGAGGGTAGATGAAAATAAAAATAGTAAACAAATAGAAGAACGTTCTAAATATGAGGTATGTGTTACATCCATGGATAGTTTACCTAAACAGATGGCTCTTGCTAGGTTGCTCAGATCGGAGAATATTAGTGGCATTACCAGAATTAAGTACAAAAGTTTTAATAAGGTTTTGATACAATTTCAAGGTCAAGAGGATTCTAATAAGTTATTAGAATGTCAAAAACTTACAGACATGGGTTACAGATGTCAAAAAATAAATGAAATGTCTTTTTCATACGGCATTGTTAAAGGTGTTGACATTGATTTGTGTGATAAAGACTTACAAGAAATAATAAAATGTGAAATAGAAATTATTTCTATCAAACGGCTAAAACGCTTAAACACAGAGGGCAAATGGGTAGACAGCGAATCTATTAGGATTTGTTTTAAAAGCAATACATTACCACCCTATGTATATGCATATGACTGCCGCTTTAGAGTTGAAGCTTATACTTTCCCCGTGACTCAGTGCTCCGGTTGCTGGCAGTTTGGACATATTTTTAGGTTTTGCCCCTCTAAAAAGAAAATATGCCCTAAATGTGGAGGTAATCACGAAAATTGCGAGGAAAAAAATATTATATGTCTTAATTGTAAGGGAGCACACCTGGTATTAGATAAAAAATGCCCTTTGTATTTGAAAGAAAGGCAAATAAGGGTAATTATGAGTGAAAAACAAGTACCATATCGAAAAGCCCTTCAAATTGTCCTCGAGCAACGTAGAACGATAAATCAGGGAGTCAGAACTACAAAAGATCTGTCATCAAGCATAAAATTGGTTAGACAAAATCAAACGTATAGTAGTGTAGTTGCTGGCACGGTGATGTGTTCGGAACCTATTTCACTCCAGTCAGATGTTATGGAATATGTAAACGAGAAACCTAATGAACCAACACACACATTGCAATATAAAACTCAGTCCAAGAAGGATAAGAGGAGAGAAGTCAGTCAGGTCTTTACGGAGCACACAGAGGAAGAAAAGTGTAATAAATCTCAAAGCCAAGACAAGGAAAAGGGTCATAACGTAAGGAACGAAGAGTTAAGGTATAAGTTCGAACTTAAGAAATTACTTTTAAAATTAAATTATATTTTTATATCGGAAGATAAAATACAAGATAAGATAATAGCATGTTTTAAAATAATTTGGGATGAGATTAGTAAATTTTTAGTTAATATGTTTTCTATGAAAGAATATGTGCAAAATTTTTTTAGTTTTATAAATGGCTAATTTAAAGGTTAATATTTTGCAGTGGAACGCTCAAAGTATACGGCCTAAATTAATATCATTTGCTGAGCTATTGAATCAGGAAAGCATACACATAGCTATTGTAAGTGAGACATGGTTAAACAGTGAAACTGATTTGTATATTAGAGGATATAATATATATAGGTGTGATAGAAGGGACTCGTATGGGGGAGTTGCGATAATAGTACATAGGTCTATACAATCTTATTTAGTGCCCGTAACTTGTATTAACTCTGGAATAGAAATAATTTGTGTTAAACTAGTGAATTGTATGTATATAGAACAGTTGATAGGTATTTATTGCCCCTCTACTGTTCATACTCAGCAGTCTGATTGGGATAGGATTTTTTCAATGTTTTCTAAGTCTACTATTATTGCTGGAGATTTTAATGGTCACCATACTAATTGGTCTGTCAAAACCAACACTAGGGGTACCCAAATAATGGATGCAGCCCTAGAAAATTCCCTATCATACCTTAACAATGGGCTAGCCACCCGAATCAAGCTAGTCAATAGTAATCTGCAACAGACTTCGCCGGATATAACGTTTGTGTCTTCTGATATTGCTATATACTTTGATTGGCAAGTTCTTGGCGAAAATCTTGGTAGTGACCATATGTTAATTAAAATATCGACTAGTATTTCAAATAGTTACGTTCCAATAAAAAAAAGAAATTATAAAAGAGCTAATTGGGATGAATATAGAAAATCATTAGTAAATAAATTTAATTTCGACAATAGTAATGACTCACAAGAGATGTACAATTGTTTTCTAAAACATATTAATGCCGCGGCTGATAAATTCATCCCCTTTATAAAGTATTGTAATAAGCCCACTACTAAATTTAAGCCAAAACCCTACTGGAGTCCGGAGTTATCGCACATCGTAGCTCAACGTAGATTGGCACTGTCAAAGTTTCGTCGCAACCCTACCCCAGATAATTTAAGCTTACTGAACGAAAAAACGCGAGAAGCTCAAAAATTAATAAATAAAGCAAAGTCTTTAAATTGGCAATCGTTTTGCAATTCTATCGACCAGGAGACTTCCGCGTCTGAGATGTGGCGCCGTATGAGATGGATTAAGGGTTTCCGAGGAATACAAAACTATCCGCCAGTAGATAAACAAAAACAGCTATTAGATTCGCTCACTCCCGATTACGTACAAAATTTAATGCCTAATTTTGTGTCACGAAACGCCAAGCTAGAACGGAATTTTAGTTTACAGGAACTTCAAAATTGCCTGAAAAAAAAAGACACTGCACCAGGCGAGGATGGAATCTCACACTCCATGATTTATAACCTTCCCAGGGAAGCCAAATTATTTTTACTCAAAATATACAATAATATATTTAATTCTGGTCCTATCCCTTGTCAATGGAGAAAAATTAAAATAATACCTATACCAAAATACAATAATAGTTCCTCTGAGCTTAAACTTAGACCTATATCCTTAATTTCATGTATATGTAAAACTTTCCATTTAATGTTATGTAAACGATTAGAGTGGTTTGCAGAAAAGAAAAATATTTTTTCACCGAACACTGTTGGTTTTAGAAAAGCACATTCCTGTCTAGATGCAGTCACTAAGTTGGTTACATATATACAAATAGGTTTTACAGAAAACTGTCCCACGTTAGCATGTTTCTTAGATATTCAAGATGCATATAACAATGTCTCAATAGAAGCCGCGACTAACATATTAGATGGACTCAATATAGGGTCCAAAATATGTACTTACATTTGGTCACTTCTTAGTGAAAGACAACTAAATATTAAGATAAATAATAGTAGTAACTGTTCAATTGAGAGATGGACTAATAGAGGCTTGGCTCAGGGAGACCCGCTATCCCCTTTACTTTTTAATTTAGTAACACATGGCCTTAACACATTACCTCTAAACGTAATGTGGTCTCAGTATGCGGACGATTACGTTTTATATATTAAAGATAGGGACATTAAAACATGTGAGAGATACATGCAAAGTGACCTAAACACTGTAGTGACATATTTGAGTGAGCTTGGCTTAGAATTATCTACCACTAAATCTAATTACTGTGTCTATAGCAGGGGCCGAAGAAGAATAGTTCCCATTCTGAAATTAAGTGGACAAAATCTGGTTTTATCAGACTGTGCCAAATATTTAGGTATTTATCTAGATAGAAGTTTACGATGGGTTAAACACATTAATGTAACTATTGAAAAATGTTCAAAATATCTAAATATTTTAAAAGTTCTAGCGAGTAATACGTGGGGAGTACACACGAAACATATGCGTAGATTATATATTAGTTTAATTAGAAGTCGAATCGATTACGGATCATTTATTTACGACTGTAGTGCTAAAACACATTTATTGAAACTCGATAGATTGCAAAATCAGGCCTTGAGAGTTATAGGAGGTTTTATTAAAAGTTCACCAATACATGTAATGGAAAGTGAGTTAAACTTAATGCCACTGTTTCTGAGAAGGCAATTTTTGGCTTATAAATATAGTTTAAAAACGACCTCTCTTAAAAGGGAGCAAATTTGTAATATGATTTCTTATTTAAAGGACCTTTCTAATGATAGATATTGGGCTAATAAAAGAAAGCCGCTGCTTATTCAAACTTTTAATGATGTAAACCAATGCAATATTAATTCTTTTCGTCTTCTTGGTATGTTTTCCTTGGATGTTTGGATAACAGATATAGATATTAAAAATTGTTTATATATAAATCTTGAATGTATTGAATCTTCGAAAAAAAATTATGAACCTAATTTATTATTAAATAGCATAGTGTCAGAGTTAAACAATACCTACAAAGAGTGGCATAAAATATTTACTGATGGATCAAAAGGTGAATGTGGTTTGGGAGCTGGTTTTTATGATGTAAGTTTACAATATGAAGCCGGGGTCAAAGTTATCCATGAGACATGTATAATGTCGTTGGAGCTTATTGCAATACAGCAGGCCTTATCTTATGCTAAGATCCAAAATTCAAATAAAATTGTAATTTTTTCGGACAGTAAGAGTGCGCTGCAACATATGGCTCGATGCGCTTCTGGCTCCAGAGGTGCATCGATAGCCTATGAAATCTTAAAAACTATTATTTATTTAAATAAAAGTGGTAAAGATGTAAGGTTGCAATGGGTTCCAGCGCATATCGGCCTTAGGGGAAACGAACAGGCAGACCGAATAGCTAAACTAGCAGCTGTAAACGGGAGCGTTGTTCATTATCTACCTGATTATTGGGAATTAGTGCCTAAATTTAAAAACCAATGTTTTGATGAGTGGGTTACCTATTTTAATTGTAAATCCAAAGAAAAAGGTATCTGGTATAAGACCATTCAGGCAACGCCTCCGTTGGTACCATGGTTTGACGAAGCTCGACTAAGCAGACATTATGTAAAACTGGCTCTTAGAATTAGATCGGGTCACTATCCATCGGCAAAATTTGCATATTTAATGAAGAAATCTGACTCTCCTAACTGTCCAGTATGTAATAAAATAGAAGATGTGCAACATTTGCTGATGGATTGTGACAGGAATAAAATTGAACGTGAGGCTTTGCTTAAAGAGCTGAATGTCAATTCATTTGATGTAGGTCTGATACAAAGCATAATGAGTAGTCCGAAGTCAGAAGCAGCTAAAAAACTATGTCACCTGATTACAATAGTTCAGCAATGATATCATATATTATTTAAGTTAATTATTTGTATTGTATATGTATCAAGGTACGATGGGGTTGGCATATCCTTACTGGATCAAAGCCCCTAATTAAATAAAGACAAAAAAAAAAAAAAAAAAAAACGATTCGTGTATGAGAATGAATCATACAATTATGGAACATCAAAATAAAAGGCATGCCTCTCAAGGATAAGATGTCATGGTTAAAACAAATAAATGTTAAATCATTTATTAGCAATTTAAATAAAGTATCGCAATTACAGTTCTCAAAGATTGTTATTTAAAATCGTTCACGTTTTACATAATGGCAAATGCATACTGAACGGCATCTGCCTAAAAGATCACATAACCATTCTATACACTAAATATAAAGCTAATTGCCCCTAGTCTTGTTTGATTTTGAATATTAATAATTAGTTACTTACTATTATTTATTATGAATTATTATTATTAATTACTTATATTTCTAAATTTCGAAAATTTTAATGTCGGTTTTTTTTTATTTTCAATCAACATACGGTAAATCTATCCTGTGTCGGGGGGGATTTTACAAATGTACATGTAACGTGCACAAAGAACATCCAGACTTAGTACAATAATTTGTGGATCACACAAAGTGTGGCATTTGAACCAACAACACTTGGCGCAGTAGTAAGCGGCGAGGCGACCACTTAAACCACTAGGCCAACAGTGCATGTTAAACAAAATGTATGTTTATAGCTGTTGGCGGTTGTTTATAATTAAATAATGTTAGTAATTAGGAGCAGTGTAGGTATGCAGTAATATTCCCACGGTCGTTATTGGACGTTCATCGGTGAAGGATGCACCGTCGACAACTTATTCAAGGTGACGTTGGAACTTATATCTTCACATACACAACTACAAAATAATATTTTTTGTCCTTATCATTTTGGTACATTTTCTCTAATTTTAACATGTATTTGTTTCCATGTCAGGATAATGATTTCCGGATTGTATGGGAGTATTAAAAAATTGTAATTACACGTAGGTATTTAATCAATTACAGGATTGAACGCCATTTTTTACTGAAAAAAGATCTTATGTATAATAATAATATATTTATATGACTTAGAAAAGTATAATAGAAGAACTATTAAGAATTTAACCTGAATTAAATATAAAATTATATTAATATCCATATAATTATATTTATAAATGTAATCTAAAAATAAAATTATATTAGATTTATATTTTTCGTTCACATTTAGACAATTCTGCTTACGATTACTGCTTACTGTCCTAAATTATGCCAGACTGGAAGGTAACCTCTATTTTACCCGAAGCAAAAAGGGATAATAATAGTATTGGCAGTCTACGTATGTTTTTATGTTCAACCCTAGCGCTTAAACTACTGAACCAATTTTAATGAACTATGTGTCATACTTGATGATGACCCGGGTCACGAAAGATTCACGTAGTCGGATTATTGCTTTCGGTTTGATTGGTTCCGAGTCATGAACTACCCTTATAGTATCGTCATGTCCGTCCTTTCTCAACATATCGTCCAAACGGCTAGGCTATAAAAATCAAACTTGAACGTATTGCTTGCTTAGTCGCAAACTAAGCTGGGCTTATGCTATGTGTAGTAGACAACTGATATAAATACAATTATAATTTTTTTGTAAAAATATATATATTATAACATGGAAAACACGCAAACTCCCAAACAAATATTTGCAGATCATACAAACTTAGGTCCGACCCGGGAATCGAACCCGAAACCTCTTGATCAGCAATACGCTAACCACTAGACCACTCAGTCATTTAGTTGCAGTTCTTATCAGCCGAACTGTCAGTTAATTCGTTTGCTCACAACGATCAAAACAGTTTGGACCTGCAAGATTCGATCAGAAACATCTAAGCTTGTGCAAATTTATCTAGTGTTGGCGACATGTTGCAAAACAAACAAGGTTTTCACACAAATGCTAGCCTGATCGTTCGCAACAATGCACGCTATGGGAATGTTTTTGTCACAGTCACATTTTGTCGCAGCTTTTAATCTAAATTGTAATTGTGAAACCATGTGTGTTTAAGATAATTGTTAAATATTACATCTTTATGTTTATCGAATACTAATTATGACGAATTATTATTATTATTATTTATTATTATTATTATTATAGCAATCAAAATGTCTGATCTTGATTTACTATATATTTAGGTTTTAGAAATATATTACAAAGGGTATATGTACGACAATGTATGTCTAATCTACGCTTCAATCGACACGCATCTTTATTTACAGAAATAAATAAATTTAATATGTTTCTTTGTAATTCCAAATAAATAGTTTTTTCACTAAATGCATATAAAAGTATAAATAGTAAGGTACTTTATCAAATAAGCATTTTTTTGGTTATCTGTCTGTTTGTTCCAGCTAATCTCTAAGACGACTGCACCAATTTTGAGGGGGATTTCACTGGCAGATAGCTGCTAGATTAAACCACAATAACTGCGGTTAACACCATTGAGAATATGTGTATGTAACAATATTACAAATAATAAAAGCTTGTTAAAATTATAGAAATAAGGTGATCATAAAGACGCTCGAAAGTAATACCATTTTGTATAAATCAGTTTTGTTGTAAATATTTACGTCCCTAATATTTACATACATATACAATGCGAAGATTCCCTCTCAATACATCAATATCCTTAAGAACTACCAAATCAAATGCAACGTTGAAATAAAAACTTGAAAGTGTTTCGCAAATAAAAAAAACAATAGATCATCGTATGCCTCAACAGGTTGCTTCAGCTCGATATGGTTCGTTCGGCAAACAGAAGTCTGCCATCCTAGGTCATCCACCGTGAAGAATATTCAGTTCACGGCCACAAACAGATCAGCCTCCCTATCCGTAATCATCATATTGAGTAGTCGCGTACGTGAGTGAGGGGAGACTCGCTCCACAACCAACTGCAACTCCGTTGCGAAATAATTGGCTTTTGCAAATACTATAAAACCTGTACTTATGCAGATTAAATGAAAGTAACGGTGTGGAATCCGTGAAATTGTATTACATATGATTATAGGTAAGTTATATATAGCAAAACATTGATCTCATTATGTGCTAACTAATTGTAAAGACAAAATGTGACGAAAGTTTTGACTTTTGAAGTAAGTTCCCATCTTTTTAACAATATAATTAATTCATGTTTTGACAGCTTGTTATTAGTTTTTAAACCTTGATCTTTAGAATATACCCTATATTTGGCTCAATTTGTTTTATATTTGACAGGATAATCCAAAAGATCTTCTGGTCTCAAATCTTATCCGAGCCGTTACCGTCGTTTTGGTTCTTTTAACAACTGAAAGACTGAAACAACCAAATGATTGTAAAATAATTATTACGCCCCTTAGCTATTTTATTAATGAAATATTGTGTATACTTGTACAATAATGCTAGCATAAACTGTAGATAATATAATAGATACTATGATATGAGCATTTGTGTACATGGAACTTGATTGATTTTTTGAACCTGGTTCTTGTACACGGAATGTACGTGTTAAGTATCTTAAAAACAAAGTGTCGTAATGTATTCATAACGCATAGCACGCGAATTCGCGTTTTTATAATAACTTTTACCTACACCGCATTGTTTCACAAGCTCTCAACTTTTGGCCAAAATTGAATTGACCTTTGACATGAGCCGACTAGATTGACCTTCTATGACTAACAAAACAAAACAGTTTACATACAATACAGAATATATGTAATGAGTGTATATAAAACGTTGTATAATTATATAAAAACATATTATATGTTCTGCTGGACATTGAGTTTACTGATTTAATTGTAATGGTAACGAAATACATATATGTAAAAAGTTGTATGACAGTATTCGCTGTACTATACAAGAAGAATAAAATTGGAACCTAAATCATTTATAGTCGTCACAAAATAAGAAGCCCGTTTTGACATTTGTCATTTGACATGCCGCATGTAAGAAATTGAAAAATCAAATTCATAATCCTATATAATTACTATGTTACCCATACACTATCACAACGCCTATCATAAATAAGCATCAAGTTTAACTTGATATTGAAAAATTGCAATCAAAAACACGAATTAATCGTATTAGTTACGCCACGATGACAAATGTCAAACCGGGCTTCTTATTTTGTGTCGACTATAATAGTGAACAATGTAGCAATACCTCCTCTTTTTGAAGTCGGTTAATTATACAATAGTATAGGTTTAATATACTACTTACACAAGTAGCCACATTTTTATTAACTCCGAGTAAATTTATTGTGTAGAATTATGGAAACAAATACTTAAACCAACTTTTTGTGAAAATTTGGAAATACAACAAAAAATATCTGAATTATGTCCTTAATTGAGTTTCGGTGACCCCTAATATTCGCTTCGGTATTCTGAATTTACATTATAGATAAATAATAATGTTATAATAAATTTATTACCTATGTAGGATTATAATAATAATAAATAAATATATATTTCGGACATTTTACACACAACACTATCTAGTCCCAAACAAAGCAGAACTCGTACCTATTATGGGTACTACTAATTACAAAAATAAATATTTACATCTAGATATTATGTTTTGCTAAATGTATCAAGAGAAACTGACACATATTCTTTAAACGAAGAACAGGAATAATGTATCCAGACTAGGAAGAGCTTAGTGGTACCCTAAGTGTTACTGGTTTAATGCTATAACTAATGTGTACCTACTTTTAACGGCACCAGTGGTACAAAAACTCAAGTATATTACGTACAAATTTATCTTTAGGTACATCTACTAACACATGCTATAATGCCATGATAGGAAGTCCGTGTGAACGGAAGGAAACCGTCTCGTTCTGCTAGAATAAGTCATATGTACTACTGAACGATAGAGCATTTGGAGTGGAACACTATCGTTTGTATAATAACATCATTATGGTTGTATCCATTCGTGTGAGTAATTGATGGCTGAGCGTTTCATTTCCAAAAACTACGATAGAAATTATAACACTTGTAAGTCAAAAATAATATGAACTAATGTAATTTTGAACACGCAATCTGTATTATAAATAAATCAACTTCATCTTCCTAGCCCTTATTACTCTCAACATTATATGGAGTTGGCTACTAATCCCAGGGCTCGGGCACTACTACCCAATAACGATTGTCATAGATGTTCATGACTACCGGGACCAACGGCTTAACGTGCTCTCCGAGGCACGGGCGTGGAACATTAAGAATTTCTTGAAGAAGAAAAAGCCTACAATAGCCGGACCCGGGATTTAATCCAGCAGTCGCATACTCGTACCAGTACACCAAAGAGGCAGGCAATCTGTACTACAAATATTTATGATATATGTTTAAACCCTATTATATATGAAATAAAAATATTAGATATTATTTTTAATGCTATAAATGTGACTTTAACTTCAAAACATAAAGGATATAGAAGTGTAAATATTTATTTACATCAATAACTCACTTGCAAGATATACAACTTTTTTAATTTACACAATTCGCATCATTTACTTCAACGGAAAACTCGGAAACACATGGAAATTATAGTGTAAATTAAAATATCTGTGTGATTTTAACGGACTTGCACTGACAGATAGCTAATGATGTTAGGAGTTATTACTGTACTGTACAGTACTGTACTGTACTGTACTGTACCGTACCGTACTGTACTGTACTGTACTGTACTGTACTGTACTGTACTGTACTGTACTGTACTGTACTGTACTGTACTGTACTGTACTGTACTAAAGGTAAAATAACAAACAAAATTTAGAAACCATACTGCATGTATAGGCAATATGGTTTCTTAGTTCTTCTAGTGAGTTCATTTAGTATCTTATTAGTTTGAGGTATAATATATTTCTCTACAAGGTTTTTTTTTTAAATTGAAATATAAGGAGTCAAGCAGCATAATCTCACAAATTCGGTAGTTCAACCCTGTCCAGCTAATCGTTTCTCGGATTACTGATTCCCCTGTCACTTCTTTAAACAATCATATTATCAACTCTTGATTAGTATCATGAGATCACAACTTATTTGGCATCTGAGAAATACATATTTACATTTACAGTAAATGTTTTTGACTTTGACTGCACGTTTATCCTAGTACTTTAAACAATCGCGAACAACTATAAACATACATTTTGTTCATGTAAATAAATATAACTGCATACAGACATGCACAGTTGGATCAGTAATTGAGAGGTCGCCACACCGCTTACGTCGCAAGTATTGTGGGTTCAAATCTCACGTGGAATGTTAACCCTTTGTGTAATTAACATTTTTTTTTCTGAGTCTGGGTGTTCTTTGTGTTCATTTTATGTATGTTTGTAAAGTATCACGCGACACAGGATGCGTATATTTTTTTTGTAGTAATTGGTTCAGCTTGTAAAAGATAAACCTGGCTTTGTTACTATAGGCATAATGATGCGCAAGATACCACTCATAAAAGGATGAAGCCATTTGTAAACTAGATAAACAGCTTAGTATTCCACTCTGTCATACTATATTTATTAAATGTTACTAGGTCAAAACTATTAACCTGACAAATCTTTTAGATCTGCATGTCCTAACAGGATTAACGTGCTTTGAAATCTAAATTTTGAAATGAAAAATATTGAAGTCAAAATTCAAATGTAAAATCTGATAAGTGGGAGTGAAGGTCCGTCAAAAACTTGCAGTTCACCTACGAATTGACTGAACAAAAATTACTTTTACGTAATTTGTCCCACAATTTTTATAATAAAAATTGTGGGACAAATTACGTAAAGAAAATTGGTCTAAACCAAGTTCGAATTCACAGATAAAAAAAATATTTTACTTAGCAAACATTGCAATAGCGAATTCAAAAGGTTATATTTTATTTCAAACTAAGATATCAAAAGTTATTAAAAATATAAAAATGTAGGCGAGGAAAATATTCAGTGATGGTTTTATTTTCATTTTTCATAAACATTTAGAAAAAGTTAACTTTTTAGCATTAATAAATATTAAGAGGAGTCAACAAATTCATGTTCACACGACATTACTGTTACGGTCAAACACCGATGTTTCTTTATTTTCACAACTCGGAGCACATTTGTGGTTTACACACTTCCGGGGTCATAAAATCCTATACAGCGTAGCGAGCGTAATCACTGATGCTTACAATACAGGTTGATGCATTAGGTAATGATACTAAATATTCTTTGGTTTCTACTACCAAAATAGGAAGCCTACGGATAAAAAAAAACCTCTAGATCTTTTATTGCTTTAGTTGTGGTCGGGTAAGTTAGAAATCCTCCTTCTTACTATCAGAAAGTACAAAACATCAGTCATCCATGTCATCATTGTTCTGATTCTATACTTTTAGGAATTATAGGTCTTTGAAAAAAAATAGAAATACATAAATATATATACGTATGTATTTCTTGGTTATAAGCCTAAGAAGCTTAGATTAAAAGGTATAATCTGATGGTCTCATAGGCTTTGTATCCAATATTCATGTCCACACAGGTTTATTTCATCTTTGTTTACATCGCACAAAGTTCTCGTCACGCGTAGCAACAAAGAGCATTGTTGCAATTAAAGAATAGCTACAAAGATAATATTAAACAGTTTTTGTTATCTGCAAGGGATAAATACAATAGCCTCGTGTTTAATTACAACAACACATTACATTGACGAAACATTTCGGAATGTATTTAGTTATTTAGGTACCGAAAAGCATTTCGTGAACTATCCAATATTTGATTTAACCCTATTAGATACAGTACCAAATTTTTAGTAACCTATCCTTTGGGTTACGTAGGAACAGAGTTACGTTGGACAGCAAGTATATTAAGATCTAGAAAATTCAAGTTCTCGCCATGTCTACCTTTAAAAATTATTTTACTTACGACTTTTTAAATTTTGACACATCGCGCACACGGCAATCTAATCTTAAACCAGACATAGTTGTTACTATGTTTACCTGACTTTTGTAAACATACAACATATACATTACATTATATCATCAGACAGCTTTAGACATAAAAATTTACATGTATAGTTATGAAATTTTATCTAACTGGGTAGTTAAATTTTAACTAGTTAAAGACTGTTTATGGGGTTTAGGAGTTGTTTATGGGAGGTGATTCAGAAATTTATTTATTTATGTCACCATACTGGTACCTAAATACTTGAGCTAATACAAAGAGCACCAGCTTAAAATAAATTCAAAGGTTTGGAAGAAATTGCTGTGAGTAATAAGGCCCCTTCGTAGATCACATATTTTGTAAGTTTTATTATTGTATATTATTTGTATACCTTGTATATTAATAAAGTGTTATCTTTGCTTATTTTTTTATTTAATGCCTGCTAGGTGACTTTACTATGCCTGATGCAAAGCATGAGTAAAATTCTATAGTGGGGGTCGCCATACTTATGGCGGCCTAGTGAGATGCTTTTTCACGCTCCGCATAGAGGACCCGGGATCATAGTAGAAAGGAAAAACATGAGCTGGCAGTGAGTTCCAAGTTTTAACTGCTCGTCACAAGAAGGAAGATCTGAACCGCTTAGTTCTGGAGCGTATGTCTTCCACTCTGAAGGTATGACTTCCAAGGCCAGCACGTGTTGTTCTGTAGAGGAAGGGAGAGGGTGGGATGAGTTGGAAGAGCTCTAGCTGTAGAGCCGCGTAGATGTAATAGTTTTGACATAATAGTGAACAAGAACACTCGTTCTATAAAAACATTATTTACTTCTCAATAACCTTTAGAATGATAGTTACTTTTTGGTTTGACAGATCCCAATCGATACCGATTGTGTTCAAATAAATATTCTAGTCTAGATAATGAAGTAATTATAGTCCGAGATAAAAAGAGTTTATCACGTATGTGGTGCAATGCGAACATTCTCACGCCCATACAGTCGAAGCACGTAATTACGCGGCCATCATTAATCACGTTGTAAGGAAAATTAATCGCAGCATCCGGCGCTTCGTCGTGCAGTGCATGCGTCTGTGCAAGGTTCTAAAGTGCCGCTCTCCGCCATTGTTCCGATGCCAAAGGATGAACCACACCAAATTTATTGTTAACTCACAATGTTAAATATAATGGCAAACTAGTCGATTACTAAAACTCTAATACGTTAATAAATCGTTTTAAAGACGAACTAGTAGATGAAATAAAAAGGAGGCACATAGTTTTATTGGTGTAGGTGTTAACTTTAATTTGAAAAATTACCACTTTTGTCAATATGTTTTTGGGCTTAGTATGAATTTCCAATAAAAAACCACATTTTCTTATATTCTTCTACAAATTTTTAAGATCAAATTTAGCCAAGTGGTTCCAGACATTCCCTAATTTTACTAAGAGATCCGAGCATTATTTCATTTTAGTACATTAGAAGAGGAAAAGCATTAAAACTATAACTTGAAAATGGGATTAAAATATCATAATTATCTTTTAAATTACTAATCATAGAGTCCATGACTTAAATAAATTAATTGGCAGTACAAGAAAGGCCATTTAGCTATTCAGTCAACACAATACAATGCGACCAAGTGATGAGAAGACCTATGATGAATGCTAGGATAGGTGGTTGTTTGTTACTCACTCGACACTGACCTACATTGGCGATATATTTATTATTATTAGGGATGTTGGTGACAAAACTAAACTTAATGTCAAATACTTTTGTAACCAATAAAAGGTCAATACGGGTCCTCTGTTCTGTTCAATATTTGCTTGTTTAGTATTTGACAGCTTGAATCAAGCGTCAGTCTCCCGTTGCAGTCTATGGACTGTGGTCCTATTCTGCTGTCGATGGTTCAACCGAAGAATATATTTTTGCGTCATAGTCATATATGTTGAAGCAACGGTGTAAATATAATGGAAAATCACTATTACTCTTGCAACCCTGAGATTCATTATGGACTGGAGAGTGCAAAATGATATCCAAACCTCTTCAACTTTGGCTGGGTTTAACGGCTGTGGCGATTAGATTATTTAGAGTCCCCTTATCAGAAGAATCTCGATCATGAAGGTATATAACAAACTATTCATTACATGAATTAAACAAGGAAACCTTTGAGGCTCTTCCTGGCAATGATGTAAAATAACAGTTCTTTTTACCCAATGTGAATTTTCTATAACATCTGTAGATAGTGATATAAATAAATAAATATTTCGGAAAATTAAACACAACTAAACAATTGATATAAATACATAAACATACTATTTTTTTGTAAATACATACATATTATACCTTTACTTTGACCCGGAAATCGAACCCGAGACCTCTTGATTAGCAGCTAACCACTAGACCAACAAAGCAATCGTATAATAAGCGATTACTTAGTCAACAAAGCAATGTACTTTTTTGAAATGTCTTTCTAAATTGACATATTGCTTAAACGTCATTTATGAAATATAATATAGGATCTCTTGACACTAAAATAATTTAGGCATCAATCGATAAGAATAGCATCAGACATTGTTACGGCGTTGAATGGTTACGCATTCATAATAGTAGTTTTAAAATTTATTTGAAACAATAGACAGTTTCCACATAAATATAGCCTTTGAAGTTGGGTCGGAATGTGAGCATCCTCAGAGCTAAAGGTCACGTCGAGGTCGACAAGCGCTCCGTAATGAAGATACTGCAACATGCCTTTTATTATGTAAATACATACACTATATTTTGTGGAAGGTGAACTGGAGTATTTCCTTCATATATCTACATACCTAAAATATAATGAGTATAATGATAATTAATAACGTATTTAAAAAATGTAACAGGATTTTATAGCCTTCTGGCATAAAGGGTGAATACGAAGTTTACGAGTATTTCTTGGATTCTTTGCAATAAATTATAATCTAATAGGAAATACGCTTAGGAACATATTGCAGGAGTAAAAAAGACAACAGTATTGTTGTAATTGTTTTTTTCAATGACTTGATAACGTTGGGATAGTTTACGAGCCTAGTAAACAGAATTTCATGCGTTTGACCAGCAAGATGCAAGATGAAGGAGAAAAAAGAGTTGTTAATAGTTAAGAAATATGATGATGAGGAGCCACAAGGAACTAGCATCTGTGTGTTCCTGGAAGGATTTTCTTTACTCAGAGGTGGTTGTCGCAAGGGAGGGGGCAGATGGCTTAATAATTAATCAGTCGATCATATCAAATAAGAACAGTATATCACTCTGTGTAGTTTTAGTCCAACATACCACCCAGCAAAATAGGGTTTACATGCACATATTAAAAACAAAAGTTGGCAATCAATTGCAAATCAAATTGCATTAATTCTGTTCTTAAATACGTGTTGGGTGTGTAATACAATATGATACCTTACCAGGAAATATATTGTTATACATTGTTTCCGGTTTCCATCTTAAGATATCTTTGTTATCTACTGATAGAGTAAAATATTTGTTTGAGCAATGATAATAAGGTTTCGATTCCATTTGGAATTATTAAACGTAACATCTTGAATTGAAAGGGTATTTACTCAAGGGCTTTTTGTTAAAGTGATTGCTACCATTTAAACTTAACCAAATGACATAAGCTGATTCTGCCTTTTACTTGCTCATTTAGCAGCTTAAATGACCTCGATTATTAAACAGGTGAAGGATAAAACATTCCATACGTAGTATGTTGATTGATTTGTTTTTGCTACGTAATAGGGTCACGCTCATTTCAGCACGAATGGGCCCGACTCGACCGGGGCAGTACTACCCTCACACAGAAGACCATCCTAATAATGACAGCATTCTTGCTGTCGTATCGCTTAATCATTCAATCATTCTGCATCACTCTCCCGGCTTTCATAGGCCGGGAGAATGATGCTGAAACATGTGACCAAGCCGCCATGGTAGGGGTCACCATGCTGCATTGTTTACTCTCACAATGAGCAACAAGCCGTAACAAATAGACGTTCACACAGAGATTAAGGTAGTAGAGCCATGCTGATTTCATACGAACGGGCCAGCACGACCGGGTGGTACTACTCTCGCATAAAAGACCAACCTCAGCCGCTATAGCGTGGGTCACTATACTGTATTGTGGGCACTAATGAGGATGGATTCTGCTCATGCTTTCCGTGAGGCAGAGTATCGTCACTATAGCAGGCCCATATTAAAAAACAAATGTTCCTTTGTTTTCATATACACTTCATACTAAAGACAGCTAAGATTTAACTTTTTTGTCGGTCTAGAGGAATTTCGGGTAGCTTATTACAGAAATGTGTGTTTTCATTTTAACAAAAAAAAAAAACCGACTTCAGAAATAAGAACTATTCCGAGTACCCAAATCGCGACAGGTGTGCCTATGATATTTGAGGAGTTCCCTTGATTTCTTCAGGATCCTATCATCAGATTCTGGTTTTTTTATCATTGAACCACATGGCAGGCACCAGATTTCAAATAAAAAAATATTTAACAAATTATCGCCTCACCCAATCGAAACTCCTCACCTTACCTCAGGTAACAAACATAAAAATGACAGTCGAATTGAAAACCTCCTTCTTTTTTGAAGTCGGTTAAAAATGGATGGCAATAGGCTACTGTATATACAGTAGTAGCTTTATACATACTACTGTCAAAAATTCTCCTTACCTATAATGGAGAATTATCGAGATTTAGTATTTGCTTTATATTACAGTGAAATGATGAAGAGTACATGTACACGTTTACGCTAATTGAAGCTGTTTGAAAGAGAAATAAATGTTACATTTACTATTCATAAGCACAATTAGCAGTACATACCGGCTAAATACTATAACTTTATTGGTGATGATTAGCTGCGCCTCGCGGAGCTACCCGCGGTTTTATGACTACAATCGGAAGTAACACTGCGGCACAATCTGCCAATGAAAGGCCCGTCAAAATCACTCCAACCGTTCCAGAGAAAAAAATATATTGGTGTTAGTACCGTAAATAATTTCAGATGCATTTGTTGTAAATCTGTTAATTTGAACCTACTATACAGATACTAAAATTTAATTTATTTTATTATTGACCTTATAAGTTTTCCCGTAGGTAATAAAACAAGTGAATACGGAAGTAAGACTACAGAGCCTGTAGTAATCAGTTATTTAGGTGAAACAGGTAAACGTAACCATTCAGAAGAAAGATCATTATCATAATCGTTAATTTAAGTATGAGAGAAATAAAAAAAAACTTTTGCTACCGTCGAACCTCATTGAGGTTAAAGTCATAGTCAGACTTCACTAAATTATGAGTTGAAATTATTGTAATCTAGCAATTAGATTGTTATGATTAGACGTTGTTAGCCGTTTAAGCATCCCGCTATCTGTGTGACCTCGGGTTGATGGGGCAGCGGTTCGTCAGTAAGCGTGTATGGCGGATGTTAGCGATGACCCCTGGTAGCGCCCGCGGCGATATGAAGCAACAAACCATATCGTTGAAAGGCCTCTTTCGGTAAAGGTACTCACGGTACGGCGGATCTTGATAGTCCTATGAATAGATTATATCACTGTTTATGTTTTTAGTAATTTTGAGTCTAGTTTAGAATTAAAGTTAAGTCATGAATGCTATTAGTGTTTTACTAGTGCAGTAGTGCAATTGTTTTCAAAGATTTAAATATATCTCTAATCTAACTGTAATTTTATTTTATAAAACCTGCCCTCAGAACCATATTTTTCCCCCTTCCACGAAGCATTGATTGGTCTGAAATACTAGAAAAAGAGGTTTAAGTTTCTATACACGTAGACTGCATTTATGATTCGTGTAAGCTAAAACTGTCTACGGCCTCTATATTGCCTGTGCTTTAGAGCACTGATTGTTTAGTAATCGGAAATTTATTGAGTGTTTTTATTTATTTGTTTACTTAAGATAATAATATCTAGTGCTTACGTCAGCCGATTACAATGTTTCGCAAATGTATAAGTTTGCGTGTTTGCGTGAAGCATGTCTGGAAGAGGAAGTTTCAAGATTGCAGACAATGGCTCTACTCATTACCAGAAAGCAATCGCAGTTAAAGAATCAGTTCTTTACATTAAACTTATAAGGAGGATTTGGTTACGTATATACGAAAGGTATTATAACAACACGTACTGGTCTTGGAAGCCACCGCTTTAGAATAGTTGACATGCGCTCTCGTCGAACTAAACGGTTGGACTCCTTCTTTCTGTTGACACCAGAGTTGCCACCCGTCCCGAATTTCCCGGGACAGTCCCGAATTCGATGGTATCGTCCCGCGTCCCGACAGCGTATCGATTTTGTCCCGATTTTTCACAAATGTAAGAATTGCTCAATTTGAATTCACCTTCTTCCCTTTCGCGCAGTGTACATAAAAAGAAACAGCTATTGGGTGCCAAATGGAACTAATTACAACCTTTTTACCAAAATTTTTATTTGTTGTATTCAGTCACAGGTTGTGATAAAAATGAGTTAAAGTATTTAAAACTGGAAAAGCACAGAAGTTAAACGCTTAATTGTGTCTTGTATCTCGTGCTCAATGCATACCTCCTTTAAATGTTTATTTTAAGTGTGTATTTTCAGTAATGATAATAAAAACGGTCCAAGATCAGAAATGGTTGCTCGGTAGATTTATTACAAGCAGAATTGCAAATTACACTAAATATAGACATACGCCAGCCAAGGTGACCTGATGGAAAGTATAAATGGAATCCAAAAGTGGAGGGCGCCATACTCACTGCGAATGGAGGCAGTATGGCGGTATAAAGAGATGCTTCTTTACGCGCCCCACTTAAAGGACCTGGGATCATAGTAGAAAGGATACATGAGTTAGCAGTGAGTTACAGTTTTTCATTTAGCTTTTAGAGAGAGAGGGGGGGGGGGGGTCTAAAGAAGAAGCATACCAAGTACCACAGTGGCATCCTCTTTTCCCACCAACCCGCTTTTAGAGGTGGAGTTCACAAATATTCATGGACTCCATGTAAACCTCAACGCCGTCCACCAGCACCTTGAAACGGTACGGCCGGCTATGTTTTTTCTAACGTAGTCACAGATACGCTGCCCTGCCGACACGACATATCTCCATAACCCTAAATACCAGCTTGAGGAGTGCTTCCTCGCGAAGGCTGGAGTGTCTTTTCGTCAGGGCGGATGACTGAACTGCCCACGCTTTCGCTCTTACGCATGACCTCACCTAACTGGTACTCCAGCACACCAGGACAAGACACATCGAGTCAAGCGCCCTCCTTGCTAGACCTGTTGCTGGCGAGCCACCCAGCGCAGTACTGTGTGTCGGTTCTCGCCCCTCTAGGCTCCTCCGACCACTGCCTGGTGTCCACCGTAGTGAAGTACGCGCGCAGCTTTGGTCACTCGACGTCCGGAAAGCCAGTGGACCTGACGGGATCCCAGCGGTGGTTCTAAAGAACTGTGCACCAGAGTTGTCTCCAGTATTGACACGCTTGTATCGCCTGTCATATTCCTTAGGAATTGTCAAGGCCTTTGATAGGCTTTGGCAACGCTCGCTTCACTCTAAACTTCCGGCATACGGGCTGCCCACTAAATTGTGCAGCTGGATTGCCGCCTTCCTGCGCCAGCGCCGCATTAGAGTTCTTTGTGACGGCGCGGCGTCTGATTTCCAACAGGTAAACGCTGGCGTACCCCAGGGCTCTGTCTTGTCGCCCACGCTGTTCCTTCTACATATCAATGACATGTTGTCGCTCTCGATCGGTTGCAGGGGCGAGCAGTTCGCATCATAGACAGTCCCGAAGCCACCGAGTTCCTGGAACCATTGCAGTTGCGAAGAGATGTCGCCTCTATGGCAGTCTTCTATCACCTTTACCATGGGGAATGTTCTGAAGAGCTCCTCCACCTTATCCCACCCTCTCCCTTCCTCTACTGAATAACACGATCTGGCCAGGGAAGTCACCCCTTCAGAGTGGAAGATATACTCTCCAGAACTAAGCGGCTAAGATCTTCCTTCTTGTGCCGAGCAGTTAAAAACTGGAACTCATTGTCAGCTGAGGTTTTTATTCCTACTATGATCCCGGGTCCTTTATGCTAGGCGTGAAAAAGCATCTCCCTAAGGCGCCATAATGCTGTTCGCCATACTGCTTGCATTTGCAGTGAGCATGGTGACCCCTACTTGTGAATTATACTCATGCTTTCCATCAGGCATAGTAAAGTCACCTTGGCAGGAGTTTTATAAAATAAAAATCCTCTTTAATGTTGAATAACTCTCAAACGGATATCGAAATCAAAAAATTGACGGAGCAACTTTCTTAATGTTTAGAAATGACCGATCTAATTTTAGCACTAACGATAAAAAAATCGCCCCCACTTTACGTGTAGAGAGGAACCCCAAATAAATTTTTTTCATGATTTTACTTCAGCACATTGTCGCCGTAATAAAATCATGTCCATACAGTTTCACCTTTTTAGCACCACCCGTTTTGACGGTTTTAAATTCGAGGATGGACAAACGGACGTGACGAATCTATAAGGGTTTAGACTAATAAGCTATGGAACTGAAAAAAATGTGCATAGAAAAATATTTGAAAAATCAGTACGTAAATGTTTATACAAAACTTTTTATCATTCGCAAAAAACAGCTTTTTTATCATGATCTAAATTAGACTGAAATTTGACCGACTGTCCACTTAATAAGTATCGTCCCGATTTTTTTTTCCAAAAGGTGGCAACCCTGGTTGACACACTTGTTTCCCTCGCTCTATAATCCCTGGGGCTTTAAGCGAAGAGTGAAAATGCTAGTGCATTTTCACTGGCGCCTATAGAGTGAGTCAGTACGGACGGCGACCACCTCTCCTGGATTTTCTTCATGCTTTTCATCAGGCAGGGTAGGTTAGGGTAAAATAAAAAGTATATTATTTACGTACAAAACAAGTAACAAAAAACTGAAACTAAATTATTTTTTATGTTTATTCATTAGAAACCGATAGAAAACATCAACAAAAGTATATGATTAACAAAATATTTTTTTAAACTTAAACTTATTTAACAAGAAGACTATTGAACACTTTATTTATTTTTACTGTATCTTCTCGAGTTATAATTGAACCGTGTTATTTGTAAATATTATATACATATTATATATAACATGTTATAATAAAATTATTAGGAAAGAAATGGTATCAAATGGAAAGTGTATACCGTGAATGCGTATGCGCAAGGCGGACAGCGGTTCAGCGCGATCATCTCGCGAATTAATTGACCAGGCCGCATTCTGCGTACGTTTCGAAACGACACGTTTAGCGTAATAGTTCCCTTTACATCTCGTAATATTCCAACGTTTTTATTGTATACTCGTTAAAATTGTCGGGTTGTTTTATATTCAAACTGCACATTTAGTAAACAATATTTCACTTCTTTGAATAATTTTGTTACGTCACGCGACATACATTTTCTTTGTTTTTATGTACCGTGAAATTTGATTCATGTTGTGTATCGAAGTGGTATTACTTATTAAAGCCTAGAAGGGCCTATGCAAATTATGTAATACACATAAGTAGATCGAACGCATTGCAGTAGCCTTACGGTAGAAATGGGTTGTATAAAAATACCGGTAAATCATTATTATATCAGAACAAAGAACATCTACGAATTATTGTTAGTCCTCATCTAACTTCACAAGTTTTACAAGGATCGATAATAAGAATCCCCACTGTTTCAGTAAATAATGCCTAAATTATAAAGACTTCCATTTTATTTTAAATGCATTATTTTTTTAATCTAACGCAAAATAAACTACTTACAATAAAATAAATAACATGACAATATGGCATAATATAACATAAATCGGACCTCTACAACACTGATGTCGAACAGAATGGGAAGGTTAAACTGTAGACAACCCCATTAAAACTTTTCAACCTGACCTAGGAATCGAAATGAAATTTTGGATGGCGGAATGGAAGTTTTATTTATCACTTAAATAACTTTATTAACTACGTTTTAAAAGGTTAATTATTAATTAACAAAATTGGCATCATAAAAGCATCTCTTTATAGCCCATTTACAAACTATTTCCATTTAAATATATTTTAAATAAATTAAGTTATTTCTTTAACTAAAACATATAAATATATAATATATGTGTGTGGGAAATATAACATATGGGTGTGTAATATATGGGTGTTGTCGGTGCTTCAAACGGGTTTTATGCGAGACTTCGTTTAAGGACGCAATCGTGTCTCCACCTAATGTCGCAAGCGGTTGAGCATCTGTCCCATATTTCCGTAGTTCAATGCACGATGAAGTCACCATAAATGTACGATTTAATAAAATAATAGAATGTAGTTATTTTAAAATCTTCTCAAATACCTACTCAAAGAACGGTAAAATGTGGAAACCGTGCCAGAGAATTTTATTCAATCAATTTGGATCGTTAAATTTACTGACAACAAGGTTGAACTACCTTCGAATTTCAGTTCTCCGTCAGGGTTGTGGTTGTCTTAAGCCAGGCTTCGTGGAAAAAACACATACATTACATTCAGGTAAAATTAGTTGAACTTGTAGTCGACCCCAAATAATCTTGGGATTAAAGGCTAGGATGAACATGAAGTTAGATAGCCGTCGCGGTAAGGTTTAGTAGGTCTAAAAAGAGAAAAGAGTTAACCATACATTTTTTTCAACTACTGAAAAGATTATTTAATAAATTGTGAAAAACCAAATATGTGACCAAATGAAACTATTGTTTCCTAATTATGAATAATACTGCACAATAATTGATCTTATTTATGTAAAGTTTAATCACCGTAAATAGTTTAATGTTCTATGATGTCGGAATAATTACAGTAATTAAAAGTAACTCATAATATAAGTGACTTTTTAGATAAAGGCGGTTCCATTATATCTTATAAGTTTGAAAGTAATAATTACTAAATACTAGTCGTTAAATTAATGCAGCACAGAACTGCTTGATGTGTAGAATCTGTCCAATAGAGAACGTCTTTAAGCTACGATAGTAATGATAACACTATTAAGTTAATAAATAGATGAACCATCGCACTAGCAAAGGTCGTACGAGTATATTGGAGTCAATTTAAAAGGGATTCGGAATATTCGACAACAGTCAATTACAGATACATATATTTGACTTTGACCTGATTAAGTTATCGCTTACAATCCCCAATTCGTGTAACTATATGTATCAATTTCCTTGACGTATTTTCCTAATATGTTCTTTCTTGATACCTTTAAAGATCTCATCTTTATATGTAAACATATCTGATTTTAGAGGTGTTGCGCAGGAGTGCGATCGCTAAGACTCTTCCTCTGTCTATTCTCTTGACATAATTGTAATAATAATTTGAAAAGAACCTGAAGTGGTTACAATCTATGAATGTCACAAATACAAGTATTATTAATGACACGATATTATATTGCACTAACTCTCAGATGAATGGTCGAACTCTAAGTCACATGTAAAATTTTAATTTTTTCACATATTTTATTGACATATTGTAACCTTAATAAATGAATATCTTTTGTATTTGAAGATCGAGCCAAGGGGACTGCCATAGGTTGATGTTGATCAAAAGTATTTTGATTTGGCAGCAGACCTTTTAGAATGAGATAATCAAGTATCTCTTGCCTTAAATGTGAATGATGTACTTATATTTTTTTAAATGTAACATATTAAATGAACAAAAGAAAGTGATTGTCAGAAATAAAAGTCTATATTTCATTCTTTACAAAAAGATTTCACTCGCTAAATGTTATGAATATGCAAAAAATAAACATTAACTACGTGCACCTCGTGTTTGCTTTTTTATCTTTAACACGAAGTTGTAGATAGCCTGACGAGATTTCACTAAAATTGAGATAAAAATCACCAACTAACTTTACAACTTCCCTGTACAATTACTGTCTTTTTATGAATCGTGGTTAATCAAAAATACGCAGCTTCTTATGTTATGTAAAAAACTATCAGGAAAGTATGTTTCGTATTGTACTAGCTGTGTCCCGCGGTGGTGCCGGCGGATGTTATTGTAAATCGCGAGTAATGCCGCGAAGCGAAACTAGCTAGCTTTATACTAGTGAAACTCCCGTCAAAATCGGTCCAGCCGTTACAAAGAGTACCCGAACAAACAGACAAAAATTTAAAAAATTCATATAAGTAACGTGTATAGTACTTTACAATGTTTAATATGTATGTATTTACAAAAAAAAGATATGTTGATGTATTTATATCAGTTGTTTAGAACCCATACTACAAGCTCTGCTTAGTTTGGGACTAGATGATGTTGTGTGTTAGATGTCCGAAATATTTATTTATTTATACTTTCAAAGTTTCAATGCATTTAATAAAGACCTGTTAATTTGATATCACATACAAAAACTTCACTTTAATTTATTTGTAGATTTCATTATATGGCTCGACCATAACGGTACTACCCTTGTATAGAAAGCCAACTTAATGACAGATTTCGTGCTATTGTATTTCGTTGGAAACATTTAAATAAGCCACCATAGCGTGGGTTACCATGGATGATGAGGATGGTGATCACTCTTGGATTCTGCTCATGTTTTCCATCAGGCAGAGTAGAGATTTTAGCAGGCTCATTAATCTTTACTACAAAACTATTATAAGTACATTTATTTATAATACTTTTGTAGTAAAGGTTATCATGGTATTTGACTGCATATGCAGTCGGATAATATTTTTAATCTCAAACCAGACAGCGCGTACATCTTTATATTAACTGCATTGATGAACATACTTATATTTTACAAAAAAAGACTTTGGATAAAATACACGTAGGAAGAAAAATATATTATACTTAGTAGATAAATTACACTTATGACTTAGACTTGCACTCCTAACATAATTATTTATGTATTTATAAACTTTATGCACTTTGTACAATTGCGGATTTAATGCCCAGGGCATTCTCTTCCAGTCCACCTTCGGGTGAGTGGAATAGAATCTTATGAGGTAGGTGCACACAGGTTACATATTATGTTTACAATTCAATTATTTGTCCTGGTTGGAAATTGATAGACAGGATTTACAGTCATAGTCATATAACTAATTACTAACCTGATGAGATTTGTTTTGTTTTGACTATAATTATTATGCTCTAGATACTTAGACTACCTCGTTGGTGTAGTGGTTAGCGTATATGACTGCCGATCGAGAGGTTTTGAGTTTGATTCCCGGGTTGTGCCCAAAGTGTTAATGGGCCTCAATCCATGTATTTTTTTATGAGACAATAAAGATATATTATCACTATTATTATTAGTAAAAGCCCGAAGAATGGAAGTCTGTGTTGTATCACACTCGTGTCATGTCATGAACATCTGTGGTATTCAAATCAAAAATCAACAACTAGTTAACTTTTCGAATTTAGTTTGCACTCAGGGTTTTGATGCAAGTCGCACTGTGGCATAACTGATATTCAGTTAAAATCGGTTGAACTAGTAGCCGACCCAAATATAATTGAAAATCATTAATGACAAGAAAATATAACGAAAGCTCGTTGAAATATATGATATCAAACAAAACTACAGTAAATAGAAACAGTCCACAGATGTACACATACATAATCATCAAGTTATTTCTGTTTGCTTCACCTATTGTGTTGATTGTAATAATGATCCAGGCGGACGGACGCAAGACAATACACGGTATTTCTTGACAAACAATGCGAAAATCATATAGCTTCTATTACAACGACATAAAGTGCATTATAAAAGAGTTACCTTTGACACAGACACAGAAAGTGCAAGTGACGATGAATGAGTAATGATCGTGACCGAATCGGTGTTTGAGTTGAAAGTGGATCTCATATACTCTTTGTATAACATTGTTTTAAGTCGAACTTATATTGAAACTCTAAAATATGAAAATCTATAGATACTGATGAAAGTATCCACGGTACTTATATCAATAAAGCCAGTTATACAAATTTCCTTAGTTTGTTTAGGCTGGTCCGATTAAGATGGGATTTTCACTGACAGATATTTGTTTACATGAGAAGTAACTTAGGATATTTTAAGACTAGCTTTGTTCAGCGGCGTTACTCGCTCTTTACAATAATTATCGCGGGTAGCACCGCGTGACTCGGCTAATAATATCATATATATCATCTTTAGTTACTCTGAATGTTTAAAAAACTTTTTTGTGAAAATTATTTATTCATCGTCATCCAATCGAACATTAAGGTCCTAACTTAGGGTATTGAATAAATGTTCCAAATTGTCCTGAATATCGTGGCTGTTTCATTCATATTTCTTCTATATTAGAGTCTGCTATTATATGGTTGTTAAGTTTGAGTGTATAGTTCCTTGTATATGTTCTTAATTATATAAAATAAAACCGGGAAGCGGCAGAGCTTACACCGAAGTGAATTTTCTCGTAAAGTTACGGCAAGCGATGCCTAATCTTTTAACAATGGAGTGTTAAAAGATGTGTTTATGCTGTGAAAGCTGCACAAAATGAAATTTAACTCTTCCGCCTTTTATATTTCTTTTTTATTATGCTTTTTATCGTATAGGTACATGATATAAGAATTTAATTCGGCATACCAACGTACTAAAATTGAATTAATGCGTTTTTAATATTTTTTAACAAAAGAATCGACTTCAAAGAAAACTATTTCGAGTTAATTATCTATGTTATTTGAGGAGTTCCCTCGATTTCGCCAGGATCCTATCATGAGATCCTGGTTTCTTTATCATGGAACCAGATGGGAGGCACCAGAGGCATTCAAATTAAAAAAGAATGATCGAAATCGATTCACCCAATCTAAAGTTCTGAGACAAAAGAAACATATAAAAAAATGAAGTCGAATTGAGAAGTCCTTTTTTTTAAAGTCGGTTTAAAAGTAATATATATTTTTGAAATGAAAATGTAAATATTACCATCTTTACAGTGCGTCACATGCGCATCTCTGGTTCCTAAATCTATGTAATTTTCTACATATGCAGGTTGTCATGTAAATAAAAATTAACATTTATATTTACTTCCAATTATAACTTATTACAGCATTAATTCTTCTACCCCGGCCTGCTTCTGCTAGGGTGACAGATAGCTCATCTGTCACCCTCAGATCTGCGCTTATGGAGGACGGAGATCGGTCGACGAACTTATTTACTCCTAGGATTTTTTAATGTTCATATGTTCATATATCTATCAATGACAGACAGGTAAACTTACGACAGTTATTTGCAAGTAGGGCGTTGCATTGCCTTGTCGTGCCTCGAGTCGTGTCTCCTTACAAACTATGAGAATCGTTCCTATTCTCGATACAAACGACTCTTCGTTAACCTCATAATATGACAAAATAATTAAATACTCTCTAAATCTTATTTTTTTCTACTGATTATATAAGGCTATACCTACTTTGACATTCAATAGAAATAATACACGTGAGATTTAGGCATTTAAAGCGGAAGCTGACAAAATACGTTGTTATGTTATAGTTTAATAGGTAATATAAATAAAAATACGTAATTATAATGTATTATTTTAAGAATGCATCCGGATAGTTGCTGAGGTTGCTACGCAATGGGTGCGTCGATAACGCAAGCCTGCAAAAAAAAGCGGCCAAGTGCGAGTCGGACTCGCCCATGAAGGGTTCCGTATCAGCAAGTAACATCATATAAAAGTTCTTGTAGTTCGTTGTAACTTTTATCGATGTTTTTATACTAATGTATTGATTGGATGAAAGGTAAATTGCGTGTTACGATTTATGACGTATTAAAAAAAAACTACTCACTAGATCTCGTTCAAACCAATTTTTGTTGGTAGTTTGCATGGTAATGTACAACATATATTTTTTTTAGTTTTATCACTCTCTTATTTTAGAAGTTAGAGGGGGGGGGACACACATTTTTCCACTTTGGAAGTGTCTCTCGCGCAAACTATTCAGTTTAGAAAAAAATGATATTAGAAACCTCAACATCATTTTTGAAAACCTATCCATAGATACCCCACACGGATAGGTTTAATGAAAAAAAAATTTTTGAGTTTCAGTTCCATGTATGGGGACCCCCAAAATGTATTGTTTTTTTTCTATTTTTATGTAATAATCTTAATGCGGTTCACAGAATACATCGTCTGACAAAATTTCAACAGTATAGCTCTTATAGTTTCGGAAATAATTGGCTGTGACATACGGACGGACAGACAGACAGACAGACAGACAGACAGACAGACAGACAGACTTGACGAATCTATAAGGGTTCCGTTGTTTGCCACTTGGCTACGGAACCCTAAAAAGTACTTGTTTCGGATCCCGGTGATTGTTCCAGTATTTTTGTAATAAAAGATCTATTTTACTGATTTATCATTAGTGCACCATGAAAGTTAGTCTCCAAGACGCTTGCAGTCTCAGAGACTAAACATTTCGAAACGAATCAATCTACTTCTTTTAATGTAGTTTTGAAAGATCACTGTTTTATTTCATTTCTTTTAATACAAACATTATTAAGCTCGGTTTAGTTGCGACAAGTTGAAGTACCGTAGTAGGTGCTATGAGAACATGTTCGCGAAACAAGAGCCTTATGAGGCAAGACATCTCATGGGAATCTTTCACGACTGAGCACCCGGTCGACACTCGTGCTAATGCAAAATGTTCACTTAAGATCGCGCGTGCTATTACAGTGACGCAACGTAGCTATTTGCTTTTGACTGGTATAAAACCAATATTTTGTTTTTGAATTTTTGAGGAAATACTCCGAAGTTATTATTGGTATATTGTGCATTTTCCTAAAAATACTTAAAAAGGACAGGACTGTAATTAGCTGGAATGGCGGCGACATAAAAACATCAACAAAAAAGTCATCACACATTACGTAGTCACAAGGTTCTCTTGCCAGCTCCATAGCAGCATTCGGCCAGCGAGGGGACTTGTGGCCTTAACTTTCTTTAAGGAGAAGACCTGAATTCAGCAATGGTACATTCTGGGTGGTAGATGAGAGAGAACGTTTATCTATATTTATTTATATTTTATTTTATAGTAGGCCTAATTGTAAAAGAAAACTGATTACAAAGTCGTTTCCCTTCCCACGTAAACCGAGGCGTCAATACTCCAAGTCTAGAAAGGACCAACTCCATGATGCCACAAAATTTTTATTTGTCATAACCCACTTTCGTTGCAGGTTTCGCTTCAAGACAGTTTATTTTTTCCTTGGTCTTCCTGATTGTCAAAAACTATGTGCTCGTGGGACAGTGATGTTTGTCCTTGTCTACAGGAGTTATAGTAGTAAGTAAAACTTAACTGCGTTGAAATTGCTTGCATAAATGTTAATAAAATCTTTTATTCTTATGCATACTGTCTGATTCCATGGCCTTTTATGTTCATGTTAGCATTTAAAATGCCACCTGTAAATTATATTAAAAGACAATTTTTTTTTAAACGTGTTGTATTGTAATACTTGCTGAGCAACACAGAGTTACTCGCGAATGTTGCACCTTTACAACAAACGTGGGTAAGTAACACCACGAGGCAAAGCTAGGCTTAATAGGTAACCTAAGCTGTCTTCTTATCCTTTTAGCTACCTGCCAGTAAAAGGCTCGCGGTTCAGCCGTTCAAAAGAATTGGCCAAAACAAACAGACAGACAATATTAAAAAAAATTTTTAGATGTAAGTATCGTGAAAGTTTAATTTTGATTATTTTCATTAATTTTAAATTACAAGCAGATACTTAAATTTTATTTGTTTGTATAGATTATGAACATCCTTGTGGTAATCTTGTGCGTATTGTGTATATCAATTACACCTCTTTAGATTAATCATGGTAGTGCTTAAACTCAATGGCAAATGAGTCATCAAGCAACAATATAGTTATTTATATTCATTAATTGTATGTACTTAATTCAAGAAACAGTGGGCTTTGAGGAATTACATGTAGGCACAATCATTACGATGTCCCACGCATACCGTCACTGATTCGTATCTACACTTATTTGTGTACATTGCAGACGAAGGATGTCTAAACAATAGGAAGTTATTGAAGAATTTTTAAGCGTATTGCATGATAGGAACTTTAACTGAGTGCATGATACTCTTAAACTTGAATTAAGTATAAAAAAATAAGTTGTGAAAGTAAAATATCAAATAACAATGTTTCCACCTAAATACCTAAAAAAAGTTTAAGAGACTGTGAACCGAATACATATTTTTTTATGAAATAAACATTATAATCAAAGTTGTATGTATAGCCTATGTCAGTCGGGTCCTTATTAAAAACCTTTCTTCAAAATTCACCTTTCACCGACCTTCAAAATTCATTAAAATCATTTCAGTAGTTTAGACGCAAACGTAGGACAACAGGCCAGGTGGAGTGACGACTTACACAAGTTTGGTGGCAGAAGCTTGATGCGAGAAGCCAAATCGATCAGTGGCGTGCAATGGGAGAATCCTATGTTTAGGAGGAGACTGTGGTAATTAGAAGCAATTACGCGTTCAGTATCTGGATGGATGACCGTCAGTGATGAACGTAGCGTCTCTATGACTCGGAGTTCACATATAGTAGTCAGTTCTGATTGTTATCATAGATTTAACAGTTGTGAAGCTTAGTAGGAGGCCTTCGGGCTTCTTAAAACGACGGCAAGATTACGTAGTCACAACGTTGGCAGTCCCCAACATGCACTCGGTCTCGTGGCCCGAGCCCAGCAGTGACGCATCACGGGCTGTAGATGATTTTTTTTTCATTTAACCTAAATACAACATTAATTCTCTTCTATTCTCAAATCAGTCAATTTACTCACTGTCCGCAATTGCCAAACCGATTGGCAAAATCTATTTAAACAAGTGAAGCTGTAGGCAAAAGCTAAATAAACATATTTTAAAATTGATTATGTATACAAAGAATAGGTCAAGTAGAACATCTCAACAATTTTTATCTGTGTAATAGTATACCATTGCGTTACACAAAAGTGCTATTTCCATTGCAATAAAGATGCTATTTAGAAAAATATAAAAATGCGTCTAAGTATAGTCGTAAGTATTCGCGGCGTATTGCATTATTTTAGTTATTTACATAATGTCAAGTTACGTGAGGCGTGGGTACGTCTGCGTGTGTAATCGCTCATATATAATACTTATATGACAAATGCACCTATAATACATATCTTTGCAAGTATTATTTTCTTCTTTTTCTTTCAAAAGACAACTTCCGCACTAGGAATATAAAATGTGTTGCGGGGGACCCCACACACACATACATGAAACGGATACAAAGAACATCCAGACTTAGAATAACAATTTGTGAATCACACAAAGAGTTATCCTCCGTGGTATTTAAACCCATGACGCTTGTCGCAGTAGAAAGCGGCGCTTAAACCACTAGGCCTACCATGCAGTCAACCTTGTACCGTGCAGTATACATATAATAATAATAAATATTTTGGACATGTAACACACAACATCATCCAGTCCCAAACTAAGCAGAGCTTGTGCTAGAGGTACTAGACAAGTGATATAAATACATAAACATACTTTTTTTTTGTAAATACATGCTTAATATACATAGAAAACACCCAAACACCGAAACAAATATTTGCAGATCATAAAAATATTTGGTCCGACCCGGGATTCAAACCCGAGACCTCTTGATCAGCAGCCGCATACGTCAACCACAAGATCCACAAGGCAGTCATTAATATTTGTATCTTTCGTGTCTTGGCTATGCCAAAACATGTATTTAGCTTACGGACACGTTTGAGGGTTCAAAACAGGATATGGATTTTAACCAGAAAAGATTGTTACAACTATTAAAACCGATGATTTTCGGTTATGATTAATATTATTCATTAAACAGTACAAGTCAAAGAAAAAATATAAAATATATTGATAATATAGTACCTAGTACTCACAGTATATATTTTGTTCATCAACCATTTAGATGAGATCTTAGGAATGAGTAATTTTTGTGTTTTCTTTTTTGAAATGTTTTTAGATGACCTCCAATTTTTTTTTTTTTTTTTTTTTACGTGTGGAAATCCCCGCGGACCGTCACCCCGTCGGGGGTTACGGCGGGGTGGTGTGTCGGACTCGAACCGACTAAAACCACACGGTGTGACCCTCTCTGCGCCTTTGTATTGGAAGGAGTCCAGGGAGGGGATTTCCTTCTGGACTCCAACCGGCGCCTGCCCGCACTGTTGCGGGCACCATCTCAACTCTAAACTCTCTAATTGGGCAGCGTCCGGTCACACACGGACGCCGCCCCCTCGCGGTTGGCCTCTACTGCGGACGGACGGGAAACCCGTCCCGCCCATCCGCGGCCACTCTCAGGGCGGCATGAGACGCAGGTATGCGCGCCTCCGCCGCCCGGGGCGCCGGCGGCGGATCGGGTCCGAGTGGATATCGTCCTCCCGGGCCTTCTCCGCCACCTCCTTCTGCAAGATTACATCCTCGCAGAAGGTTGCGACCGCGGTAAAACAACTGTCGCTGCCGGCCATCGATCTTATGACGGCCGGCAGCGAGAGATCCCCTCCGATGACTGCAGTGAGGACCCGGCGCTGCGCCGCCCAAGCGGGGCAGACCGCCAGCGTGTGCTGGGCCGTGTCCTCACTGCAGTCGCAGTGGTGGCAGGCGGGACTCGGTTCCCTCCTAGCGACCGAGTGCAGGTACTTTCCGAAGCAACCGTGCCCGGAAAGTACCTGCGTCAGCCGGAAGGAAAGGGTCCCATGCTGCCGCCCTGCCCACTCCGCGATGACCGGCTGAAGAGCCTCCACGGCGGCGAAGCCAGCGCGTGGGGTCTCCAGCCGGAACGACCATCTCTGCATGGTGGCTCGGCGAGCGGCTTCGCGCCACTCGCGCACGTCATCGGGCGGAGGGCGAAAGCCGTTCTCCGCCCGGAAGTCAGCCACTCGCCGATAAACTTCGGCGAGCACTTCCGCCTCCAAATCCCACGGGGGTGTTCCGGCCAAGGCGCACGCCGCCTCGGTAGATACGGTGCGGTATCCGCGTATGGCTCTGACCGCCAATACCTTCTGGGGGCGCCAGAGGCGCGCCCTATTCTGGGCGGACAGAGCCGCCGCCCACACCGGTGCACCATACAGTGCCATCGACCGGACAACCCCCGTGTACAGCTGCCTAGTGGGGACACTGGCCCCGCCCAAATTGGGCAGAAGTCGCCCTAGGGCGGAGGCAGTGCCCACCAGCTTAGGACCAAGCTGTCGGAAGTGCTCGTCGAAGAGCCACCTACCGTCGAGGACCAGACCCAGGTACCTCATCTGGGCCCGGACCGGTACGAGGACCGAGTTGACCACAATGGAGGCGCCGGCGGGCGGACCGCGACGGGGCCCATGAAATAATAGGGCCTCCGTCTTGTCCAGGGCCACCCGCAGACCCAGCGCCTCGATGCGCCCGACCACCCGGGAGACTCCTGTGGTGGCCAGGCGCGCCGCCTCCTCAAAGTTTGCCCCCCGGGCCGTGACTAGGGTGTCGTCTGCGTAGCAGATTACACCCAGCCCGGGGGGGAGACGCCCTCGTAGGGCCCAGTCGTATCCCATGTTCCACAGGAGTGGTCCTAGGACAGACCCCTGTGGAACACCGCACGACATGGCCCTGCGTCTCAAGGCGCCATCTCGGTCCTCGTACTCGACGGTACGCTCCTCTAAATAGTCTGCCACCAGCCGCCGCAGGTACCCTGGCACTCCGTGGTATTGGAGTGCGGCCCTGATGCAGCCGAATGGCAGACTATTGAAGGCGTTGGCGATGTCCAAGGACACCGCCAACACCACTCCGCCGCCTCTCACCGCCTCTTCGGTCACGGCCCTCAGGCGCAGGATCGCGTCGACCGTCGAACGCCCTTCCCGGAAGCCGAATTGGGCGTCCGACAGGTCGGGCCCCACCTCGCTGAGGTGCCGGACGATGCGGACAGAGAGAACCCTCTCAAACAACTTGCCCGCCTCGTCCAGCAACACGATGGGCCTGTAGGCCGCGACCGAATCGGCAGGCCGTCCATGTTTCTGGATCAGTACCAGCTTCCCGCACTTCCAACGCTCAGGGAAGTGTCCGGACACCAGGCTAGCGTCCAACACTCCCCTGAGGTGGTCCGACATGTAGTCGAGGGCACGGGCCATCACTCGGGCTGGAACCCCGTCCGGCCCGGGGGCGGTGTTCTTGGACCGAATCCGTAGAACAGCCGCCCCTACCTCCGATTCCCTGACAGGCGGCACATCACCCACGCTGTCCCGACGACGACCACGACGGGCCATCGACGGGGGTGTGTGTTCCGCCCGCTGCGGGAATAGGCCCTCGACCACTTCCTGCAGGAAGCTGGGCTGGAGAGTCTCCGTAAGGGGGGGGCCCGACGTGCGGAGCTTGTTACGCACCGCACGATAAGGGCGACCCCAGGGGTCACGCTCCAGACTCTCCAGCATCTCTTTTCTGCTCGCGTCTTTGGCGCGGCAAATGGCCAGCCTCAGAGTTTCCCGAGCTGCTCGGTACTCCTCGTGAAGCCGGTCCACCTCCTCACCGCCTCCGCGGTGACGTCGCCGACTCCGGGTGTGGGACCTCCGGGCACGTACGCAGGCCGCACCTATAATACATATCTTTGCAAGTATTATTTTCTTCTTTTTCTTTCAAAAGACAACTTCCGCACTAGGAATATAAAATGTGTTGCGGGGGACCCCACACACACATACATGAAACGGATACAAAGAACATCCAGACTTAGAATAACAATTTGTGAATCACACAAAGAGTTATCCTCCGTGGTATTTAAACCCATGACGCTTGTCGCAGTAGAAAGCGGCGCTTAAACCACTAGGCCTACCATGCAGTCAACCTTGTACCGTGCAGTATACATATAATAATAATAAATATTTTGGACATGTAACACACAACATCATCCAGTCCCAAACTAAGCAGAGCTTGTGCTAGAGGTACTAGACAAGTGATATAAATACATAAACATACTTTTTTTTTGTAAATACATGCTTAATATACATAGAAAACACCCAAACACCGAAACAAATATTTGCAGATCATAAAAATATTTGGTCCGACCCGGGATTCAAACCCGAGACCTCTTGATCAGCAGCCGCATACGTCAACCACAAGATCCACAAGGCAGTCATTAATATTTGTATCTTTCGTGTCTTGGCTATGCCAAAACATGTATTTAGCTTACGGACACGTTTGAGGGTTCAAAACAGGATATGGATTTTAACCAGAAAAGATTGTTACAACTATTAAAACCGATGATTTTCGGTTATGATTAATATTATTCATTAAACAGTACAAGTCAAAGAAAAAATATAAAATATATTGATAATATAGTACCTAGTACTCACAGTATATATTTTGTTCATCAACCATTTAGATGAGATCTTAGGAATGAGTAATTTTTGTGTTTTCTTTTTTGAAATGTTTTTAGATGACCTCCAAACTCTAACCTTTCATCATATTCCCAACCTCTATTATTTCCGAGACTATTTTGGGCCGGCTAACTCTAAACTCTAACCTGTCTCACGTAGTATAGGTACAGTGTATGTGAAACACCTATGTGTTAAGTTTTTTTTGTTTCGTATTGTAAGGAATATGAATATAAGGTAAGCATCCTACACTCGTTGGCAGTAGAGCCATTCTAATTCATTGGTGGTAGAACAACGCTGATTTGTAGGTTTAGAGACATGTAATTGTATGCTGTGATGTGATGTGATTTTTTTATTACAATTACATAGGTTTACAGACACGCTGATTTGTGGGTAGTAGAGACACGCTGATTCGTCGGTAGTGAAGCCACGCTGATTCGTAGGTAGTAGACACGCTGATTCGTAGGTAGTAGGGACACGCTGATTCGTAGGTAGTAGAGACACACTGATTCGTAGGTAGTAGGGACACGCTGATTCGTAGGTAGTAGAGACACACTGATTCGTAGGTAGTAGGGACACCCTGATTCGTAGGTGGTAGAGACATGATGCTTCGTAGGTAGTAGAAACACACTGATTCGTAGGTAGTAGAGACACACTGATTCGTAGGTAGTAGGGACACGCTGATTCGTAGGTGGTAGAGACATGATGCTTCGTAGGTAGTAGAGACACACTGATTCGTAGGTAGTAGGGACACGCTGATTCGTAGGTGGTAGAGACATGATGCTTCGTAGGTAGTAGAGACACACTGATTCGTAGGTAGTAGGGACACGCTGATTCGTAGGTGGTAGAGACATGATGCTTCGTAGGTAGTAGAGACACACTGATTCATAGGTAGTAGAGACACACTGATTCGTAGGTGGTAGAGACATGATGCTTCGTAGGTAGTAGAGACACACTGATTCGTAGGTAGTAGGGACACGCTGATTCGTAGGTGGTAGAGACATGATGCTTCGTAGGTAGTAGAGACACGCTGATTCCTAGATAGTAGAGCCACGCTGTTACGAAGGTAGTAGAAACACGCAGATTCGTAGGTAGTTAGGTAGAGCCATGTTAATTGGTAGGTAATAGAGTTATATTTAGATATAGAGTGAAAAGATTTATATTTTATTTATTTTACACAAGAGTTCATTATACAATGAAGCTCATAATCTACATCACTACCAACAACCTTACAAAATAAGGTTTTGGCTCATAAGGTTTGTGTTAAGTATGCCTTCTCTTAGTACCTCATGCTGCCATGCTGTTGTCTTACGATGCTTGCTGCCTTCACTCATAGGATGAAGGATTGTACTCTATGTTATGCATTCCTATGTTACTCCTACAGATATTATTAATAGATCACCCTTAAGCCTGATTTGTAAAATATAGCTTCATAGATTTTTAGATATCCAAAAGTGTGACGTAATGCAATGAATGTTTGAGTGATGGGCAGACAAAACAATAGTTCGCGAGATAGTCATCGTTCACGTCTAATAAATCACATTAATGTTTTTAGTGTTGGGTCATAGAGTACAAGCAATAAGTAAGATTACGTAAAACACTTTTTTAGTTCAAACATACTTACAGAAACTCTTACAGTGACATTTACTTAATCTTCAAATTAATAGGTGAAGAATACTCTTCGTACCAATCTTAAAACGATGAAGTAGTGTTTGGAATACTACGTTACGTCAGTTTAACTGTATGAAGTGAGCCAACCTACGAACGATATTTACTTTTATTTATATAATTTATGATTAGTTGTACCATATGTATGTATTAGGATTTATTTTATACTTTCACTCTAAATTGCTTTTATAAGGAGTTTATTTATAAAACCTGCTAACTGTAAAAATTAAAAAAAATGAAAATACATAAGTATAAAAATTAAATATCATTCTCTCCAATTTAAAAATGTTTTGAATTAATGAAGGTAACTGAGTATTGTCATGATGTTTAATAACTTTTAGTTATGAATAATGTATGTATATGATTTAGATTACCTACTACGTAGAATCTTTACTAGACCCATGTTAATAAAAATAGTAGGAATTGAAGCGTAAAACAATTATGTTACTCCAACAATTGCCTAAAGTCTACATGGAATGTTTTCTAAAGCCGGAAAATCGCCGTAAATGTCAATGAGTTCTTGAATTGTTTTACGGTGTAATTCTAGGCTGTGGATTGTATAGTATTCGTCAGCGGGCGGGCGGCGAGCTTTCAGATCTCCCCTCCTCACGAGCCGGGCGGGCGGCGTGAGCGCATCCAACAGCCAGTCCCTTCGCGACGCACTTCGCGACAACATGTCCCCTGTGTGGATCTTGCTTACATTGCTCCCCATCTTGGGTAAGTCGACCGACAGTGGCCTGTGACCCACACACAGCGTGCAGCACATGTTGCAACGCTGTTTTCAATTGTGACAATATCGGAAGTGACCACAATATGTTTTATGTGTTATTTTTATATTATAATGTGCCCAATAAGGTAAATATGTATCTATGAAGAATTCGGTTTTTTGTGTTTTCTACATGTTCACAAAGTAGTGTTTAGTTGTTGTTAAGCTGTGAGGAAGATGCACCGGTTGCACGCATCACTGTGACATTAAATATAGTGCCTAAGACAGATTGCAGAGTCACTCAGGAAATTCTTTATTTCCTTTGGATAAAATCTTTTTTTGCATTAACTTTATATAACTTAAAATATAAATTTCAGGCAAAGTCTGTTTATTCTTAATATGTTTTTAACATTGAAAAAAAAAAACATTTTGCGCATTTAATTTTTGTTATATACTCACTTAATATTCACTTATAATATAAATTTTAATATATACTGCGTATGTACATAAAGCGCAGTACACCTAATATGACGTCCGTATGTATTGCACCGCAGCCTGTACATAGTTGCGCAACCGATGCACTTTCCTTTCGCTCGAAGCGCCCGCGCCGTTCAACCGATCGCGCATCACCACGATAATCGATTCCCCAGATTTTGCATAAGTGATTTTCCCACGCTCCGCTCTCTGTTCGAACTAGGGCGGCGTGACGGCCGCTAGCGAACGGATGGGTAACTTCAAGGTTCATACGTTTGAACACTTACCTGTCATAGTTCGTGACTAGGAAATGACATGTCAATGTTGTCCGGCCTAAATAGGTCATCTTGTAATTGTCAAATTTTGGAAAAGGCAAAATGACCTATTTAAAACTAAAAATGTAAGCACACATGAAAGCAGAGGCACTACTGACCTCGATATAAAGGAACATTGTGGTGAACAGTGTGTGTGTTAGGTGCGTCGTATAAGTCGACCGCTGTGAGCTGTTAGGCAATTGTTAGCCTAGTCTGTGGTCAATATAGTCATAACGTGCTAGAAATTTGAGTCCTTCCTGATTAGTTATTTTGAGTGCAATGTTGGTCCTGGATTATATAATATGTTTAAATAGTGCCAAACTATAGTTAAATCTGTTCATATTTATCAACTACAGAATTAGACTGCATTGATAGTAGCTGAAAAACGAATCAATAAAATGCATTCCAAAAATGAGCCCAACCGCAAATGTTCAAAAAAAGAAAACTAAATTATATAGTTAAATCAGTCAAAGGTTAAAAGTGTAAACGGTGAAACTAACGATTGTTCGCCCTATTGTTTTGTCTACTAGGTGGCGTTCGTGACTCGGAAACGTTTAAACTTAAACGGCGTTTAACTTGTATAAGTAGATGATCTTGGGCTTGGAATATTTTGTATTGTGGGTAAAGAATTTTATTTTCTCAAAAAAGTAGTAATAGTAATATAGTAGTAGTAAGTATTAACTTCTTAACCTATTTTTACATCTTTACTTAGTAGACACATATACTTCAATTAAATGTCTATATGAGCATTTCTTCACATACATATTGTAGGTTTAAACGCAGTCCTAGGCTGGTCAGTCTATGATGGGTGACCATTTTTCACATACTGATACTCCTCCGTACTCCGGTGAGCGCGTTAAGCCGTCGGTATATTTCTATATAAGCGTAGAAACTAATCAACCGTTAAATAATCGAGAGTAGGATGCGTAAGTAAAATAGTCAGAATCCACTGTATACCTGCCCCCCTAGGCAAGTCGCTTATCGTTTTCTATTCTATAATTCATTATTTCTTTATTTTCTTGTTTTATTGGCTAATGTCATTCAGTCACTTGAACAAAACAAAATATTAGCCAATCAAACGAGAATAGAGAAACAGATATGAATACAGAATAAAAAATCGGCCAAGAACGAGTCGGACTTGCCCATGAAGGGTTCCGTAGCAGCAAGTAACATCATATAAAAGTTTTGTAGTTCGTTGTAACTTGCATCGATGTTTTAATAATAGTGTTTTGATTGAAATAAATGTAAATTGCGGTTTATGATTTTTAACGTAATAAAAAAAAGTATGTATGTGGACCCCCAAAATTTATTGCTTTTTTTCTATTTTTGTGTAAAAATATTAATGCGGTTCACAGAATACATCTACTGACCGATTTTCAACAGTATAGCTATTATAGTTTCGGAAAAAAGTAGCTGTGACATATGGACGGACAGACAGACAGACATGACGAATCTATAAGGGTTCCGTTTTTTTGCCATTTGGCATCAGAACCCTAACAAACGATAAACGTTTGCAACTTGGCTAATGGAGCTGCTTTCTTGGAAGTTTCGATTGTACTTTTGCAAAAATATTAACCAATAGGCTATTTTAATTGACCTAGATGTAACAAATATCGTGTACACATGTCATTGCATTGAATTATTGCAAGCGTGAGAAAAATAGCATTGTGTGTAGCGGCAATCGATATCAATGAAAGCGAAAGTTTACAGATGTTTTTTCTTTGACAGTTGCATGTTTTCATTGAACACGATGTTGTGATTGTTCCGATGAATAAACTAAAACGCAAATATTGGCTGACTCATCACAATAATGGATTAGCTCACTCGGTTTAAGAATTATACAAGGTATAATCATTTCCTTGTACACCACCCTGTAAAATTAAAGATAAGTTAACTTCAATTGAAATTTTTAATTTAGTATCTTGAATTTACAACTTTCATAGGTGTACAGGGACATTCAAAATTATGTGTGTTTGAGTTCTAATTTGAAACTCAAACACATAGTTTTATATGTTTTTCAGCTGTTATAGGTTTCTCGTCAATAAACTTCTACTTTTGTTCTATAAGTTTATATTTTTTTTAAAGAATCATGGATTTATAAAAAAGCTATTAAAGACGATTATATACGATTACGTAAAGATGCCAAAAAGTTTTTAAGTAAATCACTATTATATCTTTGTATTAATATGTGAAGCAAAAAATTTGTATCGTTTTTTACGAAAATTACGCCTTGGCGAAATCCGTGGTTATAGCAGTTATAGTTTTTGACCATAGAACCTTATTAATGTTACCGCTGAAATACCCAAAAAGAAATTGAAACTTTTTTGTTTTCATTCATCACATCATAACAACAAGACATCTACCGATCCTTTTTTTTAGAATGAATTAGAGACAGTGATCGTATATAATCTTTCAGTCTTAGAATTGTGCCAAAGAAAAAGTACGATTTCAGTATCGATTGAAAGATGAAATAATAGTTCAAGAAACTCAAGTTTTAAAGTTTACTCAAATTTTATGGAAACAATCTAGATACTTCAGTAGTCACCTAGAATCACAGATGACGTAACAAAAAAAGAATATTGTAATGCGCTAGTTCAATTTGTTGCCTAATTACTTGTCCATCACTTAATAAATTTGACGGGCATTGACAGAATTTAATTGAGCAAGGTCTGTACAGCCAACGTGTAATTATAATAGTTGAACTCAACACTCATATACAATGAACTTGAAGATGGGCATAGTTGCGTTATAACTGCTATAACTAGTTCTGCGTTTTAAGCTTATTCTTTCAATTGTTCGAAATATGCTAGCGATTGATAATTATCTCATATCATATTATTTAACTTACATTATAAAATAGCCGTAGTATTTGTGTTTTATACTCTTATCATTCAACTTAAAATTTTGGTTTGCATGTGTTCAACATTTTAAATAATAGGGATTAATATCGACTTTCAGTTGTTATTATATTCAGCTATGTTATTTTTGAATACGAGTTTAGACTAACGCTGCAGAAACAGCTCGCAATATCAATGTTGCGTTTTGAGAGGGGACTACTAATGAACGCACTGTGCGATTTTGGTTTAAACACTTTCGTGATTGAAATTTGGATTTGTAGAACGAACCACGTGGAAGACATGTGAAAAAACATGAAATGAAAGGGATGGTGGAAGCCGATCCGAGCCAAACTACCTAGGAATTAACGGCATGGCTTAACCTTACCAACAATGTTGACTCATTTGCGTCAAATCAATAAAATAAAAAAATGAAAAATGGTGCCTCATGATTTGACTGATCTGCAAAAAGAAACGCATGTTGAAACTTGTGTTGCATTGTTGAATCGATACAGAAATGAAGGAATATTGGATCGAATTGTGACATGTGATGAAAAGTTGATTCTTTACGATAACCTTAAGCGAAAAATGCAATGGCTGACCCCAGGTCAAACGCCACAGAGGTGTCCTAAAGCAAAGCTTACCAATAAAAAGGTAATGGTAACTGTTTGGTGGTCTCAGCATGGTGTTATTCACTATAACTTTCTCCGACCTGGTCAAGCAATAACGGCAGATGTCTACTGATCTCAGTACAAATAGGCAATTTCATACTTTAACCCCCAATATTTTTTTCCAATACGGAATTAATTTATTGTAGTTCATACGGATACTATATTATAAAGGTACGACACCATTTCAGCGAAGATCTATTAAAATGCAAGACCACAGTTATAAAGAGAGGTTACGTCGACTGTATTTAAATATAAATTATAAAAATTATTTAGATTTGAGTAGTAACTCTAGTCCGTGAAAAAACTGGATATAATACTAAGGACGAATAGTTTTAAAAATAAACATCAGTACACATGAGTGAGTAAATAGGAGTACATAGACAACAATTTTGATAACCAATTTCACGGCGATTCTACAAATGGCCTACAGATGTCAGTTTATTTAAGTCAAGACTAATAGCCGTTTTGTAATCTGTGGTATTTTTGATGATAGAGCTATTGTCATAATCGTAATACCAGTATGTTAAATAAATTGCAATATTAAATAACAAATGCTTCTATGTGACATATAGAAATGTATATAACAACAAATAAAAAGTTGTTCTCGGTAGTTGATACATTGTGTACGTCTTATTAGTACCTACATGAATAAGAAAAGGAGATTATTAAAGAATTCCAATGACGAATTTTGCCCGTAATGCCCGTATTCGGCCAAATAAAATGTCTTTAGACAGATCATACCACACTTGGAATTATTTTGAATATCAAGTATTTACATCGAGTTCTATGATTTTAAGTAACGGTTGTAATATTCGTTTTTTTTTTTGAAAGTAGGTTCTTAATTTATATGATAAATGTGTCCCTATTTGTGTTGGCTTAATATACATTTTTTTTATTTACATAAAAAAGCAAAGAGGTTCGTAACATTTTTTTTTATTAGTTCCTGTCTGTGTGTTTATGACATCCAAACTCCAAGTGTAGGAGTTATATTTACATAACAACTTGAAACTTACAACTGGGAACATTTGAATATTTTCTTTCACTTCTGGTTTTATAGTTTGTGGAAGTATGTAATACTTAACGATTTACAGTGTGACCTCTTTATTATAAAATATATAAATTAGTGTGTGAAAGCACAGTTAGATGTGATTACACTTACATAAGGCGGTGACCTTTCGCAGAGGATGCTATGGCACCTTACGCTGCGCTCCGTTGCGCAAGCAGTCCGAGATCTTATCGTTCACCTCACTGCCTCCCACGTCTTACCACATAGACACACTCACATCTTACTCATGAGAACCTTAGAATGTTTGAATTTTTACAGGATACTATTAATCAAGTATCACTCGAAACAAGCAAACAAACCAAGTTAAGAAAGTTATACTAATAAAATAAATTTTCTTCATAGATTTAATGACTGCCTCGGTCTCTATCTATTTAAAACAATGATATTTTACGTATTTATATCAGTTATCTAGTATCCATAATACCAGCTCTACTTAGTTTGGGACTAGATGGCGTTTGTAAGATGTTCGAAATCTTTGTTAGCGCTCCCCAAACTAAAGTATAAATATTTATTTGTCTATTTATTATATTTTATTAATATTCCACACTGATTACATACAGCCTTTAGCCATCTTTTAATCTACTGAAATTAAAATTTATCTTTCTGAAATTAGTTATAATTCAACACACTTAACAATTCTCACCGATTGAGATCATTTCACATCATAATTCTGTTATGTTCTTCTGTGATTTGTGGTTTTTAACAATGTCTTTAATGGTTGATAACCATACTGGACGCTATTGGAGCGGAACAGTAACCTTAATATGAGGGAAACCGCTAGTAATTCATGTATCACATTTCGTGTCAATGTCTAGAAAACTACACAACTGACAGCACTGTCACACTGTCAAAGAATCACCAACAACTGAAAGCTAGTTTGATAAAATACGTATTTTCTCTTCTTCTTCTTTCTTCTTTAAATACATATGCAAATAAACGTCCAAACTTCGAAACAATTTTTGTGGATCATACTGTCATTTAGTCCGATCTAGGAATCGAACCCGAGACCTCAGCACAGCAGTTACATACGCCACCGAGGCAATTTAGTTATAGATATGTTATTTAACAGTAACTGTTAATTATTATTCAACCAGAAAAAGAGTTCTAAATATTTTCGGATCGTTTGAAAAAAGTTTAACACGATCAAGACTACTATAAAAAGTTTATGCATAAATGTTTGCAATGGAGACACATTTCTATAATGATAAAAAAAAACCACCAAAATTTATCTATTTATGGATGGTCAATTTGCAAAACACAGACTATACTGCGATAAAAAAAAAACACGTGTATCGTGTTCTATAACTTCCACCTAAATATCAATTGAGTACATCACACAGCTTTTTTAACGATTTTATGTAATCAGTGTGGGTGTATCCGAAAATGGAGATAAACCATTATTTAACCGAGCTATCTATGTATCTAGTTTGAATGTTATGCATTTCACATGTATGTGTAAATCAGAACTGAATTGAGGTAATATATCATACATAAATATTACGGACATGTAACACTCAACTCAAACTTCAAACTAAGCAGAGCCTGTACTATGAGAGATTGATTAGAAAGATTAGATTAACTAAAAAATATTAAAACACTCTTTTTCGTAGATAAATTAATATTATACATAGATGACGCCCAAACTCCGAATCAAATATTTGTAGATCATACAAACATATGGTACAACTATGCCTGGAAGAAATTGCTTTTGGCAATAAGGCCGCCCTTTGTACACTTGACATTTAATTATTTTGTTCATACATGTAACTCTGTAACATGGTGTGCAAGTAAAGAGTTATCTATCTATCTAAGGATTTGAACCCGAAACAGCAGTCGCACTCCGCCACCGGGGCTGTCTGGAAGGGTCTATGTACGATTGTATGATCCGTAGCGTCTAAACTAATGAACCAGTTTTTATGAATGAGTTGTGTTTGATAAAGGCCCGAATGACATAGATAGGCAATTTAAAACCATAGCTTCTCATGTAGTATGGTTGGTTACAGTTAGTTTTTAAGGATTATAATAGTTATAATATTGATAAACGTCTCGGTAAACGTAGTGTAGGACGCCCACAGGCGAGGTGGAGTAACGACCCGCGTAAGATGGCTGGCAGGAGCTGGATGCGAGAAGCCCAAAATCGATCACAGTGGTGTGCAATGGGAGAGGCCTATGTCCAGCAGTGGACTGCGATAGGCTGATGATGATGATGAAGACCTGAAATTTTGAGTGTATGGTCTTGTTTCACATGCCACTTTTATTTTTTTAATTTTTTTTTCTTTTAAAAAGACAACCGTAATAAACGGTTAAATGGTTTAAAAAACAACTGCATTCTGAATTTTATCTTGGCAATTGTTTTATTAGGTCATCTCATACAGGGCTTTTCATCACACAGAGAAGAAGTTAACAGCTCACAAATTCTTATGAACTACGGTGATTCCACTGGAGAATCTGGAAGGTTCCCTAATTAATAAATTATTCTATTACGGAATATAACTCTAATTACTCATCCACCTTTCGCACTATCGATGAACGTGTTACACATACTACCTTTCGAAACGAGATACGTTTAATTATAATTGATTCGAATAACTGACACTTCATATCGGTTACATCATTCAATTTCGATACGCAAATTATCAATTACGTTGCAATATTATCTAGCTGACCGGTGCCCACTTTGATGGGTGTTAGATATTTCCAAGCAAATCCGACTACCACGAAACAAATTTTCTTAGGTTTCTGGTTAATATATGGGGCATTTCACGTCAAGCGGACAACCAAAAAAAAGTGAGGTCATGAATTTTGTTTATATTCTGGTTAGTTATACTTCTAGTAGACGTGGATGTGTACACTCAATATTTTTTTCGTATGATGCTTTATTTCTGAGTTACGAGCTTTTAAAAGTTCACTAAAAATGAATTCATGGATTTTTAGATGTTTATTATTTGCATCAATTAATTTCTTTAAAAAACTAAAAAGTATGGTTTCTTATGGTAAGAAAGTTGAAGTTTTTAATTTTTTGTGGAATTCTAAATTTGAATTTTTTTAGGTATAGTAAACCGGAAGTGAAAATTTCAAATCGTTTTTTGAGTAACTTCGACCCTTTTTATTTTTATTTTTTTTAACTTGATTTACAGCTACAGATATACTAATTCTTCACAAAAAAATATAGAACGTGATCGCCAATAGTTTAAGACTTAGAGCACATAGAGCACATACACATAGCTATGAGTACATTCTAAGCAATTGGGTTTTTGCGCTAAAATGCCAAAATACTACGTTATTAATATTTTATTCCTTCATTCTAACATGCAAAAATATAAAATTAACGACTTCTTTCATTCTTCACAAAACTTTAAAACGTTATCGCTAATAGTTTGACTTAGAGCGGTTTTATTAATTGAGATTTGAAACAGTATTATTGAAAATACATTTATTTTATAATTTATTCCAATTTTACTATTTGCACTAGCACTAATTTTCTATACACATATGCTTCCGTTGGTTGGAAGAAAAGAATGCAATTGTTTAGGTCCTGGAACGATAATAGTAGAAGCGAAATGGACTCGCGGAAAATATCGCTGTTGTTGAATACTTTCCTTGGAGCTGTAGTAAATAGAAGTCTCATCAATGATGACTTGGCCCATTCATATTATCTTATAGGTTCAGTGATAGCGTTATTGCATTATATTTGTTACCTAGTGAAACTTTTTTAGCTACGAGATGGCGTTACTGGTGTGTTTCACCATAGTATCATAGGTTTTGAAATTATTATTTTGTATGAACTAGTCATTATTATAAAAAATATATTTACATTGTTCATTATATTAAATTTTTAAAAACATTGGTATACTTTATATTTTTGCATGTTAGAATGAAGGAATAAAATATTAATAACGTAGTATTTTGGCATTTTAGCGCAAAAACCCAATTGCTTAGAATGTACTCATAGCTATGTGTATGTGCTCTATGTGCTCTAAGTCTTAAACTATTGGCGATCACGTTCTATATTTTTTTGTGAAGAATTAGTATATCTGTAGCTGTAAATCAAGTTAAAAAAAATAAAAATAAAAGGGGTCGAAGTTACTCAAAAAACGATTTGAAATTTTCACTTCCGGTTTACTATACCTAAAAAAATTCAAATTTAGAATTCCACAAAAAAATTAAAAACTTCAACTTTCTTACCATAAGAAACCATACTTTTTAGTTTTTTAAAGATATTAATTGATGCAAATAATAAGCATCTAAAAATCCATGAATTCATTTTTAGTGAATTTTTAAAAGCTCGTAACTCAGAAATAAAGCATCATACGAAAAAAATATTGTGTGTACACATCCACGTCTACTAGAAGTATAACTAACCAGAATATAAACAAAATTCATGACCTCACTTTTTTTTGGTTGTCCGCTTGACGTGAAATGCCCCATATAATAAATAAATATTAAGGACATTTTACACACAACGTCATTTAGTCCCAAATTAAGCAGAGCTTGTATAATGAGTACTAGACAACTGATATAAATACATAAACATACCTTTTTTATAAATACATACAAATTATACATAAAAAACACCCGTACTTCGAAACAATCATTTTTGGATCACACAAACATTTGGTCTGACTTGGACCAGAGACCTCTTGGCTTCTGCCGTATACGCTAACCACTAGACCAATAAGGCAGTATTTATCCTATCACACTCACAAGTAATGTGGTTTACTATTGGTAAAAGAATTTTCTTAATTTGTTCAGTTGATCCAGAGACTACCTCTTACAACCTCACACACCCACAATTAATTTGCCTGGATACTTTTTCAAAGAATTCTTATGGTTCAAAATTTTTATTTTGGCTTGTTTGGTCTGCGTAATTTTGCTGTTGGATGTTTTTAAGGCTTTCAACTAAGCTTCACGAATTTTATTACGTCTAAGCGTTAACTTAACTCTTCTTTCTTAGGCACGTAAGGTATTTGAATAATAATTTTAACAAAAAAAACCGACTGCAAAGAACAACTATTCCGAGTACCCAAATCGCGACAATTGTGCCTATGATATTTGAAGAGTTCACTCGATTTCCTTGAGATCCCATCACCAGATCCCGACATGGTAACGATGGGATGACCTGTGAACTATGCCAAATCCAATGCAAAAAGGATTTTAGAAACCCGTTCATAAATGACGACATAAACGCTAAAGAGTTGCACCTTTCATCATCAGGTCATCATCATAATATATTGACTACAAGACGCAAATACTTGATTAGCTTTAGAAAATATGTAAAACACGTTGTATTTCACTACGAAATTTAAGAGTTGCCCTCGATTTCCTGAAGATCCCCACATGGTGACGATGGGACCACATGTACGGTATGCCAAATCGAATGCAGAAAGAATTTTTGAAATCGGTTCATAAACAACGACATTATCGCTGAACATACATAAAAAACAAAAAAAAGATTCCGACGAATTGAGAACCTCCTCCTTTTTTTTGAAGTCGGTTAAAAACGCGAAAATCGTTAAGATAGTTTCGGATTTCAACGAGAGTAACAACGTGACACGAGAATCATTTTAATATTAAATTATATTCTACATATCACGAAATGTTTTGTGTTTCGCACTATGAAATTATATTGATCACTAGCCGCCCGCCCCGCCTCCGCACGGAGACATAGTTTTACACATTATTTTTCAGGTTAATATATAGCCTATGTCACTCACAAATAACGTAGCCCTCTATTGGTAACCCCTTATAACGTCATAAACTAACAAACTTAACCTCTTTGTATATTGGTATAGATTAAATTTACTGTATCTCATCAACAACCCATAACGTCCCACTGCTGGGCTCGGATCTCCTCCCAAGAGAGGGTTAAGGCCATACGTCCCCACGCTGGCCGAGTGCGGGTTGGGGACTGGCAAGACACGTTGTGGCTACGTAATCTTACCGTTGGATGTTTTTTTAAGCCGCCCGAAGGCCTCCAACTAAGCTTCACGACTGTTACCTTATGACAACAACCGGGACCGACTGCTTAACGTGACCTCCGAATCACGGAAACGCTCATAACATATCATGCCACATACGGTCACCCATCTAGGTCTGACCGCGCCGTAGTTGCTTACCCTCGGTGATTGTTTCCAATCACCTAAGGCCACTCGGCTATGAGCGCTTCTTTATGTATGAGATAATTTACTGTATGAGATATTTTAAATAAGACAACAAGTACTTCAAGCAGTTTCAGTTAACGGTTTACAAAACATGAAGTATTTTTTTTGATTTTGGAATTCCATTAAACATTTTCTTTGTTTTTAAATAAATTCGTTGTCAAATGGAGACTTGGCTGTCTAGCTTCCTAACCATAGAGAGCATTGAAGGAAGTGAAAGAAGGCGTATATGTAATCATAGAACTGTATGTAGCGGAACGACTAGATTTGTAATTAAATTAAATAATGGCGAAAATTTATTAGCACTAATTGTACATTAATACCATGCATGTAATAAATTTCAGTAAGTTTTCTGAAAATAATTATGCTGCCATACAATATGTTAGAAAAATTAGAACTGAAAAAGAGTTTTGTAACAAAATATACAGTTTAAATGTCATTTGGCATGAAGTCAGTTTAATTCTTGAGAAAGTGTATTTCGTTAGGGCAAGTTTTGACTATGATAATAATCGACACCGAAGTGACTGATAAAAGCTAATAATATAATGTGTTGGCAAACAGGCAATGAGTAATAAGAAGAAGCAGGCCGGGTTGGCAAGTATATCTGTATTTGACAGAAGAATGAAATTATTGGAGTTTTCGAACAGTAGGGGGTCATCTGCAACCAAGATGGTCCGAGGTACTTCGGGATCCCAGGGTTTTTCCTTCCGAGGGTGCACCTGGTTCCCCGACATCGTTTTTGGTCGGTTCGAGTCTGATATAGCCTCAATTTCGTGGCATCCTGGGTGATTTAAGAATAGGAAATAAAATAAGGGTGTTATTTGTTGCTAGTTTTAAAGCCCCTTTTAAAAAAATAATACAGGAGCATCGTACGAGGCCGCTATAGTGAGATAGTTGCATTGTATGCATTCACAATGCGGATGGTGTCCACTACTCTCGGATGCTACTCACACTGTTCATCATAGTCTAAAAACTGTATCATGCTTTTCATCAGTGTGCTTAGTGCGAGTTTTATTAACTACTCGACCGCGTTAAGGCCCGCGACACCGAGCGTGAGAATTTGTGATTGAACACCCACATATATATTTTTCATGCACACAGACGCATCGCGCACTGTCGCATACATACCGTAGCAAGTAATCACCGACTTTCGGTTTTTTGCTTATGTTAAATATCCATCAACTGTTCGCCTTTGTAGAACGTATTTTAATGTGTTACAACGCACGCAATGTATCTTGCCATAACGTAAAGCCCGTAGGATTCATTCAGTACAGAAAGTCATAATACTTTCTGTATACCAATCGAATGGTCAAAGATTATAAAATAATTTTACACAGTATAAAATCAATTCGCTCGCGTGCATTGTCTGTCAACTCAGATCCTTTTAAATACGCAAGTTATTTAAATACGGTGTTCATCATAATTAAGGTTACCTTTTAAGGAAGATTTATTAATGTTATTTTATTATTTTAAAGGAACACATAAATAAAGCCAATATTGACAAAAGTTTACAAGTTACATAAATTAGGAATAACCTACAGTAATACTTTTTTAATTATACTTTTTTAATCATCATTGTCCGTGTGGTGACGGATTAAGAATACAGAGTGTCACCACCCCTATTCATCCCGCGGGTGTCGTAAAAGGCGACTAAGGGATAAACTACGCAAGACAACATCGATGCAAAGAGAAGGAAAACTTGAAACCAACCCTTTTTTTTTTTTTTTTTTTAGTGTGTGAAAAATCATCATGGACCGTCACCCCACCGGGGGTTACGGCGGGGTGGTGTGTCGGACTTGAACCGACTAAAAAACACACAGTGTGCCCTCTCCGCGCTTCTCCGTTTAGGAGTAGGAGAAGTCCAGGGTGGGATCTCCTTCTGAACTTCTCCAGCGCCTGCCCGCTCCTGATGCGGGCACCGTCTCTGTACGACCTCTCTTAGGCGGCGTCCGGCACACACCGACGCCGCCCCCTCGCGGCTGGCCACATAGTGCGGGTGGAGGGAAAACCCGTCCCGTCCACCCGCGGCCACACTCAAGGCGGCATGAGGCGCAGATGTTCGCGCCTCCGCCGCCCGAGTCGCCGGCGGCGAATCTGGTCCGATTGGATGTCGTCCTCACGGGCCTTCTCCGCCGCCTCCTTCTGCGTGATTACGTCCTCGCAGAAGGTTGCGACCGCGGTGAATGCGCTCTCGCTGCCGACCATGGAACGAACGACGGCCGGCAGTGAGAGATCCCCTCCGATGACTGCAGTGAGGACCCGGCGCTGCGTCTCCCATGCGGGGCAGACCGCCAGCGTGTGATGAGCCGAATCCTCACTGCAGTCGCAGTGGTGGCAGGCGGGACTCAATTCCCTCCTGGCGACCGAGTGCAGGTACTTTCCGAAGCAACCATGCCCGGAAAGAACCTGCGTCAGTCGGAAGGTAAGGGTCCCGTGCTGCCGCACTGCCCATTCGCCGATGACCGGCTGAAGCGCCTCTACGGTGGCGAAGCCAGCACGTGGAGTCTCCAGCCGGACCGACCAGCGATCCATCGTGGCTCGGTGAGCGGCTTCGCGCCACTCGCGCACGTCCTCGGGCGGAGGTCCAACTCCACCACTCTCCGCCCGGTAGTTAGCCACTCGCCGATAAACGTCGGCGAGCACTTCCGCCTCCAAATCCCACGGGGGTGTTCCGGCCAGGGCGCACGCCGCCTCCGTCGATACGGTGCGGTAGCCCCGTATGGCTCTGACCGCCAGAGTTCTCTGAGGCCGCCTGAGGCGCGCCCTATTCTGCTCGGTCAGAGCCGCCGCCCACACCGGTGCACCATAGAGTGCCATAGACCGGACAACCCCCGTGTACAGCTGCCTCGTGGCGACACTGGCTCCTCCCAGATTGGGCAAAAGACGCCCAAGGAAGGAGGCAGTGCCGATCAGCTTCGGAGCAAGCTGTTGGAAGTGCTCGTCGAAGAGCCACCTACCGTCTAGGACCAGACCCAGATACTTTAAGTGGGCCCGGACCGGTACGAGGACCGAGTTGACCTCGATGGAGGCGCCGGCGGGTGGACCACGACGGGGCCCATGGAAAAGTAGGGCTTCCGTCTTTTCTAGGGCCACCCGCAAACCCAGCGCCTCAATGCGCCCGACCACCAGGGAGACTCCTGTGGTGGCCAGGCGTGCCGCCTCTTCGAAGGTCGACCCCCGGGCTGTCACTAAAGTGTCGTCGGCGTAGCAAATTACACCGACCCCGGGGGGGAGACGCCCTCGCAGGACCCAGTCATATCCCATGTTCCACAGGAGTGGTCCGAGGACAGACCCCTGTGGAACACCGCACGACATGGCCCGACGTCTCAAGACTCCTTCTCGGTCCTCGTACATGACAGTACGCTCCGTCAGATAGTCTGCCACTAGCCGCCCCAGGTATTGCGGCACTCCGTGGTACTGGAGTGCGGCCCTGATGCAGCTGAATGGCAGACTATTGAATGCGTTGGCGATGTCCAACGACACCGCCAACAGCACGTCGCCGCAGCCCACCGCCTGTTCAGTCGCGGCCTTCAGACGCAGAATTGCGTCGACCGTCGAACGCCCCTCCCGGAATCCAAATTGGGCGTCCGACAGATCGGGGCCCACCTCGCGCAGGTGCCGGACGATGCGGGCGTGGAGCACCCTCTCGAACAGCTTACCCGCCTCGTCCAGCAACACGATGGGCCTATAGGCCGCGACCGAGTCGGCAGACCGACCTGGCTTCTGGAGCAGAACCAGCTTCCCGCTTTTCCAACACTCAGGGAAGCGTCCGGACGCCAGACTAGCGTCTAACACTCCCCTGAGGCGGTCCGACATATGATCGAGGGCTCGGGCCAGCACTCGGGCAGGTACCCCGTCTGGCCCGGGGGCGGTGTTCTTGGATCGAATCCTTAGAACAGCCGCCCCTACCTCTGATTCCCTGACGGGCGGCACATTAGCCTCGCCTTCGTCGTCGCCTCCAGCCATGACGGCCATCGACGGGGGCGTGTGCTCCGCCCGCTGTGGGAATAGGCCCTCGACCACTTCCTGCAGGAAGCTGGGCTGGAGAGTCTCCGTGAGGGGCAGGCCCCCCGCGCAGAGCTTTTTGCGCACCGCACGATAGGGCCGACCCCAGGGGTCACGCTCGAGACTCTCCAGCATCTCCTTGCGGCTCTCCTCTTTGGCGCGGCAGATGGCCAGCTTCAGAGTTTGCCGGATCTCACGGTATTCCTCTTGAAGCCGATCCACCTCCTCACCGACTCCGCGGTGGCGTCGCCGACTACGAGTGAGGCACCTCCGGGCACGAACACAGGCCGCACGGAGGTCCGCCAACTCCTGGGACCACCAGTAGACCTCCTTCCTTGGAGGCCGACGCCCACGTACGCGGGGCATGGCCGAGTCGCAGATCTGCGTAATCGCACTGCAGAAGCGACCAGCCCCCACGTTGACCTCTTCGGCCGGGGCCTGCGGAGGCAGCCAAGAGTTAAGAATGGCCGCCTCCTCCAGTAAGTCCCTGTCGAGCTTGGCGACAGACCACCGCGGAAAGCGGGAGGGACGCCGCGCCGCGTGACCCCTACTGGCGTCCTGGGACCGGGAGAGCTCAAATCGGATATACAAATGGTCCGAGAGCGTCTCAACCTCATCCAGGACACGCCAGTTCTGTACACGTGCGGCGAGTGCAGGGGTAGCGAACGAAAGGTCCACTATCGACCCCCCCTGTTGTCGCACACACGTGTTGGTGGAGCCTCTGTTCAGTAGACAGAGGCCCACCGAGGCCGCCCACTCCTCTACGGCCTTGCCCCTGGCGTCCGTCGCCGGGGAACCCCACGCAATGGACTTGGCGTTGAAGTCCCCCAGCACGAGGACGCGCCCAGACGCTAGTTGCCGCATCGAGGTCTCCAGGTTGTTCAGGAAGACCTCGAAGTCACTCAAACTCTTACTGGGGGAGAAGTAGATACCGTAAACGGTGATCCCCCCCCACTCGGCGGCAACATATCCCGTGCCCCTGTCTTTGAGCGACAAGGGCGGGGAACCAGCCGCCGTGGAGCCGACGACTGCCACGGAGCCGTCCCAGTCACCCATCCAGTTTGGACGGGGAGGGACGAAGTAGGGCTCCGCGACTACGGCCACACCGACCGACCACTGCGCCATGGTTTGCAGGAGGAGATCCTGCGCTGCGGCGCAGTGGTTCAAGTTCGTCTGGACGAGAAGGTTGGAGACTTGATCCATTAAGGGTTCGTCTCTACAACCTCCTCCATGGGCGTCGGTGCCGACGCACTAGTGACATCGGAGGCAGCCTGGATCGATAGGCTGGCCTCCGGCGCTTGCCGAGACGCGCGGGGAGGCTTGCAGCCCCCCTGCCCGGTCTGGTGATTGGCGGGCTTATTCGCCGCCGCACACACCGGGCAGTGGGGGGCAGCTGAGCAATCTGCCGCCTTGTGCCCCGGTCGACCGCAGCGGAAACATAGACCGCTGCAGTCGAAGCAACTCTCGCACTTCGAGCGAGTGTGTCCGGCGGTTAGGCACTTGAAGCACCTCATCGGCCTCGCAGCCAGGACCGTAACCCTGGCATTCACAAAGCCGACGAGGATAGCTCCGGCGTCGCCCAAAACTTTGGCTGACGCCACGGGACAGCTGACCCATGCAGCGCCTAGCCCGCCTGGACCGGGGCGGATGGTGCCGACCCTGATGTTATCCGCGCTGCAGCCGGTCTTCTCCCGGATTGCATCGCGGACATCTTCGGCCGTCACAGAATCGTCCAAGCCCGAAATACGCAGCTCCGCGCACTTCGTGGGCCTGGCGATCTTGACGCCATCCAACTCGGCAAACATGCCCCTCAGCGTCTCGGCACATTTGTCCGCCGTCTTTGCGCCTTCTGCTCCAGGGAACTCGAGGACTCGAGCTCCCGTCTGGGCGCGGCGCAACCTGACCCCTGCCGGTCCAAACTCGCTGGCAAGACTGGCCCGGGCCTTTTGGAAGACAGCCGCATAGGTCAGTCCACCACTGGCCGCCTCCGGCGTGACGGTCACCACTACAGCCGCGGTTTTAGGCGGCTGCAGTTTTCGCGGCTTCTTTTTGGTGGCCGCTGTCACCACCGGCGGTGGCTGCGAGGCTTCGGCTGCCTTTTCGGCGGCCCTTCTGGCCCGCTGCCGCTGCCGCTGTTGGCACCTCTTTGAGCTCCCCACGACCTGCCAGCTCTCGTTAGCAGCGGCAGATGTGGAGGTGCCCGGCAGGGGTGTTGGAGTGGGGAGAGGGGGGAACTCCTCTCCTGTTTCCGGCACCGCCTTGGTCGGCGCTGTGGCCGGTGTCTTTGCCGGCGCCTTCGCCTGCGCCTTCGCTGGCGCCTTGGCAGACGCCTTCGCCTGCGCCTTTGCTGGCGTCTGGGCCGGCGCCTTCGCCGGCGCTTTCGCCTGAGCCTTGGCCCCCTTCCCCTGTTTCTGGGGAGCCTCAGAGGCCGGGGCAGCGGCCGCCGCCGCATACGACACCGGACCTCCCTCAACGGGGAGTTTGGTCGGCGCCGCTGCAGCCTTCGGCCTCTGCGATGCCAGCGGCGGACGTACCACTGGGGGTGGAGGCAGCATTGCCTTCAGATCCGCCAGGCGACCATCCAGCATGTGCCCCACCGCGACTAGCACCTGGCGCAGCTGGGCGTCAGGCATCGCCGCATTGGCTGGGGCTGGGGCAGGCTGGGGCAGGGCAGCGGCCACCATCTCGGGATGACTCGCTTGGAAGCAGGCGAACTTATATCCGAGCTCAGCCACCTGCGCTGTCAAGCGGTCATTTGCCGCCTGCAGACGAGCCACGTCTCCGACGAGCTCGTCTACGGCCCCCGTGATGGCGGAGGAGGACTCCTTAAGGGCCCTAACGAAGGAGCCCTTCAGGTTTGTGGACTTGGTGGCCACTCGGCGGATCACGTCCACCGCCACCTTCGCCCTATCCTGCACGGAGGGAGGAGCCTGCGGTACATCTCCCGCCGTCGTCATCAGCTCCTTGACCCTCTGCAAGAGTTCCTCTACATCTTCCTCCGCCTTTGCCTCTTTGTCGGCCCTGTTGCGCCGGTAGGTCTCCGGCTTGAAGACGGAGCCTGACGGGCCTGGGACCGGCGAGGGTGACGCCGTTCTACGTTTCGGCTGGGATGCGTCACCGTCGTCATTCCCAGCGTGCTCGCGCTTCTTCCGGACGTCGCTCGGCTCCATCTGCATTGGCTCCGAGCCATCCGTGTCCGCCGCGGCAGTCTTGGAGCGCAAGCGCTCCGACACTCTTCGGCTCCCAGTCGTCTGTTCGACTACTGGGAGCCCCTCCACGATGGGCGTGTCCAACAACACCCTCTCCTCTATAGACGACGTATCCTCCAGGATGCTCGTCACCTCGCTCTCTTTATCCTTCCTGCCATCTTCGATTGCGTTAGCCATTGTGCTTGCCATGTCGTTAGTTTTTGGTTTTACTTGAAACCAACCCTATACCAACCCGTCTGGCCAGCGTGATATAGTAGGCCAATACCTCCTTTCTAAGGAGAGGCCTATGTCCAGCAGTGGACTGTTAAAGGCTGTTGATGATGACTTTTTTAACATTTCTTTATTAATTTATTTGTGAATAATAATTTCAAAGTAATTTGGAACAATGTAATATTAATCCTTATCTTAATAAATACTGTAGACATTTAAAACAATTTTATTCTACATGAAATATGTAGAATAAAATTGTTTATTACACAATATTATTTAAATAAATATTTAATAATACGTCAGAGCGTTCATCTAGGTCGCACCCGTAATTGGCCGTAATCTTACACTAGTGACTCTCAGTGTAATAATGTCAATAATGTGTGTTCAACGATACGTGGTCTTATAGGTATTTAAAAAACATTTAAAATTTGACAAATTATACCCTCCTTTAAAACCAATCTATCATTGCTGCAAACATCATGAAAATTGGTGCAGTAGTTTTTAAGTTACGTTATGTTTTGAGTTTAATAGACAGGTTGAAGAGGCAGAGGACTGTGTTTTTTTTCAAATATATTTAATGCAAACGGCTCATTTACGCAATAATGTTACTAAAATAAATGTGAAAGTAACTCTGTCTGTCTGTTGCCTTTTCACGCTTAAAACGCTGAACGGATTTTGATCAATTTCAGTATAGAGATATACGGAACCTCGAAAAAGGACATGGCTACTTTTTACCGCGAAAATCGACACACTCGCGGGCGGAGCCATGGGCAAAAGCTAGTAAAACATAAATACGACTAGCGGTTTATACATACGTATAAAAGTGAAATAATAATCCTCCAAGACCAAACCATTGAGTAGTATTTTTTTCTATCATCAGCTGAACATCTTGAAAGATACGACTAAAGGTAACACACATATCCCTACTAATCCTGTCTAATATTATAAATGCGAAAGTAACTCTGTCTGTCTGTTACGCTTTCACGCCTGAACCACTGAACCGATTTTGATGAAATTTGGTAAGAAGATAGAATTGAACTTGGGAAAGGACATAGGCTACTTTTTACGACCTTTTGCGATAACCAAAATACACGCGAGCGGAGCCGCGGGCGAAAGCTAGTAATATTATAAATGCGACAGTAACTCTGTCTGTCTGTCTGTTACGCTTTCACGCCTAAACCACTGAACCGATTTTGATGAAATTTGGCATGAAGATAGAACTGAACTTGGGAAAGAACATAGGCTACTTTTTATCGCGAAAATAAAGGTAGAAGGGTTTGAAATAGGGGACGAAAGTTTGTGTCGAAGTTCCTTATTATCAAACATAAAATAACATAAGATTGTTTCATCTACCCTTACCGTGTCGTGCGATATAAACGAATTCCACGCGGGCGAAGCCGCGGGCAGAAAGCTAGTTTATAATAAATAACAATAAATAAATATTTCAGACGAATGACACAGAATATCATCTACCAAATATTCGTGTGATCCGCAAATATTTATTTCGCAGTTTATAATACATAAACATACTTTTTTTTTATAAATACATACATTACATATTATACATAGAAAACACCCAAACTCCGAAACAAATATTTGCAGATCATACAAACATTTGGTCCGACCCGGAAATCGAACCCTAGACCTCTTGGTTAGCAGTTGCATACGCTGACCACAAGACCAACAAGGCAGTATGATATATTACAATAATAAATAAACAACTACATATTTCGAACATCTTACACACGACATCATCCAGTCCCAAACAAAGCAGAGCTTATATTATTGATTCGACAACTGATATAAATACATAAACATACTTTTTTTGTTGCTTACCTATAGAATACACCCAGACCCCGAAATAAATATTTGCGGATCACACAAATATTTGGTCCTACACGGGAATCGAACCCGAAACCTCACTCAAGCAAAGTAGTCGCATGCGCTACTACTGCCACCTAGGCAGTCAATAAATAATAAAAGTCAAAAAGTAATAAAAGTCAATAATAATTTTAGAACTCCTGACCGTTAAAAAGTTATATCTTCCACCATCAGCTCATCATTATGAAATGATGGCTACCAGATATTGCGTCTGGAATAGCATTACAAAATAAAAAATATATAATAACTATTTATAGGGGCGTATTATAACGTGCTTATAAAATTTTAAGGTTTCCCTATAAACTAAGACTGAAAACACCCAACACCTAAAAAAAAAAAAAATTGTGGATCTCATAAACATTTGGTCCGACCCGTGAATCGAACCCGAGACCTCAATCGCATACTCTACCACAGCGCCACCGAGGCAGTCACATAAAATGAATTTTAAAAATCGGTCCACAATTGACAGAGTAATCAATGAATGTACAATAAAAAAAATCATTTAGTTAAACATAAATAATACTCCTTTTTTGAAGTTGGTTAATAATAATTTAAAATATAAAGATTGGTGTGTCTATTCTCAGACCTACCAAATATTATCAAAAGTTTCACACAGTCACGTCGTCGTATGTAAACAATCAAATCTCTGTGTGCGTGACAGTGCGTGTTGAGCTAAAAACGAGCGTGCGCTCGCCTTGAATATTCGGAGAACACTGAATTTTTGGATCGCGTGAACTCTGTTTTATTGCAAATTATTTCTCCATACTAAAATGTATGGAACTTTTGCCGCTAAAAATTAATGATGTTTAAGTTTAAATTATGACTTTTTGGTGAGAATTAATAGAAACCTTAAATGGTTAATCTCTTTTTTATACTTTTTTCTTGCAACTAATAAAATATTTATTTCAAATAAAGCAACATAATACTAGATAGATTCCAAACAGAAAAGGTCGATTTCGGTGATTTTGGTCACTGTTGATGATTTTTTTCTCGAAAATAAATAATCATATTAATAATTTTACTCAGTTTCTCTATAGATTGCTTTATTAAGGAACTGAAATATTTTTTTTACTGTCAAATAATGAATTAATTTGTTTCTCTTGTCATAACCGTAAGTGCTTTTTCGAGCAATTATGGAAACGATTCCCTTAAAGTAAACTCTAATTTGTACTGAATTGGATCAGCGCCGCCTAGCGGAACGTTGTAAGACATATTTTGTGAGTGCGAGATTGTTTGTTTATATTACGATCGTGACTGTCGAGTAACTTTATCGAAGTGAGTATTTAAACGAGCTCGAATGACGCTTTTGTGAGTGTGAGTTGCAACGTTAGTCAATTTTGACAGTTGTATTGTTAACTCCTTCACTTTCGAGCAAGTTAACTTTGTCACTTAGCTTTTGGCAGTGAGAGTGAAAACTAACAAAGTTTTTAACATAATTTTTGTGTTGATGATGTATTGATATATATGATATTAAGATCTTATTAGATTAGCCCGATTATAGGTTCATCCACCTTGAAATATATATTGATAATGCGATAAAAAGAGTTCCGTTATACATATTATGGGAAGGATCACTTATCACCATGAAAACCTTTTTCCACTTTTCTGTGGTTTTTGTATCACCACTGCCATCACTGTTAAGCAGTGATGTAAGCTCCTGCCAATGCTGAATGGCCACGATCCTACCTCTTGCATTTCTTATCGGCTTACTAAGGTCTCCATGTCTAGCCAAAAGAAAACAATAACACAAAATATATCACAAGTTTACTTCAACAACTCGCATTCACTATTATAAATATCTTGATTAGGTACTTACTCTTCCATAAAAGTTACTAATAATTCAAATTGATATTGACTTGTTTACATTTTATTTTATCGTTGAGTTAAACAATAACAATTAATGCTCGCATAGATTGTTTACACAAAAATGAACCAAATCAAACAAGTGACGCCGAGCGTAACCCGACTATTTTTGATTATACAACGCCTCTATTGAAATAGCGTTCGAAAATCATTGTATTTAATTTAGTTGGTTTATCGCATGGACTCTATAGTGCTGCCAACATTGACAAAAAAGTTTACGTTCTCACGGTGAGTTAACGCCGATCGACGCGAAAGACTTGGTAAGCACTCACACTCGCGAGTATTCGCTCGTCGATCCGTTTGCCGTAAACTCGATTAACGTGGTGGTTAAGTCATTCGATTTGTTTATTGAAACTCACACTAAGCATACAGGATGAAGGTTCCTCATGAAAAGCATGATACAGTTTTTTAGAAATAAAAGAAATATAAGAAAAGAAACTCACAATGTGTACAGTTTAGCTACTAAAATAGGTAAATAGAGTTTCTTCAAGATGAAAGTTTTATATTTATTTATTTGAGTCATAATGTTCGCAAGCAAGTACGAAGTTAAGTTATAGACGTGTAAGAAAGACACATATGTAAATGAATAACAAGTATTTCACTACTATACGAGTATAGTAGTGAAATACTTGTTTTGTTGTACGGTTTAGTTTTCGAGAAAACTAAACCGTAATTTAAATAGATAAAGCTTCGCATGTATTACATAATAATTGAAATATCTATTACCAGATCAAACTTTAAGCGTTAACTCGAGATCTAAATTCGAATTTGTGACATGATCGACGTTTGCCTAAAAATGTTAAAACCTACACTTCGTATAAATCTTTAGAAATAATTTATACAAATAAATGAAAATTGAAGTGTCAGTTTTTTAATTAAAGTTAACGGGTTTCGCTAAATGCAAATGTAAGCGTATACGGAACTTACGACAAAAAAATAATTTATGAAAATTTTTACTGTCTATCTGTATGTTTGTTCCGACTTATTTCTGGAACGCCTGAACCGATTTTGACGGCACTTTTACTGGCAGATTGCTGATGATATAATGAGTAACTTAGACAACATTTTTATTGACCAGTTTTTTCCCCTCGGCGTTATTAGCGGGTACACAATAACCGCGGTATCTAGTTAGTATATAAATATTTATCAAATTAGGTCCCGTGTCAATGTTGTTATTTACGATGTATATACCTGGTTTATTCAACATTCACTAGGATTAGCAACATGCTTCGTGACACTAGTTATATGATGCAACGAAATCGTCTCATTAAATGCTTTTTGCCAACACTCCGTCGGGTTGCTGCATGTTTACTTCAAGTACTTATTTATAATTTGTACAATAGTTGCCTTGGACGATGAGAATTACCCTATCAAGCCATCAAACTTGGCCCAAAGTCAAAGAATTGTGAACGCGCCCATTAGTTACTATCAACGAACAATCTACTTAAATAACCAGTTGTTTTTATTAATTATTACCTATTCGTAATGTTATCGTGTCCAAGTTAGTTGAGAACGGAATAGGCCAAGTTGGTTTTGTTGTTAGATTTCAGAATCCGCTTGCCATATTATACGTTTGTAGGGTAATTTAAAACTAACGATGAAATAATGTTATAACATAATTCAAAGTAGGTATGAACCGTGTGATTTATAGTTTCGTTATGTAATAAAATTCAAGTGAAACCTATAGCTTAAACTTTTTATACATACCATAACATACTATGTATGTGTTACATATTTACTTAAGAAACTTTAGACGTGAAATAAAACACACTACATGTTTAAAATATTGAAACAAAGGAGCTTACGTTTCTTACTATATTTAAATACATAATATATAATTGCGATTGCATTTTTTTTATGAAATTTTAGTAAAAGTGGCAATTTACCAAATATAAAAAGGTATTTTTGATTTTTTTGAACGCAGTGTCACACATAGAAAAGTCAGATGACAAAAATAATTTGGATTCAACACTCAATTTTTAAATACTTTTATTTTCATCGTTAACGTTAGGTACTAGTTAAACGTTATAGTACTTTATGTTTTGATAAACTTGTTTCATGCCTGTAGAAAAATTCTGTTTAGATATTTGAAATGAAAAAAACAAGTGAGAACACTTAAAAAATATATATATTATACCTATAACGTAAAGTTAAAAAACTTGAAAACGGTCTTGAGATGACCTTATATAAAATGATAAGGTCATTGTAAGATTACGGTCTGAAATAGTATTTGCTATTCGGTTTTATTGGAAGTCTCGTGGTGGTCTCAGGTACCGAGGTCTAATGACAATAGATTCAAAGTGCTCATTGTGACTGCAAAATTATATCTTTAATAAACAGGCTCTAGTCTAAGTTGTCTAAAACATGTTATTTTTTTGTAACAAAATGTAAAGTAACCTAGTTGTTTTCTGTTCTAAAAATAGGGGGAGCCGTACGATTTAACTGTAAAGGACGCATCCTTGGCGCTTACTACGCAGACGCAAAATCTGGCTGTAAGGCATTTCACGTTTGCGTTCGCGTTGCCGGAGGTGGCATTCGAGACTTCAGATTCTTCTGTCCACCTGGCACTTTGTTCCACCAAGAAGCACAGACGTGTACCGACTGGGGAGATGACGACCCATTGGCCTGTCCCGCAGACATCTACGACGGTCAGTTTGATCTGTACAAGATCGGATCCGGTGAGCCCGCTTTGCTACTCTGCCATCCCAAAACTAAGGCACATACATTGTTTAAAAGCTGCCTGAAGTTAGGGGAAGGCAGTACTAACCCAACACTCACAAACGAACTAGATACATCTAGAGTCATTAAATATTACGGGTTAGATTACCACAGAAATAAGTCTGTGTGACCCACTACTCGTTACTTCATTAATCCTATTGTTGTCGCATTCAAATTTCTAAAACTGACATTGATAAAGGTCGATAAATATGTATTGCAAAAATGAAAATCTTATCTAAGATTATATAAAAAATATTACATAATTTAAATAATTGCATACCACAGTAAATAGAGGTGATTTCAACGTGCAGTACGAAGTTTGTGAGTGCTATCATTAAGTGCTATTTATGTTGCAATTGTAATTAAAAGAAGCTTAGAACTTAGAAATGCTAGAATATTTAAAAATGTACGTTACTAATTAATGTTATTTTGATCAGATACTTATATGTTCCTAAAAAAATGTACATAAAATAATTGTCAAATTTGATATTAAATTGTTCACAAGTTAAACCGAACAATAGAAGTGCATAGGGTTCCCACTAACAACTTAGGGCCCCAAGCCGACCCCACTTACAAGTGGTGCACCTGCTGACCGATGAACGAGGATCTGACAAACTAAAAATCCGGGTAAACGGCAATAGCCTCGTCATATTACATGGGATCAAAGAACTGACCAAAAGTGGGGGTTTAAAATGCCTCTGCCTGTCCCGTCGGGGGAATTAGGCTGATTTTATGTTAAACCAAACAATATCACATGGTTGAACTTGACGCTAGGATTTAGTAATAAAAAAGTAACTACGTTTGCTTTGGTCTGGATATTACATGTTTTGAATGTCAGATAAATCTATAAACTGAAGATTTTAGACCAAATTCTATTTACTTCTTCTTTTGATGCAATGGAAACCAACTGAATTTCAGCTATTTCTGCCAATATCAAGTAGATAAGTAACGTTTTCAATTGTAAATACTTCTAGTCTTCAAGTCGTCATTTAATCATGAATCAAAGAATTTAATAAAAAAACTATTTAAATTATTAATTTTAATTTTAGGGCACATAATGTCATATACCTACCAGAGATTGTGATGAGTGACAACAAACTTTATTAGTGATTAGTGCGTTTATGTGCGATAATTAAATAATTACAGATTTTTATTAATTATAATATGTAATTGCTTAAGTTTTAGTTTGTGATTTCAATTTATATTCAATAAAAACTATATGCAAATAATAAAAACTTATGCACAAGTTTCAAAACTATGCAAGATATATTGAACTCACACATAAATAATATATTGGAAAATAACAAAAATATGAGTATTTCAAATACTGTGTACAGTTTTATACTATGTCTAAAATTTATAAGAATGCGAAATCCCCACTTTCGGGCCGAATACCAAAATTATACATTTCTTGGAACTATTATATAACCGCTTTGAAATTAGTAATAAATTAAACATGAATCATTTAATATGCTTCAGGCAAATGCGCTTATATGTTGCAGCTTTTAGTATTAGTAAGTGAGATTTGGGAGCTAAAACTTTTACTGACTTTATACTGGTACTATTTTATTTTATTTTATTTATTAATCTTAGGGAAGCTTACAGCAATACATTTAACATAAATTATAAAAGTAGCAACAATACGCCAATAACAAGTCTCCACAAATAGAAACTAAATATTATGAAAAACATAAACCCTTAGGCAAACAAAAGCAATAAATTTCCTTATATATTGTAAGTACAAATTAAAATCCTTTTTTTTTTAAAAATAGTATCTGCCAATCAACATGTTTAAGTAACTTTAAACTTTGTTTCAAATACAATACTGAATTTTAAAACGAAATTGAGTGCAGTGTCCCTCTCATTCTTGATATACTCATAGCAAAGATGTCAAGGTCGTGTTTACGCACTAAGTCATTGTAAACATGGCAAGAACGATAAAGGAAACTGTTTTGACGATACCTAGTAGCAACTATCGGTATTGAGAAAAATGGAGCGTGGCGCAGTGAATGCACTGGTACATAGATTTTCACCTTGTTCAGTAACTCGGGACAGTCGACGGAAGAGGTCACTATACGGGCAAGAAACAATAGGTCGGCAATATCCCGACGTTTTCGGAGTTCCAGAAAGTGATGTCTTTTGCATGAAATTGCATAGTCATAAGAAACAGACTTGGCTCTGAAATTGAGAAATTTGATAAATTTCTTTTGAACCCTCTCAATCCTCTTAATATAAACGTCATATCTCGGATTCCAAATTTGCGAGGCGTATTCTAAATGAGGACGAACATATGTTGAATATAAAATTTTCAAAGTTTTCGCGTTTTTAAAGTCTTTGGATGAGCGCATAATAAAGCCGAGAGACTTCAAGGCCTGTCTTACTATGGAGTCTATATGATTTTTGAACAACAATTTAGAGTCATGCAGAATACCCAAGTCCTTAACCACATCAGCTGCTTGTAGTTTTTCATTCTCTAAAAAGTAATTAAATAAAATTGGGTGTTTACCTCTGGTGAATGTAATTTTTGAGCATTTGCTGGGATTAAGGTTAAGCTTATTCTCGTTACAATAGGTATTTAAGCGAGAAAGATCATCCTGCAGAGCCAATGCGTCGCTAGGATTGGAAATGAGCTTGAATATTTTCATATCATCAGCAAAATTTAAAATTGACGAGTTATGGAAACAGCTATGGATGTCAGATATGAATATAAGAAAGAGAAGCGGGCCGAGTAAAGATCCTTGGGGTACCCCACTCGGAACACTCATCCATTTAGACATATAGTTTCCCAATACCACTGCTTGACTCCTATTGTCGATGTAGGACGCGAACCATCGAAGCAAGTCTCCCCTAATACCTGCATTCTCCAGCTTATATAATAAGATTTTATGATTTATACGATCGAAAGCCTTACTATAATCTGTGTAGATTACATCTATTTGTTGGCCTCCCTCCATGGAGTCCGTTAAAAATTCATTGAAAAGAATTAAGTTAGTGACAGTGGACCTCCCCTTAATGAAGCCATGTTGAGAACAAGGCAATTGATCCTTCAATGCGTTATATACCTGCTCATATATAATTTTTTCAAAAACTTTCGCTATAATTGGCAATTTTGAAATTGGACGGTAATTATTAATTTGGTTCCTTGGTCCTTTTTTATGAATAGGAGATATAAAAGCCGATTTCCAGATATCTGGCATATGACCACATCTAACAGATTCCTGAAATAAATATGCTAGGGGTAATGACAGTTGCTTAGCGCAGTTTACGAAAAATATTGGAGGAAGTAAGTCAGGACCTGCAGACTTTCTAGGGTCCAACCTCATTAGCTTGTCATGAACTATATTAGAAGTTATTTCTATGCAGGAAATATTAGCATCCATGCCCATACTCACATAGGGCAAAGTAGATGTTGAGTCAGTATCAGATAAGAAATTTGAATGAAAATATTGAGCAAATAGATCACAAATATCGTCGCCCTGTGTTGCTGTTTTATTATCATGAACCATATTATTTGGTATAGTGGTTCGTTTTGAAAGCGATTTCATGTGTGACCAAAAACATTTTGGGTTAGTCTTTATTGAATCCTCAACTAATGCTATATAGTTAGTATAGCACTTACCCTCCAAATCTTTGGCGCGCTTTCGCAACAACTGTACCGTCTGGGCATCAGATATCATTCCGTACGTTTTGAACTTACGCATAAATTTGGCTTTTTCTTTTATAAGTTTCTTAAGAGCGGGCGAATACCACGGAGGAAATGACCGCCGAGGAAGTACTTTACTTGGCACATACAAGTCGCGTAATTTATTTATAATCATATAAAAATGCTCGACTGCTTCATCAAAATTTAATTTAGAAAATTCATCTAACCAACGTATATTTGACAAGTATTTATTTATTTCATCATAATTTGCCCGTTGAAACATAAACTTTGTACGAGGGGCCGGTTTTAACATCTGAGTTATCTCGATTTTCAGCGAGAAGCACAATGCCTTGTGATAGGGATCAAGAGGTACAAAAGGACCATGGCACTCGATTACGGTAGCTTCGCAATTGGACAGAACCAAATCCAGCCATTTGCCATAGAAGTTAGTTACAGGGTTATACTGATGTAGATCCAGTAATGCAAGTTCATCTATTAAGTTGCTTTCATTGATACCCAACACGCTACTTGGTTCGAGGTAGGGTGCGTTTTCCGATCTATTCCAATGAATCGAGCTCATGTTAAAATCCCCTACAATCAAAAAATGGTCGGTGGGGCGAGAATTAACAATATCACGTAGATTATTTAAGAAGTTATTGAGCTGTTGTGTGAAGTTTAAACCTCTTTTTTCATTGCACAAATAAACTGTGCATATATGCAACTGTATATCATTATCAACACAAACAGATAACCATATATCCTCGGCGGTAGAATTCCATTCGGGTCGGATAATTGTATTAAGATGTCTCCGAGTAGCAACAAGAACTCCCCCCCCCATCGACTGACCAGTACTTTCGTAACAGCGGTCACGACGCCACACCATATAGCTGTCGTCAAACAGTTCCGCATCCAACACACTATCATTTAACCATGTTTCAGCTATCAAAATAATATCATAACTATTCATACTTATATTTCTCTTAAATTCAGTGGTCTTCGTCCGTAAGCCGCGAACGTTTTGGTAATAAAAGTTAATCGTAGCCATAGTTAGTAAGTAACAATGTCAAAATAACAATTAATATATATTTCTTGCTCACGGGTCGTACAACTCGTAAACAGAAACATAACAGATATATGTAAACATGTATAACATTTGGTTTAAATATGATAAAACGTTCGCGACAATATTGATCAAAACAACTCGTCAAGGCAGACCACCCACATTGGCTTAGAAAATAATCATAATCTCTATAGTATTTGCAATCGGTGAGTATGAGAAGGATAGTTATATGCATCTTTGCACTGACGTTGAGTAAAACGGACAGGTTACTCTGAATGAATAGATTAAGCAGGTAATATTTTTTTACAATAGGCTGAATAGTGAATGCAGATGATAACAACATTTTGTTATAATATGTGTGGTAAATAATGGTCACCTTCCGCATAAATACATTCGGTGATTTCACCAAAGTTGCTTTAAAAATAAAAAACAGAAATGTATATATATATAGTGTACAGAACAAAATAAGTAAACAAATTTGGAATACAAGACGAACTACTTTAGTTTGTTTAAATCTTTTTCACAAGTAATGATGAAAGTAGGAGATGTGTCATTTTTACGCACGTGTATTTTTGAGTACTTTACCCACACATACTGATGACCTTTCTCCTTTGCAGTATGTTTAGTTTTTGTTAGCAACTTCTTGTATTCCGGGGATAGATGATCATTCACATAGATCCTTTGACTTATTCCTTGGAGGCCCACATCTTCAGTGGAAAACGCCTTCATGGCTCGAGCGGACGCAATAAAATCTTCCTTCACATATCTGTTAGTGAAACTAACCACCATAGATTTTTCTTTAGTATTTACAATAGGAATGCGACTAATAAAATTTATTTGGCTTTTATTTACTTTGTAGTTAACAAAGTTACCGATCAAGTCAATTATATTGAACAAGTTCTCGTTCTTTTTCATGGGAATTCCTTTTATTTCAATATTATTAAGCCGGGACCATTGCTCCCGCGCAAGATCATTGAGTTTAATCACGTCCAATTGAGACCCATAATCCGAAGCAGCAGCCACCGATGATTCCACAGCAGACATCCTCAACTCCACAGCATCTATTCGAGAAGTGAATTCATCAATTTTCTTCAGTGCTCCCTCAGTTGCGGATTGGATGCTTGTCATATCCGATTTTATGGTCTTAACATCGCTTATAAGAGAGGGAAGACAATCAAGTTTCTTAGTCATTTCATCCAGCTTACTCATTATATACTCAAGTTGATTTTCTTGCTTTAGAACTGTTGGTTTAGGTGACGTAACTCGACAGGCAGCACATTTCCATGCCGCCCTCCTGTCGGCTCCAAGTTTCCGAAATCCTTGCTCCGTGATGCCCGCACACCCAAAGTCATAGTGGTTTTCACAAGCACTACACTGAACTCCGTCAATAAATTTACTATTACAAGACGAACACTTCATGTTGACGAAAGGTTGTTAATCTCTGATTTATTTATTGGAAACAAAATGTACGTGCTCATAGGTACAGGGTCTACTTACAACTGACTGACTGACTGACTGACTTACAACTATCACTAACATGAACATTATCATCATCAACAGCATCTAATAGACCACTGTTTTACATAAGTCTTTAATTGGAAAAAAGGTTTTGGAAATTTAACATTTAACACTTTTACAATAACCTATTGTTTTTCTGTGATAGGATTCGACACCAAGAAATTGACAGGAAATCGAGATGAAGAAGCCGAGTTCGGTCTTCAACGAGCGGAGACCGGTGATCGTCGCTTAAGTCAGAACAACGTCGCTTCCAGTCGACCTGACTCTGATCTTCGAGCTGCACATTCTTCAGATTTCTTTAGTGGACAACGCGACCGCGGTCGTGATGAGTCTTCCCCTACGTCACCACCTGTATCCCCCTCTCCTTCTTCACAAATACACTCAAGACAGTCTTTCAGAAGACCTACTAGCGCACGCACGTTCCCAACCACTCAGTACACCACACCTGCTCCATCTCCTTCACCACAGCCGTCTAACCGACCACTGCATGAAGGAGGTTCAAAACGGAAACTTGTCAGAAAACGACCAATCTATGTGTCGACAAAAGCACCCGCAACCACAGTTCCACCTGTCTCAGTGGCACAGCAGAATTACCCTGAGCAACAGCAGCAATCACAACCAAACTATAACCAACAACAAAATTATAACTCTAAGCAAAACGCTAATCCACAACAAAATTTCAATTTACAGAATAACTATAATGCTCAGCCCAACTTTAACCGACGAGTTCCCTCTCAGAGTAAACAATTTTACACTACAACACCCGACGTACCTCCTCAATACCAAGAATATAAAGATGAATACGTAGAAGTTAGTCGAGTAACACCAAAACAAAACCGATTCTACCCAAAAAGTGTGTCCTCCACATCTTTTCCAGACACAACTAACCCTCAAAGACACAGCCAAAATGATGGCCTTATAGAACTCTATAATTACGATTCACAATCAACTCCAGGAATTAACTCACAAAAAGAAAATCGACCTCTCAAGGTCAAAAATAACTTTAATGCAGAAGATGTTCCAAGAGATCCCGAATTTCCGCGAAATAAAAATTTTAAATTCAATAACGCTAGAGACTCTCCTGCAACTACTGATTACAGCGTTTCAACAAGAAATTTCCCCACCACCACAGTCGCCTATAAAAACTATAATAGCGTCTCGTATGAACCAGAAAAAGCGAACTATGTACCGTACTCGAAACAAAATAATTTTAATAATAACTATCCTACAACTACTTCTACCTCCATAACAACAATTTACACGACATCTCGTCCTGAACCCCCACCTAATTTAAACACGATTGCATACAACACTAACATCGGCTTCAACGCTCAAACGAATAATTACGCTGAGAGCGGCGAGGATGACGGCCAATATCACCCACCAGAGGGCGAAGATGATGGACTATATAGACCTGAAGTATATGACCGAGAACTATTGTCAGGTGCACACTCCTTAAACATAGCCGCTAGCGGAAACAGACTCCCAGAAGATCGCAAAACATACTCTAAAACCCAATTGCCTCAGAAATCAGTAGCACAGACTGCAGCACCTAGGCCGTTTAAGCCAGCACCTACTCCGACCACACCACCAACAACTAGAGTACAGGAGCCTATTTATACGACAACTCAACAGCCACAGACTGTGAACACGCAGCGAACTTTTGACTACGTTCAAACTTACACAACGACATCTCGGCCGTCAGACTATTTAGGAATTGCACAAACATTCGCACCAGTTAACGAACCATCAGCTAGACAAACAACAACAGACGTACCCCGAGTGAAAGAAACACGACCTCCACGACCTGCAACCCGTGCACCTGTCCCGGCAACGCAGCCTGCGGTTCCCCCGTCAGCGCCACCAAGACCACCTCATTTCGCTCAGCCGGCTAACAAAAAGGAAGACAACAGTTATGACTATGCGTATTACGATTCAGACCCAGGCTTCTCAGAGTATGATCAAATCGAAGAATTTGGAAAAACTAATAAGAAGAAGAGATCGTAAATGTTATTGAATTATGTTAAACCACTGCCATTAAATTAGTCGCCTCTTTAGTGCAGTAACTAGATGAAACTAGACTTTGTAATATTGTAGTATTTATCCGCAACGAAGAAATAGTTTCATTTAGTTGTGACGAATAATTTGTAGATTTAATTTATATGATATTTAAAATGATAGTAGAACATATTGGAACTTGTATTTAAACAATTAATCCAACCTTCAAAGTACATCTTTTGTAAATAAAACTGATGGTATTTAATTTAATAGCACATACAAACTTTGAATAAATCTTATACAAATGTACCTTATTAAATCTAAAGAGGCTTACCTGTAGTTACCCTAAATTATTTGTGATATTATTATTGATGTTTCTATTGGTTTAAGTTGTTTGTTACTGTGTAAGTATTTACAAACTATCCACAATGAATTGAAGCAAGTTAGTTTTAATTGTGCTTGCTGACAGTGGTGTTTCATGATATAGATTCTATTTAGGTTCCCTAGAAAGTAAGTTAAGACGATAGATTGTAAAATATTTCATTGTAAATAAAGTTTTCTTAATAAAGAAGTGCTTGTGTAATTTGTGTCACTTGGCAAAGTACGTGAGAACTAGTGAACAATTTAGACGTTTAGCTGAGCAGTGCACATAATATGCTGGCAAACAATACAGTACTTTCGACATCGGTGTGACGATACGTTAATGATCTGCATACCAATGGCAAGTCACAATACAATATGCCAACAAAACGCTTGCAATGGTACAAAGGTAAGTAGAAACATGATATAGTTTTACTAAACGTATTCGATATCATTAACAGCAACACTAAAATATTAAAAAATAAAGTTTATACGTAATAAGTATAATTCCTTTTCTAAGTTTTCTTTTATATAAAAAGTGCTATGATTTTAGGGTTCCGTAACAAAGGGTAAAATGAGACCCTATTACCAAGACTCCATCTGTCCGTCTGTCATCAGGCTGTGTCTCAAGAACAGTGATAGTTATACAGTTAAAATTTTCACAGATTATGTATTTCTGTTGTCGCTATAGCAGCAATTACTAAAAAGCAGAATAAAATAAGTGTTTCAGGGGCTTCCATAACTTCCATACCTGATTTTTTTGCTCGATTTTGATAAAGATAATAAGTAGACGCTTGAAAGTTATAGATAATATAAACAGTTAAAATTTTCACAGATTACGTATTTCTGTTGCCGCTATAGCAGCAAATACTAAAATACAGAAAAAAATAAGTATTTCAGGGGCTTCCATACCCGATTTTTTTGCTCGATTTTGATAACGATAGTAAGTAGACGCTTGAAAGTTATAGATAATATAGTAAAGCACCTTTCCTGCGCGAGTTCGACTCGCACTTGACCGAATTTTTATGTTAGGACTAGGTGTAAGGTTTTATGAGCTAAGATTATGTAGGTAATATTCAATTAATATAATACTTATTTGGTAAACATAGCACCTTATGGTGTTTAGTCGGTTACCATACGAATATCCCGACCAGTATGTCTATAAAACTATGCTGCCTGGCAGTGGCTTGGATAAAAAAATCTAAGATATAAAAAAAATCTAATAGACTTAAAGCCCACCAAGGAAGAACAATGTTCTCTGATAGAAAGCGACTATCTTCGCACATAAACTTTTACAATTCAAACGTCACAGGTGCGTACATACTTCTATCCTCCTTATTCTCCTTTTTAGGGTTCCGTTGCCAAATGGCAAAAAAGGGACCCTTATAGATTCGTCATGTCTGTCTGTCTGTCCGTCACAGTCCGTATGTCACAGCCACTTTTTTCCGAAACCTTAAGAACTAATGTGGAAACTTGGTCAGTAAATGTATTCTGTGAACCGCATTAGTATTTTTACACAAAAATATAAAAAAGCAATAAATTTTGGGGGTCCCCATACTTACAACTGGAATTACAAAAAAATTTTTTCATCAGCACAATACGTGTGGCGTCGTATCTATGGATCCTATCCTTAGATCTTCAAAAATGATATTGAGGATTCTAATATATTTTTTTTCTAAACTAAATAGTTTGCGCGAGAGACACTTCCAGAAGTTTGCGCGAGAGACACTTTTAGAAGTTACAGGGGGTGTGTCCCCCCCCCCCCTGTAACTTCTAAAATAAGAGAATGATAAAACTAAAAAAAATATATGATGCACATTAACGTAATTAATAATTTCCATGCAACGAAACCTTCCAACGAAAATTGGTTTGAACGAGATCTAATAAGTAGTTTTTTTAATACGTCATAAATCATAAACCGCAATTTACATTTCTTTCAATGAAAACACTATTATTAAAACATCGATGAAAGTTACAACGAAGTACAAAAACTTTTATATGATGTTACTTGCTGCTACGGAACCCTTCATGGGCGAGTCCGACTCGCACTTGGCCGCTTTTTATAATGTGTTAAACCTTCATCGATATCATTAACATTAAAATTTGTGTTTTGAAAACAAATAAGTTTTATGTAGAAAAAACAATTTAATGGAAGTTTGATTGCAGCCCCATCTGTTGAGAGGCATTTCAAGTAATGTTAAAATGAGGTAATAATTGTTTCTCAATTGTATACATCCTTCAACTTCTGAACCAAAAAGCCTCAGATTATCATTTGTTATTTTTATTTGTCTTACCTTTTATGCTACAAGTACCTAATGTTTTAAACTACTTACGTCTTACAAAGAAAATAATCAGCTACTCGTCCATAGATGTCGCGAGCAGAAAATAATAACGGTCCCACTTTGTTGACTGAACACAGATAACCAAAGAGAATGTAATAAAACTACGTTTTACAGATAACCGCCAAATAGTGGAGAAGAATCGTGCATTGACTTAACTACATTTATATATAAGTTCATATACTTAAATTCCATTCGAAAGAGCTCATTATAGAGACGATAGAATACTGCCAAAGAGATAGGTAACATCCTTTTACATCTCTCATGTTCGGTAAGTAGGTTCTTATTACCTTCAAATGGGGCTTGTAAGTGACTAATTAGCGCTCTAGGGTAATAATGTAGCTAGAAACGCCCTAGGGCTGTAATTTAAAAAAAAACACTTCTTTCCTTCAAAAATTTCGCGTACATCTAACCATCATACTGGCAATAGACATCATGCATTCAGCCAAATGACCAAAAAGGTCGCTTTGCTATTCAGCCTTGTCTTCGTGTAAGTATAATAGTCATCAATTTTAAATATCAAACGGCGAAGCTCAATTTCGTTCTTGAAAAAAAATTTAAAAAGTTCTTTACTTTTATTTTTAATGAAAAAAGGCGGGAATAGAAATTTTTTACTTCAAATACATATTGTTTGTTTTTGGGATTTTTTTATAATTACGTGCTACTTAGGAAAACACTTAGTCTCAAACTATGTATTAACATACCCAAAAAACACCTGTCCTTAAAATTTGAAAATTGTTCTCATTTCAATATGAATTTCAACAAAAAAAATGATTTATTCTTATTGTAGTGTATGTAGATCCGTGAGTATGTTGATCTTATACATACATGAAGGTTCCATACCTGTCTCGAGCTGTCGGCTAAGACAGACCGGCTGGAAAGAAGACGCGTGCGTGTGTGTGGGCTAGCCAGGGTAAAGGAATCTCATAAGGTATTACACTTTGAGTACATTATAAGTGGCGACGAGGATAAATAAACATCATGAAATGGGTACCTACACTAGATTATCTAAATACGTAAATCTTTAAAAAAAAATACTATGATGGCGACAAAGTGTCACTACGATGACATGTATTTTTGTTCTATTTCAAATGTAATTCATATTACCATTTATATATTAATATATCAAACATGTTTTGGTCCTATGAAATATTTCGAAAAAAAAATCTAGTAATGTGTATAAACGCTAAGTCAACAATGTCCATGCTGTGGGGAGATATTGGATTGGCACGCTAGTAATGTCTACAACATGAGAACATTATGGACGCAGGGTCAGTAATGCCCATGGCGTGGTGAGATTGGATGACTCGGAAATGCTAGTAATGTCACGTCTATGACGTGGGGGGATTATGAACGCAGAGTCAGCAAGACCCATGCTGTGGAGACATGGTATGACAGAAAAAAAGTGCTAGTAATGTCTAGGTTGTGGGACATTATGGACGCAGGGTCAGTAATGCCCATGGCGTGGTGAGATTGGATGACTCGGAAATGCTAGTAATGTCACGTCTATGACGTGGGGCCATTATGGACGCAGAGTCAGCAAGACCCATGCTGTGGAGACGTGGTATGACAGAAAAAAAATGCTAGTAATGTCTATGTTGTGGGGATATTATGGACGCAGTGTCAGCAATGCCATGGCGTGGTAACATTGGAAGAAAAAATAAAATAAAAATAAAGCAATAATGCCCATAATGTTGGGGAATTCTTTATCGAAATATTTCAACTGTCCATGACGTCCAACGTAGTTACGGATTAGTTTTATTTTATAAATGATTTGCATGCAGGTTACTGGAAAATTTAGTAGTGTAATTAGACTTGTGCTTGCTTGTTTACTATAGGGAGCGATCCGATCTAGTTCAGTTACCTAAATGAACTAGTTCAGTACGTAAGTTCCTTTAATTCATTTGGTACAGTTGTTTAGTCGGAGCAAGAAATAGTTCACACGTACGTAGTGCTCGTATATTTATTAGCACCGTATACCATATTTTATGGAGTACATGAGATTTTTATTTCAATTACAGAGGTTTGCTGTGAATTTGTATAGTGAATTATATTTTGATTCTTTATGCTTTACGGGCTTGGGATTGTCATTCTTATATCAATTTATAAACAAATAATATTCGTATTGAAAAAAATTAAAGTGGATAGATAAGAATGGGGCGTTTAAAAATCAAATAATTTACGCATTTTTTTAAATGTCATGATGAACTAGATAAACTGTGTTTAAAAAAATAATACTCCATATCTTTAAAATTTTATAAATAATAGCTAAATAAAAGTAATACTTAACGTAATGAAAATAAGGACTAGAATTTTGTGATTCTGTCATCATTACGTCGAGTGACGCAGCGACGAACGAATCGAGCTGACAACAGCCGAAGAGCCGCTTCGTTTCGTTCACAACTTTAGTACTCTAGAACAATAAATCACTGTATTCATAAAGCGACAGTGTACTAAATGAACGATGAGTACATATATTATTATATGCTTTGAGGAATAAGTCGTTCTAGTACCTTGAAAGGAACTAGTTCTTTATAATACTTAGTACATGTACTACACAAGTCTACTACTAATGTCGATGTTGACATTAGACAAGTTCGAGTGCGAAGGCGATCGGACATCGTTAGTAGTAAGATGGGAACGCTGGAAACGAGAACTTCAGATTTATCTTTTGGCAACAGGTATCAAAAGTAGTGACAAGCAAAAAGCTGGTCTTCTTCATTTTGGTGGACAAGAACTTCAGGAAATATATTTTAATAGTGATAGTCAAGAGGAAACATCTGATATTTTTTATTCAGTTATAAAAAAAAACGACAATTATTTTGCACCTCAGCAAAGAAAAGTAACAAAGAAATGAAACAAGAACCAAAAGAAAAATTTGACAAGTTTCTCATCAGGCTTAGACAGCAATATAGCAAATGTCATTTTAATAATTTTGACGAAAACGTTATTGATCAGATTGTAGAGAAAGAAAATTCAGATGAACTTAGACGGAAGATTTTGCAAAAAGGAGATGATGTGACTCTAGATAAAATCGTAACTGAAGCAAATGCCATGGAAGGCGTTAATAGGCAAATGCAAGATTTTAACATTCAAAATGATTGGGGAGAGAGTCAACAATTAGTTTTCGAGAAAATAAAGACGGCAATTAGAAATACCCACAAATACCCTTGGGATATTATGATGGTTCCAAGAAAACCATTGTCATCACTTATGCCAGCCCTGTGGTTCTAGGAGCTGTGTTGGTTCAAGTTCACAATAATGAGCCTAAAATAATCACTTTTGGAAGTAAAACCTTAAAAAGCTGTGAACGCCGATATTGCCAAACGGAAAAAGAAGCGCTTGGAGGGCAGTGGAACACTTTCATATATTCTTATATGGGAAAGAGTTTGATTTGGTTACATACCACAAACCTTTAGAGGTGATATTTCCACCGAAGACTAAACCATGTGTACAAATTGAAAGATGGGTGCTACGACTAAAGTACTACAAATTTAAAGTAATATACCGACCGGGAAAAATAATATTGCTGACCCGTTATCAACACTGCGGTAGGTTAGCATTATAGACAGTCTAATTGAAGACAGAGAAAGCCATATTCGACAAATTATTTATATTGATATTAAAGACCACGGACAGTATCTCTGAAAGAAATAGCACAACATTCGGAACAGGACATAGAAATACAGGAAGTGAAAGTAATGATGTATAATAACAACTGGGATGAAGAAGTTAAGCTGTTTCAAATATTTCGCAACGAGACTGCCATTAAGGGCAATGGGGTATTGTGGTCATAAAAGTTTTCTGCACCACCCGAAGGTTGACTGGAAGAGAATACCCTGGGCATTAAGTCCGCCCATGTACAAATTTAGTGCATAAAGTTTATAAATGACTGTTTAATGAATAGTATTAATTTAGTTATACACGGTTAAAGTCTTTTGTATCGATCTGTGACTCATTTAACTGTTCTAAACTTATTTAATAGGGAAGGGATGTAGTGTATGTAGATCCGTGAGTATGTTGATCTTATACATACATGAAGGTTCCATACCTGTCTCGAGCACATATGACGCGCAGAGACTATAGAGAGTCTATGAGCTGTCGGCTAAGACAGACCGGCTGGAAGGAAGACGCGTGCGTGTGTGTGGGCGAGCCAGGGTAAAGGAATCTCATAAGGTATTACACTTTGAGTACATTATACTTATAATGCCGTTTTTTCCACTTACCTCACAATCGAGATGTAAAGCAGAATAGTTAGCTCGGGTGTAAGTACCAATTGCACCCTCGAACTATAGGCACCCTCGCTGCGCTCGTCCGCCTAAATATCTCGGGCTGCAATTGATGAGTTTGCAGTTACAATAGTAGATTAGTAGCAAAGGGCTGTACCCTTTGCTACTAATCTACTATTGTAACTGCAAACTCAAGGGACTCGATGGCTTCGGGACTTTCAATAATGAAGACTGCTCGCCGCTGCAACCCATCGAGAGCATCAATATGAACTACAGTGAAAGATAGAGGTTGATTTCTATGACAAATTAATATATGCAAATACATATACAGTCAATCTGGGTAACATTGACAGATAAGTGCGATATTTTACACAATATTATAAAATTCAAGCATACAAGTGTTATATATACGAGTGTTTTTCACTTTCCACACGTAAAAATTAATTAAATTCTCTAAAAAATTATCAGTCCATAAGAAAACCTGATTTTCTAGTCTATCAAAGTTACCGTCATTACATGGGTAACTTAAGACACACATAGAACCATTTATAGAAAAGTAGTAATTATTATATTTTGTACATTAGTTTGTTTTTCTTCTAAATGGGTATAACCGACGTAAGAAAACCATTAATTTCTAGTTTTGTCTTATATTTTATAAAATAATCAATAATCAGTCTTCGACATTTGGCATTGTTATACATATTTTTAATTAGTATCAAAAAACCTTTAAAAACACGTTTAGGGCAATATTTTTTGTGTAACTAAATAGAACAGAAGCTAAAATAATTAGAAAATAATAATAATTTATGAATACTTGACCATAAAATGGTTATTCACCCCACTCCATATAGAGCAAATCGTCGTCAATTATGTAGGTCAAATTATGTAAAAAAATACTTCAAAACACTGTCAAAGTTACAGGAATTAGATAAAGAGACATAATTATAGGCAAATGCTATATTAAAATACTATAATTCCATTACAAATGACTCTATATAACATCTCACTTACCTCGTTAGCAACCAAAATCACAAAATATTCAAAAAGTTTTACACTGTTTGAATAGCATAAAATTTCAGAAAAAAGTTTTGACATTACCTCTGTATGAGAAAGCTTATTTATTATTATGGTGCGCTTATGGAGTTAGTTTAAAAATGTAAAGCTGTAAGAAGTATTTGTAAATTGTATTGGTATCATATGTAAAATAAATCGAAACTAGTTCATGGTACCACTGTACATGTTACCGAATGAATCAAAGTTACCCAAATTGTACGTAATCTACTATATTTTGAGTGCCTGTCCGAAGATGACGAGTGGAAGTAGTTTAAGCAGATTTATGACAGCGGCCAAGTCCGTAAACAACAAAGATTTACAAAACGTTTCTTTTTTTATTCTATTTAGGTTATAAATGCTTCTGGTAACTACAATCAATCTCAAAATCAAGGATAAATGTGGTTTAATATTAGAAACAGATTTAGGAGTTGGTAGACCCACGCTGATTTCAGTACGAATGGGCCGTCTCGACCGGGGCAGTACTACCCTCACACAAAAGACCATCCTGATAATAACAGCATTCTTGCTGTCGTATTTCGTTAGTAAGTGTGAGACCAGAGACCCAATCTTTCTGCAGGAGACCGGGAGAGTGATGCCGAAACATCTGACCAGGCCGCCATGGTATGGGTAACCATACTGCATTGTCTACCCTCACAATGAGGATGGTGACCCCTACTCCTGGATTCTACACATGCTTTCTATCGGGCAGAGTAGAGTCACCTTGGTAGTCATCAATATTAAAAAAAAAATATACTGGCAAACTACACATGTAGCTTAGAAAGCTTTTGCAAATGAAATTACAAAATATACAAAATGAATTACTAAAAAAAAATATGGTGTACATTACTATGAAAACTACCAGCGAAAATTGGTTTGAAGGAGATCTATTAAGTAGTTTTTTGTAATACGTCATAAATCGTGAACCGCAATTAAAACATCGATTAAAGTTACAACGAACTTCAAGAACTTTTATATGATGTGACTTGCTTCTACGGAACCCTTCATGGGCGAGTACGATTCGCACTTGGCCCCTTTTTTAATTCTTTCAAACCGTGCAATTTATATTTCGCATAATCAGCAAGCTTATGAGAGACCTACGTCCAGCAGTGGACTACAATGGGCTGATGATAAACTAATTAACACTTTTGAGCTCAAGTTCCAAAACACTAATCTTTACAGAAAGTTTATATATCAATAAATAATTATGTACTGGCAGTGCTGACGCAGATTTCTGCAATGTACTTATGAATCGAATGTCGACATTGTAATTATAATAATAAATAAGTACATGTATTCAGGGCCACCGCAGACTAGCTACTTTTAGCATCGGCGATCGGCGATTTGGCGACTGCATCGATGCTGCATCGCGTTTTAGCGACTTCCTGCGTTCGATCGCGGTATCGGAAACGCGCGTTTTAGCGGCTGCTCGGATGCCAAATCGATGCTACCGGCATCCGAATGTGTGCGAAGAGTAGCGTTCAGCTGCTGTGTCGCGCTTCTAAAAAGCGACTTAATCTCCGCGATTGGCGTTTTTAAGTGTGCGGTGTAGAGCGTTCGGTCGCCGTATTTAGCTTCTAAAAAGCGACTAGTTGCCGATCGCCGATGCTAAAAGTAGCTAGTCTGCGGTGGCCCTAAATATTTCGGGCATTTTACACACAACGTCAACTAGTCCCAAACTAAGTAGAGCTTGTGCTATGGGTACTAGACTGATATAAATACATGTACCTAATACTTTTTTGTGATACACATATTACAACATAGAAAACGCCTAAACTCCGAATCAAATATTTGGAGATCATACAAACATTTGTGACTAGACCAACGTCTTCCTGAAGTCATGCTTATGACAGTTTGTTATGCATGTGAATTGTATCATCTCGGTAAATCTATATTTTGATACGTAAAGCATTGATATATAAAAACCCTAGATGCACAGTCTCAAACAAAAGCCGCATACGAAACTATCCTACTTAGTCATTGATGTATAAAAATATCAATGTGGGTAGTTTTAGTGAAGCTATAAACACATCTTTTGCACATTCAACCTTACGCGCATTGTTTAAAGTTTTTATTACAAAGCAGCGTACAATGACCAATCAAATTTTATGACCGAAGCTAGCCGGCAGGACAGGACATGGAGTGAAGAGGAATATTTATATATTTTTTTTATTATAATACATTGAGTTAGTATTTTAAGAGTTAGTAAAATTGTGTTCTAAGCCCATAATTATACTTATATCTGAGCGTAAATATGTTTTTGGGTAGGACATGTGTACATCAATGAAACAAATATTAACTCTTAAAATCATTTATTTCATTTTTTCATATCATATCTATCAGTGACATATCCATATAATAATAATATAATTATAATATATAATTAAAATAAATTATAAACATATAATAATATAATTATATAAATATATATATATATATATATATATATATATATATATATATATATATATATATATATATATATATATATATATATATATATATATAATTATATTATTTGAATGTAGGTACGAAATTATTTGATAAATTCATTATTTTTCTGGCTAACGACTACTTACCGTTATACTACGAACAGCCGTTATAAGAAGACGTTTTATGCCTTTAGCAGTGACATTCATATCTTCGTCCACAAAATGTTCAGAACAAACGACGCATGCACTATTTGGCTTAAAAAAAATTGTATCTCGCGAACCCATAAGTTGTCCCCTAATTAATCGATATAATAGGTAATATAATATTTACGAACTTTAATAATAACACCGTTTGGACGACCTCCTTTCCTTTTGCAATTCGATTAATAACTATAATAATATTATTATATATTTTGTAACGTATACATACTTATTAAAAACTAAATACAAAAAAGTTCAAATTAAATAAACTTATTATTAAAAAATTAAACACAATAAAAAAAAATCGACTCCATTAAATTCAGAACAGGGTCGTTTGGATTATGCGACTAAAACAAAAGGTTGTGTAATAGTCGTTCTTACACTGAAAAAGGCCATTGAAATTTGTCGTATTATACTTGGACCGTTGAGTGAAGTTTTAGACAAATTAAATCAAAATCACATATTGCTTCCGATATTTAGTCATAAAAACAACAAAAACAAATTAACAAACTCTTTTACTCACCGAAAATACGATATCCCATCCTTTTTTAACGTTCCTAACGTAATATTTTTACAATTCCGCATCGAACACTTAGGCATTTTTAACGAGCGCACAGAGACGCGAGCGACGCGAGACTATTTGAAATATGAGCACCATTTTCAATAGTGCGCTTATTTTATGAGGACGGTTTTGCGACGCTGAGTGTGTATCTAGGGTTTTTTAATACATCAATGACGTAAAGCAAAAACTTTGTACCCCGTAAATTAACATTTAATATTTAAACTGAGTAGGTATATATTCTGTTTTGTACAATTATAAGATACTTCAGGTTTAAAGGGAAGGCAAATAAAAACCACAAATAAACATAAATTCTTTTTTTATTAACTAAAGTATCACAAAGTACAAATGTAATTTTACCCTTTCACATACGTTTATATTTACAAAGTGTACGAATAACATTAAATACACCAATCTCCTATAATAAATTGCTGTACACACTAACGATGTCTAAAATAATATAGACATCTTGGTTTACAAATTATTTTGTGTTCCCTTAAGTTATAAACACGTCGCGTTCACACAAGTCGGTGAGCAGGTTGCAATGTACAGCATACTACTAATATAAAACAAAAAACATTTCAAAACAAAACAAAAATTGTACGCCAAAATGAAGACAAACATCATGATAATAATTATTATAAATTGAAAATCACGAGTTTGACGGACATAAAACAAAAACATTCCATAGTTTCAACTACTTCCCTATTTCTTTTTGATTTAAATATTATTATTGTTATTTTATTTTCAGAAAATAACACTAATTCCAATAATTGCCAGTATATTAGTTATTAAGTCTTAATTGTCCTTTAAATAATTAATCATTGAAGTATTTGCACTTGATTAAAATATATTATTCGAATGTACCAAAAGTTTATTAACGTTGTCAATGGCTTATGAACTTTATGAATAAGGTGATCACTTCCTTATAATTTTTAACTTTTTTTTCTGACAGGGTTTATTGAACTATTAATGATATATTAATATTATATCTCAATATTTCAACTTCTGTTATTTGAATACAAGTCTTTGTTGTCTGCATCATTAAGAGATAATTTTGCGTATTTCACTCCGCAACTGTTGAGGTCCTTCAGAGTATACGATTTTTTTGTAAATTTAGCTTCTCAATCGCGATACGAGGAAAAGTCACGAATGTTTGTTTAACTAATAACAACGAGATGTTACATGTACCCATACCTTGTTAGTACAATTATGTACCTACTAAATCAGTCAGTGCAAACACTAGAAAATGTATTGAAACGGCAATGGCCGGACATCTCGACAGATATGACATAATAAAAAACTAATGGTGTTTGATATCTAAGGATATCATTCACACATATGACACAAAGTGTATTCTAAAGTACGTCGAATGTGCAAGAACTTTAATAATAGGGATATTTTGAGCCGGAATGTTGTATATATTATCACATCATTATTTGCAAAAAAAAACTCAAATAAACATTACGGGGAAGATTATCAAATGGTACATTGTATCTGTGACAATCCGTTTGTCTATGAAATCCATGAACTAATTAGTATTATTGTCACACACAAAATAATTATACAAAACATAAAAATAAATTGAACTGCCGTTTGAACATAATGTGTTACATTTGAAATAACTTTTATTTTTGGTCACGCAAATAGAAATCTAAAATTATTTCTACTGAAATAAAAAGTTTGTAAAAATCTTTATAAGGCAAACCAACTTCATTGTTTAGATTTTCACTAAGTAATAAAATGGCTACCCTCTCGGTTAAGTAATCGCAGTCGACATCTCACATTAGAACTTACAAATTGGGTTGAATAAATTACATCTAAAACTTATTCTACATTTATTTACCCTTACATTTATACGTAACTTAGCCCTAGTTGAGCTCATTATTCTTATCATATTTGTGGCGATGGCCGAGATTCCAGATAAAATAAGTAATTTAAACAAATGAGTTAACATAAAATAAATTAAAACACCATTATTTTTCTTTCGTGCAGTTTTCCGTGCATTTTGAGAAAAATGTAGAAAATTGCGTATAACATCAGCACAACGTTGGGTTTTCTTTTCTACACGTAGACTAATTAGCTTTCGGTTGTTTTGATTTTGCTCCTCACTTAGCTACACCTTAATATATGGAACTAAGAGTATTTTGACACTGCGTTGAAATCACTTTGACAAAATCGTAGTTTTATGATAACTGCTAACAATAAGTAGTAAGTCGGTTAAGAAGTCTCTATTTAACGAAACGAATACACGTGACACGATATTCACGTTAATCGTACCGAGATTTACTATTGTAAACATACTCGTAATATGGCATTTCGTTCACTGCGAAGCCACGGCACCGGCCATTCTTTGCCGAACGTCGCCTAATGCTGATCCATTTCCAAAACCGTTGAGAAGCGGTAGCATTCTTTCTTTTGTCTCCATCTTTACCATATCTGTCTCTGCCTTCACCTTGGCTTTGTTTTTCTGAAACAGAATTGTTATTTTTTACATGCATCAGTAGTAAGAAAATCGCTTCTAAATAACATAAATGATTTTTTCAATCATTGTAGAATTGTATATCTCAATTTTAAAGTAATTAAAGTTTTCTTTATAGCTACATTAAAATACAATCGAGCATTTTATAGTTTTCCCAATCATTTTGTTTTGTTTTGTCCTCATAAATCGTTCTTCATTTTAAAGTTATTAAAATTGTTAAGTTTACAAAGTAACTTTTAGTTACTAGTTCTATAAGCGATTTCTTGTCATTTAAACATAAGCACCATATACAAATAATGAAATCATGAGGGTAATGAAATGTCAGAAACCACTTTTCACTAGTTTTCGTCTATTTATATTGAAGTGTTTAATTACTATACCAATAGGCGAGAAACAAGAAGATTAATAATGGTTTTCTAAAAATTTTAAGAAAGGTAAGTACAAAATCGATGAAACTCAAAATGATAAAATATTTATATTGGTGAAAATTGTAAAACGTAAAAAATCAACAATAATGGTTGCTACGACGACGCAGATCTGCGCGCGCCGCTCGCTCTGCCATCGGCAATCTTCGCGGGCGCTGTCGTATGTCATCGTGCTGTATGTGGAAGTCGCCACAATATCTTATGTTCGCTTCAAGTGTGTAAAATATAAACATCAATCATAGAAAATAAACATTTCAACATACCTTGACTTTCTTGAGGTAGGCCTGTTTGTAAAAGTCTGAGAAAAGGTAATAGAAGAGAACGGCGTGCATGCCGATCCACCAGACGAAGGCCCGAGGGTAGTCGCAGTCAACGAAAAGCAGTTGGAATGCGTGCAAGAACACTAGCACGAACTGAACCTGCAAAGACACATTATTTTATTGATTAAAGATATTTGTAAAAGCAGCATATCGGGCTTCATTGTAAAACAATTTAATGATATGCCTTGGGAGAGGCTGAATGAAAATGAAAGACTATTGTAAGTCGTTAGTTACATCAAAACTGAATAATTGGTTGTTTTTAGCAGTACGGTCTTCGATGGGTCATACTCGTAGTTTAAAATTATATCAATTATTTCAAAGTTTGTAACGATTATGGTTTTTTGAATTGACTATTCAAGCGGGTTTAGGTTGGTTGTTGGGAGATAATTAGAGTGTTTTTTTAGCTTTGGAATCAATTATATTTAATGACTATTATTTGGTGACTATATCAGTCATATTCAATGCACCTAATACTTTGGTTAATATAAAACCTGCAGTTTGTTCGAAAACCATATTCTAAAATGTATGAACATAATAAGAGCAATGTATGTACATACATGTACACAATTATACCTATAATAAAGATGCAAATATCTCAAGGGATCGAAGTTATTTTTGAATCTACTTACTGGTATCTACCCCATAAAAATCCTTTCAAACAGCGAACATTACAGATAATTATGTGTAAACTTCCGTGCAAACGTTTGTGTATTGTCGGATAATAATATGAAGTGCCACCAGCACTATTCATCTAGTTATTGTCGTAAGAGTCTACTAACGGAACAAACTACGTTGGACAACATTGCTGCAAAGAGAGCGAAAACTAGAAACAAACCCTGGACAAACCCGCAAGGCCAGCATGGTATAGTAGGTCAAAGAGAGGCCTATATCCAGCAGTTGACTGTTAAACAACAACGATATTATTATACCGGCTGTTAAAATTGACGTGCACGTAACTTTGTAACAATCTTAATGAATACATTATATTTATGATTACAACACGTTGTCTGAGTCAAATATCATTTATTAGATGTCGAAAGTTATGTTAGATTTATACCACCTAAATCATAATGTCAAGGAAAACGGAAGGCCATATGAAAGATGCATGTATAAGAACATTTTAAAATTTTGAAGGCCTCAACAGTTAGCCACTCGGATCGAATTCGACATACTTCTGTCTCATTCATTCATAGACGGTACGGCACAACGGTAAACCTAAATAACTACCTATTTCATTAGCTATTAATTCAAAATTCACACATATAGCGCGACTGTCTGCCACCAAACCAGTTAGAGCCATTTCGACTGCCAGCAAATATATTTAGATATAAATAACTATGTACGTACAAACTAATTCGACTACCTATGACACTCACAATATGTCTTACCATTGATAAGTTAATGTTCGTTCGTTCGTTCGTTCAAAGTCGGGTCAATACTGACCAGAGATCACCCTCTACAACATCAAAAAATTACACTTCAGGATCTACACAAAAAAGGATTATGATCTTCACATCATTATTCGTTCCAGTTCACAAGGAGGACAATGTTTGTCCATGAATGTTTGACAATGTAATAATCACTATCACATTTTTCGTCGAACCCAACCTCCGATATAACGGCATACCCAACTAAATATATTTGGTGGTAGACAAATGACAACTAGTGACACTAAAAATAAGTAATTAATAAAAAGATGAGCTTACCATCTGAAGTGCGGTGAGGTACTTTTTCCACCAGAGGTACTTCTGAACTTTCGGTCCTAACGCAGCAAGGAGATAGTACGAGTACATGACGATGTGCACAAACGTATTCAACATACCGAAGAAAGTAGAATGACCGCCTGTTGAAATAAAGTAGAAATAAACGACTAATGTTTAACATGCACAAGAATATGAAATTACAAAGAAAAAGTGCATCAAATTTGATATTTGGACATTGCAACGTGATCAGTTGATAGCCTCCGACAATGTCGTCTCATCCCAAAACTAGATAGGTGGCTACATTATGGTAACTAAAAGGTTGAAAATCATAGCCCTATATTTCTTATTAAACATACTAAAGATAAATTACACCCAGCAACAGAACAAAATTAAATGAATCTCACCATTACTTTTTAGGGTTCCGTAGCCAAATGGCAAAAAACGGAACCCTTATAGATTCGTCAAGTCTGTCTGTCTGTCTGTCCGTCCGTATGTCACAGCCAATTATTTCCGAAACTATAAGACCTATACTGTTGAAATTTGGTCAGTCGATGTGTTCTGTGAACCGCATTAAGATTTTTATATAAAAATAGAAAAAAAACAATACGTTTTGGGGGTCCCCATACTTGGAACTGAAAATCAAAAATTTTTTTTTCATCAAACCTATACGTGTGGGGTATCTATTTATAGGTGATCAAAAATGATGTTGAGGTTTCTAATATCATTTTATTCTAAACTGAATAGTTTGCGCGAGAGACACTTCCAAAGTGGAAAAATGTGTGTCCCCCCCCCCCTCTAACTTCTAAAATAAGAGAGTAATAAAACTAAAAAAAATATACGTTGTATATTACTATGAAAACTACCAACGAAAATTGGTTTGAACGAGATCTAGTGAGTAGTTTTTTTTTAATACGTCATAAATCGTAAATCGCAATTTACCTTTCATTGAATCAATATACTAGTATAAAAACATCGATGAAAGTTACAACGAACTACAAGAACTTTTATATAATGTTACTTGCTGATACGGAACCCTTCATGGGCGAGTCCGACTCGCACTTGGCCGCTTTTTTATTTGGGGATGTAATCGAACCCACGATTTAGCTGTAAGCTTTACTAATCACTAGGGCGAACCCGTGCGTGATATTTATCTATATTATATAAGTGGTTATCTTTTTAATTTTATTCTAGCAAGTAACTTTTTGAACATATATCATCACTAATTGTTGTTCATGTTCGTTGATTACTTCGATTTTATCTTTCAGATAATTTAGAATAGTAAAGTGCAAGTGTAAACACTTAGATAATAATCAAAACATAGATAATATCAGATTATTTTTAATTATAATAAATAGACGTATACAAGTACACCACTTCCACTAGGTTACAACACTTCCCCCTCAACAAAGTATAAATGAATTAATCATTATAGAAACCCGGAAACAAACACTAGATTCAAACGGCATAACATTATGTTCATGGTTTTAAATAGGGATAATGCTGAGATCAGAGAGTTACGACAAGGTAACCATATATTTTACTAGAAAGGCACTTAATAAAAGTAGATGTCATTTGAACAAGTTTTAGGACATGTCTCGAGTGGCAATTAAAAAAGTTTTAATTCCTTAACAATCAAACAAGACTAAGTTTAAATAGTTATAACTGAAGTAAGTAAAAAATTTAAACTTTTGAATAGTTTAGTACTAAGGTCAAACTTAAAAATATACAGAGACCGTCTAAACTATCACTCTTCTTTTTGGATTCGCCGTAGTCGGGTTAATAGGATAAACAAGTGCATCGTAATTATTTTATCATTTAAATTTCAATCAATCAAAACGTACTCTCCTGAATCTTCTTTATGAGTTTAATGTAATAAGATAAAATTTCGTAGGTCGCAAGTAGGAGGTTCCTATGTCAATTTACAACTGACATTAGTTTTCAAAGAAATAAACATTTATTGAACAAATTCCTAAACAAGGATCTCCAACATTATACAAACATTCAAATTATAGCTGCTCAAATATAAGTTGAAGGAACTCGTCTCTGTTTGTGGACATCAATTTTCGAGGACATGACATTAGTGCGATTCGCCAACACGTATTATGTAAATGATAAAGTTAATATTTAGTGAAGAGTTAGTGAGAACTCGCTAGACATAGGAATTCGGCTTTTACTGAAGTATAGAACGATTATTGTTCACTGTTCCCGGATTCGGGACTAAAAGAAAGGTTAATAGTTTTAGCAGTCTACTTATTTAATATTAACATAGTTGTTGTTGAGTGTTATCAAAAGTTAGTATTTGGAAAATATAATTATTAAACTTTAAACTCAAAGAGATGAAATGTAAATATGTACTAATATTTACTTTGTATGAGATGATTGAGAATAGACAGCAAAATATACCTACTAAACACAGTTGTAATAAACAATGAGATTGCGTTACTAGTCAAGTAATAGCATGACTGGAAACATATATTATTTTGAATCATAATTACTTAGTGGATTTTACGTTTATTACTAATGTGTCATCAAGAAAAAAACTAGGTACATCCAGAAATATCGGCGTAATTCTGTATTTAAAGTAGAGTAATGCAAATTTAAGTAATTAAAGATAAAATGCGTAAATACTGTATCAAATTCATATATTGATCTCTTTTAATTTGTATATATAGTTTGCCCTTAGGGTTGTGGAAGTCTAATGCCAGTCGCTCTGTGTTAATATTGATATTCAGGTAAATACATAATTTAACATCTTTACATAATTTAAAATCTTGAGGACAATAAAGGCTAGGAAGATGATGATGATGATGATGGAAAGCATGAGTAGAGTTCAAGAGTAGTGGTCATCAAACTCATTACAAAAGCAAACAATGCAGTGTACACTTAGAAGTGATCATGTCCCTCACATAATTATTTGTCCTGACTATGAATCGAAGTCACTATCACTAGAATCACTAGTCCTCAGGCTTTTTCTTTCATGGCTTAACCTTCGAAGTATTTGACAGCAAAGTTGAGCCTATGGACCTGTTACGTATTTTCAATTACTTCTTTATCATGTTACTACTCCTTATCATTGAAAAGGTTTAATAAACTAAGCTAAAAAGTTTATTAGAAGCTTCCTTATTAAGCACTTTTCCCTTGGCCTTGACGCTTTAGACAGGTCACGGAATATCAATAAAAATGATTGTAATTAGTTTTATTCCGAAATGCCTTACAACCTTAACCTCGGTGAACCAATGAAACACGGGCATTACCACACCACACATTATGGTGACGTAACAGTTCGTCATCTTTATCTAAGCTTTTGTCCCCAGTCTTTTTTGCCAATTTATCATTTATACTCAGATTGCATTTTAGCATATTTTAATGATTCGTAATGACAATATGTAAAAAATACTTGTAGGTTATGAACTAATGATAATATCTAAATAACTATACCTACCTATACACTAACATTACAGCCTCGCGACGAATTGAAAATTAGGTATTGTACATTTAACTAAGAGAGCAAGCTACGTAGGACAACACCAGGAGACTACTGAAGTTTGTGTATATTGATGATACTACTAAACCCTACTAAAATAAACTTCTTTTTGTACGCAGGTATACTTTTAGCAAAATACAAAGGACGTGTGTGGGACTCATGAAGAAGTCTGAAGAACCACAAAAAACCACGCGATGCCGCGATGATACACAATTTAAATTAGCTTTTATTTTAATTATAAAATATTGGTACATTTCACACTCAAGATATTGAAAATACTGGTCATGTGATCAAAGTTGGAAAAACTTCGTAATTATATTTAAATTTTTAAACTGAGAGACCATTTGTCCGATGGTATTTACCTAATTATAGGAAAAAGTAGCTAATCATGACGTATATTATTGTATATCGTGAGGTATTTTCAACCATTGAATGCAAGTGAACACGTGTATTCAGCTTCCGACTTACATAGGTAGATGAGTAAACTTTGGGTATATCTATTCTAAATGTTATATCACTTGTACTTGATTTTATCGATACATTTTGATATAACTTGTCCGTGATACTGACCTTTGCACAAAATTTATGTAAAATTCTATAGTTTTGCTTAGAACTTTATTTGAATTATTTCTAACTTATAATTGAAAACCATATCCTACGAACTTAGTCGAACTAGCTGCCTCAATCGATAAATAGAAGACCTAAACTTTTGTATAAAATAAAGTTAAAATCAACAAAAGTCCATAATTAATAAAAATCCATAATTAATAAAAAAAAGCGGCCAAGTACGAGTTGGACTCGCCCATTCAGGGTTCCGTAGCAGCAAGTAACATCATATAATAGTTTTTGTAGTTCGTTGTAACTTTCATCGATGTTTTAATAATAGTGTTTTGATTGAAAGAAATGTAAATTGGGGTACATGATTTATGCGATACTAGATCTCGTTCAAACCAATTTTCGTTGGAAGTTTGCATAGTAATGTACATCATATATTTTTTTTAGTTTCATCATTCTCTTAATTTAGAAGTTACAGGGGGGGGGGACCAACATTTTACCACTTTGAAAGTGTCGTCGTAAACTATTCAGTTTAGAAAAAAATGAAATTAGAAACCTCAATATCATTTTTAAAGACCTATCCATAGATACCCCCACATGTATGGTTTTAATGAAAAAAAAATTTTTGAGTTTCAGTTGAAGTATGGGGACCCCCAAAATTTATAGCTTTTTTCTATTTTAGTAAAAAATATTAATGCGGTTCAAAGAATACATCTACTGACTAAGTTTCAACAGTATAGCTCTTATAGTTTCGGAATAAAGTGGCTGTGACATACGGTCGAACAGACAGACATGACGAATCTATAAGGGTTCCGTTTTTTGCCAATTGGCAATGTAACCCTAAAAATGCAATTCATTTTTATATATTCACATTTAAACCTTCTCTGAAGTTCTACAAATAATTCAAGACCAAAATTAGCCAAATCCGTCCAGCCGTTCTCGAGTTTCAGCGAGACTAACCAACAGCAATTCATTTAAGATTTATTTATTTATTTAGTTAAATCAAAACTTAGATATCTGAAGACCGCCACGTTAGTCTAGCGGCTAGTGTATGCGGCTGCCGATTAAGAGGTGTCGGGTTCGGTTTTTGGGTCGGACCACAGTAAGTAGTAGAAGCTCTGCTTAGTTTGAGTTCTAGATGACGTTGTGTGTCAAATGTCCAAAATTTATTTGTTCAAGATAAGTTTTATAATGCGTGTGTTCTTATGAAAATAGCAAAGAAAAACTTGTGGTGCTAACCTGGTGTGAACTTGACTCCGAACCACACTGACATGGGCATTATACCGTGATGGATGACGTGTAATTTCGACACGTGGTCAAACTTCTTACGCATCACGAAGAAGATCTGAAATCAACAGAAATACAATTAATTTTTCAATCACCTTAAAAAGAAGTTAGATAAACGGAGTGTGCAGAATGTTAAATGGAGTTTTTATTTATGTGCCCTGTATTTTACACTGCCATCAAAATTAAAGAACTTGTACGCAATATATTTTAAAAACATATTTACTTCATACTGAAGACTGAAATACCTAACATTTCAACTCTACCTATCGCTTAAAATAAAGTCGCGTAGCCAGAACCTGTCTTGCTAGTCCCCAACCCGCACTCGGTAAAAAAAAAAAGTGTCTAGTACAATTACTGGACCCACTCCGAGTGCAGAGCAAGGACCTCTGCCCGGTCCATGTCCGGCTGACAATGTCTTTGACCGCCCATGTCAAAGGAAACCAGCTTTACATATATGAGTAAAAAAAAAACCCCGCACTTGGCCAGCGTGGGGACGTAAAGCCTCCTCAATCATATTTTGAGAGGAGAACCGGGCCCAGCAGGGGACGTTGTGGTGTGTGATGAACCTTTGTTGACGTGTTGATGAACCTTGAGGAGACATAAGTGCTCAGATATCTTTTAAAGATTAGGAACTACCTACGTTAGGGGGCTCCTAGTAAGAAGATGGTTTAAGCATAGGCGGTGAAAACTGGCATACAGTGTGTCGGCACCTTATAAGAGGTTTTGGTTCTTTACGTGCGACCGTATAGTATAAGATATTTTAAAGTATGTAAAGGTACTTTACATACAATACTATAAATACTTACGTTGAAAGTAGCTAACAAATTCCTTGAATTCCTTCTTATGAATATTTAGGTGTTCCTATAGTAAAAAATTCTGTTTGAAATTCAAGATTAAAGATAAACTTTGCAGGAGTACATAATGTGGGAAGATTTTAGTGCATGTCATATGTCTAAAAACCATTAGCCTTAGTTACTTTTTATGTCATCAGCTTTCTGCCAGTGATTCCGTCTAAATCGGTCCAGCCCTTACAGATATTTCCCGGAACGTACAAATTACATTTAAAATTATGTGTGTACATTATGTTTTATATAGCTACAACATTGTTATTGAAGTAATCTAGTGCTGACTAGTTCGCCTTTAGAACAAGACTTTGTTCAACTAGCAGGAAATCTTCCATCAGAAGCTTCCTTAGTGTCAAAACAAACAGTTAAGCATCAAAACAAAGTTCCAGTTTTGATGTTATGATAATATACTCATAAAATAAATACGTCACCGGCGAAGTGTTGACCTATACCCATTATAACGCACGAGTTCCGGTAACATGCAAACATAGACATTGCGGTATTTGCGTGCGGCTGATCATATCCTTGACACTGACAATTATTACCTAAGCTATTATACTAGATATTCATGCTTTAAAGTCGGCGAAGGTAGTCCACTTTTAAAGTTAAGGTTTCGAACGTAATCGCTATGACTTTTCGACCATACTGCTGCGGGCATTTCGAAATATGCCGCTAAAGGAACCTCGTAAGTAATTAGTGGGAGTTATGTTTGTATGCGTGGTATACGAACTCAAATATGTTTTGATTCAAATTATAAATTATAATAATTAGTATTATAATTGCTATAAAGCAATAAATTTAACAAAAAATATTTAATTTACTGGCACGGGCCATGATTTAATTGCCTAGTTTATAACCCCCTAAAAACAACTACCTAAGCTGATAAGTTTTGCCTTTCGTTATACATGCTTTTCACGGTATTTGAAAATTTTGTAGCTCCTTCTTAGTTACTTATACTATCTATAAGTCTAGTTTTAGCTTTACTGAACAAAATCATACCTACTGGATTGCCCAGGGTAAAATTTCTACATTATAGTGGCATTTCCAGTGTCATTGTCATATCATTATCATGCTGTCTTTATTACATCCTATTATTCTTTACAATCTAGCTTAACTCGTTCGTGCTTTTTTATGACATCGGCATTTTTTTTGTGACATTTTTTTATTTTTTCATGTGTATTTATGACATCGGCCTCCGGAGGCTGGAAGAATAATGCAGAATAATTATGCCTCCGGTCTAATACTCACCAACGAAAGACGACAGCACGAAAGCTGTCATTTTAGGTTAGTCTTCTGTGTGAAGGTACATGGAATTCTTTCTGAAATCAGCGTTTCTCTATTACCGTTTGTAATATTAACATTTACATTATAGTTTTTTGTAGTAATATTTTTAAGAATTTTTCAATTTCAAATCAAGTTCTTAAATGAGATTTACAAAAAACCAGAACCTATAAATACAATGATTTAAAGATTTAATCTTCCAACAGAAGAGACCGGGATAAACAAAAAATAATAATAAATATTTGCGAGGACCAAATAAACAAATTCACGAACATTTGTGAGATTTATATCACTAAACTAACTGCATTAGGTTTTATTTTATTTATTTACTTTTATTTTATATTTGACTTAACGGCCAAGGCTTTTTCTGCTAGTCGGCCGATTGGGCAATGCAGAGAAAGAAGCATTTTATCGGCCTTTGTGGTCCTGAGTTAATTCAGTGAGTTGTCAAAGCATTTTATTGGTGGCTAAATTCGATTTCTATTGTAAGAAGTAAAATAATCTGTTTAGCTGTGTGTATTTGTGTAGTAGACATGGGTCTTTTCTCCCGAAGCTTTCTCAAACTATAACCTAGTCTAACTCAAACTATAAACTATTATTTATCCTAATAGATCGGCTTCGAGACTACTTCGATACGACTGAAGTTACATTTTTTACGTGAAACGACTGCCATTAGTCTTCCACCAAACCCAAGCACTGAGCGATGTCAAATATCTGTAGAAATAATTATTATTGTTGTTGATTTTTAAATATAGATATAGATAGACTATTATAGTCTACCTTTTTCATTCAATCAAATCAGGTCTATAGTTTAAAGTTGTTTTTCAACTTTAAATTGTAATTGGAGACCTGATTTTAAGACCCGTAATGGTTAGTGGTTATGTTGTTACCGAAATCCTTCTAGGCCCGTAACGGTACCTAAAGTAGTGGAACAATTGACCTTCTGTGACATATGTCTGGGCAAAAAACCTTGTCATGGCCAGGTTTGAGAACGTGGGTGGGGGCCTCGAATGGATATAACATTGTTTATATGTACATAAAATTCTAGTGTCACGGTGTTTGCAATTAAACTCCTCCGAAACGGCTAGACCGATTTGTATGAAATTTTATGTGCATACCAGGTAGGTCAGCGACTCGGCCAACATCTATTTTTCATACTAGGACGTGAGCGGAGCCGCTGCATCAGCTAGTTGTTTATAAAAACGATTTAGAGCTTTATGTTCGAATAACTAAATGTTAGGTTATAATTCACTAGGCTTTATAATTCTTTTGAAAAAAAACCGCCACGAGACGCCGCAGCATGTATTCATTTCTTGTCATTTTTTAAGTTTATATTCTGATCCTTAAATTAATGTCTACTATCTTTTGGGCTAATTTTCCTTTTTTTATAAAGACGAATAATGTTATACACACACTGTTTTTTATTATTATTGTTTATTGTTATCTAAGGTAATTAAATGTATGTAATTTTACTAGTTTTTAATCAAAAACTTTTTAAAATACATATGACAATGGCACAGATACTAGTAAAACTTCATAGAAAAAAAATTAACGGAATTGGTGGATTTCGTCATTCTCTTGTTAGGTTTTCGATACATTTAGGTACCCTATACTACAATACAAAATTTAAAAAAAAACATTTAGAATTTAGTTACATAACGTGAATCGTACTGTAAGAAGAAAAAGGTTATTTATACAGCCATTTTTCATGTATACTTATGTGTATTTCCTGCTGTATTGAGAAAAAAAATATTAATAATAGGAACAAAAAATTAAGTGTCTCATATTTGTTAAACTCTTCAGATTTAAGTAGATATGTAAATGGGTTTCCGCCTTTAGCGCACACTCAATGTCAGTATCATTTTTTTATAGTAAGTGAAAACCTTGTAAGCCTAATAGGGAATCCTTAAAAATCAACCAAATACATCGATTTTTTAAGTTGGAAATGACCTTCATATTTTTGTGGCAGTTTTGTTGTCACAAAAATTGCTGACACTACCAAATGGCTGAATGTATTTATTTTATTTCACCATAATAAAAATGAGATAAGGTATTCAATTAAGACAGAAAACCTTTTTGTTATTCTGAAAACCTACAATTCTCAATAAAGAGAATCATTATAATAAAATAAAACCTCATTTAAAGAAATGCCGATAAACTTCATGTACCTATTGAAAATAAAAATTGGATACTTTTAAAATAGAATACTTAGAAAATATTAAAACACAATTTTACATTTTGGAGATGGAAGTAGCCACCTAAAGAAATTTAGAATGTCAGCATGAATTTTATAGATTCACTGTAGCTATTTGAACTGATAACAAAAAAGCCACTGTAGCGACTTTTTTAAGGCCGCCTATAAGAACGTCAGTCTTTCAAATGAAGCTGTGTGACAGAGGGCTACGAAGTCGCCGAAGTAACTTTACACAAGGGATTTGTTTTGACACTTACATTTTCATTATTTTCCTGTTATTTAAATTAGTACGATTAGTGGTAAACTAATTTTTATTCAATTCTCGTAATTGACACCCTTGACTTCTATTTTATCTAATACAGTAATTTTGACTTTCATCTTTATCATCATCAAAGGTTGATGATAATTTAAACAATTAAAATTTAATAAAAAATAATAAAAATTTAAAAAAATATATTTCAGTGAAATAGAACAAAAACTTACCGTATCGAAAAATTCTGTGAATTTCGAGAAATAATACCACCAGCACCCGTGAACTGTCTGTAAAGAAAGAAAATGTATATAATAACCATCAAACAAATAAATCCATGCTTTCAACCTGACGTCTAATAAATGGTTCTTGTTAGTTGGCAAACTGTGACCGTTTACCAACACCCTTTTATGTTCATTTTGGGGATAAAATTACTGTGCCTGAAGATGAAGGCTAGATATGACCTGAACCTAGGTGAGTGTTAGAAGAATGAAACACGAGGCACAAAGTAGTTATAAAAGTACTTATTTTCACATTATATCACTAAAAAGTTGTATAAATAACCAGTAGGTATTATTTGTGCAAATATTTAATTACAAAATCGTTAGCAGTAAAACATTGTCGCTGAAAATTGAAACTTCTTAATTTTTATTTATAGAATAAATTCAAGAAAATTACCTTAAACTGAACAACAATTTGAAATAATCTACATACAAAATTAAAAATTAAGTGTATTAAAGTTGCTATTGTAAAAAATCCTTTATATATGTGCAATTTTAGCATGGTGATCATTACGCCAATCTATTGGACTACTTTTATCGGTTAAAGTATTTGCAGCGTAATTATGTAGCGACGTGAATAAAATTGAAGGTAAACAAGTTACAACGTCAGTTCAAATTAGACATGTGAAGCTTATACGAGTTAGATACCTTAGACCTTATTAAATAGGATTCTTAGGGAATCGAACACGTGTTATGCCGGCAAGTCTTTAAAACGATGCTAGTTCAAATTATCCTATAATTTATAAATATCAGACTAGAGGTATTAAGTAGGCTACAGGCGCTATAACAAAGTTAAATATTGCTTATTGCACCAAACATTATTAAAAATTCAGATTTTAATTTAGAAGTGAATTGTCTTCTCTTCAAAACCTAAACTATTTTTTTTTTCTATTCGGCCAATAGGTACAGTTACAGTGTAGTGGTATGAGGCAGAACCTATTGTTCTGCATTCTATTTACAAGGAAAATTATCCCTTGAAAACGATTCGATATTTATTTAATACGATAAACAAACTAAACTTAAATATCTTACCCGTATCGCCGCCGGTGAATTTGAATAGTCGACTGGTTGACATCTAAAGCTGTACGTCGTGAACCAGCCACTTACTATGCTCTGCATCAAAGAAACATACACGTACCTTTAATTATACATAATTTCTGGTTGTCAAATTGAAGACGATTTACGAAAATCGTTTAAAAAAAGTTAGAATCCGTGAAACCCCTTCTCGCATCAACTCGCTCCATAAATTACTATGAATCTAAAATATTCTCAGGATTGAAATAAAGTAGCTGTTTGCGCATAATATTTCCACCGTAGAAGTAGAAAACTATTTTAAGGTAAAGTAAACTGAGGTCTATTATCGAAAGGTCACCTGAAAACAAACAGTAATGTTGGCCCTTGTTGGCCACACCGTTGTGACAGTTAAGCCATTGTCCAGAACAGTCAAAAATTAGGCACGATATTGTGTACTTAGACTTTTGCAAATTAAAAATTTAGATTGTCATTATGCTTTTTTCAAATCAAATTAAACCTAGTCTAGTCTAATTAGATTATATTTTGCCATGTATGAATGCAGATCGAGTCTTTTATTACCTGTTCCATTATGTATTCTGAAGTAGTAGTTGTATATACGGTTATAGTTGTGTATTGTAACAGCTGATGACATTTGTGAGTAATGTCATAAGAATTAAGTCAATAACTAGGTACAAGATAAATCCAAGTGATAATTACCTCATGGAACAACCAGCAGCTGAATATAACTTGGAATAAATTGTAATAGATTAGCACAGTCTTTAGCTCGAACGGCTTCCTGTTTTCCATAAGTTTTGGTCCGAGTATCTGAGAATGAAAATGATACTATTAGTATGCAAGTAAACAATCGTTAGGTCAATATTAAAAATGCACATTATAATAAAGTCCCAGTTTAAGTAAAAGAAAATATCCGTACTTTTTATGTTTTAAATTCTGATTATGAAAAAATATTTTTGCTCGATTGTGATTGCAGAGACGATAGAAAAAGAAGCAGATATAAATATTAAAACAATTAAAATTAAAATAAATAAAATTAAAATTTGAAAATATATGTAAATCAATTAAATCAGAATCATTCTATCTAATGACCCACGTCATTTCGTCAAACAAATGTAATTTGATATTAAAGAAGTCATTATGAGCGGTTCTATAATTTAGAAATATTATATGTTATATAAACAATAGGAACGGAGGCAAATTCCAATGTAAAACATTCCATAATGATATTTAATTTGCTGACGCGGTAACAATTATAAGTCGATCAAGTGACGTCTATGTGTGCTATAAGTCGATATACATAGCATAATTAAATACAGAATGCAAAACGATCTTACTACATATGCCAGATAATATACATATCGTGTATCGTGATTAAATAATCAATACCTTGTTCAATGAGGACGTATGCGGGAGTGGCCTACAGCTTTTAAAGTTAGCACTTAATGAAGTACATGTTTCAAAATGTTAACACTAGTATTTAACCTAACTGAAAAAATCTGCTTCACAATAAAACTCGATCATGAAATAATATTAACTCTAAATAATATAAAAATTATAATAAAAACTTACTTTGACGGTAAACACGTATGTGAGACATATTGCCAGCGTCGGGAAGGGCGACGACATGAGAAACCAGTCTTTCACCCTCTGATCGCTTTTGTTGTCCATCAGGTCGTGGTACCCCTCAACTAGCCTACTCAGCGCTTCCATGTTTACTGGAACAACCATAACAAAGACGTAAGACAAAACTTAGATTCAACACATTTACACAGATTATGCACAATCACTTTTATTTCTGCTAGGATTGCGTTAACATAAAGGTGTAAGCACACCGTATCACAATTACCGAATGAACGGTTTTGGCTGTTGTAATTCTAGCTGCTACTGTCGAGCGTCGGGTTTAGCGAATGTCAGGGTGGACAAGGTTCTGTTTCGAATCGCGAATGCTGTCTGTATCGCATATCTCAAATTAATATTAATATATTAGGCATTTTAATAGTATGCTTTAAGCGTGATGATAGAGGTCGGACATCCGACTAACCTTCAGTTTAATAAATGCGACACATTTGGCAACACCTACTGCTTTTACGATATGGAACATGTGGTAACGCTTATCATTTTGAAAACCGCTTCAGAACAAATTCTTCAAATATGTGAATGATTTTGAACTGTTTAATATTGACTTATCCCTACCACACTTGAAACCATGTTCATTTGGCAACGCGTTCTTGTCAATCGACTCAGCCCCACCTTATCGATATCCTTCAAAACGGCAGAGAAAAGTTGACGAAGCTGTTGTGAAATTGTCTGGCATTTTATTTACTTAATTAACGTGATAGCATTGCTACTTGGTCTAAATACCTATGTCCTTGACACAGTTATCAATAAGATATAATTTATAAATATATAATTTCTACCAAAGCTTACGATAAATGAGTAAGGAAATATTGAGCCCGTATTTACCATTTAACGTTCTGCCTTTTCCTTTACTGTTTTAATGTAGGTAATATATCACTTGTCAGTACTATGTAGGCACTAGGTAGGTATGATTTAGGTATGTATTTTGTAGACACGCGATCTGTCTGATGTGTGTCTATCCGTATAACATTTCACAATATAAATATTGCAGCATTAAAAGTTTATAAGTGCAATACATGCACAATAATTGGTTAGTTTTATTTTTTCGTTGCATAAATTTATGTAGATTGCCTATTCAGCTACTCACATTACTAATAGCATAATCTGAATACATTTTAGATTATAGATTTTTAGAATATAAACAATTTAATATCCGTACTGTTCAAAAGATGTAATTACTATGCACTGTTGAAACAATTAAAATACAATGTTATGTTATATGAAATTAAACTTGTTGTAAGTAATCTTTTATTGAAATGGATCTGGTTTTTTTTTTAAATATATCCAATAATTCACCATAAAACTATGTCAGTTGAGAATTTCAAGGTAAAACAAAATACAACGTGTATTTCAAAATGGCATCAAATATCTACGTTCCGCTTGAGTGCGTAATTGATTTGTTTGAGAAACGTCATTAAAATTATTTGCAGGATTTTAACGCTTGCGGTTGGAGAAATATGCTATAAGACTTTATGATGAAATGTGTTAGTGAATGTAAAAAAATATGTAAACACCTACCTAAATGTCACTTTTACCTACATTTTTCATCTTGGGGATGATCTCACGATCTGGCGAGAAGATTTTATTTATAAATATTTATAATAATAAATAAATATCTCGGAAATCTTACACATACAATACAAATTACAATAGGGGTTAAAGTATGAAATTACCGTTTTTTTCAATAGGTACTTCGAATTGACATAGAACCTTCAGGGTTTGAGATTTTTGAGTGAAACTTTTTTCAAATCGTACCTATGAGGTTCTTCTTTTAAAAAATTAGCAACAATCGATTATTATGAACGCACCGTGCGATTTTAGTTTAAACGCTTTCGTGATGGAAATTTTGATTTGAAAAACTAACCACATGGAAGACCGCCCACACATGTGAATAACAATGAATCGAAAGAAATGGTGGAAGCTAATTCGAGCTAAACTACCCAGGAATTAGTGGCATAGTTTAAAGTTACCTTACCAACAATATTGATAATTTGCTTCTAAACAATTAAATAAAAAATATGGACGCGTGTGTGAAACTTGTGTTGCCTTGTTGAATAGATACAGAAATGAAAGAATATTGGATCGAATTGTGACATGTGAGGAAAAGTGCATTCAAACGCCGCAACACTGACCTAAAGCAAAGCCAATGAAAAGGTAATGGTAACTGTTTAGTGGCCTCAGCATATGATGTTTGTTATTCACTATAGTTTTCTCCTGTCTGGTCACGCAATAACGGCAGATATCTACTGCGCCGAACTACGAACAATGATAGCAAAACTTGCAGATTTGCAGAAAACTAATTCCAATTTTTCAGAAGGTACAAATCGGCAATTTCATACTTTAACCCCTAATATACCCATGTTAAGGGGACTTAACTCTGCCTGTAGGAAAGCGTGAGTAGAATATAAGAGTAGTAATCACCATCCTCATTGCGAATATGCAGGCAATGCAGCATGGTGACCCACACTATTGCACTCTAACGCCGTTAGTACACCGACGCGTTCGTATGCGACAGCGAATCACTGCGAAACTATTGCGGTAGCGAAATATCCGCGGAACGTTAGTACATAACAGTTTTTTCGCAAAGAAAAATATTTCAATATTTTCGGTTTCCATGGTAAGAAAATCTGTCCTCAGCGACAGAACGCATGCGAACACCTTGCGATGCGAAATACCTCTAGCGAAACATCTGCGTCTGTGTAACGAAGATATGCTTTTTTAAATAATAATAATAATGACTTTATTGTACACCAGAAAAAAATACAGTTAGGGCTTAGAACTTAGAATGTACATGTAATTATATTATATTCGCGTTGAAGCTATATTTTTTATATATATTATGCTATACGTTTTAAATCGTATGTAGTAGATATCATCACCGTGATAAACTAAAACAATCTATAGAGCAAAAACAAACGATTTTCAAATATAGCTTTCTATATACTTTGAAAATATAACAATATTCGCTTTAGTACAATAGTTAAATATTTAATTATACTTATACCTAGATTATGTACTGCGTATATCTATTGCGTTCCTTCACTATCAGGGTGATTCAGCGTTAGTTAAGATATTTGAAGTACTTAGGCACCCATACGCACATTAAATATGATGATATCATAATTATTCTTCGGTTTTTGCTAATTTTAGTACGAGATAATTAAGGTTTTTGGTAAAATAATTGTGTGCAATACAAATAAGAACTCACAAATCATTCTTCTTACATATAGATTCATTGTTTATTAGCATCTGAAAATCTATTCACATAATCAATCTAAGGATGATTGTTTGCACGTGAATATACTCAAAACTATATTTGTATATTTTTCTTGTGATGTGTTTGATATTCATGCTAAGTGTACCTTTTTGATAATTATTTAACATGTTTATTTTTTAATTTTAAAGACTAGTAGTAGTAGATTAACCGTAAAATTACCGCTCTGACAGTATGTATGTATGTTAGGGTTTGGATATGTTGGAAAATCACCGTGCCGCAGTGCAGAACCTCTTATAACATGGCACATTCGCAGATCCATCTAGTTGTAGCTTTCTAATAGGTACGTTCTTCCCCGTCTAAACTAGTTTAGTAAAAGATATTAAGCCTTTTTATCAATTTTTTAACAAATTTTTGCTAAGCATGGGTAGCTAATGTTATACAGAATGCGATAAATATGATTCCGTATCTCCGGTTCAGACATGAAGCTTAAAATCACAATATGAATAAGTTGGAAATATGATTAATGTAATATAATTAAAATGTTTTAATTAAATATATATGAATTTCAATTTATGTGCTTTTCCCAGTCATTTCATGGATACACTGGCTATACATTTATTCTAAAAGTTCAAAACCTGTTACGTATTCGGGAAAATACTTTAAACAGAACCTTCAAAAGTTCAAGGTACAATAAAATTCCTACGTGTTTACATGTGTAAAATTTATTTAATCTATAAAAAAAATGTAAACACTAAAAGACAGTTTGTAAAACTGTAAACTTTTGTACCTATTTTTTTTTGTACACACCTCGGGGGACTTTAAAACCATAAACATCCAGACTCCAGCGCAATTGTGTGGGCCAGACATTGGCAGAGAAACTTGAAGATAAGACTTGTCAACGTAGAAATTGTCAAAATTACATTTCTGGAGTCGCTGCCTCACTTGTCTTTCTCCCTACTAATGAGAAAGAAGTTGAACATGTCGTAAAGGATCTCAGGGAAGAGGCGGCAACTGGAATAGATCAGATACCTGCCAAAATTTTAAAGCGTTATATTGAAATTTTTTGCGATCCAATCGCCCATATTTGCAATTTGGCCCTTGCTACTGGTACCTTTCCTCGGGCATTTAAGATTGCGCTCGTTAAACCGATTCACAAAGGTGGTGACAAAGACAACATGTCCAATTAGATACCAATCTCAATTCCGCAACACTATCAAAAATCTTGTCTGTTCTAATTCGTAGATCCTATGAAGAAGAACAGACAAGATACTCCATGGACACTTTTTTCCAACATTGTTTTTACAATTTTTGGTTACATTGTTGGCAACTTGACAAATTATGATCCGAATCTGTTCCATCGTTTTTTATATTCGTTGAGATTTTCAGTCTAGTACTTGCACTTGTCGATTACTGAATGACACAATTTTTCTTTTAATGTTAATTTTTTGTTACTCAATGTTTGGTCCAATTTTCTTGGTTAAATTCTTATTTGTAATAAGCAAAACATTTAAATGTATTCAATTCTCACAACATTCAAGTACCAAGACCTGTTTCTAGCCAACAAGAATGTCGTACAAATTCCTACTTCAATATAATAATATTTTTATTTACTAGTTCAGTCAATGAACTTATGTATATGTAGGCAGTAGGTACAAATTTAAAACTATACAAAAACGTGAGATACTGTTTTTTTGCTGTTATTATTCGCAACACGTTTATTAAATAGTAATATGTATATCACATCTATTTGAGTATAATTAGGATAGCCTTGCAACCGTGGAAAATTACAGTGACCGGCAGACAACTGCGTTGTTTATAAAATGAATGCTTATAATTAAAAATAAATACCAATCTTGCGAGATGAGTTTCATCATTCATTTATAGAAATGTTTATTTGTACTTTACGCGCTCCTTGTTCACCAATATAATTGAAATTCATTTAGATAATTTAATCATTTTGTGTGGGAAAATTTGAGACAGTCAAAAGGCAAAAAGTAAAGTAAAGTAAGCAATAGCTAAGTTGGTTGATGATTAAAGATTTGCCTGCAAGCCTATCATCATCCTATACATAAGGAGACCTAAAATATTTGACCTAGAATATGTGAACTAAGTACTTGTTAATAATTATACATATCAAAAATAAACGTTTTATGAATTTAAAATAAAGAAGTGTTTAGTGAAGGGATTTCGTAATAAACTGATGTCAATCACGATTAAACAACACTTAAAATGTCGCCATACTAAATTTCAGCCAGTCATTCTATTTTATTAAGAAATTAAAGATGTCTAATATTGATATAGTCGTCATAAAATCATATATTAACTGACTAACTAGCTTTCTTAATCACCTGTTAGAAAAGCACTTAGAAATCGTTCTAATACAAATAGACAATCTTATCTACTAAGTACCGACTATAGACCAGGGTAGCAGCCTTTTAAAATAACTAAAAGTGAAAATAAATTATAGTAGGATGAAACCCATTGGAAAAGGAGGAGAATATTATAAAAATGAAAGAAACAATATTTATGGGTGATCTGAGGTCGGGAAGGGGAAAGGGGGGAGGTTTTTTTTTAAGGGTAAAAAATGGTTTAAATTAACACTTTTTCACATAACCTCAAATTTTATGTGAAAACTTCAAAAAACCAAGTTTTTTTTCCTTTTACAAATAGGATTATATTTTCACGAAATTTAGTGAAAACTTACCTTTTTATGTCCCGAATATACTACACAATTTATTTGATTAGAAATCTTAATTTTTATTCACCTTATTTTGACTTAATATCGTAAAGTACCCTAATTTTCAATCAAAAATTCACCCGTCAAAATTAAAACTACAATAAATTGGGGTGCTTTCTGTTCGATGAAATCGCTAATTTCCGTTGGTGTAAAAAAATATATCTATCACGGTAGTTAATCTTCTCAGAAAATGCAAAAACTGAAAAACTCGAATTCAATTTTTATTAATCGTTGAGACATTTTTTAAAATTTACACTTTAATTACTCTAAAACCGTAAGATTAAATGTTACGTTGATAAAAAAATATTGTAAATCGAAATATACTACTATAAAGCTACATTTACTAACAGATGTGAGCAATGTTTCTAGAATTTATTGACAAAAGATTTATATAAAGTAAAGTATAAAGTATACAAATAATTGCAAGATAGAAACATTTCGGCTCATTAGACAGCATATCACATCTTACGAGTAAAATATTAACAATCATCTTTAAAACTGAAAAACTCGAATTCAAATTTTTTTAATCGTTGAGACATTTATTAAAATTTACACTTTAATTACTCGAAAAACGTAAGATTACATGTTACGTTGATAAAAAAATATTGCAAATCGAAATATACTAATAAAAAGCTACATTTACTAACAAACGTGGGCAATGTTTCTAAAATTTATTGACAAAAGATTTATATAAAGTAAAGTATAAAGTATACAAATAATTGCAAGATAGAAACATTTCGGCTCATTATACAGCATATCACATCTTACGAGTAAAATATTAACATCTTTACGATTCTTTGATTGAATTGGCTCAAAAGTCGATCTGTCATTCATTATTATGTTTGAGAAGTTGATAGTTTAATTGAATAAATTGATAAAGTCAGGTGTAAATGAAAATATTAATTGATAAAAAAATTTTGATTTTGCAACATTTAAAAGTGGATACAATAGTTGCAACCCATTTTCTGTTTATATAAATTTTGTATTTTATCTCTTTGAATTTTTTGAATCATGCTCGGCTTCTAATTGATCTAAGTGTGATGTTAACTATTCTATCTTAGGTACGGCAGCAAAACACACATGTAAAAACAAAAAAATATAATAGTGAGTGCGATAACGTGACAGGAGAATTATACATACACGTATATCCCTACTTAATATTACAAATGCAAAAGTAACTCTGTCTGTCTGTCCGTCACGCCTAAACTGCTAAACAGATTTTGATGAAATTTGGTACACAGATAGTCTAGAGTCTGAGGAAGGACATAGGCTATAACCTACATATACGCGGGCGGAACCGCGAGCGAAAGCTAGTATATTTATATACATCTTTCCAAATTCTCTTCAATCGAACAATTACAATCATGTGTCTTTTTAGTTTCAGGAAAGTTTATATCTAACGTTAACAAGTTTCAAACAAGAAAATTAACTGTTTATTTTGATTACTATAAACGAAACTCGATTTCATGTGATTTGAATCCGATTACAAACCATCCCGATTATCTTTATTAAAGTCAAAGTTAAATCAGGGCCTACTTAAAATAATTATGTTTTTATTGTGATTCTTCATTTCAATACGGATGCATTTCTGAGATGTTAATACTGCAACAAAAAATAATGCATTTCGTTTCGAGAATTGAAATAACGGATTTTCTTTAAAACGTAACGGTTCTTCTGTTTACAAATGAGAATAAATATTATTTATTCATTATCTCCTAAAAAACAATAATGTTAATCCGAAAAGAGTATCATTTCGAAACAATTTTTGTCAGGAGATTGTAAAACATATTTCGGACAAACAAATATTTTTAAAATTAGCCTTTTTTACGAAGCTAATAAATATAACATGAGTAATAATCCTTACTAATATTATAAATATAGTTTTATGATGTTTGTTTCCCTTTCACACAAAAACTGATAATTCTCTTTCACGAACAAATTTGGATAAAACTTTAGAGTCATATAGCTTATATATCAGAATAACAGATAGGCTACTTTTTACTGCAATAATCGAGATACACCTGGGCGAGCTGCGGGCTGATTGACAGACAACCCACAGTCGTAACTACAGGGCGCATGAAGCTGAAATTTGGAATTTGGGATCCTTGAGGAGCACTAACTTTCTATTTTTTCAACGAATTCACTTCAAACTTTGTATTTTGTATATAGGATATAGGCTATTTTTACCGCGATAACCGACATACAGGCGGGGGCAAAAGTATTATAGTAGTAGGCGAAAGTATAATGTATAAAAAAACTAATTAATATTATCTCATCAATTATCGTAAAACAAACGATACAGTGTGACAGTGTGATATCATTTTTGTTCAAAACCCTAAGGTTTTTGCTGCTCATAACTAATCCGGAGCCTTGGCTGAATAAGCTTTGCTTAACACACAACGAATTTATTTCTTTAATTAACATAAAGTCATAAAGAAGACATTAGTTAATCTAATAAAGTAATTGATATTGTTATGCCACACAATATAAAACAAAGGCATCAGGACACTTTTATACGTATGTCGTAACCGTCGTAAAATAGGAGTTATCGTAATCACGTTGCTGTAACGGTTATTGAGTAGCAGCTCCTCACTATTTACGCATAATTAAAATTTTATTACTTTTGTATTTTAACCTTAGTCGCTGTTTCTTGATATACATATTGACATTTAAACAAAGACAAATAAAACCTTGTTCTCCAGGATGTCTTGATTTTTTTCTATCTAGTTTTTATTATCTACCTGTTTATAATTTCTACAATAGTTAAAATTATTTTTCTGGAGGAATGAAGACCGGTACGGTAACGTTACGTGTAAGCGATGCGATGCGAGAATGTGAGGTGTTGAGACGCGCCATGGTCACCATCGCGAACAGCTTTATTACGCATTGACAAAAGCGGTTGTGCGGGCACTGCATACACACGACGTCGTTGACTTGAAACGCCGTCAGCCGCACGCCGTTCTAGGGCTGTCAGCAAGTTTGCTTGTAAACCTTGACGTGATGATTTTATCAATGATATAAAATTATTTGCATTATATGGAATTATATTATATTCAACATATAAATAAATTCAAAAGCTGTTTAGTTAACTTTAAAACTTCTGGTACCTAACTCAAATATTAAAGGTAAATTTATAGGTAATTTAAGCATTCTTCAAAAATCGTCCACTGACAGTCTAATCCTTGTTTGAACAATTTGGTTCTTTTGAAATTTGGAATCCATTCATAAGAATAAATGAAGAAATGTCTAGATAGATGGGTATATAATAGATACTCATTTTTGTACTAAAGCTACAACACGAACGCAGAGTATCCTATTTGTTACATGGGATCTTGCGTTTATGCACCAAACGGTGTTTTAAATTTATACAATGAAATCGTAAGTATTTTGACAGCCCTGGAGTCAGCCGCGATTGTCCACGAGTGTGGCATGCACCACCCTGCGCTCTAGTTATTGCGTTGACCCTGGCATTATCCATAGCAGTAGCTATCCTATCACTATATAAATGATTGTGTTACTTGCGCAACTGATAAATAATTGTGCGCATCTCATTTCCGTCGTAGATGAGCAAGGACTCGGATAAAAGACATTTGTAGAACACATAATGTAAAAGAACAACTGCTTCTTGCGAATGTAATTACTGAAAATACCACCTTAAGTAAAATTGTATTGATTATTTTGTTTCATATACAAATTGTTCTTTTTAACTGACTTCATTGTTTCCTACATTCTACTTCCTTTTATTATGCTGCTAGCTTTTTCCTTCGGCTGCGTTCGCTTTTAAGCTGGTTATCACGATAAAGAGTAGCCCATGTCTTTCTTCGAGAATCAAAGTATCTCCATGCCAAATTTCATTGACATCATCGCATCTGTTTAGCCGTAAAGGCGTAAGAGACAGAGTGAGACAAAGGTACTTTCAAATATTTGTATGGATTTTACAATCAAAACAAAAAGTATTTTGCAATTTGTTGGTCTCTTGGCAAGCACACATCTCTTCATGAAAATTTCTGGATTAAAGTACTCTAGCTTATTGTCGCCTCATTCTCATCCTATGTACCTAGTGGAGTTGATGAACGTCTTTTATGACGATCATTACACAAAGAATACTGCCCCTAAGCGATCGCCTGTTGCTTTATTTTACTTATAAGGGAAAAACTAATTCGTAATTAACTATATATACGCACGCAGAATATATACAGTATGAACAGGTCAGTTGTATGTATGTCCATTCTGAACATACGTACTCGTAGTATACTGAAACAGAATACCAATAGGTAGTAGATTATAACAATTTATTAATCTAAACAGGTTTGAAGCGATTAACCTATTAATACAGTGTAGGATATAGATACTACAATGTTGTGAAATTACATATCCATTAATATAACCTTGTATCTCGTTATTGTGCTTATTATATACTTTGCCGCAACTCCGCGCGCGTTTATGTCGAATTTAGAGTTAGTTAAAATAGCCACTGACACGCACAAGTAATGCGGTTTTCAATTGAATTTCAATTTGTAGTCAATAGTTTAGTAGATCGAGAGATTACCCCACAGCGGAAAACAAAACATTAGTAAAGATAATAGCAAGGTGGTTTACAGCTTGACAAACTCGTCAAACTCTAAGTAAGTTATCAGGAGATACTTCCTTATAGTGTGGTCTTTGTTCCATCTTGTCTAAGTATTCTCGTCCTGAGCGTGTTGGCTAAGGGGACATTTCACACTGACCTTTGGAATTAATTTGCCACTTAGACTTTATATATCTTAATCATACAATTTCTGCCTTACTAAAATAAGTTTGTATAATTAATTTGGACAAAACCAAGGTCATGTTCAACGAACATGTACTACCGGAACCGGTTGCGCTACACGGTACCGTTCTCGAAGTTGTTCAAAAATATGTGTACCTCGGGCAGACTTTGCAGTTGGGTAGAAACAACTTCGAGGACGAGGTGAACAGGAGAATTCAGCTGGGTTGGGCGGCGTTTGGGAAGCTTCGTCGGGTCTTCTCATCAGCGATCCCACAGTGCCTAAAGACGAAAGTCTTCAACCAGTGCGTCCTACCCGTCATGACATACGGAGCCGAAACGTGGACACTCACGGCACGGCTGGTCCACAAATTCAAAGTCACGCAGCGTGCTATGGAGAGGGCTATGCTCGGAGTTTCTCTCAGGGATCGTGTTCGAAACGAGGTAATCCGGCAGAGAACTAAAGTGATCGACATAGCCCACAGGATTAGCAAGCTGAAGTGGCAATGGGCTGGCCATATTAGCCGCAGGACCGACAACCGTTGGGGTAAACGTGTTCTAGAGTGGAGACCGCGTCTCGGCAAACGTAGTGTAGGACGTCCACAGGCCAGGTGGAGTGATGATTTGCGCAAGACGGCTGGCAGGAGCTGGATGCGAGTCGCCGAGGATCGAACTGAGTGGCGTGCAATTGGAGAGGCCTATGTCCAGCAGTGGACTGCGATAGGCTGATGATGATGATAATTCTAGTAGGTAAATAACTATCATGGTACGAATTATTTAAACACGTATAATGTGCATTTTAACTACAGTTTTAGTAGCAACAATGTTGTTGGTGTCTAGTTAAGTCTCAACACATTTCACAAGAATGAATGAATGTTTCGTGAAGATAATAATGGTAATAATAATCTAAATGTTACCGGTCATTACAGCGTGATGTATTTTTTCATTTCAGTCAGGTCAATCGACGATCACTGGTCCAGGTCCAGATTTGAGCATAATCGTGAATTCTTTTTTACCATTTTATACATATTGATAGTCAAACTTAACCTAAAGACGAATGACTCCTGATGAATGAAAGGAAAAACTCGTTAAATATTAACACAGAAAGTAACTGACATACAAATATTGATATTTATAGATAAACCACTTAATACGCATTTTAACTAGACAATTATACAAACTGATTTTAGTATGGCAGAAATTGTATGGTTGAGATATATAAAGTCTAAGCGGCAAATGAATTCCAAAGGTCAGTGTAAAATGTCCCCTTTGTCAACACTCTCAGGACGAGAACATTTAGACAAGACGGAATAAAGACCACACTATAAGGAAGTATCTCGTGATAACTTACTCAGAGTTTGTTAAGCTATAAACCACCTTGTCAATATCTTTACTAATATTTTGTTTGACATTGTGATGGTAAACTTTGGATCTACTAAGCTTATACTACCAATGAAAATTCAAGTGAAAGCTGCATTATTTGTGAGTGTTCCGCATATTTATAAATTGGAAATATGAGTCCCGCGGTATCCGACGTACACGCACGCAGAGCCGCGGGCAAATGCGAGTGCAAATAATAATTGTAATGGTAATAAGCTTGTGTTTATTACCATCACAATTCGTTACTGTTAACGAGACTGTTAACTGTAACAAGGTTATATTTAATTATATTTAATTTCACAACATTGTTGTAATTATATCCTGTATATTATGAATAGCCTAATCGCTTGAAACCTGTTTGTACTAACAATTATAGTTTTGCTAGTATTTATGCACTTCTTACGTACGGATGGAATAAACAGAAAAATGACCTGCCCTCCTAGCCAAGTTGCAAACGTTTTTCGTTTTCTATTCTCACTAGGTAATGTCACTCAGTCATGTGATCATAACAAAATATTGGCCAACTAAATAATAGATAACAAAAACGTTTGCAACTAGGCTTTAAGAGCTGTTCATCATCATCATCATCATCAACAGCCTTTAACAGTCCTCTGCTGGACATAGGCCTCTGTTTAGAAAAGAGGTTTTAACCTACTATACCATGCTGGCCAGACGGGTTGGTATAGGGTTGGTTTCAAGTTTTCCTTCTCTTTGCAACGATGTTGTCTTGCGTAGAAGTTTATCCTTTAGTTGCCTTTTACGACTGTTCATACTGTACATTAGTCAAAAACAGTAGCAAGACACATTCAATTCAATACTTTACGTTCATACATAAATGAGATATATAAAATAATATGATCTGAAGTATATACAATAAAATCTCGTGATCAGAATATAAATTATCATGCAAAAAAAGTTAACACCTAAATGGAAATGACATAATCAATACGTCTGGCAACAGTAATGTGTCAAGTATTATGACAACTTCTAGTGCAAATATTCATTAACGCCTATAAAGTAGGTGTGTCAAAATATCTAAGTCCTAGAGCTAACAACCCAAAGACTTATAGACAAAACGATCGGAGTGATGTCTTTAAATAGGCAGTCAATGTTTGAATATATTGCTGTAAACCTAATGATAAAGTTCAATCAAATCAAGAATCTATGGAAAAAAATAAAATTAACAGCTTTTCATTAAATGCGTGTGAAAGTACCTCTATAGGGTAGTAACTTTAAAAAAAGTGTTTTTTTTTGTACCTACTTCAAATGTCTGTAAAGTAATCCGATAAAAAAATTAAGAATATAAGTGTAGTTAATAATAACATATATGTATACCTATTTATATGTACATATAGATATATAAAACAGTATCAGTCCGGTATATCGAGTGATTTGAAAAAGTACTAAGTTATTTTTACTAGCTATTGTTAGAGATAATTGTTATAATTCTGAAACCAGTACTTAAAAATTACTTTCATAAATTTAATCACATTCTTATAGACATGCCTGAAACGTGTTATCGCACCCTTACTTTGAACCATTGATATTAATACATCAATGCTTTGAACGGTTAATTTTCGATTAAAAAAATATTTAATTTGACATTTAATTGACAATTAGTGTTTAAAATTGTTTATGTTCACGATATTTTAAATTAAACAAGTTATATGAGGTGGTTTCGTATAATTAGCGAATAGTTTTAACAATATTAGATTGAAATATTTCACCAGTGTAGCAACGTTCTTTATTTCGATATAGTTATTTACGTATACATTGTTTACATTATATATAAACATTATATTTCGTCATGAAGGTCACGTTATGCAGTAGGTCCCAATTGTTATCATAAGATAACAGTCGTGAAGTGTAGTTGGAGGCCTTCGGGCGGTTCAAAAACATCCAATGGTATGATTGCGTAGCCACAATGTGTCTTGCCAGTCCCCAACCCGCACTCGGCCAACGTGGGGACGTATGGCCTTAATTACCGAAACCCAGCAGTGGGACGTTAAGGGTTGTTGATGATGATTAATATTAGTAATAATAATAAGATAGTTTTTTTATTATTAAGATAATATTTTAAATAACATCATAGACGGAAAAATAGAAGGTAAGAGAGTACGGGGAAACCCGAGACTGAGACATAGTTATATTTATTTATTAATAACTATAAGCACTTTTGTATATCGGGGAACTTAATGCCCAGGACATTCTCTACCATTCAACAAGATATGGACCAGATTAAGGAAAAAGTGGCAGTTGCGACGTATTAGCGGGTCAAGGAAACGGCTCTCGATAGGGAGAGCTAGGAAAAGCTTAAATAAATGATTATGATATTGATTAGATTATTGTAAGTATAATCTAAAATTCAATAGTAATAAGTTTGCTTCAGCTTTTTGTAATTATTAATATACTCCTTTTTGTTAGATGTTATCTCATATGGTGAATGTTGTGTGTACTTGGAATGGGCACACGTACTAGTAAATATGTTTGTGAAATAGTATGTGGTATGTAGACAGTTATTATATTATATAGCTATATAAATAAAACACTTGCTAAATAATATTTAGAATAGACGGATCAATAAACGTATCTATTATCTTAATGTTCTATTGTGCTAATTATTTTGGGTTGGACGCTACGCATGTAACTGGTCTTTCACGAACATTATTTCCTGCTAGTCTTATATATAAATACAATATTTTATTATGTTGGTATAATTTGAATCTATACAATATTGTAAACTTCATTAAAGTACCTGAGACAACACTTGACAAGAATCGAAAAATCGATGGTTACATATGGATTTTAGTATTTTACATAATAACTATTTGAATGTACGAATACCAATCAATGAAATGTTGGGTAAACGTAAAGTGATTTAAAAATATTAAAAAATACATTTTGCAAGGAAACTGATCAATGCCTAAGGTGCAATAAACCTTAGCAAACAATAGCATTATTATAATCACAGGTTCAATCACGTGTGCTGACATTGCTTACTCATACGGACAGTAAAATTTATTCAATGGACGACGCTGCGTAAGTGGCCTAGTTTTTCAGAAAAAAAATGCAAGCAACTACTGCTTACGGACCTACATAACTTTATGTAGATCATTTTTAATGTTGCTTTTTTATTACATTTAAACAATTAAAGATAATGACGATTTAAGACCATTTTACATAATAATAAAATCCAAAAAAAAAGATTAGCGAAAGAAGAGCGAAGTAAATAGCAAAACGGAATGTATCACAACTAATGAATTTAGGTGTTCATCCAAATTCATTCTACACACTTGATTTGTATACTTAATGAGTAAAGTTCGATTAACTCAAGAACGGAATAATTTAGAATGTGGAGTAGTGGAAGATAGTTTTTGCAGAGATGAAAATATTGTTTCTTTTTAGCTATATATGATGAATTGTTCTAACGGTGAGCATACTATACTACATATAACTGGAACAAGCTACTTAAACAAAACAAATAGAGTCGTAATTGGAATCTAAATATTTTATCAAGTAACGACTTCCATTGAAAGTAAGTCCTTTAAATATAAAAATAGAAGAAATCATACTCATGCTGATAATTTAAAGCATACATACTAAGTTTGTTACATTTACATAGTATTGTAGATTTTTATCTGAAAATATAATTAGCAATGAGAGATTTGACCTTTCCATTGTATTAATCCTATAAATTATAAAGGAACGTATGAAGTAAACCAATATTAGGCAAGGTTAAAGTGAATAGATTGCAAATATTGGTGACAACATAAGCATGACCGAAATCATGTTAACTAAGTTTTTAGATGATTATTTACTTCTTTCTTTTTTCTCTTCTTTTGTAATACAATTTACGTTATTAATTATATTTTGTAATATGTCAAAATGGTTTACAAAATTGACCTATAAAAATCTACTGCCTGGAAAGAAAATTTTAAGAAAAGCCCTAACATACTTCACCTGTGTCAGATAGCTAAACTACAGAGCAACATCAATATGTAGGGGTGCAAATATTTTTCTATTGTGAGGTAGATGGAAAAAAGTAGAGGGAGTTTTACACTCTTCCACCCCGCAAATTGTCACGCATTGTTTTACATAAAAAATTATTACAGAATCTCCTCTTTGTATTTTCTCTAGGGATGGGGATCTGAAATCGATTAATCGTATTATCGATTTCTCGGAACATTTAAATCGATTTTTTAAATCGATATGTTGTACTAAATCAATTTAACCTTGATAATCTTTATTCTCTTTTTTTTGTTTTGGTAAAAAAAAACTAAGATGAATGAACTTAAAATATTACGGCGTTGCGGTTTAAGGTTTAAGGTTTAATTACTCAAAAACTCGCGAGCGAAAGCAAATGAATACTTCAACTTTAGAAATTCAATCACTGCAACAATTTTCATAAAATAATAGTGAAGAATTCTACAGAATAGAAGGGACTGATTGAGTAAATGGAATTTGGGATTTTCATAAGTTGCTTGTCAAAAAGCAATTCTCTACATGTGATACACTTGCACTGGAAAGTCGGGGCTTCAACGAAGAATTTAAATATTATTTATCACAGGCAGTTGTGCACCTAAAGTATGAACCTATACTTTACTGGCAAGAACAAAACAACACAACAGTAAAACAAATGTTCACTTAATAGCCGTGATCGTGGGATCATCTGTTTCTTGTGAGCGCCTTTTTTCAATTTCCGGCAACATCGCAAGAGATGAGCGGAACCGCTTGGATCCCATTAGACTAGACAGACTGTTCTTAAAAAGCTTAGATATTAAGTTAAATTATCTGTTTTCTTAACTTTTTAATGTAACAAATCCATTTAGAAAATAAACGTCTTTTTGTATACCTGATCTGATATTTTGATATGATAATAAAAATTATTGTTTTTATCGAATTCCCTGAACTAAAAAATCCCTGATTTTACTGATGAGATATCCCAGACATTGTTATTATGGTGTATTTCTTGTAATTCATAAAATCTATTTATATTTACATAGTAAATACAAATTTGAAAACAATCCATTTTTTGGAAATAAAGGTCTAAAAGATTATAGACATCGATTTTTTTATGAATCAATTCATTAGGTTACGATTTGAATCGTTTTTTTTTAAAGAATTGCCATCCCTAATTTGCTCCGTGAATAGGATAATTAATGTCACAATACGATCACTGGGAGTCAAGCATGATTGAAAAAGACGGAGACGAACTTCGTCTCAGCCTTTTTCAAAGTAGTAGTACTAGTAAAGTATAATAGGCTAATTATAAAAGTATAAACGTTATTTATAACACATTTAATATGAAAGCCATGTTTTTAGATTTACGCTCCGCCTATAGTGTTAATGATATTAAAGAAGTGAACGAGAAAAAAAGGCTAGTAGTATCAGATATTATTATAATAAACTTTGCACCGGTTTTTCTTTTTTTTTTTTTTTAGGCGAAGTCCAATTCATCAACTAATTATCTTGATTATCGTTAATTCCGGATTTAAAAAGATAAATCAAACTAAGGAAGTCTCATGAAAAAGTTTCATGAATTTTGTTCAAACACTTAAAAATTAACTATATATCAGTAAAATAGTAAATACGTAATTTTTATTTACTAGAGTTATAAAATATACAATGCACAGGCCTTCGTTGAAGAATATCATATGGCGTTCGTGTTCTGTCATCACACATATTTTTCAGATGAATAGGTGTGTGGAATATAAAGTACTCATAATGTGATGGACGGGCTTTGTTCTCGGCTCAAACCCCCGTAACGCAACAGAAACCGGTATAAAATAATATTTAAAAAATATGGTAAGAAAAAAGAAGGAAAAATATGTGACGGAGGCGGGATATGCTAACATTTTCTTTAGGTAATATAAAGAAACGTACGTTATCTACTAATGTTTTATGGATTCTGGGAATCTTTTAAGCAAAGCAAAGATCGATCTCAGAACTGTATTTCAAGAAAACTATCTATAGGTACTTTAATTTTGTAAACTTCACCATAAAAATGAATAAAATTTGGGATTACACCTTATTATAACCCTTGGCTATTGAAAATTTAAGTTTGTAAGTCATGTACAACAATCTAACAGAATATCCTGAATGGCCTTAAGAAAGGGCACAGTCGTACCCCTCGATTTATTATTTATGCTGATGAAGCACATTCTAAACCTTTACGTCAATTGTTGATTACCTATTTATAAACACGACCAGCTATTTATAGTTAGGAAGGTACACTAGACCTACATGTGCCTACTTTGTGTATTATATACGTTGTGAATAAAAAAAATGTTCAGTTTATAGACATTCACAGTAGTCAAACAACCTCATTGTCATGTGTCTCACGAATTAAATGTTTTTTTTAATAAATTAATAGACTTATGAAATCGGCGCGTCGTAAATACATCACAATCTATTTTTGTAACAACGAGAAGATCCGGTTTTTTGTCATTTTATGAATTAGTAATGATTTTATCAGAAGAATTAAAGTTGCGTGGTTTGCAAGCATTAAATGATCGCCGGAATACAGTAAAGGGTATACAGTAAGGGCGACGAGACTCGAGCCGTTTCCAGTTGCAACATTGCTAATAGCGAAGCGGTTGTATTGCGAGACACGAAAACTTGTACCATGGCACTTGCGACACTGGCAGTCGGCTAGCACGCTCGTTCGCTAGCTCCCCAAACCTTGACAAGTTCAATATCACGTGAATGGTCATTATCCCTCCTGACACATGTCTTTGCTATATTTTATACTATACTTAATATTATAAAGCTAAAGAGTTTCCAGCAGTGGACTGCGATAGGCTGATGATGATGAAGAGTTTGTTTGTTTGTTTGAACGTGTTAATCTCAGAACCTATAAGTTCAATTTGAAAAATTATTTCAGAGTTTATCACATCCATATATCATCACGCTAAGCGGAGCAGGGTATCAATAAAGAACGTTTCTTTTGAGAGCTTCCATAGCGTGCTCTGCGTAACTTAATAAAGATATGTGAAAAAAAATACGAAACAACTGTTACTCTCGAAATTTTGCTAAAAGAAGTCCGCAATAGCATACGTCTATCCTTTTAGGTTCGTTCACTATGACCTAGTTTATTCTAAATGAGCCCCGCGGTGTTACCCGCGTTTGTTGTCGTAACCGCGGGCAACGCCGCGGGGCGAAGATGGTCTAAAAAAGTAGCCTAAGTTACTCCTTATATTATCAGCTATCTGCCAGTGATAGTCCCGTCAAAATCGGTCGAGCCGTTCCAGAGATTAACCGTCACAAACAGACAGACAGACAAAAATGTGTGTACATACATATGCATTTAGTAAAAAGCGGTTATTTTAATATTACAAACAGACACTATAATATGTATAGAGTAGAGATGAATTTGTTTCCGCGATACAACATTGCTATGGGCGATAGAAGAAGCAGACGGGGCTGCGTTGGTCTGTTAGTCAATAATAAATAAAAAGGTACACACACATACAACAACAACTGCAAATTAAGGACAAATTATTTTCTTTCGAGCTACACTTTGACAAAAAAAATAAAATGTTTTTTTATAAATTTAGTCCGGGTTCGATTTTCAAGTTTAAAAGATTGTTAAGTTTTTAATTCGTAGTTGAATCAGTATTCGTGCTCAAAGAGAATGTAGTTTTTGTGTCCTTCGTAATGTTTACTGCAAAGATGTTTTACATACCAAAAGATTAGCCGATAGCTCTCATATATTTTTAATCTCTTGACTTTTCAGTAAGATCTTAACAATCATTGTAAGACTTTTTAAATCAGGTGAGGTCTGATAGCCATAGAATAAAGGACACACCAAGAGATGAAAATTGATTGCACCTCTGCTATTCATCATACATTTCAAAAGAATGAATACAAATACAAACATCAAACACTTGCAGTATTTAATTTTTTTTTAATTAAATTAAAATGCCCCCGAATATTTTTACCGATTTCCATCAAACATAACCACACTAACGTCTAATTCGACTTTCAAACAGAAAAACTAAATCAAAATCGGTTCATCCGTTCGGGAGCTACACACAGACACATCAAACTTATAACATCCCGTCATTTTTGCGTGGGAGGTTAAAAATAAAGTAAAAAATTGCTTGTATGCTTCAAGAAACGTTAAAAATGTTAACTCAAAGAAAGGTCTTTGACTTAACATTTTTTGGTTCCAAAATGTATCGTATAATGAAAACACTATCCATAGGTTGTTAATACCGTTACGTTGTTCCTTTGTTTTAAGAAATAATTGATGCTTATGTTTAGTAATCACTGTTAATCTGACTTTTAAATATTAACAACTACGGAAACGCAAATCACAGTACGCATATCGCATACCAATTAAAGTGAACATCGACTTCAGGAAGTTAATCATAATAAACACTATAAAACTTTTTCTAAGCCTAGTAACGTAATGTTATTTATTATCTCTATCCACGAAGTACGTCACATCATTTGATTACCTGTCCTTGAAGTTAAAGGGGTGAAGCAAAAGGGTAACTTATTATATAAAGATGTTTGGAACCGAACTAGCATTCATGCAGCGATTGATGAATTTGGATAAACCAAAAGAGGTCAGGACCGTAGTAAGCGGAGATCGAGTATCTATGTATGTAAAATATTTGTTGTCAAACATTCAAATATCACTATTGTTTCTTTGCGGTGATTAGTTTCAAGTTTTAATCAAGCTATCATCATCAACTGCTGGATGAAGTTCTCGTCGAAGGAGCACCATTGTCAGACTATAATAATAGTGTAATGTCACTTAAATCAAATTAGAACAAGTGATGAAATAATTTATTTTAACCATCAATTGTATTATTTCATCATATTATAAGAGGTATAACGATGCTTGTCTAAACTCAACTATGTATACTAACAAGTTCAATGTAATCATAATTATGCAAATATAACCTTCGGACATGAAAATCATTTTCCTCGAGTCCTGTTAATCGACTCAAAGCAATAAATATAATAGTTTCTGCAGACACTTGCAGTTGGCATTGCAATTACTAATACCAATTATAAAGTAGTTTTCTAAATGTTCTTGATCTCTCCATTATCCAAACTTTAGCATTTCCATAGTTAACTCTTCACGAAATTTATGGTGACTAACTTTAAGAGTGAGAGAATAAGACGGATTAAGATTAAGGAAAGATCGTCTGTGTATAATATGAATATTATTAAATGAAAACGAACCCCTATTTTCCTTGGTTACTGGTTACAGCATAATGGCTGAACTAATTTTGCTAATTCCTTTAATTAAATAACCTTTCGTGAGACGTAGATGTGCTCGTAATTGCGCGGGTCAGCTAGTCTAATTCTAGAATAAATCTCAATTAAAAGAGATCACGCAATATTAAAGATAAAATTTAAAGTATATTACTTTTAAATTCTTACATCAATTAATGCAAGAAAAATAACGAATTTAACAAATTGAGGTTTGCAAATTCTTTATGTTATGCAGTAACATATTTGTTTTGGAAAACCAAAAACATACGCTTAACACGAAACATAGATTGAAAAGTTACGTCAATTATAACACGAGCTGTGTAGCAATATGAAACATCTAAATAACAATAGCATTGTATAAAAGATCTATAAGCTATGACAGGGTTAAGGTCATGAAATATGACCATGACATTGTTTGAAATAAAATGTAAGATATACTTGGAGACACATAACTGTCAGCCTTCTGAATACATTGCTCAAAGAATTGATAAAAACCTGGAGTATTAGATGGTGGGAATAGAAGAGAAACAGAGACACAAGAATTCCAGAACATGGTCAAACCACTTAGCAGCTTAACCTTGACCCTTGAAAATGGAATAGGAAGAACCGTAGACATGATTGATATTATATTACTTTGATATTAGATTACATTATTGATATTAGATTACACAAATTACTCATGTTTATTCATTATAGACGTATTTCATTTCCGCACAAATATTGTATAGCGCCGATTACATGACGGATACACATTAATATGACTACTACACTTATTACATATTAAGAGGATATTTACTAATCAAAAGTAACCTTCTCATAGACTTTTTAGCAAAATATTTAGAGATTATTAATTATTCACCACCTACATGCTCTATTTCGTTATCCCAAATACGGCAACATAATATTCAACCATACGGAACATTGCGTAGTAAAACATATCTGCGTCTTACATTGCTAGTCTTATTACTGTAGCTACCAATAACTTTTACACAGTCTAAGTTTTTGAAGATTTTCTTATGATAAGATAAATTATTTTGAATTTATCATCAAAACTGATACGAACAACACTAAACTCCAAAAAAATGAAGTCAAAACGATTAAACAGCAATCTTGTGATATTATTAATTTTGTTTCAGTACCTCTAAACTAACATTATTAGTAGGTAGCCTGTTGATATTATTGTTTCAGTGGCTTCTCGTTCTCATAGTCTAAGGCCCGTATTACACTGTAAAATATTTGATAAAAGATCTTTTATAAAAGTTCTTTGACAAAGATCTTTGATAGTGTAATAGGCCATATTTTATAAAATATTTCTTTTATAAAATTTATTTTATCAAAGTTAACGGTTTGGCATTACATTTTATAAAAGAATTTTGAAGAAGTTAACTACTAAATGGTGTTACCACCTTACAAAAATTAAACTAAATTGTGCAATAATATGGTAGAATTAGGTAAGCCTAATTCTACCTATTTCTATTATATTATTACACAATTTAGGATTATCTTTTGTAAGGTGGCAACAACATTTAGAGGTTAATTCAAACATAAATAAATATTTCGAACAACAACAAAACGCAACGTCATCTAGTCTCAAACTAAGCAGCGCTTGTATTATGGGTACTAAATAACTGATTTAAATACATAAACTTTTTTTTTAGGGTTCCGTTGCCAAATGGCAAAAAACGGAACCCTTTTAGTTTCGTCATGTCTGTCTGTCTGTCTTTCCGTCCGTCCGTATGTCACAGCCACTTTTTTTCGAAACTATATTTTTTTCATCAAAACCATACGTGTGGGTTATCTATGGAAAGGTCTTCAAAAATGATATTGAGGTTTCTAATATCATTTTTTTCTAAGCTGAATAGTTTAAGCGAGAGATACTTCCAAAGTGGTGAAATGTGTCCCCCCCACCCCTTGTAACTTCTAAAATAAGAGAATGATAAAACTAAAAAAAAAAATATGATGTATATTACCATGCAAACTTCCAACGAAAATGGGTTTGAACGAGATCTAGTAAGTCGTTTTTTTTAATACGACGTAAAGCATAAACCGCAATTTACATTTCTTTCAATCAAAACACTATTAATAAAACATCAATACAAGTTACAACGAACTATAAAAATTATGTGATGTTCCTTGATGCTACGGAACCCTTCATGGGCGAGTCCGACTCGCATATGTCCGCTTTTTGTAAATACATACATATTAAACATAGAAAAACACCCAGACTCCGAAACAAATATTTGTGGATCACACAAATATTTGGTCTGACCCGGGAACCGAATTTTGTCTCAATGTAGCAAGAATAAACTTTGCTTCGTCCTTTTTTCTGTTCGAGACACCACGGTGGACGTTTCTTTAACCTATCAAGCAAGAAATGGCAACAAATAAGTTCAGTTGGACTGTTGAAACAACAAAATTATTGATTTCCGAGTACCAATGCCACATTTGACAAAGATCTTTGATAGTGTAATAGGCCATATTTTATAAAATATTTCTTTTATAAAATATTTCTTTTATCATATTTAATAGGTTGGCATTACATTTTATAAAAGATTTGGATTGCATCGGCACCTATTTCTACTATATTATTGCACAATTTAGCGTTATTTTTTGTAAGGTGGCACCACCATTTAGTAGTTAATTTTGTCATGTAGTAGCAAGAATAAACTCAAACTGCCCAACTTAGGGGTTTTCTCCCTAAATTTAAGGGGGAAAAGTTTGGATGGGGTTTTTTTATGGGTGTCATATTTGTAGGGGTATTTTTAGGGGAATTTTTATAATGTAATTTTTTTTTTATTTCAAAATAAGCAAAATAAAGGTGTATAGCCCTGAGATAATACATACAATCTAGCGAATCATATTCATTTTTTTACACACCGCCTTAGCGACATCTAGTGCGATTGATTGTTACTAAGAGAGCAGAGTCAGAGAGAACACAATTATCAATATAAACATATGCTTAAGAATTCGTGGTTAAGGTTAACTGCGCTTATATTTACTACAAATACGTTGATTGTTATTTGATGTTATTATTGATGAGATTGATATTTGATTGTTCAAATCGTAGGTACGTTTATCAGCAAGTCATTCGTTAAAATGCGTATAGTTAATTAAATAAAAAAAAGTTATGTCAAAAATATACAAAGACTATCCGCAAAAATGTTGTCATTATTTAATGTCAATAATGTGTGATTTAAAAAAGTGAAAAAGTGAAGTGAAATGATTTGTTACTCGAAGTTTTCGATAATACATGAATAAAGCATTATAAAAAATAATGTTGCTTAATGAAATTATGTATTGATTGTTTGAAATGTATTATTTGTTTAATGATATTTTATTATTTATTAATTATTTTTATAACAATATTTATTTAATAATATTTACGAATGCCACGAAACGCTGAACAACACAAAACACGAAGACTACAAAAATAGAAACAAAAGGCAAGGTATTTATAAAACAACTTGTCTTCACTTAATAATTCTTTTATTATGTTTGATGAATCCCTTTAACACCACGCCTTGCAATCCATGGTTTAACCCAAACACGCTTGCGTCGGCGACATTGCCTTTTCTTCAATAAAACGGTATATTATAGCACTCAATGTACATAAACAATCATAGAATGCTACATCATCCATGATAATGTTGATTACAAGTGCTAGACCAACAGTTTCAATGACGTTTTAATACTCAAGTATAATATAATAACCAAACTAAACCAATATTTGATCAACAATGACATTTGACGTGTATATTTTACGTAGTGTAAACTCTAGCCACACATCTTTTATAAAAGATCCATTCGTCAAATATTTTATCATATATTTTATAAAAGATCTTTTATCAAATATTTTACAGTGTAATACGGGCCTAAGAACAGACACATACGGGTACGCGATCTCAACGTTTTCAAACTGTAACAGCCTGTCACGTTTCAAAGTATTTGTAGTGTCCTTTAACATTTAACTACTTATATCTAATATTATTCATTACTTCAATTTGTCTTCATTTTTTTTGCCGTCTGAAAACAACTTTATTCGCTCGTTAGCCTAAAATAATAATCGGAATAACAGCAATACAAGACGATGATGATGATGGTATGATGTACATAAATACATACAAACATGCATACACAATGCAAGAAACGAAATAATTATAGTGTTTATAATATTTATGATCCGTCGAAGTAACATAACATCGTTAAAGCACGATGCCTTGCTTTTTTATTCGTTTCTGTTATTTCTCGGACGTTGATTATAACTTTACAGAACATGTTAGTCTTTTCATATGTAGTTTTTATTAAAATACCATTATTTGTATAAATATTATTTCTATAATATTATAAGGGTTTAGTAGTTATATTAGTAGTTTGTCACATTCTGTTATCACGAATCGTGTAAATCAAGCATTATTCGCAGACTTTAAAAAAACTATTCGTCATCTTTTTTCTATACGTATATATGTTACTTGATTATTTTTTTGTTAATCCGGTCAAAAATACCCTTTTATTGACACGCGTTGTCACACACAACTGGTTTCTGTATTAAGGTCAAAAATTGATACCATCATAAACTATGACTAACTTGAAGATTACTACAAAGTATGTATAATATATTTGTGAGCAAATGATGATGATTCCATGACAAGACACTTTGTGAACTCTCCAACTCTCTCAATGGTATTAGTTTTTACTTTCAATGTCATTAACAAATAAAGACCGCCATTTCTCTATACGACAGCCAGTTGAATTCAACCGTATCGAAATTAAAAGTCCATGAGAAATGCTTGACTTCTTTGAATGCTTTTTTATAAAGGCAAGAGAGCCTTAAAATATATATGTTAACCAAATTAGTTCCCTGAATTCGATTCAAAATTTCGTGATTTTAATTGGGCTCATGTATCAAAGTAACGCTTTTTGTGAGCAAAATACTACACTCATGCACTTAGACGACGAGACGACAAAGAAAAGGAAAACTTGAAATCAACCCTATACCAACCCGTCTGGCCAGCGTGGTATAGAAGGCGAAAACCTCATTTCTAATCTATGTATTTTTTTTACAAAAAAAAGTGTGTTTATGTATGTAGATCAGTTATCCATAATACAAGCTCAGCTTAGTTTGGGGCTAGATGACTTTGTGTGTAAGATGTCCGAAATATTTATTACTAGCTTTCACCCGCGGCTCCACCCGCGTGAATCTCGATTATTGCAGAAAAAAGTATGCCTATGTGTTATTATGATATATAAGCTATATTGCTGTAAAGTTTCATACAAATTCGATCAGTGCGTGAAAGAGCAACAAACATACAAACTCACAAACTTTCGTGTTTATAATTAAAATTAGAATAAAAAGTTAAATTAAAAAAGTAAGGATTTATTATTGTTATTTATAGTTCTAAAACTGACTGTAGTTATAATAATGCAAAAATTTACATGAATATATAAATAAACATAAACATATGTAAATAAATTATAACGCACTTTACATATTGTTAAAAACATAATGAAATGATGGCACTGACATTTCAATTCAAAATTGCCTATTACTTTCAAAAATAGTAATAACTACACGAATGTAGTATCTGTTGGTTGGGTAATCGCAGGTAGTGTATTTGAAAAAAGCAGTAGGTACATTTTGAAAGTATTGATGTCATACCTTAAGGTCAATGTTAATGAAATCCACTTATTATATTGTGTAAACCAAGTATATACATTTTAAAATAAACTAAAATATACAACAGTGACGTTAATAGCAGTACGTTAATAGAAATATGTTTCTGTAGTAAACCTCTTTAGTAAAAATTTTGATGACATCGGGAAATTTACATTCGAATACACAAATTAGACTAGCAGACATCGAGTTCCTAAATTGAGCCAATAAAAGTGAGAGCCATAAACTGTTCCTGCTGTATACAAGACCCGTGAACGCACCGAGTTATGAGGCTCGGGATGTCTCAGGAATTATTAAACTGTCTTCGAGCCTGCTAAAAATTCATTCTACAAATTCAGTAGTTTAGGCTACAGTGGAACATACAAATATATATAAACTGCCAAAACTATTACTGCTATCATTGGCTTAGCCGTAGTCAGGTAAAAACATCGTTGAATGATATTAGTTTTACATAACTTCATAATTGTCGCTAACCATAGACATTATTACTTAATACGTGAAGACGTATTTACCCAGTATATTTACTTTTATTTGTATTATAATACATACAAATACTCTCTTATTTGCATAGTACTTATGTCTGTAACCGAATTGTGCTTAAATTAATATGTAAATAATATGTTATACGCCGTAAAATGTACTTCACTAGACACAAATACGTGAATAGATCATAAGAGGAGTTTGAAGAGCCGTAACAGATGAATAATGACAAGTACAAAGAAAAGTACTGGTACGTAACTTTCATATAGAAACCGTGTATGAACATGACCGTCTCATGAGTGTCAAGTTCGTATGCAGTTACTTTAATATTAACTTGGCCCACGGCTCCGCCCGCGTGTATATCGATTATTGCAGTAAAAAGTAACCTATGTGTTATTCTAATATAAAAGGAATATTGCTATAAAGTTTCATCCAAATCCGTTCAGCAGTTTTTGCGTGAAAGAGTAACAAATATACATACATACAAACTTTCACGTTTATAATATTAGCAGGATTGTTTTATCAAGATTTTATAATTATAAGAACATTATAGTAGACAATTCCATTTTCTTCGCCATGGTGAATAAAGATTTTCTCTCTAGGAATGCTTCTATCATCTAGATATGTAAGAGTGATTTCGAAAACAACTTCTTAGGAAGCATAGAGTAACGAGAGTGCTCGGCATCGTATGTCAGTCGCTATGTATCTAGCAGCTGAAAATGCCCTCTCAGACTCAACAGTGATTAGCATCAGCTTGTAAGTAAGCTATTACCAGCAAACTGTTAAAGACTACCCTCGATCCCTCACACTCAACTATGTAGATCCATCTTTTTTTATGAGTATCTAATGCTAATCCGCATAATCACGTACGAAATCTCATTATGGATCGGGATTGTATTTCCTAACTCTACCTGATGGAAAGCAAAATGGAATCCAAGAGTGGGGCCACCACACTCACTGTTTTACATTACCACGACTATTAACCTACACATAATACCTACTAGCTCTAAAGATTTGTTTTGAATGAATGAATGTACGCCGTATTTACTGTGTAGTAAAAATCAAGAAACATCTGAAAACATTATTTGTAATAACTGCGCTCAATTAAAATGATAATACTAGCAGTTTCTAACATACTAAAGATAACTTTCACCATAAATTATACTCATTAGTAATATTGAAATACGTATGGTATTCCTTTTATGAGGCAATTACTGACGACAAATATGTGGCATTAAATTCTGTTTATCAGGTAATGACACGCTTGAGGTTAAGTACTTTACTTTATTTCCGATAATCACTTAATTTTATTTACTGACCCGATGTGCAGTAGTTTATTAGCCGACCTCAAAAAGAAGAAAGTTCACAATTCAGATCATTCTCTTTTAATTAAAAGACTCATATCGGACTTTTGATAAAAAAATAGTTAAACCTTTATTTATGTTTACCTTTAAGTATTTAACACCCATTTTGCCAACTATCATTTATAAATTTGCATACTTTCTCCAAATTGACAACAAGGCAAGATAATGACAGAAAATGGATGTTGCTTGCATGAACGGATACAATAGCTAGAACAGATCTACTTGTAGATCTGTTGTTTACATAAAACAGATCTACAAGTAGAACTGCTCTAGCTATAGCTCTAGCCTGTAATTGGAAATTTATTACATCACTTCCTGGCTTACTTAAAAGTTATTTACTACAATACCTTTATAATATATAAAACTGAGATAAATTTTAGGCTTATAAATACGCTCATAATCGTAAATACAAACTAACAATGAGATCAATTTTATCTTCACAATGTCACAGTATTCTTCGTAACGTTTTTTGCTAATTTGTAACATTGAAAGAAAAATTAATGAGAAGTTTCAACTCAATGTCGAAGCATTATTGTGAGGCAATCATCGTCACGCACATTCATATTTCACGAACAAACCCGCTATAGCACTTACTTTCAAAACACCGGCATCAAGTTCAAGTCTACCTTTACCCAGTGGCACGTATGTTGAGCAAGTATAACATTTAATGCTTATCGGACATCTAAAAGGAAGTTCTTAATTATCTTTATGTTTATTTTTAAACTTTTAGCTGTTTACGGTGATTTGCACAGATGAATTTGTTTAAAAAAAAAAACAGAGTTTTTCCTTTTCTTTTTTTTCCGCACAATTACTAGTATAATACATAATACTTTTCAATCTCTTTACATCGTCAAAATGAAGTCGCTAGCGGTGTCTGTTCGCTTAGATTTTTTAAATGACTGATCAAATATTAGCGTAGGTTTCAGCAATAGGTAAAGTGATTCAAGAGGATTGTATATATGTGTTATATACGCATAGATATATAGTAAAAGAAATCCGACAGTTTTAAAAACTTCCTTGCCATGTCGCTATTAGGTAAAATTTAATAAAAACTTAAAATCAATGTATTACTTTCGTCATTATTAACAAGAATTTTTTACTTTTTCGTTAATATTTTACTTGCATTAACATTGATGTAACATATTTTATCTTTTTGGAATATAAAGGCATCTTGATAGACTCTAAATAGACCAAAACTTGATCAGCAGTGTTACTAAATGGAAACAAATGACACCTTAAATACCTATTTTATAATGTGTTCTTAATTAAATTAAGAACTAATTACACTATTTGTTAATATTGTCGAATTGATCAATTAAGAACGCGAATTGCTAATCTCATTAACTGCATTACTGTGGTTTGTGGTGCTCGCGCTGAGAAAGGAAAATGCAACCTCAACTTGAAGCTAAAACTAAATAAAAATATATTTCCAAAGTAGAAACTAGAGAATCATACAAGTATTACAAGTGTGTATAGGTAGGAATTCAACATTATTATTTATGAAATTACATATTTCGATTACAAATCCTGAAACTGAACAAACTAAACGCACTTACATTAAATGTTTTGTTTTTTAGTGAAATAGATGTCCCGTGTCCCGGGTAAAGCGAAACCTGTGGGATAGAATTGTGAACAAAAACGGACTTAGATGAGTAATCACTAGTGTGTCTATATTTACTTCTAATATTTTAGTATACTACATATACTACATATAGATAGGGTGACAGAGATACACATATGAAGTGAAATTTTGTGTTCTATTTGGCAATATTATATATATATATATCTTTATATATATAATTCTTGTGTGAGTGTGTATGTCACTGAACTTCTCTCAAACGACTGGACTGATTTTGATGAAATTTTTTGTGTCTGTTCAAGGGGATCTGGGAATGCTTTAGATACGCAATTGGACCCGGTAGGTGGCGCTGCAATCAAGTTCTGGAATTTTAAAGTTGGGCGGTACGAAGTTCGCTGGGTCAACTAGTATATTATATTATATTGACGTATATAAGACATACCTGGTTTTAACTATACTACCTTAATAATATAACAATAGGTAATATCTACATATTGTTTGATTAATTATAGTTGTCGCGTTTAAAACAGGGTGTGCTTTATTTTTAATACTTAACTGTACCTAACCAACTGGTTTTTGAAACACGTTAGTTACAGTTAACTTATTTAGTATCTCCAATAATAAATCGAAACTAAAATATCCGTTACATATAGATTAGCATTTATATTGCGTTTTGACGTAGACGTTAAATTGCCCATCAAAATTAACTCCTCTATTCTAGAAGAAAAAACTATGTAACTATTTAGATCAATGTCCATGAAATATAATGTGCTCGATTATTTATTTTTATTATAACACATCCATAGCACAACATTTATATTTTATACTTCAACTAGTTGACCCAGCGAACTTCGTACCGCCCAACTTTAAAATTCCAGAACTTGATCGCAGCGCCACCTACCGGGTCCAATTGCGAATCTAAACCATTCCCAGATCCCCTTGAACAAAAAATTTCATCAAAATCGGTCCAGTCGTTTGAGAGAAGTTCAATGACATACACACTCACAAGAATTATATATATAAAGATTAATAAAGGTGTCAAAGAGAATTTTGAATTAAGGAAGTTAACATAAACGAGTTCAATTCACTTACAGAAAAACTAGTTTCCTTCTAATTTTTAAAGAACTTTTAAAGAATTATAGGCATTTAGACAATCCCGCCGGTGTCAACGGACACTGACCGTTGGACATCACAAGTATAAAATCGCTCAGCGTGCGAATGATCGTGCGACGCTGGGTGTTTCTAATCGATAAAACTCTTAACGAAACAAATATATAAATAAATGGAATAACCGATATTGCACGGCGAATCAGGTCGCTGAAGCGGAAGTGGGCCGATCATGTCTCATGTTCTGATCGCAGTTAGCTTCACGTAAAATCAACTTCAACTTCAGTTAAAAGTTCAACCGTATCGTATCGTAGTGGATTTAAAGTTGATCAAATCATTTTTTCATATAATTTAATAAAACAAATTAAGACTTTTTAATAATCGCATGAATTTTAGATAGTTACTTCCTAAAGCAATCATAACTTGCAATTACTAGCACTGAACAAGTTGCAAATGAAGATTTGAATCCTACTGAAGGTTAGCAATTTCACAATATATCTTATGCAAAAGATTTTGTTGACGAATGTGTCAAGGGTTAACGGAAAAGTCACACAAGACCGCACCCCGAGGTGATCGAGTTTATAAAACATAAATGAGGTGATAGCAATGCAAATGATTCAAAAACCGGTTCAATAATATTTCAGCTGGGGTTTTATTAATTGAAATTTTGCTGGAATATTAATTTACTACAGCGTCAGCTGATGCCTGCGGCTTTTGGCGTCTACGTGCCATTTTGGATTAGACTAGCTGTCGCCTACGGTTTAGCTCGTAATCATGTCTTCTAACTTTAAAAATGACGTGTTTCCTTTACGTACACTCATCTCTTGTTGCCACCTTATGGGCCAAATTTCGAAAAACTAATTCTTTGAGAAAATGCTGCCAAAATTAAAAGTTGTCCTATGTTAGTAACAGTCAGGGCAATTAATTATATACCTATGTAAATTGGTTCTACAATATTTTTAAACGATGACATTCACAGTAGTATTAAAACCGTAGAATTGAAAAGTGATATGTACTATACTTTAAATTGCAGCAAAAAAGGATTGCATTGAAAAAATGGTTAGTTCGCTTTACTTGAGATTTAAAAGAAAATAGGCAGAATAAAGTCCTGTGTAAACCCTGTATTCTAACTGTATTCCTAATGCGGGAGTTTTCTTTTTAAAGTAAAAAAATAATTACTAAAATATTTTTTAATGTTTTAAGTGTTATATACCTACCTAAAATTTTGTAATGATACCTATTAGTTATTAAGTAATATAGATTAAACGCATTTATTAATTGAAATATAATCACCATTATATTAATATTAAATTTTCATTTACTTTCGTATTGTCAATTTTTACAGCTAAGGAAGTTAAAATATATTTTTAAGGACTAGGAATAATAAGTATGAGTATCAGTACCTGTGTCGCGGGAGACTTTACAAACATAAAGGAACGGACACGAACAACACCCAGGCTCGGAATAAAATTTTGTGGATCATGTTACATCATGTTACTCAACCCATACCATACAGCACAGTACAGAGCGATATAGCGACCACTCTATTATTACGCTATTCTGGCTAATATTATATTTTATGAAGTAATATTGTCAGATCAAAAAGAATGAACTCCAATTCAAAGGAATTTTATTTAAATAATTTTTTTTATTTCTTTAATGACACGCACCGATACCTTTTTGTGCGACCCGTCATATCATTTTTCTATCCTTTGTTATTTCCAATATTATTGGGGCTCGGCTACTACTACCTTTGCTTTGACTACTAAACATTTTCAAGAAACTAAACATTTATTTCTATTAATTTTTAAATCAATGCATTATTAACTATTTATTTGATTCTTTATTTGATGCAACGCAATATTTTTGATACATTTAAAGATAATCAAAAACAATTTAAAGTAATTAAGTCCTTTTTAAAAATCTATTTCACTTTTGATTTTAAGCATAAAATATGTATAAAATTAAATAAATGTATTATTATTATATATTTTTAAATATTTTAAACACTAAGACTTACCGTCCAAATCAATGCTCCAACACAAATATTCACTAAGACACTGATATAACGCAATGTTAGATTGCAGTATCTAAGACACACCAATGTGCGCAAGTCAAGATCTACGGTACGAACTGCGAAGCGCGTGGGCAATTGCGCGGGTCACTTTTACAATAATAATGATCGCGCGCGCTTGATCCGCCGGTATATATCACCGAGCTATTTGACGTCACGCTACGCCAAGATAAGGGCTTCGCACCATCAATACGTGTTCAATCTAGCACCGGCGACTATAAGTTACTGCGCCATTGATACCGTGCAGATAATATGCCCAAGACAATCAATGCGCAGAACCGCATATAACGAAAGAACAAAAAAAAATAACGAAAGAACAAAAATATACTAACCGGAATAACAAACGTAATTTATTTACTTGAATATTAAACTTATTGATACTTTGTAAGAAATTTTGACTCTTACGTGACTTATGTTATTGACAATGACATTCGTTTTCTTCTTTTTTTTAATAACTCTATGGTTTCGTTTAGAGTTTGATTTCGATGTATTCTATGTGGGTGGGCAGTATTCCAGAGTGAATGATGTGCTACTTTTAGAATCAATGAATCTCCACGGAAATCTCATAGATATTCTTGATGAGGTACCTACTTAATGATTCATTATTAGTAAACATTAGTTTCGTAGTTTGAGTAAAAGTTATATTTTTATAAGCACATATCTTAATTAACATATACCATTGATAAAATTGTAAAAATATTTAAAAATAAAGATGTAAAATACAAGAAACTTACACAAATAGAACAGATAAATAAGAAACACTAGTAATTTGCATTTTAAAGAGTGCTTTAGTTTTATATTTTACATAAAACATTTAAAATAAGTATAGGTACTATTCTCCAAAACTGGATGTATAAAAATGGTCGAAATATTTACCATCACCAAAATCTATGCAACGATATCGTATCAATCGATAAATGTTTTTAATATTTATATATTTTTCTTTATATAAAGTAAAGTATTTAAATAAAGTAATGAAATAAAGAATAATATAAAGAACATTTATATTTTTCTATATTTCATTACTTTATTTAACGTAAACAGTTTCGATAACATCAACAGCCTTTAACAGTCCACTGCTGGACATAGGCCTCTCCTTAGAAAGGAGGTTTTGGCCTACTATACCACGCTGGCCGAACGGGTTGGTATATGGTTGATTTCAAGGGGGCGCTGGCTAGAAAACCTCTACGTGGACCCTGGAAACGTTGGCGATGGCACTGTTTCTCCTTATTTCCTCCGCGTCATCTGGAGGAGAGGATTACAGCCAACGGCCAATATTCTAGCAGGAGAGGAAGCCATCTTCGGCTTCCGGGCAAGGTTTGGTCAAGCGGGGCGGGCGTTGCCGCCAGTTCCCCCGCTGGCTCTTCGCTCTGCGGAGCAAGGAGGAGGTTAACCTGGTTAAAAACACGAAGGTGGGACACTTCATGGGTCAGAGTTTCTCCGCTGGTAGCGGTGGAGAAAGGAGGGCGGATTCGGCGTGTATTCACACTACCGCCAAGCAGGCAGGGTGACGCAGTCTTCCTGCCACCGTCGGCACAGCGTAGCCCATAGATATAAACTACCGTGGCCAATCTGGAGGTCTTTAAATAGACTTCGGACCCAATGGCTGCCACCGATAACGCTATCAAAGTGGCCGCGTTCTGGGCTGAAAAAATATAATTTTTCCAACAATAAATTGTTTGTCATCGAAACGCTAAGAAGAAGAAGCCCATAGAAGAGTGCTGTGGTTACGTCTCGCGGCTCTGATCTGGGGCGTGGGTTTTGGATTAATCGCCCGGACCGCGAGGAAGAAAACCTTCATAAAAATTACCCCGAATCTCAAGTTCTGGTGCGTGACCAGGGGATGCATGGCTGATGGGAAGTTCAGTTGCGAGCGCACCCCAAGCCCATGTACGTACGAACCCCTCGGTTTGGTTAAAAACTTACGCTTGCCCGGGTAATGGGGAATCTCTCCCCGGATGAACCGTTTAGTTCTCCCCCACTCGTGGGTCTATTATGGGAACTGTTAAACTGAATTCAAATAAAAACGATCTGGAAATCAAAACTAACAAAATCGCAAGCAAACTGGAAAACGATGCACGACGGATGGAAGGAAAGAGAAGAATAGTGAGGAGAAGAGCAGCATCCTGGACGATACTACTTCAAAGGAGGTGAGGACCGACACCGACTCTAGCGCGAAGACTGATGGCTCGGAGCCAATGGAGACGGATCCCAGCAGAAGCACAGCCGCAGAATGACGTCATCCTCCCAGCCCCGTCAGGGTCCGTATTTTCGACGGCGGAGTCTTATGACGCAACGGGGTGGACCGCGAGGCAAGGGCGAAGGAGGAGATCGAGGATCTACTGAAGTAGGTTAAGGAGTCGGTGGCGGGAGATGGTCCGTCCTCGACTTACCGTCCAAACGGTTAGTGCTGGAATGACGAAACTTTGCATTAATATATTGTGTTCCTATTACGTCGACAGAGTGAAAAATATTTTATGTAGCGTAATTACCCTAAAAGAAAAGTGACGATGACTTTATTTTCTCGCGACTACCCCATTGTGTGGGGTATCATTAGATAGGCATGTTTAAAACATTAAGAGGTTGCTAAGACGACTTTTCGATTTAAACTTCAAAGAGATTTTTTTTTATAAAAATAGGCTGGCTCAAAAATAGAAGTTATAGGGGCCTAAGTTATAAAATGCACTCACTTGGAAAACTTCGTACATAAATAAAGAAATAATAAGTAAACATAACCATTATCCATAATAGAAATCTCTGGTAAACAGATACATATTTTTGTTTGAGCATGCGAATTATTTTTGTTAAATTATAAATCTGTATTTTTTTCTGTTATTATAATAAATTCTTTGTCCATATCAATTACATAATTTAGGTAACTTGACTGATATTTTTAGTCCGATGCATAATTTATTTTAAAAACCTAACTTCGCATCTATAATAACAATATTTTGTAAAAAATTGATTGTCCTTGTCGACATCCTGTTTCATTGACCAGAAATACATAATTAAACGAATTTCTACAAATAGAATAACAATGCGATTCAACCTAGACAATGAAATTACATTTCTGGTGAGTATAATATTGATAGTTATTAATTTTCGGCAGTAAGAGTGATTGCCTTGTCGTTGCCGAAGTAGGATTGACGGTATCAGCATACCGAGCGTCTACTCACAAGACAAGAACAAGCGAACGTATTGATGTGAGCAAGCTGAAAAACCCAGACATCGGACACACTTTTAGACTTGAGCTTATGAACCGATTCGCCGTTTTATCCCAAAACTGTCAACAAGCAGTGGAATTGCTTCAAAATAGTCTATACAGAAACCAGCTTCATCGTTCTAAGACATAAAACTCACACAAGAGCTACTGTTGCGGCTTGGGAACAGTCCTTATTATTATTTCCTATCCAAATATCGTTACCTAAATTCCCACTCCGAACTACCCCTTGCACATGAAGCGAAATCTAATCAGCGCCATCTGGTGCGCAAGAACTAGAAAAAACTCTAATGGCCGCGTAGTGCCGGTCACGTTGTCGCTCGTGAAAAATATCTAAAATCAATGGAAATAGACTGATCTAAGTTGTGAAACCCGTGTACATTTCGTGTGGAGTGTGGTCCTCTGCCTGGGCTGTGTGGGAATCGTGTCTGAACCAACCAAACGTGCGCTGAAGAACCGGGTTCGTGGATGTGCTTCCGACTGGTAAGTCCTCCCAACCTTGTCCCGTTTCTGAACCAATTCGTTTGTTCCTGCTTGATATCACTGGATTTAGACATACGCTAGAAAGGTGCCCTAGGTCACCGCCCGCTGTGAACCAACCAGCAATCACTCATTCCCCAACATATTAAAAACTGATTCATCGACCCTAATTATTTGGTGTAGTTCCCTACATAATTGGTCCATTCGAGTCGGATTATCTGAATTAGTAACTACATAAGTGGTCCTAACGAGTCGGATCATCTGAATTAGTTACAAAAACTTATAAAATACAGTCCGCTAACTAGTTTTCATCGATTAGTTGCAATTATTAATCAAAATAGAGTAATAAAAGTTGTTAATCGTGCTTATTTCATTGCATTTAATAGTAACTCATTTATGTTAAATGTAATTCGACAAAATTATAAAGTTGTTGATTGGTTCATATTGCTCAGACAGTGTTACTTATCTTATTTGTTCGGATTATACTTCGTATGAAATGTGCATTGAGCGGTTAGACTTATTTTATTTTATAAAGTGCCTACTTGTGGGTAGAAGTTAGGTACTCATTTATGTTAAGAATCTTCTTTAGCTTATATAAATAGTTGAAAGTTATTCAACTCAATTGAAATTAGGTAAATACCTATGATATCTAGATATTGTATTAGTTTTGATTTAAAGAACAAAACTTGGCTTTGTCTGACATTTTCCTGCCACCTATTTGTTTGTGAACAGTTACATATTTAATTATTAGTTCACGAGGTGTGAGACATATTTATTTGAAGTTTGACTCATTTGATTGATCACAATGACAGCCGAAAAGGAGAATGTACTTAAACTTTATACGTCACAGCGCGAATATGTATTTAGGTCGTTACAGATTCTTATAGATTTAACTAAATTATTACGTGAGAATCGAGATTCGTCAAAAGTTAAGGAGTTTCGTGCTAGATATTCGAAATTAGAGAGTATTCGAGAAGAATATGTTATATTAACTGAGAAAATAAATAGTTTGAAATTAACTTTAAAGCCTACGGAGTCCGTCAATATGCAGGCGATGGCCGCGTTCGACGACATGTATTACGAAGTACTGAGTGCCGCGACAGAGTTTCTCGCGCCCGCGCCGGCGCCGCCTGGGTCGCCGGCCGGGGGAGCGCTCAGCTCGGTACCTACTTCCGATACTAGCCGCGAGACACATGCTAAGTTACCGCGAATTGACCTCCCGAAGTTTGATGGTAAAATAGAAAATTGGCAAACTTTTTATGATACATTTCTAAGTTTAATTCATAATAACTCATCGATTGTTCCGATTACTAAATTTCATTATTTACTTTCTTGTTTATCGGGATCCGCCCTTGGGATCGCTAAACAGGTCAAGGTTACATCGGACAATTATGACATAGTCTTTAACGAATTGGTAAAGCGTTATCATAATAAAAGAATCTTAGCGGTGACGTATTTAGATCAAATAAATAAATATCCTTGTTTAAAAAATCCTAATTTCAGTGAATTACAGTCGTATACTAATGTACTTTGTGAGTCGGTCAATGCCCTCAAGGCCTTAAAGCTAGATGATCTAAGTGATTTTATTTTGTTTAACTCCGCGTTTCGCGCGCTTGATAACTATACGCGACAGCGCTTTGAGTTTCAAAATAAATCGGAGATTCCTACTTTTCACGAGCTTATGGAGTTTCTTCAAGACTATGTTAGAGTTTTAGAAACTACTTACCATACGACCAGCGTGATTGAACCTGCTAGTGTCACTACGCGGTCTGCGCCTCCTTATGGAGGACACGGGAAACAGATCAAAAATGTTTCAGAGCGAGTGCAGAAACGATCTGTGCTCACTACTCAATCTGGGCATTCTAGAAGCTTGATATCATTAGAATGCTATCACTGTGGTGCAGCGCACAGTATTTATAAGTGCCCCACATTTCAATCGTTAAGTTCACAAACTAGGTTGAACTTTGTAAAACAAAAGAACTTATGCATTAATTGTTTGCGTAAGCATCCTGTCGATAAGTGCGTATCAAAAATGAATTGTTTTATCTGTGGTCGTAATCATCACACGTTGGTCCACGTCGACGACCCGCCTCCGTTAGCGACTGCGGCAGCCACCGGTCCGAGCACCCACGCCACTTGTAGTGCGTTCCAGGGACAAGCTCGCGACTCGTGCGTGGTACTGCTCGGTACGTGCATGGTGCGCGTGCTAGACGCCTCTGGCACGTTGCAACCGGTTCGAGCGCTCATCGATAGTGGCGCTCAGGACTGCTTCATGACTGTGAAGTGTGCGAGGAAGCTAGGTTTCCAGTTGAGTCGTTGTAATATTACTGTAGCTGGACTAGGACAACATACGGGGTGTCAAGTCCGGGGAGTGACTCAATGCTCCATTCGCCCGTGTGATTCGAGTGATCCGCAGTTTCATATCTCACCTATTGTTATCGATAGCATCACATCGGCTATGCCGACCTCGGTTATTCCACAAACGGTTCGTAATGAATATAAACATTTAATGTTAGCTGATCGTGACTTCGACAAACCTGCTGATGTCGACCTGTTGCTCGGCGCTGAGTTGTTCCATCACATCTATGACGGACAGGTGTTAAAGCCGAAACCCGGCTACCCTGCTGCTTTGCATAGTGTCTTTGGGTGGGTCCTCACTGGTCCAACAAGTGTTGCCAGTCCTAACTTGGGTGTCACTTCTTTGATAGCTTCCTCTCGTAAACTTGATGAGATGGTCAAGCGATTCTGGGAAGTGGAAGAACCTCCCCATAAACCTATTTCCGTTCCAGAAGATGATGAGGTCGAACGCCTTTATTCCAGTCTTATTTATAGAGACTGTGACGGCCGTTATGTGGTACCTATTTTATTAAAAACTCCTGACTCTAATGTAGGAGATTCTTATGTTAGTTCGTTGTCGCAGTTTATTAACCTTGAGAAACGTTTAAGTCGGCAAGAACTACTAAACTCTGATTATTGTGAATTTATGCATGAATATGAGCAACTGGGTCATATGCAAGCAATAGCGACTAGCATCCCTAGCGGTCGCTACTTTATACCGCACCACTGTGTGCTTCGTCCTGAAAGTTCGACGACGAAACTTCGCGTTGTGTTCAATGCTAGTCATAGGACGACTAATGGCTTATCTCTCAATGACATTGTTTATACTGGACCTAAACTGCAACCAAATATTGTAGACATCATTACTGGTTTTCGGGTTCATCACATCGTGTTCACTTGTGACATCTCTAAGATGTATCGTCAATTCTTGATAAGGCCTGAGGATCGAGCGTGGCAACACGTGCTTTGGCGTGATTCACCGTCCTCACCTATTCGAGAGTTTGAGTTACGTACCGTAACCTATGGTGTTAAGAGCTCACCTTACCTGGCGATCCGTACTCTGCGTCAACTGGCTAGCGACTACGGAGATCTATATCCTCGTGCTGCTGAAGCTCTCCTGCACCATACGTACACTGACGATATAACTACCGGTGCCGCTTCTGTCGAGGCAGCTTGTCAACTCAAGGACGAGCTGATCAATCTCCTCAGTTGTGCTCAATTGGCGTTGCGCAAATGGAGCAGCAATAGTCCTACGTTCTTGGATGGACTACCAGTTGAACATTGTCAAATTTCAAAGTCATTCAGCGATGACGGTTCTATGACCCTTAAGGTTTTAGGAATCCAGTGGGACCCCATTGGTGATTATTTTACATATTCTGTCACACCTGTGGACATTGTATTTACGAAACGTTCTATCCTATCGAACATTGCTCGAATTTATGATCCTCTGGGTTGGCTTGCACCTTATATATTACAAGCGAAATTACTCCTTCAAAGCCTATGGCGTCTTCACTTATCTTGGGATGATCTTATTCCCGAGGAACTGTCCTGTGACTGGGCTAAGTTCATTTCTGGATTATCTAATTTAAAGCTTGTTAAAATTCCTCGCAAAATGGTTACTCATTTAGAAGCCGATCATCAACTCGTTGGATTTTGTGACGGATCATCTAAAGGTTACGGACGTTGTATTTATTTGCGGTCAGTCTTTGGTAATCGTGTTGAAATCTTCTTACTTATTGCTAAGTCTAAAGTAGCCCCAATCAAACCTCTTACGGTTAATCGTTTAGAGTTGTGTGGTGCCACCTTGTTGTCACGCACTCTTCATCACATTAAATCATTGCTTGCTTCTAAAATTAAAGTATCTCAAGTTTTTGCATTTACGGACAGCTCTACTGTGTTAGCTTGGCTTCACACAGAACCTCATAAATTGAAAACTTTTGTTGCACATCGTGTGGTTCAGATAACTGATACTTTCAAACCCTCGATTTGGCGTCATGTGTCTACTCACGACAACCCTGCTGACTACGCCAGCCGAGGCCTCTCTTGCGAGGAGCTGGTGAAATGCGAGAAATGGTGGTCAGGACCGGAGTGGCTGCTCAGAGGTCTCAATTCCTGGCCGGCTTCATTCCGTTCTGAACATCTGGGGGAAGTGCCTGAAGTAAAATCTTGTTCTCATGTAGTCCAAAGTCAGGAACCAATTCATGAGGTCTTGCCAGAGCTGTTAGAACGTTCTTCTTCACTCACTCATTTACAGCGAACAGTGGCTTGGATCTTTCGCTTTGTTAAAAATATGCGGCAAGAGCCTGACAAACGCCATCATGGCGCTCTCACTTCTGACGAGCTAGAGCAAGCGTTAATTACACTTATAAAATCTGTTCAACAGTCCCATTTTAGTGATGAAAATTCTAAACTTATTTCTAAGAAATGTCTTCCCAAACATTTGCAAAAGTTGTCTCCTTCTCTTGACAACTCGGGTCTAGTCCGAGTGGGGGGACGTCTTCAAAACTTCAATTATCTGACCAGCATATACATCCGTACCTAATACCTAAAAATCTATTTTAGCTTCACTCATAATTACTTATTATCATAAATGTTATTTGCATTGTGGGCCTCGCACTTTGCAATCGCTAATTCAAAGAAAATTCTGGATTCTTGGAATTAGAAATCTAATTCGCTTACACTTATCTATTTTAAGGTTAAACCTATTCCTTATCAACCTGTGATGGGAAACTTACCGCCTGTCGATCCGATATAGGTATCGACTTCGGTTTACCTTTTCTGGTTAAAGAAAGTCGGAAACATAACGCTCGTGTCCATAAAGCTTGCTTGTGCTTGATTGTCTGCCTCTCTGTCAAGGCAGTGCATCTCGAGGTAGACGGTAAACCCCAAAAGGGTTTACTTAAACGACCAGTAGTCAAGGTTTGTCCTTTACCGATAGCTAATTAGATTTTATTTTAGTCTATTAGTAGTGAACCTAGTTTTAGTTAGTATACGGTTCTTATCTTTAAGTTAAGCAAACTTGGCGTAACTTACCTAGTTCTTATTTTAATGCACATTTCAAACGCTAGTGTTTATTGTGTTTTGTTTTATATTTGTGTGTATCTTATTACTGTCTGAGCAACGAGGTTCCTAGAGGTTGTCGGACAGTGTTGTCTTGTGAAATCCCTCGGTGATTTCAAGTGGGGGGAGATGTTGCGGCTTGGGAACAGTCCTTATTATTATTTCCTATCCAAATATCGTTACCTAAATTCCCACTCCGAACTACCCCTTGCACATGAAGCGAAATCTAATCAGCGCCATCTGGTGCGCAAGAACTAGAAAAAACTCTAATGGCCGCGTAGTGCCGGTCACGTTGTCGCTCGTGAAAAATATCTAAAATCAATGGAAATAGACTGATCTAAGTTGTGAAACCCGTGTACATTTCGTGTGGAGTGTGGTCCTCTGCCTGGGCTGTGTGGGAATCGTGTCTGAACCAACCAAACGTGCGCTGAAGAACCGGGTTCGTGGATGTGCTTCCGACTGGTAAGTCCTCCCAACCTTGTCCCGTTTCTGAACCAATTCGTTTGTTCCTGCTTGATATCACTGGATTTAGACATACGCTAGAAAGGTGCCCTAGGTCACCGCCCGCTGTGAACCAACCAGCAATCACTCATTCCCCAACATATTAAAAACTGATTCATCGACCCTAATTATTTGGTGTAGTTCCCTACAGCTACACATTTAACTTATTGCCGCAACTCATATATCTGTACAAGACGATCTTAGCCAGCAGTACCGGCAGATCCGTAAGAGGGCCTGTAGCAGCTCCCGTTGGAATAGAAGAGTGTGGGCTGGTGGTATAGCTAATGGAGCCCAGTGAACTGCGGACACCGGCAATCTGAAAACATTTGCCTTTGTAAGGTTTTAACATTGACCGTGTCACGTTTGGACTGACCCGGAGAGTCAAGCTCAAATAATCCGGTCCAACGTATAGACCGTATTGATATACGGGTGCGAGACATGGAAGGTCACAAGGAATATTTCGCATTAACTTCAGGTTTTCGTGAACCGATTTACTCGGTATATTCTGGTCCGAGAGAATATCCTACCTTCGTGTGGGATGAAGTCTCGTTTTCAAGAACTTAAACGAAATTAAGAGAGACGCTCAAGACAAAACGCGATGGAGGTGCACTGTGAATGCCCTCTGTCTCTTCCGGGGGACCTAGCACCTTATATAAAGTAAGTCAAACTATCTGTGAATCGATTTTTGGCGGGAAAGTACGACAGACAGGCAGAGTTACTTTCTCAATTATAAAATTAGTAAAGATTTGCTAAAACTTTCGTATTTGAATTAAGCATACGAAGTGTCGCCACCCGTATTCATTCCTTGGGTGTCGTAGGCAGCTAAGGAACAAACTACGCTAGTCAAGATCACTAAAAGAAGAAAGAAAACAAATTAGTCCGTCTACCGCAGTATAGTAGGTTAAAATCTCTTTTCTAAAGATACCATTGGACTATTGAAGACTGTTAGTTGCTGATGAAATATGTTTGTTTATTGTAAGTAAATGCTATTCGTGAACCGATTTACTCGGTATATTCTGGTCCGAGAGAATATCCTACCTTCGTGTGGGATGAAGTCTCGTTTTCAAGAACTTAAACGAAATTAAGAGAGACGCTCAAGACAAAACGCGATGGAGGTGCACTGTGAATGCCCTCTGTCTCTTCCGGGGGACCTAGCACCTTATATAAAGTAAGTCAAACTATCTGTGAATCGATTTTTGGCGGGAAAGTACGACAGACAGGCAGAGTTACTTTCTCAATTATAAAATTAGTAAAGATTTGCTAAAACTTTCGTATTTGAATTAAGCATACGAAGTGTCGCCACCCGTATTCATTCCTTGGGTGTCGTAGGCAGCTAAGGAACAAACTACGCTAGTCAAGATCACTAAAAGAAGAAAGAAAACAAATTAGTCCGTCTACCGCAGTATAGTAGGTTAAAATCTCTTTTCTAAAGATACCATTGGACTATTGAAGACTGTTAGTTGCTGATGAAATATGTTTGTTTATTGTAAGTAAATGCTATATAAACTCTTTTGCAAAAAAAACGGGCACTTATGGAAAGAACTATTTTATAGTTACTATTTGTTTGTTTGACAATTTTAGGTATTGTTATCCTCAGAATTTTATAAATTTATTAGGAAAGAATAGTTTTCATCAGTTTTATCATAATATTTTGATTAAATTATTGAGAAATAATGTTTAAGCTCAAAACACTATTATTGTACCTGCTAGCTAAATAAAAATGAAACTCGTTAATTTCTGAAATATTAAATACATTAAAAGCAGATAAAAGTTTGGTATTGAGTGTGACCCCCTCTTGCTGAAATCACGGCTTGCATTTGTCTGGGCATGCTAGCGAGTATATTTTTTTTAGCGAGTATTTATTTACTTTTATGGTTTCTATGGGAATACGTTCCCACTCCGCGGTAATTACATTCTTTAGCTCTCTGATGGTCTGCGGAGCCGGCTGCACTGATCTCACTCATCGCTTCAGAACGTCCCAGACATGCTCTATGGGATTGAGGTCCGGACTTCTAGCTGGCCAGTCTAAACGACGAATTCCGACTTCTAGCATATACGCTTCCACATCGCCAGACGGGTGGGCGCGAGCGTTGTCGTCCATAAAAATTGAGTTTTCGCCAAGAGCGGTTAAAGCTGTGTTTAAATTAGAGTTGTGCATAAGGAATAAGAACTTCCGTTATGTATTGGTGTCTAGTCAGCGTACCGTTTTCGATGAAGACTAACTCCATACGATCCATACAATTTATTCCTGCCCAAAACATAACAGAGTCAGAGCCCCGTCCATAAGTGAGTGTATATGTATAAATGAGTGTATATATAGTTTGGTTGTATATCGTGCGTATGTTGTTATATTTGTTCTATTAAATTGAGTATCTGTAAGAATAGTGTGTGGTATGGTTGTAATAAATTAAGAAATAAAATTTCATATTTATTTTGTTTAACACTGACACTAATTATTATATTTCTTATTTTTGTTATTTACCTTATAGTTTTGTAGACTAGAGTTAACAATTGAATTGGTTAACGCCGTTAGTACACCTACGCGTTCGTATGCGGCAGCGAATCACTGCGAAACTACTGCGGTATCGAAATATCTGCGGAACGTTAGTACATAGCAGTTTTTTCGCAAATAAATGTCATTGTAATTTACGTGGACTGCGAACTTTCCTATATGCCACCTCTTTTTTGTAAGCATTTTTATATTCTGCGTGACCAACTGCATATAATTCGGGATAATTTCGAATATTTCAATATTTTCGGCCTCCGTGGTACGAAAATCTGTCCTCAACGACATAACGCATGCAAACACCTTGCGATGCGAAACACCACTAGCGAAACATCTGCGTCTGTGTAACGACGATTTCGCAGTTCCTTGCGAAACAATACCGACAAGGACGCAACTATTTCATGTAGCCTAGTGCTAGAGTGAGACGTAGCATATGCGAAATTCTGCAATACTACTGACAGTTTTTTGCGCGGTGTACTAACGGCGTAACATTGCAGAAAATGAAGCAGCAGCAACAAGTGATTTGACGTCAAATACAACAAAAATGCAATGTAAAGGCAATGTCAATTAATAGACACTTTTTTCACATAACCTCAAATTTTATGTGAAAAATTCAAAAAACCAAGGTTTTAGCCATCTACTGCTGCTTGTAGATAAGTGTCTCTCTGAAGGAGTTCAGTTATATTAGATTTTGTACTACTTTTTCTATGAAGTTTATCACGTACACGGGAACAACTCAGCAGTCCTTGAGTCATCCATGGCTTTATAACTGCTTCTGTACGTTTTACCAATATTGTTTTTTAAGCACGAATGCTCATTAAAATGTTTAATTGCTCACTGACGCATTGCACGCTATTTAATCCATTCCAGTCTACACAGTTCAATTGTTCAGCTATGCTGTTATAGTCAATTCGTAGCTTGTAATTGAGTGGTGTAGCTGGTTTCGTTGTAATATTTTTCAGTCCCGTGATTACTATGTCGTGGTCAGTTATTGCTGACGGACATACAATTGTTTTTACATCCATTATACCACCAACGAAAACGTGATCCAGCCACGTGCTCTTTCTAGTGGGCACATTTACAACGGGTATTAAACCAAGTTCGGCCATAGTACAGAGGTAAGCACTCGATTCTGCAGTTTCTGTATTAATTATATTTATATTTACATCTCCCATAAAAAGTGTACATTTGTTAGGCTCCAGAGATTCCATAACTTCGTGGATAGAATTAATAAGGCGGTCAGTGTTTTTGAATGAAGGTGACCTGTAAACTACCAATATGGCCATAACATTAGGAATCTACACACCTATACATTCAGCATCTTCTATAGGGGGTTCAAATACCCGTGGTGACCAAATATCCTTTACATAGGGTACAACGCCGCTAGCTTTATTTGTATACCTAGTAGTGTGATAGGCACTAAACCCTTTTAAGTCATACAATATTGAATTTTCATGTAACCAGCATTCCGTTAATATAAGCACATTAAAATCAATACCAAATCTTTTTAGTATAATTAGTAAATCACAGAAGTTACGGCTAAGACTACGTATATTGAGCGTTAGAATTTTTAGGTATATCACATTTATGCTAAATACTAAGACATTCCGCAGGAGAACATACAGAATGGCAATTTGGTCAAATTTATGTATTTTCTCTTTTACAGATTTCTGGATAAGAATAAAAGTATTTAGTAAATGTTCGTTAAGAATATAGAGCAATGCGATGAATTTCACAATGATATCGACCCCTGTCAAGGTATCCATCCGTTTTACAGACAGATAATAATATTAATCCGACCGATTTCGGCGACCACTTATACAGATAAGTAAAAATAATAATAAGTTTAGTATCAGTATGGTACGAAAAAGGCATGTCCATGTTAGGAAATAAATATAATAGGCTTTCTTGCGCAGTAAACGTCAGTACAGTTAGCAATAGAAACCGTTGAAAATTCTTCTCATAAGTAATGTTTTTTTCCCTTATAATAAATTTACCAAAATGACTCTTCTCTGTTTGATGGAGAGCGTGAGTAGGATCTAAAAGTATAAGTCACTATTACGACTGTCACCATCACTACTATCACCATAATCACCACCACCATTATCATCACCATTGCAGACAATACAGCTTGGTGACCCACACCATAACAACCTAGTAATATGCTTTAGTAGAGACATTTCCTGGTCTGTCTGATCTAATTTATTTGTGTATTAGAACTAGTACATTATTGCATTCAGTTTTGGCTGACATTTCTCTTCAGAACGTAGAATTTTAAATTTGCGTGCCATTCATAAGGTACATTCAAGTAATAATAAGTTTAAAACATGTTCCGCTACTTATGACAAAATGAAAGTACTGACCTTGACTTTAAATTAATACACACTGTAAATATGTAATTTACTACTTTGGTAGTTTATTTTACAGTTATTTCCTTTAGAACTTTGATTTTTGGTGCTGACCGTACATAAATTAAAATTACCTATTTATCATCGTCATTTATGACCAAACTATTAAATTGTTATGACGGTTTGATACCCATTTACAGGTGTTCAAATTACTATTCGCTAGTCTGGTATTGTGTTGTTTTTCATTGATGGTATCCTTTAATAACGAGAACAATCAATTTAATCATATTCATAAATACGCAGGTCTATAATCAAGATGAAGCTGAATACTGCCCATAAATAGAACATTAAACTAGGGGAATTACTGGTTTTTTGCTATCTATAAAGTTGTATCAATAATAATACTGTATCCGCGAATTGTATTCATGAAACTATGTACAGTATATTGTTAGAGAGACTCGTAAGCATCGGAGTTAAATAATCATAGCCCAACAGTATATGGATGGGTGACCATTGGGGCATTGTAGTTGCTCCGTACCTCGTAGAGCACACTATGTCATCCCGAGTCTTTCTTCAGTACTTCAATATCGCCTAGTACATGACCTACTTGGGATGTGGAGGTAGGACGGTAGTCGCTCAACGTAAAAAAACTTGGTTTAAAAAGGCTCAGAGGGGGGCGTAAGTAACTCTGTCTACTTTCACGGCTAACTCTAAATGGATTTCAATGCAATTTTGACATGGATATACTTTTATTCACCGCCTTTACCGACATACATGCGGGTGTGCGGTGCAGTGTGGTCATGAGTGTATAGACCACTACTCGTAGATTCTACTCATGTTTTTCATCAGTAGAAGTGGTTTGTTTTAAGTCACTTTGGTAGATTCGCACATAAACAACGATAAAGTGCAATAGGTTGTCCAAAAACTACTAACAATGTCGTCTTCAAGTTATATCTCTGCTCGTATCAACTAAACTCGACTATCTATAACTTTTAGAATGGTTGTATATATTTTTTTATGCCTTTCATGGTCCACTGCTGGGCACAGATAGCATGTTATCCTACTAATATTAAAAACGCAGAAGTTTGTGAGTATGTGTATATGTATGTTTGTTGCTCTTTCACGCAAAAACAACTGAACGGATTTGGATGAAACTTTACAGTAATATAGCTTATCTATCAGAATAACACATAGGCTACTTTTTACTGCAATAATCGAGATGTATTTTATAAATAGATAAAAAAAATACATAAATCGTAGATGTCAAAATGTATCACTGTTATCTCCTGTCAAAACTTCACAGGTTGCTAGACATAACACACTTGCATAGCAACCATAATTATAGTTTCCCGAAAATACGCGGGTAACACCGCGGAGCGCAACTAGTGTATTAACAATAATACACTTTATATTAACGACCGTGTGTCGTCCCAAAACTAACCAGGATCTGTAACTAAAACCATGGTGACCAGAGAAAAATTAAATAATTGTGAGCATCGAAAAACATTTCTTCTGAGTGGGAAACAAACCCACAACCTCCTGTAGATGTAACAAATACACACAAAATTACGAATACATTGCAATCTAATGTGCATGTAACTATTATTTTTCAATTATTTATCTTTACATATAAAAAAAAAAGGTTCTGACGTACAGACAACACTTCAGTTTCTATTTATGCCATATAATAAAAATAGTATTTAGTGTAAAAATATATTATTTTTTTAAATCTATTACCTGTTTTTCTTCCATTCAATGTTTCTGCTTCTACTTGAACGTTTTCTGCTGAATCCGTATCCGAACTAAATACCCTTGGTATTAAATTTATCTATAATTTGATTTATATTCAACCTCTATAGCTTACGAAATTTTAATTATATCGGCCGTTTTTCTAGTTTGATTTGCCTATGTAGATATATCGCTTTCAAAATGTTTTCTTTTTAATAATTAAGATTTTATTATAATACATCTGCATAGTTGAGTTTAGCTCTTAGAGCGAACGTTTTAGTAAAAAAGCGGCCAAGTGCGAGTCGGACTCGCCCATGAAGGGTTCCGTATCAGCAAGTAACACCATATAAAAGTTTTTGTAGTTCGTTGTAACTTTCATCGATGTTTTTATACTAGTGTATTGAATCGATGAAAGGTAAATTGCGTGTTACGATTTATGACGTATTAAAAAAAACTACTCACTAGATCTCGTTCAAACCAATTTTCGTTAGTAGTTTGCATGGTAATGTACAACATATATTTTTTTTAGTTTTATCACTCTCTTATTTTAGAAGTTAGAGAAGGGGGACACACATTTTTCCACTTTGGAAGTGTCTCTCGCGCAAACTATTCAGTTTAGAAAAAAATGATATTAGAAACCTTAACATCATTTTTGAACACCTATCCATAGATACCCCACACGTATAGGTTTGATGAAAAAAAAATTTTTGAGTTTCAGTTCTAAGTATGGAGACCCCCAAAATGTATTGTTTTTTTTCTATTTTTATGTAAAAATCTTAATGCGGTTCACAGAATACATCGACTGACCAAATTTCAACAGTATAGCTCTTATAGTTTCGGAAATAATTGGCTGTGACATACGGACGGACAGACAGACAGACAGACAGACAGACAGACAGACAGACTTGACGAATCTATAAGGGTTCCGTTTTTTGCCATTCGGCTACGGAACCCTAAAAATGTATCCTGCAACCACACATTACGACGAGCTCAATACAAACTCGGGACTGATAATACATGAATATGTATATTAATTGTATTAATGTTGATGTTTTATGTATCTTTATATATATATTATAAATATAATTCTTCTGTGAGTGTGTATGTCACTGAACTTCTCTCAAACGACTGGACCGATTTTGATGAAATTTTTTGTGTGTGTTCAAGGGGACTAGGGAATGGTTTAGATTCGCAATTGGACCCGGTAGGTGGCGCTGCGATCAAGTTCTGGAATTTTAAAGTTGGGCGGTACGAAGTTCGCTGGGTCAACTAGTTTATTTATAAAAAAGCCATTCATAAATATTTTAGAACGTTAGTTGCAAAACATTCTCAATTTGAATTTAGAATTTATGACTCTTGATATGTCCTATGTGTGGATTCCCCAACGTGCGCTATATTAAAAAAAACATAAATAATTCGTTTTTCAAAAACAAATTCTAGTGCTGGCTCGGTTTATTAAAACAGGTTTTTAAGCAATAATATATTTTTGACTAGATGACCCGGTGAACTTTATATCGACATCGACTACAATGATTTGCTAGTATATATAGATTTTCTTTTTTAAACAACCAACTGCCACTTTTACACTTTTTTCATTTTAGAAACAGAAGTGTTTTGTATTCCAATTAATCAGACTAAAGAGATTGGACCTCATCCTACAGCTATGAATCAAACAAATTTTTAACGCACCTGTAAATATTTGGCAACCAATTGTCAATTTTTGTAAGGACTGGCAGGAGCGGAATGCGCGAAAACGAAGATTGAACCAAGTGGTGTGCAATTGGAGAGGCCTATGTAGCAGTGGCCAGCGATAGGATAATGATGATGTGAACATTTTTTTTATTTTTAAAGTGACAAATGCCATCAGATGTTTAACAGCTAGGAGTAGTTTTTATGGGAAAATAAATTATTCGACTTAATACATATTTATGTTTCTCACCGTTGGAAACTTTCACAAATATTTCAAATAATGATATATTTTATAATCATTACCGACCGAACGCTTTAAAGTGCGCATGTTTCCATAAACCTTATTCCTCTCATTAGTAACAGAAGTATGGAGGCTTATAAATTCGTGGGTAAAAAAATTAACTACGCAGCCGTTCTCGTAATAACAAATAGACGTCTCGTCAGTCAAGTCTTTTAAACATAACTGTCTATGAGTACGTGTGTTATGAATTAATTGTTCTCGAAATGTCCCTATGTTTGCTATATATATACCCAACGAAACAAAATCATGTTTGATCTTATTTGCTGTTACCTGTCTTGCTTGATATTTACTTATTTAACATACATTGATAGATCTAGAAGGATTTGAATTATCACTTCGAGATTTTTTCTCTTCCTTGACTTGAATTTGTTTAAAATTCTAGCATTATTTTTATAACTGTAACTGTTTATTTTATACTGTATATTTTATAGTTTTACTGTATTTAATTTAATTTATCATTGACATTTCTGTATGTTGTGAATATTTTGTACACCGTATAATGGTAGGGTATATTGTATCTATCTCTAACGTAATCATAAGAACTGTAACTAACCTACATAATTATGTTTTCACAATTAAGAATGGTGATTAATTAATTGTATTTGAAAAGGAGGATGTTCTCTACTCGGCTGTTTGTTTTTAGACTAGCTTCACATCAGTGACCGCGGGTCTCAGCTAGTGTATGATAAAAATCTTCCTCTTAAATAGAGGTCGAAACATAAATTTAAATCTACGTGTAATTTTGTTAAATGCGATACTGAATGTACAGTTCTATGAACCCTAAAGAGCCCTAACCTTTATATTTAAATGATAATATGATTTATTTTATTTAATATTATTAGTAATCTTTTACAAAACAACCGGAACAAGTTTTTCGAGTTCAACGTTCAGAACCCATAAAATTTACGTTTACGGAAAACTCCATTTCATCGATCCTTCGTATTTTAATAATAATCTTCTCATATTTCTAAAAAGTGTGTGATTGATTAATAGTGTAAGGCATTCATAAGGGTTATTTACGTAAAGGAAGTTTTTTATTTACACCACAGGCTATCGACACCTGCAGTGCCAGGGTTGTCACTCGTACGTTGCCTACACTCTAATAATTTAAATCTTAAAAAACTCTATTATTTGTAACGATAAAGGCTTGGCAATCATGTGGTGAAGTAAAATGAGGCAAATTAGAACTCGGTCACGAGGATTTACAGATTGTTCATTACGTCGAAGACAAGTTACAATTAACAAGATAATTTAGTTCATGAGCACAGGAGACACAGACTTCTAGTCTCTGGTAGTCGCTGACTAGACCACGACTTGATTAGAGTCAGGGCGTGGTCTTAGGGAGCTCGTATTAGGTCTCTAGGAGAGAGCTCGTATAGGGAGCTTGTAATGTTTGTAACTTTGACAATAAAACAGCATGCAACTAAATCAAATGGTTTGTGTAGCCTATCTACTATTGTAGTACAGAGACGGTGCCCGCATCAGGAGCGGGCAGGCACTGGGAGGAGTCCAGAAGGAGATCTGAACCTAGACTTCACCTCCTCCTAAAAAGAGAAGCGCAGAGAGGGCACACCGTGTGGTTTTTAGTCGGTTCGAATCTGACACACCACCCCGCCGTAACCCCCGTTGTGGTGACCGTTCATGATGATTTGCCACACGAAAAAAAAAGCTTAACTACAATACCTTATTTTTCCCGGTAATAGCCATGCTGTTTTCAAATTGATTTATTTATATCTTTCTTACAATATCCATACAGACTAATCCAATCCGATATTGAAGTAACATTAGTTAAAAAAAAAACCTAATACATTTATTGGTAACTAATTTTGCAAGTCCAGAAGTCCTGTCTTTGTAAATTCACTCAGAGTACAATAAAATATATACACCTCTGACCTCGTCAGCTATGTTGGGTATGGTTGAGAGGACGAAGCGCGCAGGTCAGAGGTATCTCGCGCAGTAAGTTCGTGCGAGCGAGCGACACCGCCAGAAGGCGCGGCCACCCCCAGCGTATCCATCTGGAACGCATACCCACCCTCTCCAACACATCTGCATAATGTATCCCACCTTCAAATACCCTAAAGATGTAGCTTACGAGTGTGAGTTCCCTCCTGAAACTCAGTTCGCTATATCCGACTATTCCTGTGATAAACAGGGTGGGATAAATTATTTTAATTAATTTAATTGTCTTCGGTACTGGCATATCCTGGGTTGTCTTCCACCTCTCTGGAAACACTGCAGATTCAAGGCTAATGTTAAAAATATGCAACAGCGGCTCCGCTAGGACCCTATGGCAATGCATAAATATGTTTGGAGAGAGACCATCAATCCCCAAAGAAATTTCCGGCTTATGCGATCTAAGGGCTCCCATTATGTCATCTAATTGTAGCCTGTCGAGATGAATCTACGCCGCTCCGTTTTCTCTTCCTGCATCGGCTATTGCACAACTCACATCCAACATGGACTTTTCCATCCTATAGACAGAGTAAAAATACTCAGCAATGTAATCCGCCGCTTATGCACCCGTCAAAACCAGTTCATCTTTTATAATCCTTGCCCTAGTCCCATTTTGGGATTTATATAATTCCAAAATTCGCTTCTCATATGAGTTTGTACACGATGTCGATATTATTCCTGTGCGATTTCAATTTTTCTTTGACATCAGTTCTGCACTGAGCAAACGATTCGTTATCCACTCTCGAGCCGGTAGCTTTATACTGTTTGTGAATAAAGGCTTTAAGTCTAGTGTCACGAATTAATTCAATAGTATATACCACTCAGGCTAAATGTATCTAGAACGTATACAACTTCGCTTTTTTTAGGTGCACAGCCATCTATAATTGTAATTAACGTATCATCAAAATCATTTAAATTCATTAACTCATTTCCAAATCAAAGTAATTATATTAAGGACCAAGTCAATTAAAACTATTTTTGAACACACATTTTTGAACAGTATTTAATGTAAAATCTGTTTTTTTGAAATTCCAAACGTTCTGTGTGATGTCGTCAGAAATAAATGCATCATCACTCGCCCCTACGTTAGTGCTCCGACGCTCGGGCGTTGACATACACCAGTACACCTGCAACGGTGGATAACTGGATAATATGCATCTACCGCGATTATTGGCTCCACAGCCGCGCGAACGCACACGCATTCCCCCTTCAGGTAGTCGTCCAAACAAGATCTAAAGCAGGGCCAAGAGAAGCGATACTGCGACCAGCAAATGTAAACAAAATAGCAGTGGTGCATAACCTTTGGACGTATTTTTTTTGGAGAAGTCGATTAATCATTCGATGTACTTGGTTGTGGCTCCATCATCAACCACTCTTAGTAAAAACAATAATTATTAAACAAACAACAAAGACTCACAAATAACTTGTATCATAACGAGCGTGTTAATTATCCAAGTTGGCTATCCCGTGTTCATCCTAACATTTTTTAGCCGGGATAACGAGAAATTACAAGATGGAAATAGATTTTTAACTCTTAAGTTGCATTTAAGGTGAGTGAACTTTTGTATTGCTTCTAGTTGGCTATTCTTAAGACAACTATTGCAATTAACAAATTTATAACTCTGAGGAAATTGGTGATAAGTTAAAAATATCGTAATAGGAGTTTATACTCGCCGTACAGGAATATAATTTAAAATTTCCCTACACGTTTACTTCGTTATACTTTTTTTTAAATTACAGAACAGTACTGTAAGAATATTGTTCTATTAGTTCTACTATAAGGCGGTATATTATACTACACAAACTAAAAACATAAACTTTTTCTCAAATAAACTGTAGCACTTACTCTTTCGAAGACACGATCGTCAATGTTTACACCAAAAGGTACTAGTACTAAACACGCGCCGCCTTGTTTCGCCCGTCCGCTCTGACTCATTTAATATTATGTGACCTAGTGACACTTGCATTCCAAATACATGCTTCATATATATTTTTTTAATCGTCTCCTTTAGTTTTCTTCTACAAACGCCAAACATGTAAAAAATATTCGTTTTTATGCCCTTAATTTCATTTACAATCATATTCCCCCCTCTTTTCACTTCATTGTTAGAACGCATGGGTTGGCTCGACCGGGGTGGTGTTACCTTCGCCCAGAAGATCAACCAAAAATGACAGCAGTCGTGCTGTCGTGTTTCGTTAATGACATGAGACCGAAGGCCCAATGATGTTTAAGCAACTCAACAGACCGCCATAGAGCGGTCACCGTACTGCATTGTCTGCCTCTCAATGTGGATGGCAACGAGAACCAGGCAAAGTAGAGTTATTTTGGCAAGCTTAAATATAAAAAATATCTCCTGTCTAACCGATTCTCCAAATCCGGAGTAAAGATTTCAAGATGTTGTTAATGTCACCTCACTCCTGAACGACGTACAGCCACGGTGGAAACCAAACTATTTGTCCTCCAGGTCTATCTCTCGGAATATATTTAGGTATTTAAGATTGTACGAAACATTATATTTATCTTCGAATGTCATGTAAAGTGTATGCGTCAAATAGAACGAGCGTTATTTAGTCACTTGACGCTTATTCGAATTTTAGAATTGAATACCATAATACCTAAGCCTGTGTATAGGTCTCATCTCATGATCCACAGGGTCTTTTAATGATTGGAGGTCTGGGAAAAAACTTAAATGGTTGCGACTACAGTTACTATTCTTAGGTTATATTATATATATTTATTATTAAACAATCATAATAAGAAACCTCTTTCTGATGAAAGAAACAATATTAATATCTGCTTTAATTTCCATCAACAAAGTTTAATGAGACTACTAAAACTTGTAAACAATAACGGATTTCATAATAATCATAATAATGTAGAGTCATAAAACGCTGACAGATTATATAAAAGAAAACAGCGATGGCAAAAACTATATTATGCCACAACAAAGTAAATTATTATTAATTATAAATAATGCACATTGACGTAACCTAACAAAGGATAACATAAAAAGGAGTATCTAATTTATATTATTTTATGTATGGAAAAGCGGTTGACTTCATTTTATCTCTAGCAGTAAATGTATAGAATTATAAAAATATTTCACGGACAACATCTCATTCAAAAATACAATCTCTTACAATCGTATATAATAAAATCTCTATACAGAATACAATCTCTTTATACAAACAATGAGTTATGGCTAGTGCACTCCTTGAATATTATTGGTGACCCCTAAAATGTTGTGTTAAAATTTAACTTAAGATGTTAAATATATAAGTCCTCAAAACAGTCAAAGAACAAAGTAAGGTAAAATTAAAAAGCGGCCAAGTGCGAGTCGGACTCGCCCAAGAAGGGTTCCGTATCAGTAAGTAACATCATATAAAAGTTCTTGTAGTTCGTTGTAACTTGGCTCGATGTTTTTATAATAGTGTATTGATTGAATTAAAGGTTAATTGCAGTATACGATTTATAATGTATAAAAAAAACTACTAACTAGATCTCGTTCAAACCAACTTTCGTTGGTAGTTTGCATGGTAATGTATAACATACTTTTTTTTTATTTTATCACTCTCTTAGTTTAGAAGTTACAGACACACATTTTTCCACTTTGGAAGTATCTCTCGCGCAAACTATTCAGTTTAGAAAAAAATGATGTTAAAAACTTCAACATCATTTTTAAATACCTATCCTTAGATACCCCACACGTATGGGTTCGATGAAAAAATTTTTTTTGAGTTTCAGTTCCAAGTATGGGGACCCCCAAAATGTATTGTTTTTTTTCTATTTTCATGTAAAAATCTTAATGCGGTTCACAGATTACATCTACTTACCAAGTTTCAAAAGTATAGCTCTTATGGTTTCCGAAAAAAGTGGCTGTGACATACGGACGGATAGACAGACAGACAGACATGACGAATCTATAAGGGTTCCGTTTTTTGCCATTTGGCTACGGAACCCTAAAAAGTCATCCGTTAAACAACTGAACTGAATTGTAAATTATTTCACCCGTAGAAAGCTACTTTATCACTAAAGTTATTCACGATTGTAACTATCGGGCAGTTTTGGAAGTTGTGTAAGATTTCCTTGTCTCAAACACCGCAGTGTCTTAAGAGAAAAATATGTGAGTGAGTGTTGCCATTTCTTGGTCAGCATCAGCAGCTGCAAACGCTAACCACCAAGCAAAAAAAAATGTTTATGTATTTAAATCATTTGTCTTATATTCATAATACAAGCTCTGCTAAGTTTTGGTCTAGATGGCGTTGTGTGTGGGATGTTCGAAATATTTATTTATTTATAGACGTGATCACTCCCAATAAACCTCATAAGAAATTAAATTAAAAAAGAGGGCAATGTTTGGATTTTTCCATCGTAATCGCATTAGGAATGAGGAGATCCGCAGACGAACCAAGGTCACCGATATTGACCGAAAAATTGCTTAACTTAAGTTTAAGTGGCAGCGGACGGGGCAGTTGCTCGCAAAAACTATGGCCGACTGGGGCATTAAAGTTCTTAAGTGACGACCGCGTATCGAAAAACTCAGAATTGATAGGCTTCCCACAAGGTAATCCAATGACCTGTTAAGGGTCAGAGGAAGCTTTTGGACGTGGGCAGCAGTGGACCAGTTTTTGTGGAAAAATTTGGGGAAGGCCTAAGTCCAGCAGTTGACGTCATTAGACTGAAATTAACATTTTGTATTGTAGACATTGTTTTTCAATAAAAATATTGATAGCTATATTGTACAGTCCTTTAATTAATCACATAATATATTATCATTTGAAATCTATATCTTTGAGTATCGTGTAAATGTAAATGTTGATTATTTTAACAGTATAACAGCTACCTGTAACACTGCTCGATTTTTTTTACATTACCTCAATATTAATGTATTATTATATAAAATTTAAAAACAAAAGCTGTTGGTATGTCTTAGTCAGGGCGCAAATATTTTTGTTAAAGATGTACTTTTGTTGGATATACTGAAAACATATATTTTAACTGAACACTTTCTATTTCATTAACAATAAACTTTAATTTTACTGTGTGTTTATGAATCACGTAGCCGTAGGTACTTCTCAAAACAAACCCTAAAGAGCTTGCTTATTTAATGATCGATAATTTATTTTGGGTTCAGAAAGATACAGTCAATTATGTTACCTTAAAAAATATCGATTACTTTTTACATAAATATCCATACGTGTCCTGTGTTCGTAAAGCTGCCCCGGCCCCACTGAATTCTGTAATGAGATTTGTATCAATCGAATATACTCCTTGATACAAACATACTTCGTTTTTATTGTACCTCTTTGGTAAAAAAAGTTGCAGGCACTTACTCACATACAAGTATAGGTAAAAAAAACAAACATACAAACAAACATACAGGTGAAGCTAATATAAAGCGTGTAATAATGAATTGCCCACACTTTGTTAACACTCATCCCTTACTCATCCATTGTTGTAAGTCTAGTTACAAGAATTGATGAACTACCTAATAAAATATACCTGCCTAGGTATAGTAGAGGCGTTGTAAGTTCAAACCTGATTTAGATTCATAAAAAAATTCCCTCTATAAAACGGTAAAACACCTTCTTGTTGCTCATAATAAATATAATTTGTTACACCTGCCTATAAACTGCAAAAAATAAGCTGTTTCGGGTTCCATATTAAATTTAATTATAAACCTAATTTATTCTAAGATTTGTATATCACCGTTTTATGTTGATCAGTATAACACTTTATTGCAGTGATTTTATGTTTTCCCTCTATAGCTTCAATAAGCTCAAATAAATTACATTAAAAACATCTCAGCCAAATGACGTCCAATGCGGGACATAGACCAATGTTTAATAGCAACGGTCCTGTCCTACCCAAATCTAAATACATTAGTTTAATAACACTAAAAAACACGTTAACAAAAGTCGGTCACAGACAAACAAATACACAGGTGAAGCTAGTAAAAACATTTAAAAAAATATGTCGAATATTGGACTATTAATTTTGTAAAGATTTAATTAGGAAATCACACTTTTATGCTTTGGAATAATTAACGCTGACGCGGAAGATTGCGGTGCACCTTGAAAAAGCCATTTGGAATGGATGCTAAAAGCTTGTATTCTATAAATTTTTAATAAAAGAATGTCTTTTATTAAAAAACATGCATATAATATTAGCACAGAATGATAATAAATCCCGCGTCGATGTCGCCAGGAGCTTGTACCATACTAGCTGACGCACGCAGCGCTGTCTGCGTTCTCTATTGTCCGTAGCGTGATGGTATACCGCGGCTGCAAATTTGTTTCCCATAAAAAAGGTTATAGTAAGGCAACCAATTATATTATAAAAAAAAGGTAGATATCGCACTATCGCGCGAATATTGTTGCGGACAAATGTAGACAATCGTCGTGATTTCATTTAGTCGGCTAATAGAAGCTAGCGAATAAACACGTTGTCAGAGCGTTTCCGTGAAGTTCTTATTATTACCAAAATGCCGAGCTGTGTGTTAAGAAGGTGTAAAAACTATGGTTCCAAAGTAAATAAAAAGGAAGAGTTATATACCACGGGTAAGTATTTATAAGTAACTACGTAATATTTGTATTTTGTCACGGTTTTGTTTCCCATTTACCGAAATTATTAAATGATATCCAGTATTATAAAAGACGCGTTAAATAAGGACAGAGGATAAGATTGTAACTGAAGTGTGACAAGGACTAATAACGGCCGACTGGCATGCGTAATAGATTAAATCAAACAGAAGGGATATCGTAGGCACAATACATACCTATCGTCCGCGTCTTCTAGTACCGTCTAATTGATATGCTCATATTACTATTATGTGTTTAGTTGTCATTGTCTTTCAGTTAAAATGTATGTTGGTAAAAAGACAGTGTATATTGTTTTGTATTTTCCAGATTTCCAAGTGATGATCTTACGAGAATGAAATGCTTGAGAAACACCACGCAGCCCACACAATGTGTATTTCGGAGAAGGCGAAGGCCCTAACAAAAACCCTTTGCCGACAAATATATGTTGATGTAAAACATCTATAGCAAATAATTTGAATAACTATATAACCTTCTTTATCTGTACAAATTTACTGTGTTTTTATATTGTTATTGAAACTAAATCGATAATAATTTTCTTCGTTGTTTTATTATTACTACATTCATTTTTTACGAGACTCATTACGATACTGATTGGTACTTTTAGCAAATGACGATATTCAACGTCATATCTGTATCAATTTTAACGAGTTAGTCCATAATTTTACTACGAACCTCAAAGTGCAACTCGCAAGAGATAGCTATCTCTTTCTTTACCATGCATTCCGTATTATCTTTTGCATTCGTAATCGTAATGTATGTAAAATGTCAAATAAGTACGTCATGTCATACCGCAACAATATCGAACGCCGTTTAGTATGAAAGTAACTATTCTTTCTATATAATATCATTGAAGGCAACCTTAAAAGAAACATATATGATGTTGCTGACTTTTTTTAAGAACTTTTCAACAATTCTTTGAAAAGAACGAAAGAAAAATGGGCTATTTAACAGAGAAAGAATTTTTCAAATCTGACCAGTGGTTCCAGAGATCAGCGCGTTCAAACAAACAAACTCTTCGCCTTTATGATACTAGTATAAATTTATTTGGTCCACAACTATTTGTTTTGCTATTTTGCATAGTGTCTTAGATTTACGTGTAGATTGGAGTTGTAAAATCCGGAATTACCATATAAAAATAATACGTAAAAAATATATTAAAATTTTAAAAGAAATAACAAAACATATTCTAAACAAACTAAAACAAAAAGACACAATGACGTGACCTCCAGCTTTTCACTAGTAAAATATAAGGCATTTAATAACAAACAGCAATCATAACAGTTGCAACGTGTTATATGTGGTAATGATGTATGTATAATGAATAATGATGGTACTAGGTAAGTATAGATTTACTAGGTAGGTACTAATACAGGAGCAATACATGAGTTACGTGAACATGTTTTTGTTTTGTTTGCAATACTTTGATTACTGCACGGTTGGCCTAGTGGCTCAAGAGATCGTCACGCCGCTTTCTACTGCACCAAGTGTTGTGAGTTCAAGCCCCACACGAGACCACACATTATTGTTCTGCGTCTGCTTGTTATTTGTGTGCGTTTCATGTATTTTTTGTAGTCCCCCGCGAAACAAGATGAATATTCCTAATGCGGAAGTTATCTTAAAAAAAGGAATTAAAAACTTGGTGACAAAGTGATGATGAGCGATTCCTTCATCTTTGCAAGAAACTAAGTTTAGATATATTTACAATAAACAAATTATTTCAATTAATAACTTCAATTTTAATTATCTTCAATAGTTAATTGAAAGGTATACATAAATGTTAGAAATTCTGTAAATATAAATAGAGGATTTAAGTACACCGAGGTTGTGTGATTTCTAAATACCTACTAAAAGGTCCATGACTTCGTAACAATCGCGTAGTGCCGCGTGGTATAACACACGACCAGCCCGCGTGGAATAACACGTGTTACAACTTATACCTACACTTTATGAGCGGCCTAATGTCTGACTGTCTCAAAAGAAATCAAAGTCTTAGTTTTCATCGATGTTTCGTTCTATGGTCCTCCCAGTGTGATGTTATGTGATCTGCTTTCCTCGGTACTAAGTCCAATACTCAAACAATTTTTATTTTGCTCTGTTAGTGAAAGTTTCATCAAAATTGGTACAGCCGTTCCAGAGATTACCCGTTACAAACAAACAGTCAAAAAACAAAAATTTAAAAAATTCAATTTTGGTGTCAGTTATCTCAATTGAGGAGCAGCTTGATAAACTTGAGCGCCTTCAAAACTTCTGCATTATTTATATTTGGATTACGCAAATTAAGATCATGTGTCTGAAATTCGCAAATTGCTCAAGTGGCTCCCAATTCGACTTCGCCGGAATTCACATAAGCTTTATAGCATCTTTTGTGCTCCTCAGTGACACACATCTAAGATCCTTAAGGTCGTCGGTAACTTTGGAGCTTATGGTACCTAGCCACACTACCACATTCTATGAGAAATCGTTTACGGTACAGGCTGTTAGATTATGGAATGCCTTGCCGATATCCATTAGACGTATACAAACACCGACAGTATTTAAGAACATGGTCAAAGATCACCACTTGAGTTCATAATGATCAGAATAGTTGTACATGATTTCATAGTTATTAATAGATTTGTATACTTATATTTATATTATTTGTATATATTTATGTGAAATTGTATAAATGATAAATATGTATATTGAGTATATATGTATCTGTGTGTATTTTATTACCACCATAACTTCGAAACAC